>CM059975.1:5000-2817478 GCA_030490835.1 Annona cherimola | reverse complement strand
TGACTTTTAGCAGAAACATTCTACTTCGTTGGCACTAAGGGTGAGTAAATTACGTCATTTAACAACCAATTTTTTTTTTAATTCTCCAAACAAACAATTTGCAATCAAGATTCAACAAAAAAACACATGCAGTCCAACAAAAAAATAATGTACACAGCAATTTTTATGAGCAAATAAACAAATATTGCATACAATATAATAAACAGCAAATTTTATTACATAATATATAATGAACAAATCTTTGCTATAATGACCCCGACCTGACCTAAGGTCAGTGTTACACACCGCCCTAGTTCAAAAAATTTACCCAAGATCTACCATGTCAGGCATAATGTAATGTCAACACATGTATAGCACCTAAAAATTTAGATTAGAGAAATTCTAAAGAATTTAGCAAGTAGAGAACAACTACATGCATACATGAATTTGTCAAAAAAATGCACAACCACATGACCAATATATACAGTTTTCAACACAGCCCACAACAGAGCAAACTCACGTCCGTCAAAAAAATAATACACAATCCATAAAAGAATAACCCATCATCCATTAGTAAACAACATACTATCGACGAATGGGGCATTCTAAAATAGTCTTCCAGCATATGTATGACCTACTAAGAAATTAAATGAAAATCAACATATATTATCAGAGTTTCACATATGCAAATCTTATCCACATGATAAGAGATCATGATGCACCATATAAAGTACATAATCAAGCATTATAAACCATCCATGATAACCTAATTAAAGATCTTATTGGATTTGATAAAAAATTAACCACGTGTCATATACTTAATTAGGTTATTCGGTCATCTTACTGAATTTAACTTAATGAATTCATAAATAAAATACTTCTATCATGTCCACTAGATATCCATAGATAATTACATTGTACTAACCAGATATCCAAAAATAATAAGATTGCATCACACCCACCATAAATTCATAAATAATACAATTTGCATTATTAAGTCAGATAAAAATAATTTACACTTACACGTCCTACTAAATACATTATAGCTCACATGTATTCATAAATAAAATATTTCCATCTGAATCATTAAATATCCACAAATATAATTTGAGTAGTTAAATAATATTTTAAGCAACGGTTCATGTTGATTACATTATAATTCTTGTATTTTCCATATGCAATAAATTTCCCTTACAATGTTAAGTAAGAAAATTTTTGAAAAAAATTTCGCATATGCTCATAAAGTTTGCTCATAATTTCAAAATATACCCCTAAAGTTTTACAAATTCTCCTCATATTCATAATGTTTTGCCCTTAATCCTTCTTATATCTACATAGTCAAAACTTCTATTATCTATCCAATGAAACGATTATTTATTCATTCAAATTTTAATAATTAAAATGATTACGCCTAATTTGCAAACATTAAACTTATTTAGTTCATGTTTTCAAGCAGCAATTGAGTAGCAAATGAAGTTTGAATGGGAAAAATACTTTTTTATTATAGATAAAGATAGTTTTAACCACGTGGATAGGAAAGAAATTTAAGACGAAACATTGGGCATGTTTGCTTACACCAAAAAAATTTTCAATTTAAAACTTTTTACTCTTCATAACTACCCTGTTTTTAATTATTTCTTCGCATCTTCTTCTACAACTATTCTAATTTTTAATTATTTTTATATAACTATACATATAACTAACTTATCTATTTTAACTTTATCTTTTTACTTCCCGTCATTACCTCTATTATGTCATATCATTTCTATCAATTTAAAAAATTTTATACCAAAAAATTTTTCATTCAAAAATTTTATCGCTCCCAAACACACCTATTCCTAGTATAAAAAAATTTATAAAACATTATGAGTATATTAAGAATTAAAAGTAAAACTTTAGAAGTGTATAAAGAATTTTTTCCACATGTTTCTTTACTTATAAAAGTATCAATCTGTGCAAGATAATTTTTCCTTACATATATATATTTTGCTCTTGCTAATGAAGACTATTTAGTTGCTAATAAATAAAAATATATTGAGTTCCTTGTAGTGAAGTGTCAATATATATATATATGAGTGATATTGCTAGCCCGGGCTAAGTAAATGCCCCATTTGGCACAACACATATCCAAAAATGGTGAAACTTGGTTTATATATTAAATACATTTAAATAAACAAGTGTAAAAAGAAAAAATAAAAAAATATTGTAAATAAATTATTTGAGGGAGCCTAAACAATACATTTACTTAGCCCAGACTAACAGGATCACTCCGCATATATATTATGAAATAAAAATGCTTAGCCAGATAACATAAGATAGCACTTTTTTAGATAACATAAGATAGCACTTTTTTACGGAACGTAGCGACATATATGTTATAAGTATTATTTAACGATCCAGTGGTCATGTCAATTGCATGTATTATGAGTATTGTAGTAAAACATTTTCATTATTTTTATCTCGTGATAAAATAAATAGACAACCAATCGAGAAGTGCACGCGCGCGTTTTGTATTATTTTCTGCGTGGGAGGTGAAGATGCATGGATTTTATCGGATTTTTGTCAAGTTCAGCATCTTCGATAAACCAACGAGCATATTTTAAAGAAGGCATCTTCGATAAACCATCGATCATGTACCTACAAATTTTTAAAAATTCCTTTCATCCTTGTACACTTACAAATTCTATTTAATATTCCTCCTCTACCGTTAGCGTGGCTGCTTGGCTAGCGACTGCCTTTAACCCCGAAGTAGACGGATTAATGTACCCGCTCAGGTTGCTTTAAATATATATATATATATATAGGGAATCGATCCTGTGCAGTCCGCTGTAAAATGGACCCCACACATATTAGATTGTAATGAAACTTTATACACTCATTTATCCATATATAAATCATACTTTAGACGGTTTAGATGTTGAAAAAACCACTTTAAACTTGATATTTACATTAAACTATTTTATTACGTTGATTTTGCACCATTTTAAGATGGAGACTACACACATGTTGGATTTGGATGAAAATTGGTATGGTAATAAAGTGAACAATTATAAATACAATGGGTGGGGTGGATTTATGGGAAATGATCAGGTGGGGCCCACAGTGCATGGACTGCACGGTGCAGTCGCATGCACTGGATCATTTCCCATATATATATATATATGGGAACCGATCCTGTGCAGTCCGCTGTAAAATGGACCCTACACATATTAGATTGTAATGAAACTTTATACACTCATTTATCCATATATAAATCATACTTTAGACGGTTTAGATGTTGAAAAAACCACTTTAAACTTGATATTTACATTAAACTATTTTATTACGTTGATTTTGCACCATTTTAAGATGGAGACTACACACATGTTGGATTTGGATGAAAATTGGTATGGTAATAAAGTGAATAATTCTAAATACAATGGGTGGGGTGGATTTATGGGAAATGATCATGTGGGGCCCACAGTGCATGGACTGCACGGTGCAGTCGCATGCACTGGATCATTTTCCTATATTATATATACATATATAGTATATATAAGGAGAGAAAGAAAGAAATATTAAGTGCTGCTTTACTGCACTAAAATTAATTAAACTACAGTTGTATCAAGATGAGCTCCACGTAATTATAAAATTATAATTTACTATATAATTTTATTATTATATTAATTTTCATCATAATTGAATATGTGTATGGATTATATATCTGAAAATGGTAGTTTGATGTAAAACATGCAAGTTATTTTTGCGCTCAGGCGCACTTTGGCAGAGCCCCATTTTCGGCGTCGACAACATTGATGCTTGTAAAATCTCCGAACAGACCATGGATTTCAACGGAAAATGTTTCAATGCAGCTGCCAAACCTCTTTTATTTTTATTTTTTCCGCACAAATGTTAATCTAGGTATATTTAACATGTGTATCAATTTTTATTATTTTTAGAATATTTTAGAGATTTTTTTCAGAATTTTAAATTATTAAAATATTACTAATTTTTAAAAATCTGAAAAAAAAATTAAAATTTTCAAAAATGGTAAAAATTGATACATGTATTAAAAACACTTAGAGTAACAGTTGCGTAAAAAAAATTTAAAAAAATAAAAATAAAAACTAGGTTTTTACAGCGACATGCTGCATTGAAACATTCCCCGATTTCAACAACTGTCAAAGCTCACAATCGCTCGTCGTTGATTTTCATGGCTAACCAGCCATCGTCGATTTGTCCTTTTCGTATGCAGGATTTGAGTCATGCAAGTGAAGAATCTTCCCTGGACTCCAAAAGATCTGAAAAGAGCCAACCGCCTTTCCAGCCAAAATCGGACTAAAAATCCAAGTTTGAAAACAGATATGCCCAACCCTCAATCAAAATCAACAATGAACCCAGCAGAGATTTGGAGGAAATCCATCTATTCTTTTAATAGATTTTTGAAACCCACTAAATCGGGTACGGTGTCGCACCTTTCTACTACCGTTGTCCTGCTGCTTGGGATGAAAAATCCATTCCCCAGCTTCGAGAAACCACCTAGATCCCCCGAAATTTTAATGATGAAGGGTGTGTTTGGCAATTAATAAAAAACGTAAGTTAAAACTTTTCGATCTAAAACTTTACACTCTCCACAACTATCATACTTTTTAATTATTTTTTCACATTTTTCTATACAACTATCCTATTTTTCAGTCATTTCTACACAATTATCGACACAACTGACCTATCTATTTTAACTTTATTATCTGTACTACTAATCATCACCCTATCATATCACATCATTTGACAACTTTTACTTTTCAAAACTTTTCATCAAAAGTTTTATTCATTACCAAACACACCCAAAGTGCACCAAAATTGATTTGGTTGATCCATCCGCCTCTGGTGGGTTGCAGATGGGATGCAGGAGCGGACGGATGCGTCGACGGATTGATCATGGAGGTTGGGTCCAAAACAATGCACGGTAGTGCGTTACTTGCAGAAGATGGTGGAGCACTATATTATGGTAATCCGGCAGTACCAGCTTGATCCATGTTCATTCGAATTGGTAATCTAGGAATTTAAAAAAATTAAAAAGACAACCGTTGCTGGCGGAGGTTGCCTGCTTGACTATGGAATGAATTTTGATGAAAATTTCTGAGTATCTAAGGAATTTTTAAAAATTTATGGTAAAATGAATTATGGGTTATGATGCGGTGTACCTGGGTGCACTTTGCTTCCATTCACTCGGGTGCAAAAATCTATTTTTTATATTTTTTTGTAAATTTTTTACACAATTATTAATGTAGATGTATTTAACATGTGTATCAATTTTTACCATTTTTGGAGACTTTTAGATATTTATTTTTAATTTTTTAAAATCAGCGGCATTTTTTAAAATCAATTACGAAAATGCCACTGATTTTAAAAAATCAAAAATAAATATCCAAAAGTCTTCAAAAATAGTAAAAATTGATAAACATGTTAAATACGTCTACATTAATAGTCATATAAAAAATTTTCAAAAAAAAAAAAAAGATGAAATGCACCTAGGTGCATTCAGTTAGGCCCAATGAATTTTTTGCGCCAAAATTGATAAATATATTTGAAAATTATCCTACATTTATTACAATTGACAGCAATTGATCCTTAAAATAGATATAACATATATTTTAAATTATTATAGACTCAAAGCACGCCTTAACATTTTAAATTGCGTTAACATTTCACGATGGGTTGCTACTTGCTAGTAATTAGCCATAATGACAGACAGTGTCACAAATCAAACTTGGGATCTCATTTCGATTAAATAAATAAATAAATAAAAACAAATGAGTCCAACACCCCTGTGGCCCTAAATAGCATATAGTTTCCATGCATGCTTGCGGGAACACTGAACCGGACACCAGTAATATAAATTTACTTCTCCAACGCTAATTAGATTTTTATTAACGTTCTCGGGGGTGTTTTGCAAAAATAAAAAATTTTCCAACCAAAACTTTTTAATCTATATAACTACCTTATTTTTTAATTATTTTTTAAAATTTTCCTATACAACTACCTTACTTTTCAATTGTTGCTACACAACTATTTATATAATTGCTCTATCTATTTTAATTTTATTCTATTTATTTTTTATCTTATCCCAATTGTATTACATCGTTTTCTATCAATTCAAAAATCTTTTTATCAAAAGTTTTACCACTTCACAAACACACTCTTAAATCATGAAATTGTATTTACTTTAGAAGACTAAACTTATAAATATTGAGCGCTACTGACTCCAGATTTTTTTGAAATTTTAGTATTTGTGAATTTATTTATAAATTGTAACGATTATCAAAAATGAAGGAAACATATTTATAATGCATTTAGTAATAAAATCTAGTATTTATATATTTTAAAGATTTTTCTTCAACTTAATCCATTCTATATTAATTTTTTACATAATTTTTTATTCATTTAATAAATTTCATTTAATATTTAATTTCTTTATGTTAGCTCATATTAGTAGTTAATTGCCATGGCTCAAAATCGAAAAATAGTTGTGTGAAGCTTCTTAGATAGCTGTAACAGTTTTTTTTAAGTTTTTAATTTGATATCTCTATTTTTGTATCCTCTCTTTTCATTAAAATATTAATAGAAGATAAGCTATTTCCTTTCATGGGAATGCAATACTCTAAAATGTTTAGATACATAAGTAAGATATGTTCCATCAAAAAAAAAGTAAGATATGTATTTTATTGTCTGTAAAACTATTATCAATAAATTTAAAAAAAAAACATCTATTTATTATTTATTTTGCTCAGCAATATATACAAGGTTTATTTCGCTTTTGTCTCCTACAAAAACGAACACAATGAATCCTTCGTAATATAACGCTTGGCCAAATAGGGCTGAGGTTTCATTTATGCTCGGTGAAACAAGTCATCAGCGCCTAGTGGTCAAATTTTAGGCAATTTTAGCCTGTTCAGAAGTATAGCCTTTATAGAAAGTGCCCTAATAAAGATTTGTTAGTGCTTTCATTTTCGTTTAGGAATTTTCTTAATAATATTTTTTGTGTTTGGCCAAAAAGTTTAAAAATATTTTAAATACGTTACATTATTAAAGAGGGTATATAGATCAGGAAAACCCTAAATACTTACTTTATTCAATATGCTAGAGGCTTCATCTTTTTTTTATTTTATTCATAAAATAACTAGGGCTGATCATTGCGACCAGTAGCCAGTGTTTCATTTTTAACCGGCTGCAAAATCATCTAAATTTTATCGCTTTTTATATATTTTTTGAATATTCAATATAGAAGTATTGTTGGCATTTTCATATATTAAAAAGAACATAGTATTCCTGTGTTTAAAATTCAAAATACATATACATATTTTTAAAATGGTAAATTTTAATTTATGAATTATATACCTAGATTAATGGGTTTATAAAAAAACAAAAAACAAAAAAAAATTGATTTGTGCGGGATGCAAATGGTAGCCGGCGAAAATAACGTGCATAATTAAAATGTTGTCATGAGTGGTGAGTCTCGTGGGAGTGCAAGAATAATAAGTCACGGGCATCCCGTGGGAAACAAAGCATACGACTTTTTCGACCGCCTTTTCCTTTCTTTCCATGCGTACCCTGAGCATGACTCAAGGTTAACCGGTAACCGATCAACTTAAAATCATTGCTTCTGTTAAACTGTTTTAGCAGTGACGCTGTGGGTCCACGTAGGCTCAGATTGTAAGATGGATGTTTGAGATGATTGTAATATAAACATAATAATAATAAAAAAAAATCGTTTTAACCGTTTCTTTAAATTATCTTAAATTATTGCCTCGTATAAAACTGATGGGGTTGCCATCATAGGCTCATTGTTTTTTCTGCGAGAGTCAAAACCTAGGATCCGCATGGGAAGTTAAGTGGCAAGTAGTGAACCGTGAAAATTTTTAAAAATTATAAAAATGATGTGCTGTAATAAAGATAAAGTGTAAATAAAAAGGAATGTTGTAGGAAGAATCTACTAAAATATAAAAATATAAAAAGAAAGATAGTTGGAATAGTTAAAATGATTGAAGTTTATTGGAAAATGCATTTCTCATTTTTATTTTTTACTTACTTTGTGATTCGGACTCTTAAGCAATTTCGTATGTGTTTGGTAATAAATAAAACTTTTGATGAAAAGTTTTACAGAGTAAATGTTGTCAAATGATGCGATATGAAAGGAGTAATGATGAGTAGTAAAGAGGATAAAGTTAAAATAGATATGTTAGTTATGTTGATAATTGTGTAGAAATGATTGAAAAGTAGGATAGTTGTGTAGGAAAATGTAAAAAAAATTATTAAAAAATATGATAGTTGTGGAGAGTGAAAAGTTATAGATTGAAAAGTTTTAACTTGACATTTTCTGCCTATAGCATTAGTTTTCAAAATTTAGGCACGGTTTGATAAAAGGGGTAAATGAGAACCAACGCTTTTTTTAAAAAAAAAATTATATCTTGACTATTTAACTACTTTATTCTTTCATTTTTTACTCTTATATTCTAACTATTTTCTTACACAATTATCTTTTTTACCACTTTACTTCAATCATATTACATCATTCCTACACTTTTTAAAAATATTTTATTCTTTACTTCTCACCTCCTTCCTCACTCATGATACCAAACGGTGCATTAGATACAAAATGAAGTTACATATAATTTAGATTTACTTCATAAACTTCAATATTGAGGATTGTTTTGCACTATTTGAACCTTATTATTATATAAGTTCTCCTGAGAAGAGAACAATTCAATTAATCAGTTGGGATTGATTCAGGGTCCAAAACAAACTCCCGTCATATGCCATTGTTATTTCTATCTATGCCTCGCATCAAACTAATGGTGTTACTATCATAGTTCAATTATGATCTTGTTAGATCGGCCTAAAAAATATGTTTTAAGTTATTTTTTTATAAATATGTTAAACTAAATGTATTGAATTTATTAATCAAGTTTTACCATTTATAGGTATTATCAAGTATTTTTTATTTTTTTGTTCATATTTATACATCGGTAATCTAATATTACAAATCACTTCATTGGAAATCTTCACAACATGGAGGAACAAAATAACACCCCCACCACTTGGAGGGAAATTAATACTCCCACAGTGGGGAGACGAGAATTGAACCTGGGACCTAGAGGGCAATATGCTTTCCACTGCGACATCAGTGCTGGAAGAGTTTTTTTTCAAAAAAAAAAAAAAAAACACACAATAACGTTCTCATAGTTTTCTGACAGACTCAATCTCGTAGTTTTCTGACAGATTCAAACTTGCTACCATTTGTTCTTGTAATATTGAGAAACTAATATAGGTACGACTGTACCGGCAATCCTCGTAGGCCGATGATAAGCATATCTTTCCACCACCAATAATGCCAAGCGAATTGTTGGTTTTTATCATTCCACTTTGTAATTGATTTTGCAACCAGTCTAGTTTAATCAAGTTGAATATTTTTGAATCGAATAAAAACATATATCAAAGTATTACACTTCATCGATCAAAGACACCCCTCACTGATGTCGAAATGTTCAAAATTGGAAACAGCTAAAGACCTGTCACGGATTCCTCAGACCAGAAGTTCAGATCATTCCGTCAAAAGAAGCCAACCAGCAAATTTGGACCATTTTATCATTCAAAAATAATAATAATTACAAGTTCGAATTTAACTGCTTCACTTCTTCAATGAGAAGGACAGTTTCAAAAAACTGACATTCCTGCTATACATGCTTTTGTAGATTCAAGTAGTACCTATGTATCACAAAACCTGTATATCACAAGGGTGCTGGAATAAAATGACTGAAGAGAGGACATAATTCCTTTGTTCGGAAAGAATTTTTGTTTGTGAGCCGGGTGGGTGGGGATCCTTCATAGGACAAATAAGTTGAAAGACCTGTTGTTTGAAAACTGGGATCTTAGGCCTCTTTGTATGTAAGTGGGGTTTTAGCACCCTTGTGTGAAAATGGGGTCTAAAGCTCCCCCTCTTTTATTAAGTACAGAATCGGCTGAGATGCTGTGCATTCCACACCCTCGGAACGGGTTTGTCCTGGAGAATGAGGATTCGCCATGTTGCCCTTTCATACCCTTCCTATCATTTGCACCAGCCCACCTACGTATCCCTCCCTTGTATGCCCGCTGCTATCTCGGAACAATGGTTGCACTGTCGTAATCCGTCGGTAGAAACAATCGATTTGGGAAGCACTAGATCTCTAACAACGAAGTTCTGTGTGACACTTTCAGGTTGTAAATATATAATAATGAACTAATCGTTGCTGATATAGTATTAAACTTTGGGCGGCTGTGTCTCGAATTTCAATTTTCATCCACAAAGTCCAAATTTTCGAATTGTGTTTGTTTATCCTTTGAATCTGATACATGTGTAGTTCTGCGGCTTGAATGTGTGGGGTATCAGCACGTAAAAACGCTTCTGTACCGTAATGTAACAGGCCCATTTGGCCCAACAAGATTATTCGATTGGGCTGGACCAACACTGATGTGAAATTTCTGAACCGAATACACGTATGCTCCAGTTACGAGCATCATGATATTCCTTTTTTTTTTTTTTAAATTCCACGATTACACTTATGGTCTTATCCACACACCCTCCAAGCACAAACATTCAAAAAGAAGAAGCAAATCAAAAATGCAGTTAGTTAAAGAGGTGCGACTTCTTACCTACCATAGTTATAAATTCATTATTCTAAAGCCTTTTTATCTCTAGTTTGGTGCAGCCATCCTCCGATCTACCTAAAGCGCCACTAGATTATTAGGGGCATTTTTCACCTTCCACAAATGTTGACTCATGCACGAATCATGATGACTTAATTTGGTAGAGATTTCCAATGATTGATAGTTTAACTTGCTTTGGTTGCATCGCAAACCTCGTAAATGGGAACAAAAATCACACACAGACAACTTTGGAATCTTTGAAAGATTGGATATAAATCGAAAGGCAGTCTACATCAACCATTTTGAATATATGAAGGTTTGTACAGAATACTCATTAATAACAATACATGAAATTGACAATGCAATTGGAGAGTTATGTGTTCCATATAATGGTTTATTCGAGGCTCATACGCTTATTATAGCTTATGTAGCTAAAATCTAAATATCGATTTTTTGAGACTTAGAAATTAAAGTTATATACGATAAGCATGATTAATTAATTGAATTTAATTAACATATCCATCATAGGAGTCAATATGACCACGCGCAAAGATATTTTATGTGGATCATGAGAAGGCTAAATCGATTAAATCATTTTCCAATATGGCTGCTCCAGCAACAATATATGGATTTGATGTTGGATAATTAGGCAAAGTGCTGCCTGTCGATGTGCCCTTTTAAAGCTTCAATCCAAATTCCAGAGACATGAACATACCAGCGGGCAAGCAATAATGGTCCAAAAGCAACTTCTCGGAAAACATCCATTTTTCAAGCTTAATTGTGAAAATTTTCAAATGGCTTCTATGTAACTGGGTTACAAAGAAGCGGACTCATGTAATCCTTTCAAAATCTAGGATTTTGTTCCTTAATGGAAAATCTAATTTATTCATTGTATTTAACATCATTTGTTTATATAGGGGATCAAGTTTCATCCCGATCAAGTATGTTTTAGGCAACATTTGTTAGAAAATTTATATATTTAGATGTAAATTATGAAAAATGCTAAAATATCAATTTTAAAGTAGTATTTTCGACATCTAAACCCTCCAAAATATCATTTTATGTGAATAAATAATTCTATAAAGTATTATTACATTCTAATACATGTGTAAATAGATCTAAGCGTTTTTCATAATTTACATATGAATATATATGACCCATATACTCGAATGAGGTGAAACTTAGTCTCCTAGATAAACAAATGATGTTAAATATAATGAATAGATTGAATTTTTCATTAAGGATCAAAATCTTAAATTTTAAAGGGATTACATAAGTCTGTTTCTATATAACCGGGTTATATAGAAGCAGGACCAATATATATATCAGAAATATTCAAGTGCAGTTTCACTGCACCACAATTACGATACAATTAGCTCAAAATGGATCTCAAATGATCATAAAATTATAATCTATTCCACCCATTATATTGAGAATTATGTATTCTATTACCATACCAATTTTTATCCTAATTGGATATTTGTATGAACCCCATCTGAAAATGGTACAAATTCAACGTAATAAAATAGTTAGATATAAATAACAATTTTAAAGTTGTTTTTTCAACATGTAAACCATTTGCTATAAAATTTATATATGAATAAATGATTGCATAAAATATCAATATATTTAAGTACATGTAGGGCCCATTTTAGGCCAAATGCATCGTGAATTATGGTGTAGTTAAAAAGATTATATATATATATATAAGGGCTGTTTCGGTGCAGCTGCGGTACATTTGTCCAAAAATGACCCCCACACATATTAGAATACAATGAAACTTTATACGATCACTTATCCGTATATAAATTTTATAGCAAATGATTTACCTGTTGAAAAAATCACTTTAAAGTTGCTATTTTAGTATTTACACTAAATTATTTTATTACGTTGAATTTGTACCATTTTCATATGTGGTCTATACACATATCCGATTGGGATGAAAATTGGTATAGTAATAGAATACATGATTCTAAATACAATATGTGGAGTAAATTATAATTTGATTATCATTTAGGGCCCATTTCAATGCCAGTGCACTTTAATATTTCTCTCCCTATATATATATATATATATATATATATATATATGTATATGTATATATATATATATGTATATGTATATATATATAGTGGGGGAAATTGCGTACGTATGCAAGTTAATTAGATGGAAGCGTCAACATCAGTTTAATAAATTAGGTAATTAAATGCACTACGTACTCTGCTTCCCTTTATTAGCATTAAAACGGGTAGGCCGTCCACTGAATTGCTTTTCATTTAATTTAATTAATTTGTTACAGTAGCCTTGTGCATGGGAGTATCTCCAACCAATCTGGTTCCCTTTTCTTTTTAGCTAGTCTTTAATTTCTTTAGAATATGGCCTGTATCCACAAATCATGTGACTCACTGACTCTTGGTATATTAATAAAGGGTCTGTATTTATAATACGATGCGCCTTTCTAATTAATTAAACTGGATATCTTGCCCGCCTGTGTATTTGGACTCGGTTTTGGTCGTGCAACACATTCAAGCAAAGGCGTGCGCCGTTCATCCTAATATCCTATCCCCACGTGTTTTTTATTGGAAAAAAAAAAAGAGACCATCTAAGCGTAATGATGGAAGGCCATTATACTGCAACAAATTTTATTTTGTGAGTAATGGTATCCGTTGCAGAATCTTTAATGGATGGTTGCATATGAATTTGATTGGCATTAATTCGTTGCGAAATCTTCAATGGCTGGTTGCATATGAATTTGATTGGCATTAACTCGTTGCAATGTCGCTTATGAAAGTGTTGCAGGTTAGACTGATGATTCAAAATTCATCAGAATGAAACCGCTTAGTGGTGCTCGCACTTTCTGCCACAGTTATTGCCCACTGATTTTGACACCACCAGTTTGAGACCGTATTTTTCAATTTTTTTTTTGTTTTTATAAAATTATTATCTGAAGTGCTAATCAAGTTTAATTTTGTATATAGTTTTTTAGAATTTCAAATATAGGAGTATTTTAAAGGTTAAAAATGATTAAAATAACTCTATATCTGAAATTTCATAAAAATATACACATATAACAGCAGATGGCAAAGACGAATATCCTAATAAATCAAATATAAATAAAGATACAAAATAAACAGGATTTGACGACAATAAACAGAAAATAAATGCTTAGTTAATTTGGGGTAAGGATGTCTCTGGAAAGGTATGGTTGGCAAAACAGGTTAGGTAGATAAACATCCCCACGGGAGAAGATTAGGGAAAACCTATACCTATTAAAGTATATCCGATTACATCCAAAACGTCTTTAAATACGGTTAGGTTCGACATGATAAATCTCGGATGGTCGAATGCTGAAAAAAGAAAAGAGAAAAAGGTATTTTTAATTATGATGACCTACCTCAATAACTGTATTTTCATTATTCACTTTACTAGCTTCCATCTTACTGACAAAATTTCTTTGGCCTGAAAATTTTCCATTTCACCGGACATCGGCAGTTACTGCTGGCACATGGAAGTTGATTGGACGCTGATCCACCAGACTGAAAATTGGAAGTTGATTTTTAGCGTGGTATGTGTGTCATGTTGAGGTGTTCGATGCTTTACTTTATTCCATGGGACTGCTGCTCCGGTGTGAGCTCATCCTTGATACTCGTGCATTCGCGAATCAAGGGTGTGTTATTTTTTTTATAACGAGTATCAAGGGTGTGTTATTGATAGAAAATGTAAGTTAAAATTTTTAATTTTAAAATTTTTTATTTTATGTAACTATTATATTTTTTAATTATTTTTTCACGTTTTCCTATACGACTACCTACTTTTTAATCATTTCTACACAACTATTCACACGACTAATCTATCTATTTTAATTTTATCCTCTTTACTACTTATCATTCCCCTATCATATAACATCATTTGACAACTTTTATTCTTCAAAACTTTTTATCAAAAATTTTATTCATTACCAAACACATCCTAAAAAAGACTTCATTGAACAACTCTTATATGAAATCTAATATTCTTGAATAAAATGTGCATCATCATTTTTTAAAATAATTTTTAATTGTAATAAAAAAAATTATATTTTAAATATAATTTTATATATTTTCAATACATATTATTACATCTTCATTTCATTTCCACGTATCGTTCAAATTTTTTAAATCCTTCTTAACAGGATAAAGTGGTAATAGAATCAGCACTTTCCAGTGGTTTTAATTGCTGGGTAGGCCTTACGGAGGCTATGAGGCAACCCCCTGCTGACACCAAAAGTAATGTATATGATTTTGAATGTCAATAACAATAACTTTAGGTCCTTCCAAAAGTGAGGATATTATTTAGTTTTTCATTATTGTAAAGATTATGCATGTATGGATTTATAATATTAAATGACTAAATATATATATGAATTAAAAAAAACTGTTGGGTAAGCAAAATATTAACCAATTTTGACCTTTAGTTTGAACATTTCATAATGTAAATTCAAAGTAATTTGAGTTATGATAATGATATCTGGATAGTTTGAAAGGTGTTTAGCAATAAGCAAAACTTTTTATTTTTTATAATTATTTTATTTTTTAATTATTTTTTCGTATATTTCTTACAAACTAATCTACTTTCCGATCACTTTTACATAATTTTTTATCCAACTAACTTATCTATTTTAAATTTATTCTCTTTACTCCTTATTATTATGCTTATCATATCACATTATTTTTTATTAATTTAACAACTTTTATACTAAAAAAATTTCATTTAAAATTTTATTACTTATCGAAAAACAAAAAATTTTACTACTTCCCGAGGCGATGACGTCGAATGGTCATGAAATTCGAAAGTCTTAAGGCGCACCAAATGATTATTTCCTCGTTCCGAAAGACGTGTGGGGCACGCGCGGGGTGACTTCAGATGAGTCGATACGATAAAACGAGAATTTAACTTCTCCCCAGGATATATCTCTAAACGACCCGTGAATTTCTCGTCGTCCTTTAATTTTACGAAAATATATAAATCTGAGCTTATGTTTGGCATTTATATAAGAGTTGTGATCGTTTCAGACCGGTCTTACGGTCCAAAAACATATGTTTTGTCTTTTTTAAAATTTTTTTACAAACATATTAATCTAGTTATTTTTAATTTATAAACTAAGTTTTACTATTTTTTTATGTACGTATATATTTATTTTGGATTTTAAAATACCAGTGTATTTAATTAAAATGACTTAAATACCTCTGTATTTTCAATAAAAAAATACCATTGTATTTAAAAATTTTAAATAAATATATAGATACATCCAAAAATAGTAAAACTTGATTTATAAATTAAATAAAATTAAATTAACATGCTTATAAATAATATAAAAAATACATTTTTAGACCAATCTGAAATCAACGATTTCATATCAGCCTGAAATGATTAAATGGCTTTATATAAACATGTTAATCTACAACTTTTCTTCATCCGTAGTATCTTATAGGGTTTAATATTAAATTTCTTATAGGGTTTAATTTAATATTAGGTTATCCTAAATTAGTCGTGCAAGGAGACAAATATTCAGTTATAAATATGAGGAGAAGTCTTACATCTGAATTTACTTTTGAGGTTGAGAAACATTTTTAAATTTTTGTCATTTTTATATAGGATCATGTATAATTTTTTTTTTTTTTTAAAAAGTTCAAAACACCTTCATGTATCAAATTGTATGTAGTGGATCAGCCCCAATTGCTTTTTAAAAATTTGTTTCTACATTTGTCTGCAAGTTTTAATGATTTTTTCGACACATGAGAAATTAAATTCTTTTAGGGTGTGTTTGGTTGAGAGTGAAACTTTTGATAAAAAAATTTTAAGATAGAAGTTGTCACATTGATAGAAAATGATGTGATATAATAGGAGTAATGATGAGAAGTAAAGAGAATAAAGTTAAAATAGATAGGTTAGTTGTATAGATAGTTGTGTAGAAATGATTGAAAAGTAGGGTAGTTTTATAGAAAAATGTGAAAAATAATTAAAAAATAAAATAATTATGGAAAGTGGAAAGTTTTAAATTGAAAAGTTTTGGTTGACATGTATATGTCCCAAACAAACACACCCTTAGTTTTAAAATTTCAAAAAAAAAATTTAGATAAGTCGAAGTTCTAAATATCTTAATATAAAAAATATATACGTAAGGCCTACAAACATATTAAAAAATACTGCGATCTAATCCACAGGCCAACGTATGGAATCAATCGTGGATTAAAAAATAAATTCCCTCAACCTTGCCGTAGATATGACTTTAAACCCATGTATGTTAAAGGTAAGACCAAGTCAAACAAATTGGCCAGCGCATGTAGTTGGAGACTTATATCGAATGTTGAATGCCGTGCATACTTAATAAGATATAACATAAGGTTAGGTTAGCACTAAAATGGCCGTCGTCCCTTTGGCACGGTAGTACAGACGTTCGTCTCACTGCGGGGGGATAGGGGACGTTTGGTAACATATTATTATGGGAATCATAGTTTTTCCATGGTATTTGGTTTCCCAATACTAATCATTATTCTATCAATCACATTATTTTTTTTATTTTTACCCATACATTCTAATCATTTTCTCTACAAACTACATACAACAAACATATTTATTCTAACTATACCCCCTATTATTTCCTATCAATCACACATTTCTCAAAATATTTTCTTTTTTATTTTTCACTATTTTCCACAATCCCACAATTTTACACGTTACCAAAAGTCTCCTGTGAGTTCAAATGAAGGCAGAGCCAAAACAGAGCATTTGTTACGGCGATTTGTCTCGTTTATAGGAGCGTTTGTTTTAGGTAGATTTGTTTGAGGAAAAATAGATATTGTTAGAAATATATGTAGAACATTGTAAATAAATTTAGTAGAATGTCTTAAGAGCTAGATTATTAGACAGATATTTGAGATGACTGTAACATGAATACAATTGCCCCTTTACCGAGGGGCATGCAGGCGGCCAGTGCACCAAGAAGCACAACTCGCCAGAGCATCCAACATACGTCATTGCCGTGTGACCGCCTTTCTTCGAAGCTCTCATTGCAAGGCAATGGTCGTCCCACTTTTTTTTCACTCTCTTTTTTATTAAAGATGGCCAAAGTTTATCTGCCCTTGTTACTTTTCCGGATCGGATTACAACGCTGCAACCGCCCCCAGGCTTTGAAAATTGAACCGCCCTTTTCTCCGCACACGCCAACTTCCAACTGTTGCTTTTCATTCCCAGAGTTTCTCTGTGAAACAGCCCAATCGAGTTCTTTGTAACCGCTTATGATTACAGACAATCAGCCTATTTTCAGAACATAACTGAAAACCACGTGCCAATGTGGACCGTTCATATGATGGGCCTTCTTCTAAATTATCGATGGCCCACCATTTCTGTTCAAACGTGGTTAATTTTATAAATTATCAAGTGGACAAAACGCAAATCACAGGCCACATATTTCGGTCCAGTTGTTAGTTATATAACGCAACTCGTGGCGCGATGGTAGCACCGTAAACGCTACGAAATTCCAGCACGTGTTTTTGGAAATCCCCGAAGTATAATATAGACAGAAAGTGAACCGTTCGATTTTCGGTCAGACCGGTAAAGATGCATGTCTCACCGGGTGGACGGACTGGATATGATTTTAAAACCATGCTGGCCAGGCCCCCACACAGTTTTTACATCAAAAAACAAGTCCCTCTTCCGCAGCATCGCAGGTCTCCCACGCGAGTGAGCCTCCCTGGTCCGTTCCAATTCTTATCGCTTTGGAATTCCCTCAGCTGCGACGCACTTTCCAAAATAATCTCATCAATGGACCCCATAAGCTGTATATAAATTCGAGATAATTTCAAATATATTCACGAATTTTGTACAAAATTTTAAATATTATCGTTAAGTATAAAATTTTTCATATATATCCACTAAGAATACTTTAAATATCAAATATATCTCAAACCATTACTATTCATTAAAAGACAGTCAATATAAAGATGAAATAACAGTTATATCCTAAATTTAAGGCTTAATTTGAAATCCTTTCGACACCCGTGGGCAACAATAGTTCTCTTAATCAACTTTTCCTTTTATCAAAATTTCCTAAGGCTTCAAACTAAGCTATGATTCTAAGATATACACGTCATTTTGTCTACACATTAAAGGTCTTCTAACAGACAATTATAATTTGAAGTATATTTGATATTTGGGATATTTTAATAGATATATATATCAAAGATTTTAAAGTTAATTAATATATTTGAAATTAAGTGCAAAAAGTTGTGGATATATTTAAAATTACTCGTATAAATTGATTAAATTCATATTGGTTTTTTTTAAGAAATAGTTTTTATATGTCTATTGCCGTCGTCAAGTGAAGTAAAAAATCTAACATTGTAATCCAATGCATTTGTAATATTCCAACCAACAGCAAGTGGGGTTAGCTGCGGCAAGCAAGAGAGGTGCGTGGAATTGCCGCGGCGAACCCCAGTTACCGCGATAAATTACGATCTTGAAGGCCAAATGTCCGAACTAATCCAGCTTCTCGCGTCGCGCAAGCCCATCTCCCGAAAACCTTGTGCTCCGCCTGCTTCTGCAAGAACCACAAAATTACAAGAGTGCCCTCGGCATCGAAATGACGGCAATGCCCCCCGCCCCAAGATAAACCGGCCCTTTACGTAAACCCCGATAAGGCCGGCGATATGGACTGATGTGCCTATCTTGAAAACCGGTCAACCGTCTCGTCCACCGATAGCCCAGTTCACCTTCCGAGCTTCAGTTCGTTGTGGAAACAATAGACGCACGAGACAGACCAGGGAAGGAGACTGAGAAAGACAGAGAGGAGCAAAAGACGAGTCTACCCCTGCTTTTCCGATTCACTTTCATGCCTGCCGGGTAGTACTCCGGCCTCCCACATGACTCAGCTATGCCGAAAGCTCGCCGGCGCCAACTTCAAATGGCGGACGCTGAGAAACTTCTTCCGCTTCCTCTGGGACCGAATCCTCTCCTGCTCCACCGGGAAGCCGCCTCGCTACCGTCGGTTGTCGCGATACGCCCTGTCGCCTACTGCTGAGCCGTCTGCGGCGTTGCTGGCTGAGGACTGCGGCTATCCGGGGACCGCCGGCCCGCTGTGCGCGGAGTTGGACAGCGATTCGGATTTGGTGGTACTGAAGATCAGCCTTCTGGGCGATTGCCAAATCGGCAAAACGAGCTTCATGGTAAGAAGAAATCAAAGAATTTCGATTCCATGCTTGCGCTTTTTCTGACAAAACGCCCAACACACGGAATTCGTTGGGGTCCCCCGAAATTTAGTATCTTGTGTGATTGGTGCTTTGTAAACTCTAACCCCTTTTTCAATACAAATATCCAATTTTCATTTTTGAAAATTCTTGGCGAAGGCTAAGTATGTTGGCGATGAAGAGGAGCGAAGATCGTTACAGATGTCGGGATTGAATCTAATGGACAAAACGCTAGTTCTAAAAGGCGCCCGCATCGCTTTTCGCATTTGGGATGTTGGAGGTTTGTTGCATGCCACCGAGATTTCGATTTGTTTTCTTAGTTTCTGTCGCATCCCCTGTTTTTCTCCTATGTGTTTTAAGCCTCAGTTCTTCTTCCTACCTGCATCATTCCGCAGGCGACAATCGATGTCTTGATCATCTTCCAATCGCTTGCAAAGATGCAGCGGCGATTTTGATCATGTTCGACCTCACCAGTCGATGCACACTGAACAGGTATTTCTTCTATAACTAGTTCGATTGCTCTTCTGAATAATTCTTTCAAGTTTGTTTCATTAAAACACCCATTTTAGTTTCCAGGAATTTAATTAGATTTTCAGGTGTTGTGAGCTTTTTCTTGATGATGATGATGAATTGATGATGCAGTGTCATTGGGTGGTATCAACAAGCACGGAAATGGAATCAGGTACTCTGGAAATTCCTTCCTACTCGGCTCTCTTTTTCTTCATTTCCAAGCGGTTTAAACTTCAAAGCATTGCTGCTTTATCATTCTTTCTTTAAGAAAAAGGATGCATCATCGTGGGATTTGGACAAATGCACCCCTCTCAAAGCTGAGAATAGGAGAGCAATTCCTACTTTTAAATTTCAGCACCCGGAACAATAATTATTTGGAAAGTCCCACCTTCGATGGATTCCATATAAGAGGGGGCAGATATGCAAACCGCTTGGGCTTCTGTTTCCGACACGGTGGCGGCAGGCAACGACCGCACGTGGACCATCCCGTTACATGATTGGCCAACAACCCCGCGGATTTAAGCAAAAGGCATACGTACATCAGAGTGGGCTCCACTTGTATTCCATCTTTTGCCAAGCGGTTCAATTTTGCACAATTTGTCCCGATAAAAAAATGGACGATTTTTTAATATATAATCTTATTTTTGAAAGAAAAATCCGAATTAGAAATTCATATTTGGCCGCATTAAGCAAAAATTAATGAAAATTAAACATTCGAAGCAAGAATAAATAGTCCGACATTCTAAAATAATTTTAACATTTTTCTGTAAACTTTTGAATGAAAATTTGTTGACGTAAAAGTTTTTAAAATTGGATAATAGATGTGACATGATATACATAATAATAAAAAATAAAAAAAATAAAGTTAAAAGAGATATAATAAGTGTATGGATAATTGTGAAGAAATAATTAAAAATAAGATAATTATAAAGAATAAAAAAATTTAAATTGATAGTTTTAGACGAAAAAATTTTCTTGAATGTCAAACACACTTTGAACATGTAACCTGAATGACTTTTTCATGAATAATATTGGAAATGTATCGCATGATGACTGGTGAGATAAATCCCAACTTATCAGTGTCATACGGGCTTGAGATTATGCACAGGCATGTCCATGAGACTATACATGTCTTGGAGTAAATACCAACAACACGGATTGAGTTTTTTTTTTTTTAAAAAAAAGAAAAAAATAACACAATTGATAGAAAAAACATATCATCACAATAAGTTAGGTTTTAGCCACAAAATTTGTGAATAATATTGTTGTTTTTGGACTATCGTAGCTATTTTTATAGCTGCTGAACATATAGGACGGTTCAACAGCAACCATTATACAACCGAATGATTGCTAATTTTGTAACTTATAGCCAAATTTGTTGAGAAAAACTTGTAAAAAAGGCTTTGGTGATAATGTTTTTAAAAATAAAAAATGATGTAATATGATATAAGTAATGACAAAGACTAAGGAATAAAGATAATAAGTTTAAAATAGATACAATAGTTTTATAAAAAATCTGTAAAGATATAGTTACAAAATAAAAAAGTTGTATAAAAAAAAGGGTAAATAAATAACTGAAAATTAGTGTAGAAGTAAAAGGAAAAACTTGTAATGAAAATTTTTTAGTTATTACCAAACCCATAATATTAGTTATTTTAGTCCACTGGATTGTATTAGTGGGAAGCATCTTCTCGTGAACAATTTCCTCTTTTCTGTTTTTCTAATTTACAGACGGCTATTCCTGTTCTAATCGGAACAAAATTCGACGATTTCGTGCGGCTTCCTCCCGACCTACAATGGGCCATCGTCAGTCAGGTATTTTTTCCCCCCCTTATCTTATTAATTATTCTTCTTTACTTCGTGATACATGTTGCTCTTCGATATATAAATATGTGCACAATAATCAGTTGTCCATGTGTCATTTTCCCAATTTCATGCACGAGCCAAGAACAAATATGTCAGGCGCACATTAAAGTTTGGAACTGAAAACAATGGAAAACGCTGTATTGGTATGGCACACACCCAAAGTGCAAGCCATCGTTTTCCGTGAGAGAGCGTGCAAAAGAAAGACATGCAAGCTATCCAAAATCCAAGCCAACTTCAATTTGTATTTACTACTGCTCGTACGTGCTGAATCTATTGACCTATCACCTAGCATTGGGCCCACTTGGATGGTTATCTATAAAGGGCTAAAGACGACCCAAACTCAAAATTCTGTAGTGTGGAACATTCGACTGTTATGGATTACTTCGATTTTCCAGCTGAATGTATCAGGCAACTGCTCAATAAAGACTTAAACAAGTTCGGGGAATGAGATTTGATGCAATTTTTTTTTTTCATATCCCACGTTAATTCTAATGTGTGATATGATTTTTTAATGAGGAATTATTTTAACATAAAAAAAAATTTCTTAATAGGCCCAAGAAAAAAAAGAAGAAACCTTTATTCAATTTGTAAAAATAATAATAATGTTCAAAGTTCAAACATAATTTTCACAGGAGAAATATGAGTTAGTAGTGATTTAAAATGTGTGGGGTTGTGATTTTGATGGTTAAAAGTGAGTAAAATTGGAAGTTTCATGCGTCGATTTTCAATGTGGGGTCTGTAATGAGGCGAATTGGTCAAACGTCAATGTTCATCTCTCGTGTTTTTCAACACTTGGATTGTCTGATTGTTCCAATTTCTACGCAGGCAAGAGCATATGCCCGGGCGATGAAAGCGACCCTCTTTTTCTCCAGTGCCATCCACAACATCAACGTGAACAAGATCTTCAAGTTCATCACGGCAAAGTTCTTCAATTTGCCGTGGAACTTGGAGAGAAATCTGACTGTAGGGGAACCCATCATCGATTTCTAGCATCTCAACCTCCGCATCCCCCCACCACCATCTGTACATAGAGCAAAGGCCGCATCCCTCCGGGGGTTCTGACAGGGGATGAAAAGAAACAGCAGGGGAACTCGAATTTTGATTTTTTTTTTTTTTTTTTTTTCTTTTTGAAAAATACCTCTGTCTATCTCTTTTCGTCCCCATCTCTTAGTTTGGGCTGAACGAGGAGTCGAGGATCAACATCGTAGAAATGTGGCTCCTCCTTGACTGATGTAACGAAATTCTCATTTCAAAAGTTAGAAGTTCACCTCCATCAAAAAAAAAAAAAGTTAGAAGTTCACAAATCATCGCAGACTCTTCTCTCTTGTTTTCCTCGCGGACGTAGTACATGTTACGAGCAGGGGAAGAGATTTAAAAAAAAAATTGAAATATTAAAAAAGTGGAGAAAAAGTAACGGGCAACGATTGAAAAAGAATAAAGTAGAGAGATTTTTAAAATAGACTTTTAGATGAAAAAGGACAATAACGATAGAAAATAAATAATAATTGGAAAAAATTATTATTGATCATTAAGTATTAATCCAATCCTCCCAAATTCCCATTTATTTGCTAGATTATTGTTTTTTCATAAAATATTCATTTGAAATATTTTTTCGATACTTTGTTTGGAGGTCATGACTATATATTAATTTATTTTATTCATTTTTTTTTTTTGAGAAATATTTCGATAAGCAAGTAAAGAGAGGGAAAGAGAGTTTTGATAAATCAGATGAATGTTCCTCTTAAAATGATAGATGAATTCTACGGTCTAGATAAGTTTCTAGGTGAGATGATTATTTTGTGGTTCAGCAAGGGGCATGGCTTGCCAGACATGATGACACGTCTTTGCATTACGTGGAGATTTTCATGATCTAATGCGCTTTGCAATTTTGGCGCAATGCATGAATCAGACTTCATCCGAATATAAAATGCCAACCATGTGGTGTCCCTCTTATCTTATTTATGCTTGGCAGGGGTGGCACGATTGAAATGCGGCACCTACCACGTCTAAATATCCTTTGAAAACGAAAGGATAGTTTTGGCCTTCTGGTGACTGTTGAGTGAATATAGATGCATTCACCTCTTTTACTTTTTTTTCCCCCCATTTTTATAATTTTTTACTTATAAACATTGACTCTCGAAAATCAAGTGAATAAATTAAATATATTTTTCAAAATCAATATTTACAAGGAATATTGCAAAATCGGAGAAATTAAGATGGGAGACAAATGCGAAATCAATAGTTTACAATGAACGTATAAAAGTTGGTGAAATTTTGGAATAGAGTATGAGTGAACAAAATATGTTTTGGGAGTTGTACTATTGATATTAAGTGATAATAATAAAATTAGAATAAATAGTTAATTAAAAATAATTAAAATATAAAAGTAAAATTAAAAAAATAGAGTTGTTGAGTTGTTAAATCATTTATTGAAAAACATTTTCTCCATATTGTCCCATGTCATTTCATACATCTTTATTTACAAACGTCCCCAAACTATTTATCTTCGCCAATATGCATTTTATTCTAACTTTTTAAAGAGAAAAAATAAGTATCCCCTAATTTCAGTTGTAATTTTACCCGTTTAATAATCAAAGCATTGAGTTAAATGTCTAATTAAGTAGATATTGTATGCTTCAACACCTCAATCGTTACTCTTGATTGCTAGTATTCCGAGGCTTTAATGGCCCATAGGTAAACAGAAGGGCCCGAGCCCATTTCACAGGGCCATATCATTTCTGAGCCGATGACCTTGACTGTGGGCTCAATTGAGTAGAACGAACGTGAATTCCTCTCCCGCACGTGCCCCATGTTGACACGTTATCCTAAACCCCTTACCAGCCACCCCATCCCCTCCCTGCAGAGTTGCCGTTTCCACCCTCACCCGACGACTCTTCTGCAGAAATCATGACTGGGGCTGCTTTTGTGCTCTCTTCCTTCCTTTCCGCCAATGCGTCGGCTTCTTCTCGATTGGCATTCAAGAGCTGGAATCTGGCCGCGGTTCCTTTCGGCTCCGTACGGACTTTAGCCACCGGCCGCTTTGCGACACGCCGCTGGAAGAACCGCAGGTCAGAGGTTCCTGCCTGTCAATCATCCCAGCAAGAGATTGGCCGTGAAACTAGTAGTAGTCCAACGACCAAGCAAGAGATTGGCTGTGGAGAAGCTGGAATCAGCATTCCTCCAACGAATAAGTACTCCCATTGCCTCAACTTTCCAGTTCCTGTTAATCGGCTGTTGCTCTTTCGTGCTATTCAGATGATTGTTCTCGGACTTCAGCTTGTTTTGAGGAGAATTTTATGTGGGAGGATGTGGGCTTTTTCAAAAAGTTGATAGCTTGAATGCATATGCTACTATGCATGTCATTTGGGCGTTTTCTGATCCACTGGTGCTAATTTCTTTCTTGCCCGTGTTGGTGGAACTGTGTCTCATTATTTCTAACTATATTTTCAGGCATTGAGGCCATATTCTATGATTTCTTATAATGATTTGCATTCTTGGAATGTGAGCTTTCGAATTTTTAATTTGTATTGTCCTGCAGCTACCCTGAATACAATCGCTTGCTTCCATGCCCATCAGATAGTGGACCACCGAGGGTCGAACACTTGGTAGTATCTGAAGGGGGGCCAGTTCGTGAATACATATGCAGAGCCTTGGAGCTTCCTCCACTGTAAGTGTAGACTGCTTGCTTATCTCTGTCCTCGGCTGAAGGCCTGCACGAGTTCTTCAAATGGTTCTGTCATGGGTGCCAAGTAACATTGTTTTTTAAACATCCCATCTAAGTTCTTTTTAAACAACCCATCTAAGTTCTTTCAGACGATGCTTGCTTATCTAGTAAGTAAGATGGCAGACGTCGTTTAGCATTTACTAATGCTAACAGCACTGAAGCTGGATTCTGCGTAGTTTTCCATTTGTTTGTAATTTTGGAAACATGAAGCTGGATTTAATGATGAATGAAGAGTTTTATTTATGAAGGTATGTTGCAGATCTTATCCATTTTGGTGCTGTGTATTACGCATTGGTGTGTCCAGAGCCACCTCCAACTGCAACTCCTGAGCAGATTCGTGTATTTAAAGAGGTGACATCACCATCAGTTCTCAAAAAACGAGCATCAATTAAAGGGAAGACTGTGCGGGAAGCACAAAAGACATACAGGATAACTCATGTTGATGAGTATGTTGAAGAAGGCACATATTTACGTATATATGTCCATCCGAAGCGCTTCCCAAGGTAATCAATCAACTCAATCTTTTCCCTGCCTTGTTTTGGTAGATTTTTCCTTAAAAAGGCATCAGATGTTAACTGACAAGTTTTCAGGTGAGCCAAAAGGCACCAAACTGCACATACGGGCCTGACTCCATGGTTCAAAATGTACCATATACCTAACGAGCATTGAAATATTCTGTTTGTGAAGATCAGTGCAAGTTCATAACACTGCATGTCTCATGAATGGATCCATGTTCTGCATTAGTTAGGTTAATGGGAGATGGGTTCCTGTACCACCTTGGTTCCAACAAAGACTGTTTGCTCGAGCATGGCCTGGAGCTGCAACTCTTTCTAGACTGCTGCAGTTTGCTAATGATTGAACCATATATTGTATGTATGGCTACATTTTTTACTAACTTATCCTGGAATTCTTGCTAGGTGCTATGAAATCGACTGGAAATCACGAATTATAGCCATCACTGAATCGTATGTGGTTCTTGACAAACCAGCTGGTACATCAGTATGTAATAATCTCTTTCCTGCATAACTTTTTCTAATCAGTGTGGTTTTTCTCAGGTAGTTTTACTGGTTCTTCTTTCTTCAGTTAACAGTCAGAAGGGTCTTTTGAGCTAAATACCTTAGAGCAAACACGAAGCTGTCCTCCTAATTATCAGTTTTGAACTTCCCAAAGGATGAGAGGAGCCTTCCTGGAGGGGGGATTTGATGTTTGCTCTTTCTTTCACTCTTGATTTACTTTTTCTTAATGCAGCACAAAACATACACATGTGGTTAATTTTTCTTGAAATCTATAGAGGCCAATTTATTTCCATCTGTCATTTCGTGTTCAAATGAAGACCTAATCTAAATGCCATGGTCATCTGATACCAGCCATTGTGTCCTTACTTGGTAGGTTCTGAGTCAGGCTAGTTTCTAGTAGTTCTGTGAGTTTCAGTTCGTGAATAAATTAGAATTCAAAGTGAGTGGATCCTGAATCATGTCCAGATTATGTTTTGTGTCCATTCAGCGATTATCTTATACTGAAGTTCTCAAATATTGAGTAAAATCGACCAAAGGAGGAACTACTTTCAATGTCGATGGAACCTGTGTCTGTTGGTCTACATGGGCTGGTATCACATAGCACAGCTGCACAGGGAACTCATTATGGCCTGCATATTGGTTTGGAGAGCTTCATTTCACATGATGACTGTGGAGTTCTGTTCATCTGATGTGCTGAAAGATTAAAGTACAATGATTCTTTAGTCTTTAGCATTAACGGTTTTATAAACTATTGGCTTGCTTATATTGTCCAATCAAGCAAGTAATTAGTTAATGACTCTTTGAATTTTGGAGGTGTTAGGCAATGTTTTGGTACCTGACACATCAATATTAAAAACAGCATGGAGTTGGCTGCCACATAATTGACCTTCCTTATTCTAGAATTTGGTTTCTCCATGCTTGCTGCTGCGTGGTGTTAGTGGGTGTTAGTGCTGTTGCACATTTTCTGTGGTAGTAGTAACTCCCATGTTTGGTCATTTACAGGTGGGAGGAACAACAAACAACATTGAAGAAAGCTGTGCAACTTTTGCCTCTCGAGCTTTGGGACTAGAAACGCCCCTGAAAACTACTCATCAGATAGATAACTGCACTGAAGGATGGTATGTTTGTAACCAACACTTTAGCTTCCAATTTGTAGTCCTTGAACTGATGGTTAGGCATAATCTGCTTGCAGTGTGGTGTTCGCAAAGACAAAGGAGTATTGTTCTGTCTTTCATGGAAAAATTAGGGTATGCTCAATTGCTGATAACATTTGATTACTGTTGAACTACAAATGCACAAGACAATTGCATTGTAGTACAGTAGCATGAGATCAGCCATTTCAAAGTTAATTCGACAGTGATGTAGCTTGGTCAAAAAACAGTGTTGGTGTGGAAAGGCTTGGCTTCAGTTGCTTTAGCCACTGATCTCGTCAGCCTTTTTGCTTGATCTCATGCACTCTCCTTCTTTACATCACTCAATTTTTCGCCCCCACTCTTATGGAGGTTTTCATTTGATGGAATTTTTAGATAGCCACTCCCTCTCTTGACATTAATCTACCTTGCTTCATGCTTGGTACAAGCTTTGCCCCATCATCTAATAACTCATGCTTGGTGACACTGACCATCTGATTAAAAAGTTCTTAAGGTTAAAGATCAATGTGGACATGATGCTAGCTACTCTAGTGGTCAAATTTGGCATCACCATTCATCTGGTCATGTGAGCGGATTGATCGTAAAAAAGGAAATGGGAGGGCATGCTGATACAGTTATGCTAGACAAGACAAGCTCATATATTTCTCTTGAGGTTACTGTCTATAATACAGACCTATTGGAGGGAGTTCATGATTTAAAGTTTCCATATACCAGGAAAAACAGGTGAAAAAGCTTTATCTTGCACTTGCTGCTTCGCCAGTTCCACTTGGAACAATTACCCACTACATGCGGCCTGTGAATCTTGCACCAAGAATTGTTTCAAAAGGTAATATTTTTACGTGAATAATCAATGACTTGGAGTTCAACCGAAAGCAATGCAATTATTGACTTTGCTTGCAGAAATTTCTGAAGATTTTCACCTATGATGGAGCATAGGATTACTAGGATTTATGTTCTTATAAGGCCAATGTAGGTGACCCTCATGTTTATCTTTTCACTGTCTGTGGAAGTTTGGGCAGCCTGTTTCACATCATCCCTTCTGGCTGCTGCAAACAGCAGGCATGAAGTTCCCTTTGCAGGTGGATCACTTACCTTATGGCTTAGATCAGCAGCTGGGTGAGGGAACCTCCCCTAGGCGAATGGAAACACTGTGTCTTATCGTACTAGTATTTCCATTAGAATATTCTTTCTATTACAGGAATTCGTACTTGATCTATGAAATAATTTGGCATGTGGATCATCCTTCTAGATTCTATCCAAGGATGGCATCTCTGTCAGCTTGAGGTATTGGATTGCAAGGAGGTTCCCTGGCCAAGCTCTGAGATTGAAAAGAAATATTTCATTGAAGATTGTGAGTGGCCTTCAAAAAACATTGCCTATGAATGCAAAATCAACCTATTGACAGGTCGAACTCACCAGGTATTGTTGTGTTTTTTTTTTCAGCTTTGAGTTAACAATTTAAAAAAATTTTTTTTATCAAGGGTGTGTTTGAAGAGTGATAAAATTTTTGGATGAAAAGTTTTTGAATTGGTGGAAAATGATGTGATATGATAAAGGTAATAATGAGAAGTAAAGTGAATAAAGTTAAAATAGGTAGGTTAGTTGTATAGGCAGTTGTGTAAAAATGATTAAAAAGCAGAGTTGTTGTATAGGAAGATGTGAAGAAATTTTTTAAAAAAAATAAGATAGTTATAGAGAATGAAAAGTTTTTGTTGTAAACAAATATGCCCGCAAGTGTGATGTTGTATAGTTTCCTTGAATAACGACATATCACTATTAACTTTGTGATTAATACCTATTTTGAAAATCTTCTAATTTTTTTTTTTTTAACACACACATATTGCATTATTTGGATGCAATAGCAATGAAACAAGGAATAAAAGCTAGTAAAGGAATTTAACTTCCAGGAATAGGCATTTCTGAAATAGCCTACCATCTGAATATCTGATGCAGGTCCGTGCACAACTGGCTGCTTGTGGTGCACCTATAGTAGGGGATTCAATGTACATGCGAGCTGTAATAGCAGAAATTGCCAATCCCACTGTAAACCCATTCGGCAGTTCAAAAGCCATTTTTGTTGATGAGAATGATAGAACTAGAGCTATAGAAGAATGGATTGCATGCCATGGTAAGGAACCAGCCATAGCCATTGGTCTTCAAGCATGTCAGATTTCCTGGGATGATGGAAAATGCTTTTACGAAGCTGGAGCTCCATGGTGGAGAGGATGACAACCAGATAAAACAAGGTGAGACAATTATATTCTGTGGATGATGTTGTTTCAGGTAGGCTACATATAGGACAGAAGTTGATGGCCAAAGTGTGGAGATCCTCCATTCTGCATGCTTAGTGGCCTACCTTGATTTTCATTGTGGATGTTCACGGCAGGGCTAGTTCCAATTGAAGAGCAGTCCTGTGTCCTGTGTGTTGCTGCTAAGACTCCTTAAAAATCTAGCACACCCAATTACCTTTACATTGCTTCCATCCTAAATGATATTGTGTTTTCTGCTTGGATTTCCTTTTTCTTCAGCATGAAAATTCATGTGCTGCTGTAGAAAATCTGAGTAAACTGTTTTCAGGATCAATTTTGCACCAACTAATCAAAAAGGGACAAGTGAAAGATTTACATGTTTCAGCAACTTCCTAGTTCACAGAGGTTACCGATGGCCTCTCAATCATACCTTAGGGTCCACCATGTCCCACTGTTTGTGCCCAATTAAAACATAGCTGCTATTTTACATACCAAATGCCATAACTTGTGACCGAACACAAAAATAACTGTTATAATTACAATAGTTATTTCAGTCACTATTGCCAACAGAAACAAACCAAAAGATAACGACAGTAAAGTATAAATGCACACACACACACACATATATATATAGAGAGAGAGAGAGAGATGGGTCCTTTGTTTCTGTTTGCACTAATAGCAATATAAAATTCATTTGTAGATAAGCCGTGGAATTTGGTTTCAGCTCCTCATTTATTTTCCGAGTATGGTCGATTGCTGTCTGGTACCATGCTTTTGATTGCCTTATGTTTTGCAATGAATTCTTTGTACCAAGTTGAAGACAACTTGGGAGTTCGCTTCAATGTTGTGAAATCTACATGGTAAAGCCCGAACCTTTTTGTATATCCAAATATCCACTCAAAGTTGTCAAGAAAGGACCACGCGAAATAACCTCTAACATCAGCTCCTTTCCTGCTTAGCCAAAAAATCATAGAGAAATTCTTATGCCCTGAAATTCAGATGGAGTGGCGGATCTAAATCTAAGCATGCAAGCTTCTTTCAGTTTCCTTATTTTGTCCCACATTAATGTGTGACCATGTTCATACCACAATACTTAAGGATAAAGCAACTCTCTCATGCTTATGCATGTTATGGTCCACCATGATATGATACCAGCAGTTTGTGGTTCAAGAAGGAAACACAGTAATGCATCTACAGATACAGAGAAGTTTGAATTCCTTATAACTGCGTCCCTGCATTGATGGTTTTAGTAACAATACCTTATAGCTGCTGTGAGGGCATCCAAATATTTGTTCATGGCCTCTATTCTTTTAGTATCTTGAAGGAATGATTCAATTGAAGCATCAGGATTATTCTCGTCAGGATACCCTAAATGTTCCATTTATAAATATCAGCTTGGGTATCAAAAATTAAATAATGTTTGCTGGATAAAGAATCAGATGGAAATTGAATGCATGCCACCTTGGAGTTTTTTCAGAAACAAACATTTGTACCCCATGACAGGCAAAATGGGTTCAATGACATTTCTAAAGCTGCCCTAGTATCTGATTGTGGGAGTCGTTATTTTCATTTAGACTGACGCTTATCAACTGCCACACCTGCCATTATCCCATTTCCATTTGGACTTGGCAAAAACATCATACTTCTTAGTCTAAAGTACACAATTCAGTAGATGTTCCTTAACAAGCATTAAAAAAAATATGATATTGAGGGCCTTTTAAACTTACCATTTTCAGCAATAAACATGGGTATATTATCATATCTATCCTTTAAATATAAAAGTGTCTTCTCCATTCCCTGTGGGTAAATATAGTACCACTCCATTGCTGTCTGCAAGGGTGAAAAGCAACATTAGATATATAAGCTGTTAGAACTTGTTATTCTTTTTTTGGGTTTATCTCATTATTGATAAACCTTGGATGGGTTGATTTCATTCCTCTGCATCTAACACCCTTGAGTTGCTTTCTTGATGACATTTCACACAACCATACAAGGGATGAAAGGATTTTGATATAGGGAAAAAAAAAGAAAAGAAAAAAGAGGTTATGGATTAGTGATACTAGATGTAGAGGCAGCATTGTGCCTTTAGAAGCGCCAAATCATTTCTCAGAAATGAAACCAGGTTATCCAAACTGTTGATTTCTGTTTATGCACTACACCTCCAAAATGCATCAGCCAAAACCATTTTTAATTGACGAGGAGTCCAAAATAAAGTCCAGACTCAATGAGTATGATCAGATCAATATTACATCACACTTACTTGTCATCCATCCAGTGGATTCGACAGTTTGATGATGGGAGTGGTTGGGTTGATGATAATAGCAATGAGCAAAAGGATACTTACAGGTTCACCAATGGCTACTCCATCCTTTTGTGCAGTCTGGAAGGCATAACCCTCTGACTGTGAATTTCCCATCCCAACTTCGCATGGAGAGGAAATACAGTCTTTAACATAGAGACTAGTGTAGTGGTTTATTCCAATGAAATCTAACCCCTTCTTCAGTTTATTCAGGTCATTCTGTGAAAATGCAGGTAATGCGGAGCCCAGTATGTCCTGCATCTCTGCTGGATATCTTCCAAATATAATTGGATCCAGGAACCTACACAGTGTTGGGCATCAGTTCTCTGCATGTGAAGGTACATGAACTTCGATTTGATGAAAACATTTATATATAATATCCACATCTACTTATGTTATATGATAGTTTATTTCTTACAACTGTGTATGAAATTGTATTTTTCTGCATATGGTTGCTTTAAGTCATGAATCTCAGTGGTTGTTCGAAAACAGGAATTAAACATGTAAGCAGTGAAAAGTTACCAAAAGTATGCAAATTGGATAAGATTGACAACATTGGTTCAGGAAAAATTGATCAACCAAATGCATATGTCAGATTAAAGTAACCGACCAGTTTAGAACGAAAGATCTTGCCCTTTCTGCAGCTGCAATATCAACTGACTTGTTGCTGATGGGTTCAAACCAGATTGCATTCATTACGATACCAATGCTGCCTCCTTGTTCTTCCTGGAGTAACCAAATTTCATGTGAAAGAGTTCTTGTTGGTTCTCATATCCAAATGAAATTTTACAGGAAGGATTTACTGTTGATTTTGATAGAATGCCAACTCCTATCATCATCTGTGAGAAAATGTTCGATAAAGTTTTTGTATGCTGACTTCTAAAAAGATATATTGCTATCCAAATTCCTAAATATGTTATTGGTTGTATTTATTTTTTTCAGACGATATAATGTTAACAGCATCACATACCTGGTATTTTCTTCTGTAGATATCAACAGCAATTGCATGAGAGATGATGATGTTGTGAGCAGCAATCAATGGTTCAGTGACAGAGTTCCCAGCAGAGCAATTCCCATAGGAACCAGAGCAACGGGATGGTGGATATGTTCCTGTTCGGTAGCTATTCATAGCTACAATATTGGGTTCGTTGAAGGTGACCCAGTACTTAACTCGATCTCCAAATGCTCTGAAACACAGGTCTGCGTAGTAGGCAAAATCATACCTGAAAAATTGCATACATTACTCAGGAATCAGGATGTGTTAGATGGTTTCTCATTCAAAATGTTTGACATTCTCTGTTCAGAACATGGACTAAAGCAGCTGGTTATCGAATGGCTGGCCTGGTAGAAAGTATGTTGGTTGGCCTTACTGAATTTGTGAATTCAACCAAGATCCATATCTGTCTTCAAGTTCCTGAGGGATGTCATAGTGGCTCAAGGTAACAAATGGCTGGATACCTGAAAGTTAAATTCAACTTTATAGCAGATACTCAAAGAATCAAAATACATGATTGTTCGGAGAGATGCGCACGTCCATTTCACTGATGAAGGGTGTGTTTGGTTGGGGATAAAACTTTTGATAAAAAGTTTTTGAGGTAGAAGTTGTCACATTAATAGAAAATGATGTGATATAATAGGAGTAATGATGAGAAGTAAAGAGAATAAAGTTAAAATAGATAGGTTAGTTGTATAGATAGTTGTGTAGAAATGATTGAAAAGTAGGGTAGTTTGTATAGAAAAATGTGAAAAAATAATTAAAAAATAGAGTAGTTATGGAGAGTGAAAAGTTTTAGATTGAAAAGTTTTGGTTGACATATTTATATCCCAAACAAACACACCCGAAGTGTTAGGAAGGATAGCATGCAATCTCTCATTTTTCAATACATAATAACTAACCTACTTTTTCTTTTTTTTCATTCCCAGTTGTACTTTTCCATCCCTCATATGATGTCTCATTTCCCAATAACAATAATCTCTTCATTCAAATTTATTTCCGATTGCATTGAATGCTTCTGAACATCTGTTCTTGTCAGGCTGTGCTAGAATTATTACCTTTGGCTAAAAGCGCATCAATGAAAGAGTTGTAATGGTCAATTCCAGCTGAATTTATGCCTCCAAATCGCCCATCTAGTATCAAAATAAAAAAAAAATTTATGGTGGAAACTTCGGTAAAAAAAAAAAAAAAAAAAGGAACAAAAAACACTACTATCGAAGAAAAAGAAGATGTAATCACTTGGTAGGATCCTGGCCCACGAAAGGGAGAAGCGGTAGCTGTTGACTCCAAGAGAACTCATTAATTCAATGTCCTCCTGTTTGGATGCACCAAATTCCATCATAATCCAGAGTTTCATTAGAAAAAAAATTTCACATCCCATATAAAGTCAAAAATACGAAGTAAATTTCATTTATCGAGTCTTATAGGAGATGGCTACGAGGTGTGTGACATGTTCATTACCAAATATCGATGGTACTGATCAACTGCAATGTCGCCGTTGCTTCCATCCATGATCTTGCCTGCAATTGATGAAGAACATTCAGAACTGCTTTTAAGTCTAACGTCATCTCGTGGGACCCAATTTCCAATTACCAAAAATAAATGGTCTTCATAACGGGGCCATGCCCCAGAAAAGCTAGCTGTGGAAAGGCAGTAATTTCGTGGTGCAATGAGGTTCATGAAACTTGGATTTGTCTAAATTTTAACCCTAATTCTATTTGTAGAATATAAATTCTAACTTTATTTGTAGAAGTTAGAACCTATGTAAATCAAGTTTGAGTTAAATTTTGACTTGATAAATTTATTACATATAATTAGTGACAAGTTTAAATTTTTATACGAATATACAACAACAGACAAACTAAGTGAAAATGATAATAAAATTTAGAAAAATATACTTTTAGAATAATTTATTTTTTCAAAATAAGAAAATGAACGGAAACTGACAACTTAGATGTAATTGCATAAACATAAACATAAATGTAAAAGAAAATAATATGATTTTTCTAAAATATAATTTCAGTATGACAAACATGTGGTCAAACATAAACACAAATAATATAAAATACATAAATAAGTGGAAATATTATTTTTATATAATACATTTTAGATTAAACATTAATATGGATATCAAACTTAATATTGCTTGAATTTTAACCCAAATCTCATTTACAAATGAGGAATCAGGCTTAATAAAAGTTGAGGAATCAGGCTTAGTAAAAGTTACTATGAAGCTGACTCAACAAATTTTTTTTTTAAAAAAATTAGTTTTTTATAATAAACTTCTTACTCAAAGTGTATTTATTTATATACAAACTAAAAAAGGACTAAGATACTTCTAATTTTGAAATTTTAAAAATACATAAGCATTTTCAAAAATGGTAACTTAATTTAATTTTTTGATTAAGTACACTCGAAATAAAAATTTTGTAGAAAATATTTATTAAAAAATATTTTGGAAAATGTAAAAAATGAGTAAAGTAGCCGGCTGCATGAGAAAGTTCGGGGTTGGTCAAAAAGCCAACCCTAGCACTGTTTCTATCGGGTTCCATGGAGTGGTTCCTGCTAATCCGGCTAAAGTTGCACCCCAAACGGTATGCACCCATTTGGAGATAGCTTTTTACGTGCTTGTGGTGAGAGTTTTTACAATACTTCAAAAGTCCTATGGCTTAGATTAAAAAGTAGATCTATCTTTACCTTCTGCATTGTAAACGCTGAAATCACACCATAAAGTTAATGGCTTAAAATTAACAAATTCGATCAATCTTTATATTTTTTTCTTTAGATATATGTTGAAATCACACCATGATACTAACAAAGATGCGTAGCTTCTGATCAAGAAGCAACGAGTCTGTCTGTGGAAAAACGTGCTATAAGAATGGACAGACACAGGCATGCTTACCAGGAATGTGGGAGAAAACATCCCAGTTGTTCAGCCCTTTCCCGTCGTCCAAAACGGCCCCCTCAAACTGTAGATATATAGAACCATGGAATTCTTAGTGCTTGCGAATGATAGATCTACCGAAATTAACATGAAAGCTTGTATGTAAGGAGATTAGGAAGTCAACCATACATAAAGCTAATGAAATAGATTATCCAATCAGTACATTAATCTTCAAATTGCAACAGAGTTGGATAACTCTCTTTCACTGTTTAATGGCTATAGAGAGAGAGAAATACAAAAATAGGGGGGTGGCAGGAGGAAGAAGAAAGGAAGAAAGGATGACGGAGGGGCACCTGATAGGCCGAAGATGCAGTCCCAAAGAGGAAGTGCTCAGGGAATGGAGAAGTATTCTGTGCAGTTTCTTCATGCTGTGATGAACTATGATCACATGAAACCCAGGCAGCTAACAAGAGGATATAACAGAGAGAGAATATTGGTAGGCTAGATGAAATCTCCATGGAAGATTGAAGGAGGCGGAGGAGTTCTGTCGATGTCTCTCTCAAGACAGAACATAGAATGAGTATGGAGTGTGTCATCTATATTTCATTTATAGAACAAGGACTCTACTTAATGTGCTAAACTTTGTATTGTGGTATGGAAATAGGATATTGATTCCATGGTCCAGACTGCGCCCCTTACGCCTCAACAGCTTTAGAGGATCTGTTTTCCATGCAACACCAATCCTTTTTAAACACTAATAGTCACCTTCTTTACACAAGACTTTTGAAGATGGCATTTATTTATCTAATCATCTCAATAACTCTATAGTTTTCATTATTATGTGTATATCTAATTATTTCTTTTTACCCTCCCCCTAGAAATCTTATTTCACTAATTATGTATTAATTATACTTTTCTATTATACGTACTTTCTATTACAGACATACAAACTGACAACTATTTGGACAGGACAGGTTATAAATGTGCTGTGATTTCACGAAGAATTTAGTTAAGATGTTTTTTAGAATCATAATAATAAATACAGAGACAAATGAAGATGATTATTCATTCGAGTTAAATTAAAATATCAGCATAAACCGCAACTTTCACGGTATATAGACACACGCATGTGGGCAGTGATTATGAGTAATAATTCAATACGCATATATGTTCCGGGCCTTAATGCATACAGTTGTTTAAAGCCTTGTTTTATTTTATTTTATTTTTCTCTTTTCTGTGGCCTTATACATTTATTTCATACACCATAATTTACCTTTCTGAAATTACATATACTTTATTATTTATTCACACATAAAAATTGCGTATGAACGTATGTGTATATTAAGCCTCGAGACACATGTACATGAATCATTGTTTTATCTTATACTAGCTATACAATTATCATGAATCATTAGGCTTCATTTGGTAACAACTTTTCTCTTGCATATTTTTTTTAAAAATGATTTAATATTGTTGAGGACAGATCTTTTCATACCGACCGGTGATTTTCGACCGGTCCAAAAATATATTTTTTTTATTTTTTTTTAAAAAATAATTTTATAAACTTGTTAATCTAGTTATATTTAATTTATAAACCAAGTTTTATCATTTTTAGATATGTATATATATTTATTTTGGATTTTTAAAAACAGGGGTATTTAAGTCATTTTAAATATTCTTAAAATGACTTAAATACTCCTATTTTTAAAAATCCAAAATAAATATATAGATATATCCAAAAATGATAAAACTTGGTTTATAAATTAAATATAACTAGATTAACAAGTTTATAAAATTATTTTTCAAAAAAAAAATAAAAAAAATATATTTTTGGACCGGTCGGTCTGAAAAGATCATGCGTCAATATTGTTATAACCTAAAATTTTATTTTTTATTTTTATCTTTGTATTTTAATTATTTTTTACACAACTATTTTTCTATTCTTATTTTACCGCTGTCATGTGTCGTACTATTTTTTTTTTTTCAAAAAAATTTTCTTTTGTACTTTTTTACGTTCCCGTTTTACGGTTTGCCCTTCATATTAGAAATTTACGAGAATGTCTCGTAAGTTTATTGTAATATCAATTAAGATAGATATAAAATATACTAATAAAAAAAATATCCTGTTTTTGTCGTCATGCGCTTTTGCTTTTTTGTGTTTGGGAAGTTCTGCCACTGGGTCCAATTCCAAGGGCGAAATTTGTGCGTCAGTAGCCTGCATCATTGAAAGAACGGGTAGGTCATCGAACTAGTCATATCATATATTATATGCTTTGTCCGACACGGGATGCTCGTGCCGTGTGCATGCACTCCCACGAGGTCCGATCTTCCAGGCCGCCTATTTGTTTCTGTTTTTGTTTTTTTTTTTTCCCCTTCTAATTTACATTTTAAATTTTTTTAAGTTTGTACAAGGGACAGTTTAATCACTTTCATCTCTTCCTAGCACTTTCTAATTTTGACGTCTGAATTGAGTAATTATCCTACATTTTTTGTTACTATTGTCATATATCTACTAAGTATTTTATTAATTTCAAATATACCCAGTTAGAAACGTTTAATAATTTTAAAATTTTACAGTACTAACATTTATTGTCATTAATGTTACATCCAAACGATTAAAATTCATTCTTTTTTACTTCTCTCTCAAGTTAGATAAGTTTTTATCACATGGTTCACTTTCCGTCATAAATAAATGACTATAGTTATTAATTAATAAAAGATATTTTGAACATTTCTAATGATGAATAATAGTGAATTTTAACTATGCTTAACGGAATGAGTATAGATAAATTTTCGCTTATACTTAATTGTTATATATGATAATTTTTAAACTTAGTAAATATATTTATAATTAAGGGCAAAACGTAAAAGACATATTTAAAATTAACCTTATTTTTAATCATTTCCCCCACAAAGGCCATGATGCCGTGACGTGGGTTCTCAGCCCTAGATTTAAGAAATGAGAGAGGGAAAGGGAGAAATAAGATCCCTTTCCATTGCATTTTGCATTTTGCATTTTGCATTTCCGTCCGTCCGGAGAGGTCTATCCCTCTTGCCGACAATTGTGCTTAGTGGATTTTTTTGGTTCTCTCTCTTCGATCGCCGGTCAGACTCCTCTTGGGGAGATACGGATCCTCCTTCCACTAGATTTAGAGAAACCAAGAGATCTTCATCCACAATTCGGTGAAGGATCGATTGGTCGAACCTTACGGGGTGGTCGGCCATTGCTCAACTTCAACAATCGGATCGACCATTCCGAGGCTCGATCTCTTTCGGCGTGCAACCTAGGAGTATGAGTGTAACCGGGAGGCTAACCCTAACCTTACTGACGATTTTGCTGGATCAGATCACTGCTGTGGCTGACCGTCAGTGAGGATGGTGAAGGAGGCGGCAACTCCTGATCTGAAGGTCAGAGGCGAGAGGGAAACCTGTCCGTTGCAATCTCTCTGATCAAATTAGACCGGGAAGATACATTGCAATCACTGTTGAGAAGCTTACGACCGGAGATAACAGAGTTCTTTAATTTGTGAAGAAGCGAGAAAAAGAAGAGGGAAAATAGCTTAGCTTTTGCGGATCTAACTTTCTAATCTTGTGAAATAGCTTATTGTAACTTTGAAATTTAGAACTTTAGCAAATCTAACCTTTCAATTTCTGAAGGTTTGTAAATCTAACCCTGAGGATTATTGCCCAAAGATGAAATCGTGTAACTTTGGGAAATGACAAATTTTATTTTAAAATTAAAAAATCAAGTCCATTTCCCGTTCACATAACTTTCTAACCTTCCCGGTTCCCATTTTAAAATCTAAGTTAAAAATAAATCTGACCCTCCGTCCCTCCCACATGCATTTGTCATGTTAAAAAAAAAAAAAAAAAAAAAAAAAAAAATCTAACCATAAGCATTGTTCATTGATTCTCGAAGATTTACTTCGACCTTTTAATTTTATTACCATGAACGTTAATTTAGATGAATTTTAAAAATAGAAAATCAAAATCTATATATATCTAATTAATAAAAAAAATTTAGATAATTAACAAAATAATTTGTATAATTTTCATTTTGTGAATCTTTATCAAATTTTTTAAAATTAAAATCAAAGAGGGCATAAATTTAATCGATAAAATAATTTGGATAATTTTTTTGTGAATCTTTAATTTAAATTAATTTTAAAATTAAAAACCCAAAGTGGGTATAAATTTGATTAATAAAATAATTTAGATAATTTCTTGTTAAAGTTTAATTTATATTTGTTTATTCTCGTTCATTTATTAAAGTTCAAACTCCACATGCCAAATAGGGAATCTTACTGTTTTTAAAAATTGTATCATTATATCTTGGTTATCCTACCTTTTTATTATTTTTATAGTACAATCACTTTATATATTTTCTCATTATATCGTTAGCTCATGTCTATTTTATTTTAACAACTTCATCTGGGTCACACCTAACTACCTAAGTATGTACACCAAACACAGCAACAAATAAAGAAAACGAAAATAGAATGTGAGGGCAGAGAAGGAAATCACAACAAAAACTAACGTAGAAAACAAGAGCCGTATTGATGCCGTTTATCGGGTCCATTAGGGTTAGATTTGCCAAAGTTTATACGTCGATGTTCGTCGAGTTATTTTAAAATTTAGAAGGTTGAATCCGGAAATTTTCAGAAAATAAGAAGAAAAAGCAAGAACGGACCTCAAAAATTATCCCAAAAATTGATATTTTTTACTTTATTTTAAAAATCTCACCCCACATATTATTTAAAATATAATTTTTACTGTTGATTGTGAAAACCATAAAAATCAAATGGTAATAATTAAAAAATTAAAATAAAATATATTAACGATGTATATGTTTTTTTTTAAGGAAAGGTATATATGTTTTTAGATTACAAATAAAATATGCATTGATTTTTGTGTAACCTCCAACGTTATTCAAATGTATTTTATATGAATGAGTCTGGAGAAGTCTTTGTATGTTGTTAAAAGTATTGACTGTCATAAATTTTTTATATGCTAAATATATAATTTTTACTTATTTAAGATCACACTAATATCGATTTTTTTTATTACGAACTATCTAAAATATATTTTAAATATCATGTACGAAAAGATTTTAAACTAAAATAAAAATAATTAATTTTTTAGATGGTTGATGGCTGGCAATGAAAAAGATGAGACAGTTGGAGTTGCGTTGCTGGACGGTTTACATACAACTGAATTTTAATTACTATATCCATTTTAACGCCACTTTCCCATTGTTTCACACCGTCGATGCTAAGTGTGCGAAAAATAAAAAGCGATTCCGGTAACTAGATTAACTCCTCCACTTAGCATCTCGATATCATTTAATTATTTAGTTAAGATAAATCAAAATTAAAGATGTACATGCTACGTTTGAATTAAAAATATATGCTCATGCATAAGTTATAAACAATGCTTAGATACATTCATATACATTATAATATAAATTCTTTATAAAATTATTTATCCACATATGAATGATATTTCATATGACTTAGATGTTAAAAATATAATTTTAAATTTAATTTTTAATATTAAACTATTTTATTATGTTGATTTTGCATATTTTTATGTATAATAATGCTCAAAGGAAAGAATTTTCAAGATAATATAAATTATACTAAATATAATTAATTAAGTGAATTTTTTATTAATCATCAAGGGTATACAAATGAATAAGGTTATACTTCTATCAAGATTTACAAAGTAAATATGGAAACTTGGAGGGTGTAAAATACGAAAAAATCTGTTGTGCCTCTCTTAATCACTGTATAATTCAGGAGCCCAATCATATGCACCCGGGTGTATTTTACCCTTTTTTATTTTTTTAAAAAAATTTTCATGAAATTATTAATATAAGTTTATTTTAACATGTGTATCAATTTTTATTATTTTTGGAGACTTTTAGATCTTTTTTAGATTTTAAAAAAATCAGTGTCATTTTTAATAAGCATTTTTAGTAATTTAAAATTATTAAAAATGCTACTATATTTTAAAAAATCCGAAAAAATCTAAAAGTTTCCAAAAGTAGTAAAAATTGATACACATGTTAAATATACTTAGATTAACTTAATAATTGTATAAAAATTTTCAAAAAAAATTTAGAATGGGTGTATGCACCTAGGTGCATTAAGTCTTATTGCATCTGGGTGCATACAACCAGATTCCTACAATTCATTAATCATAAATGGAGTCCGGTTCAATGCACTCGGGTATACCTCATTTATTTTTTATTTTTTGAAATTTTTTTATAAAAGTGTTAATATAAGTGTATTTAACATATGTATTAATTTTTACCTTTAGATATTTTTTCAGATTTTTAAATTACTAAAAATGTCACTGATCTTTAAAATCCAAAAAAATCTAAAAATCTTCAAAAATAGTAAAAATTGATACATATATTAAATACACTCATATTAAGAGTTTTATGAAAAAAATTTCAAAAAAATAGATGAAGGACACTGCCACAATGCAACCGGGTGCGTGCAGTTTCATCCCCCCATAAACAATATCAAAATAAATAATAGGCACTTCAGAAATATTTTTAGAAAGTGTCAAGTCCTACCTGATATCCAAAGAAATGGTTTTTGATGCTTTTCCTAAATAGCTCTAACTTCTATTTAACACTTAATATTTTATTGGAGAAATAATAATTATAAAGATTATATAGTAAAACCCCCGTTGTGGAATCATGACTCCCCAACACATCATGTTCTCATTACAATTTTTTTCAATCATTTCATGTCTTTTTCATCAACATACTAATAATTTGCAGAGCATTATCATACTTTCTCCGGTTATTGTTATACTTTTTTATACCAAATCATTAGTTTCCCCTGTACTCATACTCATCATTTTATTCTTTGTTTTCAGCATTACAAACTTTTCCAGCATCATTACTATTTTTTTCAATCAACATACTAATAATTTGTAGAGCATTATCATACTTTTCTCCAATTATTGTTACACTTTTTTATACCAAATCATTAGTCTCCCCTGTACTCATATTCATCATTTTATTCTTTGTTTTCAGCATTACAAACTTTTTCAGCGTCATGTAGAACATGTCCTTGTTGTACGCAGACATCATAAAATAAACTTACGCTAGAATTTTAATCCTCAGTAAACGGAGCTCGAGCTAAGCTAAGGTACCCCGATTGCACTCGATAGGGTTCTTTCAATCATCTCAATAATGGTGTTAGTCATTTTCAAAAATAATAATAATGATGGGTAAATCACAAGAAGCCTAACTTGAATAGTTTCAGATCTCGAGATGAGAGAATACTATTAAATCTTGTAAGATTCCATAAGATGTATTAGATCCTGTAAGATGATTTAATATAGTAACTCTTATGATTCTACATAAAATTTGTAGCCTCGTATATTTTACAATATGTCAATTTTATTAAATAGTTAATTCTCTTTTTATTGAGCATGATAGGAAAGTTCTATTTAAGTAAGGGAGTCTGGTTCCTCCTAATCGGGATTTACATTTGTGGTTGTCCATAGACTATTAGTATTACAGGGAGAGTGTTGTGGGAGAAAACTTTGTACTTAGTAATATTATTCTATGACATCGATGGATTTAGGTATGCTTCCGCTTTATTAAATCCAACATATGACATTAGAGCCTGTATTACAATTACGAGCATAAGAGAATTCATGATATTTATTTTGTCATTCTCATCCGCAAATAATAGAATTTTATATAGATTTCATTTGTTTGTGTATGAGGTTGATTAAGATTTATATGAATTAAACCAAACTGTATGAATATTATGTAAAATATGAATTGTCCACGAATTAATTCTGCCTGTCAGAACATGAGACATGATATTAACGATGCTTGCCTGCAAACTATATATATATAAAAAAAAAAGAGGCCATGCAAAATCATGCAGGTTATTTGGATTTTGCATGTGTGGATTCAAATTTTTTTTTTATTAATTACAGATGTATGTGGGTGAATTCATGTCCATATTTTGACGGCATATTAATTACACATATTAACTTATCTTGCTCTATGTTTTGATGACAATGGATTTCGCATAGAGAAAATTACAGTATCACACTATGCTATTGAACTGAGGGATATCTAATATGTGATTAATCTCATGAAAAATGTTATTGATTAATTATTTTTATTTTGGATGCATGGAATTTCATATTTGCTTCTAACGCTATTATCATGGAAATATGTAATTGGAACCAATGAAAGATATATATATTTAATGGATATTTAATATAAAATTTAATGATCATATTCTCTGATCTACTTTGAGTTCGCCATAAGCAGCATATATTGATCTTCGAATTCATTATCATGTTTCTGTGAGAATATTAAATAAGAACGAAATTTTGATATCATCCATTTTGGCGAGCTTGTTTTGTTTGCTTGTGGAATTGGAAAATTTAAGCCTCTGTTTTGCAAACTTATCTACATCTTTCTATTTAATAGTGACATAAGTAGATCCGATTTGCATGATGGTGTTGCTAAATTTGAATCTTGTTTATAGAATAAATTGGTTTTCAGATGAGTTTTACCCATCAGATTTGAATGCGCACGGTAACCTATTCATTCTTCATTTTGGGGAGAAGATGGCTCACTTCGTGTACGTGCTTTTATTATTGTTTGTTATCATTCAGAAGCATGGAATGCTGATTAAATTCTGTAGATATTAATGGGCAATTTATATTTAATAATTTTTGAATAATTTATTATTGCTAGTTTCCTCAAAGGTTCTAGAATACTTCAACCTGCTGTTATCAAATTTAATAGTATCTTTTTCAAAAAGTTCATAATAATGTTGAGGTTCAACGCAATTATCCTGCATCAACAAAAGCTATTGTTAAAAGGGAACAATACAACCCATAATAAAGCAATATTTAAAAAAATTAATTTGAGTCTGCTACATGCCAACTAATCATAAGATCCGGGACAATCCAAAAAGGAAATTCCTATCCTTTTTTCCTCGTCATTGTCCTTTTGCAAAGAATGCAGAGAAAAACAATAGGGAAAGACCCTGGCAAACATAGAAGCTTCTGGCTACAAGATTTCTAACATGGCCACATGGTATGTCACTAGACTACAGATCTGACACCCTTAAGTACTGCATGTTTGGAAGATTCTTAAATTGACCAATGTCTCTAGAAATTGAATGAGATACATAGACAATCTGATGGCTCAAGAGCCAAGCAATGGGGCGTGAACATTGGTGGTTCCCTTATCCAAAGTGGGCTCATTTGATCAACTGTAAAAGATGTAAAGATCTAATCAGTGACCGCAAGTGGCACTTTGGAAACCCTTGCATGTGACCACCCTCGAGTCCTCTCAATTAAAAAGACGGAATAAGACACCACTAAAAGCTTCCATTAATGAAAGTTCCATTGGTGCTTCCAAGATCCATTACATAAGGCCAGACAAGTGTAGTTAGTTACAAGAATTAATCTATATGGATGAGCAGGTTTTGTACAATAATTAAGTTCACGCCGCATAATGATCAATGTAAAAATAGTTACCTTACTTGCTTTGACAACATGCCATCAGGTAGTTCTTTCTCTACAAGCCTGAAAACACAGCTAATTAAGTTGAATAACAACTAAAAGACCAATTATATAATAAACCATATGTAAAATAAGTTCGCCTAAACTGAATAACAGCACATCGCTTGCTGCAAGATGGGTGATCTGTGGGGATGTCAGCTACCCTCCTTTCCCTTCCAAAGAGAAAACATGCTCTAACGATGCACATATAGTGGCACTGTCCATTAGATATTCTTCTTAGAAACACGTAATTCCTAACTGGGAGACAGGATAAGTGCATGCAAACAATACCAGTTAAAGCATTCATTCAGTTACTAACCTAGAACAAAAGGCAAGTGTTGCTCAAATTTAGTAAAGAAATAGAGCAGAATAGAAACTCCTTCAAAAGGGAAAATCGAAAATAAAAAAAGCATTTTTTATTTCCATAAAGAGGTAGAAATAAGAATGCTACTGTGCCAAAGGAATGAAAGAAAAAAAGGGGGGAAAAATGCATAGAAAAGCCATTGTGTGTAGAAAGAGAAACAACCAAAGCTCAATAAAACACAAGTTTCATCTTCTGCTACACCCTTCTAGGAATGACCAACAAAGCACAAAATCACACTTTTGATGCAATTTCCTAGAGACGAACATTAATAACCTAGCTGCATTAGTACAAGAAACCACATGTTTCAACGACTCTCCAAAATTTACCCAAAACAATTGCACTTTCGCCTGATTGGAGACCTATATAACTCATCCAATTCTAATAATCAAGCCAAAAGCAACACTTCACATTAAATATCTTTAAAAGGCTCCTACAATTTCAACAAAAATCTAACGTGAATTGGTATTTGCCTCCACATTGAACCCTTGACTAACATTAAGGTTAAGAACAGAAGCATCTTTTTTCCCTTTAAAGGGCTAGAAGAATTTAAGATTCTCATTGTTTCAACTACAAAACAAACCTTACAGCTCCGAATGTCAGAATTGGGAAAATACTTGGCCTTTAACACCTTACAGCATAATGAAGAGGAGTATTCTTAAGGCGCGTGATGTGATTATTCCAGGGTGTCAATGGAGGATTGGTGATGGGGCAAGTGTTCGTTTCTTTCAGGATGTATGACTGGATGGTGAGATATGCAAGGCGGGACCACTCCCGTTATCCATCCCGGAGGAGGTGAGGGTCCACCATTTCATTGATGATAATACTAGAGGATGGAACAGGGACCGGGTGGTGGCTGCTGTAGGCGAAGTTGGCTGGGAGACTGTTTGCAGAGTTCCCCTTTTCGGTAATGCAGGAAGGGATTGTTTCTTTTGGAAGCATGAACCGAATGGAAATTTTTCTGTCAAGTCAGCTCATAGATGGCTGTTGCGGGATAATGATGATCCCACACTTTCCTGTTCCTACAAAGCTATTTGGAGGACAAAAATCCCGACTAAGGTACAAATTTTCGGGTGGAGACTTCTTAGGAATGCTCTCCCAACATTGCGAAACCTCTCTCACCGGGGCATTCCTATCGAGGATTCTCATTGTGCTCTCTGCATGAAAGAGGTTGAAGACGCAGAGCACCTCTTTTTGAGATGTGTTCGTACGGCAAATGTGGTTAGGTCTGCTACGATGGCGTGTCCCCCGGAGGCTTCGGTGAAGAAAATCTTCTCAATCCTGGCCTCCAGGAACAGGATTGACGATCTGGCCTTCTTTGTTCTGTTATGTTGGCGTATATGGTTTTTGCGAAACAAGCTCAAGATGGAAGGCGCCCAACCACGTTTCGCCGACACAATTCAGTGGTGTCGGGATTTTATTACGCAACTGCGATGAGCTAAAGACTTGGACTTGAGTGGTGCGATGGATTCACCTCTTGTACCAAGATGGATCAAACCGCCTGATGGAGTCTTCAAAATGAATGTTGACGCACGACGCCTGCAGGAAAGGGTGGTCACGGGATTCGCTGCGATTATTAGGGACTCACGAGGGTATTTTATTGCGGCGAAAGGGTGGAGCCGGAGGGGCGTGGAGGAACCACTGACCATGGAAGCAAACGCCGTTCTCCTGGCTACTAGGTGGGCCATTCATCTCAAGCTCAGACAGGCGCAGATCGAATCCGATTCCCTTCTTCTTTACACCTATCTATCAAATGATTGTATTATCTCCTCCCCGGTGGGTCACATTATTTCGGAGATCAGAACAACTTTTGAGGCTAATCCAAGTCTATCCATCCGCCATGTGCTAAGACAGGGAAATAGGGTTGCGCATGCTTTGGCTGATCTAGTTGCTGTGTCTAGGTTGGATAACGTTTCTTGGTGGGGAAATCCCCCACAGTGTATTGAAGAGAAAATATGTACAGACAATTTTTTGGCAATGAATTGCTCGGATTACTCCACCCCGAACCTGGTCTTCTGATGAGGGGGTCGGGGTTGAGTAATTCTCTTCATCAAAAAAAAAAAAAAAACTACAAAACAAACCAAACTAAGTTGTTGTGTACAATCAAATGATGAAATGAATTTTTAATTTTATGCTGTCAACTGAAATTGATTATTTTAATTGGCTTTTTCTTCAATATACAACAAAATAAAGAATAAGAACTATCATCTTTTATGAAATATCTATAACTCTACATGGATTAAAAGTTGAAACAATGTCAAATAAAAAAACAGTTCTAAACCTCGTGCAGCACTGAATGAATAAATGGACTTCTAGATAAACATTAGAATACAAGAAAAGCAGTATACTGGCAGTATTTTGCCATCATTGATATAATTCATCTCCATGATCAGCACAACCCCCCCCCCCCCCCAAAAAAAAAAAAAAAAAAAATCAGGCCAATACAGTTTTACACATTCCCAATACAGCTTCATCCATTTTCAGTACACATCATTACATTCTCATTCAAAATCTTGTATGGTTTGAAATATGTTTCACTGCCATAATGGCCTTGTCCTGATTATTCTTGCTGGCTATTGATACGGCAGAATCAGAGCAACGGCGGGGTTCTCTGGTGCACTCGGACACGGTGTTGACGCCAAGCAATGAGATCTGGCCAATGGAGCGTTTGGTTCTGTGAGTACAGCTGGCGTCAAAGCTGTCGTGGCATGTGAGTTTAGCTGGCAAGAACGACACGTGGGTTTCCTAGCTGACGGGAATTCTCTTTTGTAGTTGCAGATTGTTGTTTTCACTTGTAAATATAGGGATCCGGAGCTATTCCTTCCGGGACAGGAACCCTACCGACCTACTGAATCAGCGGCAGGAATTGATAATGATCCAGAGGTTTCTTTTAGATCTGTCTGTTCGTATCAATTTGGTACCAGAGCTGGTTTGATCGTGGAGAAATTCTGGAGAGGCGTCCAAGAAAAATTCAAGTTGCAGCGACAGTTCATCCACTAAGAATATGCAAACCACGGCGAACACTTCCAAGCTGGTCTCATCCGGCAACAGGCCTAGCTCACCGAGTAAACAGGGAGGCGGCAGTGGGCAGGAAAATTGGGTAGCATCGTTGGAACAGAGATTGAGAAGCGTAACGTAACAATCGAAGGAGTTGCAGGCCAGTGTGAGCTTATTGCTTGTTGAAACGAATGGAAAGAAGAAAATGAAATCGGCAGAGGCCAGCGGAGGTTCGTCGGAGGATGAATTATCCTTAGGAAGTATGATGGAACTTCGATCCTGCCATTTCTGTCGAAAAGGGGAACATCGGAAGCGGCATGAAGAGGTGAGTTCAGATTCAGAGTCTGATTCTGACAGTGATTTTTCCTTTTCACCTAGGAGTAGGAGGCGGTAAGGGAGGCACTGGAATGAGAGGAGAAATTTTCCAACAAAAAAGACTCCTCCATTTCAGCAAGGACGTCTTGAATTTTCGATACTTTCGTCGGGTGATCCGACCACCTGGATTATGTGTGCGCAAATTTACTTTGATCTTACTAATACTCCACCAGAGGAAGTGATGGAGATTGCATCCTATCATCTAGAATGTGATGCGATCCACTGGATTTACTGCGCCAGTAGACACCGTTAGATCTCACCATTATCTGCTCTGGCCGTTACTGAAATTTCAGTTCCATGGATGCCACAAGTGCTTGAAGCAAATCGCAATGATCCTGGGTAGTTAGCTATCAAATCTACAATTGCTGTGGATCCTCAAAGTCACCCATGATACTCGGTGTCGAATGGGTTGTTGTACTATAAGGGTCGAGTGTGGTCATCCCTGCAGATCATGAGGTACTTCCTCAATTGTTGCAACATTTTCGTGCTTCAGTTGTGTGGGGCCATTTAAGCGTGCGAATGAGCATTTTTATTGAAAGGGGATGATGGGAAGAATCCAAAGTTGGATAGGGTGAAATATTTAACACAAAAAACAGTTGCGTTGCTCTAGCCTATTTCGTTGTTGGACAAGCTCTGGTTGGAAATTTCAATGGACTTTACTACAAGTCTTCCTTCTTATCATCGCAAAACTATAACTTTGGTTTCTGCGGACAGGTTGTCTAAATTGGCTCACTTCTCTGCTCTTAAGTCATCCAGTTACTGCAGCTGTCGTTGCTAAAGCTTTTATTCAGGATGTTATCAAATTACATGGATAGCCCTGTTCTGTAATTACTAATCGTGATTCGGTATGTTTAAGCCATTTCTGGGAGGCTTTGTTCAAAGAGCCGGATGTGCATTTGAAGCGTTCCACGGCTTATCCTTCTCAGTCCCATGGACAGACTGAGGTGACTAATCGTACTCTTGAGGCTTATCTAAGAAGCTTTACATTGCAATGGCCGCATCATTGGGTTGATTTTTTGCCATGAGCAGAGTTTTCATATAACTCTACTTTTCATTCAATAACTGCCATGTCGCCTTTCGAGGCTCTCTATTTGATGTGGTGTTGCAGAGCAAAGATCAGACACTAAGTTTGTTGCACGACAATTTGTTGCAACCTCAGAATCCAATGAAAACAATGGTTGAACATGGTCATCGTGAAGCTGGATATCAGGTCGGCGACCTGGTCTATTTGAAGCTGCAGCCATTCCAGCAATGGGAGCCAACCCTTGGGAAGCGTTTCCAGCGATTTTCTCATGGGAAGCGCTATATCCACCGTCTATTTTCAATCGACGACAAAGAATGGACTGGGCACTTTCGGTATAAAAAATTTTCTGAATGGAGGCATCGGCCAGGGTTTCCTCACATGCACTGGTCTCTTCCATCTCTTTCTTAGGGTTTTGACAATGCTCTCCCCATTATGTCTGCCTCCCTACAATCTGGATTCGTCCCCCGCATTCGTTTCCCTATCTTTTGGGATCGTCTCACTGGAGTCACTTGAGCTCCTCTCCATCGCATCTCCCTCACATGCCACCTCCCAAGCATTTATCAATCGTCCTCCTTACTGTCCTACCCCGCACCCTCCCTGCCCTCACCTTCCTCTTCATATGGCGCGGTGGCCTCGACACTCCCACCTTCTGATGGCCCAGCGACACCGCCCAAAAGTTCCCCGGCATGGGTGGCGATAGCCCTACTGCCAGCACCACCGTCCACACATCTCATGCCTCCAGCTGCACTGAGCTGCTTGGCCATGGTGCCTGTCCTTCCTTTCCTTACTATCGCATTGAAAGGTCAATGTCAAAGACGGATCTGCGTCCCAAGGTGAGGTCTAACAATGTTGGCTTAGATTCTCTAGAATTTCTGGTTGTCTTTTTCCTTTATTGAAATCTCTTAGCATGGAGTCGAATTAGGAAATCAAGTTTGGATGGTTGGTAAGGGGCAAGTGCTGCTTGCATTTCAAAAATTGGGTTTTAGAGTTTGTCGTTTCTGTTGGTTGTCTGTGTGCAATAGGGACGATCCAAAAATTGGGTTTTAGAGTTTGTCGTTTCTGTTGGTTGTCTGTGTGCAATAGGGACGATCCTCGACTCTATTAGTGGACTTCCCCATCTTTTTATACAAACTGAGCCTATTCTGTTGCCTATATTGCAGAAGATGTTAACTACTGAAGGGCAAGGTATTTGTTACTTTCCATATATACTTTTTTTTTTTTGAAAATGCATATACACTTACTTTTAATCATGCTTTTTATAATACATATCGTTTTAACAAATTTGGCCATTTCTTGAATGGTTTAATGTTTCTTGAGTCAACAGAGTGCAATAGTTTGTGCTTTTTTATTATCTGCAAGGCTTTAGAGTAACATGTTAACTTCATCCCTTTTCCACTTTAATTCTTGAGGGGTGATCAGCCCAAAACTCAGGAGACCCCTATGTTTGAAATTCAAAAAAAAAAAAAAAAAAAATTATATTCACATATCCAAAAATTGTAAACTTGGTATCTAAGTTAAATACACTTAAGATTATATGTTTATGAAAAACTAATTTCGGCAGACACATCCGAATTCAGGTTCGTTTTCCAAAAGTTTAATTGTATGCAGTACATGGCATATTAACAATGTCTATGTATTGGGCATCAATGAAATAGTTCTTTTAATGTTTCAATTTAATATTTTACAAGTACGAGAATGTCTTTTTCCTTAATCACTAATAAATAAATTTTATCGATATTAAGAACACTGGTTGAAATTCTTCTGTAAAAATGTTCTTAAAAATATTCATGGACATGGACATATATATAAATATAAAATTCAAATGCTCCTCTGATAAAATTTTGGTTTCAGTGAATGTATAGATCATTATTTAGTATCTTCATCTTACACTAAAGGATTAGCTTGTCCATCACTTGATGTGCTTGTTGCAAACTGATTTTTTTTTTCTGTTGGTTTGTTTCTACTGCCCAATGGATCTAGCTAGCCTCATTTTTTCATGCAGATGTTTTTGAAGAAGTTTTAGATATAGTGTCATATGTAACATTTTCTTCTCCTACAATTTCTCTAGAAGTGTGGAATCTTTGGCCTTTGATGATGGAAGCTTTGTCAGAATGGGCTATTGATTTCTTTGAAAGTATGTATGCATTTATCCTTGTTGATCTCTTTAGATTAATTTAGACAGTTTGGATGCCATCTCTCAATTTCACAATCTTTCTAGAGGCACTAAGTTTTCTTTCACAATCTTGGTAGATTTGACTTAACTCTTAGTATAAAGCTATGGTGTCTCTAGTAATCTGTTTCTATGTACTTATTATTGGCTTTTGGTTTATTCTTGCCAGCTTTTAAAATAGAAATTCATGTTTTGACTTCTCGTGGATGTTGACATGTGGCTGAGGATAAGGGTTTTAGAGCAGTCAATTTGCAAAGAGTTGCTTACACTAGAGTTATTTCATGTTTTCTGGAAGTTATGCATGCTGGTTATGGTCCATTGTTGACTTTATGAGGATGCATCATTATGGGTTCTCAACTTGGATTTTTTTTCACTGTCGGAATCCGTTAGGAGATTAAGATGCAGATTGATTTTTCATCTAATGAAGGAGGCTCACTTGATCATAACATTGTGCTACAGTATTTCGTGACCAAGTATATTGGTCAAAATTATATTGTTAGATTTTCTATTTACTTAAAGTTTTAATATTTAATGCCAAAAATTATTTCCTGTGATTTGTCTTATGTTGCAATATGTTGCAATCTGAAGACACATGGATTCTGCAGTTTTTCAGTTCTTGTTGGCCTCAGATGTACTAACGATTATAAACCTATATTGATTTAGATGTTCTCGTACCACTGGACAATTACATATCCAGGAGTACTCCACATTTCCTTACACGCAGGGATCCAGACTACCAGCAAAGTCTTTGGAAAATGCTGTCATCCGTGAGTAATGAATATTGTTGGATTTCTTTATTTGTACTCTCGTGAATTTTGATGCTCATTCTGTTTATGTCTGACGACAGAAAAGCTATAGCATGACTTAATAGTGGTGGTTGCAATCATGAGTCATGACAATTCAAAAGTCTATGCTTAAGTGAATCTGCTTGGTCTTTATTATGAAGGTTATGACGGATAAAACCCTAGAGGATCATGATATTGAGACTGCTCCTAAGCTCACTGAAGCTGTGTTTCAAAACTGCAAAGGTTAGGTGGATCAATGGGTTGAGCCATATCTCAAAATCATGGTTGATCAGCTGCGGTGGACAGAGAGACCATACTTGAAATGCCTGCTTGTACTAATGGTAAGCTGCTTTTGGATTTTGAATTGCCTTAAGTCTTGTTTAGAGGTTAGAAAGTGAAAATGAAAAAATACATCACGGGGAAGTCATTCGCCTTTTAGCTTCCCTGCTAAGGTTCTCCTTTTTATTCAGCTTCCCTCCAATACATGTACATTCAAAGCTCTATTCAAATGATTACTTTAAAAGTAGTTGAGTAACAAGAATAGATGTTTATGATTTAGCTAGTTGGGTGGAGATGATTCATTTCCAATTGAGTAGGCCAGTATTATGGAGAGATAATTATGTTTTAGCTAATTGGGTGGAAATGATTAATTTCCAATTGAATTGGACCAAGTAGGGCATAGTTAAGGTATTGGACCACATAGGATAACACCATTTATGAATTGATGTAGATCATTACAGTCATGAATCTAGTTATGGGTACTGTCTTTTAATGTGAATGCCAACTAATATTATAACTACTCTGCCTAATGCATGTTGCAGTGTGATTTATGTTGTGGTTTATAGGTTAATGGAAGGTCAAATATTTGTTACTTTAATTTGTAGGTTGCCGACGCATTGTATTACAACCCATCTTTGACGCTTGGAGTTCTGCAACAGCTTGGTGTTGCAACAGACGTTTTTAATCTTTGGTTTCAGATGCTGCAAGAAGTGAAAGAAGCGGTGAATGTGTCAATTTCAGAACGTAACTTCTGACACTTTTTGGGGGGTTCTCTCTTCTTGTTTGGTAGTGTTAACATTTAAGTATATTCACTGGTTGCAGGGAGCATGATAAGAAAATCTGCTGCTTATGGTTAACTTCACTTCTTTCACTCCCTGCGGAGCAATTGCCTGATGAAGGCCTTGAACGTGCTTTCAGAGCAACACGTGAGCTGCTTGTTTCTTACAAGGATCAAGTTGCCGGTTATTTTCCACTTTTCTTTGTTTCTTTTCTAAAGCATCTTGAATTTACTTAGAATATTTTCCCCATTCATTGGTTTCCAAGAGATCTAGCAGAGCTTGACCTTTTGATAAATCAATTCAAAATGAGATTAAGATGTTTCACCCTTCTCCATGTTCTCTGCATTGAACATTTAAATGTTTATTCCGTGATGGGAATTTTATCAATTTGTCCGCTCTGCTACTGGAAAAATGAAAGAAGAGTTATTCGTGAACATAAATTCTCCCAATCACAGCCTCTCTCACAGTGAACCTTCTTCTATTTTTCATATCATCAACAGATTCTGTCGATACAGATGGATTCCAAACAGATGATGAAGATGAGGAGGAGGATTCTGAAAATGAAATGGTAGATGATGAAGATGAGGATGAAGCTAGCAGTCAGCGTCAAAAGTTATAGGAAGTCAGGTGCATCAAAGTCTTAGTGGCAATGAATGCGTCCAGAATTATAAACATCGTATGGTGCCATTTTTAAATAGTCTTTGAAATAAGTTTGGCACATATTTTCCTGATTCACAACACAAAAGCTTGCAATGATTTCACCTATATCTTGTAATCCTCCAACGAGAGGATTTTGATTGGAGTTCTATTCTCATAGATTGTAGGATATCAGAATATGGGTGAATTGCAATTCATTGCATGTGATAGTAGAAACTGGAATAACATTTTTTAGGGGCTAATGAAGTGGAATGCCCAGTATGGTATTTAAACATCACTTTTTGAATCATATGTTTATATAAATTTATGAACATATTAGTGTTCTAATCATTCATGCGAATAAACTGGAACCTTTCTTGTGGATGATGTTTATAATTTTCCAAAGATCCTTGACTTGATTAATTTTTCAATTTCTCTAAATCTCTAATTCCCCTAGTCATCTGCTCCATTCTTCTATGGAGTTGATCATCCTCCTTTTTTCTAAGGTCTTCTTCCGGTGCTACGTTAAGTTTTCTATGGAAAATGGTATTACTTTTGATAAAAGTGAAAATATCTTTTTTTTGGTACAACTCGTATATATCTCACCAACATTATGCACCATAGTTCAACCCGACTTTTGGAAATAACATTGTGTCAGTCTTAAGAGTTAGGTTGAATAACTTGACTTGATTTACACTCCTATCTGGAATCTTAAAATGTACAAGACATGCTTGTGATTGAGACCAATGTTAATTTTACTTTTATTCTGCTTTAAACCTTGTAGGACGGTTAGAATCCTGAATTCTGTATCCATTAGGTTGCATAACTTGACTTGAATTACACCCCTACCTTGAACCTCATATGGTAGTTGTGAATCCTACACCCATTACTGTGTCTCCATTTGAGCTGATGTCAAGTCAATCTGTATGCACTTATTATTTTTGTTACCCACATCCTCTTTCCTGCCTTTTTGGGTAATGGACGAACTGGATGGCTGTATTTCTTAGAGAACTATTGTTTTTCAACCCTTTGCAATCTACTGGATGAGTAGCCTTTATTATTTCTGTTGAAGTAAGCTCAGGCCTAAACTTTGTTTCTGGTTTGTGAGAGCCCAGGCAAAGGCTTTTCAATCTGATGAGGAGGACGATGACTTGGATGATGAATACAGTGATGATGATGAATTGCAGTCCCCCATTGATGACATTGATCCCTTTGTTTTCTTTGTGGACATAATCAAAGGTAATATCCATGAGGCATGCTGAGTGTGTCAATCTCGACAACAATTTATTCAAACCAAGTGCCAAAAATGACATAGTTCACGTATGGAGTCTGATACCGTGATGTGAATTTTGATGTCCAGCCATTCAAGTGTCCGACCCTTCTCGATTTCAGAGCCTTATGCAGACTTTAGATTTCCATCATCAAGCACTTGCTAGCGGCATTGCTCAGCATGCTGATCAAAGGAGAGCAGAGATAGAGAAAGAGAAATTGGAGAAGGCAGTTGTGGGGTTTGACAAGATTTTGCTGTCCATACCTTTGTTGGTGTCTTTTTATTTATTCAGTGGGTATGGATCCCCCTCAGATTTGATTGGCTTGGCAATGCACGATGCTGGGTTGCCTGAGATTACTGGGTCCACATGATCCGTGTTCATCTCCAGAGATGGTCTTTTTGTTGGGAGCTTGGAGAGCTAAATTGTGTGTGCTGGGGGTCCAAGTTTTACTACCTTGCGTCATCTCTCTTCCTGAGGATAAATGGGACATGTTAGGGGCAAAAGCTAAATGTAGGATTGGGAATGCGTCATCATTAGGTATATGTGATTGCTTTGCTGCTTTTGTTGTCGAGTCAGGCATTGCTGGATGTGGTATCTGGCATTTTTTTCCTGCCACCTCTATCATTTTTGTTTCTCAATTTTTCTAGAGTTCGTTTGAATAGGAAGGCAAGAAATAAAAAAAGGAAGTCTCCAGTCTTGAGTTTGGAGTTTGTTATTGCTGGGAATCTATGATTGATTTTTTTGTTGTATGAGAACAAGGTTCTGGCAACGAGTGTATATGTGATTTATTTGTTTATTTATTTTTTGACATTTTCTACAGAAACATCGGTTACATTCAGGACTGTTGAAAATCTGTTTATTTAAACTTGTTTTTGGTCGTCAAAGAAAATGGTTGCAGTTCTTTGTTTGTTAATCTATTACATTTTGGTAAAAACGTTGCCTTCTAAAGCATTGGTTGTGATCTTGTTGGATTCAGCTTTATAACAACAGATTCATGAAAAGAGATCCAATAAAACCTGTTAGCATCAGAGAAGTGAGATAAAAAGTAGCGTTGTTGTGTATTGATAATGACAAGAGTTGTATAGAAATTTGAAAAAGTTGTATGGAAAATTGGAAATTAGATTATTATGTTTTGAAAATGAGAAAAGTGTTTTGGGAAATGGGAGATTTCATCCCATCGAATTTGCTTATAGGTTTGGATTTCCTATTTTTTAAACTTTTTTCAAAAATCCATCTCATGCAGCTAACATATCAACAATATTGATGGACAAGAAATGGTTGATTGACAGCTAAAATCGAATTTAATCAATGTGGAGACTCAAAAGAGAGCGAAGGCAGGGCTCTGGTAAAGGGGTCTTATAGGGAAGTCCTTGTTATGAATGACCATAGAGCAGGAAAATGCGTGTGGAGAAGGATTTTATTTTATTTTTTTGTTTTTTCTATTACATCAATGGAGACCACTCCCAACTGGAATTGTTCACGTGTGGATAAGGACTTTTAGGCAGTCCTAAAATCACGTCCTTGCAAATAGCTTTTGCTAGTTTTGGAAAATTTGCACCATACCCCCAAAGTTTATGTATTAGCATTTTAGATCCCAACATTTGCGTATTAGCATATTAGACTTTAATAAGTTTCATCATTCGCATTTTAAACCCTCTGCCCTGACCCGTCCGTCACACACTATCTGGTCGTGTGCAATGAAAAAATATCTCTCTATTAAGTGGACTACATTATAGTGATCTTCATTTTAAATTAATCTATTAGATTTCTATATAGTAACAATATTAATTTAATACATAATCTCGTATTGTTTAAGTGAAATTATGGTTAATATATTTTTAAAAAATTATTAATTTCAGACTAAAATGAGCAACCAGAGAGACGAGTGAATCCTAAGAGTTATTACAGATTTAGATAAGTCTACAAAATAATTTGACATAAAAATTAGCTACTTTAGCTTGCTACTGCTGACATTATACACCAATTAAAAAAGTCTCCCCTGCGTCTCCCCGATTGGCGACATGTTTTGCGCTTGGGGTAGGGTGGCGAGTTGAGAGCAGGTTTAAGCGGTGGGTTCAGGGGGGGGAACTCTGGCAGCTAGTTTTCGGAGGAAGACGCTGGGGAATAAACTATCGGAAGCTCACAAAGGGTAGTATCCAGGGGAGATGCTGAACCCACCGGAGATGGAACTCCTCGATAAGGAGCTGCAAACGATGACTATCTCCACAGACGAATTGCAGAAGATTCAGCCGGGAGAGAAGGCAACAGTCCTCTGCACGATCTGGACCGTGAAGCCATATAACCGGGATATGTTCATGGCGATGATGAGACGAATATGGAGAACTACAGGCCAGTTTCACTTCGTTGAATTGGGAGATAACCTATTCAAGATTGTATTTGCGGAGCACGCGGATAAGGACAGAGTCATGGCTGGCAGGCCGTGGCTTTTCGACCGACACCTAGTCCTTCTTCAAGATCTCCAAGAGGAGCTCGACTATGCACAGGTGGTGCTTGTTAAAACTCCTCTATGGATTCACATTGCTGGAATCCCCCACATCGTGAATAAAAACCAGATGGGGAGGAGAATTGGCAGCTCCTTCGAGTCTTTAGAGGATGTAGTGGTTACGGAAAGTGAAGTGAAGATTAAGGTGACTGTGGACTGCAGGGAACCAATAAGAAGGGGTCTTTTTATCCAGTTGGGAGCTCAGAGCAGACGATGGGTAAGTTTTCAATACGAAAAGTTGCCCATTTTTTGCTATTTCTGTGGGGTCATGGGGCACGCACACAAGGACTGTGCAACCTTCATAGCAAAGAAGATTCAATTGGCTGAGGCAGACATGCCATATGGAAGTGGATTGAGAGTGGGAGCTCGGCCTTTGAGAGTGAGAACTGCAACAGATAGGGGAAACAGAGTAATGCCAGTTAAGTATCTGGGTGAAACTATATGGCAAAGGCAGGCAGAGCATACCGAGGATGAGAGCTCTTGGGAAGGAGATGAGGAAGGTCGATTGCAGCAGGAGGTCCGAGCTGGACAGCGGGGTGATATGGGAGATGCAATACCCGAGCAGGAAATAGCTCACCCCGCACATCTGATCCATACATATGATAATGAACTGGCAAGTGTGGCACTGAAACTGGTGCTGCCTACGGATAGGGAAGAAGACAGCGTGACGGGGGGATATCCTCCTTCACCAATGCAGGCGGACGGGAGAAGGATCAGACCTGGAGTGTGGCCCGAACCCAACTGGAATGGAGGAATCAGTGAGGTGATGCCTGAAGGGGAAACTGCTGCTGCTTATTCTGTTTCGCAAGTAAAGGAGAGAGGTTTAAGGGATGGAAGAGCTGAGGTTTCAGTAGGAATGGGAGTTAGCTGCCCTTCACAACTCGTGGGAGGGACCTGTCAGCGGGAGAAGGAAGCTGGTGGATTACAACATGAAGGGGGCTCGTCTCGGGGTGTTTGGGATCTGGTTAAAGGTCTTGAAAATGCAATGGGGGAGGGAGATCAGGATTCAGATGGGGGTCATCCAGATCAGGAGCATGCTGATATGGGGCGTAGGTCTCTTGCAGTTGGAGAAAACGACGTGAATTGCAACCAGTTTGATCAAGGAGGGGAAGGAATACTCCAAACTCATCAGATTAGGGGGAAGGAAGAGATGCAAGGGAGGGGCAGACGCTGGAAAAGGAGGGCAAGGGGGCTAGTTGAGTTTTCTAAATTCTAACCAAGGGAAAGTACGGGGGGAAAATTTGTAAAACGGGGTATCAAGGCTGAACAAAAGGAATATTTGGACAACCTCAAGAGGTTGAGAACAGCAGAATGGAGCAAAATGGAGGAGGTGGAGGCTGAGATGGGATCTCAGCCCCACCTCAATTAAAATGGCGATCTTAGCCTGGAATTGCCGTGGGCTTGAGAACCCATGTGCAATTCGGTGTCTCCTGAATTTGGTCAGGAAGAGAGGTCCTCGTCTACTTTTCCTAAGTGAAACTAAGTGCACAACAAAGGAAATGGAAGGAATTAGACGTAAATTGAAGTATGATAGTTGTTGTACTGTCGAACCTGTAGAGCGGAGGGGGGGTTTGGCTCTACTTTGGAATAATGACTACCCTGCTAGCATCAAAAGTTATTCATCCCACCATATCGATGCAGTTATTCAGGAATGGAGGTTCACAGGTTTTTATGGGCATCCAAAAACACAGTCGTCACCATGGCTGGCAGATTCTCCATCACTTGAGTGCTCAAGATGATCGACCATGGATTGTCATGGGGGATTTCAACGAGGTATTGGGCCCTTCAGAATACATTAGTCAAAGAACTCGGCCTCAGTCTCAGATGGACAAATTCTGTGAAACTATAGACAAATGCAGTTTGATGGATCTTGGTTTTGTTGGAGCCACTATGATGTGGAGTAATAACAGGAGAGGATCCCACAGGGTCGAAGCAAGACTGGATAGGGGTCTATCCACACCCGGGTGGGTGGCCCTTTTTCCTTTTGCAAGGGTTTTCCACCTTTCTGCTTCAACTTCCGACCATTGTCCGATCTTGATGGTCCTGGACACCACTAAGGATAAACGGAGGCCCCCGAGTTTAGATATGAAACTTTCTGGGCTAGAGACAAAGAGGCGCATCGTATTATTCAAAATGCTTGGACATCGGCACCACACATGGGGGCCCAAGGGGGCGATTTCTTGAGGTGGAAAATTCAGTCTTGTAGTTATGCACTCACTAGATGGAGTCGACAAAGAAGAGGAAATCTAAGAAGAATCATAAGCCAGAGGCAGGGGGAGCTGGAATCCTTACTCAACAATCATCCATCTGATCAAAGGGATGAAGAGGTGAAGAGGCTTAAACTCCAAATTAATCTCCTATTGGAAGATGAAGAACAATTGTGGAGACTTCGTGCAAAGACACACTGGCTTCAAGGGGAAGATAAAAACACAGGTTTTTTCCATTGGATGGCATCTAACAGAAGGAGGATCAACCACATTGAGGCTTTACAGGATTCTAACAGTCTATGGGTTCGAGAACAAGAAAAACTCCAAGATTTGGCAGTGAAGTATTTCTCAAATGTATATACCTCATCGGGATCAACCGGGGCGCCATGGATCAATGAACTCATTACCAAGAAAATCTCCAATCAGAAAAGCCATTTACTGACAAAACCACTGGAGTTTGCAGAGGTTGAGACGGCAGTGAAATCTATGAGTCCCACGAAGGCTCCGGGACCGGATGGGATGTCGGCGGGGTTTTTCCAAGCACATTGGCGGACTGTTGGGCAGGATGTTTTCAAGTGGTGTAAACGGTTCATGGATGGGGATGACATGGCTACACAAAGGAACCTTCTTTGGGATCTAAACTCAACTACCATCATTTTTATCCCGAAATATTTTGGAGCGCAGTGTTTACCCCAATTTAGACCTATAAGTTTGTGCAATGTTGTCTATAAGATTTTGGCAAAAGTTCTTGCAAATCGCCTTAAGACAACTCTCCAGGATATCATCAGCGAGCAACAAAGTGCTTTTGTCCCGGGACGTTTGATTACCGACAACATGCTGGTTGCCTATGAAGCGATTCATGCTCTGCGGAGACGTAAAAAGGGGAACAAACAGGAAATGGCCATTAAACTGGACATGTCAAAAGCATATGATAGAGTGGAGTGGTCGTTTCTGCAGCAGATCATGGAAGCCATGAATTTCAGCCCTACGTGGATAAATTGGATCATGATGTGTGTCACCACTGTCCAGTACCGCGTGAACATCAATGGTTTCAAAACTGGATATTTCCATCCGTCGAGAGGAATCAGGCAAGGCGACCCTCTTTCTCCGTACCTGTTCATCTTGTGCGCTGAAGGCTTATCTGCACTCATCTCTAATGCGGTAACACGGGGAAGCTTACACGGTATCAGGATCAATCCTCGGGGACCGACCTTATCTCACCTGTTGTTTGCGGATGACGCGCTTATTTTCCTCCGGACTACTGGTCAGGAGATCGAAGCATTCATGACCATCCTCACACAGTACTCAATGGCGTCGGGACAGGTAATAAATGTTGATAAAACATCGACGTTTTTTAGTTCCAATGTGGGGGGTACCTACAGGGAGGAGCTTACCCATTTGATTGGATCATTGGGGCAACAATTTCAGCATTATCTCGGTCTTCCGGCATGGCTCAGTCGATCTAAAAGGGGGATGTTCAAGGGTCTCAAAGAACGCATCTGGCAAAGAATCCAGGGATGGAAGGGCAAATTGCTTTCTTGGGGAGGGAAAGAAGTGCTGATCAAGGCTGTTGCCCAAGCTATCCCGACATATACTATGAGCATATTTTTACTTCCCAAGTCGCTCTGCAATGACATTAATGGGATGCTTAGCAGATTTTGGTGGGGCGAAAATGGCAACAAGCGAAAAATGAGTTGGGTCGCCTTGAGGGACATGTGCACATCAAAATTATCGGGAGGCCTTGGATTTAGAGATATACATAACTTCAATCTTGCCCTACTCGCCAAGAAAATGTGGCGGTTATCTTCCAACACCAATTCATTATGTTTAAGGGTACTCAAGGCCCGGTATTTCCCGAATGATGATATATAGTCCTGCAGGGTGAAACCATCTGACTCCTTCACATGGCGGAGTATTATAAGGGCAAGAGAGGTAATTGAAAATGGATGCAAGTGGCGAATTGGTAACGGGAAACGGGTGAGTTTCTTCAATGACAGCTGGACGGATTCCATGATTTGTAAGGCTGGGCCCCTTCCGCGGTCCATCCCAGACAACGTGCCGGTTAGCTTTTTCATAAATGATGAGGTGAGATCATGGAAAAGGGATCTTATTGTGGCGGTGGCGGGTGAGCAAGGATGGCATCACATTTCCTCTGTCCCACTACCCTCAAATGCCAAGGAGGACTGTCTTTTCTGGAAGCATGAACCAAATGGTGTATTTTCTGTCAAATCCGCGTACAGAAGGCTATGCTCAGGAGAGGGGGTGTCCGAGGATGCGGTTATTTATCAAGCCATATGGAGAACAAAGCTGCCAAGCAAGGTGTTAATTTTTGGGTAGAGGCTCTTTAAAGATGTTTTACCTACTTTACAGAATTTATGTAACAGGGGAATTGTTGTGGAGTCTTTATGCTTGTTTTGCAGGTCCGTGGCTGAGAACGCAAATCACCTCTTTCTTGGGTGTGTGTCCACAAGGGTGTCGTATGCGAGATTGGCAGGGGCACTTTCTCAATCTCGGACGGTCCAGGGAGTTTTCAGATTGCTGTCTCATAGGCACAGATCCGATGATTTAGCATTATTTATTCTTTGCTGTTGGAGGGTGTGGTATCTTCGTAACAGCTTCAAAGAGGGCGGTACTCGACCAATTTTCACGGATACTTTTGAATGGTACGAGGAGTACCTTGAGGAGTACAGGACAGTCAGGCCCATTATCCAGGGGGATTTTTGGACCGAATTTTGGTGCCGTGATGGACTAAACCTCCACGAGGTTTTTACAAGATTAATGTGGACGCACGGAAATGTAAGGACAGAGTCTCCATGGGGTTCGCGACGATCGTCAGGGATTCTAGAGGGGGTTTTATAGCTGCCCAAGGGTGGAAGCGTAAGGGAAATATGGAGCCCCTGCTCATGGAAGCTCATGCATTTCTGTTGGCGGTCAGGTGGGCAATGCGGCTTTCTCTCGCGAGCGTTCTGATCGAAACTGATTCCCTCCTTCTCTGTACTTTTTTGGCGACCGAGGGACCGATTTGTGCGCCGGCGGGGATTCTTATTGACGAGATCAAGGCTTTACTTTTGGAGGCTACCTATATATCGGTTCATCATGTTCTCAGGCAGGGGAACGTGGTTGCCCATTCTTTAGCCGATCTTATGACCACGTCTGTTTTGGATCATCATGTATGGTGGGACCACCCACCACAAGAAATTGCTGGAAAAATTTGTACAGACAATTTTTTTGGGAATGAATTCCGGGCCCTCCCAATCCCGATTCCCTTCCACATTGAAAGGGGAGCGGGATAGGGCTGTGACCTCTTCCATCAAAAAAAAAAAATTAGCTACTTTTATATTTAATTTAATTTCAATTCATATTGAGGTTTATTTTATTCTATTAATTTTCATTTTAGTTTTTTCAATTCAAAATAATATGAATGATATATGAGAATTCAACATTTTTATTTTTATTTGTATGGAACAATATAAATATTTTTATTTTTGTGTAATTGTAAAATTCTCATTAAACGCATTTGTATCATTTTTACCTAATGCACATGCATGATCATTTCAGCCAACTTCTTTGAATCTGACTGTCACATTAAGCTTCCATGAATTATTTAGAATTATTTATTATTTTTTTTAATTATAGATTTATATTTTTTACATGTTTAAATTATTTAGAATCATTAAAATTGAATAAAAGTACATGAATTATAAAAATTGAAGGTATATTATAATTGAAGATGTAATTTATTTTTTAGATATAATTATTAATATAGTTATGCGTGTGAATGGGCGAGTGGGCGAGTGGTCGGGTTAATTTTTATCTTTTTATATGGAGTCTTGTGAGTGCATGAGTCGAATACAAATTTTTATCTTTTTGTAAAGTTTCTATTCAATAAAAAAAATTTGTAATTAACAATTGAATTCTTATTTAATTTGTTCAATTAATACTTATTTTTGTTTAAAACTTTTTATTTTAACTTGATTTATAATTAAAGATTAAAAAAATAATGATGATAAAAACTTTATTTTGATTTGCAAAAACTTTATAACAAAAGAGGATGACCGATATAGTTGTTACTATTAAAACTGTAAATATCTTTTGTTTAAATTTAATGCCTTTAAGTAAGAAATTTAAAATATTATTAACTAATATATAGATATAATATTTAATTATATTCTCAAACACTGTATGATTTCTTATGTCCTAGTATTAATTCATAAGGTCTAAATTATTTGATTGAATCCGGTGGACTAAATTATTTCGTATTTTTGTGTGAAGTGGACTACATAGTGATCTTCATTTCAAATTAATTTATAAGAGTTCTATTTAATATATAATTTTGTATTGATTTAATGCGATTATAATTAATATGTATTTTTTAAATTTTATACTTGCTCAAATTGAAATGATCAATTGGAGAGATTAGTGAACCAGGTTACCGCATAATTAACCTTTATCTTGAAAACATATTACAACGAAAATGCATCTGTCATTGTTCTTAAACAAATCCAAAAAAGACACATATATTTATATTATTAAATTTAAATTATAGTTATATATAATTTAAATAAAAATAATATATTACAAATCTATTTTTTAAAATTCATATATAATTATTATAATTTTGATATATTTATGTATCTTTATTTTTTAAAAATAAAATTAATTATTAGATTTAATTATAGCTTTATATATTTACTTAGCTTGAAAACATCTACTTATATGCTTGCTTCCTGAGACAATTCCGAAGATACAAAGAGTGGTGAGTATTGTCATGAAATAATGAAAAAGACTTGATTTGGCCGGCTGTTTAGCACTTATAAATCTCGAGGAAAATTCAGCTCTTTAGTTAAAGACTTCGCTTCTTATCAAATTGAACTTGATTAAAATGGAACTTTACATCAGTTTAATAAAAAAAATAACAGTAAAATAAGGTTTAAATAAAAAATATTAATAGCAAAGAACAAAACCAAAATAACGGTCAAACAAATTTAAAAAAGTAAAAAATGACGTTAAAGTAACAAAATCAAAAATGGTAAAACAAAATTAAAGATATTTTTTTAAAAAAATGCAAAAACAGCAAAGTCGAAAACATTAAGGTGGATTTCATTAAATCCTATTATCTGAATTTCAAATTCTGTAATTACGATATAAATAACCTTATAAGGGGCTTAGAATCATATTACAAGTGTTAAATTATGATTAACTTATTTACATCAAAAGTTAGATTCGATTAGATGTTGTTAGATGTCGTTAGATGCAGTTAAATGTCGTTAGACACAGTTAGATTAGGGTGGATTTCATTAAATTTTATTATCTGGGTTTCAAATTCTGTAATTAAGGTATAAATGACTTTATAAGAAGCTTAGTATCATATTACAGGTATTAAACTAAGGTTAACTTATTTATATCAAAAGTTAGATGTTGTTAAACATCGTTAGATCAAGTTAGATGTTGTTAGATGTCATTAGATGTTGTTAGACACAGTTAGATTAAGGTGAATTTCATTAAATCTTATTATCTGAGTTTCAAATTCTATAATTAAGGTATAAATGACCTTATAAGGAGTTTAGCATCATATTACTGGTGTTAAACTAGGGTTAACTTATTTATATCAAAAGTTAGATGCTGTTAGATGTCATTAGATGCTATTAAACGCAATTATATTACAGTGGATTTCATTAAATCCTATTATCTGGGTTTCAAATTCTGTAATTAAGGTATAAATGGTCTTATAAGGAGCTTAGGATCATATTACAAGTATTAAATTATGATTAACTTATTAATATCAAAATTTAGATGTTGTTAAATGCTGTTAGATGTCGTTAGATGCTGTTAGATGTCGTTAGATGATGTTAGACGCAGTTAGATTAAGGTGGATTTCATTAAATCCTATCATCTTGGTTTCAAATTCTATAATTAAGGTATAAATGATCTTATAAGGGGCTTAGGATCATATTACATGTGTTAAATTATGATTAACTTATTAATATCAAAAGTTAGATGTTGTTAGATGTCGTTAAATCTGATTATGTGCTGTTAGATAGCATTAGATGTTGTTAGATGCAGTTAGATTAAGTGGATTTCATTAAATCATATTATATGGTTTTTAAATTTTATAATTAAGGTCTAATGATCTTATAAGAGGCTTAGGATCATATTACAGGTGTTAAAGTAGGATTAACTTATTTATATCGAAAGTTAGATATTGTTAAATTTCGTTAGATTTGTTTAGATACTGTTAAATGTCGTTAGATGTGGTTAAATGTAATTAGATGCTGTTAGACGCAGTTAGATTAAGGTGGATTTCATTAAATCCTATTATTATCTGAGTTTCAAATTCTATAATTAAGGTATAAATGACCTTATAAGGAGCTTAGCATCATATTACATGTGTTAAACTAGGGTTAATTTATTTATATCAAAAGTTAGATGTTGTTATACGCAGTTATATTAAGGTCGATTTCATTAAATCCTATTATCCGGGTTTCGAATTATGTAATTAATGTATAAATGATTTTATAAAAGGCTTAGGATTATATTACAACTGTTAAATTAGGATTAACTTATTAATATTAAAAGTTAGATGCTGTTAAATGTCGTTAGATACTCTTATATGCAATTAGATTTTGTAATATTCGAAAAATAATAAAATATTATTAAATTTTCAAAAAATCAGAAATAAATATTAAAATTGTTATTTTCGAGGGTACCTTAATTACATGAACTTTAAATAATATAACATAACTCTTTATATAAGATATATTTTTTAACTTTACCAATTATAATGAAACCTTATTAAAAAATAATTTTTTGTACACATATTTTTTAAAAAGTCAAATAATAAAAAATTATGTCTCCATACATGTTAGTAGTTGATCCAGCAAATGAATGAAATAAATTAATATTATATATATAATACAAATTTTATCAAAAAACCAAACATTCTCACGTCTTTAAACAAATATACTCATACCGCAAAATTATCATAATACCCCTACTTCCTTTTCTTTCTCATAGGGAAGGCTTCCCATGGGTTGGCTCCCTCCAACAATTGTCCGTCCGTCCATCTGGTTCCAGTAGGTTGGCTTCTGGATTTTATGGCCTATTCCATGTTTTGAAGCATGTGGTTAAATTGCTTATCTGCTGAAGTTACCGTCGGATTGGCGGATGAAACACAACTACAGAAGTATAATTATTTCGGTCCATTCAGACGATATCATTTCTGCACAATTATAATATAATTAATCTATCTATTTTAATTTTATTCTCTTTATTTCTTATCATTACTTATATTATATCATATTGTTTTCTTTTCATTTAAAAAATTTTATCCATTCATAATTAAATTAAATATGGTTAAGTATGTTAAGTAGATTAAATTTCACATGTGTTTAAGAAGTAATAGACTTTTTGATGAAAATTTTTTTTATATAAAAGTTTTTTAAATAAAAGAAAATAATATTATATACTACGAGTAATAATGAAGAGCAAACAGAATAAAATTAAAATTGATATATTAATTATATGAATAATTATATAGAAACAATTGAAAAATAAAGTAGTTATATAAAAATTATGAATAAATAATTAAAAAAAGATAATCGTGAAATGTACATTTGGTTGGACACTAAAAATGTCAATAAGAACTTTTCAATTTAAAATTTTTAACTTTTCATAATTATTCTATTTTTTACTTATTTTTTTACATTTTTTATACAAATAATTTTATTTTTAATTATTTTCATACAATTAACTATATAATTAATTTATTTAATTTAACTTTACATTCTTCGTGTATAGCTCTTACTTTTATCACGTCATTTTCTATCAAATTATTTTCTGTCACATCGGCAATTTCTGCCGTGACGTCGAAAAATGAGTTTTGCGGCGCAAAACCCGAAGTGGCTTCCGGCCGTCTCCACTTCCATTTCAACCTCGCCCCTCCGAAAACCCAGCAAATCACATTCCACTCTGTCCCGTCGCGCCCCCGGCAAATCCATCCCCTCCATCTCTTGCACTCTCACCCGCGATCCCGCCGTCGTCACGGAAGATGTGGTTCGGCAGAGGCCGGATTCCTTCGGCCGGTTTGGCAAGTTCGGAGGCAAGTACGTCCCCGAGACGCTGATGTATGCGCTTTCCGAGCTGGAGACCGCATTTCAGTCGCTCGCCGGGGACGAGCATTTCCAGGTTGGTTGCTTTTTGGTGTTTTATTGAGAATTTCTTCTTGGATCTTCTAAAAGTTTCTTTTTCCCGTTATTCTGTTCGAAGTCTGAACTTTTAGGCGCGCGAAAGTTATTGCTTTGGTTGTATCAAAGAAATTGTGGAACGGGCTAAGTGTAGGGCTGGAAAAATCAATGCACCGGCAATGGGGAGATTTTCCCATTTTTGGTTTAGGCAATGTGTTTTTGTGCTGGCAAAAAGCATTTATTCTATTGGTGGGATAGCTTGCTCAGGTAGCTACGCATGTAGAAAACGACGCCAGATGCGTGACCCAAGGTCAACTTTGTTCCACTTTCTGCTGAGCTCTGGGTTGATTTTGGGCTTTGATGACGATGATTGTTGCATGCTCAATGTTTGTTAATATTCCAGCGATACTGGCATCTTGGATCCTATGTGTGTAAATTTTTACTTGAGATTTTCATGGCCTTTATATCTATTGGGCATTATCCAGCCCTCTCTCTTTATGTGTGCCTGTGTGAACATATCGTGTCCTTTCTGCACTTCTGCATTCCCATCGTTGATTCATTTTTAGTTCTTTCTCTGTGCAGAAAGAATTGGACGGTATCTTGAGAGATTATGTTGGGCGGGAGTCTCCACTTTCCTTTGCAGAGCGGCTTAGCGATCACAACAGAGGGCCTAATGGTGAGGGCCCACACGTATACCTGAAAAGAGAAAATCTTAACCATACTGGAGCCCACAACATCAACAACGCAGTTGAACAGGCATTGCTTGCTAAGCGTTTGGGTAAACGACGCATCATAGCTGAAACTGGAGTAGGTGAGCATGGAGTTGCGACTGCAACTGTATGTGCAAGGTTCGGCTTGCAGTGTGGCATATACGTGGGCGCTCAAGATATGGAAAGACAGGCACTCAATGTTTTCCGGATGCGGCTTCTTGGGGCAGAGGTTTATCATTGATTTTTCTTGTTTAGTGCTTCTAATTTTCATCACAATGCTATTCATGCAATATGACACAAAGATTGCTATAATGCATCTTTTATTTACTGGAAAATACCCGAGTTATTTCTCTTCCGAAATTTGTCAGTCCCATTCGGGATGAATTAAGAAAAATTCCTATCATGATTTTAAACAAACAAGGAATCTAACAAAGTGCAGACATGATTGAGTGATTATCGATAATCCAAATGGGGACAGCATGTAACTCATTTCTTGTGCAGGTGAAAGCAGTTCACTCTGGTACTGGCACCCTGGAGGATGCGGCATCTGAGGCCGTACGGGATTGGCTTACCAATGTGGAGTCCACACATTACATTTTAGGCTCTGTCACTGGGTCACATCCATATCCAATGATGGTGAGAAAGTTTCTTGCAGTCATTGGTAAAAAAATCAGGCGACAGGCAAGAGACAAAAGGGGTGGAAAACCTGAAGTGCTAGTTGCTCGTGGGGGTTCTAATGCAATAGAACTCTTTCATGAGTCTGCAGAGTTTGCTTTAGACAGTGGTGAGCATGTAGCAACAATGACAAATAGAGAGGCAGCAGTTCTGCACGGCTCAATCAGATACTTACCGCAAGATGATGATGGCCAAATAATTGAGCCTAGTGCTGGGTAGGAAATGTGAATGTTTCCATTCTCTTGTTACAGCAGGCTTTTATACCGTTCTACACCTTTCAGCAATTTAGCATCTAAATTACTTTTTCTATTACATCCAGCTTGGATTACCCTGGACTTGGACCAGAGCACAGCTTTCTGAGAGACATTGGTCGTATTGTATACGGTACCGCTACTGACCAGGAGGCACTGGAAGGTATAAAGGCTGCCTTTTTTTTATTATTTATTTTACTACTGATTGTACCTCTCTACTCTATAACGCTGCATTGATTTCTCGTTGAACAATAGAAGACGAATTTTCTACGTAGTAGGGCTGAAATAGTCATGTGCTTATGTTTAATCTTTTGACATGGTATACATTTGTTTTCAGCATTGACAGGTTGTTTACATGGTTCAGTAACAAAGAACGGTCATCCCTTTGTAAGGGAACATGATGCTTTGAATCACACATTGCATGCAGCATGAATGCATGTTGATTTTTTTTAATACCGTCTGGTACTAAGCATGGCCAAAAAAATTTTGATCATATCATGACACAGCGGTCTGGCGATTCAATGCCTGCGCCCACTGAACCCATTTTCTAAAAAAAATTTAAACTTTTTTTCAGGAAATGACAATTGCCCCTTTTCTTTTCAAAATTCAAAAAATATAGAACCTGGGCAGGGAACTGACATTGCTCGGACTTAAATATCTATGAAAAACGTACATTTTTTTAATGGGTACAGCGATCAATAGCCCATTCTTTTCTATCCCCCCCACCAAAAAAAAAAAAAAAAACCCAAAAAGTGGGCACTTAGGCAAAAAAAGAGGAAAGAAAAACATACCAGTAGAGCCTGCAGTTGAATGTCACCATTTAGGAGCTGTGAGATATAGTAGAAAATTGACTGGTTTATGGAATCACAGACTTGGAATTTTTCACAAGATAGGAATCATTGATTATGTGTTTCTCTGCATCGCTGTTGTCATTTCACCATATTCAATAATTCCCCCTTAACAAAGGTTATCCATATTGTGGTTTCCATTGATGTTGAATGTCTGTAATTGCAGCTTCCATGCTACTGTCTCGGCTGGAGGGGACATCCTATGCCTTGGCCTGCTTAGAAAATTCTGCCCCGTACTGCCTGATGCACAAAGATCATCCTTTATTGCCAGGCGGATAGAGAGCTGGAAGGGCGACAAGGACATCCAGACAGCAATAAAATATTTACGTCTTAGGGACTGTGTGGGGTCTTCCCCATTTGTTTAGATACTTACCTTCAACTTTTTTTTTTGATAATCCTCCTATTAGAAAGGTGCTTGAAGATCAACTTCTTATTGGATCTAGGTTTAGAGACTGGGTGGTGCACAAGGTAAACAACCAAAAGTGTTGACATGGTGTGCTGCTGGCAACTATTGGTTGTGAAAAAATTAGTAGTAGGTTATTTGCATCTATGCTAATTGAGCATTCTATAACTACAGTGAAATTATGCCACATGCTGTGAAAATAAATTGTTCAGATATTTGCATAGTATTTTTTTAATATATTAAAAACTCAGAAGACAAGCCCAACAGGATCTTTTATAATATATAAAAAAAACTCAGAAGACATGCCCAACATACCATTCAGCACTCCACCAGATTTGAAAACATACAGCTGCCAACTGATATCTGGTTTCTGAGCATCTGGTGGTTCGTTGAATAGCAAAGTAATACCTTCCAAAAGAACATCTCAGTTAGCAAGGGCGTGTTTAGTGCTATTCTCTAATTCATCCCTCTTGTGGTAAAAACTACAAAAAATGGAACTTCTAATTCGAACATTGTTCTTAGGTGGTTCTGCTTACCTTTGTTTGTAGACAGCTCATTAAGTAGTAGGCATGAAATTGTTCCACACTAAACAAAGCTGAAGAAGAAGTCTCCTACACTATGACCACAAAAGATCATGGCCGGATTTCCTAAACACCAACTATATATTTCACAATCATAATGCCCTTGTCCTGATTATTCATGTTGGCTTTAGAATCTTCACTGATCCTCAGAGGTCCCATCCATCAAGCATCAATCCAGTGCAGCCTTTCCTTTTGTCTCACCCCTACAACTTGCCCGAATAGATATTTTATTATTATTATTTTTTTTCAATTCTGGCAACATGATAGGCAGCAGCTAGATATTAAAAACATGGAGGACCATTGGTTCAATCAACCAATGCATGTTTTACTTGTTTTTTCCCCTTTTATTTCCATCTAGAATGAAATGAGATCCACATGCCATTTGTCAAATTACCAAACCCACACATGATTCTGAACTGGACTACAACAAGAACTTAGACAGCATTACAACTTAAAGGAGGATACTCCAGTGGAAAGAAGATCATTCTTCTTTGTTTCCCTCTGTGGTAAAGCTAATAGAACTAAGTGATCACTAGTTCACAAGCCAACCAGTAAAGCACCATATACTTGACAGACATGGTCAGCACGGAAATTGGCATCAGACAGTAATGACTAAGAATGATCATCTTTTTAGATCTATCTTACATCCTTAAAGAACATATGCAAAGATTAACAGAACATCAGTGCAAACTACAGAAGTCTCACCTCGAACCCAATTTGTCTCTGCAGCCAGCTTCCCAGACAGCTCAAATGAAGGCTTTTGTGGCATTTCAAAATATTTGCTGGCTAGGTCAAAATGGAAAACAAAAGGTTTAAAAAAATTGCCATGCAACTAACAGAACAGAACACAGAAAATCAAAAGGACGCACATGAGAGTCCATCAATTGCTTGCTAGATTTCTCTTCAGTGACATTAGTAATCAGGAATTAACAGTTCCCACTCTTATAAAGGGGATCATCTGAGGTAACGTTACAGAATATGCAAAACGAGAGGTTGATCCTTACCTTTTCCTTTGCCTCCAAGGCATCCCCAGTAGCCTTCATTTTACTATTTCAGACACTGAATCACCATACTCGACATCCCTGACAAAGCAACAAAATTTAAGCCCAGAAAAACGGTGTAGAAAGAATAAAAAATTGCAGACCCACGCAAGAATGTCAAGTGGACTAGGTCGTTTCCAAGTGACATGAAATGAAAAGCCATGAACCAGGTCACTGGATTCTATAATAAATATGGTTTTTGAAACCTTGATCTAACAAATTGGCTGATTATTATCTTAAAATCTATTTTCTCAGAAGGAAATTCATGATCACAAACTAACAAATGTGTCATTGTCATTACTTGACCACAGCAGTGTCACTAATCAAGACAAACAAGTCATTTGCCCTTCTCCCTCCCTCCCTCGCTCCCTCCCTCTCAAAAAGGAGAAAGGGCCAGGTTCCCAACAGTAGATCCATTCAAAATGCTACAATAAGCAGTAGAAAACATCATAATTACTGTGCCTAGTGGGTGTTTCAGAGTTTGCTGATATACAAATTCCAAAAGTTCAATACAAACTAGATTCAATCATTCTGCAGAGAATGTTGAAGTAGACATTAAGAAGTATATTTTAAGTATGAACCAACACTATACACAACTACCAAGCCAACTGCTAAACTCCCATACAGTAAGTTTCTCACAACAAAAAACTATGTGAATCTACCATGTCAGAGAATATGAAATAAGAAAGAGATGCATAAAATAAAGCATTTTTAGTAATCCTTACCATCGTTCAGCACCTCTTCCACAAGATTCCAGAAATAAGAACAGTTTTTATTCAGAGATACATACATCTTCCAGCAACCAACAGTAAGGAGGCTTTTTCTGTGGGTGGATGGTCACGTGCACTAAAACAAGTATAAAAGAGGTCACAGCTCAGTGGAACATGAATCTTATTTGCGTTTTCATGTTCGCCCATTTAACTTAAATGTCTTGCTTCAGTGAAACTAGCGCAAGCTCAGGCCGTAAGTCTGTACCATCTCTAATTTGGACAGTATTTGCAGTGCCTCAACAAACACTAAAAATGTCAGTAAAAGGTTACATATCCTATGAGCATTCATAAAATAAAATGACTTTTTAAGAACAGCATAGACTTCTTGTTGTAATATGTCTCCTAAATCCAAAAAGGGAAAATCACCTGCAATTGAGGTTAGTTTCTTAAATTAATAACAATGCCATAAAAAAGGCCTAGGCAGGCATTCATGGTTCCAAGAACCATTTCCACATCTGATAGGGAAATTCGAGCAAGAACTTCTTCATTTGGATGGAGAAGTCCAAATGAAGAAGTCGACAGAAGTTGCACCAGAAAGTTAATTGATGTCTCCTCACTCCGGAAATGGAAAATCCCTTACAATTGAAGTCGATTTCTTAAATTAATAACAATGCCATAAAAAAGGATCTAGGCAGCGAGAACAATTCTGACAACTAATGAGGAACTTGGAGCAAGAACTTCACTTGGATGGAAAAGTTGAGATCAGTTGCAGTAGAAAGTTAATAACTAACAACAAAAAGGAGTAATAGATCGGAATAAGGCATGGGTATCACCAGATACCTCATCAATCACTGCAGTCTTAGATGCCCTCAAAGGTATATGGAAACTGTATCAGCTCTTGTGCCCATGATCTGCAAGAGAGTTCGAACTTCCATGTCTTGTTTCTCGTCATTTTGAAGATACAATATCATTTTTATTCCTCAATTTCCTCTTTTCAGCTTTCTTATCAAGACCTGTGTCTTTGTGCCTCCCTTTGTCACCATCCCTACAATTGTTACCTTCCCACTCCTTCTCAAGACTGTCTGCCTTTTGTCTATAGAATTCTCCAGATGTAGGATGGGATGGCCTAGATCAAAAGAAAGGGAAGATTTTAGAAGAAAGAAAGAACATCCTCTCAATAGAGAAAGAAGAAAAGAATAGGGAGAAATCAAAGACAAATTAGGAGAGAGAAATAAGGCAGGAAAAAGACTTAAAGGAGTAGAGAAGAACATAGAAGAAAGGGAAAGAATTTTAAAAAAAGATGACCAAGGGAAGAAAAAGCAAAAAAGATGCAGGAAGAGAAAGAAGAAGATAGGAGAACAGGAACTTCCATGCCTTGTTTCTCATGATTTTGAAGATAAAATATCAGTTTTATGCCTCAATTTCTTCTTTTCAGCTTTCTTGTCAAGACCCCTATCTCCATGCCTCCATTTGTCACCATCCCTATTATTATTATCCTCCCACTCCCTCTCAACCTTGTCTGCCTCTCATTCTGCCTGATCTCACCTCAATCATTTAGTGCGTGGAGAAGTAGACCAAGAAACTGGAGAACTCTCCTTGATGTAGGACAACATGGCCTAAATCAAAAGAAAGGGAAGATTTTAGAAGACAGAGAGAAGATCCACTCAATAAAGCAAAAAGAAAAGAATAGTGAGAAATCAGAAACGAATTAGAAGAGAGAAATAAAGCAAGAGAAAGACTTTAAAAAGTAGAGAAGAAGATAGAAGAAACAGCAAAAAAGCTGTAGGAAGAGAAATAAGAAGAAAAAGAAGAACAACAAAAAAAAAAGACAAAGAATAGAAGAATAAAGAGGGGAAGATAAGGATTAGTAGTAAAGGAACCATAGAAACATTTTATAAATCTTAAATTGATGCTCTCTTAGGGTTTACAAGGGTTGTACTTATAGGTGAACATGTCACCTTATTTTAGCAACACTTACTGAAGATGTAATATTTTTAAAAAAAAATTGCATATTTTAAGTAAATTTCTTGGAGAAGTAAACTTAAAACAAATACGAGTTTATTTTAACATATTCTAAAATATGTTAGAAGATCTTATAGTATTTTCTAAAGATTTTAACAAATCCAAGATAGAAATAAACACCCTAAAACAATATAAATCCTAATTTATGAACGTGTCGTCCCACAAAATTGTCCCTGACTTCGAAAAAAAACTCGTCCTTGAGTTTTGCAGTGAACTTCCTTCAACTTTGGTGAAAAGTAACAATGTAATGCAATACACTGGAATGACATAGAAACAAACAACTAAAATAATCTAAACCCTAATTTATGAAAGTGTCGCCCCACATCATTCCCCCTGATTTAGAAAAAATTCATCCTTGAGTTTTACAACGAACTTTCTTCAACTTTGGCGAGAAGTTATAGTACAATGCAGCATGATGAAATGACATCTTATTAGCAAACCAAGACTTTATCACCAAAGATGCTACTTGTCATATTTAAGCCTCAGAAAACTATTTTCCAATGTTTGGAAGTCACTGTAATTTTTGCTATTTTCTGAAATTGAGGGGCACCTTGCAAAAATTCAATAGTTGTGAACCGATTTTCCAAATTTCAGCAAGCAAAGGGGCTTCTAGAAATATTTGGTTTGTGTTTTCTAAAATTTTCTAAATAAAGGATGTTTCAACAAAAGCTAGCAAGTGGGAAGGCTTGTTTGAAAGTTTCCAAAAAGTAGAGCAACACTAGAAACAAGCTGAAATTTCCACTAAACTCTAGAATTTGTCAACATAGAATTGTTGAAGTGAACAACAGGAACTCTATAGAAGAATCAATGTTGCTACACCAATGGAGTTAATGAAGAGAATTGCACAGAATTAGCTGATCCCAGCGATGGGCCTTGAACTTGGTTGGTCGTAGAAATCAGTATGGGGAGATAAAAAAAAAATCACCAAGTTTTGCTCTGATACTAATTGATGTAGGACGGGATAGCCTAGATCAAAAGAAAGGAAAGAGAGAAGATTCTCTCAATAAGAAAGAAGAGAAGAATACAGAGAAATCAAAGACGAATAAAGAGAGAGAAATAAGGCAAGAAAAAAAGGCTTCAAGGAGTAGAAAAGAAGATAGAAGAAAGAGCAAAGAGAAAGAAGAAGATAGGAGGAGAGAGTAGAAAAACTAGAAGTATTTTTGTAAAACTCCAATTGTCATGCTCCTTAAATCTTTTTGTAACAAATTGCATACTTTAAGTAACCTTCTAAAAGAAATAAACTTAAAATAGATACAAATTTATTTTAATAGATTCTAAAAAATCTTCTAGCATCTTCTAAAATATTCTAACAAATTCAAGACAGAATCAAGCACCCTAAAATCATCCAAACTCTATCTAATTTATGAAAATATCTTCACGTCCTTCATCATTCTCTCTGATTTAGAAAAAAAAAATTGTCCTTGAGTTTTGTTTTGAACTTTCTACAACTTTGGCAAGAATTAATAGTGTAATCCAACATGCTGGAATGACATCTTGTTAGTCGGCCAAAACTTCATCACAAAAAAATTGTGATCTTTAAACCCAAAACTTCATTTTTTTTCAAAATTCAGACGGACTGTTTTGCAAGTTTCTGGAAGTCACTATAATTCCGAAATTTTCTAAAGACGGACCTTTCTAAAATTCTAAAATTAGGTTGACTTGCAATTCAGACAAATCATGAGTGCTTCTGTAATTTCTAAAAATTCTGGGACAATTCTCAAATTTTCTATAAGTCGAAGATATTTTGCAAAATTCTGAAACATGGAAAAATGCTTTTCAATTTTTTTCAGGAATTCAGGGATTGGTATTGAAAGTTCTGATGGAGTAGATCTCTCCCAAAATTCCAGTACTTTGCTGAAATCAATAGCCAGAAGATGGAGGAGTTTTTTTAAAATATATATATATCTCACCAGGTTTCACTCTGATACTAATTGACATAGGACGGGATGGCCTAAATCAAGAAAACAGGAAAGGTTTCGGAAGAAAGAGAGAAGATCCTCTAAATAGAGAGAGAAAAGAAGAATAGGGAGAAATAAAAGACAATTAGGAGAGAGAAATAAGGCAGGAGAAAGACTTAAAGGAGTAGAGAAGAATATAAAAGAAAGATGAGTAAGGAAAGATAAAGTAAAAAAGATGTAGGAAGGAAAATAACAAGACAGGAGAGAAAGAAAGAATAGAAGAATAAAGAGGGAAGACAAGAATAAAAATAAATAGTAGAGAAATCGGGGAAACACTTCTATAAATTTCAAATTGATGTTCCCTTGGGACTTACAAGGGTTGTACTTATAGGTGAACATACTACTATATTTTAGCAACACTTATTATAAGTGTAATCTTTTTTTAAAAATTACGTATTTTGTCCCCATTTGTTTTATTATAGAACTTTTCATTCTTCATAACTACTCTTTTTTTAATTATTTTTTATATTTTTCTATACAAACTATTTTATTTTCAATCATTTCTACATTATTACTCGTACAACTAACCTATCTACTTTCATTTTATTCTCTTACTTCATCATCATTGCCCCTATCATACCGCGTCATTTTCTCTCATTTCAAAAAAAAAATTACACCAAAAATTTTTCATTTAAAAGTGTTATTGCTTCCCAAATACATCCTTTAAATAAACTTCTTAGAGAAATAAACTTAAAATAAAGACGAGTTTATTTTAACATATCCTAAAATATCCAAGAAGATCTTTTAGTATTTTCAAAAAATTATGGGTGTGTTTGGTTGGGCTAAAAAAATGTCAACCAAAACTTTTCGATCAATAATTTTTCACTCTTCGTAACTACCTTATTTTTTTGTTATTTTTTGCATTTTTCTATACAAACTACCATATTTTTCAATTATTTCCACACAACTCTCATATAACTAACTCATCTCTTTTAACTTTTTCTTTGCACATCATCATTATCCTTATCATGTCACATCATTTTTTATTAATTTGATAACTTTTAGCCTACAAATTTTCCACCAAAAAGTTTTAACCTCAACCAATCACACCCTATAACAAATCCTAGAAACAAACATCCTAAAATAATTTATACCCTAATTTATGAAAGTGTTGTCCCACATCACTCCACCTTTTCCATTTGCCTATTTGCCAGAGCTCGCTTCAACCATTTAGTACGTGGAGAAGGGGACCGAGAAACTGAAGAACTCTCCTTCACCTTTTACATTTGCCAATCTGCCTGAGCTCGCCTCAAACGTTTGGTAAGTGGAGAAGGAGACTGCCAAGCTGCTGATATAGATCTACCCTTTTTGTTGTTTTACTGTTCTCCCTCTCTACATAGCCGCGTAGACCATTTGGATATCCGGAAACTGGTGAACTAGACCTTGCATATTTCGGAGACCAACTATGAACAGAATTTTTTTTTTTCCCTTGCACATCATCTGGTCCTATGAGGAGAAACGGTCCTGACAGGCGATCCTGGCCTTAGGGAGCCCTGATGCCTCGGCGACGAGCTTTCTTTTCTAGGTGAGCCCCTTCTATGAGGGTCGTGACCTTCCTCACACGAGAGAATTCAAGCGATCAGGCGAACGCCGACAGATTGGAGACCTCCCACCAGAAAGAAAGTTTAAAAGTAATCTGAGCCTATGCAGCTCAATCACTGTTTTGTCATCTTAGACGTGCAACCAACCCATATTAGTCGTTAAAACCCATTAGCTAAAGGCATATTGGAAACAAAATGGAAAGCATGCTATTAGAATTCAGGTAACAACATGCATGCGGCAGATTCAAACAACAATGGAATTACGGAGACAGACACAGAGAAAGATGTCTGCCAGGAAAAATAAAATCCACTGTAAAATCAAGAAATGTTGGGCGCTTGGGCTTCAAATCCACTGCATGTCCAGTTTCACTGCAGCTTAAAATTCACAGCATCTACTCCGCAGAGCAGTGCTGGGAATGTTGTTAGCAGCAACCCGTCTCAGATTGTACTCCAGCAGTCCAGCTAAAAAGGATTTTTTTTTTTCCAATAGAGTTTCAATTCTCTAATTACAACAAGCATCACGATTCTCAACCATTGCATGGAAGTCCCTCCGCATGAAGGAAGAACCCTAAAAACTGCAAATACCAGGACGACGAGGGAAATAAAATAATGTAGGAAATCACGACAGAATAAAATAAAATAAAACGACCAAAAGAAATCTTTAAAAATAAAATAAAATAAAACAACATGGGGACTGCCGTACTAGAAAATGCGGAGGAAAACCCTATAAGTGGTTTTGCACAGCATTCGAAGATTTCCCCAGCAGCAGGGAAGAGGAGGAGGCAGCGGAGATGGCGAAGGCAGTGCGCCGTACCGGGCTCCGAGGAGCGCTCCTGAGCCCTGAATTGGGCGTGCACGCTTTCTATGCAATGCAGCCCCTTTGCTCTTTTATAGGATTAAACACGGCCGAAGCCGTTAAACTATATGGGACGGAAATTTTGCATCATAATGAGCATTTTGGGGAGTAATTGCTATAATCCTTATAAATTCAATCGCGGAATGAACATCTAGCGGACTGGATGATAGAACGAGAAATTAACTTTAAACATATCCATCAAAAAAGAAAAAATAACTTTAGTCTCCTCTTCTGCTATTGGGCTTTTTGGGTTTGGCTCACTCTAGAATTGGGTTTATTGTGGGCGGGCGGTAATTCAAAATAAACCTTGCACTTTTCCTTCAAAACAAAATATAAACCTTTTATTTTCTTTCTATCAAAATAAAAAATAAACCTTTTATTTTCATACTTACGTGAAGGTCAAAAGAAATTTAATCCATTTAACACATTTAGCCTTATTTACTTTAACTGCACAGCATCGTTAGTAAAAAAATTTAATGCTCTTTGTAAAATAGTAAAAAATGTTAATGGTAATATATTTTTCATAATATAATTTGATTTTGTGGCCTGCCTAAGACACCAATCAAAATAATTTTTTAGATCTTAGTTCAATATCTTAAAATAAGTTAAGGGTAGTGCGTTGTCTAGATTGCACGAATGTATTTGCATAAAAATCATGGGTCGTTGAATTATGATTGAGCCCTTCTATCATTATTTTCAAAGCTATAAGCGGATAGTACTCTTACGGGCGGCCTTACCTGTTTTGGATTTTGCAATCTTTACAGATAACTAATGATTTTGCAAAATTATCCCCACGTATGAACTGTTGTGTAAAAAACAAAAAATTTTCAAACGGTCCCATCTACAAAGCCTATAAAATAAACATAATTACTTTTTTGATGATAAATATCTTATTTAAATTTGCATTTTTAATATCTAAATCATCTAAAATATTATTAATATGACAATAAATGATTCTACAAAGTATTATTATATTTTTAATGCAAATGTGAATAAATCTAATTATTTTTTTATAATTTATGCGTAAAGACATATTATCAAACAAATGTACTCACGCCATATTTGTTTTTTATAAATTTTATCTTTAAACTAATAAATAATACTAAATACAATTAATTAAGATATTTTTTTTATCAATCGTGAAGGTGTGGCCGAAGCCCGAAAATGTATAAAATCTCAAGAAATCACTTTTGTGTAACGGCACTCTTTACCATCGTATTAATGGAATATCGAATTTTCCCCAATGCTGTGTTGCACAACTTTTGTTTTTCGATCGTCTTCCACCAATACCACTAATTTTTTCCCATAGAAATATTTATTTGTAAAAAGTAATCCCGAAAGCCAATAACTCACGTATATTGATCAATAAATTATAAAATTCAGACAAAAAGAAAACAACATTTTTTGAAATATTTGAAAATTTAAATTAATGAAACGTACTGTAGCACCCGCCACGAGCGCTACATGTTGATCATATGCTTGCTTTAAGAATGATTAATTTGATTTTGATGATTAACAGATAATTGAAATATCATTAAAAAGGATCTAATACATTTGTCTAAGTGTTCTCAGATATTTTATCTCTAATTATGTGTATGAAAATGAAAATGTGAAATAATTTAAGTTTTAAGAGTTCAAAGTTCATGAATTGCAAGTTCAGCAAAGTGAAGTCTCAGCCCAAGTCGACTTCACTTGCGACTTGGGTGAAGTCCCAGACCCAAGTCGACTTCGCCTGCGACTTCGGACAGACAGCAAAGTGAAGTCTCATCCCAAGTCGACTTCAACAAACCCAAGTCGACTTCACTCATCCCAAGTCGACTTCATCTGCAACTTCAAAGATAGAATTTTGGACAGAGAGTTGACAGCGAGTTTTAACAAGACGAAGTCGCATCCCAAGTCGACTTCACCCATCCGAAGTCGACTCCACTCATCCGAAGTTGACTCCATACGCGACTTCAACTCGTAACGGTCGAAAATCAGAACGTTGGAGCTCTAGATGCACGTGAACCTCCACTCCAACGGCTAGAACCTTTTTTCCTCTATATATACAATTGAAGAATGAACGTGAAGATAAGAGAAAAGGAGGAAAGAAAGAGGAAAACACAAGTTGAGCTTCCATCTTCTAATATTCAAGTGTGTTGAAGTTATTTGAATAACTATTGAAGCTTCAAGTGCTACAACTTTCAAGTGTGCTTCCAAGATTATCATCTCCACAAGACAAGGAGCTTCCGGAGTTTATCGAATACACGTTGTAAAGTGTAATTTCTTTTTTGTCTATTTTGTTTTGTGTTGTTGCCTTGGATCGGTATTGGAGACTGAATTCAAGAAGAAGCAAAACAGGGGGTTGGTTTAAGTTTGCCTCACTAACGGGTTTTGCTTGATTGGTTGGAGTTTGTCTCACCAATAGATTGAACTTGGTTGGTTGGAGTTGGTCTCACCAACAAGTGATTATTGTATATGCCCCCTAGAGCTAGAATCTAGAAGAGAGCGGATGCTCTATATTGTATTGAAAATACAATAGTGGAACCCAAGATACAACGGGTGTGTGCTTGTAAGAGTGAAGTAGGGAAGGTTGCCCGAACCACTATATATTGTTGTCTCTTGTTTGGTTTGATTGCTTGTATTTTATATTCCATTTGCACCCACTCATTCTATCTCATATCACGTTTCATCAAGGGGATTAAACTTTCAAGGGGTTAAGTTTTAATTTACCAAAGAATTTTTAAGAACCCAATTCACCCCTCCCCTCTTGGGTTTTGCCATTAACTCGGGGCCAACACTACAATGGGCTCGGAATGGTTTTCTTCACCTTGGAAATTTAGATCGTGTTGAACAATGACTTGGGCTTAGTTTTCCTGCATTCACATGGAGTAAAACGCATTAGGCTTCACGTTTTTTAGAAAGGTTGGCGTACGGGCGTTTTCTCGTGAGTTCGGCAGCATAATGACTAAGACGGGGCTTTCCGTACACGGGTTAAGTCACAAATCCGGCAGCATAACGGTAGCGTATTATGCTGGGATTCGTGGACCCACGTGCACCTGCCTTGCCGGGCGTTAACTCAAACACGCACGCAAAAATAAAAAAAATGGAGTCGCCACTGATCTTTAAAGGGAGATCAGCCCCTGTTTAATGAAATAAGGCACTAGTCGTGCAGAGTTCGGGATCCTAGTCTTCAGATTGAAGCAAATATGGCAAAATCTGCCAACCCGAGGCGGTTTACATGGCGTAAAAGGGGGAAAATAAAAAGATTTGAGAGAATGGGAGAGATGGAAAAGGAGGCGTAAAAGAGAAACTTGGAGCTCGTAGAGCAGGAAAAGCAGAACGCTGGGGCGTTGCTGCAGACTCCCGTCCTCCCCTCTGGGATGCCTCTCTTCAAGTGTGTCTTGAGGAGAGGGGTGCACCTCATTTTATAGGTGTAGGAGTGGGCTTTGGGCTCTCTTGAGGTCATGGACTTGGTCCATGGGCTTGGGCTTGAGATGGGATCATGGGTCTTGGGCTACATAAAGAGTTGGACTTGGTCCATAGGCTTGACTTGGTGGGCTAGAGCTTGGCTAAACCCATGGTTTTGGGTGGCCCGTTGTAGATGCCCAAAGTTGTAGAGAAGTCTGCTCTTGAGGCTTGGTGGGCTGGATCTGGTGGGTTAAAGTTTGGCTAAGCCCGTTTGCTGCGTCTGGTGGGCTGCTTTGTGGAGCCCGTTGAGGTGCCCTGTAGGAGCTTCGTTCTTTGTGAGCCGGACCCGGTTTGTTGAAAAGGCTGCTTCGAGGCTTGGTGGAGCTTCGCTCCCTTGGGCTGAGTTCAGGATGACCCACTTAGCTGGCTTGAATTTCCTTTTGCATTGAATTTAGTTGGGCTTGAATCTTGTTTCCATTTTATCCATTTTTGTGGGCCCAATGATGGGGTGTTAACACGTATGTTCGAAAATGACTCGCCTAAAGTCAATGGCCATTTTTTCTAAGTATCTTGGGGAAATGAAATTAAAACGTACACTCGAAAATGACATGCCTAGGATCCCACCAACCAAACACAGGGGAGGCTCGGCAAGGGGGTTTTTTGGGATTGTACAATGGACTGAGAATCAAAAATGGAATTTTGTATGAGTGGTAAGAAACACTAGGAATAAAATTAGAGTAAATAAAGTCACAGGAGTGCATTTAAAATGGAAAATAATTGAAATGTGTTGGTAAAATTGAAAAAGTATAATATTAAAATATTAAATAATCTGTGAGAAAATGAAAACGTGCACATTAATAAACATCTCTGCAGTGAGAACGACTTGCGCATTGTTGAGAAATTAATTCAATGCAAATAAGTGCATTGAAATTCTAATATATTCAGAAGCAAAATTTACTATTTTTAATTGTTTAAATTTTTTTATAAATCATTAATTTAGATATATTTAATATACGTATTAAGTTTTAATATTTTTTAGATGTATATCTATATATAACTTTTAAAAAATAAAAAAGGTTTCGGTGATTTTACTGTCCTCCCTCTCTACATAGACGCGTAGACCATTTGGATATCCGGAAACTGGTGAACTAGACCTTGCATACTTCGGAGACCAACCATGAACAGAAATATATATTTTTTTTCAATAACCATTTGGATATCCGGAAACTGCGTGCATTACCATTGTTTTCAGTTATTGCAAATCGATACCAAAACTCTTGAATGCTTCTTGCGTTAATTAGCATAAAATTTCTTAAAACTTGCAACGCTATTTTGAGTAGAAGTTTTTGACTTTTTTTCATCTTTATTTACGTACATCTATCTTCTCATTTGATTTTATATATTACTGCCAACTTACCAATTTTCATAAATTTACACTGAGGCTCATAAATCTTATCTTCCTCTCTTTTATTTCCATTGATTATCCGCTACCGTCATCATTCTATTTTTCGATCTCTAGTAACTCTTCCATAAATTAAAAATGAAATGAAATGGGCAGGAATGAAAAATTCAAAGGCAATAAATACTTAATTATTTTACTTTGTCTTCATTTTTATCTCTAAATTTTAATAATTTTCACATTTATTCATACGATTATCACATTTATTTTCACTTTATACCTATCATACCCATTCTAATCCCACTATTTGCATCTATCCAAACACTTAAATTATTCTTTGATATTTTCACCCTTTACTTATACAGTTTATTATCAGTACTGATTTTTACAAAAAGAAATCATTTTATTTTTTTTATCTGTATTCATTTTATGATTGACAGAGTCTACTTTTTTAGTCATATCAGCTTTCGTGTTCAATTTTTCTTTCTTTGAAAGTGTAGACTTCAGCTTAATTTTCAAAAGAAGACTATTAATCCTTGTCGTTGGCCATTTACTTCCAACTAGTCGGAAATAAATTTCTAAAGCACGTGATGCTTATCTGATGGACTTTATAATTTATTTTCACCCCCCATCTTCTGTTTATTTTGTGTGTTTCAGGTGGGCAATCTATGCGAATGGGTTTTGCACAGCATTCGAAGGTCTCCCCAGCAGCAGGGAAAAGGAGGAGGCAGCAAAAATGGCGAAGGCAGTACCGTATCGGGACCTGAATGGGGCGTACACGCTTCCTATGCAATGCAGACTCTTCGCTCTTTTATTGGATTAAAAACGACCGAAGCCGTTAAACTGGATGGGACGGAAAAATTGCACCATAATGAGCATTTTGGGGAGTAATTGCTACAATTCTTATAAATTCAATCGCGGAATGAACATCTAACGGACTGGATGATAGAAGGAGAAATTAACTTTAAACATATCCATCAAAAACAAAAAAAATTTTGGGTTTGGGTTTGGCTCACTCTAGAATTGCGTTTACTGTGGCCGGTAATTCAAAATAAACATTTTACTTTTCCTTCAGAAAAAAATTTAAACCTTTTATTTATTTTTTTTCTATCAAAATAAAAAAATAAACCTTTTATTTCGTACTTACGTGAAGATCAAATGAAATTTAACACATTTAACCTTATTTAATTTAACTTCACATCATCGTTAGTAAAAAAATTTAATGCTCTTTGTAAAATAGTAAAAAATGTTAATGGTAATTTATTTTTCATAATATAATTTGATTTTGTGGCCTGCCTAAGACTCCAATCAAAATAATTTTTTAGATCCTAGTTCAATATCTTAAAATAAGTTATTTTAGATCCTAGTTCAATATCTTAAAATAAGTTAAGGGTAGTGAGTTGTCTAGATTGCACAAATGTATTGAAATTTGCATAAAAATCACCGGTCGTTGAATTATGATTGAGCCCTTCTATCAAATTTTTTTTTTTTTGATTGGAAGCCCTTCTATCATTATTTTCAAAGCTAAAAGCAGATAATACTCTTACGGGCGGCCTTACCTGTTTTGGATTTTGCAATCTTTACAGATAACTAATGATTTTGCAAAATTATCCCTACGTATAAACTGTTATGTAAAAAACAAAAATTTTTCAAACGGTCCCATCTACAAAGCCTATAAAATAAACATAATTAAATTTTTGATGTTAAATATCTTATTTAAATTTGCGTTTCTAATATCTAAATCACTAAAATATTATTAATACGACGATAAATGATTCTACCAAGTATTATTATATTTTGAATGTAAATGTGAATAAATCCAATTATTTTTTATAATTTACACGTAAAGATATATTATCAAACAAATGTACACATGCACATATTTGTTTTTTATAAAATTTGATTTTTAAACTAATAAATAATAATAAATACAATTAATTAGGATAATTTTTTTTTATCAATCGTGAAGGTGTGGCCGAAGCCCGAAAATGCATAAAATCTCAACAAAACACTTTTGTGCAATCGGGACTCTTTACCATCGTATTAATGGAATATCGAATTATCCCCAATGCTGTGCTGCGCAACTTTTGTTTTTCGATCGTCTTCCACCAATACCACTAATTTTTTCCCATAGAAATATTTATTTGTAAAAAGTAATCCCGAAAGCCAATAACTCACGTACATTGATCAATAAATTATAAAATTCAGACAAAAAGAAAACAACATTTTTTGAAATATTTGGAGATTTAAATTAATGAAACGTACGTTCGAAAATGACTGCCTAAAGTCAATGGGCATTTTTTCTAAGTATCTTGGGGAAATGAAATTAAAACGTATACTCGAAAATGACACGCCTAGGATCCCACCAACCAAACACAGGGGAGGCTTGGCATGGGGTTTTTTGGGATTGTACGATGGGCTGAGAATTAAGGGTGTATTTGGGAATAGATAAAACTTTTGATGAAAAGTTTTGGAGAGTAAAAGTTGTCAAATGATGTGATATGATAGGAGTAATGACGAGGAATAAAGATGATAAAGTTAAAATAGATAGGTTAATTGCACGGGTAGTTGTGTAGAAATGATTGAAAAGTATGGTAGTTGTATGGGAAAATGTGAAAAAATGATTAAAAAATACGATAATTGTACAGAGTGAAAAGTTTTAGATTGAAAAGTTTTAAGTTGACACTTTCTACTCATTGTCAAACACACCGTAAAAATGGAATTTTTTATGAGTGGTAAGAAACATTAGGACTAAAATTAGAGTAAATAAAGTCACAGGAGTGCATTTAAAATGGAAAATAATTGAAATATGATGGTAAAATTGAAAAAGTATAATATTAAAATATTAAATAATTTGTGAGAAAATGAAAACGGGGAACATCTTCAACCCATCCGAACTCACCCCACACATGCACATTAACAAGCATCTCGGCAGTGAGAACGACTCGCGCATTATTGAGAAATTGATTCAATGCAACTAAGTGGATTGAAATTCTAATATATTTAGAAGCAAAATATGCTATTTGTAATTGTTTTTAAATTTTTTATAAAACCATTAATGTAGATATATTTAATATATCTATTAAGTTTTAATATTTTCTAGATGTATATGTAATTTTAAAAAATAAAAAAGGTTTCGGTGATTTTTTTGATCACGGGTTTCGGTCATTTTTAATTGACTTCATGAAATTAAAAAAAGTGCATACACACATATCTAAAAATATTAAAATTCGAATTATAAATTAAATACACTGAATATGAATAGTATAAATTTAAAAAATTTCGAAAAAATGAAAGAAGTGAATTTTGCACACGAATGTATTAAAATTTCAACGCATTCCGTAGAAAATCCAGGTTGCCTATCTATTTCGGGCCGTCAAATCTCCGAACTTACCAGAAAACAGCGCACCGCACGCAGTCGCCAGCGGCTGATGGGGATTACCTAATATTTGATCTTCCAAGACCAGAACCTCTCACAGCTCTGCTCCGCACACACAGACAACTCGAAATCCCGTTGTAAAAATGGCACTTTTCGCTCCAAACCCCCTGCTGCATCCCGCCTTCTCTTCTTTCGACTCATCCTCGCACGTCCAAGTCCCCCTTAAATTCCATTCCGCTCCGCCCTCTCCCGCCCCCCGGAAATCCCTCCCCTCCATCTTCTGCACTCTTACCCGCGATCCCGCCGTCGTCATGGAAGACGTGGTTCTGCAGAGGCCGGATTCCTTCGGCCGGTTTGGCAAGTTCGGGGGCAAGTACGTCCCCGAGACGCTGATGTATGCGCTTGCCGAGCTGGAGACCGCATTTCAGTCGCTCGCTGGGGACGAGGATTTCCAGGTTGGTTGCTTTTTGGTGTTTTACTGATAATTTCTTCTTGGATCTTCTAAAAGTTTCTTTTCCCCTTTATTTTGTTTGAAGTCCGAACTGAACTGCTGGGCTGGTGAAAGTTGTTGCATTGGTTGTATCAAACGAGTCTGAGAAATGGGCGAATTGTAGGGATAGAAAATCAATGCACCGGCGACGTTGAGATTTTCCTATTTTTGGTTCAGGTATTGCGCCTTTTTGGGCTGGAAAAAAGCATTGATTTTATCGGTGGAATACCTCACTTGGTCAAATTGCTAAACCACGCCAGATGCGTAATTAAACGAAGGTCAACTTTTTTCCACTTTCAGATGAGCTCTGGGTTGAGTTGTCGAGAACGTTGAATTGGCTTTCTCCTGCCTGTTCGTGCAGAATGCTTCTTGTGTTCGCATTTCATCTGAATTTTGCCTGTTGATACTATTGCTGGTTTCCATCTCTCGTGCCTTACGGGCTTTCTTGGTGGCCAAAGATGACATGTGCTTAATTATATTCCATCAATATGGACTTTTGGGTTCTATTTCTTTTTGGTGGTTGTGCCATACCAGAATACATGTTCAAATTGTGTTAATCTACTCTTGTTTCAATTTAGGACATGAGACATTAAGGATTTAACTATTAGCTCAGATATTTTCCCTTGGTTTTGTATCAGTTTGCTCATTATAATTATAGGCTGAATGGAATACTAAGGATGGAACTGATGTAGATCAGCTAGGATGCAAGATTGGATTGCCTATTGTTTTTCATTGCTTTTGAGATTAGCAGAAGTCTGTTCTTTCTGATTTTTCTGTAATTCGTCTGCATAGGCTGCTAGTAATACCTCCTGTACCTTCATTCCTCCTTAAATTATGGGTTCTGGCTTCTGTGATTTACCCATGATCTGTTGATGCCTGTATTTTACGCTTGCTTGCACTAGATGCATGTTTTGGACCACAGTTTTGCTGAATTAAAGCCCTCTAAATGACTTTTTTTGCTACTTAAATGCTGACAGTGACCAGTGACTGACTGCCAATAAACCAGGTTTGGGCTTTGATGACGATTTTTTTAAAAAATTTGCAGTGACAGCAATTGTTGAATGCTCACCGTTTGTTAATTTTCCAGCGATACTGGCATCTTGGATCCTATATGTGTAAATTTTTACTTAAGATTTTCATGGCCTTTGTATCTATTGGGCATTATCCAGCCCTCTCTCTTTATGTGTGCCTGTGTGAACGTATCATGTCCTTTCTGCACTTCTGCATTCCCATCGTTGGTTCATTTTCAGTTCTCTCTTCCTCTATGCAGAATGAATTGGACGGTATCTTGAGAGATTATGTTGGGCGGGAGACTCCACTTTACTTTGCAGAGCGGCTTAGCCATCACTACAAACGGCCTAATGGTGAAGGCCCACACGTATACCTTAAAAGAGAAGATCTTAACCATACTGGAGCTCACAAGATCAACAATGCTGTTGGACAGGCATTGCTTGCTAAGCGTTTGGGTAAACAACGCATCATAGCTGAAACTGGAGCAGGTCAGCATGGAGTTGCGACTGCAACTGTATGTGCAAGGTTCGGCTTGCAGTGTGTTATATACATGGGTGCTCAAGACATGGAAAGACAGGCACTCAATGTTTTCCGGATGCGGCTTCTTGGGGCGGAGGTTTTGTCATTGATTTTTCTTGTTTAGTGCTTCTAATTTTCATCACGATGCTATTCATGCAGCACGAAACAAATAACTTGCAATCTTGATATTGTTAGTATTTGCGATGCATGATCCTGTTCTCAGGGTGACTTGTCTGCTTCCATCCTGACTACTAATAGTTCTGTTGCATGCCATTAATATTTTGAGCTCCTGCAAGAACTTATTCTGGCATCATTGGAAATTTGGTTATCGACATTAAGGCTCCCAGTTCAAGTACAGCTTGCCTACAAATAGATGAATAGGAAAAAGAAAAATAAATAATAACAGATCATTGAGAAAATGCAATCTCACCATTGCAATTAAAATTTTGAGCTGTATACTATAGCTGAATTGTGCAGACGAGGTGGAAATGTGATCGCATTTGAATGAATCTTTTTATACCTCTTAATCAATGCTGTTAATAGTCTGCTGCCAGTTTTTTTTATCATCACCTATCATTTTATTTGCTTGATTTCGACTATCTACCGTAAATTGAACAAGGATGATCCTAGTAAAGTTTAGGAAGAACTACATGATTAAGAAAATCTCCATTGACATTACGAAAGAAGGAGCTTTATGAGGACTGAACGGCCAAGGTCTGATTGACTGAAGCCTAAGGAGGATCACACTCTAGAACTAGGATATAGGAGGATTCCTTGATTGCTTGGATGCATCTTTTATTTACTGAAAAATACCAATAGTGAATATTACCTGAGTTATTCCTCTTCCAGAATTTTTCAGTTTTATTCGTGATGAATTAAGAAAAAATCCCTTCACTATCATGATGTTCAACAAACAAGGAATCTAACAGACAGACAGACATGATTGAGTGATTATTGATAATCCATGTAGGGACAGCATTTGATGCATTTTCTTGTGCAGGTAAGAGCAGTTCACTCTGGTACTGCTACCCTGAAGGATGCGACATCCGAGGCCATACGGGACTGGGTTACCAATGTGGAGTCCACGCACTACATCTTGGGCTCTGTTGCAGGGCCACATCCATATCCAATGATGGTGAGAGAGTTTCATGCAGTGATTGGTAAGGAAACAAGACGGCAGGCAATGGACAAATGGGGTGGAAAACCTGACGTGCTAGTCGCTTGTGTTGGTGGGGGTTCTAATGCAATGGGACTCTTTCACGAGTTTGTTGAGGATGAAGATGTGAGATTGATTGGTGTAGAGGCTGCAGGGTTTGGTTTAGGCAGTGGCAAGCATGCAGCAACATTGGCAAAAGGGGAGGTAGGGGTTCTGCATGGTGCAATGAGCTATTTACTTCAAGATGATGATGGACAAATAATTGAACCTCATTCCATTAGTGCTGGGTAAGGAATTTGAATGTTTCCAAACTCTTGTTACAGTAGGTTCTTCTATACTGTTCTACACCTTTCAGCAATTTAGCATCTAAATTACTTTTTCTATTACATCCAGCTTGGATTACCCAGGGGTTGGACCAGAGCACAGCTTTCTAAAAGATATTGGTCGTGCTGAATACCATAGCATTACTGATCAGGAGGCACTGGAAGGTATAAAGGCTGCCTATCTTTTTATTTTACTACTGCTCGCACCTTTCTACTCTATAATGTTGCATTGATTTCTTGTTGAACAATAGAAGATGAATTTTCTACGTAGTAGGGCTGAACTTAATTAGGAAGAGTCATGTGCTTATGTTTAGTCTTTTTACATGGTATACAATATACGTTGGTTTTCAACATTGACAGGTTGTACATGGTTCAGTAACAAAGAACGGTTATCTCCTTGTTTGGAACATGATGTTGATCTCTTGAATCCCACATTGCATGGAGCATGAATGCATGTTGGTCTTTTCAATACTGCCTTGTACAGAGCATGACCAAAAATTTGTGGATCATATCATGACATGCTGCAGTTTAGTGATTCAATGTGGTGCCCACTAAACCAATTTTTTTTAAAAAAAATTCAGCGCTTGAAAATTGCCCCTTTTTATTTTCGAAATTCAAAAATGTTTAAAAATTATATAATTTGGGCTGTAAATTGATATCGATTGGGCCTATATATCCATGAAAAATGTAAAAAAATAAATTTAATAGGTACAGCAACCTCAAGCGTTGAATGGGAAGAAGTTGAGGTTATTGTCCCCCCACCTGAGGAGGCAGTTAGACAAAAAGAGGAAAGAAAAAGATACTTGTAGAGCCTGCAGTGGAATGTCACAATTGAGGAGCTTGGAGATGTAGAAAATTGACTGGTTTATGGAATCACAAACTTGGAAACTTTCACTGGATGGGAATAATTAATTATGTGGTTGTTTATGTGTCACTGTTTTCACTTCACCATATTCAGTAATTCCCTTAATGAAGTTTATCCATGTCGTAGTTTCCATTGACGTGGAATGTTTGTAATTGCAGCTTTCAAGCGACTGTCTCGGCTGGAGGGCATCATCCCTGCTCTGGAAACATCCCATGCCTTGGCCTACTTAGAAAAACTCTGCCCCCTGCTGCCTGATGGCACAAAGGTTGTCCTTAATTGCAGTGGCAGAGGTGATAAGGACGTCCAGACAGCGATAAAATATTTAGATGTCTGAGGGATTTTGTCTTCCCCATTTGTTTTAGGTACTAGTTTCTATTTATTCTTTTTTCCATCGAACACAAGAAACAGGTTTTACTGCTCCTGCATTACGTTCCAATCTGTCAATTTTTTCCTTCATCATCTGATAATCCTTCTGTCAAAAAGGTGCCTGAAGATCCACTTGTTGGATCTAGGTTTAGATACAGGTCAGTGTTCAAGGTAAACGACCCAAAGTGTGGACATGGTGTGCTGCTGGCAGCTATTGTTTGAGAAAAATAAATAGCAAGTTTTTTTTTTACAAGGATTATTTGCATCTATGACAAGTCGAAGGTACAGTATTTACATCCATGTCAATGATTTTAAACTTGTTGCATTGATGCTAAATATTTTTAAAATGTTTTACACTTACACCAACTCCTTAGTGGTTGAACACGTTTGTCAAATTTTCAAAGGACTGCTTGCAGGAGAGTGGACAGTGGACTCTAGCCAAGCACGAAAACCTGATGTGGCAAATCATCCAAGCTGCCAACCAAACCAAATCAACAGCAGTATTCGATGATTCAACCACTGCATTTCGCTGAAAATAAATGACAACACCTGCCCCCACATTCCCAATCATCTTCCAGTTATATTGGTTTGACGATCAATGCAGCAGGATGCATCCTCAGCATTCCGCAACCAGTCCGATGAATGCTGCAAAAGAAGTAAACAACCAGCGCAGCAATGCCGAGAGCTTAAAAAAAATGCAATATTTATTAACGCATCAAAGCATTAAAATCTAGACAATCAAAAGCGGTCGAAACATCAACAAGAAAGGCACATGACTACTTGAGATCCATTCCAGAAGCGCGAATGGGAGACAAAAACAGTCGGGACTTGTTATGCTACTAGAATGAAGAGGAAGTAGCTTACTTTAGGTGAGAATGAAGCTCAGACATACTCTGTTAATCAATTTTTCCGTAGAAGAATGAAAGAAGCAGCAGATCTAATTTCAATGAGAGACAAGGATAAGCCAACGTCGCTCTAGCTAGGCAGAGAGGATGAAGACGGAGATACCAATATAACCCTTCTTGGTAAGGACGTGAATCACATCTGATCTCCCAGTCCAATCCGGAGAAACTGCTACTTCTTCTTCTTAGCAAGAGTAACACAAGTGATCTACGGAAAATTTTATCCCACAGATATTAATAGAGTCAGCGTAGATGCAAAATGTTTACAACAGTGTTAGCATGAAAGCCGCAAGTTTAAAATTGTTGGCATCAATGTAAACATTTTACTTTTAAGTTAATATGGATACAAATAACCCTTTTTTTAAAAAAAAATTCCATTTCGAATGGGTAAAGCTTAATGATGAGAAATAAAATTTTCCACGGTAAATGGGTGAGAATTGATGTGGATAGATCATTCGGCTACACTGCACGTGGGTTGGGTTGGAAGTCAAGTCAACCCAACCCAACCCAATTCCAACCAAACCCAATTTCTAAAACTCTCCAACCCAACCCAAAATTATGATTGAACACTCACTTAATTTCCTGATCATAATAATTTTTAATATCTTAACTAGATAAATATTGTGGAAGAAACCATGTTCTAGCAAAATGGAACCCGTATATATCAATTTCATATGCCTGATTATTTTATTAGTGTTATTATTTAATTTTAAATATTAATTTTTCTAAACATTTAGAATAAAATTCCTATTTCATTAGTTTCTAGGAACATTCAGATATTCACAATTATTGAAAATTAAATCAAGGAATTATCGAATATTAATTGTGAGTAAACAAAATATATTATGAATTAAAATTAGAAGTTATTCCATTGCTCATGTAGTTTTTTTTTTTTTTTTTAAAAAAAAAAAAACGAGGCAGCTTGTGTAACTTTTAATTAAGGGAATTTATGCTCACCACTGTGACAGAGATGCGTGCTATCCAAGCCAAATGTGGCTAAATAGCTTGCCGGCCCAGTATGTGTTGGGCAACTACACATTTGTCTTTTTTTGTTTTATTTTCAATGGTGTTTTGTCTTAATTCTAAACTTTAACATGCATTCTACTTCAAATAACAAAATTTCTATACTATATTCCTAGTTACAGTTTTAATTAAACAAAGCCTGTAAAATCTTAAACCGTTCTATGTAATCGGCCGGGTCTAGGAAGTAGGAAGTACTATTTGATATGCAAATTAAAGAATATTTTTCCTTCTCCATGTAGTATTACTGCTCCCATTGGCCTTCTTTCTCCTTCCCAGCGCTTGTAACATCATTGTAGACTATTTAGATGTTTAAATTTTAAAAGAGAGTCGGGTGTTAAAAGATGGTGTGGTGTGCAAAAGATAAAATAGGATAACGTAATAAAGTGAAAAATGCGTTGAATGATTCAAAGATAAAGCAGGCAAGGTGTCACGGTCACGGCCAGCCCATGGCCAGCAGCGACACGGTCACAGGATATCGCACGTGCGGGTTACTGAATACTCAGCCTAACGGAACACCCGGTCCAAATACTTATTTTTTTAAAAAAAAAAATGTACACGAATGTTAATTTAAGTATATTTCATATATATATATATATATATATATGTATATATATCAATTTTTATCAGTTTTGAAGATTTTTAAATTTTCGAATGTTTTAAAATCAGTGATATTTTTAGTAATTTTAAATTACTAACAATAATTTTTAAAAATTCAAAAAAATATCTAAAAATTTCCAAAATTGATAAAAATTAATAGACATATTAAATACACTTAGATTATTAGTCTTGTAAAAAAAATTTAAAAAATATAAAAAATAAATATCTAAAATACTCTAAAAAGATAAAAATTGATACACATGTTACATACACTTAAATTAACACTTGTATAAAAAAAATTCAAAAAATGGGTTAATGCATCCGGGTGCAGGAAATCGTGACCTGACCGAATGCAGATAGGTGCATTCATCTTCAGTGCAGCCGGATGCATTTCACCCATTTATTTATTTTTTTGAATTTTTTTTTATACAATTGTTAATATATGTATCAATTTCTACTATTTTTGAAGATTTTTAGATATTTGTTTTTAATTTTTTAAAATCAATGAAATTTTCTAATTTATGAATTAATGGTAAAAATTGATACATGTTAAACACATTTAGATTAAAAGTTGTATTAAAAAATTTAAAAAAAAAAAAAAAGAAAAAAAGTTTTTGCACTCACTGCATCACCTCCCCAAAATCGATAACAGCCAAATCTCTGTATGTGCCATGCGGCGCCTGTCGAACACGTCTCAGAGATTCCATATCCTTCCAGGGCATCATTTCACCTCCAAGCTACGTCGGGGCCAATACCCATACCGCTGCCCAGAGTGCGTGGATGATCCAAATCCAATCACCACAACAAAAAAACCAGTGCACGATTCAACTTCAATTGCAGATTTGTGCCGACTTTCTCTGCTACGTCTTTCTACCGTGTTGCAACATTGATTATAGAGACCAGTTACTCTTCAAACGAGTCACTCGAACAGCAGACGGGAAGTTATCTAACGTGGAGTGGACACGAAAACAGCCGGGACTTCTGAGTTTAGCACCCTCCTTATGAATCAGGAGGGAGCGAACTCACCCCTACGCATACACAAATCAACACTTGGGCACATGTACAAAAATCAAAAAATTGAATTTCAATTATTATTTCTGCTGGGACTGCACGAGTCCTGCTCAAAGTTATCGTCATTTTATTACTTCATACATAAGGTAATCCCTCTTCCTGCCCAAAAACGGAGTTCTCCGTCACCATCTATCACTGACTAGTGAACATTTTATTTTCCTGGTGGAAGCTCTCTCTAATGCCGTTCGTTATCTACACTCAAGAGGTGTGACTGGAACTCGCCAGAGCAGATGCTCTCAATGGAAAAGGCATCAATATTGAATCTAACAATTCCCCATCCATCAACTGTTAGGAAACAGGCCACGTGATTGGAACTTCTACAGGTTCGCCTGCATCGTAGTAAGAAACAGCTACATCAGTCACATATGCACACATTTCAATCAGAATGGGATAATAATATAAACCCCAGCTTATATTCTGTAACCATATCTACAGCGCTAAAACCAAATTTTTTTTTTTTTTTGTTGTTGTTGCAAAATGGAAATTCCACGCCATTCCATGCGGGCACAAGCCATCGAAAGTGAAAATAGTTGGGTGTTTTCACCCCTTTTTATATTTACAAAAACCCCCCATGCGCTTTCAGGCACAAGGAATCGTGCTCCTTGGGCCAGTAGTGTGCCTAAGACAGGACCATTGTGACCTTCTTCAATTTATTTAATTGCAGGTAGCATCCATCTATCCCAGTTCCGAAGAACCAAGTTTTAATATCTATTCCTTAAAATTAACACCGTCACATAGTGATGACTAATATCCGTTACACTCCTATGCAGTAACAAGGTTTCTTCAGAAATATCTCAATCCCACAGACCAAAACCTTTAGATGCGCTGGTTGGTGTGGGGGAAAAAAGTTTTTTATAGGATAGCTGACGTGGTAAATGCCAGGCTACTAATTTATTTGGTCGCACTAACAAAACAAAGTAATGCCTCCTGCAGCAGTCCAGGTGTAGAAGATAGTAGAGAAATGTCAGTTGCCAAGTAACATGATACTTCAAAACCAAATCCAAATTAAATCAAATTAGTTTTAAAATTATCAGAAGCCTATTGCGATATAAAATTCTGGAAGAAATTAACACAAACAAACACCTTGTGTGATAGTATTCTAAAATAATTTCTTCAGTTTTTTTTATTTGATTTAATATTTCAATGATTTTCAGTGCAATAAAAGATAACGCTACAAAAGAAAAGAAAAGAAAAAGAAAGAAAACAAATTCCACATGGATTAAGATATCTCCTCAGAGCCCAAAACACCTGGCTGGTGGAGGAAGATGGGCCAGACCAATCAGATATTTGAGAGACATAGCATGGATGGTTAGAATTTAGACACGCTTTTTTTTTAATGGTAATTCTATGGTAAAGCTGTTCAAAATCGAGCTAATTAAGACCACTCAGATATGAGGGAGGCACATTATGAACGAGTTAGATTTTGATGGCAGCTGTTCACAAGTTCCTTTATCTTGGTTTCTTTTTCCCCCCTCCCTATTTTCTTGTTCATAAAATATCCAACATTAAATAACTTCAAAATAAATACAGAAAATTACCTGGGAATAAAGGAAGGTCCCAAGGATAGCGATGGCAGCTCCAAGGGCATTGACTGGTTGGACAGGTGTACGGAAGATGATGATTGAGGAGACGATGACTGATATCCGCTTCATGGTATTTCCAATGCTAAATGTCAAGGGACTAATTTCATCCAAGGACATGTACGAGACTTGATTGTAGAGATGATAAAACACACTCTGGGCTGCTACCCACCTGTAGTCATAAGTCATGTCAGTCCACAAAAATGTATTCCATTCAGCCACTGCAAACCACAATATAAATTACATCAGTAGATGTATCAAAAACAGCACAAGACAGGTCTACTGATACCATACAAATGCTGTATTGGAATTGGCTTCCTCAAACATTTGTTATCAGTGAGTAAAAACAAAAAAACGGTCATGAGTACCACAAGACAGTTCAGACAGAGCGCACATGAAAAAGGTGCTAGCAGACAATCAATGTGGGTCAGCATAATCGCATAAATGACAAGTCAAACAACAGCATAAAACAGAAGTATTGATGCCATTCAAGTTTCATATAGGAATTGGCTTCTTCAACCATTTCACAATCAATGAAAATTAATATAAAAATGTGGTTCAAGTCCCACATAGCTACTCAAACACGGCAACAGATGACAAATTACTTTCGGGCAACCTCTTAGAGTACTCTGTGAGGTCATCACTCCGCTGGCAATACTGATCAACTAGCAGCAAAACCCATGACTTTGAGATCAGAAGATCAGTGCCATCAATCTCTCAGGCATTGCGCTAATTTGTACAGATAGCAAGAAACATGCCAATGTCTTGGCACATAGGAATGGCCAATCAATGACAATTTGCAGTGTGGTAATCCATGATAAAGCTCAGTAGATTGAAACCATAATAAAACCAAAGTAGTGAAGTAAATCTGAACATCTAGATGTGAAACCAATCATTAAGAAATTAATTTACTATAAAAATTCTCATCAAATTCAAAAAGTATGCTTATAACAACAAAATGAAGAAGGCAAGAATTGCCTCAAGCCATTAGTTTACTGGATTCGGCCAATCCATCAAAAAGAAATTCAACATGCTTTTCATCTCATTAATTGAGTGAAGATTCATGTTACACCAAAGAATGAAACAAAGGCAAAGATCAAAAAATACCAAAGTCAAATAATAATAATAGCAAGAATTATGTATTAAAAAGATTAGCAATTTTTGTAAATACCAGATGAAGTTGGTTCCAATCTGATTAAGAGCTTTATCCCAGCCAGCTAACCACATCTTTGGGCCTTCCACGGCAACTGCGAAAGGTATGAGGATGACAAGGGACAACATTGACAGACATGCGTAGTAATTCATTCCACCAACTGACTTCCCTTTCATTCCTTTCTTCGAGAATATGTTCCGGAATACGAACGCCACATTTGATATCATTGCTCCCATAAACCCTACAAATGCAATAGCCATCCAATTTCTCATCAGGAAGTTTTTAAAGTAATTGTCAAAAGAAGATGATAAACAACACGAAACACTGTAACAGTAAGAAGAACATCTTGAAAAATCTAGGTCTTTACAAATATGCCTGGAGCAACCTGCACCAGCAGAAACAAAACAGGTAGTCTGCATCACTGCATTAACACCAGTCCACCTTATTCCATGCACCGAAATCTTACATTTGGGGAGGATTAGGCATCCTATCATAGGATAGAAGGAGGGGGAGGAGGAGCTAAGCTACGTAGTCAAGGGAACCGCCTTCTCTCTATTCCTAGATAATTTTTTTGCTTTTTTGTTCCTTTTACTTCTTTCCACATCCTAACTTTTTGTTCTTTTTGTTTTCCTTCGTTTCTTCTGGTTGTTAATTCCCAACCCATGGGCACTAACCCAAAATACAGAGTTTTTTCATGACCCAAATCGAACTCCTGAAACATTGAGCGTAGCTCAATCACGCCACGCTAGAGAAAAAGAAAAGGATTTCCTTCAGTCATTCTCTCCTCCCTTGATAGCCACCTAGGCGGTCTCGGTAACGATTCTATCAATGAGAAGGCGACCAATTGTAACCAATCATCCTAGCAAATAAGGAAGAAATACAGTGCATTACGAAATAATTTCTCACCAGTCATATTGAAATTGAGTTCCGTAAGTGCAGCCAGTCCACATCCTCCAATGATTGGCACAAGGGACAGATACACAGGCACTGGAAATGTCTCGCCTAACAGAAATCTAGACACCAAAACGCTAAATGCTGGTTCGGCACTCTTAATAATGTGGGTGAATGATACCGCCACCTTCGCCATGCTCACTGTTGCGGCCACATGCCCGATTGTATGCGCCACTGCAACCTGCCATAAGCAAGCATTCATAAGTCGTTACCAGATAACCCAAAAGCCTTAGTGTAAAGCCCCTCAAAACTCTAAAATCCTAAAATTTTCTTACCGGTGCAAGGGCCTTCCAGAAATCAATATCAGTCTTGGGCGCGTCAACGATCCCGGTCGCCCAAGATATCAGCATCATCAAGGACCCCGTAGCAAGTGACAGAGTCGATGTGAGCCATGGGAATGGAAAGACATTAAGCACCTTCTTGTTGTAGATGTTGAAAACGACATTGAGCGCCCACCATATCGCGAAGTAGATACCAATTTTCACCTTGTGCGCTGTCTCCGACCGTGCTGATGAGTCGGGGATGCGGATGTTATCCGATCTATCCGCTTCATACGCCTCGCATTCAACTTTCGGCTTCTGAGATCGTGCTTCTGGAATGGAACCAAACGCAATGGACGACAGATAGAGGGGCTTCTGCATATGCAGGGAGAATTTAGGGCTTTTCGTGGCGGAAATGGAAGGGAGAGACAGGAGCTGCAGCTTTGGGGACTGTGCACGGCGACGCAAGAGATCCGGAGCGGCTAGAGCCGCAGGAGAATGTTTTACTGAGGACATCATGATTACACCTGACTTTCCGATCACCGGACCTTCAAGAAATGAAAAAAGCGAAGTCTGGAGAGAAGATTAGATCCTGGAAATAAAGATAGCAGCTGCAATGCAAGTATGCAACGGCTTTTTGTGAAGGTGGCGGAGGCAACACGGTTTTTTATACAAGGAGGGGTAGGGACAAGGTCATCCGGAGGAAGAGGGATTGGGGCGCTTTGGCAGGGATTTGAATCCCATTCATCTGGCAATTACCACGTGTATTTCGAGGGTGCTTTGCATGCAACTTGCCATCGAAAGCCAGGTTCCAGGCAAATAAACAGTAGTTTCATAACGAGACGTTGTAAGAGAATATACGGGTTGTGTTGGTTATTAAGTAAAAGTTGTCAAGTTAATAATTTTTTAATTTAAATTTTTTCACTCTTCACAGCTATTTTATTTTTTAATAATTTTTTCGTATTTTTCTATACAACTATCTTACTTTTCAATCATTTCTACACAACTTCCAACACAACTAACCTATTTATTTCAATTTTATTATATTTATTCATCATCATTACCCCTATCATATCACATCATTTGACAACTTGTACTTTCTACAACTTTTCATCAAAAGTTTTACTCATTCCCAAACACACTACTAATTTCCCTATAATTTATACGGGAGTTATGGTATATATAATGCGTTGTTACTTAGCTAAATAATAATCTTATATATTTTATAGTTTACATATGTTTTTTTATTTTTATATGCGTGTGTTTATATATAAACTAACTTTTATCTTTTTGCGGTCTTTAATATATTTTTCTCAAAATTTTAACCTCACGTTATCCGCTCCCACATATGAAAAATATAAATTTTTCTAAAAAAATGTATAGGAAAATTTTAAAATAATATAAAATAAAAAATATGCAAAAAGATATAAAATATATAAGGTAATTACTTATCACTTGGCTAAATAACAACATATTGCGTAGTATGATAATTCTTTATCCAAGTTTGTGTTCTTTTATAATGTCATGTCACCCGCTTTGGATGACAAAACGGATCCCAATCCTATGCACCGGGTGCATTCAGCTTCAATGCACCCGGGTGTACTACACTCATTTTTTTTAATTTTTTTTTAAATTTTTTTCATGAATCTGTTAATATAGGTTTGTTTAACATATGTGTCAATTTTTACTATTTTTTAAGATTTTTAGATATTTTTTTAAGATTTTTAAAAATCAGTGGCATTTTCCGTAATTTAAAATTACCGAAAATGCTACTGATTTTTAAAAATCTTAAAAAAATATCTAAAAGTCTCCAAAAATAGTAAAAATTGATACATATGTTAAATAAACCTAGATTAACCATTGTGTAAAAAAAATTTCAAAAAAAAAAAATGAGTATAGTACACCCGGGTGCATAGGATTGGGATCCTGACAAAACACCTGATAGGAGTGTCCTCCAGGGGCGAGGTAATGAAAGGCGTACTGAAAGCACTTCATTGGTCAACATTGGAGTCATTTAACTTTTTCAATCACGTTGCACTGTTCATAGGCACATCAACTGCTCTCGCCTTCATATTTTCATAAAATATGTTATATTAACTAACCACTTATGTTTTATATTAGTATATCTGTATTTTAATTGTTTTTCACAATTTACATGTAATTGCTATGTATGGGTTTGATAATGACAAAAAAAAAGTTTTTTCACTCTTCGCTTTTTATTTTAAATTATTTTTTACATTTTTCTACATACCTATATTATATTTTTATTATTCCTTCAATTTTCCATACAGTTTATTTATTTATTTTAACTTTATGTTTTTACTGTTCATTATTACCATTGTTATATCACATCACTCTCTCATTTTCAAACATTATTTTAATGAAATATTTTTTATTATTTTTTATAACTTTCCAAATGCACTATATATCTATTTATTCTCAGGATATATTTGAAAGATGTAAAAATAAAAATACAAAAGTAAATTTTTGTGTGGATTGGGTGATCAAACCAAAGATAGTAGCACAAGCGAGTTTCGTCAAGGTACAAAAATTGAATTGATGCGAATCATGATAGTGTGTGTATTTGTTGGCATACTAAGAGAATGTTTGTTTATACTGAAATATTTCAAACTAAAAATTTTCACTATCTACAATTATCTTATTTTTTGAATTATTTCTTCACTTCTTCCTATACAACTAACATACTTTTTAATTATTTCTACACAACTACTTATACAGCTAACACATTTATTTTAACTTTGTTCTTTTTATTCTTTATTGTTACCCATATCATATCATTTTTCTTATTTCAAAAATTTGTACATAAAAAATTTTGAACTTTGATACAATGCACTTGGGTATATTTAATCCGTTTTTTTAAATTTTTTTTTTAAAATTGTTAATCTAAATGTATTTAATATGTATATTAATTTTTACTATTTTTGGATATTTATAGACTTTTTTTTCTTTTTAAAATCAGTGGTGTTTTCTTAATTTGTGAATTATGAAAATGACACTAATTTTTAAAATTTTAAAAATTTATGAATCTTCAAAAATAAAAAATTAATACACATATTAAATAATTTAGATTAATAATTTTATTTTAAAAATAAAAAAAATAAATTTTTATACGGAAGTACACAGAAGCTAAGCGCTGACAGATGCACTGCATGAGCATTCACCAATATTTTGATCACTTTTCAACACATCCTAACTAACAAAGACGGACTCCGATTCAGTGCTCCCTGGAGCGTGAAGTGCTGCACGCTCCCGGGCGTATACATATATTTATTTTTATTTTTTTTTGAAAATATTTTCATAAAAATGTTAGCCAAAGTGTATTTAACATATATATCAATTTTTACCATTTTTGGAGATTTTTAGATATTTATTTTTTATTTTTGAAAATAAGTGGCATTTTAGTAATTTTAAATTACTAAAATGCCACTGATTTTCAAAAATCAAAAATAAATACCTAAAATACTCCAAAAATGGTAAAAATTTACACACAGATTAAATACACTTGGGCTAACATTTTTATGAAAATATTTTCAAAAAAAAGTAAAAAAAAAAATATGTATGCGCCCGGGAGCATGCAGCACTGCACGCTCTAGGGAGCACTGAATCGGGGTCCAACAAAGACATATGTCGCTCGGCGGCTATTTCAGCTTTCCTAGTCCACGTCCAAATGGAACAACGAGCAAAACCAACTTCGCTCCAATTCCAACATGCCAACCTCGAAAGGGAAAGATGCACTATTCGACGCTTTTTCGAGTCGACCACGTGCTGCGTTTGGAAAGCTACTGATTTTTTTTTTTTTTTTTTTTTTTTCATGAGCCACGATTTTCCTATTTTTATTCCAGTATGCTTCCAATTCAGCGCACCGGTCCACGACTACGATATTTTCATCGGATTGGTAATGAAATTCATATGTATACTGAATACGATAGACCGGTTGGATTTCCAATAAAATAATGACGAAGAATTACAGTTCAAATCAAGATGAACCGGTTGGATTTCCAATAAAATAATTACGAAGAATTACAATTCAAAACCTCCGTAGCGATGCTCTGCGCGCTGGGGCACATGCAATAATAGATAATGACGCAGGTGATGGAGGAAGAACAGACGAGCATTATTTATGAGCCCGTGGCGAATGCATCATGGGCTTATGGCCGTGACGGACGTACTGTGAATTCTTTCTGGACAGTAGGACAAATGTGCAGAAGAAGGAAATGGATACCGACAGTGCACCCGGTGGAATACATTCCTTATTTTTAATATTTTATATATATATTTATACGAGGTCAAGCATGAATATTATATATATATAGAGCTGTTCCTGTGCAGCGTCACTGCACCGGAACAGCGGTACAGTGACCCCAAAATGGGCCCCACATGATCATGAAATAATGATCTACTCCACCCATTGTATTTAGAATAATGTATTCTATTACCATACCAATTTTCATCCCAATTAGATACTTTAAAGTTGTTATTTTCATCAAACTATTTTATTACGTTGGATTTGTACCATTTTTCAGATGGGGCCCATATACATATCTGATTGGGATGAAAATTACTTTGGTAATAGAATACATTATTCTAAACACAATGGGCGGAGTAGATCATGATTTCATGATCACGTGGGGCCCATTACAACGATGCTGCACCGGAATATAATCCATATATATATATGTATTCTACATATTTTTTTTATTTTTTAATATTTTAATTTGATTTGGCACATAAGAAACGCCTTATTGTTTTGGTTTTTAAAATTCAGAATAAAATATTTAAGAACGTGAAAAAAGATAAAAACTACAAATGTGAGATATTCATATTGCTCATATATGAATTTAAAAAATTAAAAAAGAATTATAAACCTTGGTATATTAAAGTGAAGTGCACTTGGATGTACCAAATCAACGTCCACAAAAGAAAAAGGAAAAAATATATCAAGCCACATAACTTCAAATTGTTTGTATTTTATTTGATGATATTTTACAATATCATTCATACTTTGTTATAATTTACTCAATTCTCTTTATAATTTTCATCTTAATATTTACTTTACCGATAACTGTCAACAATATACATTAGAAGGAGAAGAGATCAACTTCTCAATTAAAAAACACAATACTCACAGCAAGATCGAAACCTCCACCATCTGGATACAGGTTAGAACTTTTACAAGTAAGGCTATGCTTGTGTTTGTCAAGCTGTCCGTGTCAAGTAAACACAAATCGTATTTTTTGGTTGTTTTTCAAAAATTCATCCTACGTTAATTTTAAATATAATTCTAACGGTTTATGATGAAAATCATATAAGTCATACATGAACAAGATCTTAAGTAGATAAAATCTATAAAATTGTATATTTTTAATGAAATATAAAAAAGATTGTATAATAAACTCATGAATTTTAATGAGATTTGTTTGATAATAAGCTAGGGAAATCGTGGAAAAAATATCTAAGTTAGAAAAAAAGATTACCTTTCAACCATTTTTCACATTTTTTCATATAATTGGTGCATATTTGGAATGAAGGGAATGAAAATACAAAATCAACTTCCAACTATTCTACTTTCTTACTTTTTATTCTTTTTATATTTTTTTCAATCATTTTTCATATCTTTTCATATAATTATCTTATCTATTTTTCATCATTTATATCGATTCTATCTATTCCATTTTCATTTTTCATTTTTCATTTTCCTCTGAACAAACACTCTTATTCCTTTTGTTTTAGAAAACTCACATAATTTTTCTTACGAAAAATATGAAGTACAACTAATTTAAAATAATTTGACCCCTCGAAATATTAATTAATCGAGTCATTTGAAATATTATGAAGTACATTTAATTAAATTGGTTTTTATGTTAAATACAGAGCTTAAAATTTTTGAATAGAGTTACAATCACTTGAAATATTGACCATTTAATGAGTTTTTTGAAGTTGGTTTTAACTAACAATTGAGATTTTTACGTTAAATAGGTGTGTCTATGGTTAATTATAAGAACTTATTTAAATTTTAATCTTTGAGATTAGAACATTTTATTTCGAAGAGGCTAAGCTTTGTAGCAACAACAAGGATAGATGAACTTCTCTCTTTGATCAGCAAATGGATTTGCGCAATGCCTTCTGAAATTAATTTTAAAAGTGGCTATTTGCATTCATGTCTTGTTTTTTTTTTATCACATTCGGAAAATCTCCCCATTAAATTTTCAAAATGCAAACTGACTCCAATTATAAAAATATTATTATAAAGTGATTATTCAATACATATACATATATCAGGTCTCCATGGGTAATTTATCAATGGGTCCGCCTTCTACGAAATTCCTTTTTCTATATAACCTTGATATTAATAGAAAATTTACTTCATCTATTATATTTAACATCATTTATATTATTATGTTCATTTGTTTAGTTTCACTTTCCATCTATAAATATGTAAAATTCATGTAATAAAATCATTTAATGCTAAAATATCAATTTTAAAACATCTAAAATATCACTACTATATAGATAAATGGTTTTATAGAGTATTGTTACATTCTAATGCATGCGTAAATGAATCTAAGTATTTTTTATAATTTACATATGAATATATATATTTTAGTAAATGTAACCCATGCACATACTTGATTTTAGATGATATTTGGTTTCCTAGCTAAACAAGCAATATTAAATACAATTAATAAACTGAATTTTTTATCAATGATCAAAACCTTAAAAGTTTAGGGGTGGGGAGGGTTACATGGCTCCGTTTATATATAACTTGGTTACATAAAAGTGAAACCCTTTATAAATATACCTAAATAATTGGATGTTAATTGTAGATAAACTTACATATTTTACAAATTGCATATTACTCGCTTGTAGTTTAACCAAATGACATGCATACCCATATTCATGTTTAGCTTGAAACGACAAGGTGAGTACAGTTAAATAAATATTTTGTATGCTAAAATTGCCTTCAACCACCTCTCCACCTCCACGTCCAATCTCATGTTGGACATTGTCCTAAACGACAATGATAGTGCAAATATGGTTGTCGATGATGACAGAAATGGTTGCTAATTGAAGAAGGGCTACTAAATTTAGTTAACACATGATTAGTTGGCGGGGTTAGCTTTTTTATGAACTATTTAAGTAGCCATTAATCAACAACTTCACTAAAGAAGCCAGGCAAATCAAGCCACTCCTCGTACCAAGCAAGTTCCAAGAAACCAACAAACTGTCCAACATCACCCTTACTTCCACGCAAAATTCAACCATTCTCTCCAACTATCGCAACTACTGATTGCAACCAACTGTAGCAAATGACTCCACCCCTACATCAATTTAGCAAATTCAATCTTAATCAGAAAATCCATGGCTCATGGTAGCAAGATTCAACAACTTTCAACAATTTAAAACTGAAAGCACCGCATAGATCATCCCTTGCAGTCACACTGCTTTAGCAAGCAATAAGCTTAACAGTAACAAAGTCTAATCAACTTTCTTTCCATCAAAGTTGATCACTACCACAAATCCACCTATTCTATCTCCCAATCACTAACTAGTTTGTGGCAGCATCCACACCAACAAATGGACAACTGCATCTAAACTAATAGTCATCTCCATCACATAGGTGGCTAATCAAAGCGCACCGATAGCAATGATTAACACTGGCGAGTTCACCTTGGGACCTTCATTAATCTCATGTAGAAATGAAGATAAGAGATAGAATACAAAAATTGAATTTGGCTTTACACAATCATATCTATCAGCAGAATGAAATTGACATAGATGCCAAATGTGGAAATCATACTACCCATTCTTTCAGGCATAGAGTTGAATCATCAATGATAGCCATGGATACTACTTGAATTGGGAAGATAGAGCAATGTTGTTCTCGTTTTTCAACAATGTATGCGGGTGTGTGCACAACTTATCTTCATGCTCTAGTAGTATACCTAAATTTAGGGTAATTTTGGAAAAAAATAACACTTATTTTGATGCTAGCCACCATTATGGATACAAATGTCATTTTAGTTAAACTATATGGGTGTAATCTACAATTCATAAAACTATATGGGTACATTTACAATTAGCATCTAACTATGTGGGCGTCAATACATAAGTTGTTTTAAGTACATTTTAAAAATTCTTTGAGTTTTTAATTCTTACACAAGTTTACACATAATGTTTATAGAGAAATGATCTGGCAGGCAGACTATGTTGTAATTATGACACATACACTTAAATATGTTCATTTATATAAAAATTATATGTTAGATGGCTTAAATACTGAAAATATAAATTTGAATTTATTATTTAAATTAAACTATTTTATTACATTGGTTTGTATTATTTTGAGATATAGCCCATACATATATCCAATTCAATATGACACGAAAATAAGTAATTATAAATATAACGAATATAATAGATTACAATTTCGTGATTATATAGGACACATTTGTAATCCAATATCCATACTAGTGCACTTTATCAAGATGCTTGATAAATATATATATATTTATATCCAATATATAATCATATATATATAGAGTAATGATCCTGTTAGCCCGGGCTAAGTGAATGCTTCACTTAGTCCACCTTAAAAATCCTATTCAAAATAACTTTTTTTATTTTTTTCTTCATGCGCTTGTTTAGCTAAGTGTATTTAATATATAAATCAAGTTTTACTATTTTTGGATATGCGTATATATTTTTTTAGATTTTTAAAAATAAGAGTATTTAAATACATATATACTCGTAGATATTTAAAAATCTCAAAATAATATATAAACATATTCAAAAATGATAAAACTTGACCTATATGTTAAATACACTTAGATAAATAAGTACACGAAGAAAAAAGTAAAAAAAAAGTTGTTGTAAATAAGTTTTTTAAGGTGGACTAAGTGAGTACTTAGCCAGGGCTAGCAGGATCATTCCTTATATATATATATATATATATATATATATATAGGGATGATCATATGCGTTCGGGCTGAGAGCCCGGAAACTTCGTCCGCTCCAAGTCAGCCGTCCAATGGTGTGGCATGAATGCAAGTAGTCAGATTCAAAGTCTCGACATTTCTGATTTCCCCCATGAAGTCCCCGCGCAGGGAGTTTTTTATAAAAAAAAATAATGTGCCCTTTCCCATTATCGCACGCTGGCTGGCTTTATCATTAGCTCCTCTCTCTCTCCTTGCCAAGCTCTCTCATCTCTTTCATAGCAAGCTCTTTTAGAACTCTCACTCTCGCTCTCACTCTCATCTCTCTTACCTCTCTTGTCTTGTTCAGTAGCATTATTGAATGGAAAAGCCGCGAACCTAAGAAATGGAGGATGCTGATCTTTCGGTTGCTTGAGTTGGAATCCCATTTGCATAAATTTATTGCAGGCCCTTCTCTCCCACGCAGAGTCGAGTCATTTTCTCAAAAATAATGATTGAATCCTAGTCCTTAGGAGGAGATGTTTTGGAGTTCAACAATCCTCACCGAAAGCGGATTTCAACAACATGATGTGCTAGTGCTGGTGGTTGCCTTGGTGGCGCAACCTCTATTTGCGTCGAGAGCTTTGAGACAACGAGAGTCGCCTTTAGCTAGCGGAGGTAGGCAGATGTGGGTTGTTAGGTAAATAATTTTTCCTCCGAGGGATGAGGATAGTGAGGTTTAGGGGGGAAGAGAAGAATGATGATGGTAGACTGGAATCCCATCGCCTTTGGGGCTATGAGTGTGGGAGAGAGACAAAAAATTGTTGTGTTTAAAATTTTTTGGGATTTAGGTGACTCATTCTCGTCCCATCTAAAAGAGGATCCACACTTTCTATATCTTGAAAACCTGTAAATGCTCAATCCACACTTTGTCTATGCTAAAAGCTTGAAAGTTAAATTGTATTAAAGTGTGAAAACCCAGTTACAATGAAATCTAAAAGCCAAATTATATTTAATTAACATCTGACTAAACCTAACTAATGCCATGAAATTGGCATGTCCACAGAAACATGCCAGAGCTCGTCCATCGCCAAGAATTGCAAAGTCTCATCCACTTACTTCTCGGCACCTCAACGGCCACCGTCTTCGCAACCCTTCAAAGCAGCTACAGCACAACCACTGTCTTGTCAAACCTCTAATGCAGCTATAGCATAGCCGCCAGTTTATCAATCATCCAATGTGATTGCAACTAAAACAGGACCCGCACTAGAAACAATCCATCAGCTATAAATGCAAATACAACTTCTCTACTGCAAGAGTAATTTTCTTCAATCCCAAACCCAATAAATGAAACCAATTATTTGGCGAAGTTGGAAGAAATTAAAAAAACCTCCACGACAGCTTCTTTGACTAACAATATCAAAAAACAAGCTAATTCATGAAGCCAGCCCTAAGGCCATCTGGCTAGCAAATTCACAGCATCAAATATCCGGCCGGTCAACAAAAATGGCCAATTTTAAGTTAATCAGGAAATTCAACGGAAAAGGTCGCTTTCCCTAAAATCTAGCAATCCTATTCGATAACATCCCCATACTGAGTTGGCCTCCCATCTGCTTGGCAAAAATAAGGGCTACCATGGAAGCCAGGCCCAATCCAATCTGCCGGGCAAAATCAAGGGCTGCCATGGAAGTTGGCCCCAATCCCGACTCTTGTTGTGCCCTGGCATTTAATTTGCTTCCCCTGCTTGATGAAACTGGTGGAAAGAGACTTTGTAGTATTTTTGCGTTTTAGTTGCCGGGCATTGCACAAAGATTGCCTAATTCCCGTAACTTGTGGAGCAGGCAAACCATGAAAGCTTGGCATCGCGGAATTGATATATAATCTACTTGTTCTCAACCAAATATAGCCCAACTTGGTTTGGATTTTTCCCTTGATGGTTTCTGCTCTGGGGCACTTTGCTTGCTTCGTGGTTGTCTCCCTAAGGTACGCCTATATTTCAGCATCCTCTAAGAAGTTCACAGCTTCTCCATGTAATCATGCTACGGAACGAGACAAGAGAGGTGAGAGAGATGAGAAAGAGAGTTCGAAAAGAGCTTGCCATGAGAGAGAAGACAGAATTTGGCAAGGAGAGAGGAGCTAATGAGACAGAAAGCCAGCCAACGTGCGATAATGGGAAAGGGCACATTATTTTTGTTTTATAAAAAACTCCCTGCGCAAGGACTGCAGGGGGAAATGTCAAAACTTTGAATCTGACAGCTTGCATTCATGCCGCACCATCGGACCGCTAACGTGGAGCGGATGAAGTTTCCGATGGAGCGGATGAAGTTTTCGGGCTCTTAGCCCGGACGCATATGATCATCCCTCATATATATATATATATATAGGCATGATCATTTCAGGCCGGCCGCACGGCACTGCTCCGTGCGTCCGGCCTGAAAACCTATTCTTTTTTTATTTTTTTTTTGATTTTTTTTCATGGGTAAGTAAATCTAGGTGTATTAAATCTATAAAACAAGTTTTACCATTTTTGGATGTTTTTAAGTATTTTTTTTGGATTTTTAAACACAGTGGCAGTTTCATAATTTTTGGATTTCAGAAAATTACGAAACTGCCACCGTGTTTAAAAATAAAAAAAAAATACTTAAAAACATCCAAAAATGGTAAAACTTGTTTTATAGATTTAATACACCTAGATTTACTTACCCATGAAAAAAAATAAAAAAAAAAATAAAAAAAAATAGGTTTTCAGGCCGGACGCACGGAGCTGCTCCGTGCGGCCGGCCTAAAAGGATCATCATCCATATATATATATATATATATATATATATAGCTGTTCCGGTGTAGTGACGCTGCACCGGAACAACGGTACAGTGGCCCCAAAATAGGGCCCACATGTTCAAGAAATCATGATCTCCTCCACCCATTGTATTTAGAATAATGTATTATACTACCATACTAATTTTCATTCCAATCAGATATGTATATGGGCCCCATCTGAAAATAGTACAAATCCAACGTAATAAAATAGTTTGATGTAAATAACAACTTTAAAGTATCTGATTGGGATGAAAATTGGTATGATAATAGAATACATTATTCTAAATACAATGGATGGAGTAGATCATGATTTTATGATCATGTGAGGCCCATTTTAGGCCCACTGCACCGCTGTTCCGGTGCAGTGACGCTGCACCGGAACAGAATCCATATATATATATATATATATCAAAGATGCTTGATCCTCTTAGGTTGGCTTAAGCATGGTGGGAGAGGGGGGCATGCAGCACTTAAGCTACAAATTTCATTTTATTATTATTTTTTATATAAGTTAGATGTATTTAATTTATAAATTAAGTTTTACCATTTTTTGATATATATTTTTTATTTTTAAACACAAGAGGATTGTAGTAATTTTGTGAGAAAATAGTAAAACTTGGTTTATAGATGAAATACACCAACTTAACATATTTATAAAAATAAAAAAATAAAAATGGGCCAGCTGCAGTTCGGGAGCAACTGTGGCCAGCCGTAAATGATCTTGATAACTTCGAAAATTGATGATCGGTGATTAACGTGCTTAACATTTGACCATCTGAAGTTCCATGAATTAAGATTTAGGGGGGCACTATGAAAAATCTAGATCATTGTATATGCTTGTCCTTGTGTCCCTATCAACGTACTCGATGGCAGCAAGAGGGCTCGACGAGCACACACTCAAAAAGAGTATAAAATAAACAACGCGTCGCTACAGCATTAAAAACAAAACAACCATTAGTAATGATGGTAACAACCAAGTGGAAAGTAAGATATGGAAATGCAGTATAAAAGAAATATAATAAATAATGATTCAAAAAGAGATGATAATGAAAAAACGCTACATGTAACATAATTTTGGAAAAAAAAATAATTGTAACTTCCTTTTTTGATGAAAAAAGGTGTAACTTTAACTCTGCTAACCAAATATACCCTTTAGAAGCATCCGTTGCACAAACGGGGCTGGGCTGAAAAAATAACTTGATGTAAATAACAAGTTTAAAGTGGTTTTTTCAACGTGTAAATCATATGTTATAAAATTTATATATAAATAAATAATTGTATAAAATTTCATTGCATTATAATATGTATAAGACACATTTTTGATCAAACGATATATATTTATATAAATATCTATTACATTAAAATCTTAAGATATTCTTATAATCTTTAAGAGAAAATCAGCTCCACATAACAAATCTTAGAGAGACACGGTTCTACTAATGAATTAAAAGACATAGCCCCTAAATGAAATATGAGAAAAATACCTAACATCATTCAAAGCTGGGACCTTTAACGGCTTTGACACCCGGACTTACAACCAGGCTGCGGCCCCGGTGGCAGCCTATGGGTCTCTCGATCCACTAATTTGTTAGTCATCTGAAGATTTGATACGGGTGTCTAATTTGGCCGAAATAGATAAATAGGTTAGATTCATATAAGTAAGGCATTCGGTCAAATTTAGTCGCCATCTCGATGAATTTTGCCAAATTCAGTCTAATTATTATATTCGTCATTATTCATTTTACTAAAATGTTAAAACATTTAATATCAATAAATTTATTGAAATACTAAAAATCTATCCATCAAAAGTGCCACGTGAGGTTACATCTTCTTGAACATTTGCAAGTTATATTGATGGGTAAAGTGTCCTTTAATACATATATTTATATATGAATGTGAAATCACTCTAAAGTAAGTATTATTTGTAGGGATAACATTAAGTCTTTGATCGAGATAAATTTTGTTCCTCTGATCAAATATGTGACGGTAAAATTAATTGACAAATTGGGTGTGAAAAATCATCGGCATGGGGCTAACCTGGAGTCCTGGACCATATTACCAATTCACGTTGGTAGAATGAAATCTATAGAAACTGACTTTTAAATAAATTTGAACTTTTCAGGTATTAATTTGACAAATCAATTTGTAAAGTTAATACACAAATTCTCAACTGAGGATTTTAAATTAGTTCATAAATTCACTTAAATTGATGGAAACTAAGAGGTGTTTGTTTAGCTCTAATTTTTTTCATTTTATATAAATATTTTAGTTTTAATTATTTATTCATTTTTTCCATTATAACAGTTCTACTTTTCAATTATTTTTACCTAACTACCTCATATATCTAACATATCTATTTTAATTTTGTTTTCTTTACTCATCATAGTTACCTCTATCATATTATATCATTTTTCTTAATTTCAAAACCCTTTATACTAAAAGTTTTTCATAAAAATTTTGTCGCTTTCAAAACACACTTTAAATTTAAAAATCAAATATCACATATCTGAAAGTTATTACTACTGAGAAGATATTAAATATAACTTCCCAAGGTGAAAAGGGGAAATATACGAAATAGATATGAAATTTTGCTTTTTACCAAGCTAAATCCATTCAAGTGAATTTGTCACCCAGCAATTAAAATAAAATCCCATTTGGTCCCCTTGTGAATGGATCCAAGCGAAAATTTAAATGATATAAGATTTCATACATATATTTTTTAGAAGGCGAAACTAGCATTGAGCCTTCAATTGAAATACCTGTCAATGGCATAGTTAATAGACAAATTATGTTAGATGAAATAGTAAATTTAGATTTTATTTTAAGTAAAGCCTGGTCCAAGAAAATTGCACGAATTTTCTAATGTAACTGATTCCATAATCCATAGAAGTGGATTACAATGAAACGTTTTGAGGTATTCTTACAACTAATCCGGGGATAAAATGCTCCCATTGTAATTCAAACTTCTATCTACTACTCCAGGGGTAACAGTGCTACCAACAACCGGACAGAGGGCCGGAGGCCGGCTGGCATAATATGTTTAACAGGAGTGGCGAACATGAATTAGCTTCGTGAGATCTTTTGGTTTTAAGAAATGGAAGGTACGGCCCAAGATATGGGAAGCCGAGCGACATGATAAACGGCTTGGATCCATCACAGATATTGTAATGGGCCCGCAGGCAATCGCGTGTGTGACAACTATCAAACATCCCCGTTTTTTCTGCTTCAGCGTCACGGCTCCTTCCGTCTGTCCGCGTATCCGCTCCCTTCCTCTTCCCTCCTCTCCTCTGTGCCCCTCAAGGCTGTAACGCCCAAACCCCCACCATATCCCATTCCGGACAAGGAGGAGTTGACGTAACAGCAATGGAAGAATCCCGCCTCAGGCAGCAAAACCCTAGAAACCCTGCCCTAATTTCTGATGCCCCTTCGCAGAAACCTCCGCCTCTCGTTCTTGACCGCTTCAAATCTCTCCTCAAGCAGTTGCACGACCAGATCAGGCGCACTGTACCCAATGGCGAGGACGAGCCACGCCCCACGATGGATGAGTTCGTGCGGCTCTACGAGGATGTGCTCTCCGAGCTCACTTACAACTGCAAGCCCGTCATCACCGACCTCACCATCATCGCTGGGGATCACAAGGAGTACGGAAAAGGAATCGCAGATGCTATTTGCCGTCGGATCATGAAGGTAGGGTTTGGCGATTAATGCTTTTGATTTGTTCCTGGATTTCAGGATTTGGGTCTGTTGCCTCCTAGGTGTCATCGGTCGATTCGTGTCTGAGTTTTGGAAAATTGTATCCATATCAAGTTTAGTTTGTCTTTTGGGTTGTGTCGTTTTGCAATGTTGAGAATTGGCTGCTGTTACTGTTGGACTTCTGAGTCGTAAGCCAAAGACTTCAATTTTGTTATGAAAAATCCGTTCAGGGCCATTTGATGGCTAAAGAACCATGGAGAGTTGATATATTCACCTGCCTTGTTCTTTGTTTTCAGTTGACTTTGTATTACTTGCCCACTTCGATTACCTGGAAAGAGTTCAGTAAGGAAGATTATCGTGTTAGAATTGTCCAATAAGTGAAAAAGGCTGAATGAATGGGTGATTTAGTCTTACAATTGAGCATGTACAAAATTGGTGGGAGAAAAGATGGGCTTCACCATCCATTTTGCGTGCCAACTGGTTGCCAATATAGTTTTTTATACCAGCAACATTTTGAAACTGACATTTTTGCGATTCTCCAAGCAAATTGATGTTTCTTTTCTTGGATAGGTGTGTAGAAGAGTGCTTACGCTAATTATCTTCTGGTTGATAGGAAGTAGGTCTTTTCATCTACAAAATAAATACAAGATTTTTCTTTCTCTCATGTTTGTTGGACTCATTGTGCACATAAAATATGTTACCACTTACCAGCTTCCAATTGGCTCATGTTTTCTTTTGAAACTTTCACATGCTTTTTGTTGGAATCCTGGTTGGCACGCACCATGTTCTGCGATGAGATTGTTATTTGGAATTGAGATGGTGTTGGGTCTAGGAACTGAAATTTACTTAGGGCTGGCCTCAAGTTTCCTCCCTGACCCTTTGACATGCTTTTTGTTGGAATCCTGGTTGGTTTGCACCATGTTGAGAGCTGCTCTAGAAATAGTGTTGGGTTTGGCAACTGAAATTTACTTTTGCTTGGCAAGATGCATAAGTGACTCCTGGGCTGGCTTTGGTGACATTTTATGCTTTATACTGTTGAATGTCTGTTGCTTACAGGTGGTGCTGGATTTATTCTTACTCTGGGTTCATTTTCCTGGTATTCATTTTTCCAGGTCTCAGCAGAGCAAAAACTGCCCTCTCTATATCTTCTGGATAGTATTGTGAAGAACATAGGCAAAAATTATGTGAAGTACTTTGCAGCTCGTCTTTCTGAGGTTAGTACTCTATGAAGTATGAGTAATGTATTTTTCTTATTTGTTTTAGGTTTTCATTTGTGCATTTTATGAAGTGAAAATTTGTGTTTCTATGATCATGGTTGATTTTGGGTGTGTTTGGTTGGAGGTAAAACTTTTGATGAAAAGTTTTAGAGGTAGAAGTTGTCAAATTGATAGAAAATGATGTGATATAATAGGGGTAATGATGAGCAGTAAAGAGAATAAAGTTAAAATAGATAGGTTAGTTGTATGGGTAGTTGTGTAGAAATGATTGAAAAGTAGGGTAGTTTGTATAGAAAAATGTGAAAAAATAATTAAAAAATAGAGTAGTTATGAAGAGTGAAAAGTTTTGTGTTGAAAAGTTTTAATTGACAAGTTTTGACCCCAAACAAACACACCCTTTAACCTTTGTTTCCAGCATGACCCTAAAGTATCTGAAAGTGTAATAGCCAGAAGAAGGGGAAAAAAAAATAAATCTTGGCATGCATTATTAATACTTGTTATGTTTTGCAAGGTATTTTGTGAGGCATACAAGCAGGTTCAACCTAGTCAATTTGCTTCCATGCGCCACCTATTTTCAACATGGTCGACGGTGTTTCCACCTTCGATACTTCGCAAAATTGAGACAGAATTGGAGTTTTCTTCATCAATGAGTCATCAGACATCTAATTGGGTAGCATCAAGAACTTCTGAATTGCCGTCTCCTCGTCCGTCTCAATGTATTCATGTCAATCCAAAGTACTTGGAGGCACGTCATCGACTTGAACATTCAACAGTGGTATCTTTCTTTCTCCTCCATTCTATCCTTCCCTCCTTGCAATTTAGACACTGTAGGTACATATTAACCTGCTTTATTATATGTATTTTGCCTAATGCATGCATCCATATTCTATGTGAGTTATAAATGTTGGCCTTTGAGACAACATGTGCGGTATTTGAAGTTCAAACTCATGGCCAAGTTGTGTTGATTGTAGAAATGCTATAACTGTGGACAGTAGGTGAATGTTCCCCCCATACTTTTGAGCTCAGGAAATTCCTGATTTCTATTGTTTTAATGTCTTGCTGTGTCAAATAACATTAGTTTGTGTGCCTGTAGTTGAAGTTTAAACTTGATTGTAGTAATGCTATAACTCTGGACAGAATTAGGTGAATGCTTTTTTCTCCTGTCTTTGCTTTTAAGCTTGGAAAATTCCAGATTTGTATTGTTTTAAATGTTGTTGCAAATAATATTGGTTCTGGAGTGATAAATTTGTAGATGCTATTGTTTTAACACTTGTTTTTTGCAATTAACTTTAGATCTGGAGTGAAAAAAAAAAAATCTAGAGAGCACACCATGGTATCTTTGAAATTAAAATCTGTAATCTTTTAGTGCTCAAGGCATGTGCAAATATATCATGTGATTGTTTGTGGCATAAAACTAGATCTTATGATTCTCTTAGGTGAACCATTTGGGTATTGCATTAAAAATCAAATGATTAATATACATGATATCATTTTCAGTTTTTTAAGGTATGAACAGCTTGTTTTATTCAATTGCTATGTTTGTCCAAAAGTCTGTCCGGAATGTTTGGGTTGGGATTCGACATGTGATTTGATGTTCTCTGTGTACAAAAGCCCAAACAGCGGATTCATGAAGCTGATGCCAGCAATGTTGCAGGTATGGGAGATTTTGGAGGATAAGGAATGGTGAGAAATGCTTCCTCAACCCAGAAAGGGTGGCTGGTGCTTCTCCCAAATTCCATTTGTGCAAAATTTTGCGTTCTCTTCTTCTCAACAGCGTCCATACTTTTGAGAAGTTTCTAAGGTGTCTTGGGGCCTATTTATTTTGCCATGCTTGAAGATTTACATAATTGAAATCCGGACTCCCAAAGTACTTGGATACACATGCATTTTTCTCAATTTAGGTTAACATTCAAATGTCAATGTTGTCAAAAGGAGTTATTTTCTTCTGTTTACAACAAAGTCTACTTATAGCAGGAATTTCTTAATCTGAGAATAATAACAGTATTAATTATCATAGTAGTAGTAGTAGTAGTATTGTTATTTTGCTGGTAATCTGTTCATGAATACACAAACATCATGTAAGAACTGTTGCTTAAGAGTTTGGAATGGGCCTTGTCAGCATAAGGTTTTAATCATTTTATGAAACCTGTAAACAATGTATGTTATAATTTCCCTGCAGGATGTTCGAAATGAAAAGAGTATTTCTTCAAATATACAAGCTTATGGACAAAAATCCACTGCTGGATATACTGAACATGTCTCTGATCATACCGGTTTGCTCATCCCTTCGCAGACTGCAGCAAGGAATCCATCTTCAGCAACTGGACCTGAGAGACCACTAGCTCTGAAAAGCAAAGGTTTAGGGGCTTCATCTGCTAGGGGAATTGGAAAGGCAAGGCCTTTATCACCCCAAACCAATGGGTTCATGAGAGACATTTCTCCTGGAATTGACGAAAGGGCTTCTCCAACTCATTCTGCATTTCCATATGGTCTTGGCAGAGTGATTGACCATGGTGGGAAGAGGAATGAGTCATGGGGCAGGAACTGGTCTGATGGTGATTCCCAAAAAATTCAAGCTTCTAGAGCATACAACATCGTCAATGAGCTTGAGCATCTACGACCAAAAGCATTAATTGATGCTTATGGCCATGACAGAGGAGAAGGCTCATTGCCAGAGAAACTTCCAAGGATTGAAGGGCCTGATGGTAATGATAACAACAAGAGTGGCAGTAGAATATGGCAAAATAGTGAAGAAGAAGAGTATGAATGGGAGGATATGAGTCCAACATTAGCAGATCGCAGTAGAGGAAATGATCTTATTCCTTCTGATTCCCTTGTTGGGAACTTGAGCATGAGGGCCAGTTTAAAGAGACCAAATTCTGCACTCTTCGAACCTGAATTTAGGAACAACTCCTATGGTCAGGCTCAGTTATCTCAGGTATTTTTTGGTTGTGTTTTTAAGTCATCTTATTTTTATATACTTCTGCTTCTGTCTCTCTCACGTGTCTATCCATTGCTTGCATCAACATTGTAATGGTACATAAAAAAATCATGAAAATTAATAAAAAGGGTAACAGTGGGAACATAAATACTTTTGATCTGAATATTTGGATAAGGTTTCTGGGCATATAGTATTCTCATCATCAGTAGCAGCAGCCATTTCCCACGTATGTGGGGTCATCTTCATGGATCCTATTGTGCTGATTTTTATGGACCTGTTGAAAGCATCTGATGGGATGGAATGGGATGAGGATTGAATTAATTTTTTCATTCCCAATATTATTTTTGCTATTCCTATATAATTCCTCATTTTCTAATGCGTAACCTTCCCACTTTTTCCGTTCCTTATTGCTTTTTGCTATTCTCAATCTAATTTCCCGTTTCCCAATACACAACATTCTCTCTTCATATGAATTCTATTCCTTTGGACACTTCTGAACAGGCCCAAGATTGGGGAATATTGCTAGATATTCAGAATTCTGTACTTGTATTCTCTCTAATGATAACATTGTGATATGCTGTCGTATAGTATCATTTATGCGCATCATCGATGGATTACCACCCTAAAAAGTATTATCTATGGATTGGGAGATAATATCTAATAGGTATGGATATTTTTTATTGTCGGTATCTTGAAATTTCTTTGATAAATTGATTTTTCAACCACTTATAGTTTTCATTATTGGTCGTGTATTGTGGTAGAGGTATTAAACACTCCAGATGTGTAAATTGCCTTTTCTTCCTCATAAGTGAATATTGACCTGTGATCACTGCAAAATTTTCTCCTGGCAATGAAAAAAAAAAATCATTTCCTATGTCTTCACAACTGTTTGAAGGCTGTTGCCTCTCTTTTCAGGTTTCACTTTTATTTGATTGTTTGTTCGTTCTTCTGTTCCATCTCGTGTTGATTTCCAAATGATTGCGACAGTCTCAGTTGTAGATTTATGAAAATTGATTATTTACTGATGTATTTATTCAATGATTAGTTGTTAAACAATTCTGGTAAACGATCATTCAGTTTGGTTATCTTTAGTATGTGCATTCAATTTACTAATAAATAATGTGTATATAAATGTATGCAATCTTTATCTGATACACTCAACTTCTGAATACGCAAATTGAGAGTTAAAATATTCATTGTGCAGCCCCTACGTGGATCATACTCTGTTAACAATAAGATGACTCAAAATGGGACGTTGCCTCATTTTCAAGGTTCGTATAAAAGCCGAGAACCTTGGAATTTATCCTCTCGTCCTCTTCAATATTCAAATCCATACCTTGCACCACAATCAAGAGGACCAGCTCTCCAAATGCCTTTTTCAGCAAGTGGAAAAATTCCATCATCTGGTCAGGAAATCTCTCCACTTGATAGTAAAGTAGAAATTGAAGCACCGCTCAGGAGCTTCTCAAGCATTCAGTCAGGGATGAGAAGTTCTGATTTTGACACATCAAATACTGGTGCAGTGCCTGCTGCAGCATCAACTGTGGAAAAGCATTTGGCACGACCAAGTTCACCCCCTATCACATCAATAATTCGTCCACTGCCGCCAAATTCCCTTCCTCCCTCTGTTAATAATAGCCTGCCACAGCATGCGCAATTTGACTTGTTGGATGTCAACAGGCGAGCAGTCAAGCATAGTTCGAATAACTCTTTGATGTTATCTAATCCACAATTAGATGCTGCTGAAAACCAAAATCCCTCCAAGCTTCATCAGTTCTCTCAGCAGCAGCCAGGTTTGCTTTCTTCTGTTCAAGCGCTGAGTCAGGAACACACTGCTCGTACTCCTGCTTCAGCATCCCATTTAGTAGGACGACCACTAAATCATGGCCCTATGCAAGGACAGGGCGCCATTCGGAATGCATTGTTTCCAAATGCATTTCCTGGAGTATCTTCCTCATCTGTAATTATACATAGTATACCAGGTTCTTCTTTCCGTCCACCTGCGGGAGCATTACCTCCATTACCTCCAGGGCCACCTCCTGTTACATCACTGGTGGGACCCTCATCTCAAAATATAGGGGCCGTCATCTCTCATCGGCCCCCTGGCAGTGCATTTTCAGGTTTGATTGGTTCTCTTGTGGCCCAAGGTCTAATCTCATTGACAGCTCCAGTCCCACCACAGGTACTTACTTTTGTTCTTACACGATCACATCTTGGATGGGATGGGATGGGATGGAATGGAATCTCCCATTTCCTAAAAACATTTTTTACATTCCCAAAAATAACAATTTACTTTTTCCATTTCTAATACAACTTTTCCCAATCTCAATATAGCTTGTTCCATTCCCAAAACACAGCAACACTTTTTCCATCCCACATCCTCATCCCATCTTTATCCCATCCAAGCTGTGAACAGACATGTCTGGGTAGTCCATGGCACGACACATCTTAAGCGCATTACTTTATTTTCAGGATTCTGTAGGACTGGAATTTAATCCTGAACTCCTTAAGATTCGACACGAATCTGCAATAAATGGTTTATATGTTGATCTTCCAAGACAGTGCAAAACATGCGGGCAGCGTTTCAGGTCCAAAGAAGAGCACAGTAATCACATGGATTGGCATGTGACTAAGAATCGTATGTCTAAAAATCGCAAACAGAATCCCTCGCGGAGATGGTTTGTAAGTGCAAAAGAATGGTTCAGTGGTGCTGAGGCTTTGGGAACAGATGCTGTTCCAGGATTTTTGCCAACTGAAGCTGTTGTTGAAAAGAGGGAAGATGAAGAACTGGCTGTTCCTGCAGATGAAAATCAGAATGTATGTGCATTATGTGGGGAGCCTTTTGATGATTTTTACAGTGATGAGACTGAGGAGTGGATGTATAAAGGTGCTGTATACTTGAATGCACAAGCTGGATTGACAGAATTCATGGATAAATCACAGCGGGGTCCTATTGTGCATGCCAAGTGTAGATCAGAGTCTACGGTAGTTCCAACTGAAAATTTTAAACAGAATGAGGAGGTATGCTTGCTTTTCTTTTTGGTCATCGGAAAGCTCATGAATGATATCTGGTTTTCTCCTTCAATAATCATAAAGGAGCTCTGGATAAAAAAATTACCTCCATACCTGTGGTTGCTTTTGCTTTCCTTAAGGAATCTGCTTTAAGCTTGACTTCTCATTGTATTCCTGTCTTGTTTGAAATGCATACATGATTTCTGTAGCTAAGTGTGTTACCCATAGGGGTTCAAATTGGGTGATTGATCTGAAACATGATCTGACCCTCTTTGCATAGGAGTGGATTAGGTATTTTGGTTGCTTAGGTTGAAAACTTGACCCAAATTTTCAAATAGGGCCAGGGCGTTAATCATATCCTGACCTGTTTCAACCCAATTCAATTTAAAAGAAATAACATACGTAGCTTTTAATGCCCACACTTATTTTTCCTGTGAATGTAAAGCTTTTCTATATTATGCGGCTCAAAATGGATATTACCTTTCTTGAAAGCAACTCGGGCAATTACAATTTGAACCCATGACCTGTGTTCGTCATAAGTGTATATTTGTTTCCAAAGTCAGCAAAAAATGTTTGATTCAGTTTGAAAAGTTGAATTCCGACAGACTTATGTTTGATAAGCTAACTAATAGTGAAAGATCAACTGTAGTATCTTATTTTTGTCCAGAGGGGTATCCCAGTTCTCTTAAATGAATGTTACGTGGTCCAATGAGAGTAATGCTCAACTCCCTATGTCTAAGTGTTAAATCATTTATAGTTAATAATGTCATAATTTGACATACTAATAATCCGTCAGGGTAGTCGATTTATAAGCTTACATGGATGTGAGTTTAGATTGTGGTAAATGTAAAATATATTAAATTATTTAATTTTACTCAAATTGCCAACCCAAACTTGACTTGAACTCTGTAAAGGTAGGACACATGGTTAGGGTTTATCCTTTTCCAACCCAATAGATACATAGGGTTGCGTAAGGATGTTTTCAATTGGGTTAGCTGACCAATTTGCGCCCATCGTTGCTTGTGTGACAGTAGGATTTGCCATGGCCCTTTGCAGGAGTAAGATTTGCCTGGGTGGCATTGGTTTGAGTTCTATAAAATATAAATAACCTCTCTAAGAAATGAGGGTAAGGCTGCAACTGGCCCTTTTCAGAACCTGCATTGGTAATTTGGTAGGATTGCTTTAGATCTGGAGTAAGAGAGATGGTATCATGATGTATTTGTATCTCCTTACTAGCTCTGCAGAGTACTGCTGCTCCTTGCAAAATGTTCTCAAAATATACAAATTCCTACCCAAAAAATGTTTGTTTTATTTTTGTTTTTTCTTTCAGAATTATGCAGTTGCTTCAATGCTATTGTATTTATGCATCATTTCACAACATTTGCTAATAGACGTGGGATCTCTATAGAACCGTTTTACTTTGCATATCAATAGGAAGTAGCATCCAACTCTATACAAATATGATCCAGACGCACATACACATCATGCATAGGCATAAATTTCATGAGCTAGTGGCATCCTTTATCCTAACTTGAAAAGTTTTCCGGTGCACCCTTTATTAATTTTGTTATTAAAGGACTGAGAAGCATTTCCAAAAGCATTATTGAGGATTGAGAAATAAACTACACTGATAAACTTCTGTTGTTTGGCAATCGTTTATGGTTCAGTGGGACTCTAGGATGAGATAGATTTAGGGCTTTAATTCTATGAAATCCCTCTTCTATGTATCTCCTTCCATTTTTAATATTTTGTTGCTAGATGGAAAATCCACTCCATCTATTTTATATTGTATTTAACATCATTTACATTATCATTAAAATTTTTTCATTTAGCATCATGTCTGATATGACATGTTTCTTCCAGTGAGGATCCTTTATAGTTCTGGCACTTGCTAATGTGTCCAGCTGATCAATGTCAGCTGGTCGATGTCATTGATTTGATTTACTTCTATGCATTTGTATTTTCTTGTGGATGCAATTTCCTTTTTTTCTGTCAACATATATATATTTTTCCTTTGTAGTCCGAGTACTGTACTAAATAGAACTCTCTCTCCCCCTCCCTCCCCAAACACTTCAATGATATGCAGGAAATTATTGAAGATAGCATACAAAGAAAAAGGATGAGGGTTTAGATTTATGCTGGGTTGATCTCATTTGTAAAGTACTTGGGCTGTCATGTGTGTTTATGGTATGCAAAACTAATTTTCCCTCCATAGAACTGCATATCATGGCATCATGCTAATCTTATACATGTAAAGTGAAAATCTGTACCATCCATACATTTTAACTGGAAGTTCAAAAAATCTTCTCACATTCCCTCCATACTTTCCTGTTTTGTGATATATGTTTGTTGTTTCTGTGAGGGCGTTAGTAGATAAAATTGAAAGCAATTTCTTTCTTGTGGAAAAATTGATGGAAAATGTCTTTATTTACCTGTCTCCCAAAGAATCCATCATATTCAATTGCAGGATCTACTGTTTTTTCTCCTGCTTTATTTTCTTGTTCTCGTTCCTGTTCTCTTCTTAGTTTTCCGCAGGGCCAGTATGTAGCCTGCCTAAAAGATAAGAGATGAGAACAACTTGGCAGGATATTCGCATGGACAGCTCCTGCATTATTCATGTTCTTTTCATGGAATTTATCTGTAGAAATAAAGATGCAGGTGGTATGATTTCAGCAAATTATTAGCGAAAGCATTGTCTGGAGTACTTTCATATGTGAAGTTAAAATACGTATGCAATGAAAGTGGTCCAGTTATTTGCGTTTATTATTCCTTTTTCTTTTTGTGCCAGTCTCAGATGTGAACATGAAGCATTTATGCAATGCAAGCAGTCTATTCATTTGCACTCTTTATCTATCATTATGTTTATTAGTTTTTTTGGACATTTACTATAATCCAATCAATCCGTTTTATCTCATACACACACGTCTTCTTCATTATATAAAATTTTACCTGTGATTAAGTATGTTGAGAGGTTTATTGTACAAAACTTCATCTATTAGTAGATATATTGAGACTTTTAGGATGGGGAAGAGGAGAGTTTTCAATGAGGTCTGTTCCATACACACAAGCGCAGGTGATGGGCTTAACGGTGGATGACTCGGATCTGCCGATAAGACGGGGAGCTGATTTGTTGCACCCGGGAGCAGGCAGCGCTCCCTGCTCCCGGGTGCATATATTTCTTTTTTTTTTATTTTTTATTTTTATTTTATTTTTGTAAAACTGTTAATCTAGGTGTATTTAACATGTGTATAAATTTTTACCATTTTTGGATATTTTAGATATTTATTTTTCATTTTTGAAAATCAGCAGTGTAAGTGGGTCCAGGTGCCAACCCGACTGTTTACGCCTCTAGTTGAGTCAGTCCGGACTTAAAAATGTTCTGAATCCCTTTGTCCGTCTTGTCAGTCCTTCCTAGTTCTCAATCCAGCGTATAACCTAATGTGGTGTACGAGGCCGAGGCTGCGGAATGCCTCTTGCTTTCAAGGCCTAATCCAGCGGCCTTCACGCCAACTAGCCCTCACATCACCATCTTCCAGAAACCCGTGAAACATATACCTATATAGCATTGGATCCACCCCCTGCACATGCGACAGTAACTCTGGTTTCCCACCCCATTTCTCAGTCGCCCGTCTTCTCGTCTCCCTTCCAATCAACGATTGGAATACCCGAACCATGATGGGACACGGGTGCGGCCTAATAGCAGTACCCGATAAGTAGAGGTGTTTGACGGGTTTCCAACCCAGTCACTGACAGCCTCCGCTGTTGCATCTTTGAAACTTCCTTGGAAATCTTTTACCTACATACATATGTTAATTTCGACTAACGAATTGCAATCCATGATTTTTTAAAATTTCTCGTTAATTCGTCTAGTTCCTGAAATCAGCACCGACTTAGCATCTAGATTTTTCGAGCCCTTCCATCAGCTGGTTTTTTTTTTTTTTTTGAATTTTTTGTGCACCGACTAATTGGAATTTTGATTCCTCATATGGTAATTGATGTGCTTTACCGAACTAGCATTCGGCTTATTTTGTGTCTTCTTGAACTTCTAGCTGGAGAAGACCTCCGAACATAGATTTATTCATCATTTGCTTTAGCTTGTGACAATTCACGTTCCCAAGCCGTGCGTGTCATAGATCTACAGATTCATTCCTCCTTGTCTTGTCTATGTATGCTGTTTGTGCAGACATCATATAGACGGACTCAAACCAATACCCTTCTATGATCGGCTCATTTGTTATCTTTAATTTTGGATATACGCTTACATCGTTTGGGCTGAATATCACATAATTACCAGAAGCGGTGAGTTGTGAGACAATTAATAAATTTTTCCTCATACCTGGTACGTGAAACACATTTTTCAATTGCACCTTCCGTGAGTTAAATCGAAGGGTAATCATTGTCTTGCCAATGTGGGTGATGGGTAGTTTGTTCTCGGATGTACTGTTCAGCTTCTCATAGTCTTCTGTCATATGATTGGAATAGCCAGAATTAGCAATTTAATCATCATTATTGTCGATTAATTTTTCACTTACAAATATGAGAGCCGACTCCTCTTTTGTCTCAGTGATGCAAGAGGCCGCAATCTCTTGAGACTCTTCTACTACAAGGAATGCTTGAAGATCCCATTCTTCTTCGTTACGGGAAGAAGTTGCAACATTACCCTCTGCCCACTTGAACTAGCAATCTCTTATAAAGTGACCTCTTTTGTCACAGTTGTAACACTGGTACTTTTGCTGTTGGAATCTCTTCTCTTCTTTGTCGCTACTTTGATGTGCTCCCGTTGCTGAGAGCTTCGTCCTTCTTGCTTTCTTTGTCAGCCTTTCTCTTAGTTTCTTGTTTTGCCTCCATTCGGTTTCGTAGCTCCTAGATCTCTGTTTTGAAATTCTCTCTTTTTACTAAAGAGAGCGTTCTCTTCCGCCTTTGTTAGAACATTAGACATTTGCTTATCTAAAGCTTCTTGGTTGACCAAAATATTTTTCAACTTTTTTAGAGTTGGTTCTTTCACCCATCCATGGGTAGCAACAATAATCTTGCGAACCAAGAGATAGTGTTATGAGGGTCTTGGATGTTTCAACATCCTTAATCTTTTGCAGCAACTCATCCTCAATGGCTACTGCTAGCACGTCCATAGCTTTGCCAGCTTTTATCTTCCATTTCTTCAATTCTTCATCATTTGCGAGTGGCGTAGTACTATTACCACAAACTATACTCTACAGATCTTGGCCAAGCAGATCAAACTACATATGCAAACACTAAGTATTATAGTTGTTATAATTTAACTTTTCCATGGAGCTTACTGAGGTAAAAATGTCCGTCATTGTGACTTGGTAATGTCCATCACTTCTCCAAGTAAGCTTGGATCCTGACCAATTAGTTTCATAGTCCTAGACTGCTTACACCCAGAATCTCTTCGTACTTTTCTGGCTAGCATAGTCTCCACGAACCACGGTCCCTGACCTTTGTCTTTGATATCACTTGTTGAGTAAATGATGCTCTAAATAATTTATTTATAAAATATTAAAACAAAAATAATATACCCAAAATAATTTTAATTTGGACACCCTTACTCTAAGCTTGAAAGTTCCCACCTATACAACACTTACAACACCTACAATATACCTCACACTATACCTTTCTTACTACCATCGACTCACAGCTCTCTCAACCCCCACAACACATACACCGCTCTCACTACTCACACACCATGCACCCACGACACTGCTCATGTTACCCACACGCGCACAATTGAGTGTTCGACGTCAAAATTTCTCACAGGCTTACAATCAGGAAAAAGAAAATAGTATGTAAACTATCCTGATATTTTTATTTTTATCTTTTAAAGTCTCATGGAATGTATTACGTAAAATAGAATCTCAATTGTTTACAGTAAAAATCATACAAATAGAATAGTGTTAAGTAAAAACTAACATAGAAAATATTAACGATCTATATATAATTTTTTATTGTAAGCAATACCTAAAATGAGATTTATATAATTTGAAATATTATATACGTATACTTATATGAGTTAAAAAGTGTTTTTATGTTGCTAAAAGTATTAGGTATCATTTTTTCTATGCTGAGTATTTAATTTTTATAAATTTTGTTGTTTAAGATCATAACAATACGATTTATTTGATTTTTCATAATGGACGATTTGAACTATATTTTAAATAATATATGGTAGGATTTTTGAACACTAACGTATTAATGTTTTGTGATGGTTTCCACCGAAGCCTTTTCCGCGATAAAGGGCCGGCCGTTTTTAGAAATGAAGAATCTTGTATTTGCCTTTCAATACCACAAAATTCCGACTACGTGACAAGATTTACAACTTTTCCCTAGTCATAAAATATTTTATACATTTAAAATTAAGGAAATCATTTTATTTATAAAATAAAATTTTAATTTTGAGAAAACGACTGTTTTTATGAATAATTTTTTTTGGTTTTGTTTTATTAATAACTTTATTAAAGGAAGAGTAATAATGACAATGAAGAAAACTTGTTGATATACACCAAGGACCCCCAAAATACAGGACTGCTTTTGTATAAAGATGCTCTTGGGGTACCTTAAAAAAAAAAAAAAAGATTGCGGGGTCACCCGATAAAAATCCAGCTTCCAAGTTCCACCACGTTTTTTTTATTTTTTATTTTTATCATAATGCGTAATGGAACCGACCACGAGTACAACCCTGCCAGCTGAAGGTGACAGGCGTTCTTGTCAAGGCGACAGGCGCTTCGGAAGCGGATAGCTCATAGCTACCAAATTAGTGATGTAGAGGGCACAAGATTTTTCGGTGAAATATATATTTCCGTTCAGAAAAACAACTCTTTCTTTTTCTGAAGGATCGAAATTACAGCATTTGCTTGGATCTCCATAACCTCACCATTCTATGCACATCACGAAGAGGAAGGAGGGTGAACCAAACCAAAAAAACGCCCAAATACACTTTGAAAATCTTTATATACCATTCGTTGAATTCATAACGGAATTTGATTTAACCATACCTTCTGTGTGTAGCTTGAATCCAGCGCCATTTTGCAACTTGGTGGGCCACTTCCAATTTACAAGACTTCCTTGTAAATTTCTGGTACAATTTTTTTACATTTTAAATACAATTTTTTAATTTTTAATACATATTATTACATTCTTTAATTTATTCTTTCATTTCATTCAAGCATTTTGAATACTTGGGAACAGGCCCTTACGATGATTAAGGCCGTCGTTATGTGACTTGGGTCGTCAGTTCGGAATTAAAATGTTTTCCGAGGTTCTCTGTCCGTTTTTTTAGTCGTCCATGTCCTTCCTACATCTTTGTCCAGCGTATAAATGAACACGATGATGATGCACGAGCAACAGTCCAGCGTATAAATGAACATGATGATGTGCCCGAGCAACAGAATATAGCTCCAGCTCCAGCTCCAGCTCCAGCGCGCTCATGAGGATTGTGGTTTTCATGGTGGGCGGAACAAATAGCTTCAAAAATGAACATGAAAAAAAGAAGAAGACTAAAATGGTGGTTAACGTTACAAATAGATATACATGAATATGAAGAAAAAGGGGGTAAAAACGAAAATGGTGGGTGGGCCATATAGCTTCAAATATGAAAACATAAAAAAAAAAAAAAAAAACTCTCATGCAGAAGACTCTGGAGTGGGTATTTTACAACTATGAATATGAAAAAAGGAAAAAATTTAACAAAAGTGGCGGTTAACGTTACTATATGAACAGGAAAAAAAAAATACGGGACAGCCTCATTGAGTAGACTCTGCATATGAATATGAAAGAAACGGAAAAATAATAATAATAAAAAGAAGTCGTTCGGCTGAAATACTGGTAACTGCCTAACTAGAAGAGAGAGAGAGAGAGAGATAGTAGGTCGTGTTGGGCCCAAGGGCGCATCGGGTCCTTTCTCTCCACCATACGGTGGCAGGGGGATCAAACAGTGCCCGTGAAAGTCAGCCAGGTGCCATGCCTTCCTCTCTGAAATCTAATGGCCAGATAGCCCAAGATTCGGCCGAGGCCTGATGGCCCAGCCACTGACTGAAACGCAGAGTTCAATCATGTAGCCCGAACCCTATCCAACAAGTCAATGACCACCGTTCAAACCCGTGACGTGTAATTTGGATAGGGTACCTATAGAAGCCCACCTATTATTGGGTAAAGTAGGATCTAAAAAATCATCCGTGTCTTCAATAAGTATACGGCAGGTTCAATATAATGGGCAGCAAGTATTGTATTATTGAGATTCACATGTGCCATCTTCTCTTCTGTCTTAATTACTCAGGTTAAGTATCTCGTATTGACGCAACTGATTTGATGCCTTCTTACTTCTTAGGGAGATGATAAGGTCTACACCAAATCACGGATGATAGCAGATCGCGTACTGAGTTTTTATTCCTAAAATTTCGCTGATAATTATGTGCAATGAGGCTTTCAAAAAAAATTTAATATGTGCAATGAGCCCGAAGATTTAATATCGAACACGTCATTAATCTTACATTAACATATATACATGCATCTACAATGACTGGAAACCGTACGTAGAGACGAGGATCTCGTGCCCATCTTTTTTTTTTTGTTTGTTTGATTGATATTATCTACATCACAACATTTTGATATTACAAATTAGTTACTTTCACAACCCTTATCATGAGAGATATTTTGTAAATACTCCTACTCTTAGGGGAGACAATTAGAATACTCCTATTACAGGGAAGCAAATGCCCACACTAGACAAGATTTGTACCCTTGTGAGCATCATAACACTATAAAGAGATACTACCAAGCAACATTTCGTGCTCATCTTGATGTGTTAATAATATATTTAAGAAATATTCAGGTACAACTTTATTGCACCATAATTACGGCGTAGTTATCTCGAAATGGGCTCTACATGATCGTAAAATTATAATCTACTCTATGCATTGGATTTAGAATTATGTATTTTATTATCATATCAATTTTCATCTCAATTGAATATGTGTATAGACTCCATTTAAAAATGGTACAAATTCAACACAATAAAATAGTTTGATATAAATAACAACTTTAAAATAATTTTTTCAACATGTAAACCATTTGGCTACAAAATTTATATATGAATAAATGATTGTATAAAATATCAATATATTTAAATACATGTGGGACCTATTTTTGGCCAAATACACCGTTAATTATAATGCAGCTTCACCGTATGGGAATATATCTCTCTAGAATTATGGATCAACCAAGGCTGCCTAGTGGCTAATGCGTCCACTCAACAAACGGATTGGATTGAGCCCCATGCACCTATATATATATATATCCAATCATGTGCAGAAGGACTGCATTGTACTACGGTGTAGTCCGCTGTAAAATGGGCTCCACATATATTAGAGTTTCTGTAAAATTTTATACAATTATTTATCCATATAAAAATCATACTTTAGACGGTTTAGATGTTGAAAATACCACTTTAAACTTGATATTTACGTTAAACTATTTTATTACGTTAATTTTGCATAGTTTTAAGATGGGGACCATACACATGTTGGATTTGAATGAAAATTGGTATGTTAATAAAGTAAAAATTCTAAATACAATGGGCGGGGTAAATTTTCCATTCATGATCAGTTGGGTCTCACAGTGCATGGACTGCTCGGTGCAGTTGCATGCGCTGGATTATTTCCCATATATACATACATACAAGTAGAGTCGGTATGATTTCTTCATAGATATATTACAGAGGTTGTTCATTTAGATGAGCTGATTGAGATTAACAAGGATTGGAATATCTTTGTCTCCGCGACCGCTACAAGTGACCACAACCCTCGTGCCGTCGGCTAAGGTGGGGCATAGATCCTCTAGAAAGGCCAGTGCATGGGAGGCCTCCAATGCCGGAACAATTCCTTCTAGTCGAGCTAGCCGTTTGAATGCTGCCATGGAAACATACAACATATTAATGGTCAGGAGATCATGAATCAAATGCATTCATTAATTATTGGAGTCAGGCAATTAAAATAGTTAATTAGAACTAGCTTCAATTTCCACGTTACATGCACGAGGATGAACAATCTACGTAAATCCTATCCGTTGGGGTTAGTTTCTGTCAATCAAGAAATCGGCCCAACGGCTTCGATCGACAGAGATATGGTTCAATGATCTGATTACCATCTATAGCTTGTTCGTCTGTGACGCTGTAGAACTCAGCCCGGCCCGTGTCTTTGAGAAAGCTAAGCTCTGGTCCGACTCCTGGGTACTCCAAGCTGCATGCATTGAATTTGAAACATTATGTAGTTTCAATCGGATACATATATATATATATATATATATATTAATTGGAATTTAATTAGCATAAATAGATTTGAGTGTTGCATGGGGCATGATCAGTATAAAAATAAAATAAAACTAAAAGGAAAAAAACTTACCCCACACCAATGGAGTGTGGCCCAATTATCTGGCCTTCATCATCTTGGAGCAGGTAGCTCATGGCCCCATGATAGACGCCCACCTCTCCTTTGGCCAAGGTTGCGGAATGCCTCCCGCTTTCAAGGCCTAATCCAGCGGCCTCCACGCCTACTAGCCTCACATCACCATCTTCCAGAAACTCATGAAACATGCCCATCGCGTTGGATCCACCCCCTACACATGCGACAAGAACATCTGGTTTCCCACCCCATTTCTCCATCGCCTGTCTTCTCGTCTCCCTTCCGATCACTGATTGGAACTCCCGAACCATGGTGGGACTTGGGTGCGGCCCGATAGCAGTTCCCGACAAGTAGAAAGTGTTCGACAGGTTTCCAACCCAGTCACGGATAGCCTCCGATGTTGCATCTTTGAAACTTCCTTGGACATCTTTTACCTACACACATATATATATATGTTAGTATCGATTAATGAATTGCAATCAATGATTTTTAATATGTCATTAATTCGGATAATAATTCCCACCTGAGCACCCAGCGTTTTCATAGACATGACGTTGGATGACTGTTTCTCCATGTCCTGTGAGCCCATGAACACGGTGCATTGCAGCGACAGGCGGGCACACGCTGCAGCGACAGCAACGCCGTGTTGCCCGGCTCCCGTGGCCGCCACGACACGGGTCAGGCCCATGCGCTTGGCGATCATCGCCTGCCCGATGGCATTGTTGATCTTGTGGGCTCCTGTGTGGTTGAGATCTTCTCGCTTTAGATAAATCAGTGGTCCACTTCCATCCGCATTCCTGTAATGCTCGGTCAGCCTTTCGGCAAAGTACAGAGGCGTCTCTCTTCCAACGTAATCCCTCAACATCGTCGCTAATTCCTCCTGCATATGCATCGACTTTCATGAATTGATATACAGAGTAATGTTAGAAATTCGAATTTTCTTTTGCAAATGAGAAATTAAACAATCAAACCTGAAATTTTGTATCTGAAAAGATGGAATTGAGCTCAGCTTCTAGCTGGTTCAGGCAACTCATGAGTGTCTCAGGCACAAACCGGCCACCATAGCTTCCAAACTTGCCGGTGGTAGTTGGGGCTGGCGTTTTCTCAACAAGATTTTTTGTGGGCAGTCTATTTTCTAAAGTTTCTAATTCGAGCAAACATGGCGTCGAAGTAGCTCGGGATGTTTGAAGGCTATGTATTGCACTGCTTGTTTTCCCGTGGAGTAGTACTGCCTGCTGCATGCTTAAGGTCGGGTTGGGAATGATCTCCTTTTGTGGAAATTGCAAACGGGAGTAGGAAATGGGCGAAGAAATACTCCTCATAGTAATTTCCATGCAGGAGTAGTTTTGGGAGTTTTTAGTAAACGCAGGAGAGAGAGAGGCGTGTGGTGTATCTTTGAGGCATCTGAAGGGGAGTATTTATAAGGGCACTACTCGTCTTCCAGTCAACACGTGAAGAAGCTGTGGAAAAAATTTTGTATGCCGAGCCCCAAAATTTAGGAACCCCTCACCCAGGCGCCACTGTCCCTGTCTTATTCCGCGTCCTTTTTAGTCCACGAGTACAGAGTACATACCTGGCATGCTAATGTGTCACGTGAAATGAATGGCAAGACCGTATATAAATTGATGGGCAGCGACAGCGTAGCTACCACAAAATGTTTCGAAGTGCTATTCTCATTTTTCGCCTATCTTTATTATTATTAAAACAAAATTTTATCCATTCATTTTATTTTATATCTTTTATTTTAATTTGGTAGTAAAAATAATTTCAATTGAATTCTTAGACGATCCTTACCGGCTAAATATTCTTCAAACAATATTAGGGGTATGTTTGGTAATGAATAAAATTTTTGGTGAGAAATTTTGTAAAGTAAAAATTGTTAAATGATGTGATATGATAGGGGTAATGATAAGTAGTAAAAAGGATAAAGTTAAAATAGATAGATTAGTTATGTGAATAGTTGTGTAGAATGATTGAAAAGTAGGGTAGTCGTATAGAAAAATGTGAAAAAATGATTAAAAAATATGATAGTTGTGGAGAATGAAAAATTTTAGATTGAAAAGTTTTAACTTGACATATTTTATTAATTGACAAACGCACCCTAGAAAAGAAAAAATTATTTAGTCTCGGAGAAGCAAAATTACTCTGTTGAGAGCCACAAGATAAAGAAAGAGAAAAAGTTGCTCTAGCTGTGCGCTATGAGCACACTCATTTAAAAAAGCCATGATATTGTTAGCCTGAGCTAGCCTGACCCAAAAAAATTTAGTTTTTAATTTTTTCTTTTTAAAATTAAAATTATTATTCTAGATATATTTAATCTATAAACTAATTGTTGTCATTTTGAAAGATATATATTTTTTACTTTTTAAACATGAGATATTTTAATCAATTTTAACGATTAAAAATGACTTTAATATCCTTTATTTAAAAATTAAAAAGTATATATTTTCAAAATAGTAAAATTTAGTTTATAAATGAAATAATCTATATTAATAATTTTATAAAAAAGCAAAAAAATTAGTTTTTTTTTGGCACTTGCTGGGTTATTAGCATCATGCATCCATTTGAAATGTAGGGTTAATTAAGATACATATGCCATTTTGAGCACAATTATTGCATGTGATTCTCATCCTATTAATCTTAATCCTCCATTTGCATGGTGGACGACAGAAAAAATCCAATTCTTCGTCGTGATCTTGATGAGAAGGTTCCTTTTCTCAGTTTTAAGTGGCCAGCAGCAAAAAACAATGAGAAACTCATGTTTGCATACTTTATATATTTTCTATAATTAACTTGCAATATTAGGGAGGATGTCAAAACTCTTCAAACTGGAAACACCACTCAAAGTCATTACTCTCACTTAGAAGATATTACTCTTATATGGGTTTCGAACCTACACGGCCGGACAACTACCCATGGTTAGTACCAACTGAGCAACTCGGTTGGTAGTAAGGGCTTGTTTGGTTGATTGATTTACAATAGGGACTTGTTTGTGCTGGCATAGAAAATCAGTTTCTGAGGACATTTACTAATTGACTCCTATGATTTCTCATAGTTTTCTCTCTTCTACACATTTTCTTATAGATAATTTAATTATCTAACAACTTTATTCTTTCAGCTTTACTTGTATATTTTTATTCTTTTTTTTTTTTACAAGTACTCTATTTATTTCAACTTTATTTATACTATTTTATATCATTCATATAATTTTTAAAATATTTTATTCCCTCTTACCCACTTTTCACACAATTTCAAAATTCTACCAAAATTCACGTTACTAGACAGTACCTTTATTGGCTATGGTAGGTCCAATTCACTGGTGGCAACACCTTTAACACATTTTTCTATTGCTCAGCATGACATCATCTGCCAGACATTGCAATCAAGAAGAAAGGCTAATGGATAACACTCAAGAAGTAAGGCTCATGGACAACTCACACTTCTGGCTTCCATTCAATGCAAAAGTTTGCATTTAATTATACGTTTGCAGGAAAAAACAAAAAAAAAGGAAAATTTGCGCGCCCTGGTGATAAGCGGCATTTGTTAGTGTCAGGGAGACGTGGGAACATTTTGGAGCGCGATTTAATGCACTCGGATGTATTAAATTCATTTTAACTTATTTTATTTATTTATTTTTGAATTTTTTTTATAAAAGTGTTAATCTAAGTGTATTTAATATGTGTATCAATTTTTACCATTTTTGGAGTATTTTAGATATTTATTTTTTATTTTTAAAAATCAGTGACATTTTAGGTAATTAGATTAACAATTATATAAAAAAATTTCAAAAATAATGAGTTAAAATGAGTTAGCGCACCCGGGTGCACTAAAGCTCAGTGCACCCGGGTGCATTAAATTGGGCTCCGTAACATTTAGCCTTCTTCTTGATAGGTGGAAGCAAGTACTCTTCCTTTTTTGATAATTGAAAGCGTGTTGTCTTGCTTTTAGAAAATTATAAAAATTCTTAAGCTTAATTTTAATATAAATTGAGATATGATGTAAGTACTTAATAAAAAAAACTGCGCATTATGAACTAAGATGTGCAGGTGCATGGAGTCTTAGCTTCAAGTTTGGAAGCCAGCAAATAACTCCATGTAATGCAACAAAAAATTTACATTTGCGTTATCTTTTTTCTTAATTATTTTTTACTTTTAGCCGAACAGTTCAATTTTTTAGATTTTAATATTTAAAAATAATTGTTAAACATTTTTCCAAGAGTTATAAAATTTCATACGTAAGAAATACATGTTTGAGCTCACGTGTTAGTACCCAAAAAAAAAAAAAAGGTAAAAGAAATAGAAAACGGATAATGCAAATGTTCGCATTGAAGTGAATTGGATGGAGCTCCACCAACTCACGACAGACACACCAACAAAGAAAGAAATGGATAAAACAAATTGGGAAGTATATGCTAGAACTGAAACGTGGTTCAAAACGCACGAAAAAAATATCTGTTGAAATGTGGTCCAAAATCACCCACGGCTCTCTTCTGCCTACCAAATCACATCATACAAAAGGTACACCTCCGCGGCCGGCTGCAATTTCATCAATCGATTAATTTTTAATAATCAATTTTTAAGCATCTTACAAGACTCACGCTGTTTTGAATTTTAAACGTAGGATATTTACATTTGTTAGGGCCGAGATCACTTTGCAAGCACACAGAAAATAATAATGTAGATCGACTTTAAGCTTACTCCATTAAAAATAATAATTAATTAATCACCAAAAAATTACAACTTTCCTTCCACAGGCAACAAACTGCCTCTCTAAAAGAATCTCTCATTCTAGACTCTCTCCTCTCCTCGTGATCCCTTTGTCTCTGTATTACCTAAACCTAAAAACTATATGTGTATTTATAACTCACTCATAAAACTTACATAACCCATATGCAATCCCAACCAAACTCAACTAAGATACGCATAATACAAAACACACATAACACCATTAATGTAAAAGTTCAGCAAAATTCAATTCATGTAAAAATATTGTAAAATTCTTTATTTTATGTTATTTTTTATTATAATGGGAGAGGGGGTCGAACCTTCGACCTTATGGCGCCTGTCTACCATGTGCTACCAGTGGAGCAAGCCCTAAGGCACCTATAATATTCTTTATCGACATATGATTAGATTGATAAAGTTTTCAACTTTCCTCAAAAGTGGAAATCAAATGGCTTAATTAAATTAATATATGAAACCCAAACCATTTATCTTGCTTGAAAATATACTTATATCATTGCAAATCAAAATATTTTTTAAATATATATTCTTTTTTAAAAATATATATTCATGTATCACACTTGGCATAAAATTTTAACGTAGATAGAGATCGTTAATTGATATTAATATTATAGTATTTTATATATGAGTATTTAATGCTGAATTTTTTATTTCCTATCTGGAAAGGATATGTTAAAAATGATGAGTGATTTAGGTTTCGTCTAGTTTGAATATATAATAACAAATTAGTATCTGTTTCTTAGGAGGTAAAAATAATTTCTTCTCCTTACTCTACATTTTTTAATATGATTTTACATTTTAAATATCTATGTATCATCTTTTTCTATTATTTTCTTTATTTTGGCTTTATTCTCTTTACTAATAATTATTATCTTTATTACCTCATATTATTCTGATATTTTCATAAATATTTTTTCCTTCTTTTCGTACCAAACTGACCCTTAATGAAAGAATTTATAATTAATAAGTAATTTTAATGGTGATATATTTGCTCTAGCATAATTTATTTTTCGGCATATACTGTATATTACTAAACGTTATAATTATCACGAAATTAAAGATTGTCGACAGCTATTTTAGATCAAAAAATTTTATGAAGTTATAAATAATCAGAAAAAAAATGTAATTTTCTCATTTTCGGTGCTTTTCTTAGTTTCCAATTAGCTAAACTAACCCTCCCAGCTGAAAATGCCAAATGAAAGTTCAATTTCAAATTCCCAAGTAGAGGCTTTTCCAGCATCAAGCAGCATCAGGAGGGCAGGGGAGGCATGCAGTAGTGAGATTCTGATACGTGCTCTAGCCAAAGAGGTGGAGGCCACTCCTGAAAAGAAAAACTGGACCCACCACCCAATTACAACTTCTGACTGGCCATCAAAATCCCAATCTCAATTTTTCCATCTCCACGTTTTTTTAATACCATTTCCGTTGCTATCCATCGTTCAACGCGATTTTGAATTTGTAATTAGTGACATGACGTGAAGAAACGTGCACGAAATCAAAGTCGAACGGACATTACCACTTCAGTGCATGCGTATGTACCCATGCCTTTCTTTGCCTGTGTTTTTTTTTTTTTTTAAAAAAAAAAAAAAATTCTTATAAAGGATTTATCTGTGCCTTTTTAAATCTTAAAAAAAAAAAAAAAGGGCACGACATCAACATGCACAAATCAACGTCGAACGGGCATTAGCACGTCAGTGCATGCGTATGTATTTATCTGTGCCTTTTTAAATCTTAAAAAATAAAAAAAAGGGCACAACATCAACATGCACAAAAAAAAAGGGCACAACATCAACATGCACAAATCTCTCTCTCTCTCTCTCTCTCTCTCGGTATGTTAGATGTGCACTTTGCATTTCGGCTCTTTAACTAATGATCAAATTTTTTTCAAAACAAAAAAAAAACGTTCAAATCAATCCGATCCTCTAAATTTGAATTACGCAAGCAATTCACTCGAGCCCCTCGTGGCTTTCACCCTTTTTAAAAGGGGGAGAAGCTCTTTTAAGGCATCCAATTCTCAAAATCATCTCGACTGAAGAGCTTCAGAGGAAGGGAATGGCCAGGCACTGCTGGAGGAGTTTTATGAGAAGATTTTCTTTACCGCAAGCTATTTAGAAATTTTTTTTTTCTCCTTTTACTTTTTATTTTTATTTTTTTATTGTTTGATACTATACGATATGATATTCACATCGGATATTACATCCAGGCTTATTCATTTTTTTATAAGAGTAAGCACCCACCTATCCTTACCAAGAAGAAGCTCAACCTAGATTAAATTTGGATATACAGCTGAATATATATCTATTAAGAGTGGATATACAACCTGTAAAAATAGTATCTATTAAGAGTGAATATCTAATCACTAAAAATTTTGAAAATTATATAATATCAATATATGTAGGTTTTGAAAACATAAAAAAATACACATGGATAAACATGATAAATAATTTAAATTCTTCGAAAAATATTTTAAAATTAAAAACAGAGAGTAAGCATGAGAGTAAGCATAAAAGTCTGTATGCTTACGCTAGTATTGAATCATTCCTCTTTCCAAAATACCAATATAAAGCTTCATCAGCTGAAATGAAATGATGGAAATTATTATTGTAAGACGACGGCTATATATACTGCCGAAAAATGAAAACCATGAAGAGGGAGCTAGATATATAGCACTGAACGCAACTTTAAAATTTCCAAAATAGACTAATTAAATTGCTGCATGATATCCTTATAGCTTTGAAGCTAGAAGCTACGTGAAAAGCCAAGAAAAAAAAAAAAAAAAAAGGGAAAGTAAACGAATCTCTCTGTAAACACTTAGGGTTGGAGAACATATTCTCGAGTTACAAAGTTCTGTGTCTGAGGGAAAGTCAATACCCGAACCAATACCCCCATATGCTTGGTGGTGAAGTGCGATCGTTGGCCAAAACCAGCAGCACCAACTCGCGAGGAGTATAGAAGGTGCGTTCTTGACTCCCCTTTCCCTACCTACAACAAACACGTTTTGTCAGCAATTTATAGGAATTAAAGCCAAACATTTGCATTAAAACAAAATAATTTGGTCCACATGCAATTTTCTCATATATAATTAAGGTCCCCACATGTATTTTATTAATTAATCATTTTTGAATATTTACATCTTTGTCTAAAAATAATAGTTTTCACCCAAACTATTGACTTTTCGAACTATAAAAATATATTAAAAATAATAAAACTATAAATTTTAGTAAATATAAGGATTACATGTGGAATCACATGACAATGAAATGAAAAAAGGCTTTAAAACACTTATTTGTATAGAAGCTTAGAATACTTGTATTGAAGCCCATTAGTGGCCGATTCAAGTTTAATGAGTGAACCGAACTTGAATCCAGCGAACCCAAATATGGGTAGACTTATGCTTTAACCCGCTTAATTAAAAATAAAAGCTGTACCTCTCCTAATTAATGAAACAAGTCACTAGGTTTGGAAGCACGTATAGTGTTACCATTTTTCGAGACGAACCAAATCAGGGATTATCACATGCAAGTGCGGCTTTGATCCTGTCCACAGTGCATGCTATTAGACTGTTAACCGTTGCCACCGATCCCAGAGATAGCTTTGCTGTGGGCACTGAATCGACCAAGATTTGGAAGGCCACAGTCAGGAGAGACCCACCAGGCCCAACTTCACTGCTGCCTCCACCATGCATTGAGGGACCGTCCGGCAGTATGGCAAAGCCAGATGGGAGGAGCGCCACATAGTCCGGATCACCGCCGTTGAGAACCACATTCATCGCGACAATGTCCACCGGGGCGTAGATCACATAAGAACCAGTTGAGTCAGTGCAGCTCTCTTGCAGTATCAGCATGTTGCTCTGGCTTGAATTTGCACTCTGCACAACTCATCAGGAGACAAATCAAAAACCGCCCCCATTTAATTAGTTCGAACGCATAAATTAATTAGATTTCTCGCTACCTTATACATGTTTACGAAAATCTTAGCAGCAGTGCGTGGACACGAGTTCTTTGTCCACACATTAGCCATCGTTACACCAACATTCAGTATTTGAAAGAACGAAGGTTGATTAGAGGACTTACATTTACGCGCAACAGTGACACACAGTTCCCTGGATCTCGGCCATTGGCAATGTGAGCCATTTCTTGAACAAGACCACCATTTGATAGGATGTCCCACTGTTTGTACCATCCAAAATGTTGGTCATTTGATGATTAGACACTAGTTATTCATAATTTACAAATAAATTCCAACTATAGAGATAAAATTATTTAGGAATGCCTCTATGAAACTCTTCTTTTATATCACTTTTCTATTTTGAATATTTTGATAGTTAATAAAAAATTTATTTCATTTATTATATTTAATATGATTTATAGTACCTTAGAACTATTTTACTTATCTAGTATTACTGTGCACGGGCCCCATCTACAAATGTGTAAAATTAATATAATAAAATAACGTTATATTAAATATAATTTTTAAAGTTTTATTTTTATCATATAGACTGTCTAAAATATCATTTCTATGTGGATAAATAATCTTATAAATTTTTATTATATTCTAATATATGTGAATGAATTTAAGCATTTTTTAAATTTACACATAAATATTCCTATTTTAAAGCAAATTGGATTATGTACATGTTTGATTTAGATGAAAATTGGTCTCCTAGCTAAACAAATTATGTTAAATACAATTAATAGATCGGATTTCCTATCAAGCATCAAAAACTTAAAATTTAAAGGAATTATATGGAACCACTTCTTTGTAACTAAGCAGACCGAAAATTAAGAAATTGAATAGAGGCAGTGTTCACTTAGAATTGATTTGCCTTATGTGTAGTAGACTCGGGGTTAGGGGTGTTAATGGATCGAGTAGGACAGGTTGGAGCCTAATCCTAATCCTAACCCATTTAAAATATCACAACCCTAATCCGTTTATTAACCCATTTAAAATATCTCAACCCTAACCCATTTACAGCCCATTTAGTAAACGGATTAGTGGGTTGTTAATGAGTTATATAGCAAATAACCTGAAAGCTTAGACTCTAGTAGATGATGATCATGCAGGGAGAGATGAGGGAGTATTTTCGGCGTAGGGGAAATGAAAATAGGGCAGTAACTGGAAAATGGAATTAGGGCAGCATTGGAAAAATAAAAATTAGGTGATTGGAGGAAAACTTTGAGAGGAAAAATAACCAAGGGGTTTACACATATATATAACTTTAATGAGTTAAGTGAGTTAAATGGGTTGAACGAATAAAATGGGTTGAACAGGTTATATGGGTTAAATGGGTTATTAAACGGGTTGACGAGTTATAAAATTTCAACCCTAATCCATTTATTTAATTAAACGGTTAAACGGGTTGACGAGTTATAAAATTTCAACCCTAATCCATTTATTTAATTAAACGGTTAAACGGGTTGGTGGATAATAACCTATTTATTTAGAAATCCCAATCCAAACCTATTTATAAACTGGTTGGACGAGCGGGTTAATGGGTTGACCGTGACCATTAACACCCCTACTCGAGGTGTAACAAAGTCTTCTGAAACTAAGGCCCTTACAAAGGCCGTTACATGGTTGCCTCATTGCAAAATAATCTCAATAGCAGTTCATGAATTGTGCCGGCTTGGGTACAAAAGTTCGACATTGTTAAACAGCTTGTAAAATTTCTAGTTTGTACGAGTGAGAATAAGTTAGGGAACTTGGCATGTTACTTTGGGATGGAACTGGCCAATTTCAACATAATAGCAAAGCTAGATCTATGTTCGTTTACGTTTGTCCCTATTTATAATATATGTACCCTTATAGTATGTGTGGGTTCAACAAATCAATGAATGCTTGAATTAAAACAGTCCACTGTAACATGTCATGCATCTGTGAAAATGTTCACAAATTTCAAACAGTTGACTAGAAAGATTCTCAATATCGCTTTGACTCGATAGGAAAGGAGGATCCAATGAATATGAGATAGAATTTTGGGTTACCTCATTTCTGGAATTTTCAGCTCGAAGGAAGTCAAAGACTCGCTTGGGTGGAACCGGAAGCCAGAATGAGGTGGCAGCACTTAAAACAATACCAGGAGGCCTTCCAGGATCGTCGATGCTCTTTCGGGTCATTACTCGAACATCTTCTGCCCCGCTTCCTGATAGGGTGGTCCATGTGTGAGCAGTTGAAGCACTCACCCCAGAACAAAAACTAAGAACCATTCTCTCAGCGAGCTTTAACATGCTCTTTCTCCCGTCTTGGTTTGTAATCACTGCTCAATACCCAATAAAATAAGCAATAAAATGCTCTGATCCTACAAAAAATAAAATTCTGCAAGTCCAGTATCATTAACCATATATGCCAAATAAACAAACAATTAAAGTTTTATTGTCTTCATATCCAGCCATTATGACTCAATTCAGATTTTGAGCACTAAATCCAGGAAATTAAAATGTCCGGCTATGAAAAGGTGGTATTTCTTCTACATATATAAAGTTGGTAGGTTTTTTTTTTTTAAATTTCATATGTATTACATTATGTCAATTAGTATTATAATTTAGCTACGAAATATTGTTATAGTTTTTCTGTCAATATTCCATAAATATCTAACTAATAATTTTTTTTTTCCTAATAATAATTTTTAAATACCCACTCGGTCGACTCTCCCACCAAAATTCCAGAACAACAACCGTCACCACCAAACTAACTTACGAACAGCACTTAACATGAATAAAAATAAAAACATACAAGCGCATCAACCCTTTTGATGCATTGACTGGCGTTATTATATATATATATATATTATAGTATCTCAATTGATAGTACAATCAGGGGACATTCTTACAAGTAATTTATTTAACAATAATGACTGGGTGTTATAATTGTATGTTCACTATTTCAAGGTAAGAGTTAATGCCCCGTATGATGACAACATGACACGCACCAACGAGGTGGTGGCCAATGTTTTGAAAACCGAACCAAGTAATGGACCGATTTTGTGACTGGTTACCGGTTTATTCGGTTCAACCCGTGCAAACCGAAGGTTAAACCGCAGTTGAACCAGAAAAACTAGTGAACCAAAATGTAACCGGTTCATAGTCCGACCTGTTCAACCGCTGGGTTCGGTCTGGTTCTTAAAACACTGATGATGACATGAGTTACAACAGTTCATGCCCTGTTTCAATATTCATTACGTTCTAATTACAATATTTTCGATAAAAAAATTTCAATGTGTTCAAAATTTCAGCCGCATAATAAAAATAAAAAAAGATGAAAGGTCACATACAATTCATTTTTTGTGAATATATTGGGTTGGATTGCAGTTACTTGAAGACTAAATTATGCATTTACCTCTGTATATTGCAAGATAACTAACATTCCGTAACACACTTTTAGTGAAGCTTAACATTTTTTTTCATAAAAACTTTATTTAGCGCATAGATGATTATTACTGCTAAAAACTAACTTTTAGCAACAATAATACAACGGATGCTGTAAAATAATTGTTTAGTGACAAAAATTATCATTAACAATGTGGCTTTTAGTAACAAATTCAAAAAAGTGTCATAAAAGTTTTTTGTTAATAGACTTATAGTAACATTACAGTAATAAAAATTAATATGAAATTTTGTGTCAATAAAAGTTTATTTTCTTCTATTGCTAAAATATTTTTAAGTTTGAAAAAGGTAATGGATTTGCCACATATTGGTATGTAATTCGTCGTTATGAATGTTATAATATATTGCATTCATTGTTAAATTCTCTTCTTTCTTTTCCATAGTGTACTTTCTAAAAGTATCTACTATCTAGATAGTTTAACTGATTTCTTAATAGATACAGCTAAGTTTAAAGAAAATGGGAAATTAATAGTACCCCCAACATCAGCAGCAGGAATGTTACTGGCCATGGTACTGGCGAGGCGCTCACACTGCCTGTCTAAAGTAGCCACCCACCTCTTTGCTCCAAAGGCCAGGCCTGAGTTAACTAGTGGTCTATAGATACTGTGAACAGCTCTGTCATCAACTTCCACATGTTCCACCCATACAACCTATATATCCATCCAAATTTCCAAGACGATCATTAACATTCATGTGCTCATGAAGCTAGCTAGTGATCATCCATGACTGCTCATTGAAGTACTACTGTACTAATGAAGTATTTAATAGATTACCTTCGAGTAACCATTCGGCATTTCTTGGATCAAACAGCCCGACGGTCGTCTTCGACATCTCAACACAGGGCTAGGGCGTAAACTATCCAAAGAAACATCAACCACTGCCCAAATACCATCTGAATGTTGTTTGCAATACCTTACGAAGTAGCTCTCCCTTGTGGGAACCAATGGGGACGGGACTTGGAATTCAGCAGACATCTGATCAATAATACACCAAGGTTTGTCAATAAATGTTAATTGAAAACCATGGGGATTTACTTAAAAAAAAAAAAAACCATGGGGATGGAACTTGGAACATTCGCAATTAAGATATCAAATATTTTGGCTATATTAATCTAAATGACAAAATTAAATGTATCACTGCTTCATAAATTAATTAAGAAGATACCCTTTTCCCAGATATCTTTCACTAAATTAAATAAGAGGCGGAGTGGAATTGAAGAATACCACTTGCAATGCTCCGTTGTAGTTCCCAGCTACTCCGGTTGATAAGACTTCAAGAGTTAAAGCCCTTGAAACAATGCCGGAGAACACACTCGACCACTGATTCTGGTCAATTAATTACCACAAGCAAAAAATTAAAAATATCATAGTTGAATAATTAGTAAAACTAGTTACATTCCAAAATGGGCATGAAACATTTTTTTTATTTCTGTTTTAGTTTCCGAAATCATATCAAAAGCCTACCACATCCATGAGAATCTCGACGAGGTTGATATGGTTCATGATCACATCAGCGGATTCACGGGAAGCTTCGGATTTCAACCCAAATGGCTTTGGGCCGATCCCTCTTGGGAAGGCTCGGACGTACTCTTCCTCATTTAGAATCTCAGTAGAGCCATCGAGGTCTGGCATCCACAAGGGCTCTTCCAGCTGCGCCATTCTTATCAGCTCTTCCATTGCCGCAACCGCCAGCTCGATAACCATGGGCTTCTCTATTTCAGCCGAGGGTGCTGGAACCGAACCGGAGATGGACCTTAGGAGATCGCTTGAACCATACATTTCTCCAGTACTTATACCTGCTGGCTGCACCCCGAAAATGCCAATACCAAGATCAAGCGAAGAAGAGCGTTGAGAAATGTTAGGTGGGGCTAGAGGGTACGCTACCATTGGCTTGCCGACGTACTTGGCCGCAATGCCCGAGATCCTATCTATCTGCAGGATTCATGCATGGAATCAGGATCCCCAAAAAAGAAAAAAAAAAAAAAAATCCATGTGAGTTGTGAGCGGAACAAAAAAGAAACATAAAAAATAAATAAATTGATATAAGGCTTCTACCTCTTCCCTCAGACGAGCATTCTCAAGCCTAAGGTGATGCTCGTCGAATGACATTTCTCCCAGGGCAGTAGGACCGCCGCAGCTGGGGCAGGAAGCGTTGCTTAGTGCTTCTTTGTATCGAATGTTTTCCGCTCGGAGCTTCTCGTTCTCGGCTCGTAGCTGAGAGTTCTCTTGCCGCTCATGATGGTTCTGCAGAGAGAGAGAGAGAGAGAGAGAGAGAGAGAGAGAGAGAGAGAGAGAGAGAGAGGAATCAGCAAAGAATAGCAAATTACACACCCAGAAATAGAAAAAAACGCTCTTCTACAAATTCAAGTCCAAGGAACTAAAACCAAATTCAAAAAAAAAGAAAAAAAGAAAGAAAGAAAGAAACCTTCCCTACAAAGAAGGATCCGTTTTATTTTCCAAGGACATAAACGCATTTAATTAGTGGGTCAGTTAAATAAAATCAAACCAATGGTTCGTTCAGATTCAACATTTCATAATGGCCCACCAATTCAACGGCACAGATTCTTTTATTTTATTTTGCGCCTGACAAACTAACGGCTGAGACATCTATGGAGGAATATTTAGGGCCACGTGTGGTGAAAATACAGGTGACAAACGCCGAAACCTGCCTCCGACTCTCATGCTGGTAAACGTGGTCACGGGTGATCAGAGGCAGCAATATATGCAGCTGTAGCAGCCATATACGCAGAGAGAGAAAGAGCGTTTAGGTTCCTCACCTTCATCTGGGTGCGCTTGTTTTGGAACCAGAACTTTACTTGGAGAGGCTCTAACCCTAACTCACGGCTCAGTTCTTTCCTTTGCTTGTCATCTGGATGTGGGCATTCCTTAAAGAATCTGAGGAACGAAATCAAACAACAATTTCAGTGGGTTCTCGCTGTTAAAACCCTAATGTCAACAGTACTACAGATTAGAGATCTTACATTCTTAATCGGCTTGTAATTTTTATAGACGAAACAATATTCAAATATCAAACATTTTTTCTTTCCTCCTTGAAAAGTTCAGGGGACTATATGAAATACATGTTGAATGAAATATCATTTTCCCCAGAGCAGTGTTTTGAGTACATACGATTCCATTTCCTGGATCTGATGTTGGGTGTGGCGGTGATAGCGCTTCTTCTTGGGTCTTTGGCTTGGATCCTGGTCTTCGCCTGATGCCACACCTTCGACATTTTCGCTGCCGGACTTGCTCTCAAAGTCTTCATCCCGCATCTTCACCATTTCGCTTTCTGGAGTGTGGGACATGTCGAAAGGGAGAGGGAGATGGCCTTGCTGTCCCTCCAACATGTTTGGCTGGAACATTTTATACCTACAAATCCTTGAGGAACGCAAAGCTACAAATTTCTCAATTTACCAAGACGAAAGAGAAATAAAGGAAGGGAGGTCATGAGAAAGAGGGAGCTTCTAAGAAAAATCCGATATCTGTGATCTAAGAGAAACATATGAATGCATAAAATCTCTTGTATCATAAAACGGTGGAAGAAGCCATGTGTGCTGTGGGGGCGCACATGAAGTAGAGGAATACATGCAAGGGCAAAGAGCCACTCTCTCTCTCTCTCATGGGAGAGAAGAGGATAACGCGTTTCCCGGGTTCCGAGAAGGATTTGCTAAAGGAAGAGGAGGCGGCATGCAAATAAAAAACAAAAAATGAAAAAAAGCGGACGCAGATGCAAACGGGGGAATGAGAAAAAGAAAAAGAAAACGGCCTAAGAAAAAGACAACAGTAAGGAAAAATTCAAAGCAAGTTTGACTTGCTGACCTGACCGAGTGTGAGTCCAGACGATCCAAATCCACCTCCATTCCTCCTCATCATCGGCAGCGGCACGTACCCTGCCGGAATCATTACTCCTACCGGCATACTCTCTCTCTCTCTCTCTCTCTCTCTCTCTCTCTCCCCTTAAAGGTTTGCTGGTAAGATGCTCCGCTGGATTTCTGAGAAAAGACTGGAAACCGTTTTACAGACAAGTCGATGCCGTGTTTCAGAACGGTCAGAGATCAACGTGCCAAACACGAGGAAGAGAGAAATGAACAAAGCTCAACTCTCTCTCTCTCAGACTATCTGAAACAAGCAAGCAAAGAAATGAATTCGAGACGTCGGGGGCTTTGGAAACCGCCCATCTCTTAAATTTACCGATCGACAAGCTGGCTAGCAGATGGTTTCGAGCGATTACTTACTGATGAATTCTCTTCTGTTTGAAGCTATGGGAGGACCCAAATGAGAGACTGATGAGATCTGTGTTTCTAGGCCATGGAAACGAACGGGTTGAAGCTGACCTCTGCAGCTTGGGATTTCTGTTCCGGTTATTGTCGTGGGAGGTGCAAGGGATAAGAACAAAGAAAGGAGTGGGAAAGAAGAGGGGAAAGAAGGCGAAAGAGAGGCAGGCGGAAGGGGAACAGGTGGAGAAGATGCACAGAGAGGAGTAATTGCTGAGTGCATAGAGACTTAGAGAGGGTGCAATAGCATTTATTGAGAAAGAAGGGTGTTATTGCTCTGGGGAGAGAGAGAGAGAGAGACATAGAGAGAGAGAGAGTATTAGATAGAGAGAGCGTCTGTGGTTATTTTGCTAATGAAGGTTACCAAATATCACATGAAGAACACCAGTTTTTGATTCCATCCATCGCTCTCAAACCAGTCTTCTATTTCAACCAAACCAATCTGGCAATCTCGATTTGAAGCTGACCGTGTCGACGTGCTAGTTAATTAAGTAAGGGTGGAATTTAGCCGGTGGGGTCCACCATAGGACTTTTCATCAACTCCCTTGGCACTCCACGTGGAAAATCTCAAAAGCAACCTTTCGAGAAATTAATTAGTGGAAGCTTGTTTCATGGATCATGATCTAACTTTTTTTAATTTAAAAACTTTTACTTTGAAGTACTTACTATGTTATTAGTGGATATTTATCTATAATGTCAAAATCACTTCAATTCGATATTTATATATTTTTAAAGTATATCATCTTTTAAGAGTGATAGAATTTAAAATTGAACATATGACATTTAAAATTTTTTAATACACATAGTTTGGGAATTACTAGCGAATATATATGAAGATATTATAAATATATATTTTTTTATTGTGGCACCTTCTTGGATGATTAGGCACCTGACCGAGGACAACTCCAGGATAGTATCTTTACTAACTTTGAATCCCAGATCTCCCACCCTACACGCCCTTATGCATACTTATGTCAACCACTATATTATAAGCGGTTTTGATTTTTAGAGTTTTTCCAATACATTTACCATATTCGACCAAATATACTCACCCTATTTCTAAAATCTTAAATATATCCACAAGTTTGAATTTAATACTAAAAAATGCCATTTTATCACAAACCATTAGGTAAGTTAAATAATCTAATTAAATGATGGTTAAATTTCTTATAAAGGCCTAAAATACCCCCAATGTAAAATAATAAAAGACGAAAGAAAACAGAAAGAAAATAAAAATAGGACTACCTAGATTTAGAGCTTCTTTATAATTAGGGTAACAATAAACTATTGCAAAGTTACAACGAAATGACTCTTTTGGGATTAACTACAAATGTGATGGATAGATATAGAATTATTTGCAAAAATAACTTTTTAAGTTTGTATATTTATGATTTTAACATTGTGATTTTGATATTTACATGTATAACCCTCTAACTTTTAATGTTATGCAAAAATAATTTTGTCAGGTTAATTAGATTTCAAGAATGATAGTCAAGTGTATGACATGCATATTAGATTTTTGACATACATGAAAACTAATATGATATAAATGTATTTGACATGAAAAATGCATCTCACAATATTATTTTTTCCAGACATCAAAACTTAGAAGGTTATAATTGCAAGGAATTTTTATAGTATGCAATAAAATTTGACCAATATTGCATTCTTGTCTCCAGGTTTGTCAAAAGTGTAAATATGCTCATTCTGATGTCGTTAAAGGTTTTTATAAAATAATGATAATGTTTTTTAAGCCAAGTGACAAACTTGAAATCTTTCTGAATATTGTAGACATATTTTCTATTTTATTATTTTATATATTATTATCTTTATTTTTTGCAAATGTTGTGCAAATATACTTACAACATTTGAAAAATTGTGTGTATCACTTGATTTAAAGGACATTATTGTTATTTTACGGAAAATTTTAACGGCATCGTAACAGATGGAACGTGGATTAGGACAGTTAGTGAATGATTGTTCAACAATAGTCATGTCTATTGGTTTGCATAATAACTGTTAGTGTTAATGGTTAGCATACATTAATGATTAATATGCTAACTAATATTGCAAATTGTAGCCACACGACAGTTTGCAAAGTGTTGTAATCTGCATTCTAATGAAAAGATACACTCGTAATTTAAGCAAACCTTGTAGACATATTTGCACTTTCAACAAACTCAATGACACAAACAAAAAATTGATTAAAATTTGTAGTAATATTCGCAAAAATTCCTATTTGCAAATATTAAACATATGAGGTTAAAACATAAATAGTAAAAATTTTTGCAAATATTTTTAAAAACAACATAGGTATATCTGATATTAAGGTCAAAATGTAATGGATATGTTTGACAAAAGCGCTTACAATTTAGAAAAAATGTCCCTTGTACACCCGAGTTTTTAAATATTACATTGGCAAATATGATAAGAAGTACGGAATTAGTTATGTCACTTCACCAGGAAATCTAGTCCATGGAAGTGTTTAATTTTGTCCATTTAATTAATGCTATAAACATGACATCAATTTGTCCATGCCTATAACACCTGATAGTTCCCAAAAGGAAATGTTCCGGCTAGGTAGGGGGTCATGTACCATTTTAAGGATTGCAAATTTTAGAAAAGAGATACAAAAGCCTAAAATTTTCTAAAATTTGAACTCAGGCACAACATTTCGCAATAGTTCTTTGGCGTATTAGAAGAAGACGCATAAATGGAACAATAATGAAATTAAGCTGATAAAGGTTCTTCAGTATTACTGTCACAAATATCAATAGTTCTTTGGCTACTTAGCCCACCCCAATAAACTTAATTTTTAATTTTTTTTACTTTTTTGTAAACTTATTAATCTAGATGTAATTAATATATAAATTAAGTTTTACCATTTTTTTTTATGAAAAAGTTTTACCATTTTTGGAGATATACATTTTCAAAATTTTAAATATAAAGATATTTTATTCATTTATAGTGGTTAAAATTGCTAAAATAATTCTTTGTTTAAAATCACATATATATATACAAATATCTAAAAATGATAAAACCTATTTTATATAATAAATACATCTAGATATTCCAAAAAATAAATACATCTACATTAATGATTTTACAAAAAAAGTAAAAAAAAAATTTTAAATAGATTTTTTAGCATGAGCCAAGCCACTACTAAGCACAGGTTAATAAGATCATGCGTAATATAAAAATATGAATTAAGTGACAGCATAGCTCAAAGAACAAGGCCTTGTATAGGAATTTAGTTTTGCCAGACAATTTTTTTTAAAAAAAAAACATCGATCGAAATTAAAAGAGCAAATAGTAGGAATAATTTCATTAAAAGTTATTGAAAAATTAAAATCTCTGAGATAGACTTCACCAGCATGTTGAAATTATAGGAACTCAAAAAGTTACTTAGATTAAATTAATCTTGTGGAGAGCCTTTTTAGGCTATTTATATGATAAATGTTCACAGTGACAGGGAATATTGATTTTCAAGAGAAAAGGGTCACAAGTACAACTGCCGTTTTCCCACTAAATGCTGACCCTTTTTGCCCCGTCAACCTTCGTTTTTGGACCACAGTCAAATGATTGCATGCTTTTTGCAATGAAAAGTTTCATGGACTTTAATAAACAAATTAAAACAATTGATTGAACTGACAAAATAACTAAATAAAGGTAAATAGACCAATTCAAATTAAACAACCGAAAAGAATATATTCACTTGGGCTTTTAATTCAACAAAGCATGACCTGAAAAAAAAATGACATATAGGAGAATAAAGTCATAGGGCCTTCCTCCTCCTCTTCTTCTTCTTCTTCTTCTTCTTCTTCTTTTTTTTTTTTTTTTTTTTTTTTTTTTTTTTTTTTTTTAAAGGATAGGACCTATTTTGAATTAGGGTTTTTGTGGGAATCTGTAGTCGGTATCTCATAGAGGGAGGGGGGAGGGGAGCACATGGAAATCCAAGTTGGAGCCAACCCACAAATATTAAATGAAGCAGCAGGGACGCCAGACGCTGCATGGCTCCCTCTCTTTACGGTGTTCATGCCCCCCTCTCCCAGCTGTTAATTAAAATAGATACTGGCCTTGGCGTCCATCTATCTCCCCACTGCTCCCTCTCTCTCTCTTCTTTGATCCAGACCATCCATCCCTCAGCTTACAGGCATCTTTTTTTTTTTTTTTTTTTTCCTGAAGCAGTCGTACCACTACAAGGAAATATAATTTTGTGATGAACTTTTTTGCGGCCAAATTTGGCTATATTTGATCAAATGCAGCCAAAGATTTGACTGCATTTGACCAAATGTAACAAATCCTACATCAATTTCAGCAAAAAAAAATTTAATACTACTTGTAATCAAAATTTAGTGGCTACTTTAAATATGATCCTGATTGTATTTAAAATAAAAAAAGGCTATCTGTAACCAAATGTCACTCATCAAAAGTAACAAATGGTTTGGAGCTAGATAATTAATTATAGCCAAATAATTAGTTACATCAAGTATAATTTACTATAGTGTATATGCAGATGGATTGATATTCAACATATATTATTTGAGCCATACTTCTATGTGACAAGATTTCAATCTAACCCATACCTTTGGGCCCTCCTTAATGGTGATATAAGATCCATTCTATCTATTCTGTTTAGCATCTTTTGTTGAACTAGAGGATTAAGTTTCATCCGAATTCAAGATGTGTGCAAGCAACGTATGCTTTAAAATGCATAATTATGTGTAAGTCATGAAAAATAGTTAGATTCATTCATATATGCATTAAAATATAAAAATAATTTATAAAACCATTTATACACATAAAAATAATATTATAGATAATTTAGAGGTTGAAGAGATAGTTTTTAAATTAATATTTAAGCCAATCAATTTTGTTACATTTATTTTACACATTTTGTTAGATGTAGCTTATGCACATCTTTGATCCAAATGAAATTAAATCTTCTAACTGAACAAATAATTTTAAATATGTTGTGCAGAGTGAATTTCAGATCATGGTCAAGATGAGCCAAAATAGATGGAGTTATTTAACTTAGTTACATTGAAATGGATCCTATATGTATACATAAGTGCTACAGTACAACTGCAAATGGCCCCCACATCAATATTGAAATTAAAATATAACTCTTAAATTGCATTTAGAATCATTTGTTTCAATGACATACTGGTGTCATCTGAATCAAGTATGCATATGGACCTCATCAAAAATGATGTGAAATTAATTTAATAATGTAGTTTAATTTAAATATCAATTTTAAAGTTATATCTTTAGCAATTAAAATATTGTATTTGTGTATGATTTACTGATTACATAAAGTACTATTATTATTATAATACATTAGTGAATGAATCTAAATTTTTCATAATTTACGCATAAATATATATTTTTTAAGAAAATGTAGCCATTCAAGAATTTGATTGGAATTTTTAGTACTATAGTAAAATAAATAATTGGATCCATTTGATTATTTTTAGTTTATGATGGAGGTGGACCCTACTTTCAACGGGTAGTACCCTAATTAGCTAGGATATATAGTTAGTTGCACCCTAAAATTTTGCACATACACATATTAATCTAATGGAACTTGGGTGTATGGACCTTTGCTTTCTGTTTTTATTTTTTAAAATTAAAAATTTATTTATTTTTCAGTAGATATTTATCTATGATGTTAAAAATTACTTCAATTTAAAATTTCAACACCTTTGATAGTGAAATATATAACTATTGAAATTATATATAATATAAAAACTATTTTAATAAATATGCTTTTTAAATATCATTATAAGATGTTTCCTATTCGTGAGGATCAGATGTATGAATCATGTTGCGATCATTCTTGACAGCCATAAAGATATTTTAAATAATTTCTAATATTTTAATATATTATTTAATTATTTCTATCAATATTGTTTTGGTTGCCTTTCGTCCTCTTACTGCCTGGATATATGTATACGTGTCACCTTGAAACAGCTCTTGCCTTGCGTAATGAATGGAGCAGATGGGCGTAAGGTACCCAGGCAGAGGAAAAAGTCTTTGTTTCTGCCTCAAACGTACATCTTTGGCATTCGCACGTATCAGACAGCCACGCTCGATCAATAAAGAAATATTAACCAGGGAATCATAATGCTACTTAAGAGCCGTAAATACATTTTTGTTATCAGGATTCAGGACACTCAACCTGCAGGAGTACTGAGTATCTAACGAATGTGTATTTTAGGAGAAGAATAATAAGATCACTATTTTTATTTAACTTCGAAACCTAGACCTTCTTATCTTAATATTTTATATATACTTATATCAACCATTTAATCATCCAAGTGATGGTAGAGCCGTAAGCGCATTAATAAGTGAGTATATATATGTGTAGGAGTTCAAGATTTTTTTTTTTTTTTGATGAAATGTAGGAGTTCAAGATTTGAAACCAAAGAAAGGCGTCAACTTCCACTTAGATGAACAAATACTAAAATCATTAGAGGTTAGCACATTAACTTATCTTTTAACATTTCGTACGTGAAAGAACTGCAGTACATTAAAAATATTATGAAGTAAATGATACTAGCTAGTAATATAAACAAATGAGCTTGGTTAATTATCAAGCGAATAAAGTAATAAAGAGATTTTTTTTTATAACAATAGATGATGATGATGATAATGGAAAAATCAGTAAGATGAACATATATCACATTAAAATATGTCAAAAGCAGGGATGAAAAAATAAATAAATTAATGAATATGAATTAGCAAGATATATTAAGGATGAAAATTTGTCACTCATGTGGTGCAATAAGGACGGTGAGTTCCACCCACTGTTTTGAAAACCGGACCGAACCAGGCGGTCGGACCGGTCACGTCTCGGTTCGTTACTGTTTCCGGTCCAACCGCGGTTCGATCCGGTTGAACCGGAAAAACCGAGAACCGGTCACAAAACCGGTTCAGTGACCGGTCCGGTTTTAAAAACATTGGTTCCACCACGACACCGCAAATAAGAATTTAAACGAGGCCTTGTGTGTGGGTTTGAATTCTAGTGGAATTTCGGACCGTGAGTTCCATCTTAATGTCAATGCACAGGACCATTAAACATCTCATTGGAATCGTTCATAGTGATCCAACCGTTCACATGATGTGACCTGCACTGGTTAATGATTCTGTTAGCTGTTTTTCAGATCATATATTACAACTGCAGTAGCCCAAGCTCTACGAAATGGACGGTCCAGATTAGTCATAGACGAGCCGTCCCCACTGTCCGTATATGGAGGGCCCCACCACTAACCGCCCTGAAGAATGAGATTCTCACTATTCTTGGTACGTATTAATGTCGCCGTTATCATAATCCTCTTCCCTAATACACGCGGCTTTTGGCCATTGACACGCAAGGGTAGTTTCATAATATTACCCCAAGGTTGACCCGAATGACGAGTCGTTTCCAGCGGATGCTTAAGTTTGCAAACACGCGCGCCATGCATGGCTTTTGGCTGCCCAGCTTTTTAAATGCTTTTTTTCGAAAAAAAAAAATCTGTGGTGAAAGTAGTGGTTCCATCAAATGAATTTTGTAGTAAATATAATGTTAAAACGTTAAAAGTGGTACTTAAATATAGTTAACCTAAGAATAATGATAATCTCAATAATAAAGGAAAATAGTGGGGACGTGTAGTATAAGCAGGCATGGATTTGATTTCTGAGATGACATATACAGAAATATATCTAATAGATGTATTTTATTTTTCCTTGTATTAAGTTAATATTAAGGGTGTATTTGGACGCAACTAAAAGTTTTCAATTTAAAATTTCTCACTTTCAACAACTAATTTATTTTTTTAATCATTTTTTTATATCTTTCTATATAATTATTCTATTTTTCGATCATTTCTACACACTATTCGTACAAGTAACTAATTTATTTTAACTTTATTTTTTTTATCTTAACTATTATCTTTATCATATCGCATTATTATTTTTCAATTTTAAAAATTTTTATTCTAGATTTATCTCTTCCAGAACACATCAAATATTTATGGATGAAGGATGAATGATTTGGCTTCTACCATAATGGTTGCGTGGGCCACCACATGTTCTGTGACATGATTAAAAAGGCGGCCTAATTGGATGAAGGACATCAATCGTTGTTGGGCTCAATTAATAGGTGCGAAGGTGGTACTGAGGTTGTACTTGGACAGGTGGAAATATTTTGGAAGATGTAAATGAAGTCGCTTGTGCGGTCGATGTATATATTTGAAGTAACGATGAAAAAATAGGTAATTAATTGTATGGAGCTGTGGCTAATGTACAATGAGGATGTCTGTCAAGGTTCGATTTTGGTTGTTTCGGTTTAATTCTTATTTTACCCTCTTTATAACTTATTTCTAAAAAAAAAAAAAAATTCTACTTTATCTAATTACTCATGAATCCTTCATCCAAAAAAAAATAAAAAATAACTCATGGATCAATTTGTTTTTAATCTATCATATCTTACTCATATTTACTTCGAGTCGAGACAGTTCTGATTTTAGATTGGTTCAATTCGTTGAGTAATGAACAACAACAACAACGTTATATCAAAACAGTATCTAACAAATTTTACAATTATTAACCATATTTAATCAGGTCTAACTTGATAATTGAATCAAAATATAACTAAGCATGATTTAGTATCACTTGTTCTATTATAATTGCAAAAATCATTTCAATTAAATTCTTAGGTGGGTTGTATCCACTTTACTGCAACACGCAGATCTAAAAAATGATCTTAGACTTGTGGATTATAGGCTTCATAGTATGATCTTATCTACTCTGGCCTGTTAACTCAATGATACAATTTTAAAATATGTCGCATCTTATTTTAAGCTAAATGTACTTATAAACTCCTAGAAACTTTCTTTCCTTTTCGATGTAAAATTTTAGTTCTTGACTAAAATATTTGAAATCATATTAACGAAGAAAATATAATAATATTTTATTAATTTGTCTATATATGAATGATATTCTAGATGTTTTAGATATATAAGTTTAAAATTGATATATAAATGAAATAATTTATTATATTCATTTTATATATCTTACCAATGGGCAGTCAACATTTTTGACTTGGGTGAAGCTTAATTTTTTAATTAAATAAATAAATTATTCTAAATGAATTAAGTGGATTGAATTTTGATTTATCATCATGTATGACCAAACCGAGTGGCAAACTAAAACCTTCAATGGTATACTTATAGCCATCGAGTTGAGGTTTGTCCCGTATTTAAATTATCTGCAAATGCGCTCAAAGAACTTTTTTGGGGTTTAGTTTTGATTTTTCTGAAGCTGATTAGCTATTTCTGGATTAATTAGCTAATGTACAATATACTGAAGCCACCGAAGCAAAGTGAAATAGAAAATTGTTAGATATGACCCGGTTATTTTGCTGAAGCTGCTTAGCTATTTATGTCAGCATACGAGCAGCAGATTGTTGTCAGTATTATATGAATCAATAAATGCTAAATGGAACTGCGTAGTGCGTACTATTTGGACGGTATGGGATATGGGCATGTGCACTTGTTAGGTGCCTGGTGGTGTGAGATTGTTCATGATAAATGGAACTGATTACTATTTGGACGGTCCAAGATCAACCTCCTGTACCGACTAGATTGCTAGGATTTCGTTGACGTTTATCTCACTGCAAGAAATACAAGAAAGTAAAGTAGCAGCAATCAAAATTTAGTGACGAAGCCAATTTGGTTACTAATGATTCATATTTTTTGCTATAATTTTTTATAGCGACGTTAAAATTTTGAGTTTAGTTGCTAGAAATTCATAGTTAGCAATATAAATATATTTTTTGCTAAATCTTTTGTGCAATGGACCTTCAAGAACGATTAATTATGTATAGTTGTTAAAAATTTTTAGCAAAGAAATTCTAATTTTTACTAATGAATGAACATTGTTTGCTAAAGGGATAATTCCTCTTATACCCATAACAAATGCACATAATTCCTCTTATACCCACAACATTTTGTAAATTCTTTTTATACCCATAACATTTCACCATAAATTACTCTTATACCCACACCGTTAAAACCACTGTTATCTATCCCATTAAAAATATGATTTTACCCTTTTAAATTTTTTTTCTAATCAAAATAAATCTACCTTAATATGACTTTCAAGTTATTTAATATCTTGTATTAATGATTTACTGCTATCAATTGAGTCATATTAAGGTTAAATTATCTCAATTAAAAAATTTTAAATGGGCAAAATTATCTTTTCAATAGGGTAGATAACGGTGGTTTCAATGACATGGGTATAAGAAAAATTTAAGGTAAAATGTTATGGGTATAAAAGGAAGTTACAAAATATTGTGGGTATAAGAGGAATTATATGCATTTGTTATGGGTATAAGATGAATTATCTCTTTGCTAAATCCTAATACTCTTGGAGTTCCTTTTCTTATATAATTTTTTTTATGAATTTAATGTGCAATTTCACAAGGGAAATACTATAAAAAAAATTGTTTTCAACTACCGAAATTTTCTTGTGAAAGTTTATGTTTGATTAGATATGGAAGTTTTTTTTATCGACTTATGCACTTTGCCTACCAAATAAGAATTTGGCCGAAAGACGCTTACAAGCTACAAGGAGAATAGTTAACAGCAACTAACTCCTAATACTCTTGTAGTTCCTTTTCTTATATAATTTGTTTTATGAATTTAATGTGCTATTTCACAAGGGAAATAGTATAAAAAAATTGTTTTCAACAACCAAAATTTTGCTGTAAAAGTTTATGTTTGATTATATATGGAAGTTTTATTTATTGACTTATGCACTTTGCCTTCCAAATAAAAATTTGGCCGAAAGACGCTTACAAGCTACAAGGAGAATAGTTTATAGCAACTAACTCCTAGGTTACTTTTCAAACATTTTTACATACATTCAATAAAGTACTGGCTTATATATGCTGGAAGTATATTTTTTATTGCTAAAATATTTTTTCATTTGCTAATAATGGTAATTGTCACACCCCTGAAGAATAGATTTCCTCTTTAGGTCTTGGCAAATCTAGTATCTTTGGCTAGTGGGGATAATTTCACGTTAAGGTATGATATTATTATTTGAGAGGAGGTAATCATGTTAAAGTAAATGGTATTTCGAAATAATTTTTAAATTTCCAAGTGAAATTATATAATGTTTGAAATTTTAATATGGGGCTCCTATATCCACCTGTGCCTTTCGGTCTCTGAGAGTTTCAATTATACCCAAGTCAAGTCATTATATTATACATGACTATATTTATTGGTTCACTTCAATACTGAGTTAGGCATCTCAAGTTAAATCCATAATAGGCCTTCACTTCATTATAGAGCTATCTCTACTTAAACACTGTTCTCTTGGTTTATATCTCAAATGTTAACTTGTCTGTCTATGCTTGAACCTAAGATCAAGGATCTTGTTGGTACCTTAAACTATGCTTATCACTCGCTTTGAATTATATACAGATTTAATTTTTAAATATTTTTCCTATCTTATACATATTAAAGGAGAGAAATATGGTGCATAACTTAGATTTTAATAAAAAATATGAAAAAATAGAAAACTCAAAGAGGGAACTCTGTGAATCGGGACCGCACAAATGTTTACCCATGAATGGAGGAATACTACAAAAATGAATTTGTATTAGCATTATATTTGAGATTGATCCTTATGATTTTCTGAAACTAGGACAACCAACCATCGGGGACGATATACGGCCTACTTGGACGACGTCGAATCCTCCTTCCCATCCTTTTATGCATTTGGATCTATTACATTTTTATGCCGAATGAGGCGAGCATTTACATTTCCTAAAGTATATTTTATTTTTATACCTTAATTATTACATTCTTTGTTGCAAATAACACAATATATGTGAAATTAGGAGTGTTAATAGTTATGGTCAACTCATCAACCCGCTCATCCAACCCGTTTATAAATATGTTTAGGTTGAGATTTTTAAATAATGGATTATGATCCGTCAACTCATTCAATTATTTAATTAAATAAATTGATTAGGATTGAGATTTAATATACCGTTAGCTTATTTAGTAACCTATTTAACCCGTTTAACCTGTTTAATTTATTTAAGCTATTAAAGTCTAATATATATGTAAATCCTTTGGTTATTTTTTTCCGCTAAATTTTTCTCCCACTACAAATATTTTCATTTTTTCACTGTTATCCTGATTTCATTTTCTCATTATTGCCCTATTTTCATTGTTTATTGCACCAAAAACACTCTTTCGCTTCCTCCTACAAGATTATCGTCTGTGGAAGTTTAGGTCTTCAAGTCGTCTACTATACAGCCTGTTAATAGCTCACTAACCCGTTTACTAAATAAGTTATAAATAGTTCAGGATTGAGATTTTTTTAAATGAATTAGGATCATGAGTAGATGTCAACCCGTCAAACCCGATCCTTTAACACACCTATGTGAAATTTATGTGGACCTTCATGAAGGTGAAGCTATTGCATTGTCTAGGGCTAACACAACATCTTTCAAAGCTAAAAACATTAATCATGATCGTCGATTATTTTCACAATTTCCTCATAGTACTCTTTCCAGCAATGACATGCAAAAGCATAGAAATCTAAAATGTTTTTGGAAAATGATAAAATTTTCGAATGAAAATTTTTATATAAAATTTTTTTATATAGGAGAAGTTGTGATATGATAAAGATAATGATGAAGAATAAAAAATAAAGTTAAAATAAATAGATTAGTTGTATTGGTAGTTGCATAAAATGATTAAAAATATAATAATTATATAAGAAGATATGAAAAGTAATTAAAAAGTTAAAGAATAAAAAGTTTTTAAAGTGTGTTTGGAAAGCAATAAAACTTTTGATAAAAAATTTCCGTACAAATTTTTAAAATAGAAGAAAATAATGTGATACGGTAAGAGTAATGATGACAAACAAAGAAAATAAAGTTAAAATAAATATATTAATCGTACAGGTTGATATGTAGTAATGATCGAAAAGTGAATAAATAATTAAAAAATAAAGATGTTGCGGAGATTGAAAATTTTCACTATTTATAACTATCTGACTTTTTTAACTATCGTAATTTTTAAAATTATTTATTTATATCTTCTAGTACAACTATCTCATTTTTCAATTATTTCTACGCGACTTTTCATACTACCAACTTATCATAAAACAAGTCTATTTTAGCTTTTTTTTTTTGCTCATTGTTATTATTTCTATCATATTATATCATTTTCTTCTATTTTAAAATTTTTACATTAAAAATTTTCATAAAAAATTTTCACTCTTTTTAAAAACACCCGATTGTAAATAAACACAGCTTTAGATTAAAAAATGTTGATTTAAAAACTTTTACGTGCAGCAAAATATGACCCTCGATTGGATACACTTCTTCTTCTTCTTCGTTTTTTGTTTTTTGTTTTGTTTTGAAGATGAACGATTGGATACACGGACGTTATGTTACTTGAATTTTCGGTGTACGATTCCTCCGATGAGCTGGAAACTTTGACGGCATTTACTACACCCTTGCAAGCCATTAATGCGTGCAGAACCCGACGCGCAGGGGTGTAACTTGGGCTTGGTTCAGCCCGAATTCGGCTCGCCGACCCGATAAACTTAATTTATAAATATAATAGGATTAGGATTCGGGTTTTTATTTTATATTTATTATAAAATATATTTTATATATAATGTCTAAATAATATTTCTTTATTTTTTGTATTTTATGTTATTTATATTTATATTTAAATATATGTTTGACATATTGTAATTATATTATAAATAAAGTATATTATTTTCATTTATATTTATCTTTTACTTCCATAATCTTTTTTATTTATCTTATTTTTTATGTTATATTTTTTTTAAAGATATTTTTTATAGATGAATGATCCTATTAGTCCGGACTAAGCAAATATCTCACTTAGCCCACTTCAAAAAATTCATTTGTAATATTTTTTTTGTTTTTCTTCATATAATTTTTATAATGTTTCGATATGTGTATATATTTAAGATTAGGGTTAGAGTTAATGTTTTATATATAGGATTAGGGTTAAATTTGAGATAAACTCGAGTTTCATGAGCCAGAGTTGCACCCATACCTACGCGAGAATGGTATTTGATACTCGGGCCCACTTTTCATAATCAGTCGCGGAGAGAGTCTGTTGAGCCGCGCTTTGTTTCACACTCTTCAAATGATCATGTGAGTGTAGCATTTATTAATTAGTGGCGAAGAGGATGGTCCGTGACACAACAGATCCGTCTCTTTCCACACGTGTGTGCGCCGCATGCAAATTCTCCTCCCACATATTCTTCTTGGATTTGCCCTCCGCGCGCGATGTTCATTCCAAAATCTCCCACGTGACAACGTGGTTTTTACTGTGCAGAATATATCGGATATTGCCGTATAAACATTATGTTTACGTGGGCGAACCGGCGTTTAGTAGTTATCGTTGGAATTATTTTAACCACATCACAAGCCAATATCATTCAACCATTAAATAGGAGTTTTGACGAGATACGTGAGTCATACAAAATATTTTGAATATTTTTTAAATAAAATTATTCAGATGATGTAATTGAAATTTCTTATTCTCAAAAATATTTTTTATTTTCGGAAAATAATATTCACTTTTTTCAATTCCGATGCAGCTTTACTCTTTTTCAATACATAATAATAGTTTTTTTATCCTCATTCTCATCCATCCAAGTAATGAACGATGTACCGGCAAGAGTGGTTTAATCATTAGAATTATTTGCATAAGTGTTTATATTTATCTCATACCTACCCCAAAAATCGTTTATCCAAAAGGATTGCACCACTTCGCAAAAATGGCCTTCACCTCGGATATTAATCAATGCCATGCATGGTTGGGTCATTAAATCTAATGGGAAAATAGGCAAGAGGAATTCAATTTGTGTACTTGGGAGTTTGGAATATTTGCCATGTGTTGGACCACCTCTGCATGGTAACAAATGCTGCTAGTAACTTTTGGGCAAATAATGGGATCCCAATTCGTTTCTTGGTAGTCGGTATGCCCAGATCATACCATCAAATGGAATGGGATAGAACTTTGTACAAAAGAATTTTTTCTATTTTTAATATTATTTCTTATTTTTCAACACATAGCAACTCTATTTTCTCGTTTGTAATGTAATTTTCCATTTTTTAATATGCAATAATCATTTCTCATCTTAAAAAAGAAACTATTTTAAAAAAAATTCATGTAAAATTTCTATTTTATCATTTCTTATTAATATGTGTGATTAATCCTTTATTATTTTTTTCACATGAAACTCTTTACCTTTGACCAAATAGTTGAAAGTAATATTGAACCGTTACCTAAGTAAACATTAAAAAAAAAACTATTAGTTTGTAAATATTTTAATAATTTTTACTGTATACAGCGTTTATCCTAGCTAGATGTTACGTATTCACTCTTGAATTATTTTAAGATATCTGCTAGCTAGAGAAGATACATATAGCATGAAAGTAAGTTTGACAAATTAAATTATGATGAACTGATATTTATTGAAATGCGAGTGTGCAACCGAATTCCAAGACGTTATAGTATCTAAATTTTGTGCTGGAATTTTTACTGCATGTTGGTGCATAATCTTTTCTTTGGCGATATATTTGCATAAATGCCCTTGATTTCAATTCGTTTGTATTTCATGCTTGTGCGACTTCGTCACTTTTCTCTTTGTAGAATGTTAATGTCTTTATATAGTTTTGGTTTATTTCTTAACGACAATATTAAAATTATAATTTAATAGGAAATGACTCGTGACTTGAGGATTAAAGTAAAAGAGCTGATTTAGGATTGTCTTTCTTGTAAAATTGGAGTTCTAGGCAAATCTCCGTCGGAATTTCAACAACAGCATCTACTGCCAACAAGTGGAAAGGAATTGCAAGAAAAGATGGATATATGCAAGCACGAAGGCATGGATGAAAAGCCGCTGTGTTCTCTGCCCTAAATTAAAGAAAAGTTAGTTAGTGCTTGATAGATAGTGACTCCCTCCCATTTCTAGATGCGTGGCAGTGGCACACAAGGTTCAATAATCAATCAAATAATCATAGTAATTAAAATATACGGCTAGTTAAGATGCCTAACTAACATATACATGAAATTTACGACAAATGCGTCCGTGAAATTTTGCAGCATGATACACGTAGCACATATATAATGACTAGTCGATGCGCATGGGACAAAATAATATAAAGGCTTGTTACATCTTTTCAGCAGCTCCCGAGCCTTAAAATAGAATTTATAGTCCTTTCATATCTGGAACTGATATTGATATGGACTCGTTTTCGTTAAATTAAAATAGAATCGGTACCCCATTCCTTTTGCAGTTGCCGCCAAAATTCCTTCCAAACTGAACATGGTTTAATTAAGGAAAGTGGGCACAGTGTGGAGAGGCAACAGTGAGGGTTATAACTTAACTTCATTGTAATATAAGTTGTCATGATGTATAAATATTTATTAAAAAATATATATACATGTCTTCGAAAATGGTAAAAATTGATTTATAAATTAAATAAATCTCAATTTTTATACAAATTTAAAATTTTTAAAAAATGAATTCTGCATCCAAGTTCAATATTGAAATTTCAATGCATCCGAATGCATTAAAATATTGTTCAATATATTAGTCACCTTGCTCACATCTCTAGAGATTGATATGATGCTATTTCTTGCTATTTATTTTCCCATCTATATTTTTTGCTTTGTTACTCTCCATTTTATTAAAGAATCTATTTTGCCGATAGCATCTTTATTATATTTTTCTAACATAACAACTATTCATGCACGACCTTTTGATTCTATCCGGAATTTTTTATTTTTTTGATAATTTTTTATTCTGTCGGAATTTGTTATTTTCGATAGTCATGTATTTTTTGATAAATTTTGATTCTGTCGGAATTTCATATAAAAAAGTTGTCGGAATTGCAACCGAAGATATAAAAAATCCTAGTGGTCTTTTTTTGCCAAACTCGATGACTGCATTGAAATTTATGGAAAGCAAAAACTTGAAAGAAAATTTTAAATTTTTATTGTTTGGCACATCAATATTCTAATTATCACACTTTTTCCAATGCTATACATATTTCAGTGATCACTAGATATTTAAAATTGTTCATTTGATATTGATATTCCTGGATTGTTGAACTTTTTTGCTTTTCAATTTTTTTTTTTTTTTTTTTTGAGTATCATGTGAAACGCCCTTTCCAGATTCCCAAAAATATACCATCAACCGTTGAATGCTGCGAGCAAACATGTCCTAAGCCATTGAATGTTGCACTCAAACATACCCTAAAATGATTAAAAGTGGGTATTTTTTAGCTAAGGATAATCCAGCATCCGACAAAGCATGGAAACATGAGGTCAGAATCACTGAGGGTCGTGTAAGCCAGCATGTCCATGTGGAGGCTCGTTACCCTTGAAAGCATCCACCTTAAAATCAATGAGAAGACTTTCTTCAGTGCTGGCCTTTGACAGCCGCCGAGCATTGACCTATTGAGGTCAAATCAAAATTTTATTTGGAGAAAATGTTTTATACACTAGACGCTGGGGGTGGTTGATGCTCCTGCGCTTGGAATTAATAATTCGCGGTCGTCGAAAATTAGGACGATCCAGTGGATATTATATTTTTGAATAACATGCTGTTACTTATGGTCCACAGGAGTGGGCCATGATTTTAAATAAACGGTTCGACAACGGCGGGGAACCAGCAGGCAAAAGCTAATAACTTGTATTTGGAATTTGCTAGTCCGGCGGAGTAAAAGAGGGAGAGACAGGTGGGAGGCTGTTGGGTGGAGCTGCAACTGCAATGCATTCATTGGGAGGATGCTCGTTAGATGGTTTCTTTCCCAATAGCGAAAGTCAAAACGCATTTGCAAGGATTGTTTGTTGGCTTGGGGAAAAGGTCATGCTCTGAAAACGACTTGAAAGCAACCGGCCTAGAAAATGCAGTCAGCAGCACGCATGTGAGTTATCCTGTCCGTCCACCAGCTGCACCAGGCAAATTGATTTGCAATCCCAGCCGCCCGACGCATTTCGTCGTCATGGAGAAACCAGATGCCGTGGTCAAGTTCAAAACTTCAAATGATGCGCCGTGCCTGGGCCCATTGCAAAAATGCCACACATGACAAACCTGATTGGTTACAGCAAAAAGGAAATTTTGCAATTTTCTGATGTAGCATTCAGTCGCTGCTTTAGCTTTTTTTTTATATAAAAAAATTGTGTTTGGTTGGAGGTAGTAAAATTTTTTGATGAAAAATTTTCAGAATAAAAGTTGTCGTGTTTATAGAAAATGACGTGATATGATTAGGATAATAATGAAGTATAAAAAGAATAAAGTTAAAATAGATAGAATAGTTGTATAGGTAGTTGGTGTAAAAATGATTGAAAAGTAAAGTTGTTTGTATAGAAAAATGTTAAAAAAATAATTACAAAATAAAATAGTTATAAAAAATATAATTAAAAAATAAAATAAATATAAAAAGTAAAAAATTTTAGTTGACTTTTTTTGCGTCCAACCAAACACACTCTTAATACTTTTTTTCTTATCCAGTCAAAAGACGAGTACTGTGAAAGTCTTATTTCCCCATTGATATTCTTAATTTAACAATTTGACTATTCTTTCCCCAATTTATATTTTTAATTTAACAATTTGACTACTCTTTAATGATTGTAGTTTAATCCTGCCAACAAAAGAAAACGAATGGTTGAAAGTTGGTTGTCAGAGGCTAAGGGATTCCTAAAACAATAATTACACGCAGTTTTTACAAATAATTTTTTTTTTTTAAAAAAAAATCTAATTTTCTGACGTAGCATTCAGTCACTGCATTAGCTTTTTTATATATAAAAAAATTGTATTTGGTTAGAGATAAAATCTTTTGATGAAAAATTTTCAGAATAAAAGTTGTTATGCTGATAGAAACTGACGTAATATGATTAGGGTAATAATAAAGTATAAAAAGAATAAAATTAAAATAAATAGATTAGTTGTATATGTAGTTGGTGTAAAAATGATTGAAAAATAAAGTTGTTTGTATAGAAAAATATCAAAAAATAATTACAAAATAAGATAGTTGTAAAAAATATAATTAACAAAAAACATAGATATAAAAAGTAAAAAATTTTAGTTGACTTTTTTTACATCCAACCAAACACACCCTTAATACTTTTTTTCTTATCGAGTCAAAGACGAGTACTGTGAAAGTCTTATTTCCCCATTTATATTCTTAATTTAACAATTGACTATTTTTTGCCCAATTTATATTTTTAATTTAACAATTTGACTACTCTTTAATGATTGTAGTTTAATCCTGCCAATAAAAGAAAACGAATGGTTGAAAGTTGGTTGTCAGAGGTTAAGGGATTCCTAAAACAATAATTACACGCAGTTTTTACAAATAATTTTTTTTTAAAAAAAAAAGAAATCTAATTTTCTGACGTAGCATTCAGTCACTACATTAGCTTTTTTATATATAAAAGAATTGTGTTTGGTTAGAGATAAAATCTTTTGATGAAAAATTTTCAGAATAAAAGTTATCATGCTGATAGAAAATGACGTAATATGATTAGGGTAATAATAAAGTATAAAAAGAATAAAATTAAAATAAATAGGTTAGTTGTATATATAGTTGGTGTAAAAATGATTGAAAAATAAAGTTGTTTGTATAGAAAAATATCAAAAAATAATTACAAAATAAGATAATTGTAAAAAATATAATTAACAAAAAAAGTAGATATAAAAAGTAAAAAATTTTAGTTGACTTTTTTTACATCCAACCAAACACACCCTTAATACCCTTAATACTTTTTTTTCTTATCGAGTCAAAGACGAGTACTGTGAAAATCTTATTTCCCCATTTATATTCTTAATTTAACAATTTGACTATTTTTTGCCCAATTTATATTTTTAATTTAACAATTTGACTACTCTTTAATGATTGTAGTTTAATCCTGCCAACAAAAGAAAACGAATGGTTGAAAGTTGGTTGTCAGAGGTTAAGGGATTCCTAAAACAATAATTACACGCAGTTTTTACAAATATTTTTTTTTTTTTTTAAAAAAAAGAAATCTAGCTTTTACAAATACTTGGGCACGAAATTTTGCACTAATTCTATCTTTATCAAAATATCCAAAAACGTGGAAAATGAAACAAAAAAAAATGTTCGGGGAAAAGGACAACATAAATAGCGGAATAGAAATCAGATGATCGGTAAAACCTCCAACATGCGTCCCTTGTCTCGGAGAGTATGAAGCCCTCACAGCAAAAGTATATTAGAAAATGCAGATTACACAAGCATTTCATCAAGGACAGGAAAATTTTCAATATGTAGAGCCTCACAAAGGCAAGTCTCGTTAAAGAGACGGAATCTGGTCCTTTGAGATCAATAAAACAACTTAAGGATTTACAAGGCTCCCAAAGATACGACAGAAACCTAGCTATCTTTGAATAATTTCAGACTTCCAAAATCTGTAAACTGAGGGTGAAAACATCTTCGAATAAATAAGCGCCCATTGACGATGTTAACATCCTAAACGCGCGTACATCACGTTTCAACCATCGGCTCAGGCCCTGATGATTCAGTCGCACTTGAACGGGTCCTTGTCGACTGACGTACAGAATTGAAAAGGATGTCCTTAATGACCTGCCAAATCAGAAGGAGAGAAATGAAGTCATCATTTAAGCAATGGAGGGGGACCTCAGGACAATGAAGAATCAGAGGACAATCACCTGTGACATGAGCCCGTGCACCTGTTCAACAGTTATCTTTGAGCTATCCCGAGTGATTTTAGCAAGTTGAGATTCCTCCTATTACCCAATGAAAAGAACTCTTTGAGCGTCACACAACACAAAGTGAGAGAAAAATGAGAAACATGTCCAATGACAATGATTCTCATCCAAATTATAAATAATATAATGGTACCTATTAGGTGGGTTCAGACTCCATAAAGAGTCAGAAATGAGTCAATAATACTGTATATTAAATGCATTACGAATTCTTCTAAGAAAGGAAGAGGAATGAGGGATAGGATAATCTTTGGTGGAAATGCTTCTGGGCATACATGCATGATACTTTTACCAATGAATAAAATTTTAAATTTTTTTTCCTCTTTATTTAATCTCCTACTACTATACTTTCAATTTTACGCTCAAGGAGGAATGTCAATCAATTCTAGCTTAAGCTCAAATTCAAGTTGGCACACGTAGGGTGTTTGTTAACTCCTAAAACTTTTCACATTAATTATTTCTACAACTTTTTAATCTCTACAACTACCCTATTTTTTAATTATTTCTTTACTTCTTTTAATATAACTAATCTAATTTTCAATCATTTCTACTCGGCTACCCACATATCTAATATATCTATTTTAACTTTATTATCTTTACTTTTTCAATATAATTACTTTACTTTTCAATCATTTCTACACGACTACTCATATATCTAATCTATCTTTTTTAACTTTATTCTCTTTACTTCTCATTATTACTACTATCATATCACATCATTTTCTCACATTTCAGAAACTTTTAAAAGCTTTTACACTAAAAAATTTTCATCGAAAGTTTTATAACTTCCTAAACATACCTGAAATTGCAAAATCGTATCAAGATTAACTGGATATCAATGTGACAGATCTAACAGCAATGAGCGCGGAAAGACAACATTTAAGAAAAGTGATCTTGTTAGCCTAGACAAAGCAAATGGCTCGCTTAACCTACCTTAAAAAATCCATTTACAACATTTTTATTTTTTTTCTTTACACACTTATTTATGTAAGTGTATTTAATATATAAACCAAGTTTTACCCTTTTTAAATATGTGTATATATTTTTTTGACATTTTTAAACATAGGGGTAGATGTTTAAAAATCTAAAATATATATATATACACACACACACACACATATCCAAAAATAGTAAAATTTGATTTACATGTTAAATATACTAAGAATAAGTGTATGAAGAAAAAAGCAAAAAAACCCTTATGTTTAAAAATGTCAAAAAAATATATATCCATATTTAAAAAGGGTAAAACTTGGTTTACATGTTGAATACACTTAGATAGAATAAGTGTATGAAAAAAAAAGCAAAAAAAAAAAAAAAAAACTTTTAAATTGATTTTTTGATGTAGGCTAAGTGAGCCATTTGCATAGCCCAGGTAACAAAATCATTCATCAACATCAAAAACAAGATAGTGGCACTTAAAATAGATTATTCATGTTGACAAGGGAACTTCCCATGGAATAAATAAATATATACATGTATAACTGCATATACACTAACCTCTTTTTTCCGTTGTGAGGGAACAAGAAAAGACCCCAAGCGTGAATGAGCTAGTTGATTCTCCGCTTGCTCCAGCTTTTCCGCTGCAGGCATACAAGCAAATGATTTAATAACAGTGAACCACCACTAAAAGTGGATTACAGACAATCCCCAGGTAAAGCATCGTTATGAATTTATGTCTGAATCAGATTTTATTGCAAATATGGTATGCACGGAAAATAGCATAACATGAAACATCATGTTTCACACACCCATCATAAATTCAAAAGGCATTTCTTAGTCATCTTTAACATCAATCACTAAATCAAAGATATATCATCAATATATAAACATAGGTCATGAAACTTTCAGATGCTTTATGGCATGGAATGCTGGCGATCAAGAAGCAACACAATACAAGCTTTAGCTGAAATGGAAGTGTGGAGATGGATGAAAAAATGAAAGCTAGAAATCAATGTACCCAAGAGAACCTAGGGGTAAACTCGGCAGCAGAAAAAAGCGTACACAGAGTATTCCTTATGGTTTGGTGATATGCGGCAGAATCTTAAAGCCACACTGCTAAAAGAAATCCATTCATGTCTAAAGCCCTAGAAAAACACGGGAATGGCAAACAAATGGCATTGAAACCTCGAGACTAGACACTTAAAACCTGTGTTTAAATGGAGAAATGGTTGATGAAAGAACTAAATGGTCTTTGCAGATTGAAATAATAAACCATAATTAATTGGGGTAATGCTTCAGTCAAAATGACGAGAATGACACAAACTTCATGGAAGCATAAGATATAAAAGAAGCGTTCAAAATATAAGCTTATTGAAATGGAAAGGAGGGGATTTGTTATCTGTGAAGGATCTATTATCTAATCCTGCCTCCTCTGTCATTAAAGATTTCAACCACAAAAGCACACACTTCATCTCAGTTGTGCCTGAAAGTCCTTTAATACCTCTGTTGCATCACATCTAACATTACAGTATCTCAGCAGCATACCCTCTCAGCTGGTTGACATTGATGATATTTCATGATATGTTTTGATTGTTTGTCACGTATCCTGCACTGGTTTTCCCATGCTGCTTAAAAATTTTGTAATTACACTCTTTTGAAGCATCCCAACCACACAAACTGAGGATTTCCTTTTAATCATCTTCTGAAGGTTAGGAAGCTTGCACCATGGGAAATTCCTCTAAAGTTGAAGAATGGGCCTTGACCTGCTCAAATACAATTATATAGACTATAGAACATAGGAGAAAAACTAGTAAAAGAGAACCAACAAAAACAAAAACAAAAACAAAATATGGTATATTTAAGATACATAATACACATTTGGGACTAATTTCAGAGCCCAAATTGACTTGTGCTCAAGACATCATATCTTAATTATTAGAAAGGGCATTTGCATTGGGACAATTTCAGTAGATAATGTTCTTTTCAGCCCCCATTCAGATGTCAATCGAAGGAATCAATTCAATTCACTTCATTTTCTGTGAATAACAACAACAACACAACGTCAATGAAAATGGAAAATTTGAACCCCAAGGTCAACAGATCAAAAGATATATACAATAAACATCATTTATAACAAGCTCCAACCAATTATTTGGATGAGATGAACATAATCATACATTCATGAGTAAAAGCAAAATTGCAAGATATGCTAACATTTAGCAAGCCACTGTATTTTGATAAATCTGTGTTGGACACAAACACATATATTCCCAGGAAAGTTAGCGTTAATCTAGTGAATGCTTAGATTGTTCATTTGATCATCCGAACAGCAACCACTCTCCCTGCACAACATCATGTTCCTAGAGGCCTTTCACCATAATCAAATTAGATAACTAACAACAAATAAAATGCACATGCTTCAAGTTAAAGGCCATTATAATGGATCAATGTCTTGCCACATATGATGTAAATGCTAGTGCCTAAAAGAGGAAGAGATGCACAAGAGAGGAAAAAATACTACAGACGTGAGTGGGAGATGTGACTCACCTAAATCTGAAATCTGCCCTGCAACATAGTCTCTATTTGCCAACAGTGGTGAAGATGAAAGCGTGTTAACCCAATACTTGTTCCATAATAGATCCAACAAGTGGCAATCAAGAGAAGATTTGAAGTAGGTAATGTCCAAAGCATAATACTGCAGCAGCAAAAAAAAAAAAAAAAAAAAAATGAAAATATTCCAGTTTTCACATAAACAGAATGTTTCTTCAAGCATTCTTTGTCATGAATAAATTCATGGATCATTACAATTTATCAAAAAGGTTGAAGATAAAACCTGGATGATACTGATCAAAAGAACCTTAGGAATCTAATATTATACCTACATTATCAAAATTTTGAGAGTAACCGTGTCATTCCCAAAATCTGGCTAACTCAGAAGTGGCTGGCAAAGAAAAAGAATGGAATCAAGTGTGGACCTGTTTGCAGTGAACACCAAAATCTTCAATCTTATTAAGAGGGATTGTCTGATACTCTGACACAGGTTCATCTGGAGGCTTATAACCTTGGGGATATGTCCTAAAAGCACCAATCTCAACCTTTCCTGCTGAAACAGTTCTTGTTGGGTCTATTACAATTGCCAAGAATGGCTCTTGATACTGCTGATTGAGCATTTGTGTTGAGACATCAATTCCTGAAAGCCAGCAACCATATCCAGGATGCGAGTGGTACCAGCCAACAACATTCTCCAATCTACCAGCCTAAAATCAGCCCAGGAAATAAAGAAAGGATGTGAGAAATAATGACCAAGACAATTTTAGCTGACTAAACAATAATGCATAGAAATCAACAATGCCACAGATGTGTTGCCCAGCCATACATATCATGTCTAACCATAACATATATAAGAAACTGAAATTATTTGTTTTCTGTTATGACCCACAAACTTATTTTTGTTGAGACATATGCTAAACACCTAAACCCATCATAATGACAACAGAATAAAGGCCAGATTTGTGTGATATTTACATATTCCACTTTCAAACATGAAAATCTTTAATATATATGTGCACATATAATGCCCCGACTTGTGTTGCAAAAGCTATACATCCTTTAAATTAGGACATTGCCTTCTACAGTTATGCCTCCCTCTGAACCCATGCTTCAACATGATAGTGATTCTATATAGCAGAAAGCTGCAGCCAGCAGTAAGACCAAGTTACACAATACATGCTGAACAAGCAGAGAACAACAGGCGCACAGTTGTCAAATCAGTCCAAAAATCGCTAACAGAAGCTGAAAACCATAACAACGCAAACTCGTCCTCAAACCAATTTGCAAGTCACTTTACACTGACTCCACAACCCATCATGAATCTCACTGATGTCCAGCAAATTATACTCAGAACTACAAATTCAATCAATGTCACATGTCTATCTAAGTATCTATGATTATAATAAAGGACAGAAGACAATGCAAGGTAGAGACGAGAATCTCATTGTCAATGGTTCAATATGCTGCACCAGTAGTTGCCCAAAAAACCCATTAATCAGAAGCTATCCAAACTTCTTGTAACCAATAAAGTCAGCCAACCGAGTTATCTAAATTCCATAAATCCAAATTGAACCAAGACAAAATTAGTAGGGTATGCAACTATGCATTGGAGTAATTACATTAATCACAAGTTAAGCAAAGTAAACTATCTAATAAAATATCAGACAATGCTCCAAATTATCTATGTTCCACCAATCAGATAGTTAAAAGACAAACAATGATTGAATGGCTTCCAAATTATGGGTTTAAAAGACAACCAATGATTGAATGGCTTCCAAATTATGGGTTTATAACAATGATCGAATGGCTTCCAAATTATTAGGATTTATAAGCGGTTCCTGACAGAGATCGTCCCTTGTACATTGCCTTCCATCGCTTGTAACCAATACTGCGGATGGGGCAGTCGCCGGAGAATCCCATCAGTCACAAGCGAATTAGGCACATTATCTTAGAATCAATCAAGTCAGCCAACGATTCGAAATATTCACCAACCAAAACAGTCGAAAAAGAGGTACGAAATAATTAGGGTTTAGCACTTGCGGACCTGTTTGTTGGTTTGCGAGTACTCGACCATATACTCATAGGCATCCGCCTGCGCATTGACGCGGGTCTCGGTGCCCTCGACGGGAAGAGCAAAGGCATCCATGACAACGAAGGCGTCGCCCTCGACCTTCCCCTGCATGAGGCCCATGACCTCGATGGTGCCGCCGGAGCGAGCGTGGACGACCATTTTGAGCAGAGCGAGGGCGGAGACCTTGACCCGCTTGAAATAGTGAGGATCGCTGGTCCAGGGCTTTTCCTGCTGCACCTTGCCCTGCCCCACATCGTCGTAGTAGTAGATAGAATCGTAGTCCGCATCGGAAGGCCCAGTCGACGCCCCCGCCGTGGGATATTCGATGCTCATGATGTTGTTCTCCAGCTCCCATGTCTTCTGCGCCATCGCTGCCGACGCCGACATGAAGGATTCCATGGCCGCCTCTTCTCTCGGGCCCTGCTGCGCTCTGCTACAGCAGCTGCTGCGGATGAGAAGCTCTGGAAATAGGTACACGTGACGTGTCGCTTGGCCTGTCAAAACATACCTTATTATTGCAAGCAAGCGTAGGTTAGATTTGTATTATGGCCCCTTTACATTTTAATTGTCTGAGATAAACGTGTTTATGCTCCTCTTTTGGAGAAAAGCTTGTAAATTACGCAACCGGTGAAAACGCAGGCTGGCGCCCGGGTCAGATATGGCCCTCTAGATTTAAATCTTTGCATGGATTTTGGGCACCCCTGATGAGCCCGCTCAGATCTGCCCCATTTCGGAAATCGGAATAAATGAAACTTTTTAGAAACCATTATTTCCCTTCTTTTAGAACAAATTGGAATAAATTGGCCTCTCGCAAACGACACTTTGGCTAATTTGAAAACGTGTTTGGTGGGTATTTAACAACTTTCTAACATTTACGGGACTGAGGACCTTTATGTCCATGCCTAGAAAAGAGGTGTGGCTTGGGTTAAGTAGAGTCTAAACCCGGCCCATTGAACCCAAGAATGGGCTTAACTTCGTATAATCCGAGCACCCCCCTAAACTACGATTTAATGTTAATGGAAAATAACGCCGCGCAATTAAGGATATGCGTAGAGAAATTTAGTGCGAAAGTCGATCTATCACAATTTCCTGCATTTGTCACGAAGCTCTAAATTGATGCTCATGCGGATCCCATGAGCCCATCATACTCATTTGTACCTAAAAGACAAAAAATGCCCTCAAAAACTAAAAGAAACATTAAAATAACCATATCGTTCATCCTTTTTTACTTAAATAAAATCTAATACAAAATTATAATAGAATCCATTTTATGAGCACAATTTTTCAATAATTATTTATGTATTTAAAATATGTAATTTAGATAGCTCAAGTGAAATAATGAAAATACATAAAAAATGATTACATTTGAAAATTAAAGTACTAAGTAGTTTTTTCTCTAATGTACTTAAGTAGTTAAAACGTTATAAATTGAGTGAAAGCTTTGTCCCCACCTTTCCCTCATACCAAATACACCCTTGTCAATTATAGTATTTTTCTTTTTTTACATTATTTTTTAAGTACTCCAATAAATTTATTTATTCATAATTACTTTTTTAAACTAATATATTTTATCTTTGCCAAAAAATTATCTTATTTTAATTTTTTTACATTTGGGAAGACTATTTATATGATTTTATTTTTATTTCTTATTTAGGGTGTGTTTGTTTAGGGCCAAAATATGTTAACTAAAACTTTTCAATCCAAAACTTTTTACTCTCCATAACTACTTTATTTTTTAATTATTTTTTCACATTTTTCTATACAAACTACCTTACTTTTCAATTATTTCTACACAACTACCCATACAACTAACCTATCTATTTTAACTTTATTCTCTTTACTCATCATCATTACCCATATTATATCACATCATTTTCTATCAATTTGACAACTTCTACCTTCACAAAAGTTTTACCTCTACCTAAACACACCCTTAGATTTCTTCCTTTCTCGCCGGTTCCAGTTCCCTATTCCCAGTTCCCACTGGCCAGAAATTTGCCTCTTCTTTTTTTTTTTTATCTTGGTTCTTTCCCTGGTGCGCCGTACGCGAGGAAGAGTAATGTCGAAATGATGCCTTTGTCTGGTGTGAGTGGCATGTTGGCAGATGCATACGCAAATGCGTACACGAACGTCTCTTCGACCGTGCTCGACGTCCAAGTGCATGTGATTGCACGTGGGTGGTACTCTCACCCTTGTATCATCACATCAGCTGGCGTTTGCTTTAGACTTTAGAATATGACATGAGTTAGTGCGGCATGCATTTTCGCCTTCCATTGCATGCATTAACGGACCACTCATCATCATATACCAACTGAAAATATAAACATGATAATTAAGAAAAAATATAAATAAATTATTTATATTTTGGCCCAAACTCTCTGAACGCATTGAAATTAAGATTATCTTCCTCCAATTCTTTTTATTTCTAGGCCATTTGATGTGATTTCTTCCCTGCATCTCATACTCCTCATGTTTTCTCATGACATTATATTCTTTTCATCATTATTCTAATATTTTCGTAAAGCAAAAACATATTAATTATAGTATTATAATGCAACCGTCCTACCCTTCCACCTCCAAATATAAAAACCACCCTGCAGCTGCTATCTTAAGTACTAAACCCAACCGAAATTGTTATATAACAACATTAAATTCTTTCGATTTTCTTTTATGGAGCAACGAAACCTAAGAAACGGCAGTTGTTGATAAATGAAATTTTCTACGGCCAGCACACTAAATAGTTTTTGGAGCATTATCTGTGATTAACCTAAGCAAAGAATGGTTCAAAAACACGTACACCGTGGCTGGCTAGCTGTAGGTGGTACTACGTACGATGGATGTTTATAGCACCACCAATGAGCTGAGACAACAACAGATATTTCAAATAGACTATGTATACGAATATAACCAGTCTGATAGAAACTTGAAATAGTAGCAACCTAACTTTTTAGGCCAAAAACCAGTGTAGGATGGGGCAAGATGCAAAGTACTTGACCTGAAAATAGCAATTCTATTCTATTTCCCGCATCGAACCATGTCATGAAGAGGCCCACCAGAGGACACATCGAACAACAAAATCCAAAAAAGTAGGGGCCCTAAACAATGGCATTAAGAACGCCATTGTCACTAAGAATATGGTTGCTAAGCACTATATATTGGGTTTTGCTTCAATGAAATTCTTTTTATATAACCTTTTTTTAATATTTTAATTGTTGATGAAAAAATTTACTTCGGTCTATTATATTTAGGTTGTACTTGGAAATTAATTAAACTTTTGATGAAAATTTTTTTGTATAAAAGTTTTTCAAATGCAAAAAAGAAACAATGTGCTATAATATAGATAATGATAAGAAGTAAAGAAATTAAAATAAAATAAATATGTTAAATGTGTGAGTAATTGTGTATAAATGATTGAAAAGTATGATAGTTATATAGGAATGAGTAAAAAATAATAAAAATAGGATAGTTATAAAAAGTGAAAAGTTTTATATTGAAAAATTTTATAGATTAACAAACACTCCCTTAACATTATTTATAATACATTTTTTTTATCCACTTAGAAACACTACTCCATGACATATGCAAGAATTGAAATTCGGTTCTAGGTATACAAGCCCATATGTGAAACCAACTAGTCTACAGCTAGGTTCACTGTGATAAAATGATTTTTGCTTATACCTTATACATATAATTTAAAACTCATTGCACATATGCGTACCAATATTAACATATTTTCACTTATCCAATGACAAACATCAATCTCTTAGCCTCTTTATAAGATCTTATATTTACAAAGTATCATTGCGCATTAGCCTTATCTATAAATATATAAAATTAAAATAATAAATTATTTAATGCTAATTATCAATTTTAAAATTATATTTTCAACATTTAAAACATTTATAATATTGTTACTATGTACATTCATAATTTTATAAACTATTATTACATTTCAATATATATGTAAATAAATTTAAGCATTTTTCGCAAGTCACACATGAATATATATTTTTCAACAAATGTGGCTCATGCATATATTTGATTTGAATAAAATTTGATTCTCTAACTAAATAAATGATATCAAATACGATTAATAGAATAAATTTTCTATTAAACATAAAAATATTAAAAATAGAATAATTTATAAGAAATCACTTCTAGATGATTAAGACCATAGAAGCGGTTGGTCTCTATGTTAATAGTCTATAAGCCAAAACTTGGCTCCATTGGTAGTTTTCAACGAGATAAACTTGGGTTATGATCTTTTCAAACTAGTTTGAGATAGATATGTATCGGTCCTACTTTTATGAAGTCCCCATTCTATAGAACCTCTTCATTTTAAAATCTGTATGGTTGATGGAAAATCCGTTTTATCAATTGTATTTAGCATCATTCATAGTATTCTGAAAATCCTTTTATTTTTTAAATTTGACTATATACGGTTTCATCTATAAATGTATAAAATCAACGTAATAATAATATTTAATGCTAAAATATCAACTTTAAAGTAGTTTTTTCAACATTTAGATCATCTAAAATATCAATAATATATGGATAAATGATCCTATAAAGTATTGTTATATTTTAATACATGTGTAAATGGATCTAAGCGTTTTTCATAATTTACATATGAATATACATATTTTTTAGTAAATGTGGCCAATGCATAAACTTGATTTGCATGAAACTTAATGTCATAGCAAAGCAAATAGTGTTAAATATAATGAATGAATTAGATTTTTCATTAAAGATCAATATCTTGAAATTGAATTAGTTACATAGAACCGCTTTTATGTAACCTGGTTATCTAGAAGTGGAGCACAATATGTACATATATTTATTTTATATTTGTAAATATAAGAGCATTATGATTATTTTAAGTGGAAATGACTACAACACTCACATATTTAAAAATATAAAATAAATAAACATGCATCTCTAAAATTAGTAAAGCTTAATTCATAGATAACATACACTTAATTAATTATTTTATTATTTAAAAAAAGGATATTATGAGTGGCCGTAGATGGCAGTTGTAGATAATCATTACGAGATAAACTTGTACCCGTTAGCACTGCCATCTCAATGCTGGCTTTTTTTATTTTCGTTCTGTCATAGTCTATGATTGGATCCAAGATTACTACTGTATACTTGTACGAGCGAATTTATTTACAACCTCCAATATTATCTTATATGACGATATGATGTGATAAAAATCGATCGAAATTTTCAAATCAATTGTACAACATAAATATATATTCTTGGAAACTAACAAGGTAGACATTTATGGCAGGCGTCAGCCATGTTAAATGAAATTTTATTTTCTTTATATGATATAACATTATTTATATGCTAAAATTTAAGCTGTTTGTTGGTTTCTTGACCAAATAGACATTCTCTACATTGGATTGTATTTCCCAATATTGCAGAGTCCTTAGCTAGCCAGATAAAGCACAAATCAGTCACGGGATATGTATGCATCAAGAAGTTATTGAATTATGTGGCGTGACGGGCTTGTCTTGTCTGTGCTTAAATAGACAAGAAAGAGGTAATCATTGATTGGGCCTTGTTGCATAACATCCCCCTGGCCACAAAATACTAATTCTTGCTTGTAGGTGTTGACTCCTTCATATAGACTAGCTAGTATATACATATTATTCCATATTATTATATGCATATGAGATCGGTTAGCACCTAATCATATATAGAAGAGATAGTCAGGGAATGTCTTTTGCTACAGCGGGATGAAATGCTGATTGAGCCGCCTCAAAAAAATGGAGACGTTCATTTGAAAAAAAACAAAACAAAACAAAACCAAAAAAGCTTCCTACTCTAGGATTTTTAAAAAAAATTTGAAATATTTTAGTCAAGCTCATAATAAAATATTCAAAATCATCTTTGGATATTAAGTATAAAACTGTGTATGGAATAATAAAATTGCTCAAATTTATATGATCAACTCAAGAATTAAATGCTACGAAAGATTACACTAAAATTTTTTATTGGTGGCCAACTTCTTATCGACAAACTTAAAGTCAATTACATTTGGTACCAAATGCGGCTAATATCTATATTTCTCGTAGCTAAATTTCGTCACTATTTTGCAATCAAATTTAAACACATGCATTCAATATTATTTCTGGATACATTTGATGTAAAAAGTGTTGGCATTTAATCAACCAAACGCCAACACTAGGAAACAATTGAGTATTTGCAACAAAAAAATCAATTGTAAAAAGAAGACATTTTACATAGAGCCAAAATTATGTTATATTATATACAGTCGTCAAAAATCAATTGCATTCAGCGACATCTGTAGACCTGTAGTTTTAAAATTCTATCCGGTCATTCATCTGATTTTTCATTTTACTGAAGTAATTTTTTTCTTAACCCTGATCAATGTGAATCTACAGTAAAAGGTTTCACAAATAAATACATGTGAAAAATTAACCAGTGCATGGCATATAGTTATCTTTCATTCAAATTCTGTAGAGAAAAGAGACGAGGTAGGCAAAATACTTAAAGTTAGGTTTTCAATGCACGATTGGATTTGGTGTACGTGTTCTTAGCTCTTCTGTATTAATGATCGGCATTGGTGGTAAGGGAAGTAGAAGCCAGATGTACCTTTGTCATGTGGTTTAGTTTAAAAGAAACAAAGAAGAAGAAAGAAAAAATGTGAGAAGAAAATTTTAAAAAGGTAAGAGTTATGTAATATAATAAGATAATGACTAGAATTAAAGACAATAAAAAGAAAATAATCATATAAAATAGTTGTATGAAAAGATATAATAATAATTAAAATATAAATATAATAATAGAAAAATAAAATAATCATAGAGTTACAGTGTTAAATTATGTGGTTATGGCGTCACGATTATTTACAGTTGGACACAAAAGGCAGTTTTTTCAGTCTAGTCAGCAAAACTTAATTATTTGAAACTTTTTATCGACAAGTGAGATTTATCTATATTTCTTTTATGTAAAATTCGATGATTTTTAAAATCTTTATTTTGAATTTTAAAAAGAGTAAAATAACATTCAATATATCCATCCTTTTTATCTAATTTAAAATTTTAAAATAAAATACGAACAAATTTTTAAAATTTAACAAATTCCACATAAAGGAAAATATACGTAAAGCCCATGTATAATAAAAAAAATTAAAAAAACATATTTCGTGGCTGACTCAGTTCCTGCACATTACAGCCCGCCCCAAATGTTCACCACTCGAAGATGTGTTAGAATGAAGCGGAAGAAAGACAAAAGAGACGGCAGTTGTATTGTGTAGGCCATAATAATAATAATAATAATAAATTAAAGAAATAAGAAATTAGGGCCGCAGAGGACTCACGCAGACATGACTCCCTCACTCATGGTGCTTTGAAAATGGGGCCCCATGTAATTTTGGCGAGAATATAAACATCATCTGCAATCCAATAATTGAAAAATGCGGTCTTTCAAATAAAGTGTCCTGCCAGAAAACTATGGTGCTCAGTTTTCTTCTGTGAAAATCAACAAAACTATGCCAATTTCGAAGGAATGCTGCCCGCACTAACCAAACCCCCCAACCCAAGTGTAATTACTCTTATTAGCCAGATATATCAAATCAGATGACTTAAGGCTTACAATATTATAAACATCCCTTTTGACCATTTTTCTTGTAAAATTTTACTCTTTTTTTTAAATTTTTTTTTTTTTTTTTTTTTTTTAAAAAAAAAAGTCATCTCAAAAGTCCACACTGTCTCTCAAGTCTCAACACATATATCTATTAGATATGCTTGTGAGTGGTGCAGCAGGCCGGTCTTTGAGGATGACAAACATACCGGTTTCCTTCTAAGACGTGACATGGACATCTTACAAACCGGCAGAATCTATGTTATTTGCTTAATTCCTGCAGTCACGCTACTGATTTCATTACTTTTTTCTATTTTCGAAATCTTTAGTAGCATGTTCTTAAAAAGCACATGAAGGTAGTCGTGATCAGTTCTTGCCATTGTTTTCTTTAATTATTAATTTTTTAGTATACATCTCCCTCAAAGTCAATACCACTAATGGCGATGTGAAGGTGCGATGTGCGGTTCAACGGATTAGCAAGAGAGATCCAAAAGCTGACGTGACGCCCAAATGGACTCGAGCCATTTAATATAAGATAAGGGAATAAAGGCAAGCTCCCCCACTTACATGATTACTCCGTTTTTAACAGTCTTGCCTGCACATAGCTATAGGAAATGGTAGCACAAGGAGGTCCCACCAACAGGCCTGGCAGTTAGCCACCGTCGATCTGTAAGGAGTCAATAATATTCCAACCTTACAAAAAACCTTATTTATATAATTTTAATAAAATCTATTTTTAACTAATCTTTAAGTCGTTCTTAATCCCCCCCCATTGCAAATTTTATGTTAAGTCGGGATTCAAATATGATTCGTGTATACTCGAGACGTTTAAAATTCGTACAATGTATCTTATTTTTATTACTTAATTATACACCACCTAATTAATTTAAAGGCTAAAAGGGCTATTTGCATTTGTCACTGTTTTAAAAAATAATTTACCCATATTTTTTATTTTGCAAAACATACGTACCGTCATTTATGAACTTTGTTTAGAAAAAAAAGCTATTTATACTTCTGATTAAATTTTATAGTCCATGACAAATAAATAGTTTTACAAGTAAGTCGGATTTTGTTAGTCTTCTTTTATTATCATAAAAAATTTTTGACATGGTTCATGACATTTAACAAAAGTTATTTTATTTAGTTTTTTTTTTTACAACTAAATTTCAAATTTTTTTTATCATGTTATCTATCTTAGATAACCAAGTAATTTAGAAGTACAATTTTAGGACAAAGATAGTGAAACAAATATCCCAACCCAACTTCAAACCTCAAACCTTCCATCCTACATGCTCTTAACTCACTTATGTCAACCACTTAATTTTTTTTTTTTTTGATGAAAGGAAAACCTTATCCCTACCCCCTTTCAATATAAAAAGGGTTAGAGATAGGGTAGTCTAAGCAATTCATTGCCAAAAAATTGTTTGTACAGATTTTCCCAAAAATAGCCTGAGGGGGATTACCCCACCACATCTGGTAAGCCTCATGAGAACACAGCACCAGCTCAGCTAAGGAATGAGCTACCTTATTTCCTTGCCTTAAAACATGATGAACTGAGAAAGACATATTTTCCCCAAGTAAGGACCTAATCTCAGAAATAATCAAACCCACCGGAGAGGAAATGGGTTCGGAATTGGACAAAAAGTTGCACAGAATAAGGGAATCAGTTTCCAATTGGACTCTGCAAATTTTAAGCTGGATCGCCCATTTAAGTCCCAATAGGAAGGCAGTAGCTTCCATAAGAATCGGCTCCACCACTTTGCCCTTTCTCCACCCCCTAGCTGCAAAAAATGTGCCCCGAGAATCTCTGATAACGGCTGCACATGCAAAAGCTTCCATGTTCCCTTGACAACGGGCATCAACATTAATCTTTACAAACTCCGGTGGTGGTTTGCACCACTTAGGCACAATGGATCTATCCAGCACTCCCAACCGGACCAATGATTAAGGAAATCTGCACACCATTCCAAGGTATCCAAAAAGTTTGGTTGTGTTCCTTCTTCCTTGAATATGTTTCGCATATGCCATATCCTCCAGCAGTACACGATGAAAAAAGAGATATCCTCGGATCTATTCATCCTCGATAACATCTTCAGAATCTCCTGGATAGATGCCTCGTTGTATGTCAGCCTTGCTGCTTTCCAGCTAAACCCCCCCCCCCTCCCTCCCGTCATTTTGCACCTTAAGAATAGATGTCAACCACTTAATTTTTGAAGTGATGATAACTGAAATTTTCAGTCTTCCTTTCAGTTAACTATAAGTCGCTAAAATTCAATAGTACTTACATTCAAATAATATTTATTATTTGTAAACAAGTGCAAATGAGTATAAGTAATGTGAAAATTAGATGCATTTGATCACATGTTAGTATCCTTAATCAGTCTAGTATTTTTCACCAGTAAGTATTTGCAACAAAATTAATATATGTGTATTTTCATAAAAAAATAATAATATATGTGTAGCAAAATTTACATTATATTACATATAATAAAAAAAAGCGTAATTGTAATTATTGACATTTGTCGTAGTGTCTTGGTCAACCACATAGATTTTTTTTTGAGTAATCACCAAATGGATTTAGTTGTACTACAAGTTCTCATTTTATATGAAATTAGGGTTGAATAAATTCTGATTAACTGATTTAACTCAAAAAAAAATCATAATAAAAAAGAAACTGATCAATCCTAAATTTCAGAAATAAAGTTGTGGATCAATTTTGTGAGTAACGAAGCTAAAATTGCAACTTTTTTGCAGCCCTCTAGTTAACTATATAAGCTTATACAAGCAGGCCCAGAAGAGAACCAGCACAATTCACAGGAGTGGGCCCCACATAGTTTTATGAATTGGCTGGAAATTTGTCCCACGTACTAGATGAGCTGGAGCAAAATGATGGAGGGAGGGAGCGGGGGCAGGGTCATCCTAGCATCAGTACTGCGTGCGGGTGGGCCCACCCACGACGACGACGACGACGACGACGACCACCACCACCCCGCACGCAACCCTTTCACCAGTATTTTGATTTTCGCAGCCTCGATGCTCCGCCTCCCCTTCGCTCTTCCTCTCCACTGCTCCTTCCTGGCTCCTCCCTCCTTGCACGTTACTCGCCGCTTTTTCATCCCTAACGGCTTTTTTTTAACTTCCTCAACTACCCTTTAATTACCGACCGTCGGCTGCGAGCTCTACATCGGCGAGTGCACTCTCAGAACATTATGGCCCACTGCCCAGCACCCAAAAATGCACCTACAACTCCAAGCATTGGATTGAAACCATTCATCAGCGAATGATATATTGACACATAAAATGCAGATTATTATTTCCATCGGCTGACGCAGATTATAATTTTTTGATGATTTTAAGATAGCAATTGAAAATTGCAGTTTTATTTTGTCGCGATGATGCTGATCTGGGATCTCGCTTACATTTCGTAGTGGTCGTGTATGATATGGGATAAAGATTGAATTTTTTTATTTATAATATTACTTTAGGCCTATCTTTTCATCTTTCAGTGCATAATAATCCTTCAACGTCCAATCTCTCGGTAAAAAATTCATTGTATTGGAACCTGCCCCTCGTTCACGTGACAACCGATTACACCTGCAATACCCGATCAAGTAGAATTAGTGTTTCTCGCGTCACGACACTTGAACGCTACTGCTGCAGAGTTCGTTATGCTTCTTTGGCAGATTTCCAGTGTCTGTCGCGCTGAGGAGAGTCCACGTGATGGGCTCTGCGGATGATCGTAGCCCTCCATTTATCTGAATCATGTAGGAAGCTTACGCCCATTGCATGATTGCAGCCTGACATCGCTATATGCAACCGAAACTAGAAAAATAAAACGAAAAGGAGAAATCCAATCGCCGTGCCCCACACCCACGGGCAATGAGAGCAAAATTCCACGGATGCAATCGAGAGAGACGGCAGAAATGGACGACTGAAATCATTCGGGCTACCACAGCAGGTGGGCCCAGCTGGATATTTTTCACGAGACTCACACCGCTCTCTCTAAACTCTTGCATCCATCCTATTTAAAAGGCTAGCTTTTCAGCTCTTTCTCTTCAATATTCATACCAGACCGAAGCATATATATCTTCATTTTCCTCTCTTCTTTTTGGCCCATCTCATGGACGGCTCTGGTTTCTCCTCCATGGGAGAAGGTTCCCCACCACTCCAAGAAGCTCTATCATCTGAAGAAAGCGGCTGGACGATGTATTTTGATGAGTTCTTGTCAGCCGACAACAGGAATTCTTCAAGTGCTGCTGCTGCCTCTTTTGGCTACATGCACGGCTCTTTTCCTTCCTCCACCTCCTTCGTTTCTGACGCTGCTTCATGTATCGATCATGAGCCCACATGGAAGCGCCCCAGCCGCGACCAGACATCCGTCGTGGACTTCTCGGAGAAAATTAGCTACGGATCAGAATTGAGCCTGAAGAAGAGAAGAAAGAGAGAAGAAGCTTTGGAGGATGATTCTTTGGAAGATACTGCTAGCTCTCCTGTAAATAGTCCCAAGGTTTGTAATTAATAAATTAATGAAAATTTAATTAAGGATGATATCTGATATTTGTATGCGCTACCTTTTTTCTTCTTCTTGTGCACACCCATCTATTGGTTTTCTACACTTTTCCTTTGATTCTTTACTTTTTCTTCTTTTTGTAATAGGTTACCCATATGAAAGAATTAAATTCCAATCGTAGAGAGAATGGAGGAGATAAAGACAATTTTCGGGTAAGAAACATTGATTTTTTTTTTTTTTCTTCATTCTGTTTTCGTATACATGGATTTGGAAGTGAGGATTTCGTTTGTAGATTACCAAAAAAAAAATATTGTGCATTTTCAGGAAAAAATTATTGGTCCTGGTAATTGGTCAGCTTCAAGGCTACAAGTGGATGAGAAAAATGAAGTTTTGTACGCGAGAAACGAGTGTGAAGAGTTGAAGAAAAGGGGGCTTTGCTTGGTTCCCTTGTCGATGTTAATCAACTATCTTGGATGAATTTGTTTCCCTTTGTATGTTAACCCCCTCCCCATCCCACACCATGTTCAAATTAAAGGCTTTTTTACTTTATTTTTGCTTCATCAATGCCTCTATAGCTATGTAATTAATATTTTGCTTTGTTAGCTTCCAATCTGAGAAACAGATGAGACAAAATTATGAAAGTGTTTTTTCCAAGAAAAGTGAGAAGGCAAGCCCTAAAACTGTATACTTTAGAACATTAATTCATGGGCTTGTGATGAAATGAAAATATTGAAGCTTGAAGCTGCTTGCTCAGTTTTCAAACTTTGGGATTACCCTATTCTCAGAATCTTTAATTTACGATAATCTCGACGACTTGAGCAGTATTCACATACACACACGGTTAGCTATATTTTAATGGAAGTGGTCCACCAGTCTTATGTTTCAGATGACCTGGGAAATTTTTTTTTTTTTTTTTTACTACAGGTGGTGCACCATCTTAGTTAAAAATGTTAAAAATTTGTAATAAAGACCAATCAAATTTATAGTAATTTCTTTCTTTCAAATATTTAAACCCTACCTCAGTGAAATTTGATATTCAAATAAAAAGATGTCATCCAAATGTTGTGCTAATCACACAGTTGGGTCCAACTTTTCCGTACTTGGTGTTTTCTAATGGATACCATATATACAAATACATATACTAAAATGTAATCTCAGCTTTAAATAAGAGATTAATTATAGGCCAGTCGTAGGATTCTCAACCAGATTAGCATCATTTGGACTTAATCCATCAACCGCCATGATTTGTCCATTGTCCGGTTAGCATGTGGAAGAGACAGTTCGCCTTTATTCTTAAATTCAAGTCTTGATTTCATGTGAGGTAAGCTGGGTGTGGTGTTGTCGAGAAGCTTGAAGGCTACAGAGGCATTACGGTAAGTGGTGTGAGATGACATCTCATCAAGTGATGGAACAGACAAATGACAATGCGGTAAGTGGCCTGCTTTTAAAGCTATCGCAGATGTCTTTTTTTCTTCTTGGTGGGTAATCTCAACTACACGTTGTTGGCAGATTCTCTCTTGTTAATTATTCTCCTTTGATTCTCTTCACCCTTGGTTCAGTGGATTATCTCCACAGACGTAAAAAAGGGATGTGCGAGTTTTAGATGCCAGGTAGATGATAACCTTCTGTCATTTCTTAGTGTTGAATGAGCTAATTAATACAATTAATATCCCATTCTCGAACTTAACATGAATGTGAAATAATTAGCTTCATGAATTCCAATGATGGCTGGAACAAGGGAAGCGCAGGGGCATTTTTTCGTTCCTATGATATAATATTGTCATAACCAAATCGTTGATTGAACCGGTAAAGGAGCCGATCTGGTTCGAACCTGTTTGGACAGTTAAACGAACCCGTTTGAACTTGTGACATCAGTATGACATATTCATGATGTCATAAATGTTTATTTTTTTTGACAAATTATTTTTAAGTAATTATATATTGAAAAATTATATGTTCATAACTCCAAAATCTATATGTTAGACTCTAATCGTTACAACAAAACATGCATAAAAATTAATAAAAAAATTCAAAAATTCATTAACTAAGCACAAATATCACATATTAAATTTTAAAAATCAACTAATTTAACTTACCTAAAAAATGTAATAAGCCTTGAATCTTGACTCTTGGCACTTGAATTCTCTGTATTTATCTTAGCTTGTTTATGAATTGCACTTTTATAAACATATCTAACCAAAAAAGAAATGAAATTAATTAATAAGAATTGAATAATTAAATCATTCATAACAATATAAAAATTAAGAATAACTCATATGCTCCACAATTATGAAAATTTAAAAGCCTAAAAACTCATCACTCTCGTCAACATAAAGTTTTAAAAGAGATGTGATCTTGGTAGCCAAATGTCTCACTTAACCCACCCGAAAAAGCCTATTTAAATTTTTTTTATTTTTTTATATACTTATTTATTTAAATGTATTTAACATATAAACTAAGTTTTACCATTTTTGGATATACGTATATTTTTTTTTGAAAATTGTAAATATTTATGTGTATATGTGTTTAAAATAACCTTATATTTAAAAATCTTAAAAAATATATACACATATCCAAAAATGGTAAAACTTGATTTATATATTAAATATATTTAGATAACTAAGTGCATGAAGAAAAAATAAAAAAAAATTAAATAGGTTTTCAAGTGGGCTAAGCAGGTCATTTGCTTAGCCCGGGCAAACGGATTCATTTCTGTTTTTAAAAATCTACAAAATATAAACTCATCGTTCTCATCAAACAAAATATTTTAAAATTCTACAAATCCACCATTCACATGATATTGGTGTCGGTTTCAAAAAATTACCCTTGCAACATTGCTACAGGGAGTCTGTGATATCGACCCCTGAGCAGACAACCAGCAATGTCGACAAGCTGTAGGGAGGAGCCGAAGCAGGGACTATGAGTGGTGCCGGAGCAGGAGATGTGTGTGGCTATCGGAGAGGGAGAAGAGCAACGTCTATAAGCATTGTGCGAGCAACGGAGAGGGAGTTGTGTGCGGCGCCAAAGAGAGAGAAGAGCATGGGCCACGGGAGAGGGAGAATAGCAAGGATTGCCAGACAGGCTGAAGCAATTGATGCTCGACAGCTAGGGTGATGATGGTCAAAGAGGGAAAAGATTCATAGAGGATGCCGGACGAAGAAAACGCCAGTGATGGCTCAAGAATCGATGGCTTCATAGCTAGCCATGGATCGAGAAGAAAATCAAAGACTGAGAGCAAGAGGGAGAGGCAAGGCACTTTTTCGTTCAGGCAAGAATTAGGATGCAAATTTGAGAAGAGGCAGCAGAGTTTTATGTTTCGGTGCTTATTTTTTAATCGAATAAGTCGAATCCAATTAGACTGTGAATACCGGCTCGAGCGGTTCGTTTGTACCAACCGGGATCGGCTTCAATTGAAGCAGTGTCAGGACCAGTTCCCAATCTAACTAGTCGGTCCGGTTCTGACAACACTACTACCATATGTATATTGAATCCAGTTAGTATCTAATTCTGATGCAACCCATCGTATATAGGCAAAATTGCAAAAATAGAGTAATAGACCCAAAAGTCATCCCAATTCCCAGTCAATTTAACAGGAGAGGTCAGTGGTAGTCAAATCAAAACTAAAATTACCTGTATAAATTAGATTCCCTCTTTAATGTAGAAATGTTGAAGTGATTAATTTTTTCCATTTTCATGGAAAATTCGCTTTATTTATTATATTTAACAAATTTTATTTAGTTAAATAATTAATTTTCATGCGAATTAAAAATGTGTATGGGCTATATAGTTGCATAAAAATATATTTATATATAAATTACGAAAATGCTTAGATTCATTCCGTATGCATTAGAATGTAAGATAATTCTCAAAATTATTTTGTTCCCATAGTAATTATAGTTTAGATGTTGAAATCTAATACTAAAATTAATGTTTAGTATCAAAGCATTTTATTATATTGATTTGCAATTTTATAGATGAAGTCATATAAAATAATACTAAACACCAAGGAGAAATTTATATGGTGCTAAGTGTAGGTAGTTGCCCTCACTAAAATTTTTAAAAATTATTACAAATTCTTTAACATTTTGATAACTATTTTAAAAATATTATCCAATTTACTATAATTGGCCCCTTTGAAATAATAATATGCCCCCCCCTAAAATGATAAAGTGTCCACGACAATATAAATAATATTGAATACAATATTGTATTTCAAAAAAATAAAAAAAATGTTAAATACAATATCAAGTAAGAAAATAGATAAAGTTGGATAAAAGTAGAGTTTAAAAAAGGAACTCTACAAACCAAACATTTCAATTTTTCATGTGCACATCGTTTTCAGCATATATACCTTCAGTTTCTTTTACGTGGCCCCCAGTGTTTGACACTTTTGTTCCAAAAAGCACTTGGCATGGTGGACTTGTAAACTTGAATTTATCCTATTAATTAATTGTTGCCCTGGAATTTGGAAAGTTATTCGAAGGTCGGTCAACAAACTTTTTCGTTTTATGGTTATTGGTTATAACGAATGCTTTTTCGATTGTATATGTTACATCGTATTTGGCCAATAAAGAAAAAAATACTTAGTTGTTAATATATATTTTTAATTAAAATTGCTGTTAATAAAACTACCAACTTCAAATCTAATTTAAGAGAAATAGTAGACAATACTTAATTTTTTATGCGGCTTGGGGTGGAGTGTGTCATGACATGGTAGAACCTAATTCCATTCGAAATTTTCGTCGGTTGGTGAGCCTCCACTCTATTTGCGTTTGGCCCATCCAAGTGATTCACGAGAACGGATCGACTTGAAGCTGTGTTAATCCTCGAGTAGAAATTTGAACCATATCCTATTCGACTCATTTGAGGGACATGCATATCGTTTAAAGCTTGCAAAGAATCGTTTTCATATATCATATATAAGTTGATTGCTTAGGTTGTCGATTCATTTACGTCCGTATAAATGCTGCCCTTAAAATCTCGTGGTGGTTGTAGGCTTTTTCACGAAACCTTGACGTTGTCAAAGTTAGAACAGGAAACTTCAACTGACATTTCAAGCCAACAAACTTAGAATAATCTATCGGAATTGGGAAGAAAAACAGGACTATCCCCCCTCCATGTGCAGTGGCATTAATGCAGGTGGGCTACCAACTGTTGAATTTCAAAGCTACGGTCTGTTGGAATCTGTAGAATTCTCTTATTCACTTAATTCCTTCTGATTCCTCCCTGCATTATTGCAAGGATTTGGAAGCTGCTGAGTGATCTCCTTCTTAAACCCACGGATCTGCTTTCTCCACGTATATCAATCTTAGTAGGTCGTAGACCACCAATTTTTTGCGATTGATTCGGCTCATTTAAAATGTATAACTATGTATTCGTGGGTTTACGGCTCTCACACACGCATTATCACTGCAACAAATTTTATATATGTAAAAACTTTTTTTGCAGCCAAATTTTAATTTTGATACATTTGGCGCCAACTGCAACTAATTTTTCTATTAATTGCAATCAAATTTTTATTACAACTTGCCGCCAAATTTTATAACTAGATTAAACGTTATCTTCTATTTCATTTGATTTTAAAAAATTGTATTTGGCAAAATATCACCACTTAAAAGTAATTAAGTATTTGTAGCTAAGCATCAAAAAGAAAAAAATATTTCAACTCACAACAACACCAATAAGTTACTGGCAATAAAATTTTGTAACTCTGATCAAGCCCATCTTTATATAATTATGTTACACAGAAGTGATTTTGTATAACCTTTTATTTTTGATATTTTTATATTTGATGAAAAATTAAATCCATTCATTATATTTAACATTATTTGTTTAATTAGAAGACCAAGTTTCATCTAAATCTAATATGTAAATGGGCCACATTTGGTAAAAAATAAATGCATTCATATGTAAATTAGATAAAATACTTAGATCCATTCATATATATATATATATATATATTAGAATATAGCAATATTCTATAAAAATTATTTATCTACATACTCGTGATATTTTAGATCGTTTAAAGTTGAAAATACTATTTAAAAATTGATATTTAATATTAAATTATTTTATTGAATTAATTTTACACATTTGTAGATAAGACCCACATACAGTATACTAGATAAATGAGATGATTTTCGTGATAATATAAATGATATTAAATATAATTGATGAAATAGATTTGTTATAAACCATCAAATCTTAAAAATGGAGGGTTTTATATAGAATGAGTACTTCATAAATGCGCTCCCACTCTATGATTATTGCTCAACATATGCAATAGCTTAATGACAACGAAACTATAATCAAACGGTTGTCAATTTTATCACTTAGCTTAAAATTGTTATCATGATTATAATCTAAATATTACAATGCAACTAAATATATGTTACAGGCAACTAAAAATTCAATATATAAAATGAAATGTGGTGCGAAATATAATAAAATTGAGCGACGACATTAATTAAGAAAATTGGTGGGCCATCACAATAATCGCCAATACCATGTTGCAGCGAAAAAGTGCATTGAAATGCCACATGGCATGTCGGCCCGCATGATATGGTGATGTGTGGGCCACATGCCACATGATGCTGTCGATCGATTTTTGGTTTTTCTATTCATTGGTTTTGACATTTCTGTTTGTTTCCTGGATTTAAGATCGGACGGTTCCTTTTCTCAAAAAAAAAAAAAAAAAAAAAAAAAAAAAGATCGGACGGCCCCAACAGCCTCGTTTAAAGGAATCCCCTGACTATAGAAAGCCAAAACAAATGATTAATAAATATAATAAAATCTATGTTCCATGCCGTAAGTCATTGCCAGTTTATACAGCAATGTGGTAGGAGGAAGAGATAATAAATAATTGAAAAGAAGGAAGGAAACAAAAGAATAGTTTCATTTCAATCATTGCATATTCCCGAAAGAAATATGTGAAATTGAACAGCCTGTTGTAGTCTGCAGGGCCCATGAATCATCAAGTAGAGAACCATGGGAAACTGTTCCTTGTTTCTACCATGCAAGAATCACGAATAGGCATGCTCCAATGATAGCTTATTAGTTTTACACCACTTTAATTTGGAGTGGAGATCAATGGCGGCTATCCCATTCAAACGGCTGGACCACGTTTTAGAAGAATAGTTTAACCAACGAATATTGTTTGATGGGAATTGCCTTAGCTTAGAGATTAAGCTGGGATGGATGGATGCATGCATGCATACCCACAAACTGAGACATATGCACTGAATCTGGGCATCTTCCTTGGAGTAACTTTCACTCATTGTAGACTTACATATAAAACACATCCCAGGAATCTTGTGCACTTTTTTGTGGAGAAAAATCAGAGGATTATTCCGCACCTCCTTTCAAATCAGAAAATTGGGAATTCTGCTTGGTTTGTATGGTGCCCGGATGAGGATTTCCACCACGATTGGTACTGGTAGCATACTTTTCTAATTAAATTGAAGGTTGATGGCCACGAAGGATGAGGATTGAAAGTCGCAATCGGGGTAGATCGAATTAAAAAGAAAAAGGACGGATGCAGTCAATTACTCTGCAGGCTTTATTGGCCCAATCAAGGACTTCGAAAATGGGTTTTGGACCTTTTCGACGTCGCAGGCAATCAGGCGTTGACAAATACGTTCATCATTTCCTGGAACGGAATGGAGTGTTGGTTGGTTTGGTAATTAAAGAGCACATGACTCACCCATATTGTAAAAGGACCAAGACACCATGGGCGCTACACAAGAAACTTAACATTTTACCATGTCATTTTAGTTACAATCAATATTTTTTTGCTGCAAAAATGCTAATTAGAAATGCCAATGATTATCTTCTAGAAACAATCAAATTATGATTGTTATAAAAAGTAACTTTCATTAATTAGCTATAATGAAAAACATTGTCACTAGAAATATTTTTAGCCACGATTTTTTTTTTTTTAGAAAAGAAACCTCTATTAAGAAAGTAAGCTGTCATAGTACAACTGATACTTAATGAAACACATTAGACAACCCCACTACATAAAATAAGAGACGAGGATTTTGAAGCAAAATCAGCAAGAGTATGTGTGCAACCCTATTTCTTTTCCTCAAGTCATGGGTAAAGAAAATTTTCTCCACAAAAGCTACATGTGCTTGGATATCGTGTAGAAGAGAACCAATATTGGATAGTATGTGCTAATATTCATTCAGAATTTAGTCATTAATTTTCAATTTTTATTTAACGTTGTATTTCTTTTGAAGAGTTTAAATGTTGTATTCTTAGCAATAAGTTTTAACAATTTATCACTAAAGTCTTGTGCTACTCATTTATTATGCCATCAAAGTAAAAAATTGTTCAAACAACATTTAGTGCCCTTAGTATTTATTTTCTTAGGTATTTGACTCAATGGTGGCATAACTTTACGAAAATACGACAGATCTGGGCATAACCCGCTAGTACATGTTTTGACTTGCTTGTTAGTGTTTTAGGGTTTGAAACCTGCTAAGAGCATTGTCCTCCCTCCCACTGAATATAATAAACAAAACTTTACTAAAACATGTAAATCTATGTCATACTTACTGCTATTATTAATTTTTCTTTTTTTCATAAATGCATAAATCTATAACTTTATAATACTAGTTGATTTATAATTATAATATATGCGCCTCTTGATAAGTATTTCTATTTACACAATTTTAATTATAATGGAATAGTCCAGATCTACTTTAAAGAAAGCTCCACAACATCTTAAAATTAAGGAGAGCGACTTCGGTGAGAACTCGGTTCTCACCATCACAATAGGTACTCCTTCAAAAACCTAATTTTTTAATTTTATTTCAAAAATCTAACAATACAAATTATTTAAAATATGATTTTGAGTGTTCATAATAAAAATAATTTAAATATAATAGCGATAATTAAAAATTATGATATAAGCGTATTAATGGTGTATATATTTTTAGATTATAAATAATATACAAAATAAGATTTGTATGATCTGAAATATTATATACATATATTTGGTTTAGATGAGTCTAGAAAGTCTTTTTTATTTTGCTAAAATTGTATACTAATTTTTATTTACTAAAATATGTAAATTTTATGTTTTTTTTATAAATTTAAGGTCACAATAACATATGATTTTTTAAATTTTCATTATGAATGGTCAAAAATTATATTTTAAAAAATACGTGTGGTTAGATTACGGAAATAAAATTAAAAAATTAATTTTTTTTGAAAGAGTTCCTGTTGAAATGGTGGAAACTAGAAGCCGTTCTCAAATTTATTTTTATTTTTATTTTTATTTTTTTTTATGGAAGCCGTTCTCAAAATTAAGTCAAGAAGTTGTCACCCAAATTTAAATCCTCCATGCATGCATGTCATCATGACCTGCTGGTCAATGGAATGAGCCCACTTCTAATTTGTAGCAGGGTCATGTCTGTCTGAACGGATCTTTGTTTCAAAGATGTAGCCAGAGGAAATTTCAACCCAATTGATCAGAGCCACTTAATTAATACTCGTGATCCATGGGTGGGCTCTAGCTAGCTAGCTCCCAAGAAAGCATGAAAGACGTTCGAATCGGTCGAACGGGTCCCATGCGTTTAGGCATGCGTGCATGATTCTTATGCTCTTTTTTAAAAAATTTTTTATTTTGGATGTATGATTCTTATGCTCCTATCTATATACAGACATTACGTTACTGATAGAGAAAGGAAATGACAATTTCAATATTGATGTGCTACAGGTGAGTTTCGCGGGGATGCATATTTTGTGTAACATTGATTAATTGTCGCGTGTATTACTGGTACATGGTCTGAGAAAGAGAGTGAGAGGGGACCATTCATATATGTTGTGGTCCATACATATATATATATATATCATGAATCTTTTGAGGCGGCGATCGAGTAATTTGTCAACGTCTAATCAAATTGACGGGTGAGACGCCACATCATCTCATGTACATGTGTGGCATCTCCCCTTGATCATACATATTCACTACAATTTCCAAAGAACACGCCTGCTCCGTCGAGGTCGCAAGGAGGCAGATTTTATTCATGTACTGGACACGTACACAGGTCGCACGTGCATCACCTTCCGCTAAATTATTGCTCTGCAAGGACCATGCATACGTGGCCACTGCAACACTAATAATTATATAATTCAGCCATTTTTAGCCAAGTTTCAATTTTTTTTTTTATTGGTATTGTATATTGTACACCATGACATCTTTATATTTCACATCAAACTCATTCATTACGAAGACAACATGTTTCACCTACCTCAAGAGAGATCAAAAGCTCTCACCTTTAAATATGAAGACAAAGCTCCACCAAATAATTAACTAAAGACAAATGTCCCAAACTGTCTTGAACACGGATAGGTTTTAAAATAGCCATTGTCCGTTACTATGATGCTATGCTCATCGTGGCAGCCAAGTTTCAATTTTATTTGTACTTCACTATAAGAAAGTATATAGTCATCACTATTTGCAATCAAATATAAATAATGTTATAAATAATCTAATATTAAATTACAAATAATATAAAAATTAGCTAAATTTGATCACATGCTATCAGCTTATCATCGATTCAATAATAATAGTAATATAATATTGTTATGTGGTATTGTTTATTCTAGCCTATCAGCACAGAAGCATGGTTTTAAAACACTTCTCTCATTTTGGATGTGGGATTTGGCTAAGTTATTATCAGTCCACTAGCTTCTACTTGATTTGCTCTCAAATTACAACTAAACTCAACTTTGGGCTTCCACTTTAACCAGATCAACTTATGAAGTTCTGCTCTAATGTCACTTGTAATAAATAAATCTAAAAAAAAATGATCTTGGTCTCGTAGACTATAAGCCTAATTATGTAATATTATTCATTCTGACTTAACAACTTAATCATACGATTTTAAAATGTTTCATACAATATTTAACCTAAGACACACTTATAAAAATATAGGAACTCTCTTCTCTTTTTAACGTGAAATTTGATTTTGAGCCATTACAATATATATATTGATATTAGTTTATACACAGTAAAAAGAAAAGATAACTATACTTACTAACATTTGTTACAATGGGCCCAACTAAGGTAATAAATCAAATTGAGTCATGATCCTCCGTGAAGCCGGCTCAAAAACCTATTTTTTTTTAATTTTTTTTTATTTTTTTCATGAGTAAGTAAATCTAGGTGTATTCAATCTAAGTAAATCTACATGTATTAAATCTATAAACCAAGTTTTACCATTTTTGGATATTTTTAAGTATTTTTTTATTTTTGAACACAGTAACATTTCCGTAATTTTCGGATCTCAAAAAATTACGGAAATACCATTGTGTTTAAAAATAAAAAAAATACTTAAAAACATCCAAAAATGGTAAAATTTGGTTTATAGATTTAATACACCTAGACTTACTCATGAAAAAAATAAAAATAAAATTAAAAAATTAAGTTTTTGGAAGCCGGCTTCAAAAGATCATTTCGCAATCAAATTAGAAGGTAGTTAATTAGCACACTCATTTTTACGGACTTGTTCTTACTGTATCAAAAATCATTTAGCTAAATATTATATCGATACGTAAAAACATCGGGTAGTTAATTGGGAGGCTTATTTTTATGTATTTACTCTTATTTTCTGTATAGAAAAATAAATAAAATTGACAAATGAAAATTATTATTATTATTATTATTATTATCTTTTTATATTGAGGCCTATAATGGTTGGATGATTTTTCGTTGTCTGACAGGTCTGATTTTTAATTCCTTTTTTGGTGTCCTAAAGCCATAATATATTTCAACTATAATAAACAATGATTTATTTTGAAAAATTTAGTTGATTGGTGAAGTCGTTAGGTTGGATTGAATTTTTAGAATATAACTAAAAAGGATCATCGCTAAAAATCAAATTTCTTGAAGTGTTCAAAGGCCCTGCAAAGTACGCGAAGAACACTTGTTGCATGCATGTGCTGTACGTACGTGTCTGTGGATGGAACTCAGGCATTCATTGACCTGCAGTTCTAAACACTGAATGGTTTTGGTTGGATATATTTATAAGCCTGCTGCGATTCAAATTTTCAACATTCGGTCGTCATGGCATCCAGGGTGAAAGAAATAAATTAAATCACTAAAATTGAATCTGGCCATCAAGGGGCCACCGCCCCAGTCTCGGATAATTAATTATCAAAGGCCTTGCTTATTCATAATTGTCCTTGGTTTCATCACTGCATGCATGCATATGTGCCAGCAGAGATGCTGCAAAGGATTTTACCCACCGCAGGATTACAGAGTGTTGGGACTTGGGGTGGTCTCATGGCGTTTATCATTTTTTAAAATACGTCGATATTTATTTTATATTTTTAAGTATAAGGATTTGTGGTTTTATAAAAAAATTTCAATAATAAAAAATAAGTGCTATGACTTACGAGGTGATCATTACACAAATATATTTATATTTTACACCTTCTATCAGATACTAGGGCCGGCCTCATTACACTTCATTCTAACCTGAATGCAGTGATTATATTACGATGCTAAGTACAAGAATATATTGTGAAATAACATGCTTCAATGATAAGACACACCAAAAGGAAGTTATACATTAGCATGCTTATTACAACAAAACAGCATGCTAAAAATAACCGGAAGCATTCTGGATTGGTCAGCGATATACTAGTATATATGCTAACACATGAAGTGCGCAAATTTTAGAAAATTTCATTTTGAAGACTTTTGGGAGGGGAGTGTATTAGCATGCTATGTTCTTGTACTTGGCATTCCAATATGGGCAAGTATACTCTATCATCTCCTTTCGTCTATAGTCGAATTTTTGCTAATATTTTGAATTAAAAAGGTAGTTGCAGTGTCAACATGGGCATATACTTGGTTAGTAAAAATCTTGATTTGTGTTTGATAGTTAAGTAAATATGTAACATGAAATTATAAGGTGAATTAAGCTCGAATTGTAACACAATATGAGTATTGATATTTTAAAAATGTAAAATCCTTAGAACTTGCAATCACGTAATATTAGTTTCACCAAAAGGATATTTTTTAATAAATAATTAATTTACTTCATACTAGTGAATATAGATGTATGTTTTTTAATCTGTACGTGCAGCTCATTTATCAATTAGTCTGAAATCTAACGGCTTCGAAATTTTATAATATTTTAATAATATACGTGTATTTTTGTAACTTTTAAAATGTCGCTAAAAATCTAGTTATAGATAAATGCGTGGGTGATCTACAAGTCCATTAGAAAGAAAATAAAAACAAATGATAGCACTTATCATGAGTGCATGTGAAATATACTTCTCGATAGCCGAAAATTAAATGGTCCGATGAACCATTTTTATACCTGCACGTTGATATTAAATAAATTTAAGGATGTGCATTGGGTTAAGGATGTCAGTACTCACTAATTCTTTTTCCGGAGAACAATCAAAACCATCAAAACCAAAAAATGACGTCGAAATTCTTCACAATTCATGAATTTACGAGCGAATCGGAAAAATAATAATAAATTACATTTTATCATAAATATATCAAAAAAGTGGTTACTCCATAGATAGTAGTTCTTATTACTTCCCGAATAAGTATTTTTGACTCGCGAATGTTTATTATTTCATGACACTGAATTTCAAACAGCCAGCCGACCGAGCCAATGTTCGCAGCGAGATTAGCCGAACTAGCCCAATATTTATGGACGACGGCCCAACAAGAAGAGTCTGTTTCACATTTTTCTTGGGCCGTTATCGTCGCCCATTTTGAGGAAGCAGCCTAACTGCTATGCTAATTGCGTTCAAGCAGAAAATTTTTGAAAACTGCGAACATTTTTTTTTTTTCCTGAAAACTGTGAACATTTTAAGGGTACTACTCATATGCAATCGATTGCATCACATTATACTCTTCAACCGGTTGATTTCGATGCCTTTATTAGGTGTCCAATACATTTACTATATTTCCTAGTGTATTTGTTTATAATTCAAAACGTTCCTTTGAGTAATGCTACACAGGAGTAATTATTATAAATAATGAAAATACAGTAAAACAGACGAAAATTTAGAATATAAAAATAATTAGTAAAAAGGATATTTGCAAATTTACCTACACAACTTGATTAGTGATTACAGTTGTGAATGTATTCATATAATTTTAAAAATTGCAAATAATTCTTATATAATTTAACTATAATGGCAAATATATTTACATCATTCTGATTCCGTCACATTGCTGTTACTGTGTGAGTGTATTTATAAATATATATATATATACTATATGAGTATATTTAAAAAACTAAATACACCCTACTTAGTTTCTTAATTTGCCAATATATTTAAAGTTTGCATATATTTATAAATATATTTATGCCATAACATGTGTTGTGACGGTAGTATATATTTTTAATCATGGTTGAACTACTGAAAAATTATTTCCAACTTCTAGCTCCCTTCTAAGTAAATATAAATAAAACGAAAGCACTTTAATTGAAAAGTATAATTTTTATGACAAAAATTTTCCCTTTTACCAAATATATCTAATAAGAACACCTTTAGATACTATAAAAATAAACTAAAGTAGAAAATGATAACACAAATCATATGGACTTGTTTCTATGAAATTTTTTTTGCATAACTTTATTCATTTTTAATATTTTAAAAATTGATGAAAATCCACTTTATATATTATATTTGCAATCATTTATATTATTATGAAAATTCTTTCGTTTGTTTAGTATTATCATACATGGTTTTTATTTATAAACTTGTAAAATTAATATAATAAAATAATTTAATAATAATTTTAAATTAAAATTTTCAACATTTAAACATTTAAAATATCATCACTATATAGATAAATGATTCTATGAAATATTGTTATATTCTAATACATATGCGAAGTTTGGATAAAACCTGATCTCCTAGTTAAATAAATGATATTAAATGTAATGAATAAATTAGATTTTATATCAATAATCATCATCTTAAAAATGAAGAGAATTATACAAAATGACTTTTATGTACGCACAGAAGTAGAAGTTGAGCCCAAAAATATATAATTTTTTAAGATGTGTTTGTTTATATATAAAACTTTTCAAATAAGAAATTTTAAAATTAAAACTTTTCATTATCCATAATTCTCATGTTTGTTAATCATTTATTTACATATTCTTATATAACTATTATAATTTTCAATTATTTGTATACAACCACTTATACAAGTAACTTATTTATTTTAATTTTATTTTTTACTCCTCATTATTACCTTTTACCATATTACATCATTTTCATCAATTTCAAAATTTTTTACCTCAAAACTTTTCTTTTAAAAATTTTAACACTTCCTAAACAAATCCTTAATGAAAAATTATGTGTAAAACTAAAACAACTGATCATAGGAAAATCACGGAATTAATTCCTGGATTATTTGTCCTTCAAAGCGAAGATAGATACAATTATACAAATAGCCTTGATTATTTTATCCTTGAAATTAATGTTGACCTGGCAGACAATAATCCGCCCTAACTTTATACATGCACGTGAGCTAAAACACGAGCTGCAAAATGCGCCCGAGCATGATTAAGCGTACCAGAGAATCAACGGTTACTCAAATCTGCTTTCCCGTGCTTCACCCCGGCGGAAGAAGCCCCACCCCTCCCTAGCTCCCTCTTGCCTCGCCATCTCCGGTTGCAGCCATGATCTCCGCCAGCAGGCTCAAATCCGTCGATTTCTATAGGTTCGATCTCACTTCCGCCGCATTTTTTTTCTTCTTCCAGCTACTAACCTCCGCTTTCAGTTGGAAAGTTCTCAACTTGTGGTTTGTGCTCGCAATCCCAAGACCAGAAATAGGGGATTTTGATTTTCGTTTTATTTACAGAATCGTTCTAACCTTCATCTTTCTCCCTCTAGTAGATTCTAGACATTGCATTTTTGTTTCATGATTCGATTCCGCTACGCTCTTGTATTCGGGATTCATTGCTCATCTTGCATTATACAAGATGATTATCAACGAATTCAGCTCTTTGGATCATAAGCATTTCTGCCTCGTTGAGCATTTTGCGACGGTGAATGCTGCAATGATCGGGTGACTTTTACTTGTCTGATCGGTAGAGGTTTCTTGGAAGAATAGAGAGTAGATACTTAAGCCGTTCAAAATTGGATCGAGGGTGGAATTGGACGGTTAGGGTATCGTTTTTTTCTGGAAGACTGCTGATGGATGACATTTAGGTTTCCTGGTATTTACTGGTCAGGTTCTTAGCTATCTTCTTTATGGTTGCTGAACCAGAAGTAGTCAGGAGTCAGGTTCTATTTAGGACCCAAAGCAGAAAATCAGAGAGATGGTTGGATCTTCATGGAGTTGATAATCAATTTAAAGTCTTAACTCTTAAATGGCTTCTTATGTTATAATACGACCAATTGTACCAGCCATCACAGGTTTAAAATCTTGTAACCAACTCCATAAATGGACTGGTAGGTACCTATCCAAATGTGATTGTGGTGTTTGACAAAAAAAAAAAAAACTCAAATTATTGCAATAATAATACTTTTAAAATCAACACTACTCTGCTATTGGCTAAAAAGTTGGTTATGCTGTATGCATTATTTGTGGTTAATAGCAGCACGTAAAAAGTGTTAGTTTTGTGTCAAGTATCAATAGCAGTATCAATGGTTGTAGTTGTTAACTGGCTACTGTTAGACAACAGTCATTCAGTGGCCATTGCAGCCTAAATTGGTCTCTTTTTGGAATCACATTTAGGATCTTTAATTCCTCAGATTACCTGTTCTTCTTTTTCAATTCCAGCACTTCAACCAAAAACAAGAGTAAAATGCAGCTAATTTTCCACATTTTTTTTTAAAAATCTTGGGAGATAAAAATATGGAGAAGGAAAGACAAATCTTAAAAAAGGAACCAAAAAAATCTGACTGTAATGGCCTCGTAAAGGGCAGCCCGACCAGTAGTTCACTGCTTTGATACCTAGGTATATTTCAGTTGTTGTTGTGGAAGATTGTGACATTACCTTTCATGTTCACTGTTTCATGATGTACAACATTAAAAACTTTTTCCAACTGCAGGAAAATTCCCAGAGATTTGACAGAGGCATCATTATCCGGTGCAGGTCTGTCTATTATAGCAGCAGTCTCCATGATTTTTCTATTTGGGATGGTATGGTTTCATTACCTTTCTTTCTTTGGAATCTCAGGGTAACATGTATCTCCATTGTGTTCTTGTTCTGAACTTTTCACTCTTAATTTTCATTATTTTTTTTTTCTGGATGCTTGGCAAGCTGTTACAATACTGCATTTGATTATTTGGAAAGCTGTACCCTTGTCCCTCGGGTTTATGAAGACCCAAAATCATGCCAAATTGCGTATGGAGATGCCACTGAGGACCAAGCAAAGAACTAGATGTTTAAAAATGGACCACAGATTATTTTCCAATCATTGATTTTTTTTAAAAAAAAATAATTTGCAATGCTTGCTAGCCATGAATGATAGGTTTGTAGATTGTGACTGATACTAGTTATGGCCCTCCTGAATTATTATCTCTGAATCATTTCTTTTCAGTCACTTACTAAAAGAATCTGATAAATATGATGAAAGAAACCAACCAATCTTTCAAGCAATTGGTTTGTAATTTATTTTCTCTGTCTTTCACATCAATTAGCTCACTTCCTAGTGACACTATTGCTTTATTTCTATAATTTTCCAAAGGCACCTTATAAGAAAATTTCCCCCCTTTCTCAGGAACTGAACAGTTATTTGACAGTCACTGCAAGCACATCAGTTATTGTTGATAAGACTACAGATGATGAATTCTTACGTATTGAGTTTAATATAAGGTAGAGACATTCTGTTTCATCTCGCTCATGTGTTTCAACTGGTTGCATGTTGTAATTTGTCTCTACTGCTAACTTTATTTTGGCTGGCTGTATTTTCTCTGAACTTTCTGCTGCTTTAGTTTCCTTGATATGTATATGTAATACATTGTCATTTCAAGAATCACGTTGTGCTAACATCTTAGCATATTAAGGCCCAGTTTTCATTCTGCACATGCATTGGTAAGTTTCAGGAGGATCTTGAAAGTGGTGATTTATGTCTCCTTACTACCTTGTCAAGTCTTCAAGAATTCACCATTTAGCCAGCAATATAATTAGTTTCCAATTTGAAATTTTCTATTTGCTTGACCCTGTTATGCTCTTTCTTGTAGTTTTCCAGCACTCTCATGTGAATTTGCATCAGTTGATGTGAGTGATGTATTGGGAACTGTAAGTTTCAAAACTACATTATTCAATCCTTCTTTTTTAATTGTTCCATCTGGAAACTGACTTACAATATCTCTGTTTGTTATATACATATTTTTTACAACTCAATCATTGAAACCCTTCCAATTTTCTAAACTGATTACAATCAACTTGTAAATGGCAAGAGAAAATGCTCCTCACAACGGGAGACAAATGCTCCCTACTGGGGATCGAACCCTGACCATCCAGTGTAGAGGCTGCAACATGTACCAATGGGGCTATGCTTGTGGTTGCATTATTCAATCCTTTTCATTCATGAATGTTTTTGTGATTTATTCATCTTAATCACTTGTTATCATGTGGTTTAATAAACTTCAATGCTTAACCTCCCACATATCTTATCTTGCGTTGCCCATGGCCCTAATGTAGCTATAGAGTTTTGCATACGGAGTGGAATGCAAACTTCTGTGTTTTTATGTTTACAGTCTTTTGGATTCTTCAAGCTCCTGTATCTGAACATCTTTTTCCCTTCTGGCGATTAGATAGTTTCTCAAGGAAGGAAATTCAATCAGTCTTCAGCGTGCATAGTTATTTGAATAAACAAGGCTCTGGTCCAAATTGGATAATTTTTCATGCTCAGTTGCCTATACCCATGTTTAACATCATTGTTAAAATCCATATGGAATAATTGTAAGACGGCATTTTCCAATTCGAAGGGGACCCTTAGTGCAATGATAAAACTTGTCGCCGTGTGATATGGAGGTCACGGGTTTGAATTGTGGAAACGACCTCTTGCTTTGTTAGGTATGGTTATGTACTATAGACCCAAGGTGGTCCGACCCTTCTCCGGACCCTGCACATAGCGGGAGCTCAATGCACTGGGCCTCCCGCTCTTTTTTTTTTTTTCAATTTTTTTTTTCAATTTCAGTGAAGCATTCCAGCTGCTTAGAAGGTAACGTTACCACCTTTCATTTCCTTGGCTTGATGGCCGCTGCATAACAAGTTTTTAATATTATGATCGGTGTGCTTGGTTGCATTTGTAAATGAACTGTTCATGTAGTTGGCTTTTGTTGCATCAGAGGTGTGTTATCAATGATGTGCATAGGGTTGCAGACTGCAGACATTTTGTGAAATTTGAGTGTAAGTGTTCGAAGTTGAGACATTTTTAAAAAGTTGTTTCTAGATTCATTTTTTTAAAAAAAATGGATAAGAAGGTTATAAAGCAAAGGGAGAAAGGTAAAGTAGCAATAGAAAGTGACAAAAATAATAAATCAAGCTAAAGAGAGCCCAAAAGAGAAAATAAGACATTGGAGTATTTTGAAGGAGTTGAAAGTAGATTGTAAGGTATTGTATGCCTTGCTACAATAGGATGGTTCTTAAAATTCAGACTTAGCTGTCTCACTTCATCTTGGATGACAGAAATGGGATATGTTGAGAAGATGCAAAGAACTACACTGAAGATATATTTCAAGCAACACTGATCCTGAAGTTGGAGTCAAGGCGAAGGAATTGATATGTGTTTAAGCAGTCATTAGGGGACCAGAAGAAAGTGTTGCAACTCTTAAAAATTTCCTCTCTCAATCTCTTTCCCTGGAGATGATCTTCAGTAAACAGGATGCTCTATTCTACATCAGCGGCATATGGATTTGGGGATTAAGGACTGCAGTCTTTTGCTGAAATTTGCTGTTGCTAGGTTTTTTTTATTCTTAAAGAACTTAGTTGTCCTTAAAAGGTTTTCCAAATTAAATTTCTGGATCAGTGAGAAAACAATTGTTTTTACAGATTTGACTTGTTTTGGATGCTTGCTGCTGAATTAGGGTTTAATGAAATTAGCAGTTGTTATCCATGGATCAATGGAGATTAATTTATAAGGCTACAGTTTTAAAAAGTTTGTAACCTCCAATAAAAAAAAGTTTGTAACCTAGTACAGTTTTTTTTTTTTTTTTTTAAAAAAATTTTGGGGTCTTTTAAAAACATTGTTCATACTAACTAAAAATCTCCATTCATTCATATACCATTATGAGTGAGCTTTCCGTGCTCCAAGGAAGCATGCTGCTGCTGCTGCTATGTTGTATATAGGAATGCCCCCTATCTTTGCTGGTAAGGGTCTACATTCATATTGCAGCATCGTGTATCCCAAAATGGTCGTTCAGATATTTTTTAGTTGGTTTGAAATCTGAAATACCAGTTAAATGTTTTCCTTGTACTCATCATTTCTTTTCGTTCATTTTTCCCCTTTCATGGCTTCATCATTTTTTTTTTAAAATTTTCTCCTTTGTATGCCTCTGCTGCTTCGATAGTTGGCTGAATCCAAGATTTCTGATTTGCAGAACAGATTAAATATAACGAAAACAGTCCGCAAATTTTCGATAGATCAGCATTTAAATCCAACGGGTTCTGAATTTCACTCGGGACCAATACCAAAAGTTATAAATCATGGCGATGAAACTGATGAGGAATATGCTGAAGGATCTGTCACATTAACTTCTGCTAGTTTTGACAGATATGCTCATGAGTAAGTAGCTTGTAGCTGAATTCCAATATCTTCACCTTACTGCTGAATGTAGTTATGGTTTTTTGTTACAGTATTTTGTTGAATATTTTACATATCTTATCATGTCATGGGTGAGACATGTCTCTATTTAAGTTCATGATCTGTGAGCATTTGAGTGTGAGATCATAACACATATCATGGCTGTAAGTTTTAGATGATGTCCTAGATCGTATCCATATCATGTTGGATTGAAATGTGGTCCTAGAAATTCTGCTAGCAATTATACAAATGTTTTTATGTGTCTTGTTATGTTGGGTTTGGTTTATGGTTTTCAGGTCCTACTAGTATGTTTATGTACTAAGTGAAAGAGATGTTTTATAAGCATTTATCAAGGGTGTGAAGACTAATAATTCTTTTAGATTTACTTTCTTCAAGATTCTAAAACTTTTCTATTAACAGAAGGGCCTAAGTTTCAACTTTCAAGTAAAGCCGTACATTGAACGCAATATTGTATAGGAATTTTGGATCTGCTAGCATTCCCCAGTTTTTGAGTAGTTCTCTTGGCGATCCCTTTTTTTTTTTTTGGAAATATCAAATCAAACCATTAATTTCATATCCTTGTCAAATAGTTTACAATAGGCATCTGCAGGATTTTGCAAAACTTCCGATTGTTCATAATTAGTGCCCAATAGAAAGTTACAAGAATAGTGCAGCGCTAAAATGTTCAAAACTTGATAAATTGTGATTTAAAATCTATAAACCACTACTGATGGTCTGAGCACACGCTGAAAAGTACCAAAGGGGTGGACGGTGCAAGATTATGCCTCAGGCTTCAAAGGGGTGAAATCACTGTTGACTTTTCAAAGCACATTATATGAGTAAGTGTTTTAGTTGCATAAAATTTAAATTTAAAACTAAATGGGCTGGAGTTACAGAAGCTTGGTCTATTGTTGTGCTGTTGACTTTCAAAGCACATTATATGCATGACTGTTTGACTTGCATAAACTTTGAATGGATTGGGGTTACAGAATCTTTGTTGATTGGTGGCGTGTTTAACATCTAGCAACAAAGCAAATGACACGTCTGTCTACCAAATAATCCATTAATTATGTAGATGTCAATCAAATATTTGATTGTTATATATTTTCCAAGGTACGGCCATTTCTATTGTTGTTGATGTCTCATCTGTGTGGAGTGCAAAGCACATTCCGTTCCTAGGATATTTCTAGTATTCATTCATTTTATTTTATAGCGTTCAGTTATTTAAATGTTGAAACAAATCTCTTTTGTAGGTTTCCGATTTTTGTAGTTAATTTTTATGCTCCCTGGTGTTCCTGGAGTAATCGCTTGGTAATACTTCAACTCTCTTCTATATTTTATTTTATTTACATTTTCTGGGGGCAAGCATTTCAGATACTTCAATTGCATATTTCCTCATCAGTCTGTTTGTTCCAGAAACCAGCATGGGAGAAGGCAGCTAAAATAATAAGAGAGAGGTACCTTTTTAATACTATGCATCTTCACTACAATCTGAGGATGAATTTTTTCTAGAGAATATTCTACTTTCTTACATTTTCCTTAATTTAGTCTGGTGCATATTTTAAGAATGTATTAGTTTCTTTTCTCTAGATATGATCCTGAGATGGATGGAAGGATTCTCTTGGGCAAGGTTGATTGCACTCAAGAAACAGACTTATGTAGGAGGTACTGCTTCTATTTCATCTATGTAAACTTGACTAACCATATTTTTCAGATTGGAAAGGGAACAAAGGATTAGATACCAAATTAATTCTCTGCTTGATGGTAACGTCATTGTTATATTTGTCCTGTTCTGCAGTTTCTATTCTCTGGAAATTTTATGGGTTAAACTTTATATCCTTTGTGTCACTTTATCCTTAAGAAGTAAAGTTTATTGTTTGAGTAACCCTTTTTTTTGTGTCAGGAATCATATTCAAGGATATCCGTCCATCCGTATCTTTCGCAAAGGAACAGATGTTAGGTAAAAGGAACATCTTTTTTTTTTTTTTCATGATATCCTGGGACTTCAACGTGCTGATCAGGTTTCCTTGTTTCTCTCCCTGATGGAGGAATATGGTTGCTATAGTTTAATGATCCTTTTAATTATCAATCTGCTATTTTGCTTTCTGGTTAACCAACTCATTTTAGAAAGAGTGAATGTTGCTAATGCTACTATTGACAACAGGAAGATGGGTGTGCCATGAGGTCACCATTTTATAATATTTTATCTCCTGGATTGTTTCATGCTATTGAGCTTTGAAAATAGCAATTGAGAATGCAACTTTATGTATTACGTTTAAAGTTTAATGGGTTGAATTGAACTGTTGGAACAAGGAAGCCTCAGAAACAACTTCATACCTCGCATAAAGATCTATTTCTGGTAGCCATTTATTTTCTTTACTTCTTTTCTTTCTTTCTTTATTTCTTTTTTTTTTTTTTTTTTTTTTTTTTTTAGTCCCTAGGATTTTGGGTTCACTGTTTTATATCCAATTCTTGCAATTACTTTTATTCCATTTTTTCTGATCTACTTCCTTAGCAGGTTATATGTATTTAGCATTTTGGATTAACTTGTTGGGTCATGGGTGATCTTGATTCTATTGCTGATCCTTGTTGATTCAGAATTTTGCAAATATTTTGATGATTCTAAAGACTGAGTATTCTTTTTAAGAGAGAATTTTACACAACAAACCCCCATGCCTTGCATCTCTGCTTCTTTTCGTTTCAAGGATTTAGCAAGAAGCTAGTGACAGCCCGCCATTTTTTATGCTTTTGTATAAACAAGGACAATTCTGAGAAAAATTTTATTTATTTCATTCTTGTTTATCTTCTGAGGAACTTTTCTCTCCTAGTGCTTTGCTTTTTTCCTATTGTTTCATTGTCCTGATTTTTATTATTTGTTATCTATATGTTTTTGCACAAGCGTGGCTCATTGCAATTGTACCATCGCCCTTCAGCAATTTGTGTTGACACAATGGCGGCAGTTAATGAAAACTAATATCCCATGGACATGATAATTAATCAAGAGCTTTATGCTAAGATAGCTTACCTTCACATGGGCTCAGCTGTTTTTGGCAACCATTTCATAGCTCAGCCACCTGTGTAGTTGTGTGGCGTATGCCTTTACTGTGCCGTTTATGTTGGGCAGCCTATAAATTCAGAATGTTAGCCAATGCACTTATTTACTTTGTCTTCTTTAATTCAGTGGTTTAGTGGTTCTGATGCAGGGACAACCATGGGCACCATGACCATGAGTCTTATTATGGAGAACGTGACACTGACAGTCTAGTCACGGTATGAATGACTTATTGACTTAGGTTAATTGCTTATTTACTCCAACCATTTAGGTAGATCTCATATGCTATTCTTATTGAGGCAGCAGGTTGATTAATAGTTCTTAATTGTAGACAATGGAAGGTTTGGTTTCGCCTATCCCCTTGGAAATGCACAAGCATGAATCTGAAATAAATGGCACAGATATGGTGGCTGCTGCCAAACGACCTGCCCCATCAGCAGGAGGATGCAGAATAGAAGGTTTTGTACGTGTAAAGAAGGTAAAGATATGTTGTTCTTGTTATTTTCTGTGCGTGTAAATAAGGTACAGAGTTCCTAGCTTTTATTGCTGTTCATTTTAGTTGGGCTCTGCTTCTGCCACAGTTGTTCTTCATCTTTTTATTTATAACCTAGGCCTTAACAACTAAAATAAATATATGATGGATTGTTGTCATGATGTAGTCATCACCAGTTCTTTAAAACACCCGTTTGCATATCCATTGATGAAAATTGAGAGGAAGCAGGGGCACTGCTTGTTTTAGTGCATTCGCAAATTTTCTGCACAAAACCCATTCTATGTGACATGTAAAGAAGTGAAGTTCTCGTCGTGATTCTAGACCTCAAATGCAATTTTTTTAAAAGTTGTCCTTAGTTCACTAAATTTGTGTTTGGGTACTATAAAATCATGGGCTAGTATGGGTGCCGTCATAATTTTTATTCAGATAAAAGTTACTACACTTAGTTGATTCACTTGCACATCTCTCATCATAGTTTTTTGGCACTCCAGAGTTAAGGCCTAGGTTCTAAAATGAGGTAGGGAAAGGGACATGGTTGACTTGTTGGATAAAATTTTCAGGGCCTTGTTCATGTGGAAGAAATTATAAGTATGAACTCAATAGCATCATCATGTAACTGACCTGAATTGGCAAGGTTACTTAAATGTGCTGCGGTTAATTCAATCTCCCAAGAAAAATGCGTTTCATCACTCCGCCAAATGTGAAGGCAAGGAGGTTGTAGGTGTCAGTAATACTGTAGTCTGGTGGAACAGTCATTTGATTCTGATATCTTTTCTAATGAAGCATTGGGCAGAACAAGGTAATGGTCATGAGGGAGATGAATAAATCTAGCTCATCTAGGCTTGGCACCCATGTATATGCTCATGTTTGATTATCAACTCAGGTGGATCATGAGATTGGCATTTATGGAACATGTGAGCGCCAATGAACAGTCATTTGAAGACGGAAAAGTACAAACTAAAAAATGACCAGTGAGAAGGCATAACTACAAACATTACTGTTATCCAAGCACATAATTGCTGAGGTTAAAGTTATCCAAAGAACTTGTTCTTGTTAATAGTAACTAACTGATGGTTTTAATATGGTTTTATTTTTCATCCAAGGTCAAAATTAACAAAGATGAGATCTATTTATTTTTAGGCATCTAAGAAACAGTGCCCAAGATCTTTTTTCTAGTGCCTATGCATAGGATTTTGAAGTTGTGTCAGAGTTGGAACATTCATTCATCACACACCATTCACTGGCTGATACATACATTGAGTGGCTATTGGGAATTTGACCTCAATAATAAAATGATATAATTTGAGCCACATTATTGTTGTGCAGGTTCCTGGAAATCTTGTCATATCAGCACATTCGGGGGCACATTCATTCGATGCTTCTTTGATTAATATCTCACATGTTATCTCCCACTTTTCATTTGGTCGACAACTTACTCCGAAGATGCTTACTGAAGTGCAGCGGTTGTCACCTCATCTTGGTGAAAGTGCTGATCGCTTGACAGGCCTAGCCTACATTACAAGGCATGATGGTGGAAATGCAAATGTTACTGTAAGTATTCGGATTAAATCACTTGTGTTATTGTTCCTGTCATTGTGCTAAGATATGTACATTGTAAATGATTGGAATTTCCTGTGCCAACACCATTGTTCTGTCATGGTAGACTGTGTTTATGAAGTTAATAATTGTTCACAAAAACTGTAAAAATAGACTATATGGGCCACTTCTATCTTGGCTCAATGCAAGAGTACAGGACATTAAGAAAAGGATACATTGTTGGCTTTCATGTTCATCCTTATCATGGAAAAGAAAACATTTCAGCAAAAATTTCCAGAATCCAGGAGTTTTCAGTGAGTAGCATCACTCTAGACCTTGCTAATGTTCATGATAACATTTGCATTGTGATTGTGACTATAATGAGTGTTGGTTTGGTGAGTAGTTATGAGCTACCAAGATGGGCAATTCGCTGGATATTACTTTTGTTCCACGTTGAAAAAATCTCTGTTTGAATTTATGGGAAGATGTTGAATTGGTAAATCTATAAAGGGTAATTGATAGAAGCTAGAAGAATAACTGCAGAGTAGAATCAAATGTAATAATTTCTGCTTCTTGTTCATGCATTCCAAAAATATGGGGTTGGAGATATTCTCGTTAACTATTGGCTGGATGAAAGGAGTATCTTTGGGAGAGGAGCTATTTCATACCAGAGATGTGGTGGGAATTGGCTGGGTGTGGGAACAGGATTTACTAGCGTTCTTGGTTACATCTACTGGGATTGGGCTGGTATCCATGACCCCCATACTTAATCTTTGTTTGCTGATGACTGGTGAGCACATAAATTGATACTAGGGCATTCCATTCCATTTCTTCTCTTCTTTTAATTGCATCATCATGTTATTATAAATGCATAGTTAAGGTTGCATCTGAGACACTGGTATTTTGGTTTGAACTTGCAGATTGAACATTACATTCAGATAGTGAAGACAGAGGTCACATCAAGAAGGCATTCGGAGAAGCTGATTGACTATGAGTACACATCTCACAGTAGTTTGGCACATAGCCCAAACATTCCGGTTGCAAAATTTCATTTTGTGCCATCTGCTATGCAGGTCCATTTTCGAATGAATTGCTTTGTCACAACTGAGGATTACAAATCTCATAACTTAAATGCAGATGATAATTGAATATGCAGGATTCTAAGTTATTTTCAAAATGCAATTTAGTCGTTATATATATGTGCAAGACAGGCTGAACATGTATAATCATGCAGCTCTGTGTTTCAATGATATAACATATTGCATGAAGGGTAACGTTTTCTTATATGGCACATGTAATGGGTATACCAGCCTGATTATCATGCCAGTACACAGAGAATCCCCTGACCGAGAAATTGCCTTGCATTGCATTCTTTTTTTTTCACAAGAAAGTTGTTTGCAGAGCCTAATATCAACTAGTTTTCTTATGAGAATCAGGTGCTAATAACAGAGAATGAGAGGTCTTTTTCTCACTTCATGACAAATGTCTGTGCTATAATTGGTGGTGTTTTCACAGTAAGCATCTGATCTGTGGTACACAGTGCGTTGCATCAAATAGAAACACACTTTCTCTGGTTTCTGAAACTTTCTTGTTGTGGATTCCAGGTTGCTGGCATATTGGATTCTATAATGCATAATACAATGCGGCTGATGAAGAAAATGGAGTTGGGCAAACAGTTTTAATAAATGAGGAAGGAGAGATTTTGAACAGGATCACCACTAATTTTCGCCACCCCCTTGTTTGGGGTCTGGTCAATTTGATTTTTTGTAGCCAAACCAACAAATTACCAATGTAAAATATACATTAGTTGGTAAGGTTAATTTTCTGAAATACAATGTACTTAAAGTATCGGATTGGACCCGAGCATGATAATTAATTTTTGTGAAGTAGCTTGGATGCTTGGAGACTTGTTTGCTAACAGAGATCCCTGTGATTCTAGTCCACTAACCCATGAATTCTCTCAGGTGCATTATATTTGTAAAGCAATCAGTCATTACTTGGCTTTCTGGTAAACGCCTGACGTTGTCATTCCAGTAAACACCTTTTTACAATCCAATATTGTCCTGGTTCGCTTTCTGAAACATTTTCCCTATCCCAAGCAGAATAATCTGCGAAATTGGCTTTACTTTGAAACTCAGGATGGCAGAGTTTTCATGGTTGCCCCTGAGTTTTGATCAAGTTGTTGAAGAAACTCCTAGGGTTTATTTTTTCTCTGGAGCCCGACTATATACATTTAGTTGCATTTTAAGCAAAAATAATTTTTTTTTTGTTATTAGTTGTATTTTTTAATTTTTTCTTCATAAATATATTTTTTAATGCATTTAATTTATATACCAAGTTTTGCCATTTTATAATACTTTTACATATTAATTTTTTGATTTTTAAAAATCAAGTTTTTAATGGGTGAAAAATGACTTAAATAAATGCCCTTGAAATTGATATTTTTAAAAAATAAAAATGAATATGTAAAAGTATTTTAAATGGAAGTGATACAATCATCAATGGAATTAATGATGTTTCCATGCTGAAGAGCATTAGAAATATGTTAATGGTTAACGCCAATGGCATCCGTAAAAGACGAATAAAATCTCAATGGTGCATGTTCATATTCAAGTAACTCTCACCGCTGCTTCTAAGTGCCGTCAAAAAAAAGCCACCGAGCCAGGCATAGTGGTAAGTGGTAACACCCATGACGCAGATGCAAGAGTGAGGTGTTCAAATCTTGCCCAGTGCAAGTTATTTATTTATAGATTTTCTTTTAGTAGTGAGGGTTTTATTAAAATTTAATTTATGATGGAGTATTTATAGAAAATTTCATACACAGTGTAAGGATAGTAGAGGTGCTTGATTGTAATATCAGATGTCATATGTAATAATTCAGGACATTTTTATGAAACCCCTTTTGTAGGTAACCTCTTCCATTTTCTAGATCTAGATGGTTGATGAAAAATCCACTCAATCCATTGTGTTTAAAATCATTTATATTATCATGGAGATCATTTCGGTTGTCTAATATTACTGTATATGGGCCCATCTACAAATATGTAAAATCAACATAATAAAATAATTTAATGCTAAATATCAATTTTTAAATAATATTTTCAATATCTAAACCATCTAAAATATCATTACTATGTAGATAAATGATCTTATAGAGTATTATTACATTATAATATATATGAGAATGAATCTAACTATTTCCGTTAATTTATACAAGAACGTACTTATTTTTGAGTAAATGTGGCCTATGAAAATATTGGATTTGGATAAAACTTGGTTCCGTGGCTAGAAAAATGATGTAAAACATAATGAATGGATTGGATTTTGCATCAGTCATCAACATCTAAAAAATGAAGAGGGTTACATAGAAACATGCTCCATGTGAAATATATCAATAAAAAAAAAATGAAAACGTAAAAGTTACACATAAAACGGAACTCCCAAGACCGAAAACATTCCTCTATGCTGATGAAACACACCACAAGTTTCGCCCTAGAAATAACATGCATGTAGCACCATCAATTCCTCTCACTTAAAAAGTTAAAAAACAAAAAGAATAGATGACCATAGAAGCATTCCGACGGAAGCTATGAGGCCCATGACAGTTATATTGGCACCGCTTGGAGGGGGAGCGTATGGGCCTGATGGAGATCCGGAGTTCGTTTGGTTTGTATTCGAGTTCTTGCTCCTGTAGGTCATCACTACAACAATCAGCTTCTCGTTGTTTCGGCAGTTATCTGCAACCCCACTAATGAAATAGTAAGGCCCAGATTGATTGAAGCTGAAGGAAGTGTTCCCATCATGGAATGCCGTAATTGGTGAAGCTGTGTTGCAATTATCGTAGTCACCTTTGCTTACTTGAAGCACGGAGTCCTTGGCAGGCTGGTACATAAACACTGAAACGCAATATTCATGCATGGCATCATAAGTTTGAATTACAGACTAGATGTAATTTATTAGCACAGAATAATGACACAAAAGATGTAATAATGAAGAACAGGATGCTTGTACTTGAAAGAAATATAAACTTACACAGAGAATCTCCAATCTGGAACCTGTTCATTTCTGCCCATCGATTGTAGGACATTGACTTACGATCTCTAGGCACTGTCCACTCACCTGAGCCACCCACCTTGAATTCAAAGGCTCCACTTCTCTGTACCAGCATTGCAAGGACAGAGAGACCTAATGCACAGAATGCCATGGTTTGAGGGCCTGCGGAGCCGAAAACAAGTCTGGCCATGGAAGAATTTCTATGTGGTAATTAGCTAAGAAAGTTATGGGGTGACAAGTTGTTGGACTGGCCAAGGGTTTTTGTAAGTCACAGCCATCACGTATCCATATATGGCTTATCGGTGAGGACTGAAGATTTTGTTCTCCCACTTTAAAATATTATTAATTTTTTATTCGGGAATCTTCTATTTTGGATATCTTAACCACTGGTATAATGGACATGTTAACCCTTTGTTCAACAAAAAAGAAAAAAAAAGGGGATATCTTAACCCCTGGTGTAAACGATATAGAACTTTGTTTTTTGCAACTTCGGCACGTCTTTCAGACATACTCTTCGAGAATTAGCTGCTAGCGGCTTTCTTCCGTATCAAGTCAGGAACAGAATCCAGGTTTGGACGCTGACGTTGCTTGATGGGTGCTTATGGTATCTAAAGCTACTGTTCAGTTGGCATTAATTTATTGCAAGCGATTTCCTCAATCCAATTCGGGCATTTCTGTCCGCCAAAAGCCATTCAAGATCAACAACAACAACAATAATCCGGTAAGTCATGAAGACGAGATGGAGAACATGAAGACCAGCGACATGGGTTCGTTGATGGCAGTCACGGATTTGTAAGAGAAGTAAATGACAAAAACGAGAAGCGGCGCACCTTATTATCGAAGAAGAGGAAAAGTAAACAACAGAGGTATAATGAAAACTTAAAAACGTAAGATCTAATAATGGGCTAAACTTAAAGGGTTATTTTGCAATTATACAAAAACCTAAATTGGCTCCTGCGAAGCCCAATCCCAATGTTAAGAACCAAACTTTTATTGCACCGATTGACAGTTTGAGCCCATGACGCATATATTTTATTTATTTTTTAATGACATAGATTTCGAGATTATTTTTAATTAAATATTATAAATTATTTCAACATGCGACATGGGAAATATGTCATCCAAAACGGTATAAAAATGCGAAAGTAAGTTAGATTGGCTAAACGCTTAGAGACGTTTTAAATGGTAGAATCACTCGTCCATGTAAAAACAAGATCCTCTAAAAAGTATGGATACTCTTGGCTCCCACGGGCAAGAAGATAATTCTAATTTCTAACTAGCAAATTTACATGTACTCTCTCCGAACCCAATCTACTATACAAACTCTAATTCAGTGTTCTATCAACCTAATTATATAATCTTTAAATTTTTAGTTAAATAGGTGGTGCATGATTTGCCTAGATTCTGTATTTATCACAGTCCAATTTTTTAAATTTAGAAAAGGCTCCATGGAGATTTCAGCGGAGCCCGCCCTATTTAATTAAGGGTGTATTTTTGACATTTGAAAAAAAATCTCGTGTGAATTTTTTTGAAATAAGAGAAATAACGTAATTTAATATAATAGGCGCATGATCTTTTCAAGCCAGGCGCACGGCCTCCTCCGTACGTCCGCCCCAAAAACTTATTTTCTTTATTTTTTCATGGGTAAGTAAATATAGGTGTATTAAATCTATAAACCAAGTTATATTTTTAAGTGTTTTTTTGGATTTTTAAACACAGTGGTATTTCCGTAATTTTTGGATACGGAAATGCTACTGTATTTAAAAATCTAAAAAAATACTTAAAAATATCTAAAAATGGTAAAACTTGGTTTATAAATTTAATACACCTAGATATACTTACCCATGAAAAAATAAAAAAAATAAATAAATTAGTTTTTGAGCTGGATGCACGGAGAGATTAGGTCTCAATATAATAAGGGTAATGATGAAGACTACAAAAAATAAAGTTAAAATAAAAAGATAGTTGTATGGGTAGTGACGGTTCTTGTGAAAAAAGGATTGAAAAGTAGCCGAATGATCTTTTACGACCAGTGATTTCCGACCGGTCAAAAAATATATATTTTTTAATTTTTTTTTGAAAAATATTTTTATAAATATATTAATTTAGTTATATTTAATCTATAAACTAAATTTTATCATTTTTAGATATGTATATATATTTATTTTGGATTTTGAAATACAGGGGTATTTAAGTCATTTTAAGAATATTTAAAATGACTTAAATACCCCTGTATTTAAAAATCCAAAATAAATATATATATATACATCCAAAAATGGTAAAACTTGATTTATAGATTAAATATAATTAGATTAACATGTTTATAAAAATATTTTTTAAAAAAAAAAACAAAAAAATATATTGTTTGAGTAAAAGATGGGTATTCCGAAAAGTATGATAGTTACATGGGAAGATGTTGAAAAAATAATTATAAAAAGTAAAAAAATTTAGATTGAAAGGTTTTCATAATTAACACACACACAAAATTCAACAGTGAACATCATCTTCCAAATAAAATAAGGGTAATTTTATTTAATACTTATAACATTTGCTCGTTATTGCTTTTATACCCATAATATTTTAATTAAACGTCAGTTAACTTTCACACCAAGCAAAAATGTTGTCGTTTTCTTTTCTAAATACCCGAACTGCCCAAACGGGCTGAAGCCCACGCCTGCTCATCCTCTCTTCCCGCTTTTATTTCTTCTTCCACTCCCTTTTGTTTCTCCCTTTCTTCGCTCTCCATTTGCACTCAAATCAGCGTCAGAAATGAGTTGGATCGTCAGTTCGGTTTCTTGCGCATGTGTAACCACTTGCAAATTGAATTGGATGATGCCGAGCTGGAGACAGATTTTCTCATTTGCTCCTCATGCGACTACAAATTTCATTTTCAGCATTCGTGTGCGAAGGAAGAAGCGAAGAATGGAGAAGAGAAGTCGCGTAGTTACTTCTTTCCTCGACACCGATTTCCCGACTCCCTCCTCCTCATCGTCGAGCTCCTCACCACCAAATCAGCCGTCACCACCACCCTCATCTCCTCCAAATTCGGTCACATGTGGCAGTCCTCCTGCCGTCTCAACTTCAATTCCGAATCCCTCAGCATCGTCCCCAAGGCTTGCACCAAAATCAGGAAGCAGGAGCAGCTAGCCAAAACGTTGGCATTCGTCGTCGACGGCGTCCTCGCCGCTCATCCCAACTCCATCTCTGCCTGCCGAATCTCCCATTACAATTCCAACTGCGCCGTCGACCTGCCTGGATGGGTGGATTGCCTCGGAAAGAGGAATTCAATTGCTGAATCTTATCTGTCACGCCCCCTGCATGCTCCCATTTTAAGACCAGATTCCCTAGCCCTTTTCCAAATTCCCATATGAGCTCTTCACCTGCAGATCACTACGGATGCTGAAGCTAAAATGGGTGGGTTTGGACGATGCTTACTATAGCACCCCTCTCGAATGCTATGATGTGCTAGGACTTCCCTCTAGCCTTGTAGAATCTGGATTTGATGGGCTAAAACTTGTAACTTAATAGGGAGATGGTTAGTATGTTTCCAGAGGATAAATATTTGCAGAAAAACATGCCTGAATTCGGATTTTGAACTTCAAATATCTACACCAGCATCATGCGATCCAGAACTCTGCAATCTTGTGTAATAAATCATGTCAGTAACTATTTTTTAATCACCGAAATGCAAGTGTTTTATCCATGGATCTGTCTGAACCAGCAGTGTATGTTCTGGGATCATACATATGTCTGGACCAGTAGCATATGTCATAAAATCCTGCATTCTTATACAATATAGTTTGTCAGTAACCTGTTCTTTAAATCATGTAAAAAATGAGGTGTTTTACCCATGGATAATGGCAGCATATCTTGCTAGAAGGGGGTTGATCTGTTGAGCTGAACTAGCTGTAACTCCGACATAGTAAAAGTGTTAGCAATAGATGAAATAAATCACACCATATAAACACAACCACAATAGTTCGGGAATCTGCACAACTTGATGGAGTCGCCACTGATCATTAAGAGAAGATCAGATCTCATTTCAGTGCGTAAAAGACACTAATCTTACAGAGTACGAGTTCCAGTCTTTAAATCAAACAGGTACTGCAACAATCTGTTTAATCCAAAACAACTACATGGGCATGGTAATGGAAATGGAAATGAAAAAGAAAAAGAAGAATCTGTTTATGGAGTTGTGAAGCCAGAAAATGGCTAAAAGAGGAAGACTAGAAGGCTGGAAATGAAGAGAGGAAGGTGGGAAGCAGAACTAAATTCTTCATTATCTCCTCCTCCCCTTAGGATGCCTTCTCTTGTGTGTCCTCTAGTTGCTGAAAAGGACCTCTGTTTATAGAAGAGTTGGGCTGCTGCTGGAGCATGGGAAGCACTGCACATGCTTTGGGTAATAGCATGTTGTTGCTGGTCATGAATTGCCGGATAAAAAACGTATTTTGCCATGTTTTTGTTGTGTCATTTCCTGGCAAATGTTGCTGGATCTGGGCAGGAGCTTGGAGTGAGCTGTGGACGCTTCTAGTGGGTCGCATCCACTTCTATCAAGCTACTGCTGGGCTGAGCTAGTCTGGTGGTCTACTGGAGCTTTGCTCCTTGGGCTATGTTGTGGAGCTTTGCTTGTGGGCTGAGCCCGTTTCCTAGTGGGTTGTTGGAGCTTTTGCTCCTCTAGGTTGCTGTGATGAGCTCGTCCGGACTGGTAGGCCTGGTTTCTTTGGCCTGCTTGGTCTTGTTCTTTATGAGCTGTTGGTTAAGAGCTTATTGGTAGTTAGCTTGGTGGACTTCTTCTTGTTTGTGGTGGCTGGGCATTGCGTTTTGGCCCATATACATATTTTCTTTATTTTTATATTACGTAATATTTATTATATTTATCGGGTCCCAAGGTAGGGGTGTCTACACTTACCCATTCGCTGCCGCCCTCAACCTCATCTCCCTCACGCTCTAAGGCGTCGCTCTATTCAACGAAATGGTTTGTGGCCTCCTCCAGCACTACTCTTGTCTGCAGTCCTTATTTCTACTGCACTATAGCTGTCTGAAGAAGGTGAAGATCCATGCAACGAGCCTCAATAGATTGGAGCTAATTCAAGGAGAGGTTAGAATCCTACACAGCATTGACATTCACATCCCCAAGGCTACTAAGCTGGTGCTATGTGGTGGAATGCGAGGGCCCTGTTGAGGTCATTGCCCCAAATCTTCAATTCCTTTGTGCGCATCGCAGCGGGAGAGAGTTTGGTTCAAAGCAGCGGTGATTTGGCAGGTGGCGAGCAGTGGGCTAGCGACGCAAGAGTTCTTCTTGCTGTCACGAATATGTGAGGGCAAACATGTCGTGTTATCGTGCGCTTGACCGGCGTTTAGGCTGTCTGTGACAGCAGTGGTACTAGAGGAATTAGGGATGAAATGTTGTAGGCAGTGGAGAAATTATTAAAATATTATGGATATAAAAAGAATAATAAAGAAACGTTACAGATACAAGAGAGAATTTCCAAATAAAATAAAGACAAGACTTTGATGCATGGATTTCGGCTCAACGGTGATTATTTACGTTCTCCCACAGGCCCATGCGGAACTATGGCCCAAAGTGCTCCTGAGAAAGCCCATGTCCGCGCAGACATCGTGACCGTGGTCGTTGGTGGGTCACGTCAGTGCTGTTGAACTGCCCTCTCATACAGAGAGCGACAGCAGCCCACCAAACGCAGAGAGACTGGACTTCAAAGGGGGAGAACGTTGGATACTCCGGCAGCGTGCAGAGGATGATACTCATTTTGTCGCATCTGCATGCCATCATCTCATCCATCCGGTGGCCCGAGCATCAACATCGTACTTGGGCAGACTATTAAATAACGTCGGCCTTCGGAAGAGCCCCGCTACTCGTGCGAGCCTCGTCCATCGGTGGCATGTGATCCACGCCTCTGCCCTGGAGATTTTACTTTTTAGGACACCCAGCTACGGACAGGTGTCAGGATGTCGCAGAAATTCTCAGGTGGTTGAACAACCAACAACCCCTCCCACGTGTGTTCTTCATTGATTGTGGATGGCGAAGGTGTAAACCTAGAAATTTTTGCTGATATGGTCCAAAATCAGACTTTTCTATTTTTTGTTTTGTTTTGTCTACCCGGCCGGCCGGCCGGCCGGTCTGGGTTGTATTTTTTCTTTCCCTTTTGGGTGGACCGAGCTCAAAAAGCAGGTCCGGTCAACCGTGTGCATAGTCTACCACTCCCATCATGGGAGTAATGACTCAGTAAAAGCTACACCAACGTGGTGGGTCCCACGACAGGTTTGCTTGGCTCCAACAATGGAGGCTCGCGTTTAATGCGAGGCGACATTTAAATTTCTGAATTATATTAAGCTTTTTTTAATGGAATTTTTATGCTTCATGTCTTAGTTTTTCCTTCAAGCGCTTGGAAAAAAGATTAAGAGACAAAAGGAGGGATGTGAATAGCGGAATAATTCGGAAGAGTGAGTTATAGTGTGATAGAAACAGGATTATAGTTAAACGTGAAGAGAATAATAATAAAATATAAAAATAATTACATAAAATTATGTGAAAAATGATTAAAATGTATAAATAATAATAAAAAGTATGTTAGTTAGTTAGTTAAGACAAAAAATTATATGGTGACTTATGCCGAACTGAAAAGTTTTATTTTTCTATTTTCAATTCTTGTTCCCTTGTTCGTTTCTGTCGGTGCGAGATGCACTCATTATCAGTGAAAATGCTTGGCTTAGGTCCATGATGAAGTATTTATAAATTAATTTTAACAAATTTATTATACTTAACCCCACTTTCTTTAGTTCTACATAAAAGAACATCAATTAGGTAGTAAGAAAAAAAATTATAGTGAAATTTTTTGAAAAACAAGTGACAAAGTAATAAAATACAATGCAGGTAATGGTTAAATATTGAAACTAAAGATAAAATAGAAAATTACAAGAATAGATATAAAAATTGAAATGCGAAAATAAAAAAAAATTAAAAAATTAAGTATTTTTAAATGTAAAATTATATAGAAGTGCAGGATAAGGTGTAATTTTTTTCTTTTTGCTATTTGTTAATAGAAAACGAACATTGTACATATGAAGTGACTTAAAATACGCAACAGTTCTCATTAATGGAAGCATTTTCATCACAACAAGCATGTGTGAGGGCATTTAAAAGGCCAAGTTCGTCTACATGCAACACACGTGTGATAGTATTACAATAATAATTAAAAGTAAAGAGAATAGAAATAAAATTAAAAAAATAATTATATGAAATTATGTAAAAATGATTAAAATGTACAGATCATAATATAAAAGTATGATAGTTTCTCGTAAAAAGTATGATAGTTGGTTAGTTAAGATAATAAATTATATTAAAAGACGTTTAAGATGAAGTGATAATCTTTTTCTTTTATTGAATGAAAGGAGGGCTGTAGATATAAAAACATTTTACCATTTTTATCTATTAATTACTTGTGAGTTATGACTTATGTAAGAGAGGAAAATACTATTCTTCTCTTTTTCAATGCTTGTTTCCGTTTTCGTTTATTTCGTTTTTTCTCTTTGTCAGTGTGAGATGCACTGATTATCCGGTGAAAATACTTGTGTAGGTTCATGATAAAGTATCTATAGAACTTAACAAATTTATTATATTGACTCTCACTTTCTTTAGTTCAAACATAAAAAATATTAATTAGCTAATGAGAAAAAATAAAAGTTATGGTAAAAAATTTTGAAAACTAGGTGAGAAAGTAATACAATGTAGGTAATAGTTAAAAGTAGTGAAAATATAGATAAAATAGATAATTACACGAATAGATATAAAAATTGAAATGCGAAAATAATAATAATAATAAATTTAAAAAATTAAGTATTTTAAAATGTAAAATTATATAGAAGTGCCAAATAAAGCAGGAATTTTTTCTTAGTACAAAACGAATTGTCGATGTGTTTCGGAAGTTATAAAACTTTTGAATGAAAAAATTTTGGGTGTAAAAATGGTTAAATTGAAAGAAAATGATATAATATGATAAATGTAGTAATAAGGAGTAGAGAGAATAAAATTAAAATAGATAGATTGGTTATATGAATAGTTGTATAAAAATGATTGAAAAATAAGATAATTATATAGGAAGATGGGAAAAAATGATAAAAATAAGATAATTATGAAAATTGAAAAGTTTTAAATTAAAAAGTTTTGACTTTATTTTTTTAGTATTTACAAAATACACCCTACATTATAAAAGTAACTTAAAATATGCAACGGTTCCCATTAATGAGAGCATTTTCATCACGGCAAGCCTGTGCGAGGGCATTTAAAAGGCCAGGTTCGTCTACGTGCAACACACGTGTGAAGAGGCGGCACCATGAAAGCAGGAGAGGTCCGACTAAGAAGATTGGTGGGGCCCAGAAGCGCGTCGGACCCTACTCCCGGGTTCCCCTCGACCAATAGTAGCCTCTTCTCCCTCCACGCCACCCCGCATCTCCAGACATTGACGGCGGGCGTCTCGTTCTCATCTTTCTCCATTTCTCTCTTCCTCTCCCTCCCTCTCTCCCTTCCCTCCCTCCGCCAAGAAAATAAAAAACCGAATAAAATTTAAAAATGGCAGGAGATAAATAACTGGAAAAGGAAAAAGCGCGGGGCGAGGAGGAGCAGTTGACGGAATTGACCCTGACCACGCCAATCATTCCACGCCCCTTCCCTGTCTTTGGCCGGTAAATATCCTCCCAATTTTCAGCCATTTCTGAGGAGAAGACATCAACCAACCTGTTGCTGCTGCCTTCCTCTCCCTCCTCCTAAAATGAAATAAAAGTATAAACATATAAAAATTGGAATTTTAGAGTTCTTTCTGCTCTCGCCGGACGCGAACACGGTCTGGGTGCCTCTGCTTGATCCATCTAGGGATCCAGCTCGCCCGCGTACGGTCGAGATCGTCGTCCTTTTTGTTTGTTCTGTCATTTTTTGGAGGGGAGCGACTTCGATTGGGAATGTGGAAGGATCCAGGAGAGCCCGCCGACTCTTACTACGCCGTCCGGTCAGAATGCACGGATGTGCCCAAGACTCGTTTCAAGATCAAAGTAAGTTTTTTTTTTTTTTTTACTCTCTCTCTATCCGGGGTTTTTATCGTTGTTCAAATGTTGATTTTTGTTGAATTGATTGGATTTGTTGCTTCTTCTCGTTTCTGCTGAATTCTGAGGGGGAATTTGGAAAAAAAAGTAAAAAAGATCGGATCTTGTTGTTTCTTCTCGTTTCTGTTGAATTATTGAGGTCAAATTTGGAAAAGGAAAGGCAGGAAGTTTGAATTTAACAAATTGTTGGGATGTATCTGAAGAATGAAAATGTAACAAGATTGATGAGATCTGAGACGGTACACGTAGATTAGAAAATCTCCTCAATCGGATTGTTAATATCACCTCGTTTCATTGGATAGAAATTGGGAAGAGTAATGTAGTAGCAGGGATTAGATGTTTTGGATCATTATCATCATTTCCTTTTTTGTTCCTATAATGATGCAAGACATTCTGGAATTCTGAAGATCTTCTTTAGTGTCTCAACTGGGAGACCCAGTAGCTCTAGAGTCTCTTAGAAAAATTTAGGAAATGTAGTCTTTTTGTAAGAACAAAGACTTTGAGCTTGTTAGGCTTGTGACAAAGAAGAAAAATGTAGAGATTAAGTAGTAGTAGTAGTAGAAGAAGAATACATCCAAGAAAGCACTCATTGTTTTAGGCAAGACAATCGTTCCTAACCTCTAGAAAGAAAGAAACTCTTAGGGCTTGTTTGGTTGAATCATCTTGGAAAATTTTAAATTTCCTCATTTGGGAATGGAAACTCTCATTTCCGAAACATAATAACCCCATTTTTCTTCATTGTTACCTATATTTTTCATCTTCTAGTGCATGATTTGACATATATCTACCACAACAACGTTACTTTTCTATACTTCCTTTCTTTTCCAATTCCAAATTCTTTCAACTGAACTGGCTCTTTAAGAAATGCTGCTCATAACAAGTTATCGATACTAAATTCTAAAAACAAAAGGTAGAATACCACTAAAAATTCATAGTTTTCTGGGGTAGGTTTTATGTGAGTTATAAGTTTGAGAAGTATTTCATTCACAGAATTTTTGCTGCACTTGAATGCATACCAAAAAGGATGATATTTGGAACATCGAGACACCTTTTTGGCATTGTTTGATACCTCAAAAATGACCTATAAGAAATCCAATGTAAATACAAACAACATGTACTGTAGGTTTTATTTCTTGGATCATATAGTACTAGGGCTATTAAGACCATTGAAGAGAAAATCTAATAGTGTGGTTTCTTGATCCATATTATTTGATTATTACAATCATGTTGTTTGTTATTTGGAATGGGCATATTGGCATGCCGATCTAATATCACTTCAATTTTGTTGAATGTTCCTCACGTTCATTAAACAACTTTCTGTTCTTATCTGTTTGTGCAGGCTGGAAAAACTCTAAGTGAAAGGAAATGGCGGGCTGCATTTAATCCAGAAGGGCAACTGGACATATCAAAAACACTAAGCAGAATCCAGCGGGGGGTTAGTAAATCCTTTAATTGCATCTATTATGCCCATCCACAAAAAATCATGAAGATGAGTATGCCTTTATATGATGCATTGATGAGCTAACAAATTCTCATTGGTCTTCATGTAACTGGAAGGTATAGCCTTCATTCTACTTCTTATTTTTGAAAGTGGGCTGAGTAGCATTCAAAGACGTTGCTAGTAGAAATATTCATGAGTCTGATGTGAATATTGAGGTAAATCATGATGCTATTAGATATGAGGCTTTTACTTTGACATGACATCCACATCATTGAGTTTCCCCATTCGCGTTATCTAATGCATAAATCATTTTAAGTCTTACAATATTCTGTTTAGTAGAATAGATAATCATCCATCAAAGCTCCTAGGGTCTCAAATTTACTTGCGGATGCTTGCATCTCAGTACCCAAGGCAGTTTGGAACCTCAGGATGATGGCATTCAAGAAGACAATGCCCTAGTCTAAGCTTCTGTTTGTCACAGCCCTCAATATTTGTGTTTTTGAATGTTCCACCTAGAAGCACTCTTGTCAAAGAAGTCAGGCAATTTCTGAGACAGGAGCTACTTGATCAATTGAAAGGGCAGTCTTCTCCCAGAAGCTGCATGGATTCCATTTAGCCACCAGCAACTGCATCAACAGAAGATGCTTTAAGGCATTAGCAAGTTCGTCATTTAATAAGATGAGTAAAACATGTGGCAGTTTGTCTGTGATATTTTAACTGTTGAAGGATGAATGGCATCGCTTGCCTAGATGATGGCTTCAATTTAGTATCCTCCAAGAGATAGGGGATTACCATGATTTTGCCTTTTGGTAGATTTGGATTTTCAACTGCCTTTCTGCCTAACCTCAGTAATCCTGAAAGTTTTGGGAACCTAGGAATATGTGTGTCACTGCAAATGATTAACCTCCTTTATGTCCTTTTTGGACTTGTCCCATCCGAAAGCAAGCATTTGCCATCATTGTTGCAGTTGGTTGAGGTGTAGCTGTTACTTTCTTTTTGCTGTATTTATCTGTAGACTTGATTATTTTGTTTTGGTTTTTTGTCAAACCTGTGAAGTATTTCCATCCAAGATCATTAATCCTTCCAGTCTTCCACACAATACGCTATTTGGGTGCAATTATTAAAATTTGAAGCTAGATCATAAATGACCTCAACAACCTGATAAAAAACTCTATGCTGGAGGGTGGAGTAGTATGTTTTACACATTTGGGGTTCTATGGTTCTACCTTGCTTGTGTTCCTTACCTTAAAGAAAAGAAAGGAAAGAAAAGAAGAAAGGAGAATTCCAAAAATGAGATGAAAAGAGATGCAGAAAAAAGAAGGATTGATGTCATAACTGCATGTAACCTATTTTCTTGAGACCTTTGCAATTACAGGAAAAAGGCTGTGGGAAATTCTGTCACACGAATTCTAGTAACAGAGTGGCTGTGCTAGTGAACATTTCTCTGTGTTTTGTGTAAATGTTTAGTTTTCATGCATTTGACAGATTTATCAAATTTTGTTCCTTTATTTTAATCATTAAATTTTTTAATGCCTATCAGATTCTAATCTTCATTTTTATCAGGGCATCCATCCAACAATCAGAGGAGAAGTTTGGGAGTTTTTGCTTGGGGTTTTTGATCCTAGCAGCACCCTTGAAGAGCGAGATGAGTTGAGACAGCGTCGAAGGTAAGTTTGTCTCAGTTTTTCTATGAAAAAAGTGGAAAATAAAGGAAAAAAAAAATTTAAAGAAGGTGAAAGAGAAAAGACAAAAAAAGAAAAGAAAAGGAAAAGTGGATAAATAGTAAGGGCTTCACTTTGAAAATAAAATAAAATAATTCAATGAAGATAATTTTAGCTTCTGCTTCAATAATAGCTTCTTTGAGTTACTTTATTGTTAATTTTTTTTCTCGAATTTACCTCTTAACATTTAACAGTTAGTTACAGTACAGTGATTTTATTTTATATCTATATGATTATGTGCGCCTCTGCAGGGAGCAATATGCTGTATGGAAAGAAGAATGCAAGAGCATGGACTCTGTTGTTGGTAGTGGAAGGATTATAACGGCTCCCATTATTACTGAAGATGGTTTGCCCATTTTGGATCCTTTGGTACTTCTAGAAGCTAACCGAAGCAAGGAACAGCCTTCAACTTCAGGAGACAATGACAGCACACATTCTGCTATTAGTGGATCAAAAGAAACTGTGTCCAAAGTTTCAGGTTCAATCTCTGCTAGCACTACTGAAAGGGTGACAGACAAAAAAATAATCCAATGGAAGCTTACTCTACATCAGATAGGTACTAACAGGTTTATTTCTACCAACTTTATTATTCTTTTTATCCTTGGAGAATTTCCCGCAGAGCTTTCGCAGGATATTGGATTCATTATATATTGCTACCAACATTGAGGAGAAATGAATTTTGCAGTCTTTGCCTTCACTTTCCTAGTTGATCAAAAAACGCAATGTGATATAGTGGGGCCATTTCTTGCATATTCATGTTAGAAAAATTATGCTCTTCAACGGGGATTGTTCTGAGATCATGGCAAATGGATATTTGTTACTATGGTGAATTGAACTTAGGAAAATTTCAGTACAAGGGCAAAACTGTGATAGACTCATTTCCCAAAAGCGAAATTTAAGATCTTGAGTGATTAATTTAGTTCAACCGGCAGTGAGGCAATAGTTTTCCATGGAAATCATATGTGAACTATAAAGTATTGTGATTAAGGATGTGTTTGTTTTTAAATAAAACCTTTCAATCTAATACTTTGCACTATCCACAAATTCTTTTTATTTCTCCTTATTACCTTTATTATATCACATCATTTTATCTCATTTCAACTACTTTTACGCCAAACACTTTTCATTAAAAATTTTATCACTTCGCAAACACATCCTAATTTTGTAAATGGCAATGCTCGCACTAAAATGTTTCTACCACAAATGTCATAAAAATGCTTTGTTTGGCACTAACTAGGATGCTTTCCTAAAATCAAATCTTCACCAACTATGTTGAAATTTTTTTTTAAAATCATTTCAATGGATGACTTAGGTGGACCATAAAATTCATCTTTTTTGAGGGGAAATATGTATTCATCAAAATTCTCTCATATTTGTAGCTTACTTCAGTTTTATTCTGAGATGATTCTTGAATGAATGAATGAATTACATTTTGCGAGTATATTACGATGTGCCCTAAGCATGATGGCAGCTTTCAATGCATACATACAGTTGCAAACTTTAACAAATTTCTTGGAAACTGTGCTAGGTCTTGATGTGCTCCGGACTGACAGAACTCTAGTGTTCTATGAGAAACAAGAGAATCTTTCAAAGCTTTGGGACATTCTTGCAGTTTATGCTTGGATTGATAAAGATGTTGGCTACTGTCAAGGTAGTTAATCACTTATCTGTGTGCAAATAATACTACGTGTTTCATGAAGCTTCTAGATACATTGGTGAGTTGCTGAGACTGGCAATACATGAAATGCTGAATTGAGTTTCAGAGGAATGGAGCTATCCTCAGCTTTGGATTTGACTTGGAATAGCAGAGGGAGGCAAATGCTTGTGTGCTGCCGGAATGCTTGATGTGGGCTGCTTTCCGCATGTTTGAAAATATCAAATGCGCTAAGTTGAATTCCAAGTCCTTGACCACTGGAAACTCAGGAGGTTTTGCATTTCTAGTTATATCTTGGTATTCCCACTGTAAAACTTGGTTGCGCTATCTGTAGACTTACCTGATTGAAGAAACATCAATGTAGAAATATTTATGTTTAAAATTTGTGTTTGATTTCCTCTTGATTAATTTTAGAAAATGCTGAATTGTGTTTAATTATGATATTGGTTGACAGGAATGAGTGATCTTTGTTCCCCAATGATAATTCTTCTTGATGATGAAGGAGACTCTTTTTGGTGCTTCGAGCGCTTGATGCGTAGATTGGTAGATATTTTCTCAACCTGTTGACTATCCTCCAAATATGATTTTCCCTTGGTGTATAGTACGATAAAGTCACAAGATGATTCTGAACCAATGGAGATTTCACAGCACTTTATGAGGCTCACCTATACTTAGGAATGCTTTGTGCTTTTCAGTTATCAATGCTTTTTACCTTCTTATCACCTTGCAACTTCCCATCTAGTAATGTTATTATTGGATGACCCCCTTCATCCTGGTGCCAAACACATTCACCAAAACCATCTATGTGCCTCTCAATGCACAAATAATTACAGGATAAAGTCTGCCACCTGGATGATGAATTACAGCCCACCCAGCAACTATATTCAAACTGTCATGTAAGAAAGCAAAAGCTGGGAACTTCTTCAATTGGTTTATTCCACCATCAGGGGCATCTGTAGCTATTCATCTACCTGATGATGGTCTAGCACTGGAAAATGTGGTTTTTTGCCAGTGGCAAATAATGAAGTTTTCATGATTTTGTAAGTTTGACCAGGCTGTTTGTTGTGCATATCCACCTACCCCCTCCACTGCCTTCCTCTCTACTCCCCGCTCTTTTTACATTTGTATAATGGGGGCAAAATCCTGTAAAATTGATCTTATTGAATGTTTTGGTGTAATTGTTATTGCTGCTGTTGTTGTGTTCCCCATGATTTTTAATTGCATCCATTAATAGAAGGCGGTAAGAGAACTAGAGAGAGACCTACAAAACATGGTTGAAAGTAATTAAACAAGATATGAAAACATTAAAGATTACTAAAAACTTAATTACTGATTGTCAAGAATGACGAAATGAAATGGCTTATGACGATGATGGTGATCCATTTTGCCCCTCAAGCTTAGTACCAGTTATTTGGTAATCAGTATTTTTTAGGCAAATCCATTCTTTACAATTTTGTTCTGATAGCATTTCTGTGCACTCTTTGAGTTACTTCTTATTCTTAATATGACCTCATAAAATTTATTCTGTGGTTTTTGGATTATCAATTGCAAATGAATTTTTTTGGTTTCAATTTCAAGATGCTTATGATATGTGTTTTTAAAATTTTTAAGCGAGGAAATTTCAGATGCACTGAGAGCTCAGTTGGTGTGGAGAGTCAACTCAGTAGTCTTGCATCAATCACTCAAGTTCTTGACCCAAAGCTCCATCAACACTTAGGTACAAGTTATGCTTACTGTATTCTTTGATGTTTATTTGCCTATTTGGTTAAGCGTCTACTGTTTTTACAATTCCATGGTTAGCATGATTAGGTGAAAAGAAGTTGTTCATCATGTTCTTTGATTTCTGACTTTGCCAGGGTTTGTAAGGTTTTATTTTCATCCAATTACCAAGCTGGAGAAATTAAACTGCTTGTAATGTATTTCCTTAAGGAAAAACTATATTTTAGTACAAGGCCAAAAAAAAAAAAAAAAGAAAAAAAAGAAAAGAAAAGAAAAAAAAGCTAGATGATAGGGAAGTGGAAAATGATGAGATCATTGTCATTGAGATAACATGGTTTGCCTCTCCTTGTACTATGAAAGCAACTTTTTACTGGATAAGACTACAAAAAACAACTTTAATTGCAGTCTGCAGATGGCAAATGCTCCATTTATGTTAAACAATCACTATCAAAGAACATTCAATCTGTAATTACTGCGATTGATTAGATGCCATAATTTATTCTTGTCTGGGATCATGCATATCTTTATGTTTATTTGGCTTTACATTCATTTAATGATAGAATTCAAAAAGGTTATCCTTTTGTTTACTGTATTTCTGGGACATTCATCGTATGCTCTCGGGAGCATGCAGCACATACACCTAGGGGTGCAACTCGGGCTCATGAAACTCAGGTTCACCTCAACCCTAACCCTAACCCTATTTGTAAAACTTCAACCCTAACCCTAACCCTAACCCTATTTATAAACCTCAACCCTAACCCTATTTTTGAAATTCGGGCTCGGGTTGAGTTTCGGGTTGACATTTTCTATTAATATGTCTTTGTTACTCATCTTATATATAATTTTTTATCACAAATTTATTATATAAAAAAGTTTAAAAAATAATTTATTGTATGAAATTAAGAAAAATTCAAATACCGCTTAAGAGTAGAAAGAAAGAAACCTGTTTTGAGCATTCTCTTTGTATCAAGTAGAATATGGATTATGTGTAAACGTTGTCAATAAAATTGTATTATTAATCATTAATTGTATTTTTTTACTCCTCTATTGTTTTAAGCTTATTTTACAACTATAATTTTAAAGTTCTCATAAATTTTCCCATTGGAAAAAAAGATCTCAAAAAAAATTTAATATTTAGTATCACAGGATTTCGTTGGTCAAAAGGCTTCAGTAGAAAAGGCGTGAAGAGTAATTTTTTTTTAAAAAAACTGTTGGACCTATATCATAATGTAAATTGGGAATAGGTATTTTGTTGAAATCACTTAAGACGTTAGATTGTCTCGGCGATGAGCTGTTCATGCCTGCCATGCCGTACTTCTGTTGTCCATCATCCATCAATGAGTAATATGTTATTATTATAATATAAATTATATATTTTATATAAATGCAAATTCGGGTTCGGGCTTGCCTGAACCCGAAACCGAGACCTATTTGAATTCGGGTTCGGGTTGAAAATCTCAGAGTTTCAACACTGCATTTTTTCGGGTTCGGTGGGCCGGGTTCGGGCCGAACCCGGCCCAAGTTGCACCCCTACATACACCTATTTTTTTAAATTTTTTTTTTCAAAATATTTTCATGAAATTGTTAGCCCAAGTGTATTTAACGTATGTATAAATTTTTACCATTTTTTTGAGATTTTTAGATATTTATTTCGGATTTTCAAAAATCAGTGGCATTTTAGTTATTTTTTTTTAAAAAAAAAATAGGTGTATGCGCCCGGGAGCATACGATGAAAGTCCGTATTTCTGGTTAATTGTTTTTTGGACTGGATAGTGATGGCAATCATTTTATGATATTTGAGCACAGAGACACTTGGTGGAGGAGACTATCTGTTTGCATTCCGTATGCTTATGGTGTTGTTCCGCCGGGAGTTCTCTTTTGGAGATTCATTGTACCTGTGGGAGGTAAGCAACTAAAGGGTCAAAAGTAATTGAAACATCTTCTGATTTTGAAGTCTCCTAATTTCTTATATCCCATTAGCTTTTGTTCATGTCATTCTCCCTCTTATTACGGTAAATGACTAGTTAAAAGATTACTGGTTGTGGACCCCACTTGATACAGAGAACAGGAGTTCATATCCTTTTAGAGGTCTTAATCCAATTAGAATATCTCCCCATTACCTCTTCTTCCATTTGACAAGTTTGGTAAACTCTGGAAGTTATTTTTTTCTTTGCATGAAAAAAGTATTGCACTTTTGAATCTTGGTTCTCCAAATCTGTTCTTTTCTTCGAATGAAAGAATGATCGGTTATTTTTCCCCTAATTATCATGATCTTCAACAGAGCACTTTAGGCATCTGTTGAATTTAGTTCCAACTAAAAAAAAAAAAAAAAGCACAAGTTTGATCTGCAAGACCTCTTCATCTTATTCTTTGAGCATCTATCTCATTGCAAAAGGTTTTTTTTTTTTTTTTTTTTTTAATCAAATTACAATGTCCTGCCTCATCTAAAGTATAAAACATCTATACAATGAGAGATTACTTCTATGATAAAAAAAAGACATTACTTCTGTTTATAAGAAAATGTGTCATGTTTTCACATTTCCAGTTTATGACTTTCAGAAGCCGATACTGGTGACATATCTCAATTCATACCTCTGATGATGCATCATTGTCTGAATCAACTCATGCTTTTATTGTTTGTATATACTGTTCCTTGATGTGCATATACTGTTCATTCCGTATGTAAATTCATGCGATTTTCTTTATGTAAATCTTAGCTCATTCCCATGTTAAAAATTTTATGCAGATGATGTGGGCCTTAGAATATGACCCAGGCATCGTTACTGTGTATGATGATTCAGGCGGTGAAAAAAGTGATGGATCCAAGGGCAAGTTGAAGTCAGCTCGACAATGTGGGAAGTTTGAAAGGGAAAACTTGAGGAATGGAAATAATCCAGAAGCAAACCTCCCTATTTCAGTTTTTCTAGTCGCTAGTGTCCTCAAGGACAAAAGTGCGAAGCTTTTGCAGGAAGCACGTGGACTTGATGATGTTGTGAAGGTATAATGCATTATACGGTACCATAAATCATCATGCTTCTAACGCAATTTTTCTTCTGATGTTTGAGATCACCTGATTAACACGTTTAACATGGATCCCGAAATTTGTGACTTGATCTGTGCATCTGGTGCCCTTTACCCCATGGATGACGGCTGCACATCAGCCTGGCAAGGCTTTTGAGTGTGGGCTTATCCTATCGTATATTTTTGAATGCTGCCAATTGCATGTAGTGTCTCCATGCAACCTTTTGATTTTTTTTTTAAACAATCAAAATGGTGCTGTTATTACATCTAAATCAATCATAATATTAGTCATTTAATATTGAGAGGGGAACATAGGAACATAACATTTTTCTCATTTTGAAAAAGAAAAATGCTACATCACATGGTATTTTTAGACATCTTAAATCCATTGCAAATTTTTTCCACCATAATCTTTCACTAAGAGCACCAGCCGTTACAGTTTCACAAAGATATTTTTATTAATTTAGTATTTGTATGCCAAGCTAGATCTCAAATGTCCCACTTGTCGAATAGTTTCTCTACTGTCTCAAAAGCATTGCCAAAAGAATTTTGCATTGGATGAATTTATTTATTGCCAAGATTGAGAGGAAAGCATTCTTCCCCCTCCATCTCATCTTTACTTTTGATTCCAGATATTAAATGATATAACTGGAAATCTTGATGCAAGAAAGGCTTGCACCGGTGCGATGAAGCTCCACAAGAAATATCTTAAAAAGGTGAGACAATTCAGTTTGCTAGGAAAAAAAATTTGAATTCTGTGATTGATCTTTATTATTCAAAGGTATTCACCATTGAAAATATTATATTTTCTTTGAATAGTGAGTAGGCATGGTGCATATTTTTTGCAGTTTCCTCGATACAATATCATTATATTTGAGGATGGTCGGATGTAACTGCATTACTTATGCTCATTTTTTGCATGTTGAGATGTATTAGAAACATTACTTCTGCAAAAGATTTAATGCCTAAATGATGCCCCACTGTACCTAACTATGTTTTGACCCATTTTCCCTTCTTGTATAAGTAGTTCTTCTTTCACAAGCACAAATCCCCAGACACAGTAAATTATCATAAAATATTAGCCAGGAAAGAGTACAACTGAGTTCTGGTGTTAAACATGCATGCATGCATGCGAGGAACTATCTAATCAGGTTTAATAGAGCTATTTGGTACATCTAGAGCGCAAAATATCCAATGAACTAATCACTTCAATCTCTCAACTCCAATCTCTCAAGCTTATCTATGGGGAGAAAATACGAGGAGAATCTCTTCACTCCATCTTTAATCTGGGTGGCGGTCACCACTGGGGATTTCATTTTTCTAGTATTCCCAGTTTATAAGCTAGTACTTATCTTTTTTTATTTGTTTCTGTTTTATCTTCTACTCTCATTTCTTTGCTTTTAACTAATGGAATCCAAATGCAACATTTGTTTTGCTGACATTTTGAATCCTTCTCTGTTTTTTAATCATTTGAAAAATGTTCCTCTCCTTTCTCACTGGTTATCATCTTGAAATGTAGGCCAAGAAGCCTTAGGTGTTGAAGCAGACGGAATACTCTGTTATACAAACCAGATGGATTTTTACTAATATGGGTTTTTCTTGCTCAACAACATATGGCCTGCGCTTTTAGATGATTCTGATAAGCTTTTATGTCCATATTCTCTTCTGGAAGCAAGGTTTTGATACGCCCAAGGATGAGGGTTTCAGCGCAGCGGGCAACTGGCAATGCATGGGAGATGTGTGCCTTAAAGGGTTTTATCTGTATTCTATCTGGCGCACGAGATTGTAACTGCAATATTGTAACCATTTGTTGTTGTCTATTATGATTAAAAAAAATCAAGAAGGTTGCCTAATTGGTAGCTTCTTTCACGATTAATATTTTTAATAAAAATGTCCAGAATTTTGTGTATATCTGACACACTCTCTCTCTCTCAATCACTTAAAAACGTTGTGTAATTATGCAATACATGAGGCTTGTTATTTATTTTTTAGTTTTTATTTTAAATAATCTAAACCATCTATCATGTTTATCCAGTGTTTTTATTTCTGATTTTATAAATTACGTATATTGCATACTTTTATATATTGATATATACTAAAATTTTTTTTAATAATTATATATCCACTTTCAAAAGATGCTATCTTTTTGCAAAATGTAAGTTCTCCAATACAAATTGTTTTGGGGTGTGTTTGGGAATGGATAAAACTTTTGATGAATAGTTTTGAAGAGTAAAACTTGTCAAATGATGTGATATGATAAGGGTAATGATGAGGAGTAAAGAAGATAAAGTTAAAATAGATAGGTTAATTATGTGGGTAGTTACGTAGAAATGATTGAAAAGTAGGGTAGTTGTATAGAAAAATGTGAAAAAGTAATTGAAAAATATAACAGTTGTGGAGAGTGAAAAGTTTTAGATTAAAAAATTTTTACTTGACACTTACTGCACATTGCCAAACACACCCTTGGTAAGATGATAAAACAAGATGTATTAAATATGATAAACAAATTAATTCTAAAAATATTTTAAAAATTAAATCCAGAATCATTTCATAACATTACTCTAAAGTCAAAAAATTAAAGCCGGAATTAGGATATCATGCAGATATGGAAACGCAGGGAACGCCGACGGTGAGAATTAATCAATGTTTCCTCCACTTTTTTTTTAATTTTTTTTTTTTTTTATTCTCGTTTTATTTTTTTTCCTGTAGTTGGCAAGCATAAATGAGAGGGCTCAACTTCTGAGGTCTAAGTAACTGAGACCAAAGAATGATGAAATTCATTTCATGATATGGACTTGAGAGAATGTAGAACTGTTATATAATATGATCTTGTCATTTTTTAGTGTGTGTCATAAGTCGGACGTAGTGGTACTATTTGCAGGGTAAATTTTCATCCAAAAGAACGTTAAAAGGAGTTCGGTTGAGTTCTCATGGATAAGTCAGTTGAAAAAGTTATTTCGACCAAAATAATTTTTTTTTTCAACTTTTCATTGGTAAAAATCGTTCGACGTACAAAACTCTGTGCAATTTGTTTGGTTCTAAGCAGTTTCGTGCATTGCAATGAAACTCCGTAAGGTTAATTTTTCGATAGCTTGCCACCAACCTGTTGTGCAGGTGGTCAGCGACTTTGGCAGCTGTTTTTAACCAGTCAGGTTCGAATTCCGGCTATGTAAATGTGAGAGCTCTATCTTCCCACTAATACTTACGAATGTGGTCTCTCCTATTGATATTTAGGAGCTCGTGATGTCACTTTAAAAATTTATAAAAATTATCTTAGAGCTTCAAATGTAATACTAATTAAGATGTGATGTAAAAAGGGAAATGATCCTGTTAGTTCAGGCGAAGTAAATGTTTCATTTAGCCCACCTCAAAAATCCTATTTAAAATAACTTTTTTTTTAAATTTTTTTTTCTTAATACACTTATTTATCTAAGTGTATTTAATATATAAATCAAGTTTTACCATTTTTTGATATGTGTGTATATTTTTTTTAGATTTTTAAAAATAAGGGTATTTTAAATACATATATACACATAGATGTTTAAAAATAAAAAAAATAGATAAACATATTCAAAAATGATAAAACTTGGTTTATATGTCAAATATACTTAGATAAACAAGTGCATGAAGAAAAAAGTAATTTTTTTTTATTGTAAATAGATTTTTCAAGATGGGCTAAGTGAGATATTTACTTAACCCGGGCTAACAAGATCACTTCTTAAAATACTCCAATCGAATTTTTTTTTTCGATAGCTTATTTCATAAGGAAAGGTATGAATGAAATTTTTATTTTTCATTATTTCAAAATGCATTGTTGCTAATGCCGTTTACAACAGAACTTTGTAAAAGCTGCCAAAATATGGTTTTCAAAAGTTAGAATTTTTTTTTTAGCATATATGTTTAAGAGTGCATCTTAGGTAGGGTACTTATGTATGCCCATCGACCTGACCTTAAATAGAATAGAAAATTTTATCCATGGGCACAGATAGGATAAAAATCATTACCCAATCCCCTAAATAGGGTAAAAATATAATATACATGTTGATTATTCGAAACCGACTTGAATTGATACTCACATGGATACCATAATATGTAAATAACTATAAATATGTGCATATAAATACACACATAAAAGTTTCTATCTTTCATTCGCAAATCAATTATTGTCGATTATATTTATTTATTTATTTATAAATTGTATAGAATTTGCATTTTTAATGATAGAAAATCAGAACATGAATAACAATGCTACAAAAAATATGAAAATAGAAATAAACAATAACAAAATGAAATTAATTATAAACTATAAAGCTTAAAATGTAAATTAGTATTGCTTTATATTATTTAAAATAATACAATTTTTTTTTTCCACATGTTGTTATTAGTTGTTGTAGGAACTTATTTGAAAACAGAATTGGAACTGACTTTATAGATAATGGATATGATAGAGTATAATAGAAACCGACTTTGTAAGCAGGTGAGTTAAAAGATAATAAGTTAAAAGATAATAAGTTAAAAGGTAAATTTTTTAGAAATAGAATATGAATAAGATAGATTACTTACCAAACCGAACCAAATTGAGTTACACCCTTATATAAGTCAGCAACAAAAAACTTTAGGAAAATCCAAAGGCCGACAATGGAAGCTATGCAACCTATCGTTGGAACGTCTGCAAGAATGGAACAAAAACAAAAACTTTCTTTTCACTATATTGAAAATAGTTATATTCGGTACAAATTTCCACCAGTTTTAAGCAACGGCGACCCCATCCAAATTACTAATTTCTTCAACAAACTGAGATTTTGGCTCCAAATCGATGAATTGGTTGGATTTGCTGGCCAAGTGTGAAATGCTAACTCTTCCTTGACGTTTGATGTAGTCTGCCACCGCCCTCATTTCCTCAGCTGAGATATATATATACTTCCCGCGTTCATCCATCACTCCAGATAGCCGGCCTGTGCATGCACCGTTAGGGAAGAAATATTAATTTGGTCAAAAAAGATAATAATACTAGTAAAAGATAAGGTAGAAGAAATATGCACACGCCAAGAACATTCTACTTAAATTTCACAAAAGGATTAATAAAGAAGAAAAGAAATTCTACAGGTTATTTCTCAGGTGCGATTTTATCGAACCATGAGATTTGGATCATCCGGGTTCAATATTCCATCCATCTTCCAAAATTGCATGCAAGCACTGATTTCCAGTTAATCCTGTGTTGGGTCCTGAAGCAGACTGAACAAGGAAAGAAACGGAATACAAGCAAGAAGACAAATTTGTCCGTGGCAATTTGATTTTCCGTGATGATTTCAGAAAGCTGACTGATTTGTATTCAGCAGCCCTCAGTGGCCAACAGTACGACTTCCAGAATTCCCAACCCGAAAGTTTTCGGGTTATGTTTATCAACTAATCCACATTGGCTCCAAACCAGGATTATCTGGATAATCTACATTTGCAGATTTACCAACACATGCAGGGCTGGCAAATCATTTCCATTGGGAGCATTGCTGGTGGTTTATGAAGGTGACCAGTTGATGAAGCTGACAATACATACCTATACTTTCCAGGGATGTTATTCGATTGATGCAGTCCTGCAAGACAACTCCCTCAATTAATATATCGGTAACACTAACACAGGATTCAAAATCTAGAGTGAAGAATTCTAAGCAAAATGATAAGTGCAATACAGCCCAATTTCATGGGAAGCAGATCTGACTGGCCGGTTTGAACCATTTCAACTAAAACCAGCTCCAGTGCAGGCTGGTACACCCCAAAATGGGTTGGAGGGAAAAAAATTTCAGATGAATTTTTTAGAAATCAGGTTGGACTCTGCTAAACCAGTGAAGGGTTTTTGACTTCTGTAAAGACATTTTACATGTCTATAATGCATAATACCATGATATTGCTTGCACGTATGGAAGTGATTTTCAACTCCCATCTCAGCATTTAACCACTTCCTCCTTTTTCTGTTCCACTATTTTAATAAAATACTCTAAACTGGTACAAGCCAGTCTAATTGTTTAAACGAAACCATTCATCCAGCCAGTTTGATAGATGACTCTGTTTCAAAGATATCATTCAACGACACCTAAAGGAGTGCACAAGCAGCTTAGTTATAGAATTGCTACATGCACCAAAATGAGCTGTGATAGCATTTGCTAAGTCTGCATGCATGTAACAGGATGTTCATGGGTCATCACATGATATATATTATACAGCAGACAAAAGTATCCATGTGAGAGATATAACAATAAATTAAGTTTCATTATGCCAATGATCTTGATAAATACTGAACCTGTCTTCTGAACAGCTGACGTATGGTTGCAAAATAAATGGAGCAGAAAAAGCCATTTATCTAGTATCATGATCATGAGAGGGGCAATTAGAGTTTTAGGACAGGAAAATAAACAGTCAGCCCACCTATTTGATGGCTTGGTTGTCAGTCAAACACATTGGAAGTGTTAAACAAGGAGACTGGTAACCAGATGTGCACTCTTAAACAAACCATGTACTTTAGAAAACTGTTATATGTGACTAAATTTCAGCTAATTGGGTTTGGAGGGGAAGAAATGCCTGACAAGTACCTGAGTGCGTAGCTTGAACTCTGCAGCAAGATCTTCCAGAGGCACACACTTGTTTTTCTGCAAAGATCATACAGCACTACGATTATGCACACTTGTACTCTTTTTAATGGTTTTTGTTTAATGATTTGCATATTTTTGCATCTAAAATTTTCATATAATCATTCCTAATTTCATGTGGAATACAAAGGTACCTGCAGGCATCAATAGAACAGCACACAAACCAGACATATTGGCAAAATGTGCAGGACCACAAATGGAGAGGCATGCCATACACCTACATCTATGAATGCAATGCAATGCATGCGGACACTCATGAAACAGATCATCACATTGAACACGCATGCTCCCATGACTAGGTGACTAGAGTTTGTGCTTTTGCTGTGGAAAATAGAAGAAAGAAGTTCAGCTGTATGTAAGAAAGATCCCAATTAGTCTCCAATCTTGTGATGCATTGTGATGCACACATAAAAGAAAGAAAAACTACTTTATCGAGGTGAAAAAGAGTAGATTCTTTTATTTGCTGTCTTAGTGGAAAAGAATATCCTTTCTTCCTCCTAATAATTTTTTTATAACAGAGAAAAATAATATGAAAAAAAAAGAGAAAATGAAAAGGAATAAAAGAACAACATACTTTGATGTATTCCACAAATTCAGAAAGTAAGCCTTGGCTTCCTTCTTGCATTTCATTTGCTGTTGTCCCTTCAGCATCAACAGAAAACTCCCCTTTCCATTTCTCGAACTCTAACACTGCAGCTTCTTCCTCCTTGGCCTGTCGCGCCCTGGCCTCTTCTTCCTGGATAAAGTATCAATATCGGCACCTCAAAATGGAGGAAAAAATCTAAGAACCTACATGGATAGAAAGATCCATTGTTTGGGAGAATGACCAACCAGCAATCTCTCCTGGGCTTCACGCTCCTCATCCTTCCTCCGCCTCATCTCTGCATAGCGGTCTTGCTTTTGTTGCCTTGATTCTCGGGCTACATCATCAGCCTTCAGAAACAGGTTGGAAGAGGACAGAGTAAGATATTGCAACATGATACGACAACTTTAAAAAATCAACTTCTTCTCATTTTATGGTTATAAATATTTTTATATTGGCTAAAGTGACTTCTTGTACTTGACAGAAGCATCTCAACCTAGGAAAAAAAAAAAAAAGAGATGAAGATGATAACCAAAACTGCATGGAAGCTAAAGCAACATTTGGAAAGTAGACAAAAGGTGCCAATCATAGCAGACCTGTCGCTGTGCCTCTCGCTCTTGCCGCTTCCTTTCCTTTTTCTTTGATGTCTTACCCACATATTCAACCTCAGTAACATCTTCATCACTTTCTGCAATGACCTCTGCAATCCAAATTCCATTTGCCTCATTAGATGGGTGTTTATTTCGAGATCTTCAAAATTGAAAACCAGTGCCAGTCAGCATGCTGCCAGGTTAGTATGAGCAGTGGGCCTCATAAAACATGGTGAACACTGACAACCCTAAACAAAGCTATAGCCAACAACAGGCAAATTGGGTGTCAAAGCAGAAACAGGAGCAAACAAAGGATGTGCAAACAGCAATTCATGTAGATACAGAAGTTGTGAGGATCTCAAGTGACAACCTTCAGTAGTTGCTGCAGCCGCAGAAGTACTCGCAGCAGCTGGCCTCCTTCGCATGCGGGTGCGAGTACCAGTTTGACGAACAACTGCCTCCCTCTGTGGGATCTGCAGGTCATAGCAATAGGGACAAGCAATTCATTAACAGTGGATCCCATCAGCATATCAACACAGTCATAGACCCAGGCCTTGAGAGTCGCTCACAGTGAAATCCAGCCATATTTTTCCATTAGACAAGCCGCACTATTTTAATTACCAATGAAAGAATGTTTGATTCCTCCAAATTATATGCAACACCAAATGAAATGAGCAAACCAGACTAATTCTCCAGCATATTAGATTGGCAGCAGGATAGATCAGAGATAAATGGATTGGGAGAATTTTTTAATTATGGAAACAAAAAAAAAAAAGCAAGAAGTTTTAATTTTTCCTGCGGATGAGCAACAGAGACCCGATTCTTATCGATGATTTTTTTTTTTGAGAAATATTTGTCGATGATAATTGATGATATAAATCAGGCAAAAGAACCAAAGAAATGCTACAAATAAGAATTGAACGAATTTGCAAAAGAAAATAGTGATAAATTCTTGAAATTTCTTCTATTTCTGAAGGGATTTTGAATGGAAGTCTACCTGAGGGGGCTCCGCTCGTTCTTCTCGCTCGTATTGCCTTCTTCTCCACAGATAGAGAGGAAAGATGGCCAAAACCAGCAGCACGGCGAGGATTCCTGCTAAAATTTCCTCCATTATTACGTCTTCGATATCGATTGACGGTTAGATGCAGAAAGCCAAAAACTAAATGAAAGAAAGGCACAAATAACTCTCTCCGCGCCGGCCACCACTGTTGCTTCGGTAAAAGGGAACCTCGCTTCGCATGGTACAGGGTTCGACGTACAAAACTACTAGAATAATTAATCTACTTTCTTTACTTTTTTTTATTATTTACTTCTATCATATTATATTATTCTTTTCCAATTTAAAATTTTTTTACAATAAAAATATTTCATTTAAAATTTTTATTACTTTCCAAATATACCCTTATCGAATAACGTGATAAGTTCAGCTATAATTGGCTTAAAGACGAAAACTACTGTAAAAATATAAAAAAGAAGAAACTAATATGGTTAGTACAACAAATCTAATGTTTATCTTCTCAAGGAAACCATGTTACTTTTTCATATAACCATTACTAATTTTAGTTTTAACATCTTCGGTTATATCGTCTTTTACCACAACCTTTAACAATAAGAACCTTTTATCACAATGGATGTGTTTCACATTTAATAATCTTTCAAAAAAATTTTAGATTGAACGTTTTTGAAACAGAAGCAGTAATTAATATAATATTATAGGAATAATCATGGGGTTAGAGATAATAAAGTTAAAATAGATGGTGTAGTTATATAAATAATTGTAAAGAAATAATTGAAAAGTAGGATAATTATATAGCAAAATGTGAATAAATAATTAAAAATAAGATTATTATAGAGAGTGAAAAGTTTTTTTTAATGGCTAAATACACCGTTACGAGAAACTATCTTGTACTAATAAGGTTATCGAACACAACGAAATGAAGAATATTAATTAGTGAAGTTGAGGAATTAAATACTATACCATGCGCCGTTATTTAACTTGTATTGCAATTATGTGGACTTTTTAACGTTAGGTGGATAACTAAAATGCCTATTTAAGTTTTTGGTAGCATCTCCGTATGGTTATGGTTTTGCTGGCATACGCAGCAAACCATCTGCTCGAGAACACAGGATAATAATTGAAAATTAAGGTAATGACTAAAAAAGATAAAGGTACCAGCAGGAAATACAGGCAACAACAACAACAAAAATAATAATCATCGAAAAGCGATGACAAAGAGACGCAATTGAATATTCATCTTATTGACGAATGATCATTTGCAGCCGGGCACATGGCTGCCTCCCATGTACCCGGCTGTAAAAGATATGGCCTCCATCTTATTTCATTTGAGAAAGTGTAAAGTTGCAATACATGCATTCATATGTTTCTGTTAATGATCGTAATTAGCTAGACAATCATTTCTGTGCGGGTTATGATCTTGTTAATCCTTTTAGCTCGGATGAAAATATAAACTAATATATATTTAATTTAATATCAAAATTTATAATTTTTAAGTATATATATTTTCTAAATTTCAAAAGTTAATAATTTTTTAAGTATCTAAGTAATTTTATCCCGTTAATTTTTGGCTTTTGAAATTTAGAGGGTGTTTATTTATGCCAAAAATATTTTAAGCTAAAATTTTTTATTTTTCATAATTATCATATTTTTAATTATTTTTTACTTCTTTCTATACAAATAATCTAATTTTCAATTATTTATACACGATTCGTACATCTAATTTATCTATTTTAACTTTATCATCTTACTCCTTGTTATTATCCCTGTCATGTCACATCGTTATGAAATTTCATATATTGATTACATGCACTTAGGTCTATGTTTTCAACCAAATTTTTTTTAAAAACATATACATGCACAAGCACAAGCAAACAGGAGTTGTCTAATAGGACCATTACCCTTTTAATTTATACATAATGGTCTTGGATTACTGTCGTGGCAAGTAAGAAATGGATGGTTGTAACAAAGGATCACGTTCGGCAATGAAAAGGGCTCCGAATCAACCCATTACATGCTGAAAATGTATGGAGTTGTCATGCATCCTTCCTCACATTTACATCCCACCTCAAGCGGTTTGTTTTGTATTGGACAATTTATACAACCGGCCTTTACAATCAAGAAATTCAGCATTTCTTTGAATTTTTATATATATACATAATACAGTTGTCCAATCTTTTCTTCGTTTTCCTTTTTTCTGCATCTAATTCCATGAAATATCATGATGAGATTTTTTTTTTTTTTTTTGGCACCTTAATGTAGAGCACTATATCATGAAATGTCAAAGCCAACAGGATCCCGGCACCAAGATGGGATTTCAAGTCATTGTTCTTTTTCTCTCGAAGGATTCTGCATTGTCTGTACACCCCAATATCCGTCTCTCAGATTACTGCTATCTGGGTTTCCATTCCTCCTCTTTGGTTATCAGCAGCAGTGGAGAAGGACGCCTTCGATTTCGATCTTCTTCTAGTAGCTCTAGAGGAAGAGGGAGAGGTTTCTCTATTCTTTTTCCTTTTTATCTTCTTCCTTACTTCAGATGCTTCTGTCTGAAGTGCATCATCTCCAGCAGGGAGACCCAGGGATTGCTGAACATCTTTGGACGTATACATAGAGATGAGAACGATGTAAGTGTCAAGCAAGTTGGGAACAACTGGTTTCTTAGCAGAGAGAAATGCAGACATGAACAAGATCTCACACCTATCGGAATGCTGCTTAGGTCCCTGGATTGGGTCAATCTCCGCATTGATGGTGCTGAAAATTCCGGTCCGGTCTTGAATTCATTCATCTACATGGACACAAGTTGAAGAAATGCATAGACAGCAAACCGACACCTCGTCAAAAAACGCCATGAAGGGAATCATCTTGTAGCAAATTATTGCAATGAGTTGAGAAATCCTACCCAGCTTGGAGGGGCCGCAGATGTGCCATCCCACCCAATGTGAGCAACATGCTTGACATCTGTTGGATACCCAATTTCCATCTCGCTCTCCTTGTACACTGCACACAACAACATGCCTACATCTCATCACCTCCAGAAGAAAATATTGCGTGTGCTTGTCGCAAGGTAGTTAGTTTCTAAAAGGAAAGTGGTAAAAGCTCCCTTTATTTTTTCTTTCTTTCTCTCTTTTTTTTTTTTTTTTTTTTTTTTTTTTAAAAAAAAAACATTCGTGTGGCACTTCAAGTCAGCCCCAACTGACTGATTCCGAAGTTTCTCTGATTGAGATGCTAGTTCACTATTTCACCTAGAATTAGGCAATCTACTTTGCCTTCATTTTCTTTTATGAATAATTTCATTCTCATCCAGTTAGCATCATTATAATCACTGTTGCTTTTACAACCTTTTGGCCCTTTTCCTCTTTTACGTCCCGCAGCAGTAGAGAAGAGAATGCAAATAAACAGCAAAATGTGTGTAATTGAAACTAATCATATTTACCAAATAATTGGGAGATGTGTTTGAATCCTTTGAAGAACCCTTTCATTTTGGTGCTCATAAGAGAGACTTAAATCCTGCAATCCAATCAAAAAACAATGAAGAGATGCACAGAGGTCCCGTTATGAGGTTTCCAGATTTGTTTTGCACAAAGGTCCCTCTCCCGTGTTTCTTCATTACTCCCACAGAATTTTTCATAACCAATGTCAGCCAAATACAGGACGTCAGAAATTTATTAAAGTTCACAAATGGATTTGCCAGATCGTTATTTTTTTATCCATGGAAAATTAGTTCTTCTGGTTGATGACTTGATTGCTGCCTAGAATTTTGTAAACAAGACCGAAATTCCGTATCTTCTTAGGACCGCAATCCTGCGCCCGGGAGCAGGCAGCGCTCGCTGCTCCCGGGCGCATATACTTATTTTATTTTATTTTTTTTTCAAAAAATTTTCATAGAACTATTAATCTAGGTGTAGTTAATATGTGTATAAATTTTTACCATTTTTGGAGTATTTTAGATATTTATTTTTTATTTTTGAAAATCAGTGGCATTTTAGGTAATTTTAAATTACGAAAATGTCACTGATTTTCAAAAATAAATATATAAAATACCCCAAAAATAGTAAAAATTTATACACATGTTAAATACACATATATTAACATTTTTTTAAAAAAATTTCAAAAAAAAATAAAAAAAGAGGTGTGTCCGCCCGGGAGCCTGCTCCCGGGCGCAGGAGATTGCGGTCCATCTTCTTAAGACTTATTTCACTTGAAAATTTTACAATGCTTTTAACTTCAATTTAGAACAAACAGTTTACACCTCGTCGATAAATAGATTAAACGAAGAAACCGTAATCAACAAACTAAAGATTCTATATAAAAAAAAAGATTCTTCTTCCATATATCTTGCAATTCATCGTATAATTTTTTAGCCACAATTTGGAAATTAGAAAAAGAAAAAAATCTTTTTTATTTTTTCATCTCTCTTTAATTGATGTAATATTTTACTGTTTACCTACATGAACAATCATAATTATGTATTTTTATTTTCAGTCATTATTTATTTCCTCTGTTTGGATCATTGTCACTATCTTGTTAGTTACGTTATCTTCTTCTTTTTTCTTTCTTTTACATATATTTTTAATAAATCCTACTTTTGTTTCATTTGAATTTTTTTTGTTTTTTGTTATTTTGCACTCCCAGGTAAACCATTTTCCATTTTCCATGCATTGTGTTTTCATAATTCTTGTGCACATAAAAAGGTTGAATCATCCTCCACAACGCTAAATGTCTAAAAAGATTAAGGTTGTGTTTGAGAAATAATAAAATTTTTGAATGAAAGTTTTTAGTGTAAAAGTTGTTAAAATGAAAGAAAATAATGTAATATAATAGGGGTAATGATAAGTAATAAAAAGAATAAAGTTAAAATAGATAAGTTAATTGTATATATAGTTGTGTAGAAATGATTAAAAAGTAAGACAGTTTGTAAAAAAAAAATACGATGAAATAATTCAAAATTAAATATTGAAAAATTTTAGATTAAAAAGTTAAAGAAAATTTTTTATTTTAAAATAAATACATCCTAAACGAAAAGAGACAAGTCAAGATATACCTTTAAAAGCGATAACAAAACAACAGAAACGGCCCGGAGACGCGAATACGAAAGGCGTCTTTCTCCTTCAAGTTTCATCCTTATTCATCTTCTTCTGCAGCTGCCAAAATATTAAAAAAAAAAAAAATCCAGCGGAGAAGTTGGAAAGGAAACTAAACCCAACGAGGGATTTCGTTTTTGAGGAGGGGAACGTGGGTTGATGTTGGGAATTCTGCCTGGTTGGGAAATGTAAGATGTACGAAGATCTCAATGTACAAACTCCGAATATGGGGGCAATTAGAAATTTAAACAAGCAAACCGACGCCTTAATTAGCCAGACTCATTCGGTGGTACTTTTCTTCTTCTCCATCTCCTTTTCTACGGTGGTACCAGACCAAAAATAAAATGACAGGTACCTTCCTCCACCCTGTACTCGTCAGGAAGAGTGGGGCATCTATACCGTCCGCATGCTGGGCTCTTCTCCAGCTGATCGGATGGTGCATGGCTGTGATGAGGGCCATGCAATTGATGGGGGCACCTAAGAGTAATTGCATGAATGCTTGGAAATGGGGAAAGGAAAAAAATTCGGTATAGTTGTTACACAATATTCAAGGTTATGAAAATCATAAAATAAATAAAATTAAAATAGAATTTGTGCTAAATTCTATGTTTTGTGGTTATTGATATTTTTATTTAGCACAAATTCTATGTTTTTTCGTTTAAAAAATAGAAATTTTTTTGATAAAAAAAATAGAATTTGTGCTAGATAAAAATATCAATAACCACAAAACGTAGAATGAGAATGAAAGCTATTAGCGACGAATGCAATTTTCATACTTGTTTTAACCCGAAGGAAATGATTCCCTGTAATTGTTTTTGTTAGTTTTTTATGTAAGCAGTTTAATTTTCTGTTGCATTCCATTCCATTCTATTCGGTGCATGCCAAAACGCTCCCTCATGTAGATGGTTCCCTGCAAATGATTGATAGCTGAAACTGATTTCTTTTAAAAAAAATAGTGTATTGAAAGTCTTAACAGAATAAGACGCAGATTTTGAAAAATGTAAGGACATAATTAGATGGTCTGCTGTAAATAACTGACGGCTGAAATTGAGTTTTTTTTATAGGGTGTGTTCTACAATCAAACAGTCGAGGTGTGTTGTGCATCAAAAACTTTTCTTTCAAAAAATTTATCAAATATTAAACACACACATAGTGTACTGAAATTTTTTGCAAATAAGACGCGAAATTTGAAGATGCAAAGGATATGAATTAAAAAAACATATTAATAAATAAAGATAAAATATAACCAAAAGATAAAATATTGACAATATTTTTCATGAAACTGTTACTCTAAGTATATTTAATATATGTATCAACTTTTACTATTTTTGGAGATTTTTAAATTTTTTGGATTTTTAAAAATCAGTAGAATTTTTTATTTTTAAAAATTCGAAAAAATATCTAAAAATATTCAAAAATAATAAAAATTGATACATATGTTAAATATACTTAGATTAACACTTGTATCAACAATTTTCAGAAAAATTTAAAAAAAGATGTATGCACCCTGGAACACAGAACCGGGACTCTGGACAATGACATACCTGCCCCTAAAATTAATAACTTTCAAAAATAAAAAATAAATATGTAAAATATTGTAAAATAATAAAGCTTGGTATTCAAATTAAATACACTTAGAAAAATAAGTTTACGAAGAAAAATAAAAAATGAAATAAAAATAAATATTGTAACTTAAGCATATGTACAAGGTGTGTTTGAGAAGGGAAAAACTATTTAGTAAAAAAAATTTTAATATAAAATTTTATGGGAAAAATGATATGGGTAATGATGTGAAAAAAATTTTAATATTAAAATGTGAAGAAAATATGAAAAGTTTTTTAATATAAAGTTTTTAAATGTGAAGAAAATGATGTGAAATAATATGGACAATGATGAGGAATAAAAAAAATTAAAATAGAAAAGTTAGTTGAATAGATAATTTGTATAAATGATTAAAAAGATTGATAATTATATAAAAAGCTGTAAAGAAATAATTAAAAATAAATTAGCTATGAAAAGTGAAAAAATTTTATGATGAAAAGTTATATAGGTCGATATTTTTTGTTTGTTGCCAACCACACTCGCAATATTTTTTGTGTGTGTGTATATATATATATATATGTATTTATATTACTTTGTTATGGAAAAGAAATCAAAATAAAGCCACTGACGAAAATTTTCGATTCAGTCTCTCGGAGGACAACAACCTTCGAATATTATTTCGCAGCATACATATATGTTTTAACTAGCCGGCCAGAAAACTGAACCAAAGACGAGCTCGCGAGCTGTAAGAATACGTAAATAAAACGGAAGTGGTTTCATCCTCCCAAGGTGATCTGATCGCCTCAAAACCTGCCATTAGCTGCATAACCAAAAACCCATTAATTAAGACGTACTCTGATCATCATTTCATGCATTTGCTGGGTAGGGAATTAATTGAATCACCTACGAGAGCTAAGTACCCTTGGGCATGATTTGGAATTTGCACTGCTTCTTCTTAATGCAGTTAATCAGGATATTTGCCGAGTCAATTCCTTCAAGAAAAAGGGTCATCATTTGATTAGTCATAGAAACGGCTGACAAATTAAAAACCAGCACTTTGGTCTATACATACCTGCAAGGTAAGCCCCATGAACATAGCCGTTGTAGTGCTCGCTGGTGTGCTCTCCCGTGAAATAAACCCTTCCAACAGGTGCCTGAAATAACCGAACAGTGTTTGTCGGGGGTGGTGTGTGTGTCATATATTCATTAATCTTTGTATGTATTAGAGAATGGCTTTACGCAAAAACCTAATTCTTTCACAAGTTAGAAAAAGTCTAATGCTATAAATTCATACCCTGATCTGATCATATTCGTATCTGCTAACTCCGATGGGCCAATTTGAGAAGGTGCCCTTATAAAATCGGTTGGACCACCATCTGGGGACCAATATATCGGTAGGCTCGGGTACGTTCTTGCCAAACATGCTCCTCAAAACCTCCGTGACTTCTTTCTTCGTCTCTGAATCAGGCTGCTGCTCTATGCGCCTAGATTCGTCGTCTGTCACAGTCACCATAAGGACATTTGCCCCAGGGTATTCCCTCTCGAATTGCTACATTAGAAAAAGATAATAATAATAATAATAATTCTATCAAAATATAATAATAATCAAAGATGATACAATAATAACAAAGGGAAGTTGGCATTAATTGGGATCACCTGCCAGATGGGATAATAACCACGTCGTTCATGGGCATACAAGAAGAATTCGGTGCCGTTCCCCGTGGGCCAGAATTTGTAAGGGAACTTGAGGAAGATCTTGGTGTACACAGACATGTCGAACTGGTAAACGGCCAGCAGTTTCCAGCGCTGAAATACAAAGAAGGTAGAAGGAAATAATTAAATAATAATGGCTTGTGCCAAATGCCAATATTGTTCACTGTTAAAAAACTCAGGGATGTAATTTCAAGAGGGGGGAGGGGGGGGATGGATTCTATGGAAACGTTTTCCACTTTTCCTAAAAATGAGAACCCTTTGATTTGGACCCCATCAAGGTTTCGTGAAATTTAAATCATCTAATATGCATGTTTAATGCATATATTCACTTAAGTTACAAAAAAAATGCCATAAAATAATCATAATATACTATAAAATTAAAATGTTTAATATATAATACATATATACCTATGAAAAATTTTAGAGTAAGTTCGATATGCATATATATTTTTTTATAAAAATAGTCTTTATTTATAATACGCCAACTATTATTTCAAATAGGATGAATAATTTAGATTTCACAGATCACGTTAACCGGACCAAAATAAGCATTTTGACTTTTGGTACAAGTAGGAAATATTTCAAGTGAATTGGCGCCCTTGTTTCAGCATTATAATGTTTTTTATGATGTCATTCATATTGATGATCAGGAACTCGACGAAAGTAGACTCCAAGGGTAGGGTAACGAGGCTATTGCCTCTATTCAATACTTAAATCTTAGACCTTCAATTATATTAATTTATACACACCAATGTCAACTGTTTAGGCATCCAAGCAATGATACCAATACATCTTTTCGGCTTCGGTAGAATGAAAAGAGAGAGAATAACTTATACCTTTTTGGGTTTTCTGTTTTTTCTTAAATAGATGATGAGATAAAAAAAAAAAAAAAGCACAGCTTCCCAGCAGGATCAAAACATTCGGATGGAGAATGATGAAGAACGCCCTGCCAATGAAAGATTATTTAAATCGTAGAGGCAGACTAATAGATTTGATCTATATTTCGCGTAAGAAAAGTAAGGAAGACATTGATCATCTCTTTGTCCATTGTCAGAGGACCAGGTAGAAGGTTTTTTGTTGCAAATTAGAACATATGGACTCCCAGAACAGTAGTAAAATGCATCCTTCACCAACTTGTAGGGCAAAGAGAAGAAGACAAGCTGGCAAAATTCATCATATTCTATTGGCAAGTTTAGCATTAGAGAAAGCAAACGAGAGCGGAGAATTCCACACTGGACCTCAATGGGTTCTGCAATGGAGGTGGGAGTACTAGGAGAGAATTGGTCTGCTAGATTGATTAAGAAGTTTAACTGCCTTCACAAAGTGTGCAGGTGAGGTGGTCAAAGCCCCCTAAAGCTTGTGTCAAAATCAATGCAGATGTAAGAAGGTTTGCAAATAGGGTAGACGTTGGTTTCAGGACAGTAATGAATGATGGAAATGGAAACTTTCTAGCTGCACAAGGATGGCTTCAAGGGAGTGTAATGGAGAATTTGATGATGGAGGCAATAGGGGTAGTGGGGACTCTTTAGTGGGCATAGGAGATGAAGATACCATAAATAATTGTTGAATGTGATGCCTTAATCATCGTAAAATTATAAATGAGGAAGATTTAATCATGTCATTTGTAGAAATGCTGATCCAAATGATCAAACAGAGGATGTTAGAAATTGCAACGGCTAAGGTGCAGCATATGCTTAGAAATGGGATTTGGTGTGCCCACTTACTAGTAGATTTGTAATTAAACGGAAGAAAAACAAGGTGATGTGGTGGGGAAACCAACCGGAATTTGTTGTAAATCCATTGAATATGGACTTTTTTTATAGTCTTCTTAGTTTCTTCATCATATACATATATATTTTCAAAACAAAGTTATGTATTCGTTTGAAATTATTTGTTTAGCTAAAATATAAAAAATCATTTTCATTTAAAGTTTTTACTATCTGCAATATCAAACAATATGACTAAAAAAATATTATGCTTTTACACTTGTTGTGTATTATATATAAATCTAATTAAATAATTTCCTTAATATACTGTTAAATATATCTAGCCTAATATAGAAGTAGATTTATTCATATCATATTAGGAGATTTGATGAATGGTGATTTATTTTGTAATAAACTGTTGACGGCTTTGTTAATTGGTGTAACAAGTCTATAAGTAGTAGGCTATGGAGACCCACAAAGCATGAAAAAATAATTGGGTTTTCTCTATCGTGGAGTAGAGTTAGAGCGGAACCATGTAAATCTTGTTTTACCTCCCTTTTTGCATTGTCTTCTTTCTGGTGCTCTTGATTTCAACATATACAAATATTCATGAAAGAGCATATGATATGTGTCTTGGATCTTAAAAAAATAAGAGAGGAAAGCGAATGGAGTAAAAAATGCGCTTGATTTCACAGAAGAAAAGCCCACAGTTTAAGCATTTGGTGATCTATTTCTTTCAATTATTAAAAATAAAAAAATCATCAAAAAATAAAAAATAAAAAAGGAACCAACTCACTGGGAGATCAGGCTCAAAGTTGATGAGGTTGGTTTGGAGAACACCAATGCTGACGGATACCATGACGTATCCAACCCTATAGATCGAACCGTCTTCCGTTTTCACCACCACGCCACTAGGTGAGTACCGGATCTCAGTCACCACCTGCAATTAATTATTCTAAAAAGTTGCGTTAATTATAATTTACGTAATTGATAAAAAACCAATGGTATATATGTTGTTAATTTTCTAATATTTTTTATTGTTATTGTGCGCCGTGACATCTGATCTTACATTTCAAACTCATTCACCCCATAGACTACAAATTCTTGTCTATTTAAAGAAAAACAACAAGTTCCCATTTATTTATTAAAGGAGACCAACTCTCCCACTTACTTTCAATGAAAACCAACGCTCCAAATAAAATTTCTGTCAACATTTACACGCTGGAATTCGAACCACGCACAGTGGCCGGCCATAGCCCTATTGCTACCGCCGTGTTGGTAATTCTCTAGACTTTTAATACTAGCTAGTAAGTATCCCATTGGCATAAACCTTAGCCTATTCATGCAAACGATTTGTGTGAAATGCTTTGCACAAATGATTGTTTTTTATATATATAAGACAAATGAATGCTTTTAGAGAAAACGATTTACATGAAATGGTTTGCATAAATGATTTTTCTCAAAAAAATGATTGCTATTTTTTTTTTACTTTCAATATATTTGTATATTCATCAAAATATTCAGTTATGATAAAAATTAAATATTTTGAAAACTTTATATAATATACTTATCGTTAAATTTTAATAACTTCATATTCACCTCCAATGATGCTAACTATTTATTACATATAAATTTTCTATTAAAATGATTTTTGACATTATAAATATACACGTATGGATTTATATATCACAGAATTCAGATATTTGGTGCAGTGAACCCATATATTAAATATGGATTAATTTCCTCTCACACAAGCATGGATCACATTTGTTATAACAGTGCAATGAAATGCTATATGATGCCTTTGAAATGAGCATGATGATGGCAAGCTGATCCATTAGGTGAGTTTAAGTTCCACCTTGTTGAATTTGAGTCTTGGATCGGTAATATTTCCAGCGGAGTCTGTTTTCAGGAACTGCGCAGCAATGTGGTGCACAACACTTTCGTAACCCCTTGGATCCGCTACAAAATATAGATCCTCACCAAAGTTGGTGAAGGTTGGCAATGGCTCTGTGTTCTGCAAACTCGTCACCCGTGGCGGCTCTGCAAACTCATAGTCGTATGTGTAGAAGTCTATTGCCATCTCCAGCGGCGACGAAGGAACCCTGCAACAAAGTTAAAAACCCAGATCAGACGTTTCAGTTTCGGTTTGCTAACGTTAGTTATCTTAATTCAATGAACTAATTTGTCGGATTCATTTTAAGAAACTGTTAAAGAGTGTTGTTTTCATATGAATGTGAATCAAAAGCAGTACTTTGCTCACACACATATGTTAAATCACTTAGCTATGAAAACGTTAAGAGGGTTGAATTGTAATCTATGTAATACTTGTTCATGAGACGTTGAGAAGCCAAGATGGAAATGTCTTCCAAGCGTGAAGCGGAGAGGGATTTTGAGGTGTTGGAACTGAATTCTGATAGTCTGTCAGCCGCGTCATAAGCAGCCTCGGACACGGCTTCTTTATAAAGTCCACCGCTGAAAGGAGATACAGACAACGTAAGAAGCTTCGGAGGATTTGTTTCCTTTCAAATTAGAGAAACCCAACCTATATTTTTTGATATTCATCAGCTACAACTACTTTTTACAAATTCAAGCAGTCTCATGTCATGTTCAGAACCGGTTTTTGGAAAAGATTGATGCTGAATCAGCGATATTGCTGATAATGATATATGGGGTTAGGGTATTGTGCTGGCTAACGAATTTTATGTTAGGCCCTCATGCTGTGTATTTTCACAGTCTTAATATCACTTGCAATGGTGGTGGCACGCAGTTAAGTATTACCAAACTATGATATTACTTAACCAATCAACAAAATATCATTTTACTTTGACAATATGGGTTGTTAACACTCCATGGCCAGATGCCCGTTGGTCGGATCCCCACTGGGAGCAGTATCTTCTATTTGAGGAGTGTTGATTTCTTCTCTGCTAATGTAAAAAGTTGATTATTATCCTCTGAGAAAATGTTAGGCGAAAAATTGTAAGGTTAATCGGGCACGGATTATATTGATTAAAAGAAACAAAGATATTGTAAAATAAAAGTTAAAAAAAAAAATCATATTATTTGTCGCCATTTATAGTTGGTTGCTAAATAACTTTGGTTTTTTAGCAAATGCAAGTAAAATTGAAATTTCACTTAGAAAAGGTAGTTAAATGTGATAATTTAGGTTATAGTGTGTAGGCGTCGAAGTATTAAAGACGAGAGAAAAGTTATTGGCTGGCATACTATTGTTTATAAGTGTTAGCGGAGATGTTTTCGTAGTCAGAGAAGAATGTCTTTAGCTTCAGCTCATTCACCATCTTCCATATTGGGTTCTCGTGCATGCCATTCACACCTTCAACCCAGTTGGCTCCCATTTCCACCGACAACCCTTTGAAGTTAGTTTTGTGCATGCGCCCGCCAATCCGGTCTGTTGCTTCTAGTATCAAGATGTTCTTAATACCTGCATCAGATAGTGTCTTTGCTGCCGATATTCCTGGAATTTCAAACAACGCATACTAAGATTAGAGTCATTCACTTCTTAGGAGAAAACGAAGCACATCAGAAATCCTTCCAGCCCCATTTAGCTAGTTCACCTCAAGAATTGTTTGGGGACTTGCTCCCCTGGCTGAAAAAAATATATAAGTCATGTCTTTTGCAATAAAAAGGAGCTAATTAGCATTTCTAAATTGGTATGTCAAACCTGCTAGTACAAAGTACACTTTTTCTCCTTTAACAAATATATTATGGACTATGATTTCCTCAAATTGGTCCGAGATTTGAAATATCATTTTTTATTTTTAAATTTTTTAATAAAAATTGTTAATCTATTTGTATATTATTTATAAATTAAGTTTTACCAATTTTAGAAATTTGTATACATTTGTATTGTATTTTTAAACATAAGAGTATTATATTCATTTTACCAAGATGCAAATGACCACAATACCCCTATATTTAAAAATATAAAATAAATATATGTATACATCTCCAAAATTAGTGAAATTTAGTTTATAGACAATAAGCTCCTAAATTAATAATTTTATTTAAAATTTTTTTTTTTTAAAAAAAAGGATGTTGTGACTGGTCATAGAGTCTTAAATGATCATTGGTCTAGTATTACATCTGCATTCAAAAGAAACCTAGGGTGTATTTGGCAAAGTTTTAAAATGTTAAGTTAAAATTTTTCAATCTAAAACTTTTCGCTATTCATAACTATCTACTTTTAATCGTTTATTCACATTTTCTTAGACAACTATCCTATTTTTTAATTATTTCTACACAACTACTCACACAGTTAATCTATCTATTTTAACTTTATCTTCTTTATTCCTCACCATTACCCCTATTATATATATTATTTTATAAATTTTACTTTTCAAAATATTTCATCAAAAGTTTTATTCATCTCCAAATACACCCTGGATTAAAAGTTTGGAAACATATAACTAACATTAAAAAATAATAAAATTGTTTGGCTAACCACTATCATATTAACATTTTCTTTTAACCTAAACCTATTATATTAATGTTAACAGAGGAAAAGGAGAAAGCCCCTCAATTAATTAGCCCTTATTTAGTAGTCTTAGCGTTGTTGTCGATCCTATGCTTCTGTATTTCTCTTATTGGAAACCCTAATAAGATTTGGTACTTTGCGGTTCGGCTAGCCATGTGTAACTAATTTTCTATCAATTAGAGGTTCACGAGTTCCAATATGCCATGAATAAAATATGAAATGGGTACAACTCTTTCTAGAGCACGCCGACTATATGGCTATAAAAAACTTCTGCATGGCGAGTATTTAAAACTTATTAAGGAATGATGTTATAAGGTTGGATTAAGTAAATATTTTGTTTAGCCCACTTTAAAAAGTTTATTTATAATAATTTTTTTTATTTTTCTTCATACACTTATTTATTTAAATGTATTTAACATATAAATCCAGTTTTGCTATTTTTTGATATGTGTATATGTATTTTAGATTTTTAAAAATAAGGGTATTTTAAACATATATATACACATAAATGTTTAAAAATCTCAAAAAAAATGTAAATATATCCAAAAATAATAAAATTTGGTTTATATATTAAATGCACTTAGATAAACAAGTGTATAAAAAAAACAAAAAAAATTATTGTTAATGAATTTTTTGATGTAGACTAAATGGAGCATTTACTTAGTTCGGGCTAACGGAATCACTCCTCAAACTTACTAAGTTAATAGAAATGGGGAAGAGAGAAAGAGGCGACACTATTAATTCCTTGATGGAAATTAATTAAATGGTCATGACTAGCACGCGAAGAAACTGCCAGATGATCAGATACTGATTACTCACCAGACATTCCAGCTCCAACCACGATGACAGTGGGTGTCTGGGCAGCCACACCGGTGAAATGGAAGGCTAGAAACATGACTCCTGCGGCCACCATTACTGCCATCACCTTCTCTCCAGCCAAAATCGCCATGGCTAGCTATTATGTCTGTGTCGACAGTTTTGCCGTCTTCTATATTTATAAAGAAAAGTAGCTAGCCAGCTGTATCTGGCAGAGAGTCCTGAACATGGAACTTAACGGGTTAAGTAATATAGTAATACACTGACAATATAACAATAACAGAAAGATTCTGGCAAAAATGACCTACACTCGTCCGACCCGACCCGACCCGACACCTTACTGAAAATTTTCAAGTCGTCGCTAATTTTATTTTTCTCAATTTTAATATAATTTTACATAACTATCATTCCTCGTTTCTTCTCATTCTATTTCATCCCCAATTGTACTTCCGAACACCCTGAACAGCGACTACAATTGTGCATTCCAATCTCGTGCGTCCACGAGTGAGATACAAGCCAGCTTTTACAGGCATCTTTTCTTTGTCTTTCCTTTTCTTTTTTTTTGAAATGAAACATTTCATTACAGAGGTCCAAAAAAATCCATGTACAGATGGTTTTTGGATGAAGGCTGTTTAAAGATGAAACCTGCGACGCGGAGGCATCACACTGGATGAGTGACAGGCATTCCTCTTTGTTGGAAGGACAACGATCCATTTTTTTCGCGCACAGATTACAACAATGTGCAAATTGTTGCACGGTGACATTCGTATTTGTTGGTTAGTATAATGGTTAACATGCTAACTAACCCTACTATTTTTTCTTCTTTCATATAAAGGATGCGTCTGAGAATTTGAGAAGTAATAAAATTTTTGAATAAAAAATTTTTGATGTAAAAGTTTTAAAATTAGTAGAAAATGATATGATAAGAGTAAGATAAAAAAAATAAAGAAAATAAAAGGATAAAAAAATAAAGAAAATAAAAGTAAAATAGATATGCTAATTGTATGAATAGTTGTATAAAAATAATTGAAAAGTAGTGCAATTATATAGAATAATGTAAAGAAATGATTAAAAATAGGTTATTATGGAGAGTGAAAAGTTTTAATTTAAGAATTTTTTTTATTGCCAAATAGCTTAAAAGAATTTTCTTCTATGGTTTTAAGTGTTAACGAAAGGATTGATGTTAAATAAGAAAATGTCTCATAAGCCTGCTTACTTTACACTTAGGCATGAAACCCACCAATAAGGGGATGTTTAGTAATGTTAATCTTGGTAGGTGGAAAAGAGAATATTTTAAAAAATATGTGATTAATATGAAATGATATGGATAACGTTAGAATTAATAAGATAATTGAAAGGAAAAATGATTTGAAATATATGGATAAAATTTTAAAAAAATTGTTAAGTTATTAAATGATTTGTGGAAAAATGGAGAGATGAGACGTTTCCCACCCCATCCCATGCTTCCAAGCTACCAAACAACCTCTAAGGTGCACTACAACAAAACTCAACAATTGCAATGAACAATTTCATTGCAAACGGCAAAAAAATCGTTGCAGTAAGGTCAACTGCAAGGAAAAATGTTCGTTTTATGTTAGTTCCAACATAGTCGTTGCTATCGGTATTTGGGAATGTAAATGAGTTTCGTTGCAATTGACCCCCCATTAGCAACAAAAAGTTGCTTTCCAATAAGCTTGAAATTACAACAAATTTTTTCGTTGCAAATTTTATCCCTTTCGCATCAACAAACTACGTTCCAATTAACCCAAATTTCGTTGCAATTTTGCAACAAATTAACCATGGTTAATACATTACCATGACTCAATTTGCAACAAAAAACTTTCGTTGCAATTACTTCCCATTAGCAACGAAAATTTTCGTTGCAACTTGCAACATTACCCATGAATAAATTTGTTGCAATAAATCATAAATTTCGTTGCAATTACCCTTTCAATTTATTGAAAATAAATAATATTTTAATTATTTTCTTTTAAGAATATACTATTATTATATTTAATTTTGTTTTTATGTTTACAATAATGCACTTATACATAGGGCATGATGGGATGGGAAATATACCGTCCCCTTCTATTTTTCCATAAATTATTTAATAACTTAATCATCTTATTTTTCAATGTTACCACTATATTTTAATCAATTTTCTCGAATTACCCTATTTATTTCATCTTTACCTATATTATTTTATATCAATTATCCATTTTTGAAAATATTTCATTTTTTATTTTTCACCCATCCCACAGTCACACTAAAATCAATATTACAAAACATCCCCAAATGCTTCCTACCTTGTTAGATCGACTTCTCGCTACTCATGAACTACTGTTATTTCTACATCTATATATCGAGGAAGTACTATTTTATTTATTTCAATATATTAAAAAAATCATATCATTCAAATTGTTAGGTGAGCTATACTTTTTAAAATATAGAACTACATGTAAATTATGAAAAATATTTAGTTCATCTTAGATACTTTAGAATGTAATAATAACTTACAAAATCATTTTTTGATAGTATTTTTTTATGGTTTAGTCGTATATTGTTAAATGTTATACATTTTCAAATAAAACAAATACAAGTTTTTAATTTAAATTAAACTTCTTACCAGATAAAGGTATATTTGAGAAGTGATAAAACTTTTGTGTGAAAATTTTTTATGTATAAGTTATTAAAATTACAGAATCGATATAATATGATAGAGTAATAATATGGAATAAAGAGAATAAAAATAAATATTTTAGTTGTAGGGGTATAATAGTTGTATAAGAAGATGTTATAAATGATTAAAAGATAAAATAGTTAAGAAAAATAAAAAAAATTAATTAGAAAGTTTTTATTTTTAAATTTTTAAGTACAACTATTTAGGGTGTATTTGGAAAGTGATATGAAATTTTTTGATATAAAAGTTTTTGAAATAAAAGAAAATAATATGATATGATATAAATATAGGTGAAGCCTAAAGAGAATAAGAATAAAAACAGGTTTATTCTATAGGTATATGTATATAAATGATTGAAAAATATGCTAAATATATTGAAAGATGCGAAAATAATTTAAAAATAAGATTATTATAGATAGTCAAAAAATTTTGGTAATTGATTAAATGCATCCAAATGCACTTAGCCTTAGTGCACCCAAGTGCATTTAATTCATTTTTAATTTTTTTTTTAATTTTTCGTACAACTATTAACTAAGTATATTTAATATATATATCAAGTTTTACTGTTTTTAGATATTTATTGATACTTTTGAATTTTTAAATCAGTGGCATTTTACTTAACTTTTGGTATACAAGTTTTAAAATAATGTGATATAGTGGGTAATGATGGGGAATTAAGAGAATAAAATTAAAATAGACGTATTAGTTATGCAAAAATAATTAAAAAGCAGGGTAGTTGCATATGAAGACGTGAATAAATAATTAAAAATATGGCAATTGTGGAGAATGAAAAATTTTCAAATATAAAAAATCAATTTGATTCAAAATATTTATAGTTAATAATATTAAAATTTTATTTATGAAAAATCTTATGCATTTGCATGTGTTGTAAATTATATATATTTAATACAAATACATATCGAATAGAATATGATGGATGATGTGGATAAAGAAGATTTTTGAAACAAAAAACTCAGGGTGTGTTCGGCAACGAGGAAAAAATGTCAACTTAAAACTTTTCAATCTAAAACTTTTCACTCTCTATAATTATCATATTTTTTAATCATTTTTTTTACATTTTCCCATACAACTATCCTACTTTTTAATCATTTCTACACAACTACACGTACAATTAACCTATCTATTTTAACTTTATCATCTTTACTCCTCGTCATTACCCCTATCATATCACATCATTTGACAACTTTTACTCTCCAAAACTTTTCATCAAAAGTTTTATCCATTCCCAAACACACCATCAAAAGGATGCATATTATATTACATTATCACTCTGGGTGGGATGGCAGCCGAGCCCTTTTTAGCACAACAAGCTTCGAGAAGGACACGATTGCATTAGTCTAGAAAAAAGATGAACCTCCTTTCTGAGAAATGTTTATCGGTCAAAGATGTTATTCGCACTTCTCAAGAAACGCGTGCTATGTAATGATTCTAATTTCAGTAGATGAATGTGCTCCAGCATATCAAACGTATGCCCTCCAGAGCACGAAGCAGCACCGTCTTGATCCACAGCACGTGTTCCCTCATTCTCAATGCATAATCAGAAAAGGTATGGCCGATCCGCGGATCAAATTAGTCTCGCCCTGATCTTTCCCAACTTAAGCAGTCTTTTGTTTTTCTACTTCCGAGAGACATGTTCCCGCCTGATACGCATGCCCGTAAATCAATAATGTTCCCTCCTGCCTCATCGGAGCTAGTCATCATTAGAGGCCCGCCTCTGGAAGCATGCCTCAACAAATCAGTTCTTTCTCACATCGACTAGGCTAAAAGAAAGGTGGGGAAAAAGCACAATGGTCCATTTCTAACATACATCTGTGGCCCACGTACCATGTCACTCTCCTATTTCTCGTCCGCCAGATGTTTTGAGGGGTCCCACCTTGTGATCGGCACGTGTTGATATTTAGCACGGATGCCACCTGGGAAAACATGCATCTGAGAGGGGTGAGAATGTGCAGGGAGAGAGGAGTCAGGATGGGCGAAGCCATGTGAGGCCGCTGGCTGCGGTCTCCCCACTGGCGTTTTTTTAATATCTACGGGTGTGTTCGGTTAGGGTGTGTTTGTTTGGGATATAAACATGTCAACCAAAACTTTTCAATCTAAAACTTTTCACTCTCCATAACTACTCTATTTTTTAATTATTTTTTCACATTTTCCTATACAAACTACCCTACTTTTCAATCATTTCTACACAACTATCTATACAACTAACCTATCTATTTTAACTTTATTCTCTTTACTTCTCATTATTACTCCTATTATATCACATCATTTTCTATCAATGTGATAACTTCTGTCTCGAAAACTTTTCATTAAAAGTTTTACTCTTAACCAAACGCACCGTTAGAGGTAAAACTTTTGATGAAAAGTTTTTGGAGTTGAAGTTGTCAAATCAATAGAAAGTGATGTGATATAATAGGAGTAATGATGAGGAGTAAAGAGAATAAAGTTAAAATAGATAGGTTAATTGTATGGGTAGTTGTGTAGAAATGATTGAAAAGTAGGGTAGTTTGTATAAAAAAATGTGAAAAAATAATTAAAAAATAGAGTAATTATAAAGAGTGAAAAGTTTTAGATTGAAAAGTTTTAGTTGACACTTTTTTACCCTAAACAAACACACCCTACATCATTAATGAATATCCCTCTGCTACTTTCCTTTCCACGTCTCCTCTATGGACTTTCGTAATAAAGTAGAAGGCAGACAAACACTGCTAGTCTCCGGGCTATCAATTTCACTGCTCGTCTAACATGAATGTGATAAAAAATTTCATATTTTATACATATAATAATTATCTTATTTTTCATTTCTAATATAAATTTTCATTTATTAATATATAATAATCCCTCATTATTCAATCTCCGTATCCAAACATCATCCCATTCATTCAATGATATCTGGTATATGCGGCCAAAAGTCCACACTATCTGAGAGTCTGAATGTTGTATGGTTGCGATCACCGATGATCCATATACAGGTGAGGCACCGGAAGCAGGCCAGCAAATCGAATCACTCCGTAGTTCACGGATTGGTAAAAGGAGCTTATCTGGCATTTCACTTTTGAATTCGATCGACGACACTAACCACTACAAACAATGTTTTGCATTGGAAATATAAAAAGAGATTCCTAAAGCGATTATCATATTTTACCGTTCATTGCTACCCACTACGGAGGGGCTGCACTGTGCATATATCTATTTTAAAAAAAAAATTTACACAACTTTTAATCTATGTGTATTTAATATGCGTATTAATTTTTATTTTTTTAGAAATTTTTAAAATTTTAAAAATCAGTGATGTTTTAATAATTTTAAGATTTTTAAAAATTTAAAAATTTACAAAAGTAGTAAAAATTGATATACATGTTAAACACACTTTATAACAACAATTTTATAAATTTTTAAAAAAAATATTGGTAAAATACACCTGGAGGTGCACAGAACTGGGCTCCATTACTAAAGCCATTTTGGATGGATAGGATGGTTCGAGACCATGAAACTTGTATGGTTGGGATCATGCATGACCATACGTGGAGAATCTCAAATAGCACCCATGGTAACGTGACGTTCACATTAGAAAATTTGAGGCATTATCATCGTTGTCCACCACTAACAAGGATTTGCTTCGAAAATGTGCACAAGTTGTTTCGTCTCTTGGATTTTTTTTTTTGTCCTCCTAGTTTTTGAGGTTGTGATTATCATACCACGTGGGGAAATGTCCCACGTGGGTTAACCATGGTCTAAGATGAAGCTCTTCTCAACCATGGTACCGGAGCTCAAAACAGATTTAATTTAATCATAGCATTAGAACTGTTCACTTTTTTTTTTTATGAAAAATTAGAACTGTTTACTTAATCGATACTTAATGGACCACATTATTAATGTCATTCAGGAAACTACTGCAAATTTGACTTTAGATAATCGATTTTTTGTTGCAAAAAAAATTTAAAATTTATTACTATAAATTTTATCTTTTTGCAAATCTTTATGATATAGGCTCACTTGCAAGGAAATATGAAGGCATATTTTTTGTGGCGAATAGCTATGTTTTGCTGCAAATAATTGTAAACCGAAATTGAGTTTTCTTGTGGTGAGATGTGAGAGTAAGCATACAGCTCCAGATTTTAAGATTTTCTTATCAATTTTTATTTGCCGAGCTAGGCCGTCAAACGGAACTGATTTTTCAACCGTTAGTTAAACAAATCGTATTGGAATAATTGTTAGATTAAATTCTATAAACTAAAGTTATACTGCACTATATGTGCAATTTTACTGTAAGACTGCGGTGAAAAATATTCAATATATATAAAGAAAAATCCACTATTCACAATTTCACGTGCTTGTATATAACTTTTGGGTGGAAACTGGTTCCATATATCCCAATGCTACAGATTTTAATTTGTTTGACTTACAACGATATATTGTAGGGGTTTTAAAACCATATAGAATAGTCCATGAAATCAATTAATTTTAGAGGGTCAACCCATGGGAAGTGCTTCCCATGAGAAAAAAAAGGAAGCAGGGGCAATGTGGTAATTTTTCATCGTGAGTACGTTTGTTTAAAAATGTGAGTATGTTTGGTTTTTTGATAAATTTTGTATTATATACATACAAAATCTCAATCTATTCCATTCATTTGATAGATCAATTAGTAAAACGTATGTAAACATAATTTTTCATTATTTGACAATTTTTAAAAATATTAGTGTACAAAAAATAATTTTTTAATAAGATTTCATTATAATTGGTAATGTTGAAAAATATAATTTTTATTAGGAGTTATGTTATATTATTTAAAGTTAATGTAATTAAGGTACTCTCAAGAATAACAATTTCTTATATTTTTCTTGATTTTTTGGAAATTTATTATTATTTTTATTTTCTGAATATATTAGAATCTAACCGTGTCTAACCGAGTCTAATTGAGTCTAACCGTGTCTAACCGTGTCTAACCGCATCTAACCGCGTCTAATCGCGTCTAACCGTGTCTAACCGTGTCTAATTTTTGAAATTAATAATTTAATCCTAATTTAGCACCTGTAATATGATCCTAGGGCCCTTATAAGGTCATTTATATCTTAAGAACCAAATTTGGAACCCAAATAATATGATTTAATAAAATCACAAAAATCTAACCGTGTCTAACCGTGTCTAACCGAGTCTAACTGTGTCTAACCGTGTCTAACCGCATCTAACCGCGTCTAACCATGTCTAACCATGTCTAACCGTGTCTAATTTTTGAAATTAATAATTTAATCCTAATTTAACACCTGTAATATGATCCTAGGGCTCTTATAAGGCCATTTATATCTTAAGAACCAAATTTGGAACCCAAATAATATGATTTAATAAAATCACAAAAATCTAACTATGTCTAACCGTGTCTAACCGAGTCTAACCGTGTCTAACCATGTCTAATCGTGTCTAACTGCATCTAACCGCGTCTAACTGCTTCTAACCGTGTCTAACCGTGTCTAATTTTTGAAATTAATAATTTAATCCTAATTTAACACTTGTAATATGATCCTAAGGCCCTTATAAGGCCATTTATATCTTAAGAACCAAATTTGGAATCCAAATAATATGATTTAATAAAATCACAAAAATCTAACTGTGTCTAACCGTGTCTAACCGAGTCTAACTGTGTCTAACCGTGTCTAACCGTATCTAACCGTGTCTAACCGCATCTAACCGTGTCTAACCGTGTCTAACTGTGTCTAATTTTTGAAATTAATAATTTAATCCTAATTTAACACCTGTAATATGATCCTAGGACCTTTATAAGGCAATTTATATCTTAAGAACCAAATTTGGAACCCAAATAATATAATTTAATAAAATCACAAAAATCTAACTGTGTCTAACCGAGTCTAACCGTGTCTAACCGTATCTAACCGCGTCTAACCGCGTCTAACCGTGTCTAATTTTTGAAATTAATAATTTAATCTTAATTTAACACTTATAATATGATCCTAGGGCCCTTATAAGGCCATTGATATCTTAAGAACCAAATTTGGAACTCAAATAATATGATTTAATAAAATCACCATCATCTAACTGTGTCTAACCGTGTCTAACCGTGTCTAACCGTGTCTAACCAAGTCTAACCGTGTCTAACCGTGTCTAACCGCGTCTAACCGTGTCTAACTGAATCTAATTTTTTTTATAATTTATGAATGTTTTACCTAATCTATGTATTTTGCAAAATGTATATACTTTAATATTTATTCGAAGACTAAATAATTTTAGAACTAAATAAATATATAAAGTTATAATTAAAAATATTAACTCCACTTGATTAAATGAAATAAAAATTTATATAAAGAAATAAAATAGTAAAAAATATTATATATATAACGTTGTAGAACTAAAATTTTGATAAATTATATAACTGTGACCTAGATTTAATATGTAAATATATGTTACTTTTCGGGATTAGTTAAATGATCAATTTCTCAAAATTATAAAATAATATTATTATAGTTTATACTATAAATATAAAGTATTAATATAATAATTTTAATTTATTGTTATTGTAATTAATTAATTTAAACTAAAAATACAAATTTATTGACTTCAAGTTAAAACAATGTAAACAAACAATTTAATAAATATTTATATTGAACAAAAAATATATAGAAAATTTTATGTTATAGAACACCTCTAAATTTATTACAGTTTATATTACAAATTTAACATATTAATATACTAATTGTGATTTATTGTTACTATAATTAATAAATTTAAAATAAAAATAAAATTTTATTTACTTGAAGTCAAATCAATCTAAAATTATCAGTTTAATAAATATTTACATTGAATTAAAAATTTATAGAAAATCCTCATATTATATAAAACAAGATATTCATTTTTGCAGGCCCGCGGGACACATATGTATTTTAGAAAATAAAATATTCATTTTTTGACGTCTGCGAGACACACACATATATATTTTAGAAAACGAAATATTCATTTTTTGGACGCCCACAGAACATGTATATATTTTAGAAAAACAAAAACATTCATTTTTGGAGGCCCGCGGTATACATATATCTATATTAGAAAACAAAATATTCATTTTTGGACGTCCGCGGGACACATATATATTTCAGAAAATAAAATACTCATTTTTTGGACGCCCGCGGGACATGTATATATTTTAGAAAAATAAAATATTTATTTTTCAAGGCCCGCGGGACACATATATATATTTACAAAATAAAATATTCATTTTTGGAGGCCCGTGGGACACATATATTTTAGAAAATAAAATATTCATTTTTGGACGCCCGCGGGACACATATATATTTTCGAAAATAAAATATTCATTTTTGGAAGTCCGTAGGACACATATATTTTTATAAAAACAAAATATTCATTTTTTGAGGCCCGTGGGACATTTATATATTTTTAAAAAATAAAACATTCATTTTTGGAGGCCCGCGGGACACATATTTATTTTTAGAAAACAAAATATTCATTTTTGGAAGCCTGCGGAACATGTATATATTTTATAAAAATAAAACATTCATTTTTGGAGGCCTGCGGGACACATATGTATTTTAGAAATACAAAATATTCATTTTTTGGACGCCCACAGGACATGTATATATTTTTTAAAATAAAATATTCATTTTTGGACGCCCGCGGGACATATATGTATTTTAGAAATACAAAATATTCATTTTTTGGACGCCCGCAGGACACGTATATATTTTAGAAAATAAAATATTCATTTTTGGATGCCCGCGGGACACATATATATTTCAGAAAAGAAAATATTCATTTTTGAACGCCCGCGGGACACATATATATTTCAAAAATAAAATATTCATTTTTTGGACGCCTGCGGGACATGTATATATTTTAGAAAAATGAAACATTTATTTTTCGAGGCCCGCGGGACACGTATATATATTTCATATAAATAGTAATAATTATTTTGATATTTTACGTCAATGTAAATACTTTTATTTAATTATTTTCAATACTCCATAAAGCAAATCAAAATTTAAAACCTTATGACAAATTTAAAATCTTAATTTTAATTTTAATTTTATATTAAAACATTTAATTTTTTAATGCCTCTGATAAAGTATAATTTTATACTAAAAATTTGAAAAATTATATATAACTGTGACTTAATTTTAATATGTAAATATATGTTACTTTTTGGGATTAGTTAAATGATCAATTTTGCATATAACTATATTTAATAGAAATTTTATAGCAAAATTTATTAAAATTATAAAATAATATTATTGCAGCGATTATATCAATTTTAAACTCATAATCAAGATTATTTCAAACATCATTTTTATGTGGATAAATAATCCTATAATATTATTAAATTCTAATGCATCTGAATCTAAGAACTTTTTATATTTTACACGAGAATAGTTTTTTTCTAAAAGGACATGTAACCCACTTAATTAGTTTAAACTAAAATTACAAATTTGCTGACTTCAAGCGAAATCAACGTAAACGGACAATTTCATAAATAAGTAATAATATTTATTATATTTTGAGTGAATGCTTATCACATGTTAGTTGATTTGCAATTGAATCTAAATAAGTAATAATATTTATTATATATTTATTTAAGATTTGTAAAATCACGTATTTTAACTGCATCTAATAACATCTAATTTAATATTTTATATAAGTTTATGTACTTTGCAAAATATATAAAAAATTATAAATACTCATCTTCCAAATGATGCCTACAAAAATAATAAAGAATTTAAAAACATATATAAACAGATGGATTCTAATTATGACTATACGACTATATGGATTTTTTCCTTTCAAATTTACACATTCAAATTTAATTATCGGTTTGCAATTTTATTTTATTTGCATGCTCAACCGATTTTGACATAAGATTGGTTTTTCTTCTTAATTATCAATTTGCTACTTCTCATTATTTATTTATTGCACACGAAGCACACATATTTTAATTTTTGAAACACAATGTACCTATTCCAAAATTTGCATAATAAAACTTGTAGAAGATTTATTAATAACTAAATTCATTAAATCGAATTGGAATGTAATACATTGTTGTATACATTCTACTACAAACTGAAAAAAATCATATCTTTATTCAAGACATTATATGTCAACAACCTTGTTTGTTTCAAAGCATACAAAGATGTCCAAAAGATCTTGAATTGCATAATTCTTTGATATTAACGTTTGTGATCTTCGATTTTCTGACTGTCAATGTTTGTCTTCCTGAACGAGCATCATTTCTCAAATCTTAGTAGTCTGTACAATGACCTCGAGGCTTATTTATGTTGTCTTTTCTGACCATAAGCCAAACTTCTTTTTCTTGTCCCACAGGGATTAAAGCCTGAATGACAGAGATGGAACCTGTAAATGAAGAAAAATATGAGATAAGAATGGTTGTCCGTGGAGTCAAGGATGGCGCTAAACGTGGAAGGCAACGAGTTGTGAATGAGGTTTGTCCTCTTTTTTTGTTTGTATGCTTTACCCAATGCTTTGGAAACAGTCTTCAACTTTATTGTGGAACACCAGCAGCGAGGCTATTATGCACTGCAACTGTAAAAAGTTGACAAGCAATTATTGTTCTGAGTCATATGCACAGCCGGCTCATAAGACAACAATTTCCATTTCTGTAATGGCTTATGAAAAATCTATAAAAGTACATGATATGTAGCAGTTTCTAATTTATGTAACAGCTGTCATGGTCATTCATCTATGTACACAATAATAATTACTAAACCTAGAAACAAGCACTAGATGATGACCATAGTTTTTTGCAACACCTGGAAGTGTACTGTTCGACTCGAAGTAAAATCAGTTATGCTTTTTAATTTCACGCAACAACCAGTGAGGTTTCATTTTCCACATGGTCCCAGTTCAAGTTAGCCTGTAATGATCTCTAGTTGAAAATGTAAACCATCCAAGAAATGGGCGATGCATGACTTGTAGGGTATTCACAGTTCAATAGATTGGCCAATGGACTCAGAGTGAGCTTTACACTTAAGACATCAGTGTATTGTTAACATACTAGTGAGGTAATAGCTAATTTGCACTACTCTTCCTATGAACTGATTTTCAAATTGCAATTATCATGCACAAAAAATACAAAGTAAATGGCAAAACAACTGCACAAATCAGATCATCAAATCATCCATGTGGTTTCATCTAGACGGAAATCCTTGTTTATTTTTCCTATCTCTGGTGGAAAGATTCAAGTAGCAGAATTTAGAAAATCAATTTTGGGAAAGTAGGAAGTAATGCAAATCAATTTTGGAGAAAATAGGAATCAATGAAAATCTACATTGAGAATGACTCAAAGATGTCAAATGAATTACTGAAATCCTAAAAAATCAAGATAATTTATACTCAAGGTATGATTGCAAAAGAACATATTTCAGAAGCAAAATTCAGTTGATGAATAGGATAAAAAACAGATTATGGAATAATAGTCACAGCTGCACTGAAAATATGAAACTTCTGGTATTTCATAACTAATCAAAATAAGATCATATTTCATGACCAATCAAGCTTTATTTTGACATAATCTTTCAGGAAATATCATTAAATTTCAGGCAAACAAACTTATCATAAGATAGAAGAATTCTCCTCTATAAAAAAAATAAGAGGAATGATGGTCTACTCAATCATGTTTACGGCAGCTCTGAGCATGTGAAGCAGGATCAAAGGAGTGCTATTGGGCAACACACAACAACAACAACAACAAACCATGTTGAAGAGCATTTTTCTTTAGTATGAAATTACTTAAGAACTTACCCCCATTCCCATCCCAGCACCTTTCAACCTAGCCTCACCAAATTTATCATACAAGGACCGTTTCTCATCATCTGATAATACCTGCAAGGAAAGCCAATATCCCTTAGCAGCATAAGAAAAAGATTCAAACAACTCAATGTTTATAGAATCACCCATTTAAAAGTGCACCAGTGAATGAAACTGCATTACCTCATATGCATTACTAATATCCTTGAATTTTTGTTCTGCTCCAGGATCCCTACATAACACAGTTAAAAATATCAATAATCCCCAAGAAATAGTAGGGAGTTTTTCACAGCCAAAATTAAATAATGTCTCAAGAATCTAGAGTACGAGATGGAAAACAAGAAAAAGCTAAAGAGGTTACAACAGAGTAAGTTAGCCCTACTGCACCAGAACAGACATAGCCACATGGTGATCCAACACGTTTGCCGGTCACCTGAATGGGTGTATCAATAGATCATATATAGATTAACAAGGCCAAACACCAGATGAACTCCTCATTTGCAAATGCTGTTGGGAATCCTATTGGAATTAAGCTGTCCACTCCCAAGTCAACCAGAGATAAGTCCATTGGGCCACCCTACCAACAAAAGGCAGCTGACAGTTATGGCCAATTTTTGTAAAATTTTGGATAACCACTTTCGAAGGTTCTCGGTGAACATTCAATAGTTTTCATATTTGCATTAGCTAGTTCAATATTGCTAGGCTACAATACAGGTAGGATACATGTTAAATGCCAAGGTCCTTTGTCATCTGATTGGAAGTGTCCTTCATAGCTGCCTTACTCAGAGCGTCTGTCCTGGAGTCAACGACCCTTTGCCTCTCGATGAACTACTTCCTTTGATACTCTCCATCATTTTTATCATAACGAACCATGTTGATGCCAACAACCTTCATGATGGACACCTTATATCAGATCTTTGATTTATTAGACAGATGCTTCCCTAAATTTATCAGACAAGGCCAAACACCAGATGAACTCCTCAATAGCATCCAATATCTGCCTATACAACATCAGGGAAGCCCAGACCTGTGAGCATCATCAAAAGAAAATGTCAAAAATCATAGCTAGCATGTTAGAGTATTAGCTGTTAAACTGGAAATCCTCTCTTAAGAATCAATCTCATCCATGTGAAATGCCAAAAGTCCAGGCATTTTCTGAATATGCATATAATTGTCACATTGGACTGCAGTGCTAGCACAACGTGAAGGTTAGTAGCAATCCAGATTTTTATTGCAGAACAGGCATCCAAACAGCAGCATCTTCTGCAGCTAAAGCAGAAGAAGAATGGGAAAGAAAAGCACAGACAATGAAAACAGCAGCTGCAACAAGCAACTGAAACGATCTTTCTTCTCCCCAAGAAAAGACATATGAGAAATAACAACAGAAAATAATAATAAATGAAAAATGGATCTTTCCGACCATGTTCCCTTTACCAAGCTGGTACAATCTCGTGGGACATGTACGTGGATTGATTAACCATGCATGGATGCAAGTGGGAAACCCAGATAATATGATTAAGAGCACAGGCAAGCCATATCCAAAAGCAACGGTATCGACAATCATCCAAAAAGCAGCCCATAAAAGGGAAGCATGATAGAAGCAACAGTCCTCATGCAAAATTGTCATCAGATTTGTAGAATTCATCCCGGAAATTGCCTAAGATGGGAGGCCCTGATCTTCCAAAAATATTTGCAAACTATAAACTTTTCAAAAGACTCAGAAGATGAATGCATCCAAACAGCATTCACATAAAAAAAGCTCTCTGACAGCCCACCTCAACCTGTCATTGTAATGATTGCACATAATTGATGATCTCATCCAGCATAACAACCTTTCCAGTGACCTGAAAATAAATCTGTGCAGAATATCGACGAAAATAACCAGGCTGAATATCAGTTGGGATACAACTTAACCACCCCCAGGCAGGTGCAGGGACGTGCGACTGCCGGGACGGGACAATGGGATGCAGGGGCAGAGACGTGCGGCCGCCGGGATGTGCGGCTACCGGAGCGGGAGAATGGGATACAAGGGCAGAGACGTGCGGCCGCCGGGATGGGACAATGGAAAGCAGGGCAGAGATGTGCGGCTGAACTTTAGGGTTCGGATGAGGAAACGGGATGGGAGGCAGGAGCAGGGGCGTTCATCCACAAGAAAGGTTCCAGTTTATTCCCATGAATGATTAGAACACTAATATGTTCATAAATTTATATAAATAGATGATTCAAAAAGTGATGTTTAAATACCATACTGGGCATTCCACTTCATTAGCCCCTAAAAAATTTTATTCCAATTTCTACCATAACATGCAATGAATTGCAATTCTCCCATATTCTGATATCCTACAATCTATGAGAATACAACTCCAATCAAAACCCAAAATAACCTAAAATTTTGCTAATGTCTCCAAGGTTTCTCGAGTTTTTATCAATCAACGATTTAGGATAAAGCATAGCCCACCAAAAACTAGAAACTTACAATGCAAAAAACTTTTCTTTTTCTAAGTATTTTTTACCATTCATTCATAACAGATTCTATTAATCTGATTGAAAAATTTACAGTTGACCCATTTTTCTCCTTTTTCCTCTCGTTGGAGGATTACAAGATATAGGTGAAATCATTGCATGCTTTTGTGTTGTGAATCAGGAAAATTTATGCCAAACTGATTTCAAAGACTATTTAAAAATGGCACCATACGATGTTTATAATTCTAGACGCATTCATTGCCACCAAGACTTTTACGCACCTGACTTCCTAACTTTTAACACTGACTGCTAGCTTCATCCTCATCTTCATCATCTACCATTTCATTTTCAGAATCTTCCTCATCATCTTCATCATCTGTTTGGAATCCATCTGTATCAAGATCCTCCTCCTTTATAGAATCTGTCGATCATGTGAAAAATAGAAGAAGGTTCACTGTGAGAGAGGCTATTTCACTGTGAGAGAGGCTGTGATTGGGAGAATTTATGTTCACAAATAACTGTTCTTTCATTTTTCCAGTAGTAGACCGGACAAATTGATAAAATTCCCACCACAGAATAAACATTCAAATGTTCAATGCCGAGAACATGGAGAAGAGTGAAGCATCTTAATCTCATTTTGAATTGATTTATCAAAAGGTCAAGCTCTGCTAGATCTCTTGGAAACCAATGAATGGGGAAAATATTTTAAATAAATTGAAGATACTTTGGAAAAGAAACAGAGAAAAGTGGAAAATAACCGGCAACTTGATCCTTGAAAGAAACAAGTGGCTCAAGTGTTGCTCTGAAAGCACGTTCAAGGCCTTCATCTGGCAACTGCTCCGCAGGGAGTGAAAGAAGTGAAGTTAACCATTAGCAGCAGATTTTCTTATCATACTCCCTGCAACCAGTGAATATACTTAAATGTTACCACTACCACTAATAAGTCATGCTATAGTTTTTCTGTCGTCAGACATAAACAGAATGAGCATCAAAATTCACAAGAGTACAAATAAAGAAATCCAATAATATTCATTACTCATGGATGATATTTTCCAAAGACTTTGCTGTTAGTCTGGATCCTTGCATCTAAAGAAATGTGCAGTACTCTTGGATATGTAATTATCCAGTGGTACGAGAATATCTAAATCAATATATGTTTATAATCATTAGTACATCTGAGGCCAACAAAAACTAAAAACTGTAGAATCCATGTGCCTTCAGGTTGCAACATAAGACAAATCACAGGAAATAATTTTTGGCATTAAATATTAAAACTTGAAGTAAAGAGAAAATCTAACAATATAATTTTGACCAATATACTTGGTCACGAGATACTGTAGCAAAATGTTATAATCAAGTGAGCCTCATTCATTAGATGAAAAATCAATTTGCATCTTAATCTCCTAACAGAGTCCGATGGTGAAAAAAAAAATCCAAGTTGAGAACCCATAATGATGCATCCTCATAAAGTCAACAATGGACCATAACCAACATGCATAACTTCCAGAAAACATGAAATAACTCTAGTGCAAGCAACTCTTTGCAAATTAACTGCTCTAAAACCCTTATCCTCAGCCACATGTCAACATCCACGAGAAGTCAAAACATGAATTTCTAATTTAAAAGCTGGCAAGAATAAACCAAAAGCCAATAACAAGTACATAGAAACAGATTACTGCCTTTTCTTGGCTTTCATTGAAAATCCTCATCTGGGTATTCCCCTTTACCTCAATTCTTCTACATTCAGTCTCACCAGCTTGTCTTTCTTCCCACGCAAAGAGCAGAAGCCAGCTCTTATGGAGAAAAATAAGCTCTGTACTAATGTCAGCATCTCCCCACATCCTCCCCATTGGCGATCTCCTCCCTCCAGCATGAATTGCATTTCTCAACGACTAGAATCTGGTTTCCTCAACCTTAATTGGGAGACTTCCCTGGACCACGGTGCTCCATTTGAATCCACACTCAACTCGGCCATCTCTTCTGCAGCCCCAGCCACCACATCTTTCAGCTCAAATGCATTATGCTATGGAGGCGGCATGCCGTTGAATTCTCCTACCGAACTCAATCTCTCTGGCGTACTTGAAAATCCAATGTTGACTCACCCAACTTTGGCTCCTTTCTCAACTGATCCTGGCTTTGTGGATCGGGCATCCAAATTCTCCTGATTCAGCAATGGAAGCTATGGAGCTCTGGCCGGGCAGCTTGGATTTCCCGAAAAACACTTCAGGCAGAGGCCGATGCTCAGAATGGGAAGCGGCAATCTATCGAGAGTCTCCAGCAGTCAGTCGTTGAAGATTGGAACCCAAATGGGTGCTCTGGACAAGAAGGAGACTGCTCTGCCGGATGGATTGGAGGTCGTCTCAGGGTCTGCTTTGGCTTCTGACAGGAAAATCGGTGTCATATCTAGGTCCTCCACCCCCGATTCAGCAGAACTCGGCAATGGCCGTGACAAATCCTCCCCTTCTGACATCGACATGGGTCTCAATGGCCAGCCTGAGATCAGTGCCAGGAAAAGGAAGGCCATTTCAAGGGCCAAGGCGAAGGAGCTTCCATTGTCATCATCATCAGCTAAGGACTCCCAACGTCTCGGACTCTTATTTTTGTAATCTTGTTCTTGCTTCAATTCCCAAAAATTACCGTCCTTGTTTTACTGATATCTGAAATCTCTACCGTAGGAAGTTGGGAATGGGGATTCAAATCCAAAGAGAAGCAAAACAGCAGAAGTCAACAAGAAGGATGGAGTGAAAGAGAGTTCCGAAAAGGGTCATGGCAACCAGAAAAGCAGCCGATGGAAACCAGAAACAGAACAAGGATAGCCAAAAACCGACAGAGGCACCCAAGGATACATCCATGTCCGAGCAAGAAGCGAGCAAGCGAGTGCTGGCAGGAGAGGGAGACGACAGTTAGAAAACCTAGCTGAAGAGGAGGTCGCGAGTCGCGACTGCCGAACGAGGTAAAACGCCCCCATTCAATCGCGAGTACCGGTCAATGCCGTCTCGAATTTTTAGTTACTGAAAATTCCCCATTCAATCTTAGCCATCAACGAAAAATGGACGGCAGATATGCTGCTTCCCTTGAGAAAAACATGGGAAGCGCTTCCCATGGGTTGGGCCTCTTAATTTTATAGTTAAAAATTCACTGCCACTAATTTTACTAAAATCTTGGCTGCATATAACTTTTATTTTACTCCCTATTTATACATTAATTTAACTTCATACATATTTGACAACATGCTTGAGGGTAATGGCAGTTGAATTTTGCTTTACACGTGAGGGCGATGATAGCTGAATTCTACTTTTTATGTAATCAAAGTTAATATTTAATGTCTTTCAAAAAAATAATATTTAATAGGCACCAAGATAGTGCTCTAATGGCATCCAGTGTTGGCTTTCACAGGGATGATGTGTGCTCGAGTGTTGCATGATGCGAGTGTAGTATTGGCATTTCCCCTGAGGTGAAGGTGTTTACAGAAAAATTTACTCTATGATGTGAAGGTTATGAAAGTACTTAATTGTCTATATAAAATATCAATAAAAATTTAATATTTCATGCAGTTGTTTATATTTATCTGAAAATAATAATAGCATTTTTAGTTTCAAAATTGCACTTGTTTGCCGCATGGTATAGTTAAATCTAAATCTGGTAGCAAAACATTAGCTACTTATACAAATTTAGGTGTCCATAAAAAATAGTCGCCCATGTAGTGGATATAATATTTTTGTTTCTTTATATATGTGGATTCACATGGATTTTTTCTTTATTCAATGTTTCTGCAAATTTTAAAAAGCGACGAGTCAAAAATCCAAAAAAAAAACTTTTAAAATTTCCTAAAAGATGTTAAATTTCATAAAAGGAAAGATCTTGATAAGACCCATGCATTCATGTTAAAAAGATTTCAGTACAAGCCCAAGCCTAATTAGTGTACTTCCAGAAGCTTTTAGTGCCACTTAATGAATATCCAAGCCCAACAGTGGCGAAGAGCCCTGAATTCCTCGTTATGAGCCGGGTGATGATTCGAACCGTCCATATTATATGATCTATATTTTTTTTGTCTCGATTCAACCATCTTCCACACATTTAATTTTCGATTAATCTGATCCGTTCATGATTTTAAAGTCCTTGCCGTGGACTTATTGGGTAGATATTGGGGACAGTTAAAGTCTCAATCATCTATTATACGGAAGTAAATGTTATCATAAAGGGACGGACGTGGCAGGACTTTCACGACTTTCAACCAATGTTGTCAGAACCGAACCGGTGATCGAACCGGTAAAGGAACTGGTCTGGTTAGAACCGGTTCGACCGGTTAAGCAAACCGGTTTGAACCGGTGACGTCAGCATGACATATTTATGATGTCATAAATATTAAATTATTTTCAAATTTTAAATAAATATATTAATAAAATTATATTTTCTAAATAAATCCAAAGCCTACAAATATTGCCAATAATTAAGTTGAAAATGTTCAGGTATTGTAGAGAACAGGCTATGTCTTTTGATCAGGTAGAATTTAGAAGCAAGATCAGTGATCAATCTAGTGTGGTGCTAGTTTTTATACCAAGACTTCCGACTAATGCATCTTTGAGCACTCTTAAATATTCAACCTACAGCAGGCTCATTTGATCTTTAAAACTCAACTTGTACTTTAAAGAATTTTTTATCTATCTATCACTCGACAACACACAGGATTTTACCAGCTGGTGAATTGAATCTGGGGAATTCATTTCAAGGCCACTGTTGAAAGAAAAGCCAGCAATCCTAGCAGCTAACATAGACCTGTTTATATGTCACTGCTCTGTCAGTGTCGCCGGAAATGGGAAAGAGCCGCTCGTCGCCAGAAATGGAGAGTTCACTGCTTTGTGGTCGTCGAACGCTGATCGAACATCGCTGCTTTGCTGGTTATCGACTCGTCGGAAATGAAAAGGAGGCCGCTGCTCGTCGTTGGAAATGGAGATATCGCTGCTCTGCTGGTCGCCGAATGTCGATCGGACGCGGCTGCTCTGCTGGTCACCAAAAATGGAGGTGTTGTTGCTCTGCTGGTTGCCGAATGCTGATCGGACGTCGCTGCTCTGCTCGTCGCCGGAAATGTAAAGGAGCTCTGCTCATTGCCGAAAATGGAGACGTCGTTGCTCTGCTCGTCGCCGAACGCCAATCGGACTCGCTGATCTGCTCATCGCCGGAAAGGAAAGGAGCTTTGCTGGTCGTCATCGATTTCGGGCAGCACCACAGCAGAAGGGTCGTCGATTTCGGGCAGCACCGCAGCAGAGGGGTCGTCAATTTCGGGCAGCGCCGCAGCAAAGGGCTCGTCGATTTGGGGGCTCGATCTCGACCTCGACGGCTCGTGGTCGACAACAGGATGGGATGAACTGCGTCGTCGATTTAGGGGCTCGATCTCGACCTTGACGGCATGGGCGACGACAGGACGGGACGAACAGGAACTGACACATCGTTGAACCACCAAACCGGTCTAATTCGGTCCAACCGCAATGTCCGGTTCGACCGCCGATTCTACGGTTCGCACGCTTTAGTTATATTAGACCGAACCGTATGTAATGGAACCGGTCATTTGACCGGTTCCCGGTCGGACCGGCCAGTCCGGTCCGGTTTTAACAACACAGCTTTCAACTGCATCCTTTAAAACCATTCAAAAATATTTAATGTATCTAATTAGTGACAACTATCATTCATTGGACGACCTGGATCATCCGAAAGATGATGTCTTAGATTCAACGATGACTGTCCCACCCCCGTCTTTTACGTCGTGCATTGAGGAAAACGCCGCAGAGGTTTTCCTCGAAATCATACTCTCCAGACTACTGGCATCAGTGCCCAATGCATTCCAAAATTCCACGTGTAGCCGCTTCTATCTAAAACCATGGGACGCAAATTTTATTCGAGTCTTTTTAATACAAAAAAAAAAAAAATTGAGTTTTGCAAAGCGAATCTATTTATAACTAAGGTTACAAAAAGATGGCATAAATGAAATACGTCTTGAGCCCAAGTTCCAAGCTAGTAAATGGGCTTTAATAAACTAAATTTATATTTCGGTTCACCAATTTATTTTTAAGATTTCAGATTGGCGATGGCTGAAATTCATATTGCCAGAAGTTCCCTTGAGGGAGTATATAGGTAATTTTTCTCGTAGATAATTTCGCGTTCCCACCCGTTGGCCGAAGTTTCCATCGTTTTCGTCGTTTTCCGCCTTGGTTACTCGCCGGCCAAATGAGGTGCCGTTTGTTAACGTGAAAAAGCGTGGGATACCTCGTTTGGTAACGTGAAAAAGTATTGAATTGTGAAAAATAAAAAATAAAATATTTTAAAAATTATGTGATTAATAAGAAATGATAGGAACGAAGTTGAAATAAATAAAATTATTAAAAAGAAAAATAACTGAAAAGTAAAGATAAAAGTGAAAAAATAGAGAATTTTGATGGCAAATCATGCCTTAAAAAGCGTGCATGCAATACAATTCTCATTCTTTCATGATTTCTCACGCATCCATGTTATCAAACAAATTGTTAAAATATTTCAAGAACCTTAGGGACTCCTCTCAAATACCTCTCTTTCTCTCTGTGAGACTTTCAAGTTGAACGACTTTCTTTCGGTAATCTTTCCTTATCTAATTGATTCCTTTCTTTTCTTTTTTCTTACTAGTTCCTGATCCTTTCATTTGTTTTTCGATTTGCTTAAATCAAAAGATGAGAAAAGAAGACGAGATTTAATTAATTAAAATTTATCAGGTGATGCACTTGGTATATCTTTGTATTTGAGTTATCAAGGAAATGAGTTTTGTAGTTTGTCTTTATCTTCTCGGAATTTAGAAAGTTAATTTCAGTGTCTGATCTTAATTTTTGGTTATTTATGCTGTCTAATCATATTAAAAGTAGTAAATTACAAGAAGAAAAACATTTTGGTGATTTTTGGGGTTGATAAGGTGGCAATAAGCATCAGAAAGATATATCCATCTTTCAATCACCATACCCCCTGTTTGAAATCTTTTCACGGAATGATTTTGGTCGTTCAATCGGCTGAGCCCACATGCACTAGCTTTCCCGATGGTTTGGACAATCCAATAAGCAAAAGTTATATGAAATAAGTGGTCTCCTGTAGATTACTAATCGCAACATGCCTAGCTTTAGATCACAAAACTAAATCCTTGATTAGGGGTGAGAATTAGGACGGGTTGACCTGTGACCTGACCTTAATCTGACCTGTTTTTGATAGGGTAAGACTAACAATTTTTAATCTGGTACAGGGATGAGTTAGAAATTTTTACCCGAATTCAAAAATAATGTCGGAGTGAGTCGACCATATCCCAACCAGAAAAGTCTGACCTGGCCCACATATATTAATTTATTAAAAATTATAAGTTTATGTTTAAATCTTATTCTTATTTACTTTTAACACTAGAAAAATCAATTTATCCAAAAAAATATAAGAATCAATAAGCAGACTTTGCGCATATATAACTTTTACATAACATTGTATATTATACTATTTTAATAAATTTATACTATATTTTCTCATATTTTATTTTATTTATGATGTCTTTTATTTTATCAATCGGCAGACACTCGCATCACTACGACAAAATGTGGCAGTTACAACCAACAATTGGAACCAAATGAATCTTTGTTCTTATTGAAGGAACTTTATCTATAAATTGCAATGAAATACTCTTGTTGCAAAAATTAGAACAAAAATATTTCTGTTACAATTAATATACATATTCGCAATGAAATGAGATTTTTTTTGAAGAACGAAATGAGATTTCGTTCCTATTGTATTGATAACTTGCAACAAAAAATTGCAACCTAATTGATTTGGCTGCTATTGAGTTGGTTATTGCAACCACAATAAATATGGATCCTAATCTATGAGATCTATACACAAATTGCAACCGAAATTAATTTATTGTTATATTTGGTTGCAAATGATTTAATTTTATTAAAATTATTATATATTTTCATAATTGAATAATTAAAAGGGAAAAAATTGATTGGAAAGTAATTGTAATGAGTAATTTTTATTCAAATCATATGTCTTTCAATTTAATGGTTTATTTACAATGATTATCAATAAAGAAAATAAAATGAAATTATTTAAGGATCTATATAACGATGCATAAGGTTATTACTTAAATGGAAAGGTACAAAGCATGTATAAGATATAAACTTTTTGGCCACTAAATAAAGAAAATGTAACTAAAATGTTATTAATGGCCTAAATAAGTTGAAAGAGGAAAAGGGTAAATTAAGATTTTAAAATAACCCTAATTGTATTTAAAAAGTTACTAGTTATTAATTGAACTTACGATTAATTCATTGAAATTAATTATAATAAAAAAATTCATTAATGATATAGGATATTTAATTAGATAAATTATCTAAATAAGTTTATTATAAATTAATGGAATGAAAATGTTATCGTAAACGATTTGAAATGAAGGAAATAAGATTATAAGATCTGCAAAAAATGCTATATGGAACGTAAATATATAATGCATGTGCTAAAAAATTTTAGAAAATATGTAGCATAGATAACCTGCACGCGTGCCAGCACACGTGTTGGCCAACTAAGAAAGGTGGGCCACAAAGACTAACCCCTTCAGAGTGCACGGGTAGCCAGGAATTGGAGAGGAGTGAAAGTGCACGGGTAGCAAGGAATTGGAGAGGAGTGAAAAAGAAGAAAAAGGAAGAGGGGAAGAAGAGAAGAGAGGAAGGGGGAGACGGCCACCGCCTTGTCCGTCACCAGAGCATGGAGACACCACCACTGCAATTGCTGAAGTCATTGATGGCGTCGTTAGAGGTAAGGAAGAAGGAAAATATGGATTTTATAATTTTTTTCTCAAAACATGCCAGAATCATATGCATAGAATTCTACATGCATGTACACCACTGTTGAATATTCACATCATGAAATCTCTGTAAACCATCTTCATCATCTCCATGTGCTGTTGACGCGAGCTCACTACACCTCCCATGTTTTTTCTTCTTTTCTATTGCATCTAATGTTGCCACATCCTCTTCCAATTTATACCATTGACGCTTGAAACAATCGTGATTAAGTGATTTGGGAAATAGACTTGTCTTGTAGTCATATTAGTCAAGGTTATTTGACTTTGTGGTCATCTTAATCTCGTTTATGTTCCAACATTACATTCAAATTATGGTTTGACAAATAAATTTGCCTTTATGCCATTTGATGTAATCTCCCACTTGAACATTTTTAGCATTTCGGCAACAAATTCCCTATTATAATCAAATGATTTGGACAAATAAATTTGCCTTTTAGTCCCCGTTATGTTCCAATGTTTCGTTCAAATTAAATGGTTCGGCAGATAAATTTGCCTTTGTACCATTTGATTTAACTCTTGCGTGGAAATTTTTATTATTTCAATAACAGATTCCCGTATGCTATAAATGGCGCACCATTCCTCCTGAGCTTCATAAGAAATTCATTTTAATATACTCATTGGATAAAAGTTTAAAAGAAAATGAATGTAATGCAAAAATGTATTCACTTGTTGACTCTTAAAATAATCATCCTTTAGTTTAGTGGCAACTTTAATCTTTATATATTATATAGTATTTGATAATTTGTATTTGCATGCATTTTATTAACTACTAACTCTCGCATCTGATTGATCAACTTATTTGCTAATTTTGTATCATCTAAGAAGTTAATCACTTGCATCATATAAAAAACTTAACTCTTGCACATCTTATCTTTATTCGTATATCTGATGTTGAACCACTTCTACAACTATTATCTTTTTATTTATAGCCCGTTCCATCTTAGACCCTCAGCTAAGGTCATCCCATATTGAGCAGCATAGGTTTGGGTGCACTGAAGACTGCAGAGTCACTTAAATGCAAATTTAATGGGCTTGAAACAGTTACCGGGAATAAGCCTGTGTATCGATCTGGGTATAGGACGCGCTCTAGGAAGAGCCCAGGCACGGGACATGCCACACGCCTAGGGAGGCTGCGGATGCTGCGCCGAATAATACTGATGTCAGATACGTGATATACGCGAGGAATTGGACCCAAGTGGAGAAGATTGATATTAGGAAGAAGAAATAAGATAGCGTTGGTGGCGGACGGCGCGGATTCCACCCTCATAACAGGAAGCTTCAACGTCTTCAACGGATCAACCGCTTTCAATTCCGCCACAGTGGGTATGTAAATAACAAGTGTTCCAGTTCACAGCATTGCATGAATTCACGTGGCCATAGTTATATAGCAATTTTAATCTGATGAATCTCTTTCAATCTGTTTCTGCATGCATGCAGCTGCTGTTGGGGAAGGGTTCATGGCTCAGAACAACTGTTTTGAGAACACGGCAAGGAAAGAGAAGCCCCAGGCGGTGGCGCTCCGCGTGGGTGCAGATAAGTCGATTATCGACCGCTGCCGCATCAACGCTTGCCAAGACACGCTCTTACCCGCATTTCCACCGCCAATTCTACAGGGACATCCGCAACTCAGGCACCGTAGATTTCATCTTCGGCAACGCGCCCGTCGTCTTCCAGAACTTCTCGCTCGTCGCCCGGAAACTCATGAAGGGCCAGACGAAAACGGTCACTGCCCAAGGCTGAGAGGACCCGAATCAAAACACGGGCACTTCCATTCAAAGCTGCTATGTTATCCCCAGCGGTGCTCTGGCGCCTGTCAACTCCTACCTAGAGCATCTGGGCCGCCCTATGGAAGGAATATTCTCGAACCGTCTACATGCAGTCGTTCGTTGAAAACTACTTCAATCCTGTGACTTGGAATCCATGGAATATTGGAAGTTCTGCTTTGGCGACGTTGTACTACGGGGAATACGCAAACGACGGCCCCGGGGCTGGGACGAGCAAGAGGGTGAATTGACCTAGTTATGATGTGATCACAGACACGAGTCTAGGGATGAACTTCAGCGTGGGTGAGCTAATACAAGGTGAGAAGTGGTTGGAGGGCATAGGAGTGGATTTTACACTACTCTTGCTGTGATTGAAAGATGTTGGGAAAGGTTTGAGTTACGGGATTTCTGGCGCATGCATCAGAGTAAGTATGCATTTACTTCCTGCCTATCATGTGCCCGCACGTGATTGATGTATTGTCTTTCTTGAACTAGCTAGTAAAGCAACTTGCATGTGGTAGATTTGCTCGACCGATCGATATCTATCTAATCAATTTGCTGGCTGCATATTCATGTGATTGATCGTTCCTGCTTCTGGACTCCGCAATTAATGCATTTAGTATACCCATCAGAAGTCGCACCTTTAATTAATCCAAGGCGTTAAAATACTGTCCCAAGTTTAAAAATTTTCAATATAAAATATTTATCTACGACTATCATGTTTTTAAATTATTTATTCATATTTTTCTATAAAAATTATCTTAATTTTTAATTATTTTTACACAATTATATATACAAATACCATATCGATTTTAATTTTATTTTCTTTATTATTCGTCATTATCTCCATCATATCATATTATTTTTTTTATCAATTTGGTAACTTTTACAATAACCTCCCAAACACACTTTCGATAACAACTAAAAAAAAATATCTTTATTATATAGAATGGACGTATTATTATATATAATAATCATACAATTGAAAATAGTATGTGAAAGATGGGTTCGTCCTGTCGATGCTCATCAAAAGGCCCATGCTTAGTGTAAATAACTAAATAACACCCAATCCAACCAAAATACACACGTAACTGTAGCCTTACAAAAAAAAAAAAAAAAAAAAAAGCCAATGAGCTTGACCGTAGGTGCCGGCCTCATCGTACGTGCAACGCGTGTGCCTAACTTTTCCTCAACCCGTTTCACATTCATATATTACTTTGCAGAAGTGCAACATTTACAATATTTTACTTTACTTGCTTGAACGATGTATTAATTTATTACGGTGGTTGTTGAAATTAGTGGAGTCAATGATAGCGTCTCGTATACAACCATGCAATGATTTCTACCGTCCACCAGTTCAAAAGCTTCACTCGTTGGGTTTCCTCAGCAACGGAATCCATCTCCACCATGGTTGATTAAAAAACAATTTTTTTTTAAAAAAAAATACCTGCAAGAGTACCGTTACATAATCCTAATAAAGTCTAATTAAGTGGCTAATTATTAGAATCTGATGGAAAATTAATGGCCTGTCAAATATTCACTTGGGAGATCTATTAAAAAGTTTAATTCGCGAATGAGGATGATTTACATCTAAACTGATCTAGTCGAACTACAGCGTAGTAGGCAAAAGTTAAAATAGGGACGGATCGTATAGGACGTTGATCATGCATGATAAATCTTCCATGCATAGTGATGGGTTATTCTGCTAACGAGCGATCATCTGATCCAACCACACGGAAGCAGTTTTGTAGAGGAAAAGCAAGGTTAATGTTATTATCATTAGAAGAAAGGATAATGATGTCGACGGAATTAATGAACAAATATATAACACAGAATGAATTGTGTAAAAGATGAAATTTCGATACTATTTTAATAATTTAGGATTAAGCTAGCTCGAGTGGCCTGGCGACACTATTTCCAACCGTCCTGCCTGTGGGCGTTATTTGTCCTCTTGTGTGCGAAGGCATTTGTAGATATCCTCTTAGAATGTGTAGGTATTTATCAAAAAAAATTCTTCCCTCGTTTAAGAGTTGTCAAGATGCTTATTATAATATTAAGTTGTCACAAGAGTTGTCAAGATGCTTATTATAATATTAAGTCATCAGTGTATAAATATACAAATAAAAAAAAATTGAGCTAGCTCGAGTGGCGTATTAAATAAGTTAGGAACAGCACTGATCACATGAATGCATATGTCGGTCTGGCTGAAGTAAAGATTAAAGATCATCTGTCAAAGGTGGATGGGCACCGCTACACGAGCCGCCGCTACCTGCACATGACATATCCACCGGCAAAGATAGCTGGCTGTACACCAAACCCACACTGCGTTACGTACTTTAGAAAGTAGTACAAAACCGACAGATAGAAATTAATCCATACGATGGTAGGAAAATACATTATTATTAAAAAGAAAAGACTTTCGAACGCTACATCATCTCTAAATTAACCTTAATTTCCATCACAGACCTTCCGTGAAAGCTACTCCCTTGCCTTTCAACCATGCCCCACCTTGTATCAGCTGAGCTACCGTGAACTTACTCGCTTCTTTGGCATCCGTAATTACATGGTAACCGGGCCACTTGACTCTCTTGCTCGTCCCTGCTCCGGGGCCCCGGTTCGCGTACTCCCCATAGTACAAAGTCTTCAAAGCAAAGTCCTTATCCCAGGGAAACCATCCCGCCGGATCGATGTGATTGTCGATGTACGACTGCAAGTACACGGTTCGAGAATACTGCTTCCACGGGCGGCCCAGATAGGACGGGAAGGAGCTCTTGACTGGCGCTAGATCAGAGCTGGGGACGACATTGCAGTTTTGGATGGAAGTCCCCGTGTTCTGATTTGGGTCTTCTCGGCCTTGAGCCGTAACCATGTTCTTCTGGCCCTTCAAGGGCTTCCGGGCGGTGAGCTTGCAGTTCTGGAAGACGACCGCCGCGTTGCCAAAGATGAAATCCACGGTGCCGGTGATTTCGCTGTCCCTGTAGAATTGGCGCAGGGAATGCGCGTAGAGGGTGTCTTGGAAAGCGTCGACCCGGCAGCGGTTGATGATCGAAGTGTCCGCGCCCACGCGGAGCGCCACCGCCTGGTGTTTCTCCGGCCCCGCCGTGTTCTGGAACCAGATATCTTGCGCCATGAATCCATCCCCAACTGCAGCTGCATGCAGAGAACACAGAAAACAGATCAGCTCGATGTGAATCTATGAAGCGGAATTCCATGTATATACATACATACCAACTGTAGCGGAATTGAAGGTGGTCGATCCGTCGACGAAGTTGAGGCTTCCGGTTATGATAGTGGCACCCATGCCGTCTCCCACCAGCATTATGTTCTTCTTCTTCTTCCCAATATCTACTTTCTCTTTGTACGTCCCCTTCTTCACATGTATCACATATCGCACCTTGCTATTATCCGGAGCAGCATTCACCGCTTCTTGCACCGTCTTGTACTTCCCGCTTCCGTCCTTCGCCACCACCACATCGGCGTTGATGTCATTCGCCGAAGCCTCTAGAATCTTGCGGTCCCTCGCCGGCACCCACGCCGGCAACTCTCCCGCCAGCCGTCGAAGCAACTCATCCTCGTTAGGCGGAGAAATGGCTGCCACTATCGCCAGTGAAGTCCTTGCCAACGCGATCAAGCGATCCAGATCGCCCGTCATGGACGACTTGGTATGGCCGCGAAGCCCATCTGCGCAGGTGACGTGGTTCGTAAGCACGGCGCTCAACCACGAGTGGACTGCCGCGTGGGATTCTAGGGTTAGATCGTCGTGATCAAGAGCCGACAAGGAGTCTTTTAGGCGGTCCGAGGAGAGATTCATCAACTCCATGCAGTCGGATAGACCATGTTGCGGGCTTGGGTCGTTGAACCGATGGCTGAGGCCTTCGGCAGCTGACGCAGCGCGGTCGATGTGTGGAAGTGATTCTTTCAAAATGGTGCGAAGGAGTTGGATTTTGGTCCATGGGAGGATTTTGAATGTGGCTGTCTGGGAAAGAATGGCGCGGCAGGAAGATGGGAGGTGGGCGCCATCACAGACATGGAGGTGGTTCTGGGTGGCTAGTTGGTGGGCCACAAGAGATGCTAGGCCAGTGATGGTGGCGATTGCTAATATGCCAAGGAGGGCTTTGATGGTAGGACTTTTCCTATGGGGAGAGCTGAGGAGGGGCGTAGTCACGGTGGCCATGGTTCAAGCTGTGTGCCTGATCAACTCATGCTCTCTTTGCGTTTATATAGAAGAAAGTATCCACCACGTGTTTCTGTTTGCTGATTATGTTATTAACCATTTTGGAGTGGAAAAAATGATTACTCGTAGGCATTGAAAAAGGAGTGCTTTTGTGGAACTTCAGAGCATTCGGGTATGGAGCACAGAGAGGACAAAAACAAAAGGAGACAAAGGTAACTGTTGTTTGCATTTAGATCATTTAAAAGCTTTGGTCTAGACCGTTCATGTGCCATGAACCAGTGGTGGTGTTCGTGAGGAGGTTACCAAGAAACTTGCCAAGCTATCCGATCGGAGGGGGGAAAAAAAATATTTATTCGGATGCCTTGGCAGAGTGAGATAAATGAGCTGGATGCGACAATTTCACATGCATCATGGGAAATGATTTCTGTCCGGAATAAATAAATAGAGCAAGTTTTAAAGTAAAGTGACGAAATAACTTCTGTTTAATTTCTTTATTATTTGTCTCCTTTGAAATTGGGTGGCAACTTGTAATTCATTGAGGTTCTTTACTTTTTGCTTTAAGTAAGTAACGCTTATACTTAAAATGATTTTTAGCCTAAATATAAAAAATCAATTTGATTCAAAATATTTATAGTTAATAATATTTAAATTTTATTTATGAAAAATCTTATGCATTTGCATGTGTTGTAAATTATATATATTTAATAGAAACGCCTATCGAGTAGAATATGACAGATGATGTGGATAAAGAAGATTTTTTGGGGAAAAAAAAAATCAAAAGGAGGCATATTTTATTACGTTATCACTCTGGGTAGGAAAGCAACCAAACCCGTTGGTAGCACAATAAGCTTTGAGAAGGACACCATTACATTAGTCTAGAAAATGGTTGAACCTTCTTTCTGAGAAATGTTTATCAGTCAAAGATGTTATCCGCACTTCTCAAGAAACGCGTGCTATGTAATGATTCTAATTTCAGTGGGTGAACGTGCTCCAGCATATCAAACGTATGCCCTCCAGAGCACGAAGCAGCACCGCCTTGATCCACAGTATCCATTTTTGGCGGCACATGTACATGTTCCCTCATTTTCAATGCATAATCAGAAAAGGTATGGCCGATCGGCGGATTAAATTAGTCTCGCCCTGATCTTTGCCAACTTAAGCAGACTTTTGTTTTTCTACCTCCGAGACGCATGTTCCCGCCTGATACGCATGCCAGTAAATCAATAATGTACCCTTCTGCCTCATCGGAGCCATTCATCATTAGAGGCCCGCCTCTGGAATCATGCCTTAACAAATCAGCTCTTTCTCACATCGACTAGGCTAAAAGAAAGGTGGAGAAAAAGCACAATGGTCCATTTCTAAAATACAGCTGTGGCCCACGTACCATGTCACTCGCCAATTTCTCGTCCGCCAGATGTTTTGAGGGGGTCCCACCTTGTGATCGGCACGTGTTGATATTTAGCACGGATGCTGCCTGGGAAAACATGCATCTGAGAGGGGGGAGAATGTGCAGGGAGCGAGGAGTCAAGGATGGGCGAAGCCATGTGAGGCTGCGGTCTCTCCACTTGCGTTTTTTTAATATCTACATCATTAATGAATATCCCTCTGCTACTGTCCTTTCCACGTCTCCTCTATGGACTTTCGTAATAAAGTAGAAGGCATATAAACACTGCTAGTCTCCGAGCTATCAATTTCACTGCTCGTCTAACATGAATGCGATAAAAAATTTCATATTTTATACATATAATAATTATCTTATTTTTCATTTCCAATTTAAACTTTCATTTATTAATATATACTAATCCCTCATTATTCAATCTCCGTGTCCAAACATCATCCCATGCATTCAATGATATCTGGTATATGCGGCCAAAAGTCCACAGTATCTGGAAGTCTGAATGTTGTATGGCTGCGATCACGGATCATCCATATACACGTGAGGCACCGGAAGCAGGCCAGCAAATCGAATCGCTCCGTAGTTCACGGATTAGGAAAAGGAGCTTATCTGACTTTCCCCTTTTGAATTCGATCGACAACATTGTAACCAGTACAAACAATGCTTTGCGTTGAAAATATAAAAAGAGATTCCTGCAGTGATTATCATTTTTCACCATTCATTGCTACGAGTCACCCAAGGATTGCCGTTGCATGCACTTGGGCACTGGGGGAATATATCTATTTTTTTAAAAAAAATTCGCATATAATTAATTTTTATTATTTTTGAAGATTGTTAGATTTTTTTCGAATTTTAAATTGTCACCGATTTTTTAAAATCTGAAAAAATATCTAAAAATTTCTAAAAGTGGTAAAAATTAATATACGTGTTAAATACATTTATATTAACAGTTTCATAAAAAAAAATTCATAGTAATAAAAAAATGAAATACAGCAGCGTGCATAGAAGGATGCTCTGTAAGCCATTTTGGTTGGATAGGAAAGTTTCATGCCATGAAACTTGTACGGTTGGGATCATGCATGACCATATGTGGAGCGCCTCAAATAGCACCCATGGTCACGTTTAGAAAATTGGAGACATTATCATCGTTGTCCGCCATTAACAAAGATTTGCTTCGAAATTGTTCACTAGTTGTTTAATCTCTCTCTCTCTCTCTTTTTTTTTTTTGTCCTCCCCGTTTTTGAGGTTGCTATTATCATACCACGTGGGGAAATGTCGCACGTGGGTTAACCATGGTCTAAGATGAAACTCTTCTTAACCATGGTACCGGAGCTCACGGAGATTTAATTTAATTTAATCATAACATTAGAACTGTTTACTTAATCGATACTTAATGGACCACATGATTAATGTCATTCTGGAAACGACTAGAAATTTGACTTTAGACAATCGATTTTTCATTGCAAAAAAGTTAAAACTTGTTACTATAAATTTCATCTTGTTGCAAAACTTTTACGGTATATGCTCACTCGTAAGGAAATATGAAGGCATGTATTTTCTTTTTTTTGCAAAATAACTATATTTGGCTGTAAATAATTAGAAACCACACTTGTGTTTTCTTGGGATGAGAGTAGGCATATAGCTTCAGCATTTTAAAATTTTCTTATCAATTTCTATTTGCTGAGCTAGACCGTCAACGGAACTGATTTTTCAAGCGTTAGTTAAACAAATCGTATTGGAATAATTGCTAGATTAAATTCTATAAACTAAAGTTACACGGCACTATATATGCATTTTTACTGTAAGACTGCGGTGAAAAATATTCATAATCATGGTAAGTGCCATGATCGATTGGGCTACCTAATTCCAAGCCCATGATCAAAAGATCCATTATATTAATGAGCCTCATCATGGCAACTACATATCGGAAGTTGATTTCAGGCACATGGGTGCACTTAGCTTTGGTACACCTGGGTACAAATATCTATTTTCTTAATATTTTTTTGATTTTTTTTTACAAAATCGTTAATCTAAATGTATTTAAAATGTGTATCAATTTTTACCATTTTTAGAAATTTTTAAATATTTATTTTTTATTTTTAAAAATCAGTAGCATTTTAGTAATTTAAAATGACTGAAGATGCCATTAATCTTAAAAGATAAAAATATTTAAAAATATTCAAAAATGGTAAAAATTTATACACATGTTAAATATATTTATATTAATAACTTTGTAAAAAATTTAAAAATAAATATAAAAAATTAAGTTAAATACACCTGAGTGTATGAAATCGGTTTCCCTGCATATCCACTGCAAATCCTATGAGCTAAATCGTGGTTGGTCCATAGGATTGGGCACCACCACTGGGATGTCTGATGCACTTCCATAGGTCCAATGTTAGGGAAAATGGAAAATGGGCGAGCCCAGCCCACGTGCAAAACCTCGTATGAATCAAGCAAAGCAATTGATAAACAGGACGAAATCCGAACATAAGAGATCCAACAAACCAAATACCAAGTTCGAGTGGGCGGATCTCAGCTCAATCTTTTTTATTTTGGGTAGCCAAAATCCAAAGGACAACGAGGACTGGGTTACAACAACAATCTTGATGCGTGTTCGGAAGCATTATAAATTAGACCCAAGCTGATCCAGCGCGGACAATAATATTCATCCGTAGTTGAGGCGAAAGATATCGTTTTGAACGAAAAAGCTGCCTTGGACTGTGGGAACCAAGTGAAACATCTGCAACATCGACCACCAAACAGCAGCAGAAATATCAGTGATATATATATTTGGAGGCTTAATCCAACTCCTGTAAACTAGCTTTAAAATTAAGCTTAGGGATAGCTAGCTCTGGATATATGATTTTGATCGTATCTGTTTGCTGGGGCCTGAATTAAATACTAACTGACGACGTAAAATAAGACAAAGCCGACTTCCTACTTGAAGAGAGAGAGAGAGAGAGGTGGCGCGCTGGGAAGAAGGTGTTATACCTGGCTAAATCTCAGCTGATGCTCTTCCCCCAGCAATTGAACCGACCCACTAACAAAGACAAGAATGCCACCACCAAAGGAGGAAGGCTGGCAATCAACCGTCGAGATGTGATGCTTGCACTGATCAAACGGCAACTCGACAAGCTTGCGTGCAATCTCTTCTACGCCTTGGATCTTTTGGCCCTCGAAGGTGAGCATGGAAGTGGGTTGGTATAGAGACGGTAGAGATGGACGATTGGTGTCAAAGACATTGTAGTAGTGATCTACGAATGCCTTTGCTACGATCTCAAACTGTTCTTCCATTCCCTCTCCCACTCTCTTCTTTCTCTCTGTAAGACATATTCTCCTATGCGCAGTTTTTTTTATATAAATTGTACCTGCTTAGATTCTTTGTTTCCTCTTTAAATTTTGCTTCTCAAAGTGCGTTCCACCAGATGAGTAAAATCAAAAATGGTCCATAATCTTGTCAGTGGCTGCATGCTCATTTTGCATTACTATTTGCTAGCTAGGATTCGATTTGATTGGAATTAGAGAAAAGATAGTTGCGATCTGCTGTTGTTCCACGCAAGGAATATTATGTGTAAAGTAGGCCAAATGCAGTTGGTCCAAGGTATTATTATTATTATTACTACTACTGTTATTATTTTGCTTTTGTTAATAAAAGAGATTTCTTGGATTAACAGGATTCAACGAACTGAACACCCTTACGAAATCCCAGCATGGGAACTGGACGTCTTGATTTGTTTATAATTTTTCATGACAGGGCTGGGGGATTGTGGATGTGCATGTATGCATATGCATTTTCTGTTGAGGATAATTGAAAAATCCAAAAGGATCAAAGAGGGAAAACTAGAAAAATATAGGCTGGAAAAGTGGCGTTGAAGAGACGCTGGATGGCATCTCTGGTATGGCAATGGCAGCGTTTCTAGGTCACTTCTGCCTTCGCACGCCGAAAGTTAAGGAATATGCCTGTTTTTGCCCCTTTTTCTTTCTCTCTTCTCATTACTTAAGGATGCCCAGTCAAGAGTGCAATGATCACCTACAGCACCGTGTATTGGACCCGCCATGCACAAGCAACTCCACACTTCAATACTCACAAAAAAAAAAAAAAAATCCACTGTTCACAAATTCACATGCTTGTATACAACATTTGGGTAGAAATTGGTTCCATATATCCCAATGCTCAAGATTTTAATTGGGCTATAGTTGTATGCACCCAAGTGCATTGAGGCTCAATGCGTTAAGGTGTATTTCATCTGTTTTTTATTTTTTTTTGAAACTTTTTTCATGCAACTATTCATCTAAGTATATTTAATATGTGTATCAATTTTTACTATTTTGAATTTTTTAGATATTTTTTCAGATTTTAAAAAATTTGTCGCATTTTAGTAATTTTAAATTACTAAAAATGTCACTGATTTTTAAAAATTCGAATAAAATATCTAAAAATCTCTAAAATGGTAAAAATTGATATACATGTTAAATACACTTAGATTAATAGTTTCATGAAAAAAATTTCAAAAATTAAAAATAAATGAAATACATCTGGATGCATTGATCCTCAATATACCCGAGTGCATGAAATTTGCTCTATTTTAATTTGGTCGATTTGCTACGATATATTGTAGGGGTTATGACCCCATATAGAATAGACTCCATGGAATCAATTAATTTTATAGTTAAAAATTCACTGCTACAAATTTACTAAAAGCTTGGTTGCATTACTCCCTATATATACGTTAATTTGACTTCATACATATTTGACAACATGCTTAAGGGTGATGGCAGCTAAACTCTGCTTTATATGTAAGGGTCATGATAGTTGAATTCTGCTTTATATGTGATCAAAATTAATATTTAATGGCCACCAAGGCAATGCGTTGGTGGTACATGCTGTTAGCTTTCATAAAGATGTTGTGCTAAGTCCTGCATGATGCAGATATAGTATTTACAATTTTCCCTTGAGGTGCACGTATTTACATAAAATTTTTATGAATGATTTGAAGGTTATGAAAGTGCTTAATTGTCATATGTATAAAATATCAATAAAAAATTAATATCTAATGCAACTATTTGAATTTAACTGAAAATAATAAGGAAATTTATATATATACTCACATAATTTGACACTAATTACATATATACCTACATAGTTTTACGAATTGCATATTATCCCCACATAATTTCATAGAAATTGCATATATACCTATGTTGACAGTTGGCATCTAATCGAAATAAAAGACTTGTTAGATGAAATTTGTCATTGCAAAATTACCCTTGAATGTGAAGTGCATGTGACATGCCATCCAAAATTCAAAATACAAATGGGTGATATTAGCAATACGAATAGGCTGAGACGTTTGTAAGATGTAAAAATCTCAATAATCTCAATACGAATTTTTACCATTCAAACATCCAAAAAAAACCGTCAAAATAAACTGTAAACATAATTTTTTAGCTGGACATTTCTGCCATTCAAAACACTCAAAAATCTGTCAAAATAAACTATTAAAATCATTTTTTAAACAAACATTTCTACCATTGAAATTATTCAAACTGTTGAAGATGGGCCATACGTTAAGCTATACATAAGAAGATGATGTTGCCGGTCTTAAAGCTTTTGCACTACTTTTTATCCAGCAGATTTGATCAACAGATCAACGGCTCGAATGGCCGGATCTGAAAAAATATGTGCGGCCGGAGATGGTGGTTTTCACGGTCATCTATTGCTCGGAGCTTAAGAAGATGCGCATACTGAAAATTTGTCATCTGAGCCTTATTTTCCACTTTATTCGGGCGGCCATTGATGGAGATTAAAAACCGTTTTTTCCCCTTGTCTGGTAGCCACGGTCGGCCCTCGCATCGAACAACATGAGAAAAACTTTGGTAGTCCAACGGACTATTCCAATTTGTGCACTTGTAGGCCGAGTTTTACATTATTTCCATTTTTGTTATTATCCAATTTTCCAACCCACATATTAACCATTATTGACGGCAAAGACATCTCATGGGTATGCATGCAATTTTGATCCACCTATGTGTAGGTAATATACAATTTGTGAAACTATGTGAATATATCTACAGTTAACATCAAACTATGTGGATATATTTGCAAATTATCCAAATAATAATAGCATTTTTAGTTTCAAAAGTGCACTTTTTGGCCTCATGGAGCAAAACATTAGCTACTTATACAAATTTTGGTGTCGATCAAATATAGTTGCCAATGTAATGGATATAATATTTTTGTTTTTTTTAGAAAAAAAATATGTGGGTTTCACCTAGATTTTTCTTATGAAATTTAATAATTTTTTGAATTTATTTAATGTTTCTGCAAATTTTAAAAAGCGACGTGTCAAAAGTCCAAAAAAACTTTTAAAATTTCCTAAAACAATGTTAAATTTCATAAAAGGGAAGATCTAGATAAGACCCATGCATTTATAAAATATAAAATAAAAAAACTATTTGCAGCCACTGGTATTGCAGTTGCAGCACAAGATGCCGTATCTAATCAATGTCCTATAAACTTTTTGCTGTAATGATTATATCCAAATCATTAACATCAGTACTTATCTTAGATTCCACAAAAGTTTGCACTGGAATTTGTGTTCTAAAAATTGAAAATCATTGAGAGCAAATGTGTAACTATTAAATTTCAAAAATAAATATAAAATCTTCCGATTTATGCGATTTAAAATCTAAAATAAATACAGATTGGAAAATATTAATCGTTACTGACTTGGATTAAATAATTTTTTTTGTAAATATAAAATAGGCAGTTGCATGGAATCTCCATGAACCAGGTCGAAAGGGATTATGGCCCATATTATATATCTGTTTATTATATTTAACGCCTTTTTAACGAAGATTCGGAAGTAGCCTTAATTAAAGGCTTAATCATGACATAAATTATTCTTATTTGAGGGAAGATACAAAGTATTTTTAATTTTAGATAAATATATGGTGATGAATAAGAAACAGATAAAATTTCCTTTATCCTTTATCATAGGCTCTAAAAGAACAATTTTCATGTTAAAAAGATTTCGGTACAAGCCCGAGCCCAATTAGTGCACTTCCAGAAGACTTTAGTGGTTACTAGATACGCTTAACTCTCAGTCATCCTTGAACAGTTTGGCCCAAGCCCACTTACGAGCCGGATGATGATTCGAACCGTCCATATTATATGCACTACAGTTTTTATCTCGGTTCAGACATCTTCCAAACATTTAATTTTCGATTAATCCGATCCGTTCATGATTTTAAAATCCTTGCTGCGGACTTAGGCAATGTTTGGGAGAGTGGAAGTTGAAGAAAATGTCAGATAAGGTGAGATGAGACTGTAAGAGTAAAAAATAAAATATTTTGAAATTTATAATAGGGTTAAAGTTGGATTTAACAGATTTATTGGAAAGGCGTTGATAAAAAATAATGATTGGAATATAAAAATAAAAGTAAAAATATGATAGTTGTTTAATGTACTATCAACCTAAAAAAGTAAGACGTTATCAAAAAGGGACGGACGTGGCAAGATTTTCACGACTTTCAACTGCACCCTTTAAAACCATTCAAAAATATTTAATGTATCTAATTAGTGACAGCTACCATTCGTTGGACGGCCTGGATCATCCGAAAGATGATGTCTTAGATTCAACGACGACTGTCGTACCCGTAGAAATGTATGTAAATTCCCACCCCCGTCTTTTACGTTGTGCATCGAGGAAAACTCCGCGGATGTTTTCTTCCAAATCATACTCTCCTGGCTACTGGCATCGGTACCCGATGCATTCCAAAATTCCAGGTGTAGCTGCTTCTATCTAAAACCATGGGACCCAAATTTTATTTGAGTCCTTTTAACAGAACAAAAATATATATCGGTTTGAGTTTAGCAAAGCGAATCTATTTATAACTGAGGTTATGAAAAGATGGCGTAAATGAAATGTCTTGAGCCCGAGTTCCAAGCTAGTAAATGGGTTTTAATAAACTAAATTTATATTTCAGTTCACTAATTTATTTTTGAGATTTCAGATTGCGATGGCTGAAATTCATATCGCCAGAAGTTCCTTTGAGGGAGTATGTAGGTAAATTTTCTCGCAGAACAGTGGACACCCGTTGGCCGAAGTTTCTAACGCTTTCGTCGTTTTCCGCCGTTGTTACTCGCCGGCCAACTTAAAAATATTTCAGGAACCTTACGAACTAAAAATATTTCAGGAACCTTACGAAACTCCTCTCAAATACGAAAATCCTCTCCCTCTTCTCTCTCTCTCTGGGACTTCCAAGATGAACGACCTTCTTTCGGTAATTTTTCTTTACCTGATAGATTCCGTTCATTTGTTTTTCTAGTTTTTGAGACGGTAATCTTTCCTTACCTGATAGATAGATACCTTTCATTTTCTTTTCTAGTTTTCGAGTTGATTTACGTCAAAAGGTAAGAAAAGAAATAAAGCTTTTCAAGCGATGCACTTGGTATATCTTTGTATTTGAGTTATAAGGAGATGAGTTTTTATGGTTTATCTTCTCAAGAATTTGGAATTTGAAAAGTTAATATCAGAGTTCGATCTTACTTTTTGGTTATTTATGCTGCTTAACTAATCTATGTATGTATATATATATATATATATATATATATATATATATATATATATATATTCCTGTGCAGCATCGCTGTAATGGGCCCCACATGATCATGAAATCATGATCTACTCCACCCATTGTATTTAGAATAATGTATTCTATTACCATATCAATTTTCATCCCAATCAGATATGTATATGGGCCCCATCTGAAAATGGTACAAATCCAACGTAATAAAATAGTTTGATGAAAATAACAACTTTAAAGTATTTGATTGGGATGAAAATTGGTATGGTAATAGAATACATTATTTTAAATACAATGGGTGGAGTAGATCATGATTTCATGATCATGTGCGGCCTATTTTTGGGCCACTGTACCGCTGTTCCGGTGCAGTGACGCTGCACCGGAACAGCTCATATATATATATATATATATATATATATATAGTGATATGCTGCTTAATACAAAAAAGAAAAACATTTTGGTGATTTTTGGGGCTATAAGATAACAGTAAGCATCAGAAAGATGTATCCATCTTTCAGGCACCATACCCTCTGTTTGAAAAATCTTTTCATGGAATGATCTAGCCCGTTCAATCGGCTGACCCCACATGCACTAGCTTTCCCGATGGTTTGGACTTTGGACCGAGTTATCTGAAATAACTGGGCCCTAGTAGATAACTCACATATGCAACCGCTACATGCCTAGCTTTAGATCAGAAAAACAGACTCTTTGATTGACTGGAGGGGATGGAAATTGAAAATTTCTGCTCAAGCATGGGATCCTATACATTTGAAAGAATGTGCATTGAGACTTAATTAGTACTTAAATGTATGTTTATGTTAACAAACTATATAAAAAATAACATTGGTAAAATAAAGGTCAAATATTAAAAATACAAAAAATAATTGTTATATCACATCGATTTAATAATTCTCATTAAAATAGTACAACAAAAATTATACAAGTAGCTAACTTTTTTCAGCGTTAGCTTATTATCGTACTTTTATTGCTAAAAATTTTACAATCAAATCTAAATAATTGCATCAAATATTAAACTTAGTTGCGTATAAGGCAAAACTGGTTGCTTTTGAGCAAATGTCACTACATTTAAGCCGTTATATATACACAGTCAAACATGTACATGCAGCCAAATTAATGTACATAGCCAAACAAACATTATATAACAAAAGCCCCTTTTAATGAACTTTGTTGCGATGTAATTTTACCTTCATAATTACAAATGACCACAAATTGTATAAGCTTGACTTAACAATCCTAATTGTTTTAGGGTATTACTAGTTTGTTTTTAGGAGTTTTTACATTCATACCGGTAAGATTTAGTCAAAATGGAAGTATGCCATAACATTTGCAAAATTTACAGCATTTTCTAGCATTTTATAGTTTTATCGTTTACCGGAGTATTTTTGTTATGTTAAAACTTTAAGTGATATGTAAGCAACTTCATGTAAACCTCGTAGACGCAGATGCAAAATTTGCAAATGTCGTGGGATGCTTGCGATTTTGATCAAATCTATAGATACGTATGTAATTTTTTTTTTTTATTAAGGTGTGTTTGCAAAGTAATAAAATTATTAAAAAAAATTTGGATGTGTTTGTTTTTAAATAAAATTTTTTCTTTAAAACCTTTTACCATCCATAACTATCCAATTTTTAATTATTTTTTCATATCTTCTTATATAAATTACCATACTTTCAATCATTTGTACATAATTATCCATACAAATAACTTATCTATTTTAACTTTATTCTCTTTATTCTTCATCGTTATCTCTATCATATAACATTATTTTCTCTTATTTCGAAAACTTTTATACCAAAAATTTTTTATTCAAAAGTTTTATTATTTCCCAAATACGTTCTGTGGGTAAAAGTTTCTGAAATAAAAAATAATATAATATGACACGATAATGATTGAAAAATATAATAATTACATGAAAATTATAAAGAAATGATTGTTATGGAAGAAGAAAAGTTGTGGAAACAACACCCTAAAATTTATCAGTGTTTCGCACTCGATTGAGTTTATCATTGATATCTTCTCACATGATGCTACGGATAATATATATTTAATTTTTATTATTTTTATTCTTTCCCTTTTAGCTACCTAATTGAGGGTTCACGTTTCATGCTGCAGGCCAAAGTAATATTACATATACAAGCTGTAACAAGTATTTCTGATACAAGTGCCATTTAAAAATTAGCTGTTGATTCTTTAAAAAAAAAAAAAAAAAAAAAAAACTGTTGAAAGGGGTGGCAGACAGCTCGGTTTCTTGCTGACCAATTCTTCCAACACGGTCAACCAGTCCAACATGGTCAATTCTGATCCAGTGGCCACGCTCCATCTTACGTATTGCTCTTCAATACCCATCCATCTAACCGTGTAATAAATTTTTAGGGTGCAAGTGAGGTCGGATTTGAAAAACTGGTTTTAACTCGAACTTAAGGTAAAATTGGGTTGGGGATTGAGATTTATGTGGACCCGAATTGGAAAAAAACATGAACTTGGTACCAAATTTAACTCAAGATTATTATATATTTTTTTTAATATATTCTTTCAAACAATCACATAAATATGCACTCTTATATGCGTAATACATAATCTTAAAATATATTTTCAATTGATATGTATTACTTATAGAAAATATTTATTCTAAAATATTTATTTTTTGTAGTCTTGAATAATGAATTCAACAATTTTTTTCTCTTTTTATTGTTTTAAATATTTTCATCAAAGACGCATTCAAAACTTATATAATTATTTATATTTTAAGTATGCTAATTTATTCGCTTTCACGAAAACTTGCAAATTAGTGATTTTTTAAATTTTTATTAAAATTAATATAATAAAACAAAATTTTATTTTTCATTATTAATGAAAAATTACTATTTATATTGTTTTATAAAATCAAAGTTATAAAATTGAAAATATACAATTTTAATTTATTTATTTATTTTGATAATATGTTACATTATTTAAAAATATGGACTAGATATACTTTAAAAACAAAATAATAAAAACTTCAAAGTACAACTAAACTACAAACTTGAAATCCAAACTCTAAACTAAGTCCAAAACACACATAAATTCGAGCTAAACTCAACCTAAACTCAATATATATAATTAGGATTTGGGTTCCAATTCGATTTCATTCAAATATGGTACAACCCAATCTAATTTGCAAATGTAACCACATCGTTTGATTACAATTGTGGATATACCACTTTCAAAAATTATAGTTATACTAACTTAATTTTAAAAATTGCAAATAATCTTCACATTATTTAAATATAATTGCAAATATATTCATGCTAATACGACGTAGATATATTTACAAATATACACACACTATATCGAGAATATTTATAATTTATCTTGTTATTATAATTTTTAAAATATACTCACATTGTTTGCATATATTTTTAAATATACCCGTTTTGCGGTAACGTGATTATATTTGCAATTACAGTCAAATTGTTTGAGATTATTTATAATTGCTGAAATCCAATGAGTATATATGAAATTATAGTCAAATTATGTAGGTATATTTGCATAATATTTTAAATTTTGGTAATAATAGTTCGCTTTTTATTATATACAAGATAATTTTTGCTATATATAAATAGATTTAGCTACATATGCATATTTTATTACAAAAACATAATTGCTTTGAGGTGTCGGCATTTGCTCAAACACAACCAATATTTACATTTGTAAACAAAATTAATACTTTTCTTGAGAAAACAAAAAAATAATACTTAGTGTAGCCATTTACTCTAGATATGTTGCTTTATTTGATAGTAGACAGCCAAATCTAAATTTATCTAGAAATAGGCGCAGCTTTTATAAGCTTTTATGGTGAAAAGAGATCTAGAATTACTGCATTTCAAGTGTGACTGAAAAACTCACAGACCAGTAGTCTCCTTAGAAACAAATGGTCAAACTACATTGATCTGTCCAAGCTATCTACTTATAACTTGTAACTGTGCTTTTTTGCAGGATTCCTTTGTAAAGGACCAGCATCCTAGAGATATGAGTATTGAAATGGGAACTCCGGTCCTGAATAGCACAGATTTAGGAATGGAGGCTTTTTTTAAGCAGGTAGTAGCTAAAACTCAAGATTGGATTTTATCACATGAAAGTGCTGAGAGCTCCTTCCCTTCTTTCTTCGCATCTCTGCACTTAAAGAGTTATTGGTGGCACTGTGTTTTAGGTGCGGGAGGTCGAGAAGCAGATGGACAAGCTTTCAAAGCATCTTCAGAATCTGCAGGTATGAACAAAAAAGAAGAGTTTCTTCCAATTACCAGTGATAGCTAGTCACTCATCTTTTGTCCCTGACTTTTTCATCACCTTAAGATTGTTGATATAGCTAGGTCCTATTAAGCGGTTAAACTTACATAGATTTGACAATCAACTAGGTATATTCGCTGAAATACCTGATATGTTAGCCATATGAACTTGCAAATTTGTCAACAAAGAGAATTGATTTTGTTGCCAATCACATTTTTTTATTTAAAAAAAAAAAAAAAAAAAGGAAACAGCTAAAATAACAGCTAACCAGCTTTCAGTTTGACTCAAAAGCAAGGTGCTTGCTAATTTTAGACAATACCCAGTTCCTTAGACTTTAATGCATGTTTTCCAAGGCCTGACAAGGGATGTGCGGGAAATGAGGAATTCGTAAAGATCAACACTCAATCAAATCTACTTCAAACACAATTGAAAAGGGAATTTAGCTGCTTTTGAAAGTCCTTATCCAATATGCTTTCTTTCTTACAAAGCATCATTGCAGTATAACAACTAGGCAGTCAAAGAGATTGATGCTGTGAGAAAAGAAACACTATTTATAGGCTGATGGATTGTTACTCTGCAGGAAGCTAACGAGGAAAGCAAGTCTGTGACAAAGGCCTCTGCGATGAAAGGTGTAACTGTTTAATCCACTGAATATTTGATTGTTGCACCGTTTGCCATTTGAGAACTGTAATTATTGAACACTGTGAGATTGGTTTCCAGCAATCAAGCGCAGGATGGAGAAAGAAATTGATGATGTTGGAAAACTTGCTCGAAATATAAAAGCAAAACTAGGAGATATTGATAAGGATGTACTGCCCTTTCTCAAAATTTGAAAAATTTTGGCCTGGTTTGAAGAATACTGAGTAGCTTTCTCATACTCTATCTCTCTCTCTCTCTCTCTCTAGAATTTACACAACCGACAGAAACCTGGTTGTGGAAAGGGATCAGGCGTGGATCGATCGAGGATGGCCATGACTAAGTATGTTACAAATAAGATCCGAATTACATCCTTTGATATCGCTGGAAACGAACTTGAGCTGAATAAGTTGTTTTCGTCATACATTTCCGAACTGCAGTGCCTTGAAGAAGAAATTAAAGGATAGAATGACTGATTTCCAGGTAATAATGGTCTTAGTACAAACTAAAATCATAATCCTCTGTGCATAATGTTAGCAAATGTTTTTTAATCCTCTTATCATCCATGGATCTGATCTTTTCAGACACTGAGGCAAAATATCCAAGACGAATATCGCGAGGTTGTAGAGAGAAGGGTGTTTACAGGTTCTAATGCTTTTCCTATAATATCAGCAAATCAATGCCTCATTTTTCTAGTTCCTTAGTGTCCCTGGGTACATGATTCTTTTTTTTCTTTTTTCTTTTTTGTTTTGTTTGTTTTCGGCCTTCTTTGATCAGTTACGGGAACCAAACCAGACGACAAGGTAGGTTGAATTGCAGATGTAAAAGTTCTAAACTTGTACTAAATAACAATACTTTGCGCTGATTTCCTTACATCTCATTTTCATTGTTTTCTGCATAGACAATTGATCTTTTGATAGAGACTGGAAGTAGTGAGCAAATCTTCCATAAGGCAATTCAAGAGGGGCGAGGACAGGTGCTCTCTCTAGTATTTTTCTACTAACAATATATGTTATCTGAAATAAACAGGAAAAATCAGAGATGGGTTCTTATTGTGGTCTTTTAGTTTTTCATCATTTTGGTACAGTTATTGCAAATCTTATTCAATGGAACTATGGAAGAGATCAGAACTTTATTATGAAAATAGGTTTTTTTTTAATTTTAATCAAAATTCCCTGTACAAACTAGAAATACTTTTCCGAGGAGAAAGGACAACCCGAACTAATATGCTATCGAATGTCATCTAGACTAGAACGCTGATTTTGTTTTTGCTGAATATCCCATATAAAAGCAAAAAAAATGGAGAGTCAGAGCTGAGATTATTGTGGTCATAGCTGCTTTCTTTACTTCATTGGGAGTTGTTCTGCTGTCTATTGGATTCCAAAATTAACTGTCCATGGTTGCAGATTTTGGACGCCGTAGAAGAAATACAGGAGAGACATGATGCTGTGAAGGAAATCGAGAAGAAGCTTCTGGACCTGCATCAGGCACTTACAATTAAGCCTTGGCTACTTAGAGTCGCATTTATAATTTCTCGTTTTTCTTATACAATAATACATCATTTCACCCTGTTCTTCTTTCTAATCGTTGCATTTAGGTCTTCCTAGATATGGCTGTTCTTGTTGAGGCCCAAGGAGAAGTACTTGATAATATTGAAATTCAGGTCTGTTTTTGCTCTACACGAGCAAGGCTCAATTATTGATGATTTTTCTTGATGGGTTTCTGCTGTCTGTCTATAAGCACTAGCAAATGAACCGCTGCACTGTTTGTTCATGTAATGCAGTTCTAATTTGATGACTCAGTTCATTAATTTGATTGTTCGAGACATGTTTTACTTGGTTTTGGCAGGTCACAAATGCAGTGGACCATGTGCAGTCAGGAACCGATGCCCTGAAAACTGCAAAAAGCTTGCAGAAGAAGTCGAGGAAATGCATGATGATCGCCATTATCCTCCTTTTGTTGATAGCAACCATTGTTGTGCTCTCAATCTTGAAACCATGGAAGAAATAGCCGCGATGATATTGGTGTTTTTCTATCTGGATCAACATTTTTTTATATTGCAGTCATGCTTTGGTGATTTCATTTGCCTTGTATTGTGGATGAAAGGAGACAGAATATGTGTTTTATTTTACTTCACTACTCAGAACCGAAATTCTTTTTCAACTTGTACTGATAATGGTCTTGATTTTTTAAAGTTGGAGTTAGTAGCTTTGTTTTTCGGTTATGTTCTGTCTTGTTTATGGTTGTGTTCTAGGTTCTTCTGAGAAATTCATTTTTAATTGGAAAATCTACTCTGTTCAACCATTGGACGAGAGTATTACAGTTTTAGTCACCATACAATTCCCTTTCCTTCATTACTGTTATTTGGGTTGGTATAAAAGATAGTGAAGATCTCTCTCTTTTTTCTTATCTTTGTTTTGGGGGAGGGTACACCCGAGCCTAAGCGCACCCAAGTGCATTCAATCATATCTAAATGCTCCCATGAATATTTGAATCGCAAGAATAAGTTCAGCACATTAATTAACCAAGACATTCGATATTTAACATAAATCAATACTTTGATTATATGGCTTGGTTTTACAGATACTTATTAAAGTACCTTAAAAGAAGAAAAGATAAATGAACCTAAGCTCCAGATAGCTTGGATAGTTCCTAAATACAAGAATTCATGGATCAATCAGTCTTGAAATAATAGGTTCAATCCAATGGAATTATTAAAACATTATTAAAGATGTTTTAATAATTAAAAAAAAAAGCTCTTCTACCACGAAATCCCCTTATCATTTGATGCTTTTTCACATTCTGGACTTTGCCACCACAACGCTGCCACCTGCATTCATGGCCAAGCCTCCTGGTGCTGTCCATGTCTCCTTGAATTGCTCCTCGGTCACTCCTGCAAAGCAAGATGACAAGCATACATATAATATAATCAAAGACACCCATGAGCATTAGAGTTTAAGAGGATCTGAAATTGGGGCAGAACAGATTAAAATATTTCACCTTTGCCCATGGCTGCGGTTGAAGAGATGCCACCTTGGACCGTCTTCAGCACTCGATCATAGTAATTTGCTCCGGACCACTTCTGGTGGGCCAGCGTATCAACTCCGTTATTTCTCTCCTCCCTCTGAATCTTCTCCACGTAGGCCAGCATCCCTCGGCGGGCGAAGTCTCCGGCGAAAGTATCGGTGACGAGCGCATCTGCGTGGAATCCGGCCAGCGTGATGAACTGCCAGCAGAAGCCTAGTCTAGCAATCCTGGGGATGAAGTCCCTCATCTGCTCGTCAGTCATCCCAGACGCGTCCCAGTTGAAAGACGGCGAGAGGTTGTACGCGAGCATTATCTCCGGGTGCATCGATCGCACCCCCTCTGCGAACTTGGTGCACTCCACCAGATCGGGGCTCGCCGTTTCCATCCATATCAGATCCGCGTGCGGCGCAAACGCCCTGCCTCTTACCACTGCCGCCTCCACAGATCCTTGGAATCTGTAGAAACCTTCCCTGGTCCTGGGCAAATCCCAGTCCCAGAACAAGTTCTTCGGCCCCAACCTATCGGCTATGTCCCTCCCCCGTTCATGGGAAAGGCACCTATCGTAGCCCGAATGAAGCTCCCACTCCTTCAATCTCTGCCTCTTCTCGTCTTCCCCGATGTTCATGACGCTGATGGCGTCCTTGACGCAGTCGGAGAAGGTCTTCAGCTGGGCCGCGGCCAGCCATTCGTCCTCGATTGCCTGCAGCTCCCCACCGTTTTTCCCGTTCGCCATGCCTTCCGCCAGCAAAGTGGCCAAGCTCCGGCCCTTGAGATTGGGGTTGGTGGCGCCCAAGATGAACTGATGATCCCGGGTGTCGACGTTGGTCTGTATGAGATTGGCCGCCACGGCGTCGGTCCTGGCCACCAACAGAGTCTCCACCCCCATGACGTCGAACTGCAGCCTCGCGGCCACAAGCCTGTTGACGTGTTCGCTCACCGAGACCAGCACTTTCCCAGCCATGTGGCCGCATTTCTTTGTGACCGACGATTGATCCTCGATGTGGACGCCAGCTGCGCCCCTCTCCACGAAGAGCTTGCACAGCTTCACCGTAGCAGTTGCTCCTCCGAAGCCTGTGTCACCGTCAGCAATGATGGGTTTCAAGTAGTCCACGTACGGCGTTCGGGCCCTCTCCTCACGGCTCATGCTCATCCTCGCCTCCCTCTGCTTTCGGTCATGGTACTGCTGCGCGAAGAATAGGTGTTCGACCTTGTTCGGGACCGTGTCGTAGGGGTAGTCGGCAAGGTCGGGGCCTGGCTCGTTGCTGGTGGTGTGAGTGGAGGAACATTGCCAGCCGGAGACGTAGATGGTGTCCAGGTGTTTGGCCATCATGGTGACCTGAACGGGGTCCAGTGCGCCGAAGGTTCGCGATGCAGTGCCGTTGGCTTGGTGGGTCTTGAGCGTCCTCCAGAGCTTTTTGGCCATCTCGCCGGAGCCGTACGACTGCCGGAGGTTGCCCCGCAGGGAGACCACGTCCCTCGCCGTGTATGGGCGACGAGTCAGCTTGAACCTCTCTGAGTTCCACCATGCCTGCACCTCTGCTGCTTCTGCTTCAAACCTCCTTTCTTCCTCCGCAATCTGGAAGCATTGCATGCCGAAAGTTAGACCACATACTGGACCTCCTAATAATTCAAAAAAATTTGTAAACGGATGGAGCAGATGAACAAAAATCAGGATATGCCCATTAGAAATTATTGAACTCCTGGCCTATCAGAAGACTGCTCTCATCGACCGACATTCGGCTAATATCAACTTGGGTGATCCCAGTTCACAACATTCTTTCTCCTTTTCAAATCAAGTGGCACTAGAATGGATACTACAAGAGGCTTCCCCAAGTGCGAGCAGAATAAAGTGCAGAGGCCTGGAGATTCGACTTACTGGTGGTTTCATCTGATCTACATCTACTGCATGCAGTGCATGCCTCTAGGCTGCGTACATGTTGGTTGTATACAAGCCACTACAGATGGAGGAAAGCTGGAAGATGACACTACAAAGAGAATCTCGCTCTTTTCATGTCTCTGTCTGAAAATTTCAGGCCGCTGACTCTTTCATGCAACGACCAGTCTAATCCTCTAAGGTAGAATCCCGATCCAGTCAATACACTTGTATGCAACTTTTCGAGTATGGATGAAAGCCTTGCCTGATGGTTACATTTCTTTATTGGCAGCTAAAAAAATTTATTAATAAGAAATATGTATAGGCAAGAAGAATCGTTTTACTTGTAATGAAAATTTTGTAAGTAAATTAAATTTTTTATTTATGGTGACGTTTCCATGGATAGGAAAAATTTTTCTTACTTATAATAATATTTTTACTATTAAAACAAAATTTGGTTATCCGGGTATAAAATTATAAATTATTGACAATTAAATTTTTTGTAATAGTTATTATATGATAAATACTATTAATTATTGGCAAACAAATTTCTCTTTAGCAGATAATTTTTGTCAAAATTTTAGTCATCAAAAGCTAAAACTTTAATTTTTAGTGAATGTTTCCTAAAAAAAAATTTCGTGAATCAAATAACAATAAAGTAATGAATGTAGGAAGCTAGGAGTTATTTGGAAATGTAATGATGTGGAGTGTACATAGTAAATCTATTTTCCAATGAATTTCAATTATTTTGTTTACCTTACGTGTCTTACTTTTTTTATTTGTATTTTTATATTTCAACTTTTTTATACAGTTTATTCTTACTTTATTTATATCATATTACATCGCTCTCACAATTCTCAAAAAATTTTACTTCCTCATTTCCCACTTAAATTCTAAAACGCACCCTAAGTTTGACAAAACATCTATATACGTATGTACCTTTGTTGATCTAGCTAGAGGTTTTTTTTTTTTTATCCAGCTAGAATCATGTTGTATAACTAAAAGACAAGATTTAAGAAGCCCCAAATCTCTTTTAACCGGATAAATTAGATTCACAACATTGGCACGCGAATGACCACGACGATTTAAAAGATCCATGGCAGTATGCTCTTTCATGAAAACATATCAGGAGTGCTGCTTTCAACAGCTAAATGCAAGTATTAACATATACATGAAGACGCCAGCATAACAAACATTCGATTTAAAAAACAGAAGTGCATAAGAAAAGGATGAGAATCAAATGAAAATGGTCTAGACATGCAATATTGCCTACTAACCATAGAAGGAACTGAGAAAGATGAAGCCATGGAAGAAACCTTGAGAAAGAGAGAGAGAGAGAGGAAATCAATCAAGCTGGTTGTTGGGACTCAGGTGCACTACAACAAGGTGCACTACAACAAGTCATGCAAAGGAGCACCTACAACCTCCCAATTTATAGCAGAAGCAGGACACAGCCCTTTTGATGAACACCCACTTTTGGTAATGAGAAAAGAACAAAAGAAGAGATATCCATTCGCTTAATTAATTAATTATTTGTTTTCCTATGGGGATAGGGATAACGGAGTGGAGCCTTCTCTTCTGGTCTTTCAGGCACGTTGCTCATGGCGCTTCTCCAACTATCATGCTGCTCTTCGGGATTATCACCAACCTTGTCTCTCTCTATCTTCTACTGACGTCACAAACTTCTATATTTAGATGAAAAGACTAAGGATGTTGACAGTCACCACCTGGGAATTTTCTTTTTTGGAGACGTGGGTTAAACTGTTAAAGAGATTAAATGAATGATATTGATACGATAATTTCGATTTTGAATCTAATCACCTTGTCTAGATCATGTCAGATTGTCGGTAAGACAGTACCAGTGACTGAGATTGACCAAATATGATCAGCACCATGATAGTTTTCTTTTATCTGATTAATTAAGGTAATCAGCTAATGCTGCTAAGAATAGTATTGCAAGTTTGGAGATAATTAATTGGTCGCCACAGCAACTACGAACTAGGCTGTATTAAACTCTGCATTCATGAACTCACACGCGTGTATTTGCCCAACCCTTGCTAGCTAGCATGCATCACAAAAAAAATGTATTTGCAGTTCATTTAACCATAAATTACTGTATAATAGGTTCATAATGGCCTCCACATAATCATAAAATAATAATTTACTTCACTCATTGTATTTAGAATTATTTATTTTATTAATATATTAATTCTTATCTAAATTAGATATGCGTATGGCCTCATTTGAAAATGGTGTAAATTCAACATAATAAAATGAGTTTATGCAAATAAAAATTTTAAGGTGTATTTGTTTAGTTATAAAACTTTTCAATTCAAAACTTTTCACTATATATCCATGACGTTGTGGCATTGTGGTCAGTGACAAAGCCTCGTATGAGGCAATTGCTGCTTCGAGTGTCTGCCCCTCATGTGTGTGCGTGTTATTATTTGTCCTTATGTAATGTGTAAGTAGTTGCAGATGTCCTCCCAAAAGTATGAAGGTATTGTAGACGAATCCCTCCATGATATGAGGGGTAATAAAGGTGCCTTATTGTGATTTTTTTTATATGAGCCTTATTATGATATTAAGTTCTCATAATATGTAAATATGTATCAATAAAAAACTTTTCACTCTATACAACTATCCTATTCTTAAAATTATTTTTTCACATTTTTCCATAACTTTATAATCGTGTGAGCATATTTTGAACTAACTACATTATAAGTTTCAGTGCAGTTAGCCACATTGGAAATTCTCTCTGTGGATACACAAATATATTTCTTAGCCTTAATTGATTAAATGGAAGTTTGGTTGTGTATAGCCAACAAATTCGCAAGAGTCAGTTGTATAATATGTTGTTTGGGAATTGATATCATAAGTAGCTATCACCTGTTCCACATATGCATGCATTCATTCAATTTTACCATTGATCTTACATAGTATGGAGTTATGCTAGTCTATCTGAGGACATGCGCAAGCAAGCAAAATGTCAAGCACTAACAATTTCACTGAATATTGTTGGCTAGGGGTGCAATTAACCCCAAACCCTAATATTAGAATCCGGGATGGGTCGGGTTCAGATCGGGTTGGTGTTAGTTTCTGGTTGAAATTCGGGTTATTTTCAAACTAATAAAAATTGAAATTACCGATAGAGATAATAATTTTTTTAACGTTATTACATTAGTACATAAATAATTTACATGTGAATATATTGATATGACTTATAACATCTTTAGTTTTGATGAAAGTTAGTCTTTTAATTAAAAGATAATTCTAAATACAATGAACATAATGAATTTACACAACAATCAAGGTAATATTATTTACAAAATTAAGGTAAGAAAAGTCAATGAGATTATATAAAATCACTATCTAAAGTTTAATGAAAGCAAGACTTATATATCGTAATTAATTAGTATATATGTATAAATTTAAAGAGTTAGTATATTTATAATTATTTGCAAATGAAGTTAATGTAGATATAGTATATTCAACTTTTATGGGAAAATGTATATTTAAGTTTTAGGATAAATGTTTTACAGTTTAATTAGGTTATGATTATATGAAATAAATTTTATTATAATTATAATTGAAATAGTTAATGCATAAACAAATATAACTATTTTAAAAAATTAAGAAATATACCAGTTTGGATCGAGTCAAATTTTGGTACTGGTTGGTGTAGACCTGGTATTGGTTTCAAGTTTTCTCGAGTCAGATTGAAATCGAGTTTAATTTGAAAAAAATTTCAAAAACAAAACCCAAAATTCGGTTTTGAAACTGGGTCATGCGGATTTGGACCAACCCAATAACAACTTACACCCCTAGCTAAATTTTTTATATAAAAAAGCTAAATTTTTAGTTGTATATAAGGTGATTTTAGTTGCATGCAAATAGATTTTACTACATATCTTAAGTTTACATTTTATGCAATTACAATAATACTTAATATAAATATATACATTTATGTGCAAATAATAGTAAAATTTTTAACTATAAAAAAAAAAAGCTAAATTTGGATGAAAAAGGTGAGTAGGTGACAGCTTCTATAAATTTTTGATGCAGTGCAAAAGAAGTGATGTGTAGTCACTTTTCACAATCAAATTTTAATATCATTTGTAATTAAAAATTAAGATTATTTATAGCCAAATATAAATAACTGCAAATAATATGATATCCAGTTTGGGAGTAATATGAAGTCGGCGCCACCATCCTTCGACAGTCAAATATTTGCCATAAAAGAAGGATTGGCAGCCAAATTAGTCAATCAATTTTAATTTTTATTTTTATATAGCCAAAAGCATGAAACATTTATTAATATTTGTAACCCTTGTTATAGTGATAATCAATGCAATCTAGATGAACGTCACCATTTGTCGGACCGGCCTTCTCGGCAACATCAGACACACAAGAGAATGGTGCAATCTTAGCCACGCAGGTCCCTTCCTTGTCAACATCGAAAGGTCCGATGAAAATGGCCCAATATTTAGACGGTTAAGAAGGACTGGAGAGAGGACTTGCCACGTGTGCAGCGGATAAATTGCCAGTTTCGGTGAGGGCAATGAATCGTGGCGAAAGGCCAAGGCAGTTTGGCTTGGGCGGTTACGGTGACGTTGGAACTTGGAAGCCGTTACGTGAGTAGAGACTTTCGAAATGGAAAGGGCCGGCGGATAAGATTGGTGCGCAATCTTATGCACCCGGGTGCATTGAGCCTCAATGCACCCGGGTGTACTACACCTATATTTTTTATTTTTTTTTGGAAAATATTTTTACACAATGGTTAATCTAGGTTTATTTAACATATGTATCAATTTTTACTATTTTTGGAGATTTTTAGATATTTTTTTTAGATTTTTAAAAATCAGTGGCATTTTCAGTAAAATGCCACTGATTTTTAAAAATCTAAAAAAAATATCTAAAAATCTCTAAAAATAGTAAAAATTGATACATATGTTAAATAAACCTATATTAACAGCTTCATGAAAAAAAATTCCAAAAAAAATAAAAAAATTAGGTGTAGTACACCCGGGTGCATTGAGGCTCAATGCACCCGGGTGCATAAGATTGCCATGCATGCGATGGCCAGCCAAGCCTCGCCTCCCTCCTCGCAAAACGACATACCGCCACCAATTGCGAATGCTATCTTCTCCTTCTCGGCCGGGTCGGCCTTCGGATCTTCTCCATGCCTACTTTTCTATATATTCTCCGGTTTTCGTTCACTTAGAACACGGGGAACCGGCTGGTTCATGTTCAACCACACTTTTTTATTAAAAAAAAATTGCAACTCCTTAGTTGTATTTATTAGCAATTTTATTTCTAGGATGTGAAAAATAATGACAAGTGGATATACGAATGGGCCACGTTCGAATATAAACTTAATTGCATATATTCAGTCGCATTGATTTTTCACATCTTAATTGAAAAATTATTGATAAACATAATAAATAGGATTGATTTAGAAAAATTAATATTAGAGTGAAGACAAACCAATTCCACATGTGAAACTAGTTCCAAGCGAAGAAGACAACACTATGGGTGTGTTTGGTAATATGCAGAAAATATCAAGTTAAAACTTTTCAATCTAAAATTTTTCACTCTCTACAACTACCATATTTCTTAATTATTTTTTCGCATTTTCCTATACAACTACTTTACTTTTCAATCATTTCTACATAATTATCCACACAACTAACCTATCTATTTTAACTTTATCTCTTTTACTCTTCATCATTACCCCTATTATATCATATCATTTGATAACTTTTACTCTTCAAAACTGTTCATCAAAAGTTTTATGCATTTCCAAACACCCCCTATATATGTGAATGTTTTTATTTTTATACGTCATAACAATTTGATATTACAATAAAGCACATTTACAACTTTCTTAAAAGGGGAGAATATTCCTATCAACACCCTTTTGTCGAGAGAATTTACAACTTTCACACAAGGGGGAGAATATTCCTATAAACACTCTTATGTTAGGAGAATTCAGTATAAGTTCCGTGGCCTATCATATGGCATGTGGCCTAGACTTTTGAGCTTTTTTTTGTTGGTTTTTCAAATTTTAAATTATTTAATAAAACTAAAAAGTTGCATAGGTAAGAAGTATATTCTTGGGCCAACATACTAAATATTAAAAAATTATTATTAAAAATAAAAGGATCGATCAAACATTTGCATTGAATTGAGCCCAATTTATAGCAAACATTATTCTTGAAATGCGTTATTTAGTCTTATACGTCCTAATTTTTTAAATTTGTCTTAAACCAAACAAAGAAAGTTCTCCCAGCTGTCCTCAGAAATGCTGTATATGTAGAAAAATCCATGAAAATCCAACAAGACTTGGGAGTTCAAGATTTATTAATCGGAAGACCCAATTTGCCTTGATGCTCCTAGGCATGTGTCTAATCTAATCGGGAGGGTGGTGTGCGATGCTACTGATGGGCTATGCTTCGATGATATTCATCTTCTATATAAATATTTACATCTTTAATAGTTTGATGCTTATGAAAAAATGCATTCTATTTATTAATAAATTTCTCATTATAATTTATATTACCATGATAGCACTTAATTTCAGTTGTTTAGCATCAATGTATGCCTATCTATAATGTATAAAATTAATGTAATAAAATAATTTAATTTTAAATATCAATTTTAAAGATATATTTTTCATATCTAAATTATCAAAAATATTATTACTACGTGAATAAGTGATTTTATATAATATTAATATGTGAACCTATTTAAGCACTTTTTATAATTTAAACATAAATATATATTTTTTCAACAAATATGGATATATACATATTTGGGTTGAGTTAAACTTGACCTCCTTACAAAACGAATGATTTTAAATATAATAAATAAAATGAATGTTACAAGGCTCAGCAAACTATTAAAAGTGAAGGAAGAGGTTAGCGGTTTGTCGATAACATTAGGAAGGGATAGCCGGGACTGGGAAGGATTTGGCGGTTCGAGATGGATAGACAGAAACTTCCATTTCCCACGTTTGCTGGGAACAGATCGAGTTGGACTTCGGAGTCGATCCGGACAGGTCTTACCTAAGGACAGATACATAGAGACGTCTCCATATAATATTTGTTGTACTCTCTGCTCAGAGCCTCGGATTAGTTCTAATATTCTTCTATCCACCCATATTCTTCTATGCAGCGGAACCGGATTTTGAAGAGCACAACGCTCTTTCTCTTGGATAAAGGACTTTTAAAACTGAGTTTATGTGGAATGTAATGAAAATTTTGAATCATTATCATGTTTTTCATATTCAGGGTGTGTTTAGTAAGTTGTAAAATTTTTGGATAAAACTTTTTGGCATAAAAATTATTAAATTAAAAGTAAATGATGTAATATTGTAGGGTTAATAATGAGGAATAAAGAGAATAAAATTAAAATAAATAGTTTAACTGTATGAGTAGTTGTATAAAAATGATTGCATAGTAGGATAGTTGTATTGAAAGATGTGAAAAAATGATTTAAAAAGGGTAATTACGGAAAATGAAAAGTTTTAGCTCGACTTTTTTACTATTTGCCAAATACACCCCAAAATCACTACAAGAAAAATTAAATATTTTAGTGATGTCCATAATCCAAAAATAAGATTTAAACGATTAAATTCATATACATTGTTTTTATAACATTAACTACTTATTTCGCAAATTAAATTCATACATTACATTCAACACAATAAAATATACTTACAAAGTAAAATTTAGGATAATATACTATTTATGGAACTAATATCAAGTTAAAATTTTAATAACTCAATTATTAATAACTCAAATAAATAATTAAAAATGATTTTATGCTATTTGATGTTAAGTAGAATGTCATTAATGATATAAATATTAAAAATGTATTACAGACGATACTTTTTTTGGTGGTTCACCTGTCAGTTCACACTCTTCGCAGCAGAAAAGGATACTTGCTTAATTAATCAATCAAAGTAGCAAAAGACTTGTATAGGACAAAAAATATTTGAGACTATCTATTAAAAGGCATAACTTAAAGAGAAATAATCGTCTTAATTTGGGCTAAGTAAATGTCTTACATAGCTCACTTCAAGAAATTCATTTAAAATATTTTTTTCTATTTTTCTTCGTACACTTGTTTATCTAAGTGCATTTAATATATAAACAAATTTATTATTTTTGGATATATTTTTTATTTTTGAGATTTTTAAACATATATATGTATTTAAAATGAGAAATGATCTTGGTAGACCAAGTTAAGCAAATGACTCATTTAATCCACCTCAAAAAATTCATTTAAAAAGCCTTTTTTGCTTTTTTCTTCATACAATTGTTTATCTAAGTGTATTTAACATATAAAACAAGTTTTACCATTTTTTGGATATGTGTATTTTTTTGAGATTTTTAAACATCTATATTTATATACATATTTGAAATACTCCTACATTTAAAAATATGAAAAAATATATATACATATCCAAAAATGAAAAAAATGATTTTTATGTTAGATATACTTAGATAAACAAACATATGAAAAAAACAAAAAAATTATTTTAAGTGGATTTTTCGAGGTAGGCTAAGCGAGTCATTTGCTTAGCTCAGGCTAACAGAATGACTTCTCATTTAAAATACCCCTATTCTTAAAATATCAAAAAAATAAATGCACAAATACAAAAATGGTAAAACTTGATTTACATGTTACATACAGCTATATTAATAAATTTATGAGAAAAAAAAATAGTTTAAATAAATTTTTTGAAGTGGGCTAAGTAATGCATCTACCTAGTCCAGGCCAATCGGATCATTTCTCTCTAACTTAATTACACGTACAACATGTAGAAATTTGTGGACGACAATTGATGTTAGGGACATTCCATGCGTGACCTAATCCTTTAGGAAGCTACAACAGCTCGAGTGCGTTGTGCCTCCTGGGCCTGTTGCTAGTTAGGGCCCAAACAATCAGGGAACTACAGCTCAAGAAGTCCATTGGCCTCTGCGGCCTGTTGCAAATATTGGGCCCAAACAAACAGGAAATCTATATAGGCTACAGCTCAAGGAGTCCGTTCACTCAGCCGCTTGTTGCCGGTTTTTTTTTTTTTTTTTTTTTTTTTGTCTCTCTTTTTTTACACAGTAAGCTTGTTACCAGTTTTGGGCCCGAAGAATAAGGGAAGCTCCTCGAGTTGCTCAAGTTTACATAACCCAACCTCTTTCCATTTTTCAAACATTGTTTTTGGTTCAAAGTTCAACAGACATGTAAAATAAAGTCCCTCTATTGAGACTCAAAGCACGGACCTCCCGCATTTTAGGCAGGACTCTTTGACAGTCGCACAGCCAAACAATACATCAATAGACGTAAATGAATGTTGTATCAAACACCGTGTTTATGGGGAAGTGATTCAATGTATCCAAGTGTAGTGAAACTTAAGTACACTTGGGTGCAAAACTCATTTTTTATATTTTGACTTGCTTTTATAAAATTACTAATCTAAGTATATTTAATATATATTAAGTTTTACCATCTTTGGATATGTGAATCTATTTTTCTAAATCATTAAAATCTTTTTTAAATTAAAAAATATATATATACATCTCTAAAAATGATAAAAAAAACATGGCTTATAGATTAAATAAACTTAGATTAATAATTTTATAAAAGAAAGTCATATTTTAAAAAAAAAATGAGTTTTGCACTGGGCTGCATTAAATCACTATCAATATATACACCTTATCTTATACATTTGGCTCAAAATGGGCCCCATATGCACTTAAATGCTTGAATATTTTATACAATTATTTATCTATGTATAAATTATATCTTAAATGGTTTAATGCATCCGGATGCTTATGTATAAATTATATCTTAGGTAGTTTAATGCATCCGGATGCACTTGGGTGCAAATATCTATTTTTATATTTTTTTGAAAATTTTTTATACAACTGTTAATCTATGTGTATTTAACATATGTATCAAGTTTTACCATTTTTAGAGACTTATAGATAATTTTTAGATTTTTTAAAATTAGTGTGTTTTCATAATTAATAAATTATGGAAATGCCACTACTTTTAAAGATATATATTTATAAATTTGAAAAAATAGTAAAATTTGACACACATGTTAAATACACTTATATTAATAGTTGTATAAAAAATTCAAAAAATAAAAGAAAATGGGTTAAATACACCCTGTGCATAGGGGTGCAACTCGGGCTCATGAAACTCAGGTTCACCACGACCCTAATCCTAATCTTATTTATAAAACATCAACCCTAACCCTAACCCTAACTTTATTTGTAAAATCTAAACTCTAACCCTATTTTTGAAAATCGGGTTTGGGTTGAGTTTTGGGTTGGAATTTATATTGATGAATTTACATTTTATTTAAACGTGATAAGTTTAGAATTTCATGTGAATGAATAATAATAAGAAATCATGTAAGTAAACATAATAATATATAATCAAACTACATATTTTTTAAAAATAGTAATATAAAGAATATTTTTAGAAAAAATTTAACATAAAAAATAAGATAAATGAAGAAAATTAATGAGTGTAAAAGTAAATGATAGAAATAAGAAATAAATATAAATGAAAATAATATACTTTATTTATAATAAAATTACAATATGTCAAACGTGTATTCAAATATAGATATAATAACATAAAATATGATGAATATAAAGAAATATTATTTACGTAGTGTATATATATAATATTTTATAATAAATTTAAATGGAAAATTGGGCTTGGGTTCACTTTAATATTTACAAATCGGGTTCCTTGAGTTCAGGTTACAAAAAATAAGTTTTAACACTGTTCAAAAATCGAGTACGACAGGCCGGATTCGGCTAAACCCAGCCCAAGTTGCACCCCTACCGGTGCACCCAAGTACATTTAAAAATGTTCCTTACTTATCTACATAATAATAATATTTTAAATGGTTTAAATGTTAAAAATATTACTTAAAATTAATATTTAACGTTAGATCATTTATTATGTTTATTTTACATTTTTCTAAATAGGATTAATATGCAGTGACATTAGATTGATGAAAATATTTTTATAATAATATAAATAATACTAAATATAGTAAATGAAAGATTTCTTATGGCTTTCCAAATGTTAAAAGCGAAGAAAATCCAGTAGGAAAAAGAATTTCATACAAGCCTTGCTTTGCGCAAAACCAGATAAGGACACCGGCACCACCACCGTTAATGCGACAACGAAGCTCCCTATGCTGCCGCGAAAATGGAGCCTAAAAATAGATGCCGGCAGCGGTGTAGGGGGCAACGTGATGGGAGGAGCGGCGCTCCTCAACGGGTTCTGGTTCAATGCACACTTCAGTCCAGGGTGTACTGAACTCATTTTTTTTATTTTTTTTTAAAAATACTTTACAGAAATGTTAATGTAAATTTATTTAATATGTGTATAAATTTTTTGAAGATTTTAGATATTTATTTCGGATTTTTTTAAAATCAGTAACATTTTTAGCAATTTAAAATTACTAAAATGCCACTAATTTTAAAAAATCCGAAATAAATATCTAAAAATCTCCAAAAATATTAAAAATTTATACCCATGTTAAATACACTTAGATTAACAAGTTCATGAAAATTTTTTGAAAAAAATATAAAAAATAGGTATATGCGCCTGGGAGCATTGCCGCTTTCATTTTGAGTTTCGTTGGATAAATGCAATAATGGAGTGTTTATTAACTTTAAAAACTTTTTAAATTAAAATTTTTCACTTTCTATGGTTGTCTTATGTTAATTATTTATTCACCTTTTTCTATACAACTATCATACCTTTTAATTATTTTTGCATAACCAATGATACATCTAAACCATCTATTTTAACTTTATTCTTTTTACTCATCATCATTATTCTTATTTCTCTCATTTCGAAAAATTTTATGCAAATAAATTTTCATCAAAAATTTTATTACTTTCTAAACATACTCTAAGTAAAATTTATTAATTACATACCTTAGTAAAAGTTTAGAACTAATATATATTTAAACCTACATTTAAATTCCTCATCTCCTGCTCATAATTACACTACAACAAGACAAGGGTGATCCATGTCATCTCGCGGGCTAGATTCATGTTTAGTTTTGCAAAAAGTTCTTAAATGAAACTACTTTAGCAAAAATGATAAATTATAAATTGAAATTACAAATTTTATTTTTTAAAAAAATAGATGCACTCCTAACTCCAACGTTAGTGTGTAAGTGTGTAACTTAGGTTGAGTATGTCAAGCCTAGTGTAGACGTTACCCTTATCTCATTTTCAAAAAAAATCTACATTATTCTTTTTTTATTTGCATGTTTGAGTACTATCATATCCTATTTTTTTAAGGTTAAGGATACAATTTTGGTTCTAAATTCTTTAAAACGGTCTTTTTTATACTCGGTGTTTGAGAATAAATAAAACTTTTGAATGAAAATTTTTTAGTGCAGAAGTTTTTAAATTCGTAGAAAATGATGTGATATGATAGAAGTAATAGTAAAGAATAAAAATAAGTTAGTTATGTAGATATTTCTTTAAAAATAATTAAAAGGTGGGATAACTGTATAGAAAGATTTGAAAAAATGTTTTAAAAATAGGGAGTAGTTATAAAGAATACAAAATTTTAGATTGAAAATTTTTTTAGTTTAACCAACTTTTCTTACATATAAACATTATAATTCCACTCTAAATCTTACTTAATATCTATAATTAATATAGTAATAATATCATTTTAAAATGCATTGATTAAATTTCTTAAATCATAGATAAATTAAACAAGTTTGGATTATTTGCAAATACACCCACTTAGTTTGACCATAATTGCAAATATGCCTACATAGTTTCAAAAATTTTAAATTACCCCCACACAGGTTGACCGTAATTGTAATGTACCAACGTGGTTATTGCACTGTTACGGTGTAAATATATTTTCAAATGTTTGCAGACTATGTAAATATATTTGCAATTTCAAAATTTAAGTAAGTATATTTAGTTTTTGCAAACATACCCATTTAGTTTATATAACTTTGCAAATATACACACGTCCTGACAATGAAGTAACGTTGTCATAACAGTATGGGGGTAATTTGTGATTTCTGAAACTATGTTGTTATATTTGCAATTATGATAAAAAAAACTATGCGGCTTTTTTAGCAAATTACCCAATAAATTTTTTATTTATAAGAGATATATTTTGTGTCTTTTTACATATATAATGTATTATATATTATTGAATTCCAGGGGATACAAGTACTCAAACTTTAGAGCCTGGAAACTTAACCTTTTTTTCTAACTTAACTAAGTATTATTTAAAATAGTCGAAAAATAAGAATTTATACTATTTTTTTGGATTGCAATCAGGTGTACCCTGGTGTACTTAGCTTCAGTACACTCAGGTAAAAATACCCATATTTTATATTTTTTGAAATTTTTTATACAACTATGAATCTAAATATATTACTATATTTAACATACGTACCAAATTTTTACCTTTTTGGAATTTTAAATTACTAAAAATGTCACTAATTTTAAAAATATATAAATCTCCAAAAATAATACAAATCGATACACATGTTAAATACACTTATATTAATAGTTTTATAAAAATATTTAAAATAATATTAAAAAATAGATTAAATATATTCAAGTACACTGAAGTAAGTGCACTTGGTGCATACAATGAAAACCCATCATTGTTTGGTTAATTAGAGTGTATTGTAAATCATACGATATTCTTGAATTGAATTAGTAAAGTTATAGCGGGAATGGATAAAGTTGTATTAGAAATTAAAAAATTATATTAAAAATTGAAAACCTTGAGAATAATAATACAAATTCAATATAAGAATCTCGTGTCATGCTAAACACGCCCTTAATCTCCTCAACTTGCAATATGCACTCCAGCTCCGAAGTCGCAACCGCATTTATAAAATTTGAAACGCATTTCTAAGTTCACGGATTCTTAGGAACAGCTTGCGTCATTCCTGCAAGATTCTCGCCCGTGATTTTCTCGAAGTTTTCGCTTTTGGCTTTTCGAAAGTCAAAAATCCTTTGGGTCGAAGCTTGATGCTGGAAGGCCGAGTGCAAAGTATCTTTTTATTTGTTTTTTTTTTTTAAGCTCCGTCGATATTCTGTGTGTGTTTGTTTAGGGTCAAAATTTGTCAATTAAAACTTTTCAACCAAAAACTTTTCACTCTTCATAATTATTCTATTTTTTAATTATTTTTTCACATTTTTCTATACAAACTACCATACTTTTCAATCATTTCTACACAACTACCCATATAATTAACCTATCTATTTTAACTTTATTCTCTTTACTCCTCATCATTACCTCTATTATATCATATCATTTTTTATCAATTTGACAACTTTTACCTTTAAAACTTTTCATCAAAAATTTTACCTCCAACCAAACACACCCTTTATTAGTAAAGCTCTTACGTTTTTACCTTTTGAGTTAAAAGGACTGTAAGATGTATAGTTAGGTAGAGTTGTAAATATAAAAAATTTAAAAATATTTATAATTACATATAAATATAAATTCGTTTATATTTATTTACATTTACATAATCGTTATATAGAAAATGTCAAGTTAAAACTTTTCAATCTAAAACTTTTCACTCCCCACAACTATCATATTTTTTAATTATTTTTTCATATTTTTTTATACAATTACTCTACTTTTCAATCATTTCTACACAACTATTCACACAACTAACTTATTTATTTTAACTTTATCCTCTTTACTACTCATCATTACCCATATCATATCATATCATTTGACAACTTTTACTCTTCAAAACTTTTCATTAAATATTTTATTCATTATCAAACACACTCTTAGATTGTACATACATTGAATTAAGAGTTTGAACTAACTAGATACATATAAATTTGAGTAATTTTGAAATAATTAAATACATTCGTGTAATTTTGTTTATTTTTACGCATCTACCATCTTTAAACAAAATTTTAAATATAATGTATTAGTTTAATTTAATTATCAATTTAAAGTATGAACTTCAATAAGACAACACCACCGTCATTTTAGTTTAACTACCAATATGAGCTAATTTGAGGAATCTCAACACCATAAAAAATACTTTCATGAAACCAAACCGCTAAACCGATCGAAGTAGTTCAAAACTGAACTAATTCAATCTTATTAATTTATTTAAAATTATTTATTTTTGTCATAAAATCGTTAGGATCATAATTTTTAATAAAAAAATTAAAAATACTTATAATCTATAAATTTATCAAAATATAATAATAATTTATAAGAAGTGTCTACACACAACGTTATTATATGGTATGGAGGTTGAATTAACATTGATTTTATTACCAATAGGCATCATCCCAACAGGTCCGAGGCAATGAAAAATATTTCGCTAGATTGGGTTTGACTGTCCCCTCTTATGGAGGTATGATTTGTGATTAAACTTACTCTTTGGTACAAAATAGATGAGAGCTTATCGTTTTTTCTTTCTTAAAAATTTTAAGAATTGTCTCAAAACTTGATTATAAAATAAGTTGAAATATGATGTAAGTGCACCAAGCAAAAATATATATAAAATAGATGGGAACTTATTATTCCATATGTAAATTCTTTTTTTTTTAATGATTCTTATGTGAATTTTTAAGTTTTATTGTGTTATAACACTAATAAAAAACATTACTCTTGTTAATCGAGTTTAATAAATACCATGTTTGCTTAGGTCACTTTACGTATTTTTAAAATTTTTACAAATCTTCAAATTTAAGTAATAATAAAACTATAATTTATTTTTAAAAAGCCTGCATAAAGCTTGCTACTATGATATGGAGGTCGAATTAATATTGACATGGTGAATTGAGTACAATAAATGGCAATATTTGCTTAGGTCGCTTTACCTTTCTTAAACTTTAAGAATTATTAGTAAATTTAGGCATATTTAATTTTATTATTTTCAATAAAAACATATATATTTTTTTTAAAATGCAAATATTTTAGTTTAGACAAAGGCTAATGCCCAATTTTAGTTTAAACTCAAAGCATCTTACAAACGCTTATGTTGAATCCAAGTTTGAACATACTTTATATTGAATATGAGTTTGAAATCTAAGCATCTTACAAGCACTCATATCACATCTTAATCATCAAGTGTTAACTATATATTTAAAAAATTTAAAAATATACATCTGCAAAAATAGTAAAACTACAGTTAATATACATTTACATTAGCAATTTGAAAAGTAAAAGAGGCCTCGGCTAAGAAACCATATCTAAATATTTTTTAAAATAATTTAAACAATTTTACAACACTAGTTTTTCCATTCCGTCAAACAAATATCATGTCATATTAAGCGCATCCCACATATATTTGACTTGGGTTTAGATACCAAAGCCTATTACATTATTATAATATATTTTAAACTAAAATACATCATTCATTTAATTTTACAATCAATTATATTTTTTAATTTTTCTTCATAAATGTGTTTTGCTGTGTATTTAATTTATCTACCAAATTTTGTCATTTTACAATATTTGTTATGTATTTATTTTAATTTTTTAAAATCACCAATGTTAGTAGCATTTAAGTCATTTTTCACTCCCTTAAAAATTTTGACTTTTAATAAATAAAAAATAACTATATAAAAGTATTACAGAACAGACTCACTTAATACTAAAATATCAATTTTAAAGTAGTGTTTTCATTATCTAAAATATCACTATTATGTAGATAAATAATTCTATATTATATTATTACATTCTAATACATGTGAATGAATTTGTGTTTCTTAATTTACACATGAATATAAAATTAATCTTCTAACTAGATAAATAATGTTAAATGTAATGAATGAATTAAATTTTGTATCAATAATCAACATCTTCAAAATAAAGAAAATTATATGAAACCACTTTTTTTATAACCTAATTACATAAAAGCAAAACCTATTATAAAATATTAAAATTTAGCATATGAATTAAATATACTTAAGAAACATATCTATTAAAAAATTTTGAAAATATAATTAATTCTAAAATTAAATAAATAATGGATTCTGCTTCTACATAACCAGGTTATATAGAAATAGTCTCATGTAGCCCCTTTAAATTCTAAGATTTTAATACTTGATGAATAATCTAATCCATTCATTATATTTAACATCACTTGTTTAGGTATGAAATCAAGTTTCATTTAAATCCAACATGTGCATAGCCACATTTGTTCAAAAATATATATATTCACGTGTAAATTATAAAAAATACTTAGATATATTCGCACATGTATTATAATATAATAATATTTTATAGAATCATTTATCCATATAGTAGTGATATTTTAAAAAATTTAAATATTGAACACACTTTAAAATTGATCTCTTAGTATTGAACTATTTTATTATGTTGATTTTACATGTTTACAAATAAAACTCATGTACAATGAAATTAAAAAAATTAATTTTTTTTAATAAATACTTAGATATATTCGCACATGTATTATAATATAATAATATTTTATAGAATCATTTATCCATATAGTAGTGATATTTTAAAAAATTTAGATATCGAACATACTTTAAAATTGATATCTTAGTATTGAACTATTTTATTATGTTGATTTTACATGTTTATAAATAAAACTCATGTACAATGAAATTAAAAAAATTAAATTTTTTTAATAAATACTTAAATATATTTGCACATGTATTATAATATAATAATATTTTATAGAATCATTTATCCATATAGTAGTGATATTTTAAAAAATTTAGATATTCAACACACTTTAAAATTGATATCTTAGTGTTGAACTATTTTATTATGTTAATTTTACATGTTTACAAATAAAACTCATGTACAATGAAATTAAAAAAATTAAAATTTTTTTAATATACCACAAATTATCCAAAATATAATAAATAGATTAAATTTTTCATCAACCATTAAAATTTTAAAAATGAGAAATTTTTTATAAAAACACATCTGATAAACAATACATTTATATGTCGAAAGTAACTAAATGCACCCGTGTGTATTCAACTTCAATGCACCTTAATGCCTTTCACCCATTTATTTTTATTCTTTTTAAAAATTTTCTATACAATTATTAATCTCTGTGTATTTAGCATATATAACAATTTTTTACATTTTTAAACCAAATATTTTTTTGATTTTTTAAAATCAATAACATTTTGAATTACGAAAATGCCACTAATTACGAAAAATTTTAAAAATATCTAAAAGTGTCTAAAAATGATAAAAAAAAATATTATATATGTTAAATACACATAGATTAAATTATATAAAAAAATTTAAAATTAAAATTTTACACCTAGCTGCACCAAACCTAAGTGCACTATATTACATTCCTCTATATATCATATTATAAATAATCAAACTTAAATTCCCTTCAATAAGAGAAATTGGAAATTTGTAAACACGGTGAAGGGAAAAAAAATTCAAAAAGCAATAAGATAAATAGAAATAAGATAAATCTACAAAAATACTCACTTAATTTAATCAAAATTACAAATATACCTATAATTTCAAAAATTATAAACAATTCTTATATAATTTAACTATAATTATAAATTACCCTCAAATACTATAGGAGTTATTCACCGTGATAGTTAAACTATGCAAAATTATTTGAAAAAAATAAATATACCACCTAATTTTTAAATTTTCTAATACACTAACATAGTTAGGTATTTTAAATATACCACCTAATTTTTAAAATTGCGAATACGCTAACATAATTTGTATATTTTTATAAATATACCTACACGATGACAATATTATAAAAACATAAAATTATTCACAATTACTGCTAAACTATCTGAATTAATTAAATTTCTTAAACTATATAAGTATATTTGTAATTATATAAATATATACACCACGGCGTATAAAAAAAAAAAGCAAGGGAAATGATGTCATGCAATGCGATTTGATGGGAATGGGACCACCATTTCGATTTTTTAGGCAAAAAAGCAAGGGAAATGATGTCATGCAATGCGATTTGATAGGAATGGGACCACCATTTCGATTTTTGAGGCAAGGAGATCAATAGCTAGAGAGAGCTTCCTAAAATGAAAATATGACACAGCCAGTTATTGACTTATTTCCATCTATTTTATAAAGGAGGGAAGGAGACCTTACAGAACCACGTCTTCCCTAGAAACAAAACCTAAAAAAAAAAAAAACAAAATTAAAAAAAAAAAACACAAAAAAACAAAACAAAACAAAACAAAAATAAAACACACCCCCACGCACACAAGAAGCAAAAACACCTTATCTCAACCCCACCATCGATTGCATCCATGCCCACCCTTCTCCCCCCCTCCCTCTCTCGTTCTTTCATGGCCCCCCTCCCAGCCACTTCTCCTTCCTCACTCATGCTTCTGCAGTCTCAGAGTCGTCAGCAGAGGCCAGGACCAGCTCTGGCTGGACGCTTCCGAGGCTGCGGCTCCCATCCAATGCATTGGGCTGCCCCAGGGACTTCAAAGCCAAGTGGGCTGCTTTCTGTCCTGATATCATCATAGCTCCAAAAGTAGGACCCTGTTCGTTGATTCGAAAGTACAGCGACACCAAAAAAAATAAAACACCAACCCCAACAGAAAAAAAAAAAAAAAAAAATGTTGGTTAGTACAGGGCTCTCTCAAGCACTGAAAAAGAAATACCAATTATAAGTTAAAAACGCATGTCGATCTCGTTGTTATTCCCTTTGAAATTATCAGCCCTCTTTTGTGTTTTCAACCAAGAGTAACTGATTTTGTTTTATTTTTTTCTGGCTTTGTTTATCTTCTCTTGAAACCGAAGTGGGAGGAAGTAAGGAATAATACCATTCTGGGTGCTCCGTCTATCTCTGCAACCTCCATTCCAGTAACGATCATCCCTGGGACGATCTCCCTGGTTAGGCGGACAATGGCATCCTCGGCGGCGTTCATGTCGAGGGCCTTCATCCCCGGAACAGCATCGATCATCCCTATGCTCTTCAGCCTCTTCACCCCAGTAGCCCCGAAGGGCCCATCGTGCCCGCATGAGCTCACCACCACCTTCGCCTCCATCACGTTCGGATCCATGCACGACTGCGTATCATGATTCATCGACACCAGCGCCCAGTTTGTCACAACACCCGCAACCCGATTTTCCCTCACGATCAGATCCTCCGCAGCCACGGCGTTGAAAAGCTTCACATTCGGCCGCGCCAGCAGCTTGCTTATGATCGTGGAGGTGAAAAGCGCCGCGTGCTTGATCACCACATAGTTGTCCTGCTCGTCGTACTCCACGCCGAGCTCGTCAAGGAACAGGTGCGCCGGTTTCCGTACCACCATTGCCGAGAAGAGCTGGCCGCCGAGCCAGGCCCCTCCCCCTGGGCTGACAGACTGCTCGATGATTGCGACGCGGATGGATGGGTTCTTGCTCAGCTCGTAGGCGCAGGAGAGCCCAGCGGAGCCGGCGCCGACGATGACGACATCAGTGTCTGCGTAGGTGATCATGTCGGTCATGTAACGGCGAGTCATTTCACGGGAGACGATGGATTCTTTGATGGGTTGGAAGTTGAAGTCGTTGAGGTTGTAGGTAGGGGCGGTTAAAGACATGGAGACGGACTTGCGAGCTGCGGCTTTGGCTGGGCGGATGGATTGGATCCTGATGGGTAGGGGTTGGCCATGGAAAGAGGAGCGGTCTAAGGGGGTCTTGGGTTTGGCGGCTACGGATGAGGTGAGGGCTGCAGCCATGGCTGAGACGCTTGGAATGCTGCGTAAATTTTCGAGTTTTTAGAGAAGATTAAACAGACAGGGCTATGCGCAATTGAATGAAGGCATGGTATGTCGTATATGTAGCGAGAGGGGAAGGCGGTGGGGAAGGAAATATCTGCGTATACGTGGCAGCGTGCGCGCGTGAGAAAGCATCGGATAGGATTTTAACGGCGGGAAATCGTTACATGACGTCGGTGGGGTCTTCGTCTTTTCACAACTGGCCGCATTTAATCGTCCCTTCCTGAATCACTGCACTTGCGCACCGTTTGGACTCGCCTCATGTATCGTGAGCCTCAGCACGCTTTTATTCCCTGGCTGCGATCGTATGCACCTTAATGCACCCGCGTGTATTACACCTGTTTTTTTTAATTTTTTTTAATTTTTTTTATAAAGCTGTTAATATAGGTGTATTCAACATATGTATCAATTTTTACCATTTTTGAAGATTTTTAGATTTTTAAAAATCACTAGCATTTTTAGTAATTTAAAATTATTAAAACGCCATTAATTTTTAAAATTTTTTAAAAAATATCTAAAAATCTTCAAAATTAATAAAAATTTATATATATGTTAAATACACTTAGATTAACCGTTTTGTAAAAAAATTGTTGAAAAAAATAAAAAAATGATTGTATGCACTTGGGTGCATTTGCGACTGCAGACAACCGCAATCCTTTATTCCCTCACTTCGATAAATAAATAAATAATGTTACATACTACCACTAAAGTATAGGGTGTATTTGATAATGAATAAAATTTTTGATTCGATGAAAACTTTTCACTTCACGCATGGGGCTTATGGGCAAAAACCCGTCAACTCAAGTTGTCCATCCGGCGACAGAGGCTGAACTCCCGTAAGTCTGTAGCAGCACGAAATCCTGATTACGGTTTCAGCACACAATTCTCGTTCGGGGTTGACAAATATTGTAAAATTCCTAAGCATGAAATCCCGCTGCCGGAGACGTGTAACGCGTGCAAATGCGCATTCAGTCCACCTGCGGACTAGTTGTTGTCTGCTGGCATTCCTACCTTGGCTTCTTCAACCATGTTGACAGTCCGTATTGGTCCGCATTTAATGCAAGCACAGCAGTTCATTTACAATTGATGGTTGACGTGTTTTAACTCAGTAAACCCGTCACAAAGTTTTCATGCAATCCAAACGGCCCAACAAGTTTTGGAGAGGAAAAATTGTCAAATGATGTGATATGATAGGGATAATGATGAGTAGTAAAGAGGATAAAGTTAAAATAGATAGGTTAGTTGTATGAATAGTTGTGTAAAAATAATTGAAAAGTAGGGTAGTTGTATAGAAAAATGTGAAAATTTGATTAAAAAATATGATAGTTGTGGATAGTGAAAAATTTTAAATTAAAAAGTTTTAACTTAATATTTTTTATTAATTACCAAACACACCCATAATTTTAAAGTTTCTAGAGAAGCCAGAGTTTTCCTTTTATTATTATTATTTTTTCCTAACCACCCCCGCTAGGACGAACTTGGCAAATGTTTATGTCCAACATTCAACTGTGTACCTCTTATCTTAGATGACGCGAAGTCATAGATTTCCATGTTAACTAATTATAAATATAAAATCTTATTTATACGATTTATTTTTCTCCTTTTCAAAAATATAGTACTCACTCAACCTTTGTATATCCAAGAATACGTATAAAGTAGTATAAATAGAAGTTCAAAGATTCAATTGCTTTTAAAATATGCCTTCATTAATTATTTAGTCATCTAGATGTTGCCGAGCCATTTGGAGGACAAAACTGCCGAGCAAGGTCTTGATATTTGGGTGGCGTCTTTTCATGAATGCTCTTCCCATTTATTATAATTTGTCTCGCAGGGGCATTAGTGTGGATCCCACTTGCGGGTTTTGTTTTCGGGGATTTGAGGACGCTGACCATCTATTCTTGGAATGTGCTTATGTCGCTCGGTTAGCGCGGAAAGTGGTGCCTCATTGGCCTCTGGCGGCCTCAGTACAGGGAATTATATCCCTCCTTGCGCTCAACGACAACAGTGAAGTGTTGAGATTTTTTATTGTGTACTGCTGGAGATTATGGTTTCTGCGGAACAAACATTGGGCCGAAGGGATTCAGCCAGTGTTTACGGATCTGCTGCAGTGGTGCAGGGACTATATCGAGAGTGTGAGACGGATTTTACTCCTTGATAAGATGAGTGCTTTGGACGTTCCTCTCGTTCCTAGATGGACCAGACCTCCAGATGGGGTATTTAAGATGAATGTGGATGTCAGATGCTTAATAGATAGGAGGTCTCGGGGTATGCGGCTGTTATCAGAGATTCTCGCGGTTACTTCATTGCAGCTTGTGGTTGGCGACGAATGGGGGTAGGGGAGCCTCTTATTTCGGAAGCGGAAGCGTTTCGTTTGGGCATTCTGTGGGCTCTCCAGTTAGCGTTCAGTCATGTCCAGATTGAGACCGACTCATTGCTCCTGAGCACATACCTGTCCAATGACTGTCAGATTCTCTCTCCGGTTGGTCATTCAATCTCTCTGCTCAGAACAATCCTCTCTAATAACTCCCGTGTCTCCGTCCACCACGTTCTTAGGAATGGGAATTCGGTCGCCCATGCTTTAGCTGATTTGACATGTTTGTCTGACTGAGAACATATGTCTTGGTGGGGAAATCCTCCACCAGCTATCAGTGAGAAAATATGTATCGACAATTTCTTAGCTATGAATTATGCGGGTTCCTCTATTCCGAACCCACCTCAAGATGGGAGGGGGTCGGCCTAGAGTAATCTTTTATCAAAAAAAATAAATAAATTTAGTCATCTAATAAATATTTAGTATTATATTTAAGGCAAAGGGTTCCGATAAAAAATAAAGATAAGGGGCGGAAGAGAGTGATATTGGTAAAAAATTTGTAAAAATATTAAAATTCGAGAATAATAAATTATGAGTGGGAAAATAGGCCAGCACACGTATTCACTCACTTTTCATTGATTTTAAAAAATAAAATTTAAAAATATCTAAATTTAACACAATAGAAGATCTAAATAAATTAATAAAACCCACATATGTCAAAAAAATTTAAAATAAAAAATATGTTTACTGTTGCCGGTGCGAGAACCGGACCATAACACTTCTGGAAAAGCAATGAAGTTCTGCACAATACTACGTCTGCGTCGTCCATGGCACACGTAATCGCGTAAACAAACAAGATCTGATAGTTATCTATTTATTGTAGGCTGATTATGATTAATGATGATTTGCTTGGTTGTGAGGAGTGATAATATCAAAAAGTCAAATTTAATCATTTTACGTGCAGCATAATAAATTGTTTAATATAGATAATAATAAGAAAAAATAAATGATTGAATTTATAAACTATTACATGTTAACCTAAATCCATGTTAAAAATGAGAATCAAACATTTTAATGATGCGCCCAAATAAGCTTTGATATTCATATTTATTATTATTGCCTCTCTTTCTTCAACGTGGCTCAATAATTATTTATAATATAAAAATTAGTACTAAAATTTTAATTACTATATATTATTTGTGAGTATATATCATATCTAAATCTTTGCAAAGCTAAGACGGAGTTTATCACAAGAATAATTAAACATGGGACATGATACAGTGTACCCAGATGCACTTAGCTTCGGTGCACCCGGGTACAAAATTTTTTTTTAAAATTTTTATTCTATGTGTATTTAATATATATAACAATTATGAATTACGAAAATGCCACTGGTTTTAAAAAATGAAAAATAAATATTTAAGAATCTTTAAAAATGATAAAAATTGCTATACATATTAAATATACTAAAGTTAACAATTGTATAAAAATTCTTAAAAAAAAAAAAAAGTCAAATGCACCCAGGTGCACCAAAACTGAATGCACCCAGGTGCATTCGGTCACCCCTGACTAAATATAAGGTTCAAATTAAAACCGAAACAAAATTGAAATGCGATATACTTTTTGTGTTTTTTTAATTGTTGATTTATATGTTCAGATTTTTCTATTATTATTCTCGAAATTCTGTTGTCATTAGCGGAGGCGGAGAAGAATATCTAAAAAGAACTCGAAAAGTTGTTGGTGTGAGATGCGAAATTAGCTGCCCCACAAAAAACGATCTCCGTTTTTGGCCGGCTGCATGTGTCCGACTCAGGGTCAAGCCACAATCCGAAAGAGACCCCCTGAGTGGTATCGCCCGGAAAATATCTTTGTAACCATGAAAAAGGCCTGCAAAGAGTTTTATCACCCTTCCGACGATGGAGATTTTTATTGCATGATCATATGTCCACGCGAAGGTGCTTGGAACACATCCAATAAAGTCTCACAAAACCCTATCAAAATTATACAAGTCTTTGCTAATCAACTGATCCAGCAATAAACTCTTATTAAGAAACCCTAGCAAATTTGATAGGATATCTATATCTATATCTATATATATATCTAAATAATCAACTCATTGTGTTTGGTGTTACTTGTTTAAATAAGATTTAAAAAGAGTCCCATTTAAACACTAATTAACTTAACAAATAGGAGGAAAATATTAGCTAGTAAATGTATACTAATTAATTGTCTTGTTAAAATAAGATAAATTTTTTAGTCATTTTATGATTTTTTAGAAACTAATTAAATCAATGATTTTAAAACCAAATGGAAAGTCAAGAAATATATGGAGAGATGAAAGTATCGGGCTCCGTCGGATTTTCCAATCGGTCCTTGGCCCGATCCTATCACCAAATCTCTTCATATAATCTTCGATTCTCCCAACTCATACCCTATCAGTTTTAGGTTCGCTTAATTGGGTTCCTTTGAATTCAATTGGAATTGTGCTAAATTGGATACCACAGCCCAATGTCTCGGCATGAACAATTCATTCGACGTCATGGATGATTATATAGATGAACAACTATTTCAATTAACTTCATCAGCACGAGCGAGCGGTATAAGGTACGGGGCATGGGTACTTTTTTCCATTAATAAAAATAATTAAAATTTTGATAATGATAAATCTATAGGAAAATTTTAAATACATAATTTTCTCTTTAAAAAAATTTGAAAGAATTTGTGAGTAATAAATCGAATAGAACAGTGGTATAAGGTATGGGGCATGATACTTTACCCACTAATAAAAAATATATAAAAATGATAAATTTTTAAAACACATAATTTTTTCTTTGAAGAAATTTGAAAGATTATTTTCTTTCTATGGAAAATATAATGGAAATAGGATAAATAATCTCAATAATTCGTAAGTAATAAAGCAAATAGAAAATTTTAAATAAAAATGTAAAAAATTTAGAAGTTGACAGCTGTGGGATTTGAACCCACGCCCTTCCGGACCAGAGCCTAAATCTGGCGCCTTAGACCACTCGGCCAAACTGTCGTTACTTATTGCGAATAATATTTTTACCAATTTTTTCTGTGCCTCTCTCTGAACAGAGCGATCAAAAGTCCAAATTGGTGTAGTTTAAAGGAAACGAATTAGCGCCCCTTATGCTTAGAAAATAAAATTCGTGATTAAGAACAGACCGCTGGTCCAGTACCTAATGTTTTTTGTGATACAATCTCATCGATCTCAGCATCCCACTAATGCCCAAACATTCAATGTGCCGCTAAAATAGCAAGTTTCTATCTCCAAATTAGGAGCTGCTAGCTATTAGCATTTGCAGTACGGTGGGTGATAATAAGTGAGACAAGAGTTTTTAATAAAAATTAACAAATATTGAAAATAGAGATAATAACAAAAAAATGGTGGTCCATATCATGCACGTGACTTGTGCATGTGAGAACATGTGATTCTTCAAAACATTGATGCTTTTATGCCGGCATCATGAATACAGAATACCCCATACCCGTGTTTTTTTTTTTTTTTTTTTTTTTTTCTGGCTCATTCGACAAGTGACGCTACGTAAGAAAATTTTCATTTTATAAAAAGACTTCGAAAATAGTTGTGAATTGAAAAAAATGCCCCCAAAAATTCATGACACTTAATGAACATAAAAAATTTACAAGATTCAAATAAAAGCTAAAAATAAAGTATTAAATAAATATATTTACAGAAAATTGAACCTAGTTTATTTTTTTATAAAATAAAGAAAGTCGAATATTTGTTGGTGTCAAGCTTAGGAGCTTATGAAGATAAGTTTTCATCAATCACATCCCTTTATTGCTAGCTACGTCAGTGAAGATATAAGTTAAGAGATTGAAAAATTTTTGAAGTACACTTTCAAAATATGACCTGATTTAATTTCGAGTGCCGTTCAATTGAAACTCCAGTGTTTGTATAAAACAGCCCTCTTTCATAAGTTAAGATTCAAAATTTAACACCAACCGAGCCGTGCTCGGTTGGTCAGCGCTGTCAGTATAAGTTTCTCGGCAGCGCTGTCGTGGGTTCGAATCCAGCAATTGGATTTCGGCCCGAAGTGGGAGATGTGTTCTCCCGTTGTTCGTGGGAGCAAGTGGTCTCCCGTTTGATTGTTGGAAGCTGTGTCTTCCTGTTTACTTGGTGGAGCAGTGTCTCTAAATTTGTAAGAATGTCTCTGACCTTCAGTGTAATATGTGTTGAGATGTATGTAAATATTTCCCAATAAAAAAAAGATTCAAAATTTAACGTGATTTATAAAAAATAAAGATTGATTGTGATTTTAGTAATGAAGGGTTATTCCAAAGGATCTCAGGGGCTTGAACGGGATGTGTGTGGGATAAAAAATTTTATTTCGCGGATAATTTTTCATTCGCAATATATATATATTATTGCATTTTCATTATTGTACAATTCAAGCTCCTTAAATCCTTCCAAACTAAGATTACTTATACTATTAAAAACAGTCACCTCACTAATTTACTAGCATAATAACGTTCTTCTTTCCTTCGCAAGATAGCCACGTAAGATCATTATTTCGCCGATCCAACGTTGTGTTATCATATCTAATAATGTTGGCATGTAACGTTGCTAGCTAACCATGCATATACTCTTTTAATTATGCTCTACCTCCATCTGATGGTTTACCTCAACTACTATATCAAAAGTGCAACTTATCACGAACATATCTGACATAATCACTTACAAAGGACTAAAATATGTTATCCAACCCTCATTATTGGGGGTCCAAATTGCCCAAAAGGTTATAAAAAAAGAGTATTTATATACTCTTAAGGGGAGCATAGAAACACGCTTGATAAATAACACTAGAGAACAAGATATTAAGATTTCTTATTAGTTATTTCTTTTCTTAGTTTGACATCCTTTTGCCACTAGTGTCATAGTTTAGTTAAAGTTGAGGAGGAAAGTTTGTCTTCCATTTATTAGAGGGAGCTCACGTCTTTCATTCATATTTGGAGTTTGGTCTTATACTATTAAGTGTAAAAATACGTAGATCAAGATACTACTTTAGAGGCTCATGATTTCAAAAATACATTGAGATTACTATGCTTCCCCACCCTTAATGATAGTACTTTTTTGTTTGCCTTCACTATTGCTTTATAACTGTGCGTGCATTGTTATAAATAAGGTCCTAAATTTTAGCAAGCCATTAGCCCTACTTTTGAGTATATTCTTTATGATTTGCTTGGCTAAGCAGGTTGAAACCTCATATGGGATAAAATTTATGGTAGAGCTTAGTCTCCTTTATGGATAAAGTGGAAATGTATTGTTCCCCTCAAGGTAGATGAGGGCTTACTGTCTCTAATGACGGATTCAAGACCTTAGGTGAGAGGAGACAATTAGAAATTAGAAGAACTATATTATTATTTGAGAGTGAGGAAATTATGGTACAATAAGCTGCATTTCGACATATTTTTTAAAATCTAAAGCGGTTTATACTAATTTATAAAATTTCAATATGCGCAACTGCCCACACTGAGCTCCGTGTAGATCCACCATGACTGTCTCCCTTATGAATGAACTTAATTGTAACATCGAATTTCATGTTGTATAAATATTAATCAAAAAATTAATTATTGAAAAAAATAAAGGTACAAATTATTATTTTTTCTAGCGATCATTGAATAAATCCTAAAAGCTTAAGATAAGAATATAGAAAGTATGATTTTATTTTTTTTTGATGGATAGCAAACATACAAATAAATAAAGATGAATAAATTAAATATTTGAAAGGTCGATGATTGACCCTCGTGGCCAGTTTTCATCGCTGATGGTATAATTCGAGGAGCCAGCTGGAAGGAATTGAACTCACGTATGCGTAGACGTGATATGAACTCACCTCACGTGCTCGGCAATTCAGCCATGCTGGTGGATGAATTTACCAAGTAAGAGGTAGCCATGTATATAAAGGGCACGTTGACAGCTAAGAGTCCTAGGATGGAACGATATGTCCTTTTTTTTTATTGGTACATTTTTACATTCATCTCAACACATATTACACTGAAGTTCTAAGACATTGTATGGAACGATATGTCCTTTTTTTTTATTGGTACATTTTTATATTCATCTCAACACATATTACACTGAAGTTCTAAGACATTGTTACAAATCTGGAGACACACAGCTCCCTCAAAGAAATCCGGATACATAGCTCTGCCGAAGAATAAGGAAGATACAACTTCCAACAATCAAACAGAAGACCACAACTCCTACTAACAACTTTTCTACTTCTGGCCGAAATCCCATATGAATCCCGCGCAACGCACACCGAGCGCTTGCTTTATCTTGCTTGCGGTGATACGTCCCTTTTTTTAATATACTTTTAGTAAACCTTTTTTCCATTTTCAAGTTACTTGTATTTTTAAATTCTTATCCCATCCACGTTCTATTCAAATTCTGAACAGCAAAACTAAGATGTGGAAGCTCCAGCGCATGGACTCTCCGTCGCCAGAGTATCGGCCAATGGCTGAGAAAATAAAATTACCGTTACAAAAAGCACGCCGGTTTAAAAATCTGATCCAAGTCGCCCACTTCCCCATGCACTCATCTTGCCATTCGCGAAAATCAAAGTTATCGTATATCAATTCGGACGTCTGGTTCACATCGAAAAAAAAAAAGAGAGAGACATCTGGTCGGTTCGAAAGTCGAAACCCCATTCATCGCGTGCCTTTCGGCCATCTGGTTGATGCTCCTTTTAAGAAGAAAAATATACGAATGTATGTATGATCAACTGTAAACGTTTCTACCTCGGTTTAAAAGTGAAAATGCCTAATGCAAATTTAATTAAGATGGTTTTGTGGAATCTAAATTATTTATCTTATTCGAAATTATATTTACATCATTGTAAAATCTAAATAATGCTGATAATTTTCGACCGGTCATTCAGGGGATTGGTTTTCGACCACCCGTTGACACCGCTCGATCGGGCAGAATTAATATATGTAATTTGATCAATTTTTCAAAAGGATGCTCTAACAGACACATTAATGTGACAGAAAATTTATACTCGCACCTCCAGGCACGAATACCTTCCTCCCTCTCCATCCTCTCTTCCTCACTTGTCCTTCTCCCTCTCGTGCGCCTCCCCTTCCGCTCCTCCTCCTGTACTCGATTCTCCTCTTCCTCTACTCATCCCCCTCTCCTTCCTTCCACAACAGAACTCCTCCTGATCATGAAAGAGATATATCCAAAAGCTACAAGGAAATGAATAAAGGGCGCTGAGATGAAAATCAGAATACCAAAATAAAAGCCGAGTATCAAGTTAGAGAAATTGACAGGGAAGATGAGATCGAAAAATATCGAAAGTAGTCAGTCTTTTGGAAACGACAATTGATACCATGTAATGTAATAAATAAGATGTAAAATGAGGGAAATGTCAAGGAATGAAGGAGGAAATCATTTGTTTTGGTTCTCTTCCTTGAGAAACCAGGAGCCCAGATTGACAAGAGAAATGACAGGAATTGATTCCATATGCTGTAATTCACAAGTTACTTGCCAAAGTTTTCCTTTTTTCTATTTAATTCTCTAACATTTTTTAGATGGAAAGATCCAGATGGATTTCGGTCAGTCCCACTCCTCTATTAGACCACTTGGAGGAGGAGGGTATCAGCCACCAACGGAAAATTCAGTTAATGATAAAATATCTTTAACTAATAAACCAGAAATACATGCAGGTGGAGAATCCACTAGACAGATTCGGGCTTGACCATATGCAGGGGCGTTCCCTGTTCTACAAACATTGTAGAAAACACAGCTCACAAAATGGTGAGACCAACTCCAACAAAATTTATCTAATCATGAATTTCATCGACATTTCATAATCATTTTCATTTGAAACCGAGAATTTTTTTTTCTCTTCTTATTTTTTTGAGGGAGAGTTAGAACAGCGACATATGAATCGAGAAGAACGACTTTTGCAAAGGGTTAGAGATTTATGGCAAGAAGGCAGCTTGCGTCTTTGCCACCACCCATCACGACCTTCTTCCACTGCTTGTTCATTCCGTCCATTGCTAGCATCAACTAGCCTCCCTCAGGAGTTGCATCTTATGGAGACAACTTCTCCCTGTTCATGAGAAATTTCAGAATTGTTCATCTGGTGGACAACACCATGGATGGCTCCGATTTAAAAAGTCTGCATGCTTTCATCCCTTCCTCTTGTGCTAGATGTGCAGTTTGTCTGTTGATTGCGCACGCTTCTACGGAAGAGATGAGAGGGAGAGGAGAATCAAGTAAAGGAGGCGGAGTGGAAAGGGAGACGCATGAGAGGGAGAAGGGCGAGTGAGGAAGAGAAGATGGGCAGGGAAGAAGGGATTCCAATCGTATGCTCCTGAAGTGCATACATCAAATTTTTTTTATTTTTTTTGAAATTTTTTTATAACACTATTAATTTAGATATATTTAACATGCGTATAAATTTTTACCGTTTTTGAAATATTTTACTAAAATGCTACTGATTTTCAAAAATCAAAATAGTAAAATATTTCAAAAATGATAAAAATTTATACACATATTAAATATATCCAGATTAACACTTTTGTGAAGAAATTTTCAAAAAAAAAATAAAAAAAATAAGTATATGCACCCGAGAGCATGTAGGCTTTTATGCTCTCGGGAGCATACGATTGGAATCCAGAGAGGAGAAGTGACTCGTGCCTGGATGAGTGCAAATTTTCTGTCACATTAACCTGCCTATCAGAGAGCCCTTTTGAAAAATCGATCGAACCATGTGTATTAATTTTGCCCAACCTAACGGTGTCAACAAGTGGTCGAAACCCGACTCCCTGAACGACCAGTCAAAAATGATCAACATTCAAATCTAAATGTTTATTTTATCTAACATTATATTTACAAAATGACAAAATGCTCTAGGAATTTTATTTGACCATTAAGTCCCAAGTAAATTAAAAGAAAAATTTTATAATACAATAATTAGACTAACTATGCTGGACTTCGATTGTATGCTCCCGGGCGCATACACCTATTTTTTTTGAAATTTTTTTTTATAAAATTGTTAGCCCAAATGTATTTAACGTATGTATCAATTTTTACCATTTTTGGAGATTTTTACTTATTTATTTTTTATTTTTGAAAATCAGTGGAATTTTAGTAATTTAAAATTACCTAAAATGCCACTGATTTTTAAAAATTAAAAATAAATATCTAAAATATTCCAAAAATGGTAAAAAATTTACCCACAGATTAAATACACTTGGGCTAACAAGTTTAAGAAAAAAATTTCAAAAAAAATAAAAAAAATAGGTGTATGCGCCCGGGGGCATGCGGCGCTGCATGCTCCCGGGAGCATACAACCGAAGTCCAACTATGCTTTATGGGACAAAATATTTAATAGTTAAAAATGACATACATATATAAGAAGCGTGATCCCATGCGTCGGGCACATGGGACCCCCTATGCGTCCAGCCATGGGAACCAACCCCTCCCCCTCTAAATTTTTTTATAAATATGTAGACTAAGTGTATTTAATCTATAAATCAAGTTTTACCATTTTTGGATGCTTTTAAGTATTTTTGATTTTTAAACACAATATCATTTTTGTAATTTTTCATAAAAAATATTAAAAATAAAAAATGAGTTTTTTGGCCGGACGCATAGTTGTCCCCATGTTGCACCCAGTTGCACCCGATAACCCCTCTATATTATAATAAGTGTAACACAAATGAAAATGTTAAGATGGATGAGTGTAAAAAAAAAAAAGATAAAATTATAAACAAAATAACTCCAAATAATCTAAAAGTTAAGTTAATAGGTAATGAAATAAGAAAAAAACAAATTAAGGTGGTTTATTATGATAAATAAAGACTTAAAATAATACCATTAGAAGAGTTAAGTTTATTCAAGTAGAATAAAGTTGAATAATACGATAAAGACAAAAAAAAAAATGAAAGCAATTAAACAATATATAAAAGTGTTAAAATTTATAAAAATTTTGATTACTAATCATCAAGAGTAGTGTAGATGAATCGATGCAACTAACCCCGCTCAAGTTCATTGTAAATTAAAATTATTTAAATAAATAAATATATATATATATACACGTTTCACATTTAACGTATTTATATAAATTGTTGATTAATATTATAGAATACTGTAATGATATAATTGATTTTTTATTTCATAGCTGAAGATTATATATTAAACACTTTCACTAGTTTAGATGTTATCAAATTATCTTGATGAGCCCAAATTAAGCATTTTTATTTTTGAGGTAAATTGAAAAAGTTTCCAACTAATCATACCTCTGTAACACATGGAAATCTTAATGTGCGATGATTTTTGCATGAGTAAAGAAGAGATATGGACGGTTAGACGGTCCACGTACATTGTTACAACTGTTGGCCCCTGACTCCCGAAGTCGCGAGGAGATCAAAAGGGGAAGTTGCCAATCATACAATTATTTCCAATTATTTTACAACCAATAATTCAGCTCGTGACAGCCAAGCTTGTACCCCAACTTGCACTTCTGTCTTGGCATCTGGGAAAGGACAATCAGAGGCAGCCTGCAGTAATTACCATTTTTGTTCATTTATTTGATAAAGAGAGGTTATTAATTATATATTAAGAAATGAACATTTATGTTAAAAAAAACTAATATTATCGTTTAGCAGCGGAAAAAATTGAGCTATTATGCATTAAAAAATACGTTTAAATTTTATGTATAGTCATGAGTTTTACCCTTAGTTTTATTTTTACTCATGAACATTCAAAAAATTCAAATATACTCTTATATTTTGCTTAAAATTTCATTTATACATACATCCCTATGTAAAATGATAAATATAAAATCTAATTCTAAATTTATAAATAAAAAAATCTATATTCAAGTAACAAATGATTCTATAGTAGTAAAAGTATGATTATATAGCTATAAAATTATTAAAAATTTGTTTAAATGTAATTTTTAAATGAAAATTATAATTGTAGTCCGGGCACATTTGTCATTTCATAAAGTGTCATGGGTATAAATATAATTCTGAACAAAATATATAAGTGAATTTTAGAAAGTTTATAGATAATATGATTCTGAACAAAATATAAAAGTAAATTTTAGATAGTTTATAGATATAAATAGAAACAAGGGTAAATTGACGAGTAAATATGAAATTTGCCTAAAATTTTAAAATTGTAATGAAAATGTGAAATTTTCTTTTATGAATGAAAAATCGTATTTCGTTCTCGTACCGTCACATGCGATTGGATAATTCTGATGGAGAATTTGCCATGAAATAAACCCACGCGGTGCATTCAATCAGAAGACTTATATCTGCCCAATCCACAACGTCCACTACAAGCATTGAAATACACCATTCAGGATTTTTTTTATAAAAGCCGTTGAAAAAGATTTGCCGCGTTGGCCTAATCCATATGGTCCAGTGTCTTTGTGAAGCAATCATGATGAAGGTCTCAGGTTCTTCACACGTTCCCTGTGATCGCACATGTGAACGGGTAGGGTACTGCGGGTAGAGTAATTGATGTTGTGGATTGATATCTACACACCTGACGCTTCGAGCGCAGTACAAATCCTGGTTTTTCAGATCTAGATGTATTATGTATATTGATTTGTGCAACCTATACGCACCTACATATTCAACGCACTAATTGTCAATACTCAAAAAATCCACAGATCGAGATCGCTCATATGCACTCAATCTTGGAACAATTCTAACATGCAGATATCTTTATGAAGTTATTCTCTAAAAATCAGATTTTTTCATAAACATAATTTCAATCAATGGAATATATTTTAATTTATTGAATTGAATCACGACAATTATCCTACAAGATAAATATCAACGGTCTGGATATTCATATTGATGGCTTAATTGTGAGAGATGACAATGCGCGCGTAGAGTAAACGTTTCTCTCAGTTTTGTCAGGCTGAGGTCGACATGGCTGTGTTAAAAGCCGGGGCCTGCGGCCATTCCTCTCCGCCTGGCGTCGGCAGCAGGAGCGAAAAATAAAAAATAAGAAAAATGGAAATGAAGATGCTGTTTGGGGTGGCGGTGGTCGTGGCCATGGCCGCTCTGATGGGCGTCTTTGCAGGAGAAGGAGAAAAGGGGTTCTCATTCAAAGACAACTTCGATATAATGTGGGCAGAAGACCATTTCAAGACATCCCCAGATGGGCAGGTCTGGTATCTCTACCTCGACAAGCAAACAGGCAAGAGCCCAACAACCCCATTTTCGAAATTTTTCTATTGTTTTTTTTTTTTTTAAAACCCTTTATTGGATGTCCCTAACGCCTCCAAATTGGAGAAAATTTGGAATCAGAAAATTGAATTTTTTTTTTTTTTTTTTTTTTTTTGGGTGGAAAAATCATGGGTCTTCTCAATAAGTTCGATGGTTGTGGAACAGGTTGTGGTTTCCAAACGCTGCAGAGATACAGATTTGGGTGGTTTAGCATGAAGTTGAAGTTGGTGGGTGGAGATTCAGCTGGCGTCGTCACGGCCTACTATGTGAGTTGTCTAGATCTTGTTTCTCAACCGCACTAATTTCATATTGTCATGCTCAGGTCCTACTATTCCAGCTTTAAGTAGTTGTGGGGTCAACGACACTAACCAATGCATGGGGAATAGATAGATCTACAGAATTGAGCCAGAGATGATCAAGTTGTGAACTTGATCGCGTTCAGCTTAGATTCTTCACTCGCTTTGCAGCAAACTAAGAAATCAATCAAATTATAACTAAATCATCATCAAAATCTGCCCGCCTACCTAATGGAGGCCACCCACGTGAATCCTCAATTAGTGAGCCCAATCATGTCCGTCCGAATGTGGGTGGTCCTTTGATTCGGTTTTGGGAACTTTGAGCATTCGAGATTGACGATTGTGCTCGGTTTAATGCAGATGTGTTCGGACACGGGGCCCGAAAGAGATGAGCTAGATTTCGAATTCTTAGGCAACAGAACAGGCCAGCCTTACACAATACAAACGAATGTGTACAAATCCGGCGTTGGAGGGAGGGAAATGAGGCATGTGCTGTGGTTTGATCCAACTAAGGACTTCCACATCTATTCTATCCTTTGGAACAACCACCAGATAATGTAAGTAGATCCAATTTCTAATGAGAATTTGTCGGAAGACATGAAAAATGGTTTGGTTCTGTTTTGTGAAAAGGATTTCAATTGGTTGCATGATATGCTGCTGCAGATTCTTCGTGGACAAAGTTCCAATCAGGGTGTATAAGAACACGGACAAGCCCAACAATTTCTTCCCGAATGAGAAGCCAATGTACATGTATTCCAGCATATGGAATGCTGATGACTGGGCAACGAGGGGAGGGCTTGAGAAGACGGATTGGAAGAATGCGCCGTTCGTTTCTTCGTATAGGGACTTCCACGCCGACGGCTGCCAGTGGGAAGACCCGTACCCGCCCTGTGTTTCCACGACGACGGAGAACTGGTGGGATCAATATGCTGCATGGGGACTGTCCGATCCTCAGGAGGAGGACTCCGACTGGGTTGGGAGGAACCTTGTGATCTATGACTATTGCACGGACACAGGGAGATACCCTGAGCTGCCTGAAGAATGTTCTCTCCGTGGCTTCTGATTTGAGTTTATCAAAATTCAAAGATTATAATTTTGGACGATTTTGCTATATGTTTTTCACGTTATTTATTTGTTTGTAACGTATGTTGGATCTCCGTAGTCCAGTTACTCCGGTAGTCATTGATGTCGTTTGGAATTGGATGAATGTAAGAGGAAAGAAAGTTTCTGTCCCTTCTTTATTTGGCATTAAGCTCCAGCATTTTCTTTTTTTTTTACTCGCTACCCACCGTCCGCCCACCATTATGCCAAAAAAGGGAATAAAATAATGGATATCAAGGACAACCTTAACATACCTCTATCCGCTAAAATTATTTGGAAGAATTTTTTATGTTCGATTATGGCCGGTGATTTGCAGCTACATGCACCACAACAGCACGACAAGCACACAAGCAAACAAGTGAAGGACAGGAACTAATCCTGTGAAATTATTTTCATAAAAAATCGGTATATTCTATCTTCATCAACTGTTTCACTAACATCATTTTTAAAAATTAATATTCTTTCGTCCGCTAGAATCTTCGGCTGGTAAATTTAATCCTAACAATCGTTGGCACTTGGTAGTCCAACCATGCCAATTTGATTTAGGCACAACTACATACTCTACAATTTATGCTAATTTTAATTTCTTATTTTGGGGACTAGTCTCAGGCCAACCAAAGCCTCCTCATCAAAGAGTTTATAATGATCTTTCTTTTTTGTTTTGTAGACATTTAAATCATTAATGATCAAAATAAAACAACAATTGGATCCAATTTTGGGAAAGATATAATCAAGAATACAACAAAGGTAAATACTCCATTTTCTAACTTCTAGAGCTATCACTACAATTTCAATTATTACATTGCTTTTTACATTAGAATTTTATAAAATTTTATTTTATCGATCAAAGATATATTTTAGATAAATTACTAAGTTTAATTCCGTTGTCAAAAGTGGTTGAAGTTCTAATAACACTGGATCAAATACGATTTTTAAAATACAGTATCAGAATTGGACACACTTTAACCCGTCTCCACCCGATTCCCACTCCTATCTCGGATTTCGTGTTACATTTTTGGCCATTCAACCTCCCCAGCTACCGAAGCCGTTCTCAATCCCAGCTGCCGCTGCCATTTCGCAATTTTACCCTTCTTTAAGATCGGTACGACCCCGTCTTCGCTGCATCCGGCCTGGCGCCTCATCATTGGCCTCAATAGCTGTTATCACTATCGAACTCGTAAACTCCCAAATCATATACGGAAAAAGCAGCTGGACGCAATAATACTGGCCCGACGCGCATGCTAGCGCGCCTTCAATCCTAATGGATGGCCGGACATGGAGACCAGGGTTGTGGGACCACCTATCCGGTCATTTAGAAAATATTAAACGTGCGTTTATCTACACATGAAACTCCCGACTCCAGCCTGCTTGCTTCGATGACTCCTTGCATTTAACGGACTCGTACAAAGGCATGCGAACCGATGACAGAATCTACTAAAAATCAATTGGATTGGATCAGGTCACTGGCAACATAGGATGGTGTTCCCAACGGAGAACAACAGGAAGTTAATCTGCATAATTTGCACAAACAAGATAGAGATGCCCCAGATGACGAGCAAATATTTATTTACGAACACTGGTTACCACCAGCTTCAGAAGATCATAGTTATAGTTTGGCCTCATCAGGGCCCCCCTTCCAGTTCACTTTTTGAAAAAAAAAAAGACAAAAAAAAGAAAAAAGAAAAACCAACCAGACACGAGTTCCATTCCACGAAGCAAGACCGACCGACCGACCGACCAACAACGATAGGACAACTGGAGTGGGAAGGGGATCACAGACGGCAACAGATTTAGAAATCACCCCCACGGAGACGGAGGACGAGGTGGAGGGTCGACTCCTTCTGAATGTTGTAATCCGCCAGGGTTCGCCCATCCTCAAGCTGCTTGCCAGCAAAGATGAGACGCTGCTGGTCTGGTGGGATCCCCTCCTTGTCCTGAATTTTGGCTTTCACGTTATCGATCGTGTCAGAACTTTCCACCTCCAGGGTGATCGTCTTCCCCGTCAGCGTCTTCACGAATATTTGCATACCACCACGGAGACGAAGCACCAAGTGAAGAGTCGACTCCTTCTGAATATTGTAGTCGGCGAGGGTGCGACCGTCCTCCAGCTGCTTCCCGGCAAAGATGAGACGCTGCTGGTCAGGAGGGATGCCCTCCTTATCCTGGATCTTGGCCTTGACGTTGTCGATCGTATCGGAACTCTCCACTTCCAAGGTGATCGTCTTGCCCGTGAGGGTCTTGACGAAGATCTGCATGCCTCCTCTCAAACGAAGCACGAGGTGGAGCGTGGACTCCTTTTGGATATTGTAGTCGGCAAGAGTGCGGCCGTCCTCCAGCTGCTTGCCGGCGAAGATGAGACGCTGCTGGTCAGGAGGGATGCCCTCCTTATCCTGGATCTTGGCCTTGACGTTGTCGATCGTATCGGAACTCTCCACTTCCAAGGTGATCGTCTTGCCCGTGAGGGTCTTGACGAAGATCTGCATGCCTCCTCTCAAACGAAGCACGAGGTGGAGCGTGGACTCCTTTTGGATATTGTAGTCGGCAAGAGTGCGGCCGTCCTCCAGCTGCTTGCCGGCGAAGATGAGACGCTGCTGGTCAGGAGGGATGCCCTCCTTATCCTGGATCTTGGCCTTGACGTTGTCGATCGTATCGGAACTCTCCACTTCCAAGGTGATCGTCTTGCCCGTGAGGGTCTTGACGAAGATCTGCATGCCTCCTCTCAAACGAAGCACGAGGTGGAGCGTGGACTCCTTTTGGATATTGTAGTCGGCAAGAGTGCGGCCGTCCTCCAGCTGCTTGCCGGCGAAGATGAGACGCTGCTGGTCAGGAGGGATGCCCTCCTTATCCTGGATCTTGGCCTTGACGTTGTCGATCGTGTCGGAACTCTCGACTTCCAAGGTGATCGTCTTGCCCGTAAGGGTCTTGACGAAGATCTGCATGCCTCCTCTCAAACGGAGCACAAGGTGGAGGGTTGACTCCTTCTGGATATTGTAGTCCGCGAGAGTGCGGCCATCTTCGAGCTGCTTACCGGCGAAGATAAGACGCTGCTGGTCCGGGGGAATTCCCTCCTTGTCCTGTATTTTAGCTTTAACATTGTCGATTGTATCAGAGCTCTCAACCTCGAGAGTAATGGTCTTGCCGGTGAGTGTCTTGACGAAGATCTGCATCTGTTAGATCCAACCAGATTCAGATAAACCCATACACATCTATCAACGATTACATATACGCACCCCAAAAGTTCATATCAACGATTGTTATCCTCGGAAGATAAAAACAGAGCAGAATTCCTAACAACGCCGGAAAAAGAAATTGAAAGCGCAAATATAAAATTTCAACAAGCCTTGCACCAAACTCGTATCTGAAAATTCAGATCTAACATCGATTTCATGCAATCTCTAAAAAAAGTGCAAACGCAGATCTACTATTTCAACAAGCCTTGCACGAGAATCACATCTGAAAATCCAGATCGACGCCTGTCTTCGCAACAAGCGAATCGAATGATCATCGATGCCTTCCGATTTCTTGAAACGAATAACAAGCAAATCTAGAAATTCCAATAGGACTTCTTTGGAAATTCCGATCTACAATGATATTCAGAACAGAACGAACAAAATCCCCATCAACACCTTCCGATTTCTTGAAATGCAAAACAACAAGATCTAAAGTCTAAAACCCATTCAAAATCACGCGAGAGAAGGGTAACGATGAAAAGAACCAACCACAGATCCAATACGCAAAAAAAACTACGAAATAAGAGCATCTCAAGAAAGAAAAGAGACCCAATAAAATCACAAAGAAAAGAGGAGAAAGCGAACCTTGAAAGCAAAGGAGAAAAGGATTTCTAATGGACGAAGAAATTAGAATGGACGAAAGGCCCCGCCCCTGGTGTCCCTATTTATCGATGCTATTGCCGACTCTATACGGCTCCATGGCCGTCGTTTAATGGAACCGACAAAGAAAGGTATCCAATCACCGTTGGACACGTGTTTCAACCTGCATCACGGATTCACGGGTCGGCCAGGGAGTTTCCGCGACGCTTCTTGCGCGAAGAACGGAGCCAAATTCATGCGCCATAGTCCAAACGTAACACGCTTTGTTTGCCCTCGCAGAAATTTCATCCCACTTGCCAATGAAACTTCGATGAGAATTATCAACAAAAGTAGGTGCATCTCCGATACCCATGTTTCTGTGCCTTAAAATGAATATTGTATATTTTTATTTTTTTTAACTAATACGGTAAGATAGATTTCAAATAAAAAATATAATATTTAATATAGGGTAAATTCTAATGTTCGATAGTCAGGACGGACTCAAATTAATAATAATATTTAATATTTCTTTACAAAATATATTATATATTTAAAGATATAAAATATATTAATTTATCTCATTTATTTACTATTTAGTATATCTAATAAATACATTTGAAAATTTTCTAATGAAAATTAATATAAATAACTAATTTGGAACTGAAATTAGAACCTAACGAACCTTAAAAAATAAAGTATGGTGAGTCATAATTTGAAAATAATATAAAGGCAAATTAAACTCCAAATGAAAACAAAATTACTTGACTGAAGTTCACCCCTAATCAAAAGTTATTGACGCATAATTTGTCAACATGAGTATGAAAGGAGGTGAGGGAAGAAAATAATATTTTTGAAAATTACAATAATGAAGTGATATAGTAGAAAATTAATACAATAGGGATAAAACAGGAAACAAAGGGTAACGTAGAAAAAATATTGAAATGTATAAATAAAAATTAAAAAAATACAATAATTGGGGTGGTTAAGGTGTAAACTCATTTGTTGTGAAGTGCGGAGTCAAAGCAAGTTTTACACCTTCTGGGTCGTTATCTTTTTAACAGAGTGCATTGGCGTTCACCAAATTTTCAATATTTGGCCAAATAATAGTAAAATGCATATATGTGAAAGTTTGAAACTATAAAAAACTAATATCTAAAATTTGATCCGTTCTAATAATCCAATTTATTCATTTAACGTCAATAGCCTAAATGAATTTTTACAAAATAAGTTATTGAATTTTCACCATGGTATATTTATTTTGTAAAGGTTTTAAACTATGAAAAGCTAAAAAAAATTCATTTAATTTGAATTACTTTTAATATTTATTATTTATAATAAGAAAGCGCAAATGACTTCTTTAAACAGAGCCATAATTCCATTATTATTCTTCTATTTTTCCATGCATGTGTTGATCACATGTAAGTTCATATTGGGCATGTTTGTTTTTCAAAAAACATTTTAAATTAAATCTTTTTAACCTGAACTTTTCATTTTCTATAAATATCTTATTTTTTAATTAATTTTTATATTTTCTTGTATAACTATCCTACATTTCAATCATTTATATACAATTACTCATATAACTAACTTATCTATTTTAACTTTATTCTCTTTACTCCTCGTCATTATCTCAACCATATTACATTTTTTTTATCATTTCATAAATATTTAAATCAAAAACTTTTCATTCAAAGTTTTATCACTTTCTAAACATACCATTAACATATTATTTCATGGACAGTTTTATCATTTTCCAAATACACCTTTAACATTCTGCATAGAACCAAAGATTTTATACAACCTACATCTTCTGAAAATTTACTGTTTTTTTTTTTTAATATTTCATACAACAACAAGCCAACGGGCTACATTTTTTAAATAAAAAGTCTTAAATAAAATTTAAAAATTGTCAACGCATAACAATAAATTTTTTTATGAGCGATCGCATGAGAACAGGGCCCATAATATAGATATAATTAAATGTAATTTATAATAAGGGAAAAATTTTGTAATCGAATTATTTCGAAAAATAATTTAGTTTGTTTATGATGAAAGGCTATGATCACGTGCTACGTGGGAAACATAGGATCCGTCCAATTGGGGCGGGGCCCGAGGTACTGGGTGAACGTTCGGAATGACGCTAGACGGGCGTCAACGGGTTCTCTGACGCCGTTAGCCGCCGGATTTGAACGAGTCCAGTCATGAGGCTCTAGCTGAACCTGAGAATCATGAGCTAGTGGCCGAACTGCCCAATGAGGCGGTGAGCCAGGAAAGCCAGGGGGATGTGAGCATGCGATGATGCAACAGTGCTTTGGAGCGACCGCTGGCTCGGGTATCATCTTCTCTGCCGACACGATAAAAGCACACGGGTTTATCCAACCATTCGTCGTTGACCCAAGGAAATTTGGGCTCTTTAGATTGTCCGATATTTGATGAAATTATAGCATATGCCAAAATAAAGCATCGCAATTCTCAATTATCGTAGTATCAGATTACAGACACCGAAATAGTGATAAGCGGTCGACTTTTAGAAATAAGAAAAAATACAAAGTAATAATAATATATAACTTGAAGATTGAACTATCCCTTTTTTATTTTTTATGTGAAAAAAAGTACCCAACTAGAGCCAGAGGTCCCGTGGCTGATCGGCCACCTCAAAACACATTCATTTGGCTGTCGGTAGATTCTTACGGGTTTGATGGAAATTTGGTCACAGGCTTGAGGCTTGGGAAGGAAAAGATATTGTATTTTGATGGCCGAACGCGTTGGAAATTGTTTCTTCTATCTTGGTTCAGGTGCAGGGTGGTTGGAATCTGAAAATAGCTTATCGTCTTGTTCAAGTGGGTGGTTGTTGATCGCGTCAACAAAAAAAAGAAGTGATGGGCGGTTATTGGGAATTGCTTATCCTCATTCAATGGGAAGTTGGAGCCGAGGAAAGGAATCTTTTCTTTGCTGTTCTAATTTCTCTGTCTTCTACTACAAGAAAAAGCGAGGAACCTCTCCTTTCTCTTTCCCGTCACTAAGAAAAATGGTAGCTAGATTTAATCGGACATATGTAATATGTAAAAGCCGATCAACTAATGAGTCTAAAAATGTTGAATTGTAGCACGATTCAATTTGTATTAGGATAAGTTTGGGAGATGTAAAAGTGAACAAATGGTATTAAAAAATTGTTAAAAATGAGAGAGCAATGTGATTTGAAAAAGTTGACAATTATGAGTAAAGATGACAATAATAATAATAATAACAGAATAGATAGGATAGTTGCATAAAAAGATATGAAAAAAAATTAAAATGTAAAGATAATAATATAAAAGTAAGGTGATTAAAATTTTAAATCATAAAAAAAAATTTGCAAGGAGTGGTAATTTTTTATTTTACTTTTATCTGTTCCTAAACTACTGTTATCATCCTTCTTTAGTTCTTGTCCCCATTTTTCATAAAGAAGAATATTCTACGAATGTTCGACTTTCATTTGGTGTGTTGGATGGACAAAGACTTGAACACCGCATCAAACGTAGCTGCCTGAAGCATACAAGCAACTCCAAAACATATAAAAATGCCTGGTAACGTCATTGCAAAGTTAACCGACTTGGAAGAAACTTTTGGTGGAGGAGTCCAATTGGGGCTAGAATCTGGATACATCAAGAAACGTTTTTGGTAGGCTACCATTGAATAAAATAAATTTTAGGTTGGAATGTTGGATAGACTATTTAAACCTTTCCCAATTTGAAAATTATATATATATATATTAGTTTAAAATGGTAGTCAGGCAAACTGAACCAAAACCGGTTTTTCCGCCCCTTGATGTAAAAATCATCTACTGCACCAATTTTTTTTTTTTTTAAAAATCACTTTCCTTTGTATACTAGTAGTCTCAATGCCCAGTCCCTCCACATTACCCTTACACGGCGCTACACTTAGCGTAGCTGTCCACATCCACATTACCTTGCCCGCTATGCACCAAGCTCCTTTGGTACCAGCCCTTATTGCTCCACAAGGTTCCAATGCACTGATAGCTAACTCGCAACGGTCGGTTCCCCTCGCACTTACATTCGTATCATGATCTCACCACGGCCTCGCAACACCACGATCCGCCCATGGACGCATACGTCGCCTGCCCAAGATTTGTATCATAATCGTTGCGTGCGACTTGGTATCACCACGCAATCCCACACTTCACCATTTCTCCTGAGCCGTTTCGACCTAACTCCGTTGCATCTGCATTGCGAACGCGTAGGCGAACAATCGGCGTGAGTCGTCAGCTTTGCTCCCAATGATCCGCTATCGAGAAGTGCTACACCCCCTCAACCAGATCTCTCGCCTCTACGTGCCATTGCTTCCTGAATTACAATACCTGGAATAATCGAATAAAAAATACTCTAACATATGTCGTTGGATTTTAACATGATCTATTCCGTAGATCAATTGCTCTTAATCCCTCTTTAAATTAATTTAAGATAAAAATAAATAATCACAATCTTCCGCCCAAAATTGATCAAGAAATGCTGTTTAAAAACAAGGCTAGAATTGACCAAACACCCGAATAATCTGGGTGATGGAAATAATTATAGCAGGATTTAAACATGCGAGTTCTGTAGATCACTACAAGGTGCCCCATATTTCATTCACCAGGTTCACTAGTAAGAGTGTAACTCAGGCTTATAAGACTTAAGTTCACCTCAACTTTAACCTGGGCCTTATTTATACCATATTTATAAATCAAATTTCTTTGGTTTGGATTCTTCGAGCTCAAATGATAAGAAGGCAAGTTCTAACACGGTTAAGATTCGATGTTAGACTCAACCCAACCCCAAGTTGCACTCCTAGATCGCTGGTGCATCATCTCAGGCATATTTGACAAGTCAACTCTACCCATGCAAAGAGGCAAGACACAGATGCCGCACGGGCATTTGTTGGTGCATGTTGATATGCATCTCGCGCATCACCATCCCTCAATCCTCAAATGCTGCAAGGAAAATTGTACACTTCAACAACTGGAAAAAAAGAATACCATCTGATTGGCAACATTTTCCTTCCTCGTGCAGCTTGACTCAGTCAGCTTCTTTCAGATCCAAAATTCTTTTTTTCTTTTTTCTTTTTTTTTAAAATAATGATCCGAAACTCTTCAATTGAAATTTGAAAGCACATCGGGCTCTTGCCAATTACACTACTTTTTGTCGAAGGATTTTGCCATAATGCGGAAGATAAAACATAAACCCTACGGTATTACAGGCACAGCTTCAAGTCTCCTCGTTAGTGTAGTGTTGAACACGTAGAGGCCAAGTATGACCATACACATCTTTCTTGTGATACCGACGGTCCCATGACCACGGAACATCTGAAAACAAAAAATAACAAAGAAAACAAAGGCCAGTCTATTTGTTACTAAAACTGTTATTTTGAAGGAACGAGCAAAAACGTGTGGTTATTTATCAATGCTTGAACGGATTCAGGTGGCTAGATCCATCTCCCCATTTAAAGATTAAAAAAACCATCATATTTCGCACATATATAAGTACTGATCATAAACAACCACTTGCTTTCTAAATTTAAAAGTGCTATTCCAAATTTCAATCATTTATAATATTCTTCTATATGCACATATATAGTGCCAAATTACTTCTATAGGCATATATGCATGTATGTAGTTGCCATCCAATGTGCCTAGGCACTAGACCCCTTTTATTATTATTATTTATAGAAATGTAGACCTAGGTTAGATCACACTTTATACAACTGGATATTAGTTAGTCAATCACCAGCTATTTATTTTGATATTTTTATTTTTTTCATTTTTATGTGGGCACACAAATTTAGTTCATATACCAAAATAATTTCTAATTCTAAAAATAAATTTTTTTACCAGTTCTCTGGGAAGAAGGAGAGTGAAGGGGTGAAATTTTTTTTATTTTCGAAATTAAAAAATATATATACAAAAATCCAAAAATTATATAACTTTGGCATACGAACTTCCCATATAAAAATGAGAAATTTTTTTTTTAATGGTCAAAACAGGCGGCCACTAATTGGGTAACAGACGGGTGTGTAAGATCATCAAAAATTTGGTATGCTAATAGATCTAGCTAGGACCCATCTTTCCATAGAAAAAAACCTAAAAATAAAAAAGAGTCCAATCACTAGTCGCAACTTAGGCCAATTGCGACTAGTTGCATTGGATTGCGGCCAACAAACATTTCAAAAGCCATTCGAACACACTACACCATGACTGGGTGCAGTTGTATGTAGGAGTGTTAATGGTCATGGTCAACTTGTCAACCCGCTCGTCCAACCTATTTATAAATGATTTTTGATTGAGATTTTTGAATAAATGGATTATGATCCGCCAACCCGTTTAACCATTTAATTAAATAAATGGATTAGGGTTGAGATTTTATAACTCGTCAACCCGTTTAGTAACTCATATAACCTGTTTAACCTGTTTAATTCGTTCAACCCATTTAACTCACTTAACTCATTAAAGTTTTATATATATACATGTAAACCCCTTAGTTATTTTTCTTCTCTAAGTTTTCCTCAAGTCACCTAAGTTTCATTTTTCCACTGCTGCCCTAATTCCATTTTCACGTTACTGCCCAATTTCCATTCCCCTACGCCGAAAACACCCTGTCGTCTCTCCCTGCGAGATCATCATCTACTAGAGTTTAAGTTTTCAGGTTATTTGCTATATAACCCGTTAACAACCTACCAACTCGTTTATTAAATGTGTTGTAAATGGATTAGGGTTAAAGTTTTTTAAATAGGTTAATAAACGGATTAGGGTTAAGATATTTTAAATGGGTTAAGATTAGGATTAGGCTCCAACCCAATCTGTTAACACCCCTAGTTGTATGCACCCGGGTGTGCATACAATTGCCCCCCACCATGATAGGCAGATAACCTTTCTAACCGTTCACAAGGCACCGCTTATCAATGTGTTTGATGAAACCCATGGTAGCCAAAAGGTCCAAAACATCTTATCTAGTGTCTCCATTTGGTGTGTTCAATGTTCAAACACATCCACAAATATTCCTCTAGAATGGATCCAGTGAAAATTGGTGCCTCACCTTCATTTGTATATGGCTGTGGTGGGAGTTCATATGGAACTGGCAGCTGAACGAGAGTGGATGATGGACCCGTAGCATCATTTTCTTCCGCACAAAGGGTCAACAACTTCGTTTTGCAGCCATCTGAACTTTGCACAGGGTCATGATTACCCTTTAACAAATGGGGAAAAAAAGAAGTAACATCATCCAAGAACGACCAGAGTAATTATGTTTTATACAAAAGACAAGCCTAAAATCTAAAAATGATCGAATATTACGTGCATACAAATCAAAATTGATAATATTACCTTGTTGGAACTGCCATTATCAGTGCAAGAGAAAACATTACTTTTGGCTTTGATCACGGGTGGCAAGAATAGAATCCCTAACTGAAAACATTGAAATAACATATGATGATCATAAGCACGCAATTCTGCACAAAATTGAAAGGCAGGGTTGCTTGTGTTGAAAGTAGACCGCTGCTTATGCATGAAAACTAGGATAAGCAACCACCTCTGAAAATATTCTTGAACATCATACCAAGAGAAACACAACCATGCGGCGCGATATGTAAAATAAAAGTCAAATGATAAAAGACAAAGAAGGTGCAAACTTGGAGGGATGCACATTTCTATCAGCCACTGAAAATACCGAAGCACTATGTCAGGGTAGGGACTGGTCAAATACTAGAATAAGATTCCCTGTTTACGGATTAAATATTACAAGAATAAAAAGCTAAAAGGTCCATAAGATATATGACATCCCCAGCTTTGCTTCTTTAGTCTAGGAATTTGACATATCATTCCTTTGAATGGATGGGTTTTGTAAATACTGGACACTGAGTCATAAGTTAAAACATCTGAGAAAGATTCTACAGCTTATGTGAACTCCATGACGTCATTAAAACCCAAAAACTAACCAACCCCCACCAAGCACCAAGCAGAGCAGATTCCTAGAAAGCAATGTCAAAGCATGAGAAGTTTTCAGATTCCCCACATCATTCCCTAAATTTTTTGTCCCGCCGCTTGTCTCTTTTCAGACATCAAATTATGTTAGAAGTACAACAGAACTAGCAAGAGAATTTGTCTTCTAATTTCCACCAGTACATGTCATCCAGAAAATCTACCTCATAAGATCGAATCATGAGCTGCGAATTATTCTTCTGAAGAGCACCCCACGCAGCTTTACTTAGATTTGCTGAAGTCAGAATAAACCAACTGTTGACACAAATCAATTATTTTTCCATACTGCAGGATACATGCTGTGAAAAAAAAAACATTAAAAAACACATCACAGAAACCACAGAAACATACAAGCATGAATTTAAAAAAAAAAAACGAGAGAAAAAAGAAAAAGAAAAAAGAGAGATTTCTTACGCAAGATTTTGACCATTGTATCTAGTGTATGATTTTATATGAGGCATTGCACGTCTGGAACAGCAAAGAGTGTAACAGATCAGCATTGAAGATATAACAGCAGAGACAGAAAAAACCACAGACAGAAGTGACCTCTCCAAACATGTCTTTTTGCAAAATCAAATTCGAATGTATCATCTTGAAGATAATTGTAGAAGTATTGTTATACTGATATATTTTGATTAAGGAAAGAAGAGTGAAAAAAAGAAGAAGAAACCAAAAAATCGCCCATAAAAAGCAAAATGAAAATTCTTTATATTACCTTCTTTTAAAAAAAAATGATAACGGTTAGCATCATAAAAGAAACAAATAAAAAGGAAATAAGCTGGTTGAGTAAGAGAAGTGGTATCTGTTACAGGTACAAAAATCAATTTGTGCTTTATAGAAAGAAATTGCATTCTGGAAGATCTGACAGGGAGGAGGATCTCCCAACTGAAAAAACATGAAGGATTTTTTGTTTTATCCAGAGTAACAATGACAGTCTGAACCTTGGTCCTGTGAAGGGATTCAACACAGCCCACTGTATAGAGATGTCCATGCAATCCTATTGTTTTTCTTAATTTTATCTAAAACATTTTTTTCCAAAATCCAAACCATTTATTTTGTCTAACACCATTTGCTTTGTCATGTTGCCAAAAATACTCTATTGGGAAATTATATTTTATAAACAACTAGCAGCTTTTGAGAGTGAATGCATAATTATTAATTTTTTTAAAAGTGTATAGTATGTCTAGTATATAAAAGTTTTCAATACAGGTCTGCTCGAGAAAATGTGGAATAAAAGTGGGAATGGGGAAAAATTTTAAGAACCGAGACGGTAATGTGGTATCATAGGGGGTAATAATAATGAGTAAACTGAATAAATATAAATAGATATAATACTTGTATGGAAATATGTGAGGAAATTATTGGAATGTAGACATAATAATAGAAAAAGTATGGTAGTTAGGTAATTAAGAAATCAAATCATATCAAAGGATTGTAGGAAGGAGTCAGAATTTTTTTTAAAATTTGACATGTTACCAAACAGACCCTATGTATGATTTTTTGGAATCATAAATAATGAATATAGATAAATGTGATAAATGGTTTACATTTGGAAAACAAAACAATTTTTCTTTTTTGCCTTTTTTTTTTAAAGAAAAAGAAGCAGCCGCATGGTCCATGCAGCCAGCTGTATTGAATCACAGCCAGTGTATGAGTACATGCTATGTGATGTCAGCAACCAAGCTATGCAACACTAACATGTTGAATTCTTCTGTTCAATTAGCAAGCTTGCCCTGGTTAGTAACAAATCAAGCTCAAAATTTTCAAATAAGCTTACGCTGCATCTCATACCAGCCAGGTGTCAAACCAATAAGATGTGAGCAGTTCAGCAACATATAGGTTATGCTCCCAATAAAAATCCCATAATAACCAACACAACTATGCCTAACACAAATGCCTCAGCTGACTTGTCAATATGCATACAGTTAGAAGCTCAATAATCAATTCTAAATCTCCACAAGCAATCCATGATCTTTAATAATTATAGAAAGCAACATACCCACGGCCGGTGTGGTCAGCTTTCCACCTTGCCCAATATTTCTTCAAGAAATCTTTCTCCACATTCTTTTCTGGACTTGGAATAGCAGAACCTGCCGCATAACCCTGTTGAAGGCTTGAAGCAACGTATTAACAAATGAGGGGGACTGTTGCTTAAAAGAAAGTTCACTAAGACACTGTCTGACTTATATAACCGACTCAGAAGTCACATACACAATATACTATTAGGAATGCCCTTCATCCATCACAAATGCTTACAAGTAAGAGTTGGCACAAGTATACTAGCAATTTGCAGACAAAAGGTCATTAAAAGGAGCCTTTATTCCATTAATACTACCTGTACCAAGATGAGGATAACCTAACAAAGGAACCTGGGGAGAGCAACTGCACGTACAAATTGTTTAGTATGAATAAGCCAAGTTGAGGGCACTGAAAGTCTGTAAGACCTTGCATGAACAAATTTGTGCAAGTTTTGAACTGGCAACAACAGATACTGATTCTTAATCCCCAGAACCCAGACGGAAGCCACTCACAGAAATAACCAAGAAGCCCCACCCACATCTAGATTGGACAATAGTCCCTAGACATAATATCTCAATAAAGATATTAGAGGTCATATTTTCCAAATCTAGGCTCTAAAATAGAAATTTGGGGCTTCACCCTCTTTAGATTTCAGATGATAAGGCTTTAGTAGCTGTATTTTAGTTCCCCAGATCAGAAATGGTAACTCAATTGGTTGAAAATTAATCAAGTTTTCTGCCCACGATTGTGTAAGAAATAGGATCAATTGGATGGGTAGCAGTAGATCCTCCACTGTAGATTCATGCTGTAAATTTGCAAGGAAAATTTTCTTCGAGAGGGATCCACAACAAGAGAATTGGAATTGCAACCAGCTCTACAAGATGAATGTTGCAAGAGACACGAAGGCAAGACAAAGACCAGATAGAATCATAGAATCAATGTTGTTGAACCCAATGGAAGAACTAAATATTGCCAATAAGGTTTTTCTATCAAACATGATTCCTTTAATAAAAATATTACCTCCAAAGAGCATCTAACGTCTTCAACAGTAGGCCATATAATCATTGCTTTCCCCAGACCCAATGGAGTTTTATCCTCCAATAAGCCTGACGACATTGAAGATGCCAATTCAGCCATCCACTTCTCATCCAATGAACCAAGGGAGGAAAACTACAAAAAGATGTGTTAAACTTTGACCAGTCATTTTTTGCACATGCAGAATAATAAAATCCTCATCTCAAAAAGGAAGTGGAATCCAACAGAAAAATGGAGAAGATTTCCACTGTGTGTCATATTAGAACTTGTTTTTCTCAAAATATGGAATCCAACAGAAAAATGGAGAAGATTTCCACTGTGTGTCATATTAGAACTTGTTTTTCTCAAAATATAGATACAGGACAGAAGTTTTTATTGTTCTTGTTTTCATAGAAGAAGTGAAAAAGCATACTGCAGGAGAATATATAATTCGACGACCGTAAGTTGCTTAGAGAGACTATCCAGAGGTGAATAAATAATTCCACTCAGAACGAATTTTTGTACCTGATAAACGAGAGGAGATCTTTGAAACTCTTTGTGGAAAATACAATCCTGAAGAATAGATCTCAGCTTCATATGGCCCCACTTTCTAAGATTGGAACCCTTATGATAACCAGGAACTGATGCAATTAATCTAACCTGTAAGGGGTATAAAAGCTTCATCAGAGAGAGGAAGGTCCCATATATGAGAAATAAAAGAAACTTAGCAACACCACCACCACGGTCAACTCATGAATCTGATAGCGCAATACAAGTCTACTTAGAGTCTTAGATCATGATCATCATTGTCACGGTCAACTCAATGAAGCCAATAGTGCAATACATGTCTACTTAGATGATATCCTCAAGAATAAAAAATAAAAAATAAAAATTGGTGGATATTTGCTTTCCAATGGGTAATTAGAAATAAATGCATATAGCAAGGCAGCCCAACCCAATTCTAAGTTAGGTCTTCAGAAGTATCAAGTATAGCCACCAATACATCACTCAACACCACATCCAAACAACAGCAGCTAGAAGATTCAGAGTGCAACGTAAAGATTCAACATCAAGAAATTCTAAACCAGTTCATAAAGCAGAAGTATACAAATTTGGTATATTATAATTTAAAAATATTTGTGGGCTGATTTTGATTTTAGGTTGACACTATTTCTTTGTGCCTTTGTTTGAGAAGTGATCCTGTTAACCTGAGCTAAGCAAATGTTTCGCTTAGCCCACTTCAAAAAACTCATTTACGACACTTCTTTTTTACTTCCTTTTCATATACAAATTTCAGAAAAAAAAAAAAAAACATATACACATATCCAAAAATGGTAACACTTAGTTTACATATTAAATATACTTAGATAAACAAGAAATCTCAAAAAAATATATATACATCCAAAAATGATAAAACTTGGTTTATATATTAAATACACTTAGATAAACAAGTGTACGAAGAAAAAAGTAAAAAAGAAGTATCGTAAATGAGTTTTTTAAGGTGAGCTAAGCGAGGTATGTGCTTAACCTGGGCTAACATGATCATTTCTCCTTTTGTATTAGATTTCAAACTCAGTTTAGCCCAAAGCAATTACCCTCCAACAAAAGAAATGAAAACCAGAAGCATTGCAAATATTTCAAACTATTGTATTCACAACATCAAAGGGCGGAGTAATCTGTCTTAGAAGCCAAACAAAATAAAAAAATAAATGTAGCACATATGATTCTTTAACAGACATCGTGAGGCAATTACACGTTTGCAGGTTTCTCTAAACAGAAAAATCACAAGTTTCGCAAGAGATGCCATGCTGCTAGAGGAGTTATAAGTGTAAAGGGTAAAACAATGAGCATTTGGGAAATATTTATCAAGATATAAACAAAAACTAGTAGATTCAATCATTATATTCCAGAAGGGGAAGAAACAAACATGGATGAATGATTATCGACATATTCCAATTTTTATGCGTACATTTTTCCGCTGGATAATGACTTCAGATTGGAGATACAATTCAAGAGCCATATTTGGAAAGCCAAGAGAGTTTTGGAGGTTACCGATGCACTGCTATAATCAAACCTCCTAAAGAACGAAGCACTGATTTTGGCACTGCCAAGGGCTGGTAGGTTAACATTGACTTCAGGCAACTGCAAAAAATCCACAAAGAGAAACAGTTAACATACTTCCAAAAGAAGTGATAACAAGCAAAGTTATGACGTCTTCAGTTGACAAGAATTCATCAACAAGGCAAAGTCTTGTAAGATGGTTCACAATAACCAGAAAGGGATTCAAAACATTCACAGCAAGTAATATAGGCCATAATAATGAATTCTTTTCATTTATTCTTCTTCGTGGCAGACATATCAAAGTAGAGGAGAGAGTCTGTCAAGTACTAGAATAATTCATAAGCTGCATCGAACCATTCAAATCCTCCTATGATATTTACAGGTCATAATTTTCAGACTGATGTTAAGCAAAACAAGTAATACCTTTAGTGCCATGAGATACTCGATTAAGTCATTTTCAAATGGAGATGAGCTGCTCAGATCCTTCTGGTCCTTCCAAGGGAAATCTTGCATCCACAAACCTTGAGTTTTGTTGTTCCAGTCAACATAGATCAAATTTGCAGTATGTACAACAACACGCACTCCTTGAGGATATATGAGGAGCATGGCCTTAGAGTGGTGTGTACCATATGAGATAGGCAGTGGGGGACGGTGCAGAACCCAACCCGCAGGCTTAATCTTCTGCGAAAGGAGAAAAATGAAAGGTACAGCACAAAAAAATGATTTCAGAACAATAATCTACACATAAAAAGACAGAGTCAAACAGTAACATCTTATGGCATCAAAAAATTGAACCTTTATATGCTCTGCTCTGCCATCACTTTCTCCATGAATAATCAGTCCATGGGGTATCTTCCTAAGATTTGGACAAGCTACAGAAGAACTTCAAAGTTAAGATCACAAATGAAAAACGAACCAATGTCAAGCTGTAAAAACTTTGCTGCAATGGTAGTGCATGGTTTTATGCGAGATAGATAAAAGTGTTTATAATGTGCTATCACTGCAGTGTAACATCTAATACCAGCAAAATGCAGATGGCATCATCCAATGCTGCTCAAAACCATAAAAATCATCCTCAATGCAAATTGGACACTCATAAATTCAGCTTCCAATCATCCCATCATCACTCCAACAAGTTGATATCCCCACTAGGCATTCTTTCAATTATTAAAAACAGGGCATAACCAATGAAATTAACAGTAAATTCAGGTCAAAACCTGTCTTGGTGTACTGAAGGAAATCCAGCTGCAGGGTCACTAGATAACTCTAATTCATAGTCCATTTTCAGCACCAACTTATACACACCAAGATCATCTTTCATCAGCTCCATAAATGCTGTCAGCGATAAGTTCACATGGCTTATTGTAGGACACAATGGAATATGGGATAAATGAGTTCACAGCTCAGGTCCCTGAAATTGGCCTCATGTCACTCTTTTTATTTTTTATATTCCTTTAGAAGATATTTTGGGTCGTACCATGAAAACTATGACAACCAAACTAAACCTGTTTTAGGTGATTTATTTCTCTGATTCTTCGTTTACCTTCTTCACCTAATTTTACAAGGGGTTTAAGAGGGGGGGGGGGGGAAGCCGTTCATTCTTGCTGATTTTCTGAGACAAAAATGAACTTGGAAAACACTCACACTGGAACAAACCATGAAGTTGCACAATGTAAATGTGATTCAATGCCAGTATGTTGTGCAATAATGGTTTTCAGGTTTTGCAGACTTTTTAAAAGTAGATAATCAATAGTGTACCCATCAAAAGGTACCTTGGCAGTTACAACACATCGAAATACAGGACAGAATCTAAATAGAAAAAAAAATTGATCTGCTGAACCATGTTTAATAATAACAAATTAAACATAAAAGGGAGATGTCTAAATGACTAATAGTATTGAAAGTTTGAAACCACAGATACAGGCAAGGAAATTGGGAAATCTATTGAAGGAGGCAGAAATGAGGAAGCGAACAGCCACTCATACACATTGCAACTATTTCACATACTCCAGCTGATAAGCTGATTAAATAAGTGAATTAAAAATGTATGCTGGGTGGGCTACAAGGAAAAAAAGAATTTAAAAAAAAAAATTCCACTTCCAAAAATGAAATAGTCACAATTGTTAATTACTTTTTCCAGAAGAATTCCACAAATTCTAAATCTAATGGTGTGCAAAGAAACAACTAACAAATTTTGAGAAAATAACACAAAATGTAAAGATTAGAATTAAACTCACCAGATAAAAACCAATCCATGTCCACCATATAATTAGAAATAATGGCGACAATCACATTTCCCTGCAAATATAATACTAATTATCATACAAGAATTTAGTGGATGCATAAGGTAAAAGATTGCCTCCTGACACTCCATAAGTAGATTAGCATCTTGTAAGGAATACTCAAAACTCAACAGAGAAACAACTTATGAAACTTAAATGTCATTCATTTTTCTAATATATTTAACAAGCATATACACTTGCCAACACGTGTTTCTTATCAGGATTCTCATCCTAGTAGCACTTTCAGACAAAATGACATGATGATGTTAGAGCAACACGAAATGTTAATTCTGCCTATATTATTCACAATATAACCAAAAAAATAAGCATCCAGTAATGTTAAAGGAGTATATGCAGATGAATGTCTACATCTGGGTTTCCATTTAATACTCGATGGCTTTGAGCACAATGATGACTAAGTTGAATATATACACATGCACTAACAACTTAATGAAGAACGCAAAAACGGATGCATCTTTGTTAGAGTTTATTTATTCATATTTTTAGGGGTATTTTATTTAGGATTTTGATAGCTAGTGGAGTTAAAGCACTTGTGCTGATTCATTATTCAATGCACATTTTGTATTCTCTTTCTCTCTAATTTCCACTTCTTGATTTTTCTTCTAAATTGTCCTATCTACTTATATTCTTTCAATTCCTTTTGTCGTTCTCATCCATCTTCTCTTCTTCCCCTTGAGAAAATCCTTCCTCATAGTGCTAAAAGTTGTCAGTTTATTCCAATCAGATTCACAGTTGTGCCATTTTTCCATTTGACTCTTAAAACCATTGTATATGATTTATTAAAAATCAAATATTTAATGTGATTATCATCCTTGACATAAGAAATGAGATTATGTCATCAAGCATGCTACATTGATTGTGAACAAAGAGCACAAATGCAAGCAAGAAATAGATATCCACCTTGGCAAGATAATGACAAGACGAAAGAAGGTAAAATCACCTCTACCACATTCTCTATTGAAGTCGAGGAGGTGTTTGCCCGTCTGGGCAGCCCCTGAACACGTAAGAGTTGAAACGTCAAGGGTTCTAGATTCTTATCAACCCTAAACTCACGAATTGCCTGCTGCTGACCACCATTGTTATTGTTGTTATCATGAGAGCCAACCACTCTTGAGAATTGGGACAAAGTTTCCTGCTCTTTAACAGGCCTCGAAGAAGAGTTGTTGTTATCACCCTGCTGACCCTGAATCCAACAACCAACAAGGAACTCACAATTCAATTTCCAAACTTAGTTCAAGAAAATTCATAAATGATAATAAGTGGCAACTTGTAGAAGAATGGTGAGGAACAACGGCTCATTGATCTTTGTTCTTCTTTGCAGAAATCTCCAAAGTAGCTTTTTCACATACAACAATAACAATAAAAATTTGGACTATATTGATAAATATAAAATTTCAACAAATATGTGAAGGTTTGACCTTTGAATCTTCCCAGTTCCAAGACCAAGAAAACATGGCAAGGTTTATCCTTTAAAGCTAAAGCAAATTCAGAGCAAAGTGTGAATAATAGATTATATAATTGTATCCACGATTCCAAAAGACCCAGAAAATATCAATCCAAATAAAAAATATATGACTTCTTGTTGTACATGAAATCCCCAGACTGGCCAATATGTACACATCTCACACAAAAATTCTAGAAAGAAATTTCGGAATGGATGAGTAAGCTACCAAACTACCACCAGTAAATAATAACAATAATAAAAAGAATGCAGAATCAATAGACGATTCCTTGGCTCAACATAAGAAAACAGATGTTGCTGCTGTAGGAAGTGCACCTACATACCTGTAAGCTACACCACATGCAAAAAAACATCTATGAAGTAGACAACAAATCTTCCAGCAATAAGACAATCAGAACAACTTAAGGTTACACTCACTTGAAAAGTTTGCTCCAATGCGTTATCCTCAACATCCTGCCGCTTCCTTTTCGATCTCATATTCTCCTCCTTGGGAAGTTTATCTCCCTCATTGGAAATCCTGCCATTTATCATGGATGGAGATGCATGGTACTTACTACAGAGTGTTACTAACTTGAAATTAAGTCGTCCAGGAATCAACTGTAGAATATCACCATGAGCAATCAGTGTTTTGTCTTTAGAGCAGATCTTTGTTCTTTGATGCCCAGATTTGACAATTATAGGATTGGGTCCTTCCTAGAAAGGCATTCAGATGTCAAATACAACAGAGTAATGAAATTACCAATTGCAGTGAAATTTAGCTTACTTAAGTAGCTCAAACAAAAGATTAGCACATTATAAAGTAAGCTAAATATGTAAGAATAAATCACATTCTTATGAATCGTAGTTTTTTTTTTTTTTTTAAAAAGCACAGAATTTTCAGAAATTCATGAGATATAAAAGAACAAAGTCTCATAAAACTCCATTGGAACAAAAAGCAATGGCAGCTACAATCTTAAATCATGAAGAAAATTTATCTGTTGGTGAGAATTTCCAAACCATTAATTCAAAAACTCAAATGCATATCCCTCGTTCAAAAAAATATGACAGTACATGAGTAAACTGGGGACATGATTCAACAATCAACATAGACAGGAATGGTGTAACAAGATTCGTGAATCTGACTCCACTTGGAAACATTTTTTTGATGATGATGTTTTTAAATGCCAATGATCTACTATAGACAGCACATAAGACAACAAAAAAGAAAACTGTTAGGAGAAAAGCACTTGGGATATCACAGCCCAGTGAAGCCTTTCACTGCTCCTTTTGCAATATAAATGGTAGTCTTCTGGCCTCTGAGTTATAAACTATAACGCTGCTCTGCCAGATATGCGCAAACATTTGTTCCCCCATCTGACCAACTTGTGCCACTTCCTATCTATATAGTAGACATAGACATTTTCTAGCAACAGAGTGAAAAAGCATGCTATTTGCGACTTCTGTTTTACATTTACCTAAGATAAAGAAATACATACCACAACCACCTCAAGAAAGCCATCATCTTTAGCGGTCAAACTTATATGCTTGCGGCTCACTTGTTTGTCAGACACAGACAGATCACTACGGCCGATGACGTTCAAGCCTTCAAAAATTGGTATCTTTAAGACTCCTTCACTTTCCTCACAATCCTCATTAAGGGGAACAAGGAACCCTACCTTCAACTAAGATGTGCATAAACATTCCCTGTTAGCATGCTGCACTATAATTGGAGAAGCAAATAGAAACTGAACATCACATAAGAGTGTTGCATTAAGTTAAAAGGAACACAAACAATCAACATTTCAAATCAGATCAAGACACCAACCAAGCTACAGTTGACAAGATTTCAAAACAAACAATATAGATTCTAGATCTTTAGTAGATCAGTAACTGTCCAAGATGCTATTGAAATGTCCAGTACCTGTGGCTTTCTTTTTCTTTTCTTTTCTTTTCTTTTTTTTTTTTTAGAGATTTATTATCAGTTCCTTGGAAAGGGAATAATCATGTATTCAGTGACGAATGTATGATCTACCACTATTTATCATGACGAAAAAAGTCCAAATCATTTAGTCAACCAGAACCTAATTGGAAAGAAAGAAATCTTGACAAATTTTGTCACATAATTTTTTTCCCTATTCGTAGGGGTTAATTTAAGTATTGAAATCCTTAAAATGCAAACAGAACGTGGCTTTTACTTTTGAGTATGTTCCACTCACATTCACATTATCTTTTGACACTTGTATCCTCATTTTTAATTGGCTAAATTTTGTCGCATGATTTTTTTTTCTTTTCCCTATTAGTAGGGGTTCATTTAAGTATTGAAAGCTCTTAAATGCAAACATAATGTGGGTTTTACCTGTGAGTCTATTCCACTCACATTCGCATTATCTTTTGACACTTAATTTATCCTCATTTTTTAAGACTCTAAAGAATTCAAAAGGATCCACTTGTTCATCACTGGCAACGCCAATGAGCCGTTGTTATTTTATTTAGGTTCCATTTGGTAAGATGTACATAAATAAATAAATAATTTCACTCCTCCATGCACACCTTTTGATATGATTTGACATCAACTACCTAATCACTCTACTTTTTTTTTATTATTACCTCTACATTCTAATCATTTTTCAGATCTTTCTATATGACTATATATCCATTTTACCTTTAGGGAGTTTTTGATAAGATGTAAGTTGGGAGAATCGAATGGATATGATAGGGGCAAAGTAGAAATAGTAGGAATAAATAAGGTATTTGTCCGTCGAGATATGAGGAAATGATTGAAATATAAGAGGCAAAAATGGAAAAAAGTAGTGTAGGTAAGTAGGTAATTAATGGCTTTGACTTTTTTTATTCTTTTCGACTGCACTTACAAATTGCCAAACACTCCCTTATTCTCTTTATTCCTAATCATTTCCCATATTATATTACATTACTCTCTCACTCACTTAAAACTTTTTCCCACAAATCCACCATTTATTAACCAATGGACCCATAAGTTTAAGTAGCATAAAGATAGAAAATTATTCGTTTGAAGAATGAAGTCCTTTTTGCAGGATAAATTTCTAAAAACTTCCTATCGTTGTTAAACTGTATGACTGCTTGGGCACTTCCATTTTCTGTGTAAAATATCAAGAGTTGGTTGTACATTACAACCAAAAATAACCAATGGAGTGTGTTGGTGACTCTAATCCCGTGTATAGTCTTGATTATTGTTGATTCGAAGCCTCCCGCTGCTACACATGTTTCCCCGTCTCTGTTAACAGGTTTTCAACAAATTTTTACTAGGGCAGACCACAGACGAAATGACACACCTGATCATATTTCCAATAACTGAACATTTTCTCATTCAATTTTTCTTTTCTTTTTATTGGAAGGATTCAACAGCATACCAGTGTCGGTGACAAATCCACGCGGACTTCATTTTATTCCATGCTCTACAGACGATAGAACAAAAGTAACCAAACATTGCAAGGACGGGCCCTTTATTATTTGCTGTTTTTATGTGGAAAGGGAATCCAAACTAGAATGTCAAACTTTCACTTTGAAATCCGCAACAGAAGCTGAAACAGAATAACGAGATAAACAGAGGGTAGAGGAAACGGAATCACCAGGCTTCCAGACATCGCCCAGGAGGGCCGCAGCCTTCTTCGAGTGGGAGAGGAGAAAGCGAGAAAGCTTTCCTCACAGAATCGCCGTCGCAGTATTGCGATTATACGGGGAGAGAGAGAGAGAGAGAGAGAGAGAGAGAGAGAGAAGACGAGAGAGATCGCAATGTGGGGATTGTTTTCAGCGGGTACTCGGTGCCGTCTTCGCACGTTGGCGTGGCCTCTGATCCACGGACCCTGGTTCAATGCGTATAAATTTTTATGAAACTTTTTTGAAACTTTTTTTTATGAAAATTTTAATTTAAGTACATTTAACATGTGTATAATTTTTTACTATTTTTAAAGTTTTTTAGATATTTTTTTCGGATTTTTTAAAATCAGTGATATTTTTAGTAATTTTAAATTTAAAAAAATTCAAAAAAAATATCTAAAAAATTTCAAAAAATGATAAAAATTTATAAACAAGTTAAATACACTTTGATTAACAATCGTGTAAAAAAAGTTTCAAAAAAAATAAGAAAAAAATGGTGAAGTATGCCCAGGTGCAACCAGGGTCCCTAGTCCTGACCTGTTTTTCACTGGGTTGAGGCGGGCCACGCAATGAAGAGTGAAGACACTTTGGATATGTTTGGTAAGAAGTAAAAAGTTGTCAAGTTAAAATTTTTTAGGGTATGTTTGTTATTAAAGAAAAGTTGTAAGTTAAAACTTTTCATTCTTCATAACTACCTTATTTTTTAATTAATTTTTTCACATTTTTCTATACAACTACCCTATTTTTTTATCATTTTTATACAACTACCAACACAACTAACCTATCTATTTTAACTTTATCTTATTTATTCCTTATCATTACCCCTATCATATCACATCATTTGACAATTTCTACTCTCTACAACTTTTCATCAAAAGTTTTACCCATTCCCAAACATACCCTTAATTTAAAACTTTTCACTCTCCACAACTACCATATTTTTTAATCATTTCTTCACATTTTTCTATACAACTACCATACTTTTTAATCATTTCTACACAACTACCAACACAACTAATTTATCCATTTCAACTTTATCTTATTTATTCATCATCATTGTCCATATTATATCACATCATTCGATAACTTTTACTCTCTATAATTTTTCATCGCAAGTTTTACTCATTCCCAAACACATCCTTCCTATCGTAAAAAGACAAACAAAAAGGTTAATTAGCGGGAAAACTAATTAATAAGAGAAATAAAAGTATATATACGGGCAATGATTCAAATCTACTGTAAGCATCAAGATTCCATGATTTAGTATCCACTGCAAGAAGGCTCCGCGCTTACCCTTGCCTTTTAATTTTAAGACATATTTTTAAAATTTGAACCATTTATCATGTCTATTTAGTATATTTATTTACGTATTATAAAATTTTATGTACTTTATTTATATTTAAAAAAATTTAAATTTTAATCATTGTGTATTTACTCTCAAAAACGTTGTTTTTATGAAATGTAAGTTTTCGATAAAAAATTAATTTTAGTGTCGTAAAAAAACAAGATGCTTTAAATATCGTAAAAATTTTAAAACATATTTTTAAAATTTGAACCATTTATCATGTCTATTTAATGTATTTATTTATGTATTATAAAATTTTATGTACTTTATTTATATTATAAATTTTTAAAAATTTCAATCATTGTGTATTTACTCTCGAAAACGTTGTTTTTATGAAATATAAGTTTTCGATAAAAAATTAATTTTAGTGTCATAATAAAACAAGATGCTTTAAATATTGCAAATAGTTTAGATTTTAAAAATATTTTTTTGAATATTAAAAAATAAGGCACAGTAAGTATTGAATCATTAACCACCTTATATATGTGTATGTACATATATAAGAAATTCCCTACTTGGAATTGTTGATGACGGAATTTTATTCATTCATTATATTAAGAATATTTTATTTCAATAGCAAACTAAACTTATACATTCCAGTATATAAGTAAGTAAATCTATACATTTTTTATTAGAAAATATTCAAGTGCAGTACGTACCAAAATGGGCCCCATGTGTATTAAAATTAACATATATTCTATTCATTGTATTTAAAATTATTTATCTTAATAACATGCTAATTTTCATCTATATGCCCCGTCTTAAAATGATATAATTAATCTAATAAAACAATTTAAAATAAATATCAATTTTAAATTAATATTTTCAATATCTAAACTATTTAAAGTATATTATTTATATGGATAAACGATTGCATGAAGTACTTTAATATTCTAATATGTATATGACTCCATTTTTGTAGCAGACTGCCCCATAATTATAGTGTAGTCCGTCTACACGAGATGAGTTCTCTTTTTTATTTATACGTAAATATAAGAATTTTTAAGCAAATGTAGCCTATCAAGATTTTGACTGATTAGATTTTTGGCATTACAGTAAAACATTTAATTTCATTGCTAGTATGAGACTTGTTATGGTTGCACCTTAACATTTTCCCACGTATATTAATTATATATGGATAATAATTGGAAAATTTTTCCCATACACCCGTAACGTTTGGCTGTTATTTCATTTATACCCGCAACATTTCATTTGTAATTCTCCATATGGCATGTTAGTATCTCAACTCAAAAAAAGCATTAACTACGCGTACAAATGTCAATTTTACCTCTACATCATTTGTAAAAAAGACTCTAAACTGAGTCCATATTATATTTTTTCGTAAAACAACTTTGGTGTATTTTTTATTTAAATTATAATAAAAACCGAGAAAGAATTTATTTCACATTTATTTTTATAATGGTGTGGGAGTAAAATTGATATTTCCACATATAGTTAACATCATTTTTGGCTAAGAGTAACCACACGGACATTTGAGGAATTAGGGTGAAATATTGTGTGTTAGGATAATTTTTCAAAATCTCGTAAGTATGAAATGAATAATAACCAAATGTTGTGAGTACGGGGAAAATTTTCCCATAATAATTCACTACTTTTGATAAGTAAGAGACTCCATGCTAACCTTTGTTTCTTAATTTTAAAATTTTTAAAAACCTCCATTTATCATATTTATCCATGTGTATTTTTATTTATGGCTCCAAAAAATTGTATATATTACAATTTTTATATTCTACATTTATCCTAAACAGTTTTTCAAGACTTTCAATAGTTTCCTAATGCCTATTCACTATTAAAAGATATTATTTTTACGAAAAAATTTCGAAAGAAAAATAAAATGTGTTAAACACAAATACTTAAAAAACTAATTGAAAGAATCTATAATTACACTAGGCTCACAGGGCTTTGAGTACACCAAAGCGTATAACTTTTTATTTTTTATTTTTCAATAAAACTGTTAATTTATCACCTATATTATTTTATATTTTAAATACAAGGATTTTAGTTATTTAAAAAATGCTGAAAAATAATTAAAATACTCACGTGTTTAAAAATGAAACATATATATACAACTTAAAAATAGTAAACATTAGTAAAGGGAAATTTTCCCATAATAATTCAATACTTTTGATAAGTATGAGACTCCATGCTAACCTTGGTTTCTTAATTTTAAAATTTTTAAAAATCTCCATTTATCATATTTTTCCATGTGTATTTTTATTCATGGCTCCAAAAAATTGTGTATATTACAATTTTTATATTCTACATTTATCCTATACATTTTTTCAAAACTTTCAATAGTTGCCTATTCACTATTAAAAGATATTATTTTTACTAAAAAATTTCCAAAGAAAAATAAAATGTGTTAAACACAAATACTTAAAAAACTTATTGAAAGAATCTATAATTACACTAGGCTCACTGGGCTTTGAGTACACCAAAGCGTATAACTTTTTATTTTTATTTTTTAATAAAACTGTTAATTTATCACCTATATTATTTTATATTTTAAATACAAGGATTTTAGTCATTTAAAAAATGCTGAAAAATGATTAAAATACTCACGTGTTTAAAAATGAAAAATATATATACAACTTAAAAATAATAAACATTAGTATAAAGGCTAAATACATTAAGATTAAATTTTTTATAAAAAGTCTTCCATCAAAATTTTTTTGATAAAAAAACAAAGGAAAAAATGAGTGGTGGAACTGAGTGAACCAATGACCTATGTACTAGAAATTGAATTGAAATCCCACAAAGTCACTGATTTTAGGGCGCGTTTGTCATTTAATAAAATTGTAGAAAGAAAATTTTTGGTGTAAAATTTTATAAAATTAAAAGAAGTAATATGATATAGTAAAAGCAATGATGATAAATAAAAAGAATAAAATTAAAATAGATAAGATGAAAAGTAAAATAATTATATAATAAGATGTGAGAAAATTATTTAAAAATAGGATAATTATAGAGAATAAAAAAATTTAAGTTTCTTACTAACTTCCGGGATATATTTTCATGTTGTGTGTAAAATAGAAGTGAAAAAGTAGTAATAAAAATTCTGCGATACTTGAATTTTGAATATTATAAATTTAATATAAGTTCCAACTCGCAACTTTAACATGAATTTGAGTTAGAGCTGTGGGGGTTGGCTGAACAAATTTTATCAACCCAATCCAAGTCATTTTTGGGTGGATGAATCGATTTCGAATTTTCTATTGAACCCAGCTCCCCGCTCATGACTAGAAGAGCAATCCATTTTTTTTTTCCAATAAATTTGTGTAATAGAACTGGGGACCTGATCACTATATATACTATACATACATTTTAAAAATAAAAAAAAAGGAACTGGGAACCCGATCTTCTGCTCCAGGCCATTTACTTGGCCGAGAACGTATTATTTTTTATTTTTTAAAAATAAAACTGGTAATCTGGGTGCCTAAAATCTATTAAACAATTTCACCAATTCTGAAGATGTGCATATATATATATATGTGCATGATTTCTAAACACGGGTATTAGTCATTTTAAATTGTTCAAAACAACTAAAGTATCCTTGTAACTAAAAATTTTGAAAAAATGCAACTAAAAAAAAAACATAAAATTTGATTTATAAATTTATATTCTTAGATCAACAGTTTTATAAAAAAAAAAATTATAGATATATTTTTGTACCATCCATGTCGAGTTCGGCAGGCATGAGATTTTAGATCTGCTCCACTTCATCGAACATCATCAAATCTGCTTTCTTGCTGCACTACACTTAAAATAAAATTTTTCGAGTGGACAGGACCAAACTGTTGTCCAACTTAGCAAGACTAAAAGAAACACTGCAATGTTTTTTTTTTTTTTTTTAAGAAAAGTTAGTGCTCTTACATAGATAATTGTTAAAGAAATAATCTTGGCGTATGATCCATCCTAAACTGTCAGTTCTAAATGATCAAACGTTATTGTGGTAAATCTTAAGATGAATTAGTAAAGAAGCCGGGAAGAGAAGAATCGTGGGGATCTGTTTGAGGAAACATCTACTATCTTCTGCGCTTTGATTCCCTCCGCATGTCTGCCAGGTAGCTTTCCATGTTAGCTTTCTCCCACAGCCTTCTGTGAATGAGATCGCTCTTCATTGCTTCATCTGAAATGCAATGGATAATACTTCAGCTATGAGAGCGACGGAGTGGTCAGTGTGCCACTGATGCATGTTAAAGTTTTCTGGTTGGATAAAATCATAAGGCTAGATCATCACTGTGAATCAAATTGGGAAAAGCAGACTTACAACCAATAATAACTATGGTCAGGTTCAGCAGGTAAAGCTATTTGTAGAGTCATGACAGACAAGCACTGAAATCTCTTATACTCTTTAGGCCTACTAGTGATGGTTTATACATAAATATAAATATAGAAAGATGAAGGGTTCAGGAAAAATCTGCCAATGAAAAGACAGCTAGATTTTCCAATTTGGAAGGGATTGAAAGGCATCCAAGAACGGTTTAGTGTCCATCCACAGCATGGATGCTAAACCATAGGTACTAAGCATGTTCAAATGTGCTAAATTTTTTTAATGCTGATTGATAATTCTCCATCAACTGAATAGACTGATACTTGGAGCATAAGATGCACCAGAAGCACAATAAACCCAATCCTTGGTGCCTCTTATCATTTGACTGTTTTTGACCTCTCTTTTGTAGGCCATCAGTAGCAACCTCAGTAGATAGATAGGGGCAGATCCCCTTCCAGGTGGGATGAAGCAGCTGAATAGTTTGGATCACAGATGTTTTTCACGAAATTGTAGATAGGGGGGCAGCATAATTGACGTTCCTGAATTCTTCCCTCCTATCTCCATGAGAATGCTGATACACGCACTGCAATTTTCTAAAGATCAATATCACAAGAAAGCTAGCAGGCTTACCGATACTACTCCATGCATCAAGAGGCACCCTAAGGCTTGTTCGTGTCATGTAGCAAGCATCATCCCATGCATATGGAGCCTTTTTAATTTGATATCTCCAAAACCAACAGCTTCTCCACAATAATAGCTGGAAATTTGATACATCAATTTTCATGGAAGGGTTGAAGCCAGGACAATTATTCACCAGATAACAGTATATATTAATGTATCTTCTAAATGTCTTGGCACAGAAAACCAGTAGAAAATTTGAACGCCAAACAATCAATGGTCACTAAACCACAGCCAAAATTTTAAAAATGAAACTGCAAGTGCAGACACGATGGATAAAAAACTATGCAATTCCTAAGAAAAATATGGCAAGTCTTATCAACAACTGATTTCATGAAGATTCAAGTATAACAAGAAAGGTAATCAGAAGAATTGCAGAAATCCTACAGTTTAGATAATTAGATGAGTATACAGCACCTTCCCAATTGTGTACGGAAAGAGTAGAAATTTGACTGCAAGAAGATTCCAGCAGGAGGGCTTCTCAGCTCCCTTAATCTGCAAGTCGAGTTCCTTGCTAAGATCCTCCTCCATCTTCCTGGAATAAATAAAAAGTTCACTAGGTTTCATTGAGAGTTGAAAAAAAAAAAAAAAAACCAAGATTACAAAATTTAAATACCTTGCAGTCCTCTCAAACATATCAAGCAATTGTTCCACAAAAAAAAAAAAATCAAGCAATTGGCTAAAATCCGAAAAACCAACAGCAGAAAAACTGTCTATTAGAAGCAAGAAAACCATGCCTAGGGCAGTTTTGATGTGAATGGAGACCACTGGTCCAACCCAGAATTGAAACCAGAACCTCATGCACACATTGATATCAAATCACTTGGCTATACACGGGTGCAACTCAGGCTCATGAAACTCGGGTTCGCCTCAACCCTAACCCTATTTATAAATCTAAACCTAACCTTATTTTTGAAATTCGGACTCGGGTTGAGTTTCAAACAAGAATTTGGGTTGAAATTATTCTATATATTTGTTATCTATCTTATACTTATTCAACTTTAAATCTATCATTAAAAAAAATCAAAAATGATAATTTTCTATTTTCAAGAAAAAATTCAATAGTACTTAAGAATGTAAAGAAAAAAAACTCATTTAAATATTCTCTTTATATTAAGTAGACTAGTAGCCATTTCTCAAAAAAAATAAAAGTAGACTAGTAGCCTGTTTTGGAAAATGAAAAAGGTCCATTGCTTTCCTATTATGTAATTTAATATTAATATCATGATCATATACATAAACGTTAATATCTAATTATAAGAAAAACCTTATAATGTCAATCATAATAAAAAAGTTCAACAATCATAGTATTAAGTCAAATAAGATTATAACAAATTTATTTCAAGTAGCACAAACATCTAACCACAAATATCATACTGAAACAACCAAATGATAATATCCTACATTCGTAATTAAGTTACAATACCAAATAAAAACATCTCAAGTTCTAAAAAAATATTTTGCATTCTTTTTGTCTTGAAACTACCACTAAACCAAACTCTTTTTTCCTAAAAGGAAATATAAAAATATTATATTATATAATTGAACTTAAAGAGAAATAATGCTTATATATTGTACAAAATAAATATAATATATATGAGGAGAATGAAACTTGATTTATATGGAGTATAAAACAGATATAAAATATGTGTTATATATATTCGGGTTCGGTTCAGCTTAACTCGGGATCAAATTCTTTTCAATTCAGGTTTGCAAAAAAGGGCTCGGGTTCAACATTCGGCAATTTTAACACTACTTCAAATCGGGTTCAGGTTGAGCCCGGTCCAAGTTGCACCCCTAGCAATGCAAAAGGTTGACCTTGGGGCTAACCGAAAAAGGGCAGTACGATTGAACAGAAGTTTAATCCATGAATAACATAGTAGAACCAACACATCCCATTGCATGTATATTCTGATCGCGGATGATAAATGGGCAACAAAAAATTGTTTTAAGTCCTTAGATAATATTAACTATGTCTTCAAAACCTTGATTTCTAGTTCTAGAATGAGCTTGTGCAATAGGTGATGCGTGTTTTAATATATTATTGCTGTTCGAAAAATGAGATGTTACTATAGGGACTAGACATGTCTGCTCCCCAGGGTGAGTGTTGGAGCATTCCCACTTTGTTCTGAAGGCAACATAAACTTTCTTCATGTTTAAGCGAGAGAGGAACAGTCCCAACCTCGCATCAAATCCTAAGCAAAACAAAAACATACCTGATGGTTCATCAGAAAAAGAAAAAAAAAAAGTACCTGATGTTGAAATCCTTGATACACTAATAAAATACTTACTTATTCATTTGCTTGCTGCCCTTTTTCTTGGATGATGATGCACCTCTACGTTCAAGTTCCAGAGCCTGCAGCCTGTTCTTATATGCTGGTGTCTTCTTGACCATATTCACAGCCTGGAAATATTACAGAGATACTTGATAAATATCAAGTCTGAACTATTCATCCAGTCTATCATAGGAATATGAAGTGTGAATCACAATCATAAGAATATAAAATGCGCAACTCAAAGGAAAAAATTTCATTCCAGTTTATCTTGTAATTGCTTCATCACTGTTCTCTATGAAATGGAATAAACCCACAAAAAAGACCAATGAATTAAGATCTTGAGCAACGGTGATGATAGTGAACTGAAGAGTGGAGGAAATTTCTTTCTGCAGTAAGAACCAAAATTAGGATGTTTGTTCAAAAAATTCTAAATCATGACAAGACAATCTTCAAGTTAGTTGTTGGTCCAACTGTAACAATTCCTTTATTCAATCCTTCTCTTCTTAAAATTTCAGAGTGCCACAACATTTACTGGAAATCATCAAATATAAAGGGGGTTCCCAACCAAGGACTTAACTGATAGGTTAAACAACTTGGAAAACTATGTCTTTCTGGAAAATAATATCCATTTTATACAGTCCTAGACACACTAAATTCTTTTTCATGAAGCCATCAGGAATTCTAGCAAAGGATGATTATTAGTACTGTAGCATGCTGCACACCCCTACCTAGTGAAGCCAATGGAAATATTAATGCCCTAGGAATTGAAAATCACATCCTCATTTGACGTTCATTCATGCGCAGATGGTCTACCACAGGGGTGAGAAATAATTATTCTTGATGGATAAATGGAGAAATTTTTTCAAAAAGTGAGATAGCGATGAGAAATGATCAAGGTAATGATTATGAAGAAAAAATAGATAAGTTAATTGCATGGAAAGATGTGAAAAAATGACTGGAATGTAGTGGTAATAATAGAAAAAGTAAGGTAGGTGGTCATCACCTCAAAAGTGTGTAGGAAGAAGTGAAAATTAAGTTGCATTCTAAAAAGTGCATAATAATATATGAATGCGTGTTTGCAGTGATGAATAGATTGAAAACATAAAGACATGCAACATCAATCCTACAGAGAGTTAAAAACATCATAACATTTCAACTACATTATGTTTTGCAAGACTTACAGATATCAATAAATCCATCAAAGATGTATCATATTACAATCATTTTCCCAAGACTATGGCATTGAAGTTAAATTGTCAAATTCTCAAGTAATAGCATGTGTCTGTTGTATTTGATCTATCTCGGTACCTGTGTATACCTGGTCCACTCATTTAGGTATTGAAATCCTGAAAGGACCAAAAGAAGGCCTATTAAGACTGCGCGAGGATCCTGCAAGAGAATACAACTGCTAAGCCACAGAACTACAGTATGTAGGCCTACCCTTAACATCAGATTAATGATTAGATTGAGAAGGCATTTAATCATAATTTCATGGAAATGTCAGAACTGTTAAGTAATCTACATGTTAACCCCTCACTATGCATAAATTTCAAGTTTGAACTTGAATCTGCAGATATCAGAAAGGGAGCACAGCAGTGTCTTACAGTTTTGTGCCCATAGTATGCGTGATAGTAGCGAGCTGTATTGTAAAACACCTGCCATGTGAAAAGAAAAAGTTAATGTAACCTTGATGGCATCATGCTCAAGTAGAACTAAAACTTGCATCAGAGACAAATTGGTGATGATACTCAAAATGCTAAACGATGTTCCACAATTAAGATTTAGTAACAAATGAATATTGCAATGGTACATGTCATTGACTGCAATTAGCTTTTTACTTGGGATTAGGCCTAGATGATGTTGATGCATTTGAAATTTGATTGAATAAGATAAATAACTGTATACAATGTGGGAAAGAGAGCCAGCTGATCTTATATGACGAAATGTGTTAGCAATCAACTGGTGCCTCAACAACTGCCAGTTTACAGATACGCCAGCTTTATTTTGTCATGTTATAACCAAACAGAAAATGCTAGGAAAAGCAAAGGATTGTTGCCCAAAGGTATCTCCTTTTGAAGCAGCTGAAAGTGCATTAATGCTGAATGGATTAACAAGGGATCTAACCCCATGCTTTCTACTTAAGAGGAAAAAAGAGAAAAGAACCTCCTGAACCCTCTATGGACTATACCAGCAGTTAGAGATCTTTCATTGTAGCATTTTCAAGCGACTAACTAGGAACGATGCCTTGGTACTGGATGGCTTTAGAAGAACAATGGAAGATTGATGATGGAATTTCATATAAGAAATTTTGGCACCTACTAGTTGGCTCCTAAGACACTGACAAAAAAATAAGGTGAAGTATAAAAATGTAGCTCATTACCTCCTCTGGATGTGCAATTGCATAATCATACTGTTCACGTGTTGCTTCATCTTTCAAAATCTGCAACAACAGAGACCACATGTTAGCATGCAAACCAGGAATCTGCGGACAGCTAGTCAATCATGTATACATATTAGATAAAAATGAGGAACACACTTAATCAAGAACAGCATTTGTTCTTCAGGAAAAAGGACCAATAGTCTAGAAGAGCGTTGACCACATTCCCCTCCTCAGTCCTTCCTTGCGACTGTGGAGTACATAATGCTTTAACCCCGTAAATGACCATAGCAAACTCAGGTAAACCATAGTTGGCAAAATTGCTGGTGCGTGAAATACTTCCACTGGAGAATATATTGATTGCACAGGTTAGGAGAAAAGACTGATATGTCTGAGAACTGATATTTTAAAAAGTTATTAATAACATTTCGATGTGAATAGAAAAGTTAAGTGAAATGGAGAAATTTTCGACCACCTTTTCAGAAAATTTCTCCCATCATAATAACTCATCCCCTTTATTTAAACCCCAATTCAGATTTTCACTCCACATATCATTATATGATATTCTAATTAACAAATTATTAATGCTAAAGCATATTTTGAAAATTTTCTATTTTAAAATTATATAAAATAGTAGTAAATATATTTTTTAACTTTAATTTTAGCAAAATAATTAGGCAGAATTATTGATAATTCTCTAAAATATGCAAAAAATCTCTCCTTCATTTGTTAATGAAATTTTGCTCTCGAGCAAAACTGCAAACACTGAGGTAAACCCACTTATCAGGGAACTGCCTATACATTTGAGTGTGACCTTTAAATCAATTCATCTGTGCTTTTTCCAAGTAGGCTTGTTTTACAGATGCTTGGACCCTAGTAGCACAGCTGGTCATCTACATTGCAAAGACTGCATCATACACCATTTTAATACATTGATCAAGCTGGTAACTGCATGTGGAAAGGGGACATATAAGGCTATCAAACCATGTCCCGTGCGACCACTTCCAAGCACCTCATTGTCAGCACCGAAATGCAGGATTCTTGTTCATTATCTACGGAAATGAAATGGTAGATTCTCTGCATTCAGCAGGCATCCATACCTCTAAAATCAGAAAATCATCTGCAGTGCTAATCATGAATAGGTCCCATATTTCTAGATCTAGATTCTAGGGCACATGATAAAGCCTGAGCATTGAAATCTGAGATTCTCTAGCGCAAGTGCAGCGTTCATGTATACGCATGAGATCTGCACCAGAGTGTGACATAATTCAGATCACTCCAATAGTTGCTCTAGTAAATCTGGCATCGGATCCATCTCATTTGGCAAAATGCGGAGATTAATCAAATTTTCCCACCCAATGGCTAGATGACTGATGGTAAGATTGCTCTCGGACTGTTCATTGTATCCCCAAAATTATCTAACTAGATTCATTGGAGGTAGAGTCCCAATAGAAGCATAGTTAGAACACCACGCATGGTCAAAACTAGACCTAGTGTCAGATTCCATATGCAATCACAAAATAAAGTCAAATTGACACAATTGCAGACTAGTCTGACCTAAGACAAATGAAAATACAACCTCGTAAGCATTCGCAATCTTGACAAACAGCTTCCTCGTTTCTGGATCGGGATTTTTATCAGGATGACTGGGCAAAATAGAAGAAAAATGGAAAATTAGACTGCTTCATTTGACAATGCCGAAAAATACTTGAATCTTAAAAAATAAATAAAAACGAACTCACTATTTCAAGGATAGCCTGTAATAAGCCTTCTTGATCTCCGAAGAATTGGCGCTCTGAGAAACGCTGCGAAGCGGGAACAAATTCAGGTAAACGGAATGAGAAAGTCGAAATGGTAGCAGGCTAGCAGCAGTAGCACAGGAATCTACCCGAGAAGATCGTAGCAGTCATCCTCATCGCAGTAAATGGCGTGACACGGAGCAATGAGAACAGCGGTAAGAGAGAACACAAGAACGGCGGCTGCGAACCACCTAAACGGTGGTGGCACCATTTGCTGGTGCTCTTCTATTTCGCTCCAAAGGGAGTTGGCAACTAAGGTTGAAATTGTTCTTATATGCAACGCATTCGGCTGGGCTCAATGGACCGGCTCAATCGTTACGGGCCTTACATGGGCTGCTGTAGTCTGTATGCTAAGTCCCGCTGTTTTGGTCACTGAGAGAGCAAGGCCGAGGCGAGGGCCCAGGGACTCTTCTCCTGCCGTGCTCGCCGTCTCGAGGAGGAGAGGAAAAAAAAAAAGAAAAAGAAAAAGAAAAAAGTAATGGCTCCTGCAGCACCAAGATCCGGAGACGCTGTCTTCGCCACCGTCGACCGCGTGGTGAGTGACTTTTTGGGAACTTCTCCTTACATTCCGATGATACAATCTTCTTCCTCTTTCTCAAGTTTTTGTTCCCCTTCTTCCCGTTTATTGCGATGCAATGGAGAGCAGAACGCGGAGCTTTTCACCCTTACGTACGGAGCGATCGTGAGGCAGCTGATTACAGATCTGGAAGAGGTCGAAGAAGTCAACAAGCAGCTCGATCAGATGTAATCCTCCACTTTCCCTTCGTTTCGTAGCTCTTCGCCTGATCAGTTGTCTCACACTAGGTTCATTGGATAGCTGATGATCAATAGCTGTAAGATCCCACCAATTATTGAAATTTGAATTTAACAAAGACCATAGATTATCTCTTGCCATTACTCATATTACTACAACTGTCAACCTATTAAACTTTTGCAAATGATGAGCTGTAGAGTGGATAAGAAGTTCATTCCCTCCCTACATGAATGCACAGGGATTGGCGGATGATTGGCACTATCAATCGGCTGCATGACTTGGTCTCAGTTTACCATGTTTTTTCTTATTCACCAATTTCATGCTTGGCTGATGCATTTGGCTCGACGGATCTTTTGCAGGGGCTACAACATTGGAATTCGACTGATCGATGAATTTTTGGCCAAGTCTAATGTCTCCAGATGCACTGATTTCAAGGAGACAGCTGAAGTGATTGCAAAGGTCTTTCGCATATTAACAAATTCTCTTTTTTCTATATTGATGTGTGTTTGTTCACTACAGTAAGTCTTTAACAGTTACTAGTTGTCGGGAGTGGATGAAGAATCCTAATTGAGGCATGAACATGGAATCCGGATGGTTTACTGCCTGGGATGGAGTTTTTTATATCACAAATGGCTTGGGAACTGGAAGGAAAAGTGTGAAAAGAGGAAAAATGGTTATTTATGAGAATCAAGATTGATGATGAAAAATATATAGATAACGATGTAAAAAGTAGGATTCTGGAAAGTAGACAGAAATAAATATGTGCCAGAGAGAGAGAGATTTCATCCTAGTTTCCGCATAACAAAACACATCCCTAGGGAGCACCCAGTGAATGAGTTTAATCTTTGTCATTCTTTCATTCATTCATGACAGAAGGGCTCCTAGAAAGAGCTGATGCGTGGAATATATCTCTGACAACTATAAGAATATAAAGAGATATATATTAATTTTATGGATAAAAAAAAAAAAATTTAAAGAGTATTTTTAGCATCTAAACCATCTGAAATATCATTAATATGTAAATAAATGATTTTATAAAGTATTATTACATTCTAATACATATGCAAAAAAATCTAAGCATTTTTTATAATTTACATGTGAATATATATATATATATATTTTAACAAATTTGACCCATGAAACTTGGTCTTTTAAATAAGCAAATGATATTAAATACAATGAATGAGTTGAATTTTTCATCAAGGATCAAAGTCTTAAATTTTGAAGGGGTTACATGACTCCGCTTTTATGTAACTTGCTTACGTAGAAATTTTTTACATAGAAGTGAAACCCTATATATATTTAAGAAGCTCCACAAAGTTATGTTTGGATAGGGACAATACTAATTTTATACAACTAGTAAGAGGATATATCTCCAACCAACCAGCTACTCATCCTTGGCCATTGTACTTTTATTTATTTACTGAATTATTTTTTGGACTTTTTAATGCATTTTGATAAAATACAGATAAATGCTGTTAAAATCCTATAACTTGAAATTTAGATTTGCAATTTGGTTGAAGTTAACTTCTAAATCTCTCTTGAATGTATATTACTTTAATACTTTGAGTCCTTTGATTACTTCTCCATTCGCTTATGATAATTCAAATAACAAAAATGTATTTCCAAGTTAACTGTTGATATAAATTATCTTTGGAATATTAGCAGATAACTATGCCTTTGATTTATATTCTATTTTTACCAATGTTTTGTCAAGATATTTGTTAAAAAAAAATTCCAAAATCATATTTGATATGTGTTTTCAAAGGATAGATTTTCTTTTAGAAATTCAGATGTCTCTCTGACATTATACTGGTCATTTACAGAAAAACTAAAGATTTTGAAAGTTCTATTAATTTTTTTTTTATAAAATATTTTAAAGATGTTGGTGGTAATGTAGCTACATAGAAGTTTTTCATATATCTACAAGTATCCCATACTCTTTTAAGTGAGACCATTGCTTTATTCACGAAAACTAAAGAATTTTAAGTTCTAGGCCTCTTTTGACCATTGTCACCACTCTTTTTTTTTTTTTTTCCTAATTTTTCATGCAGCTGAAATTTCTCTTGGAGTTTGTCCTCTCGGAAGCTAATGGTGTTTAATTCATGCAATTGAGATCATCGCTATGAGAATTTTTCTGATAAATTATTTCCATTTTCTTTTAACATTGAATTATGGTTGCATTGGTCCAGGATTTCATCATTTGACCTTAATGTCCCATGATTATCGAGTTATTTTTTTTAAAAAAGAGTGTGTTTGGGAAGTGATAAAACTTTTAGACGAAAGTTTTTGGTGTAAAAGTTTTTGAAATAGGAGTAAATAATGTGATATGATAGGAGTAATGATGAGGAGTAAATAGGATAAAGTTAAAATGGATGGGTTAATTTTATGGATAGTTGTGTAGAAGTGATTGAAAAGTAAGATAATTGTATGGGAAGATGTGAAGAAATAATTAAAATATAGGATAATTATAGAGAGTGAAAAGTTTTTGATTGAAAAGTTTTGGCTTGACAAGTTTGTAGTGTATCCGAACATGCCCAAAATATAAATGAGACTTATTTAAAATATTTATAAGACTACAATTTGAATAGAAACTTGAGAAATGAAAATTTTCAATGAATTTTAACATTGACACTTGAAGAGTGATGATAGCTTTTGCATGACCATGAAAGAATTGCAGATGTTAGATTTGTAAGACCAGGAAAGGCAGGAAGGATTAAGTTAGACAGGAGAGTATTTTCTGAATTTAATTATATAGAAACTATAAGATGAGTAGGAGATAATTGTTTGGGCATATGCAATGGGAATTGGAACAAGGTCTGCACCAGCCAGGAATGAATTTCTTCAAATTATTTTCTTTAATACAGCAGGCCCAGAAGGACATTGACGACAGACTAGTTTTCAGTCTCATGTAATTATGGTTCATGATTCAAGTCGCAACAACAAATTCAAGCTTTATGCTAAATTAATTCCTCGGACATGGTGTTTTCCCCATTTGCAAAAAGTGTAGTGGTCAATTTCCATTTCCATGGTTTATGTATGGGGAAAGAATATGGTAACTTGCTACATGGAACATGGTTATGAGCTTACCTGACTATATAACCTTTGAACTTTTCTCAAGGCCAGTCAGATGGAATGGAAAGAAACTTATAGGAATGATGTTAGCCTTAAAGAGTAAAAGGCTAAAATAGATAAGGGATGATGATTATAAATATAGTTATAATGGGAAAAGTGGAATTGATGGTAAATGTCAAATCAAGCCTTTGGAAATGGATTTTCCTTGGAATCGGAATCATTAAAATGAACATTCCCTAAGGGAATCAATGCGGTAAGACATGTTTGGTTGCAAAGTCACACCCGTTTGATAGATTTGAATGTGTATTCATTGATATAGTGTTCAGATCTTGCTTGGATGTAGTATATGCAAAGACATAGTTAATGTAGATTCTTTTCCATGCATTTTCTTTCCTCTGGTATATTTCTTTAGTTAAGCATCTGTTTTCATTGCTTATATTCCTCATAGCAGTGCCTATTCAGATTTTTTTATTCCTTTCTCTTGTCTGTTTGCTGTTTATAGAAGTTCCCTAATCAGGCTATATCAACTTACCTATCTTTGGGTTGCTTTTTGTGAAAAAATTCATCTCCTTTTGACATTTAATTTTCAATTCTGCAGTATCATGCAAAATCAATGACTTACCCATTTTATAATAAAAATCCTCCTCTTGTCTGTTTGAAGTTTATAGAAGTCCCCTAATTAGGCTATATCTATATCTACTTACCTATTTTTGGATTGATTTTTGTTAAAAAAATTCATTTCTTCTTTTGGCAGTTAATTTTCAATTCTGCAGTAGCATGCAGACTCAATGACAGTAAAATGTTTTGTTTGTTTGTTTGCTTTTAAACAGGTTGGATTCAAAATGTTCTTGGGGGTTACCGCTTCTGTTATGAATTGGGACGCTGAAGGAACAAGTTGCAGTCTTGTTTTGGAGGACAATCCTCTGGTGGATTTTGTTGAGCTTCCTGATACCTGCCAAGGTCTACACTACTGTAACATACTCAGTGGAGTTATTAGAGGAGCACTGGAAATGGTGAGGTTTTGTTTCTGTCCGCTTATGTACTCAAAGGTTTTGATTATGATGTAATAATTCCAAATCGTTGAATAGGATAAACTCTGCTGCACTTTAGAGTTAACAGTAAGAGGTGCTGAATTTGTCAAATTTGCCTGTGAATTCCATTGTCTAAAATGGTGCGACCACAAAAACAGAACAAATTGTGCACACTTTCCACATTAAACCCTATTTTAACGTGTGTATCTTAAAGCCAAATCAATTAGTTTAAGCTCCTGGATGCGCATGGCCACAAAAAAATGAATGTCTGATTACAAACAAAAATTTCAATGGAAGCGAATCTGTGTTGAACCTTTTCATCTTTCCTATGTCATAATGTTTTTCAAATTTAAAGCAACCGTAAAGGGATTGGAAGAGGGAAAAAGATCTCCACCTCTTTTCCCATCACCAAACTTGATTTTTTTTTTTCCTAGGAAAGAGAGTAATCTTCACAATTCAGTAAATGAAGAACTCAGGTTATTATATATCGAAAGTCACCTGTATTTGCAAAATGAATTCCCTCTGAACGTTGAACTTTATTATAAAAAAAAACTGCATATGCTTTGATCTGCAACCTAAAAGGAAAATAGTATCATAGGGTAACAACTGATTCCAGTAGAGCAGCGCTGCAGCAGGAGATGCTGCCAAAAAGAAACCAACATATTCTCAAAGGTGGTGCCAATTTTAGCTATGCATGTTCAAATTATTTTGAGGCCATGAGCTGGTTGTGCATAATTCTTTGCCCTTTTTATGGACCTAATATGTCTCGACACAAAAAAACACTCACAAAGTCAAAAACAGCAAGCAACAGTGTATCTATTTGTATTCAAGCGCCTGATAGGCTTATACAACCAAACATTTTGTTTCAGGTGTCCATGAAGACAGAAGTAACTTGGGCACGTGATATGCTGCGTGGAGATGATGCGTATGAGTTGCGTGTGAAACTACTGAAACAAGTTCCAGAGGAATACCCATACAAAGATGATGAGTGATGTCGGACATTTTACTGTATGAGATGTAGTTTCATGTACATGCTGCCGATGTATCACTCTGCTAGCTTATGTTCCTTGGCTTCATCGTTGAATCACCATATTTCTTTTCTGTTATCCACATACTTTTACAAACATGGTAAATCTGGAAAAAATTATGCTAATAACTTCAGTGCAGCATTGGCATCAAGAATCTTTTAGCAATTAATTCTCTGGTTATCCTGTTTGCAAGAAGTTACTGGAAATAGACTATAGCTAGAGATTATTGAAACTGTAACTGCTTTCTTTTTTCCCTGGTTAGGAGGTAACATCCTATTGGTTCCTTCTCCAAAATCACCACCAATATTTCACTGTCTTTGTGATGGGGTTCTTATAATTGTTGAATTGAAAGTCAAACAAAGTAGTATTGTAATTCAGGGGCAGCAAGAAGAAATAAAGAAAGAAAAAGGGTTATTATAATTGTTGAATTGAAAGTCAAACAAAGTAGTGTTGTAATTCGGGGGCAGAAAGAAAAAGGGTTATTATAATTGTTGAATTGAAAGTCAAACAAAGTAGTATTGTAATTCAGGGGCAGAAAGAGGAGGAAGAAGAAGAAGAAGAAGAAAGGGTGGTCCACTGCGACAAAATCACATGCAGATTGATGGTTAGTTTTCAGGCCCAAAAGTTGGAAAGAATTGCAGCCTTACTATCATTAGATGGCTACCATACCACACAAAAGAGGAGCCTCCACCCTGATATTCGACCAAGTAATCATGCACTACCAATCTGCTGGACAGATTCAGCCAAAAGTTCCCATGGATATTTAATGACCTCAAGTCTTAATCAGTAAGTCCCTGATGAGTGTTTTGTCATCCATTACTTCAGTGAGAATCTACAAATTTTTTTTTTTTCTTGCAGGTTTAGTTTTAAGAATTCCTTTGTTCTGTGTCTTTTTTGTGCTCTTGGTTTTTAAATGTCAAGATGTTTGGTTGCACCACCCATTGTGATGGCTTTAGGATATTCCACAGTTGAACTCCATGGGTATTGAATACTAAAATGAGAATATATCAGCATATTTAAATCCATATACACAATTTCATGATATGGAAAAATCAGTAAAAACTGAACTCACAAAATATCTCAATAATATTGAAAACGTAATTTTAGCAAGTTGTAATATGAAGCAGGATCACCCGTTTGTTTCCAGGTCTTGAGAAATGGTTGGTTCAATGAATCAATTCCTTTGTGTCCTGATTTGATGTTGATCGGATTTGTCCAGTATGAGCTGCAGCTTGCATTTATTGTCTCAGTCTGAAGCCAACTTGAACAACCCAAATTAAAAAGGTTTGTATGAAATTTGTGGACTTTGGGTTCAATCCATGCTGAATTATCATATTGTTTGGTTTGGCTTGACTCTTGAGGGTAAAAACCCTTGCTCAATAATTCAAAACCGACAATTAAATTATCTTAACTTGGAGAACTTGAAACTATATGGTTTATGTAACTATATTGTAATTCAGGGGCAGAAAGAAGAAGAAAAGAGAGAAAGAAAAAAAGAAAGGAGAAAATGAAAAAAGGAAGAGGGATGGAAATACGATAGTCAGATCTCTCATTTGATAAAGTTCCAAGGCTCAAGACTTCCAGATCTGGCTGGCTATCTACCAAACATGTATGGTGAAGGGGTCCACTGCAACAAAATCACATGCAGATTGATGGTTAGTTCTCAGGCCCTATAGTTAGAGAGACTTGCAGCCTTACAATCATTAGATGTCTACCGTACCACACAAAAGTGGAGCATCCGCCCTGATATCCAACCAAGTAATCATGCACTACCAATCCGCTGGGCAGATTCGGCCAAAAGTTCCCATGGAAATTTGATGACCTCAAGTCTCAATTGGTAAGTCCCTGATGAGTGTTTTGTCATATATTACTTTGGTGAGAATCTAATCTGTTTATGCAGGTTAAGTTTTGGAACTCCTTTTGTTCTGTCTTTTTGTGATCTTGCTTTTTAAATGTCAAGATGTTTGGTTGCACCAGCCATTTTGATGGCTTTAGAATATTCCACAGCTGAATTCCATGGGTAGTGAGGACTAAGAGGAGAATATATCAGCATATTTAAATCTATATACGCAAATTCATGGGAATATATTACCATATTTATATCTATAGACACAAATTCATGGTAGGAAAAATATCAGTAAAAACTGAACTCAGAAAATATCTCTAGAATATTGAAAAATATAATTTTAGCAAGTTGAAGCAGGATGACCCATTCTTTATCAGGTGATGAGATATGGTTGGCTCAATGAATCACTTACATTGATTGTCTACTATGGACATAATCCTGATTTGATGTTGATCTGATTTGTCCAAAATGAGCTGCACCTTGCATTCATTGTCTAGTATGGACTTAGCATAGGTGGAACTCAGTTTGGGTTCAATCTGAAATCGACTTGAACAACCCAAATTAAAAAGGTTTGGGAAGAAATTTGTGGAATCTAGATTCAATTCGTGCTGAATTGTCATATGGTTTGGCTTGGCTTGAGGGGTAAAAAACCCAAGCTCAACAATCCAAAAACAAGAACTAAATTATCCTAACTTGGATAACTTGTAAAGTAACTACAGCATATATTGTTTATATAATTACCAAAATGTATGACATAAACGAACAATTAATAAATTTTTATCTTAGCTTTAACATAGAATAATTTTTTTAAAAAAGTAATAGATGTGTTTTCTAACTGATGAAAACATTAAAAACAATAAGATATTATAAAAAGAAAATCAGTAAATCTCTTATCCAGGCAGTGGAAGAAAAAACATAAAAGAATAATTTAATTAGTTTTAGGCAACCATAACGTAGAAAACAGAAATGAATAATTTAATTATTTTTAAGTGACCATAACATAAAAAGTGTTTTATTTCATATTAACTTTAGATTAAAATGTCAATTATACAGGTCCTACTTTCATATTTCATGTTTCACTGCTGATTATTTATAAAATAAACAAATTTAATGGAGTAATACTCATAACTTTTATTTAACTTAGGGTATATTTGGGAAGCGATAAAATTTTTAGATAAAAAATTTTTGGTGCAAAAGTTTTTGAGTTTGAAGAGAATGATGTGATATGATAGGAGTAATGATGAGGAGTAAAGAGAATAAAGTTAAAATATATCGGTTAGTTGTATGGGTAGCTGTGTAAAAAATGATTATAAAGTAAAGTAATTATACAGAAAAATGATTAAAAATATGGTTTTTATGGAAAGTAAAAAGTTCTAGATTAAAAAATTTTAATTTGTTTTTTTTTTTCTTATTGGCAAATACACCCTTAGTATAATGCCTATATCAGAATTGTTGATCTAACTTGTTCCTTTGAACTATTGACCTGAATTGCCAGTCCAATTTTAGTCTGAATCTACCTCGAGATTTTATAAAATTGGTTTGGTTTGGGTTGAGGTTTTAGAAAATGGTTAATGATTTGGTTCAGCGAATAGTCTGACCTCAATGCAAAACAAACCTTGGGTTGGACAATGTAGAGAGTAGAGTTGAACAGAATGCATGTGACCAGCCATAGATCTCTCTCACTCGTCCAGTGATTTAGTGCCTTTATATCCTGATTTGATGTTGATAAGATTCTTCCAAATCGAGCTGCATCTCTCATTTATTTGCTACAATGGAGATAATTATGCGGAATGCACATGACCAAGCGGCTGGCTTTTCCCTTCCCCACCCCACCCCACCCCACCCCACCCCACCCCCCCTCTGAAAGTTGCGCCTTTTATTGATTGCATCAGGTACAAGGACAATCTTTGATTGCTTCCTGAGCAATAATTTTTCATTTGTCCGTTGCATGTGATTGAAGGTGTGGAGGTTGTGAAATATCCATGATTTCCTTAATATGTTTTTTGCATAACACCTGTTCCCATCTGTCATTATTCTGAGTATGTTCTCTTTGGAAAAGATCCTTACGAGTACTAACCATTCATGAGATCAGCAGTTCTTTTTTGAAGAGTGGTCAGAATCTTGCATATCACAGAAGGAGAATGGGAATACAATCATGCATTCCTAAAATAAGGTCAGTGTAATAATGCAGGGTAATGGAGCCACATAAATAGAATTGTCAGTTCTAGAGCCATATAGAGGGGAGCAAATTTTGATCATATTGACTTGATGTAGCTCCATGATCAACTGAAAACCAATATCCATGGCACGTTTTTCCTCGTGAAAAAAAGAAAAGAAAAAATTATTCATGTAAATGTCTTAAAGAGCAGATTTGACAGATTGCTATTAGGTCAAGCTTTGCCAGGGATCATATCTGAATGATGATTCAATTATTTTCAAGAGACAACAACATGATCAGTTTGGAAATAGCGCAATATCTGGACCAATGAAGGCAATTTCCCTGACACTCGAAGACGACTTAGTCCACCCCTCATGGTCATGATAGCCAAAAATATCTCCACCAAATGTTAGTTGTATTGCATGAAACTGTTCTTCTTTTGTCCTGAAGCTGGTGGCCCCCATGTAGACTTTCCTTCAGTGTCAAATTCTTGGTTTCAGAAAGCATCTCCCAACCTCTATTGATGAGCTGTGGCCTACTGATCATAAGCCCGGAGCGTCTTGTCCAATCAGCAAATTTCAGATGGCTCCAATCTTGGGAATGATTGTTATTCGCCGTTGCTGCCGTGTATGCATGTATGTGTTTGATCATTGGTCCCAGCCTTTGAAGCGCGACTAACGTTGTCTTCACGGTCGGTTGGGAGCACATGTGCAGCCTTGGGTCACAGTAGCAATGACAAGCAAGCATGCAGGCTAAAAAGACATGGACCTGATGTAACCATACCAGCCATACGTCGGATAGGCCTGGCGTTCCTCCTCTTGGCTGCTAGGAAACCACGTTTCATATTGCTGGACAGGGGTTCGCACGCTTGGCCGAGATTTTTCTACTCTACTTTTTCCTGATTTTAACCATTTCCTGCTGGAAGGGTTCGATCTTGATCCCCCATTGGCTGTAGGCCATTTGCAATCATAATTAGCTATAACAACGACAAACTCAGTAGCCTCCAGCCAGCCAGTCATTTTGCCTGACAGGCCCCGGAATATGTTCACAGATCGTGAGGGCGTAATCCTGCAATACAATGCACGTCTTGCATTCGGAACTCGAAAATGTGGTGGTGACCAGAATGCGTGAGTATAGGATGTGCTTGTTTTAAATAAAACTTCTCCGGTGAACTTAGGGGGTGTTTAGGAAGTGATAAAAATTTTAGATTTAAAGTTTTTGGTATAAAAGTTTTTGAATTGGAAGAAAATAATGGGATATAATATGAGTAATGATAATGAGTAAAATAAAAAAATTAAAATAGAGACTTGTTATATGAGTAGTTGTGTAGAAATGATTGAAAAATAGGGTAGCTGTATAAAAAGCTATGAGTAAATGATTAAACCCTTAAGCATCCGCATCCATTCCGGGCTTAGGCTTTGTTGGAAGCAGCTGTGTGGTTTGCGTTTGAGCCGGTGGAGGAGCGCCTGTGGACTGTGGAAAAGCGCTTTCAGAGGCTAATGTCTTTTTGGAAATCGTGGAAAAATGCTACTATAGCAAAAGTGCTTTGGATCTCATGTAACGTGGGGCCAGACGAAGCCTGTTTGGCCCGTATATAGCGAAGTGCTTTAATGTCCGAAAATGAGCATGTTAAACCATGAAAGGTGTTTGACAGTCTTGAGTAACTATATGTTCACCAGAACAAATAGCATTGAGAAAAATCTTTTATGAGAATCTAGAAATCCTAACTTTTCAAAAAAAAAAAAAAAAACATTAATAATTTTAGTTTTGCTTATTTTATAATGCATGGTCAAATAAATCCTTTGTCTACTTTGCCCAACCTACGGACTCGCATTCCCACCGTTCAATCAATTACAGGCCTAAGCAGTTGATACTGAGATGGTAAAAATAAATAAATAATGGTAATAAGTGTAGCGAAGTTCGATGGATGGACTGTGGACGTCTTCCCTTCCCAGTGGAAACGGAAACGGAAACGGAAACGGACGACGAAAATTACTGTTGATGTTACAGTGATTTTGTAACAAAGACGAGTATGGAATTGTCTTTTCTAGCTAGCTGATTCTTAAACACACCCGCCTATGTAAAACTGGGTGGAGAATCGACCCGACCCGATTGGGAACAGTTTGCGCACCGTGCACCCTTTGGGGCTCAAGAGTTAAGACAACTCCTTGTTCGGGTCCCATCCCGTTTAAAACTTGCACCTACAACAACCCCTCGGCATCGGATGCATCCTGTCTATTCCTTGGAGTTGGGGAGGCCAGCCGGAAAATGGCCCATCATATACATGAAATGCGGCTGGGCGTGGTTGAGACTTGAGAGGGAGAGGGTCATAAAGCCGCCAATCCATCCGCCATCTCCAGTAATTAATAATTCCTTCCTTCATAGAGGAAATATCTGGATTTTTTTAATTTTTTTTTTTTTTTTTTTTCGGTTTTTAACCTTTTCTATGTTTTTCAAGTGAAGTTTAATTTCCATCCAAGCAATGATCATCAGTGGATGTACAAAATATCTTGTGGCACCATTGAATAATTACAGGGACATTGCCACATCCATCCCATCGGTTTCAGCCCAGTCCTTTGATTGATACCTCCCCATGCAATGTACATCACTTGATCATTTTCTGCTTCTGATGATTATTGGGAAGACTAGGGTCAAAATAGGAGCCAACCCCCACCAGAAACATTACCCCACTTTTGACACTTTTCTAATCTCATCATCCTCGAGTGCGGATCGTCTGTGGCTTATCCTCATACATTTTTTGTTTGCGGCTAATAATAAGCTCCCACGTTCAGTAACTTCTTCCTTTTTTTCTTTTTTTCTCCCTCAGCTTTTCAGGTTGGCTTGACGAGAAGTTGAGCGAGAAAACGAATTTATAAGAAGGCTAAAATTATTAACTATATCATATGTACGTATATGTAATTTAATATCGGTCCAGCGTCTATGAAACTCCTTTTCTATATAACCCCCTCTATATTTAAAATCTCAATGGTTGATGGAAAATCCACTCAATTTATCGTGTTTAGCATCATTTATAGTATCTTGAAATTTTTTTTATTTATTTAGCTTTACTATATATGGGCCCCATTTGTAAATGTGAAAAATCAATGTAATAAAATGGGTTAATACTAAAATATCAATTTTAAAGTAATTTTTTAACATCTAAACCATCTAAAATATTACTAATATGTGGATGAATGATTCTATAAAATATTATTACATTTTAAATACATGTATAAATGGAACGAAGCATTTTTCATAATTTACACAAGAATATATATTTTTGAGCAAACGTAGCCTATGCACATATTTGATTTGAATGAAACTTAGTCTCCTAGATAAAAAAAAGTGATGTTAAATACAATGAATGGATTGAATTTTAAATCAATGATCAATATCTTAAAAATTAAGGGAGTTACCGGGGACCGACTACATAAAAGCGAAGCCCATTTAAAATTTTTATAAATAATTTCAGAGTAGTCATTAGGCAACATTCTCATTTAATTCTTTTTGCATAATTTGCAAATATGTCTACATAATTTGACAATAATTACAAACATACTTTCATAATTTCATAAATTACAAATAACTCTACATGGTTTAGTCATAATTGCTAATATACTCAAGTCGTCGCTGCACAATCATTGTGTCGTCACTATGTGAGTATTTATAAATATGCCCATTCCATGACAACAAAATGATGGAGTTGTGATGTTGTTAGTATATTGGCAATTATGGCCAAATTATGTAAAAGTTATTTATAATTTTTGAAATGATATGAATTTATTTTCGATTGTAGTTAAACTATGTAAGTATATTTCCAAACTACTCATTACTTTTCCTTGCTTCTATCTTACTAATGCATATTTGATTTGATTTTATTAATTTATTATTATCATCGAATATATATTACTTACATAAACATCATATTAATATTTTTCAAAATTTGTAGATGAAAATTTCTTTTTATATTATAATAAAAGTGAAATTTACTAGAATTAATTGAATAATACTGACCCAATTATATAAAAATTTTAAATTTATTAATATATGTTCTTTATTATTTTATATCTGTAATCTAAATTTATGAATTTATTTTATTGGTAATTTTTATATTTTCTTAATTTATTTTGAACAATGAAAATTCTACAAACAGATTTATAACTACAACAATCAGATAAGACTTTTTAAATTTGAAAGGGATAATTCCTATTATACCCATAACAATCGCACATAATTCCTAATATACTCATGACGTTTCATAAATTTCTCTTATACTCATAACATTTCACCCTAAATTACTTATATACCCACGCCGTTAAAGACACCTTTATCTATCCTATTGAAAAGACGATATTTCCCTTTTAAAATTTTTCTAATTAAATAACGGTGGTTTTAATGACGTAGGTACGAAAGGAATTTAGGATGAAATGTTATGAGTATAAGAAAAATTTATGAAACATTATGAGTATATTAAAAGTTATGTGCAATTGTTATGGGTACAAGAGAAATTATTCCCATTTGAAGTAACAAATACGTATCTTTAATGGGCTTGCCTGCAATTTTAGTAAACACGGTATTTGTCCACTTGCGCTTGTCAATCTCTCGTTATTTTGAATGTAAAGTGATGTGAAAATCTCACGCTAAGTAAACTTTAAGAAGAGATAGGTAAAAGTACATTGACGTGGCAGCTAACTATAAGCCACAAACAAACTCATCTGTTGCTAAGCCATATTATACATAAGGGCTTGCTTCTAACTAACTAGGTTGTATACACATGGTTCTAAATGACCTTCTTATTTTTTAAGATATTGATAATTAATATAAAATTCAATTTACTCATTATATTTAACATTATTTATTTAGCTACTATGAGAAGTTTTATCTAAATCAAGTGTGTGCATGACCATATTTACTAAAAAAATAAATCTACTTGTATATAACTCAGGAAAAATAATTAGATTCTTCACATATATATTATAATGTAAAAATAATCTATAGAATCATTTATCCATATAATAGTGATATTTTAGATGGTTTAGATGTTGAAATACTTCTTAAAATTTTATATTTAGTATTGAACTGCTTTATTATATTGGTTTTATACATTTGTAGATAATTACAATAACATCAAACCAATGAAAGATTCTCATGATGATATAAATCATGGTAAATATGATAGATGGTGTGGATTTTACATCAATTATTAAAATGTTAAAAATGAAGAGAATTAGATGGAAAAAAAGTTTTATACAAGCGTACCCCTATTAAATATATATACATAAAAAGGGGGGGGGGGGGGGGGGGGGAACAGTATCTGGTGCTCTTATTTGTGCTGGCCCGTCGGCAACTTCAAACCCTTCAATCCTAATTCAACAGCTGTTTTTCATCCAACACATCCCTCCTTTCGTTTAGATGGAAGGGGACAAAAAAAAAAAAAAAGGAAAAGCATTTTCCTCAACCAAAAACATTTCTTGTTGCTTTTTTAAAAAAAAATTCTTTTCGGTTCTAAGTAAATAAGAGTAATGACTAAATGCATAATATGTACAGAAAGTTCAATACACAAGGAGCTTTGAGTTTTTTTCGATTTTTATTTTTTTTCATTTGTCTATAGAATTATATGTAGTTAGTTCATATATCAAAATTTATCATTTTTAATATACATTTGTATTTAGTTAATATATTAAAAATTATAATTTCTAATTTTTATTTTTCTGATTCAAAAGTCAACCATTTTAACGTTTATAAAAGTGAAAAAGCAATTTTATAAATATAACTCTTGTGAATCCGCAAAAACATTTCTGCTGTATCGAATGGTTGACCTGTCTGTTTTTCAATTGGCTTTTGACGTCTCTCCTCATCCCTTACATCATTTTCCACCAATGCCCACGAGCAGGACCCATGACGGCACGAGAACCAAAAGAGAGGGATGATCTAGGGCGAACGCGGGTGCGTGTAGGTGTGAATGAGAGATACAATAATTAAAGAATTTTTGTCAATATATCAACAAAATTTTATCAATATTATATCTACGTTCCTAAGTTTTTCCAAATTGTAAATATGCCCCATAAAATTTGCATTAATTTGTAAGCATGTCCATTTCGTAATTATACCGTTAGATTTTTCGTAAAATGACAATAATACCCTCTAAGCTAATATTACCTTCATAATTTTTATATTATAACCATATTTTTAAAATAATAAAAAATAATAGTATAAGTAAAATATATAAAATAATAAATAACAAATATATTTACAATAATTAGAAACATTTCAAGTGTATTACTTAGTTTGAAGGACATTTTTGTTATTTTACAAAAATTTAATGGTGTCCTAATTGAAAGGATACACTTATAAATTTATGCAATTTTTGTGAGCATATTTATAATGTTGGCAAACTTAAGAGTATGAATGTAATATTAGTCAACCTTTGTAAGAATATTCGCAAAAATTCCATAATTAAATGTTATGTAAAAAGTAGTGGCCTTGTTATTCCATTCTTCTGCAGTACACTTCTTTCAGGTGGGATGAGGAGGATGAAAAAATTATTAAAAAAAAAAAGACGAAAAAGGAGAGAGAGTTCTTCTGCAATACACTTCTTTCAGGTGGGATGAGGAGGATGACAAGATTATTAAAAAAAAAAAGACGAAAAAGGCGAGAGAGAGAGAGCATGGTACATGTCATCGCAGGGTGAACTATCACGTGAAATGATCCTGTTAGCCCGGGCTAAGTAAATGCTTCACTTAGCCCACCTCAAAAATCATATTTAAAATAATTTTTTTTTCTTCATAAACTTGTTTATCTAAGTGTATTTAATATATAAATCAAGTTATACCATTTTTGGATATGTGTATATATATTTTTATATTTTTAAAAATAAGGGTATTTTAAATACATATATACATATAGATGTTTAAAAATCTCAAAAAAATAGATAAATATATTCAAAAATGGTAAAACTTAGTCTGTATGTTAAATACACTTAGATAAACAAGTACATGAAGAAAAAAATAAAAAAAGTTGTTGTAAATAGGTTTTTTGAGGTGGACTAAGTGAGACATTTACTTAGCTCGGGCTAACAGGATTACTCCTCAACTATCACACCCCTGCAACAAATCACGCCCGGCTGCTCTCCGCCCGCATTTGTTTAAAATGGTCGATGGTGTCAATTCAGCATTGAAAGGTTGGAGAAAGCAATAGGTTTTATTTGAGAAGTCATCCTGTTAGCTCGGACTAAGTAAATGTCTCACTTAGCCCACATCATAAATCCTATTTACGACAACTTTTTTTTAATTTTTTCTTCGTGCACTTGTTTATCTAAGTGCATTTAACATATAAATCAAGTTTTACCAATTTTGGATATGTGTATATATTTTTTTTAGATTTTTAAAAATAAGGGTATTTTAAATACATATAGACACATAGATGTTTAAAAATCTAAAAAAAAATAGATAAATATATTCAAAAATGGTAAAACTTGGTCTATATGTTAAATACACTTAGATAAACAAGTGCACGAAGAAAAAAATAAAAAAAATTATTGTAAATAAGTTTTTTAAGGTGGGCTAAGTGGGACATTTACTTAGCCCGGGCTAACAGGATTACTCCTCATTTTATTTTGCCCTTGATTTTGCACATCTATTTGTGTATTTGAATTTTTAGAGTAGTAGAAGTTATTTGTTCCTTCTTTTTTTTTTTTTTAAAAAAAGGGGATTTTGCGTCCATACCTTAAAAAGTTTGGCGAAAATTATAGACGTATTATGGCTCATGCAAGGTTTTGCTTGAAATTTTATGCCTATCATTTAATATTTGAAAAATGATGAAAAATATTTATAAACAAAAAAATTATAAACTAAAAAATACTTTTAAATATGATTTTAATGTGAGCAATAATTTTAAATTTTTTTTATATACCCTAAGTGTTATATTTGCAATTTCATATGAATCTTATATATACGAATATAAATTCTATAAAAGTTATGATATCCTGGCAATTTCGACTAATGTAGATACTATGAAAAAGCATATGAAGAAATTCGAAATGCGAAAACGAAATGCAAGATCATAATCAAATAAACATGAAATAATAAAAATAAAGTATGTATGCTACCAAGGGTGCACTTTCGTGATAACTCATTCTGGTCATGAGTTTAACTCTCTCCTCTCTCATTTAGGTGGTGTGAGAGTTTTTTTTATTTCCTCCATTTAGTGGAGGTACTTGCAGTTTTATCCTTATATGAGATGTTATTGAAATTTTTTTTTTATTGTGTGAGAGTTATGAATATGCTTAAATGTAATATAAGTTACCATGACGTATATAAACATCTATAAAAAAAAAATAGGGTATGTATTTTTTAAGAAGAAATTAGAAATGTAGATAATGACATAAAAAATATAATTTCTTTTGGAAGAAAGATAAATGTCACCTAAAGAAAAGTTACAACTAACAAGCATATGCACTTGCTTCCATGACTATGGCCTTTTTTTTATTTTTTATTTTTTATGAAAAGGAATGACTCTACCCCGACCCCCCCCCCTCCCCCCATTTTTTTTTATGTTGTGAGCATTGTGCATGTGATGATTTATAATATCAAATGTATTAGTGTATATAACATGAATCGAAAAAAAAGCGTGTGCACCTAAAGTCACAAGCTTATATTAATGACGAGTAAATAATGATAGAAGAGATAAATTTCATCAACAATATTGTTAATCAAGAAAAAATAAATTCACTTGGATAAATGAATGTACTTATAAAATAAGGGTGTCCAATCATACCAACTTTAATTTGCTCAGAATCTCTGAAAAACAAAAACTCTAATTTGGTCGGTGATACATCGATCGAGATTGGCAGTGCACAGCTCGGAACAGACGAGCGCACGTACCTCACCCTTCAATAACGCGGCCTCGCCTTCGCCGGTTTGCCCGTGAAAGTTGAAACGTGAAATAAAAATAAAAAGGTTAATTTAAAAAATATTCTCTGCCTTTGTTATTAATTATAAATATATCTACTAAGTTTGAAAACTTTCGTATATACTCAGTAAGTCTAGGTAAAATTTTATCTGTACCCATTCTGTCAAACGTAATTGAAAATCACTGTTATTCATTATAAAAAATGTTCAAAATGCTCTTATTATTTAATAATAATAATAATCATTCTCTATCACAGAAATTAAAAGGTATGATGAAAACTCATTTAACTTGAGAGAGAAGCTACGTAGAATGAGTTCTAAGGGTCCGGGTATAACAACGACGACAATGGATGATAAATCAATTTGAAATATTTTGAAAATTTAAAACTATTAAATGTTTCTAATTGTCATATTGGATATATTTAAAATCAATAAAATACTGAGTGGATATATGTAAAAAATTTTAAACTTAGTGGATATATTTATAATTAAAGTCAAAGATAGTATATTTGAAATTAACCTAGATAAAAAAAAAAGTCACCGTCCAAAAAAAATGCAACATCATAACCTTCCATTCAAGTTTTAAGCAGGAGTAGATGAACTTCACCGAACAGCAGCCAACTCGTTCAAAATTTTTAACATTGGGCATATTTTGAAACACACGTAACCTTTTAATTTAAATTCTTTATCTTTTAAAATTATCTATTTTTTAATTATTTTTTGCTTCTTCTTATACAACTATCATACTTTTAAATCATATCTACGTAACTATACATACAACTAACCTATTTATTTTAGTTTTATTTTCTTTACTCTTCATAATTATCTTATCATATCAAATCATTTTCTTTCATTTCAATAATTTTTATACAAAAAACTTTTCGTTAAAAGTTTTATTACTCACACAACAATAAGGATAATTTGAGTACGTGAGGAAGGTACTCTAAGTGCGACGTATCGAGACTACTGTCTCTATCAAACATTTTGAAATCTGAAATTTCCGCTCTCATTATTCTACATACATCCACGTCAAATTTTTATCATCCCTTGGAAGGATAATTGAATTGAAGCTGTTGAAGAATGCCTGCAAATTTGGCGGATATGTTTAGCATTTGATAGCACTTTTGAATGTATTTAGACTCCCACTTTTCAAGGGAGACATTGCACATAAACAACCCACATCTAGTGAGTTTTAAAACCACGTCGACATTGTGTTGGCCATTGTCGTGTACCACTAGGGCAATGCCCCGGTAGCAATTCTTGAATCAATATTTTAATTTAGGTGAGAAGTCCAACAATGTGAAGTAGCAGTAAGAAACTATGTGTACCACATTATTCGTACGTTCATGTGAATATTAGTTCTTTAAGTAATGATTTAATTTAGATGAGCTTATCTTATCTTATCCTAAGTGATATAAGCTTAGCTAATATTGTCTTATCCTAAGCAGTTATAAGATTATGATATTTCAAAAAAAATTTGTTGCTATAATAAGAATGAGGGAGGCATCCCTAGTTGTCTATAAAATTTTAGGGGAAAGCTATAGCCAAAAACTCTACTATTTTATTTTAATAGAAAAAAGGGTTGTAAATCAAAAACCGAATAGCCAAATATGAAAGTAGAGAGGAGAAATTTTGAAATGTGAAACCGAAAAGTATGAAATTTGAAAATAGAGAGCCGGATAGGATTTATTATTTAGATATTTTTTAGTCCGACCTAACTCTTTTTAATAATATTGATTCAAGTATTTGGAAATTATAGGAGATATTTGCAAATAGACCCCTCAAAAATTTATAATTTATGCACATAAATTTTTTGATAGGCGATGCACATAATTTTTGATTTTGCAAATAACTCTTTACTTTTCAACTTCTATTTGGAAAGACCCCAGAACCGATTATTAGATTTTAGAATTCCCAAAAAAATAATTTAAACTTTATCCAAACGTCTTTTCTACAATGAATTTATACGAGTTAGGGTCTATTTGTCATAGTTTGTATATGTTGAATAAATATCTTGTGGCATTTCACAAATAAAATCAAAGAATTAGGGTTACTTGCAAAATTGAAAGTTATGGGATCAAAAATGACAAAATTCAAAAAGACAGTCATTTGCAAATATCAGAACTATAATTGTTCAACCTTTTTTGGTGGACCTTATATAATTGACGGCCCACAACCTCGCCCTTTGCTTTCATCTTCTCCTCGTGTCAGCGTAATTTTCGTGCCATCGCCTAATCGGTGATGGGCCCCGGCATTTTTACGGTCGGGATCTGCTTCCCTTTTTTTCCCACGTCTACGGCTGATGCCTCACCCCAATTGCGAGTGGGATGGGTCACCACGCGCGCTGAGGAAGCTGGTTGAGGAAGCCGTGCCTTGCGCGGTGGGCCACACGTCCATTGGTTGAGCTGGCGATATTGTGATTAGGCCTTTCTAATAAAATATATCCTCGCCATCCATTCATGTCTTAAATAAATTTTGTTGTTAGTTAGAAGGAAAGAAATCACAATGAATCCACAGGAAATAAAGGAAGCAAAATAATGTGGGCAATTAAGAGATACTAATCTGAACCACATGCCACTAGCGTAGGTAGTTGGGAGTTGTTTCTTCGGTGTGGTCTTGGGTTCGGGGTTATATTCTCTTATTTTAATTGTAGGGTTGTGTTATTCCCCTTATTATATTTGAAAGCATGTGGTTTTTCTATTGATATTTGAGAGCTTATGTTTGTTTTCTTTTAGAAAATTATAAGAATTGTCTCAATGCTTAATTATAATATGAGTTGAGATATGATGTAAAAAAAGGACCAATAAAAAAAGAAATACTAATATGAAAAAAATATTAGATTCCATATCTATAATTTTTTTTTAGAAAAAAAGCGAGCAAGCCATTTGAAGCATGGGAGGCTTATTTGAAACATATTCCTATGAGAGAGCTTATAGTAAAATGAGATATGAGTATGATAGAGTTAATGAAAAGGTCAACGGAATTGTTTTGGATGAATTCCGCATATACTTAAAAATTTTATCTCTAATTTCATTTATATTTGTAAATTTTTAAAATTTTCAAATATATTTATATATTTTGTCTAAAATTTCGTTCATATCCATGCTCCAGTGTAAAATGAAAAATATATCCAAAATGTAATTATGAATTTATAAATAAAAATTTGTGTAAATTAAAAATGATCTATCATGTTTAAAGTATGATTCTATAACTATAAAAATAATAAAAATTCATTTAAAGTGAATTTTTAGCTTAAAGATATAATTAGAATTTTAAGATATTTGTTATTTCATAAAGAATCACAGATGTGAATGAAAATGCAGGCAAAATATATGAATATATTTGGAATTTTTAAAAGTTTATAAGTGAAAGTAAAAATAGAAATAGAATTCTTTGATATATGTCTTAGTTTCTTCCTGCCCAGCGTTCCAATATAGGACATTTGTATAAAAAAAAGAGATTTTATATTCAATTTAGTGAATCATGTGACCGTTACAAGGCAAATTACCAATACGAATTTTTTTTTTGAGAAAGACCAGTGCAATCTATTTAATCATTGTTAAAAGTCAATATAGTTAATTTTCTAGCTATCCTACTTTCCCTATTTTTACTATTATATTTCAATTATTTTGTAATACTTTTTTATACAAATGTCCTATCTATTTTCATTTTATTCTTATTTTACCCTCATTATATTCATTTCATTTTATTCTTATTTTACCCTCATTATATTCATTTCATTCCATTCCTAACTTACCAAACACCCATGAACATAGAAGAACATTGATAGGCTCAATTAGTTTAAAATAAGTACAAAACGTAACAATAAAAAATATTTGTAGTAATGAAAACGCATGATTTTTATGAAAAGATCGGTTAAATCAATTATGAGAAATAAAAAAAATCATCGGAAATTAATTTCATTCAACCAATAATTAAGCCCTTTAATGGAAAACGTGAGTAACAGTAAAAATTAACTAAAGTTAACATGAGGCAAAAGAAATTTTCCTTTTTATTATTATTATTATTATTTTGCAATGGACTGATTAGGGCAGGACATCTAAAAATAATGTTCATTATTAGTGGCAATAAATCCGTATTAAAGATATGTAGATAACAATAAAATAGATAACTTTCTTAAAAATATGATTAACAAGAAAATAAATTAATCAGATAAATAAATGTCTTGTTGAAATTAATAAGGTTGTCCAGGGACCAGACATACCGAACTTGATTTGTGTAAGAGATTTGGATGGATTCATGGACCATTAGATTCACATCGGATAGACTTTAGGCAACCGCTGATACATACACAAACACAAGACCTTTTGTCAACTAACTGGCTATCGTTGGTCCATGTCCCTCTCATCACCTCTCCTTCAACCATGTCCCTATCTTCCTTCTAATTTTTCTGCTCGTCTGTCCATCTTTTTCTCTCATCATTGGAGAGATGATCAGCTGCATTCCTTTTTCTCTGATATTTTGAGCAGCCGCGTGTTCTTGTTTTAGACCAGAGAATTTCCGTCCGTTTATGCAATGTATCTTCCCATCTTCATCGAACAAATATGGAATGATTGAACTCTGGGCGACACACACACCCCCACTTATATATATGTCCCATGAACACCGGGCTCTTTCACTCCTCCCATTCATCTGCTCTATATTTTTCTTCCTCCCTCGCAGCCAATTCAGTCCTCGAGTAAGTTTACTTGTTTTCATAATTAGTTTCGCTTATTCCTCATTGATTCATGCTAATAAATTATTGCGCTTTTTCTTCTCATTTTCTATTATATTATTGATGACATTGCAACAAATGTTGGTATGAGCATCATTTTTTATTTTTTTTTAAATTTTATTTCATAGAAGGTAACTTTAGCTATAAATAATGAATCTGGCTACATATATTAGGATGGCTGCATTTACTCAAATGAAGCTAATTTTTATATTTTATGCAACTAAAAGTAACATTTAATGCAATCATTTATATTTAACTGTAAATACTAATAAATTTTAATTGCAAAAAAGTAGTCGTTTCTATATATGCATATTGTGGCAGTGTAGCTCCGCCATTGACTGTTGCCTAATTTCACTTCCTATTTCATTCACTCTAGGCACTTGTTTTGGGTGTGTTATTTTTCATCAACGATCACCATGTACTGAAATAGAAGTAATTAAGATAATGATCTAGCTTACCTTGACTAGGGCTTTGTGGAATTGATGATTAATTAATTAATGGGGGCGTAAAGCTAGTATCCACTACATTCATTTTACGTCGGCAGTGTGAACTTTGTGGAGTGGAAGTTCTCCGGCTATTGGTGGGACCAACCATTCATATATATGATTCAACCAGCACTCCGTTGAGTGAATGATTCTTTGACGCTGATACCTTCTATACATGTTGGGCTGATGATATATGTATGAAAATGAAATTTACGTTGTTTTATCCAAAGGTCGTCAGATCAGAAAGTACGTTTGCCACAATTTAATTAACACGCTACAACCCCCCCACAATTAATTATACGATTCCACTACGTCATGCATGCTTCATAGCTTGAATTTAGACCTCTCAACAATTGTTGATATTATTGCTATTTATGTATTTGGTGACTAGGATACTCCTAAAAATTCGACATTGGAATTATGGTGTCCCCACAATTGTGGACAGGTCTGTAGAAGGTTCATGTATTTATATATGTATGGCAGTATGGCCAATGGGCATTGTCGTCCATACGTAGGACATCCTTGCTGGGCTGGTGTTTCTTTATAAATATATATATTTTTTATGCTCTCAAGTATCTGAAGATATTTTCGCGTCGCTATCTTTGATTGCTGTAATTCTTCTAACAGTTATAATATAATATAATATATATATATATATATATAATATATTCGTCCATTCCTTTGACCGTAGTCTCCCAGAAATAAATTGTAGTAGAATAAATTAAGAAAACATCAAGTAGTGGAAGCAGATATTGTTGCTATCTGCATGGCATGAAAAGTTGGTTCTTCTTTTTGTATTTTTCTACCCCTGAATTTATGGGAAATGGACCACTCCGCTTGCCGACATGGTCTATTTAGCGAGTGATCAGATATATATCAGCCGCTATAATCAATATATATATATATATACACAACACAATTATTAGTTATTTATTATTATTTTCATCTCAGATGTTTTACAACTGTCAGGTAATTGGAGTACCGTTTGGTCAGTATTTTTTCCGGTCATTCGAAATACGAGTTCTGGCGTTTTCCTTGGCCGACTTATCTGATGTTGACGTATTGCGTGCGTCAGCCAACAAGAAGAGCTGCATAAGCGCGTGGTTTAGTTGTGGCCTTGTGGGTGCCGGCAATCCTCGGGCAACTGCTGAATATTTTGCAGGTAAGTTTTTATTTTTAAGATAAATTTTAAGTAAAAGACATTAATTAGGGTAAGATAGGTTTTAAGATTCAGATATCCGAAAACTGGCTCAGATTACTAATATATATTTAAGATATTTTATAAAATACCTTTTATACTAAAACATATAAAAAATTGTTTAATTAATTTATTATTTTATAACTTGAATAAATACAGTTCAAGAATTATATTATTACCATATTGATTATAGGTTTTAAAGTAATATTTGTAATAAGATTAGAGTTTTTAAATATAATATATACAAATTATTTTAAAAAATCAAGTTTAAAATTGACTTGACTTAAAATATGATAAGTTAATAATTTTTGAAATACGTTTTGGAACCTTACCCGACATAATTTGCATCCCTAAATTTATTTAATTTTGACTTATATGGCAATTATATTTTAATGGAGCTTTGCACTTCACTAAGTGTATCTTATGCATGTGTATACTTGATCGCAACCTACATATATTTGGGCGCCGATTTACAGCCCGACACATTATCTTATACACGTGTATACCTAATCGCAACCTATATATATTTGAGCGTCCATCATCAATAGCAGGACACATTGTTGAAGTCATGCGTCCCGCTGTAGAAATTATTCGCTTTACTTTTTTAAGGGTGTGTTTGTTTAATACAAAAAAGTGTCAACTAAAACTTTTCACTCTCCATAATTACTCTATTTTTTAATTATTTTTTCACATTTTTCTATACAAACTACCCTACTTTTCAATCATTTCTACACAACTACCCATACAATTAACCTATCTATTTTAACTTTATTCTCTTTATTCCTCATCATTACTCCTATTATATCACACCACTTTCTATTGATTTGACAGCTTTTACTCTAAAAACTTTTCATCAAAAGTTTTACCTCCAACCAAACACACCCTAAATATGCAGATTTCATCTATATCTTTTTAAATTTGATAAGTTTTTATAATAGAGTATCTGTCTTCTCAGATCAAATTTTTCTATTTTTAGATATATGTATATATTTATTTTGAATTTTTAAATATAGAAATATTTAAGTTATTTTTAAAAAATTTCAAAAAAATATTTTTAGACCGTCTGAAATGATCAGCCGGATATTGTTTTGAAATAAAAACAAATGAAAAGAAAGCGAAAATATGTCTTAAAAAATAATTAACACTCCTGTCCTCAGAGTCAAGGATCGGCGCCCCCAGGCATCGAACTCTTCGATGTCTGTCTTTTGCCTGCGCTTATCTTCACCTCTCATCCATCAATCTTCTCAATTTTCAAAAGAAATCCTTGAATAATTAGCACTCCTACCTGATTTGATGATGCCCCAATTATGGAATTAAAAAGCTACACGTATGTACTGCCATAATCACAAAAAATGGGAAATCGGTCTCCCATATGACCAAATTGGGTGGCATATCAAAGGCCCATTATAAAAATGGTAGTGACCGATGGCCTCTCTAGTAGTTTAGCTGCGGAGAAAAATTGCTTATACAGATACATAAGTAGGAATTTGGGAAGCCCGCATATGACGGCCGGTAAAGATTCCAACTAGAGTATGAGATGTTCGGACTTCGAGTAGTGGCACTTGAGGAAGGGCTGGCCATGTCATGGAAAGTGGTTTGTCCGGTCATCTCTTCCCTTAAGGTATATCTCAGTAGAAGGATTGCTAGCTGTCATATTTTTAGAACATCTTCAACCATGTGTCTGTTAGCAATTGCATGCCTACTTAAATAACGTCCTAACCCCTGAAAGATTCACTTACAATTGTAGAAAACCTCCCACAGAAGTAGCAAGGTCTTCCACAAAGGCAGTCTCTGCGAGAATAGACAGGTATTATAATGTCTTTCTTCTTCCTTTGTAAAAATATACCTTTTTTTAAACCTTCGTGAAAATATATTAGATATCTGCTTTTTATTATTTTTTTGATAAAGGATATCTGCTTATTATTAATTGCTTATATATTTTGAAAGAGCGGTTCATGGAAAAAATTTCATTCCAAACTCCCTCACACTGACTTTAAAAGATTTACGCATGAAGTTAGTATGATTGGCAAAAAGTTCTATCTTTAGTTCAAGAAATCTGAAGTTACAGTTTCTGCCATGGAGTTTATCTTCTATTGTTTGGAGCATTGTATCAACAACTACTTTATTCGAAGCAATGTTAGATTTATACTCCTAGAGTCAAAGATTGAAATTATGTGCTTGTGTTAAGTCGTAAATACAAGAATAAACTTCCCACTTGAACTTCGATGTAAGTTGGATTATTCCATTATTATGATTCTAGGTACAAAAGGTTGAAATTTCACCATGCATTATGCACACACAAGATGTCGGCTTTAATTCTCCAAGTCATTCTCGGAGAACGTGGACTTCTTATCAATGTTTTTTCGCAACTGGATAAAATATTTTATATGAAATTTATTTGTCTCAGATCTAACATCTTAAAACTAATAAATCATAGTTGTAGATATGTAATATTTTCTTTCGGTTTTCTTTGTAATGGAAAGGGAATAAACACGTCTTCTATTTTTTTTGTTTTAAATTTAAAAATCTTAGTTTATTATTATTATTATTCATATTTTGTCATTATTTTCATCTAAAAAGGTTATGATTTTATGATAGGCGGTATTAATTTGTAGTCAAACGCAGCAAATATTTTTTGAAAAAAATTGAACAGCCCACTATTAAACTTCTCTCGATAAAATTTATGGTTGCAAAAGGTTAATTTCTAGTTGCTTAAGTTACACATTCTTTGGTGTGAGAACTTAACAAGGTGGCTATATGCGTTTGGTAGGATGGGCAAAAACTTTTTCGAAAAAACATTTGCATGCACTTTTACATGTAAGTATTTTACTTTTCAATTAGTTTTATACATTTTTGTATAAGTATCCTACTACTCCATTATTTATACTTGTATTCTATTTTGCACATTCGTCCCTATCACTATCCTTTTCTCTGAATCACTATTCTTATCTTATAATATCACTTTCTCACATGTTTATCCTACATTTTCTATTATTTATGCTAGTATCTTATTTTTGCAAGCCATACCAGTATCTTTTTCTTTCCTTTTTTTAATATGACAAGTATTCTTTTCTTTTAGTTACCATCTTTATCTTATTACATCACTCTCTTATATTTTTATACATTTTTTTCCTACCATAATCACTCCCCCCTGATTTAAATTGGAAAAAAAGTATTTTAAAAATACAATGTCAATGCATTCGATTGCATGGGTCATAAACCTTCTTCGTAATCATCTAAATTATTCAACTAAAGTGATTTTTAATATTGTAGAAAAATGTAAACAAAAACAAATATAACGAACGATTTAGATTTTAGTAAGATATTAAATTGCAAAAGAAAAACGAGGTTGCATGCATTGTGCAATCGATTGGACTAGAGTATTTTTCTTCAATGATGGGAGTTCACGCGCGACAGCATAGACTACTCCGGTCTACCGAAGAAGTGTCTGCCCATGGTTGGTATATGCGACCGACGAGGGTGGTTTTTGGCCCGTGATAAGCTGAAGCAAGCAAAGCAACAAAAGAGCCAGCAAAAAACCAAAAAGACTGGACCGCTAAGCGTGACAAAGCTTCCTTGATTTCTCCAGGGCCGGGGAGCAAGAATACAAAATTCATTCAATGCACCATAACAAAGAAGCAAGGAAATCGGATGTGCATACGATATACATAGAGATCGATAGATATGGGCAGATAGATAGAGATGACGTGATGGTCAAAAGAAACACGTTCCCTCGCCTCCCCTCCCCCAAGGGGTGCAACTCGAGCTCATAAAATTCGTATTTGTCTCAACTCTAATTCTAATCCTATTTTTAAAATCTTAACTCTAATTATAACTCTAATCCTATTTATAAACTTAAACCCTAATCCTATTTTTGAAATTTGGGCTTGGGCTGAGTTTCGGCTAGAATTCGGGTTGAAATTATTCTTTATATTTGTTATCTATCTTATACTTATTCAACTTTAAATCTATCATTAAAAAAATCAAAAATGATATTTTTTATTTTCAAGTAAAAATTCAAGAGTGTTTAAGAATGTAAAAAAGAAAAATCCCATTTAAACATTTTCTTTATATTATGTAGACTAATAGTCATTTTTCAAAAAAAAAAAAAAAAGACCAGTAGCCTATTTTACAAAATGAAAAGTACATTATTTTCATATCATGCAATTTAATATTACTATCATAAACATATACATAAACATTAATATCTAATTATAAAAAAAACCTTATAATGTCAATCATAATAAAAAATATTCAACAATCATAGTATTAAGTAAAATAAATTATAACAAATTTATTTTAAATAGAATAAACATCTAACTACGAATATAATATTGAAACGACTAAACGATAACATTCTATATAAGTAGATAAGTTAAAACACCAAATAAAACATCTCAAGTTCTAAAAATAGTTTTCATCTTTTTTAAACTACCACTTAACTAAATTTTTTTTCCTAAAAGAAATTATAAAATATTATATTATATAATTAAACTTAAGGAGGAATAATGTTTATATATAATACAAAATAAATATAATATATACAAGGGGAATGTAACTAGATTTATATGGAGTATAAAATAAATACAAAATATATGTGTTATATATAATTCAGGTTCGGGTTTAGCTCAACCCAAGTTCAAGTTCTTTTCAATTCGGGTTCAGGTTGAACCTGGAAAATCGGGCTTTACAACGGGCAGTTTTAACACTGTTTTAATTCAGATTTAGCGGGCCGGGTTCGGGGTTGAGCCCGTCCCAAGTTACACCCCTACCTCCCCCTCCCTCTCCACATTTCGGCCAGCGCAACCCCACATCCCACCCCACCGCACGTGAGTCCACACACCTAAGCAGCAGCCTTCTTTTCTAATTGTTGCTTTAACCTTCGGGCACAGCCCCTGAGTGCTTGAAGATGGTTTGCTGAGACGGTTACTTCCTACGTCCTCGTAGCCGACTTTCGTTTTTGGGTAGTATGTACTATGCACTATGTTGGAGGCGCGTTGCAGGAATTTCCATCTGCTCTGCTCTGCTCTCCTCTCTGTCTTTGATATTGCAGATTTGCAGTTGCATCGCCAGCTATTGGTTGCATTTGGCAGCCCAAGTAACATAAGCCATCGATTTCGAAAGATGCATGCAATTTGCTACGGCGTTGTGATGCAGAGGATTGCATGCATACTCCTCTTCCTCATGCTGTCTGCCCTTGCCTTCTCTGGATAGATAGACAGGTCAAGACCACGAATATCCTCGAAAGGGGCCCACAGACTCTACGGCCCAGTCTTCTTCACATGTGTGCCATGTGATGTCACGTGCAGCTGGGCTTATCTCATTCGCGGGAATTCCACTAGGAAGCATATATAAGACATTATTCCATTATCGTCTTCTTAACTTTCTTGTATTAAAAGTTCGCAATTACAGCACCAAAGCCCTCGTTTTTTCCCCTCTTAACTCAAGAGTTTCTTTCTCTTCTCTCATGTTTTCTCAGAGGCAAGACATGGACTCCGAACCGCCATTTCAAAACGTCTACAAGGCGCTCTTCGACGACTTCCGAGCGAAGGAATACCGCCGCAACGAGAAAATCGCCACAGTCGACCAGGCGTCCGACCTCCCGCTCATCGACCTCGCCCTACTGACGCTCTCCGATCAAGAGAGAGAAGACTGCAAGCGTCGGATCGTCGACGCCTCGATGGAGTGGGGATTCTTCCAGGTTCAGAACCATGGCGTTTCGCGAGAAATCCTCGACGCGATCCGTCGCGAGCAGCAGAAGCTTTTCCGGCAGCCGTTCGAGGACAAGGCGGCAGCCAAGGTGCTTGATTTCTCCCCGGACTGCTATCGATGGGGAACGCCCACGGCGACTAACCTCCGGCAGTTCTCGTGGTCGGAGGCCTTCCACGTGCCGCTGGTCAGGCCCCAGGTCCCGTCGGACGCGGGAGAATTCGGCCCCCTCAGGTCAGTTACTTCGACCTCACCAAGTAATCCTGCCCGTTCATCCGTTTCACGTTGCGTGAATTCCCATCCGTGAACCACTGTAGGCTTTTGAACAACGTGGCCGGGGAAGGGAAACGGGCGGATCGTCCTAGGTTGGAAATTCTACTGCCATCATTTCATGCTGAGAGTAGTAACCGTGATAGTTAAGCACAGTTTGGGCCTGGCAGCTTAGCGGCATCCAGATTCCAAACCTTCCTCCTACAATCGCGAGAGAGACCCTGCATACACGTATACATGTGTGTGGCCAGCGATCTCGCATACATGTGTATCTATGCGTCAACCCCGCGACTTTCGCAGTTCAATGAACGGAACGGCTGAGGGTGGTATTTCCGAATTCAGTCCAGTCGGTGTCGTTTTCTGAGGTTATGAATTCAGTCCAGTCAGCGTCGTTTTCGGAGGTTATCAATAATCGTCCGTACCACCGGCCTGATTTTACAAGTGGCAACTATGGCTCGAGGGTATCAGAATGTGTAGTGTATATGTGGAGAAGGAATAAACCAGTGTGTTGGTTAGGATGCAGATTCGAAGAAGCAAGGGCCGATGATTTTTTGTTTTTAAGTGGGTTTCGAAATGAACAAAACTTTTGAAAGAAAATTTTTTAATATAAAAGTTTGTGAAACATAAAAAAATAATATGATATGATATGAGTAATAATAAAAAGTAAATGTAATAAATTTAAAATAGATAGGTTAGTTGTATGAGTAGTTATGTAGAAATGATTGGAAAAATGGATTGTTGTATATGAAAATGTTAAGAACTAATTAAAAAATAAACTAGTTATAGAAAATAAAAAGTTTTAAATTGAAAATTTTTATATATAACTAAATGTAATCTTAAATGAAAAAAGTTAGATGAGTAAAATGCACAAAATATTCAAAGATGAATGATCAAAGTAAAAAATAAAGATTAAAAGATAAAATAATAATTGAGAGATTGTGATTGTGTTTATTTCATAATAAAAATTTTCAAACTAAAATTTCTCAGTCTAAATCTTTTTTTTTTGCTCTTACAATCACTCTATTTTTAATTATTTATTCATATTTTTCTCTCAAAGCATGTTTGTTAAAATCAAAAACTTTTTAAGCTAAAATTTTTAACTTTCTACAACTATTCTATTTGTTAATCATATTTTTACATATTTCTGTATAACTATCCCCTATCTTTCAATTATTTTTACACAACTACCTATATAACTAACCTATTTATTTTAACTTTATTCTCTTCACTCTTCATTATTGTCTCCATTATATCATATTATTTTCTTCAAATTCAAAAAATTTTCATCCAAAAATCTTATCACTTTCCAAACGCACCCTCAATCTAAAACTTTTTTTCTCTCCGCAACTACTCTATTTTTTAATTATTTCTTCACATCTTTATTTATAGTCATTTCTAAAGAACTATCTATATAATAAACTTATCTATTTTAACCTTATTCCTTTTACTTCTTATCATTATCCCTATTATATCATATTATTTTATCTTATTTAAAAGCTTTTATAAGAAAAAAAATTTCGTTTAAAAGTTTCATCACTTCTCAAACACACCCATAGTATAATTAACTTATGGTCAGTAATTTATTTTTGATTGAAGAAACTTAAAAGTATTATTAGAGAGTAGTACAGACTGCACAACCTAATGAATGAGTATAGCATTTACTTTTAGTTTATCAATTTTGTATAGTCAATTTAATTTCTTCATAAAATGCAGGTGTGCTTTTCGTAATTGGTTTCTTTATTGTTCTCTACTAATTATACTGTTCTAGGAAATGATTCGGGAAAAAAGTATTTGTTGAAATGAATAAGAAAATGGATTGTGTGAGGAGAAAAAAGATTAAATGGACGTAACCAGCGTGAGCACTTAGACTTTTTGAATTTACTCTTGATAAATGATATTAAATATAATATCTTAGTATCTTTCTTTCCGTTGAGGTCTAAGAGTATTTTGGTGGAGGTTTGTATTGGCTGTAAATACTCTCTCTCTCTCTCTCTGATCCATATGTGGCCTATCCTAATTCTAGCTAGATTGAGATAAGGCTATTTTTTAAAAAAATAAAAAGCAAATTAGTGCTACTGAATTAAGTTATATATCATTCTAGACTCTTAAAAAACTATTTGCTTTAAATTATTATTTTTAAAAATAGTTGATATTCTTTTTTTCTTTCACTAAAATTCAGTAATTATTACCCAGCTCAAGACGCCACTTAAGGGAGATTAACAAATAGGTCTCTTAAATTTTTGAAATTTATACTTTTCACCTTTGAAGTTTTTTTCATCATGTCACAGCAGATAGTTTGAACTTTTAGAATATGTATTTTTGGTCTTTACATCAACTCAAAACTTTAAATACTGTTCATAAACTTTAAATACTGTTATTTTTAATTTGAAATTACCATAGTATCCTTTTCATGTATTAATAGATATTTTATTTAAAACCTTTTTTGGCAAAAAAGAAATCATAAAAAAGTGGTTCGAAAATTTCGATCAAGTAGAATAGTCCATTCAAGGTTTAAATAAAACTAAAAAAAGTTGCCTCAGTCATTTTAGGTAAAAAAAATATATGGTTAGGGTTTCAAATTAATGAAGGGATCGAACCATACTTTTTCAAAACTTAAAAACATTTGCCATAAATATAAAACTTAAAGGTAAAAAATATAGCCACAACACTTTCAACATCTTAGTGAAACTTGTTGTCTAGCAACGAACGGGTCGTGGGTTCAAATTCTGCCTCCACAGTAGGGGTAATTTTATAGTAGTCCCCCAGAGTTTTGAGGGTTTTATAATTTCTTCCTTCATATTGTGAAGGTTTTACAATTTCTTCTTCCATATTGTAAGGGTTGTGAATGTACTTGATTGTATTATTAGTTGTCTTGCTGTATAAATTTCAATAAAAAGGTAAAAAATATAAATTTAAAAAACTTTGAAGTAATTAATACATGCCAACTTCCTTAATGAGGTTTGTCGTTTGGGACTCGTTGATTCGGAAAAAATCTCAGTCAAATAGTCACATGCTTGAATTTTGATAGGTAAGTTTATTACGCTTTTGATATGAATAGCTCAAGCTAATCATTTATGTTATTACTTAATTTAATGTCTTATCTAGCAACCTTGGCCCAATGGTAGCCCTTTCTCTCTTGGGACGACTTCACTCACTTTTCATTCATTTTATTCCAACCTCCATGTCAGCTCCTCTATGTTGTTCCTTCCAAGAGTCAAACTCAAGACTTTTAACTTCTATTGACAGGCTTTGGTACTGTTGATATGAAAAGCTTAAACTGATCTTTTTGACACAAAAATCCTTTTAATGTAGTTCTCTTAGTCATAGGTCTGATTAGTTTCTTTCTACTTCTAATCCATCTACTTCGAATTTGCAAAATGGTAGAATTTGCATGGATAAAGGGATTGTTGCTCAATTGCAGTGATGATGTTCACTGTCCCATGCTTGTTCCAATCATTATTTGATGGATTGCATTTCATCGAATGCTAAATGTAATCATTTTTTTACTAAACATAAATTAAAATTGATTTTATAGATTAATTTAGACTAAATACTTATTTGATTGCATATACTTGACTATCTAAGGGTTGTAGCACACCGAATTATGTTTATATTTTTTATTGGTATTATTTACATCATAACATCTTAATATTACAAATTAGGCACCACAATCCTCATCATGGAGAAACATCTTGTAAATACTCTCACTCTTAGAGGAGATAATTATAATACCCTGGTTACAGGAGAAGAAAATACTTACACTTGCTTTAAACAACTTAAACTCTTATTGGCACCATGACACCACATAAAGTTACCACCAAGGCACAACCCTGGTGGCCATCATATGTTTATATTTGAGTACAACAAGTTATTATTATTTGGCTACAACTAATATTAAAATTTGATTGGTTATAGTTAAAATTAAATTTTAGCCACAAAAATGTGACTAATATATAATAACTTTTAATACAAAGATGGTTATCAATATCACCACTCATCAATAAATTTAAAATGGTTAACTTAGAATATTCCGAAGATGATGGTTCATGCACATATTTGTAGTGACAAGTTCATTAGTTAAGAGGACGTTTTGGAACGTGGAATAAGAAAAAATTGATGGATGGGGGAGAGTGGGAGGGGAAATATTTTCAGATTTACATGATTAATATAAAATAGTAGGGCTAAAATTGAAATAAATAGGGTAATTAAAAGGAAAAATAATTAGAAAATAGAGATAAAATAAAAAAAATAAGATAATTAAATTATAAAATCAATGGTCTCGTCCCGCACTCATTAATTACAAAGGTGCGCTAAGCTAACAGGTTTTTGTCCTGTCATGATCACCTTTGAATCCTCGTAAAACAAAGGTCCACACGAAAACAACAACACTAGCTTTTTAGTACAGCCACGTGTGAGAGCAAGGAACACGGAGCATTCGGGCGAAGTGGCATTTGTCTGGTGCACCGCATTTGGATTGAAACCTTAGAATCCGAATGTCACCGTGACTGGCGCACCGCATTTGGGTGGAGTCACGAAACACCCCACATTTCCCTTGTTAGTACTTTGACAAATACACCACAAAATTTGCATTCCAAAGATTAGGATGTGTGTGAACAGTTTGAAACGTTAAGATAAATGAAAATGAATGAGCTTAAAATGAAATTAAATTGTAAAAAAGTACGTAAAACTAATTAAACTAAACTTCCGTCCTTTTTTTTTTTTTTTTTTTTTTTTTTGTGATAGATCATATGTCATCCTGCTTATTGTGTGTAGTACGAATCTCGCAGAGCAGTAATGGACGAGTTCGCCGCAGCGGTTTCAGATTTAGCAAATAACCTGGCGGAAATATTGGCAGAGCACATGGGCCAGCAAACAAACTTTTTTTTGGACAACTGTTCGCCCAGCACGTGTTATCTACGGCTGAACCGTTATCCTCCGTGCCCAATTTCTTCTGAGGTTTACGGATTGATGCCCCACACAGATAGCGACTTCCTTACCATCTTGTACCAAGATCAGGTCGGAGGATTACAGCTTCTGAAAGATGGGAGATGGATCACTGTGAAACCTAATCCAGAGACCCTCATCGTCAACATCGGTGACTTATTTCAGGTAAATCATAAATGGGCGCCCCTTCCTTTTTATCACTCTAGCCTATGGACTTCCTTGTTGCCTCTTTTCCGGGTCGTTTGGCAACATGCAAATATTTTAAAAATGTATATGTCATTTTTCTTTCAATATAATTTAAAATCTTAACTATCTAATTACTATCTTTTTCTGTTATTATCTAATTATTTTTCAAATCTTGCGGAAATGCTATCTTATTTATTTAACTTTATTATCTTTATTCATAATTATTATTTCTTCCATATCACTATTATTCTCTTATTTGTTAATGATTTTTTTTTCTACTTTTACTTTTACAACTTCCCATAAGTTAACTTATTCACAACTTAGATGAGACAAAGATGTGGTAGAATGTTTCGTTTTCCCAAAAGACCTTTTTCATTTTTAGAAAATAATAAATTACTTTTTTCACCTTTCGTTTAATGATACTTTTTCCACGTGGCATCCTTATTTAATCCAAATCATGAACAGATGAAAAGTATGTCTAGTGATGCGCTTTCATTGGGCTGGCGCGACCAGGCCTAGGCCATGATTGCTGTGAAAATTTAAGAAACAGTTGGAAAAGTGACGCTTCATTTGTGTTGCTGGAACAATGGTGCAGGCATGGAGCAATGGTGCATACAAGAGCGTAGAGCACAGAGTCATTACAAACGCCCAAACAGAGCGGTACTCAGTGGCCTATTTCATGTGCCCTTCTTATGACACCTTAATAGAGAGCTGCATTCAACCTTCGTCATATAGAAAGTTTAGCTTCAAAGAGTACAGGCAGCAGGTGCAGCAAGATGTTAGAACAAGTGGCTACAAAGTGGGGCTACCTCGGTTTTTCATCTGATGCAATGCCCCGTTACCAAAACAACGAAAATCATCAATGCGCTGCATCCAAGCGGCAATTACCCAATCTTTCCTCGCACAATTTGTGCATTTTGACATGGGAATGTTGCATTATGTACGTAGTAGCCATAGAATCTTACGTAAGATGATAGACGCGTTATCTTTGTAATTTCAAGATAACTATAGTAGGGAAAGATATAGGTGGGAAGGTTTATTAAGGAGGGGAATAATATGCGGAGGAAAGTTTGAGAAGTTAAAGAGGAGAAGAGAAATGCATGTACAGGAATTGGTGCGGTTGGTCTCTGTAGCGTCTAACTAAAGTCTGAAGGATAAAAAGTCTAGTTTAGTTGGCTTGTAGGCTTTTTGCTAAAGAGTTGTTTGTTTCCAGTGGCATATATATTTACATATGCTAAGTTATTTGTTTCCCGTAGCATGTCTATTATCATGAACTTATACTAATAGTAGTAGTTACAATAACAATGATGATAATGATGATTTAACTAATACTAGTAGTAGTTACAATAACAATGATGATAATGATGATGATGATAATAATAATGTGTAAAACAGCCCATCTATAATAGTGTTATGCTACGTAGCATTGCAAAGATTTTTAAAAAAATGTAGCCCTTTTTGCAGCTGAATTAAAATTTGATTCTGTTTGGTATAAAATGCAGCTAAATACTATAATTATGACAACCAAAGTTTTATTAGTATTTGTATTCAAAATTTTTCAGTTGCATTAAATATTATTCTTTGCCAAATTTAATACAAAAATGACTATATTTAATCAAATATCACTAACATAAAGCAAACAATAGCTAAAAAATTATTATAGCCAAAATACATTTAATGCAACTAAGGGTGTGTGTAATACAGGACAGGACGCCCTAAATCAATAATTAGGAAAAACTTTAGACGAAGTACGAGGAGGAGAAATCACAAGGTTAGAAGAGAAAAAAGGAGAAAAATCACAGGTGAATAGGAGAGAAAAATAAGAAAATACTTAAAAGAGCACGGAAGATGTAAAAAAGGAGTTGATGAGAAAAAGAAGAGAATTTTAGGAAAATAAAGACGTCATTCCATTATTAAGATAAGAACTTTATTTATAAGAAAAGATAAATTATTGCTCAACAAGCAAACTTGTAGACTAAATAACTTGTATTTTAACTAACATTACGAAAATTTTAAAACAATAAAAACTTCCAAAATAAAAATTCTAAACAAAATAAATTCTAATTTATAAAGGTTTTTCCATGCGCGCATCAAAAAAAAATGAGTCGGCTTTAGGGTGTGTTTGGTTGGAGGTAAAACTTCTGTTGAAAAGTTTTTGAGGTAGAAGATGTCACATTGATAGAAAATGATGTGATATAATAGGGGTAATAATGAGGAGTAAAGAGGATAAAGTTAAAATAGATAGGTTAGTTGTATAGGTAATTGTGTAGAAATGATTAAAAAGTAGGGCGGTTTGTGTTGGAAGATGTAAAAAAATAATTAAAAAATAGAAGAATTGTAGATAATAAAAAATTTTAGATTAAAAAATTTTAAATAAAAATTTTTTGTCATTGCCAAACACCCCTTAGTAGTCTAATAGTAGTCTAATAGGAAGACAGGAGAGCGGAGACTTGAAAATTTGAAATCCAGGTCCAGTCACAACAAAGACGTCCAAAGGTGACACGGCTTGACTTTAATTCTCATGATGAGTAGAGGCCGGCTTGACTTTCTCGTGATGGACAGAGAATTAATTATCGATTTACTGCGAAATTCCTGCATATTGTCAATAGTGTCGTTTGAGCTTTGTTCCAATAGCCGAAGGACGCTTGACACTCCCGTTAATTAGAGATCCCTTAAGATGGCAACGAAGTCATCATTATAACGTGTTTGAGTTGGTCTGTGAAGACAGTTGGCCACCTGGGAAAGAGAGGAAGCATAAGATCCGTCTTATCAGTCGCATATTCACATAAAGGCCAAAATTGCCAGAACAATTGTCCGAGGGGAAAGCCCATCCACTCCAGTGGGTAACGTTGTCATTGCGTCTAGTTCTAAAATTCATGGACAGTGGCCTGCAGGAAATCTCAATGTCATTAGGAGAGGAGATTGCTACAGAATCACAAGTCAATGCGGACACGACTTAGCAGTAGAACAGTTGGCGCTCCGTGTGATGACACCTATGCATGAGAGATGATAAGGGGTATGGACACGTGTCACTGCAAGGGGGAGTGAACTGCTTCAATCCGCGTTCAATCAAGACACGTCATCCCATTTATAAATAATCAGCAGGATTTACAACGCGATGTGACGTTAATTGTAAGAATTAACAGTTGTTTATTTACTTTTGAATGATATTAAACAATCAAACTTACTATTTAAATGATTTTTAGTATCATAAATTAGGAATTATTAATCAATCAATATAAATAATTTAGATTAAAATATTTTCAAAATATAGAAGGTAACCGGCTGCATGAGCAACTTCATGCAACCACTTGAGTTAAAATTGATAAAGATATAAAAATGGAGAGATTTTTGCAAATATGCTTAGAAAGTTTGATTAATATTTTATCCGTGTCTTTAAATTTGTCAAAATTATAAGTATATTCATAAAATTTGCATAAATTTACAAGCATGTCATTTCCATTAGGACGTCGTAAAATTTATTGTAAAAATGACAAAAATATCTTTTAAACTAAGTAATACACTTGCAATATTTTCAACTATAGTAGGTATATTTGCTCTATTTTATTATTTTATATATTTTTACTTGTATACTTATTTTAGATTATTTTTACCTATATTGTAAGTGTAATATTTGACTTTCGTAGTATTATTGTCATTTTATAGAAAAATTTAATTACGTCATAAGATAAAGAACACGATTGTAAATTTATACGAATCTTATAGGCATATTTGTAAATTTTGTAAACTTAAAAACATAGAGGCAATATGGATCAAACTTTTAAGACATATTCAAAAAAAGCTCAAAAACGGTCAAGCCGTTAAAGATATGGCAAAAAAAAATAAAATTGAGATATACATATGGTTAAGATGTCAAATTAAAAAAAAAAAGTGAATAGAAAAAGGCGAGAGACACATTCAATTTAATAGTTAACATTTACAAAAGCAAATTAAGAGTGTGTTTGATAATGAATAAAACTTTTGATGAAAAATTTTGGAGAGTAAAAGTTGTCAAATGATGTAATATGATAGGAGTAATTATAAGTAGTAAAGAGGATAAAGTTAAAATAGATAGGTTAGTTGTGTGGATAGTCGTGTAAAAATGATTGAAAAGTAAGATAATTGTATAAAAAAATATGAAAAAATAATTAAAAAATATGATAATTATGGAGAGTGAAAAATTTTTAATTGAAAAATTTTATTTTGACATTTTGCCAAACACACCCTAAATGCTTCCTTCAGATCAATAGAAAGAACGTAATAGAATTGATATCTAGTTGAATAATAACCTGCAACAGAGGGCCAGGAAATTTTTAGTTCAGTTACTGGGAAAAAAATCAGGAATTCCACGGCGTGAATCATGACGCTTTCAACATCAAGCCGGCCGCACGCTCGCCCGCGCTGCCATCACCACACCACACCCACCGGCCCCGCCCCCCCGGCCCCGCGTTCCCGTTATCCTCCTCATGAGTCGTGACATCACATGTAAATTTCCTTCCAAATTAGCCATGATTGCTTATCCTTCCAATTTCCAGCAGCTTTCCACTCGCATCATCTCACCCCCCGCCTCCACCCACCCAAGAAAGCCGTCATCTTCTCCTCCAAACCAAATATCCGAAGCTGACACCGAACCTGGTCCGAAACAGGCTCGGAAGCCCAAGGGCAGCGCCCAACTCAGCCGATGGTCTCGAGCTCGGGCCATCCGGTCCGGAAGAAGACTTGATCGACCCTCCACCCGGAAGGAGAATGCCGTCGGGAAGGCGCCTCCTCCTCCGTCCTCGTCGACGGACGTGTGGCCGGTTCTGTCGGGAGAGCGGATCGACGATGAAGAGGATGACGGCGCGGGGAAGCCGATCTATATGGTATCAGATGGAACAGGATGGACGGCGGAGCATTCCGTGAACGCGGCGTTGGGGCAGTTCGAGCACTGTTTGGTGGACAGGGGCTGCCCTGTGAATACGCATCTGTTTTCAGGGGTATGTCTGTCTATCTATTTTTTTTCCCGGCACATATACGTTTTTTTTTTTTTTTTTTTTTGTTGTTGACAAACGGCCAAGAGGCCAACCGTCAGGCCCATGCCCTGAAACCCACAGGCATAGTGAGGGTCATGAAACCATCCGGCACTTCAATAACATGTGCTGAGTCATTGTACAAAAGTTCTGTTATACAAGGGGGTGAGGACTCCGACCAAAGCATGTCCTGATCAACATTCGTAGCAGCAAAATCAGCAAGGGCATGGCAGCAGCATTCCCATCCCTAAGCACATGAGCAAAGGTACAAGATTCAAGAGTTACAGCCTGATTTCTAATTCTAGCAACCAAAAAAGCCAAGTCAGAGAGGATGGTTCCCTGATTAGTGATCAAATTAATCAATGGGAGCGAATCACTCTCAACAATGAGACATTGAAACTGCATCTCAATCGCCCATTCAATCTCCAATAACATAGCAGTTGCTTCCATTAACGGGGGTCCATCAGCCCGATTCTGGCCCACGCTTTTGTAGCTACAAAGTTCCCATCCCATTCATGCGCCACTGCGGCAAGCCCCATCTCGTTTAGTTGCACATTGTAGCCAGCATCAACATTCACTTCGATGATGCCCAAATCAGGTTTTTCCCATCTAACAGACCCAACTTTTGCGTTGAGGCCCAAGAATTGAAGAGAGTGGATGAGTGAAGCAGCTGCATAAAATCAATCACCCACTTCGGCACTTGAGAGAAGAGAGGATTTTCCCCTTCCATGTAGAATTTGTTTCTCTCGTGCCATATTCTCCAACAAGTACACACGAAGAATATGAGAGGATATTGTTTTTTAAGAGTCATGATGCTGGAAAAAAACATCCCATAATGAAGAAATATGTGTACCTGAAATGCAATTCAGCAATGGTTGGGCATAAACAGACCTTGATACAGGGCAGTTCCAGAACAGGCGGAGAGCATCCTCAGACATAGGGCACAAGCTGTGTTAGTGTTTACTCTCCTACATTGTAAGTTGATTTTTGTGGGGAGAGTGTCCAATAAAAGTCTCCACCCGAACAGCACCCCCTTTTTGGGGATTCTAAGCCTCCACAAAGCATTGAGAGCACTCGAATCCAGCTGCAGAGACATGCCACCATTTCTCTCAAGCCTTTCCCCATATGCTAGCCAATAGGCTGTTCTCACACGGAATATACTATCATGTTCTAATTGCCAAAAGATAGAATCCTCCTCTTCTTCAAGGGGTATAGGGACGTGTTGAACAGCCCTCCAGCCAGTGTCCCCCACAACCATACGGACCTCCTCTTTCCATTTTCTGGACTGCCAGTCCACGAGTTGTTTCATCTTGAAGTTATCATGAAATTGTGAAGGCAATGGGCCTGCTTTCTTGAGTATGGATGGTGCCCATTTGTCTTGTAGGAATCTGATCTGTTGGCCATTCCCCAATCGCCATTTACACCCCTTTTCCAGCTAATGAAAAGCTTTCATAATACTTTTCCATGTGAAGAGTCAGTTGGCTTTGAAATGCAGCTCCAGAGATCTCCATTAGAAAAGTATCTAGCCCTCAAAACTTTGTAACATAGGGAGTTGTAGTTGACCAATAGTCTCCAACCTTGATTGGCTAGAAGGGTTAGGTTAAAATCTTGCAAATATCTGAATACCACCCCTCCCTTCTCTTTGGAATTGGATATCTTGTGCCAAGCCACCCATCTAATCTTTCACTTGCCATCTTTTTCTCCCCACTAAAATCTACTGGTCAAGGCTTCAATCTCAGTGCAAAGTTTAATTGGAAGACAAAAGAGGCTCATGGCATAACTTGGGATAGCCTGTGCCACCGCCTTAATCTAGATTTCTTTCCCTTCCTATGATAAGAATTTTCCTTTCCAACTTTGGAGCTGCTTCCAACTCTCTCTTTGATGCTTCGAAATACTTGAGTCCATGATCTTCCAACCCATGCAGGTAACCCAAGATAGGTGTGGATTTTGTTGCCAGATGTTCCCAATATATCTCTGAAGATCAGTGCATCTATCAGCCGGTGTATTTTTGCTAAAGAGGATCACCGTTTTGTCAATATTGACTTTTTGTCCCGAGCTCTCCCCATAAATCCTGAGCATTTCCATCAAACGGATAACTTCACCTCTATTGGCCTTGACAAAGAGGAGGACATCATCTGCAAAGAACAAATGTGTAATATAAGGGCCAACTCTTCCCATTCGCACCCCACGAAGAACCCCCTATTATTGCACTCCACAAGTAATGCAGACAATCCCTCCGCACACTGCAGAAAGAGGTAAGGGGAGAGAGGGTCTCCCTGTCTAATGCCTCGGCTAGCAGTAAAAGATTCAGTCTTGAAGCCATTGATATTAGCTCTGTACGTGACAGTGGAAATACAAGAGTAGATCCAACTAATCCATTTTCCCAAGAAATACATTTGCCTCATGATCTGGCAAAGATATGCCCAGTCTACTCTATCATAGGCCCTTAGCCATGTCCAATTTAACTACCATTGCCCCCATCTTTCCAATTCTTCGCTTATTCAAAACATGGATGGCCTCATAGGCAATAAGCATGTTATCTGTTATAGGTCTCCCGGGCACAAAGGCATTCTGAGTTTCTGAAATGATATCATCCAAGCACTTCTTTAAGCGATTCGCCAGCACTTTGGATAGGATTTTATACACTACATTGCACAAGCTGATAGGCCTGAATTGTCTCAGTTTGTTTGCCCCCTTTGTCTTCTGGATGAGCACAATATCCGTCTGGTTTATCTCTGCAAGCATAGCACACTGCTGATGAGTTGAAGAAGCTTCCATAAAGTTCTTACAGGCCATGTAGATATCATTTCCAACAATAGTCCAATTGTGTTGGTAGAAGCCCGCCGTCATACCATCAGGACCTGGGGATTTGGATGGATTCATGCTTTTTACAGCCTGTGAAACCTCAGATTCCTGCAATGGAGCTGTAATGTGTTGATTTTGATCATCCTGAAGCCTCATTTTAATTTTTCTAGTCACCCGCAGCATTCCAATAATTCCATCAGCTGTAAAGAGCCTCTTAAAAGACTGGACAGCAAGCACCTCCAAATCTGACTAATTGTGGATATCCCTGCCATGGTCATCAACTAACATAGCAATCTGGTTCCTTCTTCGGCGTTCAGTTGCTGATTTGCGGAAGAAAGTTATGTTGTGGCCTCCAAATTGAATCCAACTAATCTTTGCCCTTTGGTTCCATTGGATCTCTTCCTTTTCTAGGAGGGAATTAATTTGCTGTTTTTTCTTCTTGATAGCTTCATCCCTCACATCACACGGCCTGCAGCTCCTGAGCTTATGTAACTGATTTTGCTGCGTGGAAATCTCATTAGCTAAATTCCTCTTTTCTCAGCAATTCCATTGATGTAATTTTTGACCACATTTACTGACCTGTCTCTTGATAGCAAAGAAAGTAGTCTATCCCAATTCATTTGCCTCCTGCCAAGCACCATGCACAACTCGAGTGGCATCTTCATCTTTACCCCAAAAAAGTTCATACCGAAACTCCTTAGCACGCTTCCTCTCGAAGCTTTTTTTGTGGAGTGTCAAAAAAAAGAGGGCAGTGGTCAGACACAGCAGCCGATGAATGAAACAATTGAGCAAACGGAAAGCAAGTTTACCATTGGGAAGAGGCCAAGGCTCGGTCCAAACGAGCTTCAACACAGTCCTCACCTCTGCAATTATTTTGCCAGGTGAACGGGCTGCCAACGAAGCCAATGTCAATCAATTCACAGTCACTGATGACCTCCCTAAAATTGCTATGTCTGCCTGCTCTTGGGTGAGAGCAAAGATACTCTGATATGCCAGTGACTTCATTGAAATCTCCAATAATCAGCCATGGTAAATTACTCTGCCCTCTGAAATGTCTTAAAAGGTTCCAAGAATCCATTCTTCTGTGCACTTCAGGAGAACCATAAAATCCAGTGAGCCACCAGGTACTTGCCAAATAATTTTGGATGCTAGTGTCAATGTGGTTAGATGAGGAGTGGATGGACGAAATAACATCCTTCTGCCATAGCAAAGCGAGACCACCTCTACTATCACTAGCATCAACCCTAAACCTCTCCAAGTTTTGAAGTTGCTTGTCTGATGTTAGTCTATTTTTGAAAAAAATAATTCATTAATTTTTGAAGTTTTTAAACACGCTTTTCGAACAGTTTCGCTCATGGAAGTTAGATACAAATATGTCGTTGGAAAATATTTGTGCGCAATTGGTTGCGGTATGAATTTTTAATGTGACCTTGTCATTTGATTCAACAATGTTATACTGCATCAATTATTTATTTATTTATTTATTATTATTATTATTATTTTCATATAAATGTGCGCCTGCATGTATCCAAGAACTGATAATTGATTTTCAGAAAATAAAATAAAGTTCAAACAAATTGAAAACATATCAAATTTTATTGTTGGGTTCAACATATTTATAAAAAAATAAAAAATAAAATATTCAATTTTATCCGTTTTAATCTAAAGAAAAGCTGTAGTTAGTTTAAAATTGATTTTCTCCAATGCTTTATCTAGTTTGTTCCTGTACATGGTTGATGGGCTAGCTTCTTGTTTAGTTCTTTACAAGTTAGTTTCCAAGTAATTGTCTGTTTTGTGAGTGGAGAAAAGCTGCAATTAGTTTCCAAGCATGGAAAAATCCAAACATGACACATTTCTTCTTCTTCTTCTTCCAAAGGTAAGCTTAGAAAACGTCAATAAAGGAGGGATGAAGTGAACTAGGGCTTAACCTAGTGGTATTACATCAAGTCCGGTAGGAGCATTATCTCCTTGTAATGCAAAGTTTGCGATATAGGGCATGCTTGTTTACAACCAAAACTTTTTATTTTTCATAACTATTTTCTTTTTTAATTATTTCTTTACATCTTCTTATATAACTATCCTACTTTTCAATAATTTCATACAACTAATCTATTTATTTTAACTTTATTTTTTTTTATTCATCATCATTACCCCTATCATATTACATAATTTTCTTTCATTTAAAAAACTTTTACACAAAAAACTTTTCATCACAAGTTTTATCACTTTCCAAACACATCCATAAAAAAAAAAATTTAAAAAGAGGAGGGGAGGGAGCGCCGAAGTTTCACCTCGTATTCAGGCATGGGAAGGGCTCATTAGTATGTGGATTAACCACAATATTCTGGCAACAGGTAATTTAGCAGTGGAAGTGATTAAAGTGCACGTGAGATTTCTGATTATGAGCACAATGCAGTTAAGTACTGAAATCATGCGGATTACACTATTGGATGTGCTGTTCAATTAATTAAAGAGGATTTATTATGATCATTTGCCAAGGTAATTACAGTAGCCACTCATGCACAATATTCAGATTGATGATGTAGATCGTCTGATGGATATCATAAAGCAAGCAGCCAAAGAGGGTGCCTTGATCCTGTACACCCTGGCAGATCCCTCCATGGCTGAAGCCGCAAAGCAAGCTTGCCAGCTTTGGGGGGTCCCATTCACTGACATCCTAGGTCCAACCACAGAGGCAATTGCAGCTCATCTTGGTGTCTCTCCATCAGGAATCCCCCGTGGCGCAGCAGGCCGAAGAATTCCACTCGGCAAAGAATACTTCAAAAGGATTGAAGCCGTTGAGTTCACCATAAAGCAAGACGATGGAGCTCAGCCCCAAAACCTCTATAAGGCAGACATAGTTCTTGTTGGAGTCTCCCGCACTGGGAAGACACCATTATCCATATATCTAGCTCAAAAGGGTTATAAGGTTGCAAATGTTCCCATTGTGATGGGCGTTGATTTACCGAAGACACTTTTTGAGATAGAAAAGGAGAAGATATTTGGGTTGACAATAAATCCCGTGGTTTTGCAAACAATCAGAAAGGCAAGGGCAAAAAGTCTGGGATTTGACAGAGAGATCAGGAGCAATTACTCTGAGACGGATCATGTGAGGCTGGAGTTAGAATTTGCCAACAAGATTTTTGCACAAAATCCATTGTGGCCAGTGATTGGTAAGAAGTTATATTCTGACAATTCATGGCATTTTTCGTTTTGTTTCCTTTGCATTAAATCTTGTGACTAAATTATGGATGGTAGAAAAATTATGCTTGGCAATTTAGTTTAGCAAGGAAGAGTGGTAAACAGACCTACCATGAAGCTGGCCTTTGCCGTTCTCCTGAGCTATCTTAATTTTCAGATCCCAGAAGCTCTCAAAACTATGCTTAAGATGAATATTTGTTTATATGCTATCAAATAAAGCAAAAGGCGAGGCCTAGAAAGTGCTTAGTACACGATTTGCCAAAAATCCTGCCATGCATCTGATGGTGCCGAATACATTTCACTGGTGCCAAAAATCATGTTATCAAGTTCATCCGATGGACTAAACATAACAAAACAATGACTCTATAGGTCAATATCTTGTCATGATCTTATTTAACAGCAGTTAAATCTTCTTCGAAGAGCCAGTGTGAGGCTGGTAATTGTGGCTGTCTTTGGAGGCTGTTGTGACAGAACTATACAGGCAAATTTGAGCTTGAGATTCCAATCTCAATAGACAACAAAGAAGATGCTTGCAGTAGGCAGAGAGGTTGGCCATAGTTTTTGGATGATGTTATTGTGCCAAATCAAGAATTTTGACAAGTGATGGTTTGTATACTGATCTTGATTTTGATCGCAGAGGTAACAGGTAAAGCCATTGAAGAAACAGCTGCTGTTGTCGTCAGGATTTACCATGACCGAAGACACAAGTGCTCAATGCCTAGGATCTCAAAGCGCTACTAGAGGCTGTAAGAACGGTTGATAGGAAGCTCCCATGTTGATTTGGGAGACATGGCACTCATGGGTTTGAGCCCACCTTGGTTGAGACTGAACCACCCCGAGCGTGATACAAGATTGGACCTGAAGAGCTTATCAAAAAATGGCCGAAACCTTGAAGTGCTTTTGTTGAAGGCAATAACAAAACACTGCATTTTCTTTTCTTGTAAGTATAGAATTCATGCATAAATGATAAACTTCCATATTTTATTTGATTGCGAAAAGCTGCTTTCTGTTTAGATAAAATCATGGTTGGCAGGCATATTGATTCCTATGATGGATATATTGTGGTCATTTGGGGCAACACCGCAACAGCAACACACGTATAGTCTATAGAGTGGCTAGGTTTTCATTTTGCTTCCCTAATGCGAAGCGCGTTTGATACTTATCTGCTTCCGAGTTAAAACACGCCCAGATATGCCCTACGATGAATGCAAGAGCCATTGAAATAAACAAAACGTGATCCTATGCACTTAGGTGGACTTATACCCGGGTGCACCCAGGTGCATTTAAATAATTTTTTAATATTTTTTCGAAATTCTTTTATACAATTGTTAATCTGTTAATCTGAGTGTGTTTAACATGTATATCAAGTTTTATTCTTTTTGGAAATTTGTAGATATTTTTTTAGATTTTTAAAAATTAATAACATTTTTAGTAATTTAAAAAATAAAAAATGAGTATTTTCACCTAGATGCACTGAGACTCGGTGCATCTGGGATCGGTACTTGAAATAAACAGGGCAAGAGAAACATTTCAGTTTGCAGATATGTTGAAGCAAGTGATGACAAGAAAGTATTTTAATTGTGTATGTGGGCTGTTAATTTTTCATCGTTTGAGATGGCCCCATCCTGCAGTTTTTGAAGATTGGCCCTCCTTTACAGCAACGGATGGTTCGGTTAGCACTCATCTTCTTATTTACAAGAGCAGAGAGACAGCTGAATGCTGCAATTTGCCTGTATCCTCATATGAATCGATGATCGCATCAACCCACCATCAAAAGCTATAAAGAAAGCAAAAGGCAAATTTCACTAGAAACACTAAAAGCAGCCCCTCCAGTAGCCCAGGCAGAAAAAAGAGACTCAGGAGCAAATTCACGGATCAGTACATGCTTTCTCTGCTCATCCTCATCCTGCACAGTAAAAGCAAGATCGAAAGGGGCATTGAAGAATATCGCTTTTGGGGTGCTTGTTTTTATATCCCCCCTCGTCAACCTTTTTCTCATCTTATTCATTGGGTGAGGGCCTCATCTGAACCGTTGGCCTTACTGAGGGAGAGGGTGAAATATATGAGTATGAGGGTTCCCATGCTTGACCTGCAACAAAAACAGAGGACATGGTATCATTGAGGATTGTAAGTGGGGACTGCTCTTGGGGTTTGGCAGTTTAGAAGAAAGTTTCCCACTGAGATTACTACTCTCTTCTGTCCTTTCTATTAAGGAAAGTCTCACCGCATGATCCGTAAAAAAGGAACCGTAAAGGAAAATCTTACAAGGTGGCAAAGAAGAAAAGGACCCTTCTTGGGTCAAGCCAAGAAGAGCGCCTCTGGATGCTGCTGGATCTTCTGAACCGGCCATCGGCTGCAGTGGTATCCACGGCCCCGGTCACCACCAAGGGAACAGCTGTAGATTTCTCAGCTGCGAAAACACTGCCCGACCCACCTGCATTCTTAGATGAGCCAGGCCAGTTACAAATTACAATGATTGAAACAACTCCCACCACAACAATGGCTGTACACAGTACACCATTAGCAAGAAAATAGAAAGTCAAAAGCATTGTCAGTTCGGTGCAAGAAACTGTAATTCCGTCCAATGCCATTGGTGCCACCGCCAGACATTCCTTGCATGGAACTGATAACATCTCCACGCGTGCCTCTTCAGTCAGTATGCATGCATGGTGATTGATGTGTCAACACACCGGTTTTTTTTTTTTTTTCAAATGAGTTGGTTTTCTCCATGGCCACCCATAAATTTGGTTTGCAAAGGCTTATATATCTTTCACTTTGTGAAATTTGACAAATTTTAAAATTTGTTTAAGATTTTTATTTTTATTTTCAAAAAATAAAATAAAATATCAAATTCGAAAAACTGTAAAAAGAAAAAAAAATTTATCGCCCGAAAAGACGCCACATAGAATCCAGCGGCCTTTTAAGAATATGTAACAAGTATTGAGGAGAAGGAAGGATCCTAAATTCCGTACCAGGAGGAGTAGGAGGAGGCTGTGCTTCTTGCTTTTGTCTATGGGGCGCACCCACTCTTTCGCCTCTCCCTAATCCTTTCCTTGAAAAACTCCTCAGCATCTTCAGTGGGACACAACAAAACACAATCATAATCAGTGATAGTTGCCATCATTACAGCGGCCAAACCTTGCCAAAGTCAAAATGGAGAAGAAGGAAAACGCGGGCGAAGGAATCAAGCTCCGTAGAAAACAGCAATTTTGCATGTCTATTTATACTTATCCATAATTTATTGATTGAGTTGTTGAATCTCCTATTCTTGCAGGAGCTAATAAACAAATTAGCTATACAATGAATAAAGACGTAATTCAAATTTTTTATTAAAAAATAATTTAAGAGAGAGAAAGAGATAAAAATCTCACCGTTCAGATTATTGATTTGACATATAATTATTTTTTGTATCATTAATAATCTTTATTTCAATTTGTATTTTTCATTTTTTTCATTTAATTATGTCACAGAAAAGCCCTCACTGGGGGTAAAAATTGAGGCGGGTCGTACTAGGTCCCTATTTTTAAAAAATTTAGTTTTATCTTATTTTTATATTGAGTCAGAATAAGGTCGGTTCGACTTTCACTTTTTCTTAATAGGTCCTCAGACACACTTCGAGTTGATATCGGACCAGTTTCAGGACAATAAGTTGGGTAAAAAATATAGGTCAAATGAAACGATTTTAAAAATTTGTATACCTATCAAATATAAGATACATCTATACTAAATTTAAACGTTATATGCTTCAATATTTTACTAATTATTAAAAAATACATCATTATTGAAACAAAACATGAGAAAATAGAGCATAATTTTTATTAAGATATGCTAATATATAATTATACATAAAAGTTATGTATGTGCGAATTTTTCTTATTAATTCTTATATTGTTTTCTAGATAAATTAATTTTTTTATTGTTGATATAATTATAAAAAATGTAAAAATTTTGAATGAAAATAATAATAAAATTTAAATATAAACTTATTAAAATTTAATAATTTAATATACGCAGGACGAGTCGGGATACGATGGACCCACATCGACTCTATCGACTTTATTTTTAAATTTAGATCAAAATTTTTAACTCATCATAATAGGTCAGATCGAAGAAGGTTAGGCTGGGTCACCCCATTTCTCAGCCCCCGTCCTCACTATAGTATCAACGGTCTGGATAATATTATACGCCGATTTAATCATGTGCACATGAGCACATGTCAGCGCAGCAGCCGTGCTGCTTAAAGTAAGCTGATGTGGGGACGCAGGTTGCAGTTGATTTAATTGCAAGGAAGTAAACACGTATACCCCACGACAACCTTATAGATAACCATAGCCGCCCTGGCCAACGTCATGTCCCACAATTTTCAAATCAGAACCGTTTATATGGTGGGCCCAATAATCTACGTTCATGTTTTTGAAATAGAAGCTAACCTGGACAAGCATATCTACAATTTTCTAGATTATTTTCAAATAACAACCACAACCAACTGCTCCGATTCCTCTGAACTTGTAGCAAAGTCATCTAATCCTCGTAGAATTTTCACATATTTATTTCCTAGACGAGGGAGATTCATTTACTCAATATGGACGGTCGTCATCAATCTATTATTCAAAAATCGTGCTTCTGCTTCGCATATTTCTTCATGAATGACGTTATCGTGTTTAGAATGTGGAAAACGTACGGGATAAAAAAAAAATTTGTTGGGCGAGAAATTCTTCTTGATAAGATGTGATATATTAGAAATAATAATAAATGATAAAAAGAATAAAATTAATATAAATAAGTTAGGTGAATAGATAATTGTTTAAAAATGATTGAGAAGTATGATAATTATACCAGAAGAGGAAAAAAAAAAATAAAAATAAAACTATATGAAAAATTAATTAAAATATAGAAGGGCCTAAAATTCTAAATTACAAAAAATTATTTGAAAGTTTTTAATGGTCAAAATCGCATGCTACATGGAATGGAACAGCAAGGGGATGGATTTTAGAAATTTTGAAAAGATTGAAGAGAAAGCTGAAAAGACTCTCTGAACTGCAACTAAAGAAGATCATGATCAAGAGAGGAAAATTCTCGACACACGGAAAAACGAAAACAAGACGAAATTTGAATGAAGAAGGCTACCGTGATTCTTGGGCTTCCATTGAGATTCTTATCAGCAACATGCAACAAGCTTTCCATCTCCAGCACGAAACTATCGCACTTCTCGTTCCCCTTCAACGTCATCCCACCGTCCTTCTCAGAACTCCTCCTTTTCTCATTCTTTTCTTCTATTTGAAAAGCCTGCAAAATGATACCAAACGCAAGAATAAAAAGAAAAGAACCGAATTTTTGAAAAAAAAAAAGAAAATAAAAAAGGCAAAACCCGATAAAACAGTCGCAGAGATACGACCACAATCCAAAACGATAAATAAACAAAAACCACATCGGAATTGGCTGAAAGTTCTTACCTCCACCATGTTTTAGTTCCGCAGTATTCCTCGTCACAGCGTGGTTGAGAGGGAAAGGGGTTACGAGAGGCAGCGGTATGGAAATAGGCGTTGCACTCCTGAAAACGAAACTTAAGTTAGTCAAAAAGCAGATGCACCTATTCATCCTAATAAATAATTCGAAGATTTGAATAAGAGAACCAACAAACGTTTGGAAACGCGAAAATCCCGAATACCAAACAACCTTCAACGACTCATCATCTACCCCAATATACCAACCTTAAATTATGAGAATGCAAAAGGAAGAAGGGTGTGGTGTTTCCTGGGAGGAGGAGATGGAGAGCGATGTAGAGTGTGAGAAGGGGTAAGAGTCAATACACAGAGAGAGACGGCGAGTCCGGGTTTTTCTAGCAATTCCGTAGAACCAACGCACACGAAGGGATGAAAGGCGATCGATTGGAGAACTCGAACGCGACAACGTTTCTAACGCTATTTCTATTGCCTAATTATGGCTACCGTACACGTGGCGTCCGATGATGTCCATATCCGAATGTCCTATAGTCTTTTTAAGAAACTAAAAAATAAAAACGAACCAAATAAAATACTGTTTTTTGTAGCTTCCTATCTGGTGGGACAACTGGTTTAGATGAATGACGCGTAGCCGTGCTTGAAGTGGTCGTCCTCTAATCAAATGCAGACTTCTTCCCATCCAAGTCTTCTGAAACACTGATTGACGTACTCACGTAAGAAGATCAGATATTTGAACGGATTGGATTCATTGATGGGTGGGCCACTTGGGCCGGCGATTCTTTGGCCGCAACCGTTTCAGAGGCGGTGGGTGAGCGCCGTGGGGAGTCCGGCCCGCGTAGGAGGAAGAGGCGGAGATGTCGACGAGAACGGCCGGTTCGCTTGTCGCGACACGCCCGTCCATCTCATCGTGGTAGTGGAATCAAGGAGCTTTGCGCCGCGGCGGATGTCATCAGTCATCATGAGAGAATCCGTGGCGCGGCTGTGGACCGCTAAATGTGCACCGTCCATCTCATCGTGGTAGTGGAATCTGGATGGTGGACCAAAATGGTCGGTACGATATTTGTGTTTGACCCATGCTCTCCTGTTTCTTATTTGCGATGAATGTTTTAAAGAAAGCAAAAATAATATAGATGCAACCGAAAGGTTAAAATTAAATCAAATAATACTAGGAAAATTAATTTGCCTTCCCTAGATTAATTAATTAATTGTCTTAAGACATTCGAGTTGCCGGTAGATTGGTGACAAGTAATTTGGAACCAGCAAAATAGTAGTGGAGTGCTTTTCAAGGATGATAAATTTGTTGGACTAAGAATGAAATGAATAAAATAAAGGATAAAGTAAGACTAAAGTGTAAATAAATAAGGTTATTATAGAAATAAAAATGAAAAAAACGATAATTAATAATTATAAAGTTTACTTTTCCGTTCCTCTCTTATTTCATTCCATTTTCAATATGCCAATATCTCTCTTCATCAGAGTCATGAATATCTCTCTTCATCAGAGTCGTGATATCTGAATAGTCCCTTCTTTTCGTTTACCATAATAATTTGGTGCTGTATTAGTCACTATTTAGCTCCATTTTTACTAAGTATAGAAGCACAAATGTTATTTCTTGAAAAACATAAATTGTTACAAATTTGCATGCGAATATTTTAAAAACCTCTATTGAATTCTCAATGGATTCGCCTTCACTGAATTAAAAGCCTTTTACCAACTATCTTAATAAAAATTTAGGTGAGTCGATTATCTTTTAATACAGTATTCCATGTAAAATAATTTTTTTCAATATTATAAATCATAATCATGTCAAGAATGATAAAATAGAAGTTCGGATGACTAGACTATTTTTGTGTTATTTATCTATAATACAACCTTCTACGAATAAAAACTTTGTCGATGTTACGAATTGCATAAAAAAAATTATATTTATTTGACCTACACAAAATATCAGATGGGTGAGAAATTAGAAGAAAAACACTATATGATCCGCAATTCACTAATTTTCTAGGTCAAAATCATCTTAAGTAGAAAGGAAATTTTTTAACCATATATATCTGAACTTTATTATTAATGAGCAAAAAAGAATTTGTAAATAGGATTTTTTTTTTTTTTTTTTGAAAAGAATACCCGAAGATCTAGTACACTGCACACACTTCATGACAAGTCCGATAGCTGTCCACTTCACCTCTCATGTACATGTGGGGAATACTTCTATCGAACCGGGTTTTATAAAATTAATTTCAATAAACTTCTTTCATTTTTGAGATGTTAATTACCAATGTAAAATTCAATTTATTTATTATATTTAACATCATTATTAAGCTAGGATATTAAGTTTCATCCAAATTTAATATATGCACATGCTACATTTGCTCAAACATAGGTAAATTCATGTGTAAATTAAGAAAGATATTTAAATTTATTTACATATGTATTAGAATGTATCAGTACTTTATAGAATCATTTATCCATATAGTAGTGATATTTTAGATGATTTAAATGTTAAAAACACTACTTAAAAATTGATCTTTAGCATTAAATTATTTTATTTTTTACACGTTTGCAAATAGGGCTTATATACATATTTGATTTAGATAAAAATTGGTATGTGAATAAAGTAATTAATTCTAAATATAATACTTAAGGTAGATGTCCTATTCATGATCAAGCGGGCCTTATTTTGCATACGATCACACCATGCAATCGTATACATTGGAATATTATTTCAATTTTGATGAAAACTAGTATGCTAATAAAATAAATAATTCTAAATATAATGAATGAATTAAATTATTATTTTGTGACCATAAGGGGTCCATTTTGAGTTAACTTTATCTTAAGTTATGGTACAATTAATTCTGCATAAATATTTTAGAGTAATTTACAAATATACATATATAGTTTAACTGTAATTGTAAATATATTAATGCATTTAATGCGCGGTTATGGTGTAATAATATTTGTAAAGATGCGAAAACTACATGAGTATATTTGAAAACTTAACTATACTTACTTAATTTTTAAAATTACAAATATACCAAAATAGTTTGTATATCTTTATAATATTCCTGCACGGTAACATTGCAGTTACTATACCATTATGGCGTGAGTATATTTGCAAAGATATGCAAATTATGTGGTGGTTATTTATAAATTCTAAAACTATGTTAATATATTTGCAATTATTGTTAAACTAAGAGGATATATTTGTAAATCACTCATATTTTCTATATATATCTTGAGATACTTAAAACTTAATAATAAGGTAAAGTAATAAAGCAATTAATGTGGATGTGTGTACAGTAGTTTAAGGGTGAAGTTTAGAGCTCAAATGTTGAATAGAGACAGTGGAAGGATTATTCTACTGAAGCCTGATCATCTAAGATGGGTGACTAGATAAAAATAAATAACAACATAAAGTATTACTGAAACGTTGGTAGCTAGGAATTCGAAACAAAATGCAGTCGATTGTCAAAGCGGTTAGGATTCGCAACCTTCCATTAATAATCTTCTGTGCCATTAAATGTTATGGAGAGAAAGGGAAACAAAAAATAAAATAAGGGAATGATTTTCGCTTTTGGATATCTCGGGGTCTCTCGAGAAAACGATCATTTACCTTTCTTTCTTTCTCTGGGGCAGAGGAAAGATATATATATGGAGAGAGAGAGAGAGAGAGAGAGGTGGAAATCACTCGATTTTGCCGCCGCGCATGCGCCGATCAACTTCACACCCCCACCAACGAAAGCAAAAAGAAACGAAAAAAATAGGAGAATAATTTCCCGTTTCAATTCCAGATAACTTTTGCGCTTGTCGTAGAAATAAGGAGGCAGGGGAATATGGGGGTTTTAGAATCTCTCAGACTCCACTAACGAAAGAAAGAAGGAATTAGGAACAGAGCAGGAGAGGAGAGATACAGATACAGAGAGTATGGGGGGTTGGAAGCAGGAAAGATAAAACTATTTGGAATTGCAAAGAAGTCTTTTTGTTCTCATCCTTTTAATAATGATTTGGGCAGTGAAGTGAACGAGAAAAGCGTTTTGTTTTGTTTTTTTAGTTAAAAAACGGGAGGCATGTGAAGGCACCATTGCAGGTCGGGAGCAGCACACCATCTTCCCCTGCAGCTTTCTTCCCGCTCATGAAACCCCCCCAGTTTCTGCCCACTTTTGTTATTATTTTCTGCACATAACGACTGATATGGTGCAACGGTTGCATACTTCCGAGCATTCCCCTGCGGACACCACGTATTTTCCTCACCATATAAATGTGTTGTTTCTTTCCTATTAGTTTTTTGCATTTTAATAATGTTATTCAGATGAGAAGTGGTTCTCTTCTTTGTTTTCTTTGTCATTTTGAAAGGATATGTGGGTAACGTGTCTAGCCAAATGCACCTGGGTGGACCTCCACGATGATGACTTCCAAAATGGATTTTAAAAACTGGAAATCTCTTCCCTTCTATTCTCAATTTTTTAATTAATGTACGATTCAATCTTCTCAATTACTATAGTTTTTCTGGTTATTATTTATGGAGCCCCATTGTATATAATTAATTGTATTTTAAGCTAACGTACATTATTTATTTTTTTACAATTAGTTATATTTTTCTTCAAAAACATTTTTTAATTGTCTTTAACCCATATACCATGTTTTGTCATGTTACAATACTTATACATATTTTTTATTTTTAAAATTCAAGTTTTTGAGAAGTGAAAAATGACTTAAATACCCCTAAAATTGATGCTTTTTTAAAATAAAAATAAAAATGTAAAATATTGTAAATTTGAAAAACTTGATATATGTATTAAAAACACTTTAAAAATATATTTATGAAAAATAAAAAATAAAAAATGAATAATGTATAATAATTGAACTCCTTTTTTATATTTTCGTCAATAATTTGTTTTAGCTTTTCATTTAAAAGATTTATTTATTTTATTTTTATTCACATGATTTTCTATGTTTTTTCTCTGCTTTTTAAATGCAATTCTTTTTTTTTTAAAAAAAAATTCGATTGCTAAGCTCCCATCAAATAAGGGAGAAGTAAAACTCTCACAACACAAGAGAAGTAAAATACTCAAATGTATATATCAAGAATTGAACACTCGACCTTACCGAAACAAGCTATGGACGTTTACACTAGGGAAGACCCCTAGTGGCTTGTTGTTGTTGTATTTTTTTTTTTAAATGTTCTAAGTAAAGTTGAAAATTAAAAGAATATATCATAACAATACAAAAAAGTGATTTATGCCATTACATGTACTTATTATTATTTCTTTTATTCAAAAAACATATTTTAATTGTAAAATTCATGTGTATAGTTAGTGTGAAAAGGTAATATTATAAAAAATCACAAATTTTTTATTTTAGAAAAATTTCAAAATTACTTAAGATTTAAAATTTTTTATCTACGTAAAAGTAATCGTTTAAATAAATAAATATTTAACTACTCTTTATAAATTTTAAAATTTAGAAAAAAGGTCTCTTCGTTGTTTCAATAATAATATTTATTTTAACGATATATAAGAAATATATTTTATTGACAAAATAATTCCTCCCTATCAACAGAGAATCTATTAGAAATACTTCCATTTTCCTTTTTGATCATTTGTATATTAGAATCAACAGATATCAATCGACAATGATGAGCTTTTGAAAAGGCCAGGCAATGTCTCATGGAGCAATTATCAGATTTCCATTAACTGTTGATACTTATCGGTAAATACTATAATGGAGATATGTCCCTGGGTCGTGGGAGCAGATTAAATGCTGACACTATAGTTTTTATTACATGATGGAACTCTCGAAGAAGAAAGTACATAAATTTTCAAGTGCTTAATTATATCTAATGTGGTGAGGTTTCATCAAAGCGGTTTCACATAATTTTATTTATTTTTTTCATCTTCATCATTTAATAAAAAATTTATTTTATCTATTGTATTTAGCATTTTCGTTACGAGATTAAATTTCATTGAATCAAAAGATGGTACATGAGTCACATTTGCTAAAAAAAATAATATTTATGAGTAAATTATAAAAAATATTTAGATTTATTTACACATGCATTAAAATGTAATAATATTTTATAAAATTATTTATCCATATAATAATGAAAATTTAAACAATTTAAATTTAAAAAATATAATTTAAAAATTAATATTTAACATTATTATGTCTAACATCAGCTCTTTGTTCGTTAATTTAGAAAAACAAGGTGGTTGTTGAAATAAACAAATATAGTCGTAGACAAATCCCATCAACCTATTGCTAACATCCGATAACCTAATTGTGTCTCTTTTTAAGATTTATTTATTAAGAAAATTATTGAACTGATTGCGTAGCCTTTTTTCAATGTTTTCCAGTGGATCGGACATGACTAATTAATTACCACTGATGTAATGGAATTTCGGTTTTACCAATTTTGTGTTTTCCTTTCTAGGAAAGTGTTTATTATTAATTTTTTTTCCTCCACGTCGAAATCATGTTTACTTTTCTAATACAACTTACTCCTTCCAAAGAAAGATCGATCGGCCACTTGGCATTGGCATGCCAACGACCAAGCCTTCGATGATTGAAGTGTTAATTAATCGTCCTTGTTTTACTGGTACTCGCACGGCTTTATTAGAAAACCAAAGCTTCGTGGAATCAAACGAAACCTATAAATGTTTGATTAATGGCCGGTAAATTTTTTTTTAAGCCACTTTCCACGTCGTGCATGCACTCTGCCGCTGTGACAGTGGAACGTACATCGAGGCTACCTAGCCAGGATCTTCCTGATGTTGCTCGTATTACCCAAGTTCCAATTTAATCAATGCGCTGGGTGTAAAATTTATTTTTTATTTTTTTTAAATTTTTAAATAAAATTATTAATCGAGGTATATTCAACCTATGTGTTATTTTATATAAAAAAAACTTATGTATTAAGTTCTACCATATTTGAATGTGTGTGTATATATTTTTTATTTTTAAAAATAGTAGCATTTTAGTCATTTAAAAGTTTTTAAATGTGTATGTATATATATGTACACATCTTCAAAATTGTTAAAATTTGATTTATAAACTAAATAAACCTAGATTAATCATCTTATAAAATTCAAAAAAAAAAAAAAAATTTGCACCCGATTTTACTAAAATTTCAGTGCAATTGAGTGCAACATAACTCCCCATACTCATCCTAGTCTTAAGCACCCACATATCAAGTGAAATTAGTCAATGGCACCCGTTACCTTTTGACGTGGTTTGAATTAGGGGTGGGAATCGGGGCGGGTCGGGACGGGTCAGGGTGTGCCCAACCCTGACCCTACCTTTCAAAAATCTGGTTTGACCCTTATTTTTTTCCGGGTCGGGACAAGGTCGGTTTGACCCTTACTTTTTTTTGCTAGGTCTCGGGACAAAATTCGGGTCGAGAACGGGTCGGTTTCGGGACGACGGGTAGGGTAAAAACTACGGGTCAAGTAAGAAATTTTTAAGAATTTATGAACCTATCAAGTATAAAAACATATCTATATTAAATTTAACTACTATATATTTCAATCTATTATTAATCAGTCAAAGTAAAACATAAATCTTTAAATAAAACATAAATATTTATTCACCTATATAAGAATAAATTAATGAAACATACCTTCGGGGTAGGTTTAGAAAATATATTATATAATGAACTTGAACGGGATTGATTTATACAAATGGGGTAAAAATTGTGGATTGTGGTGTGTCTTGTTGTCAAGAGAGTGGTCCAAGTGGTTATATGAATATTTAATTATTTATCCAAAGTTAGTCTCATCAATTGTGTAGTGGAGGAGTGACGCCGTGAAGAGTGGTCCAAGTGGTTGGATGAATATTTAATAATTTATTCAAAGTTAGTCTCATCAGTTGCGTAGTGGAGGAGCGACGTCGTGAAAAAAATTGCCAATATGAAGAAGTTTTTACGTTGTATAATACCAATAAAAAAAAAAATTTTTAAATGTAAAATATAAATGCAAAAGATGTATGTAGCTTTGATGTATTTTCAGGCAACCATCTACTAATAATGCAATTTAGTATCCCATTATCTTTGTTTTATTATAAAAATTGCCAATATAAAGAAGTTTTCATATTGTATAATACCAATAAAAAAAGAACTTTTTTAAATATAAAATATAAATGCAAAAGATGTATGTAGCTTTGATATATTTTCAGGCAACCATCTACTAATAATGCAATTTAGTATCTCATTATCTTTGTTTTATTGTTTAGAAATAGAAAATATCCCGGTTTTCCTTTGTGGTATTAAAAATGCAATTTAATATACAATTATCTTTGTTTTATTATTTAGAAATAGAAAATATCATGGTTTTCTTTATATTCATATTGTATAATACCAATAAAAAAAGAATTTTTTTAAATATAAAATATAAATGCAAAAGATGTATGTAGCTTTGATTTTAGTATCCCATTATCTCTGTTTTATTTTGTTTTATTGTTTATAAATAGAAAATATCCTGGTTTTCCTTTGTGGTATTAAAAATGTAATTTAGTATACCCTTTGTGCTATTAAAAATACATAGTTTATAAAAGGAAAAAAATGTGTACTACTGGATTCGAACCAACGACCTGGCGCGACAATGCATCCCTATTCTACCAACCGAGCTGCGCTAGCATGATACCATACTATCCTTTATAATATTACTTATTCAATAGTTATCAGCGGGTCAGAATCGGGTTGGTCCGCCCCGACCCGTATTTTGTGCTGGTTTTCAATCCCTTAGCCCGCCCCGCCGGGTACATAACCTTGATCCACCCCTGTATAAAATAGGGGCGGGTCGGGGCGGGTCACGGGTTGACCCGCCCCGATTCCCACCCCTAGTTTGAATGCTTCCCCACCTTCATGATTAAATCAAAATTTTATTTATTTATTTATTTAGTTTCACATGATCTTTTACATGGTATTAAAAATTATCTCAATCAAATTCTTCGATGCTGTACCACTAAAAAAATCTGTATAATCATATATAAATTATGAAAAATATTAAAATATATTAAAATATAAGAATTATTTATAAACTCATTTATCCATGTAAAAATGGTGTTGTAAATAGTTTAGATTTCCAGTATATCACTTTGAAATTAATATGTAAATTATATTATTTTATTACACTAATTTTACATATTTTTAAGTTAGACTTATGTACATATTTGATTTAGATAAAACATGGTTTACTAGTTAAATAAATAATTTTTAAAAATTAGGTGGGTTGAATTTTGATTCATTATCAAGGTAAGGCTAAAATAGAAATGATACGTTGAAATCTTCAGTGGTATAGATACACACTGAAATCTGGTAAATAAGCCACAGTTTCCCGACTAAATTTAAATTACATTAAGAAAATTTGTATAGTTGATTCCTAGGTCATCCCGATGGATGACCTGCCGTAGCCACAATAGGTCGTGGCAAAACAAAAGTAATGTTAGGAGAAGAAAGCTTTTTTTTTTTTTTTCGAAATGGTAAACAAGCATTTTTGGTTGTGGATTAAGTTGTGTCCTGTGTTCGAATTATTTACGTAGCAGTTTCATGTGAGAATGCATGATAAATATGTAAGAGAATGTATTTTATTATTGCATAAATATTTATTGAAATTCAATGTATACATATATCAATTAGAGACTCCTAGGAGGTACCAAAGGGGTGTGATAGAAAGGATGTGAAGTAGCTGTTGTTAATATATTCTTATTTAGGGATGTATACGAGACATCTAAAGAATAACTGTGAATTATTATTATGTGCATTTCCATAGCTTCTTTATCATAGTAATTTGTTATCTTTTTTCCATAATTTTTCTCTTCTAAATTGAAAATTTTTCCACGTAAATTTTAGTGTTTCCTCTATATGTTTTTATTGTTGTTTATTTGATTCTATTTTATTGTCTAATATTTCCACTATAATCTATATCAACCTAAATCACATTTCCTAACCATGACTAATGAAATAAGAGCATAAAAAGGACAAAATATCATATGTCATAAGGATAATGCTGGTCAAATTTGGTAAATAAAAATAAAGAAGATGTTTTTAACACAAAAAAGAATTTGATAATATCGTTAAAAAAATTTTGGGACCTTCTTGAGTTTGTTTGGTATAGGATTGAAAATTCATTGGAGCTCGATTAGATGCTCTTGGGTACATTTAACTTTATTGCACCCGAGTGCAAATATAATTTTTTTTATGCAACTATTAATTTAAATGTATTTAACATGTAAATTAATTTTTATTATTTTTACATATTTTTTTAAAAATCAATAACATTTCTATATTTATGTTAAATACACTTTTTTTAATGAAATGTTAAATGCACTTAGATAAATAATTTTATAAAAAAGTTTTAAAAAATAAAAAATAAGTTAAATACACTCATGTACACTAAAGCTAAGTGTACCCCTTTTAGTACCCGAGTTTATTTAATAATATCCCAAATTCATTTGCTTGTGATCATGAATCACGCTGGCGAAGCCAGATGAAGTGATGAACTGAAAAAAGGACTAAGCGACTATCCAGGCCTTTCGGACTTTCCTCCAGCTAGCACTTGTGAGGTCCCGCACGTGTGCAGATAAAGGGACGGGTATATGTGTGCATGTAGGGTCTCATGCGTGTATGAGCCCCTTTTTTTAAAATAAAATAAAAAAAATTCGTGCATGAATAGCGCAATTTCTTTTTGATTTTTATAATCCCAGACAACTTTTTAAAAAATTGAAAACTATAAAATTATATATATAAGAGATATTCCTGTGCAGCATCGCTGAAATAGGCCCCACATGATCATGAAATCATGATCTACTTCACCCATTGTATTTAGAATAACGTATTCTATTACCGTACTAATTTTCATCCCAATAAGATACTTTAAAGTTGTTATTTACATCAAACCATTTTATTACGTTGGATTTGTACTATTTTCAGATGAGGCTCATATACATATCTGATTGGGATGAAAATTAGTATAATAATAGAATACATTATTCTAAATACAATAAGTGGAGTAGATCATGATTTTATGATCATGTGAGGCCCATTTAAGCGTTGCTGCACCTGAATGGGGCTATATATATATATATAAGATGCTAGTGCCCAAAAAGTAACCAATAATAAGGAGATGATGCAATTATGCTCAGTACGGGGCGCATGAATCGGCGCTCGACATGTATATCCCCGCCAACTAAGGCCTACAAAACCCACTCTGTCTTTGTTGGAACGAATCCCACTCCACTCACCAACTTCACACTCTGCCCACTCATTCCTAATATATATGTTATTTTGAAGTTTGAATGTAAGGACCCACTTCTCACCATATATTCTACTGTTCTCTCTCTCTCTCTCAATTATATATAGATAATACAAAATCCCTTTCCTTTCTGGGTTGGAATGGTGAAACTTCCCCATCTCAAGCTACAGTTGCCCCCACCTCCATCCCAAATACAGTGGTTGAAACGTGGAGGCTTTCACTTGCAAGGCAAGGGATGCTGACAAATTAATTAAATATATATTCAATGGCTGTGGTTGATGTGGATGCCGGCCGCCCACCCCACTCAAGTCTTTGTATCTGAACATCGTGGCGACATGGAAATCAAATTAGCCATCAATTATCTGCTGATTAGTCTAAACTTAATCACGTGGGTGGTCAGGACAAATATCGATTTTTTTCTTTTTTTGATGTTAGAACAAATATAGAATTGATGGGTTAGAGAATGGGAATATATATATATAGCGCAGCAGCAGCACCTTTGAATTTTGGAATGCTTTGAAGTGTGCTATCATCTTCATAATAGAGTTGTAGCCTTGTTGGTGAAGATTGTTACAGTCGATCTACCAGATTTCCAAATTACATCAACGAATTAAGATTTCTATAGTTTTCTAACATGCCCCATGTCGTGGCGGGATGCGTGACATGAAATCATATGGGTCGATCTCAAATATCCAATCCACAGAAATGAAATATTTGATTAGTCATTGGATCTTGAGCCTTTTTATATATTTATTTGTGTACGAAGGCACGGTCATTTAGTTTCGACCAACAAGCAATCTGGAGGTAAGATAATATTTGGTGGGGAACGCAACTTGAGTAGAATACTCGTAAGTATCTACCAAATCAACTCGTTTTTGGGTAGAATGATGTTTTAGAAAAATTACCCATATAAAAAATTATTCAGGTCTTCAATTAAGGATTTACCTTTTTTCTTCTCCTATTTTCTAACAATTTATTTATATAAAAAACAATTCAATTGCATCAATGGTCACTATTTTATATTGAAATAATTGATTTAGAATCCAAATTGGACAAACTCGACTGTCATATGGGTAAAATAAGATGAATTTGAAACCAAACCAAATAGGATATACATGGGGTAAACCAATCGCAAAACTGACCCGATCGAGTTTACCCTTAATCAGACCCACAGATATGCGTCCCGGCAGGTCTGTCAAAGTTCCGGCAGGCATGTGTTAAAACAAGAAGCAGAAAGGCTCCGATGTAACATTATCTATAATAATAATAGTAGTAGTAGTAGTAGAATTAACAAGGAGTAAAAATAAAGATGGATAATTAAGGCAACACATAAAGGCCTACCCAGATGAGGGAAAAAAAAAAAGAGCAAGCAGGACGGCTGCCTTTTACAAAATAAGAAAACGAGAGTAGAAGCGAGCGGTTGCTCAAGGTAGGCCTGCATATACCCACACAACATAGTCGAGACTCGAGAGGTGGGTGAATGGCTGGCTGGCGGGTTGCTGTATCGGGACGAATTAAGACGAATGAATGCAGGCACGCACCGATCCACACCATTCATGTGTTTGGTTGACGGCCACGTGACGTGCCAACAATTATGTTAGCTGCATGCTTAGCTTCCGTCCACCTTTAATTACTACAACTAGTTGGACGATTATTCCTTGGCCATTGTCATTGGCGCGGCCACCATATCCATCAGCTGGCACGTGCGTATGCGTAATTGCGCACTCCAATAGATAGCCAATTGCACCTGCCACACATTCACTTTTTAGAGACGTGCACGATATTCCATTTCCGATCCTAAAACTTACATTAATTCCCAAAAACATTGGCTGGTTGGTCTCTCTCTTACTATCAAAAAGCCCTGCACTGCACGTAACGGGATAGAAAATGGTACAAGAATAAGATGCCTCGAGCTCTGTTCTGCGGCTGCCGTGACGTTTTTGTTTCGACCGTGACGCTGCAAAACAGATCGAGCTTGTGTCTCAGCTTCAGCCAGTGATGCGATAGAATCGCCAAATGCAATCACCCAAACCAATGTTACAACTCGGGCTAACTAATATTTCGTTTTTGTGCATGGGATGAGGGAACGGGCGGACGATCGAAGAGATAAAGAATATGCACGCCACGCCAAGCAATCCATGGCTAGTTAGTAAGGCCGTAGGTCGGAGTCGGATGGTTTTTTCCAACCAATTTCACTCAAAATTCTTGTGAACTTATAACCAAAATTTCAACCAAGATGCTTTTTGAAACCAACATTATCAATTCATTTATTTTGTCATTTTCCGATTTTTATTTTTTCAAAGGCTTCAATATTTATAACTAACATTATCTCTATACTGGTCGATAGTCACATAATTTTTCTTTTATTTTTTTTTTGGTTTTTCATTTCTTTTATTTTTTTTCCTTGCTCTATGTTCAGAACCTCATACCAATGGGGGGTTGGGGATTGCATAAACAGGTAATTCTGATGTAGACGCTTGCAGGGCTATTGGGAGCACCAGTCAGTAAAACTATAGCATCACCGAAAATATCAACAAATCTGAGAAGTGTAGCAAGTTGTTAACAGTCTTACTCATGTCTACCATTTTGGTAGCATTGATCTCATGATCCATCATATGCGTGTGACCATAATTACCCCCAAAAATGACCGATTGCCAAACTACACCTTCCGAAATTTCTAATTCAGATCTGACCAGTCACTTTCTCTTCACTGACCATCGATATCAACTATCATGAAGATTCGCCAGCCCAACTGTTTTGATATTGGTAATAATGCCCCACATGCATTATCACATCCGCAAGAGCTCACTAAATCATTGGATTTGTGTTATTGGTGTTACATTTTACTATAAATTCTATTTTACCTTTTTCATAAATCATCTTTGTCGAAGAAGCTTATGTATTCAATTATTCCTTCAATATTAGCTGTATTATTAATGTCATCCCTATATTGTTATCACCATTATTTTTGCTCTTAAAATTTTCTTTTCTCTGCTTTTATTGGGCAGAAGAGGCATGGAAAAGGATAGACAAGAATAGAAATAATATAATATAATTGAGGATAATTGTGAAATTTTAAAGCGAAGAAAAAGAAAACAGATTTTTATCTTTTTGATTATAAAAAAAAAAAGGAGAGGATTGAAAGTATGAATTATATTTTTTTGAAAAAGTATGGAAAATGTTAACTAAAATTTCAAATCAGTTGAATCGGATTGGAGAAGGAACAATTACCAAATACATTGTTAAAAAATGCAGAAATCTCTTTCTTTTCCCCCCCTTTCTTCACTTCTTTTTACTTTTCCAACTTCCGTTTTTTTTTTTTTTTTTAATCATTTTCGTACCTCTGGGAACTTTAAATTGCAACAGAAAGTTTGATCCAAAACAGGGAGTAAAAAAGAAAGATAATGATCATATAAGCTCCTATAAAACCAGCCTGATTGCATTTTTTTTATATAAAATATGTTAACCTAAGGGTATTTAATCTATGAATCAAAATTTATAATTTTTGGATGTTCATATATATTTTTAATTGAATTTCAAAAATCAACTGCTTTTAGGGGTATTTTCAATCTGAAAAAGTTAATTTTTGAAATTCGATAAAAATGTATATATCTCAAAAAATTGTACATTTTGGTATATGAATAAAATACAGTTAAGATAATATATTTTATAAAATAAAATAAACATGTAAATAAGGCTGGATACAATTCCAAAAATAAATAAAGTAAACAACTCATAATGAAGTACCTGTACAATTCCAATTCCATGAACAAATGATCACGCTTGCGACAAGTCAAAGGTTCTTTTTTTTTTTTTTTTTGATAGTTATATTTACATACATCTCAACACATATTACATTGTATTTCTGAGACATTCTTACAAATACGGAGATACACAACTCCGCCAAAGAAATCTGGAGACACAGCTCCACTAAAGAATCAGGGAGACAACAGCTCCCCACTCCGCCCCAAAGGGAGACAACAGCTCCCACTCCGGCACATAAAGGGAGATCAAACTCCCACTTGGCAGCTTGAACATTCGAACCTGGGCAGCAAATATGCACGCCCACGACTCTAACCAACTGCGCTGCCAGCAGTTGGTAAGCCAAAGGTTCCTTTTGAAGCAGACATAAATTTCAAAAAACAACAGAGGGCAAGGATGTAATTTCGGGCAGTTACAGAAGCAAAAAAAGAAAAGGGGATGGGATTCAGGTAGACGTGAGTCCAAGTACACGTTTTATCATATATTGCGATGAGTGATGACTGAGACTACATCATCATTCTATCATTGCTGGTCATCATGCGAAAATCCGGCATACGTTTTTCAATTATACCTACGTGATTTGTAATTTTTTAGTCCAGATATCTGTTCCATCAACTAAATGTGGAAAATGACGTGATTCTGGTGATATCTGCCAATACTTGCAAGCGTTTCAACTTAGCTCTGATTGGGTGGGCTTGTCAATGGCATTGGCACATTGAATCAGAATTGTTGGATTTATTAGCTAAAAGAGAGAACCGCCCAAGCAAGATGCCCTTCAGGTGGCAAAATGTGCAAGTGCACAACCATCATGGTAACTGTAGTGAAACTACAGGTTAGGATGGAAAATTGATCATATAGCCTTGGTCAAGGAAGTCATAAATTGGTCTTGTAATGGGATTGAATTTTGCTTTCTCAGATAAAGTTTTTGAGAGAAATAATATATATATATATATATATTTGAAAACGAGAGACATGATATTATCTCCTGAGGAAAGCAGCAATATTTATTTAGAGCCACTGATACATAAACACCCCCACCCCCCAAAAAAAAAAAAAAATTTAAAAAACACACAGACGCACACAAAACCTCCTTTTTTGAAAACGAGAAACCTGATCTTATCTCCTGAGGAAAGCAGCAATATTTATTTAGAGCCACTGATACATACCACCCCCGCGGCAAAAAAAAAAAAAAACACATACACATACACACACACACACAACCGACTAGATTTTTTTTCCGACATATATGTCAGGTTGATTCAACAGTAAAAGTAAAGCATAAATAGATATATAAAATTTTATGATATAGATCGCATGCAAGATACAACAAGAAACGATGCAAGCAAATTGGATAACACAGGCAAACTACAAGAATTTGAGTTTTGATTAGGGTGAAAAAACAGAAAAGTTGAGAAAACAAGCTATGGACAATTGCAATTGACAAGAATCAGCCAAGCTTCAATTTTTTATTAGGAGAATCATGTATGCATAACCATTTTTCTATTGATAACCTTGGCTAGACTGATTCGTCTGTTGTTATTATGTTTCTAGACTTCAAAAATGACACTAACTTCTCCCGTTCTGTAACTTTTATCAGGTCTTCCCAAAGCAGCCTCCTGAACCCAGTGAAAATGCATTTAGCTGGAGGAACCTTTTACTGGTTCAGATCAATGTTGTCAAAACTCAACAGTAATCAAATTGGTGAAGGAACCTTTTTAAAAAGAGCAATAGGTGACATATGTTCCATTATCAAAAAAAAAAAAAAAAAATAGTGATATGTGTTCCAACTAGAAGTTAGCTAGGATTATGGAGATGACATTTGCCTCAATGTGGACATGGCAGCCACAGCTGGGATACTTTGGTGATGCCAATTTCAATGGCAGTAAATTAAAGGATGCTGCCTTTTCTTCAAAGCAAGCTGTCAACTTCTTATCTTGGATAATTGCATCTACATGGTTTTTAGCAGCGCGTTATCCAATCTGGAAGGAAATCCCAAATCCCCGATTTGTTGCCACCGCACAAGGAGCCCAAGAAAGAAGGAGAACAACTAGGAGGGGCTTTGATTTCTAATTATGGCAGAGGATTAGATATTACACTGTGGGCGTCGATATTTTTTCCAACCAGTTAGATTGGCCCATTGAAAATCTGGTTAAAATGGCAGTTTAACCAGTTGAATTCGGCTTAGTATCTCAACCAGGCAATCGTGGTGAATCAGATCAGAGGTAGTACTAATTGCCAGTCAAACTAGTCAAGACTGGTTGATGCAATCCACTTCTAATAATGCTGGTTTGGATTGCGTAAAAGTCAGCAGAAGTAACGTCAGTCAGTCATTGCAGGTGTTGACTCATTGGACAGGTAGTAGTTTATGCATGCCACAAATAATACAAATGGAAAATGGGCACTTGAGGAAATTATGCACACAAAAAAGATCATATTAACCAAGCAAGCCTAACTTGTCCAGTCACATACAACCAGACATGCAAGTGAAAGTAAGTCTGTCATATGTGCAGTCCAATGTGGCGAGTGGCATCAAAAGATCATGACTCATATCGTAGATGCAGACACAGATTGGATGATATTTACTGCTCTGTTAGTCAGCACGCGCTAGTGCTTGTTATAACGCCATTGCAAGCACAAAATAAAATCCTTCATAATATGCTCAACTAAAGGGAGGTGGCAGCAGAAGAATTAGAACATAAACTCACCTATTTGAAGCCCATAGTAGATCGTGCACGAGAAAGATGATAACGGCAGTAAAGCCTATCATTTGCAGTCCTCCATTCACTGTGATGGTATTTGAAGCCAACGATGTCATGTTGAATTAGAAAGGCTTTGGCCAAAATTTGAACAAAGAACACAAAGACACCCATAGTAACAGAGATCAAGTACCTCCAGCACTAACTGCACCAAAAGACCCAGCAGCAATTGCTAATGCTGGGATAACTGCTTTCAGTTCACTTTGAGTTGGCAATTTATCCTGCAAAGGAAGACAAGCTATGATAGAATAAAGGTTTTAAGAAGGTAAATGCATGGTAGTTTGGACTATCCAAATTGCTGATTTAACCATGGACAAGCATAACCAAAACCTACACTCAAAACTTCTCACACATGTTAGGAAGTATCCAGTAGCAAACGCCAACAGTTTTATCACTTCTGTAAGGCCCATATCATTAATTAGAGTTGTAACTAGAGGTAGGAATTGGAGCGAGTCGACCCACGACCCAGTCTTGACCCGACCTTTTTTACTGGGTAAAACCAAAGTTTCCTTTTTAACCCGGTATAGGGATGAGTCAAAAATTTTTACTCAAATTCAAAAGTAGGGTCAGGGCGGATCGACCATGTCCCAACCCGCCCCGCATATATTAATTTATTAAAATTATAAATGTATGTTTAAATCTTATTATTATTTTTCTTTCAAAATTCCCACATTTTTTATGTTGTTATGATTAACTATATCAACAATAGAAGAATCAATTTATCTAGAAAACAATATAAAAATCAATAAGAGGAATTTGCACATATATATATAATTCTTACATATATATATGAAGTGCAATTTTAATAATAGTGAAAACCCGGATGAGGAACCAATTAAAATTTTAGATCAAGTAGTAACAAGAACTAATCACTTTTGCTACTTAGGATCAATAGTTCAAGAGAACGGGGAAATTAAGAAAGATATAATACATAGAATTCAAGCAGGATGGAAGAAATGGAGAAGTGCGTCAGGAATTTTATGTGACCGTCGAGTTTCAATCAAATTAAAAGGAAAATTTTATAAGACTGTGATTAGACCTGCTATGCTTTATGGAGCAGAATATTGGGCAGTTAAAGAACAACGTATACAAAAAATGAGCGTAGCGGAAATAAGAATGTTAAGATGAATGAGTGGTAAAACAAGAAAAGATAAAATTAGGAATGAAATAATTCGAGAAAACTTAAAAGTGAGACCAATTTGTGATAAAATGAGAGAAAATAGATTAAGATGGTTTGGTTATGTTAAAAGGAGGTCTGAAGTAGCACCAGTTAGAAAAACAGAGTCTATCCAAGTAGAAGGTGGTAGGAGAATGAGAGGAAGACCCAAAAAAACGTGGATAGAAGTAATTAAACAAGATTTAAAAATATTACAAATTACAGAGAATTTAGTCTTACATCGTCAAGAATGGCATAACAGAATCCATGCAGCCGACCCCACCTAGGTGGGAAATGACTTACGATGATAATGATGATGATGATATATAATTTTTACATATAATTGTATATTAACTTATTTTAATAAATTGATAATATATTTTTTCTCATCGTGTTTTTTGATAATTAGTAAAATATTGAAGCATATAACATATAAATTTAGCATAGATATATTTTTACGTTTGATAGATATATAAATTTTTTAAATCATTTTATTTGACTCACATTTTTTACCTGACTCACTGTCCCGAAACCGGTCTGATACCAACCGAAGTTTGTCCTGAGATTTATTAAATGGTTCATATACAACACACATGGAAACAAATGTGGATTTCAAGCATGCATCTAGACTCCATTCTTCTAAAAATTAGGAAGCACTTATCAACAAAAAAGCATTGAACTGACTTACATACAATCGAGGAAAAACAGAGCTAGATTTGATGTTCTTCTGGAGAAATTTATTGACGAGAAGCACAGGACAGCTCAATCTATATGAAGAGAGAAACATAAAGAAAGGCAACAAAAGGAGCACCACAAATAGGCACTTTTGGCATCCAGCATGAGCTGCTTAGCTTTAAGTCTTTGCTGCATCTGTTCTAGCTACGAGCAGAAAACTGCAGCACCCAACTCAATTCCACCCAAGATTAGCCCAATATCTATGCTAATCTCAGAGAACAAGAAAATTTTCAGCCGTCAGCAGGTAACTGTTACAGGTGACCCCATTCAACAGAAACGGATTAGGGCAGTTTATAAACTGTCTTGTGGCAACAGTCATAGACATCATTCGAACACATCACTTGCTTTTCCATGCACTTTCTTTGAAATTCACGTTAGCATGTAACATGGGAAATTTTGGGACAGTCCCCACACTGTTTTAATCCATTTCCCCATTCAACCCAAGCCTAATAGTTATCACAATTTCAGGTGATGAGCAAAATTGCTAAAGATTTACTTATTTGTCCAAGTTGTGTCAATCTGCTCTACCATCTCCCACAACCACCACGTTGGACTACGTCAGATCCAAGCTTACACTCGAAAGTACCAAGATTAAGCCCTGTATGTGGCACGCCACACTGAATTCCAGTTTCATCCAAAACCCAATTGGAGGAAGTGTTAATGGTAATACTAGATTTCCAAACTAGACAGTAGACACTGAGTAGTAAAAGACATTAAAGCACAATCAATAAATGAATTATTTCTAAAGTGAAGCAGCTTGAAAGACGACCAACCTCTTCGGTTACAGAATCTGCACTAGATAGCGGAGCATCCAGGCAAATAGCAGTTCCAACCGGCAGCATCGATTGACTACGAACAGACCCACTTCCACCAGACTCATCCAACACAATCCCTCCCGCACCGGAAGAATCCACCGGCTGCTTCAAACTAGTATTGACTGAAATCGCTGCCTGGCAATAAGCAAGGTCGAAAAATCTCACAGTCCCTAGCAATGGCGAATCGATATCGACCTCAAGGTGTTCATACGACTTACACATTCCAAATGTCGGAAAATAACTCGATTTCACAATCCCCCCGGCTGGAGGATCGATAACCACCTCCGCGTGCCGATAAGACTTCTGAATCCCAGCTTCCACAGGATCAGCTGACTTCACAATCCCCCGAAACCCAGGCGCCACATGATTTTTCAACTTCGCAATTCCAGGAAGAACCGCATTCTCATCCAGCTCCGACCGCCCCTCGGATTTCGGAGTCCGAAACGCCATAAGCTCAGCTGCCTTCGAATTTCCAGGGAATTTCGGGTCGAAGATCCCGGCCGGCCGGTCGTAAGCACCCGGAATCAACGGCAAAACATTCAGTCTCAAATTCCACGACCCGACCACAACGTTTCCTCTTCTCAAATCATGACGGCGACGATTAATAGTCCGATAGGGGAGCAGAAGACGCTGTGTATGGCGGGATTCCAGGATCCAAATGGTCACCGCCAAGACGGAGGACAGAAATGCAGTTCCGGAGGCGAAATCAGGTGGAATTTCAGCTGCAGGGATGGGGAATGCACGATTTTCAGAGAGAGAAGAGGGGATTTGGGATGATTTGAATATCTTGAAATGGGAGGCTTTCGGGAGAGAGAGTGACTTATCTGGGACGGAGGTTTGGCAAGGTTTTGGAAGGGTTCCAGGGAGGGGAGAAGAAGAGAAGCTCAAAACAGGCGCCATGCGACGAGGCTAAAGATAGAAAATGCCTTCGCGCCAATTGTGTGGACGTGTGTTCTATTTCTCCTATTGTACGTTACTATCTTTCCTCTTTTTTTAATTTCGCATTTTCTTCTCTTTCCTAACTTTTATACCCAATGTTCAAAATTCAAATATATATATATATATATTGTGGTTTTATAATAATGTCCACAGTAAAAAAATATTCTCATGTATAAATTTTTTTCAATGTAAACGTTTTCCAAGTTTCATAAAAGTGAAATTATTTGATTTAAATCCCACAAGGTATTTTGCGAAATCTAAATTACCTAGCATGTTTAATATTTCATATTTAATTAGAAAACAAAAATGTTATTATAAAATATAAAATGAAAATTATTTAACAATATCTATAATCCGTTAAAATTTTTAATTCAAGTTTGATGTATGTATATGTTTTTAAAATAATTTTATTTGCAATAAGTAAAATATAATTTTAAACAATCGTCTGCCTATTTTTCATAGCCCTAAAAAAATTACTATATGAAAATTTCGAAGGATTATGAAGCGTGGATTAAACAAATGCTGTGGATTAACAAAGAAAAGACTTCTGTCACTTTGAAGTTTGAACATGGGAGTTGCTCATAATCTTGGTTTTATTTTGTTTTTTCTTTTTCAGTAGGTTTCGGCATGCGAATGAATTTAATCATTGTAATTGTATAGTTACAAACCCAAGTGGATCGGTTGGGCACAAAATGAGGGGCTGGACTTGGATGGGGGCTGCCGCGCTACGTGATGTGAGATCAGATTGACGAAGGAAAGGCCCAGCTTATATATATGCTATAACACGTTATTTATATATATTATTGCAGCAGCATCACCACCTTCTTCAAAATCAGATTGGTCTTTTACCCGCAAGGTACTGATCGTTAATCTTCACACTACATGCACGCGTGATGGAACTCGCTGCAACAAATTTCCTTTTATGCAGTTAATTCTTTTGTAGCATATACACATATTCGGCGCTGCCCATATCAGATACATCGAATACATGGCTATCTTCGATATTTCCATCTCAGCCATTGCTTTCTGCGCTGAAAACATGGACTGTCGGCTTGCTCTGCTCAAAATTACAGAGGCACTCATCCTCTCTCCCGCCCAAAAAAAAAAAAAAAAAAAAACACGTGCACGTTGTCTCCCCAAAAAAAAAAACAAGCTTGAAATTGAGCCATCGGACACTCTAATAAAACATACAAAGACGCTGCTAATGAGCCATCCGACACTGAAGCCATTGAGGACCTGCAACTCTCCACTGAAGATTCTCCTTCTTGGAGAATAAAAAATTCCTCTGCTTCATATATCAAAAAGATTCCACTTCTTCATGTACCTGTAAAAACTTACTCACTCCCCTCTCTACTTCTTCCATCCATTTCTTCTTCCATTGGTCCGAAGTCTCCATCCTCAAAACCGTAACCCCACAACCTTTACCTCTCGACCTCTTGTTTCTTAGAAATCCAATGAAGGATTGCTGCTTTACAAGAAAAAAGCATGGTGTCCAACCGAAAAATGCCGGAATCAAACAAAAGGGAAGGGTTGATTGCTTACTTCGCTGCCTACGATGGAAGCCTTCTAACGCCGATGCGGAGGAAGACACAATCATTATCGATTTAGGGTTATTTCGAGCTCAACTTTTTTTTTAAGGGAGACAGTGTTAGTCGTTTTTCTTTTTTTTGGGCGAGAGGGAGGATAAGTGTCTCTGCAATTTTGAGCAACGTGGGTCGATAAGTTTTTTCCAAAAATGGTCCATGTTTTCAGCGCCAAAAGTAACGGCTAAAATAGAAATATCGAAGATAGCCATGTATCAGATATATCTAATATGAGCAGCGCCAACACATATTTGCCTTCGTTAGATATAATTTTAGTATGCTTGATTATTTAGCTATAAATACTATTTGCCTTCGTTAGATATAATTTTAGTATGCTTGATTATTTAGCTATAAATACTAAGTTGATTATGAGTGGTTTCATTTAATTGAAGGGTGCACCAAAAAAACTTTTCAAGCTAAAACATTTTATTCTTTATGACTATTATATATTTTAACTATTTTTTCACTTCATGCAACTATCCAACTTTATAATCATTTCTAAACAATCACCTTATATCTAACTTATCTATTTTATTTTATTTTCTTTACTCATTATTATTACTTCTGTCATATTATATCATTTTCTCACATTTTAAAAATTTTTACATTAAAAACTTTTCATCAAAAGTTTTACTACTTTTCAAATACTTCATAACAGTAACTATTTTTTTAATGTGAAATGCAGCCAAAATAATATTTAATGTGAATATTAAAATTCGGTTCCAAATAATAATAAAACTTTGACTATAACCAATGGCGTGAGCCCGGAGCGCTAAAGAATGAGGGCAAACTCACATGGGGGACCATATAAAAATGACTATATTTTTAAATGTACTTTAAAATTAGGACTTTTATAATTTTCGAAAATTCTAGGGTAACTCCGTGACAGCGAATTTCAAACTTACACTTTGCCATGCATTTGGTACTTTTTTTTTCTTTCTTTTTTTGATGAAAAAGTTTCTCTAAGCCGACCCCCTCACCCCATTGGAGAGGTTCGGACTAGAGAAACCCTGATAATGCATTTGGTACTTAATGCAACCAAATTAAAATTTAGCTCTGAAAAAGTGGTCATGTGTAATAAATTTGTCGCAGCGATTAATGCAGTTAATGGTAAAATGCTTAAAAGACTTGCAATCCTTATCTGAGTTTTGCTCGTCAAAACGGAAAAAACTAAAGCAGGGCTTCTCCTGGGTCCCATGACTTAGTCTGTCACCTTAACACTCTCTCTCTCACAGCTGGATGATCAAATGATTCTCTCTTTAAGCTGGGTTGTCAAAGGATATATTTTTTGGATAGTAGGTAGATGGTCACTTTCATGATGATTGGATGGCGGTTTATCATTTTCATTCCATATATATGAACTACCCAACTTGTCATACTGTGGAATTGAATGCGTTGTTGTAACAACTTTGAAGCAAATTCAACTGCAGAGAAATGGAGATTAGAATGTGACGCCTCCAGAAATTTTCTTTTTAAAAGAAAAGGATAAAACTAGACTCTGTATCTAAGGCAAGTAGCCACCTCACCGTTTTTACAGCTTTAATTCATAAAGTTGCCTTTGTGAGTGAGGAAGGCACAAAGAATGCATGAGTCTTTACCATACCACGCCTTTACCCAGTCTTTTCTAATTCTCCTTCACATCCTTATCTTCATTCGCTATATATAATATAGTAGCTAGCTAAGATGTCATGCATGCCGCGGACCTAAAATCAATAGGGTTGGTGTCCCGCTGATTGAGTAGTTCAAGGATCCAGCATATATATAGGAAAACGACTTGTCGTATAATTAAAAGCAGATTAATTTATTTAATTACTTTAGTTAAGGGTTGCTTGGTATTAATAAAAATTTTGAATGAAAATATTTTGTATAAAATTTTTCGAAATTTAGGGTGTGTTTGGTTGGGGGTAAAACTTTTGATGAAAAGTTTTTGAGATAGAAGTTATCACATTGATAGAAAATTATGTGATATAATAGGAGTAATGATGAGAAGTAAAAAGAATAAAGTTAAAATAGATAGGTTAGTTGTATAGATAGTTGTGTAGAAATGATTGAAAAGTAGGGTAGTTTGTATAAGAAAATGTGAAAAAATAATTAAAAAATAGAGTAGTTATGGAGAGTGAAAAGTTTTAGATTGAAAAGTTTTGGTTGACATGTCTATATCCCAAACAAACACACCCTTAGAAAATGATGTGATTAATAGAGAAAACCACAAGGAATAATACAAAAAAAGTTAAAGTAAATAACGTAGTTGTATTAATAGGATAGAAAATGACTGAGAATTAGGATGGGTTATACAAAAAGAAATTAAAAGAAGATAAGAAAATAAAGTATTTACGAAGAATGAAAATTTTTAAATTGAAAAATTTATAAAAATGTCAAACACACATTATGTTTTTTAAAAAAATTTCCACACTAGCTAAGTAGCCATATTCAAACACAGCGAACGTCTCGATCTTATTCTGGCTCGTGTTCAGCATCCTTCGTGCATGGATGGCAAGGTACTGCTGGAATTATTCTTTTTTTTTTTAAAAAAAAAAAAAAAGGCAAGGATCCGGGCTCCGACCCACAGCGCGTTAGAATTAAGTACCCGTGGATTCATGGTTTTGAAATACCCCTTTTTCTTTCTGTCACAAATTTTTCATGTACTCTTCCTTTCCATCTTATGAAAAGAGAACCCTGCAAATTTTAGTTGGGTTATGATCATTTACCGGTCGAAAACTTGTACTAAACCGCTTTTGTTTTCCTTTTTTAAGGTCTTGTTTCTCGAAATTGTAAATCTGATTGTATATTATCTATAAACTAAGATTTACTATTTTTAGATATATGAAAATATTTTTTTGAATTTTAGACAAAAGTGTATCGAGGTCATTTTCAAAATTTGATAGTGACCACAAAATCCTGTGCTTATAATTTAAAAAATATTTATACATTTCGAAAATAATAAATTTTAGTTTATAATATATATTTAGATTGATAATTTTAAAAATTAAAAACTAAAAGAAATTTAAACAAATGGTTTTAGGACTAGTCGGAAATGGGGCTCGCCAATTTGATTTTTGAGCATGGCTATTTCGAGTTTAACTGATTAATTCGAAAAAAGAGAATTTTATATCTAATTTGGGACGATTGGTGAAACATCGTTTCCGTAGTGAAAATTTCCTCTCAATTCTTTCACGCAATGCATAGCCTATTGATTATCTGATCATCAGGAGGCCTATTCTTTCAAGCAATGAACATAAACCGCGGGACCCAGCATAGGAACTGCTGGGATCTTTTCAGAAAACAAAAAAGCATCTCATTGCTTGGGACTGGAGTAGTCATTTTCATGGTTCTTAATTGCTTGATTTTTTTTCCCCCCTCCTCTAGTTAAAGTACCTGAAGCTACTATATATTATGGCATTGAGCTTGTCTTTCTGAGCAAAGAGTGCCTTCCTCACTATAATTATTTATTAGAGTAATGCGGAAGTTGGGTTGCTTCGGGATTCTTTTCCTTGGCTTTGTCGCTGTGCTGGGTCATGCTGAAGGTAGTCTTAAAATGGGATTTTATAATCAGAGCTGCCCGAAGGCTGAGGAGATGGTGGCACGCTACGTGAAGAAGCACATCTCGAAAGTTCCGTCTTTGGCTGCAGCTCTTCTGAGACTGCACTTCCATGATTGCTTTGTGAGGGTCAGTAACATTGATTATTTCTTTTTTAACTGTCTAAATCCTCCATTTTTTTAATTGAACACGGCCTTCCATGTTTTATTATTATTTTAATTTTTTGTTTTTCACAGGGCTGTGACGCATCTGTTCTACTCAATTCAACTTCAAATCACAGAGCAGAGAAGAATTCCAAACCAAATATCACCGTCCGAGGCTTCCACTTCATTGACCGCCTCAAAAAATTGTTGGAATCTGCTTGTCCTGGCATTGTTTCTTGTGCTGACATCCTGTCTTTGGCTGCCAGAGATGCAATTTTTGTCACCGTAAGGATTCAGTTACCTCATTAATTAGCTGCTAATTAATTAGATCGAGGGTGCAGTACTGGCAAGCGTACTTCATCCAAATAAAATTTAAAAAAAATGCATGCCTTGCTCGCTGCTGCACATGTTCATCATGTTCTGAAGCCATCCGTATACTCTTCTTCTTCTTATTTCTTACTGTTGATTCACTGCATGCAGGGCGGACCATTTTGGCGGGTCCCCACCGGTAGAAGAGATGGGAAAGTGTCCGAAGGCACAGAAGCCGAGAACGAAATCCCTAAACCAACCTTCACTTTCAATGCTCTCGAGCAGAGCTTCAAGAACAAAAGCCTTAATGTGACAGATTTAATCGTGCTATCTGGTAAACAACTGTACCACAGTTTTATAACAGGAATTTTTGCAATATTGCATCAGTGTCCTTAAGTTTGCCGATATTATATATATGCCCACTAAATTTACATAAAATTGCAAATGTGTCCCTTCCGTTAGGATATCAGTAGAATTTTGTATAAAATGACAATAATGCCCTTTAAGCTAAGTGATATACTTGCGATTTTTCAAATATTGTAGATACATTTGTTACGTCATTATTTTATATATTTTTACATATATTATTATTTTAGATTTTTTTGTAAATATACTTATAATATTTACAAAAATTGTAAGCGTATTACTTAGCTTAAAGGGCATTATCGTCATTTTATAAAATTTTAACGGCGTCATAACAGAAGAGACACACTTAGAATTTCATATAAACTTTATCGGAATATTTACAATATCGGTAAACTTAGAAATATGGATGCAATTATAATCAAATGGTGTAGATATATTTGCACAAATCCTTTTATGTGTACATATAAATATGGAAAATAATCAGGTGCATTCAGACTGCACTGTAAGTATGGTGCAGTCCGTGTACTGTGGGGCCCATTTGATCATGAATGAGAAATCTACTTCATCCATTGTATTTAGAATTATTCACTTTGTTAACACATCAATTTTCATCCAAATCCAACATATGTATACGTCTCCTCTTAAAATGGTACAAAATGAACGTAATAAAATAGTTTAATGTAAATATTAAGTTTAAAGTAGTATTTTTAACATCTAAACAGACTAAAGTATGATTTTTATATAAATAAATAATTGTATGAAGTTTCGTTACATTTTAATACATATGGGGCCCATTTTATAGCAGACTTTACTGTAATTATAGTGCGGTCCGTCTACATAGGATAGGTTCTATATAGATAGAGAGAGAATAGATAGGATTATGTATTCTTCCGCTACTTCATTCATATCCCCTGACAATATTAATTAAAAATTTATACACTTATTAACTAATCAGTGTTTCCACCCAAAATGCACCTTGCATAACTTTGCTAAGGTTGGTTTTTGAACTTAGGCTGTTAGGCAACTTCAAGTCATGCTGACCAAATCTCTCACGCATATGATATGTGGAGCTGCCTATACATGCATTTATTATTCCTCCCTATTTTTTAAGTTTATCTGCTGAATTTGGTGGACGCAAAATAGTGTAGATGATTCTGACGCACAAGAGTTCAACCATTGAAGTGTGCGTATATGTTGAAATATGTTTGTTCTGGTGATCATTGCAGGGGCGCATACGATAGGAATCTCTCACTGTCCAGCGCTGACCAAGCGGCTCTACAATTCCAATGGTACAGTTAAAGAAGACCCATCTCTGGACAGTGAGTATGCTGCAGTGCTTCGGAAGAACAAGTGCAAGGATAACAGCACGCTGTTGGAAATGGACCCCGGCAGTCGCCGGACGTTTGATCTCAGTTACTACCAACTACTGCTGAAGAGGCGAGGTTTATTTCAGTCGGATGCAGCTCTAACTACAGATTCATTCTCAACATCTTACATAAGAGGCCTCCTCAATGCCCCGCTGTCGAGATTCCACCACGAGTTTGGACTTTCCATGGAAAAGATGGGGCGAATACAGGTGAAAACGGGTTCGGAAGGTGAGATCAGGAAACACTGCGCCCTTTTAAACACCTTCACCTAGGATTCTGGTTCAATTCACACGCTTTTGGGATTTGGAATTTTTTTTTGCCGCAGCCAGCCACAGGCCATATAATTAGCTAACTAAAATAATCAGTCTGTTGCTTGTTATGGTGATCTCTTTCATTTATTTATTTTTTTCCTGCAACGCAAAGATGAGAAACATCCATTTGAAAGCTTGTAGGAAGGCGTGGCGAACTGGCGCCCGCTGTTATGGGCCAACAGCGAAACAGGTCCAGGATTTGGGAATGGGTTGGCTTTCTACCAAAGCACTGGTGTCGGATGTTAGAATTCTCAGTAGTAATTTCTTCCATAAATTCTCATTTGCGTCGCGATCCATATTGCCGGGCAACAAAAATTATTTTAATTTTTATAAAAAGTATAGGCCCCAGAAAGATTGGGTTCCTATGATATTTAAAATTTATTAAATATTTTTATTTTTAAAAAATCAAAAACTGGATGCAGCCCTTTTTATCTTTAAAATGAAAATTTACAAAAAAAAAAAAAATTTAATTTTGCCAAATTTCAATGGAGTTGCGATCTATGTAGAGTCAACCTTTCTATAAAAAATAAAAATATTTATAAAAAATGTTTTTATAAGTCTCTATATAAGCGGCCATAATCATTCATGTTTAATTACTCGTAACACGAATAAAAAATCCCCAATGGTAGAATAATTGATAAGATAGATATATCATATATGTAAACAAGAGGACATGGCCCATAGCCATTATTTTTTATTTAAAAAAAAGCCCGCAGTTATAGTAATGCAAAAGACTAGCATTCCAAAGGAACGAGACGACACATGACCTTGTGCCAATGAAATTGCTAAAGACAAAAGCACACCGGTGCACTGATGGTCGTCGTTAAAAAAGGAACGAGACGATACAGGATCTTGTGCCAATGAAATTGCTAAAGGCAAAAGCATACCGGTGCATTTATGGTCGTCATTAAAAAAAATGCGAGAAACGGACGCAAATAACCCCATGTGACGGCACACTGGATTTTGAAAAGACGCTTGTGCCCCCAGATGCGCTGTCTATCAGATTATTTAGGCACGAACTTCCACCTGCCCGCATTTCATTTGGCGAATGCTGCCAGAGTGTCAAAGCCTTGTCCGAAACTGACGGAGAACAAAAATGAAATACTCAGGGCCTCTGATTGTATGAATTATGGATAGAATGCAGTGTGGATAACAGATTTTTAATTTTAATCTCAAAAATGCTATACACAATAATCATATCTTTAAAATTTTCAATATTATTTTTTTCAGTTCACGTACGCAGCAAACTCTCTTCAGCCAACTCCTCGTCACATTTACAAAGTGCATGCCAATTGCCAGTAAGAGAAGAAGAGTACAGACCATCAACATCGTCATCAGCAACGAGCTTTTCAACATTTGTGGGCCCACCGCCGATGGCTGGCATATGATGGAGGAAGATCAATGGAACTGGATTGACGGTAAACATTTGAAAGAGAAAAACGTTAATGAGGCAAAGGAATTGATAGATGGGCGACATAGGGTTCGTGCATCTAGATTTAATTAGTCTACTTTAATTAAATCTTCTTTAAACATACAATGATAAAGCTATAGACATATGCCTCGATAGCAGGATCAAAACCCTAAATATGAAGGTTTTCAAATATGATTGCGCTAGTACAATGAGCTTAGCAAAATTAAAGACGTCTACATATAAGCCAAAGTTCGGAGGAAGATAAGCAGTTAAAAAATGCCTTCGCCGGGAAAGAAATCATTTTCCTGCAGGAGCAAGCCTGGCTCAGGTTAATAATCTTGGAGAAGATGGTAGGAAAACGTGCCCCAAATTAATAATAGTAATACTCCAAGACCAAGTATCCAACCGTCGTAGCTCACACATGCGCTGCAGACAAACAGCCTGATTATTTACATTAAAGAACTGCCCGCCACATATATCAGCTCATCAGCTACTGTAATTCAGTATCTACGTGTGCGTCGGCATGCATGTGTCATATAACGTTATTGAAAATCGATTGATCTATGCCTCCGATTCCATGTTATTGTTTTTCCATATTAACTATCGATTAAAACTTAAGATCCGTTCGATAACAAGTACAGATGATGAGAAGCATACTTTCTCACTCCTTCCACACATTTTTTTAAAAAAAAAAATAATTTAACATTTTAATTACTCAACTTATTTTTATTTTTACCTTTATATTTAATCATTTTATCATATAGTACTACCTTATATATTTCTACTTTTTCTTTTATGGTATTCAGTCATTTCTCATTCAATATTAGGAGATGGGATTGAGTATTCAGAAATGAGCTGTCTCGAGCCTCCAGCCCACCTTTCCATGCATGCATGTTACCACAACATGCAGGAAGACAAAGGGCATCAAAAGTCGTGACAGCTCATTAAACAATTGCGAATTGGGTTAAAAGTAAAAGCTAACAAAGAAAAAGGAGCGGGTGGTCAGCGGACATACTACTGTAGCAGTTTTGAAATGTGTACAATCCTTATTCTTGCCGCCCATGGTGAAACACCAACAAATATACGCTATCTAATCCTTATTCCTTACTTTTAAAAGTAGAGGTAGTGCAAATTTAAGATAGGCTATATATGTAGCATATCTAGGTCATAAAGAAGCACATGTACATCTTTTTCCAGTTTTGCCATTCCAAAATATTTAAGTGCATAAAGACTGCGAAGTAATTATGATGCAGTCTTTTACAAAATAAGTTTTACATATATATTAAAATATAATAATATTTTATGCAATGATTTATCTATATTGAAAATTATATTTTTAAATGATTTAGATATTGAAAATACGGTCTTAAAATTAATATTTATATCAAACAATTTTATTATATTGATTTTGTGTCATTTTAAGATGTTGTTTCTACACATGTTTGATTTTGATGAAAATTAGTATGCTACTAAAATAAATAATTATAAATACAATAAATGAGGCAAATGTTAATTTCATAATTAAGAAACCTCCTTTACAATGGTATGCACCCTAATTATAATAGAGGCAAAACGCAATTTAATATTTTCCTTGCCGCTCAATTTTAACATTGCAAAATTTCGAATAGATATTCTTTTCGGTTAGTTTCAAGTGGAAACTTTAGTCAACTTCAAATCAGATTTTATTATCTAAATTTTACAAAATAAAATTTTAATTGAAAAACGCAAATCGAAAACAAATTAATTTGTTGTAGTGATAATTATGTAACAAATGTCATCTTAACACATACATAGCAATGATTCAATACTTATACATGCATGGAGCACTTTATGGATAACCTTAGTTTTTAAATTTTAGGGAAATTCCCCACATACCCATAACTTTTGGCTAATATTCTTCTTATACTTACAATAAATCAAAAATTCTCTGCATACCCTACAACGTTTCACCCATGATTTCTTTGATACCCACGCCATCACCAATGGTTGTCAATTGGAGAGAAAATAATGATTTTTTTCCTAGATGAAAAATTCCTTACATATCCATAATATTTGGCTTTTATTCCTTTTATCCCATAATATTTCACAATTTCCTACACACCCAAAATATTTTACCTTTAATTCCTCTTGTACCAACATTGTCATAGTCCGTTAAGTTACATTTGTCATAATTTTCTGAATTCTGAAAATACTTATTTTCTTCCTAAGAGCCACCACTTCTAGTTACAAGTAAGGGTGTAAATAGAGTTAGTTTCAACCAGAACATGACTAATTCAACCTGATTTACAATAGCATTAGGTTAGGCATTTTGAAAAAAATGAATTACATAACCCGATTTGAACCAAACCTATTTCAAAAGTGGGTTGGTTTGGGCTGGACGATTATCAACCCCACCCAATTTCATATATTAGTATACAATATAATGAATTATTAATAAATAGTCTTATATTAGCACATAATATATAGGAATTAAGTAAACATTATTGATTAAAAATAAGATATTTAGTAATTATATCAACGTATAAGTCATAAATTGGAAAGTATTCGTACAAAATAGATTAATTTTTATTCTTTCATATAAATTTATAGCTTAAAATAGATTTAATTAAGCAAAATATTTTTAATATTATATGTTTATTAATTTGATTTCTAACTCGAACTGAACCAATTTCTATATGGTTAAAATAGGGTTGAGTTGAGAGTTTATAATATGCATTAGGGTTATGTTTACTCCAATCTGAGTCAACTTGACGTGATTTACACCCCTAACTACAATTCCCTCAAGTTCAACACGGGCTTGATAAACAAAACTTGATAGACCATGACAGTGGTGGCACGAGAAGAAGTATGGGTGAAATGTTGTGGGTGTGGAAGGAATTTAAAAAAAAATTATGGGTATAAAAGGAATAATTGTCAAGTGTTGTAGATATACGAGAAATTTTTCTATATCTGTTTATTAAAATCTAGGGACAAAATCATCATTTTCCCCTCAAGTTGATGTTCATTTGTGACGGCGTGGGTACCAAAAAAATTATAGGTAAAACGTTATGGGTATGCAGAGAATTTTCGATTTGTTGTACGTATAAGAGGAATATTAGCCAAAAGTTATAGGTACGCGGTGACTTTTTCCTCAATTATAAAATCTATTTTTAAAATTTTAACCATCTAGTATGTTTAACCACATTTATTCATTTATATTTCTAAAAAATTCATGTATTTCAAACTTTATCATATTGTATATACTATATATTTTTCAAAAACCATAATAGTTATATATGCACTTTTAAAACATGCTATTTTTATAAGATATAAGTTTTCACTGAAAATTTTTATCAAAAAAATTTTCACTAAAAATTATTTGTAGCATAATAAAATAAGGTGTGCTAAATAAATGGGTTAGATTAAAAAGAATATATTTTAATATTTAAAACTGAAGACATGCTTATATAAGCATGGAGGACTTCATGCTTATATAAGCATTAAATCACTACTCATATTTATAGAGAGTCTATCTAGTATATTAACTGCATCACTTATGTATAGTTAGCTTAAAATATGCCGCACATATATTTAAATGTTTTAATATTTTATACATTCATTTATCCACGTATAAATATGTCTTAAATAATTTAATATTGAAAATGAAAATTTAAAATTTTTATTTACATTTAATTATTTTATTACAGTCAATTTATACACGGGGCACATACCCAAATTCAATTTGGATAAAAATTGCACACACGTAATAAGCAGACAACATGCTTATGTAAGAACATAAATAAAAAATTAATTTACGTAGTAGCAACATCTTAATAAATGTCAACTTGAAATGTCTTTGTTTCTTTTTAGGGTGAAATGTTTTTTTTTTTAAATTCAACTGCAAAGGTAGCTAAAGCAATACCGTTCATGGAACCATAGGTAGCTCATTTGTCCGTTCCAAAATTTAATTTGAACAATATATTAACTATTTTAAATTTTGAAAAATGTTTCGAGTTATGACTAATTTTGTAACTCATAAATTTTCCCGTGCATAGAACTAGTGATTAAAACATTTATTAATCTACTACCAAATTAAGTAGAATTGTAGTCCACAAAATACAAAATGGGTTCAATTTTCAAATAAGTTTTCCAAGTTTTATGCCACGTTTACCTATTTCAAATAGGTGTGCGTTGAACATAGACCAATTAACTTAGGGTGCGTTCATTTTATGGATTTGTTTGTTGAATAAAAAAATTTTAAATTAAAATTTTTAAACTTAAAACTTTTCGCTCATTACAATTATTTTATTTCTATTATTTTTTCACATTTTCTTATATAACTACCATATTTTTAAAATATTTTTACGCAACTATTTATATAATTAACTTATCTATTTTAAATTTATTATATTTATTTCTTGTCATTACCTCTGTTATATTATATTAATTTTTGCTATTTTAAAAATTTTTATGATAAAAATTTTTGATCCACAGACAAAGGGAGATGATAGTGCTAAGGTTTAACCGGGTATGCAAGGCTTAACAGCTAATTACTGTAACCCTAAAGCATTAATGGCGTAAACGATCTAGCTATACGAGCTGAAGGTTAATTTTGACCTAAGTCCAAGAGCCTTTAATCTATTCACAGCTCATTTATAAAAACTCGGATTGCAAGCAGCTAACAGGTTGAACAATAAAAGAATAAAATTAATAAATTATTAAAAATGTTATCATAAATAATCAATAAGTACTTTTAATGTTAGAGATTTACTTGAGTTTAGAATACCAATTTTCAAATTTTTTTGTAATTGAAATATTGGTTCCATTATCACAAGTTATGCGTGATCTGTAAAATAAACATTAATAAAATATTAACTCCTTTACCTTAGATTATAAAAGGGATAAAGGGTTGTATGGGTTGATACGTTCAACGGTATGGATGAGCGTATGGATTATTGAATTGACGGATTAGACAAGATTAACCAACGACCAACTCATTTTCTAAACGAATTAAATGGGTCATATAAATAAGTTTACGATTCGAAAAATCTTAACCTTAATCCGCCTCAAAGTCATCTAGGTTTGGGTTACAAATTCCTGTTACTCCCCTGGAAGACATCTGCATTGGTGGATAATGGTTTGCTAAGGAATCCAAAAGGACACTTTTTAGTAATACATCTGAAACGTGGACGTAGAATGTTACAGCGGACTGTTAATATTTTAGCATTCCCTATTAACCATCATAAATAATATTTTTTCTTTGAACTGTAACTATCCAAAAAATATAGACAATAATTGTAGCAGCTAATATCTATAAGAAGCTGGTATGCTCCGAGTTTTTCTTTCCTGCGTGGTCAGACAAATGGGAAGGCTCAGCTGTTCTGAGATTCTCATCTTTGGGATTTTGGCGTTCTTGGGGAGTGCTGATGCTACTTTGAAGTTGGGGTTTTATGAACAGAGCTGCCCAAAAGCAGAGAAACTCATACAAGACTATGTGCGGCAGCATGTCTCGAGAGTGCCGACGTTGGCAGCTCAGCTTATCAGAATGCATTTCCACGACTGCTTCGTCAGGGTCTGTCCAATCTCTCTGCTTTCCTCTGCTTCGATTTATTAGTTTTAGGCGTTGATGTTCGTTTCCCCCTTACCTTGGTTTGGGGCTCTTTTTACAGGGCTGTGATGCGTCTGTTCTGCTGAATTCGACTTCAAACAATGCGGAGAAGAACGCAACTCCAAATCTCACGCTGCGCGGTTTCGACTTCATCGATCGCGTGAAGAGCGTGGTGGAAGCTGAGTGCCCTGGCGTTGTCTCGTGCGCTGATATTATTACCTTGACCGCAAGAGATTCAATTGTACTGACTGTACGTGCGGATTCAATCTCTCCCGCTGTTGTTTCGCTGAAAACACTGCAAAATCAATCCAAAAAAAAAAAACCGGGATTCTGATTTTTTCGCTCACATTTCCTTCTTCTTCAATATCTGTAACAACAGGGAGGGCCCTTCTGGCAAGTCCCCACCGGTCGCAGAGATGGGACCATCTCAAACATTACCGAGGCCTTGAATGACATCCCAGCTCCATTTGACAATTTCACCACTCTAAGCAACAATTTCGCAAACAAGGGCCTCAATGTAAAAGATTTGGTTCTGTTGTCAGGTGAGCATAGCCAAGTTCTCAATTCTCATCCACCATCCAAATCGCTTTACGTGGGTCTCATTTGCCTGATGATCCTCGAGTAGGCAATATATAAACAGGTTTCCCCACAAATTGGAAATTTCTCCAAGTTGCGCATTTTTTGTGTGTTTCATCCGAACCGCCAAAGTAAACAACCAAGTGACGGTTGGAATGCTGTCTCTAATCTTATCTTCTCTTGCAATTGTCCTTTTTCTCTGCTTGTGCACAACCATTCAACCAATGTTTGGTCTTTGCAGGGGCACACACAATTGGCGTCGCGCACTGCACATCATTCAGCAACCGTCTCTACAATTTCAGCAGCACAAGCCCCGAAGATCCGTCCCTGGACAGTGAGTACGCTGCGGTGCTACGACGAAACAAGTGCCGGACGCCCAACGACAACACGACGTTGGCTGAAATGGACCCCGGCAGCTTCAGGACATTTGATCTCAGCTACTACCAACTGCTACTGAAGAGGAGAGGTCTGTTTCAATCCGATGCGGCTCTGACGACGAACACCGAATCCAGGTCTTACGTCACCCAACTGCTCAATGGCCCGCTTTCTGAGTTCTTCAAGGAGTTTGCGCTGTCCATGGAGAAGATGGGGCGGATTGAAGTGAAGACAGGATCGACAGGTGAAATCAGGAAGAATTGTGCTCTTGTGAACAGTTAGGAACTTGCGATTCAGCGGCAGTCTTATGGGTTGCTCAGCTTTCGGTATTTGAACGTGTGTCCTTTCAAATAATTATTTTCTGGTTTTGGGGTCTTCGCATGATTTGAATTGTGTGAAATCAAAAAGTAAATGAGATTTCTCTGTCTCGTAAATACGATTTGGCTTTCAGCTCTCATTTCAGAAATATAAACATAAATAGGCCTGGCACTCACTATGCAATTCTCAGTCTTTCAACTGATGAGCTACCTCTCACCAAAAAGTTGATTGGGATCTGTAAAAAAAAAAAAAAAAATCATAATAAATAGAATTTTCACTTGATTCAAACCAATGCCTCCTGTTTATTCGTCTACAATTCCGTCGAATCTCGCCTGCTTGATAACTTAAAGACACCCACATCCCCTGAATTGATCATGGACTTGGCAAACATCCGCTAGGAAGCTCCTGGCCTCTTTGCATACTTCTCTGACAAGTTCCCGCTGAGATCAGTGAAAGCAAGATCTTGGTCTAATTGAAGAACAAGAAGTACACTGTGGTAAAATGAATTATCTAGAGTGAATGGTGCAGCAGACGTCTGGTGGATGAAAACTCGAGTATCGGATCTTATGTTAAAGTTCTCTGATGTCGATCTTGGGAATTTCTTCCTAAGGCTATTGGGGATAGCAGGGGTCCATTCCAGGATCAGATAATCCGACGCGCTGGATTTGACAAAGAAGATGCAGTGGCAGAATCCGATACCATGAGCATTTGAAATTGAATAATGTCGGACCAATTTTAATGAGAGGCTCAAATCTGTTTTTGTTTCAATCCTATCAATTCACTAAAACAAGCTGTTTACCCAGTAATGCAGTGAAACCAGACAAAGTAAGATGGAAGGTTTTGAAAGCGTTCATTGCATCATTGATAGAAAATGCAGGATCGGGCAAATGAACATCAATGCTGATAGACACAAGTGACGGTGGGCAGAGCATATCCAGGCTCCCCTGATAAAGCCACGCCGTCCCTTGTGGCCGACACTAGGATATCGGCCCATGAATGCGTCTTTGGGCTCTCCCTTTCTATCAAAGCTTTGTTGTCGATGACCTCAAACCCTCGGCGGCTTAGATTGGGGGAGCCTCCTTTGCGGCCGTGTTGTCTCTTTGCCTGTCCAAAGGAACAAAACCACCACAACCCACAACCAATATTCAAACGAAATATGTGCTTTATAAGACGAAAAATAATATGGATTTCAGAATTTCTCCATTGGGACTGTTAACACAAGCAAGCAGCCATTAGCCACACAAGTCTTATGGCAAAATGAGTAGCCTTGAGTTGCTATTTTCTAGGCTTCAATGTCTATACGCTGGATTTGAGACTATTTTTACTAGAATGAGCTTGGCTTCCTAAACAAGAGGTGTGATCCCATTAGTCCAAGTTAAACAAATGTCCAACTTAGTTCACCTCAAAAAACTTATTTATAACATTTTTTTACTTTTTTCTTCACACATTTATTTACCTAAGTATATTTAACATATAAATCAAGTTTTATCATTTTTTGATATGCGTATTTTTTAAAATATTTAAAGATACCTTATCTTTAAAAATCTAAAAAAAATACATATATACAAAAATGGTAAAACTTGATTTATATATTAAATAAATTTAAATAAATAAGTATATGAAAAAATAAAAATTGTTGTAAATAGATTTTTTGAAGTGAACTAAGCAGAACTTTATTTAGCCCAGGCTAACAGGATCTTTTCTTTCTAAACAATAGAAAAAGGGCTACACGAAGAAGTTTACTATAAGAAAACAATCATGGAAGTGCAAGTGAAGCAGTCCAACTGGTATTGATGGGTCTCTTTTTTTAGTGATATATATTTTACATCATATCTTAATTCGTATTACAATCAAATACTAAGACAATTCCTACAAATTTTTTAAAGGGACACAATTACAAGCTCCCAAATATCAACAAAAGAAACCGTCCACAATTAAATAAGAAGATATAACCCTTACTGAGTTTTGAACCGAAGACCACACATAAGGAAACAAAGCTCTCAGCACCTGCTACTATTACTGATGGATCTCTTTGGAAGTGCCCCTTTACCACTTCTCAGTTCTCATCAGTGTTTTAAAAGCCGGACCGGACCGTCCGGTCCGACCGGTCCGACCGTGAACCGTCAGTGGAACGGTTCGGTTTGGCACCGGTTTTCCAGTTTTGATGAAAATCGTTCGAACCGTGTGAACCGGACGGTTGGACCGTAAAAATCGGTCTGACCGCGGTTCGGTTCGCAGCTATTTAAAAAAAAATTAATAAATAAAAAAAAATAAAAACGAAACGTCGCGGGTTCATCTGTTCCTCCCTGTTCATCGTCCTCGTTTCGCAGCAGCGGCTAGGGTTGGCTGTAAACCCACCATCGCCATCTGCGGCAAGGGATCCAGGTCATTCAGTCGGCCGGAATCGATGTCCGACAATAATCGCCAGCGTCCGGTCATCATCTATTGCTCCGACAGCAAGGTTCGGCTGTTCCGGCAGCAAAGCAGCAAGGTTCGGCTGTTCCGGCAGCAAGGTCCGGCGACTATCGATTCGGCCCTTCCAGCCTTTGCAAATGCAATGTTGCACGCCATGGGCATAATGCAAATCCATCTGTCCAAGTTCTGCATTTCATGTTCGGGATTTTCGGTGAGTTCCGATACTTCTTTTTGTGTTTTTCTGCTAATGCGTGAGGAGAATTGCAGCAGATGAGCTTGATTTAGCGGGGCTCTGGATAAGGACGAAATGAATGGCAATTCCGGAACCCGGACGATAAATCAAAAAGTTTTGTATAAAAATTTATAAAATAAAAACAGAAAGAGAGCAGCGAACAGATGGAATTCACTCTCTTTCGTTTCTAGGTCTATATAAAGGCGGGTGGTTCCGTTGCTTTCAGGCAAAATGGGAGGAAGCGAAGTCTGGTACGGCAATCCAAGAACTCTTCTCTCACTTCGAGTCTCTAGTTATTCGCTCTGGTTTCTTGTTTTCGTGTATTCTTGATCGGGAGAGATGGATGCTGTCCGCGTTCTGCATTTCATCTTCGGGATTTTCGATGAGTTCCGATACTTCTTCCTTCTTCTCAGACATCTTTGGGATTTTCGGTGAGTTCCCATATGGTTGCATTTTATTAATTTTCACCTCTCCTTCTGACTGACTAAAAAAATAAAATCAATCATTCTTCACAGAATAACATTTTGGAGGATCATCGAGGATTTTTTTTCTAAATATCTTGTATCTTTCTATTAATATTTGAAATTTCATTGCAGATACTCTCATATCAACCATATGTGAATAATAAAAGATGAAAGAATTGCACCTATTTAAGGTTAGTGCACTCTTATTTTTTTCTTGATTTGTATAATAATTTTAATATGACTTACTTGAATGTATCATTGATGCCAAGTGTAATTTTTATATTATATAAAATTTATATATTTAATTTAATTTTGAAATAATTAAAATAAAATAAATATAATTATTATGTCATAATTATGTCATGCTAACGTCACGGTTCAAAACGGTTTGAACCACGGTTGAACCGGTTGGACCTGAACCGGACATAAAAACGGTTTAATTCCCGGTTCGGTTTTTTAAACATTGGTTCTCATGCGGGTGCTATTTCCTATAGAAGCGGTGTTCAAGAGAAAGTGTAGCTTGTACAGTGATTGCCGATGAAAGAGACCAGGCAAGCAAAGCAGCCATTGGAGAAGTATGACTGCTTTCGAGGCGGACCGCATGTGGGAGAGATGGGAAGCATTTCTATAAGTTTGATGTGGTCTTCTGAGGTTGTTTGACAGTATGTGCTGTAACTTGCTTGCTTCTCCCAATTTCAGGTTTTTGGATCCTGTAATCTACTATTGCACATGGGCATCATTTAGTTATGGTGAATTAAATGCACTAGCAAGCTCGCCATATGGTCTTGTTAGTTGTTACTTATATCTTGTATGTGCTACGCACGCATGACAAACGGGGAATTTGCGGGCATGTATAACGGTTCACACACTGTCGGGTTTCTCTACAACAAAAATCAATGCGGCCCATGTCAAAGTCCAAATGCTATCATGCCGTAATGTTACTCATTAATGGGTTTGGGGTTTGAACAGGTTCCTAGGCCTTCAGGTAAACTCAAGCACTTTGTGTGACCGTCATGCAAATGCTAGTAGGCTGGCAATGTCCTAGTGATCTGCATAATGCAACCAAATTTCGTTACGTCCACTTAATTTTAAGTAGTTTAATTCACTTATTATATGGTGCTTTGTACAAAAAGGCTTTATAGGTATAATATCTAGCACAATCGTTAGAAATGATTGAAACTTTTTTGTTAGGATCTCCGGAAATAGTAAAAGTATCATATGAATCTCAAAGGACTCTAAAAAGAGACCACTAATTAATCCATCATCTTCCTACACAATTCCATTTAAATGGAGCCCTGGTTAAGGGGAACTAACTCATGAATGAGCTAATGAGTAATGATATCTTAAAACAGTTTCCCTTACCAAAATGATCACTAGATATATAGCTTAGCCAATCAGATGTTCCAGTTGAAAGAAGAACTTGGGAAACGAACACATAAAAAGCCAGCTGAAAGGCAGAAAAGTGGCATATTTTCAAGCACCATGGCTTTAGCTGGCCGCTATACCCAACACCATGCAATACCATTCCTTTCTCGCCATTGCTTAAGTATGTAAAGAAGCCTACTTTCATGTATTCTCTCAATCATGACTAGCAAATTCATTATTCCTTTCTGCACTCTGTAGGAAATCCTGATTAGAATCTCAGATGTTCGTGTCAATCTAAATACATATATAAAATACATATACCTAATTATCAACTTTCATAAATCTGTCTACAGCAGTAGATATCATAAAGCCAAAGTGAGGTCGACTTCCATCCCACACAACAGAACTATTCTTTTCTTTCTCGGCCAAAAAGCATTGAAATTCTTCTGACGACAACATGCCTTCCTTCCTCATCCTTGCTTTTCCATATAAAACCTCGGCCTCCCCTCCAACCTCTAGCCTATCTAGAGGAGGAGCAAGCCATGTCATACCCCTTTCAAAACTTTCCCGAATATCCCAACCAAACACCTCTGCCTTACCAGAACCCCCACCGCCATCCCCGCCTCCTCCGCCACACCCCTCGCTACTACGCTCATCGCGTCAAGGAAAGCCTCGCCACCCGGTGCTCCAAGTTCCTCTGCTCCTGCTTCCTCTGCATCCTCCTCGTCCTCGGCGTCATCGCTTTCGTTCTCTGGCTCAGCCTCCGCCCCCACCGCCCCAGGTTCCACGTCGCTTCCTTCTCCGTCCCCGCCGTCTCCGAGGACAGCGGCCTTCAGAACGCTGTCATAACATTCAACGTCACAGACCGGAACCCCAACCAGCACGTCGGCATCTTCTACATGGGGATGAGCGCGTCAGTGTACTACGCGGAAGAGAAGATAGGGGAAACAGCGTTGGGATTGGCTTTTTACCAGCCGCCGAAGAACACGACGTGGATCAGAGGCGTTTTCGGTGGCGCGTCACTGACGGGCGGGGAAGCGAGCGGGAGGGAGTTTGCGGTGGATACGGGTGCAGGGAGGGTGTTGTTCCGCTTGGAATTGAGGGCCAGGATTCGCTTTAAGCTGTCCACGTGGGATAGCAAGCGCCACAGGATGCACGTGAGCTGCGACGTGGAGGTGGGCCCAGATGGGGAAGCCTTGGACTACTCCAAGCAGAAGAGATGTGCCATCTACTTCTTCTAGCTTTTCTGCGGACGCCGTCTTCTGCATTATTCGGAAGTGTAAATGGGAAAGTGCGACGGTTGGACTGGGAATAGATAAACAATTTTAAAGTGAGCGAATTATGTGAAATGATTGGAAATAATAAAAGATATAGGATAGTTGTTTAAAAAGTTACAGAGAAAATAAGCATAACGTAGCAATAATAATAATAATAATAATAATAATAAAAGTATAGCGATAATAATAAATTTTCCCACAAGGACCACGATGGCCTTCGGTTTTTGGGTTAAAAATTAAGATGACACAAAAAGAATTGAGTAGATCTTGAGAGGTGGACTGACTTGGGAAATCGGCACTCTCTTTAAAGTTTAAAGCATAAAAGCACGTGGGGCGCTTAACGAATGCACAATTTTCGATGGGCAAAAAAAAATTACAGTGTATTTGGAACGTGAATAAATAATTAAAAAATAGTTATAAAAAATAAAAAGTTTTAGGTTAAAAATTTTCGGTAGCCAAATATACCTGAAATCTTTTTCTTTTTTTTCAAAAAATAAACCCGGTCCGAGTGGCTGAAATCCTGCTCACTTGTAAATGCATTATCAACTACGTCAGTACAGGTATGCCCAAATGGAAACGGAATGCCTTGAGCCCAGCCCATATATACCATGTCGATCATCCGCTTTAAGATTGATTAAGGAAGGGTTTGTTGTGTATTTAAAAATAAAATAATATTTAAAATGAAAAAATAGATTATTATGTGATGAAAACTAAGATATTACATTGAAAATAAATTTTTTTGAATTGTAAAATCTGGTACCATTTACATGTCATTCCATGTAACTTTAAGATCTTAACTACTTCCTGCATTTGGATAGGTTTACAAAAAGCTGGCATCTAACATAAATTAAACAAAAATAAATAGAAGATGTCAATAAAAATATAAATAATAAGAAGAAAATCAATTTTTAGGTCAGATCTAAATCCATTACTGTTCTTATACGTATTTTTAAATGTGCGTAGTTAACAATAAATAGAAATCCAAAATTTGCATGTAAATACTTTTTGAAATATTGGAGTGCGCATCAAGTTCTGATGAAAATAATTTTTTAATATTTCAATTACTTTATAATAGAAAAAATGATTGGGTTGAGTTTTAAAAATGGGTAGCGATCATAAGCGGCCTGACAATAAAAAAGAGTTGCATAGTCCAGTCAACTACATGGAAGAAATGATGATCCAAGGTGCATTAGTCGGCAAAGTTGCATGGAATTTAGGGAGGCTGTTGGATATGCTCCTCGGAGTATACAACGCTCAATGCTCCCGAGTGCATACATTTATTTTCTTTTATTTTTTTGAATTTTTTTTTTAAGATTGTTAATCAAAGTGTATTTAATATGTATATAAATTTGTACCATTTTTGAAGTATTTTAGATTTTTATTTTTTATTTTTTAAAATCAGTGGCATTTTAGGTAATTTAATACTCAAAAAATTGTAAAAATTGATACAAATGTTAAATATATTTAGATTAACAGTTTTATAAAAAAAATTCAAAAAAATAAAAAAAATAAGTGTATGCGTCTGCGAGCATTCCGGGAGCATAAACCAGAACCCAAAATTTTAGAGACCACTGCACGAAAAAGAGTGACACAGTCCAATCAGCTACATGATTTTGCATTTGGTCGGCCACCACTAAAATTGCCAACACGTATGGCTGAGAATCTCACCACAAGAAAATTAATTATGTAGACGAAATTTTTATTTTTCTGTATTTGATCAAATGCTGTCAAAATCTTATATTACTTTTAGTTGCATTTGACATAAAAATCTCCCTGTTCAATTAAATGTTGCCCCTCAAATTAATATATTATTTATAACTAAATAATTAATTATAATCCAAATATACCTAAGAGTCTTGATTTAGTGCTATTAGGTGCATTGGGCTTTAGTATATCTGGGTGTATATTTTTTTAAAAAAAATTTAAAATTTATATACAAGACTAAAAATGAATTTCCCATATGTATAATTTTTATATTTTCATTATTTTAATATTTTTTCTTAAATTTTAAAAACAAAAAATAAATAATTCTGATGTGACATATGGGGAAGGTGATTTAATACACTTTTTTTATAAAAATGTTAATCTAAGTATATTGTACATGTATATTAAGTTTTATCAATTTTGGATATTTTTAGATATATTTTTGGATTTTTTAAAACTAGTAGCATTTTTCGTAATTTAAAATTATTAAGACGTTTTTGATTTTAAAGAATTCAAAAAAATATTTAAAATATTAAAAAATGGTGAAATATAATACAGATATTAAATACACTTAGATTAACAATTATGTAAACTTTTTTTAAAAATATAAATCAATTTTTGTATGCAGATGCACCGAAACTAATGCTGCAAAATTTCCCGACATCTTGGCGTTGTCTCGTGGTCGTCGGGCCGCAACAAAAGCCCACTTGGCGCCTCCTGCAAGGCGCCGCTCCCACTCAGGTACAGCACGAGCACCGGCCTCTAAACTCGCAGGAAATCGACCGCCGGCCCATGTCTTCCTTTCCGAAAATGCCCTGCCTCCGCAACTGCTGTCGCTGCACCTTCAGCCTCCTCACTTCCCTCAGCGTCACCATATTCTTTCTCTGGCTCGGCCTCCGCCATCACAAGCCCACCTTCGAACTCGCCGGATTATCCGTGCCTGCCCTCAACAAAACCACTCCCGGCTTCAACGCCTCCTCCGCGCATCCGCCCCCGAACACCACCATACAATTCAGACTCCAGATCAGGAACTCCCACAAGGACGCCGGCATCTACTACGATCCCATCAAGCTTTGCTTCACCGACAAATCCAGCGGTGCGTTTGTGAATGCGACGGTGGACGGTTTCTATCAGGGGCACAAGAAGACGGCTGAGAAAGACGGGACAGTGGAGGCGGCGAAAGGGAGGTTTTGGGAACGGATCCGAAGGGTGGCTTTGGAGGGGAAGAAGGTAGTTTTCAGTGTGCATCTGGAGGCGAGAGTGAGGCTGAAAGTTCTGATGTGGAAGTCCCGGCGGCGGACGATGAAACTGGCGGTGGAGGTGGAGGTCAATGACGCAGGGACCAAGTCAACGGACAAAGCCATCGAGTTCAGATCATGGGCGCCATCGCATTATTGCTGTTGGATGGGACCTGCCGGCCTGGCCGCAGCTGCGGCTGCGGCTGCTGCTTTGTGTTCAGTGTGGTAGCCCGTGTGCTTCGATCGCACATGTCGAACAGATGCACGGGCGCGTGACTCTGCGGTTATTGGAATTTGGACGGCCCGGCTGCTGGATTTAGTCGTCCAAGTCATCGTATTTTAGTGTTGACCTTGACATTGTTTTAAACTTAATAAATTGAGATATTTCAGTATATTAATTAATTTGGTGGCTAACTGGCGCTTGTGTTTCTTTTATAGAAGATATATTTGCCCTTTTACTTTTGAATTTTATATTTACACCTACAAGATTCCGTAGCATGTTTTTAAGAAAAAATTCCCATGTTTGCTGTCCATTATAACATTAAAGTTTGATGCAAGACAAAAATAATCGCCGCTGATTCGTTGCGTCCAAGTCCCCACTTCTACGTCCGTGATTACGTGGCAGCCTGCGTACGGTTGGATCGTGCGGGGTGAATAGGAAGCATTGGATCGGCGACTTTCGAGCTTTTGCACAAAACTCCCCTTCACATCGGACAGAAAAAGCACGAGAAAAACGAATTTTGCAAAAAATATCCCTCTCACATACCGCAGAAAAAATAGGTGAAAAACGAAAAATGAAGCAGGCAAAAAAAAAAAAAAAAAACCCAAGCCGCATCCCCGTTTCTCTCCACCGTCTCGAGCCACACCATCTGCCGCTGACGTAGCTCGCCGGTCCGTTGCTGATCTCTCTCTCTCCCACCCCTCGTTTTCTCCTATTTTCTTCTATCCCATTCGCCTTAGCTATAGAGATGCCTTTGTATAGAAAAGACATACAAAGGCATTTGGCTTTTGTAACATCCTTGAACAACATTCTCCCATATATGGATGTAGACTTTTTAATTTGCTATCTTGTAACTTAGCAATTTTTCTCTGGTATTTGGCTTGACTTTGGCTCAACTGTAAATAAGATTTACATGCCATGAGTTACAAACAACAGAATTTTACATCTCATGTGCATTCCATCATAATACACCTGTTTTCCAGGGGACCTGATTTGTTGCACCCGGGAGCAGGCAGCGCTTCCTGCACCCGGGTGCATATACTTATTTTTTTTTATAACATTCTTAATCTAGGTTAATTTAACATGTGTATAAATTTTTACCATTTTTGGGGTATTTTAGATATTTATTTTTTATTTTTGAAAATCAGATGCATTTTAGTAATTTAAAATTACCTAAAATGCCACTGATTTTTAAAAATAAAAAATAAATATCTAAAATACCCCAAAAATGGTAAAAATTTATACACATGTTAAATACACATAGATTAACAGTTTTATAAAAAAAATTTCAAAAAAAATTTCAAAAAAATAAGTATATGCACCCGGGAGCAGGGAGCGCTGCCTGCTCCCGGGTGCAACAAATCAGGTCCCATTTTTTTCCAGATATAAAATACAAAATTCAGATCCTTCCATTGCAAGCTTGCTCATGTTCTCCCTAATATCTTTCAATACCTCCAGCACATCTCCATCCCGTTTGAGACTTGATGGACCCACCCCTTCTCTGTGTGAAGCTTGAGCAACAAGCTAAAGTTCCATGTGCCTAACATTGAAGAAAGAGAGAAACATAAAGATATGATGATATAATGGTCTCATACAGAAAAATAATAAGTAAAATTGCAAAACAATGACATGAAATGTCTAAAGCACAAACGGCTTTGGGTAATTTCCAATACTTGCAGCACCGTGTCTAATAAATACAATTTCTGAAATCAATAGAGATGCTTGGACTGTTTTCTAGCAATTTGCAAAATGCACTTCATATCGGCACGACCTCTAGCATCCATGCCTCCACCATTACACGGGCCCTGCATAAATAAATCCCCAACTAATATGTAGACTCTGTTAAAGGAGAATGAAGTTAATCACTTGAAAGTATATTACAGCTAGTTCAGCCAAAAGTTTGATTTTTTTGTTGCTAATTCACATCATATAATATACATAGAATGGAAGCCTTATTGAGATGGCCATTATAGCATTTTTTCACAAAGGATTGCTGTGCATATTCAGGCAGTTAGAGGGAAATTCAGGTCCTTCATTTAGAAATGAAAATTGGGCTATTTTTTATAACAGTTCTGCCATCTAATTTTGAGACATTAATTTTGGCTCAAAGAAAGAATAAAAAGGTATTTTAATTGAATAGTTTATTTTCATAACTCATATTGTCTCAACCTCCATGGTCCCCTGTTCTTGCATGAGTGGCCATTGGTATCAAAGCCGAATGCATGGGCAGGCAAGGCATTCAAAGTGAATTGCCACTACTTCCAAACGTAGAGTGCAATCCCTGCATAGAAATATATCCTACCTTCCAAACACATCTAGTCAGGTGAGCCTTTGATTTTGTATTTGAATATTCTTCAAGTGGAGTGATAGAAATTCAGGGAGATGTTTGATCCACCACATTCCCGGCAAGCAATTCCATTCTTCATAAAAATGAATTGAGATACGGAAATCCTTATTGGCATTTTTCAGCCACCCATATACAAATTTTAGTTTATGACAATAGGCTTATTGTCCCATTTTTTTTATATCAGAGCAATGCATCTATATTTTCTCAAGGAAAACTAATCCTAAAGAGGAGGGAATGCAACACAGAAAGTAACGTAAACTGAGTTTCAGACAAGTACCCATGGAAAATGGAAGAGAGGAGAAAAAGCAAGAAGGCTATGGCAGGGGCGTCTCTACAGCTAGGGCGAAAGGGAGAGAAGAAATGGGAGAAAAGGAAATTTTAGTTGATGACAATAGGCTTATTGTCCCATTTTTTTTTTATATCAGAGCAATGCATCTATATTTTCTCAAGGAAAACTAATCCTAAAGAGGAGGGAATGCAACACAGAAAGTAACGTAAACTGAGTTTCAGACAAGTACCCATGGAAAATGGAAGAGAGGAGAAAAAGCAAGAAGGCTATGGCAGGGGCGTCTCTACAGCTAGGGCGAAAGGGAGAGAAGAAAATGGGAGAAAAGGAAATTTTAGTTGATGACAATAGGCTTATTGTCCCATTTTTTTTTATATCAGAGCAATGCATCTATATTTTCTCAAGGAAAACTAATCCTAAAGAGGAGGGAATGCAACACAGAAAGTAACGTAAACTGAGTTTCAGACAAGTACCCATGGAAAATGGAAGAGAGGAGAAAAAGCAAGAAGGCTATGGCAGGGGCGTCTCTACAGCTAGGGCGAAAGGGAGAGAAGAAAATGGGAGAAAAGGAAATTTTAGTTGATGACAATAGGCTTATTGTCCCATTTTTTTTTATATCAGAGCAATGCATCTATATTTTCTCAAGGAAAACTAATCCTAAAGAGGAGGGAATGCAACACAGAAAGTAACGTAAACTGAGTTTCAGACAAGTACCCATGGAAAATGGAAGAGAGGAGAAAAAGCAAGAAGGCTATGGCAGGGGCGTCTCTACAGCTAGGGCGAAAGGGAGAGAAGAAAATGGGAGAAAAGGAGGGGTGGGAGAGAGGGAGAGGGACATACCGATGACGGACCAGCGAGCTGCGTCGGCGGCAGATGGTGTAGCTCGCGACGGCCGAGAGAAACGGGGATGCAGCTTGGGTTTTTTCGTGTAGCCACATTATTTTTTTTTTGGCCTGCTGCATTTTTCGTTTTTCACTTTCTTTTTCTGTGGTATGTCAGAGGGAGTTTTTTTTTTTTTTGCAAAATTCGTTTCTCTCCTGCTTTTTCTGCACAATGTCATAGGGAGTTTTTTGCAAAAGCTCCGACGTCGCCGATCCAACCCTGGCTATTCACCCTGCACGATCCGACTGCGCGCAGGCTGCCACGCAAGGGCGGACGTAGAAGCGGGGACTTCGGTTTGGATGCAGCGAATCAGCGGCAAAAAATAATTACTTCATATATCGAGTTTAAGAGTTATAGACCTATGTTATCCGCTCATGTTCACAGGCTCACAGCGGATAATAGGGGTGTAAATCGGGCCGGGTTGACTCGGGTTGAGACAAATACAATTCTAACCCACCTTGTAAAATATCAGCCCAATTCTACTTTCAACCCTACTTTTTACACCTTAACCCAACCCTATTTCAACCCATCTCAAATCGGTTCGGTTCGAGTTAGAAATTGGGCTAATAAATTACACATATTATCAATGCTAGTTAAACTTTTGTTCACCCAAATTTCTAAAATAACAAAAGCAATGATAATTATAAAAACAATAAGTATTAATAAAAGTTCTACGTACCTCAGAAGTGGAGGATAAGTTTAGTAATTGATTCATTTTTTTATTTTTTTATTCTTTGAGCGATCAATGTCCTTTGCAAGTAAAAAAGTGAAAGCCAAGTAAAAGTATTACAGTAAATTATGCAAAATAAAAAAACGAATATCATATTCTTATTTACCTTCTTAGTTAGCTTCTAATCAAAGCTACAAACATCTCAAATTCCTAATTGATCTTTTCGGTTATTCCAAATCACCAATGCAAGCAAACATCTAAACAACCTATTTATAATGCAATATAACTAAATAATCCAAACACAATTTCACAACTAATTAACCAAATATATTTCCAAACCAAATAAATTCAAACAACATTTCACAACCAAATAGTCAAACATATTTCCAAACTCCACACGATTTTATTTAAATATCCAAACAACATGAATGAAATGCACTCTCATAAATATATCCAAATACATATCTTATGAAATCAGGTCGGGTTGGGTTGACCGATCCCCTAACCCAGCTCAAACCGATTCTTAAAATTGGGTCGGGTTGAACCCGATTTTCAAAAACCTCAACCCAACCATGGTGTAAATCGGTCCGGGTTGATGCGGGCTCGGGTTGAACCCGACCCTATTTACACCCCTAGCGGATAATGTGCACCTTCTTTTTCACTATTTCCCTATTTATTAGAACATTGGCACTTAAAAAATCTGTGACTAATTTAAAAAAAACTGTGAATAATGTACTGCATTATTTTTTTCTAATTATTTACATGGATATTTTATATTACTATTAGAATTCAATACCCCTGGGAAGATAGCAACGATCATGGTTAGAATTCAATTCTTAAAAAAGAGGGGCAAAGACGTAATATCAGCAAGCGTGAAGCCTGAGGGTGTGGAAATGCCGATCAAGCTCGATGTCACATTTTGGGCCGAGTTATCCGACGAATTCCGAATGGGCCAATTTGGGTTTTTACAACTCCCACGCCTTGGCCAGCTCTCACTTCGCAGGATTGATCTGATCTCAACCGTGTTCTCATCGAGTCTACGGTTGAGAAGAAGAAAGTGCACGAGGACGGCTTCGATCATCTCATCCCTGCTCTTGTTTCCATTAGACGCTGAGGATTTGGATTGGAATTGGCAGATCTTTGATGAAATATAGATGGATCATGCGCTCGCGATCATGACAAGAAAATTTCAATCGGAATTGCAACTGTTCTGCGCTTTCTTTGGACGAGTGAACGGCTCCGATCACGATGTTAGCGTGCGGCCAAAGCACATATGCGGAGCCGAAACCCTAGCTAGACCAGAAGTCCAATTAGGTGCTAGTTTACCACAATTCTGAAAAAGTCTTAGCTTCTTCTCGCACATAATAGGTCATCGCGAGCAAATATCCAGACCGTCCAAGTAAATAAAGTAGTCCACAATGGTATCGATGAGATAAAATAAGCAAATCGAGTTGGTCTAGCTATTTGTTCACTGGTAACAGAAGGAATTAATTCTAAATGGTAGGTAACTCACACAGTTTCGCGAAAATATCGTACTGTTTTATATAAGAATTCTTTCGTTCCACTTTGGAGCCCTAGCCTTTCTTCCCTGGTTTCATTTCTTCATGTGGCCGCAGCTTTTGGGGGTTCAATGTCGGGGGATTCTGTTTTTCTCCCCTGCAACTGGTTTAAGGCTTGGTTATCGCTCTTCTTCTAGGGATGTTCTTTCATCTTTTTTATAATTTTAGTTTTATTTGTATGTCTATTACTTTTAGCTTTCTTGTATTGAAAGGAGGGCATGAAGGGAATAGAGTGCGGTGATGAGAGATTTTTGTGGACTAGAGTTTCTGATCTAGCAGTTGAAGACAAACCCTTGGCTGTCTGAGCACTCTTACTTCCCATTTCATTTTATAGAAAAAGAATGCCCTCTGTTTTTATGTTCTTTTGTCGATAGATTTAAACAGTATATATTTTTTGGTGATGTTTTCGTTCAAACGCGTCCATTACCAATTCCGGTTGGTGATATAACAATTTCTTCCGGTATAATGGCTCGGGCGCTACAGCCAACTCTCTTGTGGCTATCCTGATCTGTGGCTTCATGCCCGTGCCATCGGTCCTGGAAACACCACATACATTTGTTACCCTACATGCTTGCATCGTCTAATCATTACTTTCGTTTTATTTATGTATTTAAAAATATAGTAATCGGATTCCAAATACGTTCAAAATTAGTAACCGCATTTTAATTTTTTGTTTTCAATAAATTGTGCGAAGTTTTGCAATACCTTTACCTTCAATTAGATAGTTGCAATCTATCGTAAGTCTTATGGGGTTATTTAATTGAACCAACTTATTTTGGTTTTTATTCCTCATCAGGATATCTATTTATCTGTTGGTAAATGGTAACGAAAGAAAATCGAAAACAATCTAATCCAATTTCTTTTTTAAAATGGGAAATTTGCATGGAATTTTGGTAATAATTTTCTTGATTGGTTGGCTTAGCCCAGCAATTGAACTCACGAGGGAAGGCTATTTTATGGTTAAGCAATGTTAACAGTCAAATGTAAAAGTGCTAATGCTGCTGTCTCTCTCGGTCTTGTCGACCGACCCATCCATTCCATTCTTTTTGGGCGAATCCTGGGCCTTCGGCTTCACCCCAACCACACGGTTAGTCCAATCTGGGCCTCCGGACCAATATGGATCCCTTACTTCTCCGGTTCTCGAGGCCTCCAGGCCAATGTGGAATTGTGGATCCCTGATTACCTGTTGTGCGCGCTGCAACCGAAGGACCGAGTGTGTTGGACTTGCCCATTCTGTGAAAGAAAAATTGTCATTGCTAATTACTATTTAATTGCCTACAAAATTCATTCTCTGAAGGTTAATTTTCTACCCAAATTAATTTTACCATCCCCGTATGGTCAATTATATACGTAAATATATTTTATCATCAAATGTTATCGGGAAATTTGCGCCGTAAATGGAGTTTATGAAAAATAAAATAAAAAAGTTAATTCTAAACGGTTTTTTTGATGTAGGTTTAGCAGAATATTTGTTAAGTTTAGGCTAATACGATCACTCTTCTTTCTTATTTGGGCTTTTATTCTTTCGATAATTCTAAAACCCTTCTAAGTATTTGGATCAAATGGAATTTGACTTGCAATGACAGCTTGTGGATTTAAAAGTGGGATTGAGGTCAAATTGCAGTGAGCCCCAAGGGCTGATCTTGTAGCCGTTGGATGATATCTAAACTTAAGTTTGACTGATTTTAGTGATTGGGGAGTGGAAAGCTTAAGAAAGTGATCTGAACTTAAATTTTACTGATTTGAGCACGGACTTTTCATCACTGGAAGAACCCGATCTTGATGAGAGAGCCTCCAAGACACTTCATCGAAGCATGGTTCGTCACAGCGAGAGACAATCCTAACCATAATGATAGTGGAAAATCTCCTACTTCTCATGGTGGAAAGATCCCAATTTCTTCTTAGACGTCGTCAATGTCCAGCGCTGATGGCGCAGCTATGAAAGACATGGATTACGGTCAGATGGACCTCAGCATTAGCTAGTTAATGCGAAAATGGTAGTGTCAAATCATAGCCATTGAGCTGAATGAATTTTGTTCCATGGCTATCCTCATCATCGTTAATAGGCAACCAGGTGAGGTGCTGCAATCGAGCTCGGTGGTAGGATCTAATTCAGCTTTTCCCCATCGCTATAGTAACAAGAGCTCATGTGACGGGCTTAAATCTCATGAGGAATGCTTAGGGAGAGGTGGCAAGTGCCTAGGGAGAGGTGGCAAGTGCCTACGTTACGCCGCAAATGCCTTCATCTCTTTCGACTTGGCAAGAATAAGCCTTCATCATCGTGATTCATAAAAACTAATTTACTTCTAATTACACTTGCCCATTGGGTATGTTTTCATTTTACAATCTTGTAAGTTTAGCAAAGAGTTGTAAGTTTTCCTTATCCATGGCTTGTACCTTCGTCAAACTCGTGATGAATGATTGAATTCTTCCCTTTATGAGTAAGGTTGTGCTGCTGAAGGGAAAGGGCAAACGAGGTTGCTTGCTCTTAGTCTCAGCCTCCAATTGAGAACAAACCATTCTTTTTGCAGCACAAGGCCGATATGTTTCTCCACAGCTAAGGATTAGTTCGATCCATTAGGTTCTTGAATTGGTTCGAGAAGGAAACTATCAACAAGAACAAATCTTTGACTATGATGAAAAGGAAAACTCTTTGACAAGATCCAATTTTTTAGTTTTCGATTACTACTGCAGTTGTCGATCTCTCTTGGGAGTGCCCCTGTGAGCCAATTCCTGGCGATCTCGATGGTCTCAAATGCTATTACACAAAGTTAAAATGTTTATATACCAACTTATTTGGTACTCCTATCTAGTGTAAGTCCTGGCTTTGATGATTTTGTTAAATTCAATTCATTTATTTTATTTAACTACCAAAAATATCAATTAACCTAATAAAATGATTACACTAACTATTAATCTTTAAATATTTTCAGGAAAGTAATCCGTGCAATTCATTGCCAAAAAATTGTCTATACACAGTTTCCTTAAGACTACTTGGGGGGATTTCCCCACCAAAGTAGCTGATGTACATCAGAACCCCTTTCAAAGGGAAAGGGCGTCGGGATAGAGTAATTCTTCCATCAAAAAAAAAAAAAAAAAAATTTTCAATATCAAAACTATTTTAAAAATCATTACTATATAGATAAATGATTTTATAAATTATTATTATATTCTATATTTTAAGCATTTTTTGATGATGAATCTAAGCATTTTAAATCAATATAATAAAATAATTTAATTTAATATTAAATATCAAATTTTAATTAGTAATTTTAGTATCAATCATTTAAAAAATCACTACTGCGTGGGTAAATAATTTTATAAAATATTATTATATTTTAATATATATGAGAATGGATCTAAGCATGTTTTTAAATTTATACATGAAAATAACTATTTCCAGCAAATGTAGCTCATGTATACATTTAATTTAGATGAAACTTGATTTTCCATCTCTACAACTCAATCACCCGTTCACCCGGTAGATTGAACTTCAGGCTGTAGGCACTAATTTTAGATTAAGACGGGTTGCGTATGGTTCATTGCTAAAAATTTGATTTAATATTTTAGTCTTGCAATAAAACAAAGGATTTGAAATGAAATGAAAATTTTGGATTTCTTGTTTGTACCATAGAAGTATTTTCCTTTATAATAATCATTTTTTAATGTGCTTTTCATATCCTCTTCGTTGGACTTGTTATTTATTTATCATTTGCAACTATATTTTTCATATAAATTTGTTATTTTAGCTCTTATGAAAATCAATTTGGTTGTTTTACTTCTTTCTATCAGGCGTTTTTGCCTTTAATGCTCAGAATGGTTAAAACCTCTGGCATTATATTTCAATGGTGAATCAATGTTGGTTGGCAAAATACCCAAAAATAAAAGGGAACAAAAAATAAATTCATGTGAAGTTAAAAGGTTCATGATCAAGTTAACCTTGATCATACATACGAATAAATTTTGATCCATGCAATTTATGTCCTCATTGTGCTTGGTTGAGTGTTGCAAATAATGTGGCCGGGAATTATTGATGTGTTTGACTAGATTTAAAATTTTTCAAACTGAAATTTTAATTATTCTATATATTTATCCGTATAACTAAATTATTTATTTTAACTTTACTCTTTTTACTTTTCATAATTATTCATATCATATCAATTATTTTTTTTCTATTTTAAAAACTTTTATACTAAAAGTTTTTATTTCAAAAATTATATTTCTTCCGGACACACCCTATGTACCCCCATTGACTTATTTTTGTAGCAGGGCTTTGTCTACAACACAAATATGCATGTAGCTGTCATTCGCCTCCATTCGACTTTCGACGATTACGCCAATCGTAAACTAATTAATCATTATTTTTAAAATAAGCACGAACATCCAAAAGAATTAGTATAATAATAATAACAACAATAAAAGGAAGAAGAAAGAGAGGCAGGTCTGGTGGCGTCTTCCTATGGTCGCTGCATGCATATTTGTTAGCTGAAGGTTATACTCACCAGTGTGACATACATGAATGGAAAGACATTTTTTTTTTAAAATTATAAACACGAAAATTGAAGGAGCCGGTTATCCACCGTAGTTCCATGTAGATCTGTGAAGAATGAAGATGTGCTCCCAACATATACAGGGGGCTGGGGGTATAACATATTGCTATAAGGTAGGTTAAAGTTATTTAAACGAAATATAAAAATTTGAAATATATGCAAATATATATTTAATGTAAAAAAATAAGAAGGTTATAGTTTTGAGATTTTTTTATTGCCACATATTTACAACTCATCTAAAAATACATTTTGTAATTTCGTTGTAGATTAAAATCAATAATAAACGACTACGCTCCTAATACAATATATTAGGAGAAATACACTTTCCTTAATAAAATGAGAGACCGAAGCTGTCCAAAATTTTGATACCGCTCGTAAACCGGGCTCATAGATTTGGAGAGTCAGAAAGTGTCCTATAGCGTATGGAGCGAGCAACTGCTGCAATGTTGACTTTGGATTCACCAAATTCGACCAACGCGTTCCTTATATTTGGTTTAAATCATTCAACAGTCAACACTCGGCCTTCGCGTGTGAGGCCGGTGAGCTGACCACCGATCCACGTCTGCAGAGAAATGAAAGTTCCGGTCATCAATTAAGACGATGAGCTGATCAATTACGTGTGCTTGGGCCACCTTGAGGTTTTTTTACATCAACCACTTTCTTTCAAAAGTTTTATTAAATGCCAAATATACTTTTAACGCTCAATAAAAATTTCAAAAACAGTATTTAATAGTTGATACTGTAATTAATTTTGAAAATTTGAACATTTAAAACTAGCCTCTCAAATAATAACATACGCCACATGCTTGATCTTGCTTGGGTTTGTTTTGGAAACTAGAAGGGTTCCAACCCCAGCTCACCACCCTCTTTATTCTAAATTTATTTATATAGGGAAGCAGGAAAAAAAAAATTCCACTCATTTCTTCCATCACTTTCATATACATTTTTTTTTATATAATTATCATATTTTTCTAATTATTTTTTACATCTTCTCATATTCTTAATCATTTTTTATATCTTTTTGTATAATTATCTTATTTTTCAATCATTTCTTCGTATTTTTCATATAACTACTCAATCTATTTTAAAAAATTTCATTTACTAGTAGTCATTACTCCTACCATATCATATGATGCTACATCAAATTGAAGATTGTTTTACTAAATTTTTCCACTTTACAAACACGTCTACCTAACTAGTTCGGTGAAATCGCTAGGATATTATGACTCTTGAAGAATTTGTATTTATACTTACATATTTTACCTAAAATTGTAGACACATCACTTCCTTTAGAAGAGTACATTAACGAGTGTTAAAATTTTTATTGAAATGATAAAACTACTCCTATAAAAATTAAAATTATTATTTGCGAATATTATAAAAATTATTGAAAGAATATTACTAAATATAAAATATATGGTAACTATTAAAATAATAAAATAAAAATAATCCATTGAGTATACATTTTTTTTAAGTACCAAAAACTTTATTCATAGACATATTTTTGTTATTTAATAAAAATTTTAACATTTATAATATCTCTTTAAGGAAGTGATATGCCTATAATTTCAAGCAAACAACATATGAAAGTATAGATGAAAAACTCCAAAAATAATGAATTATTGACCATCAAGTTTCTTCTTAATAGTTTTTCTATAGGGATAATTCATCTTATACCTATAACAAATGTATATAATTCCTCTTATACTCACGATATTTTGTAAATTTCTTTTATACCAATAACATTTCACCCTAAATTCTTCTTATACTCATGCCGTTAAAACTACCGTTATCTATCCCATTGAAAAGATGATTTTGTCATTTTAAATTTTTTTCTATATCACATGCTACCAATTATTGACAAGTTGTCGCCTAAGACATAGTTTAGTGAGATTGATTGTATGAGCGTGAATGTAGTCCCACTTTTGGTTCAAAAGGAAGCAATGGTCTACATATAACAAAAAAAATGACAACTAAATTTTAACTTTTTTAAAAATCTAATTATCTAAAATAAAATTTTTGAAATGAAATATATAATCGTTTTTCAATTTTACGTTATATATCATTATGTCAATTTACAATTTCATTTATACTTTTTTGAAAAACTTGTAACCTCTTTTTTTTTTTTTCAATTTTCGTATTTTTGTTGCCTTTTCTGCTTCCTAACTTCTTTTACTGAAACACATCCTTAAAATATTAATTGCCTTGCAGTAAGCGAGGTTAGTTGAATTGCCGTGATTGACTCGGATATATGTTACTGCATCTAACAATTAAAAATAGATTGAAGAATTAAAATATGTAACTAAAGTATGCGAATGAGAATGTCAAAGATTTTGGCTTTAGAAAAAAAACGGAAAAGCGAATTCACGTTGAATAATTAAAAACTTGTTAATCTTATTAACCACGCGACAATAGAAATCCATGAATTTTGACCATGCCTGCAATTAATGCATAACCTGATCGTGCTTGGTTGTATATTCTCTTACACATCACAGTGTCGCGGCTTTAATTTGAAAGATTGTGTGACCCTTGCTTTGATATTTGAGAGTATGTTGTTTTTTTATTGCTATTTGGAGCTTGTAGTATTCTTATTTAATTTTGTAAAAATTGTCTCAGTGCTTGATTATGAGATATATTGAGATGTAATGTAAAAATATCCTAATAAAAAATAAATGGGGTGTGACAGCTCTTGAGACCTTTATTTTTTCATATCTTCCTATATAAATATCTAATTTTCAATAATTTTTACATAACTATTTATATAATTAATTTATATATTTTAACTTTATTCTTTTTACTCATCATTATTATCCTTATTATATTATATAGTTTTCTTATAAAACATCTTATACTAAAATTTTTTATCACTTCCTAAATATATCCGAAACTAAAAAAAAATGAAGAGTGACAAAATGTGATAAAATTATAATTTGTAGTAAAGAAAATAAAAATAAAACTATGATACTTTAATAAAATATTAAAAGATAATTAACATATAACAGTAATAATGCAAATTATGATAACTAATTAATTAAAATATAAAATCCAAGTAGTGAGAAGTTTAAAAAAAAAAAAAAAAATCATAATAAGAATGACAAGATGGACCTGGGCCACCACCATTTAACAAGGGAAATGGATGGCAGTTGAAGACATTATTCAATTCAACCCACGAGTTCCCCGTGTTTTTTATTAATTCCACATACAACCTTGGCAAGTGGGCTCAAGACCTGCCGCGTCTGCCGGAGGAGTCAAGTCTAGAAGCCATGCCAAATAAAAACTGCCCCCCAAGAACAACCCTTGCGGGTAGTTAAAGATTACTCAGCAATTCAGCATGCATACAGTACCTGCATTGGTGCTTGATTCAAGGGCCTCGTTGGTTATATAAGCCAAAAATTTTCTCCAAAATAAAAGATCTTTGTTGATCGGATCGGAGCTTCCATTGATAAAAGGCTTGAACTGGATGGCATTGGATTGAAATGGATTAATCATTCGACATATACTTACACACATACTTTCATGGGGATGGCACAGCGGTAATTCCGACCACTGTGGAGGATACATATGGAAGTGTCCGTCTGAAGTCAGAAGCGTGCCCGGCGCTCAGATTGAATAATGTTCCATCGAGTACTATTGTAATTCCATCGAGTAGTATTGTAAGTTTATAATTTAATATTATATTGTTTGCAGTGGCCGGGATATGTTCTATAAAGAGTGCATTTCTCTCACATTCTTCTCCGCAGATTAGAACATCAGCTCTTCCTTTTGGGCAACTCAGCCTTCTCTCTCTCTCTCTCTCTCGTCTGTTCGGGAAAAGTTCTTCTTTTGCAAGGCAATCTCTCCAGCTATCCTTCGTTGTTGCTGTCGGGACAATGGCCACTACAGTCTTTAGCCATACAACTATCGAGACATCAGTTGCCAGCTTTGATCAATCGACGACAGTCCTCAGCCATACCACTATAGAGACGTCTGTTGCCAGTTCTGATCAACAGACGATGATCATGAGTGGAGTAAAGGCCTCGGAGCAAGAAAATAACTCACTAGTGGGAGTAACTTTGGAGGAGAGCAGCGAAGAAGAAATAGTGACGATCCAGTCTAGCCGAGCAGACTTGGTGAGAGCTCGCATTAGAAACACAACGGGCGTTGCATATCTTGCTGCTAGAAAAGGAGACACACGTGTGCGTTAGCCTAGTTATATATATGCGCAGCAAATTTCAGTTCCGGAGGGTATATGTCCGATATATGTATTGGTCGAGCATATATCATCATCTGAATATTGTATGTACTTGCCATTAGTAGTTTGTTGTTGATGCCTAGTTAGCATAGTTGTATGTGTATGGTGCCGGTTGATGAACAGATGAAATTAATTTTACCTTCCATTAATGTTCTTCTTGTTTGACATTGTCGGTCCTCTAGTGATCAATGATGGCTAGGAACATCTTCCACTTAATTAAAATGTCTCTTCTACCTACATTTGTTATGCTTTTTAGTGATTTTAGCATGCACTTGCAACATTAATTTTATAACATTAATGATCTTTTGTCTACCTATGATTGAATGATCAAGCTTACATGAACTTTCAGTCAATGTTACCTTTCAAGTACTGAACAAATAAATAGTACTGCATATGCATAACAGATGATTGAAATAAAGGAGAACGGCTTCGTGGGAACTTGGTTCTCACCATTTCAATTAGAACTCCTTCTAAAAACTAATTTTTGTTTTGTTCCAAAAATCTAACCACACGTATTATTTAAAATATGATTTTAACCATTCATAATGAAAATAATTCAATATTATGGTGATAATTAAAAATAATGATATAAGGATATTAATAGTGTATATATTTTTAGATTATAAATAATATACAAAATAAGATTTGTATGATATGAAATGTTATATACATATGTTTGGTTTAGATGAGTTTTAAAAAGTATTTTTTTTTATTTTGCTAAAATATTGTATACTAATTTTTATTTGATATATATACAAATTTTATGACGTTTACATATTTAAGGTCATAATAATGTCTGATTTTTAATTTTCATTATGAATGGTCAAAATCATATTTTAAATAATACGTACGTGAGTTTCCATTGAGCCCACCGATGCCGTTATCGAAATTAAAAAAGGAATTACTTTAGGCCCATAATCCAAGGGCGGTTCCTGTATGAAATCAATATGGAATGTACAGATGGGTATAATTCAATACGAGATTATACAAATGGATGGAAATTGGTATTCATATGGGTGCAGCACCCACATACCAATTGGCCAACTTTCACATATCAACGGTATAGTTTCCGTATCAGTTGGTCGCCGTGCCAAACTAATCCCCTGTAAACTATTAAATGTCCTTTAAAACAGGAAGTCATTTGGCTGCCAAAACCCATAATTTTTTTGATGGAAGCAAAATACATAATTTTTTCGACTACATATAAATTAATCGGGAATGATCTTGGAATCAACTATGCGGTTAACTCCAAAGGACTCGTGCATTTTTTTTTTGAAATTTTTTTTATATGCGTATGGGCTTGACTTAGGTAAGTCTAAACAAATTTGTTCAAAATTGGTTGGCTTATCTATGTCTATTTTTATTTTTTAAAATAAAAAATAATCTGTATAAACTTATTAAGTCGGGTTCCTACGAAATAAAAAATTCAAAAAAATGTATAAGCCCTGTATAGTTGACCACATGGATGTTCCAATGTGGTTGTTCTCCTAAATTAAGTTAGCTACATATATCATTACCTAGATGACCTAGTAGTTGATATGAGTGTGTATAAGATATTAGGGTAAGGACCCATAAAGAAAAAGATATTAGGGTAGGGAGATCTAATATTTGAAATTAGGTAGATAGGTACCTAGTTATCCAAGGTAGCGTGCTTGTTAAGCACAAATGCTTTGGAAAATTAAATTGAAATAATATAAACAAGATGATATAGAAGATTATCCACATGTAGAAATGAATGGCGAATCAAAAGAAAAGAAAAGATATGAATGGCGACTCAAATGCAAGTTGTTTCAGTCATTTAATTCCTTAAATCAATTAGGACTTCTTAATTCCTTGAAAATGACTATGTGAATGGAAGACTAGCAAATTAAATATATGATATAGTGTCCTCGGATAGGGAAACATGGCACTTGCATAATGAACAGTCAAATCTAGGTGATGTATGAACTAGTTCTCTTGTTAAGTTGCTAGAAGCTATATTTATATTTAAAAGGCTCAAAGCACAACTTGACTTGATGCTTATAATGAGGAAGGCACCTTGTCGTTTCTACTGATGTTTTAAGGTTTATCATTTGTTATCACGGTATCTGGAAATGGGACAATGATCTGAAGCTTGCCTCTCGTTTTTCTTTTTTGATGAGAAGGGATAATTATATTGAACAGAAAGATAAGAGTCCAAATACAGATAATTTGTAATTTGGTTTGGTGGACAGCCCCACCATGTTCTACATTATTCCGTCTACAACGAAATCATGCTAGCCAAAATGTGTTGAAGGCCGATGCCATACTTTGCTAAAAAACCAAAAAGAAAATAAGATAAATTATATATGAAAAATACGAAAAAATAATTAAAATATAAAAAATAATAGAAAAGTTAACATAGCTTTGTTGTTAAGATATTAAATCACAAAGTAGATGAGAAAGGTGATAATTTTCTTTAAAAAAGTTTCAACGAGTGCCAATCAAAACCCGAGTCACTACTTTTTTTTTTTTTTTTTTGATATTGGCTAATAGCAGTTGAAGGCATTCTTCAATTCATTCCACGTTTCCCATGCATGCTTTATTTTATCAAATCATCCATTGCATACTCGACCTTGGCATGTGCGCGGAAGGCCTCCCGCGTCCCGGAAGAGAGTCATAGTCTAGGAAATAGAAATTAAGACCTTGGGAAATAAACACTACCCCTTGGTCCATTCCTTTATTACCACGTTGCCGCCCTAGCTATTAATATGAAAATCAATATGGAATGTACAGTATGCGTATAATTCAACATGAGATTATATATATGGATGGAAATTGGTATTCACACGGGTGTAGCACCCACATATCAATGGTCCACTTTTCTTATCAACAATACAGTTTTCGTATTTTTGGTTGCCATGGAAAAGGAATTTTTTAAGAAAGTTTTTAGTGACTAATTTATGTAGTTTGCATGTTTTTGTAAATATATTCAAACTGTGATGTTACAGCAATGATGTCATAATGACGTGAATATATTTATAATTATGGTTTAATTATGTGAGATTATTTGCAATTTTTGAAATTATGTGGATAAATTTATAATTATGATTAAATTATATGTGTATATTTGCAAATTATTCATAAAAATAAAAATACATAATCTATATTTTATCAAAAAAGAAGACCTAATCTATCATTAATTCTTCTCTAAGGTCAAACTTGGCCAAACTAAGCCTACCACTCTTATGGCTGAAATGAAAAGCAAAGTCAGCCATCAACGCGAATGGTCTATGATGGCTAACCTTGGAATTTAAAGTTCTTGAAAAGAGTACACGGTTTTGTCAGAGCATTGGTCTTTTCAGACTGGTTTAAAAATATATATTTTTTGAAATTTTTTTTATAAACATATTAATCTAATTATATTTAATCTATGAATCAAGTTTTACTATTTTTGGATAATTTAAAATGACTTAAATATTTTTATATTTAAATTTTAAATTATATACATATTCAAAAATGGTAAAACTTAGTTTATAGATTAAGTATAACCAGATTAATATGTTTATAATTTTTTTTTATAAAGATATTAACCTCTAACGGCCGGACACAGGTGAGCCCATCTACCTCCTGTAGTTTAACTTGTTTTTATTTTTTTATAAAGATATTAAAGTTAGTGTATTTAAATTAATAGTCCAAGTTTTATCATTTTGGATATGTTTATATATTTTTTATTTTTAAATATAAAAGTATAGTAGTAATTTCTACGGGTGGAAAATTATCACAATTCCCTTATGTTTTAAATTTTTAAAAACATAAAAATAAACCTAAAAATGGTAAAAATTAAATTATAGATTAAATACACTTAACTTAACATGTTTATAAAAATAAAAAAATAGATGAAATGACGGGATGTAGTTTAGGCCTAACTATGGCGGGCGGTGATAATGGGTCATAATTGCATATGTTTTATTCCATACTTATAAAATATTCTATTATATATAATTAATTTTAAATTTTAAATAAATAATAAAATTAGCGTATTATAAATATTTTATATTAATGTTATGATTTAAAGCGGGTTAAACCGACAGTTGAATCGGTCCAACCTTAAACAGGAGAAAAAACCTGTTCTACTCGCGGGCGTTGGTTTTGTGTGCGAGTACAAAAGTGGTGGTTGGACCAGAAGTCAGCTGCCTCATCTGACCGGCGCAACATCATTTTAAAGAGAAGTTAACCTTCAATTTCAAAAAAAAAAAAAAAAAAAAAAAAAGAAGAAGAAGAAGAAGAAGAAGAAGAGAAGCCAACCTTAGAGGGCCCTTCAAGATGCTTTCATGGATAGAATCGGACTGATATATCCCACTTGTAAAACACTCCCACAAAAAAGAAAAAGAAAAAGCCCGACTTGCATCACCTTTTTCTGGTCTGACTGCACAATATCTCATAATTAAGGCACCCACAACTATATAGAAAAGAAGACCTTATGGTCAGCCCGTTCACCTTCCCAATTCCTATAGGAAGCATGCGAGTGGACAGGCAAGTCGATTAGTAGGTATTCAATTGGGAGGGAGAGGATCATCCATCAGACCACGAACATGTAACATTGAATATTAAAGCTGTGTGAAAATGATCCTATTTCTGCTAATTGAGACGCGTCCTGCTCCATAAATATTAGAAAACATAGCAGCTGATTGATTCGTATTAAATATACTGGCTAGTTAAGCCATTCCAAAAATTTTCTCAACTCACACACACACACTTATGATACAGACGATGTTAACAATGGAAATTAACAACTATATCAATTTCTTATTGTTAATTACCCACAAGATTATTTACTATATTCTGAATATTTTAATTTTATTCATTTTATGACTTAGATCTCTTCCTACATTTTTCCGATATGCTCTAAATATCTCTCCATTTTCATTTCTTTCCATTTCCGGTGTCCTTGTTACAGTACCGGCAGCGGCGCAATCAATCAAGAGGCATTATCCTGTTAACTCTGGCTAATAAGATCATCTCTCATTAATTATTAGAAATGTTTACAAACTATACGTCCGTTTGAAAAAGAAAATAATCAAAAAACTTATGGTCAATCTTTGTGTAAACCGCGTACATAGACTCCTTGATACTCTGCAGCACACGTTACGTAGAATACACATCCGTAGACCAGGAACCTTTCTACCTAGAAGTACGCTGTTTGCTATATATATATAAAGAGCGCATTTCCTGTTTTTCACTTCATTCATCACCAAGTGATTCTGAGTCAGGTCTTCAGTGCAAGAATACGGGCTTTTGATCTCACAATCTCCGGGGGGTTTTTTTTTTTTAATCAATTAGGTACTTCTAAACAAGCAACCGCTCTCATTTCTTTATTGAATTTGGAAGATAAGGGGTCAGGTTATGGAATTTTTTTTTTAGCTAGTTCACTGATCATGCGTGGGTGCAAATGCATCACGCATGAAAAAAATTAAATGCTGTCTAGAACTTCTCTAATTCGTTAGATGATTTTGTGTCAGACGCTGATGTCCATGCATCATGAGCTGTCTCTGAGAGTAACTGACTTCTCATTTCCTTGTTTTTTGTCTATTCATTCATGGCTGCAGGGTGATTAATAGCTGGAAGATCGAAGATATATATGCGTAATGGCTGGTTCAGTGGCGAATATCGTAATGAGGACCTCTTCTGCGGCATACGCGAGCGTGCAGGACATGGTGCGTGGGATGTTCGTAAGATTTGCGAGTGAAGAAAAATCAATGAGCTTCGACGATGATGGAATGATCAGCAGCGTCCAATCTAACCGTGCAAGCTCAGCAAGGACAAGAGCTGTTGGAGCTAGCCAAGGTGGGAAACAGCCCGTTAAACCAAGACCAAAGAAGCCTTGATAACCTAGCCTAGGTGCTGTTATCGATTATTTAAGACGAAGCCCATCAGTTCCCAAGAGAACTGGGAACTTGAAATGGCATCGACGCTCGTATTTGAAGAACGTTTTTGCCGCACCGCATGTTTCTGGATTGTAAGGGGTTTAGATTAGAACCCTGCACTCCTGCAGCGGGTTGTAAATTTTTTTTTTCGGGGTTCTGTTCTGTTTTCAAATTTGTTCTTCATCATCTCCCCCCCTCTTAAAACCCGGCTCCTCTCTGAGCCTGTTTGTTCATGGACGACCATCAGTCTACAGAAATAAAAACACCAGGACTTCGTATATGTGCGTGGACAACGTTAGAAAGGGTTGACGATCAATCTACAGGGAATGTGCGGTTTGAGCAAAGTTTTTGGGTCTGGATGGGAAATGACCTACAGTATCAGCGCCCGTGAAGCTGCTAATTTCGAATGATAGCTGTGATGCAAATTTTTGTGACTAACTTACATATACGATAAATCCACTTGTTTACGGCTTGGATTGGATGGAAATAAGATGAGTATGAGGGATAAAAAAAATATTATTGTGCGTCGGAAATGAAAAATTGGATAAAGATTAAGAAAATTGTATTCAAAATGCATGATAAAAGTAGGTTGTTATTTTGTAAGAATAAAAAAGTATTTTTGAAAAATAAAAATTTTTATTCCATTTTCATCTCATTTCAATCATTTCTATGTTGGGTTCAACAAAAATTGCAAAACCCATTCTAAAAAGCTCCATTCCAACCTAAACTCAAGGTAAACACTACAACAAAAGTTATTTTATCAACAATTTTTAAGCAACAAAAGTTTACAAGATTGCATAAAACGTTATAAGAGCAAAGTATTGTGGATGTAGTAGTTGAATGTAGCAAATGAGGTTTTAGTTGCATAAAAGTATGTATATATTTTTATAGAAAAGTGATGGTTCCTCCCATTTTGATATTTTTGAGTGAAACAAAAAGGAGAATTGTAGAAATGGAAGGTATTAAGAGAAAAGTTCAGTTCTCTAGTTGTTTTGTTGTGGATTGTACTGAACTATGAGGGGGCTTGTCTCTTTTGTGGCAATAAAAGGTTTGCATTTTAGTCAAATCATATTCCAACTTCTACATAGATGCATTAATTGAGGACCCTCACAATAGACTTGGCGGATAATAGGCTTTTATGAGACTCCACAAGTGGACAGTTGATCAGAATCATGGACAATGCTTAAGAACCTAAAAAGCTATGGGAATAGCCCTTGGTTAGCAGTGGGAGACTTCAATGAAGTTTTATTTCCTTCAAAATTGCAAAATCAACGCCTAAGAGCAGAAGTGCAGAAGAATAAATTTAGGAAAGTGGCAGGTTTTTGTGAATTCCAAGATCTAGGATTTAGAGGGCTAGCCATGACTTGGACCAACAAAAGAAGAGGACGAGATAGAGTAGAGGCCAGATTGGATAGAGGCCTGACAAACTGTAGCTACCTCAATTTGTTTCCATTAGCCCAAGTATAACACAAATCCATTGTTGTATCCAACCATAACCCTCTAATTCTAGTTACCTATAGTAATAGGAATCACTAGAAATGGAATAAATTGTTCAAATATGAAGCATGTTGAGAGAAATACCAAGAGGTTGTAGATACGATTCGAAGGATACGACATGTTGAGGGTGGTGGACAAGGCTCTCCTTTGGCCAAATTCAAGCAGAAATTGCAGAGTGCAATGTTGCAGAGCCAAAAAGGTTCATCATCGTTACAGGTTGCTGACAAAATTGAGAGGGGAAAGGACTTTAGATCTGTGAGAAGAGGTGATAAAAAATAAAGAAAATTTGATCAACAACTTTCTTGAAGAGGAAGAGCTTAAGTGGAAACAAAGATCAAAGATATTTTGGTTACAATAGAGGGACAAAAAGACATAATTCTTTCATAAAATGGCCGGCGAGAGAAGGAAAAGGAAGTCGATCATCCAGCTAGAGGATGAAACAGGGGTAGTAGTGCTTTATCATACAGGTGTATCTCGTGTAGTGATAAAGTATTTTACTGGTCTATTTGATTTGTCCAAACTGGATAGTATCTCTTATGAAGGCATAATAGGCATTTACAAATTTGTAACCCTGAAAATCAATTCTTTCCTCACCTAAAACACCTCAAAGGAGGAGGCGTTCAAAGCAATTAAGGAAATGTAGCCATTAAAAGCCTTGGGACTAAACGAAATGTCAGCAGGTTTCTTTCAAAACTATTAGGATACTATGGGAGAAGATGTTTACCAAGTTTGTTGTCAAATTTTCTATTCACACTCTATAGAGGAACAATACGCCCTATGTTGTTATTTCATTCACATATTTATTAATGAAACAAAATATATTATTTATGTTGTTTATATCTTACAAGAATGAATGCTATTATTTTTTAATTTATCAATTTTAATTGTAATTCAAATTTTACATCAATATTTTTTAAGATTGATACACATATTTATCAAGTTAAGTTGTAAACAAAATTATTAAAAAAATTTACTAATGCTTTGTTATGAGAATTGTGTTTTACTCACTAAATAGTAAAATATTTAATAATTTAACCTTTAAAATTATCATAAATATGAGTTTATATTGATATGTATATAAACTTTTAAACTTTGACCCACTTTTTCAACCTGACCTGTTGTTCCGATACTCACCTGAAACTAACCCAAGTTTATCCCGAGACCTTTTAAAGAAAGATCAAGGTTGGATCGATTTTGTCCCGATCAGGTATAAAAAGTAGGGTCAAACAATATTTTTAAATATAGAGTTCGGGTTGGGCACACCCTTACATGCCCCAATTTTCACCCCAAGCCACATGCATATTTGTTAGCTGAAGGTTCTACTTACCAGTGTGACATATATGAATGGAATAATTGTTATACCAATTACCATGGGAAAGAAATTTTTTTTTAAAAAATTATCAACACGAAAATAGGAGGAGTCGGTTGTCCACCATAGATTTCATGCAGATCTGTGAAGAATGAAGATCTATTCCCAAGATATACAGGGGGCTGGGGCTATAACATATTACTATAAGGTAGATTAAATTTATTTAAATGAAATATAAAAATTTGGAATAAATGCAAATATATATTGAATGTAAAAATAACAAGGTTATAGTTTTGAGAATTTTTTTATTGTTATACTTACAACTCATCGAAAAATACATTTTCTAATTTTGTCTTAGGTTAAACTTAATAATAAACGACTTGTATTAGGAGAAATACACTTTCCTTAATAAAATGAGAGACCGGAGCTCTCCAAAATTTCGATGCCAAGTCAGCCTGGATGGGGCTCGTAAACCGGGCTCATAGATTTGGAGAGTCAGAAAGTGTCCTATAGCGCACGGAGCGAGCAACTGCTGCAATGTTGACTTTGGATTCACCAAATTCGACCAACGCGTTCCTTATATTTGATATAAATCATTCAACAGTCAACACTCGGCCTTGGCGTGTGAGGCTTGTGAGCTGGCCATCGATCCGCGTCTGCAGAGAAATGAAAGTCCCGGACATCAATTAAGACGATGAGACGATCAATTACGTACCTAACTTGCAATTGCAGTCGCAAGGTTCACTGCACAGTCATTACTCCTACCATGTCATATCAAACCATATCAGATTGAAGATTCTTTTACTAGATTTTTTTCACTTTACAAACACATCTACCTAACTAGTTTGGGTGAAATCTCAAGGATATCATGACTTTTGAAGAATTTGCATTTATACTTACATATTTTATCTAAAATTGTAGGTATATCACTTCCTTTAGGAGAGCATGTTAATGAGTGTTAAAATTTTTTATTGAAATGATAAAAGTACTCCTATAAAAATTAAAATTATTATTTGCAAATATTATAAAAATTATTGAAAGAATATTACCTAATAATAAAGTATATAGTAACTATTTAAATAATAAAAGTAAAATAACCCATTGAATATATATTTTTGTTAAGTACCAAAAACTAAAGAAATATTGTTGTTATTTTAATAAAAATTTTAATGTTCATAATATCTCTTTAAGGAAGTGATATGCCTATAATTTCAAGCAAACCACATATGAAGGCATACATGAAAAACCCCAAAAATAATGAATTATTGACCATCAAATTTCTTCTCAATAGCTTCTGTAGAGCTTATACTACCAATTATTGACAAGTAGTCGCCTAAGACATAGTCCCGTGAGATTGATTGTATGTGCGTGAATGTAGTTCCACTTTCAATTCAAAAGGAAGCATTGGTTTACATATAACGAAAAAAATGACAACTAAATTTTAACTTTTTAAAAAGCCTAATTATCAAAAATAAAATTTTGTAATGGAATATATAATTGTTTTTTAATTTTACCTTATATATCATATATTAATTTACAATTTCATTTATACTTTTTTGAAAACTTGTAACCTCTTTTTTTTTGCAATTTTCGTATTTGTGTTGCCTTTTCTACTTCATAAATTCGTTTACTGAAACGCATCCTTAAAATAGTAATTGCCTTGCAGTAAGCTAGGTTGTTGAATTGCCGCAGTTGACTCGGATATATATATATATATATCTATGTATATTACTGCATTTAAAAATTAAAATATGTAACGAAAGTATGCGAATGAGAATGTCAAAGATTTTGGCTTGAAAAAATACGGAAAAGCGAATTCACGTTGAATAATTAAAAACATGTTAATCTTACTAACCACACGACAATAGAAATCCATGAATTTTGACCATGCCTGCAATTAATGCATAACTTGATCGTGCTTGGTTGTATATTCTGTTACCAGACTGCAAATTACTTGCAGAGGGGGTGGAGCAGTAGAATGGCTCATCAATAAACAGGGCGTGGCAGCAATTGAGACCGGTTGATTTTATAATCAAGATAACATTAATCAATCGAAAATTAATTTTTTGATTGGTATATAATATATATTTACATACATCTTAATTGATATTATAATTAGCCTCTAAGAAATTCTTATAAGTATCATCAATATAGAAATACACATAAAAAAACATAAAAATACCATGCTCCACCTATAAACTTTAGGAGACACCAGCTTGCCTCACATCAACTCTCACCAAATATAGGGAGAAAATGTCACCCGAATATCTGCCAAGAAAATAAAGCCTGGACGCCTGCTAAGAGATTCTAACACATGCAATTTGAAAATAAAATAACAAGTAATACCACTAGATGAAACCTTGGTGGCATTGAAAATTAATTTTAACAATAGGAATGCGACCATTTTTTCATTTCAATAAAAAAATTTCAAAATTTTCAAATAAAAACTTTTTATATCTAAAACTTTTCATTTTCTATAATTATCGTATTTTTATTAATTTTCATATATTCTTGTACAAATACCACACTTTTCAATAATTTTTATATAATTACATATTTAGTTAATATATCTATTTTAAATTTATTGTTTTTACTCTTTATTATTATCCATATCATATTACATAATTTTCTTCTTAAAAAAATTTTATATTAAAAATTTTTGTTCAAAAGTTTTATCACTTCCTGAACATACCCTAAGCTAAAAAATGAAGAGTGATACAATGTTATAAAGATAATAATTTATTGTAAAGAAAATAAAAATAAAAGTATGATACTTATATAAAAATATTAAAAGATAATTAACATATAAGAGTAAGAGTAATAATAAAAATTATGATAACTAATTAAATAAAATATCAAATCCAAGGTGTGAGAAATTTTTAAAAAAAGTTTAACAAGACTGACAATAAGGAGCTGAGTAACAACCATTTAAGAAGACATTATTCAATTCAACCCACGAGTTCCCAATGCTTTATTTTGTCAAATCATTAATTCCACGCACGACCTTGGCAAGTTGGCTGAAGATCTTCCGCGTCCGCCTGAGGAGTCAAGTCTAGAAATTAAGACCACGCCAAATAAAAACTGCCCATTGATCCACCCTTGCAGCAGTTAAAAATTACTCAGCATATACATGCATTGGTACTTGACTCAACGGCCGCGTTGGTTATATAAGCCAAAAATTTTCTCCAAAATAAAAGATCTTGGTTGATCGGATCCGAGCTTACATGGATAAAAGGCTTGAACTGGATGGCATTGGATTGAAACGGAATAATCATGGGGATGGGGATCGCACTGCGGTAATTCCGACCTCCGTGGGGGGTGCATATGTAATTGTCCGTCTGAATTCAGAAGCGTGCCTGGCGTCTCAGATAGAATAATGCTCCATCGAATACTATTCTAAGTTTATAATTTAATATTATGTTGTTCGCAGTGGCCGGAATATGTTCTACAAAGAGTCCATTTCTCTCACATTCTTCTCCGCAGATTAGAACATCAGCTCAGCTCTTCCTTTTGGGCACCTCAGCCTTCTTTCTCTCTCTCGTCTGTGCGGGAAAAGTTCTTCTTTTGCGAGGCAATCTCTCCAGCTATCCTTCGCCGTTGCTGTAGGGAACAATGGCCACTACAGTCTTTAGCCAAACAACTATCGAGACATCAGTTGCCAGCTTTGATCAATCGACGACAGTCCTCAGCCATACCACTATCGAGACGTCTGTTGCCAGTTCTGATCAACAGACGATGATGATGAGTGGAGTAAAGGCCTCGGAGCAAGAAAATAACTCACTAGTGGGAGTAACTTTGGAGGAGAGCAGCGAAGAAGAAATAGTGACGATCCAGTCTAGCCGAGCAGACTTGGTGAGAGCTCGCATTAGAAACACAACGGGCGTTGCATATCTTGCTGCTAGAAAAGGAGACAAAAGTGTGCGTCTTTAGCCTAGTTATACATATGCGTATCAAATTTCAATTTCTGGAGGGTATATGTCCGATATATGTCCTGCTTGTGCATATATCATCATCTGAATATTGTATGTACTTGCCATTAGTAGTTTGTTGTTGATGCCTAGTGAGCATAGTTGCATGTGTATCGTGCGGGTTGATGAACAGATGAAATTAATTCTACCTTCCACTAATGTTCTTCTTGTTTGACATTGTCGTCCTCGGGTGATCAATGATGGCTAGGAACATCTTCCACCTAATTAAAATGTGTCTTCTACCTACATACGTTTATGCACTTGCAGCATTAATTTTATAACATTAATTATTTATTTTCTACTTATGATTGAACGATCAAGCTTACATGAACTTTCCGCCAATGTTACCTTTCATATACCGAACAAATAAATAGCACTGCATATGCATAATAGATGATTGAAATTAAGAAAGGAATTACTTTAGGCCCATAAAAAAGATAGTAAATCACAAAGTATATGAGAAAAGGTGATAATTTTCTTTAAAGATTTCTCAACGAGTGCCAATCAGGACTCGAGTCACTACCATTCAAGAAGGGAATGGCTAATAGGAGTTGAAGGGATTATTCAATTCAGCCCACGTTCCCCATGCATTCGATTTTATACTCGACGTTGGCATGTGCGCTGAAGACCTTCCGTGTCCCCCGAGAAAGTCAAGTCTAGAAATTAAAACCTTGGGAAATAAACACTACCCCTTGGTCCATTCCTTTATTACCACATTGCCACTATAGCTATTATATTGTTGACACTACTCAATAGTCGATATGCACAGGATTGGTGCTTGATTCAAGGACGACGTTGTTTTTATGCCGATTTTTTCTCCAAGATCAAAGGTCTTTGTTGATCGGATCGGAGATTTTGCGACATATTTCTTTGATCAGGTATTAAGGGATGGATTGAAATGGATCAATGATTTGACATTTGCATGGAGTATGCCATAGACGCAGTTCCGACCAGCGTGGAAGGTGAATATGGACGCGCCTCGCGCTTCAAGTTGAATAATGCTCCACGCCTCCATCGGGTATTACTATTATCCTAAGTTTATCTACTTTAATAATATGCAAAATAATATTAAATTGTTTGCAATAGCCGGAATACGTTCTATAAAGAGTTCATTTCTCTCACATTCTTCTCCGCAGATTAGAACATCAGATCTTCCTTCTGGGCACCTTAGCCTTCTCTCTCTCCCCCTCTCCCCCTCTCCCCCATCTATTCGGTAAAAGTTCTTCTTTTGCGAGGCAATCTCTCCGGCCATCCTTCGTTGTTGCTGTTGGGACAATGGCCACTACAGTCTTTAGCCATACAACTATCGAGACATCAGTTGCCAGCTTTGATCAATCAACTACAGTCCTCAGTCATACCACTATCGAGACGACTGTTGCCAATTGTGATCAACAGACGATGGTGATGAGTGGAATAAAAGTCTTGGAGCAAGAAAATAACTCACTAGTGGGAGTAACTTTGGAGGAGAGCAGCGAAGAAGGAATGGTGACGATCCAGTCTAGCCAAGCAGACTTGGTGAGAACTCGCATTAGAAACACAACGGGAGTTGCATATCTTGCTTCTAGAAAAGGAGACAAAAAGCCACGAGCGTCGTAGGCTCCTGGTAACTCGCTGGCCGCACAAGGGTGAAGAAAAGGTGATAAAAGTGTGCGTTAGCCTAGTTATATATTTGCGTATCAAATTTCATTTCTGGAGGGTATATGTCCGATATATGTCCTGTTCAAGCATATATCATCAACTAAATATTGTATGTACTTCCCATTAGTAGTTCGTTGTCGATGCTCAGTTAGCATAGTTGTATGTGTATCGTGCGGGTTGATGAACAGAAGAAATTAATTCTACCATCCATTAATGTTCTTCTTGTTTCACATTGTCGGTCCTCGGGTGATCAATGATGGCTAGGAACATCATCCACCTAATTAAAATGTCTCTTCTACCTTCATAGGTTATGTTTTCGTATGATTTAGTATGCACTTGCAGCATTAATTTTACATCATTAATTATTTGTTTTTTACTTATAATTGAATCATCAATCGGACATGAACTTCCAGTCATTGTTACTTTTCATTTATTGAGCAAATAAATAGCACTACGTGTGCATAATACATAGATGATAGAGATTCAGAAAGGAATTACTTTTGGCCCATGATCCAAGAGCAGCAACCGTATGAACATCAACATGGAATGTACAGTATGCGTATAATGCAATATGAGATTATATATATATGGATGGAAATTGGTATTCATATGGGTGCAACACTCACATATCAGTGGTCCAATTTTCATATAAAAAATATAGTTTTTGTATTTGTGGTTTCCATGCAAGGGAATTTTTTAAGAAAGTTTTTGGCCACCAATTTATGTGGTTTGCATATTTTTATAAATATATTCAACTTTTGACGGTATAGCAATGATGTCATAATGGTGTGAATATATTTATAATTATAGTTAAATTATGTGATGTTGTTTGTAATTTTTGAAATTATGTTGTTAAATTTGTAATTATGATCAAAGTATATAAGTATATTCACAACTTATCCATAAAAATAAGAATACCTAATCTATCTTATATAAAAAAAAAAAAAACCTAATCTATTATCAATTCTTCTCTAAGGTCAAACTTGGCTAAAATAAGCTAACACTCTTATGGCTGAAATGAAAAACAAAGTGAACCATCAACGCAAATAGTCCTTGATGGCTAACCTTGAAATTTGAAGTTCTTGAAAGGAGTACACGGTTTTGTCTAATGTTTTGAAAATTGAACTAGATTGGGTGGTCCCACATTGAGTCTTAGAAATTCTGGTCCAATTTGATTGCGGTTTAAAATTTTTGATAAAAAATAGCTCAAAAACAGTTGGACCAATAGTTGGATCATGAAATCACCATGGGCACTACTTTAGTGGTATGGGTCAGTGACTCATACAACTGCAATGTGGGGTTGAGGCTGCATTTTGGCAGTTTTCATTATTTGTCCTCTTAAAATGTGAAAGTGTTTATTGATGTTCTTCGGAGTATGGAAGTATTTACAGAAAAATTTCTTCGAGGGTTGTGAAGGTATTTGATTGTAATATTAGTTGTCATAATATATAAATGAATACCAATTAAAAAAATAGTTGAATTTTAAAATTCGGTCCAACTAGGGTTTAGTTCCAAAAAATAAAAGAGAATATTTTTTTTGATGAATAAGAGAGAGACTAATGCACCTCTTCAATGCAGTAGTATAGGAAAACTCTCTGATGCATCTCACTTCAACGAAGTTGCAGTATACGTTTTCTAAAATCTTGTTCTGTCTTGAATAACATAGTAAGATATTTAGCTACTCATTTAAAAAATAATATTAATCATTGAATTTTAGCAATAAAAATAATACTAATCATTGAATTTTAGCAATAAATATATGAAAAATTATCTTAAGTGAGATGTGACCTCTTTTTGCCAGATACAAGTGGGCCCAACTACCTCCAGTAGTTTAACTTTTTTAATTTTTATAAACATATTAAAGTTAGGGTTATTTAGTCAATAGCCCAAGTTTTACCAATATGTTTATATATATATATATAAATACAAGAGCATTGTAGTAATTTCTATAGGTGAAAAATTATCATAATGCTCTTATGTTTAAAAAATTTTAAAAGTACTTCCTCAAAAAACATTTAAAAAATATAAAAAAATAAATCCAAAAATAGTAAAACTTGGATTATAGATTAAATAACTTGACTTAAAATGTTTGTAAGAAATTTGAAAAATGGGTTAAAACCAATGTTGTCAGAACCTAACCGGTGATTGAACCGGTAAAGGAACTGGTTTGGTTCGAACCGGTTCGACCGGTTAAGCAAACCGGTTCGAACCGGTGACGTCGACATGACATATTTATGATGTCATAAAATATTAAATTATTTTTAAATTTTAAATAAATATATTGATAATATTAAATTTTCAATTTTCAACTATTCTTACATTTTTTATAATATTAATTACTTAACTACTCTACTTCATTATCACATGCATTTCGAAACAGTGAAACTTTTTTTAACCACGGGCTTTGGTTCAATGCACCCGGGAGCATTGAGCTTTAATGCTCCCCGGTGTAATTCACTCATTTTTTTAGTTTTTTTGAAAAAAATTTAAATAAATGTTAATGTAAGTTTATTTAATATATGTATAAATTTTTACCTTTTTGAAACTTTTTAGATATTTATTTCAGAATTTTTAAAATCAGTCGCATTTTTAATAATTTAAAATTACTAAAATATCACTGATTTTTAAAAATCCGAAATAAATATCTAAAGATTTTCAAAAATGGTAAAAAGTGATATACATGTTACATACATTTACATTAACAAGTTCGTGAAAAAAAATTTGAAATTTTTTTTTTTTTTAAAATTTTAAAAAATTAGTATCGGTTCTGTCATCAGATTCTTCTTCCTCTGCATTCACGGCCGCTTCGACATGGCCTGAGGTAATAATCGACTGGGAACTGAATTCCAGAGATGGGTTTCATTTCGAACAAGAGAGTTGTGATTTTTGGAATTAATCCTGTTTCAGATAAGATGCCATCGTCGTCGTCGGCTCCGCATCCGCAGTCGCTAGTGTCTCCATACGAGGAAGCATTAGATTCGCTTTCTTCTCTGATTACTCAGCGCACCCGTGCTGATGCATCCAATTCCAAAAAAAAAATATAATGTGTTCTTTTTCTATTTCCTTCTAGATTCATCCCTAACTTCCAATCGCAGAAGCTCATTGCACAGGCATGAATCTATATTCGATCTGAAGCAAACCTAATCCGGATAATGGGAAGATCAAAGACAATCTCAGTTGCTCTCGGCGTAGTTTTCGTGATTCTCGTCCTGCTCTTCTTGATTATCTTGTTTGCGTATTTGCTACGGTGAACGGCAGTCGGAGAGCAGTCTGCGGAGCTTGGGATCTTTGGGGATTTCGAAACTACAGAAGCGGAGGATCTGATCAGCTTCCCTGGCGGCCAGAATCTCACAATTCACAACATTTTGGATGCACCCGGGGAGGTTTTGGGGAAATCCGCGTATAGGACGGTGTACAAGGCGAGCTTGCAGCGGAGTGGCGCGGTGCCATTACTTCGATTCCTTAGGCCGACATGTACCGGGAGGGCGAAGGAGAATTTCCCGGCGATTCGGAAGATGGGGTTTGTCAGACATCCGAATCTGGTTCCGTTGCAGGCATTCTACTCGGGAACTAGAGGGGAGAGCGGGCGAGCGGCCGTCGGTTTCGTGGTCGAAACTCGAAACCTGGAAGGGCGGAAATGGGAAGACGAGGGAGCATCGGGATTTTTTGTTTTTTGTTTTAAAATATATTTCAGGTTCAACCGGGCGAATCCGGTTCGACCGCCGATTCTCCGGTTCGGTCGGTTTTATGTTGCTGAACCGAACCGGAATGTGGACCGGTTCCCGGTCGGACCGGTTCGACTAGCCGGTCCGGTCCGGTTCTTACAACACTAGTTAAAACAGATGCAGTTGAGGGCTAACTATGGCGGCTGGTGATAATAGGTCATAATTGCATATGTTCTATTCCATACTTATAAAAGATTCTATTATATATAATTAAGTTTATATTTTAAATAAATAATAAATGATTAGTATATTATAAATATTTTATATTAATGCTATTATTCAAACCAGGTTGAACCAACAGTTGAATCGGTCCAACCAAAATAGGAAAAACCGGTTCTACTCACAGGCATTGGTTTTGTCTGCGAGTACAAAACTGGTGATTGGACCAGAACCAAGCCGCTTTATCTGACCAGCAAAACATCATTAAAAAGAGAAGTCAACCTTAGGTGGACCTTCAACATGCTTTCATGGATGGAGTCGGACTGATATATACATTTTTTTTAAAAAAAATTTGATGAATTTTATTTTTTAACTAGAACTGACATATACCTTTTGTAAAACACTCGCAAAAAAAAATTTCATTAGCTTTTTCTGTTCTGACTGCACAATATTTCATAAGTAAGGCACCCACAACTATATGGAAAGAATTCTATAAAAAAAAAAAAAAAAACATATGGAAAGAAGACCTTCTGGTCATCGATCCTTTTCACCTACCAAATTCTTAAAGGATGCGAGTGGACAGGCAAGTCGATTAGTATGTATTCAATTGGGACGGAGAGGATTATCCATCAGACCACGAATATATAACACTGAATATATATTAAAGCTGTGTGGAAATGATCCTATTTCTGTTAATTAAGACGCGTCCTGCTCTATAAATATTAGAAAATATAGCAGCTAATTGGTTCGTATTAAATATACTGACTAGTTAATAACCATGGTGGAGGCATGGATGCTAGACCAAGCCTAAGACTAAGACTAGTTAATAAATGATTTGTAACTAATTCTTCTCTAAGGCCAAGCTTTGCAGACCAAGCCTTAGACTCTGGCTGAAAGCCTGAAATAGAATCAGCGACGTCATGAACGCAAACAGCCACGATGGCTAATTCACCTCGAGATTTGAAGTTTTTCAAACCTTGGTTTTTGTCTACCGTCTAACTGAGTACAAAACTGGAGGTCAGACCAAAGCTTGGCCACCTTATCTAACACACACGACATCATTTTTAAAAGGACAACCTTCTTGGTACTTTCAAGATGTTTTGTGGATCAAAAGAGATTAAAAGCCATAGCGTGCAGTTTAGAACGTGTTCTTTCATTCATGTATTAAGGTCAGGAAACATTGTAGCTGGATTATGCTATTGGGCAGGACACGTCCATGTATTCTTCGTTGAACATATCTCTTGATATCTCTTGCCTGCATATCTTAAGCAATGTGTAAAAATTATTCCGATTTTAATCTAAGAGAGGGGTTTCTCCCTCAATCTCTGCAGCATAGTGCTGGGACGATGGAGAGGAACCCTGAGCTGTTCCCATACAAATTTTTTTTTTTTAAAAAAGTATGCTTTCTGATGGAGTCAGACTGATGATGCACTGCGCAAATCAATTAGTACATCTGACTGGATAATATTTCACAATTTAGGCCCACACCTGTATAGAAAATAAGACCTTTCGGGCATCCTTTTCACCTACGCAACTACTAAAGGATGCGTGGATATTAAAAAAAAACGCGTTTGAGTGGACGGGCAAGATGACTAATATGTATTCAATTGTGATGGAAAGGATCATCTCACTGACCATGAAAATGTAACATTGAGGGTGTGTTTGGGAATAGATAAAATTTTTGATCAGAAGTATTACGGAGTAAAAGTTGTAAAATGACGTGATATATGATAGAGATAATGATAAGAAGTAAAGAAAATAAAATTAAAATAGATATGTTAGTAGTATGAGTAGTTATGTAGAAATAATTAAAAAGTATAAAAGTTGTATAGAAAAATGTAAATAAATAATTTAAAAAATGATAGTTATAGAAAGTGAAAAGTTTTAAATTGAAAAATTTTAACTCGACGTATTTTACACACATATGCTAAACACGCCCTGAATAAAGCTATTTCAAATAATCCTATTTCTGTTATTGACACGTACATCCTGCTTCATAAATATTGGAAGGTGCAGCAGCAGATTGATTTGTATTAAAATACATTGGTTAGTTAAGCCGTTCGACAATTTTTCTGAATTCGCACCACACTTATGTAGACAATGTTAACTAAAGACGCAACGCGATTAGAGACAAATGGTTTAGATTTAGCTCAAATACCATTTGTGCAGAATCTGGACCGTTAATGTGTATACATGATGCACATATGGCTTCTAGGGTGGGCATTGGGATGGATTGACTTGTAACTCGACCTTGACTAGGGGTGGGAATCGGGACGGGTCAGGGTGTGCCCAACCCTGACCCTTCTTTTCAAAAATATTGTTTAACCCTTATTTTTATATTGGGTCGGGACAAGGTCGATTTGACATTTACTTTTTTCTACTAGGTCTTTAGACAAAATTCGGGTTGGTATCGGGTCAACGGGTTGGGTAAAAACTGCGGGTCAAGTAAGAAGTTTTTAAAAATGTATAAAACTATTAAGGGTGTGTTTGTTTGGGGCCAAAACTTGTCAATTAAAACTTTTCAACATAAAAATTTTCACTCTTCATAACTACTCTATTTTTTAATTATTTTTTCACATTTTTCTATACAAACTACCATACTTTTCAATCATTTCTACACAACTACCCATACAACTAACCTATCTATTTTAACTTTATTCTCTTTACTCCTCATCATTACCCCTATTATATCACATCATTTTCTATCAATTTGAAAACTTCTACCTCTAAAACTTTTCATCAAAAGTTTTACCTCCAACGAAACACACCCTAAGTATAAAGACAAATTTATATTAAATTTAACTACTATATGCTTGAATCTATTACTAATCAGTCAAAGTAAAATATAAATAATTAAATAAAACATGAATATTAACATTGAATGAGGTTTTCTTTTTAATGTGAAACATAAGAAAACAGGTCAGCAGGTAAGTCCGCCCCGCCATCCTTTTAAAAAACCAAAATCTGACCCGACCCACATTTCTTTAAAAAAATCAAAAACCGACTTGCCCCGGTATTAAATAGGGTTGGGGCGGGGCGGGTCACGGGTCGACCCGCCCCGATTCCCACCCCTAACCTTGACCTTGCTCATCTTTGACCGAGTAAAATTAATGTATTTTTCACCCGGTGTAGGGACGGGTAAAAAATTTTGACTCAAATTCAGAAATAGGGTCGATTTGAGTTGATCACGTCCCAACCCACCCTGCATATATTAATTTATTAAAAATTATAGACTTATACTTAAATATTATTATTATTTTCTTTCAAAATTCTCACATTTTTATAATCAACTGTATCAATAGTAGAAGAATCAATTTATTCAGAAAATAATATAACAATCAATAAGAATATATATATTCTCTTACGTACAATTGTATAAATTTTACTTGCAAAATCGCCGACTCGCACTGACCAGCCTTTTTCTTCTTGCGTTGAAAAGAATGACTTCACAGCGCAGATCAGAAATGCACGCCCACAAAAATTCTCGTCTCGACTGTGAACCTGCTCCCAATCCAGATTTTTATATTTTGCAAGTGTTTGTTGAAATATCTACGTATCTCATCTCTGATACAATTCGGCAACCACCTGCTACAATATTAAAAAATCGTGGTCGATAAGCAAACTTACAAATAAATCAATTACATGACATTGTCGATTATCATCCCAGGCCCACGAAAAGACCAAATACAAGTGTAATAATAAGGGTAGTTTACAAATATACTTATTTTTATAGTACAAATATACTTATTTAATTCGATTATAATCACAAAGATATCCATATAATTTCAGAAACTATAAATAACCTTATATAACTTAACTATAATTACAAATATACTAACACTGTTATGACATCATTACTGCATAATCATGATATGAGTATATTTGTAAAGATATATAAACTACATAGGCATATTTGTAATTTCAGAAATTAAGTAGGTATGTTCAGTTTTTGCAAATATATATTGATGTAGGTAGATTTGTAATTATAGTCAAACCATGTGAGTTATTAGCGATTTCTAAAATTATATGAGTCTATTAACAGTTATGGTCAAACTAAGTGGGTATATTTGCAAACTACCCAATAATCAAAGCATTATACAATATTCATATTTGGATACTATTAATGTTCTTATGAACACCTCACCATATATATCTAGTATAATTTTCCTTTCATTGATAACTTTCAAATTTAATGACAAATTCTGTTTAGAAATATATATAGAGATCCGATCATGTGCAGACAGACTACACTGCAGTTACGATGCAGTCCGCTATAAAATGAGCCCAACACATATTAGATTGCAATGAAACTTTATATATTCAGTTATCCACATAAAATTATAATTTAGACGATTTAAATGTTGAAAATACCACTTTAAACTTGATATTTACGTTAAACTATTTTATTATGTTGATTTTGCACCATTTTAAGATGGGGATCATTTACATGTTGGATTTGAATGAAAATTGGTATGCTAATAAAATGAACAATTCTAAATATAATGGTTGGCGTAGATTTCACATTTATGATCAAGTGGGGCCCACAGTGCATGGACTGCATGGTACAGTCGAACGAACTGAAATATTTTTCATATATATATAGGAATATTCAAGTGCAGCACGGCCGCACATGATAATCAAATTATAATCTACTCCACCCATTGTATTTAGAATAATATATTCTATTCCCGTACCAATTTTCATCCCAATCGGATATGTGTATGGACACAATCTGAAAATGATACAAATTCAACGTAATAAAATAGTTTGATGTAAATAACAACTTTAAAGTGGTTTTTTCAACATGTAAATCATTTGCTATGAAATTTATATATGGATAAATGATTGTAAAAAGTTTTATTGTATTTTAATATGTGTGAGGCCAAATTTTGGAAAAATGTACCACTATTCCGGTATAGTTACGCTGCGCCGGAACAGCTCTTATATATATACAGAAATATTCAGGCATAGCATCAATGAAATGGGCCCCACATGATCATCAAATCATAATCTACTCCACCCATTGTATTTAAAATAATATATTTTATTATCATACCAATTTTCATCCCAATCAGATATGCATGTGTGCCCAATTTGAAAATGGTACAAATTCAACGTAATAAAATAGTTTGATGTAAATAACAACTTTAAAGTGATTTTTTCAACATGTAAATCATTTGCTATAAAATTTATATATGGATAAATGATTATATAAAGTTTTGTTACATTTTAATATGTGTGGGCCCATTTTTGATCAAATGTATCGCTGTTCGGGTGCAGTTGTGTGTCCCCATCGTGGCGTGTCTCGGCCATGATTTTCTGGATACGTAGTTATTAATTTATGTTTTGTATTGGATCCTCATCTATGCTCCCGGGACATGCAGTGTTGCATGCTCCCGGGCGCATACACTTATTTTTTTTATTTTTTTTGAAATTTTTTTCATAAACTTGTTAGCTCAAGTATATTTAATCTGTGTATAAATTTTTACCATTTTTGGAGTATTTTAGATATTTATTTTTTATTTTTGAAAATTAATGACATTTTAGATAATTTAAAATTTAAAAAAAAAATAAAAAAAAATAAGTGTATGTAAGCGAGAGCATGCAACATGCAACTGAAGTCCTTTTATATTACCTTACCGGGCAACCTCCTGTACAACTGCATTGATTGTTTCAAAAATAAAAATCGGGCAACCTCCTGTACAACTGCATTGATTGTTTCAAAAATAAAAATCGGGCAACCTCCTGTACAACTGCATTGATTGTTTCAAAAATAAAAATCGGGCAACCTCCTGTACAACTGCATTGATTGTTTCAAAAATAAAAATCGTGCGTTGTACGCAATACAAGATCAATGTCGTGATATCGTTGATTGTATAAAAACTAAGGGTGTGTTTGTTTTGGGTAAAAAAGTGTCAGCTAAAATTTTTCAATCTAAAACTTTTCACTCTCTATAATTATTTTATTTTTTAATTATTTTTTCACACTTTTCTATACAAACTACCCTATTTTTCAATCATTTCTACACAACTACCCATACAACTAATCTATTTATTTTAACTTTATTCTCTTTACTCCTCATCATTACTCCTATTATATCACATCACTTTTTATTGATTTGACAACTTCTACGGCAAAAACTTTTCATCCAAAGTTTTACGTCAAACCAAACACACCCTAAACTAAGACCAAACAAAAGAGTATCAGAAATTCACGTGCTGATGATGCATGCGGATACAATATTTGTAACGTTCTTATCAGTGCGTCACATATTTGGTAATTTCCTTTTAATCAAAATAATTAGTACGGTTTCTATCTAAAAAATAATCGGAGGATCGGACCAGCGTAACTGGTACAGTCACTTGTAGCAGCACGGGACGTGTCTGTGTGACTGGTTGTGCTTCGGAAGTTATACCGTTTTTGAATGAGAAGTTTTTAATATAAAAATTGCTAAATTAAAAAGAAATAATATAATATAATAAAGATTTTCAGTGCAAGAATAGGAATTTTGATCTCAGAATCTTGGGGTTTTTCTGAACAAGGTACTTCTAAATAAACTCTAGCTCTTTCACTTCTCTATTTAATTTGGGAAATAAGGTGGTCAGAATATGCAATTTTAGTTTATTTTTTTCATTGGCTAGTTCATTGGTCATGAATGAGGAACCATGCGTGAAAAATGCTGTCCAGAACTTCCCTGATTTAGTGATTCCCCAGCTAGCTTGTTGCCAGATGCTGACGTCCATGCATCATGAGCTGTCTCTTGGTGAAATTGACTTCCCATTTCCTTGTTTCTCGTCTTTCCATTCATGGGTGCACGGTGATTAATTGCTGGAAGATCGAAGCTGTACACAATTACGGCTAGTTCAGTGGCGAACATAATAATGAGGACGTCTTCTGCGGCGTACACGAGCGTGCAGGACATGGTTCGTGGGATGTTCGGAAGATTCGCAAATGAAAAAAAAATCAGTGCGTTTGTGTGATGGTGGAAAATGGTGGAAAATAATAAAAAAAAGAATATTTTGATAAATATGTGATTAATAGGAAATGATGAAGGGTATAGTTGGAATAAATAGGTTTGTTGTATGTAGTTGGTAAGGAAAATGATTTGAATGTAGGGGTAAAAATGGAAAAAATAGTGTGATTGACATAGTAATGATTAATATTAGAAAACCAAATACCATGGAAAAATCATGGTTCTTACAGTAATATGTTACCGAACGTCTCCCTAGTCAAGGTGGGAAAAAACCCGTTAAACCAAGACCAAGAAGCCTTGATAGCCGTCACCTGCGGCTAGCGCAGGTGGCAGGGGTGTTGGGCCCCTTAGCGCAGGTCGTGGGTTCGAATCCCACGTTGGAATTTCGGTCCGGAAAACTGGTGTGGGAGCTGTGGTTTCCCTTTGAGGTGGGGTGGGAGCTGTTGTCTCCCTTGGGCTGGATGGAAGCTGTTCTTCCTAATTCTTTAGTGGAACTGTGTCTCCAGATTTCTTTGGAGGAGTTATATATCTCCTTGTTTGTAAGAATGTCTCAGAACTACAATGTAATATGTGTTGAGATGTATGTAAATATAAACCATAAAAAAAAAAAGCCTTGATAGCCTAGCCCAGGTGCTGTTTTCAATCATTTAAGATCAAGCTCAATATTTCCCGGTCACAGCAGCTGGCTGGAGTGCTGCAGATAGTGGGTTCGAGACTCTGCAATGAGAGTTTTTCCCACAACGAACCGGGCTGCTGAAAGCGCCGGCACAAGATGGCTTGCTGTTTTTGGTTCAACTATCTGCTGGTCGTTGCAGCTGCTACACGTGACTAGCCCAATTGGTTTTTGATGGCTAGATTATATATGAAATATATATATATATACATAAATGCTTCCGCAAGTCGGACTTTCTTTAAATTTTTTGTGGACCCTAGTAAGATATTCCCACTGTTCAAAATTTACAATTTTTTAATATTTTGAGAATTTTTGAAATTAAAAATTTTATTCTCTTTATTCCTTATCATTACCTCTATCATACGACATCAATTTCTTCCATTTGAAAATCTTTTACACTAAAAATTTTAATAAATTCTCCCACATATCCTTAACCTTAATATATTTATAACACATTTACAAAACATTAACTATATTTTATTATAACCCATTTATCTTACTGGATTACTAGTTGTTAATAAGTACAAAGCAAGCTAATTTAAAGGTTGTTTAGCAACACAAAAACGTTTTCAATTAAAACTTTTCAATACAAAACTTTTTAATATTTACAACTACCCTATTTTTAATTATTTTTTGTATATTCTTATCCAACTATTTTACTTTTTAATCATTTCTACACTACTACATATACAACTAACCTATCTATTTTGACTTTATTTTTTTTTACTCATCATTATTGCCTTATCATATTACGTCATTTTTTACCAATTCGAGAACTTTTACATAAAAAATTTTTTATTGAAAGTTTTACTATTTCCCAAACACATCATAACATTGTTGATCTGCATTTTTGCTGAAAATTATATATTTTATTTTAAAATCCAAAGAAATAAAATATATAAATTATTTAAATTGGTCAATTACTAGATGACGTGTTAATTGAAAACCCTTGACCCATAACCCATTTATTCGCATAAATAATTTACGAATCGAAACCTCTTTAGCTTAGATACTTAATCCTAAACCGTTAATAAATGAGTTCGACAAACAAGTTTATAAGTCATCCCGAATCTGTTAATATTTTTTGGTGCTTTGGTTGGAGGTAAAACTTTTGATGAAACTTTTCAAAGTAGAAGTTGTCAAGTTGATAGAAAATGATATGATATGATACAGGTAATAATGAGGTATAAAGAGAATAAAGTTAAAATAAATATGGTAGTTGTATTAGTATTTGCGTGGAAATGATTGAAAAGTAGGGTTGTTTATATAGTAAAATGTGAAAAAATAATTAAAATAAGGTAGTTACGGGGAGTGAAAAGTTTGTGATTGAAATTTTTTCGTTGACATATTTTGTGTGTAACCTAACACACCCTTTATATATAACTTTCTCACTTATTTTAATTTTATCGAGTACTCCTAATAATTATTCGTATAATATTGCATCATTTTCTGATTTTTTTTTTCAAAACTTTCTCCCTTTCTACTATTACTTTTCCATCTTTCCAAATACGCCATAATTTTTTTAATGTAAAAATACACCATGATAAATTTTTTTAACTGTAATACACCATGATATTTTTTTTTTTGATGAATACACCGTGATATTTTAGTTTACTGGTTTTGTCCCCACCCTCCCAATGGAAAAGCTATAAATACCACTGGGATACGCCAAGGGCCATGCCGCGACAAGTACCTCTTACCATTTCCTTACCTCTCTTTGGGTACCTCTTGCGGATGGCAAGCCAATTACCTTCTTGCCTTCTTTCTTATACTCCTGCTATGCCTGCTGTGGGCAAGCAAGAGGATGTGAGACGCCATACAGCTGACTTTCACCCCAGCGTCTGGGGGGATTACTTCCTCAACGTCTCGCAAGACACCCAGGTAAGAGTGTAACACAAAGGGAGTTTATTTCTTTCTTTTTTTTTTCTTTTTTCTGTGTGAACAGGGTGGTCATCGTGCTCAAGAGTCATAAGCTTGCATCCATGTGAGAGCCGATGGGATGAAAATTGAATGTGCGTGGATATAACTCTAATACGACACTGAATGGATCGATTTTGGCCATATCAATTTAAGAAAGCCAGTTAGCGATGCGAAACTTAGGCATGCCCACATTAAAATGCGCAGAACCAATTAGGTGTATTTCTTCTCTCTCTCTCTCTCTGAAAATTTTTTGTGTGTGGTATGGATTCAGAAGTTGAATGCGTGGACTAAAAGATTTGAAGAACTGAAGGAAGAAGTGAAGAGTTTGATGCGCGACGTCAAGGATTCAGAGCAAGAAATTGAACTGATAAATGTCCTCCAGCGACTTGGGGTTGCATATCAGTTTGAAAAGGAGATAGAAGAGGCCTTGCAGCGCATCTATGTTTCATATTCTAGCATTGGTTACAATGATCTGTCGATTGTCGCTCTAAGATTTAGACTACTGAGGCAAGAAGGATATGACGCGTCACCTGGTGAGTCCCTTAAATTTCCAATCCTGAACAATGTTTTGCTCATATATTTCTTTCTTTCTTATGAACTACAAGAGATGTAGTTGAAGACAGCTAATTTTTTGGCCTCAAGTAAAGAAAATTTAGTCGCGTATAAATGGATTTGACTACAATTGATTTTTGCCTGTAAAAGAAAATATAGTTGCTTTAGAAGGATGGAATATGGCTGAGGAGACGTTTGGTAAACGCTCACCGTGGGAACCACGAGAATTCGGTGGGAAAGCGGCTGTGCGTGCGTACGGCTCCCCCTAATATTTTATTTTTTTAATGAGGTGCAGCTTTTGTGTCAAATGCAGCGAAAATTAATGTTTGATATATGTCACTTACCTTTCAGTATCTATAGAAATCATTGCTCATTTATCTTTCACAATGGCAATGGCAATATAAGTCAATAATTCGTACCATGGCCTGTTTGAAATCTGAATAGATGTGTTTATCAAGTTCAAGGATGATAATGGCCACTTCAACAAAAGCTTAAGCAGTGACGCAAGGGGAATGTTGAGCTTATACGAAGCAGCTTATCTCGGTACACATGGAGAAGACATACTAGATGAAGCCATAGCATTCACAAGCGAACATCTAAAGGTCTCCATGCCCCACCTGGATCATCATCTGGCCAGACAGGTGGGACGCGCCCTTGAGCTGCCCTTGTGGAAACGGATACAGAGGATAGAAATCAGGGACTACATTTCAGTTTACGAAGATGATGTGTCTCGAAACAATTTGCTAGTTGAGCTTGCCAAGCTGGATTTCAACATCCTCCAATCGTTGCACCAGGAGGAACTTAGGCAAATCTCGAAGTAAGAGTAGCATTGTTTCGTAATTTCTGCGAGAGTTGCATTGTCCATTGTTTTGGTAATTGCCTAATGGATTTTCCATGGGTATCCTAAAATGGAAAAGGCAAAATATTTTTTTACCCATAAGGTAAGATAAGTTCCCAATGAAAAAATACTTTGTGTGATTAGGATAAAGTAAGTTACAAGCTTAAGCACCTCGAACCAACCTAAATTATTAATATATATTCAACATTTCTTTTATAAAATATATTATATCTTTAAAAATATATAATATATTTTTTAAAATATAGAAACTGGTTTAATTCGTCTATTATTTAGTATATCTAATTAATGAATTTTAAAACTATATATTATTATATTGATTATAAGTTTTTAAGTAAAAATTATGTTAGAATATAATTTTCAAATATAATATGAATAATAATGTAACTAACTTATTATAAAAAATATGTAGAAAAACTAATTTAGAACTGAAATTGGAATTGATATAATCTAAAATAAGATAAGCTAGGAGTAGAATGTAAAAAAAGGAAAAAAAAAAAAGAAAAGACAAGGCTGGATTTTTGTTGAAAATTAGGTAAGAACAACTATGCAAGTTATTAGCTTTTTCCTCGACATGACTTTTCAAACAAATGGCGTGCATGTTTGTTTCTTTGGTTAGGTGGTGGCAGGGCATCGACGTAGCCAAGAAACTGCATTATGCAAGAGATCGGGTGGCGGAGCTTTATCTTTGGATACTTGCCATCTACTTCGAGCCAAAATACTCCCGAGCAAGACTGATCATGACCAAAATGATTGGTCTCTTTTCTCTAATTGATGACACTTATGATTCATATGGTACATTAGAGGAACTAGAGCCATTCACGAACATCATTCAAAGGTTTTCATTGTGTTCTCCTCAGCGAATTAATGGCATCAAATTGAAAGGATTGAACTGATGGAATGTGAAAACAGGTGGGATGTAGGAGCCAAGAATCGACTGCCAGACTACATGCAGGTGTTGTTTCAGGCGATTCTTGATACCATGGACGAAATAGCAGGACTGCTGACACCAGAGGAGAGATCCTACCGCATTCACTACTTGAGAGAATCCGTATGATAAATCACAGCTTAATTCATCTTAACTTACTTCCAAATAAGTTAATTGTGCTAGCTTAGATTAAAAGTTTGTATATGCGTGCGTTGCAGTTGAAAGCAACGACAAAAGGCTACTTAATCGAGCAAAAATGGTTCTGCAGTGGCTATGTACCCCCTTTTGATGAGTACTTGCGCACTGCTTTAATCACCTGCGGCTACTATGCCCTCACCATATGTTCCTTGGGTGGCATGGGCGAGCTAGCCACAAAAGAGGTCTTTGAGTGGGCCATGCAGTTTCCCAAAATAGTTAAGGCTTCCAGCGTGGTTAATCGAATGTTGGATGACAAACAATCAAGAGAGGTAATTAATTTATGGCCAAATGTGCTTCCAAATATTATAGAGAAATAAGAAGAATTTATTGGATTTTTCTCCTAATTTCTTGGTATTATTTTTTTGGGGGATTAGTTCGAGCAAAAGAGGGGCCACGTTGCATCAGGCATCGACTGCTACGTGAAAGATTACGGGGTGTCGGAGGAGGAAGCGTGCAACATATTCAGAGAAATGGTGACGGCGGCATGGAAAGACATTAATGAGGAGTGGCTCAAGTCGTCGACTGATGTCCCGAAAGCCGTCCTGATCCGTCCTATCTATCTCGCATGCGTGATGGAGGTCTTGTATATGTACACGGACGGGTACACCCACTCCACCGGTGAGACCAAGGCCACAATCACTGCAGTGCTCGTGCAACCCATCCCACTTTAATTAAAGGACGGAGTCGTCCTCCATGCCGCTTTTTCTTTTTTCTGTTTTTTTTTTTCGGTTAATCTAAATGCAGCAGTAAAATAATGGCACATACATACAATCATATAATCGATGTGCTAGGGTACATTGGGTTGAACTCTAGTTATGGTAAACAGCGATTGAATATGACTTATTTTGATAAGGTAATCCAAATCCACTTAATTTGCGCGTCTAAATCAAACGTGTGCATAACCCTCATCTAAAAATATAAAACCAATATTTCATAAAAAATATAAAACCATTATAATACAATATATGTCTTTCATAAAATTATGATACAATAGTATAGTTTATGTGTTGTTGTCACTATAATATCTGAAGTGTTGTGATATAGCGAACCTGAATACACTTAGCCTTGCTTCATTTGGGTGCAAAAATTTATTTTTAATATTTTTAAATTTTTTTTATAAAATTATTATTATAAATGTATTTAATATACGTATCAATTTTTACCATATTTGGATATTTATATATTTTTAGTATTCTTTAAAATTAGCGGTAATTTCTTAATTCATAAATTACGAAAAATGTCACTATATTTAAAAATTTTAAAAGAAATATATAAAATATCTAAAATTTGATATACATATTGAATACATTTAGATTAATAATTCTATAAAAATGTTTAAAAATATAAAAAATAGATTAAATACACTCAAGTGTGTTGAAACTAAGTGCACCCGGGTGTATTTAGTCATTCTCGATATCTAAATTGCGTGAAACATCAATCCCATGTGAATGAATGATGTTATAAAATATTATAACAAAATATTCTACTTTTAAACAAACATTGTCCCCATGAGATTTTAATTAGTTAATCTTGAATTTCCTTATGCTAGGTTGAATTTTTTTGATTAAATATGCCAGGTTGAATTTGGATCTCACCAACAAGGTGGATTCTATTTCATCAATGATGCATATTAGAGTGCAATATCATGCACCCTAGTATCTCCTTTGCACAATTACGTATACATATCCACTCACTATAAGAAATATGATTTTAGTCTCAAGAAATTTAATTTTCTTTTTTTGATGCAAAAAGTTAAAGTTTATTGCTATAAATGCAATTTAGTTGTAAATGATCTGCGATGTATATTCACTTGCAGAAAAATTATTTACTTGATTATAAATACTTTGTAGTATATATGCTTTAGCAACCACATTTTCGTTTGTAAAAAAAGCTTAGCTATAAAAAAAATCTATAAACTTATAAAAGTTTCATTAAAAAACTATAAAGAACTAAAAGTTCATTGCGTTTGCAAATAATCAAGTTTTTATTTATATGCAATCATGTATGGTGGTTGAGAGCTTTATCTCTTTAAGTATGGTCTTGGTTTCGAAACCTTGTAGGAGTTATATCTTCTTATTTAATCGTTTTTGTCTTTCTTCGAAAATTTTATAAGAATTATCTTAGTGCTTGACTGTAATATAAGTTCAAATATCGTGTAAAATTTACACTAATAAAAAAAAAGCTTTGTCTATATGCAACCATGTATTCATTGTATATAATGGAAATACATTTTTGGTTGCTAATATCAGTTTTTCCCGGTAAATAGTGGTGGCTGTGAAAGAATTTTCTTGCTGCGACTAGTCATCAAATTTAAGCAAATCATGGGATATCAACCATTAATTAAACAAATGACTCTGAATGATTTACAAAATCAATTAAATTCAATGGGTTTGACATTTACTTCTCTTAAGGACCATGGCAGTTGTTGTATCGTTAATGATAGAAATCTTTTTGCAAACAAAGTTTTGAAGAGATATGCTGTTGTAAAATCCATCTCTCAGATAATTTGCGAAAACACAAGACCATGAAATGGTACATATGATTACACAAGTAACTCTTTTGCAAATATACAGTCTCTCTTCCATATAATGCACTCATCAAAAATTGTGGCTTCTTGTTTGTCCAGTCCAAGATAGCTGGAATCGAAAAAGAGAAATGGATTAGGACTGGGCATGGATTGTATTATGAAGACAGTACATGGCCCTGATTTGTCTACATCAGCCAAGGCTCCATTCACTGCCCTTGAAATTTACTTACACCTTCCACCGATGTAGGCAAACCATGACCTCTTGCAAATGTGGGGGGGTTCATTTTTCTTACTGTAGTCAAAGACGCACTAGCCTAGTTCATCAAATGCCTTTAGTCGAGTCCCAAATCTCCGCGTGAGTTGTTAATTGAAAAGTAGAAGTTAACCAATTTCTTAGCTTATTGCCTAGATTCATCATTCATGCCTTTATGTACCACTGCAAGAAATTTCTTAAATGCAACAAAAATATTAGGAATACAATGACAGCTGCGTGATTTGCCGCGTTTACGTCGTCGCATTTATAGGAATACAATGATTTTTTTCTTTACTACATATAACGTTATATTCAACAAAGATTTTAGCTCCATATATCAAATGGTAGCCGCTGTGTGCATTTCCGGGCCAAATTTGACGCGTTGCATCACGGAAGATTACGTACATAACTTACGGGAAAGTGCGCCCGCCGCATCATGTGGAGTTTGCTTCTACAAAATCTCATGTTCGTGTAGTTTTATCTGTTTTTTCACCTTGATAATTACGGAAAAATTCACTCTATTAGCTGTATTTAAGTATTATTTATATTATCATAAAACTCAATATTATTGTACATTACTTTTTGTATGAATATATAAAATAGTATAATAAAATAATTAAATAGTAAATAGTAATTTTAAAAATATATTTTTAACATCTAAACCAGCTAAAGTATCGCGAAATAGATGATTTTAAAAAAATTATTATATTCTAATGCATTATATGAATATATGTAAATATTTTTCATAATTTATACATAAATATATATTTTGAAGCAAATGTGGTCATAAACATTTTTTATTTGGATGAAATTCCGGCCTTCTATCTACACAAATGAGATTAAATACAATAGATGATACGAATTTTTTTTTTATCAATTATACATTAAGTTAAGAAAAATAAATGGGGTTACGAAAGGAGTATAAAACTTCTTCTTTTATTTATTTACTAAAAATAGCTTTATTGAAGATGTTTTGGATGGAATGATTATGGGATAGATAGATCCTACCAGTCTGGCACTCCTAGTCACTTCATGTTAAGCAAACTCTTTAATTCTTAGCTTTTATAAAATCCCTTCTTTATATAATTCTTTTCATTTTCAAAATAGTTTAATCAATGTAATAAAATAGTTCAATGCTAAAATATTAATTTTAAAATAATTTTTTCAACATCTAAACCATATAGAATATCAATATTGTGTGAATAAATAATTATATAAAGTATCATTATATTCTAATACAAGTGTGAATAGATAGAAATATTCTTCATAATTTACACATAAATATGTATATTTTTTAGTAAATGTAGCTCACAAATATACTGGATTTGAATAAAACTTAGTATCTTAGCTAAACAAATAAAATTAAATATAATAAATAATTTAAAATTTTCATTAATGATCAATATCTTGAAGTCTAAACGGAGCCGTTTTTCTTGCTGCATATCTTGCACGTGATACTCTCTTAGCTATTTTTCTTTTTTTATAATATTATTTCCAGGTTCATGTACCGAAAGATGATATTGAAAGCACCTGCTCGGCTGATGGCGAGTACGAAAGCACCAGATTCTTCGCGACTTATTTGACGCATGCATCGTCCGAAAAAGGAAACTACCAGACTACCTACTATACGGCGCTGTCTCATCTGGCAGCGGTCGCGGTTTCGACTTCCTAACGTGCGGTGGGAGAATGGCCTTAAGGGTGAGCTCAAAGATTTGCCCCCAGTTCGGGATAGGGGAGCTTTCCAGTTCATTAAAAAAAAAAAAAAAAAAGATTTGCCCCCAGTACCGATTGATATCCCCTAGATCTGGCAAACCCAAGCAGATCCGATCCGACGAGAAAATGGCCAGAAAATCCGACGATGCTAACTGCTAATAGATCTAACACTCTAGTAGGCTCTTTCGGCAGAAATCGGCATGAAATCCAAGCTTCGGCGAAGCTGCCAGTCATTCATTCATCATTGTCCATCACAACCACACAATCGTGGCCGCTAAATCTCAGTGGCTGATTTGTTGAGATGGAAAAGCAAGAGAAAAGCGACATGGCATCAATCCTGCCCATTGTTTTGGGGTTCCATCCATAAGTGCAATGGTTGGAGAAGAGAAGCGATCAAAAAATTGGATCCAAAGCTTCTAGTAGAAGTTCATGCTTGCCAAGTCAAATCAAATTCTCTCCCTCCCAGCATTCAAACGAGGCATACCCATGTTCTCAAAGCATGCAAGTTGATGATGATGATGATAAATCATGTGGCTGGACAGCTAATTGCAAAAGCCGCTCAAAGAACATGCAAGTACATGGGCATGTGTAAAAAAATCAAGGCCATTTAAAATGCAGATGAAAGCAGATTTCCATGCCCATTGATATGACCCATGCATCTAACTCAATCTACAAAAATGCATGGCCAGAATCTCCTACAAAACCAGCCTTTTTTTTTTTTTTTTTCCGATGGAGTATAAAACTAGATTTGGATAGACAAAAAATGGAGAAGAAATGAAATGATGGCACGGGTCAATTTCTCTCAAGTGTTTTCCAATCATGAGATGGCCGATCTCATATTAGAGTATTAATGGTCACGATAAATCTGCTTGTCCAACCAATTTATAAATGGATTTAGGTTAGAATTTTTGATAAATAGGTTATGATTTGTCAACATGTTTAACAATTTAATTAAATAAATGGATTAAGGTTAAGATTTTATAACACTCATTTAGTAACTCATTTAACCCATTTAACTCATTTAACTTGTTAAAGTTTTATATATAAATGTAAACACTTTGGTTATTTTCCCCGTTAAATTCATCTTCGGTCATCTAATTTTTATTTTTTCACTGTTGCTTTAATTTTTTTATTATTGTCTTATTTCCATTTCCCTGTGTAGAAAATACTCTCTCGTCTTTTCCTATGAAATTATTATCTGCCCGAGTTTAAGCTTCTAGGTAGTTTGCTATACAACCTACCAACCTGTTTATTAAATGGATTATAAATGAGTTAGAATTGAGTTTTTTAAATGAGTTAATAAATGAATTAGAGTTAAAATATTTTAAATGAATTAAAATTAAGATTTAGCTTCAATTCATCCAATATGATTCGTTAACGCTCATAATTTCTCAAATACCAAGCTATCAGCCGGAATTTCATCTCGTCACTTGGTTTCAAAGCCAATTATCACAAGCTAGGACTTTACGACCCTGAACTTCTACGACACTTAGCTTGCTCACACCCTTGTGAGGACTAAGTTAGCCTAAAACCAGACCAAACGCTTAAGGAAGTGATGGTAGAGAGTAGTGGACAAAAGAGAAGAAAGCACTTAGGAACAAAGGGATTTGTATTACTTGAAAACTTTTTACAAGAGAACTAGAAGGCTACAAGGGAACTCACTTTTGGGAGCTTGGGTGCTCTTGAGTTGGTGTGTGTTGGATGTGTGTTTTTGATGTCTTGAGCAAATGAGCCCTCTCCCCTTTTATAGGCTCTTCCCTCCCCTTGGAGCTCCCGGGATTTTGACACATGCCCTTAAGTGGACGGTTAGGATAACTTTCTAGAATCTTCCTATCTCCTCTTTGGAATTTTCTAGAACTCTCCCAAAGTGTCTTGATCTTCTTGGAGCTCTTAGAGAATTCGAGAGAGAAGCCTAGAAAGTTCTAAAATTCTATACACTCTTCTTCTCTATAACTTTTTAGAGAACTCTGACACTTTCATGATTTCTCTACAACTATGTAGAAGTTTCCTTGATAACTTTTATTAAAATATTTGGAACGGGACACAATGCTCTCTCTCTCAAGCACCGAAAGTCAAGTAAGGTCAGAAGTCACTGAAGGGGAAGGGCCTTCATATGGATTTATGACCATGCCATCCAAGAAAACTCACAAGGTGTCGTGAAAGCACGTGATGCCAAAAAGTAGAAAGCTGCAGTAAGCCACTTTATATCTCGCGCAGAATTTAAACATCCCTGAACCAGTTGAAAATGAACAATTCTTTGAACTGATGAAAAATACGCTGCATTGGCAGGAGCAAGGCAAATTCACGAAACCCTCCATCCGAAACCGCAGGCCTATAAACAGTCGTCCTTGGGCACTCATTTCAAAACAGCTCCCATAACATAACGCATAACCATAAGCTCAGCATTCCTGCAAAAGCGTTATCTCTGCTCTCCTTTGGCTCTCCTGAATTGCTTCTATTGGGAAACTCATTTCAAAACTCTTCAACAAATTCATTTCAATCTTTTACTTTGATAAAAAGGTAGAAAATTCCATTTTACCCCGTATAAAAGACCTCTAACTTGCAGATGATTTAAAGTGTTGGATTTAAGTGTTTCTCCTTTGTTTTCTAAAAATTCTCTCCGTTTCATATCCACCCACATATAATTTAAGTTGATATATTACTTGGCTCTTGGGTTGGCTTAGATTAAGATGCTATTTTACTTAAAAGTCATGAACAAGGGAATGTTTGGGAACGTAAAAGTTATGGAAAATATGATATTTGGTGGGTGTAGAAAATGGAATATTTTGAAAATTGTGTGATTTATATGAAATGATAGGGGTAAAAGTGGAAAAATATAATGCTTGATTGATGAATGATGTGCCTTAAAACCCGTGCTCCACCAATTCCCTCCCACATTTCTCATACCACATTTCTCATATTAAATTCCCAAACGTTCCCCAAGTTTTGACTTTGAGTTGTTAAGCTATCTAACTTATCATGCCAATGGACTAAAGTCTTCAACCCTCACATGTTTTTTTTATGATTTGCAATTTGATCATGACAGATTCTATCATTGCTTTAGTAAGAGGTTTCTATAGCAGCCCCATGCTAGCACTCTATCCTCATGTTAGAGCACACGTGACTTGCAAAACCTATTAATTAATAGCAACCTATGGACGTATAGAATCTAGGAAAAGCGAAGCTACCTCATAGTGAGGAATTACATAAAACTCTTTTATTACGTCAAGACAAGAAACGTGCTAAATTTATCACGATCTATATATGAATAATTTTTTTGTGACTTACGTTTAGAAATCAAGCAACCTGTGTGGCCCAAAGATTTCTAATTAGGCTTTATAATTTCTAGTTGAGCCCAAAACCCTCAAAGTCAACTTAGTTGGGTTTGCTGCACATGACTCGCCCAATTGGTTTTTGATGGCTATATTATATTTTATATATATATATATATATATGGTCCGGATTCCATAAATGCTTCCGTAAGTTGGACTTTCTTTAAATTTTTTGTGGACCCTAGTAAGATATTCCCACTGTTCAAAATTTACAATTTTTTAATATTTTGAGAATTTTTGAAATTAAAAAATATTAACATTATAAATTTTGAACAGTAAAAAACCTTATCCAGGCCGCGTATCCTAAAAATACAAACAAATTGGAAAACGGGTATAGCAGACGGAAGTTTGCAAATTGTAACTCAACAAATATTAGGATGGATGCACACGACTCTGAATCCGAGCTTCAATCAAATGACAAAATCCCGGCCTAGCCTAGACAAACAAGTCTGTAATTCGTTCCTTAGCTACCTATATTCGATTTGTGGTTGTATTAAATATTTTTTGGTTATGATTAATTATCTATCTGATTGGTGGTATTTAATTAAATGAAGCCATTTTTGACATCAAATGTAACTAAAATTATATTTAAATTAGTTATTAAAATTTCACTGCAAATAATAATAAACATTTTTGCCATAATCGATATAAGATTCGGCTGCAAAAAGTTGACGACATATACTACATTTTTTTCTAGTGTGGCACTTGAAAAGCAATGTCATCCATCATCTCCATGGCATATAATGTTGCGATGAACAGTTGTTAATTAAGTCCTTTTTTATATCTAATCAAAAAGTCCTTTTTTATAATTATATTCGTCCCAATTTCTATTACCATTTTTTATATGAATTTCTATTACAATTAGGTCATGATACATTCTGGAAAATTTTCCTTTAATATTCTTATAATTTCTTATTTTTCCCAGAAGGAAAACGTCAACATGCTCCCATTAATCAACTTGAAAGACTCTCTTATTAATATAAGAGAGGCAGCACCCTCCTATTGCTCAAATGCTAGTCAATGTTGTGGTAGCTAACAACAGTAATCATTTTTGATTTGATTTGATATTAACCATCTAATTAGGCGCTACTTTTTATTATTATGTCTACATTTCAATCATTTTTTACATATATTGCATACAACAAAGCATGTTAATTGATCCACTTGGATAGATTGGAGTTATCCTTAATTTTTAACTCATGTATAAAATCTTAAGGCATGTTTGTTTACACAAAAACGTTTCAAATGAAAATTATTTAATTTAAGGGTGTGTTTAGGAAGTGATAAATTTTTTGTTGAAAAGTTTTGAGTATAAAAATTTTTTGTTGAAAAGTTTTGAGTATAAAAATTTTTTAAATGAGAAAAAAATAATGTGATATAATTGGGATAATGATGAGAAATAAAGAAAACAAAGTTAAAAATAGATAGGTTGTGCGAAAATAATTAAAAAGTTGTATATATAGTTGTGCGAAAATAATTAAAAAGTAAGGTAGTTTGTATAAGAAGATAAGAAGAAATAATTAAAAAATACGGTAGTTGTAGAGAGTGAAAAATTTTATTTTTTAACAAACACATTCTAAAACTTCTCACTCTCTTTATCTATCTTATTTATCAATTATTTTTTTTTATTTTTCTATACAACTACTTACTTTACGATCATTTCCACATAACTATACATATAGATAACTTACTTATTTTAATTTTATTCTCTTTACTTCTTATTATCGCCTCTATCACATGACATCAATTTATTCTATTTGAAAATCTTTTACACTAAAAATTTTAATAAATTCTCAAACATACCCTTAACCTTAATCTATTTATAACACATTTACAAAACATTAACTATATTTTATTATAACCCATTTATCTTACTGGATTGTTGGTTGCTAATAAGTTCAAAGCAAGCTAATTTAAAGGTTGTTTAGTAACACAAAAACTTTTTCAATTAAAACTTTTCAATACAAAACTTTTTAATATTTACAACTACCTTATTTTTAATTATTTTTTATATAGTCTTATCTAACTATCTTACTTTTTAATCATTTCTACACAATTACATATACAACTAACCTATCTATTTTGACTTTATTTTCTTTACTCATCATTATTGCCCTATCATATTACGTCATTTTTTACCAATTCGAGAACTTTTACATAAATTTTTTTTTGAAAGTTTTACCATTTCCCAAACACATCATAACATTGTTGATCTACATTTTTGCCGAAAGTTATATATTTTACTTTAAAATCCTAAGAAATAAAATATATAAATTATTTAAATTGGTCAATTATTAACTGACGTGTTAATTGAAAACCCTACCCATAACCCATTTATTCGCATAAATAATTGGCGAATCAAAACCTCTTTCGCTTAGATACTTAATCCTAAACCGTTAATAAATGAGTTGCACAAACAAGTTTATAAGTCATCCCGAATCTGTTAACATCTTTTTTTTATTGGAATATATTTTACATATATCTCAACACATATTACATTAAAGGCTTTGAGACATTCTTATAAATCTGGAGACACTGTTCCACCAAATAATTAGGAAGACACTGCTTCCAACAACCAAACGGGAGACCACTACTCCCACAACGATCCATACGGGAGACCACAACTCCCAATCTGTTAACATCTTTATATGTAACTTTCTCACCTATTTAATTTTATCAAGTACTTCTAATAATTATTCGTATTATATTGCATCATTTTCTGATTTTTTTTCAAAACTTTCTCCCTTTCTACTATTACTTTTCCATCCTTCCAAATACGCCATAATTTTTTTAATGTAAAAATACACCATGATAATTTTTTTTAAAACTGTGATACACCATGATATTTTAGTTTTCTGGTTTTGTCCCCACCCTCCCAATGGAAAAGCTATAAATACCACTGGGATACTCCAGGGGCCACGCCACGACAAGTACCTCTTACCATTTCCTACCTCCCTTTGGGTACCTCCTGCGGATGGCAAGCCAATTATCTTCTTGCCTTCTTTCTTATACTCCTGCTATGCCTGCTGCGGGCAAGCAAGAGGATGTGAAACGCCATACAGCTGACTTTCACCCCAGCGTCTGGGGGGATTACTTCCTCAACGTCTCACAAGACACCCAGGTAAGAGGGTAAGACGAAGGGAGTTTATTTCTTTTTTTTTTTTTTTTTCTTTTTTCTGTGTGAACAGGGTCGTCATGGTGCTCAAGAGTCATGAGCTTACATCCATGTGAGAGCCGATGGGATGGAAATTGAATGTGCTTAGATATAACTCTAATACGACACTGAATGGATCGATTTTGGCCAAATCAATTTAAGAAAGCCAGTTAGCGATGCGAAAGTTAGGCATGCCCACATTAAAATGCGCAGAACCAATGAAGTGTATTTCTTCTCTCTCTCTCTCTCAAAAATTATTGTGTGTGGTATGGATTCAGAAGTTGAATGCGTGGACTAAAAGGTTTGAAGAACTTAAGGAAGAAGTGAAGAGTTTGATGCGCGACGTCAAGGATTCAAAACAAGAAATTGAACTGATAAATGACCTCCAGCGACTTGGGGTTGCATATCAGTTTGAAAAGGAGATAGAAGAGGCCTTGCAGCGCATCTATGTTTCATATTCAAGCATTGGTTACAATGATCTGTCGATTGTCGCTCTAAGATTTAGACTACTGAGGCAAGAAGGATATGACGCGTCACCCGGTGAGTCCCTTAAATTTTTGTGACTAACTTACATATACGATATATCCACTTGTTTACGGCTTGGATTGGATGGAAATAAGATGAGTATGAGGGATAAAAAAAATATTATTGTGCGTCGGAAATGAAAAATTGTATAAAAATTAAGAAAATTATATTCAAAATGCATGATAAAAGTAGGTTTTTTTTAAGAATAAAAAAAGATTTTTGAAAAATAAAAATTTTTATTCCATTTTCATCTCATTTCAATCATGTTTAGGTTGGGTTCAACAAAACTTGCAAAACCCAATCTAAAAAGCTCAATTCCAACCTAAACTCAAAGTGAACACTACAACAAAAGTTATTTTATCAACAATTTTTAAGCAACGAAAGCTTACAAGATTGCATAAAACATTATAAGAGAAAAATATTGTGGAACAAATGAGGTTTTAGTTGCATAAAAGTATGTATATATTTTTATAGAAAAGTGATGGTTTCTCCCATTTTGATATTTATGAGTGAAACAAAAAGGAGAATTGTAGAAATGGAAGGTATTAAGAGGAAAGTTCAGTTCTCTAGTTGTTTTGCTGCGGATTGTACTGAACTACGAGGGGGCTTGTCTCTTTTGTGGCAATAAAAAGTTTGCGTTTTAGTCAAATCATATTCCAACTTCTATGTAGATGCATTAATTGAGGACCCTCACAATAGACCTTGGTGAATGATAGGCTTTTATGAGACTCCAAAAGTGGATAGTTGATTAGAATCATGGACAATGCTTAAGAACCTAAAAAGCGATGGGAATGGCCCTTGGTTAGCAATGAGAGACTTCAATGAAGTTTTATTTCCTTCAAAATTTCAAAATCAACACCTAAGAGCAAAAGTGAAGATGAATAAATTTAGGAAAGTGACAGGTTTTTGTGAATTCCAAGATCTAGAATTTAAAGGGTCAGCCATGACTTGGACAAACAAGAGAAGAGGAAGAGATAAAGTAGAGGCCAGACTGGATAGAGGCCTAGAAAATTGTAGTTACCTCAATTTGTTTCCATTAGCCCTAGTATAACACAAATCCATTGCTGTATCCAACCATAACCCTCTAATTCTGGTTGCCTATAGTAATAGGAATCACCAGAAGTGGGATAAATTGTTCAAATATGAAGCATGTTGGGATAAATACCAATAGGCTGTAGATATGATTGGAAGGATATGACATGTTGAAGGTGGCAGACAAGGCTCGCCTTTGGAAAAATTCAAGTAGAAATTGCAGAGTGCAATGTTGCAGAGCCAAAAAGGTTCATCATCGTTAGAGGTTACTAACAAAATTGAGAGGGGAAAGGGCTTCAAATCTGTGAGATGAGGTGATCAAAAATAAAGAAACTTTGATTAATAACTTTCTTGAAGAGGAAGAGCTCAAGTGGAAACAAAGATCAAAGATATTTTTGTTACAATAGAGGGACAAAAACACATAATTCTTTCATAAAATGGCCAGCGAGAGAAGGAGAAGAAAGTGGATCCTCCAGCTGAAGGACAAAACAGGGATAGTAGTGCTTTATCATACATATAGGTGTATCTTGTGTAGTGGTAAAGTATTTTACTAGTCTATTTGATTTGTCCAAACGGGATAGCATCTCTCATGAAGGCATAATAGGCATTTACAAATTTGCAACCTTAAAAATCAATTCTTTCCTCACCTAAAACACCTCAAGGGAGGAGGTGTTCAAAGCAATTAAGGAAATGCAGCCATTAAAGCGTTGGAACTAAATGAAATGTTAGCAGGTTTCTTTCAAAACTATTAGGATACTATGGGAGAAGATGTTTACCAAGTTTGTTGTCAAATTCTCTATTCACACTCTGTAGAGGAACAATACGCCCTATGTAGTTTTTTCATTCACATATTTATCAATGAAATAAAATATATTATTTATGTTATTTACATTTTACAAGAATGAATGCTATTATTTTTCAATTTAGCAATTTTAATTGTAATTCAAATTTACATCAATATTTTTAAAGATTGATACACATATTTATCAAGTTAAGTTCTAAAAGAAATTATTAAAAAAATTTACTAATGCTTCGTTATGAGAATTGTGTTTTACTCACTAAATAGTAAAATATTGAATAATTTAACCTTTAAAATTATCATAAATATGAGTTTATATTGATACGTATATAAACTTTTAAACTTTGATCCATTTTTTCAGCCTGACCTGTTGTCCCGATACTAGCTTGAAACTAACCCGAAGTTTGTTCCGAGACCTTTTAAGAAAACACCAGGGTCAGATCGACTTTGTTCCGATCCGGTATAAAAAATAGGGTCAAACAATATTTTTAAATATAGGGTTAGGGTACATGCTCCAATTTTCACCCCTAGCTACATGCATATTTGTTAGCTGAAGGTTCTAGTTAACAGCGTGGCATATATGAATGGAATAATTGTCTTACCAATTACCATGGGAAAGATATTTTTTTTTTAAAAAAAATTATCAACACGAAAATAGAAGGAGCCGGTTGTCCACCGTAGATTCCATGCAGATCTGTGAAGAATGAAGATCTGTTCCCAAGATATACAGGGGGCTGGGGCTATAACATATTACTATAAGGTAGATTAAAGCTATTTAAATGAAATATAAAAATTTGGAATAAATGCAAATATATATTGAATTTAAAAAGAACAAGGTTATAGTTTTGAGAATTTTTTTATTGTTATACTTACAACTCATCTAAAAATAAATTTTCTAATTTTGTCTTACGTTAAACTCAATAATAAACGACTTGTATTAGGAGAAATACACTTTCCTTAATAAAATGAGAGACCGGAGCTCTCCAAAATTTCGATGCCAAGTCAGCCGGGATGGGCTCGTAAACCCGGCTCGTAGATTTGGAGAGTCAGAAAGTCTCTCATAGCGTATGGAGCGAGCAACTGCTGCAATGTTGACTTTGGATTCACCCAATTCGACCAACGCGTTCCTTATATTTGATATAAATCATTCAACAGTTAACACTCGGCCTTGGCGTGTGAAGCTTGTGAGCTGACCATCGATAAGGACCTGAGTCACCACCATTTAAGAAGACATTATTCAATTCAACCCACGAGTTCCCAATGTTTTATTTTGTCAAATCATTAATTCCACGCACGACCTTGGCAAGTTGGCTGAAGATCTTCCGAGTCCGCCGGAGGAGTCAAGTCTAGAAATTAAGACCACGCCAAATAAAAACTGCCCATTGATTTCACATAAATTGTCCTAGGTACTAAGAAATTCACCTAAAATCTAATTTTCTTATTTGTTATGTCGTCGGTATGAAGATGCATGTGATTATAATAATTCATATCTTATGGAAGATAATATCAATTTAAAAATAGAATATTATTAATTGAATTAATATTTTTATTAAATAAAATTTTTATTAAAAATTACATAATTTTGTAGTTATTTTATATCATTTTCACTTCATTTTAAGAGAAATTATATTGAAATTGAGGTTTTGATGCAATACTTAGTAATATTTAAATTTTTTACACAAAAATTATATTTACATAATTTGGGAGATTCTATTAGATTATTGAAGAATTTTTATAAAATTATTTTGAATGCCCTATATTGCAAATAACGATCTGTGTATACACGAATTCAGTGGTCTACCGGACCACCAGAAAAAATTTTCCCCTTCTCCTCACAAGGTCGTTCATGGCCGCCGCGCGTAGTGGAAAATGAAAAAACCCATCTGTCTTTGCTTTGGACTCCTTATCTCAACGGCCAGCCAAATCAAGTCAAAAGAGATCTCATCTGATCGCATTCATCTTCTTCAATTCCAGGCAGTGAATAGCCATAAAAAGTTCATCTCCGGCGACCTATTATTTTTCAGATCCGGCTATCTGAGCCATTGGATTGCAGATTAAAGCTGGTTAATCAAAATCGGATGCAAATCCCTTAAGTTCGGTAGCTATCAGCGGGCGTGCACTGAGGACGAGGCCAGCGACGCGTGCGGGGCGGTAGCGCTTGCCGGCGCCGAGGACGAGGCCCGTGCGTGGCGGGCGTGGTGGGCGGGCTAGTTTCGCGGGAGCGGCGGGCAAGGATTCAAAATTCGTCGGCAGGGGGGAAATGATGAGGGCAAGCGTCGTTTTTGTTTTTTCGATTTTTCCTTCTTTTTTTTTTTTAATATATACTAGGGTCTGCAAACCGGGCGAACCCGGTTGAACCGGCTCTACCAGTTTGACCGCCGGTTCGCCGGTTTTACTCAAAAGAACCGAGCCGTGCTATGTTGAACCGGGAATGGGACCGGTTCCCGGTTGGACCGGTCCGGTTTTAACAACATTGATTGGAGCTTCCATGGATAAAAGGCTTGAACTGGATGCGGTAATTCCGACCACTGTGGAGGGTGCATATGTAATTGTCCGTCTGAATTCAGAAGCGTGCCTGGCGTCTCAGATAGAATAATGCTCCATCGAATACAATTCTAAGTTTATAATATGATTGAAATTAAGAAAGGAATTACTTTAGGCCCATAAAAAAGATAGTAAATCACAAAGTATATGAGAAAGGGTGATAATTTTCTTTAAAGATTTCTCAACGAGTGCCAATCAGGACTCGAGTCACTACCATTCAAGAAGGGAATGGCTAATAGGAGTTGAAGGGATTATTCAATTCAGCCCACGTTCCCCATGCATTCGATTTTATACTCGACGTTGGCATGTGCCTTCCGTGTCCCCCGAGAAAGTCAAGTCTAGAAATTAAAACCTTGGGAAATAAACACTACCCCTTGGTCCATTCCTTTATTACCACATTGCCACCCTAGCTATTATATTGTTGACACTACTGACTAGTCGATATGCACGGGATTGGTGCTCGATTCAAGGACGACGTTGTTTTGTATGCCAAATTTTAATCCATTGATCCGATCGGAGATTTTGCGACATATTTCTTTGATCAGGGATTAATGGATGGATTGAAATGGATCAATGATTTGACATTTGCATGGAGTATGCAATAGACGCAGTTCCGACGACGCGCCTCGCGCTTCAAGTTGAATAATGCTCCACGCCTCCATCGGGTATTACTATTACCCTAAGTTCATCTACTTTAATAATATGCAAAATAATATTATATCGTTTGCAATGGCCGGAATACGTGCTATAAAGAGTTCGTTTCTTTCACATTCTTCTCCGCAGCAGCAGCAGCAAGAACTGGACTATTAGCTCTTCTTGCCGCAGTTAAAGATTACTTAAGATGGAGCGCAATTCAGTGCACCCGGGTGCATTCAGCCTCAACGCACCCGGGTGCACTGCACCTATTTTTTTTTATTTTTTTTTGAAAATTTTTTCATGAAGCTGTTAATATAGGTTTATTTAACATATGTATCAATTTTTACTATTTTTGGAGATTTTTAGATATTTTTTTTAGATTTTTAAAAATCAGTGGCATTTTTCGTAATTTAAAATTACTGAAAATGCCACTGATTTTTAAAAATTTAAAAAAAATATCTAAAAGTCTCCAAAAATAGTAAAAATTGATACATATGTTAAATAAACCTAGATTAACCATTGTATACAAAAAGTTTCAAAAAAAAATAAAAAAAAATAGGTGCAGTGCACCCGGGTGCGTTGAGGCTGAATGCACCCGGGTGCACTGAATTACGCTCCACTTAAGATATAGTCATGCATTGGTGCTTGGCTCAAGGCCCACATGTACATATACACACATATTTTCATGGGGATGGCACAGCGGTAATTCCGACCAGTGTAGAGAGTACATATGTAAGTGTCTGTCCGAAGTCAGAAGCGCGCCTGGAGCTCAGATTGAATAATGTTCCATCGAGTACTATTGTAAGTTTATAATTTAATATTATATTGTTTGCAGTGGCCGGAATATGTTCTATAAAGAGTTCATTTCTCTCACATTCTTCTCCGCAGATTAGAACATCAGCTCTTCCTTCTGGGCACCTTAGCCTTCTCTCTCTCCCCCTCTCCCCCATCTATTGGGTAAAATTTCTTCTTTTGCGAGGCAATCTCTCCGGCCATCCTTCGTTGTTGCTGTTGGGACAATGGCCACTACAGTCCTTAGCCATACAATTATCGAGACATCAGTTGCCAGCTTTGATCAATCAACTACAGTCCTCAGTCATACCACTATCGAGACGACCGTTGCCAATTGTGATCAACAGACGATGGTGATGAATGGAATAAAGGTCTTGGAGCAAGAAAATAACTCACTAGCGGGAGTAACTTTGGAGGAGAGCAGCGAAGAAGAAATGGTGACGATCCAGTCTAGCCAAGCAGACTTGGTGAGAGCTCGCATTAGAAATACAACGGGAGTTGCATATCTTGCTTCTAGAAAAGGAGACAAAAAGCCACGAGCGTCGTAGACTCGTGGTAACTCGCTGGCCGCACAGGGGTGAAGAAAAGGTGATACAAGTGTGCGTTAGCCTAGCTATATATCTGCGTATCAAATTTCATTTCTGGAGGGTATATGTCCGATATATGTCCTGTTCAAGCATATATCATCAACTAAATATTTTATGTACTTGCCATTAGTAGTTCGTTGTTGATGCCTAGTTACCATAGTTGTATGTGTATCGTGCGGGTTGATGAACAGATGAAATTAATTCTACCTTCCATAATGTTCTTCTTGTTTGACATTGTCGGTCCTCGGGTGACAAATGATGGCAAGGAACATCATCCACCTAAATAAAATGTCTCTTCTACCTTCATAGGTTATGTTTTCGTATGATTTAGTATGCACTTGCAGCATTAATTTTACATCATTAATTATTTATTTTTTACTTATAATTGAATCATCAATCGGACATGAACTTCCAGTCAGTGTTACTTTTCATTTATTGAGCAAATAAATAGCACTACCTGTGCATAATACATAGATGATAGAGATTAAGAAAGGAATTACTTTAGGCCCATGATCCAAGAGCAGCACCCGTATGAACATCAACATGGAATGTACAGTATGCGTATAATTCAATATGAGATTATATATATGGGGATGGAAATTGGTATTCATATGGGCGCAACACCCACATATCAATGGTCCAATTTTCATATAAACAATATAGTTTTTGTATTTGTGGTTTCCATGTAAGGGAACTTTTTAAGAAAGTTTTTGGCCACCAATTTATGTGGTTTGCATATTTTTATAAATATATTCAACTTTTGATGGTATAACAATGACGTCACAATGGTGTGAGTATATTTATAATTATAGTTAAATTATGTGAGGTAGTTTGTAATTTTTGAAATTATGTTGGTAAATTTGTAATTACGGTCAAAGTATATAAGTATATACACAAATTATCCATAAAAATAAGAATATCTAATCTATCTTTTATAAAAAAAAATACCTAATCTATTATCAATTCTTCTCTAAGGTCAAACTTGGCTAAAATAAGCCTAACACTCTTACTGCTGAAATGAAAAACAAAGTCAACCATCAATGCAAATAGTCCTAGATGGCTAACCTTGGAATTTGAAGTTCTTGAAAGGAGTACACGGTTTTGTCTAATGTTTTGAAATTTGAACTAGATTGGGTGGTCCCACATTGAGTCTTAGAAATTCTGGTCCAATTTGATTGCAGTTTAAAATTTTTAATAAAAATAGTTCAAAAACAGTTGGACCAATAGTTGGACCGTGAAATCACCATGGGCACTGCTTTAGTGGTATGGGTCAGTGACTCGTACGACTGCAATGTAGGGTCGAGGCTGCATTTTGGCAGTTTTCATTATTTGTCCTCCAAAAATGTGGAAGTGTTTGTTGATGTTCTCCAAAGTATAGAAGTATTTTCAGAAAAATTTCTCCAAGGGTTGTGAAGGTGCTTGATTGTAATATTAGTTGTCGCAATATATAAATGAAGATCAATTAAAAAAAATAATTGGATCGTAAAATTCAGTCCAACTAGGGTTTAGTTCCAAAAAATAAAAGAGACTATTTTTTTGATGAATAAGAGAGAGACTAATGCACCTCTTCAATGCGGCAATACAGGAAAACTCTACAATGCATCTCACTTAAACGAAGTTGCAGTATACGTTTTCTAAAATTTTATTGTATCTCGAATAACATAGTAAGATATTTAGCTACTCTTTTAAAAAATAATATTAATCATTGAATTTTAGCAATAAAAATATGAAAAATTATCTTAAATGAGATGTGACCTCTTGCTGCCAGACGCAAGTGGGCCAACTACCTCCAGTAGTTTAACTTTTTAAATTTTTATAAACATATTAAAGTTAGGGTTATTTAATCAATAGCCCAAGTTTTACCAATATGTTTATATATATATTTATTTAAATACAAGAGCATTGTAGTAATTTCTATAGGTGGAAAATTATCGCAATGCTCTTATGTTTAAAAAATTTAAAAAATACTTCCTCAAAAAAAATTTAAAAAATACATAAAAATAAATTCAAAAATAGTAAAACTTGGATTATAGATTAAATAACTTGACTTAAAATGTTTGTAAGAAATTTGAAAAATGGGTTAAAAAACCAGATGCAGTTGAGGCCTAACTATGGTGGACGGTGATAATAGGTCATAATTGCATATGTTCTATTACATACTTATAAAATATTCTATTGTATAGTTACTTTTATATTTTAAATAAATAATAAATGATTAGTATATTATAAATATTTTATATTAATGTTATTATTCAAAGCGGGTTGAACCAACAGTTGAATCGGTCCAACCTAAATAGGAGGAAAAACCGGTTCTACTCACAGGCATTTTTTTTTTTTTTTTTGATAAAATACTCACAGGCTTTGGTTTTGTCTGTGAGTACAAAACTGGTTGTTGGACCAGAACCAAGCCGCCTTATCTGACCGGCACAACATCATTAAAAAGAAGTCAACCGTTGAGGGACTTTCAACATGCTTTCATGGATGGAGTCGGACTGATATATACCTTTTTTTTTAATTTTTTTTGATGAATTTTATTTTTTAATTAGAACTGACATATACCTTTTGTAAAACACTCCCAAAAAAAAATTTCATCAGCCTTTTCTGTTCTGACTGCACAATATTTCATAAGTAAGGCGCCCACAACTATATGGAAAGAATTCTATATATATAAAAAAAAAACCATATAGAAAGAAGACCTTATGGTCATCGATCCTTTTCACCTACCCAATTCTTAAAGGATGCGAGCGGACAGGCAAGTCGATTAGTATGTATTCAATTGGGACGGAGAGGATTATCCATCAGACCACGAATATATAACACTGAATATATATTAAAGCTGTGTGGAAATGATCCTATTTCTGTTAATTAAGACGCGTCCTGCTCTATAAATATTAGAAAATATAGCAGCTAATTGGTTCGTATTAAATATACGGACTAGTTAAGCCATTCAAAAAAAAATTCTAAACTCACACCCACACTTATGATTCAGGCGATGTTAACAATGGTAATTAACAAATATATTAATTTCTTATTATTAATTACCTACGAGATTATTTACTATATTATAAATATTTTACTTTTATTTATTTTATGGCTTAGATCTCTTCTTATATTTTTTTCGAATGCTATAATTAATTCTCCATTTTCATTTCTTTCCGTTTCCGGTGTCCCTGTTACAGTACTGACGCATGATCCTATTAAGCTCCGGCTAATAAGATCATGCCTCATTAATTAATTCGAAAAAGAAAATCATAAAATAAAGGACGGTCAACCTTTGCGTAAACCGCGTACAGACTCCTTGAAACGCGGCAGCACACGTCACATAGAGTACACATCAGTAGACCAGGAACCTTTCTAGTCAGAAGTACGCAGTGTGCAACATATATAAAGAGGGAAGTTCCTGCTTTTCACTTCATTCATCACCAAGTGATTCTGAGTCAGGTCTTCAGTGCAAGAATCCGGGTTTTTGATCTCACAATCTCCGGGTTTTTTTTGGATCAATTAGGTACTTCTAAATAAGCAATAGCTCTCATTTCTTTTTAATTTGGAAGATAATTACGGATTTTTTTTTAGCTAGTTCACTGATCATGGATGGGTGTAATGCATGCATGAAAAAAATTAAATTCTGTCTAGAACTTCTCTAATTCCTTAGATATTTTGTTGTCAGATGCTGATGTCCATGCATCATGAGCCGTCTCTGAGAGTAACTGACTTCTCATTTTCTTGTTTTTTATCTATCCATTCATGGCTGCAGGGTGATTAATTGGTGGAAGATCGAAGATATATATACGTAATGGCTGGTTCAGTGGCGAATATCGTAATGAGGACATCTTCTGCAGCATACACGAGCGTGCAGGACATGGTGCGTGGGATGTTCGTAAGATTTGCGAGTGAAGAAAAATTAGTGGGCTTCGAAGATGATGGAATGATCAGCAGCGTCCAATCTAACCGTGCTAGCTCAGCAAGGACAAGAGCTGTTGGACCTAGTCAAGGTGGGAAACAGCCCGTTAAACCAAGACCAAGAAGCTAGATAGCCTAGACTAGGTGCTGTTATCGATTATTTAAGACGAAACCCGTCGGTTCCCAAGAGAACTGGGAAACTAAAATGGCATCGACGCCTGTATTTGAAGAACATTTTTCCAGCACTGCATGTTTCCGGATTGTAAGGGATTTAGATTAGAACCCTGCAGGCGGTTGTAAAATTGTTTTTTTTTTTTGGGGTTCTGTTTAGTTTTCATTTTTGTTTTTCCCCCGCTTGGAGCCGGTTTATTCATGGACTACCATTGGTCTACGGAAATAACAACACTAGTTTAGGAGGGTTTGAAGATCAACCTACAGGGAATGTGCGGTTTGAGCAAAGTTTGTGGCCCTGGATGGGAAATGACCTTAGTATCGGCGCCCTGAAGCTGCTAATTTCGAATGATAGCTGTGATGCAAGTTTTTGTGACTGACTTACATACGCGATATATCCTCTTGTTTACAGCTTGGATAGGATGGAAATAAGATGAGTATGAGGGATAAAAAAATATTATTGCTTGTCGGAAATGAAAATTATATAAAAATTAGGAAAATTATATTTGAAATGCATGATAAAAATAGTTTGTTATTTTTTAAGAATAAAAAAGTATTTTTAAAAATAAAAAATTTTATTCCATTTTCGTCTCATTTCAACCGTGTCTAGGTTGGGTTCAATAAAACTTGTCTCCTTTCCAACCTAAATTCAAGGTGAACACTACAACAAAAGTTATTTTATCAACAATTTTTAAGCACCGAAAGTTTATAAGATTGCATTAAACGTTATAAGAGCAAAATATTGTTGCATGTAATTGTTGAATGCAGCAGATGAGGTTTTCGTTGCATATATATATATATATATATATTTATTTATTTATAGAAAAGTGATGGCTTCTCACGGCCTCACACCAACTAGCTCTGGGCGGAACACAAGGTGGAGGGGAAGGACCATCGAAAAAATTCCTGGAAAGGAACCTGTCCGTATAAAATTATTGTATTAAGAAACTTGGAAGATTTTCTCACCACATTTGAATTAAACTAAAAATTTGAAGAATGCAAAGTCAATAACTTTTCTGCCTTTATATGCAACTAAATCTATAACAAATTTTAGAATAATTTGCAAGTATATCTAAATAGTTTAACCATAATTATAAATATATTTAAATAATTTCATAAATTACAAATTACTATACATAATTTGATAATAATTGCAAATACACCATGCCGTTATAACACTATTACTGCATCGTTATAGCGTGGGTATATTTGCAAAAACTAAATATACTTATTAATTTTCATAATTGAATATACACACATAGTTTATATATCTTTGTTAATATACCTACACAATGATGGTATAGTAACAACTTTATAATGATGTGAGTATATTTATAATTATAGTTAAATTATATGTAGATAATTTATAATTTCTAAAATTTGGCAGGCATATTTACAATTATGGTCAAACTGAGTGGATGTAATTGCAAATCACTCTAATTTTAGTTGCTAGTTACTGCCTCCAGTCATATACCAAAGCGTATGCAATGCGTAATATATTTTTATACATATTTCTAATATATTGTCTTGTATACTTATAAATCAATGTACTCTTGTATGTTTAATATGCACTCTTAATATGTATTTTTAAGACAATTTTTAATAATATTAAGTGAATACTGCATTAATTTCTTTTATCGTTTCAAAATTATATACAAAATATTATTTATATTTTAAAAAGCATTGGGCATATGTTAATTTACTCTCACAAAACTTGTAAATTAAAAAATTTAAAACCTTTATCATTAAAATTTGATTTAACAAAAGAAAATTTTCATTTCGACAAAAGATTAGTATTTACATTTTTTATAAATCAAAATTATAATATCCTTTAAAAATACACTATTCTGGTAACCCAGATTAAACCGATCTTAACACATTATATAAAATTAAGATTAGGTTTGGTACAACTTGACATAAGAAGCATCATTAATTAGAGCGTTATGCTGGCTTGTTCTCATCCGTGGCAACATATTCAACGCTGGAATATTAATTAATTCTAACAATCGTGCATACGACCAAGCAACCCACGTACCATGATGATTACTGGAAGCTGATTCAATGCAGCAAGGTGCATTAAAATTTTAATGCATCTTGCTGCAAAATCTATTTTTTTTATTTTTTTGAAAATTTTCATGAAACTTTTAATCTAAGTGTATTTAACACGTGTATCAATTTTTACCATTTCTTAAGATTTTTTAATATTTTTTCCCATTTTTAAAAATCAGTGATGCCACTAGTTTTCAAAAATTCAAAAAAAATCTAAAATTTTTCAAAAATGGTAAAAATTAATAGACATATTAAATACACTTGAATTAATATTTTCGTGAAAAAAATTTTAAAAAATGAGATTTTGGAGTGGAGTGCATTGAAATTTCAATGCACCTTGCTGCATTGAATCCTTTGCCATGATCACTGCCGTTCTTAAATGGTCATGGCTATACATGTGATGCCTGGAAGGTTGTGGTTAGAGGTGGTCTACGAACCACTAGCCCTCCACTCCTTCGCTGGAGATATCCGAACATCGAAGATCATAAATAAAGAAGGCGACTTCTGAGTTGCTACCATGCGTCCCCTTCTGTTAATTATAAGAACCAAATATAAAAAGCTGGCATCTCAAATCGTTTATTTGGTTCATATATTATGAGGATCAATGTCGAGCATTTGGAGAGCCCGAGTAACAGATCCTGACCATTGGAAAAGGGCATGGAGTGACTTTAATAGACTTTCGCTCTGAGGATTGGAAAAAAAAGAGGAACTTTTTCAAATATGATAAGAGTAATGCGATCTGGCTGAGGTAATTTTTTTTTTCAGTCAAGAATGAAATAATACTTAGCAATAAAGAAAATAAAGATAAAATATATAATGATTATATTGAAAAATAAAAAAATAATAATAGCAGGAAAGTTTTCTTTAAAAATATTTCAACGAATGCCAATCAGGACCCGAATTTAAGAAGGGAATGGCTAATAGCAGTTGAAGGGATTATTCAATTCAGCCCACATTCCCATGCATTCCATTTTATACTCGACGTTGGCATGTGCACTGAAGACCTTCCGTGTCCTCCGAGAAAGTCAAAGTTCAGAAATTAAAACCTTGGGAAATAAACACTACCCCTTGGTCCATTACTTTATTACCACATTGCCACCGTAGCTATTATATCGTTGACACTACTCAATAGTCGATATGCACGGGATTGGTGCTCGATTCAAGGACGACGTTGTTTTGTATGCCAAATTTTAATCCAAGATCAAAGGTCTTTGTTGGTCGGATCGGAGATCTTTTGACATATTCCTTTGATCAGGGATTAATGGATGGATTAAAATGGATCAATGGTTTGACATATGTACATTTTCACTGGATGTGGTATAGACGCAGTTCCGACTTCCGACGAGCGCGGAGGGTATCTGTGGACGCGTCCGTCTGAAGTCAGCCGCGCGCCTTTCAAGTTTCAAATTGAATAATGCTCCACGCCTCCACCAGGTATTACTATTCCCCTGAGTTTACGTACTTTAATATTATACGAAACAATATTATATTTTTTGCAATGGCCGGAATATGTTCTATAAAGAGTTCATTTCTCTTACATTCTTCTCCGCAGCCACAGAGGAATTGGAGCATCAGCTCTTCCTTCTGGGCACCTTAACTTTTTTTTTTTTTTTTTCCTCCGTGTCTCTCTCCCCATCTATTTGGGAAAAGTTCCCCTTTTGCAAGGCAACCTATCGTCACAATGGCCACCACAGTCCTCAGCCACACGACGATCGAGACATCAGTGGCCAGCTTTGATCAATCGACGACAGTCCTCAGCCGTACCACTATCGAGGCATCAGTTGCCAGCTTTGATCAACAGACGACAATGATGAGTGGAGTAATGGTCCTGGAGCAAGAAAATAACTCACTCCCCGGAGTAACTTTGGAGGAGAGCAGCGAAGAAGAAATGGTGACGATCCGATCTAGCCGAGCAGACTTGGTGAGAGCTAGCATTAAAAACACAACGGGCGTTGCTTATCTTGCCGCTAGAGAAGGAGACAAACGTGTGCGTTAGCCTGGTTATATATGTGCGTATCAAATTCCAATTCCGGAGGGTTTATGTCCGATCCATGTCTTAGTAATATTGTATGTACCTGCCATTAGTAGTTCGTCGGAGGTGCCTAGTTAGCCTAGTTGTGTGTGTATTGTGCTGGTTGATGAACATATGAAATTAATTCCACCTTATATCAGTGTTCTTCTTGTTTCATATTTTCCACTAAAAGAAAAGTTCCCATCTGAAACAATTCTTTGCATTCAAATATGCATTTGCTGCATAAAAAAGTAAACGTAGAAACTTATGCGACCCAAAATTGGTGTTGCAGCAAATAATGTTATATGCAGTTAAAATTTTTAGCTGCAAAGTTAAAAACTGGCTGCATTTCTTCACAAAGTAAAAAGTACCAAAATTATACGTCACAATTTAGCTGCAAACGCAGATTCGCAACCTCATGAAAGTATCGATAGCAAATTTTATACCATTTGCAGTCAATAATTTTGCTGCATTTAAAAAAATTTCTTTTAGTGATCTGTCCGTTGACCCAGGATGGCTAGAAATCTCTTCCACTTAATTAAAATCGATCTTCTACCTATATTGATTACGCTTTTAATTGATTTTAGTACGTGCTTGCAACATTAATTATTTAATTTCTCCAAATATAATATAATCTGAATGATCAAGCTTACATAAACTTTCAGCCAATATTACTTTTCATATGCTGAACAAATAAATAGCAGTGCATGTTAGGGGTGAAACGGGGGGTGTTATACCACGTCAATGTTGACACGACCTTCGTCGTAATTTTAGAATATCTTGTCCAACCTTACTTTTTGTAGGGGTAAGTTTCGGACTTGCGGATCAAGTTGAAAATGCGAGTCAAATATAAGGAACTGAATAATTTCGTGTATGCAGAATGATCAAACTGACACTTAGGATAAAGATCAATATAACACTAACGAATTACTGTGTTTTATAAATTGCAAAATTTATATCTCGAGTCGAAAATTTGAAGTGGTTCAACGGTGGATCTTACTTGATGGATGCAGCTGCCTTATATGCAGGAACCCTAGAAACTTAGACCGACTTGCCTTTATGATACCCACCGAAAATCAGTAGTGAAAAAATAAGAACTCAATCTCATTAAAAATGGATGGAAACGGGGGAATGCCATAATGGAAGTGATGTTAATTATGACTGAAATCAAAGTAGTTAAATTTGGATGTAACAGTAATGAAAAATTAATAAACTAGCAGGTAGGTAAAGTGTCATATCACTTAATAAAGATGAGTAATTGACAAAAAAAAAAAAAAAAATGGAAAACTTCTCGAGCCTTACATGAGATTTAGGATTTTTCAACACCACAATTTATAGTGCAGGCCTCTGTCTTGCCGCACCTCATTATGTCAATACCCTTGTCCAGATATATCTTGTTCAAATTAGGATCAGGTGTCACTTCCATTGCCTATGTATAATAGATTAGTAATATTCATTTGGTGAATTACTTGCCGATGATCACTATAATAAATGTTGTGAGCTGACCATCGATCCGCGTCTGCAGAGAAATGAATGTCCCGGACATCAATTAAGACGATGAGACGATCAATTACGTACCTAACTTGCAATTGCAGTCACAAGGCTCACAGCACAGTGGTGCAAGAGAGTAAACATTTTGTGTGTGTTTTTGACAATTAGGAACATTATAAGTTAAAAGCTTTTCAATTTAAAATTTATCATCATTCATAATTATCATATTTTTTAATCATTTCTTCACATTTTTATACAAATATCTTATTTTTCAATTATTTCTCCACAACTACTCATATAATTATTTTATTTATTTTAACTTTATTATCTTTTATATCGTATCACTTCTTTCCTTGCAAAAAAGTTTTATATCAAACAGTTTCTTTCAAAAGTTTTATCAAATACCAAATACACCTTTAATGACTATTAAAAGTTTCAAAAAAATTTATTAATTAGTACTGTGATTAATTTTGAAAATTTTAACGGTTAAAACTAACCTCTCGAATAATAACCCACACCGTGTGCTTGGGCCTAGAGTTTTTTATGTCAAAAACTTCTTTCAAAAGTTTTATCGAATGCCAAATACAACTTTAGCGCTCATTTAAAATTTTGAAAAAGTATCTAATAGTTGATATTGTAAGTAATTTTGAAATTTGAATAGTTAAAACTAACCTCTTAAATAATAACGTAATCTACCTGCTTGGGCTGGCTTGAGTTTGTATTGTAAACTAGAAAGGTTCCAACCCTAGCTCCACCACCTCATCTTTATTCTAAATTTGTTTATTCAAGAAAGCAAAATAATAATAATAATAATAATAATAATAATAATAATAATAATAATAATAATAATTTCATTCCATTTTTTCCATCACTTTCATACACATTTTTTAGATAATTATCATATTTTTCTAATTATTTTTTACATCTTTTAATATTCTTAATCATTTTTCATATCTTTTCATACAATTTTCTTATTTTCCAATCATTTCTTCAATTATATTTCATATAACTACTCTATCTATTTTAAAAATTTTCATTTATTAGTAGTCATTACTCCTAGTATATCACATCAAACCATATCAAATTGAAGATTCTTTGTACTAGATTTTTTTCACTTTACAAACACATCTACCTAACTAGTTTGGGTGAAATCTCGAGGATATCATGACTTTTGAAGAATTTGCATTTATACTTAGATATTTTATCTAAAATTGTAGATATATCACTTCCTTTAGGAGAGCATGTTAATGAGTGTTAAAATTTTAATTGAAATGACAAAAATACTCCTATAAAAAATTAAAATTATTATTTGCAAATATTATAAAAATTATTGAAAGAATATTACTAAATAATAAAGTATATAGTAACTATTTAAATAATAAAAGTAAAATAACCCATTGAATATATATTTTTGTTAATTACCAAAAACTAAAGAAATATTCTTGTTATTTTAATAAAATTTTTAATGTTCATAATATCTCTTTAAGGAAGCGATATGCCTATAATTTCAAGCAAACCACATATGAAGGTATACATGAAAACCCCCAAAAATAATGAATTATTGACCATCAAGTTTCTTCTTAATAGCTTTTCTAGAGCATATACTACCAATTATTGACAAGTAGTTGCCTAAGACATAATCCTGTGAGATTGATTGTATGTGCGTGAATGTAGTCCCACTTTTAATTCAAAAGGAAGCAATGGTCTACATATAACGAAAAAAATGACAACTAAATTTTAACTTTTTAAAAAGCCTAATTATCAAAAATAAAAATTTTGTAATGGAATATATAATCGTTTTTTAATTTTACCTTATATATCATATATTAATTTACAATTTCATTTATAATTTTTTGAAAAACTTGTAACCACTTTTTTTTTTTTTTTTGCAATTTTCGTATTTGTGTTGCCTTTTCTAATTCATAAATTCGTTAACTGAAACGCATCCTTAAAATACTAATTGCCTTGCAGTAAGCTAGGTTAGTTGAATTGCCGCAGTTGACTCGGATATATATATATATATATATATATATATATATATATATATATATATATATATATATATATATGTATGTATGTATGTATATTACTGCATTTAAAAATTAAAATATGTAACGAAAGTATGCGAATGAGAATGTCAAAGATTTTTGCTTGAAAAAATACGGAAAAGCGAATTCACGTTGAATAATTAAAAACATGTTATTTTTATTAACCACACGACAATAGAAATCCATGAATTTTGACCATGCCTGCAATTAATGCATAACCTGATCGTGCTTGGTTGTATATTATGTTACCAGACTGCAAATTACTTGCAGAGGGTGGAGCAGTAGAATGGCTCATCAATAAACAGGGCGTGGCAGCAATTGAGACCGGTTGATTTTATGATCAAGATAACATTAATCAATCGAAAATTAATTTTTTGATTAGTATATATTTACACACATCTTAATTGATATTACAATTAGCCTCTAAGAAATTCTTATAAGTATCATCAATATAGAAATACACATAAAAAAACATAAAAATATCATGCTCCACCTATAAACTTTAGGAGACACCAGCTTGCCTCACATCAACTCTCACCAAATATAGGGAGAAAATGTCACCCGAATATCTGCCAAGAAATTAAAGCCTGGACGCCTGCTAAGAGATTCTAACACATGCAATTTGAAAATAAAATAAGAAGTAATACCACTAGATGAAACCTTGGTGGCATTGAAAATTAATTTTAACAATAGGAATGCGATCATTTTGTCATCTCAATAAAATTTTTTCGAAATTTTCAAATAAAAACTTTTTATATCTAACACTTTTCATTTTCTGTAATTATCATATTTTATTAATTTTCATATATTCCTGTATAAATACCACACTTTTCAATAATTTTTATATAATTACACATAAGTTAATCTATCTATTTTAAATTTATTATTTTTACTCCTTATCATTATCCATATCATATTACATAGTTTTCTTCTTAAAAAATTGTTATATTAAAAATTTTTATTAAAATTTTTTATCACTTCCTAAAAATATCCTAAGCTAAAAAATGAAGAGTGATACAATGTTATAAAGATAATAATTTATTGTAAAGAAAATAAAATAAAAAATATGATACTTACATAAAAATATTAAAAGATAATTAATATATAAGAGTCAAAGTAATAATAAAAATTATGATAACTAATTAAATTTATAAGCATATTCACAAATTATCCATAAAAATAAGAATACCTAATCTATCTTTTATAAAAAAAATACCTAATATATTATCAATTCTTCTCTAAGGTCAAACTTGGCTAAAATAAGCTAACACTCTTATGGCTGAAATGAAAAACAAAGTCAACCATCAATGCAAATAGTCCTTGATGGCTAACCTTGAAATTTGAAGTTCTTGAAGGGAGTACACAGTTTTGTCTAATGTTTTGAAAATTGAACTAGATTGGGTGGTCCCACATTGAGTCTTAGAAATTCTGGTCCAATTTGATTGCGGTTTAAATTTTTTTATAAAAATAGTTCAAAAACAGTTGGATCGATAGTTGGATCGTGAAATCACCATGGCACCGCTTTAGTGGTATGGGTCAGTGACTCATACACTGCAATGTGGGGTTGAGGCTGCATTTTGGCAGTTTTCATTATTTGTCCTCTTAAAATGTGGAAGTGTTTATTGATGTTCTTCAGAGTATGGAAGTATTTACAGAAATTTTTTTTTGAGAGTTGTGAAGGTATTTTATTGTAATATTAGTTGTCATAATATATAAATGAATACCAATTAAAAAAATAGTTGAAACGTAAAATTCGATCCGACTAGGGTTTAGTTCAAAAAAATAAAAGAGAATATTTTTTTGATGAATAAGAGAGAGACTAATGCACCTCTTCAATGCGGCAGTACAGGAAAACTCTCTGATGCATCTCGAATTCAAAAATAGGGTCAATGTGAGTCGGTCACGTCCCAATCTGCCCTACATATATTAATTTATTAAAAATTATAAACTTGTGCTTAAATTTTATTATTATTATTTTTAAAATTCTCACATTTTTATGATTAACTATATCAACTGTAGAAGAATCAATTTATTATATATATATAACTCTTATGTGTAATTATATATTAACTTGTTTTAATACATTTATATTATATTTTCTCATGTTCTGTTTTATTAATGATTTGTTTTTAATAATTAGTGAAATATTGAACCATAAAATATTTAAATTTAGTATAGATGTATGTTTATGTTCAATAGGTATATAACTTCTTAAAATTATCTTATCTGACTTATATTTTTTATCCGACCCGCTATCCCGAAGTCGATTCAATAGCAACATGAAGTTTGTTCTGTAACCTATTAAAAAAATGATGAACAAACCAACTATGTCCTAACTCAATATAAAAATAAAGTCAAATTTAATTTTTAAAAAGTAAGGTTAGTATTAGGCTGGCTTGGTATAACCCGTCTCGATTCTAACAGTTGACGAAATTAGAAATTATTCTAATATGTAAATTTTCCTTGCAAAATCGCCAACTCGCACCGACCAGCCTTTTTCTTCTTGCGTTCAAAAGAATGGCTTCACAGCGCAGATTAGAGATGCATGCCCACAAAAATTCTCGTCTCGACTGTGAACCTGCTCCCAATCCATATTTTTATATTTTGCAATTGTTTGTTGAAATATCTACGTATCTCATCTCTGATACAATTCGGCAACCACCTGCTACAATATTTAAAAAATCGTGGTCGATAAGCAAACCTACAGATAAATCAATTACATGACATTGTGGCTTATCATTCCAGGCCCACGAAAAGACCAAATACAAGTGTAATAATATGGTGATTTACAAATATACTTATTTTTATAGTACAAATATACTTATTTAATTCGATTATAATCACAAAGATATCCATATAATTTCAGAAACTATAAATAACCTTATATAATTTAACTATAATTACAAATATATTAACACTGTTATGACATTATTATTGCATAATCACGATATGAGTATATTTGTAAAGATATATAAAGTACATGGGCATATTTGTAATTTCAGAAATTAAAGAGGTATGTTCAGTTTTTGCAAATATATATTGATGTAGGTAATTTGCAATTATAGTCAAACTATGTGAGTTATTAGCGATTTTTAAAATTATATGAGTATATTTACAATTATAGTCGAACTAAGTGGGTATATTTGCAAACTACCTAATAATTAATGCATTATACATTCATATTTGGATAATATTAATGTTCTTATGATTTTCTTTTCCATGATAACTTTCAAAATTAATGACAAATTCTGATTGGAAATATATATAGAGATCCGATCATGTGCAGACGGATTGTACCGTAGTTACGATGCAGTCCGCTATAAAATAAGTCCCACATACATTTTATTGCAATGAAATTTTATACAATCATTTATCCATATAAAATTATACTTTAGACGATTTAGATATTGAAAATACCACTTTAAACTTGATATTTACGTTAAACTATTTTATTACGTTGATTTTGCACCATGTTTAGATGGAGATCATATGCATGTTGGATTTAAATGAAAATTTGTATGCTACTAAAGTAAACAATTATAAATATCATGGGTTGCGTGGATTTCACATTTATGAACAAGTGGAGCCCATAGTGCATAGACTGTATGGTATTGTGGAATGAACCGGAATATTTTTCATATATATATTTATATACATAAAGATAACCGGAGAGAGAAAACATGGTAGGTACGCCTAACCGAGTCAGGAGTCAGGGCCAGGCAAAAATTAAGGTGTTGGCTGTCCTTGCATGGATGATGTTGCAAGGTCCCCATCATGGGGTGTCCCGGCCATGATTTTCTCGATACGTAGTTATTAATGTATGTTTTGTATTACCTTACCGGGCAACCTCCCATACAACTGCATTGATTGTTTCAAAAATAAAAATCGTGCGTGGTACGCAATACAAGATCAATGTCATGATATTGTTGATTGTATAAAAACTAAACTAAGACCAAACAAAAGAGTATCAGAAATTCATGTGCTGATGATGCATGCGGATACAAGATTTGTAATGTTCTTACCAGTGCGTCACATATTTGGTAATTTCGTTTCAATCAAAATAATTAGTACGGTTTCTATCCAAAAAATAATCGGAGGGTCGGACCAGAGTAACCGGTACTGTCACTTGTAGCAGCACGGGAAGTGTCTGTGTGACTGGTTGTGCTTCGGAAGTTATACCATTTTTGAATGGAAAGTTTTTAATATAGAAATTGTTAAATTAAAAGAAAATAATATAATAATATAATAGAATCAGAAATTCAAGATCAGGTAGTTGTATACAAATGAATGAAAAGTATGATAATTAAATAAAAAGATTGAAAAATAATTAAAAATAGGGTTTTTCCCAAATATACCCATTACGTTTAACCATATTTACAAATATGCCCACTATCGCCCTGATACCGAAAAAAGTGAGAGCCCAATCTTTGGCCAATTTTCGCCCAATTAGTCTCTGTAATGTAGCTTATAAGATATTGGCCAAAGTTCTGGCAAACAGAGTAAAGCTATGCCTCCATGATATTATCAGCAAACATCAGAGCGCTTTCATCCCAGGGCGACTAATTTCTGATAACATGCTGGTTGCATACGAAGTCATACATTCCTTGAGGAGGCGGAGGAAAGGTGCGAAGCAAGAGATGGCTATCAAACTTGATATGTCCAAGGCGTATGACCGGGTGGAGTGAGATTTCTTAAAGCAGATTATGGAAGCTATGAATTTTGATCCGGTGTGGATCAGATGGATCATGGGCTGCATCTCAACGATCAGGGTTCTCAAAGCAAAATATTTTCCTCATGGCGATATATGGAGCTCAAAAACTAAAGCTTCCGACTCTTTTACTTGGAAGAGTATTAGGAAGGCAATGGAGATGATTCGGGCTGGATGCAGGTGGCGAATTGGTAATGGTAAGCGGGTCCAATTCTTTATGGATGCATGGCTGGAGGACCGGTTGTCCATTGCGGGACCCCTCCCACGAGGTATCCCAGAGGACATTAAAGTCAACCACTTTATTAATGAAACCGAGCATACGTGGATCAGGGAGAGGGTTGAGGCGGCCGTGGGAGAGGTGGGATGGAGACAAATTAGTCAAGTACCCCTACCCAACACTACAGAGGAGGACCGGATGTTCTGGATACATGAACCAAATGACATTTTTTCTGTTAAGTCTGCCTATAGAATGCTGAACGTGGCTACGACCCACCAATCAAACTTGGCAGTGTACAAGGCCATCTGGAAGACGAAGCTTCCAAGAAAAATCATGATATTTGGATGGAGACTATTCAAAGATGCCCTACCAACCAAGTTAAACTTAATGTTGAGAAACATTGATGTTGACCCATTTTGTTTGTTTTGTAGATCGGAGACAGAAGACGCTACTCACTTATTCATGGAATGTCACCACATTAGGGCGGCTTTCTTGCGAGCAGCCAGAATTACCTATAACTTGGGGTCCATCCAGGACGTTTTTCGAGGCTTGATCTCAACTATCAGGCAGGGCAGACTAGCTTTCTTCATCACCTTCTGTTGGCGGGTGTGGTTCATGCGTAACAAACTCAGGGAGGAGGGGGTACCGCCAACCTTCAGAAACATCATCGAGTGGTGCAACGACTACCTTGAGCAATTCAAGAGAGCAAAATTCCTTACTCTGGATGGGTTGATGGATAGACCTCTTGTGGTCAGATGGACAAAACCACCAGGGGGCTACTTCAAATTGAATGTTGATGCAAGGAGGCATGACGACACGCAGGCTCTGGGGTTTGCCGCCATTATTCCGGACTCCAATGGAAGGTTCGTGGGAGCCAAAGGATGAAGACGTACTGGCACTATGGGACCCCTCTGCATTGAGGCGACTGCGCTAATACTGGGTCTTAAATGGGCGGTCCTACTAAAATTGGGAAATGTGTAGTTCGAAACCGATTCTCTACTTCTTGTCAATTATGTCTTGAAGGACGAGCCAATTCTTTCACCGGTTGGGGCAACTATCGCGGAAATCAAATCCCTCTTCTCTTCATTTCCACATTTCTCTCTTCTTCATGTGCTAAGGCATGGTAATGCCGTCGCCCATTCTTTAGCTGATTTTTTTTTTATTTCTGGTTTGGGCTGTCATGTGTGGTGGGGTAACCCACCTCAGATTATTTTGGAAAAACTGTGTACAGATAATTTTTTGGCAATGAATTGCTTGGACTCCTCTATCCCATCCTCCCCTTCAAATATAGAGGAGAGGGGATAGGGTGTCCTTTTTACATCAAAAAAACAACTATTTATATATATATATATTTATTTTAACAACTATTTATATTAAAGCAAAAAAGGAGGAAAAGAAAAAAACCCGAACGGGTCAGCTTTTGGGTAAAAGGAACGCGTCCTTGACCGCTGGATACGCGGCGGAACACCATCCATGGAATATCATTGGACCAGGAACGTTTCTAGTTTGAACTTTGAAGTATGCTATATGCTATATATATTAAAGAGGGCACTTCCTGCTTTTCACTTCATTCATCACCAACTGATTCTGAATCAGATTTTCAGTGCAAGAATACGAATTTTTATCTCAGAATCTTGGGGTTTTTCTGAACAAGGTACTTCTAAATAAGCTCTAGCTCTCTCACTTCTCTGTTTAATTTGGGAAATAAGGTGGTCAGAATATGCAATTTTAGTTTATTTTTTTCATTGGCTAGTTCATTGGTCATGAATGAGGAACCATGCGTGAAAAATGCTGTCCAGAACTTCCCCGATTTAGTGATTCCCCAGCTAGCTTGTTGCCAGATGCTGACGTCCATGCATCATGAGCTGTCTCTGGGTGAAACTGACTTCCCATTTCCTTGTTTCTTGTCTATCCATTCATGGGTGCAGGGTGATTAATTGCTGGAAGATCGAAGCTGTACACAATTATGGCTAGTTCAGTGGCGAACATAATAATGAAGACGTCTTCTGTGGCGTTCACGAGCGTGCAGGACATGGTTCGTGGGATGTTCGGAAGATTCGCAAATGAACAAAAATCAGTGCGTTTCGACGATGACGGAATGATCAGCAGCGTCCAATCGAACCGTGGAAGCTCAACAAGGTCAAGAGCTGTAGGACCTAGTCAAGGTGGGAAACAGCCCGTTAAACCAAGACCAAGAAGCCTTGATAGCCTAGCCTAGGTGCTGTTTTCAATCATTTAAGATCAAGCTCAACACTTCCCGGTCACAGCAGCTGGCTGGAGTGCTGCGGATCGTGGGTTCGAGACTCTGCAATGAGAGTTTCGACCCCACAGTGGGAGCTTATTGTCTCTCCTGTGAAAAGTATTTGATTTTTTACTTTGTTAGTTGTAAGGGCATTTAGAATTGTTTTGTAATATAAAATGAGATAAAAGGATACGAGAGCTCTTAAGTTTGATTGTAATATGAGTTGAGATGAGATGTAATGCTGTATAATTAATTAAAAAAGCCTTTTGCATCTAAAGAGAAATAGGAAATTAAAATGGCATCGATACTTGTATTTTGTGAACATTTTCGCAGCACTGTTTCTGGACTGTAAGGGGTTTGGATTAGAACCGTGCAGCAGGTTGTAAATTTGTTATATTTTGTTTTCATGTTTGTTCTTTTTTTCCCCCCTTCGCTTGGAACCGGAATTGTTCATGGACTACTCTTATCCTGAGGAAATAATATCACCGGGATTTCTATTTGTGTGTGTAAGTTGGATGAAATTAAATTGGTTGGAAATTTAGTTATTTTTCTGAACGTCTGTTAATTAAACTGGAAATTTCAATTACATCCTACAATCGAAGCAGAGACATCTGGCATTTTACTACTTCGGCATACTTAATTAAAGTATGCTTTACAGCAAAAACTTCAGTACAAATGTTTGATTTAAATGATCTTTGGCCGGAAAATTACAAAACAGGAATTTTCGCACTTTATGAGATGAATCTGATTAAGATTCACTATATACGAGAAAATGGATAATTAGTAATGTTTAATATTGACTGTGTATATATAGTTTATCACGTACTGTAATGTTGCAAAAATAGTATAAGCATCATATTATTGTTTTTGCATAAAAGCTAATTGGAATCACCTAGTATTTCTTTTCTAAAAGAATAATTACTCATTGCTAAAATTATGTCATGAAATGTTGTTTTTCTTCTAATGATGAAAAAATATTATTCTTTCATTATAAATTTTATTAAAAGCAACTAGTTTTTGTTGCAAATAACGTTTATTTGGATGTGTATACATCAAGTTGGCTGTATATAGCATTTGTTTGGCTACATCAATTTTGTTGCATATACATGACTTATTAAGAATAATGACACTTGCAAAAATGCATTCGATTTTTGCTTTATATATGCAGCCAAAAGTAACACTTAATATAACCATTTACGTCTGGTCATAAATTTTTGTCACAAATAATAATAACATTTTTAACTACAAAAGTATGCCAATTGGTTGCATTTGGCATTACATGTACCTAAACCTAAATTTCCTCCTTAATTTGCTCCTCCCCGCCAAAGGTCGCTCGGGAAATTTAAACAAGCAATCCTAAGGGATGTTTCTTTTGGGGATCCAAAAATTTTGTTAGGCAGCTACGAATATGTGAGTCAGGCCACAACTGGTATGGAGGTATTATCCTGCATCGCAGAAATCTCCTGCAAGTGAACTACGGCAGTAGAACACAGGTTCAGTGATTGAAAAAGTCTAGCATGAACGCTTCAGACCCAAGCACGGACGTAGACCTTCGAAACGTGGAGTGAAGCGCTCACACGGACGGCTTGGTTTTATGTGCAAAAGACAAGAACACCAAAGAAGACTAGAACCTTGAGCTTGGCTTCCAAATCCAACAACTCAACCAGGAGAAAGGAAGTCAACCAACGACCACGTTTACACACTGACACTTTCAAAGAGCTCTTAAGTCGGATCGGTTACAAATACATGAGTGGATAACAGTAGCATCTCTTCCTAGTCAATATTATAGAATGGAGGCTGTTATTACCGGTCAATAACTAAAAGCCATTTCAGCGTCCGCGGTTTTACTTTGATGATCGTCTATTTAAATTATTAGGTACAAAACATTCCGCGTGGCAGACTTTTCGCAGCTATAGTCCAAGCCAACGTACATGAAGCATCATTAGGCCAACCGCTGCTGCGACCGGGGAGATTTTAACTACCTACAATTATTCTGTTTTTAAAATAATTATCTCTATATTCTAATTGTTTCTCACATGTTTTATTTTATTAATTACTACTTTACATATCGCATCAATCTCTGACCATTTGAAATTTCACTGGCAATTTTTTTCCAATTACTCCTCTCTATACTAAACTCAATTGGCACTTCCCAAATCCATTTTTCAAAGAGATACGTGTGGTTGGAAAATCTTATCCCATCAAATGGAGATCCTCAACCTATGAGTTGAAGCTTTCACATTTTCCTTTCTTTCAATCCCCAATAGGCGGACCGCCAATCTCTGAAGCGAACAAAATATATACTGCCAAATCGAATGATATATACGTATACCAAACTGAAAGAATCACTGCACCAATTAACCAATGGTTGTCAGCTGACATGGCCCGGCAGACAATATGTTTTTGTCCCTAGGTGTTTGTTGATGTGTGGCTGTGTGTGACATTGATGACCACGCCACATAAAATCACTGATCAGGAGGCATCTAAATTAATTAGAGGGGAAGCTTTCATAAAAGAAAAAGGAGATAGAGAGATTCAATGACAAAAATATATAGGGCTCAAATTCCTAGTTTAATAACCCGACTTAAATATGTTGACTTGACGTAACATATTGCTATAGTACGTTGAATTTTTGACCGTTAAATTTTTGACCGTTTAATGTGTCAATAAAAGTAGCTAAGGTGGCCGGATTGACTCACTGACTTTGACTTATTGATTAAGGTCGGTAAATATAACTTCAAGGAAAATGAGATCTCAAATATATTTATTTAAATTAATTTATAATTTAAATTAACAAATTGTTGAAATGCTAAGATAGGTAGAAATTGTGGCAAGTAAATTTGATGTAGTGGTTCGAATTACATATTAGTAGAGTTGGATCATTTTTCTTTTAGCAATTAATCTATACGGGACCCACAAAGAGATAAGATTTGATTTTTAAATTTAAAATTTAAAATTAATTGCTGAGAGAATATTTGGATGTTGCAATAAAGTGAGGATTTGAGAAGTGGAGACGTGTGGATGGAGAGAGGTTTGGGAGGATTTTATTTAGAAAACTAGGAAAGAAGGAATTTGTGGCGGACTGGGGGTGAGAAGGGAAGAAATTATTTTTATTCAGAAAATCCCTTCGTGAGTTCTACAAAAGGTAAGTGAAGAAATAATTAAATTTATTTTGAGCCACGTATATTGCATTAATCAAATTATTTTGAGATAACTTATAAAAATACATTTTAAAAGAGTGGTATGTGTTTGGTGTAATTAATGTTGTTTTATAGATCGAGATAAATAAAAAATAATTTTATTTCAGTTGCTGTTTCTCTTGGAATCCATTTAATATTAGGATGGAAAAAGTTGATTTGAAGGAATGGGAGAATGTGGGTTCCTAAATGCATGACTCGAGTGATAAAGAGTACATAATATTATAATATAATTGAATGGCTAGAAGTAATGAAGCATCTAATTTTGGAGACATTATTTTAATGCCGGAATCGGCAAATCATTGATTTACTCATAGGACAATATGAAAATATTAAATAAATTGGCGGTAATATTTGGGGAATGTATATAATATATATTCTAGCTTGCTATGAACGTTAGATTGTAGATGATGATTAAATGTAATATCCGAGTTTTCTATAAAACAAATATTATGATGAAGCTCTACACATTATTTGCGGTTGGGTTGTATTATAATGAGAACCAAATGGATGTGTAGGCCCCTCAGATGGAGTTTTGTTTAAGTATTTTAATATTATAATAAATGTATCGATGTTTGGGTTTGATTTAAATACCAACTGTATGAGAGTTCATAATTGTATAGAAGAATTTTAGTTGAGGTTGGACATGACATGTGAGTATTTGACGCTTAATATCAAATATATATATATAATTATACGAAATAGAGGATAGTACTTGCTACATTAAACGACCAACTCAATGTTATAAATTACTATTAACAAGGGACGAGACTCCACTGCTAGTATGAATTTTTAATTTTTTTCTATGTTTAAAATTCATAATTACAGATCGGTTACCCTTAGATTTCTTGGATTATTGTTGTTAACCTGTTGTGTTTTTGAAATTGAGTTTGTGGGTGCATAGAGATATTCCAATTCTGGATTTAATTTGATGCATCAGATGACATTATCTAGGGAAAATGAATTGAGTTTGGGCTTGAAAGTGACATATCGGAATGAAATGGTAATTTTAAAGTTTAGAAGTTATTGTGAATAATCAAACGGTTAGCCGAATGTGTTAGCATGGATTATTACATGAGTATGCCATTTGCGGTATATTTGTTCTGTTTTCACTGAACGTTGGTAGAAGTATTTTATTTGCTGGATTTAATATACATTAATTATATATTCACATATGTTGTATAATTAATTTATATGATACATAAATAAATTTTGTTTTGCTCTATAAATTATTCCTATATTTGAAATTAATATAAATTGAATATATCTATACTATTAAGTTACTGTAGGTCTGAACTACTTATAAAACTTTGTATGAAATGTTATTATTTGCGGACGTATAAAAATATTCAAATTATATTCTTGTGTTAGCCTTTGTATAATTAATTTATATATAGATGTTATTATTTGCGGACGTATAAAAATATACAAATTATATTTTTGTGTTAGCAGTTGTATAACTAATTTATATAACAATAAATTAATTACTTGATATATAATTAATTTATATAACAAAAAATTAATTATTTGATATCCTTTGCATCTAAAATTATAAATTGTAGAGATAGATATTTTGTCCAGCCAACATGACATAAGGTGTGATGGAGGATAAATTAGATTATAGTTATCAATAGCGAATAAATTCAACAGTTTATTTTTAAATTCCAATCAATTATTTTCTTCTCTAATGGAATCGTTGGAATAAGAAGGGTGAGATTTGATACAGTATTGTATATTAAAAAAAAGAGAACATTGAGAGTTATTGAGAAATAAATGGAAATAGCAAATTATGTTGTGTATAATATTTGTGGTTGCTCATTTTGAAATTTTGGATACTCGCGGGTTATCATGGAAGCTTCTTTTTGAATTTATTTAATTAAATTCAGTGAGTTGGTTCACCTAATTAAATGCGGATGACAAATTATTTTAGTTGGTAAAATATTTAATTGGGTTAAGATAGTTGTTATTATAAAAAGTGAGAATGGTGTGTATAATGCATCATAATTATTACCAAGTGGAACGGAATTGCATGTGGGACCCCGAGGATATGTGTCTACCTCTTTATTTATTTCCTTAGTATGTCCTATGCATGCTAGAAGGCTATTTTGAAATGTCCATTCGTGGACAGTGTGTTATTACCTTATAGGCTGTGGTATGTCCTTTTGTGGACTCTGTATTGTACCCTGAAAGGCCATAAGTTTACTCAATTGTGAGCAGTGTAGATAACCTTACACATTGGGTCAGTAGTCTGTGTATTTCCAATGGTGCTTCCGTGATGTTGTACATCATTATATACGTAGTTTATTTTTTGCTTATTGAATTATTTAACCCATTCCTGAGTAATTTAAATTTCAAAAGGCGGGACCATCTGGTTAATAATGCTAGTTAATGGATTGAGATGGTGGAGCAGAAACATTTTTATTTTATTTATTTATTTTTATTCGTTGGCTTATAATAAATTAATGAGAATTATTCCTCTTAATTCAATGGATATTTGTGATTAATTTTGGATGTTTCTGAATGAAGTATTAATTATTAAATTCATTGAAGCATAATTGATCCGGGTTTCTCGCCTAATTAGGGTGGTCAATAATCCTAGGATTGGGCGGTGACACCCAGTCTAGTGTAATGACCAGACCCGTTCATTTTGTGGACTCGATCTGGAAGAAAGAAAATGATCAAAATCTTTTTACCAGCCCTCCCGTTTGAATTGTGAAGTCAAAAAAAGTTAAGCGGTTAACACACGCAAGCTATGGGCAAAAAAAAATGATGGGTCTTCGATCTTACGCCACTATGCTTCTGATATATTATGAGACCAAGAACGTTTCTCTCTCTCTCTCTCTATAAATATAAAAGAAGAGTATACCCAGACAACTTCATCCATATAGCATCGAGGGATTAATCCGACTCTTCCGAATCCATATATCTAAGGGATTTCCTGTCAATCATTTATTCGCAGTAGATCATCAGGCCTTTTGATTCTAAATCTTGAATTCCTTTGAGGTACTTGTAGTAGCTTACTTTCTCTTCTAATCGTTGCTTCTCTCTACGATTTTCTCATTCATTTTACCCCTGTGTGCAGTTTGGGTCTGTCTAATTTGTGCCCATGAAATTAATAAATTTATGCAAATTCATTGTCTTCAGACACTGATATATCCTGAGTTCCAATTGGGAGTCGCTGCCTTAATTAGATTTTTCTAATTTCTTGGTTTCTTGTATATCCATGGCGGCAGGTTGATATATTGCTAGAAGAACAGATATAATGGCTAGTTCCGTGACCAACCTCTTAATGAGGACAACGGCTGCGGCATTCACGAGCGTGCGCGGGATGTTCGTAAGATTCGGAGGTGATCAGGAAAATTCCATGATTTTAGATGATGAAGGAATGATTTGCGTTAGTTCCCCCCGTCTTAACTTAACAACTCCAAGAGTGAGGTCGACCGCTGCGTCAGTAGCAGCCGTTGGAGCTAGTCAGGGCGACAAAGGGACGGTTAAAGGAAGATGAAGCTGTAATATAGATACAGACGCTGTGAATTGACAATTGTATTTTATGTTATATAGTGTTTCATTGTTTAACGATTGAGAAGGTTAACTTTCAAGCCAGTAATACACTTTGTTTTGTGTTTTTGCCTTTTGAATTTGTGATGCAACTCAAGATTAAGAGGAATAAACGAAAAAGATTTTTGTGTCTAATACAACAAGTTGGAGTTCTTTTTTTTTTTTTTTTTTATCAATTGTATAAAAGTCGGATAATGGATCCCGAAGGCTGCAAGTCATGATTTCCGATTCTCAAAGAAGCCACTTAACAATTAGATTCTTGGTCAGATACTTATAAGAGTGTCTCATAAGCATTAGTAACATCAGTGATTGTTGTTGATTAAAAAGATTGTAGAAAATTAATTCTTAGTAACAACGAAGATAAATATTGTTGTTAAACAACTTTGAACGGATTATTGCCCAAGATATTTGGGACTAACATAGTGCGAATTTATCACTAATTTTTTATTTTCTTGTAATGAAGTATGAGAAGTTCCTTGAATTTTTTTGAGAAACTAATTGGGGGACACCTCGCACATGCAAAAACATACATTGCAACAATTCTTTTTTTAATTGCCAACCAAATTACAAATTATAACAACTATACTAATGGCGTGCCACAAGGTGCTCATAAGTAGGGGTGAAAATGGAGTTGGATCAACCCGTGACCCACTTCCTACCCTAATTTTACCAAGAATCAAGGTAAGAATTTTGATCCGATGGGGTAGGTTGGGTCAAAATGTTACACTCATATTTCAATTCTATTGGCAGGGTAAGTTGACCATACCCTGACCCATAATGTGTAAATTATTTTTATAAATTATATAACTTACTTGTACAAATGTTATTTTGTTGGTTAAATATGTTTAACGTTATGACTTATAAATATGAACATTGATTTATGTTGATGTACGTTTAACTTTATAATTTATTTATATTAATAAATTTTTATTTCTTAATTGCATATATGTTGTTCAAGTTATCTCATTACCATGTTTATTAATAAAATAAAATATGTTATTTACGTTATTTTATTTACAATAATGAATATTATTATTTTATAATTTAGCGGTTTTAATTGTAATTTAAAATTTATATCGATGTCTTTTTTAAGGTTGATACACATATTTATTAATGTTAAGTTGTAAGCGAAATTATTTAAAAATTTTACTAATGCTTTGTTATGATAATTATTTTTTACTTGCCAAATAATAAAATATCGAATTGTTTAACTTTTAAAACTATCATAGATATGAGTTTATATTAATATTATATATATAAATTTTTAAACTTTGACCTGCGTTTTCAAGCTAATCTATTGTCCCAATATTGGCTCGAAACAAACGAGAAGTTTGTTATGAGACATACTAAAGAAAGGTAATGATTAAATTAACTTTTTCTAGACTCAGTATAAAAAGTAAGATTAAACATGATTTCTTAAATATAGGTTCAAGATTGAACACACCTTAACCTGCTTGGATTTTCACCCCTACTCATAAGTAACAAAAAGCTGTCATTTGGTTGCTGAAGGGCTTAGCTGCACACCATCAAAACGAATTGTGGCAGCAAGGTTGCCCATTTCATTTCTAACGCCACAATATTGTAGTCTTAGTAGGGCATATTATGGATCTTGAAGTAATCTTCATAAGACGTAGGTCCCGCTGAATCTGTCCGATGATTATATGCTGCTACATCTCAAGTTCTCGACACCTCAACAGGTCCAGTAAACCCACAAATTTAGCCCAGTATGATTCGAACCGAAAGCTTGAAGGCCGTCAAAACATGAACTGCAGGTCGCACTCGGAGCCACAAGGCTGAAGTATTCTGCGCGGAAGGCAAAACTCGACTGAAACTTGAGCTCCACCTAGACCATCATCATGGAAGATGTCAGTTACACTTGTCTCTGAAGTCGGACTGGTTACAAGTACAAGAATCTGCTTAGAAACTAAAGAATAGCCTGTGTACGTGAGTGGGAATCAGAGGCTGTTTTTGCCGGTCAATATCCAGAAGCCATTTACTTTACCAAACCGGTCAATACCCGGTTTCAGCAGCCCACATGCGGATCATGAATGAACGCGAAAGGCCAAAACCAGCGATCCAAAAGTTCAAGAAAATGGCAGCTACCTAATTCACTTGTAAGTTTCAAGTTCCAGGAGGTTAGCGAATTCTCAGTTCCACATGATTAGATCAGAATCGTTTCTGCATAATCCGCGTCGTTGCTGTAATGGCTCTACTTGGATTAGGCATGCCCAGAAAATCTTATCCCATCCAAAGGAGAGATCCTTGCCTTGAAAGCTTTAATTTTAACATTTTGCCCTTCTCGGTCAACAACTAGCTTGGTGGACCACCTTTGCCCGACAGCAAACCAAGTACTCCCATACCATGATGTACACGTATATTTGAGTGCTAAGAGTTAAAATTTTGTGAAAAAAATAATAATAATACGTAGAAAATTTAAAAAAGGGTAAAATTATGTATATAAGCTACGTATATTTGAGCTGACGTGAAATTTTTTTTAAAAATTACTAAAAAGATTAAAAAGTAAGTTGAGGTTGGCTGTATTGTATCGCAGACTCCATAGATATTGATAGTGAAACACTCGTATATAACTGATCAGCAGCATAAATAAAATCACTAACAAGGCACCTTTTTTTGTTTTTTAATCTTCCTATGGTATATAATCTTTTATTGCCATTCTGTTGTGCATGCGAGACCGTAGGCATATGTGTATGATTATGTTGGGGTATGACTTTATTTCTATTCTAACTTATACTTAGGGTGCCCTGGCCGAACCCATGAGCTGGCTGGCTAGTCCAGTGATCAGACACGTTCCTGAAATGACTAGAATATTGGTGTGCGAGCCCTCCCATTTGAATGTCGAAGTCGAACGAAAGTGATCAACGCACGGAAACTCTAGCTAAGAAAAAGCTAGCCTTTGAGCTCGCTTGGAAATATGCATAAATAAGAAGAGCTTATCCACGACAGCATTCAGCCATTGATCGAGGCCTTAACAAATTCCTACTCCATCAATTCAAGGAATTCCTCGTCAGTCCTTCACATTACGTAAATCATCCGGACTTTTGATCTCTAGATCTTGATTTCTTTTGAAGGTACTTTCAGCTTTACTTCATTAATCTCACTTTTTTTTTTTTTTTTTTCATTCATTCAGTCCCAAAGCAAATGGTAATAACACAAGACAATTAGGATTTTGGGTTAAGTTGATATCTCATGAATTCTCGCTTTATGGAAGTATGGCCTTCTTAATGTTTTCTTGTATTTTTCTTGTTTATCAATGCAGAGTGACACATTGCAAGAAGAAGATATGCATAATGGCTAGTTCAGTGGCGGAACTCCTAATGAAGACATCAGCTGCGGCATACAGCAGCATGCATGATATGGTGTGCGGGGTGCTCGTAAGATTCAGGAGCGAAGAAAAATCCATGGCCTCCCCGACTCCGTGCAAACTTAACAACTGCAAGACGGTCAATAGCTGTCTCAGTAAAGGCCACTGGGTCTAGTCAAGGCGACAAGAAGACTTTGCCGTGATCAAACATAGATGTCGTGATCATTAAGGCCAAGATCACCAGTTTCCTAGACTAATCTTGCTACCGGACACACGAATTTATGTGTATTTTTCCATTGTGTCCCTATTGTGATGTTTTCCCATTATGTTCTAAGTTGTGTAATTTTTTTTCGAAAATGTTAAACTTCTTAATATTTATATATTGAATGTCACAAGCTACAATACCTATGCATATGTGAAAGACACTTGTCTGTTGTTGCGCGTTATAGCCAAAGTAAGTAAACGGAAAAAGACTTACAAATTTCCATTAGCATCATTTCCCCTTTTCAACTTGTATTTAATTAAGGGTGATGTAAGTTACATCTGAGAAAGAGAATGACCTGCTTTGGAGCACATCTAGATCATCTGTGACGTGGTTGAAATGATAGGTGACGATCTGTTTGGTTAGGAGTTGGTAGATTTCATTAGAGGTGTTAATGATAACGGCCAACTGACTAACCCATTTATAAATGGGTGAGGGTTGAAATTTTTGAATAAATAGTTTATGATCCACCAACCTGTTCAACTATTTAATTAAATAAGGTTAAGATTTCACAAACCGTTCAACCCATATAACTCATTTAAAGGATATAATATATGTAAAAATTTTCACCCCTTTATCCCCTTCTCGCTCCCCTGTCCCGCTCATGCACTCTAATCTCGCGAAGGCTAAGAGTCTAAGATGTCATCCCTCTCGTTGTGCCCTAGTTTTAATCACAAGAGCTCTTCTTCCCCTAGCTCATCCTACCGACAAGTGCCCTAGCCGTTGTCCGCTGATTCCCTACAACCTTCTGAATCCTCCAACCTTCTTTTTCCCCCAGTGCAGCCCTAGGCCTTAATCGCGGCTACCTTCTTCCCCTAACAGCCTGCCATCGTGCCCTAGCCGCCGTCCTCTAATTGTCGTAGCCTTCTTCTTCCCCCTAAGTCCCTCGATCTCTCTTGCGCTGCCTTCTACTTTGCTGCTTGAGCCGTAACATCCGACCTTGATTTCACTCCTCTCTGTGAGGGCTCTTGTGTCCGGTGTGAGTTGTCCAGGCAGGTAAGGTTGTCCCTCTCTCTCTTTAGACCTCCCTCCCTCTCTCTATATATCTCTCTCCTATTCTCTAACTTTGCTCTCACTTTTCTCATATCTAGAACCACTCTTTTCACCAAGTGTTGTTGTTGTCCAACTTGCCACAGGTATAAATATTTTTCCTGTTTTGAAGCTTCTCCTTTGATGGCCTCGTGTTGACACGCGAACAATCAAATGGCTGTGAATACTACATTTTATGGTTGTTTCATATAAATTATATTATCATGTTATGGTTGTATAATCTATGGTTTGTATTGTTGTGTCTGATATATAATTAGGTATTGCATATGGCTGAATAGTGTATGGAAATTAATCAACCCACCCTTGAACCACAAGTTGTTTCATCATCTGTGATTGAATCTAAGGCAAAAAGGTTGGGAAGTTAATTTCAAACTTTATAAAAGATAAATAGCAGTAAAATTAGTAATAAACACAACTCGTTAACAACCCATCAAGCAGTTTATTAAATGAGTTGTAAATGTGTTAGGATTGAGATTTTTTAAATAGGTTAATAAATGGATTAGACCTATTTCCCGGAGTGGCTTTTGATGTGGTTGGTCAAAAGTTGACAGTTGCATTAGATCATCTCCTCCAAAGAACAAAATTCACATATGAATTGAAATTCTTTAAATAATAAGCAATAAGCATAAAATATTTCTTACATTTTCGTAATTTCTTCTACGTAAGCAAAGAAAGAAACTCAAATTTTCGTACAGTTTCGAAGGCTTTCATACAAGGATTCCATACTTCTAATTAACTGCATATCAGTCTCATGGGACATACTTCAATTGTGCCATTGAACATTTTTGTGCCACATTTCTAAAATTTTCAATAATATCATTATCATTAAAGTTTTTTCTTGGTCTTTAATCATAAAAGTTTTTCTTAGTCAAATAGCCAAAATATATAAAGAAAAGATTCTATTAACCCGGGCTAAGCCAATGACTTCCTTAACCCACATTAAAGAACATATTTTTAATATTTTTAATTTTTTTCATACATTTATTTATCGAAGTGTATTTAACATATAACTCAAGTTTTCCATTTTTGTATATCAGTATATATATTTTTTTCAAGCACTCTTATGTTTAAAAATCTCAAAAATATATACACACATATCCAAAAATGATAAAACTTATTTTATATGTTAAATATACTTAGATAAATAAGTATATAAAAAACAAAAAAGTATATTAAATGAATTTTTTGAGTTGGGTTAAGCAAGTAATTTGCTTAGCCCGGGCTAACAGGATCACTTCTCAAATATATAAATGTACACATATATGAGTGGGTATGGTTTTATGAAATCCATTTTCTATATAATCTCCTTCGTATTTAAAATCTTGATGATGAATGAAAAATTCATTTCATCCATTGTATTTAACATCATTTATATTATCATGAACTCACTCTCATTTATCTAGTTTCATTCTATATATGGGTTCCATCTAGAAATGTATAAAGTTAACATACTAAAACGATTTAATACTAAAATATTAATTTTAAAATAGTATTTTCAACATCTAAACCGTCTAAAATATCATTTTTATGCGAAAAAATATTCTTATAAAGTATTAATATATTTTAATATATGTATAAATAAATCTAAATATTTTTAGTAATTTATACATGAATATATATTTGAGCAAATGTAACTCGTCACATACTTGATTTGGATGAAATCTAGTCTATTAATTAAACAAATGATGTTAAATACTAAATAGATTGAATTTTTTTATTAACGATCAAAATTTTATAATTTGAAGAGGTTATATGGCTCATAGACAGGAAGTTGTGCATTTTGAATGCATTGTAAATTAGGGTGCATTTAGCTCAAAACGGGCCCTACATACATTTAAATATGTTAATACTTTACACAATCATTTATCTATGTACATTATATCTTAGATAGTTTATATATTGAAAAATAATTTAAAAATTGATATTTACATAAAACCATTTTATTACATTGATTTTATACCATTTTTAGATGAGACCTATACACATCCAATTTAGATAAAAAAAAATTATATGCTAATAAAAGAAATAATTCTAAATACAAAGGTGGAATAGATTTATATTTTATGAACATGTGATGATCATTTTGAGTCAAATATACTGTAACGTATGGTGCATGTAAATGAACAGAATAACTTCTCATAATATATAATGTCATGATAAAGTTAATCAAGGCTTAGCCTAGTAAAATCACGCTAGATGTGTGTATAATGTAATAAAAAATATCATGATCAAGAATCTTCAACGTGTCATCTGCTTACACCACAAGAAAACTCAGATATCGCACTGAACATTTTTGTTGTAATTGGTGGAAAAAATCATTGCAATAAGATCAATTACAATGAAATTTTTTTGTTGCATATTCATTCTAACATGGCTGTTGCTATTGGTATTTCGGAACGAATATATGTTTCGTTGCAATGGATCATATATTAGCTTTCCAATAAGCTTGAAATTAGAATGAAATTTTCATTGCAAATTCCATCCCATTAGCAACAACAAATTATGTTCCAATTAGCTTGAATTTCATTGCAACCTTGCAACATACTAACCGTATGACCATGACTCGATTTGCAACGAAAACATTTCGCTGCAATTACTTCACATTAGCAACGAAAATTTTCGTTGCAACTAGCAATTTAACCAAACACATTACCAATGAAAACACTCGTTGCAATAAATCATAAATTTCATTGCAATTGCCTTTTCAATTCATCGAAAACAAATAATATTTTAATTTTTTCTTTTAAGAACCATATTATTATTGTATTTAATTTTGCTTTTATGTCAATAATAATGCACTTACATGGCAAATAACCTAGTAACAAAAGAACAAAATACATTCATATACCTTAAAATATTACAATGTTGTCAAAGTGCAAATAATACACGTCTTCAATTTAGAGTGTGTGACTTAAATCATAAAAAAAATACAAGGCCAAAATCATTTCCATATAAAACTCTACGAAGAAACCCATTACATAATATAATAAGCTCAATTTTCTAAATGTTTTATTGTTACACGTAAAAATTTAAATCTAGATGTTCCCTTCTTATACTTCATAGTCTTCTTAGCCAAGTGCGGAAATCATAAAAAGAATAAAATACCTACAAATTTAGCAACAAAGAAAGTTGAAATGACACATGAAATATGATAGCTTTGCTTATAGAAGGAGCCCTGATAAATATAAACTTACCAACAAAGAATATCCTATGTCCATAAACCATGTAGGCTTTCTGTCATGATATTTCCCCTCTTCGGGGCCTTTAATCAACAAAAGGAAAGTTCTTAGACATGTAACGGTTATCTTGAAAAATCTTTAGATGAAAGAAGATATGACAATAAGTAGACCAATTGAATCTTTTGTGGGAATATTGGTTATTTGCATGTACTAGGAGTAAAAAGCATAGAAAAGAGAAGCAAACAAAAAAAGGAAACATGTAAAACTATCAATAATTACTATTTATTGCCTAGAAAATAATACGTTTTACTTGTCAAATACATCCAACTGAAAGTCAATATGTTTTGACGCTTTAAAATTGTAAACATAATTATTTATAATTAAAGAGATGGGTCAGCCTTAACCCTCAGAAATAAAGGAACTAGTTGTCCAGAGTTTTACAGTGCATTGAAAAACAAATATAATTATTAAAAAAGAATGTATCAAAAAGAACTAAAGCCTGTAAAAAAGTACCAGAAGAAAAATAATGTATAGGTTTCCATACGTAAGAATGAAATGAATATACCATAGAATTTTGATCCATTTTCATTGCCATTTTCTATTATCAACGCAAATAGATTATTAACAATTTTTTGGACAGTTTATTAGTCAGGCACGTGTATTTGACATTTGCTTTGCATTTTCCATGTAAAAATTCTTAATCCCTCTACAACAGACCAGCACATACCCAATGTATATTAATCCTTAAAGTGTTCACAATTCGTTTAACTGTACTATTTAACATAACTTGCACAAAATGTGGAAATAACATATTTTTCTGCCATTTTATCCAAGCTATTTTTTGTTGGAGGTTGTCACAAGACACTGAGACGGACATACCCGAACAAAGGATTTGCAAATTTGGTAGAAAGCCTAAAACTTTGGCCAGGCTTGAAATCTGGATTCTGGCTTAAATAGATTTCATACAATTCCAAATAATATGAAGTACAAAACTAGAAAAAACCACAACTTATTAGAAGCAGCAATACCTTCTTATTTCACATATCTTTTTATGCCGAAAAGCCTAAACGGATTAGCTTTAGTCTAACATTTGCCAAACCTGGAGAAAAAATTATATGATATAAGCTTGAATTGAGACACCATCTATGGTATAAATGAATTAATGAAGAAAATCAGTGATGCACCACATAGCTAGACCTTAACAAAATCAATAATTGGCTTGCAACGAAAAACATAGCTTGACCATGCTTTATATAGCATTAGAGCATCTTGAATTAGCCTTCAGAAAAGCATCTTTTTTGCAAACCTACAACAGTGATTGATTGAAATCATATAAAAGCACAAGAAAACACTGACTAATAGAAAAAAGGGGTTGAGAAAAGCCCAGTTTGACTTCTATGTTCTAGGAAAGAGGTATTCTGTTAACGACTTTAAAATAAATAGAAAGAAAAAGAGACAGGCACCAGTTACCAGAGTGATGTATCATGGGCACATTGATATGTTCATATCAGGAACTCTAAGAGACGGGATTCTGCTCTTTCAACCTTTTATTTCTTTTGTCTCATGACACTTTACCAACAGATCTTGCAGGTCACATCTCCCTAAACCTGTAGGTAGACCAACAATTTGGCAGAATGGTGATCCTCAAATCAGGTCATAAAATTCTCAAACATCATGCTCTACTTTCCTTCTTTACAATGAGACATGAGTGAAACTCCTATTTAAAATTTTTGAAATCAAATTAAGAAAATAACTAAGTAATATAAATCAGAAAATAGATCAACTTACAATTAATGTAGGGGAACTTAAGGTTTCCATGAATGCATCTTTATGGCCATTTTTAAATATCTCTAACTGTTTCTCCTCAGCTCACTTGAACTTTAGAGACTAGATTACTGTCAATAGGAAAATGAAAATTTTTGATAATTCAATCATCACAAAACAAATCTGGATATATTTTAACAACACCGTAAAGAATCTTGAGGAATGAAAAGCAATGAAGTCTTGTTAAAAAAGATAAACCATTAATTTTGCAATACCAAATTATATTGTAGAATATTGGTTAAAAAAGTAGTGCAGAAAAGGACATGAAGATCTAAACCAACAAATGGAATATATATATATATATAGCTATTCGGGCAGCCTATTATCTGCATTTCATCAATACGATTTTTAGATATAAAAATTTAGAATTTTTAATCTAGCATTACTTCCATCAACAAAATGATGATCATCCCATCACCGACAAGATTGGATGACCAACTGTGCATGGCCGCCTCCCTTGCCTAGCATAGTTTTGAACCTTATACCACATGGATCAGACCCTAGTTACATAAAAATCCCTTAAAAATCATATAGAATTTGATTTTGGTCAAAACCACTTGCCTAGATTGTTATTCACACACGAACACTAGTCTAGGGTTTCCAAAGAATCAAATAACTTCTCCATTTAGCAAGATCGAATACTGTTCAAATCTATGAAAGTCTAGCATGCATGCATGATCTATATGCTCTGATTTAGAAAAATATATGAAAAATCGTAACCCTAACCTTACCAATTGATAGCAACAATGACAAGTAGCTCCTCCGGCGTTGGTAGCGGCTCGAACATCATCCTTTGGCTAAAATTGGAGGATGGCAGAAACCTGCCACCTATATAAGAAAGAGAGACAGAAGAGAAAGGAGTGAGATGAGGGCGCAGGGGGAGAGAGAAAGAAGGGGGCAGGATTAGGGTGCACAGTAAAGAGAGGATAGGGGGGTTTGATGTACCGATCTAGCTGGGGTCAGCAGGGATAGATGGTGGACGACATTGGAGGGAGAGTAAGGAGATGAGCGACGAGAGAAGAAGCAGGGATGCGGGCAGCTGATGGCCAACTCCATGGGCGAAAAATTAAAAATGGATGAATGGAGAGACGAGAGGCAAACTGGAGAGCGGGAATGGGTGAAGGGCTCGTAGATAATGGATTTGGAGGGAAAACCAAAAATGAATCATTTTTAAAAATCATCACTTTCATATTAATGTTAAGGTGTGCAGCAATAATCCATAATAGTATTTTTCTTCTCAACCGTTAATTTTATATCTCCAAAATAATTTAAATCGTACATATTTTTATTATTGGATAAATAATAATTATTAATAACTAAACTATTTATTTAAATAAGTACATTCATACTGAAATTATTAAGTAATTACTATAACAACCATATTGCAATCAGTTTAAACATAATAGTTGAAAACGAACTTTTCATTTTCAAAAAAGAATGTTCTTATTAATATTTATGGGTGTCTTGGAAGAAAAGAAATGATAATATTTATCAAATATATTATAAATTTTAAGAGAATTTTATTTAAAATATTTTTAAAAAGGAAAATATTAAAATCAGTAAGCGTTTCTATTAATTATGATTAAATAAAAATATATATTTGTCATAAATGTTATAACTTTATCGAAAAATATTTTTTTATAATTATTTATTATTTAAATATCAAATAAATGAATAAAAAGTGACATAATTAACTTTCATTTAAAAATAAACATTTTATGTAAATGCATACATAATTTAAAATAAAATATTTCAAATATTAAATTATGCGAGTAAAAAGGATTAATATATTAACAACAACTTTTAGTACTAGATAGATTTCATTGCAATTAGGTCCATCAATAGTTTTACATGATTAATTTAATTCATATATAGTTTCAAGGATAAACATACACTTATGTATTTCATTTTTAACGAGATAAAACTTACATTTATATATTTTTGCTTACTTATGAAAATAAAAATCCTAGAAATCCGCATTCCATTTTTTCCTAATGGCCTGTCATGCCATTTAATAATATTCTCATTCAAATAGTTTAAATGAGTCCAATTATTTAATAAAAGTGGATTTATTAAAATTAGAATTAGAGAATCCATAATTGCTAATACATATTTTAGTTTCCATTTTGCATAATAAATTTAATTCATATTTAGTTTCACGAAGTTTTCTTTTTTCCGAATAGTTTCGAGCCCTTCATAAAATTAAAACTTCATCATTTCAGTAGTACAAAATTTTCATTTTATGCATGCTTGAAGCCTAGTTTAAAACTAAAAATTGTGAGTTCGACAAGGTGGCCGCACATTTGACTAGCACATGTATTAACTGCCTCAAATATAATTTTTTAAATTTTATTTTTGCATCTGTGTGTACAAATAATTATATGATATAAATCATATTTCAAATTCATCATCAATTAAAAAGTCTATTACATCATGACCATTTATCAATTTAAATAATTTAAATAAGGTCATTTAACTATAATGAATTAATTTGAACCCCTATAATATACTTTTCCATTAATCCATCAACTATTGACATTTTAATTAATCTCTAGTCATTTATTACTAACTTGTTATTCCTCTTTTTAATATTAGGCGATCAAAAAATTTATATTTTTTCATTTAAAAATTCACAACATGAGAGTTAAGGGCGCCCAATCTTTCCCACTTATATACATACAATGTTTTATTTTTACATTCACTTTTTATTGAAAATTAATGTGTATAGAATGATTTTATGTGTTGAAATTTTATTATGTATAATTTTTAATATATTAAAACTTTTTTTATTGTTTTATATTACAACTCAAGCTAATCCAAATACATATTTTCTAATTTGTTCCTCAAGGGTGACTCCGGATATATAGTCAACAAATATATTTATAAGAAATGGAAGGCAAATTCGCCATAACCGAGATTCAGTTTTTATACCTAAACGTCCCTACACAAAGGTAGTTTTATATATATATTTTTACCTTTAATTTTTTTATATTAGAAACCAGTAGCACTCTCCTGTGCCCTTTAGCTAGCACCAAAGTCAAGCGGTTACCTAGTTTATAATCAGATAAGTTATTATCGAATCGAAATGATTGTTAGTTCTCAGTTGAATCAGCTGGTTTAGTTCTGAGAAAACATCATGTAATTAAATAAATAACTTAAATATTATAAAATTACTAAATAAAATAATAACTAATATGAGAATTTATTAGTTATTTTATAAATAATAATAAAATATAATTAATTGGTAATAATTATAACAATGATATATAATATTCTTAAATACTTTTCACAATCACACAAAACAACAACATCTCAAATATTAACTTTTCCATAAAAATAATTAGAATAATTTTAACATCAAAATATCAAAAAATTAGAAATTCTCTTTAACTATTTATGAACTAAGAACCATTTTTTGTATGGTAGCATGTATTGTGCTAATAGAAATTGGCCAGTATAATAGGAACGAACTCTCATCTAGCCGTAATTGTGCACACTAATAGCAACGAAAAAAGTTTTCATTGCAATTTTTGGTGCATTAATGTCTTCAATTTTTGCAACGAGACTAATTTTGTTGCAATTGATAGGTACAACAAGAACGAACACTCAGCTCGTTGTAATTGTGCCCATCAATTGCAATGAAAAGACTTTCATTGTAAAATTTTCGTTGCAATTGTATACAATAGCAACCATTTTTTGCAACGAAAAATGTTCATTGCAATCGCAATCGTGCTCACCAATTGCAACCAAAAAATTATTTGTTGCAATTTTTTGTTGCAATTGCCAGGTTGTGCTGTAGTGTTAAGTGGTATGAAGAGATATGCACAAACTTAGATTAATAAATATTATACATAATGTCAGAACTATTCAATGTGTCACCGTCCTAATTAAGTGGTTGATGATATAATCACAAACTTGAATTACTAGATAATATTTGTATGTCATAGTCGGAAATATTCAACATGTCACCTTTGCAAGCGGTTGATGATATATGCACGAACTTTAATTAATAAATATATGAGCATTGATCTTTCCAGACTGGTATGAAAAAATATATTTTTTATTTTTTAAAATTTTTATAAACATGTTAATTTTGTTATATTTATGCGATAAATTAAAATTTATCATTTTTGAATATATGTATATATTTATATTCAAGTATTCTAACAAGCATATTCCCTTCTTAAGTTATTCATAAATTTCAAACTCATCTTATAACATTTTATGTTATAAACTCAAATTGATAATTCTACTAACATATTACACTTTTCAAAATCATGTTCAAAAGAACCAAATACAATTTCACAAAATCAAAATTATAGCACAAAAGCATATCTTTTATTATCATCAAAACCAATAAAATAAAGGTAGTTACATAAATTAATACAACACTAGATCAGATATTGTTCATGTTGTCCGCGTCATCTCCAGAATCTATGTCCAAGCTAAGGAAGCTTCATTTTGAAGCTATCAAGAGAATTTTAAGATATATTTAATGAACAAAGAGTCATTATGTCTTATAAAAGTCAGAATAATACTTCAGTTAATTTAGTTATACAGACAATGATTAGGCCAGTTATATAGACAATAAAAAAGGAGTGGTTATGTATTTTCTTTCGAATTAAATATTATCTTATGATTATCAAAAAAGCAGGAGATGGTCACATTATGTATAGCGAAAACAGAACGTATTGCAGCAACAAGAGCAACATTTATAGCTAAGAAGAATCCTGCAATATTTACATTACGAGGTGAAGTCCTTTACAATTATCTACTATAACAACATGTCATCTATTGTTATGACAAAGAATCTCATTTTCCACTGGTGATTTAAGTACATTTCTATTCATTATCACTTCATTTGAGATCTTGTTGAGGAAGGCAAATTTCATATACAATTTTGCAAAACGGACAAGTAACTAGCAGACATTTTCACCAAAAGTATTCATACAAAGAAAATTTTGCAATCTAAAGATCAACTCGGTGTAATAAATTTTTCTAGATTAAGGGGGACTATTAAAGATATTAATCTATAAAAATCTACAATCTAGAATAATTATGAAAGATGGTGAAATGTCCGGAGCATAAAAGGTAGGCATATTTCCCAACAAAAAAAAATATGGACATATTAAGTTGATTATTGAAGCATGATATGACAGCATACCTAGACAATTTGGAAGCTTTAAAGTCCAAAAAAAAAAAAAAAACAGACCAAGACAAGCATATAAAGGAGCCTCTGCCCCCACAGCATGTAACGATCCCATCTTTTATATATATATATATATTTTCTCGGAGCGCAATTCAGTGCACCCGGGTGCATTCAGCCTCAACGCACCCGGGTGCACTGCACCTATTTTTTTTCATTTTTTTTTAAAAATTTTTTCATGAAGCTGTTAATATAGGTTTATTTAACATATGTATCAATTTTTACTATTTTTGGAGATTTTTAGATATTTTTTTTAGATTTTTGAAAATTAGTGGCATTTTTCGTAATTTTAAATTACCGAAAATGCCACTGATTTTTAAAAATCTAAAAAATATATCTAAAAATCTCCAAAAATAGTAAACATTGATACATATGTTAAATAAACCTAGATTAACCATTGTATAAAAAAAAATTCAAAAAAAATAAAAAAAATAGGTGCAGTGCACCCGGGTGCGTTGAGGCTGAATGCACCCGGGTGCACTGAATTGCGCTCCTATTTTCTCTCCCTATTTTTTACTTTCCTCCTTTCCATTTTTCAGCAGCCTATATTCTTATCTCCATTCAATCTGTAAAAATCTACAATCTATAGCTAAGAAGAATCCAGTAATATTTACATTACAAGGTGGAGTTTTTTACATTTATCTATTATAACAATATGTCATCCATTATTATGACCAAGAGTCCAGCCTTCCGTTGCTAATTGAGACACATTGATATTTGTTATTATTTCATTCAAGAGCTCATTTAGAAAGGCAAAATTCAACTATAATTTTGTAGAACGGACAAGTAGCTAGCAGACATTTTCAACAAAGCTATTCATGGGGAGAAACTTTTGCAATTTAAAGATCAACTTGGCGTAATAAATTTTTCTAGATGAAGGAGGATTATTAAAAATATTAATCTATAAAAATCTGCAATCTAGAATAATCATGAGAGATGGTGCAATGTGGGGAGCATAAAACACGGACATATTAAGTCGATTATTGAAGCATGATATGACAGCATATCTAGACAATTCTGATTAGGATAATCTATATGAAACATTAATCTCGTGTGAATAAATGGTTTTATAAAATATTATAATAAAATAATCTATTTCAGCAGCATTTGTTTTCTTTCCATTCAATATCCATCATACACCTCTTACCATTTCCACACTTTGCACGGTCGATTGCAAAGGAAGCTCCCCGCAGCCTTCTTCCTTCTGTACTTGCTGTGCCTTTAGGTAGCAAACAAAGGGACGTCAAACGGCTTACAGCTGACTATCACCCTGGACTGCATGCATGCTCCTATGCGTATACACTTATTTTTTTAATTTTTTTTAAAATATTTTTACAATATTGTTACTTTATGTATTTAATATGTGTATAATTTTTTTATCATTTTTGGAGTATTTTAGATATTTATTTTTAATTTTTGAAAATCAGTGGCACTTTAGATAATTTAAAATTATTAAAATGTCATTGATTTTCAAAAATAAAAAATAAATATCTAAAATACTCTAAAAATGGTAAAAATTTATATATAAGTTAAATACACCTAGATTAACAATCTTATGAAAAAATTTGAAAAAAAAAAAAAATAGGTATATGTGCTCTCAATGCTCCGGGGAGCATAGTATCAGGCTCCACCTGGGACTGACTACTACCTCAACTAAGACACTGAGGGTGTGTTTGTTTGGGGCCAAAACTTGTCAATTAAAACTTTTCAACACAAAACTTTTCACTCTTCATAACTACTCTATTTTTTAATTATTTTTTCACATTTTTCTATACAAACTACCCTACTTTTCAATCATTTCTACGCAACTACCCATACAACTAACCTATCTATTTTAACTTTATTCTCTTTACTCCTCATCGTTACCCCTATTATATCACATCATTTTCTATCAATTTGACAACTTCTATCTCTAAAACTTTTCATCAAAAATTTTACCTCCAACCAAACACACCCTGAGGGTAACCGTACGATGTCACATAAGATAAACCGAGCTCTGCGAGATGTTAAGTCTATGGGACCATATATATATATATGAGGGCTGTTCCGGTGCAGCATCACTGCACCGGAACAGCGATGCAGTGGGCCCAAAATGGGCCCCATATGATCATGAAATCATGATCTACTCCACCCATTGTATTTAGAATAATGTATTCTATTACCATACCAATTTTCATCCTAATCAGATACTTTAAAGTTGTTATTTACATCAAACTATTTTATTACGTTGGATTTATACTATTTTCAGATGGGACCCATATACATATCTGATTGGCCCATTTTGGGCCCACTGTACCGCTGTTCCGGTGCAGCGTCACTGCACCTTAACAGCTATATATATATATATTGTAATTTCGAAATGTTTATTGGCGACACATACGATAAGATTACGAGAAATCATTTCCTGTAATTAATTTTTATCGGTGACACATAAAGAGGCGGGCTACCTACATACAAATGCAAGTTTTGCAATTGCATCGAGCAATGTGCGGATGCCGACTTTCGAGAATGGAAGGGTGGTTGAAATTCAATCCGAACAACTTGCCTGAACATTGGAGTAGCAGCCCACCTTTAAAATTGGGTAATTGACCCTACCTAGTTTTTTCCCTCAACCAACCCTGCTGCTGAAAGCGTCGGCACAAGATGGCTTGCCGTTTTTAGTTCAACTATCTGCTTAGGTGAGTTTGAATTTGGCATAATAGGAGCTGTGTGTCTCCCTGAAATATAAAGATGAGTAATATGTCTTCATAAAAATAGATGGGAATAAGTAGATTTTTCTTAAAAATTTGTAAAAATGCCTTAAATGCTCAAATATAATAAAAATTGAGATGGTTGTAAATATATATGTATAAAAATTGACCCCATCTAACCTAACTTCAAAGCCACTTAGATAGTTTTCTAAACTCATCTTCTAACCCAACTCAAACACGATCTAGCTTAGCATGGATATGTTAGGTGTTAAACCAGCATTAGCGTGGAAGATACGCAGGCCCAATTCCAACAATAGTCATCTCTTACAAGATAATAAAATTTAAAAAATATGTATGGCTAGAAATAATTAGCTTGGAATTGTCCTGCACTTTGTATAATAATAATTTAGGCCAACTCTGATACGTTGAACAAGTTAATGATCCACTCGACCACATCAAACAATTGAGACGACATGGGCCTTACAAAAGACCCACATCGACATAATTGGGAGGAGATTTTCTAATGTGACAGCCAACATAAATGCGGCGATGAAGATCAACTTGGATGGATTTTCTAATGAGTCGCGTTGCCAAGCGGCCGCCGTTTTGGATTCGTGAGTAGCCCTGTTTTTTAAAATTATCTGAATGAACGCGTTTGACTACAGGGGCTTGAAACGGCAAAACTCTCTGCTGGTTGCTGCAGCTGCCACACATGACTCTCCCAATTGGTTTTTGATGGCTACATATGGGTCCCGATTCCATAAATGCTTCTGCAAGTCTGACTTTCTTTAAATTTTTTGTGGACCCTAGCAAGATATTCCCACTGTTCAAAATCGACTATTTTTTAATGTTTTGAGAATTTTTGAAATTAAAAAATATTAAAATTATAAATTTCGAACAGTAAAAAACCTTATCCAGGCCGCGTATCCAAGAAATACAAACAAATTGAAAACGGGTATAGCAAACGGAAGTTTGCAAATTGTAACTCAACAAATATTAGGATGGATGCACACGACTCTGAATCCGAGCTTCAATAAAATGACAAAATCCCGGCCCAGCCTAGACAAACAAGTCTGTAATTCGTTCTTTAGCTACCTATATTAGATTTGTGGTTGTATTAAATATTTTTTGGTTATGATTAATTATTTATCTGATTGGTGGTATTTAATTAAATGCAGCCATTTTTGACATCAAATGTAACTAAAATTATATTTAAATTAGTTATTAAAATATCACTGCAAATAATAATAAACATTTTTGCCACAATCGATATAAGATTCGGTTGCAAAAAGTTGACGGCATATACTACATTTTTTTCTAGTGTGGCACTTGAAAAGCAATGTCATCCATCATCTCCATGGCGTATAATGTTGCGATGAACAGTTGTTATTTAAGTCCTTTTTTATATCTTATCAAAAAGTCCTTTTTTATAAATATATTCGTCTCAATTTCTATTACCTTTTTTTATATGAATTTCTATTACAATTAGGTCATGAAACATTCTTGCAAATTTTCCTTTGATATTCCTATAATTTCTTATTTTTTCCAAAAGGAAAACATCAACATGCTCCAATGCTAGTCAATGTTGTGGTAGCTAACAACAGTAATCAATTTTGATTTGATTTGATATTAACCATCTAATTAGGCACTATTTTTATTATTGTGTCTACATTTCAATCATTTTTTACATATATTGCACACAACAAAGCGTATTAATTGATCCATTTGGATAAATTGGAGTTATCCTTAATTTTTAAATCAATGTATAAAATCTTAAGGCATGTTTGTTTACACAAAAATGTTTCAAATGAAAATTATTTAATTTAAGGGTGTGTTTAGGAAGTGATAAAAATTTTGTTGAAAAGTTTTGAATATAAAATTTTTTTAAATGAGAAAATATAATGTAATATAATAGGGATAATGATGAGAAATAAAGAGAACAAAGTTAAAAATAAATAGGTTTGTTGTATACATAGTTGTTGAAAATAATTGAAAAATAAGGTACTTTGTATAAGAAGATAAGAAAAAATAATTTTAAAAAATAGCAGTTGTGGAGAGTGAAAAATTTTATTTTTTAACAAACACATCCTAAAACTTCTCACTCTCTTTATCTATCTTATTTATCAATTATTTGTTTATATTTTTCTATACAATTACTTACTTTATGATTAGTTCCACATAACTATACATACAGGTAACTTATTTATTTTAATTTTATGGTGTGTTTGGTTGGAGGTAAAACTTTTGATGAAAAGTTTCGGGGGTAGAAGTTATCAAATTGGTAGAAAACGATGTGATATAATATGGGTAATGATGAAGAGTAAAGAAAATAAAGTTAAAATAGATAGGTTAGTTATATAAATAGTTGTGTAGAAATGATTGAAAATAGGGTAGTTTGTATAGAAAAATGTAAAAAAATAATTAAAAAATAGAGTAGTTATGGAGAGTGAAAAGTTTTGGGTTGAAAAGTTTTAGTTGATATATTTTGGCCCCAAACAAACACACCCTTATTCTGTTTACTTTTTATTATCACCTTTATCATATGACATCAATTTCTTCCATTTGAAGATCTTTTACGCTAAAAATTTTAATAAATTCTCAAACATACCCTTAACCTGAATCTATTTATAACACATTTACAAAACATTAACTATATTTTATTATAACCCATTTATCTTACTGGATTGTTGGTTGTTAATAAGTTCAAAGCAATCTAATTTAAGAGGTTGTTTAGCAACGCGAAAACTTGTTTAATTAAAATTTTTCAATACAAAACTTTTTTAATATGTATAACTACCCTATTTTTAATTATTTTTTGTATATTTTTATATAATTATCTTACTTTTTAATCATTTCTACACAACTATATATATTTTATTTTAAAATCCAAAGAAATAAAATATATAAATTATTTAAATTGGTCAATTACTAGTTGACGTGTTAATTGAAAACCCTCGTCCTATAACCCATTTATTTGCATAAATAATTGGCGAATCGAAACTTCTTTAGCTTAGATACTTAATCCTAAACTGTTAATAAATGAGTTGGACAAACAAGTTTATAAGTCATCCCGAATCTGCTGACATCTTTATATACAACTTTCTCACCTATTTTAATTTTATCGAGTACTCCTAATAATTATTCGTATAATATAGCATCATTTTCTGATTTTTTTTTTCAAAACTTTCTCCCTTTCTACTATTACTTTTCCATCCTTCCAAATACGCCATAATTTTTACATTGTAAAAATACACCATGATAATTTTTTTTAACTGTAATACACCATGATATTTTAGTATTCTGGTTTTGTCCCCACCCTCCCAATGGAAAAGCTATAAATACCACTGGGATACTCCAGGGGCCACGCCGCGACAAGTACCTGTTACCATTTCCTTCCTCCCTTTGGGTACCTCTTGCGGATGGCAAGCCAATTATCTTCTTGCCTTCTTTCTTCTACTCCTGCTATGCCTGCTGCGGGCGAGCAAGAGGATGTGAAACGCCATACAGCTGACTTTCACCCCAGCGTCTGGGGGGATTACTTCCTCAACGTCTCGCAAGACACCCATGTAAGAGTGTAAGACAATGGGAGTTTATTTCCTTTTTTTCTTTTTTCTGTGTGAACAGGGTCGTCATCGTGCTCAAGAGTCATGAGCTTACATCCATGTGAGAGCCGATGGGATGGAAATTGAATGTGCTTGGATATAACTCTAACACGACACTGAATGGATCGATTTTGGCCAAATCAGTTTAAGAAAGCCAGTTAGCGATGTGAAACTTAGGCATGCCCACATTAAAATGCGCAGAACCAATGAAGTGTATTTCTTCTCTCTCTCTCTGAAAAATTATTGTGTGTGGTATGGATTCAGAAGTTGAATGCGTGGACTAAAAGGTTTGAAGAACTGAAGGAAGAAGTGAAGAGTTTGATGGGCGACGTCAAGGATTCAGAGCAAGAAATTGAACTGATAAATGACCTCCAGCGACTCGGGGTTGCATATCAGTTTGAAAAGGAGATAGAAGAGGCCTTGCAGCGCATCTATGTTTCATATTCAAGCATTGGTTACAATGATCTGTCGATTGTCGCTCTAAGATTTAGACTACTGAGGCAAGAAGGATATGACGCGTCGCCTGGTGAGTCCCTTAAATTTCCAATCCTGAACAATGTTTTGCTCATATATTTCTTTCTTTCTTATGAACTACAAGAGATGTAGTTGAAGACAGCTAATTTTTTGGCCTCAAGTAAAGAAAATTTAGTCGCGTATAAATGGATTTGACTACAATTGATTTTTGCCTGTAAAAGAAAATATAGTTGCTTTAGAAGGATGGAATATGGCTGAGGAGACGTTTGGTAAACGCTCACCGTGGGAACCACGAGAATTCGGTGGGAAAGCGGCTGTGCGTGCGTACGGCTCCCCCTAATATTTTATTTTTTTAATGAGGTGCAGCTTTTGTGTCAAATGCAGCGAAAATTAATGTTTGATATATGTCACTTACCTTTCAGTATCTATAGAAATCATTGCTCATTTATCTTTCACAATGGCAATGGCAATATAAGTCAATAATTCGTACCATGGCCTGTTTGAAATCTGAATAGATGTGTTTATCAAGTTCAAGGATGATAATGGCCACTTCAACAAAAGCTTAAGCAGTGACGCAAGGGGAATGTTGAGCTTATACGAAGCAGCTTATCTCGGTACACATGGAGAAGACATACTAGATGAAGCCATCGCATTCACAAGCGAACATCTAAAGGCCTCCATGCCCCACCTGGATCATCATCTGGCCAGACAGGTGGAACGCGCCCTTGAGCTGCCCTTGTGGAAACGGATAAAGAGGATAGAAATCAGGGACTACATTTCAGTTTACGAAGATGACGTGTCTCGAAACAATTTGCTAGTTGAGCTTGCCAAGCTGGATTTCAACATCCTCCAATCGTTGCACCAGAAGGAACTTAGGCAAATCTCAAAGTAAGAGTAGCATTGTTTCGTAATTTCAGCGAGAGTTGCATTGTCCCTTGTTTTGGTAATTGCCTAATGGATTTACCATGGGTATCCTAAAATGGAAAAGGCAATATTTTATTTTTTAACCGATAAGGCAAGATAAGTTTCAAATGAAAAAATACTTTGTTTGATTAGGATAAAGTAGGTTTCAAGGCCTAAACAACTATAACCAACTTAAATTAGTAATATATATTCAACATTTTTTTTGTAAAATATATTATATCTTTGAAAATATATAATATATTTTTTAAAATATAGAAACTTGTTTAATTCATCTATTATTTAGTATATCTAATTAATGAATTTTAAAACTATATATTATTATATTGATTATAAGTTTTTAAGTAAAAATTATATTAGAATATAATTTTCAAATATAATATGAAAACTAATGTAAATAACTTGTTATAAAAAAATTTTAGAAAAACTAATTTAGAACTGAAATCGGAATTGATATAAACTAAAATAAGATAAGCTAGGAGTAGAATATAAAAAAAAAAAAAAAAAAAAGACAAGGCAGGATTTTTGTTGAAAATTATGTAAGAACAATTATGCAAGTTATTAGCTTTTTCCTCGACATGACTTTCCAAACAAACGGCGTGCATGTTTGTTTCTTTGGTTAGGTGGTGGCAGGGCATCGACGTAGCCAAGAAACTGCATTATGCAAGAGATCGGGTGGCGGAGCTTTATCTTTGGATACTTGCCATCTACTTCGAGCCAAAATACTCCCGAGCAAGATTGATCATGACCAAAATGATTGGTCTCTTTTCTCTAATTGATGACACTTATGATGCGTATGGTACATTAGAGGAACTAGAGCCATTCACGAACATCATTCAAAGGTTTTCATTGTGTTCTCCTCAGCGAATTAATGGCAGCAAATTAAAAGGATTGAACTGATGGAATGTGAAAACAGGTGGGATGTAGGAGCCAAGAATCGACTGCCAGGCTACATGCAGGTGCTGTTTCAGGCGATTCTGGATACCATGGACGAAATAGCAGGACTGCTGACACCAGAGGAGAGATCCTACCGCATTCACTACTTGAGAGAATCTGTATGATAAATCACAGCTTAATTCATCTTAACTTACTTCCAAATAAGTTAATTGTGCTAGCTTAGATTAAAAGTTTGTATATGTGTGCGTTGCAGTTGAAAGCAATGACAAAAGGCTACTTCACCGAGCAATTATGGTTCAGCAGTGGCTATGTACCCCCTTTAGATGAGTACTTGCGCACTGCTTTAATCACCTGCGGCTACTATGCCCTCACCATATGTTCCTTGGGTGGCATGGGCGAGCTAGCCACAAAAGAGGCCTTTGAGTGGGCCATGCAGTTTCCCAAAATAGTTAAGGCTTCCAGCGTGGTTAATCGAATGTTGGATGACATACAATCAAGAGAGGTAATTAATTTATGGCCAAATGTGCTTCCAAATATTATAGAGAATTAAGAAGAATTTATTGGATTTTTCTCCTAATTACTTGGTATTATTTTTTTGGAGGATTAGTTCGAGCAAAAGAGGGGCCACGTTGCATCAGGCATCGACTGCTACGTGAAAGATTACGGGGTGTCGGAGGAGGAAGCGTGCAACATATTCAGAGAAATGGTGACGGCGGCATGGAAAGACATTAATGAGGAGTGGCTCAAGTCGTCGACTGATGTCCCGAAAGCCGTCCTGATCCGTCCTATCTATCTCGCATGCGTGATGGAGGTCTTGTTTATGTACGCGGACGAGTACACCCACTCCACCGGTGAGACCAAGGCCAAAATCACTGCAGTGCTCGTGCAACCCATCCCACTTTAATTAAAGGATGGAGTCGTGCTCCATGCCGCTTTTTCTTTTTTCTTTTTTTCGGTTAATCTAAATGCAGGGGGCAGGTGTGTAGTCCTCCTTGTTTGGTTGGGAGCTGGTAGTCTCCCCGTTGATATTTGGGAGCTTGTTGTCTCCCTTTGAAAATATTATTAGAATCGTTCTAGAATTTTGAATGTAATATGAGTTGAGATATGTTGGAAATATACTCCATCAAAAACAAAAAAAAAATATAGCAGTAAAATAATGGCACATACATACAATCATATAATCGATGTGCTAGGGTACATTGGGTTGAACTCTAGTTATGGTAAACAGCGATTAAATATGACTTATTTTGATAAGGTAATACAAATCCACTTAATTTATGCGTCTAAATCAAACGTGTGCGGTGTGCATAACCCTCATCTGAAAATATAAAACCAATATTTCATAATATATATATATGAGATCCGATCCTGTGCAGTCCGCTGTAAAATGGACCCTACACATATTAGATTGTAATGAAACTTTATACACTCATTTATCTATATATAAATCATACTTTAGACGGTTTAGATATTGAAAAAATCACTTTAAACTTGATATTTACATTAAACTATTTTATTACGTTGATTTTGCACCATTTTAAGATGGGGACCACACACATGTTGGATTTGGATGAAAATCAGTATGCTAATAAAGTGAACAATTTTAAATACAATGGGTGGGGTGGATTTTCTATTTATGATCAAGTGGGGCCTACAGTGCATGGACTGCACCGTGCAGTCACATGCACTGGATTATTTCCCTATATATATATATATATAACCATTATAATACAATAGATGCCTTTCAAAAAATTATGATACAATAGTATAGTTTATGTGTTGTAATCACTATAATATTTAAAGTGCTTTGATACAGTGCACCCGGATATACTTAGCCTTGGTTTATTTGGGTGCAAAAATTCATTTTTAATATTTTTAAAAAGTTTTTCTATAAAACTGTAATTATAAATGTATTTAACATATGTATCAATTTTTACCATATTTAGATATTTAGATATTTTTGGATTCTTTAAAATCAGCGGCAATTTCTTAATTCATAAATTACAAAAATGTCACTGGATTTAAAAGTTTTAAAACAAATATATACAAATATCTAAAATTTGATATACATATTACATACATTTAGATTAATAATTCCATAAAAAAATGTTTGAAAATATAAAAATTAGATTAAATACACCAAGGTGCGTTGAAGCTAAGTGCGCCCAAGTGCATTTACTCATTCCCGATATCTAAATTGCGTGAAACATCAATCCCATGTGAATGAATGATTTTATAAAAGATTATAATAAAATATTCTACTTTTTAACAAACGTTGCCCCCATGAGATTTTAATTAATTAATCTTGAATTTCCATACGCTAGGTTGAATTTTTTTTATTAAATTTGCCAGGTTGAATTTTGATCTCACCAACAATGTGGATTCTATTTCATTAATGATGCATATTAGAGTGCAATATTGTGCACCCTAGTGTGTCCTTTGCATAATTACGCATACATATCCACTCATTATAAGAAATATGATTTTAGTCTCAAGAAATATAATTTTCTTTATCTAATTTTTGATGCAAAAAGTTAAAGTTTATTGCTATAAATGCAATTTCGTTGTAAATGATCTGTGATGTATATTCGCTTGCAGTAAAATTATTTACTTGATTATAAATACTTTGTAATATATATGCTTTAGCAACCACATTTCGTTTGGTACAAAAAAACTAAAAGTTCATTGCATTTGTAAATAATCAAGCTTTTATTTATATGCAATCACGTATGGTGGTTGGGAGCTTTATCTCCTTAAGTATGGTCTTGGTTTCAAAACCTCATAGGGGTTATGTTTTCTTATTTAATTGTTATTGTCTCTCTTTGAAAATTTTATAAGAATTGTCTTAGTGTTTGATTGTAATATGAATTGAAATATTGTGTAAAATCTACACAAATCAAAAAAAAAAAAAAAAAGTTTTGTCTATATGCAACCATGTATTCATTGTATATAATGGAAATACATTTTTGCTTGCTAATACCAGTTTTTCCCGGTAAATAGTGGTGGCTGCGAAAGAGTTTTCTTGTTATAAAAACGAAAAAAATTTCTTGTAGCGACTAGTCATCAAATTTAAGAAAATCATGGAATATCAACCATTAATTAAACAAATGACTACGAATGAATACAAAATCACTTAAATTCAATGGGTTTAACATTTACTTCTCTTAAGGACCATGGCAGTTGTTGTTTCGTTAATGATAGAAATATTTTTGCAAACAAAGTTTTGAAGAGATATACTATTGTAAAATCCATCTCTCAGATGAATTGCGAAAACACAAGACCATGAAATGGTACATATGATTACATAAGTAACTCTTTTGCAAATATACAGTCTCTCTTCCATATAATGCACTCATCAAAAAGTGTGGCTTCTTGTTTGTCCAGTTCACGACAGCTGGAATCGAAATAGAGAAATGGATTAGGACTGGGCATGGATTGTCTTATAAAGACAGTACATGGCCCTGATTTGTCTACATCAGCCAAGGCTCCATTCACTGCCCTTGAAATTTACTTACGCCTTCCACCGATGTAGGCAAGCCATGACCTCTTGCTAATGTGGACAAACTAGAAGGAGGTTCATTTTTCTTACTGTAGTCAAAGACCTACTAGCCTAGTTCATCAAATGCATGAATACACTTAGATTAACAGTTTTATAAAAAAAAATTCAAAAATGAATACAAAATGAATTTTACACCCGGTTATACTAAAGTTTCATATATGTAGCTTAACTTTCAATATCCGTAGAAATGATTGCTCGTTAATCTTTATCAATAGCAATATAAATCGTTAATTCATACCATGGCCTACTGGAAACCAAAATAGACCTGCTGGAAACCTGAATAGATATATCTATAACTAATTAGTCGCTATAAGTCCTCCACAACAGGCTTTTATGATTATTTTTAAAAAATTTCATGATTTTTAGTGACAGTTTGTGTCATTACAAGCTTATTTTTAGCAATATTTGTTGTATTATTATCATTAAAAACTGGATTTTTAATGACATAAACTATTTTTGTCAAAAAAAATAAAGTTTTAGTAATAAAAAAGTTATGTGTCGCCAAAAGTCCGTTACCAAATGTTAGTTTTCTTAATACAAGTATAATGTTAAGCTTATAAGAAGCAAATGTAGAAGACATACTAGAGAAGCCGTTGTCAAAAATTATAATTATAGATGGGAATAGTACGATTAAGTGTAAGTTCTTGGCTCTCGAGTCTCACCACTTTCTCTAATAATAGCAGTAGATGACGATGAATGAGTAACCACAAGTAATTGTGTGTGAAAGGTACACAAATCCCAAGTTTAAATAAAAATTTTCTTGCATAACTCTAGAAATAAAATCAACCATTTTAATTGAAACTGTGATGCGCTGTTAACTTAATCCAAAAACTACCCTGTGTAAGCATAAGGACGAAGGACAGCAGCCGACGCTCATGAAAGTCGTTCCGTCCCGCGCACAACGTACCCCAGTTCGACAGATCCTATCCACGACGATGCCATCTTCGATTTCGAACTTCATTCCAACAGTTCCTCCATACGGTTTTCGTTCTCTAGAAGAGATGGCCATATCGAGCTTTTCTCCAATGCAATCGATATTTTGTCGGCTTTTTATGGACACTGCCATTGCTCCTCAAGGTGAGGAAGATGTCACTGTCGGTGCCCAATAAGATGCGGTGACTTCCATCCTCGATTAGATCTTTAAGATTTCTCCATGCCTGAGACCGTTTCACCTGGTCGTTAGCTTCCCTTACTGCCCCGACGTTGTGCGTCCTTCGATCATGCCCCTGCTAAAACGTGTATAATTTCCTAAACAAGGCTAACATTGGCACTGCCCATAATGAAGGATCAATCTCCGCTCGAAAATTCCTCCATGGAGTTCGGCTTTCCTACGATCATTTCCTACGCCACGTCCGACGCCCTCCATCTCTAAGAAAAAGACTGCAGGCTCTGCCCACACCGAGAATCCAAAATTCGCCGCTCATCTCCATGAATATTTATAAGGCAACAGGCTTCATGACAAGTTCCACTAATCCTAGGCCCAGGCCCACCGAAATATCACTTGGCTTCGGATCAATGTTTCTCTCGATCAACGTATTGGAAATTTGCAATCGTATTATGGTATTTGGCTACATTTTTCAATCACTTTTTTGTGTAATATAATATTTAATATTACAATTAAGCTCATTCGCATGGAGATAACAAGCTCCTTTAATTCTTAAGGAAGATAATTAGCTCCCATATATCTATAAGTAACAACAAGCTCCTACTTATTTATACGGAAGATTAAACTTCCATCACAAGCCAAACTCTCATGGTAGGAGTTAAACACAAAATGCCTGGAGACCAACACGGATGGCGCCTAGTTGGTTTTTGTTTGCACTATTTGTTTGAACTAGGATGTCAGTCTCGTCGAGTAAGGTCAATTGAGGCACTTGGATGTTAGTTTAGTCGGTGTTATGGATGCTAACACTCCATGCTACGGAATATATTGCAGACTGTTTAAAATTGTTGGTGTTCGGTGCATTAGGTGAGGAATTAGTTTTGATCTGTTGGGAGCGGGATAAAACTGACACGAAATTGTTGCAAGTTATGTCAAAAATAGGGAAAATAGCTCTTTTCAAGTAAATTTCTTATTGTGTTTTAAGTTACTCTTTCGAAGCCTTTTTCCAGATTCGATGCAAAACTGATATGATTTGTTTTATTGTTGATATGATATTTTTTTGGATAACATAGTTGATATGATATTACATATTAAAACATTGACTAATATTCCGAAAGATCCAGACTTTGAGAAAAACGGTAGGACAAATCTTTGATATTGCCTGATGATAGATGTCATCTCTGATGATTTTCACTCTGATCATTTTTTTTTTTTTTTTTTCCCTTCGGTTTAACTCATAGTCTACTAACGTAGCCATCTCATCTCATCTATTTAAAATTTTAAATACGAGGTATGATTTTCCCTCGCGCCCTGGCGTGCCGTGCATTCACGATTTCATGAAGCATTTTATTAATTTCAGTTTTTGATGAAATTTCTTAATTTAATTAACATTAACCATGTTATAAGCTAATAGTTCTCCGTAGTGCAAATCAGAAATAAAATGTGGTGGAATAAATAAACAAAGATGGACTTGAATGGATGATCACTAGATAAAGTAATTTAGATGATCGCACTCAAGTCAAAGTTGTCACCAACACACGGTTTTACCCTGGTCAAGTCTACCGTAGGGCATCCCCTTTTTGCGTGTGCTGCGTCTCCACCTTACAAAAACTGGCACCGGCCAACACATCAAGAAAAACATTTTATTAGTGTCAACAAAATCTGCTATACATGATTGAAAATTAACCCCTTATATAAATGTATAATAAAAATAACTCGTGTTAAGTAGTATCAAGCAGAGCTGAATGTATTTGACTGCAATGTCAGACGTTATAATATATATAAATACCAATACAAAAAAAACTTATACTGTGTACTGCATGCATCTCCATCTCCATCTCCCAAAAGCTACCACTGGCCAAATTAATTCACTTCATTTTGGATAAGAAGATTGGATTAATTCTTTCAGTTAAATCTGATTGTGGTCATTTTTGCATAATTAGATCGGACAATATAGTGTAAGATTTTCTCCGAGTGTATGGACAATCAACTGGAGCACATAAATCCCACACGCTTCAAGCCTGATTTACTTTCAACCCAAGATTTGTTTCCACGTATTCGCGAAGGTGTGTACGTGGCTTCTTAATACAACCCGGCAACTAACCAGTTCAAAAAAACAACCAAACAATTGTCGTTGTGTATACGTGGCTTTTGACATATTATTTCTGCACCCACATACAATTACTTGTCGCTTGCCTCAAAAAAGCAACGACAAGTGACAACTATAGTGGGTTCAAGTTCAGAGGTATGGGATTCGAACCTTGTTGAGAAGAAATTGTCTCTAGCTATAGATAGTGTTTGTCTACCATTGGTTATGATTGAGTTATAAGAGATATAACAGATTAACAAAAAGTATTAAAAGTGGAAAAATAAAAATCAATTATTTGAAGTTAAATAATTAATTGCATCCAAAATTTATTTAATATAACCACATACATATTACATTACATTAAGTAAGATTTATTGTATTGAGCTTGAATTTGTCGCATCATATGTGAATATGTACACCAATCCTGTGTAATTAATTTCAAACATGCCATAAAATATTTGAGTGCAATATCCATTTTATAAGCTATACGGTTTGATTTAAAGTTCTTAATTTTCATGGAGTAATTTATGATCGCAAATAACAAAGTGTAAAGCTGGAACGGGGCTTTAATGTGCATTTGCCAATTTTCTCCGGGGCGTCAAACTTTTTTGCAGAGTTGTGAAATTGGAGGATGTTTCAATGCAACCAAACTTCTATATTTTAATATTTTTTATAAAAAAATTTAATCTAAGTATATTTAATCTATAAACTAAGTTTTACCGTATTTGAAAATATATATTTTAATTTTCAAAAATAGGGTGGTTTTAGTATTTTTTAATGACTAAAATACCTTTATTTTCAAAAATAAAAAATATATGCACAAATTTTCAAAAAATAATAAAACTTAATATATAATTTAAATATACATAGATTAAGAATTTTATAAAAAAAATTTAAAAATATTAAAAAATAAAATTTCTAACCGGATGCATTTAAATTTTAATGCATAGGTAGTATTGAAACAAAACCCTCGTAAACTCGGGGGTAAAATGAGAAAAATGCATTTCAAAATAGTAAGAGAATGATCCAGACGACACTACTGTTGCTGCGTGATAAACGCTTAGAAGCCCGCATGTCCATCTAAAGTCAAAACCAGATTTCCACGCCAAGTTGCCTATATAAGGAGAGCATTGCCTGTTGAACTCCCACTCATTCAAGGGTTTTGAGCACCTCCGGCGAATAGAGCTTTTGATACGATAAAAGGTATTTCTAAGCTTTTTTTTTATTGTAGTATTATACATTACATGTCAATATATTTTACAATTAAATTCTGAGACAATTTTTATAATATTCAAATAGTGAGGCTACAAGCTCCCAATCGTCAAGGGAACCACTGGGTTTTAAACCTGAATTACTTTCCTTAGAGGACAGTCCTCTACAACCTATGCTAGTCGAAGTGGTCTAAGCTCTCTCTTTTGATTCTGCCTTTCCTCGGCGAATGTGGGAATCTGAGCAATAAAAAGTGATCACTGAGAAGAAATGGGACAGCCCAATATATATCGAAATTCCGGCTCCTTCGCATCCGAGCCTTTGCACCAGAGCGTGGATTCATTAGGATAGGATTCACCAGATCAGACGCGTTGGTTTTCTTGGTGAAGTCGTTACCAATTTATAAATCCTAACTGAGAATGAGTCGGCAGGATGAGTTTTTTATTTTTCTATCGAAAAAAAATTGGGAATGAATTTTTTTTATTTTACTTTTCTTTTTGTCTATATTATATACATGCAGGGTAATGGCTGCACTCATACTGTCAAACAAAAAGGCTCGTTCGGTCACCAACTTCCTACTGGAGACATCAGCTGCAGCTTACACCAGGGCGGAGGATGTGCTGCGCGGGATGTTAGGAAGAATCGGGAGCCAAGAAAAATCCATGCGTTTGGATGATGATGATGATGATGGCGGTATGATGGGTGTCCCTTCTAACCTTGCAATCGTAACAGGTAGAGCTATAGGATCTAGCGAAGGCGGCGGGAATATTGTAACTAGTAAGAAGACATGAAGAAAAATAGTTCGTCAGTGGAGAAGGTTCATGCGAAGAAAGTATTAATAATTTAATATACATTATCTGAAAGTTTTTTTTATTTCATATAATTCTTTTTAGCTCCTCAATTGATGAAGAGCATGTAATTAATTTGATACAAGAAATTCCAAAGCACCGAAACCATGCAAAACTTGAAACACGTACTGAAGCACTAAATTTTCCTGTATTCTACTTACTTTTTTTGGACTACCATCATCCCAAATTGTGCATGTCATTCAAGGCAAACCACGCATCGAACTAAATCAATAATAATAATAATAATAATAAATAAAATAAAATCTGACTGCCCATACCAAAAGAAGTTTCAGATAGGTTTAGGTTGGATCCGGAAATTAATTTATTGAGGACCCATCGAAAATACAAGTCAACAAACGAGCAGCAGGCACGAACATGTGCATATTATGACTGCAAAATTCAAGCTCGAAGGTTGTCTGCAGAAAATTCGTGTTGAAGGCGACACGGCTTGGCTTCTGTGCAACACACTGAATTAAAGATGAGTTGACTTTCTGCAACCCCAGCCCCAGCCCAAAAGAAGTCTGATGCATCAGTCCAATGCCATTAGTTTGGTGTGAGGTGCAGGCGTGCAGCTCGAAAGTCCAAAAGTTACTTGGCTTACTTTCCTTTTTCATTGACCCCATGTCACTACGTACAAGAAAATTAACATTTTATAACATACTTTTGACCATGCTTAGCTTAATATTTTTTATAAAAAACCTGTATTTAATAACAAAAAAAATTATTGCTGCAAAAAATTAGCCTTTGGTGATAATAATATAGCAAAGATTGCAAAAAACAACTTTTACTCATAAAAATTGTCACCTAAAAACTATCATTCATCAACCCGTTTAGTAACTTATTTAACTCATTTAACCTATTTAATTTATTTAACTCGTTTACCTAATAAAGTCTAATATATAAATAAAGGGTTATTCCCAAATAAACGTACTATGTTTGACCTTAATTCTAAATATACTCATTACGTTTTCAAAATCTAAAATATACCCATTATATTTGCATTTAATCTCAAAAATGCACATTCTGGGGGTGTTTGGTAATGATAAAAACTTTCCACCTAAAACTTTTCAATTTAAAACTTTTCATTCTGTACAACTCTTCTATTTTTTAATTATTTTTTTACATCTTCCAACACAAACAACCCTACTTTTCAATCATTTCTACACAATTACCTATACAACTAACCTATCTATTTTAACTTTATCCTCTTTACTCCTCATCATTACTCCTATCATATCACATCATTTGACAACTTTTATTCTTCAAAACTTTTCACCAAAAGTTTTATTCATTCCCAAACACACCCTCTATCAAAAACTGTCAGTTAAATTTTTTTAAATACCCAATATAACCCTATTGTAAAACAAAAAATAATAAAATGAATAAAATAAAAACGAAATTAATGTGCTTTAAATTTAGAATTCATGTGCAATTACGACGTTAGTAAGTTACAGCATTCAATTTTTTTTAATTTTGTCTTAAAAATAATTCATAAATAAATGTTAACTCTTTGATTATTTTTCCTTGTTAAGTCTTTCTCCCGTCTCTTACTTTTATTTAAAAATAATCCATAAATAAATGTTAACTCTTTGATTATTTTTCCTTGTTAAGTCTTTCTCCCGTCTCTTACTTTTATTTTCTTGCTACTACTCTAATATCATTTTTCATTGCTGCCATATTTCCACTTTTTTCTTTGCCAAAAATATCCTACGACCTCTCCTCGCGTGACAATTATTTGCTGAAATTCAGCTTTTAAATTGTTTGCTACATAATTTATTAACGAGACTTCAATTCATTCATTAAATGGGTTATAAATAAATTAGAATTAAAAATTTTAAACGAATTAATAAATAAATTAGAGTTAAAATATTTTAATTAAATTAAAATTAGCGTTAGACTCAAGCTGACGTGATAAGCCAGCCACGTGACCAACTGGTAAAACGTCAGCTTTCACGCAATTATGCTTCATGGGAGGCATCGGGCACCGCCCACGAGAAACAAGAGTCGAACACGGACGTTCCTCATTTTCCAAGGTCAACATTCTCTTCTCTTGTTCTGACCTGTGAAGTTGTTGCCGTTACAAACCAGAAAGCCGTTCGTTCGGTACCCACTTCATTCATGGGTAACTTCCGAGTGCGTCGTCGGTCGTGTTTTCCAGGGTCAAATCACATTTCCGCAGTCGACTACTGAGCAACTGTTTGACATGTGCTGCAACGATTTCCACCTTCCAGAAACTGGCACCGGCCAATTAAATTAATTCACTTAATTTTGAATTAGAACTTAGAAGATTGAATCGATTCTCTCCATTGAACTGATTGGACCCATTTTCGCATATTCAGGACCGTTGCTATATATGATGCCCTTTCTTAGATTGGATCAATTCCATAAAATATTACTATAGCAAATTAATTTCCTTAAATGAAGCAAATAATTTGATTATATATAACATGAATTTGACTGCATACAATGCAATTTTAATTGCATAAAATTTACTTTGTATAATATTATATGCAACTAAATTAAATTTGGCTGCATATAATACTATATATCTTTTTGGCTGCAGACGTTGTTAAGAGTTGAGTGTAAGTATTTCTTAAGTTGGCTATGTTTAGGATTATTTGCAGCCAAACTTGGATTTTATTATAAATGTATAATTATATATAAGAAATATTTTTAAGTGTATAATGTGGAATACTCTTCGAATACGTGGACGGTGGACAATCAACTGGAGAACATATATCCAAACTCTCCAAGCCTGACTTATTTTCAATTCATGATCCGTCGTCATGCGTTAGTGAAGGGGTGTACCGTTTACGCGGCAAGTAACCAGCGTGAAAAAAACCAAAACAATTGTCGTCCTGTGTACGTGCTTTTTGACCCGTTATTTGCGCACCAACCCGCGATTACATATCGTGAGCCTCATAAAAAGCAATGAGAAGCCACGCCCCCATTGAATTATGTATCCCAGTCCTATGCAATTAATTTATTACATGCCTGGGAATATTTGGGTGCAATTTATCCATTTTATAAACCATATGGTTTAATTTAAAGTACCTAATTATTTGCATGCACGAGCTAATTTACGATTATGAATAATTCAGCATACAGCTGGAATTCCTCCGGGGCCGTAGGATTTATGGCAGAGTTGCAATTTTTTATCCCCCCAATCCAATGCAGAGTTGCATTAGAGGAATGACTCGTGGGAAAAAATGAGAAAAATGCGTTTGCAAAACCGTAAGAGGTTGACCCTTTTGACAACTGCCACGTGATAAATGCTAATTAGAATTAAGTCGTACGTCCATTTGAAGTCAAAACTCAAAACCATGTTCCACGCCGAGCTTGCTTTATAGTCAGGGCTTTGCCAGGATCGAACCTCCACTTCATTCGAGGGATTCTAACTGCGTCAGTCGAATCAGGGCTTTTGATATCTTAAAAGGTATTTCTGAGCTCTTTTCTCTTTTAATTCTGTCTTTCCTCTGGGAATATTGGGAATTTGGGCGATGAAAAATGGTCATTGAGAAGAAGAGAGAAAGGCCAATGCCGAGATATAATTCCGGTTCCTTCACATTCGAGCCTTTTGCACATGCAGAGCGTGGATTAATTAGGATTGGGTGCACCAGATCAGATGGAGTTCATTTACTTGGCGAAATCATTACCAGTTTATAAATTCTAACGGGGAAAAACAGTGGTTTCTTGTTTTAATTTTTTTCTTGTCTGTATTAAATACATGCAGGGCGATGGCTGGACTTGTACTGCCGAACAAAATGGCTAGTTCCGTCACCGACTTCCTACGGAAGAAATCAGCTGCAGCATACTCCAGCGCGGAAGATGTGCTGCGCGGGATGTTCGGAAGAATCAGAAGCCAAGAAAAATCCATGTATTTGAATGATGGTGGTGGTGGTGATGGATTGGTGGGCATCTCTTCCAACCTTGCAATCGTTAGAGATAGATCTATAGGATCTAGCGAAGGCGGCGGGAATATTGTAACCAGTAAGCAGACATGAAGAAAGATGAAAGATCAAGTGCACGATTACAGGAAACAGCAACTTTTGTTCTGAAAGTTGTTTTTTATATCATATATTTTTTGGCTCCTCAATTTTTGAAAAGCATGCTAAGTACTTTTATACAAGGTCTCCATAATATTAATTCCAAACGACCCAAACCATGCAAAAGTACTTGAGACACATACCAAAATGCTAGATCTTTTTGTATTCTACTTATTTGGACTACCATGCATCATCCCCAGTTGCATACACATGTTATTCATGGCAAACTAGGAATACAATTAAATGCAATACAAATCTGGGACTGATCCAGTTAATTAATTTATTAAGACACCCATGCAAAATACAAGTCAACATACGAGCAGCAGGCACGAACATCTGCATATTATGACCGCAATTTCAAGCTTAAAGTTGAAGGTCGTCTGCAGAAAATGCGTGTTCAAGGCCGCACTGGTTGCTTTTCTGTCCGAAAACACTGGTAGGACTTCGAGGAAGGAAAACTAGACATTCGTGCGTTTGAAAAGTCATAAAAAATTTTAATGAAAATTTTTTAATATAAAAGATTTTTAAATGGGAAAAAATAATGTGATATAATATAAATAATGATGAGAAGTAAGAAAATAAAATTAAAATAAATTGATTAATTGTATGGATAATTATACAAAAATGATTGAAAAATAGAGTGTTTATATAGAAAAATTTAAAAAAAATAATTATAAAAAATAAAAAGCTTCAGATTATAAAATTTTGATTGGAAAACTTTTACATGCATTAAACCTTGCCATAGAAAGCGCTTTGATATTGTCCATCGTTCCCGGTAGTCTAATGTCATGAGTATGGCGCCGCTACAACTCTAAAGTCCAAATGTTAGCTAGGTAGCTTTCCTTTTTCATCTTGACTCCATGTGCATCTCAAGTTGAGAACCCTCAGCGCTGGGTCCGATGAAAGTTATTTACTCTGAATCCGAATCGCCGGTATGATGTATCTTATCCCATAAAATGAAATTCGAATCTAGTACTTAACAAATAAAAAACTACCACCTTATCACAATGAATACCATTCAAGAAAGAAGCAAGAGTGTGGCAACTCATGCGGCTACCCTACAATTGATCGTGGGTTTAAGTCCCTTAATAGGGCTTATGTCTATGTTGAAGTTTTATCTTTCGCATAAAAATATAGGTGAGAGCTTAGTCTCCCGTGAGTTTATGTGAAAGTTTATGGTCTACTAGATGAACATATTTTTTTTGTAATATCCAAATGTTTTATTATACGATGCCACTCAAAAAAGAAAGAAGCAAGAGTAGTACTCATTGGTAAAAAAAAAAAAAAAAAAAAGTGAACTTGTATGTATATATGAAAGTATTGACAATGTTCACGAACTGACAGTATCTAGTATTGAATAACAAACTATATTAGTTAGAATGTTCATTATAATATATAAGAGAAGTATTATTTAATATACTTATCAGTATAATGTGCTGTTTAGTAAACGCTATTGTTTTGAACTAATTTTCAAAAAAAAAAAAAAAAAAAAAGTTGGCCGAACTGTGTGTTTTTTAAGGGTGTTGTATATGCTTTTTTTTTTAATTGGCATTTTGTGTACCGTAACATCTTAATATTACACTTAAGCACGTTCACAAAGAAAGCAATAAGCTCCCACCTCAATAATACAAATAGAGCCCTCCGAACACCGAAGGCAACAGCTGACACTGTTGGATACCCTGACCAGGCGGGTCACTGTAAATTTTGCCACCACGCCTGACGACGCGTTGGCGCTGCATTTGCTTCTTGAATGGTTGTGGTCGAACACCCACCTTCGGCATTTTCCAGTGTCCACCATGAGTTTGGCGTGAGCTGCATCTCCAAAGTCCAAAAGTTAGCTAGCTAAGCTCCCGTTTTTCATCATGACCTGACGTTACTGCAAGAAAAATAACATTTTGTGAACGCTTTAAGCAACCCTTAATATCTTTTTTACAAAAAGATTTATTTAGCGATATAAATCATTATTGCCGCTAGCTTTAGCAACGATATTACAGTAGATTTTTCTGCATATAATCTAAAAAAATAACTTTTTAAGTGATAAATTCAAAAAAGCTTCACCAAAGTCTTTTATAATGAACTTATAATGACATTATAATATCAATTAATACATATAACGACAAAATTTCGTGTTTCTAGAAGTTATTTTCCTGCAGTGTTATATATATCTCGAGAATCCTTATCTTGGAACTAGTCCAGGTCGTTTACGCAGAATTTGAATGGTTCAAATGACGGCTTTACTTAGATTAGGCATGTCTAGATGATCTTATCTCATAAAATGGAATCCGGCCTGATGGCCTGGTGCCTATTCAATTAAAAACTGCCGTGTCATTATAATAGAAAAATCAAGATAATAATAATAAGAGTTATACAAATTCACGGAAAAGTCTAGCTAGGCCTAATTACGGATGAGACTTGAACTATAAAACTCGAGTTTACTTTAAGTTTAATTTTATAAAACTTAAAATTTAATCTTAACTCTAATCTTATATGTAAAATCTAAACTTTAGTTCTATTTGTGAAAATTGAGTTTGAGTTTAGTTTAGATTTGATAAATTTTCTTTTGATTTAAGAATGACAAATTTAAAATTTTATATGAAGAACAAATTACTTAAGCAATAATTATAATAATAATAATACATAATCTAATTACATTTTTAATAAATAATAATATGTAATACATTTCTAGTGAAAATTTAACTTTTGAAAGCAAGATAAAAGATAAAATTAATAAACTTAAAAAATAATATAAATATGAAGATATATATAAATAAAAATAATATAATTTATCTATAATATAGTTGCAACATAATAACATGTATACAAATAAAAATATATAAATATGAAAAAAATATTGGTATAAAAAAATATGACAAAAATATTGTTTAGATGTTTTATATAATATATTTTATATTAAATTTTAAAATAGAAAATCGGAATAAGATATGCTTGAATCCCAAATTTAATCTATTTTCAATTAAAATTCATATTTTAAAAAGACAAATTTAGACAAGGTGGAATTCTCAAGTTCAGTGAGTTATGCCAAACTACATATGACAGATGCTTCTTTAATGGAAGACATTAGCAGTGCTGTAACTTAGATAAGATATATCTAATTTGAGATTGACCATAACCTTATCTTATCTTCAAAAATTCATACTCTATTATATTGTAAGTTTTGCTTTAAAATATATAATCAAGATGATAATGATATAAATTTTGAAATATATAAAATTATACCTATTAAATAATAGATAATTAAAAAAGTATATATTTAAAGAATATGTTCAAAATATTTTAATATACCCGATAAAAACGCGTTGATTGCATAAAATTTACTATAGTAACGTCAAATTTAGCTGTTAATTCACCTGCATATAGCATTATATACAATAACTTCTTTTTGGCTACAAATATTATTAAGAGTTCACTGCAAGTATTTTAAGCTGGGATTATTTGTAGCCAAACTTATAATTTTATTATAATAGATATTTTAATGGGATGCTTCGAATTTTCTCGAGTACACTGTACACGGACCATCAATTGGAGGACATATAGCCTCACTCCCCGATCCCGACTTATTTTAAATCCATGATTCGTCTCCACGTGTGCGTGAAGGTGCGTACGTGGCTTGTTGATACAACTCGGCAACTAACCGGCGAAACAAAAATGTAATAAAACAATTGAGGTTGTGCTAACGCGGCTTTTTGACTTTGACAAGTTATTTCTGCGCACATGAGCCTCATAAAAAGCAACGAGCCCCCATTGAATTGGTTGCATTTTTTTTTATTCATTTATTTACTTACGACTCAACCCGAGTACAACCCGATTACATATCATATTATTCCTAGAAATAGAAGATAAAATTCCCTTGTCTAGACTGGAAACTTGAACTTCTAACACATTAGGCAGGACTCTTTACTAAGGCGGCGGGAGTACTGTAACCAGTAAGCGCTAAGCAGACGTGAAGAACGATGGCATGGAAGTGGTGAAAGATCAAGAGCATGATTGCAGGAAACAACAACTTTAGTTCTGACATATGTTTTCTAGCTCCTCAACTAATGAAGAGCATCTTAAGTAATTTGATACAAGGTCTCCATAATATTAATTCCAAAGGACCCAAACCATGATAAAGTACTAAAGCGCTATATCTCTTTGCATTCTACTTGGTTTTTTTTTGGATTACCATCATCCGAAGTTGCATGTATACGGTATTCATGGCAAACTGGAATACAATTAAATGCAAAGAAACTCGTACTGACCCGGACTAAAAACAGTTATCAGATAAGTGAATGGGGCGTTTTTTGTTTGAATTAAAGATGAGACTCCAAAGAAGGATGACTGACTAGACATTCATCATATAGAGAAAGTAATTCGAAGTCGCTGTTGCTGTTCAAGACACTCCGCGTGAGAAGACATTCATCAGCCCAACCTACAGGAAGACTGATGCATGAGTTCAATGTCATAAGTTTGGCGTGGGCTGCTTCTCCAAAGTCCAAAAGTCAGCTAGCGAGCTTCCGTTTTCATCATGACCCAATATGGACCTGGAGAACCCTCACTGTTGGATCCAATCCCAGTCATTTACGTAGAATCCGGACCCTGATACGATGGCTTTACTTAGGTTAGGCACCACAAAATGAAATCCGGCCTGATCGCGTGGTGCTCAACAAATTAAAACTGGCATTTGATCACAACGAAAAACATTCAAGAAAATAGCAAGAGCGGTAGCTATTCGGAAAAAAGTCTAGCTATAGTAGGCCGAACTGAACGCTGTATATGCTTCTTGAGTGGGAGTGATCAGGCACCGTTCATGAGAACTAGGAGTCAAACACGTACGTTCGGCATTTTCCAGGGGTCAGAATTTTTTTTTTTTTTTTTTAAATTAAAGAGTGGCAGTTACAAACCAGAAAGCAGTCCATGTGAATTAATTTAAAATGAAACCAGAGAGTACAGGATTTTCACACGACTAGCACTCTTTTGAGTAGCTAGTTCCAAGTTTCCGACTTCGAAGGTCAAGTGACGAAGGGCACCGCACCTTTTCTTAGAAATTAACTTGTTTACGTTATTCGCCACGACAGGCGTACCGTCGTGGTAAGATGAGCATAGGTTGCGGATTTGATTCACCACCCTGGTGAGGAAGGAGTGATTTTACAAAAACAGTCCTCCGGATTTGTGAGAGTTTTATAATTTTCCTCTGAGGGTTTCATACAAATTTTCTCTGATACAGGGGTTTGCAGAAACTTCCCTTCATGTTATGAAGACAGTGAATGTATCTGATTATAACATCAGTTGTCATGTTGCATTAAAATTCTAATTAAAAGAATTGTTTACGTTATTCAAATTAAAGTTGGACGAGGGCTTCGAATCCTTCGATATTTCAACTTCGCATCGTCTCTGGCCACCTGATCTTGTTGAGAAACCGAAATGTAATGTTTATAGCCTCTGTCCTTGGAAGGCGCTTGCGCAGATGTATATAATTCCATGGCCCGTTCCACGTGTCTGGCAAGATGAAGATGGCCGTAGGAAATGAGGGACTACGGTCGGTTGCTTGTGAAAGAAATGGCTTCATCCAATATGTCTTGCGTGCCGAGGAAAGCGGATTCATAGAAGCTAACACGCCCTTCACATCTCTATTCAGGCGCCCATTCTTAACCTTTGCAAATACATTTACATATAACAAAAGTAGGTATCATACAAAATTTTCTTGAGATTTTTTTTTTTCACTTACATAAATTCGTTGACCGCTTGAAATCACTCCGCAGGGTTAATAAGCTAAAGAATATGCAAACAAATTAAATTAAGTCAGGAATTACTCGCCGGGTGATACGTTATATCCTTAATTCTTGTCTTAACAGTCCAAATTAATCTTAAAGAAACAGTACTGAGGTCATCATAATCGACTTATCCGTTATCCTATGCCACGTAGATAGGATGCAAAATTAATGCTTCCTCAATCCGCTTTTTAAACTGATACGTAATGCCAAGTCGCTCCGATTCATTTATCACTTCAACTTCTTGCACTGAACCCTTGGCATTGCTCCTCAACGTCCGGACTTCTCCCGAATGAAGCTGGCCTAGGAGAAAAATTGTAAAAGAGACTTCTGTAGAAAGATGAAAGAGCTACGCCAGTCACAAACGAGAGAACTGGTGAAAAAATTGATTCCTCTTCATATGCATGAGTAGTTAATTATTTCTCATAAATCTGCACATACAATTTTTTTTTTTTTTTAATTTGGTTTTCGGAGTCTACTCAGCATCATTTTATTTCTTGGTCCTCACATTGTGCGCGCGCACAGACGTTGTTTATGATATTTCATGGAGCAACAAGCCCAACATAATGCCTACCATAAAAATCCATTGTTGCTACCAAAATAAAAAATAAAAAAACATGGCAATGTTTTATAAATAAAAGAAAACCTCGTTATTTGCCTTCGTCTTTCAAATCTTCAGTCCACAGATTGTAATAACAGCACAAATCTTTCGACTGAAAACAACAAATGTTTACCCATATCACCAAGCAAAAATTGTCATGTCAGGTGCTACCTCTTGCTAGCAAGATAGATCCCGGAAATGATAGCAATCCCAGTGGCAGCCGCTCCAATGGCCTTCAGGACAGTCATGGTAGGCCTACCCAAATTTGCGGGTGTTTCAAGAAGATCCTTCACCTACAGTTTATGAAACAGAGACGTCAAAATTGTAGTTAGTTGCAGGATGGTAAAAGGTGATAAATAAATCTGTTTAAGCTATTCCTACAAACACCTGGGCAATAGACAGGTTAAACATCAGCCGTGTTTGGGGGTTTTGATAACCTGGATGGGTTTTATTTTAGCGAAGATGTGCCACATTAAACTGTGCACATGCCTGAAATTCGCCAACCACACGTTGGCTAAGTTTCAGAGAATTCCACACTGGTGAGGCAACTATAGATGGCTTCAAAGATCACAGTTGATAGTCTGCACAGTCTGCAAATGATGTTGACTATAGAAAATTAAAGCTAAAAGAAGACATAGATAATCACCTCAACAGGCTGCTTCCAGTGCTTCTTAATTCCCTGTAAATGACCTTTACCAACAACAGCAACAACTGATGCATGTTCACTGGCAACTTTTAGTAGCGTAGATGACATGTACCTGAAATAGATGAATCGGCAAAAATAAAACTATGATAAGTTAGCTGAGAGAGCTCTCCCACCATCTACAGATTGTTAGTGCAACTCCACAAACTGTTTTGATGGCATTCAAAACTAGTAAATAATCCGGAAACAAAAGGCCAGTGAAACCCCAGTGAGTGTATAAAGGTTTCACTTGTTCCCTGGGAGACTGTTATCATTAGAGCTAGAATTTTCCATGAAATGTGTGTGTACTTTGCATGGGCTAATTAGGTGTAAAAGAAGCTTCTTCAAATGTAGTTGCATACACAAATCGAAAAAAAAAAAAAAATGTAGTCGCATTGAAATAACATGCATTCAAAGCAAGGAGTGAAATGGAGTACTAACAGATCCCGTTCATGTACAAGTGTTTCCATCAGGGTTGGGAACTCCTTGCTCATTTCTTGAATAACAAGAGTCAACATGTCCACATCATCCATTTCCTTCAACTGAAGAAAGTCATGAATAAGTTACAACAGCTATGAGCCCATGTAGCAAAATTACAAATGAACTGCAGAACAAATTTCATCCATACAGGAACAGTGGCATGTAATTACTTCACAGAACAAAATCAACTTTCTTCATCTGACACAGCCAAGACAACCAAAATTTATTCTTGCACAAATCAACCCCAAACATAACGACATGATTAAGGTGTTAAATTAACAAATGAACTATTTTTTGAGATAGACTAGAGAGCAGATCTAATGAGAGCACAAGAAGCAACAGACAAACATGAAGCTGTGCCATGACAAATTTGAAAGCAGATACAGCTCAAATGGAGTACTCCATACGCAATCCATATCACCTTTCATTTTCATATTGCATTTTTTTCCATGATTTTATTTTCACGGAAAGCACTAAATATTATCTAGAAAATGCTTTCCAAAAAAAATTAATACATAAAATAAGTATAAGACATCCAACTAGTCAGGTGAACTGGCGGAAATAAAATGATAACACTTGCAATGTTATTGTTCTGTAGTAGAAAACAAAGAATAACATAAAGGGTTACAATCCAATGCACTCAGGTGCGTTGTGCTTTCCATGCACACAGGTGTAAAACCCATTTTTAAAATTTTTTAAATAACATTGTTAACTTAGGTATATTTAATCCATATAAGATGTGAATATTTTTTTTATTTTTAAACATAAAAATTTGACATTTTAAAAGAAATATATATACATAACTCTAAAGTTGATAAAACTTAGTATATCGATTAAATACACCTAGATTAACAGTTCTATAAAAGAAATTCAAAAAAAATTGGGATTTCCACCCGAGTTCACTGGATCAAATCCCTAAATAAAATTAAAAGAAGGCAGAACACTCTCTTTTTGAAATTGTTTTGCGTCCTTTCTTCATCGAAAAGAAGGCAAAAAGGAAATATTAAGAGACATATCAGATGCAAAACTAAAACTAGACTACAGATTATGACATTACCATCTGTCAATCATCTATCATATTGTGTTTACTTAAATTTGGTAAAAGTCTATTGTTCTTTTTATCCTTTCACAGAAATGTATTATGCATATTGGAATTGCTTCTCCGGTGCAGTCTTCTGGTGACAGATTCAACAAAGAAAATTTCGACTTCAAAAATATGTCATGAAACCATTATGGAAGGTAAATCACAGCACTCCTATCCTATGCTCAATGCCATCCTTCAAAGAAACTATTTTTTAAAAAAAAATTAATAATAATAAAAACGAGGTAACCACCGAATAAGGAAATTACCATTTTGTTTAAATCCTCAGGGCTGGGTAAAAATATTGCTTGAAAGAGCATATAGTATAAAAATTTGATCTTGTGCCAAAGTGGCATTTTCCCCCATGTCCTCCTTAAGGTAATCTGCATGACATTAAGTTGTAAGAAACATACATCCAAAAATTGCGTCAGAAAATAGTCAGAAGTTGTTATCATTCTGAAGCATGAAACTCATTATTGATTAGGTGACCCAGAGTACTCTGTCACTCAAATATTATCAGAAAGTGACAGAAGTTTTTAACAAAACATTTTGAACTCTGCAACTTTTGACGCTAGCAGCTAGAACAAGATGCATGGTTCTGTGGAAGTGAAGTCATTTGCTGGATAAAAAATGTTTCTCTCAAAAGGAAAAAGAAATAATAAAGCTTACTTGGACAGGTCGATCACCCAGTACAACCTTAGCACCATAGCTCCTTGCTTCTTCAAATGCTACACGAAACTCAGAACCAGGGAGAACTTCAAGTTTACCGGCAACCTAAAAGGAAAACACGAAATGTTAGCAATATTAGGAATCAAAGGAAGAACTGGAACAAAATAGGAAAATTCTGTGCAAAAGAAGAAGGAATTATATGTATTTGGAAATTGGAAGTCTTAAGAGACTTAAAAAGTTTTTCATGATTAAAAACCAATCACAGTAAGCAAAGGACCAATAAAATACATGCCTTAGCAAGAAACCAGCTGTACAGAATACCGAAAGGATTCATTTTCTTTTTCCTCCACATATCTATCATGTCCTTCACAGTTGGAATCTGCCTAGCAAATGGACAAATTAAGAAATGATAACAGGATACTTCAAAAAAAATGATGACAGGAATAATACAGTTAAGAAAGGAGGCACAAATTTGAATCTTCACAATAAAGGTGGAGAAAGGATTATTTCCAGAATGGGAAAAAACAGCATTCATTTCAGATAGATAGAGAGACAGACGGGCCGACGGGCAGTCAGAGAGAGGATCCACATACCTGTAGATTATGGGGAGTCAAAATAGCCACTCGACCTGAACACAGTTCAAGGAATACAACCTACAATAAATGGTTTAAACGCAAATGCAGATTATTTCATTTTCAAATTTAGGATTAAAATACAGCAAGAACAAACTGTAAAGAAAAAGAAAGAAGTAGGAGTAGGGCAGGAAGAACAACATCTTAACAGCAGGCAGCTAACCTGCAAACTGATCCATCCATCAATCAAGTGTTTCGTGAGTTTCAAAAGGGAAGCACCTGCGGTTTGAAGTGGCGAACAACAGCTTGAACCTCCCTGCAGGATTCCTGAAATCACATTGACAAATATAAGCAAAATGAGATGTTCCTGCAAAATACTAGCAGCTCACTGCTCACCAGATAAAGTGGATGGTCTGCTCAATGATGCCCACCTGATAAAAGGTCAATATTTTTGCCTCTACATTACAGACTGTATGTACAACAGTGCAAGCAGGATATAAATCATTTTGTATAAATAAAGGGCTTGCAGAAAATGTAGCAGGGCTGAGAAACCTCTCCTTAAAAATGCATGCAGTGAGTCTACCTTCCCAGGAGCACCATGATGTAGACTGACAGACTACCAGGTTCATTGATGAATCTTATACTGAATGTCTCATTGGTAGTCTGATTATTATGTAGAGCTGATGAAGAACTTGGTTGAAGTTGTCTAATAATTAGTTCCCAACTTATAAATGCCCATGTTACCATTTGAGGCTAAAAGTATAAAGGAATTTCTAGTTTTCAATATAATCAGACTTAGCTTTTCATATCAATGGTATCAGAGCTTGGAGGTCATGGGGTTCAACTCCCAAAAAGGGTGACCTGAAGCTGGACTAAAATTGCTGACAGGTGACAATAGCCACCCAATTAAGGTGGAAGAGCCGACTTAGATGTCAAATTAAAATTGCTGGTAGGTGAGTACGGTCATCTTAATAAGAAAAGGCTACCGATCGGACAATGTCACTAAAGTAGATCACTTACCATTGGGGCAATGTTACAATGTAGACCACCACGAATGTCAGCCTTTAAAGGAGGAAGTATTGACAATTCCCAAAGATAAGAGTATACATTAGAGAGATTTCTAATATCTGATACAATCGACTTGAGCTTTTTGTGTCAAAATACCAATCAAGTTTTTAGCTGGGAGCCCTCTTACAGTCATACCTTGTCATTCAAACAACAGTTAAATGCCTCTACAGTACCTGGCTAGTAGCAATAGAAATTCCGGGGGGTAGAAATTACATCTAAACAAATTATAGGCCATTCATTTAATTTCTACTGTTTTCAACCCGTATCTACCCAGGAAGTCGGTATAGATTCTGAAAAATGTAAATCAAGACTAAGGAAAGATTGTCAGAACGAAAAAAAAAACTCTTCTGATCAATGGCAAAATCTCAACTCTCCACTTCGGACTTCGGAAGCACACTTCAGGTCAAGACCGGCAGAGCCAAAAAACTCTTCCAATCAATGACCAAAATCTCGAGTTTCCATTATCGAAGAGCCCAATTCAGGTCAAATCAGAGTACCTGAGAAACATGAGATGTTCCAACCAAGCAAACTTCACAGGATCCACCTACAGCCGATGACTCGCACTCCAAAACAACAACTGCTCCCGCAAGCTCTTCTGGAAGCGCCGGCCTTTGCCTCCCGAGACCATCTTCAGGTTCCCTTACAGGCGACGTATCATCTCCTCCAGACGCATCCTCCTCCTCCCTCGCCGCCGCAGCTGCATTCGCAGCACCAACGCCGTCCGGAAGTTGCGTAGATGGAGAAGCAGGGCCAGGGTTAGGGTCCGATTCATCGACGGATGTCTCGGCAGTGGCGTCATCTGGATTCACGACGTGGATGAAATCCTCCGGCGGGGAGGTGTCGGATCCTCCGGCGGGCTCCATTGCCGACGGCGTACGGAAGGTTTTTGGCAAAGTAGAAAAGAAATAGCAACGATGATGGTGTGTGAAAATCTGGAGAAGATTTGGAGAGAATTTCTCTTTTGGGATGCGAGAAGCGAAGATGAAATGCGTGGATGCGGAAAGATTTCGGCTGCTTGCGGCTGAAGTAAGGAGGAGTCGTGATTCGGGCGAGTTAATAAATCGAGTCAGACGAGTCATGGATGGATCGGTTCTCGTTCTCCCTCCGTCTCCGCTCGATCATGTTCACGCAGCGCAGTCGCAGTTCTTGCCGTCGAAGCCATGCCACGCCTTCCGCATTGTAGCATTTCCACACGGCCGTTCTGCACAAAAGGATAATGCAGCGTGCACCGATAACCGCGTCAACGGCTTTGATCTTACGGATATTAATGTGATAGGATGTAATTGACCAAACCAACGGTGCAGATTGATCTTTTGAATGTTGAATGCTGTACAGATGCAAGGGAACTCGGGATAATGTGTGTAAATTTCGTCTGCTTCATCACCTCCGACTAGCCCAAGCGGCAGACGCAGTGGCCTCTTAAACACGAGGTTCCGGATCGGGTTCTAATCTTGGAGCTCGGTCTCTCTCCCTCTTAATCTTTAACATGATGCAACTGGGGCTCATGAAACTCGGATTCACCTCAATTCTAATCCTAATCCTATTTGTAAAACTTCAATCCTAACATCAACCCTAACCCTATTAGTAAACTTCGACTCTAACCCTATTTTTGAAATTCTTACTCGGGTTGAGTTTCGGATTGATATTCTCCTATTAATATGTCTTTGTTATTCATCCTATATATATAATTTTTATCACAAACTTATTGTACAAAAAAGTTTAAAAAACAATTTATTATACAAAAGCAAGAAAAATTCAAATATCGCTTAAGAGTAAAAAGAAGAAAATCTGTTTTAAGTCTTCTCTTTGCATCAAATAAAATAATAGCTACATTTTTAGAACGTAAAAGTACAACCATTTTTCATTATGTAATTTAACACTAATATCACAACTATGTATATTAATATTATCATCCAATTGTAAGATAAACCTTATCCTATCAATTGCAATAAAATAAAATCATCCAAAAGCCACAAAATATCAAGTCGAATAAGATTATATTAATTCAAGCATAAAACTCCAAATCACAATATCCAAGTTAACTCCAAGTCTACAATACAAGTCTAAAGTTTTGAATAACCAAACTCAACAAACATTACAACACAATAGAAATAAACATTTTTATCTAACAATTAATTCTTAGATAATTAATGCTATTTTCATTTATTTATTTCTAAAAATTCATTCTACCTATAGATAATCACATTACATAAATTTTTCTCCCTTTCTTTTGCTCTTATTTTCAAATAGGATTTCATTGCACCGACTTTCCATAATTAATCATGGTACTGTTAATTTATATATTAAATAATAAACAAAGATTTTTCTAAAAAAAATCAAGAACAGAACTGTTATCAGTACGTGATCTGTTGTTGCCTGTTGGCGCGTTGGACTGGAAGCAATCAAGCAGATGGCCGGCGCAGGGCGCTGCCAGGGCTGATGCGAGACACTGGATGTCGGCGCAAGTGTAGGGACGCTGTCGGGGCTGATGCCGGATGCTGGCTATCGGCGCAAGCATAGGCACGCTGTCGGGGCTGATGCGGGATGCTGTCGGTGCAAGAAGCCACGGAACTAAGCGAGAAAGAGCAGGAAGAGGACGACACTCACTCCATGAACATTAGGCGAGGCTTTTATTTGAAATAGCAGCCTCTGTGGTTAGTGGGCGCCCTGCCTCTCTACTCTTTCCTGACTAACTGGCTTCCTTGCCCGGTTTTGAAGCCGAGCTTAAAAACTGCTGCAAGCGCAAGCAACAGCCATTGCTGCTGGCTAGTTTTTTCAACTCACTAGCGCACACTAAATGACGCACCACCACCATCGCCGAAGAAGAAAGCCCAGGGTTCGGCCATGCGATCACAATTTTGGGAAGGGGAAGTCGAGAACTCAGGAAGACTGGAAGAGAGAGAAATGGCTGAAAGAAAGGCTGGTAGAGACGCAGTCGCTCGTTGGTAGTGCTACCAGTGCAATGGCAGCTGGCTGATATGATATCGATATATCATATATTAAAATAAAATATGCATAGTTTGTAAATATAAACTCGGGTTCGGGTTTACCTGAACCCGAAACTGAGAATGGTTTCAATTCGGTCCAGGTTCAGGCTGAGAAATTGAGTTCGGGCACTGCCTACGGCCGGATTCAGGCTAAACCCGGCCCAAGTTGCACCCCTAATCTTTAAGAGTCTGTCATGTTCTCGATAAATTAAGATATGATATAAAGTATACTAACAAAAAAAAAAATTCTCGTATGCTCCTTCGACCACATATGGGGCAGAAATTTGAGGTGGAATGATGCAAATACTAATTTAACAAAAATGGGCACAACCAAAGTTAAAAGAAAGGGTTAAGTCCAAATGTAACCATAAATTTTAGTCCTATTTTCATATATAACCATACGCTTCTAAAGATTGTAGATATTGTCAGATTTTTTCATCATATTTACACGTAATCAATTTTGCAATGTATTTTTATTAAAATAATTATGCTCAATTTTGTTCCTTCTTTTCTCAAGTAAAAAATAAAATTTTCCGCATCTTGTCATAATTTATACGTTAATATTCATATATACCAATGCTTGTTTTCTTATCTAAGTTTATGTTTTAGGCCAAAGTATTTTAGTAAGTATATAAGTAAAATTGGCAACATTATCATATTTAAAGAGCTGGCCCTTTATATATCTGGATATGCCAATTCACCTAGGGCCCATCTCGATTATTTCATCTCATCCAATTCATATACGGTATACAATGAGAGATAAAGCTCTCATCATGTGATTCCATCTCATGACCAGCCATATATCTTGCAACGACATATCTTGCTAATAGTGGTATCAACCCAACAACACCCATTTGCTATGTCATAGTGTCTTTAAAAAAAGATAGTATTATACAATATGACATCTTTTATTACAATCACACTCATTCACAAAAAAGCGGGCAAGCTCTTATATAAAAACTCATAGGAGATGAAGCTCGCATCAATGAACTCAATGGCTTTATAGCCGTAACTCCCACTCACAGAGAGACTTGAATTCTGGACCCTGGACCTCACTAGTAAAGATTACTAAGATTTAGCAACTAGGCTACTGCAAAAAGATATAACTTGAAATTCAAAATTGTTTTAAAAATTGAACAATTCTAGCCATCCATTCCGGCGATTTTGTTTATTTTTTTATTTTTTTATTTTTTTTTATGGTGCATTCGGGCGAGACTTCTTTCCTACCCATCGTAAGGATTTCAAATTTTTGTAATACGGTCTAGCTACCGGCGTGACAGACAAAAAACTCAACATACACTTTCGGATTCAGGTTCATGAAATTCTTATGAGAACAGTGACGCAATTTACATTACAAAATCAACGAGATTTTGGTGGTCTGCTTATCTGCTGTTACCAAAGAATGTGGAGATATGCATATCACTTTGTGTATAAATATTAATTACACATGACAAGCGACAGTTTCAGCCCTTGTGAAACACCCTAGAAGGGTATATACCAGATTGCACGACCAATCAAACCGTACACAAAAAATGGACCGCTACAACCCATGGCCCAGACCAGAATTGCTAGCCACAGGCAGTCCGGTGCAACCACTGTATGGACCGCAGCCATGAAGGAAACCATCAGCGCCAAGCATGCAGTGATGGTGAGCCTGTGCCCCCACATGAGTGTGTTACGTAGGAACCCCATGTGATGGCCCCATGCCCAGATGAAACAGACCACGACCATGAGGGAACAACAGAGGGCGATGGTGTTTGATAGCAAGAAAGCCTTGAAAGCTGCCTTTCTCACCAACACCGCGGCCCCTTCGTTTGGGCCATCATTCTTGTAGCCACCCGGCATTGTGAAGGCTGCGGCGAAGGTGACCGTGGCGATGAGTGCAGCCACCAACGTATATGTGCTGATCCTAGCTTTGAAGCGCTCGCTCCAGTCACCCATGTCAACATTTTTGGGCACTCTTTCTTCAATTTTAGCTGGCATTTCGTGCCGCAGCCCACGGACAGCCCCATGATATCTCAAGTGTTTCAAGATCAAGAACTGTTGTAAATGAAACATCAGTCAACATCTGAATCATAGAATTAGAGGTCTAAAACTTCATCTGTCATCGCTCATGTTCCATAATTGGAACTTCTTGAGGTGCAAGAGTGTATTTGATGCACAAGTAAATAATACCTGAATTTCATGGTTCTCTGGATCCAGTTCAATAAGATCAAGAGCTGTGCGACCATCCTTGTTCATGATTTTCATATCCACCCGTCTGTCTCTTGACAACAAGAATAATAGATAATCATGATGGTATTGCGCAGCAAGATGAAGAACGGAATTTCCATCGATATCAGTCTCATTTATCAATCCCTCGAGTTCTGGCATGTGCAACAGGCGACGAACAGTTGAATTTCTTTTGTGCCTGATGGCGATATGAAAGACATTCCTTCCATTTGAATCAAGCTGCTCACCAGCATCGGGGCAATTTTTAAGCAACTCTGCAATGGCAGATGTGGAACCAGAAGCAGCTGCAATGTGAAGAGGAGATTGTCCATCCTTATCCAGGATGTAAGCAACTGATCGATCAAATCTCAACAGCATTGCAACTATGGCAGCATTGTCTTGCCATGCTGCATGGTGAAGGGCAGTTCGCCCGTAGTTGTCTTGAACTCTGACCACGTCTTCGCGTGGCTTTCGTCGGTCTGGACGTCCACGAGGAAACCATTAGCAAAATGTGTAGAATGAAAGCATTATTAACACACGATGCATGTGTAGCAGCTCAATGAGTTTAGTTTGTTAAAGCCTACGCGACGTACCATGGGCCAACACCATGGTACCTATTTGATCAAGTATCTACATGGTGTGGATGGAACAGTACGGGTGAAGGTCAGCAGTGAAACTCTTTACAGTTATTATACTAGTCAAACTTTGGCCTTATCTCAAGACTCGGTGAAATCTATAGACGGCCCAAAACTTCCACATCATGACCACATGTCAATGTATCTAATCAAATGATTTGACAATCTGATCATGACAGTGAAATTAATCACTTGACAATCTAACAGTAAGGTCCTATATGAAATGTATATAGCAGACCATCATCTCCCCCTAGTGGTCCACAGAGATGTTAGAAAGAACTAAATTTTCCCCACTTTAAGAACCCCAATCACTCTCTTTCATTTCTCAGGGCCATTCATCAGGTGGCGAAAATTCAGCTAACGGAACCAGTCAGATTCTGTGAGAACAGCTGTGATCCCACAAAGCTGAACACATCTCATGACCTGGTGGTGCAGATGGCAGGAAAGTGAGTAAGCTTACCAGCATCAATACCATTTATCAGCACTTGTGAAGGCAAAAGTGCATCCTCGGAGACACAATTAATTGATGATATACTGTCCAAGATCATTTCAACAACTTCCACCAGCTCTCCTCTGGCAGCTATATGCAACGGTGATTCACTGGCATAATTAACCAGGCAAGCCAATTTCCACTCATATTCTAGCAACTTCATTGCCACAATCCCATGCCGGTTCCTTAATGCTTCATGTAAGGCTGTGTTCCCGTCTTTATTTCTAATCCTAATTAGGCTCATATTTTTATCTTCCATGCGAAGCCAATTCAGTAGGATTTCAATTACATGCAGTTGTCCGGTTCTTGCAGCACAGTGCAGAGGGGTGTCACCTGAGTAGTTAACTTGCATGAGATGGACCCCACACCGGCTTAAAATTTCTTTGGTGAACTCTACATGTCCCAACCTGGCTGCAATATGTAAGGAATTGTTCCCCTGCGGAGCCACTGTGCAAAGATTTTGTGTATCCTCATCAGAAATGGCTTTTAGTAGCAGCACACTTCCTCGTCTTGCAGCTTCATACAATTTTGGGTCCATTGTTCCGATGGTCCAATGACAATTTTAATTATTAACCTCTCTCATCAGAAACTGTTTCTGGAGGTCTGTACCTTGTAACCATTGTAGTTTAACTTTAGCATCTGACTGTATCTAAAAAAGCTTCAGCATCTGACTGAAAATGAAATGATGGGAAAAAGAAAAGAATGCCATTATCATCGTGCTTGACATGAAGGAGCCTAAATGTTGCTGTATCAGGATAAATTGTTGAGGTGATATAATGATAAATCACAAACAAAAACATCAGTTTATATCCCATTGAAATTTGAAGGCTGCAGAGATATTTTGTTGGTGGTATGATAATGTGTTTCTAACGATTCTGACGCATGTAGCAATGTCTCTGTCTACTGCCCATCACACGCAAGAAGCCACTCGTTGAGGCAACAATCAAAGACTAAAATTTCTCAATCACAATGATTCTGCCTTAAACTTATGCATCCATGCAGCAATACAATGCCTAGGACAACCATTATGCAGCAAACTGCATCAGGCAGCACCATTTACATTGGCTTTTTCTCGGCTATATTCTCATTAAATGCATACCCGTAATCAATTTTTATCATGTAATTTTTGTGTCAGTTCAAAGTCAAAAGCATCGCAAACGAAGAAAGAAGGGACCAGTGGCAAACTATTCATGGAGTTTAACCCGCAAAACAAGCATGAAAATTAGTATGCGAAGATAATCAGTGATTGTAGAACCAACCGAAAAATGCGAACTGAATGTCACTCAAAACCTTGTTGTCAGCAATTTCTCTTACTAGGAATCTTTCAGGATATTCCTGAGGTTTCCCTCGCATGCTGGGAGAACATCCCATAGAGAATGGGACATGCAAGGAGGAAAAATATGCGTTCCAAGTGAAAATTTTACCATAAAAGAAGTGTATGCCTGAACTACCATTCCTATGAAAATATTCTGACAGTCGGAATTTCGAATATCAAGGCCTTCATAAGGTGAGTTTGATTTTCCGTGAAAAGTAACAGAACTTCCTAATCAATGTGTTGAAATATAAAGCAAGACATTTATGATGCTGATGCCTCATAAGATTTTGGCATAATCAGACATAACCCAGGCTTCCTGCAACAAAAAGAGGATGTCATGTAAACGTTTGGCAGTTGGCACCACCAGAAAATCAAAGGCCTGCACAGCAGATCTCAATTCAATTTTAGCTGCTGCTAACAATAAAAATCCCAGAATTGTTCCGCAGCGCAGCAACTCGAAGAAGGAACGGGAATTGGTGGAACTGCTTACCAGGAATGCAGAATTGCAGATCCTGCGGTTAACTTCTTCCTTCAATTGGTAAACCGTCTGACGACGATGCTTGGATTATTAGGAATTCGGAGCTTGGTACTCCCAGAAGGCGTGCGGGGGACCATAGCGCGAGATTTGTATCCTCAGAACTTGAGGACAGGACGTCACCTGCTGCCTGTTGGACCGTTGAAACTCCATGCAAGAAGAACCCGTTCCAACCTTAACAAGGAAACACACTAAATGATTGAAACTCCATGCAAGAAAACCCGGTCCACCCTTGACAAGTAAGCACACTAAATGATACCATTCTACGATCTCGACTCTGGGCCGAGTATCAAGGATTAGCGTCGTCCAGAGTACCAACAATCCTGGTGGGCGTGGTTTGACTTGCAGCTGGCAAGCGATTCGTGGACTGGAGAGTGGAGAGAGGATGTGGTTGAGCGAACCGAGACGACGCGTACATCTATGCATTCTGATTCGTCCCTCGTGGCCATACCCCAGACCGCACATGCACTGGAATGGGGACCCGGATTTTGTAGAGCAGTAGGCTATTTCGCAAGATAGAGCAGTTTAATCTATGTTGATCTTTTCAAGCCGGTGGGAAACGCAGCGTATTTTCGCAAAATAGATCACTTTAAAGAATTTTGTATCTTTTTAAGTTGATCGGAAACGCAGCCGGAAACACGGCCAGCTCTCTCAGCCATTCGATGCTGAAGCGAAGGTGGAAAAAATATTTTGGCCGTTGGATGAAGATCTAACGTCGCAATTAACTTGGACGACTTTAATCCTGAAAAAATAACAGGCAGAACCCTGACAGATCCGGCGACAGAAAGAAAGCAGGGAGCGACGAAGAGGAAGAAGAGAAAAAGGCAAAAAAGAAAAAAAAGTGGACCGGCCTGTCTGCACTGTTGTGCTTCTCCGACTTCCGGCTTCTTCTCCGGCGCCCACTGCTGCCTACATCTCCGGCATCGGTATTTTTTATTTACTTCTTTTTTCTTCTTCTCTACTCTGCTGTTGGCCTGCTGCCTGTTTCTCATCGGCGGAGGATTCCTGCTCGCAGCGAATGGAGAATTTGAAGTCGGAATCAAGAAACGTAGCATCCAATCCATGGAGGTCGACGGGAATGCTGTCGTCGTATTACGAGAGATCTTGAGAGAATGATATTCTAGGACTCATCATAGGAACCCACGTAAAAGAACGCGAAGAAGAATTAGCTTCTGAGCAGAGCTGGACAGCCATCGACGTTCGTCTATCTATTCATTTACCACTCAAAACGAATGGATGGGGATGCCCAAATTTTCGGTGGATTGAGGAAGCAAGAGCGAGAATTGGAGATTTTAAAAAAGATTCAAACGAAAAAGCAGCAAGATGTTGGAAAGGCGTTTCAGAAGACGACTAGCATCTAGATCAGAGACACAGCTGATGAGAGAAATTTTATTTCTCACCCAATTGTGGCCCGCAATTTCAAATCCTGGCCATTGATTTATTATCCCTTAATGCGGCCCATAATTGCACGTTTAAGAAGCTCTCATCAACGAAATTGATGACGTTGTACGTACCCATCAGCATGCCAACGATCTGAAAAGTTATATTAATGCTTTTGATTTATTTAAGCTTTAGGTTTATTTATATTACTGTTACAAGAATACTTTCATTTTTATACTTTTGCTTTGTATACATCGGAGCCGACTAAATGCACCTCGTGCATTCAGCCTCAGTCACCTATTTGTTTATTTTTTAAAAAATTATTAATTTAAGTATATTTAACATATGTATTAATTTTTATCATTTCGAGTTTTTTTTTTTTTTAAATCAGCGACGTTTCCGTAACTTTGCCACTGACTTTTTTGAGTTACAAAAATACTAATAATTTTTAAAAATTAAAAAAATATAAAAGTATAAGAAAATAATAAAAATTAATATACATGTTCATGTTAATAGTACTTAGATCAACCGTTGTAAAAAAATTTTGAAAAAATTAAAAAAGTAAATTTTTGCACATAAGTACACTAAAGTTAAGTGCAATCGGTGCACTACATCACGACTTGTATACATAACAATCTCAACCCAAGTGAGTCAAGTGCAGATAAAACAGTAAGAAAAACAGTAACAAGGGCCACACGGACGTGGCTAAGAGGAGATCAGGAGGAGGAGAGAAAAATAGTAGCAGCCGACCCAGCCAAGAGTAGCAGAAAACTGTATTAGCAACAGCATCTGCTGAAGACGAAGAAGAAAAAAGGGAAAGAAAGGAGCCGCGGCTGCCCAAAAAAACAGAGGCACACGGAGAAGCAACAACAGCTACCGAAGAAGAAGAAGAAGAACCGCGGCCGAAAAAAAAAAACAGAGAGAGACAGTAAGTCAGCGGTAGAGAGAGGAAGAAAAAAGAAGAAAATAAAAATAATAATAAAATACCGATGTTGGAGATGCGGGTAGCAGTGAACGCCACAGACGCAAGCAGCAACGAACGCCAGAAAAGAAGTTGGAGGAGCACAGCAGCGCAGGCAAGCTGATCCCTCTCTTTTTCTTTTTCTTTTTTCTTTTTTATCTTCCTTCTCGTCGCTCCCTTGTTTCCTTCTTTGGTGCTTGGTGGGATGTGTCCTGTCATTTTTTGTTTCTGACAGGGGCCTGCCTGTTATTTTTCCAGGCATTAAAGTCGTCCCAGTCAGCTGCGTCTTCAGACCTTCATCCAATGGCCAATTTTTTTCCCGCCTCTTGCTTCCGCATCGAATGGCTAAGAGGGCTGTATTTCCAACCGGCCTGAAAAGATCAAAATTTCACTTTAAAAATCCACAATGCCACAATTTATGTTGTTTAATGAAAAATATAAACTATTCATTGGTTATATTTCTCATATTAAAGTAAGCCTATTAAAAATTAAATTCATTAGGTATGTGTATAATATGTTATAAAACTAGAGTGTTATAATATTATCACTTATTTTTCAAATCAAATCCATATATTATGTTCAAAATAATAAAATATACTTAGTGGGAAAAAATAGGACAATAAAATACTCGTAGAATTAATATTAACTCAATATAAATATTTAAATAAATTTAATTTTCAAAAACTCATATAAGTAATTAAATTTTATGTTATATTATTGAGTTTTAATTAGAATACTAACTGTTTAAATATTAAAAATATATTTTTAAAATATAACTTTTTTGGAAAGCTTCAAATGTGGGAGGGCGGACTGCGCTATCTCCCTCTCTCCGAATCTCGATCTTTCGGATTGTCGTGATCATAAGTTCATCCACAGATCATATCGAATATCGATGTGGTAGTGAAAAAGTAACATGGACCAGATTCTCAACGATTAAAATCGTGTGGATATTAGATAGTGAGGAAATTCGGGCGCTGGTTTTTTTCAAAAAAAAAAAAAAAAAAAAAAAAAAAACTCTTTTGGAAGTAAAACTGTAAAATTCGGAATCTGGCTTGAGTTGACTGGGCTTAGGAGAAGTCGAGAACCTGCCTCCACTCTCGCGGGATGTTATAACGTGCGCGAATCTCTTGCATTTTCTTCAACGGGCCTCGGCTTCTATGTGGGTCAAACTGCACCATAAATCCAACCGAGTTGCGATGATATAAACAGCAACCGATTTGGTTAACCGTATGTGAAAATTGAATTCAATTAAACTATGAGTATTTATAAATGTAATAAATTTTTATAATTTAAATTTTTATGAAACATATGATACCCCAAAACTTGAAAAGAAACAGTAAAAAAAAAAAAAAACACTTGAACAGTCTGATATGAATGTTTCATGCTTCATTAATGACTTAATCCTAATCGTTTCAGTTTTAATTGCAACACAAAGCAAAAAGTTTCATTCCATATTCTACTAAATCATTGGATGAGGAACTTGGCTGCTCTATACATGTAAGTAAACGCCGTGTCATTGTTGATTTCTTAGTAAAGCAACTATTCACGTTGTCCCATTTCATATTTTTTTAAATCGGCCTAACTGTCGGTTTGGAAAGGACTCTAACAGCTGGTGTTGATCTTGAAGTGTGAGGAGGGTCAATCACAACCCGGACACAACTAATCCAACCCGATTTATGAGAAAATTATATTAGACTTTTTTTAAAAATATATGCTACATAACCTGATTTGTTGTGTTAAAGTAAAATACAATAGATTATTACAAATAGCATAAAGATTAACCATATTAACTATTATTTTAAGATTAACACATACAATCACACGATAGCAATATTATCTAGACATCGTTTCTTTGAAATAAATTATTTAGCACTTACTTTACTGTATAAGTAATAAATTGAAAGGTATTCCAATAAAAATATTAATTTTTTCTTTAAGATGTGTTTGCCAATAAGAAAAAACATTTAACCTAAAATTTTTCAATTTAAAATTTTTTCGCTCTTCATAAATATCCTATTTTTAATCTTTTTTCATATCTTCATATACAACTATTCTATTTTCTAATTATTTTTACACAACTACTCATACAACCAACCTATCTATTTTAACTTTATTTTTTTTATTCTTTATCATTACCCCTATCATATCACATCATTCACTTTAAATTCAAAAACTTTTACATCAAAACTTTCACCGAAAAATTTTAACACTTCCCAAACGTACACTTCCCAAACATACCATTAATAAAATTATACTTAAAAATTAATTTAACTAAGTAATTTTTAATTATTACATATTTATTAACACAATTTATAAACCAAACCAAAATAATTTACCTAAATTTAGGATTAGGTTGAACTTTAAAAGATAAAGTTGAATGAAGTGTTGGATTAAGATTAAGAAAACTCAACCCAAGTCAACCTAACTTCTTTACACTCAAATATAATCCCATTAGTAACTTCCATTGGTAACTAGGGTGAATTGAAACGGTGTCATGGTTGTTTTTAAGGGTACAAGGTGAACTGAAAGTCATCTCAACCGCACATTACTAAATACAATAAGAGAGAGGAGGAGGGAAACAAGGCAAAAAATAACATCCAAAATATCACTAATTCCAACCCAAGGCGGCACCTCAAGTTGGCCAATAACAGAACCTTTTAATCATACCTTAATGATATTTGATGAGGAGCTTACATTCATGCATAAATATAATAGATAAGGTTTCATGTTCAAAGTTTGAGTACAACTTTTCAAAGTAAAGAAGTAGTACAATTTTGTTATACTATTAGAGTCCATGCCTAACCCATTTGCCACGTGTCGATGAGCTAGATGGATCTACATTTCCTAAAAAAATGTTAATTAATGTGGAGTGAATTTCTAAGAACTCAGTAAGGAGGAGTTTATACTTCATACATCCATAACAATAATAGTAAATATAATGATCAATTAGACTGCAGTAAATAAAAATTAGTTCAACAATATCATTAGATATGAAAATGCAAATAATTCAATAACTCAACATGTGTAGTTGGATCAAGTAGCATTTCAATAAAGTCTAGGACTTAGCCTATATTCATACACTGGATAGACTTCCAACAAAGCCTAAGACCGACCTGAAATTCATTTTTCGATTAACAAGTAGTCTTCCAATGATGCCTAAAACCTACTCTCATATCACGTATTGGGTAACTTTCTAGCTAAGCCTAAGACTTATGTAAAAACCAACTTTAAATGAACTAAACTAACTAAAACCTACCATCATATCACACATTAGGTAACCTTCCAGCTAAGTCTAAGACCCATGGGAAAATTAACTTTAAATGAACTAAGTCCTACACATTTGTATTTTCAACTTTTACGTGTATAGTTTATTTCAAGTAGCCTTCCGGCAAATCTTAGGGTCTACTTGTAAGCCAATAAAGTATGCACAACATATTCATTCTTAAGTGATACCTATATACAGTAAAGGTAATAGTAATAGTTGCATGCATTCCACACACTTAACATATTTTATCATGCTAAAGAAAATGTTCACACTCTAGCAAAGATATTCATCTTGGATATCAATAAAACCCGCTTTTGCTTTCTTCTAACACTTTATCTTAGTTGGAACCCATATTAAACATTAGATATAATGCTTAGGGAAATTTGTTACCATCTTATTAGATAATAATCAAATGAAATCTCAACCATTAATATCTGCGAATTAATAATTTCTAATATTAACCTCTTATAGATAATCTAACTCATCTAATAAATCTAGAACGTCCAAAAATTTAAAGATCGACCATTGAATCATCAAAATCAAACATCAGCATTAAAAGTTATATTAAAAACAAGTTGTACAACTCATGAGTAACCACATGTTGCCGGTGTGGAGTACCATAGGCACATCATCTAGTACTCAAATTAAAGGTTTTATGTAAAATATTTCAAATACCATTCTGCATATTTTTAAATAACATAAGGCATTTTCGTAAATTATTTCATTTTTGGGGGTTTTCTGTACTTTTTTTGAAATTTTCTTTATGAAATTTCTCAACAAGCTAGGAGGGTATTCTAAAATAATCTTTTTAGAAATATCTTCTGCAAATTTTCTAGCAAAATTTAAATTTTCTATAATTTCTTTAAAATAGTTATCTTTTTACAAAATTACAAACTTAAGGGGATTTTCTTTAAAAAGTCAAAATTACAATAGTTTCCCTCCTCCGATTTCTCCTCTGAATATATATTTGGATTTCTTATTTAATATAAATTCACTCAATACTTCCACTTTCGTAAATCTATGAGTTTAGGAAAAAATTAATGAATTACAAAATTTTAAAATTCTCATTCATTCTTTAACAATGGAGCGAATAAATTCTCACTTGCCTAGTTGATGTACCAACGGATGAATTTTCTAAGACAAATTTAAGAATTGAACTTATTTGTGGTCAAATCTCTGCCAACAGTTTCCCTTCTTGTGCGACAAACCTCCCATTTCAAATACCATTCTTTCATTTTAAAAATCACTTCCGTTCAATTTAAAGATTTAGTTACCCTGCTCCGCATCCAGGCATTGAAGGCGTCGTGTACGCGTGTTAGGCAATAATGGCGCCGAACGTGTGGTGGGCATTAATGGCGTCGAATGCCTATACTTATGTTTTTTTTGTTATTACATAAAAAACCAAAAGAATAACTTGTCTGTACTCTGTACATAATAGGTTTTCTACATTGCTCAAGGGTCGATCTCTCCATAATGCATCATCTCCAACTGAAGCAATTGTCATTTTTGCTAAATGATGGGTCACTTGGTTTCCTTCTTTAGGGCATGGTGAAAACTAATGTGATCAAATTCACTTCTGAGACTTTTAATGTCTTCTGTCAGCTTTCCATAGCTTGATCGGATTTTTGAGTTATTTAGCAGCCAAGAAATTGCGATTTTGGAGTCTGATTCCACTTCTGATGATGGATATTGACACTCGATTAACCATCAGGTCCCTAATAAGATGGCTTTGGTTTCCTGTTCCGGTTTGGAAATTCCCTTTCTTTCCAAATTCTTGATGTTACAAAGATGTCATTCCTATCTCTAGTTACAGCCCCATACCCCGAACCAGTGGGTTTTGCCACTTTGATCTAGTTCTTGTAATATTGTATAAAAGTCATTATGACGTCCTACTAAGTCGCAAGCCAAGACTCTCAATGACCAGAATCTCTTTCAAGCAGTGTCATACAACTTCCAGTGCATAGGTAAAAGCCGACTGATCATTTACGACCGGTCGGAAATCCGGTGATTTCCGACCGGTCAAAAAATATATTTTTTTAAATTTTTTTTGAAAAATAATTATATAAACATGTTAATCTAGTTATATTTAATCTATAAACCAAATTTTACCATTTTTGGATATGTATATATATTTATTTTGAATTTTTAAATACAGGGGTATTTAAGTCATTTTAAGAATATTTAAAATGACTTAAATACCCCTGTATTTAAAAATTCAAAATAAATATATATACATATCCAAAAATGGTAAAATTTGGTTTATAGATTAAATATAACTAGATTAACATGTTTATAAAATTATTTTTCAAAAAAAAAAACAAAAAAATATATTTTTTGACCGGTCGGAAATCACCGGATTTCCGTGATTTCCGACCGGTCGTAGAAGATCAGGTCTCTAGGTAAAATGGCCGACTGATCATTTACGACCGGTGGGAAATCCGGTGATTTCCGACCAGTCAAAAAATATATTTTTTTTATTTTTTTTTGAAAAATAATTTTATAAACATGTTAATCTAGTTATATTTAATCTATAAACCAAATTTTACCATTTTTGGATATGTATATATATTTATTTTGAATTTTTAAATACAGGGGTATTTAAGTCATTTTAAATATTAAAATGACTTAAATACCCCTGTATTTAAAAATTCAAAATAAATATATATACATATCCAAAAATGGTAAAATTTGGTTTATAGATTAAATATAACTAGATTAACATGTTTATAAAATTATTTTTCAAAAAAAAAAATAAAAAAATATATTTTTTGACCGGTCGGAAATCACCGGATTTTCGACCGGTCATAGAAGATCAAGTCTCGGTAAAATGTATTGATGTAGCATTTCAAGGTTCGCAATTAAGGTTATAAATAGGGTTCAATCTCAACCCGACTAAAAAAGGGTTAGGTGTTTTAGAAAAAAAATTTATATAACCCAACTTGAATAGACCTGATTTTAAAATGGGTTAGTTTGAATTAGATGATTATCAATCCTACCCTATATCATGTATTAGTATAAAATATAATAAATTATTAAAAATAATCATATATTAGCACATAATACATAGAAATTAACTAAATATTATTGATTTGAAATAAGATTATTTAACAATTATATTATCATAAATTGAAAAGTATTCCTATAAAAAGATTAATTTTTATTCTCTCATATAAATTTATATTTTAAAATAGATTTCATTACCCATAATATTTTTAAATATTATACATTTATCAACTCGATTTCTAGTTCTAACCAAATTGATTTTTATAAGGTTAAAATAGGATTAGATTAAGGTGTGAAAAATAAAATTAAAAGTAGCATTGGGTTAAAAATTTTACAATATGAGTTAGAATTATATTTGTCCCAACTTAAGTTAGGGTCGTAGTTGCATGCATCAATCAATGTGCCCAGAAATATATACCTATATTTTTATTTTTTTGAAATTTTTTACACGATTGTTAATCTTAGTGTATTTAATATGTGTATTAATTTTTACCTTTTTTAGAGATTTTTTAAATATACTTATATTAACAATTTCATGAAAAAAGTTCTAACAATTTCATGAAAAAAGTTCTAAAAATTTTTTAAAAATAAATGAAATACACCCATGTGCATTGAGGCTTAATGCACCAGGGTACTTAGGATTGAATTTTCTTAAGTCAACCCAACCTGATTTACACCTTTATTCACAATCAATGCTCCCATAACGTTTGAATTTTTAACATCCGTGGTTAAAAAAATCAGTATTTAAATGCGAGCCAGTCGCCCGCATTCAGGAGCACCAGTAGCAGTTCCATAAGGGAGAAAATATTTTTCAAAACTTGGCCACGTTTGGTAACGTGAGTGCAAAACATCTCATCCTTCTCATTTTCCCCACAAATCATTTAATACATTAATAATCCTATTTTTCCAATTTTACCTCCACATTCTAATCATTTTTCCTTCCAACTACACTCCAGTAACCCTATTTTTTCCAATTTTATCTCTCATTTTGTATCATTCACACAAATCTCCAAATATTCCATTTTTTATTCTCTGTCATATCCACGATAACACAAAAAAAAAAAAAAAAACACACACACACACACACGCACACATTACCAAACAATTCCCTTAATCCGGCAGTGAAGACGTGCCTCTGTGGTAACTGCAACATCCATGAAAAAGAAGGGCTGCTGTTCAAATCTCTCCCAATGGTGGAGAGCAATTTCATAACAGTCCCCCCAAATTTGTGAGGGTTGCAATATCCCTCTAGTGATGGGAGATTTGTAAGAAAATTTCCTCCATATTATGAGGATTAGAAATGTACTTGATCGTACTACCGGTTGTCCTGTTATATATAAGAGAGATCAAGGAAAAAAAAAGTTTCCTCAAGCCCATGTGTAGGATACCAAGTGTTTTAGGGTGACGTTCCATTCTTCAACAAATCTACCAAACTGGCAAAGAAAACAAGAAATATTGGATATCAAAGATGACAACCGCAAAGAAACCTTTGCCCAAGGAGCATGAAACAACCAACATTATCTGAATGGAGAAATCTCTTAGTATTACTTTGCATTTTGCAATGCTCACATAAAGGGTGTCTCTGTTCATTCCAGACTAGTTTGTTAAGAACCATTTGCAACCAAAATTAAGCTCATTGATCCGTTTAACAAGGATGTGTCTCCCTTGATATAAGGAAAAAACAGTTCCTAACTTTTTCACTCAAAAGTATTATCGTTAGATTACAAATGGCAGTCAGAAAAAACTGTTAGCACACCAAAACCAACTTAGGCTCATAGGAAGAAAAGAAAAATTAAAAAAGAAATACAGGTGGACAGGAAAGAGATCCGAAATTTTTCACGTTGAGAGTTTTTTATTTCGCTTCTTTGCATTCTTAGCAATGGCATCGCATATTTCCCTCTTGCGCTTGTTGTCATGGCTCTTGCTTGCAGAACTCTTTGCTTCTGCTGCACTCTTAACAAAGAACTTCAACCTCCACAAGGTGGATTCACTCTGCATCATGAGCAGACATAAAACAAATTATTGCAATGGTTGAAAGCCAATGCATAAATCCAACTGGAATCATGGGTGGTCCAATTTGCAGCCGCTGCACTTCTAAATGACCCTGGTTCTGTGTTTTCACAAAATACTTGGAACATTAGTATTAATTAATACATTGGTTCAGTAAACTTGTGTTAACTGGAAACCACTTAAGATGGCCAACAAGAAAAACACAAATGATATGAAATGCTTCTGAGTTCTGATTAGCATTCTGCTGCAGAACAACAGACCTGTCCCTTTTAATGGAGCACAATCTCTACATAAACTTTCCACCTTTTCATAAGTCCCCTTTTCATAAGTCCTAGGTGTTTTGATGCTGATTCCAGCAACTGGCCTCTATAAAGACAAATTAGGCCGAACATCCATTTGGACTTTTTCTTATTGTACGGAAGCATGATCAATTGCAGGGTTGTTACCTGAGCATCCATATCGATTTCCACCTCCTGTGCTGTTGCTTGGAAGCTTGGATTCTTTTGAGCAATGATTTCCAGTGCTTTGTTAAGATCTTCAGGAGATAATCTGCTAAGTCCCGCTCCAAGTTTCCTCTTCTCTTCTGTTGTCATTTTCCTACAAAGATTATGCCACAGCTAGTATTAGCAAACTACCAACAGAACCATACAGATAGAATGAATTGCTGAGATGCTAGACAGCAATGAAAACAGAGAGCATAAACAATAGCTAAGAATAAAAACAGGCACATTCACTGTACAAAGGTTAATATTGTTAGTTGGGGTCTCCCAACATTGGAGAATTGGGCGCAGGCAATCCATAGTAGGCCACACTAGACCAGTGATTAGGATCGCCTACCAACCAGCCAAATTAAGCACACTGTATAGATAACATGCTGTGGAAGCTAACTATCATCTGTATTCTATCACGTAGGAGCTTTCAAAATAAACCTGCATTTCTCCACCACTGCTTCTCTGAGTTCCTCCATTTGCAAATTGATCTCAAGCAGCTGGAACATGATAACTCTGTGTCAGCAAAAGTTATCTGTCTTCATGATCAATGTTCATTACACTCAGAAGTAGAGAAAACTGTGTTGGTTGACGACTTAAGCTGGTCTAAAATATTCTAGTTAGCTTTAGAAAGGATATGACACTAGATATTATGAGAAACAAGAATAAAGAATCAATTGTTCGCAACTAATCCCTACAATTCCTATAAGCTGCTCTTATAGATGATTGATCTCTAAGCCACGAAATATCAAACCTTGACTGCTTAACTATCTGGAAAAACTTTTATATTATCTAGCAGAAATCAAGAAGATCATCCATTAAGGATTTGAATTATAAGAAAATCTACTCCAAAAAGCTCAAAATGGACTACATTCATGTCGTTTCAGCATAGTTTAGTTCAGAGATAAAATGTCCTTTAATTAATATTTATAAGAATTCCAAACTGACAACCATGCATCAATTATGTGTTGGAAGTGTAACCACCATTTATGTGGCACTGACAACTAGCCTACAGTTTCTGCCTTTCTTATTTGCATGTAGGCAGCTCTGGAAACAATGTACCTCATTGCTGATATCTCTTGCCATCCTTGCAGTAGCCGCCTCCTGAGCAATCTGCATATCAAGATTTGCCTCTGCTTCCTCTTCTTTTCGTCTTGTCTCCTGCATAGAATACATGCTGGATGATGCAATTTCCAGTTTGAGAAAAAGATAAGATAGGCTGCCAGACACAAAGGAAGAGACAGAATGGTTATAAAAAAGATGTACTGACACTAATAATGGATGTTAATAAATATGTGGAAACATTCTGATGCATATCATGAGAATTATATCAATATCAAGGCCCTAAAGGCAAGGTCATAAACAGGTGATATCTCAATACTGACAAGGTTAGGCAACAAGGCACTATCTCCCATGACCCAAAATCCAGATGCCTCCACTCCTCGAAATTCAACTCAATGTATGTGGATGACATGAAAAAATATTGACGATTAGGTTTAGCCAAACCAACTAATGTTAACAAGAGTGCAAACTTTACCTCTTCAATAACTTTCGGCAAAAGTTGCAGCCACTTCTCTTCGAATTTATCCAACAATGTTTTGGCCATTACATGGACATCACTTCTCTCCTCGTTGTATGTCATGGCATTCTTGAAGACCAGCCTCACGTCAGCACAAATTTCCCGCACATTCTTATATCCAGTCCCATCCTTAGCTTCCATCTGATTCTTTATGGTACCAAAATCCATTGGTTTCCTAATAACCTGAAGCACCATCATGTCAGAGTGTAATGAATCTTGGCCTGAAACAATACTAGAGGAAACTTGACTACAGTAATCAATTTGGGTAGCAAATAAAGATGGTGCACTATTGCACTTCAAGAAAGAAGTAATAATTATGATCAAATTGGCCAGGTTAAAGCAACAATCATCTAAGAAGGAACTTAAAGATTAGCAAGGATGCCCTGCTTTTGGCATTCTTACAAGCCAAAAAACCCCTGAAATGAAGGGAAACATCATATATCCACAACACTGAAATTAACCATGGTTCTCTACACACTTAAGGGCGACCCACTCATTGAATCGGTGGCAAGTGCTTGGTTATTCAAAACTGTAATACCACTCTAGCACTGGTCAGACAGGGATTGGCTTTAACTGAAAACTCTAGTTCAATCTAGGGCTCCATTTGTGTTTGGCAATTAACATTGGTGGGAAAGTAGTCTCCAACCTCTCTCCCCACACATTTTCCAAAAAAATAATTTGATATCTTAACTACCTAATTAACCTTTTTTCTATTTTATCCCATATTCCAATAGTTTTTATACAACCACTATTTATTCTAATCTTACTCCTATCATATTACATTATTGTCACACTTTTCAAAAATATTTTCTTCCACACTTTCTCACCCCTACCAACATTGCCAAATGCATCCTAGATAACCAGGTCTCTGAAAAATCCTATTGCAAGCATGCCTTTTAATTCAGCGACCTGGCCAAGCCCTCGAAGGAAACATGGGCAGACTGGGCACGGTACAAGGTACAACAACCAAAATTCCACCTCCAAGTTATACAGATACTGCAGCATTTACAAGGTTTACAACATGTATTACAGTATGTTAGCAACCATGAAGGAATAAGGAATATCTAAGACATGACTGGTGCAAATATAGTATAACAAACAAAGTAATAAAAAAAAATGACGCGATTACCTCATAGTAGTCATGTAAACCCAGACCCTCAACATCTACAGGCTCCATGAACGGCCAAGCCCACTTGTGTTGTGTGATCTGCCCAGGAGAGAGCATGCTTCGTTAGAAATGATCTCCGACAAATTTCACGCCATAAAGTGAAAAATATCTTTTATAAGAGGTTTGCAACAGCTAACAGGTATAATTAAATCTTTAAAGGGAAAAAGTCAACAATATGATACAACAAATGTCAAGGTAGATAAACAAAATCCTGTAGCTTGACTAAGTATTTGAAACCTCATAAATTAACAAAATGTTAACAACAAAATCTCATGTACAGCCTTTAATTGCATCTTGCAAGTGCTGAAAATCTGACTCCTAAATTTTGAACTCCTCTATTCATTTTGTTCAAACTGTGACTTTATAAAAGTAAAGATTTGGTATATTGCTTTTCAAAAAGAGAACAGCAAAATCAGCAGCTCTACAGACAGCACTCTATCGCCCCATAGCGCAAATGCAACCAAATTACATATTTCAACTTCCCAGATGGATGGAGGGTGGGGGGAATAAATAGTGCTAAAAAAGTAGAGAGAACTAAGAGCTCATCTTCCAGTTAAAATAGCCAAGATGAATGGACCTAAAACAACTAAAACCAAGATAAAATAAGCCACCGTTTCAGCTTTCAAATTTTGGAAGGCCAGCAAACAAACAGTTACAGGGAAGAACTGCTTGGCCTCATAGTTGCCTCCCACCTGGCGCAGTATGGTGCCAAATTGACGCATGAGTTCTTGCATTCTCTTTGCACTGGCAGCTTCTCTACGACTTGCATCCGGCTGCTTCTTACCACCAGAATTCTGCTTTTCTTTTTCCCGATCCTTCTGAACAGATGTACCTTTCAAACTCTGAAGCTGCTTTTTGCTTGTAGATGAGTAAAACTGAGCAACCTCATTCACCTTTCGCTCAAGCTGAAAATATTTAATAATTCAATGGACAAACTTGTTAGAGCAACCCAAAGTTTATAAGAAAGAAAAATAGCCCTATATCCAACATGAGAAAGTGACAGAATTTGAAAAATCTCACAATAATTATGCAGAAAATGTCTCAAATCAAATTGATCAAAGGATTGACAATATAAGGAGTTATAATTCTTAAAGATTTGTATTTCAAATCAAATTGATCAAAGGATTGTCAACACGAGGAGTCATAATTCTTAAAGATTTGTATTTCGAATAAATAATGACTGAAAGCAAAAGTCACTTGGACGTTAACATAGTTCATCCATATAAAATGCTTAAAACTTCTAAAATTCAACTTGCAGTAAATAGACCATATGCATTATATTTAACCTCAGTATATCAAGAAGAATGATTAAACACAATGAACTTGAGAAATTCCCAATTGAGAAATTGTTGAAAACAAGATCAAAATGGGACATCAAAATGAGTGGATAACAAATACAAGGGCAGGGAGCTGTTTGGCATGGCTCTGAAAACGACAGAAGATGCAATAGACATTTCTGGCCATTAAAGGTGAATAAGAATGTAAACAATATTTCAAAAACAAAGACTGCAATAGCTCAGCGAAGCACATCTGCTAAGTTATCTCGTCTATTTCAGGGTCTAACCTCATCAACCTTTACAGTGACTTCATCAATATGATGCCTAAACCTTTCCACTTCTGCTCCTCCCTCTACTGCCTGCGCTCTTCCTGCACTTCCAGTTTCCAATACATTTCCCTGAATTTGGTCACTTGCATCCAAAGCTAACACATCCATGCCTTTTATCTGCAGTAATAGAAAATTTTAAACCCTTTCAACAAGAAGAAAATGGACAATTGTAAAATCAGACGAAGCATAAGAAAATAAGTTTGCCAGTTTGGCCGCTCATATTTCTCACTCAATAGCATCACCAACAAAGCAAACACAATCAAGATTTCATAAAACATTCATGTTTGTCAGTGCAGGCATGTGGAGATTTCATAAAACAAATATACCCATAACAACACAATCAAGATTGTGTATGACAGTTTTTAGACAACAACACAATTTCCAGTTGTTAAATTATAACAACGCAGTTTCCTGTAGTTAAATTATGTAAGTTGGAAACTTTCGGCATACAAGTCAAAATAAAATTATGTAAGCTGGCTATTCGAAAAAGGAATTTTGTTTTTGACCCAAAAAAAAAAAAAAAAAAGGATTTTGAAAGTTGGAGAATCGACAGGTAAACTGATTAAAACTTCATATTCCACTCATCTTTAAATGCATTTGGGTTAGGAACTTTGCTAATTCACTTTGATGTAAACCATTGGATAGCAATATAGCATCTTTATCATCAAAAGACAGCATAGAAGCTGTGAAAGCAGCCACAGAAGCCTCAATTGGATCATCCTCGTTCACATTAACATCGAGCACAGCAACTAATGGCAATTGGAAGATAAGAATGAAAGAAGTGACTTCGAAGCTCAGCCGCTAGGTAATTAGGAGCCCAGCGAGTCCTCGCCCCAAAATCTCTGAAAGTAACTAATTAAAGGGGAAAATGCACCTTTTAACCACAAGAAGCAATTCTGATCTCCAAAAAAAAAACACCAATGGAGGGGGAAAAGTTAAACGAGGAAGAAAAATTACAATGAAGACTAACACAAGACGTCCGACAGTGTTTCAAGCCTTGAACCTCTAATGAACTCCACCGTACTGCACGAGGCAGTGCAGAGGAAGAGAAACAAGTACGGGAACACCGTTCTGCACGAGGCAGTGCGGAGCGGCGACGGAAGGGTCCTCGAACTGTTGGTAAACGTAGACCAAGATCTGTCGATTGTCGCGAATAGCTCTGGCCGTCTGGCGTGTCTCCCGAGAATGCTCGCCTCCTCTGGCGGGCTTCCAATTCATCCGCCAGTGGAGATCCTTGCCGCGGCCCAGCTGAGCGGACCCTATTGCTGCCGCTGTCATTCGTGGGCATCAAGGCAATTTAAAAACTCACCACTTGCGACTAGTGCAAGACCAAATAATATGAATAAATAAAATATTAATGAGAGATGATTATAATATAATGAATATTTGCTAAAAATTAGTGGTTAGGAAAATATCACATTAATTAGTTAAAATTATTTAATATTTGTATTTAGGTAGTGATGCAACTCGTTGAGTGACAGGCCTATCATATTCCAATGAATGATGAAGTAGGTTTGGGTTCAGCCCATTTAAAAAACCCAGCAGTAGGGTATGCCAGATCGTTGGATGTAGTTTCTGACCATACGGGCCTATGCGGTAGCTTTTGATCGATCTGATCAAGTGGTTGTAAACATTAATTAGATAAGGACTAACCATGAATGGCCCTGCTGTTCAATTACGAGTTTGAACCCCTTTTTCAAAGCGAAAATTACCAGTTACTTTCTTTTTCCATTTCTTCCTCCTTTTTACCGCCAATGTCGTACAATTATGCTCCAATTTTGATGTAAGTTGAGTGGTTGTGTACAATTCAGATGATTCTAAAGTAGCATGCCATAGATGTTCATGAACTTCCAACTGTTTGATTTGTTCTAGAAATTCTGGATTGGTGAATTTCAGATACGATGAGAATGTTTCTGCAAGAAAAACCACAACTATGCAACCAAGTAGACTGCCACGGCAGAACTCGTCTTTATTATGCAGATACTAAGGGTGTGTTTGGCAACAAGAAAAAAATGTCAACATAAAACTTTTCAATCTAAAATTTTTCATTCTCCATAATTATCATATTTTTTAATCATTTTTTCACATTTTCTCATACAATTACCCTACTTTTCAATCATTTCTACACAACTACCCATACAATTAACATATCTATTTTAACTTTATTATCTCTACTCTTCATCATTACCTCTATCATATCACATCATTTGACAACTTTTACTCTCCAAAACTTTTTATCAAAAGTTTTATCCATTCACAAACACACCCTAAGTCAAAACGAACCCGCTTAAGTGACCCGGTTTCAAAACCAAACTTAGGTTTAATTTTTCAGAAAATTTTGATTCAACCCAACTCAGGGAAACCCGAAACCTATACCTGATTTATACCAACCCCATGTTCTTAATGTAAATATGATTTTTTCTCCTAGCATTAATAGTTATATACATCTGGTAGAAATTGGGCCATTAAATAACTTTTAATCATATGCAGTAAGTCTGTGGTGAGTGGTGACGAGTGCAACCGTGGTCACATGAGCTGCAACCAGCTGACAGGAGCTGCGGTTCCAAATTGGCAAATCACCTTCTTTATAATACGCAATGCTTTATTGTTTCCAGCCTTTCCCTTTCCCATTTTTTTTCTCATTACTTTCCCTAATTGTTGCCGTGAAGGTGTGAGGTCATCTGCCTCTCTGCCGCCTCATCCCATTTCTTTCATGTGCTGCCGATCAAAGACGCTCTTCTTCATCTTCTTCTGTCGTGACACAGCTTTTTCCGATTTTCTCCAGTTTTATTTTCTTCATCTTCTAGCGCCGCCAATGGTAACCCATCTGCAGACCTCCTTCTCCAAGTTCTCCCGTCACCGCCCCATTGTCCGTCCTCTCACTATGCTGCACACGTTAGCCCCAGCATCCACAATTTTTAGATATCGACGAAGACAGGTGTGGCGCACCGAACCGGGGTGCCTAGAAGCCTTACTCCAGGATCTTTATCGATTGGTAAACGTGACTCAGGATTGTTGCCCTGATCACACGGCGGGATTTTTAAATTGAATCTCGTCCAAATTTTTTTTTCTTTCATTCATTTTTTTTTCATCACGTAACAAACACTTGTCATCAACTTTACGCATGATACTCATAATAACATCATATCATCATATATGAACATATTCTTGTCATTAATTTCACATATATTATTCATATCATAATAACTGACTTATCTACATCACAAGTTCCTTCAATCTAAACATTTCATACATACATATTTTGATGATTCCATATAAGCATTCATACCATATACAGACTAGTTTGTTGAAAAGTTTCTTCATACTATTTTTCTTTCCTGCATGGCCTATGCGGTACCTGTCTATGGTTGGGGAAAACAAAACATGAGTCGAAACTCAATAAGCAAGCACTTTTCATTTTAAATGCATTTCTCACCTTTTAGTAGTAGACGTTTAACAAGCATTCGACTAGCAATTGGAGGAAACCTTTTCATAAGTACCTTTCACAAACATTTCATAATCCCAATTCATGGCAAACATATGCTTGTAAAACTTGACATATAAAAACATATTTATGTTCTAAAATATTTTTCATCGAAGCTCCTTTTCTCATAGGACATTGTCATGTCCTAAAATACTTTTCATAAAACTCTTTTTAAGCATATGCAACATGCAATACGTCTCTGTCCATCTGGTAGGTGACACTTGTCAAGTGATCATCCTTCCTTAGGAGAGAAACCCTTCCAGATGATAGCCCACGAGTCAGGCGGCTATCCGTGTCCATCTCCCATTGCAGGGAGGGCGCCGCCGGCATTTAGCCTTATTCAAGCGACTCGGCCTATGCAAAGGGGGCCCAATTTGCAACCGCGTCCGGTATGCATATCCTCTACAGTAGACCTAGTACATAACCCTTGTGCACACTTTTCCTTCACATTCACATGCTAGCATGATTTTATAAAAACCACAGACCACAGTCTGTGTCCTTTTTCTGAAAACTTGATGCTAATATGCTTTCATAAAATACTACAGACCTCCGCCTGTATTCCTTTCAAATCATAAAAACTGGGCTTAACCCATGTTAACGAGTTCTATGCTCAAAACGTTTTGTAAGGATGGTCAACCTTAAAACATTTATATTTCATAAATAATTTGAAGTATTCAAGGAAAACATTTAAAATAACAATATTTTCTAACCGTTTTTGTAAATAATTTTTGAATGACAAAACGTCTTTAAAAATATTTAAAACTTTCATCTAATATCATATACTTTTGTCTACCTGTCTTATTGTTCATTTATATATGTGATAGACTTGTATAATCCTTTGAACATTACTCAAATCGTTTTTCAAATTAATTTATCGTGTTGGCTTTCCTTAAATCCTGCTCGAAACAATGGATTTTGGAAATTCCAAAATAATCCAATATTTAGAGAACCTTTGAAACATATCCTTAAAATACTTCAAAACCTTGAAATAAAACTATTCAATACATTTATTTCAAATATCATTTAAAAAAAAAACTCATTTTCCTTTCAACACAACCTTTTCAACATTTGCATTTCAATATTTTTCAACATTAAAAGGATTTGCTTTTAACGAAGCAATTTCCAAGACAATTTAAGATTGCAGAATAAGGTCATATAAAATTGTATTTTCAAAAGGTTTGCTTGCTTACCTGTATAGTCAACTTGTATCTTTCACTTGTACCAATTTCTTTTCCTATACAAATGAAAAGAACCATTTTTCTCATATAGACATAATATTCCATGCTTGCACATTTCTATTATTAAATTTGAATTCATCTTAGGGTTTCTAACCCATGCATATGTCATAATCACTTTATTTTTCTTCATAACTCTCATAGAAGTTAATTTAGTCTCTATTTTCACATATGGATTTTTATCCCAAAAATCTTCAAAAATTCCATTCATACATCCTTATAAAAATCAATCTTATTTCTGCCCAAATTCCTTTGTTTACTATTCATGAGTATTGTTCATGATCATGTTCCTAATTACTGTTTACATTTGCTGAAATCAGGTGTACTAATTTCTCTAAATCTTGATTTATAATCAAATCAAGGTATTTAACTCTGAAATTTCTTTCATACATCAATAACTACATGATTTAATACTCATAAAAATTTCAGCAATAAATATTAACATTATATATTTATTTTGACATTTTCACTGTGCTGGACAGTGTTGTAAAATTAGGAACAGCCCTAATCACGTTATTTTTAAACCATACTTATGTCATCAAAAAATCGTATTTAATATTTTTCATGTGATAATCATAATATCTTTTACATCATATCAAAATTTCAGATTAAAATTCCATCTACAAAAATTACGAAAAATCATTTACTAGGACTGATTCTGTCACCCGTTTCACCCTGTTTAAGCTAATCTTCTCAAATTTTTAATTTGCAACCCGCTTAATATTTTAAACTGAAATTTTGGTCGTTCCTTAATGATAATGTAATGAGCTTGTACAAAAATTTTCATGGCAAACATCAATCGTTTATTATCTCGTTCATATTTTGATTTCTAACATCACATAACCTTCAGATTTAAAGCAATATATCAAGATTAACTTAGCCTTATCAAATAAATCATGAAAATATCCATAAATTAGTTTAATACTGAATTACTTTAATGACTTTAATTATATATTCAGCAACATCGATTGTCCAGCAGCTGAATTAATATATACATAAATTTTATCCATTAACGTTCAGTAGGGTAGAGCTTCTGCATCAGATTTTAAGCATGGAATAGGATAGCATTTTCAGAGTTTAATTAAAATCATGAAAAGAAAAAAATCATGCTTAATTAATAAAACGGTATATGAATGTCCAGCAGCATATAGATTGAAATTCTATTTAATGCAAAACATTTATGTAGGAACGATTAAATATGGTTACAACATGTGTTTTATATTTATTAATCAATGTTCTGCATAGATTGTTAAAATTATCAAGATCAAAATATCATACGTATAAATTATATAATCCTCCAGCAGGTGGTTTTAAAATCGAAATCGAAATCTTTTAAATAGGGGACGAGATGAGTATTATATCTGAAATAATAATGAAGGAAAAAAACACACTGTTGGAAAGCATGAAGAAGAATGCCTGGATTGGGGTTTGGTTTGATGCTGCCGTCCACACCTTTCTCTGCACTGCACGTTCAGCACTTTTTTCCTTCAGCAGTTTTTCTTTTTTTTTTTATACTTCTCGGATGCGGTTTACCATGGTTGGGTTTCCTTTAACCCAGCTCCCCGCTTAATACATGACAGGTGTTGAATTTTAAAAATTCAGCAATTATACGTTACATGCACCGTTTCAGCGCTGTTGACGTTTTCTTTCTTTTCTTTTTTTTTTTCGGTAAATTCCAATATTAATCAATTAATTTATAACTGCCTACATACACACTTATATATTATGAAAATTTTTCTTATTAATATATATACAATTTCTCACAAAATGTACCTTTCAGAATTTTGAAAAAAAATTTCTATTTTATTTTAATGAACTAATTCATATTCGGATAAAAAGTCTCATTTTAAAATTTTGGAGACATGATTTCTAAAATTTTATTCCTTCATTAAATTGAGCATGTTAAAATAGGATTACCCATAAAATTTCACCTCAATTGGAGCTAAGTACGTATTTTAATTTAATTAAAATCATCTTTTGGCATAAAATTTCATTTTAAAAATTTGTAGACATATTTTGCAAAATTTAATCCATTCATTATGTAGGGTATATTAAAATAGACTTTCTCTAAAAGTTTCATCTCAAACAGCCTTATATATATCAAGATATTAATTAACTAAACAATTATATATAAAAAAATCAAAATATCAACTTACGTGCATGCGTGGAATTTATTACCTTTGGCATGCTTTTTTAATACATTAAAGTTTGACAATTTAGTCAATTATTTTTCATAATCTGATCCGTCTATATTAGAGAGAATATAATTTAGTACTTTCTAGTAAATTTTTATGTGATTCTGAGTTATGCATGTTTAGATATAATCAAAACAGTGAGGATGAATATAAGCCCTTAATTAGAGCCCCTAATTAGCCAAAAAATTCCCATTTATTTTTATTTTTCCATAAGATCCGTGAATTTAAACAGTTTCACTTTGTATAATTTAGAATCTTGAAATTCCTTCCCAAAAAATTTATAAAAATTCATTTTCATATCTAATATTTATGAAATCATAAATTACCCTCTATTTTCTTATAAATCTCAAATGTAACCTTTGTAAATTTCCACTAAGTCCACTTTTTGTCTTCACTCTTGTCAAAATTACCAATCAATCATCTTTTCTAAATTTACAATTTAATCTCACTTTTGTAAAATTGTAATTTGGTCTTTTCGTGATTAAGTTAATCCAAAGTGATTAACTTATCACTTTATCTTAATCACATGATTACTATTCATTATTACTATTTATTAAATTAATTATTCGGTCCTTCAACTCCATATATTACAAAATTATATATTTAAAAAAAATCAATAACCTAGGGTGCATGACCTTAGGGTTTCATACATGGTCCCAAAATTTGGGGTTCCACAACAGGTATAGGAATTTTTGCTAGTATTTTTCTTCCTCCATCTTAACAACAGTAGATCCCTTAATGCCATTAGCATGTTGACTAAAAAGATCGCTAGTTTCTTCATTGTCACACCCAAAAATCACATGTTGTGTTGCTCAAACTTTATCATTGAAATGTTTGAATGTACGTATGCCAATGCTTGTGTAGTTGTGTTTGAAAATAATCACATATGCTTCCTTAATTTTAGCTGTTTGTGTATAGTTGTTTAATTCAAAAATGTCAAATATTGTTAACTTGTCACTATTGATAATCTATCATTGCTAAGTGTATGATTGATTTTTGTTACGACTTATTTGTTGTATTGTGATTACGCTAATAGTTGTCATTAATAAATTAATTAGGCATTACATGAGCATGGATAGTGATATGAATATGAAAGTAGATACAAAGCGGGATGTTGATTAAAATACTATAGACTTGACAGTGCCATTAGATGTGCAATCTGCGAAAACTTAAGTTAAGAAAAAATATAAAATTACTTTGGCAATGTGGAAAGATTTTGAAAAAGTAATTATGAATGGAAAACTTGAATTTTGTAAAAGTACATGGTGCAAGAAAAAACTTAAGTGCCCAAGTTCCATGGGTACTAGGCTACTAGCACATTTTCAAGAAACCTAAAACGATATTTTTATAACAAAGAAAAAAATAAAGACAAAAAAAACCAAGTACATACTTTACATTGTCATTGAAGGGAAGATTTCATATCATATCTAAAAATGATAAAACTTACTTATGTTTTAAGTACACTTAAATAAAAAAGTATATGAAAATATTAAAAAAAGTATTTTAAATGAGTTTTTTAAGACAGTCCTGGATTAACAAAATCATTTATTATTTATGTTTATGTGTGAGATATTTTTATTATCACTATAATTAGAAATTCTCTACAAGGTTGATAGAAATGTCTTGCTGATTGATTTCTTCAAGGGAGGATTTGCATATAGGTCTAAGTTTGCTAAATTTGTATTTTTTAACCCTTTATGCAATAAATAAGGGATAATTTCTCTCATACCCCATAATAATTGCACGTACTTCCTAATATACCCACAACGTTTTGTAAATTTCTCTTATATCTATAATATTTTATCCTAAATCTCTGTCATGCCCATGACATCAATACAAACATTATCTACCTTATTAAAAAGATGATTTTGCCTATTTAAAATTTTCTAATTGAGATAATTTAACCTTAATATGATTCAATTGATGATAATAAATCATTAATATAAGATATTAAATCATTTAAAAATCATCTTAAGGTTGAATTATTTTAATTAGAAAAATTTTAAAAAGACAAAATTGTTTTTTCAATGAGGTAGGTAACGGTGTTTAATGACATGAGTATAATAGATATTTAAGGTAAAATACTATGAATATAAAAGGAATTTATGAAACACTATGAGTATATTAAGAATTATGTGCAATTATTATAGGTATAAAAGGAATTATCCCAATAAATAATTAGAAGTTCTAGAAATATGGAGTTATGGTCTTTCCAACTACATAAAGTTAATAAAATTATAATGTTCACATATAATATAAAGGCTATTTTAAATAACCAATTTGGAACTAAACTGAACTTTAAAAAAATATAATGGATTTAAAATCAACTTGAACTAAAATAGAGCAAGATAACCATAAGGTCCATCATAACTAGACCTACTCGACCTAAGTTGTACTTTTATATTTATGTAATTAAATAATATAACATCGAGGAGTGATTCTCAAAAGACAGATGCATAAGACAAAAAATGGATTTGTTTATAATTTTTTATTTTTCCCTTCATGCAACTATTATTCCAAAAATGTATTATTTTTAATTTTTTAATTTTGTTTTCATAAAACTATTATTCTAGGTGTATTTAATTCACATAACAAGTTTTACTATTTTTCGAGATGTGTGCATCTATTTTTGAATTTCAAATATATGAATCTTTAGGTCGTTTAAAAATTAAAGTGCTTCTATGTTTGAAATTCCAAAAATATATATACATATTCAAAAAAGGTAAAACTTAAATATACATATAATAACAGTTTTATGATAAGAAAAACAAAAAATTAAGAACAAATATATTTTTTTGCGGGATACAAGTTGCTACCATGCATCTTGGTTTATAATATCATAACACTATAAGATTCACGGTTAAATACTTATATAGAATTTTCTGAAGATGTAGAATTTTTCTAATTAAGTTATAGTCTTACACGGGCTGGATTATTTTACTGATTTTAACAAGAACTCGTGTATGGCTTTAATAAGTTTGACGAGGTTTATGATTTTCAATGCATGTTCAAAAGTATTGTATTAGATGAAATGGGTTGAAATTTTATTACTTTTATCATTCCCGTGAAATCACTCATTTTTTAATACATAACAATTCTATTTCTAATTCCCCATATTTTTTTTTATTCCTCGGATGATCTTATCCAATCTAATTGTCCAAATCCAATTTCATTGAATGCTAGACCCTCAATCTTGTTGAATGTTGATTTACTGGGCAGTGATTCTTTTGGGGGTTATGTGCTTGATAGATAATCTCTTCAATGTTTCAAAGGCCCATAACTATTGCAAAAATAGATTTATAAGATTGATTCTACTGATGGACTTTCAGGGCTAACGGGACATATATACAGGCAGCTAGGAGTAAAATAAGGAATGAAACATGATGTAAATGGAATGAGATTTCTATTTAAAAATTTATTTTTATTTCAACATAATATCTTATTAATTCTTTGATACACGACAATCTTATTTTACATTTTCAACATACTTTCTCATTCTCTAAACTTCTTTCTTCAATCTCCTTTTCCAATCCCATTGGCTAAGATGTGGATCGTGACAGTCTACGAACTATCACATGCCAATAATTTTTAGTTATGGTTAGCATACTATCTTAGTGAAAATTAAAACGTTCTATGTAATAGTTCGTAGCATGTTAACCAACAGAGAATTGTTACGTAATCGTTTGCAGATTGTCACAATCCAGATTCTATCGGTGAGGTTATTCCCGAATACCTCTTAATTAATGGCTTAACTAGATCGATTAGTTAAGCTTGATAAGAAATCATTGAAAATATTGTTAAAAGTAAATTACTTGTATCTTCAAATTGATGACATTATCTAATGAGACAGTGAATCAAAACTTTATTCTTAAAATTTTAAACTGTCAAAGTACATACGAAGTTGTGAAATTTAAAGTACGTTTAACTACATACAAAACTTTTTAACTAAAACTATTTCATCTAAAATTTTTCATTCTTTATGAATATGCTATTTGTTAATCATTTTTTCATATTTTCCTATATAATTATCTACTTTTCAATTATTTTTATATACTTCACATAACTAATTTATCTATTTTAATTTTATTTTTTACTCTTCATCATGCCCATATTATATCACATTATTTTTTATTTTAAAAATTTTTATACCAAAAATTTAATATTCTTTTATAAATTTTTTTATAAACTATCGAAAATAAGATTGAAATATATGATAGTAATAAATAGACTAAGAGTAGGTTTATAGGCCTAGCCCCATCTCTCCCCCACGAAAGAGAGTGCTAGCAACATCGTTGACAAGAAAAATAAATAAAATGAAAAATTGGCTAGCATCCCAAGTACCTCATCTTATAAAAGAAGAGCCAAAAAGATGTTGTTAATATCTTTCACACAAAAGGCTATTTAGAAAGTGATAAAAATTTTGAATAAAAATTTTTTTGTGTAAAAGTTTTTAAAATATAAAAAAATAATATGATATAATAAGGGTAATGATAAAAAATAAAAAATAAAGTTAAAATAGATTAGTTATATGAGTAATTGCGTAGAAATAATTAAAAAATAGAATAGTTGTATAAGAAGATATTAAAATAATAAAAATATCGTAGTTGTGGATAAATACTAAAAATTTTTGTTTGGGGTGTGTTTGGTAATAAATAAAACTTTTGATGAAAAGTTTTAAAAAGTAAAAGTTATCAAATGATGCAATATGATAGGGTCAATGATAAGTAGTAAAGAAGATAAAGTTAAAATAAATAGGTTGGTTGCATGGATATTTGTGTAGAAATAATTGAAAAGTAGGATAGTTGTATAGGAAAATATGAAAAAAATAATTAAAAAATATAATAGTTGTGGAAAGTAAAAAGTTTTAAATTCAAAAATTTTAACTGACATTTTCTGTCAATTGCTAAACATACCATTGGTATGTGATAAAAATTTTGATATGATAGACATAACAGCGGTAATGATGTGGAATAAAAAAAATAAAAATAAAATTAATATGATATATATACGGGTGATTGAAAACAAACACACCCTAGAGCCTATTGATGTCATCGAATGCTTCTGAGCCGTCTTAATTTCCGTGGATGGGCACCTTTACAAGGCAGTAGCTTCCCGAAATGTTGAGCAATTGGAAGCAATTAAATAAGCCCATGTGCAGGCACTCCTTTCCGAAACTCCGCCTCACGGGAACACCGCACTTCACATTGCGGCCGTGCTCGGCCATGCCGGTCTCGCCGCCAAGTTTCTTAACCGCAACGCCCGACTCCTCGCCAAGCAAAACCCTCAAGGCAAGACTCCTCTGCACTGCGCTGCCAGGGCAGCATGGCGCAAGGTAAGATTCTCACCTCAGAATCGTTGTCGTCGACTAGCCGCAACGGAAAGCAGCAATTTATGGGTTTTTGAGAATGAAGAACAAGGAGGGAAATACAGTGTTGCACGAAGCATTGATGAACCGACGCGGGGATGTGGCAATTAGTTTACTAGATACCGATCCGGAGCTTGCATTCATGGCTAACAATGATCAAGAATTACCTTTGCATCTGGCACTGAGAGAGAGTCTCAAGGACGCGACAGAGAAGATGCTGGGCAAAGTCGACGGCAAGACAAAAGCGGTCATATCTTGGGGTTGTAAGTACTTGTTTCTCCTTCGCTTAACCTCACCTCATTTACCATTTTTTCCCCTTCATCTTTCATCAACATCTGTCTTTGTAACTTCTTCTTCCAAGATATATTCCAATAATTTGAAAAGATGGAAAACGAGAGCGTCTTGAAGAATGACAGCGGTGGAAGAAGTGCACTTCATTTGCTGCTTGGAGGGATGATGCGGATGGAGCTGAATTGTTACTGAGAATCAAACGTCGCAGCATCCCTTATGACACGGACAATGGAGGCTTCTCGCCACTTCATGTCGCTGCTGCTTCTGGCTCTGAAAACGCCATATCCAAGTTGATCGAAGAATGCCCTGATGGCACTGAACAAGTCGATCTCCACGGCAGGAGCGCGATTCACATCGCAGTCTTAAATCGCGAGAAGGAAGCCATAAAAGAGTTGCTAAGAAGTACTACTGCAGATGCTGTAGCTGCAAACAAGTTATGCGAACAAGACTGAGACGGAAACACGCCTCAACATCTCGCTGTGGGGGATCACGTAGACCAGATTGCTCGTTTCAAGTCATCGATGTTGGTTCAGCAAGCAGGTGTCGAAGGGGCAGATCTCAACCTGCTGAACAAGGCCGGTCAGACGGCCGGAGATATGTGTATCAAAGAGTACGATTTCCATCATCCCACGAATACATTACATTGAATCCTGTCAGGGTCCGTTTCACATTTGTTTTTCTACGCAATCGTCGTACATTTAATCTATCCTCACATTATCTTTTCCATTTCAAAAATTTATATTTTAAACACGAAAATTTTTATAACTTTCCAGACGTACTCTTATGCTCTTTGTTTTTGGACCGGGAGTCTACTTGGTGGTTCGAACGCGATGACAGTGGCTTTGCTATACTTATCTGTTGCCTTTGCTTTGCAATCCCCATCGTAATTCCTCTTGTTGTTTTTGCTACAAACTACAAAGTGCGTTGCTAGGAGCACGCTTAAAGCTGAAGACCCGGAAAGTGCATTCTGGCGCATGCCTCTGAGAAAGAACCCGAGGCTCCGACGACTGTGCTTGAAAAAGAAGCTGAAGACCCTAAAAAGAGCATTCTCATGCATACCTCTGAACCGAATGTCCTCCCACTAGTCACTTCCTCGAGCAAAGCTGTTTGAATAACGGGCTCGACTAGTTCCACGATTCGATAGCAGCGTGTATGAAGCTGCAACGTCCGGAGATGTTCGAGTTGATTCTGATAGATGAAGCCTTTCATTGAAGAGAGAGCTCCTCAAGTTAGAGTTCTCCCGTATCTAGCCCACGTAGTTGCCGACGATCATCCATAAAGCAGCTCAACGAGCGTCAATTGATGCACTGTTTCGCCCGAGAAGCAATGTCAAGGCCCAAGTCCACATGATCGATTGAGTAGCGGATTTCATATCCTACAATTAATCCCGACTCCTGAGGGGCATTAAGTAATTATAATTAGGCTTTGTTGTTCTTCAATCATTGTTTCCATTTCTAAAACCTTTAAAGTTTCGTTCAAGGTGCCTTGACGGTTTAACCAGAACTTTCACTTATAACCTAAATACCCCTTTCATCCCAACTGATGTGGTTTCACCTTTTTGAGCTTGCTATAAAAGGCACCTCAACCATTCGACCAAGGTTGCACCTGGGCTATGCCGGCATGTCTATCTGCTGCTCTTCGCCGAATTACTCATCTCTTCATGCACAAGGCGCGTGTGTATGGTATTTGTGTATCTCAGTTGGACTAGATATTTGGACACATACTTGGGATTTCCTTGCACTTGTGTAAGTTTGACACACATGCCAACCGAATGAACAATACTATGCTGCCAAAGTGGGGCCGACTCTTCTTTGGCTTTTTGTTGAGCAAATGCAGAGGTGAAGTCCACTCTTACTTTGCCCATCAAAATTAAAACTATATATTACCACTGGATAAGCATCTTGTTGTTCACATTTAACACAGTTGTTTAATAATGACATTTAACATATTTAACACGCGACCTTTCCTTTTAATTGATTCAATCGATTTTGGTTACTTTATAGACCATTTTAAATATATAAATTTTGAAAATCGAATAGATTCGATATTAAATTTACACAACTGAATGCAACTCATCACTCAATTCTCTTTGATTTAAATCATCCTAAAGTTTGTAAGGAAAAATTAGGGTATAAATAAGAGAATATGTTTCAATGCATCAGGGTGCGAAATTTTATTTTTTAAAATATTTCTTACAAGATTGTTAACTTAGGTGTATTTAACTTATGTATTAAGTTTTACCTTTTTTTGGATATATAAATATATTTTTATTTTAAAAAATTAAAAATATTTTAGTCACTTAAAAATGGCTAAAGTATCATTGTTTTTAAAAAATAAAAATATATATCCAAAAATGATAAAATTTGGCTTATAAATTAAATACACAAAGATTAACAATCTTATAAAAAAATTTCAAAAAATATATAAAAGATGAGGTTTTGCACCTTATCAAGGTGCATTGAAACATTATCCATACATAAAGGATGTAAGGTATCCAGTTCAGTCTCAATTACGATATAAATTTCAAATTTTTTTCATTTTTAATGAGATGAAACTAAGATGATCGGGTGATTTGGATGAATTTTGAGAGGCACCAGCATCCTAATTATAATGATATATATTTTTTGAGAGTTATAATGATATAATCGTACATCAAATCTAACAGACATAAACACACTAAGACAGGATTTCGAAATTTGCTAAATTAAGACAAGATAATCTTATTACAAGGTTCCAATCATGTCGTATTTTGATTTTTAAGCACAGTTGATGGATACAGAAAATCAGCGTGGCGGAGTTGGCAGTTCCGTAACAGAAACCTTCGCTCGTGTGCGCCTCGGATCTCTTACCCCTTCCTGAGTTTCGAGAGGCTTTGCAGATTCGACCAAAAGCAGAATCCATACGGAATGTTGCGGAAGTCACGCAGCCATGAATCATGATGGGTCGAGATCGTTAGATCGCGAACTTCTTCCTTTTACACGCATGAATAAAAAATGTACGTATGGTCCAATCATTTTTATTACTAAAGACAGAAATAAATCTATTGTGAAAAAACCATTTTATGAATGGATCTCTTTTGGGTGTGTATGGAAAGTGCTAAAACTTTTTGAAGTAAAATTTTAATACAAAAGTTTTTTAATTAAAAAATGATGCAATATGATATATGTAATTATGAGGAGTAAATAGAATAAAGTTAAAATAGATTGATTAATTTTATAAGTAATTACGTAGAAATGATTGAAAATACGGTAGTTGTATAGAAAGATGTAAAGAAATAAGTAAAAAATATAATAGTTATAGAGAGTAAAAAATTTTATATTGAAAATTTTTAACTTGTCATTTTTTTAGTTTTTGCCAAACACGCCCTTGAAAGAAAATTACCATCTTTAAATGCTAAAGGGAAGTATTTTGCTGGGCACGATTATTATTAAAGATTTCAAGGTATCACTTTGGTCACATAAAAAGTATTTTAAAATAAATAAATAAATAAATATTCATATTATTTTGATTTGCCAGAGCTATTGCTCCATGGCATATGCAAGATGCAGAATTCGAATGTCGATGGTTGCGATACGACAAGTTCACAAGATTTATATTTAATTTGTAAGCAAAATTGAGTCAAATGTAGTTTAATTCGTTTTAAAATTAGTAGGCTCAAAAACTTTATGGTGGGCTTCATTGGTGACCAACCTTGTCACTACTATCATTTACTAGGGGTGCAATTCAATTAAAGCAAACATGTTACCTGGCCAAGTGACTAATACCATTACCAAGTTGAAGCACATCAAAGCTTAGAATTTAGAACTTCTCAACCCATTTATATTACCTATTTAATTGGCCGTGTGATTAGCTTATACAAAACTTAACCTAATTATTTAATTTATTTAGACCATCAACTTGTATAACTTATTTATAATCTATAATGTAAAAAAATTTAACAATTATATTGTGTTTATTTACAGATTATACGTAATTATTTAAGTGAAATCAATATCATAACTAAAATAAATATGAAAATTGATTTTTAAAGTGAATAAATCACTACATTATAGAGGACTTTGTTTATGACTATATTTTAAATAGTCAAATTTGTTATAAAAAAAAATAGTCAAATTTTTTTATTTTTAAGATGGTTTGAGGAGCGATAAAAATTTTGAATAAAAAATTTTTGATGTAAAAGTTTTTGAATTGGAAGAAAATAGAGTAATATAATAGAGATAATGAAGAAAAATATATAAAATAAAGTTAAAATAGAGAAGCTAGTTGTGTGAATAGTTGTGTAGTAAGATATTTTTTTATTAATGTATAATGGGATAGCTGTATAGAAAGATGCGGAAAAATAATTAAAAATATGATAATTATAGAGAGTGAAAATTTTTAAATTGAAAAGTTTTGACTTCACATTTTTATTTATTGCCAAACACATCCTTTACCCATTAGCAACCATAACTCAATTCATTTGTGTTAAATGGGTCAGTGTCATGGTTATGATTGAGATTATTAATAGTGGATTATAAATGGACCAGGTTATTTCAAAAGATTTTAGAACCTTAAATGGGATGTGCATCTTTATTCTCAAAATAGTTTTTTAATTCTCAAATAGTTTTTCAATTTTTAGTGTAACTTTTTACATTTTCAATGTAATTTTTTCATCCCCAACACACATCATGTTATTCTCATTTTATCCCTCCATCCCATTTAAACTTTTAAAATCATTACGAATAGGTTCATGATGGATAAGCTTCCTAAACCAAACATAGATGAATAGAAAGGCAACAATTATTCTTAAGTTCTCATTTGTGTTTTCCACAACTTATGTAGTTAAATTAAGACTAAGTAAATAGGATGTTGGCAATAATCTTGCTAAAATATCCAAGGCACAAATAGTTATAAACCTCCAAATGGTAATTTAATGCACTACTTGTATAAATAAGTGAAAGTAAAAATAAGAAACTAGCTAATTACAAATCTTCATATTATTATTAGTTGTTTATTTCTTGCATTATGCTTTTGCTAAATTGGATATTCACAAAACCTTTAATAAACTATGGTTAAAGTTAACTTTAAACTCATATAATCTAACCTGGTTACACTCCTACCATCCACCTATTATGAGTGTAAATCAGGTTAGGTTGACTCAGTTGTGATAAATACAATCATATTTCACATTGTAAATCCCAACTTACTTTAATTTCAATCCTATTTTTATACCTTGACCTAACTTTGTTTTAATCTTATAAAAATCAGTTTGGTTCGGGTTAGAAATCAGGTTAATAAATATATAATATTTTAAAATAATTTGCTTAATTAAATTTATTTTAAGATATAAATTTATATGAAAGAATAAAAATTAATCTTTGTTACATGAATACTTTCTAATTTATATCATATAATAATATAATTGCTAAATAATCTTATTTCAGAGCATTAATGTCTAACTAATTTATATATTATGTGTTAATATATGATTTTTTAATAATATATTATATTTTACACTAACATATAAAATCAAATCGGGTTAATTGACAATCATCTAACCCAAACCAATCTACTTTTGAATTTGAGTTGGTTCAAATTTTGTTATATAACTTCTTTTTTTCAAAATGCTTAACCTAATCATATTATAAATCATATTGGATTAGCTAAGTTCGAGTTAAGACCAACCCTATTTGAATTACTGTCTTCATCCTCTTATACTTGACCAATTGGGCTTAAACTAAGACCCAAGTGCCAACACATTATTGATGTTGGGGGGTGTCACATGCTCACACAACACATGTGCCCAATACACATGTATGTGTTCACTGATTGGTATGTGTCATATGGTATTGCTACTAATGTAACATAATGAACATGGGTAGTTGCTAGCTTGCATGTAATTTGTAATTTGTAAATTATTTTTAGGATGTATTTGATAAATGATAAAAAAATTTTGATGAAATTTTTTTGAAACGGAAAAAATAATGTAATATAATAGGGATAATGATGATAAATAAATATAATAAAGCCAAAATAAGGAGTAAGTTATATAAGTAATTGTATAGAAATGATTGAAAAGCAAAGTAATTACATAAGATAATGTGAATAAATAATTAAAAAATAGAATAGTCATTAAAAGTAAAAAAAATTTTAATTTAGGAGGTGTTTATTTATCTAGAAAACTCACAACAACCTTACATTTTATGTAATTTTATTTTTAATTATTTTTTCACTTTTTTCTATACAACTATGCTACTTTTTAATTATTTCTACTCAATTACCCATACATCTAATCTATGTATTTTAACTTCATTCTCTTTACTCTTTATCATTATCTCTATTATATTACATCATTTTTCATGATTTTAAAATTTTTATAGAAAAAACTTTTCATTAAAAGATTTATAAATTTCCAAACATATCCTTAAAAATTTTAGTGTAAACAAACACACACTGTCTAGAATTATGAACACAAAATACAACCAAATGAAGCTCACATGGCAATTTAATTACTTCAAAATTTCAGCTCATTTTAGCATATTCCGATGAAAAACAAAAAAATACCATGCAACAAATAAAAAATATTTATTTTTCTAATTTTCAACTATTTTGAATCCAGTGGCACTCCAAAAGAAATTGACACATGCAACAGATTTTACATACGAACATAAAATTTTGCTGCATATAATGTTTTTTATGTTATGTAGCCCACACATTTTATTTGCATCTAGTTTTCATATATGCAGCAAATTATGACAGTTTTGGTTGCATTTACGCATACATCACGAGGTAACTGCAGCAACCTGGCAACCAATTATTGTCCGCTACTCCATTGTATATGTAGCAAGTGTGCTTGTCTATGGGTCATTTAAGTTATCAAAGGCGCTGTTTCTGGTCTAGCATACTTCCCGAAGTGAATAGATCATTATCAAAGCATTATCCAGCCGTCAGATCGCATCTACTTATAGAGAATCACTTGAATCGTCATTCGTATTTCTGTATTTTTCATGTGTAGTTTATGACTTTATTCTAAGCACATGCATCTCTTAATTAGCGTGGGTTAGTTGATTAAGGAAGTCTGGTCATTGATCTATGACTCCGCTAGCTCCAAATGGCCCATGAGATTTACGCTACATGTGACGTATTTATTCTATCACTAATAAATCATGTATCACCACTCTCGTTGTCCGGTTCAAGTGTGCTAAAGAGAAGCTTATTGAGAAAGCCTAATCACTCTTTTCATGCTTTCTAATGGTCTATTGCATTGTTAAGTTAATAAAGAATATATGCTTTACAATCGTGCCTTACTAAATTTGCATTGGTACATGCATCATTGCAGTGGTGATCGTTTCAGGCCAGCAATTCATACCGGACCGAGTCCAAAAGCATTTTTTTTAAAAAAATTTATTTGAACTTCTAGAACTTTTGATCTAAGTATAAATTAAATATTACAGTTTTTAAAAATATGTATATATTTATTTTAGATTTTGAAATACAAGGGCATTTTAGGCATTTTAGACATTTTAACTAAAATGCATTCGTGTTTAAAAATTTAAAATAAATATATACATTTTTAAATAATAGTAAAAATTCATTTATTAATTAAATACGATTAAATTAATAATTTTATCAAAATAATAAAAAAAATATTTTTGGAAGAGTCTGACATTAGATGATCAAACCCTCTATTAGTATGTCCTAATTTATGGAGATATGCCAAATTAGCATGTCTTATTTATTCTATTATCTAATGTTGGAGTAGGTGTGGACCTCTCAATTATTTCACATTTTTTTAAGTTCAGAGCACTAGCTCAGGGCAAGCATTTTTGTTTAGAGTTGGAAAATCTCCATTAGGTAGTTCAGGAGCTTTGTATTCCAACTAATATATGAGAGTTGTAGTTTTTATTGTTGATATTTGAGAGCTTGTGATATTTTTTTGGCTATTTATAAAATTTATTTCAGAGTTTAATTATAATTTCCATTAAAATATGATGTAAAATACGTCAATTAAAACAAAAAAAAACCAGCTCAACCGGCAACAACGTCTCTAGTACGGTAGTACTTTGGCTTGCCCACGGGGATTGAGAAGGGTTCAAAATGTGGTGGCAATATTGTCTCGGTGATTATTCATTCAAGCATCCGTCGATGGATTATTGTAGCAAAAGAAGGAATATTATTAAATGTTTGGTAAAAATATCTCCTGATCTAATTAAAACAGTTATGAGAATGTTTATGGAGCTGATTGTAAAATACATACTCAACAAACGAAACCAGCTCGACCAAGTTCACCAGCCGTGAAATTCTATTGACGGTCCATTTCCAGCCTCGTCGTTGCAAGGCCGGGAATGAGTTTATCACCACTTTACATGGCAACGCAGCTTCACCCCTCCAATCAAATTGATACTTTATTTTAGGTAGGTTAGCCTAGGATGCATTTCTACAAAAAAATAAAAAAAAAAAGTTACATTGGAAAAATGGATTTGAAATATATGCTAATAATAGAAGAATAACATCAATAAAACAGTTCTTTAATACAATGAATATGGTTTCTGCGAAACTCACTCAGGATTGATGGGACGAAACCGGATTTTGCAAACGTTCTCCGGTGGTGCAAGGAGTACCTGGAGGAGCACCGTAGGGCCTCTCCCCTCATTTTGGATGACGCATTTGAGAGACCCCTGATTCCCAGATGGACTAAACCTCCGGTTGGTGTCTTCAAGATTAATGTTGATGCTCGCTTGCATCATAGGAACTCATCATCGGGGTTCGCTGCGGTTATTCGCGATTCAAGGGGAGCTTTTGTGGCGGCGAAAGGTTGGCGCCGAGATGACTTTATGGAACCATTGTTCATGGAGGCAAAGGCTTTTCTTCTCGGTGTATCTTGGGGAATGGAATCCAACTTGCCGGCTATGCAAATCGAAACTGATTCGCTCCTTCTTGTCAACCTACTTTTGTTCGAAGGCCCCATCCCCTCTCCTGCTGGGAACGTGATCTTCGAAATCAAGGCTATTCTCTCTTCTTCCAACCGTGTTACTGTTCATCATGTACTTAGGCAGGGGAATGTTGTGGCTCATGCATTAGCCGATGCAATTTCTGTCTCCTCTGTTGACCATCATGTTTGGTGGGGTACCCCCCCACAGGCTATACAGGAAAAGATTTGTATAGACAATTTTTTGGCAATGATAGCTTCTGGATCATCCTATCCCTCCTCCCTTTCAGGCGATTAGGGTGGTAGGATATGGTGTTTTCCTTTTCTCAAAAAAAAAAAAAAAATGATGAACAATTAAAAATTCAATTACAATACTACGTTAGAAAAAAAAGCTAATAAAATCTGTTGCAAACACAAACGTCATCCAGATATATAATTGATTTAGAGTGGATGTCTTTTTTATCATTACCCCTGAATCGACGACCACGCATAGAGGTGTTAACGGATCGGATTGAACGGGTTGGAGTCTAATCCTAACTCTAACCTATTTAAAATATCTCAATCCTAATCCGTTTATTAACCCATTTAAAAACCTGAACCCTAATTCATTTAAAAACCGTCAACCCTAACCCATTTACAACTCATTTAATAAACGGGTTGATGAGTTGTTAATAGGTTATATAACAAATAATCTGAAAGCTTAGACTCTAATAGATGATGATCTCGCAGGGAAAGACGAGGGGATGTTTTCGGCGTAGGAGGAATGAAAATAGGGCAGTAACGGGAAAATTAAATTAAGGCAGTAGTGGAAAAATAAAAATTAGGTAATTAAAGAAAAACTTAGAGAGAAAAAAGAAACTAAGAGATTTACATATATATATATAATTTTAATAAGTTAAGCGAGTTAAATGGGTTGAACGAATTAAATGGGTTGAACAAGTTATATGAGTTATTAAACGTGTTGACAAGTTATAAAATTTCAATCATAATCTATTTATTTAATTAAATGGTTGAACGAGTTGGCGAATCATAATTTATTTATTCAGAAATTTGAGCTCAAATTCATTTATAAACTGACTGGATTAACGGATTTACTAGGACCATTAAATCCCCCAGCCACTCCTTTTAAAAATATCAACAAGGTAGGCAGCGGATGGCTAGCTAAAGTTTTAGAACGGTGGTAAACTACGTTGTAGCTGGTTGCGTCACGCGCAGAGTCAGACAGCAGCGCAGACGTGCGGAAAAAGGAAAGGAAAAATTGGGTTGATGACGAGAAATTAACCGTGGAGGTGTTAAGTCGCGAAGGAAAGGAAGAGAAAGGAAAAATCCAAACAAATCCAAGCTGAGAAAGAAATTCGAAGGAAGAGAAACGCAGAGCAAGCGCTGCCCCTTTCATCATCTGATCCCAGAATTCCTTTGCAAGCCCGCTCCTCCAGATCCAGCGGTTTCCAGCCATCGCAAAAGTGCCTGCGAGACTCTTCTCCGACGGGTTTCCTGATCTATCCCCCACGTCTTCTATCTCTGTTGTCTGGTTCTTATCCTCAAAGAGAAAACCGTTGTCTGTAGAATATTCGAGAAGGAGGAGGAGAGAAAAAAGAGAAAAGCTTCGATTTTTTTTTTTCAAAAATTCTTTTGAAATCCTACGTTTTTATATCAGTTTTATGGAGAACTTCGTTTGATTAAGTACGAGGCTGTTTCTTTGAAGAAGGGATTTTGAAAGAAACAGCCTGTTATGATTGAAGGTGAATTCCGAGAAATCTCCATAGCTTTTCTTTTCGATTCATTTTTTTCTGTTTCCTCTGGATTTTTCCGGGGCGGGGGATGAGGAACGATGGACAGAAGTCACAGGGTGGTCTCCCGAGATCATCTTCGATGCCGGGAAGGAGCAACGGGTTCTTCCCAAGCTCCCGACGCGCGATCTCCAGCTACCTGAGGATTGTGTCGTCGGGTACAATGAGCATCGCCTCGACGTTGCGGTCTGCTGGGGCGTCGGTTGCTTCTTCGATCGCGGAGAGGGTGGATGATGCGTGCCGCGACCAGGTTTCTTCCTTCAGCTTTTTTATTTTTATTTTTCGTTTTAATTCATTCCCTCGTACGAATTCGAATTCAAGTGGTTGTCCAAGTTTCTAGTTTGGAGGGTTGTGTTCATTGGTCTAGCGAAATGAAATAAAGCAATTTTGTGAATTTCTTCTTCAGCATTTGAAATGACAAACTCGTGGCTGAACTCCAAATTGAGGTAAAGTCAAATTGTTTAGGTTGATCTAAGAGAAAACTAACCAACAATTTCGTTCCATGAAGGACAATAATATGGTTTAGATAAAAGGTGATTTCAGTCAAGTCGATATGTGTGAGGGTCCTTCCGAACTTCGTTGTTGGCATGGACTAGCACCTCTAGATTAATGATACATGAGGATGAGAGAATCAGAGTTACATTAATGTGTTCGAACTCATTGATGCATTGTCGGATTGCGTACAATTCGAAAGTGTCGTTTCATTTCCAGTGTGCCTTCAATCTATCATTATTAGTTCTGTTGTTTGTTTGCAAAAGGTACAATGGGCCTGCTTCGACAAGTTAGAAGCTGAGGTTGGTGTTATTCGCCAAGTTCTTTTGCTGGCCTATAGGTCTGGCTTTCAAGTCTGGGATGTTGAAGAGGCTGATGACGTGCATGAACTGGTATCTAAATATGATGGTGCAGTTTCATTTATGCAAGTGCAACAAAGGCCGTCAACATTGGACATACCAGAAGACAAGTTTGCAGATGTTCGTCCATTGCTAGTTGTTGTAGGGGATGGAGCTCCTGTCGGTGGTGATATCCAAGATGGTCAAGGGTCTCCCTTTAATGGTAGCAGTAATGGTTGCCCTGAAATGGGAAACAGAAATTTTGTGCCTACAGTTGTTAGGTTTTATTCCTTAAGGTCTCATTCTTACGTGCAAGTCCTGAAGTTCAGAACTGCTGTTTTCTCAGTGAGGTGTAGCCCACGAGTTGTGGCTGTTTCTCAAGCAGCTCAGGCATGTATTCTATTTCACTTTATCTGTTTTATACTTTTCAGAAACTTTTCATTGTTTCCTTTCCACATATCATAAATAGTGATTCATTCATGATTCACCTTCCCTTTATGTAGCATGCAACTGAATATGGTGAATATTATAAAAGTTGTCTGTCTGATGATCTTGACTTGAGCATTTGATATTTTTTATTCAAAACATGATAGGGTTTGATGTTCTATGTTGAATGCCCTTGTCACTCTGATGCATATGACATTCGACCCATGCCTCTTTGCAGTAGGAGCTGCACATTCAATCTTTGTTTGTCTGCGTGCACAAGTTATGCATTAGACATCATGAATATCATGGATAAACTGTGGAGCTCTGTGAACATTTCAGAACCTATGCTATTCTTCCCTTACTCTTGACCCCTCTCCCCACCCCATTATAGTCATTCATTTTGTGTACTAACAGTTTAATACACATATTTTTATCATCGCAGATCCATTGTTTTAATGCTGCAACACTGGAAAGGGAATATACTATTCTTACCCACCCAATAGTTTCGGGATCCCTTGGTTCTGGAAAGATAGGCTATGGGCCCCTTGCTGTTGGCCCCAGGTGGTTGGCTTATGCTGGAAATCCGATTTCTGTTCCAACTAATTCTCGTGTCAGCCCACAGCATCTGACTTCTATTAATGGCTCGCCTGCATTTCCTTCAAACGGGAGCTTGGTTGCTCACTATGCAGTGGAATCAAGCAAGCAGATTGCTGCTGGTATAGTGACCCTTGGTGATATGGGATACAAGAAGCTTTCTAGGTATTGCTCAGAGCTACTTCCCGATGGAAAAGGTTCCGCAAGAACAGGGAACCTCAGTGTAAAAATTAATGGCACCAGCAATGGATACTGGCCTGAGGCTGAAAATATTGGAATGGTATGCATAAACTCATGAATTTGCTGCTACACTTTGATTTTGATCTATTCTGAAATGAAATTTTTTTTTTCCGGTTTTGTTTTTTTTTTTTTTTTTTTTTGGGGGGGGGGGGGGGGGGTGGGATATGTTTATCTTAATCCTTTCATTCACTACTGTGTACATGTAAAGACTGTCCATGAATTCGACATTTCTTACACATACGCAGATGGTTAATGCAGTGGGATCCAGTGCGATATTGGCATTCATCAGGGTGGTTTGTTTATGGTATGCCACATGTTATGTACCTCAAATATAAGATCAGTAACAATTGTGTTACCATCGTCATCGATCTTGTATGTTTTATGCACCAGATGATCAGAGGAAGGAGCTGGAGTTTTATGCATGGTAGTGGTGGTAGTTTCACTTGGATAAAAATTTTGAATACCATGGTCATGTTGCTTATTGTGGCGAACATTTCCTGGTGCTTCAATTTGGATGATGCCCTTTTCTGGTATAGTTCATCTAGATTTTGTCTTGAGGTGGCATTGGGGTTTGATTATGGAAGAACATGTGCTGCTTTTCTTCCTGTTTCAGAATGGAAGGCAAAGAAAGAAGAGGAGAAATCTATTACTTCATCTGATTTCTACAGTATACTGCTTGACCTGGGTTACATTTTTTCATTATTTGTTGTTTGCAAGGTGTAAATGGAACTATATTCTTTGTTTTGCAGGTCATTGTCAGGGACATTGTTAGTAAATCAGTTGTTTCCCAGTTCAGGGCACATACAAGTCCAATTTTGGCCTTATGCTTCAACCCAAGTGGGACATTGCTGGTGACAGCCTCAGTTCAAGGTCATAATATCAATGTTTTTGGAATTATGCCCTCGCCACTTGAAAGTTCATCAGGATTTGACACTACCAAATCTCATGTGCATCTGTATAGGCTGCAGCGTGGGTTGACAAATGCGGTATATATATTTTTCAAAAATTTTCTCCCTCTTCTCACACTATAATCAATTCTGCTGAGAAATAATTTCATTTAATCATATTTATCAGGTTATTCAAGACATCAGTTTCAGCGATGACAGCCAATGGATTATGATCAGTTCCTCAAGGGGAACGAGTCATTTATTTTCTATATCTCCATCAGGAGGGGACATAAATCTCCAGTCTGATGATCATAGCTTTATAAATGGAAATCATGGGCTGGGTTCAGCAACTAAACAGGCAGTTCGTTGGCCACCTTGTGAGGGCTCCACAAAAACCGATCAGCATTGTCTTTGTGCATCTGGCCCTCCAGTCACATTGTCTGTGGTAAGCAGAATAAGGAATGGGAATAATGGTTGGAGAGGCACTGTGAGTGTTGCTACTGCAGTTGCAACTGGAAGGTCAAGTTCCATTTCTGGGGCGATTGCTTCTGCTTTCCACAATTGCAAGGGGAAGATTTCGCATGCAGAAACTAGCTCATCAAGTACAAAGCACCACCTTCTTGTGTTCTCACCTTCAGGCAGTGTGATACAGTATATGCTGCGTCTATCTACAGGATCAGATTCCGTTAGTGATGTTTCAGGATTGGCCATTGCGCACTATGGATCAGCACCAGATGCAGATGCGAGATTAGTTGTTGATGCGCTACAAAAATGGGACATTACTCAAAGGCAAAGTCGAAGAGAACAAGAAGATAATGGTGATTTTTATGGTGAACGTGGGAGTGGTGACAATGTTAAACCTTATCCAAGAACTAGAAAGGGTACTAGCGTACATCCTACCGATAATGGCTTGGTAAGAGACGCAAATCAAGTTGTTGAAGACAAACATCACATGTACCTTTCTGAAGCTGAATTGCAAATGCATCCAGCTTATGACCCTTTGTGGACAAAATCACAGGTATTTTTTTTATGTCATGAACAAAGGATATTTGCATGCAAGAGCCAAAAGTGCTCACGGATGATGATTCACTGTCTTATTCTGTCTTGAAAAATTGCTCCCCAGATATACTTTCAGGTGATGCTTACAGATGGCCATGATAAGGACAGTGATGTGGCATTGGCTGGGGAGATTGAAATTGAAAGGATTCCAACACGCTTGATTGAGGCACGGTCGAAAGATTTGATACCGGTGTCCAATCATCTCCAGGCACCCACATTCCAACAACCCAGGTTCATTGAACTACGTTTTCTTGCTTTATTCCTGGTCAGTTGTGATTTGATAGTGTCTATGTGTTATATCTGAACATGTTCACATGTCCATTTTCTAGTCTTGATATTTTTTTTTAAAAACTAGAAAGTAGTTCTTTTAAAAATCTAAACCAATAATATTATTCGTCTTCTCAGTTGTTATTTGATAATTGTCCATTACATTTTACTGTCTTATGTCTGCACTTGTTCACATGTCCATTTTTCAGTGTTATATATATTTATAAGAAATAGTTCCTTTTCAAAATCCAAACCACTAATATTATTTGTCCATACACATATTTTTATGATGCCAAAAATCAGATGTAGTGGAAACTTTTACTGGATATGAATTCATTTTCAGAGTTTAATGGTAATGGCTGTTTAGAATTTATAATATAAAAATTTCCAATCCATTTCTGTGGGGAATTGTCTTTTCCCAGCTAATATGCATTTGAATAAGTAGAAGAAAGGAAAAAGATGATGACACAGTGATAGTGCTAGCCCTAACGTAAATCAAGATGAAATAGATAGGCCTCGTTGTAAGAATGATAATTAATGGTGGGAAAAATTACATTTGTTACAGAAGGTAAACATGAACATTAAGGATGAAAAATTTCTCTTGCCGGAGTCTGTCTTTTTCTGTCTGATGAGTCAAAAGGTTACTTGAACCAGGTTAGCATCTGCAGTCATACTGAATTGAACCAATCGAATAGTTTCCCATATATTTTGTCTAGGCTTGATTTGTAATTAATGATAGCAAAACAATTAATTGTTGTAATTCAAATTGCCCTCAGCAGTGAGAATTCACTGACCACATTGCTGCGCTGGGATTGATTTTATTTTATTTTATTTTATTTTTGAGTTTTCCAGTTTCAGATAATATAAAATGGGGCATAAATTTTTGATGTGTTCCAAAATTGTTTTTCCCAAGTGCTATCCAGTGTGATCTTTATTTTAGAATTTTTCTAGATAGGGCTGTTAGCAAATTTTACTGTCTCAGTTATAAAGTCTGGTGATATATTGGTGTTAATTTCACAAAACCACTGAAGCTGATAATTCCTTTAAAAAATTTGATTTATAAAAGAAATATATGGAGAAAAAAATTTAAGAAATATAAGGAGGAAAAAAATTTCTTGTATGCTTGGAAAGAAGATACCTCGTAACAAAAATATATCGTGTTGCAAGAGAGAAAAGTCAGCAGTAGATGCATTTATATTACAGAGGATATGTATATGGACTTGTATGAGGAACGCAAGCTCCATGAGTGGAAAAAATATGGTTAATTTCAATTACTGTTGGTTACTTAGAGGAGGTACTGTGTTGTATGTTGTTTATGGAGGACATGATTTTAATAGTTTTGGTATGAAAATCTGCGAATCTGTGAGTTGGGACACTCCAGCTTTTAGGACATTGTGTGTGTATAGAATGTCATCTCCCTCATGATTAATTTTCTGTAATTCAGGACAAGTCCTTTGGATATCCATCCAAATGTTCCAATGCTGCCACATCAGAAGTCTGGACGTTCACGAGATGGCCAACTTTCAAGGCGAAGCAGCTGTTGCTCTTTGGATGGTATGTCTGAAGGAGCTACAGTGGTGGCTGAGCTCCACAATGGTGTTGAAGAAAATGGCTGGGGTGGTCTTGAAATGCTGACTGGGGGCTTTGTAAATAATAATGGCAGCCCAATGAAGAACACACAGCTTGCGTTTGTAAATAGCAGAGAGAGACCAAAGATGGAGACAATGCTCCAGTTTGTAAATAACAAAGAGTGCCCAAAGACTGAGAGCCACTTTGAAGATGATAACGAGTTGGATTAAGGTAAGCCATCAATAAAGTTTTTATATGGGCAGATGTTATTTTGGCCAGCAGTTCACTCCTTTCACATGAATCTTCTAAATTTTGTAGTGCCTGTTTCCAGTAAAGTTTACAATGTATGAGTTTAGGACCAACCATTTGATGATACGTGTTACCGTGGATGGGAGATGCCGCTTGCCTCATTGCCTGTGACCATCTTAGAGAGCCTTTTCTGAACACCAAGAGTATGTCGAAAACTGCTCAATTGGGTACCAGATTACCTGATGGGTGATTAGAGTGCATTGCCCTATTCTGAATCATCCCTCCTGAGTTTTGTGGCAGCAACCTATCATGTCTCCTATTCTTCCAGTTTCTTGTTTTTATAAATCATAGTGATCCATTGCCATGCCAGTAATGATTTTTCAACTGCTCGTATTTTTATTTGAATTTGGCATATTTTATAGCCAAGGTGGTGAATGTCTTCTACCTACGATCTAGGAGCAGAAATATGCCATGGTCGGTTGACAACGGTCCCCATGGCTGTTGGGGTGTTTAGTAATTCCCCCATTGGTTGGGGTATTTACAGTTTCCTCCCTATTGTGGAGGTATTTACAGAAAAATTCATCTATTGTGTGAAGGTTGAATGTGCGTGATTGTCATATCAGATGTCATAGTGTATATATATCAATTAAAAAAAAAAAGAAAAGAATTCATAGCTGTGGATTTGACATTGTTGTGCTTGTTTTTCTCAGGTGTGCACCTATTCTTTTATTCTCGTGGGAGGTTCTATTAACCGGTGTTTATATTTTATGATGCACGCTAGAGGAGGAAGGAATCGAGTGGCATGTGAATTGTGGATATTGTGGTGTTGGAACGACTTTTGTGGTGACCTTGTAAATAGCAAATTCTTGAATATATACATACATATTCTCAATAATCAATTATATTGTAAAGAATAATCTAATGATAGCTTCTGTTAACTATATCTGTATAGAGCCGTTCTACTGGGTGGCCATGCTCTGGCATCAAGTATGCTAAGATCAGAAAGGAGACCAAAGTGGTCGATATGGCTCTTGTACTGGGGGGGGGGGGGGGTGCTGTTTGTTCTTTATTATTTAGGAATTCTAATTCTATTAATTTCTCTTGTTCGTTATGCCTTCTGAAATTGGCAGTTAATAGGGGCTGTGAGCTTTGCTGGGGTGGCAAGCCCGCATTGGAATTGCCTTTCGTCTGGAATATGCCTTGTTCTGTGCTTCATCCTCTTGTGACGATCTATCAAGTTCGCTTGAGAAATTTGACTGGACGAATCTTAAAAGACGGTAGCGGATTAAGGCAATGCACGGATTATCCTGCAGGGAGGGCCATGGCCCTGGTTTGGTCACATCTGCAGGATGCATGAATTCGAGGGGGAGTGGATGGGGCCTCCTGTTGATGTGGGCAAACCAGGGCTAGTCTCTGTCCTGTTCTAATATACTTTAGAATGAAGAATAAATGTAGAGTGAGATGAAAAAAGTGTGCTTGTATATTGAGAATGGAAAAAATTATATAATAAATGAAAAAAGTTGTATGGTAAATTAGAATGAGTAGATGTTATTTTATGAGAAAGAAAAAAATTTTGGGAAATGAGAGATTCTGTCCGATCTTTGTCCCAATAAAGTTGTGAATAGGATTGATACTATCAAGAGTTTGGCCAAGGCAAACTAGATCTGAGGCCAGATTCACTAGGTGTATTGGCTGCTAGGATTATATATTATGCCTTGTTTAGTATTCATCAGACGCATGCTCTGCGATGCAAGCCGCTAATACTCCAGCGTTGATCAATCTTGCATGAATTCTGGGTTTAGAAATGGAATGAGATGAGGATGAGATAAAGAATTTAGAACAGAAATGGATTACGAATGGATGAAGATGTATTCGGAATTAGTAAAGGTGTATTAGGAACAGATAAAGGTGAATTGGGAATGGATAAAGGTGTATTGATAAATGTGACATCTTATTACATCCCATGCTTATCGCACGTGTAAACTGACTCTCAAGAAAATAGTTACCTTGTCAAAGATAAATGATCTCCGGTTATCAGTAAACCAATGTATTGGGAAATCCATAAAGTTCGTAGATTTCTTCCTTGTTAATTGAACTCCGACCCCTCAAAACGATCGATTTAAGGGGGTCATTGGGTACGTCTCCCTGAGCCCTTGAAACGATCGATTTCGAGGGGTCATTAGTAGTTTAGTACGTCTCCCTGAACCGTCCCATCTATCACGGTATTTCTGCTGAGATTGTGAAGTACGTCCTAGGACCTCAGAATTCGGTCTCTGCAAGCGTTTCTACACCGTCGATCAAACTTTTTTTTTTTTTTCCTGAGCAATAAAACCTTTTTATTTCCACCACAATTTCATTAGCCTAAAAGCCACAAGACGTGTCAATTTCCCACCGCAGTATCGTCTGGTCCAGATAACCCAAAAGCTGGAATGTCTTGACGGTGGCAGAGCGACGATCTCAGAAGTTTTGGGCTCATGATCTCAGTCCTTTTAACGATCCAAGCCGTTCATCTGAAACTCAAAAGCCAGATTTTATTTTATTTTATTTTTTTTATGATAGCAAAAAAGCCAGACATTTGAAATCTCCACAGACGGTTTAAGTACCCTCAAAATCAAACCATTTTATTCTCCAACAATCCTCATCCAATCCCAGGCGTGAGCTATCCATTCCGATAGACAATTTGGATCGAAAAGACCCCGCCGCACCAAACCAAACTTCGTTGCGACGGCCCAGCTGCTACCAAATCCTCAGCCTCACACTCCCAAGCAGCAGAAAGCAACCCACTTCCTGAAATGGGGAATATATGCAGCGGCAACGGAAATCTTGCGTAGATGCTGATCAACTGCCAGGATGAAATCTCTCCGGCGGACGGATCGACGTCGCCGCGGGTGCTGACGGTGCTGTCGTCGGTTCTGGAGCGGCTGGTGGCTCGCAATGACCAGCTGACGTCGGTAGTTTTGGAGGCGGGCAAGGGCCTGAGCGTGTTCCATGGCGTGCGAGCTCCCAGCATCAGTATCTTCAAATACCTGGAGAGGATTCACAAGTACACCAGCTGTAGCCCGTCGTGTTTCATCTTGGGATTCATATACATCGACCGGCTAGCCCACAGGCACCCCGACTCCCTCGTCCTTTCGCTCAACGTCCATCGCTTGATCGTTACTAGTGTCATGGTTGCGTCCAAGGTCCTCGACGACGTGTATGCTTCTTTCTTCTCTTCTTCTTGGTTTAATTTCATAGTAATCCCAATCTGTTTACGTGATGGGATTTTAATTTTACAGCTGGTAGTTCTTGAATTTGCTATTCATTGATTTGGTTGATTAATTACATTTCAGATGCCAAGTTGGGGTTTGTTAGTTTGGATAACCGAGGAGATGCAGGCAGCTTGCATCACCCATCTATACTTTCTCAGAGAATTTGAGTTTCAGGTTCCCTTGATAAGCCAGATAACAATTGGATATGATGTGCTTTAGATACCGGTCTAGACTCTCTAGATAGCTCTTTTGGAAGAATATACATTCAACCGATTCATTCATGCCTTTTGCTGATTTCTGCTTGGGGAGAAATTGAGAAAGGTGAATTGGGTTCTCTTAATTTGCTTAGTCCTGGGCTGGGTGTGTGGGCGTTGTCTGCCTTCAACTGTAGACCAGGGCCAAGTCGAGGCCTTTTTCAATACTGATCTAACTTGTGACATGCATGATCTTGATCATCAACCTGGCCTAATTAAATTGATGTAACCATCAAACACCATGATTTCTAATTATCTTCTGTTTGCAATGCCACTGATGCTACTGCAGGCACTACAACAACGCATTCTTTGCGCGAGTTGGAGGAGTGAGCAACGCGGAGCTGAACCGGCTTGAAGTGGAACTGCTTTTCATGTTGGACTTCGGCGTCATGGTGAACGCCCGTGTCTTCGAGAGCTACTGCCTGCATTTGGAAAAGGAGATGCTCATGTGGAGCGGAGTGGGGGAGCAGCGGATCGAACGAACCCTTTCTAATCCACCCACCGACGAAGTCGACATCTCCACACACAGTTCTTCGCCGTGTCCTGCGGAAGAGGCCGATTAACATGCATCGAGTGAAGAAAACTAACTCCCCTGGCCTTTTGTTTATTTATTTATTGATTTTCCTCTGTAATTTACGTAATCGACCAACATAATTTTGGTCATTTGCAGCCAACCAACTATCCACGTTTGATCTTCACCTATGCAAACCCGTCGTCATACAGGAACACAACGTGATCATGAGCTCTCCCAAAAGCTCGGGAGAACCAATCATGAAACTGCGAAATTGCCAGTCCGTACATAATGATTTGGATTGGACAATCTTTTTCCGGTCCAAGATGCGTGTGGGCCTTCTCCCAAACGCTTTGGCTGCAGTCTCGTTAAAAAAAAAAAGGGCAGTAGGCATTCTGAAAAAATGCAAATGCAATTTTTATTTTTATAAAGAAGCAAGTGGACGAGGGCAGGGTGGAAAGTGATAAAGTGAATACGAAAATATTTTTGGAGAGTGTTAAAAAATATGATATAATAAGAGTACGTCTCAAATTAAAGTACAAAAATTTAAATGAAAAAATAATAATTAAATAATTAAAATGTAAAATTTAATTAAAAAAGTAGAGGGAGAGGAGGGAAATTTCTCGTGCTCCGTTAAACATAGCCAAGTGTCGAACCATGTCACGGTACGAATGATTCTGTCATCATCGTCTTTAGAAAAATGCATTATTTCAAATCAAGTCAACCGATGCATCCACAAGTATTAGAAATTACAGGCATCCCTAAATAATATAGATGAGTTTTTATTATACGCACGCAGGTGTACTTAGACTTAGTGCACCTAAGTGTAAATATTTAATTTTTTAAATTTTTTATACAACTGTTAATCTCAATATATTTAACATACGTATCAATTTTTATCATTTTTAGATATTTTAGATTTTTTCGAAGTTTTAAAAACAATGATATTTGATTTTTAAAAATTCAAAAGAAAATCTAAAAATTTTCAAAAATAATAAAAATTGATACACATGTTAAATACACTTATATTAACAATTTTATAAAAAAAAATAAAAAAAAATAAAAAATGGGTGAAATACACTTACGTGCATTGCGTTTAAGTGCACTTGGGCGCATATAATAAGAACCCATAGATAATTATCTCAACTTCTCAAGAATGATGAGATGAAATTTGAATTTTATGTTATGGCTCGTATTACTTATTTTGGGTAATTAAAAATTTTAAAATTATTTTGATTAAAAGCTCCTGTGGATCTCATCATTTGATAATTCATCAACTGCACATGAAATGTAAACATTACTGAAAAATTGGGTTACCAACTCTGGCTAGAATGTTCTTATGATATAATTGTATGGTTGATGTCCAGGAAAATCAGGCCATGCACACCAAACCACGTGAACGGCGGAAAAGAAAAATTGAACGTTGCTGTAATCTTGGTGGATTTCCCGGACATCAGAGCATATCTAAATTCAGATCCAAGGAATGGCCAATGCATTGACTCGCAGGATATTTTTGCAGATAATCTCCACTGTTGGAGTAGTTGATGGACGGCTACGCATCGCTAGTTCGCACGTGCGGCTAAAATCGGCGGAGCGTGCATACGGCGAGGATTATGAGACTTTCTTGCACTCTCTCTCGGACGACTGCCCCGGCGAAGACTCTTCTCTCTCTCAGAGTGAAGGGACAGTTGGCTCCCCAATTTCTAGGGTTTCTCCCACACCGAAACGTATAATACGCGGTGCAGATTTCGAGCTTAAGATTTCAAGGGTTTCCGGAGGAATTTTTGTCCCTTTCCTTCCTGTTTCTTTCGCCGTCTTGCTTTCCTTCATCGGCTGCTATTGCTGCTCCGATGGCCGACGACTCTTCAAAAGACGAGCTTTTTCAGCTTATCAAACGCCTTGGCGCCTACCTCACTCTCAAGATCTCAAGTCTTTACCCTCTTAATCACCGGGTTCTCCTCTAGCCCTTCTTTTCGTTGCATTCTCATTTTAATTTCTCTCTACTACTGACTGTGCCTGAATCCACGAGATTTCCTTTTTCATAATTAGAATTTGATTTTGTAAGACGTTAAAATTCTTTTCGGTATGTTTTAGAGTTTGAGCATTGCACAGGGAGTTGAAAATAGTTCTGATGAATTGAATGGATAGAGTTCGAATAATCTAACCTTGTAGATTGACGAGCTCTTCATTGTAATTCAAGCTGTTTTATTGTTTATGAATATTGCATTTCCAAAATTTAGAATTGATTTCATTGTAGTCAATAATTTGTTAGGGATTTTGTTTTCTTGAAGCAAAATCAGGCTTTGGTAAGGAAACTGTTAGTGCAGATGCATTATTCAAAAGCTTAGTGTCAGAGCAAACTTGCTTTCAGACCTATTAAAGGCTTCAAATGGCCAAATACATTGAAGGAATGATAAGAAGTTCAAGGGGGAACCTTGATTCCAGAGGATGATAGTTAGTCTAAACTCCAAATGCATTTGAAGTAGTTAAAGAAAATGCACTCTAGCATAACAGGTTATTGAAACTGGCGGATGAGTCAGATTGTTTCTTTTTCTCGTTGCATGAAAGTCTGCTGGATGGTCATATCTTCCCTAATTCTTTTTTAACACATTTGGTCACAATATGCCTGTTGTTCGTTTGTTAGGTAATTTTGTTTTCTTTAGTTGTCTAGCTGTGCATCTTCTCAAAATAACATAACTTCATCTAGCTCGCACAACTTATGTTTTTCCTTACTTTGTACTCTCTCAGAATTCTCGGTCTCTTTGGGCTCTTGTTGGTCTAGTCACTGCAATTATCTTTATGTGGAAAATCTTGAGAACTCCCTCAGGTGGTCAAAGGAGGCAACAAAAGCGCCAGGCAACCACTCCTGGTGTTTCTGGAGTCCACCTCCAAGCAAATGTGGTTACATCCTCTCCTGGTCATTTTTCATCTTCAGAGCATTCAATAACACATGGTGTGATTGATGAGCTCTTCCAGTCAGTGAAGGTGATAACAACTTCTCTTTCTACAAAATTTAAACATGTCTTTCTTAAAATTTTGATGAAGAACCAGCCTGAAAATCTTTTCTCCTTCAACAGCCAACACTTGCGCAAATTGTGAGACAAAGATTAAGAGATGGGAGGAAGGTAATTTATCCACTTCATGTCTATTATCTGTAGTATTTATATAATTTCTTTTTCCTTTTTTTGGGTTTTATCTATTTCTTTATTTCTTTGGTCTTATACGGGCTGTGCCTGTTAACTAGTTTGACGTAATTGGTACAAATAGTGATGAGATTAATACTTTATGCTATTTGCTTGATTTAGTGAATATTACAATCAACTTTAAAAATTTCCAGCTTTAATTTCTTTATGATTAGACTGTGCTCTAATGTTTGTATACCCTAAATTGGACTTCTTTTAATGTGATAAGGATGGGGAAAGATTCGAGAAACTCTGGAAACAGAACATTTAAGTTTTCCTTGTTGTTACCTGACAACAACCGTCATCATCATCATCATAAGCTTCTTCCAATAACAGAAGTAAAAGACCAAAAATGCCAGTCAAGCCGGAAACTATTATGTCTTATGAATATTAAATCTATGCTCCTCAAAGACTCAAATCTAAATTGGAAGCTCATTAACTGCTTCTGAGATTCTGAGTACAAAATTTCAGCAGCCGGTGATCTTTAATGGTTTTCGTTATGATTATTACAGGTGACATGCCAGTTGCTTGGGGTAATTCTTGAAGAGAGTAGTCCCGAGGAGCTCCAGGTGGGTTGGAGATGCTTGCCAATATTTGTTTTATTTTGTTTTTTGTTTTTGTTTTTTGTTTTCGTTTACAGGTATGAGCCACTTGGTTGTTCTATGCAGATGCATGCAACAGTGAGGTCTTCTGTGCTGGAAGTACTGTTGGAGATCACAAAATTCTGTGATCTTTATCTGATGGAAAGAATTATTGATGATGGAAGTGAGGTTTGTTTAGAATTTAATTGGATTCCATATGTATCTTTTGGCACGTTGTGATTCCTTTTGTTTGAAGGACTGGATGAATTACCCACTTCATTATATTGTTTGCTTGGTGAAGACATAGTTGTCTGGGTGTTAGTTTGCTCAATATTTGAAAGAATACAATTTAGTGTTGTTTGTCCCATTTATGAGATGAGAAATCGACATCCTATGTCTATCAGCATTTGTGAGCACTCCTCCATTCTCACATTCTGCAACCCGCATTTGAAAGGTTGAAAATCTTTTCTGGAAGGCATAAGGTCTAATCTTTTGACTGTGAAGTGACATGAAGTATTTACTTTACCAATGACAACAGTAACCAGTCTATACATTACCAGAATGCCAATGGTGTAGTGTATACCCTTGTTGACAACTTCACACAGTTTTTTGTGGATTTAGTTAGAGTTGTCCTTTAACATAATAATCTAATCCCACACGTGATTAGTTGGTGCAAATGAAAGAGGGGAAAATCAGTCCATGAGTGCTAGCATGTCTTCTATATATTTTTGCACACATAACTCCTACTCCAGCTTTCAATCAAACCTGTGAATCTGGAGTCTAAACTGTGCGGATCTGCATGAATGTGTGAACACTCTTGATTACTTTTTATATTTTCTTTTTTGAATTTGAAGTTTTGTATGTTTTGTAAGATACTGCAATGATATTCGTTATAGCTCATTTTGGTTTATAACATGGAAGTTTTGCTGCAGGATAAAGTTCTTTCTGCTTTGGATAATACTGGGCTTTTTACATCTGGTGCTTTGGTTAAAGATAAGGTAAAAATAATTCAGCCTCTTGAAATAAATATTTTCTTCAATGCGCACAGCTACATAGTATCTTATTCAGCTGAAGTACGCTCATATTAAGTCCTTTGTTGATTATAATGTTTCTTTGGCTATTGGTTTTTCTTATCTTTTTATTAGCTAAAGAATGCATTAAAATTTTATGCCAGTATGTTAATCTCATTTTGCTTTCCCCCTGATCTGCATTACTTTAAACTGCTTTCACGTGTCCATTTCCACTCATTTGTCCTCCTTTTCCTGAAAGATAGGAACCTAGCCAGCTACCTAGATTTGTACCTTGGACTCATATTCATGCATCTCTATGTGTTGAATTAACTATTAAGATGTTTCATCTTTCTTATCATGCATAAATCTACATGATGCCCTTGTCTTGCTGTTGCATTGTCTCATCCCTCAGCCTCAGGAAAAGCACAAATTCTTGCATTTTCTCTTATGGGAAATTGGCCCTATTGTTTCATCTTCACCGTCCACCCCAGCTCCAGCTCCATCTCCTGCCAGTAAATTACGGCTAATTTATGCAAGTATTAGCCGTTGCTATTGTCATTTTCTTGAAAATTATTTGCTTTTGCATTGACGTCGAAGATAAATTCTGCAGGTTCTCTTTTGTAGCACTGAAAATGGTCGCTCATCTTTTGTTCGGCAACTGGAACCAGATTGGCACATCGATACCAACCCTGAAGTCATTTCTCAACTCTCTGTATGTATATGTTCCTTGACTGCTTCAATATTTTGTTATTGCTTATAACCATTTTTCTTTATTTTAAATTAGCCATCAACCCTCATATTTGTCAATGTTATAGCTTGCCAGAAGAATCAAGCTATGAAATAATTCAAAACTAGAAGAGACATTTCCAATGGTTTCTCTGTGGAACCTTTCTAGATTGGATATCATAACTAATGCAAGTCTTTTATCTATTTGTTTGTAAGTCCTATACATGATGATGATGATGATGATGTAAGCCACTAAGCCTCATTCCTGAAGCTTGGTCACTGGATCTTGTCTCCTTGATTCTTTCTACCTATTGACTGATCAGTTTTAACATTATATCCAATTGCAGACCTGGACGATCCAGTGCATCCTCACACTCAATTCTTTCAATTACTTTTAAGGTCAACCATGGCTATTCCATCAATTGGTAGCATGAACAATGTGTTTGTCAACACAAAAATTGAAGTTGATATTGGACAATCTTACAAATCCTACATCTGGTTACGTGCTAACCATTCTGTTGCTTTTGAAGAAAATTCATGTGTTGATGAAATGCAGGATTGGCGACTCTTGGAAAAATATTTCTCAGTCTACACTTCTTTTGCATTTGGTATTGTCAGGGCATATGGGGTTGCTCCACATATGTAAACTGTTAAAAGAGGACAACTGAAATTAAGAAAAAATACAACTTCACAGAAACTCTAACAGCAATCATCTGACTCAAAGAAGTAGATAGTTCAAATTTTTACTGAATTGGATGCTGTTTGAATACAATACTAGCTTTTGCATCCTTTTTCTTTTTCATGACAATCAATTTTATGATTCTGCTGTCAGTTCTTTTCTGTGTTTTCTACTTCGCTATGCTTTGGTTTTGAATATTTGTTGTTCATTTTTAGATTTTAGATGTTGCTTGTATGATAAACTAATACTTATCTCTACATACCCAGAGGTTCATTAAATATGAGCTTCACATTTCACCTAACCGGCCAGACCGCGTAGCATCTAACGTCTTCACATCAACAAGTTTGGAGCAGTTCTTTGGATGCATAGACTATAATTGACTTCTGTAAGTGCATTTATAATCATGCCTTCAGGCATAGCATGCAAATCTGTGTCTGTGTGTTTAATTTATGTTTGGTGAAATTAATTCTATTTTCCATTGGCAAAAATATAATCTTAATTCAACTTAGGGTTAAGGTTGAAAGTTTATGGCATGGCTTGGCATAGGGTGGACCTTAGCATGAACCCAAATGACCTGAGTTGCACGCATTTAGGCACAGTTTCTATCATTTTACTCATTCGTCATCATAATTATGTGAGGTATGATCTGAAGATATTGATATGTATGCTTTGATTATGTCCTTGTTGGCCAGAAAATTTAGTTAAATTGACAAGACAACTTTGAGTGGTCAAATTTTGACTTATATCAAGGAATCTGGTTGCTTGTAGCATTTCAGAAATGGGGGATTATCTGCAAAGTTATGAGATACAAATTGCAAAATCGAATAAACTTGGGGTTCATTTGCATACGGTCATATATCCTTTTGAAAAGCAACAGAAATCCTGAAGGTAGTCTTGAATCTATATGGACTAGGACTTAGCAAGGGGCGTTATCTTGTTTTCAGGATTAGATAAAAGGTTTAGGAGAAATTTCCACTTTAATGGTGGTTTTACTAATCACGAATGCCTCTTTCTTGAAAGCAGTGCCTGTAGAAAGCTTTCCTGAGGCGCCTGCTTTCGTAAAATTTTAGCATGAATTCAAATATTGCCTGCAGAGGAAATCTTGTATCAGTATGTGTAGGTCTTTTCTTGGGAGGTTTGGACTATTGGATCCATAGGTTAATGCACTGGTGACTTCAACCATTCGTTGGATGCGTTGCACATCAAATTGACTGCTGGATTGTACGTTACTGGTAATTGAGGCCATTGGGATCTTCAATTTTGATCCAGATGGTAGATTATATTGATGTTAACGTTGTCGTAACCCTATGGCTCAATGCTGGAAAGCACCTATAAGTTTTAGAATGAAAGACTTGATGGTACTCGGCCACCATTGAATTGCAGAAACGTGAGTTTGATGAGTTGATGGCCTGGGCATCTTGCCATCTCGTGATATTTTGACAACGAATGAATATTGTCAAGCTTTCTGTATTTAGTGACACTTAGCAAAATTAAGTGAAGCTGTCCCCTTCTGGTCTGATTTTAGTGTCGTTTGATGATATTTGCAGATAAAGGGGCCCACGGAATATTAAATCAACTGCCCATGGCGTGTTGCGAGCACAGCATCTCTCATGTCTAAAACTGTCCAATAGATGACGTTTATTTTATGTTTCTTTTTCTTCTTCTTCTTTTTTTTTTTTTTTTTTTCAAATTTTTATATTTTAAAAAAATGCTTAGAAGTATATCAAGTCCCAGTTTGGATTGGCTTGGTGTTTGCATTCTGCCCTTTGTCGTGTAAAAAAGCATCTGGGATCTGGAGCCACGCTACTTCAGCGACTTGTGTATCATATTCACCGCAACACGAACAACGTTGAAGGACAATTTCAACGACACAATCCTGCAACTATCAGCGTTGCTATTTATGAAACCCCGTTGGATTATATTGTTTGAAAGCAATGACAAGAGATCTTTTGTAATATTCCGCGAATGCAATGCTGGTAACGTTTGTGCCTGCGGAGTTTGAATGAGTCTATCTACAGGGCATGATTCGGTGGCCATGGTTTTTGACTACGAAATCAATAGAACAGCTCTACATAGACAAGCATGGGAGTGAGAGAATGTCCTAGTTAGCCCAATTCATCGGAATGATAGAACATAGCGATGATTTGGGTACTTAAAAAGCAAAGATTGTAAAAGTGACGTTTATGGGTAACCTTTCTACTAGAGAGAGAGCAGAAATTGCACTATAAATTATGGTGCGATGCCTGCAATATAAATTACAGTGCACCTACCTCAAAGTGGGTCCTACATTATTGTAAAATTATAATCTACACTACTCATTGTATTCAGAATTATGCATTTTATTACCATCAATATTGTTAAAGTCTGATCAACCATCAATATTGTTAAAACCAGATCAGACTTAGCCGGTCCGACCGATTTAACCGGGAACCAGACACCTGGTGGGTCCCATCTCCAACGGTTACTGGTTGGCCTAAGTAAACCGCTTTAAACCGATTAAACCACCTGTTGAATTGGTTATGGAGTCGGCTGGTTAAACCGGTTTGGTATTTGGAAATTCGAAAGTCTTTCACCCTGGCCGACGACCATATCATATCTTTCCTGCTCGCCTCCGCCTTGTTTCTCCCAGCCACCTTATTTCTTCCCACTTCCGGCAGCAAAATGCCCAGGAGCTACAACCTTTGAAAAATAAAAAAAATCTTATGCAGTTGCTAGCCTTCGTTCCTCCTTATTTCCCTTTCCATTTCCGAAAACAAAGACGGGCGAATTCAAGCTCTCTTCTCATCTATTTTCATCCGCACCATGTCCTTGTTTTCCCTGAAATAATTCCACCATGTTTTTGATTAGCATATATTGATTTTCAGCCATCATTTAGATCGCTGAAATAGAGATAGGGAAGGGTTTAATTTCAGATTTTTTTTTCATTTTGATTGCTACCGTGATTCATGCATCATCATCCATTCGTTCTGCCTTTTCTTGCGTGCTTTGCAATTTTCAAGGGGCGAATGGTTCGGTGGTGTTGCACGTGCTACTGGCTAGCCCCACGTCTCCACAAAATTCGCATCTTGCGTTCAGTTTGGTTGTTAAAATATATATATATTTAAAAGTTAAAATAAAAAATAAAAGGAGATGATGTGAGTAATCAGGCAATGCTTTATCTGCAGTGGTGTCCAATTAATTCCAATATTATATTATTTATATATAAACTTTTATATTTTTATTTTATCAATTTAATATATATGTTGTATTCAAATATATTATACATAAATTGTAACTATACCGGTTTAATCTATTTTTTTTATAAACGGTTGGACAAGAACCAGTCCTTTTAACCAGTTCATTAACCGGTTCGGTTCCGACAACATTAATTATCATATTAATTTTCATCCCAATTGAATATGTGCATGAGCTTCATCTGAAAATAATATAAATTTAATGTAATAAAATAGTTTGATGTAAATAACAACTTTAAAATTATTTTTTCAATATGTGAACCATTTGCTATAAAATTTATATATAGATGAATTATTGTGTAAAGTATAAATACATTTGGGTATATAACTTATAGTGCAGTTGCGTAATATTTCTATGTATATTTACACGATCTTTTAAGTTCTCTATCTTTTGCCACTATCCAAGCTTGTGCGTATTAAAAGGCTCACTATCAATAAACCTTGGCATTGATATATGTTACAAAATACCCATTTAGGAGAAATTCAACTATGCGGTTCATTTTTTCGTTTCATACTGACCATATTTAATCAAGCCATGGCTTGATCCATTGGATGATTCGGCCCCCTCAATCACAAACAGGGAAGTTGCTGTGCCAACTACAATTCTCTAGCTCTTCCACGTTTCTACCATTTAGCTAGTACTTTGTGGGTCGTAGCAACGGCTGGCCAATAATATGCCTTACATTTACGTGGGCCATCGGACCATTTAACAAACTTCGTTTAATTTAGATAATTTTTTGGCCTCATATAATATATATTTGGTTGCGTTAAATATATATACTTTTGCTACAATTAGATATTTAGCTATAAATAATTAGTTACTTTTGAATGGTATCATTTGATATAGAATGATAATTAGTTACTTTTGGCCTCATTTTGCGCTAGCATGGGTTCGAAAAACCACTTGTGCATATTTGTGCGTGTGATTTTAAACAAACCTCCCTTGGAAGTTTTTACAATTCTCTCGAGTGTGGAGATCTTCGTACAAATTTTTCCTCATGTAGGGAGTCTATAGAAAAATTTTCTGAGCGTTGTGAGAGTTATAAATATACTTGATTAATAAATGTATTTGATTATAGTATCAATTGTCATATGATATAAATTTCAAAAAAAAGTTAGTTGGGATTAGATTGGAATTTTAAAAATAGACCAGCCGGTAGAAATAAATTGTTCAAGGGTCAAGATTGGATTGAAGTTTCAAAGAGTTATGATCTTGGTTAACTGGGGCTAACATAAGCTAATAAATGTACTTCTTATGAAAATATTTTTGCAAGATATTTACCAGAATTTATAAATTTTATAAGCATATATGTATTTAATATTTTCCAAAATCAACATCTTGGCGAGGACTTAGTTATTTTTAAACCCGAAAAATGTTATTTTCGAAATAAAAATATATACATATCCACAAATGATAAATTTTGTTATATGAACTAACGCACTTAGAAAAATAGTTTCTGGAAAAAGCAAAAAAATAAAAATAAAAATAAAAATAAAGTAGACCGAGACAACTACCGGGGATTCGTATTGAACAATAGGGGTGGGCATCGTTTTCTCACGGCTATAAACAAGACCCTTCCGTTTTGGAAACCACCGGCCTGCATGCCAAACTGGGCTCTTGCGCGCCACTAGTTTTTGCAACGTGGTTTCTTGGCAGCCTCTCGTCTCCCACTGCTCCACGTCATCCTCCCATTCGTGGCCACAGTCGCTCGACGAAAATGCTCTGCCACGTCGGCTCCAGTTTCCTACCCTCGAGAATCGCGGCCGTCGACTCTGGTCCACACGTGGCCGTCTGACGATCGCGATTTTCCTTCTTACTTGACCGTCACGTGGCATAGTTCTTCGCGCTGACGTGTCGAAAAGTTTGAGAGGGAACTCTAACAATGGGGACGTTTTTCGTGCTCCGGCAGTGACGCACGGATACTATACTGCTCATGCAAAAAATTTAATGCTTTACATAACATAAGCTAACATCAGACCGTACAAAATCCAAAAAAAAGCTACAGATAATAAATTCCTTCCAATTTAATGATAGAATAACTAATTCTATTTTATTTATAATGATTTTTGAAACGTCCATTGCCAAGGCTAGTCGAATAGAGATGTGAAAAAGCATCGGACTAACACTATTCTTATAAGTTGTCGACAGAATGGCACGGGCATGGCTAGCACTCGCCTGCGTATCACGTTGCGCCTAAGGCCGTGCTGAGCAGTTGTATCTATTTAAGCAAACACATACGCACCTGCTTCTGACGAAATATTTACGCTCTATGCGCACGGAGCCGGAGAGCGAGTAAAATGCCATGACCGTACCGGATCCCGCCCACCTCAGGCTTCTGGACTCCTGGGGGCCAATGGCGAGGCGCCACCTGGCCAGCGCGTTCCCTTCCGTTGAGGGATGAGTATAACGACGGCATGCACTACATTCTCTTCACTTGGAGGGTGGATTTCTGCTTCCTTTCTCATGGGAGTCTCACGATCCGACGGTCGGGAATGCAGGATGGAAACGCTCTGTAAGTGCTCTGTTTTCTTCTTCCAGCTGAACGATTCTCCTCCTCGTGCATTTTTCTTTGCGCTGGTGGGTGATTGACAAAATCTCTCTGTTCCTGTCCCTCTCACGCTTTCTTCTCCTGCTTTGCTTGCATGCATTAGAGATTCCGCGATCCGAATCTGTTCGATAAAATCCTTGGAAAGAAAAGAAAGAGATCGACCTTCCTTTTTTTCCAATTTCGATTGGTAGCTGAAGCCTGAAGATGGGACTGCTAAGCCGAATTGAATTTGATTGATTCATGTATCGGATCCGAGAGAGGGAGCGATCGCATATGGAGCCGGCGTGTGACTTTTGTGGGGCTAAAAGGGCATTTGTGTATTGCCAGTCGGATACGGCCCGTCTTTGCGCGGAATGCGACGGATACATCCACGCTGCGAACGCCCTGTCCCGGCGCCATCTCCGCTCGCCCATCTGCGATCGATGCAGCTCCCAGCCTGCTGTCGTTAGATGCCTGGAGGAGAAGCTCTCTCTCTGCCCCACCTGTGACTGCAACAACAGCGCCGCGGTGGCGACGAAGACGGATACGACACCTACCACCACCAGGCATCGGCAGGAGACCATCAACTCCTACTCTGGCTGTCCTTCTGTGATAGACGTATCCAAATTTTGTTCTTCGTATATGGGTGTAGATGGGAGCTGGGGCTCGGGAATTCTGACCGGCAAGAGCGAGGGATGGGAGCAGGAGGGAGAGGATGGGACATCATCAGTTGGCTTGATCACAGAATTCAATGAATTGGATGGCTGTGTAAAATTAGAACCTTGGATGGAACCCTCCTCCATGTTGCCGCCGCCCAATTCAAATGAAATAGCATGCATTGCAAACCAGAATGTAGTCCCCAAGGAAAACGTATCGCAGGTGAATTAACTTTGATTGATTCATGCAAGTTTGATAGATTGTCTATTGTTGATACCAATTATTCCTTGTTATACACACATGCAGTTGGGGTGTTCTCCTATCAAAGAAAGTGAAGAAATCTGCAAAGGCTTGAACATTAACCTCAACTTTGGAGAAAACGATGATATATTCGGCTGTTCCCTAAGCCATTCAAGAGAACTTTTTGAGAGCATGGGAATGAACTGTTCGTTCATGGATAATAACTTCGCAGTCACCTGTTCAAATGTTCCCAACGTAAACAACACAGAGGTCCCATCTGATTCTCAGATTTCTTATACGTTAATCTTCTTTCCACCCGCTCATCTTTGTTTTGGACTCAATTCAATCTGTTCTGTTTTTATACCTTCGCCACGTTGCTCATTGATAGCACAAAGTACAACAATGTGAAATACAAATAAAATCGGCATAGAATATCATGAAGCACTTCGCCACCCCCATAGACAGTTTTTTTTTTTTTTTCAATACAGAAACTCCATATGGAAGGAAAAGAATTGCAAAATAATTTTCTTTTGCTCCTATACGTATACTGTTTATTTGCAGTTACAGTTCATATTGGTAGTGGTACAATCAGCTAGTAATACCTCCATGCAATGAATTCACTCATGATGAAAAAAAGTTAGCAATTATTCTTCAATTGGATGTTTGATTGATACAGCTGATCGGTAGCATGTTCTGTTCTGTTTTAACCAGGCATCTTCTATGGGGCACGATGATTACATGACCCCTCAATCTTCTCATGCTTTGGGGCCTTTGCTGCAACCTGCAACTAGTAATACAGATGTGTCGTTGCTTGTGAATCCTCACTGCAATAGAAACATCAATATCAATCTAAGCTTCCCTGCTTCACTTTCAGTATCAAACATTACAGGTGAAAGTTATGTCACGGATTATCAAGATTGCGGAGTGTCGCCCATTTTTATCAAAACTGAAACTCCATGGGACTCCAACATAGAGTCCGGATGCCCGCAAGCCAGGCATAACGCAAAGATGAGATACAATGAGAAAAAGAAACATCGATCGTAAGTTATTCCAACTTTTCATTCAATTCATACTACTTTTAGCTGGATGCCCATCCATGCAAATGGAAGCGCAGACAATAACCTCATAAATAATATACATGACAAGTAGCTATCTCATTTCAGCTGTGTCTATTTTCTTCAACTTTTAAATATAAAGACTGCAATTGGATTTCAGGCACCTATAAAAAGTTGAATAGTGGATTGGAAAATAATTTTTTAAAATTTATTTGCGTCGTAATCAAAGATCAGTGAATAGCGTAATTGATAATTTTGATTGAAGCCAAGGAAGTACTAAATTTTAAAAATTTTGTCATTTGTGTCTAAAGTGTTTGATACTGTCCATCACATCTCAAAGTGGGCCAAGATAACATACATACTGACAGCCGCTGGGATGTGCTCCATTATGAATGGATGGACTGTGCGCTTTCCATTTTATTGAGTTGAAGCTTTTTTGATTTATACTAGGAAAAATTTGGGGAGGACAGCTTGAATGCTACAGTCTGGAAAACTGCACCAAAATAGGTTTCTTGAGGATAAAGGGTACATGCTAATAATCTCGTTCTCATCGCTGCCACTGCGTAAACAGCTCCAGATGACTGACTATCACATACTTCTAGTAGCTCTGTCTATGCTTCTTTGTTCTTCACATCATCTATTTTCATTTGAGTTCAGTAAACATAATTGTTGTTGTTTTCATGGAGATTTTGGCATATTGTTTTGTTCCAGCAGGTTCTTCTTTTAGAACTCTATGATCATTTATTATATTTATGATGGTATTTACAGGTTTAATAAAAAAATAAGATATGCTTCACGTAAAGCCAGAGCTGATACTAGAAAACGTGTGAAAGGAAGATTTGTTAAGAGTGGCGAGCCATACGACTATGATCCTCTTGAAGATGATAATAAGAAGCTGCTGATCTGATAAAAAGCATTTAATTCACCACCGCCATTGCAAGGTGTGTTTGAATGTAATGTCATGTTAAGAACCAACAAGACGTTCAAGATGACATGAAAGAAATATTTATATGGCAATTTACCAAAGAGAGATATATAGTTCTTAAAAATGTATGAAAATTTAGGAGTAATGGGATCTGGTCCTTAGATGACTTGATACAACTAGGTTCGTTGTAGATTATGAACCAAGTTGCTTGCAATAAGGGAAACATGTGCTACTCGTCGATGGGCTGCAGACTAAAACTCTGAGTGCTTAATCAGCTATATATATGTGTGTGTATATATATATACATACAGAAATATTCAGGTGCAGCCTGCTGAAATGGCCCCACATGATATATATATATATAAGAACAGCGGTGCAGTGGCCCTAAAATGGGGCTCACATGATCATGAAATCATGATCTACTCCACCCATTGTATTTAGAATAATGTATTCTATTACCATACTAATTTTCATCCCAATCAGATATGTATATGGGCCCCATCTGAAAATGGTACAAATCCAACGTAATAAAATAGTTTGATGTAAATAATAACTTTAAAGTATCTGATTGGGATGAAAATTGGTATGGTAATAGAATACATTATTCTAAATACAATGGGTGAAGTAGATCATGATTTCATGATCATGTAGGCTCCATTTTGGGGCACCGGAACAGCCCTCTCTCTATATATATATATATATGATCATTCACTGCTTTTGGAAGCAGGCCCATAATTGTAGATGAGACCCTTGAATCTTGATCCCAGGCTGTCACCCTTAACTGCTGGCTCATGCTCAGGCTCACCACCATGCATCAATTCTGATTAGCTGCAAACTGATATTCGTGTAGTATTAATTTCTGACAATAGGATAAGCAAATCATCGTTACTAGAATGCACAACTACATCTCAAAAAAATTTGAGGGACTAACGCTCTGTTTGGCCCTGCAGCATGAATACCGCACCGTTCCAGCTTAAGAATTTTGCTTTTATTAGGACTTTTTAACCAAAATGGTTCCGGCTTAATAGATAAGCTCCCCCAAACATCACCAACAAACCAAGTAATTCCCTGCTTTTTTATGCAAAATGAGCAAGGCCAAACAAGGACATTAAATAGGATAAATGTTTCCGAATTTTTCTTTTGGTCAACCATCATGTAACTGTCATCTTATTATCATATAAGGTTATTTTATAGCTTTATATGTACATCATTTCGGCCCATCTTAACTAACTTCCTCAATGAGCCCAAGCGCGTTCAGGTATCTGAAAATATTACAATTTTTTCGCTATTTCAATAATTGCATTCCTCTCAGGTTCAATTTCTAGCCCCCTTTGACATGCTCAACTACAGAAGTCTGATTTTTACAAATAATTTTATTACCTATCTTTTAAACCATTAAATGACTTGAATTAGTTTATTCTTACTTTTTATCTTTTCCCATTTTACTCTGAGTAATGTTTTAATGCATTCTGATACATTGAAACTCTAATACATCAGCGTGCAAAATTCCCTTAATTTTTTTTTTTTTTTTTTATAAAACTGTTAACTTAGTTGTATTTAATCTATAAATTAATTTTATCAATTTTAGATATGTGTATATATTTTTTATTTTTTAAAATAGGAGGTTTTAGTCATTTTCAAATGACTAAAATACTCTTGTTTTTTAAAAATTAAAAAAAAATATTTATACATTTCCAAAATGGTAAAACTTAAACATATAAGTTAAATATATATAAATTAACAATTTTATAAAAATATTTTCAAAAAAATATTTTTCAAAATAAAATTTGCACCCTAATACATTTAAACATTACTCTTTTACTCTTAACAATTTCAATGCTCTTCATTTTAGATATGTTGGTTTTTGTCACTTTATTTTTTTAACCACCTGCAAATCCTATTAATCCATCGTATAAATTAAAAAATTGCTAATCGTATAACTATTTTAGAAAATTTTCTTTCAATTCAATTAACATTCAACGATCACGAAAAATTCAGGAACAAAACCTTTTTTTTTTTTTTTTTGAAGCGTGGAACATAAAGGTGTTCGAGTACAACTTTTAATGTGTAAATCTGTTAATATACAGATATCTTTGAACTTAGATCCTATCTCGCCCTCGCTAATTAATATAAACAGGCAAATACCATAGCTTGTCTAGAGTGACTCCATGAGGGTTGCCAGTGCAAAAGATAGTTCTATTTAAGTTCCCTTATGCCACCAGCAAACGGTATCACAACTAATTCACCCGCATTTCCCCTCCGATTTCCTTGGCCATATTTGTGCTTTGATCTGTAACAAAAGCGTATATCAAAAACAAAAGATGGGGAACAAGCCAACTACTCTCCTTCCCCTGCGAAATTTTCAAATACAAACTCTAAAACATTTCTACATGATTCAAGGTTCCAGCCCAGAAGGAAACTGTCCTCTGGCTGTGTACAGAAATAAAGCCAACCTGAATTTATATTCTTTGCCTATTACAACAAATATCTATTTCCTAGCAGTTAGCATGGCATCCGAGGCTCTTGTGCGGTCGGCACCAGCCAAGTTGTCTTTTGCCATCACCTTGCCGATGATGGATGAAAAGCCAAGGTGAGGATCTCAATTGTCAACCTGAAAAGGACAAAAACACTGAAGTAAACTTTTTTCAGGGTGAATGTTCACTGCAAGAGTTATACCACAACAAAATATTGAATAAACAATGGATAAAGCTTGGACTAGGTCTGTTTCGTATGATCAGTTCTTGAGCTTATGACGAATGCTAGGTTAAGAGTCAGTGAACAGAATATCTCCAGTTTTGACGCACGCACTTCTCATAATTCAAGTTTGAAATCAGCTACTATACACAAATCAGAATTTATACATCAAAAAGTAACATACCGGTAACATCTGTGATATGTTAGAGTCCCAGCTGACAAACCCAAACACCATAGCAGGCATTAGGCAATGAACTCAAACAGAGTATGATTTCAACATTTTTAGATAGGGTGAGCTTCCTTTTCTAGGCAGAAGGCAGGCCCGACCATCAGATTTCCCATCACGCATTCATGGATATCAACTCATTGTCTTTGCATTTTCTGAGCCTAACCTCCATCGATTTGTCTGTTGAAGAAGGAAGAACATCACAGCAATGTCGTCTTCGGGGCCACAGCTGAAAGTGTGACGAGATAGAACACTATTAGAACATGGAATCATTAAAAGTGCAAATTAAGAATACAAAAGAAAAGCCTATATTTCATCCTATGATACTAAACCTGCTCAGTGTCAAGATCAAGTTTCTGCGAAAAGATTTTAATGTGCTCGAGGTTGTTTGCTGAAGGCTTGGTCAGCTGGCAATTGCTGCCAGAGGTATGCTTCATGTAGTTGCTCTGTACCCCGTGATTATCAGACAAAACACTTTCTAGAAAGTAAATTGCAGGCCTTTTACATGGGTCTCTAGGAAATTCCCTAGTCTTAAACATATACTGACTCAAAGAAATATTTCGAGTCCTCTTCCAAGGCATGAAAGTCTGCTGCAAAGAAAGGAGGTCTGGAAGAAGGATATTGCCTTCATACACCTGAACGGCGTAACCCCAAGAAATAGATATCGTTCGCAAATTCAAATGGTCATAGCACACAGTTTGCTGCAAAATCCTGCCTGGATCCATTTTCACTGCTTCAAAAAGGTGTTCCAAAGCCTTTATACGGGTCATGTTGGGAAAGATGGGATCAATGTAGTCCAAATGATGCAGAGATACCAAGGGCGTTAGTGGATGTGCTGACAACATCCCAAACAGATTCCCACGGACATCGACCTGGTAAATAATTGGAGAAGGATCAGAAACAAACATAATTGCTCCTGCAAGAACAACTCAAAATGTTCAATTTCATAGATGGAAGCATGCTTGAAAGAAATTGTTGGGGGGGATCGCATGGTGCATGCAACCCATTGATTCAGCTGAAGGATCAGAGCCCATTCAATACAGGTCAAGATTCCAATAGGAGTCTCTTTCCGAGTGGAATATAACTTCACAAACACACAATCAAAACTGGTCAACAACCTAAAAGACATGAAAGAGACCTGCAGGTAACTCGGCTGCAAATTAACCTATAACCAATTTTGGCATCTTTGCAATTTCTGGCGAAGTGGCAACACATACATCTCAATTCTCATTGAGTCATTGAAAGGTACCAGCTTTGGATGGATGATGATCCTAGATATATCTTTGATCAGATAATGGATTAACGATGGTCCTAAATATATCTTTGATCAGACAATAGAATGATGATGGTCCTATAATATATTTTTGATCGGACAATGGATTGATGATGGTCCCAATATATCTTTGATCAGATAAATCCTTACTCCAAACAATCTGATAGTTAATGTAAACAGAAGGCCGACAATTTAACCGAGATAGCATAAATTGGCCATAGGTGTTACAAATGTAGGGTCCCGGAGGGATCGCGCTCGTATTATAAGTGCATAACAACATCAGGATGCCAACCAGGAAGCGAAATGAGAAAGAATCAGAAAAATGAAGGTTGGCATCGAAATGAGAAAGAATCGAAAAAATGAAAAAATTGCTGATTTTCGTAACTATGGAAATGGATTGCGCCAGGGTAAAACGATTCTGTGCAATGATATCCAGAAAGTATGATCACAGAACCATCCACTGGCACAGTACCAGGCATTCGCCTAAAAGCTCGATTCGGGAAAAAAAAAAAAAACGGAAAAAAAGGTGCCGCTGAAGAAAGAAAAGCTAAAACCCGAAAGAGCGAGAAAAGAAGATCACCTGATGAAAGCCAGATTCTCTAGTCAATCCAACTCCAAGCTCCGCCAAGCAAGAGAAAATCCTCGCATCGCTCCCATACAAATGCGCATACCGGAACAGGCACGAATCCAAAACCTTCGCCAAAGCCTTCGCCAGGGGATAACTCACGGCGAACCCTCCGCCACCGAACGCCATCCCGAACGAATACTTCACATTCTGCTCCACGCTCTCCGAATTCCCGCCGACGTAATACCAATCCTCCCACTCATACTTGCTCAGCGTCGCCGCCAGATTCTCCGGGAAAAACACCGTATCGTCGTCGCCTAGCACAATCCATCGCACGTCCGGCAGGTCCATGGCCGCGATCTCCGACACGATCCTCGCCACCCGGATCGCCGACCGTAGGCCGCGCTGGTAGGTGTACGGAAAACGAGAAGTGTCTTCGGAGATTCGAAGAGGAGGGAGATCGCCAGAAGCATAGGCATTTCCTGGCGCCGTATACGCGGTGGTATTTGACGGGAAACGGTCGAGGAAAACGTATGCGCGGATGGAACTGGGATTGGACTTGTACCAGAGGCGTACGTAGGTGGAGCGAGTGGGCCAGGATTTGGCAGACGCAGCAATGCCGAAGACGATGTGCCGGACGGTTGTAGGGATAGACGCGTCTCGTAAAGTATAAGGTGCAGCAGATGTAGGGCGGAGGGAGATGATGGGAGAGATGGGGTGTTGGGGGATGAGGAAGAGAGAGAAGAGACAGAGACCGGAGACGAGGAGGAGGAGGAAAGAGGCGAACTTGTGGGTCTTGCAGGGGTATATCGGGAAAATCGACATTTCCTGGGGGAGGTGGGAAAGAGAATTCGGAAGACACAGCGGCAAGTTCCGTTCGGCTCGGTTCCGTGCACCCAGTTGTACTGCCGGGGCGAATATACGTACATCTAACGGACCGCCTGCCAGCCTGCCTGTTAAAACCCACGACTCGTCGATTCCCTCTAATGCTTGATTGAAGAGTTGGAAAATTAAAAAAAGGGTTCTCAACGTGTTTTGGATTTTAAAATTGGAGCTGATATACCTTGGAATGCAATCGGCAGTCCTACTTATTCTACCACCAAATTACACCCTTCGATATAATTTTTCGTTGCATTGATATTATTATTAGTGTTCTGATGATGACGATGAAGAAGATATGGCCCGAGACCGACGCATACGACCGATGGGTTAGGTTTGGATAGAAAAGACATAAGACCAAATGGTTTGCGAGTGTTGGCTGAAATTCTTCCACGAGTCCTTTTTGAAAGGGAATGCACGGAAAAAGAAGGCACACGGCGTGACAATTTTCTCCAGAGACGTTACGCTGATGCCATGCCACAGGAATTCTCTCTCCTGGACGCTTCGTATCTAGTCTACTGAATTATTAACCCACAGGTGGACCACTCTCAAGCCTCCACACATCATCTCTAGATGCGTGAAAAGGACTTCATCCCACTTTCAACTTGCAAGTGTGCTCGACTTCGACTGACGGGCGACTAGGCGGTTGTTATGGTATCATCACACCGAAAATCCATCAAACAACATCCACCCATTACGTGGGCCACACCCAAAAAAGCAAAATTTTCTTGGCCATAAAAAGCAAGCCTGTTGCTTGGACGTGTATATAAAGTCCCCAAGAAGTACACGATGGAAAACGCTTCCTAACAGGGAAATGGAGATTGGTGATGTAGCTCCTCTCAAACACTAGTTTTCGAAATTCCGGATTATCGGCTGTCTTGTGTGGTGCAGGTGCTTCGTCGATCGGCCACAGAAGCAATGTGTAGAGGCACGGAAGAGAAGAAGATCAAGCGGGTCGAAGTTGGTTTCGGCCACTCGGAACCAGCTGACAGCAGCTGCATGAGCCCTGTGCGTCTGGTCATGGATTCCATCCTCTGTGAGCTCTGCGGCTCGCGGGCCGTGCTATACTGCCTAGCAGATGATGCATTTCTGTGCAAGAGATGCGATGCAAGCGTCCACAGAGCGAATTTCCTGGCACTAAGGCACGTTCGATGCTTGCTTTGCCGCGTATGTCAAAAGCACAACGGAAGGCATCTTGTTGGGTTATCTATTGTAGCATCATCGTAGAGAGTTTTGAACACTAATCAGAGAGAATATGGAAGATTGGAAATTCTATACGGACAGGCAGAGGACTTTTGTTCCTTGCATCTGTTTCATTTATGGCTTTATCAAAAGTTAAAATTTGGTTTATATATGCGGTTAATTATCACAGCTTTCTTAGGATTTTCTAGTGAATTATAAAATAAATCGGCTATTATCATGATTTATTGAAGTTAGCACAATCACAAAGTTCTGCTGAATGCAGTAGTTATTGCATTAGTTGTTTGAGCAGAAGGTGGAGATTTTAGCAGAACAAATCAAATAGTCGTAAGTGGGAAATTGTTCAAACTTTCATTTGCCGGAATTTCATGCTGAGTAAAGAGCAACAATAAGATTTTCTGATGAAGTTGCAATTGTCGGGTTTAGCCAAATGTTGCGGCCGCACAAGGGGTGTCGATTAGGTCAGGTTGACTCATGCTGGGGTAAACACAAACTCTTTAACCCATCTTATAAAATTTCAACTAAACTTTACTTTCAATCCTATTTTTCACGTTTTAACCAAATCATATTTTAACCTTATATAAATAAGTTCAGTTGAGGTTAGAAATCGGGTTAATAAATATATAATATTTTAAAATATTTTTCTTAATTAAATATATTTTAAAATATAAATTTATACAAAAAATAAAAATTAATCATTTTTGTATAAATACTTTCCAATTTATTACTTATACAAATATAAGTGCTACATAATATTATTTCAAATTAATAATATCTAGTTAATTCTTATACATTATGTACTAATATAAGATTATTTATTAATAATTTATTATATTGTACACTAATGTATGAAATCGGATCGGGTTAAAAATCATCAAATCCAAATCAACCCACTTTTAAAATCGGCTCGCTTCAAAATTGAGTTACAAAATAATTTTTTTAAAGGTTTAGGTTGAAACCAATCATATTTACACTCCTGACCACACTAAAACCATTTCTTTTATATGAATATGTCTGCATAGCACGGGCCTGGGTCTTGGCTCGGATACCACGTTAAAATGGGCTGGTTTCATCCCAAAATAACTAAAATCAGAACTCTTCCAGCCACCTGACAATACTATCATCATTTCATGCTTATACTAAGAATAGATTACTATAACTGTCGTTATCATGATTATTAAAAATAGTGTGGTAAGATTCATATAACTGACTCCACGTCAGCAGTAAGCAGCTGTTAGGATAAAAATGATCAGAATGAATACAAAATTCAATAATCAAAATTCAGTGTACATATAATAATATAGACACCAAGCCCCAATACATATGAGTCGTTTGAATCATTTTTTCATTACAAAATTCTTTTGTTTTTATGTGGGCCTATGCATAATTTTTTTTTATTGGGGGCCTTTGCATAACCTTTATATACACCAAAGTTTAACATCTTTGAATATATATATATATATATATATTATCATTTCAACAATCAATGAAAATTATTGATTTTTGAAATTATAAAATATACGAAAATAAAAATGGTGAAAACTTGATTTTTAAATTATAAAATATATATTCAAAAATGTTGAACTTTGGTGTATATAAAGATCACAAATGCTTTGATCAAATAAAAAAAATCACATATGCACCGATATAAAAATGCGAAGAAAACTTTAAAAAATGAAAAAATAGTATTCGGGCTGAATACAGGCGCATGTCCTAGAAAATAGATAAAGTTAACGTTTTTGGACAGACTTGAAAAAAGATGAAAATGGATCATGCTGTCAGCGTTTCAGCATGACGAATTTTGTGGGTGATCATTAGGCGCAGATTTCGACTGCGAGCATGGGGTGGGGGAATTTTTTTTAATAAGAGTATAGGCCGTATTTTTTTTATTGAAATATATTTACATACATCTCAACACATATTACATTGAAGGTTTGAGATATTCTTACGAATTTGGAAACACTGTTCCACCAAATAATCAAGAATACACAACTTCCAACAACCGGGAAATCACAACTCCCACTAATAATTTTTTTCTCATTTCTTATTTCTGGCCGAAATCCCAAATGCGGATTCGAACCCACGACCCAGCGCTACTCAGATTCCACGATGCCTGCGCTGACCAACCGAACGGTAGTGTTGGCCCTATTTAGATCTTTCAAATGTGTGAAATTTAGTAATTTTTTTGAAAATTTGAAATTAAAAGGGTACAAAGATACCAAATAAATTTAGAAATTTATCAAATTTCACAGCAATTGAGTTTTACGTGACGCTTATATATTTATAAAAATCAAAAAATAAAAAATATTTTTTAATGGCACATAGTAGTCCGATTTACGGGTAGTCGTACCAGAATCGGGCCCATTTCACCTTTAGCCAATCTTTCCAAAGGAGCGGAGCTTTAATAAATGTACTGAATCGTATTGGAGAATCCAGTAGATAGACGGCCCAGATGCCCATATGTCCTCCATCTGCCACGTGTACAACAACGAGGAAGTGTATGCAAAATAACAAGGACTTCTGCACGGGAAACAGAGTCGAAACCACCGATGCTTCGCCCAGAAGTAATGCGAAGTAATTCCAATGTTCAAACGAGGAAGGAAACAAAAATAGCAGTGGGTTGCTCTGGCCGCCTGGTAATGCATCTGTTATTGTTGTCACAGGAACTAAAGTTTGAATCTCGTCTTTTCTTATGGTGGGAGTATTATATTTTCCTTAGTGATGAAGTGTTATAGAATTCTTTTTATATTTTGAGGATGATATATGTGCTGATTTGTAATCTTGAATGACTTTGGTGTATATAAACATGAATTTTAAAAAAAAAAAAAAAGCACCAGTCGATTTAATGAAACGCGTGATCACAGGAGAGGCGGGCCCTCCTTTTTCTCTCCTTCATCGACGCGGCATTCCACACGCATTAGCATTCCACACTTTTTAATTGTCATTGGCATGCTTCCGAGCGGGCACATTGTTTTCGCTAAAATAGCCAAATAAAATATTTTATTGAAATTTAGCCATGTCTTTTTTTCTTTTTTCTTTTTTCTTTTTTTCTGATGCTGAAGATTTGATTTTTTATTAACCAAACTTGAGTAAAATATTAAGGAAAACTAGGGAAAAACTGTTAGCACTTTGGCAACACCTCCATCAACATGCGGATAACTGATGCATTAATGCAGAAAGACGATGGAGTCGGCCAAAATGTTTCCTAGCTACAACGCTCGTTAGCCAAAGCTCTTCGATTAGGGGAGCAGTAGATTTTTTTTGTTTTTTGCGCAAGAGGATTCCAAGAAAGTCGTTGTCGAAACGTGACCGACCTCCTCGTGTGAAAGTAAGGAAAATATAGTCCTCTGTCTCTGTGGCTCTGTCTCGCCTTGTTTCCGGGTGTGACCTGTTACGTGCTTGTTAAGTCGATAGCTGCTAGCCTACCAAGCCACACCCATCCACAACTATCCAACAAGTCCTTGTCTAAAACACAAAAAAAATCTCAACCGTACGTTCAAAGAGTCAGCATGATTGAAGACGGCAATCCCATGAGCAAACAAAAATTGAAGGAAAACTTGGAAACATAATGCAAGCTGCTTTGGTTAGAAAGACGGATGGAGATCATGGTCATCGCCGTCTCCAACACCCTCGTCTTCCTTTTCTCCTTCTCTTTCCTTGTATCCCTGCTTTACAGTCCCCCTCTGATCAGCGGAGAAATAATAGACAAATCCTGCTCGACCACGTCTAACTACACATCCAACAGCACATTTGAGAGCAATCTCAATACCCTCCTCCTTTTTCTGACATCCAATGCTTCCATCTCAGGCTTCTACAATGCCACATACGGTGATGACCCAAATCGCGTTTACGGCCTACTCCTCTGCCGTGGGGACGTTACGCCCGATCAATGCCGGAAATGCTCCAGCACTGCCTCTCAAGATGCTATTGAGGCCTGCCCCAAGTCCAAAAACGCGACGATATGGGAAGAAAACTGCATGCTTCGCTACGCGGGTGTCATGTTCTTCTCAGTGCTCGATAATTCGACGAAGTTGTACCAGCCAAACGCGGAAAATATTACGGACTCGAATCAGTTTAATCAGGTATTGACGGAGTTGCTGGGAAATTTATCGTCGGCCGCAACTTCAGGCGGGTCGACGCGTTTCTTTGCGACCGGGGACGCCAATTTTTCGAGCTTGCAAAAGGTGTACGGGCTTATGCAGTGCACGGAGGACTTATCGACGACAGACTGTAGCTTGTGCTTGCAAGGTGCAATTGGGGATATTCCAACGTGTTGCGAGGGAAGGAAAGGAGCGAGGGTTCTTCGACTGAGTTGCAATCTGCGCTACGAGGTTTATCCTTTCTATCAGGAATTGGAAGATGCGGGATCAGCTCCTCCATTTCCGTCTCCGACATCGATTGCTGCGCCTCCGGCTTCAGCTGCATTAGCAGGTAAGGCACTAGAGGATTGGGAGCAGGTAAGGCACTCAATTAAAAAAATGCGGCACACTTGTTTGTTTGTTTTTTTTTTAAATTAAAATGCGGACTTAAGTGTATTTATTCCACTACTAAATTTTACTATTTTTAAACATGTGTATATATTTTTATAAATATAAAAAGAAGGGTTTTTAGGGAAGTAATTTTATTTCAAAAACTGCTATTTTTGTAATTAAAAAATATATAGATATTCACAAATTAGAAAATTTGATATATAAATTAAATATATTTAAGCTCACATTTTATAAAAAATAAAAAATATATTAGTTTGTGCTAACCTAGCTGACAAAAGTTTGACAAAATTGGTCGTCTAACTTAGTTGATAATAGTTCGACAATTGAAAAAGGGAACGTCATTGTATGCATCTAGGTGCAAATATCTATTTTTATTTTTTTGAAATTTTTTTTATACAAGTTTTAATCTAAAGTGCATTTAAGCTGTGTCAATTTTTACTATTTTTGAAAAATTTTAGTCGTTTTTTTGAATTTTTAAAAATCAATAGTATTTTAAAAAATTTTAAAAATAGTAAAAATTGATATAAATAATAAATATGCTTAAATTAACACTTTTATGAAAAAAGTTTTAAAAAAATTAAAAAAGGATTAAATGCATGTGGGCACACAGACGTCCTCAGAAAAAAGAGTGGAAGGCCGAAGATGAAGTGATTTGAGGAAGACAAGGAAAAGAAACAAAGTAATGAAACGGTGCCCATTTAGTGCCCTATGGGTGTGTTTGTTTGGGGTCAAAATATGTCAACTAAAACTTTTCAACCCAAAACTTTTCACTCTCCATAACTACTCTATTTTTTAATTATTTTTTCATATTTTTCTATACAAACTACCCTACTTTTCAATTATTTTTACACAACTACCCATACAACTAACCTATCTATTTTAACTTTATTCTCTTTACTCATCATCATTACCCCTATTATATCACATCATTTTCTATCAATTTGACAACTTTTACCCCCAAAACTTTTCATCAAAAGTTTTACCTCTAACCAAACACACCCTATGTGCTCTAAAACTTCAGCGAGCATGACCTTTTTCTTAAAATTTTAATATTAAAACGCGAACCAAACCATAAATATACTATATAATTTTACAAAATTTTTGATTATTTAAAATATTTCTTAGAATTTCAAAAATCAAACTTCAGTGTGAGCATGACCTTTTTCTTAAATTTTTAATACTAAAATGCGAGCCAAAACATAAATATGCTATATAATTTTACAAAATTTTGATTATTTAAAAGATTTCTTAGAATCTAAAAAATCAAAATTTTTTGCACTGTTCATGTGACAAACTTGGGTGGAAACTTTAGCTGTAGTAACTAAGGGTGTATATAGAGTTTGTCTCAACCCGAATTCAGCTAATTTAATTAATCTAATTTATAAGAGGGTTGGGTTAGGTATTTTGAAAAAAATAAGTTATATAATTCGATTTGAACTAAATAATTTTAAAAGGAGATTAATTTAGGTTAAATGATTGTCAATTTGACTTGACCCAATTTCATGTGTTGGCACATAATACATAGGCATTAGTTGGACATTATTACTTTGAAGTAAGATTACTTAGCAATTATGTTATTGCATAAGTCATAAATTGAAAGGTATTCTCATAAAAAGATTAATTTTTATTTTTCATATAAATTTATATTTAAAATAGACTTAATTAAGCAAAATATTGTTAAATATTATATATTTGTTAACCTAATTTGTAACCCAAACTTAATTGATTTATCTAAGTTTAATTTAAAATTGGGTCAAAGTTTAAAAAACTGAGTTAAATGTTAGGTTGAGTTAACATTTTACAAATAGTGTTTGGGTTGAAAACATATCAACCCAAGTTAACCAACATGATTTACAAACGAAGTCGGAACTCTTCTCAAAATTATACATTTTATTTGCTTTTCAAATATCAAACTATACATTATAGTCAAAATGTTATTTTGATCGTTAATAATGAAATTCATACAAATCGGATGTTAATATAATATTAAATAAATAAAAATTATAAAATATATAAATTTGTCACATTCATTTATTAGTAATATAGAAAGTCTTTGTTACACTTTATCTAGTTAAAGACATATTTGATTAAAATATATAGATTTTAAAACAGTACATTTGAAAATATAATTTTAGCAATCAGATTATATTAATTAATGAAATTATTCAATTATATTTTATTAATTAATATAATCTGATTTTTATAATTTTTGTTATTAATGGTCAAAATTATATATTTTGTTGTATGGTTAGATTTTTAAAAAAACAACAAAATCACAGTTTTTAAGAGTTCCCACATAGAGTTCACATTGAAGCTAATCATAGAATGAACGGTGCAAATTTTCGAAATTTCAAAAATATTTTAAAATTTTAAAAATTGTAAAATTACATATCTAATATGTTCATGCTCGGCTCACATATTAGTGTCAGAGAAAAGAAAAAAATTTTGGTTGAAAAAAGCAGGTCATGCGATCAATTTCAGTGCCCTCAAGATAAAACAGTCAATACTTTTAAATAGAAAGATAAAAGTTTGATAATTAAAAAAATATGAAATTATTCAGATAGTCCCATCTTCCTTTAAAAGGGGAATCCTCAGCTCTCAAATTAATGCACAAATGTTTTGTGGACGTGAACGAAATGGGCTTGGACCCCTCAATTCCCCCAACATCTGGCTTCTTTACATAAAGGCTTCCTTCACTTTGGCTTTTAGAGTTCCTCCCACCTCAACAAACATACAAGTTGGAATGGAGAATAGGCCAATGGCCACACCGCAACTCTGCAAACATATGTAGCGTTTAATAGGATGCAAACTAGCTAGATGCCATTAATAACTGAATCAAGATGAGATGAACGGTTGAAATACATAAGTATTATATCATCATTTCCATGTTCATGCCATTGAACCTAGTCAAGCTTAATCAAGCATGGTAAACTTGAAAATCAAGCCTATTAAGCTTGGTCAAGCCTTTCAGCCTATTAAAGTGTGATAAAGTACATATGTAACATACCAACTGAGAAAAGTAATTTTGGGCCTGTGTGTTATGAGCTTCATAATGTGATATTATCCGCTTTCAATGTAGGATTCTATTTTGGGTCATTACAAGCTAACGAAAATCCATTTGATTCATTACCGAACCACAAGTCCGGGCCTTTGTTTGTGGCCCTAGCTTATTGGATCGACTTTTTAAACTATATCTACTAAAGTGGTCCTCCTTTGATATCATTTCCAATATACAAGTCCAAAAAAGTGATCCTGAACTTATGGGCCATGAGTCTCATAAAATAATTTTATCCACTTTGTCTAGACAACTCAGCTACATGATTTTAAAATGCATCACTCTATATTTAATCTTGTATAGACCATTAGGAACTCTGTCCCAATTTTGGGCCATCACGACCTAAATGCAATAATTTGTCAAGCCTAGTTAAATCTAGTCAAACTCGTGTAACTGAATTCAATGAACCTATTAACATTTGGTCAAGCTTACAGTGTTTCATTTAATAACCTTGTCAAGACCAATCTAGAATAGTCAATGCTTCTATTTTGATAAAGCCTATCAGTATGTCCGACTGGCATTGACTAAGCTAGTATGCACATATATACATACACACACATAAATTGCTTTTTAAACGAATTTGAAATCTACAAAACCAAATCAAGTTTGATCAAATCCATAAAAGTGGTGGACTGTGCTCTTAAATATCCAGAAGCAGAGACCAAAATCCTATGACCACCAAGCTGTGAAATTCTAATTTTACCCATGTTTGTGAATTAGCTTATACCAGAAGCACGTATAGTGTAGTGGAACTCAGTTGGAAAACTGTGTAACCCCATTGAAGGTGATTTGGGCCTCTGCTAATAACTGTCAAAAAATGCACTGATCATGACTGACATGAGTAATTTGTTTGGTAAGACGTTCCCAATCTCTGTATGCAGGTAGCGGTGGAATTTCCTCCCGAAAAATTGCGATAATTGTTGCACCAGCCGCTGTTGGGACAACAATCTTATTGTGTGCCGTCTACATTTTTTTCTTGCAAAGGAAGGCAAAGACAAAATCAATAGGTACACAAATATCCGAGACAACTACAACATCAATAGAAAGTAGTAGGAATTGACAATGGCTGCTGCTCTTTTTCTTCGCTTTTTCTCTGTACATTTTGTGCTGTTTGGTGATGTTATTTTGAATTCTTATGAAATGTCGCCGGATCTGTTACAACATAGAGGGGCCTGATTTTGAAGATATGGACTCACTGCAATTTAGTTTGAGTACAATCAAAGCTGCTACAAGTAACTTTTCAAGTGCAAATAAGCTTGGTCAAGGTGGATTCGGTGCTGTTTATAAGGTTTGCTGAGAATAATAAAATGATTCTTTAATGTCTGTAAGTCCTATTTCACACACCAGAGTAGATTAACACTTTCATAACCTTATCTGATGTGTACGTTCTGACCATTGTTGAAGGTGGGAGATGTGTACTTTTGTAATCCCAACTAGTTAAAGATAATATAATCCATATGGAATAGGAAAATTTGATAATCTCATAATTACAGGGAAGGCTTTTGGATGGCCAAGAAATAGCAGTGAAAAGGCTTTTCAGGAGATCAAATGAAAGTCTAGAGGAGTTCAAGAACGAGGTTGCATTAGTAGCTAAGCTTCAACATAGGAATCTTGTTCGCCTCTTGGGCTGTTGCTTGGAAGGAGATGAACAGATTCTAATTTTTGAATACGTGCCCAACAAAAGCCTGGATAAGTTTCTGTATGGTAAGTCTTCACGTTAATTCGTCGTCTATGTTATGAATGCTACATAGAAATGACAGACCAAAAAAAAAAAAAAAATGATTCCATCAAGGTTCCCTTGCGTTAGGGCCATCTATATCTTTTAGAACACAATTCGTGGCAGGAATGCTTTTAATTGTCATCTACATTGCTTCTAGTTGTCCAATTATCAATAAAAAGTAAGTCCATTGATTAGTTTGAGATATCAATTTGTAAAGCTACTTCTGTTGCTATAGTTTATTGATTGTCTGTGTTGTGCCTAGATCCCACAAAACGTGCCTGCTTGGATTGGGAAACGCGGGACAAAATCATAGGAGGGATTGCCCGGGGGCTACTCTATCTTCATGAAGATTCTCGGCTTAAGATTATTCATCGAGATCTTAAGGTCAGCAATATCTTGCTAGATGTGGAAATGAATGCCAAGATTTCAGATTTCGGCACAGCAAGGCTTTTTGAAGTTGGTCAAACACAGGGCAGTACCAGTCGAATTGCAGGGACCTAGTAAGTTCTGTAACCTGGAAAGCCGGCTTCATTTCATTTACCACCCAAAAATTCAATCACTCACATCATATGATGGCAGCCTATATATGTCACTATGTATGCCTATAAAACGCATCTTCTGGTCATATAGTAAACAGCAAGCCAATTATACCAAAGTGAAATCAAATCCAACAAAGTGAAACCAAATTAACTTTCATTTTTTGCTGATGATGACATGCAGCGGATACATGGCACCAGAATATGCAATGCATGGAAAATTCTCGATAAAATCAGACGTTTTCAGCTTTGGAGTAATAGTTCTAGAGATTGTTAGTGGGTTGAAGAACTACGGTTTCCACCAGTCTGATCTTGCACAGGACCTTCCAAGCTATGTAAGCAGTCTCTCTCTATTTCTCTATTTCGATCGATCTGTCTGCCTTTCTGTCTTTCTATGTATCTTTAGGGCTCTTATACATCTTAGAATGAATGTTTTAGGCATGGAAGCATTGGATGGAGGGAACACTATCGGAGCTGATTGACCCAATATTAGCAGACTTCTGTCCAAGAATGGAGGTGATGAGATTCATCCACATTGGATTGTTATGTGTCCAAGAGCATGTGACTGACAGGCCCACCATGTCAACAGTCGTTCACATGCTAAGCAATGACTCCATCTATCTCCCATCTCCTTCGCCTCCTGTCTTTTCTATGGTGAATAAAACACATGCAGACACCACCGAAGAAGAACGTGATTCGCCAGGAAGCAATTCGGATCAGTCAGAGCATAGGCTAGTAACACCGTGGTCTGAAAATGAAATTTCTAGCACTGAAATGAAAGCAAGATAGCGCTAATTAACCTGTGCATGTTATTGAACAAAAATCCATGAGATGCCATGTCCAATATCCTATTTAGGAAGATGGTTACGTTCAAAAGTCAGCATTGGACTTCGTTACCGTGCCTGGTTATATACGTTCCACCACTGCAAGAAATTTAGGTGTTGTTTATAGCTTAGCTGGGCTGATGATAAGATTGGATGAGGATGAAATGAGAATTTAGATAAAGGCTTTAATGAGAACTTGTTCCCATCCTCTCAATGGAAAGTGTTTTAAAAAATTAATTTTTTGATTTTATTTTAAAATTCTAACTACATGTATTATTTAAAATATGATTTTGACCGTTTACAATGAAAATTATACGGATTGAATGTTGATAATTAAAAAATTGCGAAAGATCAAAAATATATTTTAAGGGATATATGTGACTAGATTTTTGAAATAAAATCAAAGTTTTATTTTTTTTTTAAAAGAGTACCCGTTGAGAGGGTGGGAGCTGAATTTCCATTGAAGTCATTCTTAACAATTGATGACGAAAGTGCATTGAGAATGGGAAGAAATACATTGCGATTAAGAAAAATTTTATTGCAAATAAAAAAATGATGCAGTTAATTTTTGGGCTTTCGGAAAGTATTTTTGGGGATTTCATTTTCAGGATTATCTCATTCTAATTATGAACAAATTTGAAGGATCAGAATCTGAGTTCAACAATTAAACCAATTTCATTTCTAATAACCTAAGTCGGTGCTAAAAGTTTAGATTTTTATTGCCAAATGTTTATAATTAGTAACGCATTATATTTTTCGCAACGAAATGATAATAAAATTACATACTTGCTAAAATTATTCAGCAATGCAAGTTTTAATTTTCAGCAATGAGCATGGTTTGTTGCTAAAGCATAATATCCTTGTAGTGGAATTTCCTATTCTGGTGTTTTTCAGAGGAAGCTGTTGTCCCTGAAAATGGGTCAAGAAGAAAGTAGCTATTTGTGAGATCTAAAGAAGATTTAGGCTATATGTCAGCCATTTGGTGGTCAGTCGATATAGTGAGGGACTACTACCTTTTTTTTCTCTTTTCTTTTTCTGAGACACCTTTTTGCCTTTTTTTAAGGTAAAAATGTCCTCTTTTTTTTTTTTTTTCTTCCTTAAGAAAAATGGAACTTGGGTTAGTAGTGGTGGATAGATTTAGTAGGGGTGGATAGATTTCTATTACAATAAGCTTACTTTGGTTTAAAATAAAGGAAAGAGGAGAAGTAAAAGAAGAAGAATAATGATGTGCTCTCTTAAGTGACCTTGGGCTGCCACGGTCGACGCGTCCGTAATTCGCGCACCAGTAGTTGTCCTTCAACTGCTTAATTTTGCGTGTTTGATTACCAGAATATATAAGAAGTGATGATTAGTTTGTATTTATTTACTAATTGAAACCATTTACTATATATAGGGGCTCTGTGTTCCTCTAATGTAGAAATCCTAAGAAGATGGCAAAATGTTGAATTTCAGATCCATGTTATACATGTAATCGTGTTCTATGTTGGGTTATTATTCAGTGGCCGAATTTGTTGGCTTGTGAATATAATCCGTTGAATATGATTGCTAACAAAAGGAAGTAATGATTATATTAATATATGAATGGAATTAATGAAGACAACTCTCTTTCAGTGTAATCAATAAGCTATTGCCTTTCGTGTGCAAGTGCACATGGTTTTGTCTACATTTCAATCAAGTAAGAATCTTTTAAGTATTATTTAATTATTAGCACAAAAATCATGCATATTGAAGCAAAGATTGGACATAGATATAAAATATAAAAATAACTTATATATGTTAGTTATCGTCTTGATCCCTTGGATTGAAATTTTTTTGTTTAAACATTTTACCGTTAAGTTCGATATACTGAAAAGATGTAATAGCTTATAAGTAATCATGTTTTTCCATTATAAAAGACATTTCACACATGCAATGCTGGGAGATGCCCTCCAACCCCGCAGGCTAACCTTGTTTCTTGTTGACTGTTCCAAACAACATTGACTTGGGCAAAAGGAAGTAGTCATTCCTCCAACAATCTAAGGCTTCCTTCCTTCTCCTCCCCACTTTTGTGTGTGTGTGCGTGCGTGCGTGTCTGGTCTGGTTTCGAACGCTTTTTGGACAAAATTTAGCCAAAAAATATACGAGGAAACGCAAAAGTGGTAACTGCCAAGCCCAAGGGATAATTCAGTTTATCATGTTTGATTCCCTGCAACCCACAAACACAGCTAACAAGTCCACTCAAACGGAGCCTAAGACACACTTCCTGGGATTCTGGTGGGGCAAACTTATAACAGGTAGCTTGAGTTGGGTAATTGTCAAGTGTTATAAACGTCTGATTTTGATGTTCAATTAGTCGTCATAAGGTTAAAATATCAAGGCGCCCACCTATTTTTCGGATTGGGGCAGACCCATGTTTTACAGGATCCGCAGGCCAAGCCAGTGTACCTGGATATGCTGATAATAAGTTATTCATGGCCTCAAGTAAATAGTGTTAGCCATGGGTTTGACTTTGATGGGATTTAACAATAGGCGCAAAAATCAAGCCACTAATCCAAAATACTTAACATGTTGAGGATATTAAAAACCAGAAGTCGACCTAAGAATTCAGTCACGACGCGCCAACCCAAGAATATAAATTAATGAACAAGAATTTTTGGGTAGAATGCACAAAATCATCCATCGAACTAGCTATGGCTTTTCTCTTCCCAAAATTCATTCAGATTCTCCTCCTTTCTTCCATGCTTTCCAAGCTCAATTCAAATGCCCAAACCGATTCCCATGTCACAATGTCTTCACTTTGTTCCAACGACACCAACAGCATCACTTACGCTGACAATCGCGACCTCCTCCTCTCTTATCTCTCTTCGAACGTCACACGCACAGGCTTTTACAACACCAGCGTGGGCGAAGTTCCCAACCGAGTCTACGGCCTGGCGCAGTGCACTGGTCCTGTTGTGCCAACAGCCTGCCTTACTTGCATGAACACAGCGATAGAAAATGTCCACGAATTTTGCTCGCATGGGCACTTTGGTATGGTGGTGCGGGATGATTGCCTCCTGCGCTACTCCAACGACAGCTTCTTCTCGGTGGTCGACACCTCGCCGAAAACGTATGAGTCCCAACCCATAGGAAGCTCTTTCCTTGGGTAAAAAAAAGGAAGTTGGGCATTTTGGTAATTTTACAGCGAGAGTATAATAACTTAAAAACGTGAGTATGTTTGGTTTTTTGATAAAATTTGTATTATATATATACAAAATCTCAATCTATTCCATTCATTTGCTAGATGAAATATTAAAATGTATGTGGACATAATTTCTCATCATTTGAAAATTTCTAAAAATTTTTTTGTACAAAAAATTATTTTTTAAAAAGATTTCATTATAATTAGTAAAGTTAGAAAATATAAATTTTATTAGAAGTTATTTCATATTATTTAAAGTTAATGTAATCATGGTACTCTAAAAAATAACAAGTTCTTTTATTTTTCTCGAATTTTTGAAAATTTATTAATATTTTATTATTTTCTGAATAAAATCGGATCTAACGGCATCTAACAGCATCTAACGGCATCTAACAGCATCTAACAGCATCTAATAGCATCTAACAGCATCTAACAGCATCTAACAGCATCTAACAGCATCTAATTTTTAAAATTAATAAGTTAATCCTAATTTAACACCTGTAATATAATCCTAGGTCCCTTATAATGTCATTTAGACCATAAATTCAGAATTTGAAACTCATATTATATGATTTAATAAAATCATCATAATCTAACAGCGTCTAACAGCGTCTAACAGCATCTAACAGCATCTAACAGCGTCTAACAGCATCTAACAGCGTCTAACAGCATCTAACAGCATCTAACAGCATCTAATTTTTGAAATTAATAAGTTAATCATAATTTAACACCTGTAATATGATCCTAGGCCCCTTATAAGGTCATTTAGACCTTAATTTCTGAATTTGAAACTCAGTTAATATGATTTAAAGAAATCCAACTTAATCTAACAGCGTCTAACGGCATCTAACGGCATCTAACAGCATCTAACGGAATCTAACAGCATCTAACAGCATCTAACGGAATCTAACATAATCTAACAGCATCTAACGGAATCTAACAGCATCTAACAGCATCTAATTTTTGAAATTAATAAGTTAATCCTAATTTAACACCTGGAATATGATCCTAGGCCCCTTATAAGGTCATTTAGATCTTAATTACGAAATTTGAAACCCAGTTAATATGATTTAAAGAAATCCAACTTAATCTAACAGCGTCTAACGGCATCTAACGGCATCTAACAGCATCTAACAGCATCTAATTTATGAAATTAATAAGTTAATCCTAATTTAACACCTGTAATATGATTCTAGGCCCCTTATAAGGTCATTTAAACCTTAATTACGGAATTTTAAACCCATATAATATGATTTAAAGAAATCTAACTTAATCTAACAGCGTCTAACGGCATCTAATGGCATCTAACAACATCTAACAGCATCTAACGGCATCTAACGGCATCTAACAGCATCTAACAGCATCTAACGGCATCTAACAGCATCTAACAGCATCTAACAGCATCTAATTTTTGAAATTAATAAGTTAATCCTAATTTAACACCTGTAATATGATCCTAGGCCCCTTATAAGGTCATTTAGTCCTTAATTTCTGAATTTGAAACCCAGTTAATATGATTTAAAGAAATCCAACTTAATCTAACAGCGTCTAACGGCATCTAATGGCATCTAACAGCATCTAACAGCATATAACGGCATTTAATGGCATCTAACAGCATCTAACAGCATCTAACGGCATCTAACAGCATCTAACAGCATCTAACAGCATCTAATTTTTGAAATTAATAAGTTAATCCTAATTTAACACCTGTAATATGATCCTAGGCCCATTATAAGGTCATTTAAACCTTAATATCTGAATTTGAAACCCAGTTAATATGATTTGAAGAAATCTAACTTAATCTAACAGCGTCTAACGGCATCTAACGGCATCTAACAGCATCTAACAGCATCTAACGGAATCTAACAGCATCTAACCGCATCTAACATCATCTAACAGCATCTAACAGCATCTAATTTTTGAAATTAATAAGTTAATCGTAATTTAAAACCTCTAATATAATCTTAAGGCCCTTATAAGATCATATATGTCTTCAAAACCAAATTTGGAACCCAAATAAATATATTAAATTATAATTAAAAATATTAACTCCACTTGATTTAATAAAATAAAAATTTATATAAAGAAATAAAATAGTAAAAAATATTATATATATTTTGGATGCCCGCGGGACACATGATTATTTTTGCAAAAAAAAATATTCATTTGTTAAGGCTCGTAGGACATTTATATATTTTTAAAAAATAATACATTTATTTTTGGAGGCCCGTGGGACACATTTAAATTTTTATAAAACATTACATTCAATTTTGGACGCCTGCGGGACACGTATATATTTTTATAAAAACCAAATACTCTTTTTTTGAGGCCCGTGTGACATTTATATATTTTTAAAAAACAATACATTTATTTTTGGAGGCCCGTGGGACACATTTAAATTTTTATAAAACATTATATTCAATTTTGGACGCCCGCGGGACACGTATATATTTTTATAAAAACAAAATACTCATTTTTTGAGGCCCGTGGGACATTTATATATTTTTAAAATGTAATATATTCATTTTTGGACGCCCGCGGGACACGTAGATATTTTTATAAAACATTATATTCATTTTTTGACGCCCACGGGACACGTATATATTTTTATAAAAACAAAATACTCATTTTTTGAGGCCCGTGGGACATTTATACATTTTAAAAAAATAATATATTCATCTTTGGATGCCCGCGGGACACGTATATATTTTTATAATAACAAAATATTCATTTTTTGAGGCGCATGAGACATTTATATACTTTAAAAAAATAATATATTCATTTTTGGATGCCCGCGGGACACGTATATATTTGTATAATAACAAAATATTCATTTTTTGAGGCCCGTGGGACACATTTAAATTTTTATAAAATATTATATTCATTTTTGGACGCCCACGGGATACATATATATTTTTATAAAAACAAAATATTCATTTTTTGAGGCCCATGAGACATTTATATATTTTTAAAAAATAATATATTCATTTTGGACGCCCGCGGGACACGTAGATATTTTTATAAAACATTATATTCATTTTTGGATGCCCGCGGGACACGTACGTATTTTTATAAAAAAAAATATTCATTTTTTGGATGCCCACGGGACTCGTAGGTATTTTAGAAAAATAAATATTTTCGTTTTTGGTTGCCCGCGAGACACGTATGTATTTCGGAAAAAAAAATTCATTTTTGAACGCCCGTGGGACACATATGTATTTTAAAAAATAAAATATTCATTTTTGGACGTCCGCAGGACACATATGTATTTTATAAAAATAAAATATTCATTTTTAGATGCCCGCGGGACACATGTATTTTAGAAAAATAAAATATTCATTTTTTGGATGCACGCGGGACACATGTATTTTAGAAAAATAAAATTTTCGTTAACCGCATCTAACAACATCTAATTTATTTATAATTTATGAAATTTTTACCTAATCAATGTATTTTGCGAGTACTTAATTATTTATTCGTGGGCTAAATACCTTTTGAACCAAATATCAAAAGTATATTTTTATGTAATCTTAAATTTGTCTATAAGATAGATTTATATTGCAATGTTTTTGAAAATATCAAAATATTAAGACAATTACACGTGTTACGAGGAATGAAATATACTATAAAAATAAACTTCGAATTATGCATTAGTATATTAATATAATTTTTACAAATTTAGTTAGATAAATCGTACTCGTATATATGTACGCAGAGGTGGCCGTCGTTCCGTCAACACAGGTAAGTTTCGTTGACGGAACGACGCAAAAGCTGCGGCAAAAGTAAAATGAAGTCAAAATTGAGCCGCGTGGTCAAAATTAGGAAACTTGGTCGCTAAAAAGCCGTCCCAACATTGTAACAAAATAAGGCCGAATTAAATTTAACGAAAGTTAATCAAATATAATTAAAATTGAAAATTAATTTAAATCCATATGAAAAGTATTAATTAAAATATATATCTTGCAAATTAAAATAAAATAAAATATAATTAAAATTCATTTTTGGAGGCTCACGTGACACATATATATTTTTAAAAAATAAAATATTCATTTTTGGAGGCCCGCGGAACACACACATATATATAGAAAACAAAATATTCATTTTTGGAGGCCCGCCGGACATATATATATTTTTAGAAAATAAAATATTCATTTTTGGAGGCCCGCGAGACACATATATATTTTAGAAAAATAAAATATTCATTTTTTGAACACCCGCGGGACATAAATATTTTAGAAAATAAAATATTTATTTATGGAAGCACGCGGGACACATATATATTTTAGAAAAATAAAATATTCATTTTTTGAACGCCCGCGGGACATAAATATTTTAGAAAATAAAATATTCATTTATGGAAGCCCGCGAGACACATATATATTTTAGAAAATAAAATATTCATTTTTGGAGGCCGCGGGATACATATATATATTTTAGAAAACAAAATATTTATTTTTGGAGGCCGCGGGATACATATATATTTTTAAAAATAAAATATTCAATTTTTTGGACTCCCGCGAGACATATATATATTTTAAAAATACAAAATATTCATTTATTGAGGCCCGCAGGACATATATATTTTTAAAAAATAAAATATTTATTTTTTGGAGGCCCGCGGGATATATATATTTTTAGAAAACAAAATGTTCATTTATGGACGCCCGCGGGACAGACATATATATTTTAGAAATAAAATATTTAATTTTGGAGACCAGCGGGACACATATATATTTTATATTTTTAAAAAATTCATTTTTGGATGCCCGCGGGACATAAATATATTTGAGAAAAATAAAATATTCATTTTTGGAGGCCCGCGGAGCACATATATATTTTAGAAAATAAAATATTCATTTTTGGAGGCCGCGGGACACACATATATATATTTTTGAAAATAAAATATTCATTTTTAGGACGCCCATGGGACACATATATATTTCAAAAATACAAAATATTCATTTATGGAGGCGCGCGCGAAATATATATATTTTTCAGAAAATAAAATATATATTTTTGGACGCCCGCGGGACACATATGTATTTTAGAAAACAAAATATTCATTTTTGGACGCCTGCGGGACACATGTATTTTAGAAAAATAAAATATTCAATTTTTAGATGCCCGCGAGACACATATGTATTTTAAAAATAAAATATTTATTTTTAGAGGCCGCAGGACACATATATACATATATTTTAGAAAATAAAATATTCATTTTTTGGACGCCCGCGGAACAAATATATATTTTAGAAAATAAAATATTCATTTTTGGAGGCCGCGGGATACATGTATATATTTCGTGCAATAAAAAATATGTAGTTCAAAAACATTAGATTAAATAAAAGTAAAGAGATTAAATAAAAGTAATTATTTACTTAAGTTTAGAGAAAAATAAATTATATCTTAAATACATTAATTTAAACTTATTTAGTAAGATTTCATATTCAATTTTCGCATTTAATTATAAAAAGTGCTAATTAATTATGATTTTTATATGAACACTCTTCAAAAGTATATTTTTATATAATTTTTAATTTTTGTATAAAATAAATTTATTTTACAACGTTTTTGAAAATATAAAAACATGAAAAGAATTACACATGTTAAGAAGAATTAAATAGACTAAAATCCTTAACTTCAAAATATGAATTAGTATTTAAATATAATTTTTACAAATTTCATTAGATAAATCATACACATATATACAATTATAAATATATTTTAAAATACCGATTATAAGTATATTTTAAAATAATTTGGTTAAATAATTAATTTGGTAAATAATTACATTTAATAGAAATTTTGGTAAATAATTAATTAATAGAAATTTTGGGATTGGTTAAATAATTAATTTGGTAAATAACTACATTCAATAAAAAATTTATAATAAAATTTATTAAAATAATAAAATAATATTATTATAGTTTATATTGTAAATTTAACGTATTAATATACTAATTGTGATTTATTGATACTAGAATTAATAAATTTAAAATAAAAATAAAAAATATAACCGTTATATCCATAAAATCTTAACAAAGTGGTATGATTTTATGTAAACGAGGGCCATAAAATTTTGATAATTTTAAAAAAATATATAGAGTAATTTTCATCTTAATATATAAGCATTAATTAAACAAAATATATTTACATTTTTAATACTAAAAATTATATCGGTCACCCTCTATTGTTATAAATTTTTTGCAAATCAAAGTAAAGTAAGGTAAGAAACTTTATAAAAAGATAAAAAATTGTATTAAACTCACGCACCCGCAAAACTCCATTAAAAAAGATAAAAACTAACCCGACATCCCACCCATGTGCCTTTTCACACACATTATTATATTAATAATTATATCTAAAAAAATAAATTTGATCTTCAATTACAATATATATTCAAATTCGTTAAGCTAATTATTTCACTATTCTAATTTTCAAATTTTTTTCATCTATATTTTATATAAAATCATTCAATTGACTACGTTTGTGAATTAAATAATTGGACATCTATACAAATCTAAAAAATTCCAACTACATAAAAGATTTATTTTTACAAGTTTATTTAAAATATATAAATAGAAACTTTATTAAAAAATTACATTATTTTGTAGTTATTTTATATCATTTTCACAAAATGTTAAGAGAAATTACAACGAAATTGGGGTTTTGATGCAATAAATAAGATATTTATATTTTATACACAAATATTGTATTTATATAATTTGGGGTTTTTATTAGGTTATTGAAATTTTTTTGTAAAATTGTTTTGAAAAATAACAATCTGCATGTGCACGAATTCAGGTAGTCCGCTAGACCAGTAGCCCTCTAATTTCTGTCCGTCGCGACAAATGGGCACGGTGCATCACCCTCTACAAATCGCAGCCGGCAGCCGCGCACCTCCTCAAAACCCACCGGTCGTCGGCCGCTAGATCGCCGATCGGAACAGACCGATGTCTCACCGATGGCTTGTTAACTGTGATGCCTAACTAGCCGGACGCCTTCTCCGCTTCCAAGCTCACTCTGGAAGATGCCCGCAAGATCCTCGAGCCATTCAGCCCCGATCATCTCCTCGACATCCTCCAAAACGCGGTTATTCGCCATCCCGATGTCCTAGACGCCATCCGCTCCATAGCCGATCGTGATCTCACCCAGCGCAAGCTCTTCATACGTGGCCTTGGATGGGACACGACAACCGACGGCCTCCGCTCCCTCTTTTCTGCCTACGGCGATCTGGATGAGGCCGTTGTGATTGTCGACAAGGCAACTGGCAAGAGCAAAGGCTATGGCTTCGTTACTTCCAAGCACATCGATGGCGCGCTGCTTGCGCTCAAGGAACCTAGCAAGAAGATCGATGGGCGGATGACTGTTACGCAGGAGGAGACGTGCGAGCGATCGGATGAGGAGGAGCGCAGGAGACTGCTGCGTGTGGGAACCCTTCTCTGAAATTTTTTCCCCAAAATGCCCTGATCAATCTCAACCGTATATTAAAAATCAATGGTTCAGATGAGACTTCCTACGAGAAAAACGCAAGAAGCACTTCCTATGGGTTGGGCCTCAAAACGTATTTAGTGAGTGGGGAAAGAGTCTCAAGCCCAGCTCTATTCGGTTCGTTCTTTAAAGAGATGTTCGGAGGCCTTGCTAGGAGGGCTGCATTCGATCCTTCCAGCGATATGTTCGCGGCCGGAAATGCCACATTCTCCGCCAACGAGACAGTAGATGGTTTTGTGGAATGCACTCGTGATCTATCGGCAGAAGATTGCAACAAGTGTCTGCAAGGTGTTATCGATAATGTTCTCCGTTGCTGCTCTGCAAGTAGCCAAGTGGGGGCAATCCGCTGTACTCGTAATCTGAACTACGAGGTGCGTGAGACGGATGCGTCTGCAAGCAGAACCACGGGTTCTTCATCCTCCTTGGTTGCTGCTCATAAGCTCATGCCTTTCGAAGCCCTTGGTTTCCTTCTGTTATTGGTTTTGCTGGCTGATTAGGGGAGCCTGCATGGGATGATGAAGACAGCAAAAGATTACTGCCAGTCCAGTCTAGGCTTCTGATTACTCTGAATTCCTCTGTTCCACTAAGTTCGCTGCCGGTTGGATTTTGTGGAAAGCTGTAGCTGGGGAAGGTGGAGAGGGGTGTTCTGTTTGCCGACGGATTGGGGATGGCTGCACATTTGAGTCCTCGTCGACTAGGCCTTATATAAAGTAGGTTGTCATTCAGCCCCCAGCACGTTAGAAAAGATTTCGTATGTGATGTAAAACAAGCAGAGCTCTCCATGTAACATATTGAACCCATTTCCAAACACTAATCTTCCTTTGAAGTGGGAAATTAATTAGTAATTGAAGATCCGAAATGTGTTTATAGTTTGCTGTTGGGATTTTCTAAAATTAGAATATTAAAAGATTTAATTTTTTATTACTTACCATCATCCCTTGGTAGCTTAGTTGGTGGCTTATGTTGCAATTCTCAAATGATTTTGGATTGATTGCATCCCAAGAATATAAAGCATTATATGTCCTACCCAAATGTTTGCAAGATCGCCACAATTTCGTTAAAGATGCACTACACGCAAAACACGTTTTCCATCATGCATCTAGAAGGGAGGTTGTTTCTATTCTACATTGAGTTTACTTTCTTTGTATTTTAGGAGCGGGTTACTATAACTCTAAAACATGGTTGAATATATAAATATTGTCTTAAGAGATTGACTTTGTAACATGCCCAGAAGAGTAATCTCTTTTGCAGTTTGCATTTCCCCACTTTTTCTTATCTTTCCCTTCTATTTTCAAGAACCTCCCCACATTTGCTGATTAACGATTCTATCAAAGATGATAAGATTTTTGGGTATAAATTCTTCATTATGCTAATTTGCTAACAACAATAGGGCAAACGAACAAAGGGTTTTGCTTGTTTGTAGTGGGCAAAATGTTTATGCTGGATCTCTGAATGTTTAAAATACTCTGTTAAACTTCAACAGATCTTCTTAGTTCGTAGGAAGAAAACAATGAATAAAAAAGAGAAGAAAGAACAGGGGAGAAAGAGGCATGATGGTCACGTGTGAGTCGAAAACATCGTTGATTCCTCGCTGACGTGTTCTTTTAGTCACATCATAGCAGCTCGTTTTCTCCGTGATGCCGATCAACAGCATTCAGAAATCCTACCTCATCCACCGTAGACTAAAAACCCAACCAATTAACAAACCGGTTAAGTGAGTGGTTACGATCAAGCCAGTTTTAACCATTTTTATAAATCAGATTGAATGGGCGCATTGACAATTTATATAATATAGTGGGAAAATTCCTGATGTATTCATGACATTCAATCATTATTCCTTTTGTATTCATAATATTTTAAAATTTTCTAACATTTACAACATTTCACCCATAATTTCATACATGCCTAGAGTGTTAACGGATTCAGATGGACAAGTTAAAGTTTAATCCTAATTCTAACTTGTTTAAAAATATCAAAACTTAATTTGTTTATTAACTAATTAAAAAAAAATTTACCCTAGCTTTTTTACAACCAATTTAATAAATAGGTTAGTGTCGGTTAACGAATTATATAGCAGATGATGGAAAAATGAAAGGTTGTTTTTGATGTAGAGTAAACGAAAATAAGGTAATAATGAAAAAAGAAAATTAGTATAGCAATGAAAAAATAAAAAATAAGTGGCAAGAGGAAGATTTAGCGAGAAAAATAACTAAAAAGTATAAATATATATAAGACTTTAATAAATTAAATAAGTTATGCTAAGTGAATGAGTTAAATGAGTTAAATAAATTATTAAATAAGTTAATGAATGGAGCTGTTAAGGAAATTCTCGCCCATTCTAATTTGGCTCAACAATTTGCTCCGCCCTAGCGTGTCAAATGGTGTCGAAGCGGTTATTTTCGAGGGCTATGAGCGGGTGGAAGTGGTTTCTGAAGCAGAGGTTTGGGAGCAATGTCCCCGTCAATTTGTTCGAAGACAGATTCAAGAGTTGCAACTTTCCATGCAATTATGATTCTCCGCAGCTGCAACACCTCCAACTCTAGCAAATCCTAGAAGAAAGCGAGAACCTCACCTCCATATTTCTAACATTGGTGCTAGGGGGTTTTCGTCCGGGTCCAAAAATAGGAATTAAAACGCCCAAAAATGTTGATTTCTCCACAAACTCATCACCGTTGGGCCTAGAGGGAGTGATTTCGACCACATTGAAGCTTCCAATTTAAAGAAAATCAGTTATTTTGAGAGTAATTTCAGATCTAGCGGGAAGAACCCGTTTTGGGGGGGAAAAACACATAAAGTGAGATTTTCTGGTTTATTTGCTTTTAGACTTCAGATCTGCATGTTATTTGTTAATATCATTATATTATTGTGATAGATCTATGATTATGGGTGTGTTTGGTAATGAATAAAATTTTTGATGAAAAGTTTTGGAGAGTAAAAGTTGTCAAATACTGTGATATGATAGAGGTAATGATGAGTAGTAAAGAGGATAAAGTTAAAATAGATAGATTAGTTATGTGGATGGTTGTGTAAAAATGATTGAAAAGTAGGGTAGTTGTATAGGAAAATGTGAAAAAATAATTAAAAAAATATGATAGTCGTGGAGAGTGAAAAGTTTTAGATTAACTTGACATTTTTTGTCAATTGCCAAACAGACCCTATGTTATTTTAAAATTATTTTTTATTTTTTAAAAATAAATAATTCCAAAAATTAGAAAATATTAAATTTTCTTGCTGATTCATTTTCCCGTTTTGAGATAAAATTAAAATCTGCATTTTACCTCTGATTTCAGCCAAGATCTATGATCTTTTTTATTTTTTAATTATTTTTACATTTTTAGAAATAAATAATTCCGAAAATTAGAAAATGTGAATTTTTTCTTGCATATTCATTCCCCCATCTTGAGATAAAATTAAAATCTGAATTTAACCTATGTTTTCAGCCTGGATCTATGAATTTTTTATTTTTGAATTATTTTTTACATTTTTTAGAAGTAAATCATTCCGAAAATTAGAAAATATTAAATTTTTTCTTGCTGATTCATTTTCCATCTTGAGATAAAAATTAAATCTGCATTTTAAGTATAGATATATTTTTACTTTTCATAATTAAAAACCACATTTTCTTAAATACTGCTATTTCATTAATACTTAATTTTCTTAAATTTCTATATATTACGTTTATGCGGAGATTAAGTTAAAAGTTTTAAATGGGCAAAATGGCAAGAGAATGATAGTACCGACATTGAATAAAAATTTGGAGAAAGAGTTGAAACGGGGAGGCAACAAATGAGGTAGGTGCAAGTTTTGTAGAAGTATTTATTATTTTAATTTTCTCTTCATCTTTTTTATTTAATTTCAACATAACATTTTTATTTCTAGTTTTGATATTTCATATAAAAATTATATTACAAGTATTCCATAGAAAGCCACTTAGAAGAGAAAATGGACAGACACATCATTCTATACATATCAAAATGTAAACTAATTATATATTATTTTATTTCTCATTTATTTGAATTTATCACATATTTTTTCATAGTTTTTGGGGGTTAAAAAAATTCCTTCCAATACGGTCTGATGTTGATATGATACGCCTGTATCATATTGTTGTTGGAGGGGGCCAATATGCCCTCGATACCGATATTCAGAATCTTGGAAGCCGCACATGATCGTTTGGTAATGTAAAATAAAATTTGTAAGATTGTGGGAAATAGAGAAAAAATAGAAAATAAAATATTTTGAGGATTTGCGATTGATGGGAAATAATAAGGATATAGTCGGAATAAATAAGCCTGGATCAGACAATTGGTCGGAAAAAAGAATAAAGTGCAGGCGTAAAATTGAAAATAAAATAGCGAGAAAGTGGGAAGTCATATGCACACAGTCTGCCTTCCCACGAATTCCCACTTTACCATTTTGCCCGATTACCAAACTTCACCTAATGATTGATTATATTTTTACCCAATGGTAATGGAGTCCAGTCGAGTGTAGCCATTTCGGCATGGGGAATATTTGGTAATGTATAAAATTGTGAAATTGTGAGAAATGATGAGAAATGAAAAAGAAAATATTTTGAGAAATGTGTGATAGATAGAAATGACAGAGGTATAGTTGGAATGAATAAGTTTATTGTATGTAGTTGGTAAGAAAAATGATTAGAATATAGGTGTAAAAGTGAAAAAAATAGTGCAATTGATGGAGTAATGATTGATCTTTGGAAACTGAATACCATGAAAAAACAGTGGTTCACATACTCACATATTACCAAACGTCTCCTTGTTGACCACAGACTTCAGGATGTGATAGCCAACAGTGAAACGTGGCAGGCTTTGTTTCGGCGATCCTGATAAAGTGCACCCGGGTGCTTTAATCAATTTTTTTATGTTTTTTGAAATTTTTTTTGTATAACTGTTAATCTAAGTGTATTTAAGCAAGTGAAATACGATAGAACTAACAGTCCATGTTGAGGGAGAAGTGGATCGATTGATCAAATATCCACGAAGACTGTTGTGCTGTGAAGAATCAGCTGGCCGTTCATTTTTACAAGCAATGTTGATTTTCTTTGTGGAACTATCTCAGCACCTCGGTTATCGAAGAAAAAATGATTAAAGAGTAAAGATAAAAAAAATTTAAAAAAGTTATTAGATAGTTGAAATTTTAAATCACTTATGCAAAAATGTTTACAAATGAAAGAAAAATCATGTGAAACCTTATGGTGTCAAGAAAGCCTAATAATATAAGTGTCTATTTTCCGCTGGTAATAGATAACGATACGATGTGGGTGGGAACAAAATTCGGATGTCGGTAGAAAATGTTAAGTTAAAGTTTTTCAATCTAAAATTTTTCACTTTTCACAATTATTATATTTTTTAATCATTTTTTATATTTTCTTTTACAACTGCCTACTTTTCAATCATTTCTACACCATTATCTTATTTATTTTAACTTTATACTCTTTACTTCTCATTATTACCCATATCATATCATAGTTAACTTTAACATTTCATAATTTATGTACGATCTTTCTTTTTTAGGTATTGTTTGGTAACGTGTAAAATTATGAAATTGTTAAAAAATGGTGAGAAATAGAAAAAAAGAATATTTTGAAAAAAATGTAATTGATAGGTAATGATAGAGGTATAATTGAAATAAATAGATTTTTTGTATATAGTTGACAGAAAAATGATCAAAATATAAAAATAAAAATAGAAAAAATAGTATAATTGATAAAGCGATGATCGACCTTAGAAAACTAAATCCCATAGTTTTGAACGGTTTAGTCATGGTTTACTCCGTTTCCACGTTAACAAACGTGCACTTAGATGCACAATAATACTTTTGTAATTACGCAAGGGGAACGAATTTCTTCGCAGGTTCTGTTGACAAAAACTTCATGATGTGACAGTCAACACTGACATGTGGCAGGCTATATTTTCTGCGGCTAGCGATGTTGAATTTTCGTCGCGGAACCATCCCAGCAAGTGGCATAAAACATTTTGACGTGTTTTACATTTTTGAAAAAATGTCAGCATCACTTTCGCCCGTCGATAAATCAACCGCATTTGTGAACGTAATGGCGGCGATTGAAAATGTCCGGGCGTCGAAAGTCGTTTCTGCAGTAGTCCGCAGGTGAACCGGCAACGTATTTGCATGCGTTGTGAATAACGCTGCCTGTCACCGAAGCCGTAATTCTGAAAATATACGGGACTTACAGCCTCTGTCGTCGGCATGACTGATTGACTAGACGGCTTTTTACTGAAGCACCCTCGCGTGAAAAGTTTTGTGCAAAGGAGTGAGTTTTAGGGCAATCCAAACAGACCCAAAGCCTGATAACACCGGCGTGTGGTACGAGACATTGCCCCACAGTTGGGTAGTCGTGTGTTTGAAAGGCAGTAGCGGTTTTTCGGCAGCAGCAAGAAGTGGTGGTGGCGTTTATTTGTTCGCATTTTCTGTGGGAGCGTCTACCAACTACGTAGAAAATAATTAAGTATATTAGTAAGAGGTATATAGAATTTTGTGAAATTTTTTTTATAAAAAAGTGTGTTGAATATTGTTAGCAAGTTGTAAGAATGTCTTTAGTAGTTTAAATGTAATATCAGTTGAGATAATATATTATATGAATAAAAAAAGCCAAATGATTTGAGGGGACTGATATCCGTATGTATTTTTTAAAAATTTGTTTACTTATTTATGAGCACCATTTAGATAGATTTATATAAAATTTTATAAAAAAATTTATGTTTATATATATGAAAGCATTTCTCATGTACGATTTTCTTTTAGAATGTATTGGGGAAAAAATAAAATGTTTAGATTAAAAATTTTTGGCGTAAAAGTTTTTAAATGAAAAGAAAATGATATAATATAATAAGGGTAATGATAATGAGTAAAAATAATAAAGTTAAAATAGATAAATTAGTTATATCGATAGTTGTGTAAAAATAATTGAAAGTAGACTAATTGTAGAAGATTTAAAGAAATGATTTAAAAAGAACAATGACGGAGAGTAAAAAGCTTTTGCATTATTGAAACATACTCTTAATTTAAAAATTAAAATAACTTCTCTAAACGTATAAAAAAATTTAAAATTCTAAGTGTGTTTCAAAAGAGGGAAAATGAAGAAAATTTTGGATATGCGTATGATTTATTATAATTAGCATTCTGGAATGAAACTTAAACTGTTAATTTATATAAAACGCCTTTTATAATATTAATTACTTATTTTTAAAATAAAATTCATACATTAATTACAACATAATAAAAAATATTATATTCAAAAAATAAGATAATATAATATTTATGGAACTATTTTCAATTCAAATATAAATTAATTCTTAAAAGCTTATATAAATAATTAGAATTTAATTTTACGATATTTAATTTTAACTAGAGTATAATTAATGGTTTAAATACTAAAAATAAATTAAATATAATATACTTTTTAAAGTACTTCGCCTATTGGATTGAGCTCATGTTCTATATAGTCATCTTTCCTTTTCACCTTAATTAGATGCACTATTGAGAAAATGAGGATCAAATCAAACTCTCACAAATTTTAAAATCATTTGCTTTACTATGATATTAAAAATCAGCTCAATCATAATCTTTGTTAAACCTTATTTGATTTAAAAAATCGAATCATGTCTAAATTGTAAAAATAACTTCAATCCACTAATAGATAAATTAAAACGTTACAGTTCATTATAAAATCATTTACCAATCTAGGAATCATGTTTTAAATAATTTAGATATTTAATAGTTTAAAAATTAAATATGAATAAAATTATACATCATTTTTAGGCAATACTTATGCATATATATTTTTAATGGGACTTATGCATATATTTGATTATTATTCTAGTCAGATAAATAATACTAAAATGTATGGTTGCGGTGAATATTAATTACCAAAAATATTTGAAAATAATATTTAGTGTCCAGTGAGAGCAGCGTCTTGCCCAATGTTATTAGAACCGAACCGGTGATTGAATCGGTAAAGGTACTGGTCTGGTTCGAACCGGTCCGACCGGTTAATCAAACCGGTTCGAACCGGTGACGTCAGCATGACATATTTATGATGTCATAATTATTAAAAAAATTTAAATTTTAAATAAATATATTGAAAAAAATATATTTTTATAAATCTTAAATATATAGTTAGATTTTAAGGACCACAATATAAGTACAAAATATGCAGGAAAAAATTAATAGCAAGTTTTAAAAAATCTTTGAGCATGAATTTTAAAAAATTAACTACATTAACTGAGAGTGCATAAAGCATATCGTTAATTGAAATAGTGGTTGTATATTTAATTATTTACACAAGATGCGGTATCATTTAATTAAGTATAATATTTTATTAGCTATATTATAATTTTTTTGCTATACAATTAATTACGAGAGTAATATTAATTACATGAGTTGCACACACAAAATTAGGCAAAAAAATTATGTATTAATTACATGAGTTGCACGCACAAAATTAAATACGCACAAAATTAGGCAAAAAAATATGTATTAATGATTTAATGTATACCTAAATAAAAATTGCTAAATAAATAAATGGTATGAGAGTATTGAGTACCCTGTTGCTGCTGATCGGAGAGACGGCCACCGCGAGGCGGCGGTGGGCGCTACCAGAGACGGCGAGCAGCGAGACAGCAAGCAGTGAGCAGATAGCAAGACGGCGACCAGCCTGCCGGCGAACGATAGCTTGAGGCGAGCTCGGCGAACGGTGAGGCGCACAGTGCGACGGACGGCGCAGGGGCGTGCTGGGCGTGCAGTGGCGGCGCGTGCCGATGCTGAGGAAGAAATGCAGGCGGACGGCGTGGGCGCATGTTAGGCGGGCAGGCAGTGCCGGAGGATTACGCGGCTGACGGTGCAGAGGCGGACGGTGCGATGGTGGCCCGTGCTGGTGTTGAAGACGAAGTAGGCGCGTGAAGGCCGGTGAGGCGGAGGGCGCGGGGGCGTGCTACGGCGGCGCGTGCTGACGCTGAGGACGAAGCTTGGGCGGACGGGGAGGCGGAATCGGGAGCGGGCGGCAGATTAGGAACTTAGGGTTTGAGCAGTGAGGTGAGGAAGAGGAAGGCGAGCAGGGGCGATTCGATTTCGAGCATTCGACGGTTTTTTTTTCATTCGTTTTTTTTAATATATATTATTAGAGGGCCAGCCCGTCCGACCGGTCGAACCAGGTTGGACCGGATATTCCGGTTCGACCATCGGTTCGCCAGTTCGAACGGTTTTTCACATTCAAACTGAACCGCACCGAACCAAACCGGAATCTGGACCGGTTCCCGGTCAGACCGGTCCGGTTCTGACAACACTGATCTTGCCACAGCTTGTGGTTTTTCTCTAAAAAATTATAAGCATTGTCTCAAATAGGTGAGTATGTTTAATCAAAAAAAAAAAAAAAGTGAGTATGAAATGAATTATCAAAAGTTTGTGGATATATTTAAAATTAGATGCAAGGTTTATTGTATATTTTAGATTTTCCCTAATATAACAATTTTCAATATATATGATTTCTGTAAGTATAACTAAAGTTATAGATAAACACGATAAATTGTTTAGATTTGAAAAAGTATTTTGATTTTATCCGATGGCTCATAAAATCATTAGACGATTTTCAAGCGAATAGAAAATATGTATTTTGTTTAAAAATTTGTATGCAAACTCAAATCCCACATAAATCTCAAGCCTTGTGAAATTCCATAACGTGGAAGATCTAGATGAGACATGCGTACGTATAAAAGATTTTTTTTTAAATAAAATACCTACAAAAGATTTTTTGAAATAAATATATATATTCTTTGGTCACCGGTAAATTACTTGAAGACGGTATAAGATGACTGACCTCCATAAAATATTTTAAAATAAAAAGGTTTCATTAACACTTCCTTGCAGTAGAACTGTATTACATCTTTACGCGGAGGAAAGGGACTTGCGTGCATTAGCATTAGTCGGACAAATTAGTAAAGGCAATAGGTGCACAGGAGCATTGTTTTGTCAATAGGTGCATAGGAACGTTCTTTACACGTGGACACGGAGCAAGGCCCGGTCCCAACCAACCTGTTGACACTAAATTGCTTTCAATATGTCTAGATGCATTGAAACATAAATTAAAAGGAGTGTTTGCTTAAGAGTCCGGTCCTATGCTCCTAGGAGCACTGAGCTCTCAATACTCTCGTTTAATAAATGGGTTGGTGAGTTGTTAATGAATTATATAGCAAATAACCTGAAAGTCTAAACTCTAGTAGATGATGATTTCGCAGGAAGAGACGAGAGGGTATTTTCGATGTAGGGGAAATAAAAATAGGGTGGTAATGGGAAAATAGAATTATGGCAGGAGTGGAAAAATAAAAATTATATGACTTGAGGAAGACTTAAAGAAGGAAAATAACCAAGGAGTTTATATGCGTATATATATATATATATATAATTTTAATGAGTTAAGCGAGTTAAACGGGTTGAACAGGTTATATAGGTTAAATGAGTTACTAAACAGGTTGACGAGTTATAAAATCTCAATCCCAATCCATTTACTTAATTAAATGGTTAAACGGGTTGACGGATCATAACCCATTTATTCAAAAATCTCAACCCAAACCCATTTATAAACGGGTTGGATGAGCGGATTGACGGGTTGACCATGATCATTAACACCCTTACTTTGCAGTTATCTTATTTTTAATTTTTTCACTTTTTTCTATATAATTATCTTACTTTTTCAATCATTTTTACATAATTTTTCATATTTCTAACATATTTATTTTAACTTTGGGGACGTTGGTTAATTTGCATGTCGTGGGGATTGTGAGATGGGGTGAAGAGTAGAAAATATAATATTTTAAACTTATATGATTAGTAAGAAATGATGGAAATAAAGTTAGAATAAATTGATTTCTTAGAGTAAAGTTGATAAGAAAAATGACTGAAGAATAAAAATACATGTGAAAAAATATGATTATTAATTGGAAGAATTATTGACTTGGGAAACTGTGCCCTCACGTTTTCCCATCCTACTCATGTGGGGGATTACAAAACGTGTCATTTATTCTCTTTACTCCTCATGATTATTCATATCATAGTATATAATTTTCTCTTATTTCAAAAACTTTTACACAAAAAAATTTTCATTAAAATTTTTATCACTTCTCATATGGGCCCTAAGTTTAAATGCATTTCTTTATTTTAAACTTCAAACTGTTTTTGTTTTGTTTTTTTTTTTTTTAATGGGGCATATCGTGCAGGTTTGGGTAAATCTCGCCCTGGTTGTACACTTGAAATGTTCGTTGGAGGACCTGTTACACCTCTGGTTGAGTAGTTTGACCGGTTACTGGCCAGTTGAAATGAGAACCGGTCGGCATTCAGGTTGGAAAGTCGATTTCGTATTCACAACATTTTGAAATTTGAATACGAATTAAATTCGACGAATTTTCGTCTGTGATGTATAAAACATAAAGTATAACCTGGATAATACTCGAACACCTCGTTTTACATTCGAACCCAAAGATCATACGTATTATCAATCCAAAAAAAAAGAAAAGAATCATAGGTCTTAAATTGAAACGATTCCACTCCATCGACTGGTTCTGCGCAGATTTGACGGTTCTGAGACGACAATTGGTGGTCCACGCTGATTTTCCAGTCGATCGGATATATATTGTAACTTCCTCGAATAGGAGTCCAGCAGCTGGTAAGATATCTTTAGTCATTGGCACCAAACGTTATGATTGCATAATTATAAATTATAAATATAATAATTTATTCACATAGAAATAATATTTAGATAGTTTAGATGTTAAAAATACAATTATAAATTTAATATTTTGTTTTTTATATGTATCAAGAAAAATGCTTAGATATATTTACATATTTATTAGAATATAATAATATTTTATATAATTATTCATTCGCATAGAAATAATATCTAGATGATTTAAATATTAAAAATATAATTATAAAATTAATATTTTACAGTAAACTATTTTATTATATTGAATGTACACATTTGTAAATAGGGCCCATGTATAGATTTTAGATAAATGAAAATTTTTTATTGGAATTATGCATTATGATATTTTAATATTACAAATCAGTCTCTTTAACAACTCTTATGATAGACGGATATCTTATAACTACCTCCACACGTAAAGGAATAATTGTAAATACACCATTAACAAAAGGACATTTTTATGCACTCTCACGAAAGAGATATAAGGGGAGAATTTGAACACCCGACCTCAACTATGGAGGTCAACAGCTTGATGATAAATGAAAGATTTTTTATGATAATATATATGACAGTATAATAAATTAAGTAAATTTTCTTTCAATCATCAAGATATTAAAAATAGAAAGAATTACATTAAAAAGAAGTTTCATTGAAACAAACTGGCAAAGAGATAATTTTAAGATAGTGTTTGTTTAAAGTTAAAACTTTTCAATTTAAAACATTTTATTCTCTACAACTATTCTATTTTTTAATTATTTCTTTATATTTTTCTATACAACTATCACATTTTCCTACCATTTATAGACAACTATTTATACAACTAATTTATCTATATTAACTTTATTATTTTTACTTCTCGTCATTACTCCTATCATATCGCATCTTTTTTACTATTTAAAAAACTTTTACCATAAAAATTTTTCTTCCAAAAATTTTATCAATTCTCAAACACACCTAATATAGTTTGTAGCTTGAATTTTGATTTAATCATAAAAAAAGGTGCAAAATTCGAGAGCAACATTAAAATACTTGGTGTTGTCGGCACCAAAGAAGTATCTTACAAAGATTTGTCATTTTGGAAGATCTGCATTATATTTTTTCTGAAATTTAAATACATGGGCACTATGGTCATTTTCAACTTATGAAAACGACTAGTATACCCCTATGTTTAAAATTAAAAAAATATATACATCTTCAAAAAATGACAAGTCTTTATTGTCTTTTATCATTGCGTAAGATATTTGTTAATAATACTTTAGTTTAATATATCAACACATTAGTTTTGAAGAAATTTTAGATATATAATTAGGACATGTTCATTTAGAACCGGTTCACAAAAGCACAAATTTGAACGGGTTCTAGAAGGGCCCATTTACATGATGAGGTCCGATCCTATGCTTGCTAACGCTGGACTTTTTTATTTTATTTTGTTTGAATTTTTCATAAACACGTGGGTCCAGATAAGATATTTTCCATGTTAAATTTTATTTATATATTCTTAAAGTTATTTTTTGAATTTTAAAAACGAAAAAGCATTTTTTATGCGTTGAAGAAAATCTTACTTAGGCACACATATCCAAAAAAGACTTAATGCTTCTGGAACCATTCAACCCTTACAGGAATATGTAACGTGAATATGATATATTTATGATGTCCTAAATACTTAATTTTTTTAATTAATTATATATTAATAACTCTTAACTCTATATGTTAGACTCCAATCTTCTCAACAAAATATGCAAGAAAAAATTAATAGAAAATTTTTAAAAATTATTAAAAAAGCACAAATATAATAGACTAATTAGAAAAAATAACTACATTAACTGATTTGAGGTGTTTAATAAGCCTCAGGCTTGACTCTTGAGTTTATTTCTAAACATATTTAATGCAATAAAAAATAAAATATCTTAATAATATTTGAAATGTCGAACAATTAAATCATTCATAATAATATAAGAACAACTTATGTACTCAAAAAATATGAAAAATTAAAGTCTACATGTCCATCATTGTCATCAAACATAAAATTTTAAAAGTTTATTATAAGTCCGCTATTCTTGTTAAACATCAAACATAAAATTTTAAATATCTATAAGCCTATCATTCTCATCAAACATAAATATTTAAAAAATATTTAATTTTTTAAAAATGCTAACAACCAAACCTATTTTGATTTTTTTAAAAATGTGGTAGAAGGGAATCAGCCACAGAGCAACAAGAAATCATTGCACACGATTACAACTCTAGTATTCTGTGTTTGAGAACTTTAAGGTTTTAGGTTGTGTAGGGACTTTTAAGGTTTGTTAGGAACTAGATGTTTTTGTGAGAACCCATGGATCAAAAAAATTTAAAAATAATTTTTTATAAATGTAATGTATCGAGGTAAAATATTTTAGTTTTATTATGGTTCGTTATGATTTTCAAATTATGTCTATTAAGTGTTTAATAAAATGTCGATGAGAGGTATGATTTATTGGATTCAAGTGCAATTAAATATACAGTATTTTAAAGATTTTGTAGGTTGATTTCCTTCTAAATAAATCTTTTTTTTTTAAAATATATTTCATGAGTACTACTTTGATTTCATGGTTTGAGTCATTTTTTGGAGGGCTACGATTGTGCAGAGATCTTAGTGTTTTTAGAATATATGCGTTGTATGGAAAGCATGTGAATGATGGATTATAAATAATTAGGAGCAATGGTGCATGAGTTTAACATGCAACGAATGGAAGCCTATGAAATTTGCTTAATATTTCATGTCTTTTTTATTGCTCATGTGATGTTCGATGAAATGTCTAAGTGAGACTAATTGTATAATATATATGTTAATATAGTATCTTAGTGAAATAAATAAATTATTTACTATGGATGAATCATATTGGATTGTGAATAGTGAGGATTGTGATGGTTTGATACGGATGGATGTTGAGATATATTGTTTGTAAGAGATATTAAATTTACTTGATTGGATTATGATTGAAGTGATATTAGAATAATATAAATTCTTGTGTTCATAATGGAAGATAATAATTTGAAATGGATGGATAATGTGATTACAAATGTGATGAGAGTTAAATTGTAGCATAACCTAGTTTGGAGCTAATGTTAATGTGAGTATGTGATGAGCTTATTTATAGACTTCGTCCATCTGTTTGGATGGATGCTAGGTTGACTTGGATTTTAGATTTTGATACCACGTGTTGATTTTTATAATGTAGGACTCAGCCTTTTGTTGAAAATAGTTTAGTTATGTGTTTCAACATGATTTTGTGGAATCATATAATGCATGATTTTGGTATGAGCGTATAACATGTAATGGGGTGATCGATGCACACACATTCTTCGTGTGGATGATAATTTAAGTGACATTGTGATACAATCAAGTGCCTTCACAACCCTGACAACAATATGGAGGGAATTTTGTAAACACCTGCACCTCGAAGTGAATCAGTAGAATCCCTACAATGAGAGAAAGATGTAAAGAACCTACATTTGATAGGTTAAACCAAGGTTGGCACTTTATCTACCCTTGTCCCGTATCACCAGGGCACTGCCCTGGTGGCAGTTGTATATAATACACTAAGTGTGATTTATGGATGTATAATCAAGAGAGGTTTTATTATTTGTATTTGTGATTTGTGACCGTGGATGATAGCTTTGTTTTATATAGTAATATTGATGATGATTGAAGTATAAATGATGTAACTTGAGTTTTTTTTGCCGTAGATTTAATTATTACATAAATCGTAAATATCTGAGATTGTCTTATATAAGTATGATTCTTTGGCCTTCAAATTGTGATAGACGTGAGAAGATGCAACAAATCTCTACTTTGGCGATCGCTGATCCAATGCTTAAGTTAAATTTTTTTTTTTTTTGATAAAGGACTCACTCTAGCCCTACTCCCGGTCCACCGTGACTGGAGTAGAGTAGGAGTGATCAAACCGTTCCATTGCCAAAAAATTATCTTTACAAATGTGTCTACAAATAGCATCGGGTGGGTTACCCCACCAAGATTGACAGTCCTCAGAAGAAGCCAAAATCAATTCAGCTAGGGAATGAGCAACCGCATTACCCTGCCGAAGTACATGATGAGCAGAAAAGGAAGCATTGCTATAAAGAATTGACCTAATCTCATCAATGATAAAACCAACCTCAGATGAAATGGGATCCGAGTTAGATATGAAATTGTATAGAATAAGAGAATCAGTTTCGAATTGTACTTGTCTGAGATTCTGTTGTGTGGCCCAAGAAATCCCCATCCGAAACGTCGTAGCCTCCATGAAGAGAGAGTCCCTTACCCCATCCCGTTTCCATCCTGAAGCCGCCACAAATTCACCCTGGGAATCTCTCAAAACAGCTGCGCATCCAAACTTATCCATACCTGCATAACTGCGCGCATCCACATTAATCTTCACAAAAAAAGGTGGAGGCTTGATCCAACGCAGAACCAGATCCCTATCCACAAGCCCAGACCTCATAATGTTCCCTGCATTCCTATGCTGGAGAAGGAAATCAGAACACCAATCCAAAGAATCAGCAAAATTCGGTTGGTGGTTTTCCTCTCTAAATTTGTTTCGAAGGTACCAAACCCTCCAGCAGCACGTGATGAAAAAGGAAAGGTCCTTAAACTTGTTCGCCCGCACAAGAGATTCCAGAATTTCAATGACCGAGATTCCAAGGGGAGTCAGTCTCGCAGCCCTCCAGCAAACCCCCAAGGTCGCAGTACATTCCAAAAATAGGTGGTTCGCATCTTCAACTTCGTTCTTACACAAAAGGCAGTAGATGTCAATCTCAAGCCCCCTCTTGCGAAGATTGTTAAGAGTAGGGAGGGAGTCAGTGAGAAGACGCCATCCAAAAATAAGGATCTTACTCGGGAGCTTTAGTCTCCAGATTGCCTTAAAGCATCCTGACAGTTCCTGATTCGCCTCATTGGAACAGAGGAGTCTATACGCCGACTTCACAGAGAAGGAGCCATTTGGTTCATGCATCCAATAAATAGAGTCATCTGCCCTTCTTTGCGATAATGTAATCGAATTTACCTCACGCCAGATCGTCTCCCCTGCGACCATCACAATTTGCTCTCTCTTCCATGAGTTTGATGCAGCATCAATGAAATAACAAACTTTAACTTCCTCCGGTACGGAGATTGGTAGAGGCCCCGCCTTGTCCACCTTAGAATTGAGCCATACGTCATTAAAGAAAGATACCCGTCTACCATCTCCAATGCGCCACTTACAGCCCTTCTGAATCACATCCCTAGCTTTCAGAATGCTTTTCCATGTGAAAGAGTACGATGCCTTCGCCTTGCAGGACCAAATATCAGAAAACGGAAAGTACCTTGCCTTAAGTACCTTGAAGCAAAATGATGATTTACCCTCAACCAGCCTCCATACCTGCTTGCCAAGAAGGGCATAATTAAACTTGTGAAATTCCCTGAATCCCAGCCCTCCTGCTCGCTTAGGTTTGCACAACTCTTTCCATGCTACCCAGCTCATTTTCCTCTTACCGTCTTCCTTTGCACCCCACCAGAATTTGCTTAACATTCCATTTATGTTGTTGCTGAATGATTTGGGTAAAAGGAAGATACTCATCGTGTATGCCGGGATCGCCTGAGCAACGACTTTAATAAGAACCTCTTTTCCACCCCATGACAAGAGTTTTCCTTTCCATCCCTGAATTCGGTTCCAAATGCGTTGTTTAAGATCTCTAATAAAACCTGCCTTAGATCTGCCAAGCCAAGCCGGTAGGCCAAGATATTGGTGAAGTTCATTCCCTGCAGATCCCAAAAGCAAAGACAGACTTCTTCTTTCGCAAACATCCACATTTGAGCTAAAGAAAATAGCAGTTTTGTCCGCATTAACCACTTGGCCCGAAGATTCCGCATAACGATTGAGGATATTCAAGAATAACCGAAGAACCCTACCATCCGCCTTCAAAAAGATAATTGCATCGTCAGCAAAGAAAAGATGGGATATCATTGGACCATGAGGATGAAGTTTAATGCCATAGATAGATCCCCTGTTGATCTCATAGGTAATCAATGCCGAGAGCCCCTCTGCACATAACAGGAATAGATATGGAGATAAAGGATCCCCTTGCCTGAGCCCCCTTTGAGGTAAAAAGTAGGGAGATTTGAATCCATTAATATTAACCCTGTATCTTGCCGTAGAAATACAGCACATAATCCAATTGATCCAAACTTCGTTGAAATTCATCGCTTCCATGACCCGCTTAATGAAGTTCCATTCAACCCTGTCGTAGGCTTTTGACATGTCCAGTTTGATGGCCATCTCCCGTTTACTTCCCTTCTTACGCCTCCTCAAAGAGTGGATGGCCTCGTACGCCACCAACATATTGTCAGTAATAAGACGACCCGGAATAAATGCGCATTGCTCATCTCCAATTACCTCATTAAGAACCCCCCGCAGTCTGTTTGCCAATACCTTGGTCAGGACCTTGTAGATGACATTACAAAGGCTAATTGGTCTGAAATGATCCAAAGATTGGGCCCCCTTCCTTTTCGGAATCAATATCAATGTTGTAGCATTTACCCCTTCAAGGTGCCGGCGAAGCTGTTCTGGATTGTGTTCGTCCATGAATTTCTTGCACCAATCAATAATCTCTGCCCCAACTGTATCCCAGTGTCTCTGATAAAAACCTGCCGACAAACCATCCGGTCCTGGCGCTTTAGCTGGGCCCATACCTTTAATCGCCTCCACCACTTCCTTGGTTCGCAATGGTTCCGTCATAGAGCCACGCTGACAATCAGATAATCTCCTCCCAATTACCTCCTCCACCCATGACACATCCTGGGGAGAAGATGATGTGAAGACATGCTGAAAGTATCTGACCGCTTCATCCATCATTTGGCCCTGGTCCTTTATCCATCTCCCATTACGATCCCTTAATGCCTCGATGAAGTTAGAACGATGCCTGTTTGAAGCCGAGCGATGGAAGAACTTGGTATTCCTATCACCTTCCTTGAGCCAATGTGTCTTCGCACGGACCCTCCACAATTGCTCCTCATCTTCCAAGAGGAGGTTGATTTGGTTTTTCACCTTTTGCATCATGTCATCTCTTTCATCATTAGGTTGCCAGCTCATGAGAGAGAGAGGAGCTCTCTTTGTTTCCGATCAATAGCTTTCCGGAGATTGCCCCTCTTCCGGCGGTTCCATTTAGATAATTCGAGACCGCATCGATTGAGTTTCCATGAGAGTTTGTCAGATGCACTCATAGCTCCAGAAGGAAAAGAGCTCCAGACATGGTTGATAATCCTCGTAGCCTCTTCATCCCGATTCCAGAAGAGTTCGTAGCGGAACTCCCGTGGCGGCCTACTCCTCCCCCCGAGTTGGTCAAAGGATAGCAATATTGGACAATGTTCTGAAGTAGATGACGCAATATGACTAACCGTAGCATAAGGATACCTGTTTAACCAAGCATGAGAAGCGAGCCCCCTATCCAATCTAGCCTCCACTTTCTGCCTGCCCCTTCTATTATTACTCCATGTCATAGGAGTACCTTTGAAACCGAGATCCTGCAATTGGCATCTATCCACTACATCACAAAATTTGTTCATTTGGGCTTGGGGGCGATTTCTGAAACTAAAGTACTCACTTGGCCCCATTACTTCATTGAAGTCCCCCATAACTAGCCATGGTTCATTGCTCCGCCCACACAGCAAATGAAGAATGTTCCAACTTTGATATCTGTATTGAGTCTCGGGATGGCCGTAGAAGCCCGTGAACCTCCAACCCAAAAAACCAGCCTCAATATGGTGTGTAGAAAAACTTTTGATACAAGCCGGCTTATCGTTATTCCATAACAGTGCGAGACCCCCTTTTCTCCCTACAGGATCCACCGAAAAGCAACATTCAAAAGTAAGACGTCTCCGCACCATTTCCATCTCCTTCGATATGCACTTTGTTTCAGACAAAAAGATCAAACAGGGAGCTTGTTTCCTGACAACCTCAATCAGGGAGTGAATTGCCCGTGGGTTCCCAAGCCCACGACAATTCCAGGCCAAGATGGCCATTTTAGTGGAGGCGGGGCCGTGGGCTTCCCACAACCTCCGCCTCGAACTCATCACAGGATTGGCATCCCCTTGTTTTGTTTCTCTTGCAACCATCTATCCGTAATTCCGCTTCATCACATTGGTCCCTTTTCCCCTTCCCCAAGCCATGGTTCCCCATCCCGGAAAGAGAGCCCTCCCCTTGCCCCCTCCTAGCCCGTCTTTTCCATTTGCCTCGTGTCCCTATAAAGACTCCCCCTTCTTCCGATTCCGGGTCCAAGATCTGTGTATCCAACGACCTACCCAAATGATCTAGCTTCCTCCCTTCCCTTTGCCTAATGCTCTCTCCCAATAGCTCCCCCCCCATACAAACCGGATCCCCCGCTTCGTGTAATTCGTCCTTCCTTACCTTCATCTTCAGTTTGCCATCCCCCTTCTGCTGTTCAGAAATATGAATCATCCCTCTTGCCAGCCCCAAATTAACATTCTGTGTTTGCTCCCCTTCAACTTCGCTATCCACTTCATCACTTTCTTCCCATCCAGCCCCTTCTGCTCCGTTTAACACTGCACATGCAATCGAGGATACAACAGATGTCCCCTGCTGCTCACGAAGATAATATCTATCTTGTGATGGGTAGAGAAGTCCAGATCTCTGCTTTATAGACGTTGAATTGTCAACGTCCATATCTGCTTCCGCCACCTGCCGCTGAACAGATAATGCAGTTTCAGAGAGCTTTGTTTCGTTCCTGGTTTCAGACCGAAGAAGGATACCAGCTGCCACTTTCCCCTCAGTTACCCGGGATTGGTCAGGTAGAATGGGTTTGAAGAGCTCCACATCGCCACTGATGTTGGGACTATGAATAAGGACAGCTTCCGACGAAGCCTTGACGCATCCAGCATGCACGACTTCCCCATCTCCTTCTGCCTCCTTGCCTTGCTCCTGATCTTTTGTGTAGCTTTCAATCCATCTTTGTGCCTTGCCGCTATTCTCCCTCTCCATTTGGTAAGAATCTGCCCTCTCCATTTGGTAAGAATCTGCTACCATCCGTCCCCCTTGGGAATGTGTATTTGATCCCAAGTACTTAACAGGGATGACCCTATTGTTGTTGATGGGACCATCCCGAACCAGCAGTGGCTTGGTTCCCGCTCGAAGCCAGCTCCCATACGGCAAATCATCCTCTAATAATGGTTTGGTCGCCGCAATGGTTTTGGTACAATCCCGATGAGTATGGCCCAATCGTCCACACATATAGCAAAAAAGCGGAAGTTTTTCATATTGGAATGAAACCCACTTGCGCTGCTGATTTGCTATCTTAATGAAAATGCCTCTTCTAAGTGGTTCTCGGCAATCAATTGAAACCTTGAGTTTAAGCACTGGATCTGAATCCACTATTTCATATACTTCTTCAAAGGAAGCTCCAATGCTATGGCCCAGCTGCACTTTATCGACGATATATGGGATTCCCGAAACTTGCATCCAATGCTTAAGTTAAATTTGATGATAACCACTCTATGGAAAATGCATATATAGTGGAAATATTCCTAGCCAGGACTAGAACAACCAATGCGCATACGCTGTGACGAAAATTAGTGTTAAAATAATTGAAAAATATGATATTTGTATAAAAGTGTGTTAGAAACATTTGGTAGAAAATTTTTTCATTTTACTAAACACGTCGTATGTTTAAAACATATAGCGTGTTTGGTATTTTATATTACTTTTAAAAATTTTGAATGAAAATTTTTTGAAATAGAAGAAGTGATGTAATATAATATATGCAATCATGAAAAATAAAGAAAAAATTAAAACAAGTAGGGCACGTTTGATAATTAATCTCCGTACTTTCTTATAGTTTATCTCTTTTTCTTAAATCTTTCTTGCAAATGATTTAACCACTCAACAACTTTATTTTTTCAACATTCCCCTTCTCCGTTAATTATTTTTCTTATAACATTTTATTTATTTCAAATTTATTCTTATTTTATCATATCATTCACGTAAATTTTAAAATATTCACTTTTCTACTCCAGCTAAAATACACACTTCCAAATGTCACCTAAAATTAACCTAAAATTAAGGGGATAATTACAACTTGGATTTGATAGAGATAGGCTTTGCGCGGGGTAGGATCTCACATACCCAGAGAACACTTTTTTCTAGTAAAAAATAACAACGTATTTTTATTTATTTTGGAATAATTTTTCTTAATTTTCATCCCACCTTTATCATTTCCATCACTTAATAACACATTTACCACTTTATATTTTAATCTTATTCTCATTCAATCCAAATTTGGATAAAATAGAGCTTTTCAGACTTAAAGGACCACCAGGACAGGCATAACTCTGTTGATAGAGTTCCTCCCTTAATTTCAGGATTGTTCAGGTTTGATATTGGTATATATAGAGGAGCTTTGTCTCTCATTTTAGGGGAAATATTTTGTATAAATTGATTATTAATTGTATTGTTAGATTTAGACCTCTTAAACAGGAAGTGGAAAAATATGTACTTGGAATAGCTTTAGTTGGAAGATAAGACATTTTAAAAAATAAAATTTAACCGGCCAACTCATGCAACCGCCCGGTGCAGTACAAACGGCAATCCACCTATAAAGCCAGCAATTTAACCGGAATTTTGACCGGAAGATTTAAAAGGCTACAGAGCAAAAACAATTATGTTCCTGCGGACGTCTCAACCTGTTTCTTACTGTTTAAATTAATGGGATGTGAAAGTGATGACATGGAATGAATGAGATATTTTTTACAAAAAAAATTGTTATTTTTAATACAAGAACCTTATTTTTCAATTTTCAATATTATTTTATAATTTCTAACATAATTTTCAGCATCCCATTAGAACAATAACACTTATTCCTTTGCTCTCCTCGTCGTAATCCAAATGTAACCTCCAGAGCAACAAGCGGTGCAACTATAAACAACAGACATTTCATCAGTCTTGCAAATGGTATTTTTATAGTTGATTCGTTAAAAGAAAAAAAATTCTAATTGCCGTTAATTTGTTTAATATTTGTCCAAAGTTAGCTGTAATATCAAAAAAAGAAAACATCTAAAATTTGATAAATATATTTCAGATTATACAATTCATTGCTTTTATTTTACATTATTATTATTATTCATGTAGTTTTTGGTTGTAAAATATTATATATTTAATTTAAATATTTACCCGTTCAACGGTTGAATTGGTTAGAACCAGCCATTACTCGTGATTTTCCTTTCGGTTTTAAATTTCTAGTTAAGAATTACTGAAGAGGCTGGGATTGTTGTATGGAGAAACCTACAGCACAGCACGGATTGTTTTGGTGTTCTGCAACCCGTACAGCCAATACAATAATATATTTATTTATTTCGACGGATACAGGTGGGCAGAGAAATGCATGGAAGTGCCCATTCAACCCCTTTTTTCTTTTAAAATGTCCCTGTTAAAATCTAAAATATTTAATTGTTGAGCATCAGTCATTTATTTTTATCAAGATATCTAAAATATTCTATTGAAAATTATATTTTACAGAAATTTAGCATCTTTTGAAAGTGAATGGACAACTATCATGCAGCATTTTGGAAAGTGAAAACATATTTTCATTTGAAGTAATGAACAGGCGTGGATGGCCATTGACTACGTAGTCAAGCTGGATCGGCATCTCCTTTTAAATTAAACTAATGTGAACTAATTTTTCATTTTTCTTTTCTGGTAGGTAGTGTTGCTTTCATTTGCCATGAATCTAAGTAATGAACAGGCGTGGATGGCCACTGACTTCGTAAACTTGGGACGCAATCTCATGCGCCCTGGAGCAGGCAGCGTTCCGTGCTCCCGGGCGCATATACTTATTTTTTTTTATTTTTTTTCAAAAATTTTTCATAGAATTGTTAATCTAGGTGTATTTAACATGTGTATAAATTTTTACCATTTTTAGAGTATTTTAGATATTTATTTTTTATTTTTGAAAATTAGTGGCATTTTAAGTAATTTTAAATTACGAAAATACTACTAATTTTCAAAAATCAAAAATAAATATCTAAAATACCCCACAAATGTTAAAAATTTATACGCATGTTAAATATACTTATATTAACATTTAAAAAAGAGGTGTGTGCGCCCGGGAGCAGGTAGCTGTATCGGCATCTCCTTTTAAACATCCTCTCCTTTTCCCTAGAGCTGCACGTCTCCGAAGCATGAGGTGCTCCGAAGCATGAGGTGCTCAGAAAACCCTTGTTCGTTTTCCTTCTTTTCGACTCTGCTGATATTCCTTCCGTTCCATTTTCCCACTTTCGCTGCTGCAGATCCTCTCTGGACCGACTGTTCGAAAATACCTTCTAATGGCAGCACGGTCGCCGCCAACCGCGGCCTCGTTTTCGCTTCTCTGCCCTCCAATGCGTCGGCCACCACCACCCGCTTCGCCAACGTAACAATCGGTGAGGCGCCAAACAGAGTGTACGGATTGGCTCAATGCAGAGGCGATACCAAAAGCGATGTTTGCCTCAACTGCCTCAAAACTGCCGGAGAAGAGCTCCCCGCCGTTTGCCCCAACCGGACCGGTGCTATTTGGTACGACTACTGTTTCATGCGCTATTCCAACACGCCCATCTTGTCGACGTCTGATAATTCACCAGTTTTTTTTTTGTCGAACACCCGAAATGTAACTGAACAAAGGGCGTTCGATGGGATTTTGGGTGAGATGATGAGAGGACTGGTTTCCAAGGCAGCTAATGCGCCATCTGGTGCGCCGCTCTATGCGACGGACCGGACCAATTTTACTAGCTTCCAGACTGTTTATGGGCTTGCGCAGTGCAACAGAAATCTAGTAGGAAGCGATTGTAGTGCATGCTTGGACGATGCAGTCAGTAAAATTCCCGACTGTTGCCAGGGAAGACGAGGCGGGAGAGTTATTGGGGCGAACTGTTATATCAGGTTTGAGTTGGCCCTTTTCTACGAAGACTCAGCTGCTCAGCAGGATTCCATCGCTGCAGAGTGCGAAGGCACAAACACTCAATACTACGCTGACGATGAGTTTAGCACTAAGCTCAAAAAACTTTTGGCTTCTCTCACCTCCGAAGCTGCACTCACTGGCTTCAAAGTGTCTGCCGTGGGAGAAAACCCGAATCAAGTCCACGGCCTGTTTCTATGCAGAGCCGACGTTACGCTTGTTAATTGTGTGAGTTGCATTAACACCGCAAGCGACCGGCTCTTAGCCAATTGCACGAGTAGGAGTGCGGCTATATGGTACGACAACTGCCTCCTGCGCTACTCCGACCAACCAATCTCACCATCATCGTCAAATACCTTCGAATATCGATCGTTTGCTGCGACGGAGACAAAAAAATCAAGCGGTGAAACAACATCCCGACGATGGTCAAAAGGGCTTTGGGACGATGCCTTGCAAGATCTTGCTAAAAGCGCGGCTGACGATCCGCGAAGGTTTGCAGCCCGACAACTGCACCCTTCAAACATGACCGGAGTACATATTTCCTTGTATGGACTGATGCAGTGCACCCGAGATCTGTCGCCAGATGACTGCGGGGATTGTCTGCTGAAAATCAACGGTCAGCTCACAACATGTTGCAATGTAGAGGAAGGTGGGGATCTTCTCGGATCCAATTGCGATTTGAGGATAAAGAATACCAAATTCTACAACGATACTACTCAGCCCCCTCCAGCTACTCAGCCCCCTCCAGGTAATCATAAATAGCCCCTTTTGCATTTTAATCATGATATTAATTTTCTCTTCTAATACATCAAAGAAATTTTCTTTTTAGACAGAGGTGTGTTTGGGAGGAATGAAAAAGTTAGAAACGTTTCAAAAAAAAAAAAAAAAAAAAATTTCTACGATCAACACGACATCTTAAGTCTTAACTATCTTTTCATATTTTTTATTTTAATTTTATTCTTTTTGCTCACAATTATTGCCTATATTCTTAATTTTTTTACAATATTACTCATATTTTATTATAATTCCAGCGCGATTTGCCAAATTCATCTTTTAATTTTAATCCTACGCATTTTCTCGCTGAGTCTATGCGGAGATTTTTTTTTTTTTTAAAAAAAAAGGAAGCCCACGCCCATATGGGAGAGCCTCCCACAACACTACATGTAACCCCAGGTTTTTTCTCAAGACGGCACCGCGTGTATCCGCTCATGCATGGCTATTTGCCTTATAATAAGCGAGTGTAATTTCGTGGGTTGATTTATTGAGAATCTTAAAATAATAAGATGGATTTTTATTTTTATACGGCTTCTTTGAAACCACTTTTTTATGCACTCTCTTTATTTTTAATATTTTGATAGTTGAAGGAAAATCCATTTTGGTTATTTTAATTAACATTCATGATTTGTAGATAAATATTTACTGGTGCAGTGGAATATCATGGACTTGCGCCCATATACATCCTATTCGCCTCGTCAAGAAAGGGATGGGATATAAAATAAGATCGTGCACGCACGGTTCGAATGAGACACAAGACAAAAACGTAAATCAACTGGGCCAAGCGCCTGTTAACAGGGCCAAGCGAGTGACGGACTTCATTCCTGTACTCTGGTACTCCGGGCGCACACACATATTTTTTAAAATTTTTTTTTTTAATTTTTTCATAAAATTGTTAGCTCAAGTGTATTTAACTTATGTATCAATTTTTACTATTTTTGAATATTTTTAGATATTTATTTTTTATTTTTGAAAATCAGTGACATTTTAGTAATTTAAAATCACCTAAAATGCCATTGATTTTCAAAAATAAAAAATAAATATCTAAAATACTCCAAAAATAGTAAAAAAAAAAATTTCACAAGTTAAATACACTTGGGGTAACAATTTTATAAAAAAAATTTCAAAAAAAAATATTAAAAAATATGTATATGCGCCCTGCAGCACGTGCTGCATGCTCCCGGGAGCATAGAACTGAAGTCCGCGAGTGACGTGGTTTGACGTGAGAGAACACTAGAGTGCAATCCTATGCACCCGGGTGCATTGAGCCTCAATGCACCGGGTGTACTACAGCCGCCTGTTTTCCGAGAATCCTCTGTTTCCTCTTGTGTTGTTTTGTGCTCACTTTCTTGGTTACGCTTGCGAATGGGCATTTAATTTAGGCTTCATTTTGCTGCGCCGCAGTAGAGAAGATCTTTTGGCATTCCATTTGCATCTTTCAACAAAGCTTTTTAAGGTTCTTTGATATATAGGATTATGTGCACAACACTTTGTTGTAATGATGAAAGGCAAACTTACCATGATTGATTGATACTAAATCAAAAAAACAAGATGTACAAAATAGAGAAAGAAAATTTTCCTCTTTCATTTGGGTAATGAGAAATTAGAATAGTATAAAAGAAAAAGATGAAAAGTAACATGGTGACAAAGCTACCTGATTTTGGAAAATTGTTTTCCAAAATATAAGTAGTAACCCTATCATATAGTATTTCATCTGCATTGGCAAAGATCTTGCAGTCCTTAAAGTGTTTTCCCATTTCTGCAGGAAATCAGCAACGTTCATCGACTGCAATGTTGGCAACCGCCTTGTCAATTAGCTTCGTTTTCATAGTATCTCTCTCGACTGTCATTGCTTATTATTTGCGCAGGAAGCGAAAGAAATCACTGACCGGTAATCTCATCTGTTCTGGCATTACTCCCTCCCGGGCTAAAAAAGCGTGTATATTGGATTGGCACGATGTCATAGCATTTTAAATAGTTGAACTTATGCCTTTCGTTAACTTTCCTCTTCATTTTTTTTTTTCGGCGTGGGAAGTTCCTTATGTCATGAATGATTTTGGAAATCCTGTATTGGTTGCAGTTGCGTACACACATCACCACCGTAGGATCTTCATCCGAGGCTAAGGCCCAATTGCATGAATGCTTTCTAAGATTCCTCTAGATCATCAGTCAATCAATTCTAAGCAATGCTAACATTATCGCATTCATCGCTTCATTATTGTTGAAAAGATTAAGCTCTTAAGCATGCATTGATGGATGATGATTTGTTTTTCGGTAAAAGCAGGGGGGAGGAGTAATGAGGAGAGACCATTGAATGATTTGGGCCCAAGGGCTAAATCAAAGTTCTCCCATACACAAATTAGCAGAAGCGATCAAGTTGACAGTAATGAATTGCCATGGATTGATTTTCAGACTATAGAATTGGCCACAGCTGGTTTCTCCGAAGAGAATAAGCTCGGACAAGGTGGATTTGGTATGGTTTACAAGGTAATATTTATGCCAGCTTTAAAAGATTAACTTGCTTTATTGCTACAGGTCAGCTAGTCTTTACTCACGTCTTGAGGACTTCTTGTATGAAAATTTATTAGGGGGTTTTACCAGATGGACAGGAAATAGCAATTAAAAGGTTGTCAAGAAGTTCGGGACAAGGTGTAGAGGAGTTCAAGAATGAGGTCACACTAATTGCAAAGCTTCAACACAGGAATCTCGTGAGGCTTCTTTATTGCTGCGTTGAAGGAGAGGAGAAACTGCTTATCTATGAATACATGCCCAACACCAGCCTCGATGTATTTCTATTTGGTAACATCACAGTCTTTATTTCTTTCTCATCTTTCCTACCTTTTTTCTCATTATCAAGGGCTTTAAATTAAGGGTGTGTTTGTTTGGAACATAAACATGTCAACCAAAACTTTTCAATCTAAAACTTTTCACTCTCTATAACTACTCTATTTTTTAATTATTTTTTCACATTTTCCTATACAAACTAACCTATTTTTCAATCATTTCTACACAACTATCCAAACAATTAACCTATTTATTTTAACTTTATTCTCTTTACTCCTCATCATTACCCCTATTATATCACATCATTTTCTATCAATGTGACAACTTCTACCTCAACAACTTTTCATCAAAAGTTTTACCCCCAACCAAACACACCCTAAGGCTTTGTTATTAGTTTTCTATAGTAAGTAGTCCATGCAAACGCATTTACTTTTGCCATCTCGCCTGCCAGATCCAAAGAAGCGGGCTGAGCTAGACTGGAATAAACGTCTTGACATTGCTAGGGGAATTGGACGAGGCATTCTCTATCTCCATGAGGATTCTCGCCTTAAAATTATACACAGAGACTTAAAAGCTAGCAATGTTTTATTGGACTACGAGATGAATCCTAAGATATCAGATTTTGGTTTGGCAAGGATTTTTGGAGGGAATCAAACTGAAGCATCTACTAACCGAGTAGTGGGAACTTAGTAAGTTCTATTATTTCTTTTCTTTTTGCTTTTGTAGTCATATATGTATGAGCACCGATCTTTTCAGACCGGTCGGAAATCCGGTGATTTCCGACCGGTCCAAAATTTTATTTTTTTAATTTTTTTTTTGAAAATAATTTTATAAACTTGTTAATCTAGTTATATTTAATTTATAAATCAAGTTTTAACATTTTTGGATATATCTATATATTTATTTTGGATTTTTAAATACAGGGGTATTTAAGTCATTTTAAGAATATTTAAAATGACTTAAATACCCCTGTATTTAAAAATCCAAAATAAATATATATACATATCTAAAAATGATAAAACTTGGTTTATAAATTAAATATAACTAGATTAACAAGTTTATAAAATTATTTTTCAAAAAAAAATAAAAAAAAATAAATTTTTGGACCGGTCGGAAATCACCGGATTTCCGACCGGTCTGAAAAGATCATTCGGCTATATGTATGCTTTAATTCTCAGCATCTGAATTTAGATTGCCTAGGTAAATGCATTTGGCATGACTGACATTTCTTCGGACCTTTTTTTTTTTTTGGGATGCAGTGGGTACATGCCTCCTGAGTATGCTATGGCAGGATTATTTTCTATGAAGTCTGATGTTTATAGCTTTGGAGTTCTGCTGCTAGAGATCGTCAGTGGGAAAAGGAATACCAGTCTCCATTTTCCTGGGAATGCAGAGAGCCTACTCACATATGTACGATCCTCGTATTTTTACCTTCTTAATTCTCTCGTTTTAAGTTATAACTAGGTGCACTAATGCATGGTTGATTCCATGAACAGGCATGGAAACTATGGCGCGAGGGCAATTGGTTGGAGCTGATTGATCCACTCATTGCAAAAACATGCCCTGTTAATGAAGCTGTGAAATGCATCCAAATAGGTTTGCTATGTGTTCAAGAAGATGCAGCTGACAGGCCCACGATGTCCTCTGTTCTTCACATGTTTGCCAGCGACTGGATGGTCCTTCCTCAGCCTACCCACCCAGGATTTTTTATGGGGAGAAAAGTTGCTTGTCCAAGCAAAGCAGAGGAAGGTATAAAAACTAGCTCTGTCAATGAAGTTACTATCACTAGCATCGGGGCTAGGTGATATTATGCTGGTGACCGGTAGCAAATCCAATGCATCCGTAGGGACATCGATCGTTTTGCTCGAGGTTTGTGACCAGGACTGTGCCTGTGGGTTAAAAACATGTAAAATAATGTTTAATCATATCCAGCGAATGAGATCTGGAAAATTTTTTGACTTTAAACATTCAAAAAACTATGTTTAGGTAAGTTTAGATTTTTTTTTTCCCAAAGATTTGTAGCGACTCGTCTTGGTGGGCCACTGCAAAAGAATTAAAATGTTGGCCACTGCAAAAGAATTAAAATGTTGGCCACTGTAAAAGAATTATTTAAAAAAAAAGGGATACTGCACACGGTGATGATTAGACCCCGATGAGATATGGCCATCACGTTCCTTCCACAATCCCGTCATTTTCTCATTGTCTTAATTCTTACCTCTTCTCGCTGATTTATGGACCAAAAATGTTAATTCCAAGCCCTACCAATTTGCCTCTTTTACAAATCGAACACGTGCCATTGGCACCTCCAATAGTACGGTGGCTCATATGGAGATAGTATGGATTGCCAACGAAAATTTTGTCATGTTTGGCAAAATTTAAAACTTTTCGCACTAAAATTTTTCAATTTTTATAATTATCATACTTTTAATCATTTATTTATATTTTTTAAACAACTACTTTAAATTTTAATCATTACTACACGACTGCCCATTCAATCTAAAAATCACATATTCATGGATTAAAATTGGCCTATATTAGATTTAACAAATCTAACAAATCAAATATTTGTGGACAACACTTTTCTTACTTTAAATCTGAATTATTTTCCTAAAGTCAATTACCCTTGATGCTTATTGAATTTAATAAAAATATGAAATAAACAAATATTAACCTGGCTTTAAATCTGAAATTATTTTCCTAAATTCAATTACCCTTGATCGTTGATGAATTTAATAAAAAATATGAAGTAAACAAATGTTAACTTGGATGATAATGATTGATACCTAAGATCAATCCGATTTTGCCTATTATTTCGATCTGTTTACTCCTCCCTAAATCTCTCACTCTCTCGCTCTCTCGGAGTCCGCTTTTATTGCTCTCTCTCTCTCTCCGCGTTTAGTCTCTCTTAGTCCACGTTTATACCTCCCGCCCTCCCTCAGTCCGCGTTTATAACTCCAGAAATTTTCTACGGGGTGGAGCGAGGTAGGATAACTCGCTACCTCATTTTCTTAATTTTGTAATTAATTATTCATTTAATTATTTTGGTCAAAAGGCACGCCATTTATATCATTATAGAAAACAAGGTGTTGACTTTTTGCTTCACTCAGGATGCATGGGCGGTGGATGGGTTGGACTACCCAATTTTATAGTTTTCACCATCTTCTTGCTATTCATTATATATACATTGTAATTTCACGCCTGATTCATTGTAAAAATATCAAAATGCCTGTATTTTCATTTCAGTCCCTCCCAAATTAATAATAATGGCGCATTTGAATGTATTGTACATGTTAATAGTAAAATTTAATTTTTTATAATACATATCATCATACGAAAATTTATGAAATATATTGATTCTATATTTACTTTATACTTATGCTCGCAAAAGTACAAATGTTCTTTCAAAAAATTAAGCAAGATGTTTACATTTTTATTCAAATATAATATAGACATTTAGTACATTAGATGTTGTTTGGCTATAATTAGTTACTTAATTATCAATATTTAGTTTCTTTTGAGTGATGTCATTTGGTTAATGCAACCATTTTCACATCAAATGTAGTTAAAAATAATGTTAGTTGAAACTATTAAAATTTAGCTGTAAATAATAATAACAATACTTTAGCTAAAATGAGAATAAAGTCAAATTAACATTTTGCTACAAAAGTGGCCAAATATGATAAATTTTATTGTACTGTTATTATATGATTACGGTGGTAGGTAAATATGAAGTCATATTTTAGAAGATGAAGCACATACTTAAGTAATAATATAAGAAATTAAGAGTTATCTTGTAATGACAAATGATAACTTTGATTTAATATATGGAGAACCCATTAAAAAGTTGAATTGTTTGATAAGCTTTATTTGCTTAAAAGAAAGAACAATTAATGCACCTATTCAAATTTGTTGACTAACGCATTTGCCATTGGTTAAAAAAATTATGGCTTCATTCTAAACACTTTTTGGGATGACTTGACATTTTAATTATTTAATTGCATTACTTTTCGTTTTCTTTATATTTTAATTAATTTCATATCTTTTCATATAAAACTATATTTATTTTCTTTACTTGCAATTGCTACCTTTTATATCAAATCACATTCGCACTTTTTTAAAAAAATTCGTCTAAACTTTTTCTTCCACTTTTTTATTCTTCCCTCTAATAAACATATAGGGAAAATATTACTACCTTGTGCGTCAGGCACTAATAGAGAATGTCTTCTATGTTGGCGATACACTCTCCAAGGCTAAGAAAGCATTCATATTTTTTATTAATATTTGTATAACATGACAAAAGATATTACAATCAAATACATTCATAACTCTCATAGTATGGAGGGATTTTTTTTTTATGATCCTCCTATATTAGGAGAAATTTGTATGAAATTCCCCACATTAGGAGGAATTATAAAACTCCCACAAAGAAAGCATGCATATTTGATTGGCACAGTAGTATATCATTTTAAATAAAGATTATATCGCATTGATTTTAAATATTTTTAGGTAGTACTTGTGCATATGTTTGATTTATCTTACTTTCAGTAGTTAAATAAATAATACTAAATGGAATTGGTGGGATCAATTTTTAGTTCGTTGTCAAAATGCACCCTTAATTAGTATATCCCATTAGATATGTATTAATAAAAATAATCCAAATTTAATGAAAATTTAAAAGTGATTACCAAAAATATTTGAAAATAATACTTTTTTAATAGTAAAAAATAATATCGAGTGTCGGTATATTTGAGTGAAAATATTCATCCAAACTTTTAGGGATGTTTACAGATGGCCCTTGAAATTAGGTCAACTTTGGATAAAGCCCAATGACAATTATTTTACTAAAGTAAATATAAAAGGAACGTAAAACTTATGCGAATTAATTTTTTGTTATTTGTATATGTATAGTACGGTTGCTTTCATTTGCCTTTAATTAGAAATGAACGGGCGTCAATGGCACTGCCATCGACAACTAGCTAGTCAAGCTCGATCAGCATCTCTTTTAAAGCATCATCCCCTTCCTTCTTTATCAGCGCCACTCCTTATTAAGCATGGGGTGCTCAGAAAGCCCTATTTTGCTTTTCTTCTATTCCTCTTTTTTGGTATTCCTTCCGTTCCATTTTACTACTGCTGCTATAGATCCTCTTTAGAGTCACTACTCGCCATTAAAACTTTTCATGGCTGTACATCCACTTTGGACTCATTACACGCAAATACACCCTTTGATGAAAAGTTTTTGGGAGTAAAATTTATAAAATGATATGAAATGATAAGGATAATGGCGAGGTTTAAAGAGAATAAAATTAAAATAAATAACTTAGGTGTACGGGTAATTTTGTAAAAATGATTAGAAATTTGGATAATTGTATAGAAAGATGTGAAAAATAACTAAAAAATATGACAGTTATATAAAATAAAAAGCTTTGGGGTGTGTTTGAGAATAGATAAAATTTTTGATGAAAAATTTTGGAGAGTAAAATTTGTAAAATAATGTGATACGACAGATGTAATGATGAACAGTAAAAAAATGGTAAAGTTAAAATAGATAAATTAGTTGTGTGAGTGGTTGTGTAGAAATGATTGAAAAATAAGATAATTGCATAGGAAAATATGAAAAAATAATTTTAAAAAGGTAGTTATGGAAAGTTAAAAATCTTAGATTAAAAAATTTTAACTTACAATTTTTAAACGTTGCCATCGCACCCTTCAATTGAAAAAATTTATTTTTAAAAATGTTAAATTGTATGTATGTAAGAGTCATGATACTACACAATATATCGTATATTATCCTATCATATAATATTCGATTTTTTGATTTTATTTTTATTTTTATTTTTCTTCATAAACATGTTTTGTTAAGTGTATTTAATTTATATACTAAGTTTTGCCATTTTATAATACTTTTACATATTTATCTTTTTTTTTTTAAAAAAAGCACATGTTTTTAAGGGTAAGAAAATGACTTATACGCCCCTGATTTTTAAAAATAAAAAATAAAAAAATAAAAGTATTATAAAATGATGAAAACTAGTATACGAATTAACTACACTAAAGAAAACATGTTTATGAAAAATAAAAATAAAATGTAAAAATTGAATGTTATACATTACCAATATTCAATATATAGTATAGTATGACCCCTCTGTACGTAATGGCTGGGTATGAGGTGACGTCACATATACCTTCCGACTGGAGCATAGGGGGACGTGGAGCAGGACAATCCAAGGACAGTAATGAGCCAATCGTCCTAATCGGGATTTATAAGGAAGGTATTCTAGGGGACGTTTGGGAATGTAAAAGTTGTGGGAAATGTGGTATTTTGTGGGAATAGAAAATGGAATATTTTGGAAATTGTGTGATTGATATGAAATGATAGGGATAAAGTTGGAATAAATAGGTTTGTTGGAAAGTAGTTGATAGAGAAAATGATTAAAATATAGGGGTAAAAGTGGAAAAATATGATGATTGATTGATTAATGAGGTATCTCGAAACCCGTGCTCTCACCATTTTCCTCCCACATTTCCCACACACGATTACCAAACGTCCCCCTAATTGAGCGTTGGAAACGGGGGAGTGAAATTGTGGGAGCATGGTTCCCGAGGTACCTTATTAATTATTCAATCATTATATTTTTCTACTTTTACTCTTATATTTTAATCATTTTTCTATTAACTACCTTCTAACAAATTTATTTATTCTAATTTTATTTCTATCATTTTATATTAATTACATAATTTTTTAAATATTTTATTTTCTATTTGCACCAAATACCACGTTTACTCAGCTTTTACATTCTCAACCGCTAGAAAATCCAACGCACATGGGCGGCTAAGTGATTTGACTTCCTAACGGCTAGTACCCCCGTTGGCGTAAGCCTTCGTGATGACCTTTCGATCCCCCGTACAATCATCTCTCCATTTTGTCCTGTCCTTCTGTCTTTCACGCGGTTTTTGGTAACAGCAAAAACTTGCGCTGAGTGTAACACCGGTAAACCTTAGAGTCGAAGGGTATTTTGGAATGCATACAAATTTTGGATTAAAAGTTATAAATAATAAAAATTATCAAATGATGTAATATGATGTGATATGGTTGATATAATGATCGGATAAAGTTAAAATATATAGGTTAGTTATATGAGTGATTATGTAGAAATGGTTCAAAAGTAAAATAATTTTATAAAAAAATAAAAAAATATAAAAAAAATAATTAAAAAATAAGATAATTATGAAAAAAAAATTTAAATTGAAATTTTTTTAACTTAGGGTATGTTTGGCAATAGTAAAAAAATTTCAAGTTAAAACTTTTCAATTTAAAAATTTTCACTCTCCATAACTACCTTATTTTTTAATTATTTTTTTTATATTTCTCAAAACAACTACCATACTTTTCAATCATTTCTACACAACTATCCATACAACTAACCTATATATTTTAACTTTATCGTATTTACTATTCACATTACCTCTATCATATCACATCATTTGACAATTTTTACTTTCTAAAACTTTTCGTCAAAAGTTTTATCCATTCCTAAACACACATTTTGGCAATTTTTACCCGTTACAAAACACATCAAAATTGCAAAGCTATCATGTCAAACATTTTTAAATCCCAACTGTCATCCGTACCTAAGAATAGGGTTGTTGCGTGCTGATTGTTTTGATTTGGACGGCTGAGATGAGAAGATGAATAAATGGCAGACAGTTGCACTTGTAAAAGCACATTAAATGCAGACTCAACGGATGGTAAAACTTGTCAAAAAAAATTTCTGCATTGCTAAACAGCCCCTAAAATATTACAGAGAGGGGAGAATTTTTAAATTTAACCAGGACGCTAACTTGAAGAAAAGTACTTATCAAGTAGAAGTTTTATCTCCAGTAGAAGTCGTCCTTTAGGGAGAAAGAGTGTCTGCAACTGCAAGGCTTGATTGTTACAACCGACAATGAGAACGACTTGGTCAATGCTGTGGTGGCAGGCCACATCAGCATAATCCCTATTAGGCACCTATGACAAACGTGTAAAAAATAATTGAAATATATAGTAAAAATGAAAAAATAAAATAATTAGGTAATTAAATATCAAACACTTCCATTGAAAATTGTTTCAAAAGAGATTGAAAGAAAATTTCCTAACTATCCAACTGGCCAAACGAAACTAATAAAAGCAACTTGGTTGTGCAGAATGTGACCGGATTAAGAGTTACAAATGCTTCCTCTTGTGGTTTAAATTTTTAATTAATAATTAAGGTAATGTGCAAATATATTTACATTATTTGACTATAAGGCAAATAAATCCGTATAGTTTTAAAACTATAAAAAATCCTTACACAGCTTAACCATAATTACAAATATACCCATTTCATCATCATGCCATCGCAGTAAAGGTACATATGCAATTTCAGAGACTAAGTAAGTATATCATATATTTGCAAATATATTCTGATAATTTGTATATATTTGTAAATATATTCACGCCATAACAGCATCATAATAGAGCCATGATGTAAGTATATGTACAAATTCATGGTCAAACTTTGTAGAATTATTAGAAATTTTTGAGATTAGATGAGTATATTTTCAATTATTGTGAAACTAGGGAGGTCTATTTGGATATTATCCTAATAATTACCGAAAGGGGCCGGGATCTGTACGCAGCTCTGCAGCCTGGAAAACCAACCGAGTATTGTTTTGATTATAGGAGCTCTCATGCGGTTGCCAACTGGTCCAGAGAAAGAAAGAGCATGGCTGTACATATGAGACCATAGGTAGTCTTTTGACTCAGCCCACTCTTTACTTGGCGTGATTTTCCACGCGGAGGACCATGGTCCAGTCGTTGATTTTTCTGTGGGTGGCTGCACGAAGCGCGATGCGATCCGGAGGGAGTCCGTCAACTAGAGTTTTTGCAAAATTCACCCTTTCCGTCAAGAAAATGGCGGGATTGAACATTACCAATAAAAAAAAAAATTAGTGGGGTTGAACATAGTTGTTTCATATACTTTAGATGTTGAAAAGATAATTTCAAAATTATTGTGCAAAGTAATAATTTTATTATATTAATTTTATACATTTTATAGATGAGCCATGCACATTTTTTATGAGGATGAAACTTAATTTCAATATTCTCATTGGGACAATTTTGGTTAATAATAAACAAATTAAGTTCGACAATATAAACAGATGAATTTTAATTATATCAATAGTTGAATTCTAAAAGATTAAAAGTGTTTGAATGGAATGGAAACATAAAATGAGAATATAATGATATGTACTAAGAGGGTGTTTGGAAAACTATAAAAAATTTTAATCAAAAACTTTTCACCTTTTATAGTAATTTATATTTTAATTATTTTTCACATTTTCATATGCAACTACTCTACTTTTCAATTATTTCGACACAACTACTTATACAATTAATATATCTATTTTAACTGTATTTTCTTTACTCTTCACTATTATCGCTATGATATTACATAATTTTCTACAAAATTTGAAAACTTTTACACAAAAATCTTTTATTAAAAATTTTATCAATTCTCAAACACGTCCTAAGGAAGAGAACAATTGTATCAAAAAACAAAAAATTATCACATAATGAGAAATCTGTTCTCATGAACATCACATTCAAACTCCCACATCCTTTGAACACATTACAAATAATTTGTAGTTATTAGCATCAAATGTTATGATTGCATACCAATTAAAATTCTTATAGTGAAATTAACAAATAAGTTTGTCAATTATCACTTTACATAGTGACCAGAGACGTACTTCAGCCGGATGACACACTAACTAATATGCTAATTCATTGGTTTTAGACTAAGGGAAGGAGCTTTTGTCTCCCATTTATTTAGAGAAGCTCATGTCTCTCATTTATATTAGTAGCACAGTCTCCTAGTATTTAGATTAAAAATTCAATAAGCAAGATTAAAAAAAAAGTCCTTTCAGATGAGATATAAATATAATAATAATCAAAATTATCACTTTATATGAACTTCACGTCATCTCTACTCTTAGGGATATTTATCGGTAAATATATCTTAATGTTATTACGTCTATCTCTTCGAAATGGTTCCCAAATTACTCGATTTTGAATAATATCAATAATATCCGTACAGAAGTTACAAGAACTAATATCAACAATATCCTTTTTATCAAAAAAAATCAGTAACATCCTTATCACAGTTAAGAGAATTATTTAAAGATTAAACTAATGTGAAAATATTTTAATATTTGGAATATGGCCGTCGATTAGCTAGTCGAGGTCGATAAGCATATCCTTTATAGCATCTCCTCCTGCCGTCTTTAGCAGCACGTCTCCGAAGAATGAGGAGTGCAAAAGCTTATGCAGTTTCCTTCTCTTCGTATCTGCTGGTATTCCTCTCATTCCATTTTCCTACCCCTGCTGCTGCAGATCCTCGCAGTCTCGACTGTTCAAAAATACCTTCAAATGGCACGTTCGCCGTCAACCGCGGTCTTGCTCTCTCTTCTCTACCCTCGAATGCGTCGGCCGCCCCCACCCGCTTCTCCAACCTAACAATTGGTGAGGCGGCCAACAGGGTGTACGGACTGGCTCAATGCAGAGGCGATACCAACAGCGATGTTTGCGTCAACTGCCTCAAAACTGCCGGAGAAGAGCTCTCCGCTCTTTGCCCCAACCGGACCGGATTCGCTTGGTATGACAATTGTTTCATCCGCTATTCCGACACGCCCATCTTGTCAACATCTGACAATTCACCATATGTATATATATGGATTACACAAAACGTAAGTGACCCGAGCACGTTCAATGGGATTTTAGGTGAGATGATGAGAGAACTTAGATCCAGGGCCACTGATGCGCCATCTGGTACGCCGATGTATGCGACGGGCCGGGCTAATTTTTCTAGCTTCCAGACTGTTTACGGGCTTGCGCAGTGTGGCAACAATCTAGTACGAAACGACTGTAGCCGATGCTTGGAGGATGCAGTTGGCAGAATTACGGACTGTTGCCAGGGAAAAGTGGGTGGGATAGTTATTGGGGTGAACTGTAATATCAGGTTTGAGTTATACCGCTTCTACGAAGATTCGGCTTCTCCACCGCCACCGCAACCGCCACCGCCACCGCCACCGCTTCCTCCTCCCACAAGAAACGCAACCACCACAGGTAATTAGATCACTTGCTCCTTTGCGAGTATTACAGTTGTGGTCATCGTGTATGGAATTGATAATTAAGTAACGATAGTATTGAAAATTTGTATTTTTCTTTGCTATTTCTAATAGAAAATTTAAAACAACCTCCATTTTATTATGATGCATTTCACGAATTGATTTTTTATTCATATTTAAACCTTGGAAAATGATTAAACATGCATAATATACATTTGTAGTTAAAAATCCAAAAAAATTAAATTAATTTAATGATATAATTTTTTTGATGGGATATATGTTGTGTTTAGGTAAGTCATCTTCCCATAGAATTCGAAAGTGATTAATTAAGTGTATTTTGCAAATAAAGTGGATATCACTTCAACAACCTTCATTTTGGTAACCAAGTTTGGTAGAATTTTATTTCCAGTGTACATGGCTAATTAAATATTTTTTTCCTTTCAATTTTTGCTTCTGGCAAATAAATAGCTTTGAGGTAAATTGAAAAATCACCAAAAAAAAGTTTAAAAAGTAAAAGGAAATACCTTGTTCGTAATAAAATTGATAACGATGAACGAATAAGATTAGTTGAGAGAATCAAACGTAAAGAAGTAAATGCAAATACCTAATTCGTAATAAACTTGATGACGATGAAAGAACAAGAATAGCTGAAACTGCCGTACAGACTAAATAAAAACTATTAAATATACAAATATAAAGTCCATGGATTAATCGAAGGCTGCTGCCTGTATTTAATCGAGACGTGCTTCAACCTCCAAAGCATGCATGTTTCCCAATTCTCAAGCCAGGAAGTAAATCAGTGAAAAAAAAATTGAAAATGTGAGAAAGTGATGCAACGCGATAATAGACAATGATTAAAAGTAAAGAGAATAAAAATAAAATAGATAGTATATTTATATAAAAAAAACATAATAAAATGTATGGGTGTAAGTCAGGTTGAGTTGACTCCGGATGATGTATTTCCATCTCCAACTTTATGGGTAAAAATTAACCTAATCATATATTCAACTTTATTTTTCAAACTTCAAGCTAACCTTAAACTAAACCCTTATAAATTTGTTCCTCTTGGGTTACAAATCAAGTTAATAAATATATATTAGAGTGTATTTAGGAAGTGATAAAACTTTTGATGAAAAGTTATTGGTGTAAAAAATTTTAAATTGGTAAAAAATAATATGATATGATAGAGGTAATGATGAGAATTACTAATGAGAATAAAGTTAAAATAGATAGTTTAGTTGTATAAATAGTTGTGTAAAAATGATTGAACGGTAGAATTGCTGTATATAAAGATGTAAAGAAATGACGTAGATAGTGAAAAATTTTAGAGTTTGCCAAACATGCCCATTATTTAAAATTTTTTGCTTAATTAATATAAAGTTTATGTTAAGGAATAAAAATTAATCCTTTTTACGAATATCTTCCAATTTATGACTTAATTGTAACATAATTGCTAAGGATGTCTATTTGATGCTTATGCATTATATGATTTTACATGCCAATTTTAACATAATGGTTTAACATGATTGATCTTGTATGACTATTTTTTAAAAATGCATAACTCAACCCTATCATAAATCGGGTTGGGTTAGTTACGTTTAGGTTGAGACCGACTCTATTTGCACGTCTAAGAAAATGATTGCAATATGAAAATGATAATAAAAACGTAGAGTTATTAGACAATTAAGATATTAAATCATATGTAAAGAAATGTATAGTATGAAGGAAAGAGAGGTTTTTTTTAAACTCTGATCAAAAGTAGCCTTAATATTCAAATCAAACTTTTAATTACTATCGCAAATGCACAAAGCCCGATGTTCAGTTTTAAATCATACTTTAATATTGTAAATAAACAGGTCCAATATTCAATATTCACGCCTTTGGAGAATTCACCAGACCTTCGCTTCAAATCAGACATTGTACTGTGGCCAGAAATTTACGCCGAGGCATTTCTTATTGTTGCAGGAAGTGGGAGAAGCTCATCTCGAACAACCACCATTGTCATTGCTATTGCTGTTCCTGTAGCCATCTTAGCTGCGCTCGTCTTCACTGTGGTTGTCTGTTTCAAAAGACGAAGTAGAAAGACTCCAGTAACAGATTATCAAGCAACAGGTAAATTAGCATCATTAACGGCCGATGCCACCACGTCCGTTACTACTATAAAATTGTAAATTAAGAATTTTTATCGTGCTGAAATTGTACATGGCTAAGGCCATGCACATATATGAACAGAGGGAAATCCACAAATCTGATCGCGACTCTCGTTGTGTGTGTAGGTGATGGGCTTGAAGAAAATCAATCAATGCTCTTTGATTTGGAAACTATAAAAGCTGCAACTAACAACTTCTCCGAAGAAAATAGACTTGGAGAAGGTGGATTTGGTGCTGTTTACAAGGTAACAGAAAATAAACTAATTGTAGCCCACAAAATCAATTTCAAACCAATTCAATAACCTTGACTTGCCTACTGTAGGGAAGGCTTTCAAATAGACAAGAAATAGCTGTGAAGAGGCTTTCCAGCAGTTCAGGGCAAGGTGTCCAGGAGTTCAAGAATGAGGTCTTATTAATTGCTAAACTTCAACATAGGAATCTTGTTAAGCTCTTGGGTTGCTGCGTGGAGGAACAAGAAAAGCTTCTCATCTACGAATATGTGCCCAAAACTAGCCTTGACAACTTTCTTTTTGGTTTGGGCTCTTCTTCTCCCTTCCCTTTGCTCTATTTATCAATGAAATGATCATGACAACATCCTAGCTAATTATTAGTCTAATTTAATTTCTGAAAAACTATTATTTGTTTATAGATCCAGTAAAAGGGACAAGTCTCAATTGGATTAAGCGGGACAAAATCATTGGAGGTATAGCTCGAGGGCTTCTTTATCTCCATGAAGATTCTCGACTGAGGATTATTCACCGCGATCTCAAGGCTAGTAACGTGTTACTGGATTGGGAGATGAACCCAAAAATATCTGACTTTGGTATGGCAAGGATTGTTAGGGTGGACCAAACGCAGGGAAACACCAATCGTATTGCAGGGACACAGTAAGTAATTTTTTTTCCTACCACAGTAATTATTTTAAGCTCAAACACCCATCCTGCCTACCTTAAACATATTTGAAATCTTGTCTAAATAACTTGTACCGCCCTTCAAATTGACCAGTCCAGTTTTTCCTCAATTTGAGTTAGGGTTGCACAAGTTTTCAATAGAGATTAGATGCGACCAAGTATTTTAAGCATCCTTAAATCAAAACCATTTTTGATAGACATCGATCTTAATTCTCAAAAAATGGTTCCTCATACACATACATACATATAAAATGCTAAACTAAGGTGAACCAAGGCTTAGCCCATTGATTGTGCATGATGAATTGCATACCATAAGTCGAGAGTTCAACCCTTCCTCCTCCAATATTATAAAAAAAAAATGTTGAACTAAGAAAGTAGTTCTATGCTAGATAGAATTGTGTGCAATAGCCTAAATATTGTCCAATCGAAGAGCAGGATGATGTAATATTAGTCGCATCCTTGGATGGTTTCACCATCCAGTTAGCTTTATGTCAATATTACTAGTACATGGTGGAACCCTTAATTGGTATGAGCATTAATTTACTCCTATTAAGGGTATGAGCATTAATTTCCTCTTGATCAGCTCATAATTGAATCATAATTTTCGTATTTGTTTTCCAATTGGCTGTGAAATTCCTCCCAACTTAAGCAAAATGAAGTATTTCTTAGGAACTAATCTATTTCTCTATCTTTGTTGGATCATGAAGTATGATTACATGCGGCTAGTCACATGTCAACCCTTAGCCCTTTATGTGACATTATTTTTTTTATATTTTCATAAATATATTTTCTTAAGTTTATTTAATGCAATACCAAGTCTTATCATTTTACAATATTTTTACTTATTTATTTTTTATTTTAAAAAATAAAGTCCTAAAAGGGTCAAAATGACTAAAATACCCCTAAAATTGGATCGTAATCCATATTTAAGGATGTATATATGTATAGCTGCATCCGTTGATCATTTGTTGACTGCATTCAGTGGGTACATGGCTCCTGAGTATTTCATGCACGGACAATTTTCGGTCAAGTCAGATGTATTCAGTTTCGGCGTGTTGGTCTTAGAGATCGTATCCGGCCAGAAGAGCAGTAGTTTCTCCACGTCAGAAGATGGAGGAGATCTTCCTAGCTACGTAAGTGAAGAATTTGAGTTCGCCTTAATTGTCTCCTCAATGTATGCAATATTAAGTAGCCAAAACTTACATTAATAATTTTATGAATATGTATAATGTTTGTTGATTGGTGCATGTTTAATTAATTTGCAGGCTTGGAAGCATTGGAAAAATGGCACGTTTCTGGAAGTGGTTGATCCAGCCATACGTGAGTCTTGCACTGCGCAACAAGTGCTGAGATGGATTCACATAGCGTTACTATGCGTTCAAGAAGGGACAAGCGAGCGGCCCACCATGTCCATGGTCGTGCTGATGCTCAACAGCTCCTCTGTCTCTCTGCCATCGCCCTCAAAGCCAGCATTTTTCGTGCACACTACAACTGCAAATCCAGAACGTATAGCGATCCAGACGGAGTCACAGACGAGGACAACTCGGTTGACCCAGTCTCGATTGATCACGTCCCCCTTTTCTGCCAATGATATGTCCATTACTGAATTTGAACCTCGTTAATTAGTTATGCTTAAACACTTCGGCCTGCCTGTGCATGAGTGTATGTCGAAACTTAAAAGAATGCTGTTTAATGACTTTTATCTGAGGCAATATCTATTTCCTTGAATTCAACAAGCCCAGCCACCCTTTTTTCTTTTCATTATTTAATTTTGTCTATATTTTCGACAATTTAATTTTTATATTCTTGTGTACAAAGTGTTTGTAGTCGAGAGGTACTACAGTTTTGCCGTCACCATTAAAATCTTCAGTGTATATATCGGCTCTTATCTATGGGTTGTGATCATTTACGACCAATCGAAGATGGGGAATTTCAGACTGGCTACAAAATTCATTTCTATGCATATTCTTTAGTTTTTTTAAAAAATGTTAATAAAGATTTGATATTTTTGGAGATTTGTATATATATAGTAAAATTTAAAACACATGGGTGCTGTGGTCCTTTTCAACTTGTGAAAATGATTACAATATCATTGTGTTTAAAATTAAAAAATGTACATATTCTCAAAAATGACAAAATTTATTAATGAATTAATTCTTAATAAATTAATTCTTTTATGAGCGTATAAGATGTGTGCTAATAATATCTTGATTAATATATGAACACATTAATTTTGAAGAAATTTTAGATGGCATGTTCATTTAGATCCGGCTAACGACAGCTCAAATTTGAACCGGTTTCAAAGGGGCCATTTTCATAATGAGGTCCAATCCCCTGTTCGCTCACGTCTGGTGCAATCCGTGTTACACACTGGCTGTTGTTTCCCATGGTGTGAGGGACTCGAATCTCGTTCCGTGCAGCCTTGTTTGAATTTTTTTTATAAACATATGGGTCCAAATAAAATTGTTTCAATATTAAATTTTTATATCTATTTAAATTTTTTGAATTTTTAAAACGAAAAAATGCATTTTTTTATGCTCGGACAAAATCTTGAATGGAACCCTAGCTCGCAGGATTTCATAAATATATTCCATCTATTGTACTTATTATAATGTATTTAATTAGGAATATATTAATTTTTAATGAAATGCAAATAAGCGGACCACTAATCACAAGCTTTTTTTACGATTATCCCATTAAATTCCTACTAACCAACGTATATATGGTTTAATTGGGGAATTTAAAAAGATCAAATAAAGCTCAAATAATTAGGCCCCATGAATCCAGCTCGATGCATGTGGACTATTCACCAGCTACACCAGCTAGAGCTTGAACGCACTTGCACTGCTCTCCCATTTCTTCGCTAACATTTTTTTTTTTGTTTTGGTATAACAAAAATAGGCACTCTACAGTACCGAGCTATCCAATAATTTAATTGTATCCTCCATCTTTGTGGGATGGCACCTGCTTATTGCATATTAACCATCTGGACCACTCCAAACACCACCATCTTACCTCAGCGGCCATTTCAGACATTCCTTATCCCCTAATTAGTCATGTCTACAACTATATAGAACAAACACTTATTAGTAAGTATATAAAACTTTCAAATATATGCAGTTTTTTAATCATAAATAAATACACATGAATAAACATGATAAATTATTTAAATTTTTCACAAATTATTTTAAAATAAAAAGTAGAAGAATATGACTTCAGTGCCTACATTCATATTGAATCATGTAATCATCTAAAAACAATATTAAACCACAAAAGCATAGAGCTGGTACGAGTCAATAACTATCAAAATCTTAAGCAATGATTTAGGTATATTTTATATTTTAAAATTTAAAAATTAAGAGTAAATATGCATGCTTCTGTTCTTACATAATTATTAAAGAGAAATGATCAAGTTAGTTCGAGTTAAGCAAATGTCTCAATTAGTTTATCTTAGAAAAATCATTTAGCACATTCATTTTTACTTTTTCTCTGTACTTTTGTTTATCTAGGTTTTTTAATATATAAATTAAGTTTTACTATTTTTTGATTTGTATATATATATATTTTTAGATTTTTAAAAAATTTAAAATTTTTTAAAAATATACGGATATTTCCAAAAGTAGTAAAACTTGAATTATATGTTAAATACATTTGATAAACAAGTATATAAAGAAAAAAATGTTATAAGTTAATTTTTTGAGGCGATAGAATTGTTATTAAGTCATTTCTCATGTATCTTTGTTGATGCTTCAGCATTACTTATGAATATAAGTATTGGCTAGCAACGGGACATGAACAATGGTGTTTGGCAAATATTGATGGTTATCAAAATTGTTTTCGTTAATGAAATTTGCTGCAGCATAGGAGAATAATCAATGTTGTTCTTTCCCAAGGCTGCAGTACACACGGTGCTAATAAATCAGCTAGTCCGTCTATTCCAAGTACATTATCTATGCTGTGCACCATCTGCAGGCGATTTCAAAACTAATAATATCTATGGAAATACAACAACAACAACAATAATAATAATAATATATGGAACGTGGGACCTGTTCAAGCTGTACTTTTTATTGCTATCTTTGAATTGCCGCCGCAAAATTTTTTTTTGATAGAAGAATTACTCTAGTCCGACCCCCTTTCCACTTGAAAAGGGTTCGGAGGAGAGAAACCCAAGCAAATACTTGCCAAAAAATTGTCTGTACAGATTTTCGATGCAATTTCTTGTGGGGGAGAACCCCACCAAATAGAATGATCCTGTGCAGAAAAAGAAACCAGGTCAGCTAAGGAATGGGCCACCCCATTTCCTTGCCTAAGAACATGGTGAAAAGAGAGTTGAGCATTTGAACTGAGGATGAATCTAATTTCGCTGACGATATGTCCCACCGGTGAAGAGATGGCGCGATCACAAGATAGAAAAGAGCAGAGCAGAAGAGAATCCGTTTCAATTTGTATGTGGCCCAAGTTAAGCTGGAGGGCCCACTTTGAACCCAAAAGAAAAGCATATGCTTCCATCATCAATGGTTCCAACACACCCCTCCATCTCCACCCCTTGGCCCCAACAAAAAGACCCCTAGAGTCTCTAATAACCGCTGCCAAACCAATTACCATCCTTTCCCCCGAGGACCGCGCGTCAATATTCAGCTTGAAAACCCCATGTGGGGGGGCAATCCACCTAGCCACAAGAGGGCGGTCCAAAACACAAGATTGACCAAGAAGAGCCGCCCTCCTGAGCTGATCCATATAATCATGGCACCACCGTAGAGTATCCCCAAAGAAAGGATGGACACCCTCCTCCCTGCACTTGTTACGCAAAAACCATATTCGCCAGCAAAAAACGATAAAGAAAGCCAACCTGTCCAGATTATTGCCTCTAGACAGATTACGCAATGATTCCACCACCTCCGATACAGGAGAGTCCCGACAAGCCGCTATCCTGCCGATCCTTACAATACACGGGCATCTCAAGAACAAATGATTAATATCTTCCACCTCCCTCTTACAAAACATGCAAGTCACCTCAACCGGGACACCCCTATGTGATAGGTTCCAAAGTGTAGGTAATGCGTTCTTCAGTAATCGCCACCCAAAAATCCTTATCTTACTAGGCAGCCTTGTCCTCCATATAGCCCAAAAGACACGATCCAGACAGGGCGAAGACGATGACAAAGATAGCATCCTATGAGCCGACTTCACCGAGTAGTGACCGTTGGGTTCAGCAGCCCAGAAGACACAATCCTGAACCACCCCCCGGGGTAGTGGTATGTGCCTAATTTCCTGCCAGCCAACCTCACCCACAGCAGCCACCACCCTCTCCTTGATCCATGACTTTGACTCCCCATTTATGAAGTGGCTGACCAAAACATCCTCCGGTAGAGATAAAGGTAGAGGGCCCGCCTTGATCACCATAGAATCAAGCCAAACATCCTGAAAAAACGAATCCGATTACCATCACCCACCCTCCATTTACATCCAGATCGGATCGCCTCCCGCGCCTTGAGGATGCTCTTCCATGTGTAGGAGTCAGCCGGTCCCCCCGAACAACTCCAAATATCCGAATCCGGGAAATATTTAGCTTTAAGAACTCTATAGCATAAGGAGTCAGTGTTGGATGCAAGCCTCCAGACTTGTTTCGCTAAGAGGGCGTAGTTGAAAGCCATTATGTCTCTAAACCCCATTCCTCCTGCCCTCTTAGATTTGCACATCTCTGCCCAAGCAACCCAGCTCATCTTCCTTTTATCTCCCTTCTCACCCCACCAAAATTTGCTTAACATGCTGTTTATATTCAAACAAAAGGACTTAGGAAGAAGAAATATACTCATAGCGTAAGACGGGATGGCCTGTGCAACAGCCTTAATTAAAACTTCCTTGCCCCCCCAAGATAGGAGGCGCCCCTTCCACCCTTGGATTTTTCGCCATATACGCTCCAGAATTCCCTTAAACATGCCTTTTTTGGATCTGCCAATCCAAGCCGGAAGACCCAGATAATGGTGGAGATCCCGTCCCTCCACCGCCAATAGCTCGGTTATCTCCCGCCGGTCGTGATCATTCATATTTGAGCTGAAGAAAATGGAGGTTTTATCAACATTGACCATCTGACCAGAAGAAGCCGCATAAGTGTCAAGGATATCCAACAAGATCCTAATGTCCGCTCCTTCCGCCCGAACAAAAAGCAAAGCATCATCAGCGAAAAGGAGATGAGAAATCTGTGGACCCGACGGATTGATTCTGATTCCATGTAGCGCCCCTCGGGCCACCGCCCTTGAAATGAGAACAGAAAGACCCTCCACACATAGGAGGAAGAGATAGGGAGATAAAGGATCTCCTTGTCTCAAACCCCTATAAGGTTGGAAAAGCCGTGATTTGAAACCATTCATTTTAACTCGGTACCTGACAGTAGAAATGCAACATTTAATCCACTCGATCCACACCGGGCTAAAATTCATAGCCGACATCATCTGACACAAAAAATCTCACTCGACCCTATCATATGCCTTGGACATGTCGAGCTTAACGGCCAGCGCCCCCCTCTTGCCCCCCTTACGCATTCGAAGGGAGTGGATCGCCTCATAGGCAGTCAACATATTATCTGTTATCAACCGCCCAGGTACAAAAGCACTTTGTTCCAATCCGATGACCTCATGGAGCACCCCCTAGAGCCTGTTTGCTAAAACTTTAGCCAAAACCTTATACACCACGTTACATAGGCTAATAGGTCTGAAATTTGGTAGCTCGTTTGCCCCAACTACCTTCGGGATAAGCACAAGAGTGGTAGTATTTGCTGCCCTGACAAGATTCTCCCTTGACAAGAAAAGCGTAAAAGCGTAAAAGTACAGCTTGAACTTTTACAATATCAGCCAACTTAGCGACATTGATGCACTATTGGTCAAACTTTGTTGATATATTTGTAAAAATTTCTTTTTTATATTTTTTGTAAAATTTTTAATCTACACATATGTAATCTATAAACAAAGCTTTACCATTTTCAGAGATATATATTTTTAATTCAAAAATAAGAGGATTTTAGTCATTTAAAATTGACTAAAATCATTTCTTTTTAAAAATAAAAAATATATAAGCATTTCTAAAAAAATAAAGCTTAATACATATGTTAAATATAATTTTTTTATGAAAATAGGTTAAATATACTTACATTAACGATTTTATAAAAAATTTCAAAAACATTTTAAAAAATGAATTTTACGCCCATGTACACTAAAATTTCAATGCACACTGATACTTCCATGTATTTATAGCTGAACACCTTGATAGAGATGGGCTACGTTGTAGCGCACCCAAGTGGAAAAATCTATTTTTTAATATTTGTTTGAAATTTTTTTATGAAACTACTAATCCAAATATATTTAACATGTGTATTAATTTTTACTCTTTTAGATTTTTCATTTTTTTGAAAATTTAAAATTAGTGGTATTTTTGTAATTCACAAATCATAAAAATGTCATTGAGTATGGTAAAAATTAATATATATGTGAAATACACTTAGATTAACAGTTTTATAAAAAAAATTCAAAAAAATTAAAAATAGGTTAAATATACTCAAGTGCACCAAACCGAAGCTAAGTGCACCTGGGTGCATTTGGTCATTTCCTAATAGTGGGAATGATTCCTTACACTAGGGTGCATTTAAGCTTGCTGCACTCAAGTGCATTTAACATATTCTTTTATTTTTCTTAAAAATTTTTTTACACGACTATTAATTTAAGTGTATTTAACATACATATGTATTAATTTTTACTGAATTACAAAAATGTCACTGATTTTAAAAATTAAAATTTAAAAATCTCCAAAAATGGTAAAAATTAATGCATGTGTTAAATAAACTTAGATTAATAATTGTATAAAAAATAAAATAAATAGATTAAAGCATCCGAGTGGACTGTATCGTGGTCCATTTCAAAAGGACCAGAAAAACCACAAGCAAAGGCGCATACGCCACGATTGTTTCCGTCAAGCCTTCCTGTTACGACCTTTCAATCTCCAGTCCCGGGTCCGTAGTCCTAGTAAGTCCAAGAGATCCCCCTCCATATCTGTGTGGGAACGGCTTCAATAGAAGCCACGTGTCTTTCTGAAAAATCCAACCACGTATTATACTTTAAATATAATTTTAACTGTTGAATGTGAAAATCACATAAATTGGATACTCGGTAAGTGAAAATTATATATTTATTCACATAAAAATAATATTTTATGATGTTATCTATATACAAAGTTTTTAGACTCAGGTAGTTAAAATACAAACATATAATATTTCAAATTTTATAAATTATAGAATAAATATTAATTACAATCTAAAACAATATTTTAAAAATAAATATACCATTAAACACATATTGTTAGTTTATTGACAAGACCTATTTAATTTATATGATTTTCATTATGAACCGCTGAAATTATGGGTGTGTTTCGTAATCTCATAAAAAATGTAAAAATGATTGAAATGTACAATAATTGTATAGAAATATGTGCAGAAATAATTAAAAATATGATAATTATATAAAAAGATTAAAAAATAAGATAGTTATGATGAGTGAAAAATTTTATATTGAAATTTTTTTATTACCAAATACACCAAAAATCATCAACTTGCATGACTTTCACTCTGCAACAAAATATCATTAACGTTACTATTTTTTATTTGCAAGGTAAATTAGTCATTTCACATGTGTTAGCAACAGACCCAGTTGGCATGGGATGAATTATGGAAAAAATTTATAAGTTTACAGGGGAGAAATGATTGAAAATATAATAGGTATATAAACGATTATGGCAACAATTAATATATATGTTTGAAAATTTTCCTAAATTAAAGTAATGTGAATTAGTTTTTCATTTTTTGGGTACGGTAGTGTTCCTTTCATTTGCCATAAATTTGAAATGAACAGGCGTGGATGGCCGTGGCCTAGCTAGTCCCGCTCGAACAGCCTCTCCTTTAAAGCAGCCCCTCCTTCTGTCCTCAGCTGCACGGCCACGGAGCATGAGGTGATCAAAAAACAGTGTCCTTAGCCTCTCTTTCAACCTAAGGGTGCAATTCGGTTTGGTTCGTTTTGGATAGTAGTCTATTCTACTCATACCCTATTTGTCAAAAGTTTACCCTATCTTACCAATTTATCGGTTCGGTTCTTAGTATACCCTACCCTGGAGCCCAATCCTATGCACCCGGGTGCATTCAGCCTCAATGCACCCGGGTGCACTGCACCTATTTTTTTTTGAAAATTTTTTCATGAAGCTGTTAATATAGGTTTATTTAACATATGTGTCAATTTTTACTATTTTTGAATATTTTTAGATATTTTTTTTTAGATTTTTTAAAATCAGTGGCATTTTCCGTAATTTTAAATTACCGAAAATGCCACTGAGTTTAAAAAATCTAAAAAAAATATCTAAAAGTCTCCAAAAATAGTAAAAATTGATACATATGTTAAATAAACCTAGATTAACCATTGTATGAAAAATTTTTCAAAAAAAAATAAAAAAATAGGTGCAGTGCACCCGGGTGCATTGAGGCTGAATGCACCCGGGTGCATAGGATTGAGCTCCCCCTACCCTACCCATTACCCATAAGATCGGTTTCGGTTTCGGTTTCGATTCCAAATCTGTTCCTTTAATACTCAAATATGATATTTTTAAAAAATTTCTATGTTATTTTAAATAATATAAAATAATATTCATTTATGTTTTAAAATCATAAGTACATATATTATTGTTTAATTATATAAAAATATAAAGTATAGACCATCATGACCCAATCATTAAAAATATTAATATATTATAATCACAAGTTATAAGCGTATTTATAAGAGTCTTTCGAAAGTCAATAACATATATATATATATATAACCGAACCAGTTTTATACTTCACAAGGTACAAAATTCATTTAAATTTGAATTCGTTAAAATATATGTGCACATAAGATGTTAAAGACAAAACATAATACATACTATGTAATATATATTATACATATATAATTATGTACCTAATTAGTTACCCATATGAGTACCTAGGGAGGTCAGTTCTGAGTACCCAATGTATTTACCCTACCCATATCCTATTTGAGGAAACGGGTAATAATTTGTACCATACACATTTCCATGAGTAATATTTTATACCCTACCCTACCCAAATTAAGGTCGGGACAATGTATACCCTACCCAAGTTGCACCGCTATCTCTACCCTCCAATGGTCAGCCCCCTACTACCCGCTACGCCAACCTAACAATTGGTGAGGCGCCAAACAGAGTGTATGGACTGGCTTATTGCAGAGGCGATACCAAGAGGGAATAAAGAGAATAACATTAAAATAGATATGCTAGTTATGTAGGTAGTTGTGTAGAAATAATTGAAAAGTAAAATAATTTTATATGAAAATATGAAAAAATAATTAAAAATAAAATAGTAAGTTTTAAATGAATAGTGTTTATATTTTCATCAATTTAATTTTATATTCCTTTTTACGAAGTTTTTATATTTGAGAGGTACAATAGTTTTGCCGGCACCATTAAAATCTTCAGCGTTGCTTCCAATTTGGCATATTTTGATCCATTTTGATTACTGAGTCATAATCTAATTTACTTAATTTTGTTTAAAATGATTTATTTTTATAATATTCAAAGTAATTTCAATCAAAATTTTGGATGGATCATACCTGCTTATAAGCATATATAAAATATAAGAATTACTTAATATTTATTTACGAAAGATATTGGAGTGTTATAATAATTTATAGAGTCTTATTTATCTATGCAGGAAGAATATTTTCTATGAAATAGTATTGACTTAATAGTTTTCAAGTGATATATCCATAAAATAATTTTGTTGCATTGATTTCACTATTTTATCATTTTTTTATCAAATGGGGGTACATGCAATTTTTTTTTGATTGGTATTATATACATACACTATAATATTTGATATTATAAATTACACTTTGCAATAAAGGAATATCTTTATAAATACCTCCACACTTCAGATGGACAATTATAAATGCCTCCATTACCTGGAGGACCATGCAGCAATGTCCTTACCACGGGCAAGTATTTAACCCGAGACAGCTACAACAAAGGCATTGTCCTGTACCAACCAAACAAATGCTAATTGGTGCAAATATTTGATTTAGATGAAAAATGATTTACGAATTAAGGAAAGGGTTCCATTTTCATGTGACTTGGGGGCAGTTCCATATAACCTTTTTTATTTTCAATATTTTGATGTTTGATGAAAATTTTACTCAATTCATTATATTTAACATATTTTTCAGCTATGAGACCAAATTTTATCTAAACCAAAGATGTAAATGAGCCATATTTTCTATCAATATATATTTATATGTATTAAGAAAAATGCTTAGATATATTTACATATTTATTAGAATATGATAATATTTTGTGTATAAACATTTATTTACATAGAAATAATATTTAGATAGTTTAGATGTCAAAAATACAATTATAAATTTAATATTTTGTTTTTTATATGTATTAAGAAAAATGCTTAGATATATTTACATATTTATTGGAATATAATAATATTTTACGTAATCATTTATTTGCATAAAAATAATATCTAGATGGTTTAAATATTAAAAATACAATTATAAAATTAATATTTTGCATTAAACTATTTTATTATATTGAATATATACATTTGTAAATAGGGACCACATATAGAGTTTAGACAAATGATTTTATTTTATTGAAATTATACACAACGACATCTTAATATTACAAACACGTTTTCATAACTCTTACCACGGAGGGATATCTTATAACTACCTCCGCACTTGAATGAATAATTATAAATACACCATTAACATAGGGACATTTTTCTACACTCCCGCCAAGGAGAAATTTTTTTTTTTAACTCCCACGAAGGGGAGAATTTGGACACTCAACATCAACTATGGAGGTCACTGGTTTGATGGTAAATGAAAGGATTTTGATGATAATATAAATGACACTCAAATAGATTGAATGAATTTTCTTTCAAGCATCAAGATATTAAAAATAAAAAGAACTACATTAAAAAGATATTTCATTGAAACAAATCCGTAAAAAGATAATTTTAAGATTGTGTTTGTTTAAAGTTAAAATTTTCAATTTGAAACTTTTTATTCTCTACAATTATCTTTTTTTTTTTTAATTATTTCTTCATATTTTCCTCAACAACTATCATATTTTTCAATTATTTTTAGGCAACTATTTATATAATTAACATATCTATATCAACTTTATTATCTCTACTTCTCCGTATTACTCCTATCATATTACATCTTTTTAGCAATTTTAAAAACTTGTACTATAAAAATTTTTCTTCCAAAAGTTTTATCACTTCTCAAACACACCTAAGTTGGTTGCTTGAATTTTGATATAACCATAAAAAATGTGCAAAATTCGACAACAACATTGAAATATTTGTTGTTGTCGGCACCAAAGAAGTATCTTACAAAGATTTGACATTTTGGAAGATCTGCATTATATTTTTTCTGAAAATTTTTTTTTTGATTGGTACAATTACATATATCTCAACACATATTATATTTGAAGATCTGAGACATTCTTACAAATATAAGGGACATATTTTTCCCAAAGAAGTCTGAAGACACAGCTCCACGAAAGAATAAGGAAGACACAACTTCCAACAACCACCTGGGAGACCACCCGCTCCCACACTCCATTCATCCGGGAGACCTATTGCTCCCACGTACATTTTTACCGAAATCCGAACGCAAAGTCAAACCCTCCACCGACTGCCCGCACGCATTTTTGCGCCACAGTCAGCGACCAACCGAGCTAGCCTCGGTTGGTATTTTTTTTTCTGAAATTTAAATACATGGGCACTATGGTCATTTTCAACTTATGAAAATGACTACTAGACGCCTATGTTTAAAATTAAAAAAAGATATACATCTTCAAAAAATGACAAGTCTTCGTTGTCTTTTATCATTGCGTAAGATGTCTGTTAATAATATTTTAGTTTAATATATCGACACATTAATTTTGAAGGAATTTTAGATATATCGTTAGGACATGTTCATTTAGAGCCGGTTGACAAAAGCTCAAATTTGAACCGGTTTCAGAAGGGCCCATTTACATGAAGGGGTCCGATCCTGTGCTTGCTCAAGCAGGACGTTTTTATTTTATTTTGTTTGAATTTTTCATAAACACGTAGGTCCAGATTAGATATTTCCCACGTTAAATTTTATTTATGTATTTTTGAACTTATTTTTTGAATTTTAAAAACGAAAAAAAAGCATTTTTTATGCGTTGAACAAAATCTTACTTAGGCACACATATCCAAAAAAGACTTAATGCTTGTGCAACCACTAAATGGTAACCCTTACAGGATTTCATTATATATTCAACTTATTGTACTTATCATAATGTATTTAAATAGAAATATATTAATTTTTAATAAAATGTAAATAAGTGGACCACCAATGACAAGCTTGTTTTGCAGTTGTCGCACTAAATTCCTAACAGCTAACATGTATGGTTTAATTGGGGAATTTAAAAAGATCAAACGAAGCTTAGCTAACAGCTAACATGCAGTTGCCATGAATCCCGCTGGAAGCAGGTTGACTATTCACAGGCTAGGAGCTGGAACGTAGTTATTCATTTCTTCGCTAACGATAAAGTAGGCACTGTACCAATCAAATAATAATAATAAATAAATAAATAAAGTAGGCATTCTACAGTACCAAGCAATCCAATAATTTAATTGTATTCTCCATCTTTGTGAGATGACACCTACCTAGTCCATATTAACCATATCCACCACTCCCCTTACTTGTAACACTCCAATCACTATCATCTTACCACATCGAGGCCATTTCACACTTATCCCTATCCCCTAATTAATCATGTGAACAACTCTATGAAGCCAATGCCCACTAGGGTTTTGAACTTTTCGAATAATTTTAAAATTAAAAAATAAAGTATAAGCAAGAGACTTTCATACTTAGATAAGTACTAAATCATGAAAGCATGGAGCTGGAACGATTTAATAACCATTAAAAACCTGAGGAATGATTTAAATATATTTTAGAATTAACATACTTGGAGATTTTCACGTTTGCATAAATATTAAATCATTCCTCCTATAAATATCTTTGTCAATGCTTTAGCATTATTTATGAATATGAATCTTGGTTAGCAACAAGACATGAACAACAGGAAATGTCGAACAATTAAATCATTCATAATAATATAAGAACAGCTTATGTACTCAAAAAATATGAAAAATTAAAGTCTACATGTCCATCATTGTCATCAGACATAAAATTTTAAAAGTTTATTATAAGTCCACTATTCTCGTTAAACATCAAACATAAAATTTTAAATATCTACAAGCCTATCATTCTCATCAAACATAAAATTTAAAAAATATTTAATTTTTTAAAAATGCTAACAACCAGTCCTATTTTGATTTTTTTTTTAAATGTGGTAGAATGGAATCAGCCACGGAGCAACAAGAAATCATTACACACGATAACCACTCTAGTATTTTTTGTTTGAGAACTTTAAAGTTTTAGGTTGTTTAGGGACTTTTAGGGTTTGTTAGGAACTAGAGGTTTTTGTGAGAACTCATGGATCAAAAAAATTTCAAATTTTTTTTAATAAATGTAATGTATTGAGGTAAAATATTTTAATTTGATTATGGTTCGTTAAGATTTTCAAATTATATCTATTAAGTGTTTAATAAAATGTGGATGAGAGGTATGATTTATTGGATTCAAGTGAAATTTAATATACAGTATTCTAAAGATTTTGTAGGTTGATTTCCTTCTAAATAAATCTTCTTTTTTTAATGTATTTCATGAGTACCACTTTGATTTCATGGTGTGAGGCATTTTTTGGAGGGCTACGATTGTGTAGAGATTTTAGTGTTTTTAGAATGTGTGCGTTGTATGAAAAACATGTGAATGATGGATTATAAAAAATTAGGAGCAATGGTACATGAGTTTAACATGGTACGAATGGAAGCCTCTGAAATTTGCTTAATATTTCATGTCTTTTTTATTGCTCCTGTTATGTTCTATGAAATGTCTAAGTGAGACTGATTGTATAATATATATGTTAATATGGTATCTTAGTGAAATAAATAAATAATTTACTATGGTTGAATTATATTGGATTGTGAATGGTGAGGACCGTGATGGTTTGACATGGATGGATGTTGGGATATATTGTTTGTAAGAGATATTAAATTTACTTGCTTGGATTATGATTGAATTGATATTAGAATAATATAAACTCTTGTGTTCATAATAGAAGATAATAATTTGAAATGGATGGATAATGTTTACAAATGTGATGAGAGTTAAATTGTAGCATAATCTAGTTTGGAGCTAATGTTAATGTGAGTATGTGATGAGCTTATTTATAGACTTTGTCCTTCCGTTTGGATGGATGCTAGGTTGACTTGGATTTTAGATTTTCATACAACGTGTTGATTTTTATAATGTAAGACTAAGCCCTTTGTTGAAAATAGTTTAGTTATGTGTTTCAACATGATTTTGTGAAATCATATAATGCATGATTTTGGTATGAGCATATAACATGTAACAGGGTGATCGATGCAAATGCATTCTTTGCGTGGATGGGGAAGAAGCAGGAAATGACTATCAAGCTGGATATGTCTAAAGCCTATGATCGGGTGGAATGGAGCTATCTGAAGCAAATCATGGAGGTGATGAATTTCAGCCCCACATGGATAAATTGGATCATGAAGTGCGTGACCTCAGTTCAATATCAGGTAAACATTAATGGATTCAAATCAGACTATTTCCAACCTTCGAGGGGTCTTCGGCAGGGGGACCCACTCTCTCCATACCTGTTTATCTTGTGTGCCGAAGGGCTATCCGCTCTCATCTCTGATGCGGTTTCCGAGGGGAGCATTCACGGCATTAGGCTCTGCCCAAGGGGGCCAACTCTCTCTCACCTCTTGTTCGCGGATGACGCCCTTATTTTCCTTCGGGCCTCGCCCCATGACACCATAAACTTCATGACCATTCTAAATCTCTACTCGGAGGCATCGGGGCAGATGGTCAATGTGGACAAGACGTCGATTTTCTTTACCCCAAATGTGGACTGCAACTCAAGGGAGCTGATAACCCAACTGCTTGGCTCTGGGGGACAGAATTTCCATCAATATCTTGGTTTACCTGCATGGCTGGGTAGGGCAAAGAAGGGGATGTTCAAGGGACTTAAGGAGCGAATATGGAATAAAATTCAGGGTTGGAAAGGCAAACTCCTTTCATGGGGTGGCAAAGAGGTGTTGATCAAGGCTGTTGCTCAATCTATCCCAACATACACATGAGCATTTTTCTATTGCCAAAATCGTTCTGTGACGACATAAACGGGATGGTGAGCAGGTTTTGGTGGGGTGAAATTGGGGGTAAGCGAAAGATGAGTTGGTTGGCCTGGAAGGATATGTGCTCTTCGAAGCTGGCGGGCGGTATGGGATTCAGAGATATTCATAACTTTAATGTTGCCCTTCTCGCCAAACAGTTTTGGAGGCTAACCACATCTACCCACTCGCTATGCTATAGTGTCTTAAAAGCCCGCTACTTCCCAAACGGGGAGATATGGGACTGCAAGGTAAATCCTACTGATTCCTTCACATGGAAAAGCATCCTGAGAGCTCGGGAGGTGATTCATAACGGGTGCAAATGGCGGATTGGCAACGGGCACCGGGTGAGGTTCTTTTCTGACAGGTGGTCGGACACCAGAATTTGCAAGGCTGGGCCCCTTCCTTTGTCCATTCCTGATTGCGTTTCTGTTATCCATTTCATTGACAGGGAAACACAATCTTGGAATAAGGAACTTGTGTTGGCTGCTGCGGGTGACTATGGTTGGCAGGCTATCTGCTCTATTCCAATCCCCCATTCGGATGAGGATGACCGTCTCTTCTGGACGCATGAACCATCAGGCGTGTTCTCTGTCAAATCAGCGTACAGAATCCTTCGTTCTGGCACTCAGGCTTCGCCTGATGCAGCCATATATCAGGCTATCTGGCGAACAAAGTTACCTAGCAAGGTGCTAGTTTTTGGATGGCGGCTTTTCCGAAATGCTTTGCCCACACTGCAAAATCTGTTTGACAGGGGTATTGTTGTGGACAAGCTATGTTTGTTTTGCAGGTCAGAGTTCGAGGATGCTAACCACTTATTTATCAGATGTAGTCAGGCAAGGTGGATATGCGTGAGGATGGCGCGGGTCCCTTCACAGACGCGGACGGTCCAAGCAGCTTTGCGAGTGTTAGCTCAAAGGAACAGGCCTGATGATCTAGTGATCTTTATTTTGTGCTGCTGGCAGGTTTGGTATCTTCGAAATGCTGTCCGTGTAAATGGTTCACAGGCGGGTTTGGGAAATGTTGATGCATGGTGTGCGGAGTTCCTCGAGGAGTACAGGAGAGCTAAGCCCCTCATGCTTGGTGGTTGTTTGGATCGGCCTTTGACCCCTAGGTGGACCAAACCTCCACCAGGGGCTATCAAGATCAATGTTGATGCCAGGAGGGGCAGGAATGGGGTATCTATGGGTTTTGCGGCGATCGCTAGAGATTCTAATGGCTCATTTATTGCTGCTCAGGGGTGGAGGAGAATGGGAAAGATGGGGGCCCTGCTCATGGAAGCTCAAGCTTTTCTTTTCGGGGCCAAGTGGGCTTCCCAGATGGCGTATCAAGAAATCCATATCGAGTCTGACTCCCTCCTTTTGTGTAACTTTTTGGCTGGAGATGACCTAATTCGTGCTCCGGCGGGGATCCTTATTCATGAAATCAAGACACTTATCTCCGAAAATCCCCATATTTTTGTCTATCATGTTTTAAGGCAGGGAAATGCTGTTGCCCATGCTTTAGCAGATATGATGTCTATTTCTGCTCATGATCACCAATCTTGGTGGGGAAACCCCCCCCAAGCCATTTTTTGGAAAATTTGTACAGATAATTTTTTTGATAACGCTATTTCTGGATCTCTCAATCCCGGTTCTCCCCATACTGTGAGGGGACCGGGATAGGGGAATTTTCAGTTCATCAAAAAAAAAAAAAAAAAAAAAGTACCTTCACAACCCTGACCACATCATGGAGGGAATTTTGCAAACACCCCCACCTCAGAGGGAATTTGTAAAATCCCTACAATGAGAGAAAATGCAAAGAACCTTCATTTGACAGGACTAAAACCAAGGTTGGCACTTTGTTGGCCCTTGTCCTATACCACTAGGGCACTACCCTAGTGGCAGTTGTATAATTTATGGATGTATAATAAAGAGAGATTTTATTATTTGTATTGGTGATTTGTGACCGTGGATGATACCTTTGTTTTATATAATAATATTGATGATGATTGAAGTATAAATGATGTAACTTGAGTTTTTTTTTTTCCGCAGATTTAATTATTACATAAATCGTAAATATCTGAGATTGTCTTATACACATATGATTCATTGGCCTTCAAATTGTGATAGATGTGAGAAGATGCTACGAATCTCTACGAACCATGGAAAATGCATATATAGTGGAAGAAGAATCTAAAATATTTCTAGCCAGGACTAGAACAACCAATGCGCACACGCCACGACGACACTGTGAAGAAGATGAGAGTGATTATTCGATTCCACTCCTCCAACAGATCATTTCAAGAAGACTAGAAAAACCAAAAACAAAGACGCGTCCGCCACGACGACTTGACCTCCAACGTTCCTGTCATCACCTTCCAATCTCCAGACCCGGGTCCTTTGTCCTGGCAAGTCCTACGTATACCCCTCCCCCATCTGTGCGGGAACGGCTTCAATAGAATCCATTTATTTTTTGCTTGTTTTTTTTTTTTTTGAAAAATCCAACCATCTGTTATACGTGTACTATAATTTTAACTGTTGAATGTGAAAATCACATAAATAGGATACTCAATAAGTGAAATTTATATATTTATTCCCATAAAAATGATATTTTATGTTTTTATCTATATAAAAAAATTTTAAACTCATCTAGTTAAAATACAAATACATAATATTTCGGATTATATAAACTATAGAATAGATATGAACTACCATCTAAAGACAGTATTTTAAAAACAAATTTACCATTAAAATACATATATAACTATTTAACATGTATCATTTTCATTCTGGACGATTAAAATTTTAGGCGTGTTCCATAATAAAAAAAAATGTGAAAACGATTGAAAAATATACTAGTTCTATGAAAATAAGTGTAAAATAATTGAAAAATATGATAGTTGTATAAAAGTGTGTTAGAAACATTTGGTAGAAATTTTTTTCATTTTACTAAACACGTCCTATATTTAAAACATATAGTGTGTTTGGTATTTTTTATTACTTTTAAAATTTTTGAATGAAATTTTTTTGACGTAAAACTTTTTAAAATAGGAGAAGTGATGTAATATAATATATGCAATTATGAAAAATAAAGAAAAATTAAAATAGATAAAGTAATTATATAGAAATGATTGAATAGTAAAATAATTACATAATATAATATAGGCAATAATGAAAAGTAAAGAGAATAAAGTTAAAATATAGAAAATAATTATACATAAATGATTGAAGAGTAGAATAATTATACAAAAAATGATGTAAAGAGATAATTAGAAAACAGAATAGTTAATGAAAGTTAAAAGTCTTAACAAGTCAGGTGACTGTTGGACACATCCACAATATACTTTTAAATTTTTGAAAAGTAATATAAAAAGAAGGATGACCTAATACGCCCGGGTGCACTTAATGTTGGCACACCCCATTACATTTAACTTATTTTTTTATTTTTTGAAAGCTTTTTATAAAACTGTTAATTTAAGTATGTTTAACATTTATATCAATTTTTAACATTTTTAGATATTTTTAGATTTTCAAAATTTTAAAATCAGTGATATTTTCATAATTCATAAACTACAAAAATGTCACTGATATTTAAAATTTTTAAAAATATATTTACAAATATTCAAAAATAATAAAAATTGATATACATATTAAATACATTTAAATTAATAATTTTATAAAAAACTTTTGAAAAAAATATTAAAAATAAAATTTTGCATCCGCGTGGACAGTATCACAGCCCATTTAAAGTTTACAATTTTGAATAGGTCCGAGGAGTCGTTCCCATTAGCATTGAGTCCACTCCTGTCCTTTTCTCCTTTAAAATTGGTGTTGTCAGCTACCGAAATTTCCACGAAAACTCTCATGGAAGGTAGGTGAGGTACTACTCGTGATTTTCCTTTCGGTTTTTAACTTTTTAGTCAAGAATTACTGAAGAGGCTGGGATTGTTCTATGGAGAAACCTGCAGCACAGCACGCATTATTTTGGTGTTCTGCATCCCAGACAGCCAATAAAATAATATATTTATTTATTTATTTTGACGGATATAGGTGGGCAGAGAAATGCATGGAAGTGCCCGTTCAACCCTTTTTTTATTTTAAAATGACCCTGTTAAAATCTAAACTATTTAATTGTTGAGTATCAATCACTTATTTTTATCAAGATACCTAAAATATTCTATTGAAAATTATATTTTACAGAAATTTAGCAACTTTTGAAAGTGAATAGACAACTATTATGCTGCATTTTGGAAAGTGAAAATATATTTTCATGTGATTACTCTACTTTCTAATCAATTCTTTACCTATTTTCTAACAATTGTTATATTTATTTCAACTTTATTCTTTTTACTTCTAATTATTATTCCATCTATTTAAACAATTTTCCACCTCATTTTTCCCACTGCCCAAACGCTTCATAAGTTTTTTTGTCAAAAATATATATTAGGATAAATCTTAAATACAATCACAAGTTCTACACTTAATTTCAACTATACTCATGAATTTTTTATATTTTCACGTGAAATGAAGAAATTACCTGTAGTTCTCATCGTAATATAAAATTCATACCTTAATTTCCATTCATCCTCTAATTTCTTGTTTTTAAGATAATTTGTATCTTCAAGCTTTGATTTCTATTTCAATAGAAATTAGGGCTTAAATTAATTCATAGAGCAATCAGGGCATGAGCAATTCTGTTATTTTAAACACGTGCCAACAGCTCATTTAACAAGTTATTAACAATATGGTTAAACATGATAAAAAATAACATGAGTATAAATGACAATTTGGGCCAAATAGGTGAGTATGAGATGAATTATCAAAAGTATGTGGATATATTTAAAATTAGATGCAAGACTTATCGTATATTTGAGATTTTTCCTAATTTAAGAATTTTCAATATATATGATTTTTGGAATTATAAATAAATTTATAGATAAACACGATAAATTGTTTAGATTTGAAAAAGTGTTTTGATTTTATCCGATGGCTCATAAAATAATCAAACGCTTTTCAAGCGAACAGAAAATATGTATTTTATTTTAAAAAAATTTATCCAATCCCAAATCCCACATAAATCTTATGCCTTGTGAAATTCCATAACGTGGAAGATCTAGATGAGACATGCATATGTATAAAAGATTTTTTGAAATAAATATATATTCTTTGGTCACCTGCAAATTACTTGAAGACTGTATAAGATGACTGACCTCCGTAAAAACATTTTAAAATAAAAAGATTTCATTAACACTTACTTGCAGTAGAACTGTATTACATCTTTTACGTTGCGTGCATTAGCATTAGTGGCGGACAAACGAGACCTGATCTTCTACGACCGGTCGGAAATCCGGTCGGAAATCCGGTGATTTCTGACCGGTCAAAAAATATTTTTTTTTATATTTTTTTTGAAAAATAATTTTATAAACATGTTAATCTAGTTATATTTAATCTATAAACCAAATTTTACCATTTTTGGATATGTATATATATTTATTTTGAATTTTTAAATACAGGGGTATTTAAGTCATTTTATTTAAAAATTCAAAATAAATATATATACATATCCAAAAATGGTAAAATTTGGTTTATAGATTAAATATAACTAGATTAACATGTTTATAAAATTATTTTTCAAAAAAAATATAAAAAATATATTTTTTTTGACCGGTCGGAAATCACCGGATTTTCGACCGGTCGTAAATGATCAGTCGTCCGGACAAACTACGAAAAGCAATAGGTGCATAGGAACGTAGTTTTGTTTTTACAGTGTGTTTGAAGATTTTACACATAGATACGGAGCAAGGCCGGGTGCCAACTAACCTGTTGACACTAAATTGCCTTCATTATATCTAGATGCATTGAAACATAAATTAAAAGGGGTGTTTGCTCAGGAGTCTGGTTGTATGCTCTTGGGAGCACTGTGCTGCTCTCAATACTCTCAGGTGCATATACTCATTTTTTTTATTTTTAAAATTTTTTTTTTATAAAAGTATTAATCTAAGTGTATTTAACATATGAATCAATTTTTATCATTTTTGAAGTATTTTAGATATTTATTTTTTATTTTTGAAAATCAGTAGATTAAGAGCTCGATGCTCCCGAGAGCATACGACCACGTTCCGTTTACTTACACTTGAAACATTTTAAATTTAAACTTTTCAATATCAAACTTTTCACACACTGCAGTTATTTTATTTTTATTATTTTTACTTTTTTTATATTTATCTTACTTTTCAATCATTTTTACATAATTTTTCATATTTCAAAAATATTTATTTTAACTTTAGGGACATTTGTTAATTTGCATGTTGTGAGGATTGTGAGATGAGGCAAAGAGTAGAAAATATAATATTTTAAAATTATATGATTAGTAAGAAATGATAAAAGTAAAGTTAGAATAAATTGGTTTCTTAGGAGAAAGTTGGTAAGAAAAAAGACTGAAAAAATGAAATATAAATGAAAAAATATGATTATTAATTAGAAGAATTATTGGCTTGGGTAAATGTGTCCTCACGTTTTCCCATCCTACCCCATGTGGGGAATTATAAAACGTACAACTTATTCTCTTTACTCCTTATGGTATTCATATCATATTACATTATTTTTTTTTATTTCAAAAGCTTTAACGTAAAAAAATTTTCATTAAAAAATTTATGACTTCTCAAATAAGTCCTAGGTGTAAATGCATTTCTTTATTTTAAGCCTCAAACTGTTTTTTTTTTTTTTTTAATGGGGCGGATCGTGCAGGTTTGGTAAATCCGGCCGTGGTTGTACCCTACTGGAAATGTTAGTTGGAGGACCTGTTACACTTACGCCTCTGGTTGAGTGGTTTGACCGTTTACTGGCCAGTTGAAATGAGAACCGGTTGGCATTCAGGTTGGAAAATTGATTCCCTATTCACAACATTTTGAAATTTGAATACGAATTAAATTCGACGAATTTTCGTTTGTGATGTATAAACTGGATAATACTCGCACACCTCGTTTTACATTCGAACCCAAAGATCATACGTATTATCAATCCAAAAAAAAAAAAAGAATCATAGGTATTAAATTGAAACGATTCCACTCCATCGACTGGTTCTGCGCAGAGTTGCACGTGACTTTGACGGTTCTGAGACAATGGAGTGGTAAAATCTCAAAAGTTTTACAAGGATAGTGAATTTTTTCCAAGAACATTTTTGCGCATGACTTACGGACCATTCATAACACTAACTCCATCCAAATGGAACCCGAAACTATGTGATTTTTGGATAATATCAATATCCTTGTAAAAAATTTTAAATTTTTTTATAAATTAAATAGAAATTCTTAAATACATCCACGAATTTTGATCATAAGTCTTTACATACCAAAAATTTTTAATAATTTTTTAGTACACACCAATTTCCTCAAAATTTCTCTCGTACCAATGCCCACAGGGTACATTAGGAGATGTAATTTTATACTCCCGGGTGCATACATTTTTTTTTTTGAAATTTTTTTCATAAAATTGTTAGACCAAGTGTATTTAACTTATGTATCAAAATTTACCATTTTCGAGTATTTTAGATATTTATTTTTTATTTTTGAAAATCAGTGGCATTTTAATAATTTGAAATTACCTAAAATGCTACTGATTTTTAAAAATAAAAATAAATATAAAAAATACTCCAAAAATGGTAAAAATTTACACACATATTAAATATACTTGGGCTAACAAGTTTATGAAAATTTTTTCAAAAAAAATAAAAAAATAGGTATATGCTCCCGGGAGCATAAGATTATATCCTGTACATTAGCAATAGACATTAATACATATATGAAGTAACTAATGTAGCTCTGCTAATTTAGGGTTGTGGAAATATCTGTTGTCAAAATCATCACCAGCATCACTTCCATAATATATATATATATATAACTTTCTTCACTTCTACTTTTGGTGTTGATTTTTCAAAAGCTTTGTAACAAAATAGAATTCATGCTACCATTTTTTCTTATTTGTTAGGGTAAATTAGTCATTTCCTGTGTGTGCTAATGAGAAAATTTGTAAGTGTAGGCTGAAGAAATGATTGAAAATTCAATAGTTATATATATATATATAATGGATTATGGTAAAAACTAACAGGTACATTTTGAAAATTTTCTAAATTAAACTAATGTGAACTAATTTTTCATTTTTTTTTTCCTGGTGGGTAGTGTTGCTTTCATTTGCCATAAATCTGAAGTAATGAACAGGCGTGGATGGCCATTGACTACGTAGTCAAGCTGGATCGGCATCTCCTTTAAAACATCCTCTCCTTTTGTCTAGAGCCGCACGTCTCCGAAGCATGAGGTGCTCAGAAAACCCTTGTTTGTTTTCCTTCTTTTCGACTCTGCTGATATTCCTTCCGTTCCATTTTCCCACTTTCGCTGCTGCAGATCCTCTCTGGACCTACTGTTCGAAAATACCTTCTAATGGCAGCACGGTCGCCGCCAACCGCGGCCTCGTTTTCGCTTCTCTACCCTCCAATGCGTCGGCCACCACCACCCGCTTCGCCAACGTAACAATTGGTGAGGCGCCAAACAGAGTGTACGGATTAGCTCAATGCAGAGGCGATACCAAGAGCGATGTTTGCCTCACCTGCCTCAAAACTGCCGGAGAAGAGCTCCCCGCCGTTTGCCCCAACCGGACCGGTGCTATTTGGTACGACAACTGTTTCATGCGCTATTCCAACACGCCCATCTTGTCGACGTCTGATAATTCGCCAGTTTTTTTTATGTGGAATACCCAAAATGTAACTGAACCAAATTGGTTCAGCGGGATTTTGGCTACGATGATGAGAGGACTTATTCCCAAGGCCGCCAATGCGCCATCTCGTGCGCCGCTCTATGCGACGAACCAGACCAATTTTACTAGCTTCGAGACTCTTTATGGGCTTGCGCAGTGCAACAGAAATCTATTAGGTCCTGATTGTAGTGGATGTTTGACCGACGCAATTGCTTTTATTCCGGCGTGCTGCGAGCGAAGACGAGGTGGGAGAGTTATTGGGGTGAACTGTAATATCAGGTTTGAGTTGTACCATTTCTTCGAAGATTCGGCTCATCCACCGCCACCGCCATCTCTTCCTCCTCCTCCACCCGATCTGCTCTCAAGCACGAACACCACAAGTAATTCGCTTACTTCCTCCTATACTGTTAATATGGTTGTGGCAGTCATGCATGGAATTGATAATTTATTTTTTTTGTTCATGGAATTGATAATTAAGTAACGATAGTATTATAAATTTTTATTTTCTTTTGCTACTTGCAATAGAAATTTCAAAATATCCTCCATTTTTATTATGATGCATTTCATAAATAAATTATTTTCATTTTTCTTTAAAATTAATTTACTGCAACTAGTTTGATCCTTGACACCGAAATTTGTTGCGAAATGATGGGGCCCATCATATGCCACTGGTAGCAGTTCCCCGGCTGCGTTTGGCAGCAAATCATATATATTTTTAATATTTATAAACTTGTATTTTTAGGTTATTTAATCCATAAATGAAATTTTACTACTTTTGAGATAGGTATATATTTTTTTAATTTCAAATGCGGAGGGATTTTAATCTTTTTTAAAATATTGAAATGGCTAAAATACTCTTGTTTTCTAAAAATCCAAAAACATATTTATGTATATTCAAAAATGTTAAAATTTAATTTATAGATTAAATAAACTTAAATATGATCAAGATGATTGCTTGTGAAGCGTTACTGATGCTCAACAATAATTTGCAACAATTTCCACAAAAAAATTGTTATCGATCTTGTTTTTTAAGATAATTTTCGTTAGAGTGATTTAAGATAAAAATTTTAAATCAATTAATTTTTTGAATTTGATTTGTGATATTCCAACACAATGGTCACAAGTCTAGATAGATATAATTATACGACCCAGACCGTGTTAAAGGTAAGCCACAAAATCCGGAAAATTGAAGTAATTAAGTTTAGTTTTGAAAAACGAAGTTTGCATGTGAGGTGCGTTTGTTTTTGCGAAATTTAAAAGCTTGAGGTACAGATATAAAAATACGATAAAAACTAAATGCAAATAGCTCTTATTTATAATAAGGGTAAGCCTTGTCATTATTAACTTATGACATGAAATGACTGAATTATACTTTTAATCCCACGAAATGACCAAATTATACTTTCAATCCCTTAAATAAATATTTTCAAGTAGTCCATGAAGTTTTAAAAAAATTTTAAACTGGAAGGACAGAATTTTCAAAACTCGATGTCGCCTACAACAAACATAAAATTTTCGTTTGACATTGACAGAGGAGGGAAAAAGGGGAAAAGCATATAGAAAAGTTTTTGGAAATTAAGAAAGTCCTACACGGGAAAACCTACACGATTTTTTTCTCCTTTCCCCATTGCTAAACAGATGAGGACCAAATTTCACAAGCTTCACGAACCTACACGGGAAAACCTCTTTATAATAAACATAATAATTAAGAATATTATGACAGTGAAGGAATTAATAAGATTATCTGAAAGGTGAACGTCTGTTTACCTGGTTAATTACCAAATGGACTGACCTAAACACACACTTTCGATCTCCATAGGCATGGATAGATCAACCGTATGTACTGCAGTAATGTATATAGTAAATAAACAAGCCCAATATTCAATAATATTCATGCCTGTGGCGACATCGTGATCACACATTCACTTCAAGTGTGACATTGTGCGTATATCTTGTGGCCGGAAATTAACTCTGAGGCATTTCTTTGCTTGTTTGGCAGGAAGAGAAGGAAGCTCATCTCGAACGAGCACCACCATCATTGCTATTGCTGTTCCTGTAGCTATTGTAGCTGTGCTCTGCTCAACTCTCGCTGCTTGTTTCCTCCTGAGACGAAGAAGAAAGACTCGATTAATCGGTTATCAACCACCAGGTAAATTCATATCACCGCGGTTCATGGATGCCATAAAAGTAAATTTCTACCGTAAATTAAGAATTTCGCATGCACTTGGAAAACAACAAAATGTGATTGCAGCTCTCCTGGTTTGTGTAGGTGATGGGCTTGAAAGAGACGAATCAATGCAATTTGATTTGGAAACAATAACAGCTGCAACCGACAACTTCTCTGAAGAAAACAAACTTGGGGAAGGAGGATTTGGTGCTGTTTACAAAGTAACAGAACAGTCCAGTTATTTTACATACAAAATCGCTAGGGCCAATATTCTAAATGCTACAGATAATAAGTTTTTCTGATCCTGCCGGGCGCTAGCTCTAAGCCAGGTCTACCAGGATAATTTGACATGTTACTAGCCGATCAAGGCAAGGTGTTCAGAGTTCACACTCTTCTGTGTAGATCAAGGCCGGAATCCTCGTTTGCCCATAATATCTGCCTTCACTGATTGTAGCCTACAAAATCAATTTCAAACCAATGCACATGCGCTAGAAATTCAAATAACCTTGTTTCTGGATAATATTTTACTTAATTGGTGCAGGGAACGCTGTCAGATGGACAAGAAATAGCTGTCAAGAGGCTTGCCCGCAATTCAGGGCAAGGTGTCGAAGAGTTCAAGAATGAGGTCTCACTAATTGCAAAACTTCAACACAGGAATCTTGTTAGGCTTTTGGGCTGCTGCGTCGAGGGAGAAGAAAAGCTTCTTATCTACGAATATGTGCCCAACGCCAGCCTTGACAATTTTCTCTTTGGTTCGGACTCTTCTTCTCCCTTCCATCTGCCCTGATTATTGATTAAATTATCATGGCATCCTAGCTAATTACTGATATCCTGCTTAATTTGTGGGACAACTACAACTGTTTGCATATAGATCCAATAAAAAAAGCGAGTTTGGACTGGAGCAAGCGTTGCAAAATCATTGGAGGGATAGCTCGAGGGCTTCTTTATCTTCATGAAGATTCTCGACTGAGGATTATTCACCGCGATCTCAAAGCTAGCAATGTGTTGTTGGATGGAGAGATGAACCCAAAAATATCTGACTTCGGAATGGCAAGGATTGTTGGGGTGGACCAAACACAGGAGAACACCAATCATATTGCAGGGACATAGTAAGCACTTTAAGCTCAAACATCCATTCTGACTGCCCATGTTCTTAAATATATTTGAAATCAGTCGTTCAAATGATCAGTCCCTTTGGTTTTTTGTCTAGTTCGTGGTTACACAAGTTTTTAAAAGAGATCAGATCCATCCAAGTATCTTAACTTGCATTTGACTGGATCCATAAATTAAGCCGTGTCTGATTGGTATATCTTCTCCGAGAATGGTTCCTTACATATAAGATGTTGAACCTAGAAAGAAGTTAATTCAGGCCTGAGCTAAGCTAGAATTGCAACAGTTGAAATTTTGAGTGATCGAAGAACAGGTAAAAGTGGTGGGATGACTACTAAGCTTATAATTAAATCACGATTTTTTCATGTTTGTTTGTTAATTTGATGTTAAATTCCTCTCAATTAAGCAAAATTAAATATATATCCTGAACTAATACATATATATATATATATATATATATATATCACTGCATCTGGTGATTATTTGTTAACTGCATTCAGCGGATACATGGCTCCTGAGTATGTCATGCATGGACAATTCTCCGTCAAGTCAGATGTGTTTCGGCGTGTTACTCTTGGAGATTGTGACCGGCGAGAAGAACAGCAGGTTCTCTAGGTCCGAAGATTGTGGGGACCTGCTTAGCTATGTAAGTGAGGTCTCTTTATTAGCTTTAATGTACATTGAGTAGCCAAAACTTGATTAACGAACTGCAACCGATGCACGCACGCACGCACGCAGCTGATATGAGTTGATGAATGGATGTTTAATTAATTTGCAGGCTTGGAACCGTTGGAAAGACGGCAAATTTTTGGAAGTGGTTGATCCAGCCATACGTGACTCTTGTTCGGCACAGGAAGTGCTGAGATGGATTCACATAGCGTTGCTATGTGTTCAGGAAGGGACAGGCGAGCGGCCGACCATGTCTACGGTTGTGCTGATGCTCAACAGCTACTCTGTCACTCTGCCATCGCCTTCAGAGCCAGCATTCTTCATACCCAGTAGAATGGGTGATCACGATCTTGGGGCAGTTTCGACGATGAGAAGCGAGTCGGACCAGTCGTCGCAAAACGCTCAGTTGAGCCAATCTCCATTCATGCCGTCCCCCTTTTCTGTCAATGATGTGTCCATTACTCAATTAGAACCCCGTTAGTGCATGCTTAGTACGCTCTAACCAGAAGTACGTACGTATAAACACTTGGAGAGTGTGTGTCAAAAAAACGTTGCTTAATGATGCCTATTTGAGGAAACATGTATTTATTTAAACCCATCAAGCCTAGCCATCCTCTTTTATCTCATTTATCATATTGTCCGTCCTCGTATAAGATTTGTACTGATATATTAGTTGCATTTCAATGAACAAGCGTGTTTATTCTTCCCCAGTGTTCATTTACAGGTCAACAAATTGTGAAACAGGTTTATCCATGGAAACAAACTTGCAGTTGCTGGCAAGGATTCTCCATTCCACGTACGCTGTAGTATTTAGGTGAGCTTCTGTCCCAAAGTGACTGGTTTGGAAACACAAGCCAATTGTCTAGGACCAGTCACCAGACGCTTGGGTTTTGGTCTAATTCTAATAACATGTTCAAATGGGCCGACTCTATGCAAAATGACCGGCCAGAGATTAGAAAGCCTGTTTTATTCCCTGCCAAGCTACTTATAATGTGGGACTTTTCTTCTCATAATCACGCTAACACGGTATTACTCCTTACATAAGAAATTTTCTAAATTCAAAATACTGCAAAATAAACCCTCTTATTAACATATGTGAAGAGATTTTTACATATTAAATGGAACGTGATCCAATGTGGTCGTCTGCGTATCTGGCAACAGACGGGCCGACAAAAATTCGTTTTTATTTTTTATTTTCATAGATGTGTTGGGTTCGCCTAGATAGGTTAACACATGAAATTTTATTTTTTATTTTTACATTTTTTGGATTTTAAAATAAAAAACTCACATTTTTTATATGTATATTACGGTCATCTTAATTTGTAATACAATCAGGCATTAAGACATTCTTGTAATTTTCTAACAATTTTCTTAAGATATTCTAATAAATAAATAACAATATCTCTATTTTTCTCCCATAAAATACCAGGAGAAACTGCAGTTACCATTACAGAAACCACAGGTGTGTTTGACAATTTACAAAAGTTGTCAAGTTAAAACTTTTCACTTTCCATAACTATCTTTTTTTTAATTATTTTTTACACATCTTTCTATAAAACAACCCTACTTTTCAATCATTTCTGCACAACTACCAATACAACTAACCTATTTATTTTAAATTTATTCTTTTTACTCCTCATCATTACCCTTACAATATCACATCATTTGACAACTTTTATTCTTCAAAAGTTTTCATCAAAAGTTTTATTCATTACCAAACACACCCCACAACTGCTTGTTTTTGTGGCAGCCGCGGTTACCTTTGCGCCTTGTGCGCTGTGACAAAAGCTCGAAATTTTAATGTGCCAAGTGGGGCATGAAAATTTTTTCATACACTAGTGAAGTATCAAATTTGCACAAAAAAATTTTATATTCAAATTTTAAAGACTATATAAAAATAAAAAAAATTTTGATATGTGAATTTATCTAGATGGTGCTCTGCATATCTATGGAAAAATTTTAAAAATTAAAATTTTTTTGGATAGCTTGTATATCGCATTATATAGGGGCCATTGCACGGTCTCCTGTCCCATGTTAAAATAGGGCGAATGCGGTTTGAAATGTATTCTTAGAAGATTAAAAAAAAACCAAATTTACTCCATTTTATATTTGAAATTGTCTTACAGCAAGGCACAATACAATATAAATCGGTACGTAATCCACGAAGCATGAAACTTCCCTTTTTTCGATTTGCATTAAGCACTTTTGCTATACTGCAATTTGTAATTGTTGACAAAATAAGCTTATTATGTAAAATCAAGCAAGTTTGTGTGATTATGTAATTTGTATAAAGATTTGTAACTTATTATAAATAGTGGAACCCGGTAACCCTAAAGTATGACTAAATAGGGTTTACCATTGTGGAGTAGGTGTTTTCCGAACCACGTAAATCTCCTTGTTCTGTGTGTGTGTGAATGTTATTCTCAACATGGTATAAAGCTTCAAGGGTTAAGATCTGCGTGGGGCTTGAATCAAGGGTTGAGATCTGCCTCTGTTTACCTTTGTCTTCCAGTGCGTCTTCTCCAGCATCCGCCCAGCACCAGCCGCATCCAGTGCCGTTGCCGTCTTCTACAGTAGTGGTTTCCAGCGGCAGAAAACACAACCCGTTGAAAGAGCGGCCCATCCTTGCTCATAATCTTCTTACCTCCCAACAGCGGCGAACATTGAAATCTCCTCTGATTTTTGTGGATTTCTACCAGTCTTCCCTTTCGGATTTCCCTCCTAGAGACGAACCCGTTGAAAGCTCTTCCAATTTTTGTCGATTTCTGCTAAATCGACTCCAGAGCTTTGCAACAACGATGGTAACTGAGCTGTCACCCATCACAGCCATTTGATAGAGCCGTCGGATACCGGAACAGACAATCGGTAACAACAAGTCTGGCAACCCGTCAGCGGCAGCACCAACTAGCCAGAGACGAACAAAGGCAGTCGTAATCGTGCACGAACTCGGCCTCCTTGCTCTGGGCAAGTACGCTGGCATACATGCAGTCGGAGAAGAGGAGATTCTGAACCAGGTGCACGTGCTCTCTCGTTCGTCAGGCTGCCTGTGCTCTCCACCCATCAGATCCACCGGCAGCTCAAATTTCGCTTATCCTCATCAGCTAGGTATTTCTGGTCTTACATGGCTACTTCTTTGGGCAATAATGATACCAACATAAAGTTAACCACCACATTGTTAAATGAAAAAAATTATCTGTCATGGGCAAGAGCGGTTACAGTGGATCTTAGTGGAAAATCCAAACTTGGGTATAATAATAGTAAAATTCCAACTCCAAAGCCCGAAGACTCTAATTTTGAAGAATGGTTGACTATGGATAACTTAGTTATGACATGATTATTTAATTCAATAGAACCACAAATATATGAGATTTTTGCTTATTCAGAAAATGCAAAAAATTTATGGAATTCTCTCAAAGAGGTGTATGGTCAAGAGAACAATGCATCCAGAATTTTTGAATTGCAACAAGAAATTGCTCGGGCAGAACAAAATTCAGATCAATCTTTTGTTGACTATTTGGGTTTTTTGAAAAAGCGATGGGATGAACTGAGACAATATCGTCCTCCAGTTGACACTATAGATAATTTTTTAAACAGAGAAGAGCAAGACAGAACTTTTCAGTTACTGGCTGGCCTAAAACCAGACTATGAAGATCTTAAGAGACAAATATTAATGAGCCCATCACTTCCTTCCTTCTCTAATGTTTGTGTCATTATCCAAAGAGAAGAAACAAGAAGACGGATAATGAAATCAGACAATAAAATAGGAACTAAAAGTCATGCTCTTGCTATTAAATCTAACCTGAAAGGAACAAACTCATTTCGAGAAAGAGGACGAGGCAGAGGAAATCGCCCATGTTGTGATCATTGTAACAAAGCTGGACATTGTAAAGATCGTTGTTGGGTCTTATATCCCTATTTAAGAGCCTCTAAAGAAAAGGAGTCTGATAACCAAATAGCAGCTCAAGTCAGTGCTAGTGTTCCTCCTTCTCAATCTGCAATAGAGAGTCTAGCAAAACAACTTCAACTTCTTATTCAGCAGAATACTACAAACTCCCACGGCTCTTCCACATCATTTGCTCAGTCTTCTGGTATGACTTTATTTCTTTCTTCTCATGAAAATAGTTGGGTGATAGATTCTGGTGCTACTGATCATATGAGTGGCAATATTAATTGTTTATCTAAAGTCCACTCTAAAGTAGCAATGCCTCCAATTACAGTTGCCAATGGACAAATAGTTCCTATTCAAGGAGTTGGACAAACTCAATTACTCTCCAGCACATCTGAGATTTTATATGTTCCATCGTTAACCTCTAATTTATTATCTGTCAGCAAGATTACTAATGACTTGAATTGCAATGTGGTTTTTTCTCCCAATTCGGTGATTTTTCAGGACAGGGCCACGGGGATGAAGATTGGTGAAGGAAAAATCAATCAGGGTCTCTATGTCTTAGAGAAGTCGCAAAGGGCATTTATTGGGAAGAAAGACACAGATTTTTCATTACTATGACATCGAAGATTGGGACACCCTTCTAATCAAATACTGCACAATTTTGATTCTTCTATTTCAGTTGATGACTGTGAAGCTTGTCATTTTTTCTAAATAGCATAGACTATCATTTCCAAAACATTCTAGTTTCTCAAATAAACCTTTTGACTTAGTTCATTCAGATGTTTGGGAACCTGCTCCAATAGACTCTTGTGAGGGTTACAAATACTTTGTTACATTCATTGATGACATGTCTCGTTCCACTTGGATCTATTTGTTGAAAGCCAAATCTGATGTCTTGCAGGTTTTTCAAAACTTCCATAATATGATTGTTACAAAATTTGGTATTGCATTAAAAGTACTACGAACCGACAATGGTACTGAATATGTCAATCATTCATTCTCATCTTATCTTACCTCTCATGGCATTATTCATCAAACTTCCTGTGTAGAGACTCCCCAACAGAATGGGATTGCTGAAAGAAAAAATAGACATATCCTAGAAACAACTAGAGCCTTGCTATTTCATATGCATGTTCCAAAACAATACTGGTTTGATGTTGTTCTCACCAGTTGTTATCTTATCAATCGCTTACCAAGTCGCTTATTGAAATTCCAAACTCCTCTAGAAATTTTACGAGGAAGAAAACCTGATATTTGTCATCTCTGTGTCTTTGGTTGTCTCTGTTATGTGCATGCTCAAAATCATAGTAAACTTGGTTCCCGTGCCCACCGATGTATATTTCTTGGTTATTCCTCTACTCAAAAAGGATAAAAATGTTATGCTCCTGATCTGCATAGGCAGTTTATCTCCAAAGATGTTTCCTTTGTTAAGAATCAACCTTTCTTTTCAACCCAGGTTCAAAGTCAGGGAGAGTATATTCACAATGACTTTGTATCTAAGCTATTACCGTTATCCTCGGCTGCTAATGAAGAGTCAGCTATGAGAGACGACGAAACTTCTCCTCCTCTTGAAGACCCCGTGGCCCTTCCTAAAGACCACGTGGCCCTTCATGAAGATCTTGTGGCTCCTTCTTGTAGATCTTCACGAATTCCAAAACCTCCTTTTAGACTACGAGATTTTTATACCTACCATGCAACAGCTTTTCCTATTCAGGATTATATATGCTATGATAATATCTCCATTAGAAATTCTGATTTTTAAACTAGCATTGATTCTCATAATGAGCCGACAAGTTTTCATGAAGCCATTAGTCCGCCACAGTGGAAAATTGCTATGGAAGACGAACTCAAAGCTCTTGATAAAAATCAAACATGGGAAATTGTCCAATTACCAAAAGGAAAAAGACCAGTATGGTGCAAATGGATATATAGAATTAAGTACAGCGAAGATGAATCTATAGAAAGATATAAAGTCAGACTTGTTGTTAAAGGATTTACTCAAACATATGGTGTTGACTATAAAGATACATTTGCACCTGTTATTAAGATGAACACAGTTAGAATTTTAATGTCTGTAGCTGTAAATTTTGGATGGTCATTATTCCAGATGGATGTCAAAAATGCTTTTTTGCAGGGGGATCTAGAAGAAGAAGTATATATGAAACTTCTGCCTGGACACAAGTTAGAAGAACGAAAGCATTTGGTATGTAAACTGAATAAAGCGATCTATGGTTTAAAACAGTCTCCCAGAGCATGGTACAGTAAACTCAGTACTGCACTTATTAAGTTTGGTTTTGTTAAATGTATCTCAGATTCTTCAATGTTTGTCAAAAGGAATAATCTCAAAATGGTGGTTGTCTTGATTTATGTTGATGACATAATCATCACTGGAAATGACAATGTTGGAATTTCAGATCTAAAAAAGTATTTCAGCAAAACATTTGACATGAAGGATCTAGGTAAGCTGAAATATTTTTTAGGAATTGAAATTGCTTACTCTAAGAAGGAATTATTCTTGTGTCAAAAAAAATACACTCTAGACCTGTTGAAGGAAACTAGAAAACTGGGGGTAAAACCAGTTGATACTCCGATGGATAATATAGCCAAATTTATTAAAACAAGTGAGCCACTAGAGAATCCTGGGAGGTTTCAGAGACTTGTGGGAAAATTGATATATCTTACTGTTACAAGACCAGATATTTCTTATGCAGTGAGCTTTATTATTCAGTTTATGCACTCTCCTACTATTGAGCATATGAAAATGGCAGATCGCATTCTCAGATATTTAAAATCTTATCCAGGTAAAGGAATATGGATGAAACCATATGGTCATACTAATATTTCTCTTCATATGGAAATTCTTGGATATACAGATGCAGATTGGGCAGGAAATCCAGAAGATAGAAAATCAACAACAGGATATTGCACTTTTGTTGGTGGAAATCTTGTAACATGGAAAAGTAAAAAATAAAATGTTGTGGCAAGATCAAGTGCTGAATCAGAATATAGGGCTATGGCCTCTACCGCAAGTGAATGATTTGGTTGAAATCTGTTTTACAGGAACTAGGCTTTCACACTCAAAAGCCAATGAAATTGTTTTGTGATAATCAAGCAACCATACACATAGCTTCAAATCCAGTTTTTCATGAAAGAACCAAATATATTGAAGTCGATTGTCATTATGTTTGAGACAAGGTTCAAGCAAAAATTGTTGAAACTCCATATATTAGAAGTCATGATCAACTTGCAGACATATTTACAAAAGCATTGCCAAGAAGACATTTCGAGAAAATACTGGAGAAAATGAATTTCACAAATATTTATTCACCAACTTGAGGGGGAGTGTTGACAAAATAAGCTTATTATGTAAAATCAAGCAAGTTGGTGTGATTATGTAATTTGTATAAAGATTTGTAACTCATTATAAATAGTGGAACCCGGTAACCCTAAAGTATAATTGAATAGGGTTTACCATCGTGGAGTAGGTATTTTCCGAACCACGTAAATCTACTTGTTCTGTGTGTGTGTGTGAATGTTATTCTCAACATTTCTATCTTTTGTTATAAGGGATGGAGGCTGGTGACTTGGTTTCGTTTTTTGAAGCCCGCACCTCTTTTTTTCTTTTTTTTTTAAGGGGAAGCCCGCACCTCTTAGTCACGCATGTCAATTACTTGATAATCCAAGTATCATGGAATATTTATAAATGTAAATGACCCCCTTTGCAAATATTCAAAAGGTCGTAAGGTGGTTTTTGTGGTCTTGCTACGATGGGATAAGAGGTCGAACCAGTTAAGTTTATAGTTGGGAGTTCAACAAATGCAACCAAAGTAATTGAGTTAATATGTTCTTTAATAAAAAGGTAAAAAATAATTTTGAATATAAATTTAAAATAAAACATGTATCTTAAATTAAATAAATAGATCTTGCACCAAAATTTATGTATATTATGCTATTTTATTGACATAATCAAACCGCTGAATATAATTTAATGAAACCAAGCTAGACGTGACCAACTAGTTATTCATTGGTCTATCGGATCAACCGACCGGCCAAGTAAACCCCTTCTCAAGAGTAGTTTGACTGGGTAAACCGTGCGGACAGCCCCTGGGATCAGGTCGTGCTTTTTTCTTTTTTTTTGATAGTTTTTTTTTTTTTTAAGAATAACATTTTTGTGTGCATCACTGAGATAGTATCGTATAAATTGTTTTTTACAAAAATTCTGGACATATGCATGAGAAATTTTCATTTTTTATTTTGAAAAGTAAGAAAAATCTAACCTAGATACGTCCGAAAATGTTTAAAATTTATATGAAACTATCTAATTAAGACTCACAAAAAGTTCATGAAAAAAACTTACAGAAAAGCATGAGTTGAACACAGCAGTTGACTGCATGGAGCACCCTATATGGTCAATTTGCAAGAAATCAAACCTGTTTGGATTTTGCTGCGATCATGTAAAGCGCATTGATTCCACGCGGTAGATCGCTGGAATTAGCCTTTTTTGTTGCCTCCACCAAGATAAGTATCCCCAAAATTTTAAGAATTTTTGGTGCATGAGATTTGCAAATTTTTTATTTTTAAAAAAAATTGAAAAAAAAATCTATTTAGATAACTTTAAAAAGTTCTGAAAAAAATTATGAAAATTCAACTAGACACGGCTTCCAAACGGATAAAAAAAAAATTTTAATATGCATGGGGGACTAATTCCAACAGAAATCAGTGTATTTGCTCCGTTAAACGCCATCCATCTCAGCAAGCTAATTCTCTATGCATAGTTGGCCTACCTGAGAGGTATGGATATAGGAGGACCATTTTCTATATTTCGTTCAGACAAAGTAACTATATCCATCGTTCCCTTAGATTTTTTTCCAAGAACATGTTTGTGCATGACTTACAACCATTCATAACACTAACTCTATCCAAATGGAACCCGAAACTATGTGATTTTTGGATAATATTAATATCCTTGTAAAATGTTTTAAATTTTTTTATAAATTAAATAAAAATTCTTAAATATATCCATGAATTTTGGATCATAACTCATTATATACCAATATTTTTTAATAATTTTTTCATACACATAAAATTCCTCAAAATTCCCCTCATACAGATGCCCACAAGGTACGTTAGCAATAGATATTAATACACAAATGAAATAACTACTGTAGCACTGCTAATTTAGGGCTGTGGAAGTGCCTATTTATCAAAATCATCACTATCATAACTTCCATGATTAAAAAGAAAAACATTAACTTTCTTCACTTCTACTTTTGCTGCTGATTCTTCAAAAGTTGTATACCAAGATATAATTCACGCTACCATTTTTTCTTATTTGTTAGGGTAAATTCGTCGTTTCCTATGCGTGCTAATAAGGAAATTTGTGAGTATGCCAGGGAAATAATTGAAAATACAATAGTTATGTATATATATATAGTGGATTATGGTAAAAACTAACAGGTATATTCGGAAATTTTTCTAAATTAAACTAACGTGAACTAATTTTTAATTTTTTTTTTATGGTAGTTAGTGTTGCTGCCATTTGCCATAAATCTGAAGTAATGAACAGGCGTGGATGGCCATTGACTACGTAGTCAAGCTGGATCGGCATCTCCTTTAAGGCATCCTCTCCTTTTGTCTAGAGCTGCACGTCTCCGAAGCATGAGGTGCTCAGAAAACCCTCGTTTGTTTTCCTTCTTTTCGACTCTGCTGATATTCCTTCCTTTCCATTTTCCCACTTCCGCTGCTGCAGATCCTCTCTGGACCGACTGTTCGAAAGTACCTTCTAATGGCAGCACGGTCGCCGCCAACCGCCTCCTCGTTTTCGCTTCTCTACCCTCCAATGCGTCGGCCACCACCACCCGCTTCGCCAACGTAACAATCGGTGAGGCGCCAAACAGAGTGTACGGATTGGCTCAATGCAGAGGCGATACCAAGACCGATGTTTGCCTCACCTGCCTCAAAACTGCCGGAGAAGAGCTCCCCCCCGTTTGCCCCAACCAGACCGGTGCTATTTGGTACGGCAACTGTTTCATGCGCTATTCCAACACGCCGATCTTGTCGACATCTGATAATTCACCACTTTTCATCTGATAAGTAACCTTCAACAAGAATAGCTGAGGGAATTAAACGTCGTTTTTCCTCGTCATAATTGCCGAACAGACTAAATAAAAACTGTTAAATATACAAATATAAACTCCATGGATTGATCAAAGGCTGCTGCCCGTATTTAATTGAGACGTGCTTCAACCTCCAAAGCATGCATGTTTCCCAATTCTCAAGTCAGTAAGTAAATCAGTGAAAAAAATTTGAAAATGTGAGAAAATTATGTAACCTGATAATAGACAATAAGTGGATTTGGTCTGGTTTACAAGGTAATATTTATGCCAGCTTTAAAAGATTAACTTGCTTTACTGCTACAGGTCAGCTAGTCTTTACTCACGTCTTGAGGACTTCTTGTACGAAAATTTATTAGGGGGTTTTACCAGATGGACACGAAATAGCAATTAAAAGGTTGTCAAGAAGTTCGGGACAAGGTGTAGAGGAGTTCAAGAATGAGGTTACACTAATTGCAAAGCTTCAACACAGGAATCTCGTGAGGCTTCTTTATTGCTGCGTTGAAGGAGAGGAGAAACTGCTTATCTATGAATACATGCCCAACACCAGCCTTGATGTATTTCTATCTGGTAACATCACAGTCTTTATTTCTTTCTCGTCTTTCCTACCTTTTTTTTCATTATCAAGGGCTTTAAATTAAGGCTTTGTTATTAGTTTTCTATAGTAAGTAGTCCATGCAAACGCATTTACTTTTGTCATCTCGCCTGCCAGATCCAAAGAAGCGGGCTGAGCTAGACTGGAATAAACGTCTTGACATTGCTAGGGGAATTGGACGAGGCATCCTCTATCTCCATGAGGATTCTCGCCTTAAAATTATACACAGAGACTTAAAAGCTAGCAATGTTTTATTGGACCACGAGATGAATCCTAAGATATCAGATTTTGGTTTGGCAAGGATTTTTGGAGGAAATCAAACTGAAGCATCTCGTCTCCCCTGCGACAGAAGCGGCGAACGATAGATTTACAGTTTGATTATCACCATAAAGCAATGATTCTATCCCAATCTTTATAATTTCATTTACAACAAATTTTATAGATTCAGCATATTACATATCTTCCAACAATTTACACTTGAAATTGTCTACGACAATAATTACATTAGTTGGCAAAAACCGTGACTTTGAGTATTTCTATTTAGCTTCCTCATTAAGTGAAGTTGCAAGCCCCAATTTGTCTTTCTCCATAGGAAATGATCGTACTGACAAGCCCTGTGCCTTGCAAACGAAAAATATCATCTCACCACCTAGAAGAAGGATATCCACCTTCTGCAACAGAGGCTCTATGACAACAATCTTTGATGACACCTTTGACCCACCAACGATGATAGCAAATGGCCTCCTTGGATTTGAAACAGCCCCAACAACATAGTCCAGCTCCTGAAAGAGCAAAAAAGCATGTAAAAGTCTCCTTACCTTCTAAGATCTAAATAGATGAGATTCTCGTCGTCCGTTTCACCATCATCGATTAGTTGGCTGAAATGCTAGAAAACTGGTTCTGGCTCAGGTAGGTTAGCAACTTACATTTGTTTATGGCGCAAGTGATTGGCCTAAACAGCTTGTTGTCGCTCAAGTCCAGCTTCAACAACTGCTGCAGCTGCCTGACCTCTGTAGGAATAGGCTGAAGGAAGGAATTATCGTCAAGGAGCAGCTTCTGCATGCCGGAAAAGTTGCCGAGGGAGGGTGGGAGGGGCTCATAGAGGCGATTGTTCGACAAACTGATCTGGCCAAGGTTGGCCAAAATCAACGGCAGGTCTCGGAAATGGCCTGCCAAATAGTTGTCCTACAGCTCCACCTGCACAACGTTGGGCATCCCAGACAACCTGCTGGGAATGGAGCTGTTAAGGAAATTCTCCCCCATTCTAATTTGGTTCAACATTTTGCTCCGCCCTAGCGTTTCTGGAATGGTGTCGAAACGGTTATTTTCGAGGGCTATGAGCGTGTGGAGGTGGCTTCTGAAGCAGAGGTTAGGGAGCAATGTCCCCGTCAACTTGTTCGAAGACAGATTCAAGAGTTGCAACTTTCCATGCAATTATGATTCTCCACAGCTGCAACACCTCCAACTCTAGCAAATCCTAGATGAAAGCGAGAATCTCACCTCCATATTTCTAACATTGGTGCTAGGGGGTTTTCGTCCGGGTCCAAAAATGTTGATTTCTCCACAAACTCATCATTGTTAGGCCTAGAGGGAGTGATTTCGACCACATTGAAGCTTCCAATTTAAAGAAAATTTAATTATTTTGAGAGTAATTTTAGATCTAGCGGGAAGAACCCGTTTTGCGGGGAAAAACACATAAAGTGAGATTTTCTGGTTTATTTGCTTTTAGACTTCAGATCTGCATGTTATTTGTTAATATCATTATATTATTGTGCTAGATATATGATTATGTTATTTTTACATTATTTTTAAATTTTTTTAAAAATAAATAATTCCAAACATTAGAAAATATTAATTTTTCTTCATTTTCCCGTTTTGAGATAAAATTAAAATCTGCATTTTACCTCTGATTTCAGCCAAGATCTATGATTTTTTTTATTTTCTAATTATTTTTTACATTTTTAGAAATAATAATTCCGAAAATTAGAAAATGTGATTTTTTTTCTTGCAGATTCATCCTCCCATCTTGAGATAAAATTAAAATCTGCATTTAACCTATGTTTTCAGCCTAGATCTATGAATTTTTATATTTAAAATTATTTTTTACATTTTTAGAAGTAAATAATTCCAAAAAATAGAAAATATTAAATTCTTTCTTGCTGCTTCATTTTTCCATCTTGAGATAAAAATTAAATCTGCATTTTGAGTATAGATATATTTTTACTTTTCATAACCAAGAACCATATTTTCTTAAATATTGCTATTTCATCTTATATTTCATTAATAATTAATTTTCTTAAATTATCTATATATTACGTTTATGCGAAGATTAAATTAAAAGTTTTAAATGGGCAAATGGCAAGAAAATGATAGTACCAACATTGAATATAATTTTGGAGAAATAGTTGGAACAAGGGGACAACAAATTAGGTAGGTGCAAGTTTTGTAGAAGTATTTATTATTTTAATTTTCTCTTCATTTTTATTATTTAATTTCAACATGACATTATTATTTCTAGTTCTAATATTGCATATAAAAATTATATTACACATATTCCATAAACATGTACTTAGAAGAGAAAATGGACGGACACATCATTCTATACATAGTCAAAATGTAAACTAATTATATATTCTTTCATTTATCATTTATTTGAATTTATCGCATGTTTTTTCATATTTTTTGGGGTTAAAAAATTTCATCCGATGTCGATATGATACGCCCATATCATATTGTTTTTAGAGGGGGCGAATATGCGTTCGATACCGATATTCAGAATCTTAGAAGCTACACATGAATGTCTGGTAATGTAAAAATTGTAAGATTATAGGAAATAGAGAAAAATAGAAAATAAAATATTTTGATAGATTTGTGATTGATTAGGGGTGCAAGTCGGTTCGGGTACTCGAAATTGGGTAGGTTCGGTTCCTCGGGCGAAATACCCGTTCATTTTCGGGTAGGGGTCGGTTCCGGTTCTGGGTACCCGGAACCGACCCGGTTTTCATATATTATAAGATATATAATATATATCTTAAGTTACTTTTCCCCACCCGACCACGCACGAATACACGACCAGCTCTATCCCCATTCGCATTCGCCCAGTCCCCATTTCGGCATTTCCTTTCTCCTCTACGGCAGCGGCAGAGATCGTGGCAGCGGCGCCGGCGGAAATCATGGCAGCAGGCGGCAGAAGATCAGGCAGCGGCGCCGGCACAGCTCGCCTCCACGGCTCGGTGATTTCTCTCTCTCTCTCTCTAAAGCGGCTTTACCTGGACGGGAATTTCCTGAACGGGAGAGTTTCTGGTTGGCGGCTAGGAGATCCGTGCTAATGGCTAAGAAGGCTAGGTTGCTGAGGCAGGGGTCGAGGGCGACGGAGACCTAGCACGATGCCATGTACCACTCCTCAATCGCTTCTTGTCTGGCGTCGCCAGATCAGCTTTGACGTCGGATGGTGGAGATGAAGCAATCAGTCGTCTGTGGGCCTTGTAAATAGGCGTATTGTATATGTTGAAAAAGGTGTTTGATTCTGGGTTGGAGCTGTGCTTGTGTCTATCTATGATGGATGGAATAAAACTGTGTACTTGTTGTTGATGCAATCAATGTAGTAAGGCGATACGGTTAGAAAACAATTCCTGTGTTCTGTGAATCTGATTTGCAGTCGTGGACCATGGACAGGCTTGAAAGATTCATTTTCATGTTGGATGCCATATTGACTTTTCTGTCGACCATCTGAGCTTCATCTGCCCGAATGCTTATCGTTTCCATGGGATTCATTTCCTAGATTGTTGATTTCTCTCTTTTTTTTTCCATTGGCCTTTTTTTCTCATTGATTATATAGTGAATCTCGTTTTTATTTTTCTACTAAGGAGGGGCTTTTGTAAAGCTAAGGATTAGAACTCAAAGTACTGATTTGTAAATTAGATCAAGGTTTAAGCAACTGACAAATAACCTTCTCTATAGGAACCGATTTGGAACCGAACCGGAACCGACCCGCACTTGAAAAAATTAGGTAAGGTAAACTCCGGACCGACCCAGTCTAAAATAGGGTAGGGTAGACGTTTTTAAAAAATGGGTAATGGTAGGTTTTACCCCTACCCGGGGGTACCCGAACCGACTTGCACCCCAATGATTGATGGAAAATGATAAGAATATAGTTAGAATAAATAAGGTTACAGGAGACAATTGGTTGGAAAAAGAAATGAAGTGCAGGCGTAAAATTGAAAATAAAATAGCGAGAAAGTGGGAAGTCGTACGCACGTAGTCTGCCTTCCCACGAATTCCCCCAAGATGAAAGTTAGGAGAAATGTGATATTTTGTGATAATAGAAAATAAAATATTTTAAAAATTTTGTAATTAATATAAAATAATAAGGGTAAAATTATAATAAATAGATTTGTTGGAATGTAGTTGATAAAAAAAGATTAAAATATAGAAAAAAGTGAAAATTATGATAATTAGTTAATTAATGAGGTACCTTGAAACTGGTACATCCACCATTTCCGACAATGTATACTGCAACCTATTACCAAACGTCCCATATATTTTTACCCAATGGTAATGGAGTCCAGTCAGGTGTAGCCATTTCGGCTTGTTGACCACGACTTCAGGATTTGACAACCAACAGTGAAGCGTGGCAGGCTTTGTTTACGGGATTTTGATACAGTGCACCCAGGTGCACTTAGACTTAGTGCACTTAAGTACTCTAATCAAATTTTTTTATTGCTTTTTGAAATTTTTTTATACAACTGTTAATCTAAGTATATTTAAGTAAGTGAAATATGACAGGACTGACAGTGCTTGTTGAGGGAGAGGTGGATGGATTGATCAAATATCCACAAAAGACTGTTGTGCTGCGAACAATTGGCTGGCTGTTCATTTCTATAAGCCATGTTGATTTTCTTCGCGGAACTGTCTCAACAACTCGGTTTCGATGTGGTCGGGTGTAAATATCGAGGAAAAATTGATTAAAGAGTAAAGATATATATATATATAGAGACCCGATCCTGTGCAGTCGGACTGCACCGTAATTATGGTGCAGTCCGCTGTAAAATGGACCCCACACATATTAGATTGTAATGAAACTTTATACACTCATTTATCCATATATAAATCATACTTTAGACAGTTTAGATGTTGAAAAAACCACTTTAAACTTGATATTTACATTAAACTATTTTATTACGTTGATTTTGCACCATTTTAAGATGGGAACTGCACACATGTTGGATTTTGATGAAAATTAGTATGCTATTAAAGTGAACAATTCTAAATACAATGGGTGGGGTGGATTTTTCCATTTATGATCAGGTGGGGCCCACAGTACATGGACTGCACGATGCAGTCGCATGCACTGGAATAAATCCCATATATATATATATAAAAAGTTATTAGATAGTTGAAATTTTAAACCACTTATGCAAAAAATGTTTACAAATGAAAGAAAAATCATGTGAAACCTTGTAGTGTCACGAAAGCCTAATAATATAAGAGCCTATTTTCCCGTGGTAATAGATACCAATACGATGTGGGTGGGAACAAATTTCGGATGTTTGGCAATGGGCAGAAAATGCTAAGTTAAAATTTTTCATTATAAAATTTTTCACTTTTCACAATGATCATATTTTTTAATCATTTTTATATTTTCCTATACAACTACCATACTTTTCAATCATTTCTACACCACAATCCTATTTATTTTAACTTTGTACTTTTTACTCCTCATTATTACCCCTATCATATCACAGTTAACTTTAATATTTCATAATTTACATACGACCTTCCTTTTTTATGTATTGTTTGGTAATGTGTAAAATTGTGGAATTGTTGAAAAATGGTAGGAAATAAAAAAAATATTTTGAAAAATATGTACTTGATAGGAAATGATAAATGTATAATTGAAACAAATAGATTTATTATATATAATTAATAGGAAAAATGATCAAAAATATAAAGATAAAAATAAAAAAAATTGATTGCGGTGATTGGCCTTAGAAAATTAAATCCTATAGTTTTGCATGGTTTAGTCATGGTTTACCCCGTTTGCACGTTAGCAAACGTGCACTTCATCAACACTGACATGTGGCGATGTTGAAATTTCGTCGCGGAACTATCCCAGCAACTGCAAGTGGGTTTCCTTTCCAAACAAATCCTGATGACACCCGCGTGGTACGAGACATTGCCCCACAGTTGGGTAGTCGTGTGTTTGAAAGGCAGTAGCGGTACTTCGTATGATTTTTCAGCAAGCATGGAGAAAAGTGCGGTTTTTCGGCAGCAGCAAGAAGTGGTGGCGTTTATTCTTTCGCATTTTCTGTGGGAGCGTCTATAGGATAGGTAGGAAAAAATTAAGTATATTAGTAAGAGGTTTATAGAATTTTGTGAGAAAGAAATTATAAAAAAGTGTGTAAAATATTGTTAGTAAATTGTAAAAATGTTTCTAGTACTTTGAGTATAATATCAGTTGAGATAATATAATATATGAATAAAAAAAGCCTAATGATTTGAGGGGACTGATATCCGTATGTATTTTTTAAAATTTTGTTTACTTATTTATGAGCATCATTTAGATAGATTTATATAAAATTGTATAAAAAAATTTATGTTTATATATATGAAAGCATTTCTCATGTACAATTTTCTTTTAGAATGTACTGGGGAAGAAATAAAAATTTTAAATTAAAAATTTTTTATGTAAAAGTTTTTAAATGAAAAGAAAATAATATAATATAATAAGGGTAACAATAATGAGTAAATATAATAAAGTTAAAATAAATAGATTAATTATATTGACAGTTGTGTAAAAATAATTGAAAGTAGACTAATTATAGAAGATGTAAATAAATTATTTTAAAAAAACAATGATAGAGAGTAAAAAGTTTTTGCATTATTGAAACATACTCTTAATTTAAAAATTAAAATAACTTATCTAAACATATAAAAAAAACTTAAAATTCTAAGCGTGTTTCAAAAGAGGGAAAATGAAGAAAATTTTGGATATGCTAATCATTCTTTATCATTAGCATTCTAGAATGAAACTTAAACTATTAATTTATATACAACGCTTTTTATAATATTAATTACTGACTTTTAAAATAAAATTCATACATTAATTACAACATAATAAAAAATATTATATTCAAAAAATAAGATAATATAATATTTATGGAACTATTTTCAATTCAAAAATAAATTAATTCTTAAAAGCTTATATAAATAATTAGAATTTAATTTTACAATATTTAATTTTAACTAGAGTATAATTAATGGTTTAAATACTAAAAATAAATTAAATATAATATACTTTTTTAAAGTACTTCGCATATTGGATTGAGCTCATGTTCTATATAGTCATCTTTCCTTTTCACCTTATGCATTGTTGAGAGAATGAGGATCAAATCAAACTAGAATTGGTCATAAAATTTAAAATCATGCTTCACTGTGATATTAAAAATCAGTTCAATCATAATCTTTGTTAAACCTTATTTGATTTAAAAATCTAATCATGTCTAAATTGTAAAAATAACTTAAATCCACTAATAGATAAATTAAAACGTTACAGTTCATTATAAAATCATTTATCAATCTAGGAATCATGTTTTAAATAATTTAGATATTTAATAGTTTAAAAATTAAATATGAATAAAATTATACATCATTTTTAGGCAATACTTATGCATCTATATTTTTAATTGGACTTATGCATATATTTGTTTATTATTCTAGTCAGATAAATAATACTAAAATGTATGGGTGGGGTGAATATTAATTACCAAAAATATTTGAAAATAATATCTAGTGTCTGGTGAGAGCAACGTCTTGCCAAAGCTTTTGGTTTTTCTCTAAAAAATTATAAGAATTGTCTCAAATAGGCGAGTATGAAATGAATTATCAAAAGTTTGTGGATATATTTAAAATTAGATGCAAGATTTATCGTATATTTTGAGATTTTCCCTAATATAACAATTTTCAATATATATGATTTCTGGAACTGTAAATAAATTCATAGATAAACATGATAAATTGTTTAGATTTGAAAAAGTATTTTGATTTTATCCAATGGCTCATGAAATAATTAGACGATTTTCAAGAGAATAGAAAATATGTATTTTATTTAAAAATTTGTATGCAAACTCAAATCCCACATAAATCTCAAGCATTGTGAAATTCCATAACGTGGAAGATCTAGATGAGACATGCGTATGTATAAAAGATTTTTTAAAAATAAAATACGTACAAAAAGATTTTTTGAAATAAATAAATATATTCTTTGGTCACCTGTAAATTACTTGAAGACGGTATAAGATGACTGTCCTCAGTAAAAATATTTTAAAATAAAAAGATTTCATTAACACTTGAAGGGACTTGCGTGCATAAGCATTAGTGGCGGACAAAATAGGAAAGGCAATAGGTGCATAGGAGCATTGTTTTGTCAAGGCAATAGGTGCATGGGAACGTTTTTTACGCATGGACACGGAGCAAGGCCCGGTCCCAACTAACCTGTTGACACTAAATTGCTTTTAATTTATCTAGATGCATTGAAATATAAATTAGAAAGGGTGTTTGCTTACACTATGAAACATTTTAAATTTAAACTTTTCATTTTAAAATTTTTCACACTTTGCAGTTATTCTATTTTTAATTTTTTTTTACTTTTTTCTATATAATTATCTTACTTTTCAATCATTTTTACATAACTCTCCATACATCTAACTTATTTATTTTAATTCGGGGTTGTTTATTAATTTGCATGTTATGGGGATTGTGAGATGGAGTGAAGAATAGGAAATATAATATTTTGATAATTGTATGATTGATAAAAAATAATAAAGATATAGTTAGAATAAATTGGTACGTTAGAAAAAAGTTTGTAAGCAAAATAATTGAAAAATAAAGATATAAGTGAAAAATATAATTATTAATTAGAAGAATTATTAGCTTGGAAAACCGTGCCCTCACGTTTTTCCGTGCTACCGCACATGGGGGATTATAAAATGTACCACTTATTCTCTTTACTCTTCATGGTTATTTATATTATATTACATCTTTTTTTCTTATTTTAAAAACTTTTATGCAAAAAAAATTTTCATTAAAATTTTTATCACTTCTCAGATAGGCCCTAAGTGTAAATGCATTTCTTTATATTTAAACCTCAAATTGTTTTTTTTTTTTTTTTAATGGGGCGGATCGTGCAGGTTTGGGCAAATCCCGCCCTGGTTGTACCCTACTTGAAAGGTTAGTCGGAGGACCTGTTACACCTCTGGTTGAGTGGTTTGACCGGTTACTGGCTAGTTGAAATGAGAACCGGTTGGCATTCAGGATGGAAAGTCGATTCCGTATTCATTTTGAAATTTGAATACCAATTAAATTCGACGAATTTTCGTTTGTGATGTATAAAACATAAAGTGTAAACCAGATAATACTCGTACACCTCTTTTTACATTCGAACCCAAATATCAGACGTATTATCAATCCAAAAAAAAAAGAAAAAGAATCATAGGTATTAAATTGAAACAATTCCACTCCATCGACCGGTTCTGCGCAGCTGCACATGACTTTGACGGTTCTGAGATGACAATTGGTGGTCCACGCTGATTTTCCAGTCGATCGGATATATATTGTAACTTCTTCGAATATGAGTCCAGCAGTTGGTAAAATATCTTTAGTCATTGGCACCAAACGTTATGATTGCATGATAATTAAAACCAATTTTCTTAAATATAGTGAAAGTGACGAATAAGTTAATTAATTATCACTTTACATGAATTTTACTTTTCCTAGGGATATCGATCAATAAATATATCCGTGTCATTTCATCGCTCTGATATCGCTTGGTCTGAATCTACCGCAATTAGCAGACTTGGACACTAGGGATTATTGCAAACATGCTCAAGATCTGCCAAGTACGGATGCCTCTGTATCTCTTTTGATTTTGAGTTCTCTGTATCTCAATGTAATGAAAAGAATTACAACAATTGACCTTCCGCGATTTAGACCAGACTTTTTTTACGAGTCACCCTAATACAATTCCATCGTTACCTTAGAATTTTTTCCTACAACATGTTTGTGCATGACTTACAGACCATTCATAACACTAACTCTATCCAAATGGAATCCGAAACTATGTGTTTTTTGGATAATATCAATATCCTTTAAAAAAAAATTTAATTTTTTTTATAAATTAAATAAAAATTCTTAAATATATCCACGAATTTTGATCATAACTCATTATATACTAACATTTTTTAATAATTGTTTCATACACATAAAATTGCTCGAAATTTCCCCCATACCCATGCCCGCAAGGTACGTTAGCAATAGATATTAATACATATATGAAATAACTAATGTAGCACTGCTAATTTAGGGTTATTGAAGTACTTGTTTATCAGAATCATCACTATTATCACTTCCATGTTTTAAAAAAAAAACATTAACTTTCTTCGCTTCCACTTTTGCTGCTGATTCTTCAAAAGTTTTGTAACAAAATAAAATTCACGCTACCATTTTTTCTTATTTGTTAGGGTAAATTAATCATTTCCTGTGTATGCTAATGAGGAAATTTGTGAGTGTAGGCGGGAGAAATGATTGAAAATTCAATAATTATATATATAATGGATTATGGTAAAAACTAACAAGTATATTTGGAAAATTTTCTAAATTAAACTAATGTGAACTAATTTTTCATTTTTTTTTCCGTTAGTTATCTAAGTGTTTATGTAGAAATGATTGAAAAGTAGAATAATTTTATGGAAAAATATAAAGAAATAATTTAAAAAATAAGGTAATTATGGAAAATAAAAAAATTTAGATTGAAATTTTTTAACTTACATAATTTTTATCCGTTACCAAACACATAATTTTACATAATTGCAAAGCTATCATGTCAAACCATTTTTAAATCCGAACTGTCATCCGTACCTAAGAATAGTGTTGTTGCATGCTGATTGTTTTGATTTGGACGGCTGAGATGAGAAGATGAATAAATCGCAGACAGTTGCACTTGTACAAGCACATTAAATGCAGACTCAACGGAACAGACGGTAAAACTTGTCGAAAAAAATGTCTGCATTGCTGAACAGCCCCTAAAATATTACAGAGCGGGGAGAATTTTTAAATTTAACCAGACGCTAACTTGAAGAAAGGTACTTATCAAGTAGAAGTTTTATCTCCAGTAGAAGTCGTCCTTTAGGGAGAACTAGTGCCTGCAACTACAAGGCGTGATTGTCACAACCGACAATGAGAACGACTTGGTCAATGTTGTGGTGGCAGGCCACATTAGCATAATCCCTATTAGGCATCTATGACAAACATGTAAAAAATAATTGAAATATATAGTAAAAATGAAAAAATAAAATAATTAAGTAATTAAAAAATCAAACTCTAAGAGTGAAAATTGTTTCAAAAGAAATTGAAAGAAAATTTCCAAACTATCCAACTAGCCAAACGAAACTAACAAAAGCAACTTGGCTGTGCATAACGTGACCAAATTAAGAGTTATAAACGCTCCTCTTGTGGTTTAAATTTTTAATTAATAATTAAGGTAATGTGCAAATATATTTACATTATTTGACTATACTTCAAATATATCCATATAGTTTTAAAATTATAAAAAATCCTTACACAGCTTAACCATAATTACAAATATACCAATTTCATCATCATGCCATTGCAGTGAAGGTACATATGCAATTTCAGAGACAAGTATATCATATATTTGCAAATATATTCTGATAATTTGCTTATATTTGTAAATATATTCACGCCATAACAGCATCATATTAGAGCCATGATGTAAGTATATTTACAAATTCATGGTCAAACTTTGTAGAATTATTAGAAATTTTTGAGATTAGATGAGTATATTTTTAATTATTGTGAAACTAGGGAGGTCTATTTGGATATTATCCTAATAATTACCGAAAGGGGCCGGGATCTGTACGCAGCTCTGCAGCCTGGAAAACCAACCGAGTATTGTTTTGATTAAAGGAGCTCTCATGCGTTTGCCAACTGGTCCAGAGAAAGAAAGAGCATGGCTGTACATATGAGACCATAGGTAGTCTTTTGACTCAGCCCACCCTTTACTCGTCGTGATTTTCCACGCGGAGAAACACCTAGGGTGTGTTTGGTAATGAATAAAACTTTTGATGAAAAGTTTTGAGGAGTAAAAGTTGTCAAATGAGGTGATATGATAGGGGTAATGATAAGTAGTAAAGAGGTTAAAGTTAAAATAGATAGGTTAGTTGTGTGGATAGTTGTGTAGAAATGATTGAAAAGTAGGGTAGTTGTATAGGAAAATGTGAAAAAATGATTAAAAAATATGATAGTGATGGAGAGTGAAAAGTTTTAGATTGAAAAGTTTTAAGTTAACATGTTTTATGGATTGCCAAACGCACACCTAATTTTAATCAAAACATGGGTCCACACAGTCGTTGATTTTTCCGTGGGTTGCACGAAGCGCGATGCGATCCGGAGGGAGTCCGTCAACTAGAGTTTTTGCAAAATTCACCCTTTCCGTCAAGAAAATGGCGGGATTGAACATTCCCATAAAAAAAATATATATATATAGTGGGGTTGAACATAATTGTTTCATATACTTTAGATGTTGAAAAGATAATTTCAAAATTATTGTGCAAAATAATAATTTTATTATGTTAATTTTATACATTTTATAGATGAGTCATGCACATTTTTTATGAGGATGAAACTTAATTTCAATACTCTCATTGGGACAATTTTGGTTAATGATAAACAAATTAAGTTCAACAATATAAACAGATGAATTTTAATTATATCAATAGTTGAATTCTAAAAGATTAAAAGTGTTTGAATGGAATGGAAAAATAAAATGAGAATATAATGATATGTACTAAGAGGGTGTTTGGAAAACTATAAAACTTTTTAATCTAAAACTTTTCACTTTCTATAGTTAACCTATATTTTAATTATTTTTCATATCTTCATGTGCAACTACTCTACTTTTTAATTATTTTGACACAACTACCTATACAATTAATATATCTATTTTAACTGTATTTTCTTTACTCTTCACTATTATCGCTATGATATTACATAATTTTCTACAAAATTCAAAAACTTTTACACAAAAAATTTTTATTAAAATTTTTTTCACTTCTTAAACACATCCTAAGGAAGAGAACAATTGTATCAAAAAGCAAAAAATTATCATAGAATGAGAAATTTGTTCTCATAAACATCACATTCAAACTCCCACATCCTTTGAACACATCGTAAGTAATTTGTAGTCATTAGCATCAAATGTTATGATTGCATGCCAATTAAAATTCTTATAGTGAAATTGACAAATAAGTTTATCAATTATCACTTTACATAGTGACCAGAGACGTACTTGAGCTGGATGACACACTAACTAATATGCTAGTTCATTGGTTTTAGACCAAGGGAAGGAGCTTTTGTCTCCCATTTATTTAGAGAAGCTCATGTCTCTCATTTGTATTAGTACCACAGTCTTCTAGTATTTAGATTAAAAATTCAATAAGCAAGATTAAAAAAATGTCCTTTCAGATGAGATATAAATATAATAATCAAAATTATCACTTTATATGAACTTCACGTTATCTCTACTCTTAGGGATATTTATCAGTAAATATATCTCAATGTTATTACATCTATCTCTTCGAAATGGATCCCAAATTACTCGATTTTGAATAATATCAATAATATCCGAATAGAAGTTACAAGAACTAATATCAACAATATCCTTTTTATCAAAAAAATATCAGTAACATCCTTATAAAAGTTAAAAGAATTATTTAAAGATTAAACTAATGTGAAAATATTTTAATATTTGGAATATGGCCGTCGATTAGCTAGTCAAGGTCGATAAGCATATCCTTTATAGCATCACCTCCTTCCGTGTTTAGCAGCACGTCTCCGAAGCATGAGGAGTGGAAAAGCTTGTGCAGTTTCCTTCTCTTCGTATCTGCTGGTATTCCTCTCATTCCGTTTTCCTACCCCTGCTGCTGCAGATCCTCGCAGTCTCGACTGTTCAAAAATACCTTCGAATGGCACGTTCGCCGTCAACCGCGGCCTTGCTCTCTCTTCTCTACCCTCGAATGCGTCGGCCGCCACCACCCGCTTCTCCAACCTAACAATTGGTGAGGCGGCAAACAGGGTGTACGGACTGGCTCAATGCAGAGGCGATACCAACAGCGATGTTTGCGTCAACTGCCTCAAAACTGCCGGAGAAGAGCTCTCCGCTCTTTGCCCCAACCGGACCGGATTTGCTTGGTATGACAATTGTTTCATCCGCTATTCCGACACGCCCATCTCGTCAACATCTGACAATTCACCATATGTATATATATGGATTCAACAAAACGTGAGTGACCCGAGCACGTTCAATGAGATTTTAGGTGAGATGATGAGAGGACTTATATCCAGGGCCACTGATGCGCCATCTGGTACGCCGATGTATGCGACGGGCCGGGCTAATTTTTCTAGCTTCCAGACTGTTTACGGGCTTGCGCAGTGTGGCAACAATCTAGTACCAAACGACTGTAGTCGATGCTTGGAGGATGCAGTTGGCAGAATTACGAACTGTTGCCAGGGAAAAGTCGGCGGGATAGTTATTGGGGTGAACTGTAATATCAGGTTTGAGCAATACCGCTTCTACGAAGATTCGGCTTCTCCACTGTCACCGCCACTGGCACCGCTTCCTCCTCCAACAAGAGACGCAACCACCACAGGTAATTAGATCACTTGCTTCTTTGCGAGTGTTACAGTTGTGGTCATCATGTATGGAATTGATAATTAAGTAACGACAGTATTGAAAATTTGTATTTTTCTTTGCTATTTCTAATAGAAAATTTAAAACATCCTCCATTTTATTATGATGCATTTCATGAATTGATTTTTTATTCATATTTAAACCTTGGAAAATGATTAAACATGGATAATATACATTTGTAGTTAAAAATCCAAAAAAATTAAATCATTTAATAATATAATTTTTTTTTGATGGGATATATGTTGTGTTTAGGTAAGTCATATTCCCATAGAATTCGTAAGTGATTAATTAAGTGTATTTTGCAAATAAAGTGGATATCACTTCAACAACCTTCATTTTGGTAACCAAGTTTGGTAGAATTTTATTTCCAGTGTACATTGCTAATTAAATTTTTTTTCCTTTCAGTATTTGCTTCTACAAAATAAATAGCTTTGAGGTAAATTGAAAAATCACCAAAAAAAAAAAAAAAGAAGTAAAAGGAAATACCTTGTTCGTAATAAAATTGATAACGATGAACGAATAAGATTGGTTGAGAGAATCAAACGTAAAGAAGTAAATGCAAATACCTGATTCGTAATAAACTTGATGACGATGAAAGAACAAGAATAGCTGAGGGAATTAAACGTCGTTTTTCCTCGTCATAATTGCCGGACAGACTAAATAAAAACTATTAAATATACAAATATAAACTCCATGGATTAATCAAAGGCTGCTGCCTGTATTTAATTGAGACGTGCTTCAACCTCCAAAGCATGCATGTTTCCCAATTCTCAAGCCAGTAAGTAAATCAGTGAAAAAAAAATTAGAAATGTGAGAAAATGATGCAACGTGATAACAGACAATGATTAAAAGTAAAGAGAATAAAAATAAAATAGATAGTATATTTATTTAAAAAACATAATAAAATGTATGGGTGTAAGTCGGGTTGAGTTGACACCGGTTGATGTATTTCCACCTCCAACTTTATGGGTAAAAATTAACCTAACTATATATTCAACTTTATTTTTCAAACTTCAAGCTAAACTTAAACTAATGTTTGCCGACGATGCGATCATTTTCCTCAGGGCGGATGAGGGGTACTTGAGAAAGTTGATGGATATGCTTAATCTCTATACGGCCGCATCTGGCCAAGTGGTAAACATTGACAAGACTGCCGCCCTCTTCAGTCCCAATGTAACTTACGATGCCAAGCAGAAATTGATTCATATCCTTGGTTCTGCGGGGACCGACTTTAACCATTACTTGGGACTTCCAGCATGGCTCGGCCGCTCCAAAACGGGGTTCTTCAAGGGTCTCAAAGATCGCATCAGAAATCGTATCCAAGGGTGGAAGGGCAAACTTCTTTCATGGGGAGGAAAGGAGGTGCTCATTAAGGCTGTTGCCCAAGCGATTCCCACTTACTCGATGAGTATTTTCCTATTACCAAGATCTCTTTGCAACGACATCAATGGGATGCTGAGTAGGTTCTGGTGGGGGGAAACGGATGGGAAAAGGAAGATGAGCTGGGTCGCCTGGAAGGACTTATGCAAACCTAAGAGGGCGGGAGGATTGGGGTTCAGAGATTTTCAGAAGTTTAATTTAGCCCTCCTGGCGAAGCAAGTGTGGAGACTGGTCTCTTGTACCTCATCGCTGTGTCATAGAGTGCTAAAGGCGAGGTACTTCAGGAACTCTGATATATGGACGTGCAAGGCGAGGCCATCAGACTCCTTTACGTGGAAGAGCATTTTGAAAGCGAGGGATGTTATTCAAGGGGGATGCAAATGGCGAATTGGTAATGGACAAAGGGTCCGTTTCTTTGACGATATTTGGTTGGACTCCAAGATTGCAAAGGCGGGACCTCTCCCCCTCTCGATTCCTGAAGAGGTGCGGGTATGCCATTTCATTGATCGGGAGTCGCACTCTTGGAGGAGGGATCGTCTTCTAGCCGCGGCGGGAGAGGCCACTTGGCAGAGGGTCCGAACGATTCCCCTTCCTCGCTCGGATGTGATCGATAGCATGTTCTGGATGCATGAACCGAATGGCTCTTTCTCGGTCAAGTCGGCTTACAGATTGTTGTCCTCCGGGGATCCGATGGCGGATCACTCAGGTTTTTTCAAGGCCATATGGAGACTACGGCTTCCAAGTAAGGTAATTATCTTTGCTTGGCGTCTCTACTCAAATGCTCTCCCAACCATGCGGAATCTCCGGCAGAGAGGTATTGGGGATGATATGCGGTGCGTCCTGTGCTCATCGGGATGTGAGGATGCTGACCATATTTTCCTGTATTGTGTCTCAACATTGGGATTGTGTTGGAAGGCGGCCCGCGTGGCACCCCGGATTATGACGGTCCGGGAGCTTATGGATTCCCTGATGCAGGGCCACCGATCTGACGATCTTGCTCTCCTCATTATCTGTAGTTGGAGGATCTGGTTCCTGCGGAACAAACTCAAAATGGAGAATCTTCCTCCTAATTTTTCGACGGTATTGCCGTGGTGCAAGGAGTTCCTGAATGAGTACAAATCGGCGCCAAGGCTTTCTTGTTCCGGTCTATTGGATAGACCTCTGGTGGCTCGATGGACTAGGCCCCCACCGGGCTTTGTCAAAATCAATGTGGATGCACGATGGCATGTGAATATGGGCTATTTTGGGTGTGCAGCTATTCTCAGAAACTCTTGTGGTGCATTTGTTGCTGCCAGCGGGTGGAAACGGAGAGGTAAGTCGGAGCCAATTTTCATGGAAGCTACAGCCATTCTCCTTGGTCTAAGATGGGCGGTTCAGTTGAGGCTTAACCAGGTACATGTGGAAACCGACTCTCTTATTCTGTATGACTTCATCTCCAACTCGGTTCCTATTTTTTCTGACGTGGGTTTTATAGTTGAAGAGATCATTTCCATTCTCTCCAACAATGTGGCTTTTTCGATACACCACGTTCTTCGGCAAGGTAACTCTGTAGCTCATTCCTTAGCCGATTTAATTATTTGTTCGGAGGATGACCAACTGTGTTGGTATGACAATCCTCCTAGGGATATTGTTGGAAACATTTGTACTGACAATTTTTTGGCTTTTAATTGCGAGGATCCTTCTATCCCTTCCCCCTCTATAACCGCGGGGGGGTAGGGATGGGGGTTTTTCCTTTTTATCAAAAAAAAAAAAAAAAAAAAAAAAAAACTAAACCCTTATAAATTTGTTTGTCTTTGGTTACAAATCAAGTTAATAAATATATATTAGAATGTATTTAGGAAGTGATAAAACTTTTGATGAAAAGTTATTGGTGTAAAATTTTTTGAATTGGTAAAAAATAATATAATATGATAGAGGTAATTATGAGAATAAAGTTAAAATAGATAGTTTAGTTGCATGAATAGTTGTGTAAAAATAATTAAACGGTAGAATTGTTGTATATAAATATATAAAGAAATGACATAAAGAGCGAAAAATTTCAGTTTAAAAAATTTTAGAGCTTGCCAAACATGCCCTTTATTTAAAATTTTTTGCTTAATTATTATAAAGTTTATGTTAAGGAATAAAAAATAATCCTTTTTACGAATATCTTCCAATTTATGACTTAATTGTAATATAATTGTTTAACGATGTCTATTTAATGCTTATGCATTATATGATTTTACATTCCAATTTTAACATAATGGTTTAACATGATTGATCTTGTATGACTAATTTTTAAAAAAGCATAACTCAACCCCATCATAAATCAGGTTTGGTTCGTTACATTTAGGTTGAGACCGACTCTATTTACACCTCTAAGAAAATGATTGCAATATGAAAATGATAATAAAAAAAGTAGAGTTATTAAACAATTAAGATATTAAATCATATGAAAAGAAATGTATAGTATGAAGGAAAGAGAGGTTTTTTTTAAACTCTGATCAAAAGTAGCCTTAATATTCAAATCAAACTTTTAATTACTATCGCAAATGCACAAAGATCGATGTTCAGTTTTAAATCATACTTTAATATTGTAAATACACAGGTCCAATATTCAATATTCATGCCTTTGGAGAATTCACCAGACCTTCACTTCAAATCAGACACTGTACTGTGGCCAGAAATTTACTCCGAGGCATTTCTTATTGTTGCAGGAAGTGGGAGAAGCTCATCTCGAACAACCACCACCGTCATTGCTATTGCTGTTCCTGTAGCCATCTTAGCTGCGCTCGTCTTCACTGTGGTTGTCTGTTTCAAAAGACGAAGTAGAAAGACTCCAACAACAGATTATCAAGCAACAGGTAAATTAGCATCATCAACGACCGATGCCACCACGTCGATTACTACTATAACATTGTAAATTAAGAATTTTTATCATGTTGAAATTGTACATGGCTAAGTCCATAACATATCTGAACAGAGGGAAATCCACAAATCTGATCGTGGCTCTCGTTGTATGTGTATAGGTGATGGGCTTGAAGAAAATCAGTCAATGCTCTTTGATTTGGAAACTATAAAAGCTGCAACTAACAACTTCTCCGAAGAAAATAGACTTGGAGAAGGTGGATTTGGTGCTGTTTACAAGGTAACAGAAAATAAACTAATTGTAGCCCACAAAATCAATTTCAAACAAATTCAATAACCTTGACTTACTTACTGTAGGGAAGGCTTTCAAACAGACAAGAAATAGCTGTGAGAGGCTTTCCAGCAGTTCAGGGCAAGGTGTCCAGGAGTTCAAGAATGAGGTCTTATTAATTGCTAAACTTCAACATAGGAATCTTGTTAGGCTCTTGGGTTGCTGCGTGGAGGAGCAAGAAAAGCTTCTCATCTACGAATATGTGCCCAACACTAGCCTTGACAACTTTCTTTTTGGTTTGGCCTCTTCTTCTCCCTTCCCTTTGCTCTGTTTATCAATGAAATGATCATGCCAACATCCTAGCTAATTATTAGTCTAATTTAATTTCTGAAAAACTATTATTTGTTTATAGATCCAGTAAAAGGGATAAGTCTTGATTGGATTAAGCGGGACAAAATCATTGGAGGTGTAGCTCGAGGGCTTCTTTATCTCCATGAAGATTCTCGACTAAGGATTATTCACCGTGACCTCAAGGCTAGTAACGTGTTACTGGATGGGGAGATGAACCCAAAAATATCTGACTTTGGTATGGCAAGAATTGTTAGGGTGGACCAAACGCAAGGAAACACCAGTCGTATTGCAGGGACATAGTGAGTATTTTTTTTCCTATCACGAAGTAATTATTTTGAGCTCAAACACCTATCCTGCCTACCTTAAACATATTAGCAACTCAGCCTGTATTAGCAACTCGGTCATGTCGAGAGTTCAAACTTTCCTCCTCCAATATTATTAGAAAAAAACGTTGAACTACTTCCTTAGCCTAAATATTGTCCAACACAGGATGATGTAATATTGGCGGGATCCTTGGATGGTTTCACCATCCAGTTAGCTTTATGCCAATATTACCAGTACATGGTGGAACCCTTAATTGGTATGAGCATTAATTTCCTCCTGATCAGCTCATAATGGAATCATAATTTTAGTATTTATTTTCCAATTTGATGCGAAATTCCTCCCAACTTAAGCAAAATGAAGTAGTTATCATGAACTAATCTATCTATCTATCTATGTTAGATCATGAGGTATGACTACATGCGGCTAGGCACATGTCAACCCTTAGCCCTTTATGTGATATTTATTTATTTATTTTTTCATAAACATGTTTTCTTAAGTTTATTTAATGCAATACCAAGTTTTATCGTTTTACAATATTTTTACTTATCTATTTTTTATTTTAAAAAATAAAGTTCTAAAGTGGTCAAAATGACTAAAATACCCCTAAAATTGGATCATAATCCATATTTAAGTATCTATGTATGTATAACTGCATCCGTTGATCATTTGTTGACTGCATTCAGTGGGTACATGGCTCCTGAGTATTTAATGCACGGGCAATTTTCGGTCAAGTCAGACGTATTTAGTTTCGGCGTGTTGGTCTTAGAGATCGTATCCGGCCAGAAGAGCAGTAGTTTCTCCACGTCAGAAGATGGTGGGGATCTTCCTAGCTACGTAAGTGAATAATCTGAATTAGCCTTAATTAATTTGTCTCCTCAATGTATGTAATATTAAGTAGCCAAAACTTCATTAATAATTTTATTAACATGTATAATGTTTGTTGATTGGTGCATGTTTAATTAATTTGCAGGCTTGGAAGCATTGGAAAAATGGCACGTTTCTGGAAGTGGTTGATCCAGCCATACGTGAGTCTTGCACAGCGCAACAAGTTCTGAGATGGATTCACATAGCGTTATTATGCGTTCAAGAAGGGACAAGAGAGCGGCCCACCATGTCCACGGTTGTGCTGATGCTCAACAGCTCCTCTGTCTCTGTGCCATCGCCCTCAGAGCCTGCATTTTTCGTGCACACTAGAACCGCAAATCCAGAACGTGTAGCCATCCGGACGGGGTCGCAGACAAGGACAACTCGGTTGACCCAGACTCGATTGATGACGGCCCCCTTTTCTGCCAATGATTTGTCCATTACTGAATTTGAACCTCGTTAATTAGTTATGCTCAAAACTTAAAAGAATTCTGTTTAATGATTTTTATCTAAGGCAATATCTATTTCCTTGAATTCAACAAGTCCAGCCACCCTTTTTTCTTTTCATTATTTAATTTTGTCTATATTTTCGACAATTTATTTTTTATATTCTTGTGTACAAAGTTTTTATAGTTGAGAAGTACTACAGTTTTGCCGGAACCATTAAAATCTTCAGTATATATATCGGCTCTTATCTGTGGGTTGTGATCATTTACGACCAATCGAAGATGGGGAATTTCAGACTGGCTACAAAATTCATTTCTATGCACATTCTTTAGTTTTTTAAAAAAATGTTAATAAAGATTTGACATTTTTGGAGATTTGTGCGTGTGTATATATATATATATAGTAAAATTTAAAACACATGGGTGCTGTGGTCCTTTTCAACTTGTGAAAATGATTACAATATCATTGTGTTTAAAATTAAAAAATGTACATATTCTCAAAAATGACAAAATTTATTAATGAATTAATTCTTAATAAATTAATTCTTTTATGAGCGTATAAGATGTGTGCTAATAATATCTTAATTAATATATCAACAAATTAATTTTGAAGAAATTTTAGATGGCATGTTCATCTAGATCCGGCTAACGAGAGCTCAAATTTGAACCGGTTTCAAGGGGGCCATTTTTTTTTTTTTTGGTATAACAAATAAATAGGCACTTTACAGTACCGAGCTATCCAATAATTTAATTGTATCCTCCATCTTTGTGGGATGACACGTGCTTACTGCATATTAACCATCTGGACCACTCCAATCACCACCATCTTACCTCAGTGGCCATTTCAGACATTCCTTATCCCCTAATTAATCATGTCTACAACTATATGGAACGAACACTTATTAGTAAGTATATAAAACTTTCAAATATATGCAGATTTTAAATCATAAATAAATACACATGAATAAACATGATAAATTATTTAATTTTTTCAAAAATTATTTTAAAATAAAAAGTATAAGAATATGACTTCAGTGCTTACATTCATATTGAATCACGTAATCATACAAAAAAAATATTAAACCACAAAAGTATAGAGTTGGTACGATTCAATAACTATCAAAATCTTAAGGAATGATTTAGGTATATTTTATATTTTAAAATTTAAAAATTAAGAGTAAATATGCATGCTTCTGTACTTACATAATTATTAAAGAAAAATGATCATGTTAGTTCGGGTTAAGCAGATGTCTCAATTAGTTCATCTTAAAAAATCATTTAACACATTCATTTTTACTTTTTCTTCATACTTTTGTTTATCTAGGTTGTTTAATATATAAACTAAGTTTTACTATTTTTTTATTTGTATATATATATTTTTTAGATTTTTAAAAAAATTTTAAAAATCTCAAAAATATACATATACATCCAAAAATGGTAAAACTTGAATTATATATTAAATACATTTGATAAACAAGTATATAAAGAAAAAATGTTGTAAATTAATTTTTTGAGACGATAGAATTGTTATTAAGTCATTTCTCATGTATCTTTGTTGATGCTTCAGCATTACTTATGAATATAAGTATTGGCTAGCAACGGGACATGAACAATGGTGTTTGGCAAATATTGATGGTTATCAAAATTGTTTTCGTTAATGAACTTTGCTGTAGCAGAGGAGAATAATCAATGTTGTTCTTTCCCAAGGCTGCAGTACACACGGTGCTAATAAATCAGCTAGTCCGTCTATTCCATGTACATTATCTATGCTGTGCACCATCTGCAGGTGATTTCAAAACTAATAATATATATGGAAATGCAATAATGATAATAATAATAATATGGAACGTGGGACCTGTTTTGCGCCGCTTTTTATTGCTATCTTTGAATTGCCGCCGCAAAATTAAATTTGCGGTTACAGTTCAAGCTGTACTTTTACGCTTTTCTTGTTTGAATAATTTTATTGTCCACGGGGCCTACATAGATAATAAAATTAGAATCTCAGTGGTCACATGAGCCCGCTTATTGATGCCAAAAAATTAAAAAAATAAAAACAAATTAATGGCTGCCATATATTCAATCAACTTCTTTCACCAATTTATACTCATTCGTTTTAACCAACGCACAGGGATAGTTTTAAAAAATGTCACCGTATATCGTTTTATATATATATATATATATAACCGTAATTACGGTGCAGTCCGCTGTAAAATGGACCCCACACATATTAGATTGTAATGAAACTTTATACACTCATTTATCCATATATAAATCATACTTTAGACGGTTTAGATGTTGAAAAAATCACTTTAAACTTGATATTTACATTAAACTATTTTATTACGTTGATTTGGCACCATTTTAAGATGGAGACTACACACATGTTGGATTTGGATGAAAATTGGTATGGTAATAAAGTGAACAATTCTAAATACAATGGGTGGGGTGGATTTATGGGAAATGATCAAGTGGGGCCCACAGTGCATAGACTGCACGGTGCAGTCGTATGCACTGGATCATTTCCCTATCTATATATATATTTATACATCATATCTCTTAGTGTGTTTATTCGATTAATCCGATTCACATCGAATTTGCTGCAAGCTAGAGTAAGTGAATTTCACTGTCACGCAGTTTCATCGAGTGCTAATATTGGCACAAACCTTAGTGATGCATTAGGCAATAAGTGCGAGATTAAAGTCCACATTTGATTCTGCATAGCAACGAATGTTGTCCTTCTGCCTTGTTGCGTTCCTTTATAATTTACCGGGCATCGACAGTGATGACGGTCGTTTTATTTCATCCGTGCCAGTCCACGTGACAGTACGTCTAATTATTTTTCATTTATCCTTTAGTTATTTTTAGTTCTTCGAAATTATAATTAAATGAAGATTGATTTATTTATGGAAAATGATTCCATGCAGCCGGTGCAAAACGTATTTTTAAAACGGAATTTTGTAAATATGCTTACAACATTTAATCAATATTTCATTTGTGTCTCTTAGTTTGTCAACCGGAATTCTGATACTTTCATTTATTTATAGCTGAACAACTTGATAGAGATGGGCGGCAATACAGTGCACCTAGGTGCAAAAACCTGTTTTTTAATTTTTTTTTTAAATTTTGTATGAAACTATTAATCTAAATGTATTTAATATATGTATTAAATTTTATCATTTTTGGATTTTTTGAAATTTTAAAATTAGTGGTATTTTCATGATTTATTAATCATAAAAATGCCACTGATTTTAAAAAATTCAAAAAATATATAAATATTCAAGAACGATGAAAATTATTATATATGTTAAATGCACTTAGATTAACAGTTTTATAAAAAATATTTAAAAATGGATAAAATACATTCAAGTACACCGAAGCTAAGTACACTTTGGTGCATTTGGTCATTCACTGATAGAGATAGAAATTATGCATGTGTTTAAGGATAACGGTGATGGAAGAACAATCAATACATGCCACCGGGCAGCCGCCCGTGTTAGCCCCCTATTTTAAGTCACCTCTAAAGAGGTTTTTGCAAAATAATCCCCTTAAGTGGGGAAAATTCTCTTAGAATGATTTTTTTTTGTAAGATTTTTCTTTTGTATAAGTATGTATATAGAAAATTTTCCTCCATTGTATAAGAAACATTAACGAGCTCCATTGTAATATTAAGTTGTTATGATGTAACAATGTAAACAAAATTAATGCATGCATTTGAATTTGCTGATAACTATTCCATGGAAGATGCACATTGGAAGAATCTAAATATTGGTAGAGCTGAGTAGTAAAAACCAATGCGCACATATGCAAGGAACACTTTGGTGAAGATGAGAGTGATTATTTTATTCTTGCAATGACCAAAACAGGAATGATTCACTGCACTCGGGTGCACTTAGGCTTGGTACACTTGAGTGTATTTAACTTATTCTTTTTTGAAAAGAATTTTATGTAACTATTAATCTAAGTATATTTAAATTGTATATCAATTTTTATAATTTTTCGAGATTTTTAAATTTTTATTTTTAAAAAAAGCCACCGGTTTTTTAAAATAAAAAAATAAAAAAATCTTTAAAAATAATAAAAATTGATATAAATGTTAGATACATTCAAATCAATAGTTGTATAAAAAATTTTTAAATATAAAAAAAATGAGTTAAAGTGCCCGAGTTAAAAAAGGACCAGAAAAACCAAAAGCAAAGGCGCATAGGCCACGATTGACTTGACCTCCAATTTTCCAATGCCTTGTTTCCGTCAAGCCTTCCTGTTATGACCTTTCAATCTCCAGTCCTGGGTCCATTGTCCTGGCAAGTCCCGCACATCCCCCTCCATCTGTGCGGGAACGGCTTCAATAGAAGTCGCATATTTTTATGTTGTTTTCTTGAAAAATCCAACCACGTATTATACTTTAAATATAATTTTAACTGTTGAATGTGAAAGTCACATAAATTGGATACTCAATAAGTGAAAATTATATATTTATTCACATAAAAGTAATATTTTATGATTTTATCTATAAAAAAGTTTTTAGACTCATGTAATTAAAATGCAAAGATGATGTTATAAATTATAGAATAAATATTAATTACAATCTAAAACAATATTCTAAAAATAAATATACCATTAAAAGCATATATATTAGTTTATTAATAAAAACTAATTAATCTGTATGATTTTCATTATGAACAGCTGAAATCGTGGGTGTATTTTATAATCTTCTAAAAAAGTATGAAAAATGATTGAAAATTACAGTAGTCATACGCAAATGCATGCAAAAATAATTGAAAAGTATAATAATTGTATAAAAAATTAAAAAAAAATAATTATGAAAAATAAAAAGTTTTAAATTGAAAAATCTTAAGTTAATAATTTTTTTAATTGCCAAATACACCCAGAACCATCAACTTTCATCACTTTCTTTTGCTGCTGATTCTTCCAAAGTTCTGCAACAAAATATGATTAACGTTACAATTTTTTATTTGCAAGCGTAAATTAGTCATTTCACAGGGGTTAACAACAGACTCAGTCGCTATGAAAATACAATAGGATTATGGCAAAAATTAATAAGCATATTTAAACATTTTCCTAAATTAAACTAATGTGAATTAGTTTTTCATTTTTTGGGCACGGTAGTGTTGCTTTCATTTGCCATAAATCTGAAGTAATAAGAGGCGTGGATCGGCAACTCCTTTAAAACATCCTCTCCTTTTGTGTAGAGCCGCACGTCTCCGAAGCATGAGGTGCTCAGAAAACCCTTGTTTGTTTTCCTTCTTTTCGACTCTGCTGATATTCCTTCCGTTCCATTTTCCCACTTTCGCTGCTGCAGATCCTCTCTGGACCTACTGTTCGAAAATACCTTCTAATGGCAGCACGGTCGCCGCCAACCGCGGCCTCGTTTTCGCTTCTCTACCCTCCAATGCGTCGGCCACCACCCAATGTTTTAAAAACCGAACCGTGGATTGAACCGTTTTTACGTCCGGTTCAGGTCCAACCGGTTCAACCGTTGGTTCAAACCGTTTTGAACCGTGATGTCAGCATGACATAATTTTAAAATACTAAATATATTTTATTTATTTTATTTATTTGAAAATTAAATTAAAAATATAAAATTTATATAATATAAATATTACATATGATATTGACAATTCATTTAAGTCCATTATATTAAAAACTTATTATGCAAATCAATAGAGAAATAAACCACATATACTAATTAATATGAAACTTCAAAAATAAAAATTTTAACAAATTAGAAAAGAGGAACATTAATGAAATGCAAAGCAGAAACGTGGAAATGCAAAGCAGAAACGTGAAAAGCAAGAAAAGCGGGGAAAAGGCCAAGCAACGTGAAAAGCAGGAAAAGCGGGAAAAGGCTCAGCGCAGGCGGAAGATTTTCTGTGGGCCCGCGGTCAGACCGAACCGCGGTTCGACCGATTTGCACGGTTCAACCGTCCGGTTTGAACGGTTTGAACGGTTTTTAACTAAAATAAAAAACCGGAACTGAACCGGACCGTAAAACTACCGGTTGACGGTCCGACCGGTTGGACCGGGCGGTCCGGTCCGGTTTTTAAAACACTGCCACCACCACCCGCTTCGCCAACGTAACAATTGGTGAGGCGCCAAACAGAGTGGGACCGTGGTTCAATGCACCCGGGTGTACTTCACCCATTTTTTTTAATTTTTTTTTGAAACTTTTTTTTATGAAAATGCTAATCTAAGTCTATTTAACATGTGTATAAATTTTTACCATTTTTAAATATTTTTAGATATTTTTTCGAATTTTTTTAAAATCAGTGGCATTATTAGTAATTTTAAATTACTAAAAATGTCACTGATTTTAAAAAATTCAAAAAAAATATCTAAAAATCTCCAAAAATTATAAAAATTTATACACATGTTAAATACACTTATATTAACAGTCTTGTAAAAAAAAATTTCATAAAAAAATAAGAAAAAAGGGGTGAAGTACGCCTCAATGCTCAATGCACCCGGGTGCATTGAACCACGGTCCGGAGAAAGAGCTCCCCGCCGTTTGCCCCAACCGGACCGGTGCTATTTTTGTACGACAACTGTTTCATGCGCTATTCCAACACGCCCATCTTGTCGACGTTTGATAATTGGCCAGTTTTTTTTATGTGGAATACCCAAAATGTAACTGAACCAAATAGGTTCAGCGGGATTTTGGTTACGATGATGAGAGGACTTATTTCCAAGGCCGCCAATGCGCCATCTGGTGCGCCGCTCTATGCGACCAACCAGACCAATTTTACTAGCTTCGAGAATCTTTATGGGCTTGCGCAGTGCAACAGAAATCTAGTAGGAAATGATTGTAGTGCATGCTTGGACGATGCGGTCGGTAAAATTCTCGGCTGTTGCCAGGGAAGACGAGGTGGGAGAGTTGTTGGGGCGAACTGTTATATCAGGTTCGAGTTGGCCGGTTTCTTTGAAGATTCGGCTCATCCACCGCCACCGCTTTCTCCTCCTCCAGCTAATTTGATCTCCCCAGCAACAGACGCAACACCCACAAGTAATTATTTCACTTCCTGTACGAGTATCATAGTTGCGGTCATCATGCATAGAATTGATAATTAATTGACGATAGTATTATAATTCTATATTTCTTTTGCTATTTGCAATAGAAATTTCTAAATATCCCCCATTTATATTATGATGCATTTCGTAAATTTATTATTTTCATTTTTGTTGAAAATTAATTTACTACAACGAGTTTCATCTTTGACAACGAAATTTGTTGCCGAGATGATGGGGCCGATCACGTGCCACTGGTCGCAGTTGGCCCTAACTGCGTGAGGCCGCCATTTTATTTATTTATAAACTTGTGATTTTAGGTGACTTTTTCCCCATTGCCAAACAGATGAAGACCAAAATTTCATAAACTTCACGAACCTACACGGAAAAACCTCTTTATAATAAACATAATAATTACAAATATTATGACAAGAAAGGACTTAACAAGATTATCTGAGAGGTAAACGTCCGTTTTCCTGGTTAATTAGCAAATGGACCAACCTAAATACACACTTTCAATCTCCATGAGCATGGATTCATCGAACGTATGTACTGCTGTAATGCATTTAGTGTATAAACAAGCCCAATATTCAATAATACTCATGCCTGTGGCGACCTCATGATCAGACATTCACTTCAAGTCTGACATTGTGCATACGTCTTGTGGCCGGAAATTAACTGTGGGGCATTTCTTTGCTTGTTTGGCAGGAAGTGAGGGAAGCTTATCTCGAACGACCACCATCATCATTGCTATTGCTGTTCCTGTAGCTATTGTAGCTGTTCTCAGCGTAACTCTCGCTGCTTGTTTACTCCTGAGACGAAGAAGAAAGACTCGATTAATCGATTATCAGGCAACAGGTAAGTTAACATCACTGCGGTGCATGGATGCCATAAAAAATTACTACCGTAAATTAAGAATTTCGCATGCACTTGGAAAACAATAAAATGTGATTGCAACTCTCATTGTTTGTGTAGTTGATGGGCTTGAAGGAGATGAATCAATGCAATTTGATTTGGAAACAATAAAAGCTGCAACCAACAACTTCTTTGAAGAAAACAAACTTGGGGAAGGAGGATTTGGCCCTGTTTACAAAGTAACAGAACAGTCCAGTTATTTTACATGCAAAATCGCTAGGGCCAATATTCTAAATGCTACAGATTATTAATTTTTCTGATCCTGCTGGCCACTGGCTCTAAGCCAGGTCTGCCAGGATGATTTGAAATATTACAAGCCAATCAAGGCAAGGTGTTCAGGGTTCACACTCTTCTATGTAGATCAAGGCTGGAATCCTCGTTTGTCCATAACATCTGCCTTGACTGATTGTAGCCTACAAAATCAATTTCCAACCAATGCAACATGCAATAGAAATTCAAATAACCTTGTTTCTGGATATATTTTACTTAATGGGTTCAGGGAACGCTTTCAGATGGACAAGAAATAGCTGTGAAGAGGCTTTCCCGCAATTCAGGGCAAGGTGTCCAAGAGTTCAAGAATGAGGTCTCACTAATTGCAAAGCTTCAACACCGGAATCTTGTTAGGCTTTTGGGCTGCTGTGTCGAGGGAGAGGAAAAGCTTCTTATTTATGAATTTGTGCCGAATGCTAGCCTTGACAACCTTCTCTTTGGTTTGGGCTCTTCTTCTCCCTTCCATCAGCTCTGTTTATCAATGAAATGATCATGACGACATCTTAGCTAATTATTAGTGTCCAATTTAATTTATGAAAAACAATTGTTTGTATATAGATCCAATAAAAGGGGCAAGTTTGGACTGGATTAAGCACGACAAAATCATTGGAGGTATATCTCGAGGGCTTCTTTATCTCCACGAAGATTCTCGATTGAGGATTATTCACCGGGATCTCAAGGCTAGTAATGTGTTATTGGATGGGGATATGAACCCAAAAATATCTGACTTTGGTATGGCGAGGCTATTTGGGGTGGACCAAACACAAGGGAACACCAGTCGTATTGGAGGGACATAGTAAGTTTTTTTTTTTTTTTTCCTATCTACATAGTAAGTATTTTAAGCTCAAACATCCATCCTGACTACCTGTGTTCTTAAACATATTTGAAATCTTGTTTAAATGGCTCAAACCGCCCCTCAAATCGACAACGTTGGTTTTCCCTCAAGTTAAATTGGGGTTGCACAAGTTTTCAATAGAGATTAGATGCAACCAAGTATTTTAATCATCCTTAAATTAAATCCATTTTTAATAGACATCAATCTTATTTCTCAGAGAATGGTTCCTCATATATATATACATAAGATGCTGAACTAAGGAAGTAGTCATTCATTCAAGCCTGTGCTAGGGTAGAATTGCTTGCAGCAGCCCAAATATTGTCCAATTGAAGAACAGCAAGATGTAAAATTGGTGGTATGACTTGGATGGTTTCATCATCCACTTAGCTTTCTACCAATATTACCAGTACAGAGTGGAACCCTTAATTGGTATGAGCATTAATTTCCTCCCGATCAACTCATAATCCAATCATGATTTTCGTGTTTATTTGCCAATTTGATGCGAAATTCCTCCCAATTCAAGCAAAATGGAGTATATATCCGGAACTAACCTATCTATCTATCTATATTGGATCATGAGGGCTGATTACATGACTCGTCACATGTCAACCCTTAGCCTTTCATAGGATATTTAATTTCTTACTTTTTCCTCATAAACCCCTGAAATTGGATCATTACCCATATGAAATTATGTATATATGTATAACTGCATCTATTGATCATTAATTGACTACATTCAGTGGGTACATGGCTCCTGAATATGCAATGCATGGACAATTCTCGGTGAAGTCAGATGTATTCAGTTTCGGAGTGTTACTCTTAGAGATTATAGCCGGCCGGAAGAGCAGTAGTTTCTTCATGTCCAAAGATGGTGGGGATCTTCCTAGCTACGTAAGTGAAGAATCTCAGTTAGCTTAATTAATTTGTCTTCTTAATATTTATATATAATTAGTATGCTACCAAAGTAAATAATTATAAATACAATGAGTGAAATAGATATTGATTTCATGATCAAATGGGGCCAATTTGCAGTGGACTTCACCATAATTATGGTTCAGTTAGTCTGCACAAGATTAAAATCCTATATATATATATATTATAAGTAGTCAAAACTTCATTAATAATTTATAATATATATAACGTTTGTTGATTCATTCATGTTTAATTAATTTGCAGGCTTGGAAGCATTGGAAAAAGGGCACATTTCTGGAAGTGGTTGATCCAACCATACGTGAGTCTTGTACAGCGCAAGAAGTGCTGAGATGGATTCACATAGCCTTACTGTGCGTTCAGGAAGGGACAGGCGAGCGGCCGACCATGTCCACGGTCGTGCTAATGCTCAACAGCTCCTCTGTCTCTCTGCCCTCGCCATCGGAGCCTGCATTTTTCACGCACACTAGAACTGCAAATCCAGAGCATGTAGCTATCCAGACGGAGTCAGAGACGAGGCAACTCAGTTGAACCAGTCTCGATTGATGGCGTCCCCCTTTTCTGCCAGTGATAAGTTCACCGCTGAATTCGAACCTCGTTAATTAGTTATGCTCAAACACCTTTGACTGCCTGTGCATGAGTGTATGTTGAAACTTAAAAGCGTGCTGTTGAATGATTCTTATTCGGGGCAATATCTGTTTCCTTAAATTCATCAAGCCCAGCCATCCTATATTTCTTTTCATTATTTAACAGTGTTTATATTTTCATCAATTTAATTTTATATTCTTGTTTACAAAGTTTTTATATTTGAGAGGTACTATAGTTTTGCCAGCACCATTAAAATCTTCAGCGTTGCTTCCAATTTGGCATATTTTGATCCATTTTGACTACTAAGTCATAATCTAATTTACTTAATTTTATTTAAAATCATTTTTTTTAATATTCAAAGTAATTTCGATCGAAATTTTGGATGGATTATACCTGCTTATAAGCATATATAAAATATAAAAATTACTTAAATTTTATTTACGAAAGATATTGAAATATTATAATAATTTATAGAGTTTTATTTATTTATGCAGGAAGAAAAATTTTTATGAAATAGATGTTGAATTGATAGTTTTCAATCGATGTATCCATAAAATAATTTTATTGCATTGATTTCTCAATTTTATCATTTTTTATCAAATGGGGGTACATGCAAATTTTTTTTATTGGTATTATATATATGCACTATAATATTTGATATCATAAATCAAGACTCTTTTACAACCCTCACAATAAAGGAATATCTTTATAAATGTGGTGGGGGGAGGGGGGGGGGGGGGAGGATGGGGTGATGGTGGTGGAGGATTGTAAATACCTCCATTACCCGGAGGACCATACAGCAATGTACTTGCCACGGGTAGGTACTTAACCTGAGATAGCCACAGCAAGGGCATTGTCCTGTACCAATCAAACAAATGCTAATTGGTGCAAATATTTGATTTAGATGAAAAATATTTATGAATTAAGGAAAGGGTTCCGTTTTCATGTGACTTGGTTTGATAGCAGCGGTCCATATATCTTTTTTTATTTTCAATATTTTGATGTTTGATGAAAATTTTACTCAATTCATTACATAACATATTTTTCAGCTATGAGATCAAATTTTATCTAATCCAAATATGTAAAGGAGTAATATTTGCTAAAAATATATATTTATATGTATTAAGAAAACTACTTAGATTCATTTACATATTTATTATAAAATTAATATTTTGCATTAAACTTTTTTATTATATTGAATATAAACATTTGTCAATATGGCTCATGTATAGTTTTAGACAAATGAAAATTTTTTATTGAAATTATACATTATGATATTTTAATATTACAAATCAGGCCCTTTCACGACTCTTACTATAGAGAGATATCTTATAACTACCTACACACTTGAAGGAACAATTGTAAATACACTATTAACACAGGGACATTTTTCTACACTCCCACGAAGGAGATATATATATATATATATATATATATATATATATATATATATATATATATATATATATATATATATATATGAGACCTGTTCCGGTGCAGTAGCCCAAAAAAGGGCCCCACATGATCATGAAATCATGATCTACTCCACCCATTGTATTTAGAATAATGTATTCTATTACCATACCAATTTTCATCCAAATCAGATACTTTAAAGTTGTTATTTACATCAAACTATTTTATTACGTTGGATTTATACCATTTTCAAATGGGGACCATATACATATCTGATTGGAATGAAAATTGGTATGGTAATAGAATACATTATTTTAAATACAATGGGTGGAGTAGATCATGATTCCATGATCATGTGGGGCTCATTTCAGCAATGCTGCACCAGAATATATTCCTATATATATATATATATTCACTCCCACGAAGGGGAGACTTTGAACACCCGACCTGAATTATGGAGGTCAACAGTTTAGTGATAAACGAATGGATTTTGATGATAATATATATGACACTATAATAGATTAAGTGAATTTTCTTTCAAGCGTCAAGATATTAAGAATGGAAAGAATTACATTAAAAAGAAGTTTCATTGAAACAAACCCATAAAGAGATAATTTTAAGATTGTGTTTATTTGAAGTTAAAATTTTTTAATTTGAAAAATTTTATTTTCCACAACTATTCTATTTTTTAATTATTTCTTCATATTTTCCAATGCAACAATCACATTTTCCTACCATTTCTAGACAACTATTTATATAACTAATCTATTTATATTAACTTTATTATATTTACTTTTCGTCATTACTTCTATCATATCACATTTTCCTACCATTTTTAGACAACTATTTATGCAACTAATCTATTTATATTAACTTTATTATCTTTACTTCTCTTCATTACTCATATCATATCACATATTTTTTATCATTTGAAAAACTTTTACCATAAAAGTTTTTCTTCCAAAAGTTTTATCACTTCTCAAACACACCTAATATAATTTGTAGTTTGAATTTTGATTTAATCATAAAAAAGGTGCAAAATTCGAGAGCAACATTACAATACTTGGTGTTGTCGGCACCAAAGAAGTGTCTTACAAAGATTTGACATTTTGGAAGATCTGCATTATATTTTTTCTGAAATTTAAATACATGGGCACTATGGTAATTTTCGACTTATAAAATGACTAGTATACCCTTATGTTTAAAATTTTAAAAATATATACATCTTTAAAAAATGACAAGTCTTTGTTGTCTTTTATCATTGCGTAAGATATTTGTTAATAATACTTTAGTTTAATATATCAACACATTAGTTTTGAAGAAATTTTAGATATATAATTAGGACGTGTTCATTTAGAACCGGTTGACAAAAGCTCAAATTTGAACGGGTTCCAGAAGGGCCCATTTACATGATGAGGTCCGATCCTATGCTTGCTCAAGCTGGACGTTTTTATTTTATTTTGTTTGAATTTTTCATAAACACGTAGGTCCAGATAAGATATTTTCCATGTTAAATTTTATTTATGTATTTCTGAAATTATTTTTTGAATTTTAAAAACGAAAAAGCATTTTTTATGCGTTGAACAAAATCTTACTTAGGCACACATATCCAAAAAAGACTTAATGCTTGTGCAACCATTAAATGGTAACCCTTACAGGATTTCATTATATATTCCACTTATTGTACTTTTCATAATGTATTTAAATAGAAATATATTAATTTTTAATAAAATGTAAATAAGTGGACCACCAATGACAGGCTTGTTTTACAGTTGTCGCACCAAATTCCTACCAGCTAACAGGTATGGTTTAATTGGGGAATTTAAAAGGATCAAACGAAGCTCAGCTAATTAGGCGCCATGAATCCAGCTGGAAGCAGGTTGACTATTGACAAGCTAGGAGCTGGAACGCAGTTATTCATTTCTTCGCTAACAATAAAGTACTCTACCAATCAAATAATAATAATAAATAAATAAATAAATAAAGTAGGCACTCTACAGTACCAAGCGATCCAATAATTTAATTGTATCCTCCATCTTTGTGAGATGACACCTACCTAGTCCATACTAACCATCTCCACCACTCCCCTTACTTTGACCACTCCAATCACCGTCATCTTACCTCATCGAGGCCATTTCACGCCTATCCTTATCCCTTAATTAATCATCTCAACAACTATATGAAGCCAACACCCATTAGGGGTCCGCTGGGAAATACATGTAAGTAGAAAGCAAAGTCTAGACTCTCTCCTTACCCACTTAAAAATAATAATTCGACTTTTTCAATCATCTTATTATCCTACTTTTTCTATTTTTACCTCTTATTCCAATTATTTTCTCACGCAATTATCTTATTTAGTCCCACTGTACCTATATTATATCATATTACTTTTGAACTTTTCGAAAATATTTTTTTCCAACCTCCTCACCCAATCATTGCACACATTGCCAAACATAGCCTAAATTTACAATATATATTTTAACCATGCTAAATAAACAAATAAATATGATCAATGGTATAAATTTTTCAAACAATTTTAAAATTAAAAAATAAAGCATGAGATTTTCATACTTACGTAAGTATTAAATCATGAAAACATGGAGTTGGAACGATTTAATAATCGTTAAAAACCTGAGGAATGATTTAAATATATTTTAGAATTAACATACTTGGAGATTTTCATGCTTGCATAAATATTAAATCTTTCCTCCTATAAATATCTTTGTCCATGCTTTAGCATTATTTATGAATATGAATCTTGGTTAGCAACATGACATGAACAATAGAGTTCGGCCAATAGTGATGGTTGTGAAAATTATTTTCTTTAAGTGAGAATTCTCCTCATAATCACAACATTTCACTTGTAATTTTCCAAACGCCCATACCGTTAGTTTAAACCCCAAATGGATGTTAATTGTATATGAAAATGTTGTTTTTGCCCCCACATCATTATGTAAATAAAGATGAAATAAATTTTTTCTCTGTTTTTATTATAATTTAAATAAAAAAATACACTATATTTATTTTAGAAAAAATATAATAGAAATTCCATTTGAAATCTTTGTTACAATTGGTGTAAGGAAAAATTGACATTTTCACGTACAGTTAAAGTCTTGGTTTGAAGTTGAGACTAAGGGCATGTGTGTATGGGAAATTAAAAGTGAACTGGTATGAGTGGTAGAGGAATTTTTTAAATGCCGTAGGTACAAAAAGAGTAATTGCCAAATATAATGGATACGGGGGAAATTCTCCCTTTCCGTAATGAAATTTGTCCTAGAGTACTGTCCACCGTAAGTAGGGTGGTCATATGAGCGCGCATATTGATGCCAAAATTTTTTTTGAAAGATTAAAAACAAATGGCCGCCATGTATTCAAACAACTTTTTACACCAATCGAGTTGCAGGTTATATTCATTTGTTTGAACCAACGCAGACGGTTACTTTTAAAAATTTTCACTGTATATCATATTTTACTTTTACTGATGAATTTAAAATACCGTCAGAAATAATATTCACCGGTGACCAAATTTAAACCGATACATAAAAGTCACTATTGCATAGTTACCAATGTTATCGTAACCGAATCGATAGTCTAACCGATAAAGCAACTGATTTGGTTCAAAACAGTTGGATCGTCTAAATAAATCAGTTTAAACTTGTAACGTGAATATTATATATTTATGATGTCCTAAATACTTAATTATTTTTAATTAATTATATATTAATAAAATTATATATTCATAACTCTTAACTCTATATGTTAGACTCCAATCTTCTCAACAAAATATGCAAGAAAAAATTAATAGAAAATTTTTAAAAATTGCTAACAAAGCACAAATATAATAGACTAATTAGAAAAAATAACCACATTAACGGACTTGAGGTGTTTAATAAGCCTCATGCTTGACTCTTGAGTTTATTTCTAAACATATTTAATGCAATAAAAAATAAAATATCTTAAAATATCTTAATAATAGTTGAAATGTCGAACAATTAAATCATTCATAATAATATAAGAACAGCTTATGTACTCAAAAAATATGAAAAGCTAAAGTCTGCATGTCCATCATTATCATCAAACATAAAATTTTAAAAGTTTATTATAAGTCCCCTATTCTTGTTAAACATCAAACATAAAATTTTAAATATCTACAAGCCTGTCATTCTCATCAAACATAAAATTTTAAAAAATATTTAATTTTTTAAAATTGCTAACAACCAGTCCTATTTTGATTTTTTAAAAAATGTGGCAGAAGGGAATCAGCAGCAGAGCAACAAGAAATCATTGCACATGATTACCACTCTAGTATTCTCTATTTGATAACTTTAAGGTTTTACGTTGTGTAGGGACTTTTAGGGTTGTTAGGAACTAGAGGTTTTTGTGAGAACCCACGGATCAAAAAAATTTTAAAATAAATTTTTTATAAATGTAATGTATTGAGGTAAAATATTTTAGTTTTATTATGGTTCGTTATGATTTTTGAATTATGTCTATTTAGTGTTTAATAAAATGTCGACGAGAGGTATGATTTATTGGATTCAAGTGAAATTAAATATACAGTGTTCTAAAGATTTCGTAAGTTGATTTCCTTCCAGATAAATCTTTTTTTTTTAATGTATTTCATGAGTATCACTTTGATTTCATGGTTTGAGGCATTTTTTGGTGGGCTAAGATTGTGCAAAGATCTTAGTGTTTTTAGAACGTGTGCGTTGTATGGAAGGCTTGTGAATGATGGATTATAAATAATTAGGAGCAATGGTGCATGAGTTTAATAGAGAACGAATGGAAGCCTATGAAATTTGCTTAATATTTCATGTCTTTTTTTATTGCTCATGTTATATTTGATGAAATGTCTAAGCGAAACTAATTGTATAATATATATATATATGTTAATATAATATCTTAGTGAAATAAATAAATTATTTACTATAGTTAAATTATATTGGATTGTGAATAGTGAGGATTGCGATGGTTTGATATGGATGGACGTTGAGATATATTATTTGTAAGAGATATTAAATTTACTTACTTGGATTACAATTGAATTGATATTAAAATAATATAAAATCTTGTGTTCATAATAGAAGATAATAATTTGAAATGGATGGATAATGCGATTACAAATGGGATGAGAGTTAAATTGTGGCATAACCTAGTTTGGAGCTAATGTTAATGCGAGTATGTGATGAGCTTATTTATAGACTTTGTCCATCTGTTTGGATGGATGCTAGGTTGACTTGGATTTTAGATTTTCATATCATGTGTTGATTTTTATAATGTGGAACTAAGCCCTTTGTTGAAAATAGTTTAGTTATATGTTTCAACATGATTTTGTGAAATCATATAATGCATGATTTTGGTATGAGCATATAACATGCAATGGGGTGATCGATGCATATGCATTCTTTGTGTGGATGATAATTTAAGTGACGTTTTGATACAATCAAGTAACTTCATAACCCTGACCAAAACATGGAGGGAATTTTGTAAACACCCTCACCTCGGAGGGAATTTGTAAAATCCCTACAATGAGAGAAAAATGCAAAAAACCTGCATTTGACAGACTAAAACCAAGGTTGGCACTTTGTCTACCCTTGTCCTATACCACCAGGGCACTACCCTAGTGGCAGTTGTATATAATACAATGAGTACTATTTATGGATGTATAATAAAGAGAGATTTTATTATTTGTGTTGGTGATTTGTAACCGTGGATGATAGCTGTGTTTTATATAATAATATTGATGATGATTGAGGTATAAATGATATAACTTGAGTTTTTTTTTTTTTTTTTGCCGTAGATTTAAGTATTACATTAATCGTAAATATCTGAGATTGTCTTATACACATATGATCCTTTGCCCTTCAAATTGTTATAGATGTGAGAAGATGCTACGAATCTCTACTTTGGCGATCGCTGATGCAATGCTTAAGTTAAAGTCGCTGATAACCACTCCATGGAAAATGCATATATAGTGGAAGAAGAATCTAAAATATTTCTAGCCAGGACTAGAACAACCAATGCGCATACGCCACGACGACGCTGTGAAGAAGATGAGAGTGATTATTCGATTCCATTCCTCCAACAGATCATTTCAAGAAGACTATAAAAACCCGACGACTTGACCTCCTTCAATTTTGTCCTTTTTTTTATTTTGAAAAATCCAACCATCTGTTATACGTTAACTATAATTTTAACTGTTGAATGTGAAAATCACATAAAAAGGATACTCGATAAGTGAAATTTATATGTTTATTCACATAAAAATGATGTTTTATGTTTTTATCTATATTAAAAATTTTAGACTTGTCTAGTTAAAATACAAATACATAATATTTCGGATTATATAAACTATAGAATAGATATGAACTACAATCTAAAGACAGTATTTTAAAAACAAATATACCATTAAAATACATATATAACTATTTAATATGTATCATTTTCATTGTGGACGATTAAAATTTTGGGCGTGCTACGTAATCTCAAAAAAATGTGAAAACGGTTGAAACATATGCTAGTTCCATGAAAATAAGTGTAAAAATAATTGAAAAATATGATATTTGTATAAAAGTGTGTTAGAAACATTTGGTAGAAAATTTTTTCATTTTACTAAACATGTCCTATATTTAAAACATATAGCGTGTTTGGTATTTTATATTACTTCTAAAATTTTTGAATGAAAATTTTTTGATGTAAAACTTTTTAAAATAGGAGAAGTTATGTAATATAATATATGCAATTATGAAAATTAAAGAAAAATTAAAATAGATAAAGTAATTGTATATAAATGATTGAAGAGTAAAATAATTACATAATATAATATAGACAATAATGAAAAATAAAAAGAATAAAGTTCAAATATATAAAATAATTATACAGAAATGATTGAAGAATAGAATAATTGTACATAAAGTGTAAAGAGATAATTAGAAAACAGTATAGTCAATGAAAGTTAAAAGCCTTAACAAGCCATGTGAATGTTAGACACATCCACAATATACTTTTAAATTTTTGAAAAGTAATCTAGAAAGAAGGATGACCAAATATGCTCGGGTGCACTTAGATTCAGTACACCCGAGTATATTTAACTTATTTTTTATTTTTTTTGAAAGTTTTTTTATAAAACTGTTAATCTAAGTATGTTTAACATTCATATCAATTTTTACCAGTTTTAGATATTTTAAGATTTTTGAATTTTTAAAATCAGTGATATTTTCATAATTCATAAATTACAAAAATGTTACTGATTTTTAAAAATTTTAAAAATATATTATGAATATCGAAAAATAGTAAAAATTGATATACATATTAAACACATTTAGATTAATAATTTTATAAAAATCTTTTAAAAAATATTAAAAATAAATTTTGCATCTGCGTGGACAGTATGACAGCCCATTTAAAAGTTTACAATTTTGAATAGGTCCGAGGAGTCATTCCCATTAGCATTTAGTCCACTCTTATCCTTTTCTCCTTGAAAATTGGTGTTGTCAGCCACCGAAATTTCCACGAATACTCTTACGGAAAGTAGGTGAGGTATTTAAATTTTAAAATTAAAGGGGGCAAGAGCAAAACAAAATACACTTTGAGTAGGGCACATTTGACAATTAATCTCCACAGTTTCTTATAGTTTTTCTCTCTTCCTTAAATATCTCTCACAAATGATTTAACCCCTCAACAACTTTATTTTTCCAATATTACCCTTATACATTAATTGTTTTTCTTACAAGATTTTATTTTTTCCAAATTTATCCTTATTATATCGTATTATTCACATAATTTTTAAAATATTCACTCTTCTACTCCAGATGCTATCCCAAAATCCTGCTAAAATACACACTCCCAAATGTCACCTAAAATTAATGGGATAATTACAACTTGGATTATATAGAGATAGGTTTTGTGAGTGGTAGGATCTCACACACGCATAAAACACTTTTTCTAGTAAAAATAATAACGTATTTTTATTTATTTTGGAATAATTTTTCTTAATTTTCATTCCACCTTTATCATTTCCATCACTGAATAACACACTTACCACTTTATATTTTCATCTTATTCTCATTCAATCCGAATTTGGATAAAATAGAGTTTTTCAAGGCATAACTCTGCTGGTAGAGTTCCTCCCTTAATTGCAAGATTGTTCATATACAGAGGAGCTTTGTCTCTCATTTTAGTAGCAATATTTCGTATAAATTCATTATTAGTTGTATTGTTAGATTTATACATCCTAAATAGGATGTCGAAAAATATGTACTTGGAATGGCTTTAGTTGGAGGATGAGAAATTAAAAAAATAAATAATATTTAACCAGCCAACTCATGCAACCGCCCGGTGCAATACAAACCGCAATCCACCTGTACAGCCAGCAATTTAACCGGGATGTCAGCCGGAGGATTTAAAAGGCTATATAGCAAAAACGATTGTGTTCCTGCGGACGTCTCAACCTGTTTCTTACTGTTTAAATTAAGTGGATGTGAAAGTGATGACATGGGAATGAATGAGATTTTTTTTTTTGAAAAAAAATTAATTTGAGAACCTTATTTTTGAATTTCTAACATAATTTTCAGCATCTTAGTAGAGCAATAACACTTTTTCCTCTGCTTTCCTCCTCGTAATCCAATTGTAACCTCCGGAGCAACCCGCGGTGCAACTATAAACAACAGACATTTCATCAGTCTTGCAAATGGTATTCTTATAGTTGATTCGTTAAAAGAAAAAAATTTCAATAAATATATTTCAGATTATACAATTCATTGCTTTTATTTTACATTATTATTATTAGAGAAATGTTCTTGTTAGTCTAGACTAAGTAAATATCTGACTTAGGTCATCTCAAAAATCCCATTTAAAATAAATTTTTTTCTTCATACACTTGTTTATCCAAGTACATTTAATATGTAAATTAAGTTTTACTATTTTTGGATATGTATATATATTTTTGTAGATTTTTAAAAATAAAGATATTTTAAATACATATATACACATAGATGTTTAAAAATCTCAAAAAATAGATAAATATATTCAAAAATGGTAAAACTTGGTATATATGTTAAATACACTTAGATAAACAAGTACACGAAGAAAAAAATTAAAAAATTTATTATAAATAGAGTTTTTAAAATGAGCTAAGTGGGGCATTTACTTAGCTCAGGCTAATAGGATCACTTATCTTATTATTATTATTATTATTCATGCAGCTTTTGGTTGTAAAATATTGTGTATTTAACTTAAATATTTACCCGTTCAACGGTTGAATTGGTTAGAACCAGCCATTACTCGTGATTTTCCTTTCGGTTTTAACTTTTTAGTTAAGAATTACTGAAGAGGCTGGGATTGTTCTACGGAGAAACCTGCGGCACAGCACGCATTATTTTGGTGTTCTACATCCCAGACAGCCAATACAATAATATATTTATTTATTTTGACGGACATAGGTGGGCAGAGATATGCATGGAAGTGCCCATTCAACCCTTTTTTTCTTTTAAAATGTCCCTGTTAAAATCTAAACTATTTTTTTTTTGATAAATAAATCTAAACTATTTAATTGTTGAGTATCAATCATTTATTTTTATCAAGATATCTAAAATATTCTATTGAAAATTATATTTTACAGAAATTTAGCATCTTTTGAAAGCGAATAGGCAACTATTATGCCGCATTTTGGAAAGCGAAAACATATTTTCATGTAATTACTCTACTTTCTAATCAATTCTTTACCTATTTTCTAACAATCATGATATTTATTTCAACTTTATTCTTTTTAATCCTAATTATTATTCTATCTATTTAAACAAATTTTCCACCTCATTTTTTCCCACTACCCAAACGCCTCATCAGTTTTTTTGTCAAAAATATATGTTAGAATAAATCTTAAATGCAATCACAAGTTCTACACTTAATTCTAACTATACTCACAAATTTTTTATATTTTCATGTGAAATGAAGAAATTACCTGTAGTTCTCATCGTAATATATAATTCATACCTTAATTTCCATTCAACCTCTAATTTCCTGTTTTAAAGATAATTTGTATCCTCAAGCTTCGATTTCTATTTGAATAGAAATTAGGGCTTAAATTAATTCATACAGCAATCAGGACATGAGCAATTCTGTTATTTTAAACACGTGCCAACAGCTCATTTAACAAGTTATTAACAATATGGTTAAACATGATAAAAAAATAACATGAGTATAAATGACAATTTGGGCCAAATAGGTGAGTTTGAGATGAATTATCAAAAGTCTGTGGATATATTTAAAATTAGATGGAAGACTTATCGTATATTTGAGATTTTCCCTAATATAAGAATTTTCAATATAGATGACTTTTGGAATTATAAATAAATTTATAGATAAACACGATAAATTGTTTAGATTTGAAAAAAGTGTTTTGATTTTATCCAATGGCTCATAAAATAATCAGACGATTTTCAAGTGAACAGAAAATAAATATATTATTTAAAAAATTTTAAACAAACTCAAATCCCACATAAATCTTATGCCTTGTGAAATTCCATAACGTGGAAGATCTAGATGAGACATGCATATGTATAAAAGATTTTTTTTTAAATAGAATACGCACAAAAAAGATTTTTTGAAATAAATATATGTTCTTTGGTCACCTGTAAATTACTTGAAGACTGTATAAGATGACTGACCTCTGTAAAAACATTTTAAAATAAAAAGATTTCATTAACACTTCCTTGCAGTAGAACTGTATTACATCTTTACGCCGAGGAAAGGGACTTGCGTGCATTAGCATTAGTCGCGGACAAATTAGGAAAGGCAATAGGTGCATAGAAACATTGTTTTGTCAAGGCAATAGGTGCATAGGAACGTAGTTTTGTTTATACAGTGTGTTTGAAGATTTTACACATGGATAAATTAAAACGTCATAAGAATTGTCTCAAATAGGTGAGTGTGAAATGAATTATCAAAAGTTTGTGGATATATTTAAAATTAGCTGCAAGACTTATCGTATATTTGAGATTTTCCCTAATATAACAATTTTTAATATATATGATTTCTGGAACTACAAATAAATTTAATAGATAAACACGATAAATTGTTTAGATTTGAAAAAGTATTTTGATTTTATCCGATGGCTCATAAAATAATTAGACGATTTTCAAGCGAATAGAAAATATGTATTTTATTTAAAAATTTGTATGCAAACTCAAATCCCACATAAATCTCAAGCCTTGGGAAATTTCATAACGTGGAAGATCTAGATGAGACATGCATATGCATAAAAGATGTTTTAAAAATAAAATACGGACAAAAAGATTTTTTGAAATAAATAAATATATATATATATTATTTGGTCACCTGTAAAGTACTTGAAGACGGTATAAGATGACCGACCTCCGTAAAAATATTTTAAAATAAAAAAATTTCATTAACACTTCCTTCCAGTAGAACTGTATTACATCTTTACGCGGAGGAAAGGGACTTGCGTGCATTAGCATTAGTCGTGGACAAATTGGGAAAAGCAATAGGTGCATAGGGACGTAGTTTTGTTTATAGAGTGCGTTTGAAGATTTTACACATGGATACGGAGCAGGGCCCGGTCCCAACTAACCTGTTAACACTAATAAATTGCTTTCAATATGTCTAGACGCATTGAAACATAAATTAAAAGGGGTGTTTGCTTAAGAGCATGGTCGTATGCTCCCGGGAGCATTGAGCTCTCAATACTCCCGGGAGCATACGCCCATTTTTTTATATTTTTGAATTTTTTTATATAATTGTTAATCTAAGTGTATTTAATATATATATATATATATCAATTTTTATCATTTTTAGAGTATTTTAGATATTTATTTTTTATTTTTGAAAATCAGTGAATTGAGAGCTCAATGCTCCCAGGAGCATACGACCACGTTCCGTTTGCTTACACTCGAAACATTTTAAATTTAAACTTTTTAATCTCAAACTTTTCACGCAATGCAGTTATCTTATTTTTAATTTTTTCACTTTTTTCATATAATTATCTGACTTTTCAATCATTTTTACCTAATTTTTCATATTTTAACATATTTATTTTAACTTTGGGGACGTTTGTTAATTTGCATATTGTGAGGATTGTGAGATGGGGTGAGGAGTAGAAAATATAATATTTTAAAATTATATGATTAGTAAAAAATATAAAAGTAAAGTTAGAATAAATTGATTTCTTAGAAGAAAGTTGGTAAGAAAAATGACTAAAAAATAGAAATACAAGTGAAAAAATATGATTATTAATTAGAAAAATTATTGGCTTGGGAAACTGTGCCCTCACGTTTTCCCGTCCTACTCACGTCGGGGATTATAAAACATGTTATTTATTCTCTTTACTCTTCATGGTTATTCATATCATATTACATCATTTTCTCTTATTTCAAAAACTTTTATACAAAAAAATTTTCATTAAAAATTTTATCACTTCTCAGATAAGCCCTAAGTTTAAATGCATTTCTTTATTTTAACCCTCGAGCTGTTTTTTTAATGGGGCAGATCGTGTAGGTTTGGGTAAATCCCGCCCTGGTTGTACCCTACTGGAAATGTTAGTAGGAGGACCTGTTACACGTACACCTCTGGTTGAGTGGTTTGTGTTGGGATTTTAGGCTATCCCCTTCTTCGTGTGGATTAAACAGGAATAATTAATCACAGACAATAAATATTGCAAATGATAAACAATCAAACCACGAAAAACACACCACAATTTTACGTGGAAAACCCCTCTTTACCAAAGGGGAAAAACCACGGGACCCAGTCCAGGTAAATCTTCCACTATAGAATAATGGGATTACAACGCAATGTCTTCTCTAGTCAAAACTAGAGGATTTCATCATCACAATAAGGATGGATTTCAATACAGAAATTAATCAAGGGTAGATCTCACCAAATCTGAGATGACGGCAGAATTTTCTCTCTTAATGGCCGGAAGAGATAACTGCCGTAGAAGCCTTGAGCATATGAGGATAAAATCCTCCTCCGTGCGTCGGAGCTACTGCTGCCGCTGCTTCTCTGAAAATCGAAAACGGAGAAAAAAAAAACTCTCTCTCTGACGAATGAACGTCGCTGCCGAGAGGAGACGCTACCGAAAGAAGAGAAGAGAGATGCACATTATCTCTCTCTCTCTCAGCCTTTTCTTCTCCCGCGCCGAAAGCAATTGAATGAGACAAATGAGCAGGTGAGAGGAAATTCCGTATAAGCCAAAATGGGTGAGTCCCCCACTTTGACTTCATGTGGGAGGAACCCACCTAATAAATCTCCCCTTCCGACTACATGAAGGGATTCGTCATCCCAACGATTGAACGACAAACTTCAAGCTTCTCCCTTGGTACAGCCTTCGTCAACATATCAGAGCCATTATAATCGGTATGGATTTTCTCAAGTTCAAACAACTTGTCATTAATAGCTTCTCTTATCCAATGATACCTCACATCAATATGCTTTGATCTTGCATGAAAAGAAGAATTCTTACCAAGGTGAATTGCGCTTTGACTATCGCAAAATACGATATATCTTTGTTGCTTGAAACCGAGCTCATGTAGAAACCTCTTCATCCACAACAACTCTTTACATGCTTCAGTTGCTGCAATGAATTCCGCTTCGGTTGTAGAAAGTGCAACGCATTTCTGTAGCCTTGATTGCCAAGCTACAGCTCCCCCTGCAAAAGTAATCAAGGAACCAGAGGTAGACTTTCGAGTGTCCACATCTCCTGCCATATCTGCATCTGTGTAGCCAATTAGTAAGGGTTTCTCATTGCCAAAACAAAGTCTCAAACTGGAAGTACCTCGTAGATATCTCATAATCCACTTAACTGCATTCCAATGCTCTCTCCCAGGATTAGACAAAAACCGGCTAACAATACCAACTGCATAAGCTATGTCTGGCCTTGTACATACCATTGCATACATCAAACTTCCCACAGCTGAAGCATATGGAACCCTTTCCATGTCCTTCTTCTCTATGTCTGTAGAGGGACACTGCTCGATGTTTAGCTTAAAGTGAGTGGCAAGAGGAGAGTTAACCACTTTAGCTCTGTCCATGTTGAACCTCTGAAGTACTTTCTCAATGTACTTCTCTTGTGACAGATATAACTTCTTGGCATTCCTCTCACGATGAATGCTTATGCCAAGAATTTGTTTTGCTGGCCCTAAATCCTTCATAGCAAAAACTTTACTTAGCTGCATCTTCAACCTGTCAATCCTCAAAGAATTTCTGCCAATAATCAACATATCATCGACATAAAGCAATAGTATAATAAAATCATCATCAGAGAATTTCTGTACAAAGACACAATGATCAGAAGTTGTTTTTCGGTAGCCATATTTCCCCATAACTGACTCAAACTTCTTATACCATTGTCTTGGTGCCTGCTTCAAACCATAAAGGCTTTTCCTCAGCTTGCACACATAATCCTCTTTTCCTTTTTCCACGAAACCCTCTGGCTGCTCCATATAAATTTCCTTGTCTAATTCACCATGGAGAAAAGCTGTCTTTACATCCATCTGTTCAATCTCCAAATCAAGACTAGCAGCTAGACCCAAAACCACACGAATAGAAGACATTTTAACAACCGGAGAAAAAATCTCATCAAAATCAATACCTTTCTTTTGATTGAATCCCTTGACGACCAATCTTGCTTTGTATCGAGGTTGTGTGGTATGTTGTTCTAGCTTCACTCTGTATACCCACTTGTTCTTCAAAGCTCTTTTGCCCATAGGTAACTTTACCAACTCAAATGTATGATTTTCATGCAGTGACTTCATCTCATCTTGCATGGCTTCAACCCACTCCTTCTTGTGTTCATCTTCCATGACTTCTGCATAACATTCGGGCTCTCCCCCGTCAGTCAGTAACATATATTCATCAACAGAATATCGTGTAGAAGGATGGCGATCTCTAGTAGACCTCCTGAGTGGAACATCTGGTGGAACTTCTGGTACTGGTGACTGCTCAACAATGTCATCATTAATCTCAACCTGTGTATGAGTATCAACATCAACTGTACCATCCTGGTCATCTTGAACTTCATCTCTAACCTGTACTGGCACATATGTCAGAGGAACTGGATCTAAGTCTGTTAAATTATCATAATATTGAGAAACTGTTTTAACTGTTTTCTCAATATCTTGTATGGTTTGGTCTTCCATAAAGACAACATCTCGGCTTCTTACAAGCTTTTTCTGCACTGGATCATAAAACCTGTAGCCAAAATCATCTTGGCCATAGCCAATGAATACACACTGTCTTGTCTTGACATCAAGCTTAGACCTCTCATCTTTGGGAATATGCACAAAGGCCTTACATCCAAAGACACGCAAGTGACTATAGGATACATCTTTTCCCAACCAAACTCTGTCTGGAACATCAAAATTTAAAGGAACACAAGGCGTGAGATTTAACACATGTACAACGGTACTCAAAGCCTCACCCCAAAAGGATCCTGGCAACTGTGCATGTGAAAGCAAACATCTCACCCTTTCAACTAGTGTCCTGTTCATTCTCTCAGCTAGCCCATTTAACTGAGGAGTCTTCGGAGGTGTCCTTTGATGCCTAATGCCTATTTGTTTACAATATTCATCAAAAGGACCACAATATTCACCTCCATTATCAATTCTGATACACTTTAATTTCTTCCCAGTCTGTCTTTCAACTAAAGTCTGAAACTGTTTAAAAACATCTAACACTTGGTCTTTTGTCTTCAAGGTATAGACCCACAACTTCCTTGAATGATCATCTATAAAAGTCACAAAATAGAGAGCACCACCAAGTGTTTTTACTTTCATGGGACCACAAACATCAGAATATACTAAGTCAAGTATACCCGGCTGTCTTGAAGGAGGGGATGTTTTAAAGGCAACTCTGTTTTGCTTCCCTGCCAAGCAATGAGCACATTTCTTCAATACTGTATTCTTCAATCCAGAAAGAAGATTTTTCTTTGCCAAAACCATCAAACCCTTCTCACTCATGTGGCATAGTCTTCTATGTCATAGCTCTGTTGTACTTTCATTCTCCATTGTATTGATAATACAATCAGAAACCTTTGCCTGCATGAAGTACAATGAGGAGCACTTCTTGCCTCTAGCCATAACCATAGAACCTTTAGTAAGCTTCCATTGACCATTACTGAAGGTGTTGCAAAACCCCTCATCATCAAGCTTACTTGCTGAAATCAAATTCAAGCGAATATCAGGGATATGTTTAACATTTTTCAAAAGCAACATCGTACCATTGTTGGTTTCCAAGCACACATCTCCCATGCCGACAGCTTTAGCTACACCATTGTTACCCATCTTAACATCCCCAAAGTCTCCGGATGTATAAGATGTAAAGAAGTCTCGTCGCGATGTAGCATGAACGGAGGCACCACTGTCAATCACCCAACTAGTCTCATGAAATGCAAGGTTGACAACATCATCATCATACACAATAAGGAAGTCATCTGTGACGGCAGAAACTCTATCAACATCATTACTATCATCAGTTTCTTTTTCTATCCCTTTTTCATTTTTGTAGTCTCTTTTGAGTTGTCGACAATACTTCTTTATATGCCCCTTTTTACCACAGTGATAACACTCAACATTGGCAAACCTGTTTGACTTGCTTTTGCTTCTGTCTCTGTTCTTCGGACCTTTACTCTTGCTCCTCCCCCTTTTTTCCATGACTAAGACATCTGACTGTGACGGACCCTGTGACTTTCTTCTCATCTCTTCATTTAAAACACTACTCTTAGCCAAATCCATAGTGATTACACCATTTGGAGCTGAGTTAGATACCGACATTCTAAACGTCTCCCACGAGTCCGGCAATGTGCCTAGAAGCCATAACCCCTGCACCTCATCTTCAAACTTGATATTCATCCCGGCCAACTGATTAAGAATTCCCTGGTAAGCATTCAAGTGATCTGATAAAGGAGTTCCATCCCTGTATTTCAAGCCCATCAACTTCTTTATTAGAAACAACTTGTTGTTCCCGGTTTTTCGAGCATACATCTGTTCAAGCCTGTCCCATAAAGAACGTGCATTTGTTTCTTCACTGACATGGTTTAAAACATTATCATCCACCCACTGCCTGATATACCCACATACTTGACGATGAAGTAAAGTCCATTCAGCATCAGTTTTTTCTACGGGTTTTTGTTCCGCAAACACAGGCAAATAAAAATCTTTGACATATAGCAGGTCTTCCATTTTTTCCTTCCACACATGATAATTTGAACCATTCAAATTAATCATTCTACTTGTATTAACCTCCATCGTTCAACACAAGGCACAAGATTACTAAAACCTCGCTCTGATACCACTTGTTGGGATTTTAGGCTATCCCCTTCTTCGTGTGGATTAAACAGGAATAATTAATCACAGACAATAAATATTGCAAATGATAAACAATCAAACCACGAAAAACACACCACAATTTTACGTGGAAAACCCCTCTTTACCAAAGGGGAAAAACCACGGGACCCAGTCCAGGTAAATCTTCCACTATAGAATAATGGGATTACAACGCAATGTCTTCTCTAGTCAAAACTAGAGGATTTCATCATCACAATAAGGATGGATTTCAATACAGAAATTAATCAAGGGTAGATCTCACCAAATCTGAGATGACGGCAGAATTTTCTCTCTTAATGGCCGGAAGAGATAACTGCCGTAGAAGCCTTGAGCATATGAGGATAAAATCCTCCTCCGTGCGTCGGAGCTACTGCTGCCGCTGCTTCTCTGAAAATCGAAAACGGAGAGAAAAAAAACTCTCTCTCTGACGAATGAACGTCGCTGCCGAGAGGAGACGCTACCGAAAGAAGAGAAGAGAGATGCGCATTATCTCTCTCTCTCTCAGCCTTTTCTTCTCCCGCGCCGAAAGCAATTGAATGAGACAAATGAGCAGGTGAGAGGAAATTCCGTATAAGCCAAAATGGGTGGGTCCCCCACTTTGACTTCATGTGGGAGGAACCCACCTAATAGTTTGACCGGTTACTGGCCGGTTGAAATGAGAACCGGTTGGCATTCAGGTTGGAAAGTCGATTCCGTATTCACAACATTTTGAAATTTGAATACGAATTAAATTCGACGAATTTGATGTATAAATTGGATAATACTCGCACACCTCGTTTTACATTCGAACCCAAAGATCATACGTATTGTCAATCAAAAAAAAAAAAAGAATCATAGGTATTAAATTGAAAGGATTCCACTCCATCGACTGGTTCTGCGCAGAGTTGCACGTGACTTTGACGGTTCTGAGAGGATGCAGTGGTAAAATCACAAAAATTTTACAAGGATAGGGAATTTTTTCCAAGAACATTTCTGCGCATGACTTACAGACCATTCATAACACTAACTCCATCCAAATGGAACCCAAACTACTTGATTTTTGGATAATATCAATATCCTTGTAAAAGTTTTTAAAATTATTTATAAATTAGATAGAAATTCTTAAATATATCAACGAATTTTGATCATAACTCATTACGTACCAAAATTTTTTAACAATCTTTTAGTACACATGAATTTCCTCAAAAAATTTCCCATACCAATGCCCATACGGTACGTTAGCAATAGACATTAATACATATATGAAATAACTAATGTAGCTATGCTAATTTAGGGTTGTGTAAATATCTACTTCCCAAAATCATCACTATCATCACTTCCATGATTTTAAAATATATATATATTAACTTTCTTCGCTTCTACTTTTCGTGCTGATTCTTCAAAAGTTTTGTAAGAAAATATGATTCACGCTGCCATATTTTCTTATTTGTTAGGGTAAATTAGTCATTTTCCGTGCATGCTAATGAGGAAATTTGTGAGTCTAGGTGGGAGAAATGATCTAAAGTACAGTAGTTATATATATAATGGATTATGGTAAAAACTAAGAGGTATATTTGGAAATTTTTCTAAATTAAACTAATGTGAACTAATTTTTCAATTTTTTTTCACGTAGCTACTGTTGCTTTCATTTGCCATAAATCTGAAGTAATGAAGTTTTATCTCCAGTAGAAGTCATCCTTGAGGGAGAAAGAGTGTCTGCAACTGCAAGGCGTAATTGTCACAACCGACAATGAGAACGACTTAGTCAATGCTGTGGTGGCAGGCCACATCAGCATAATCCCTATTAGGCACCTATGACAAATGTGTAAAAAATAATTGAAATATATAGTAAAAATGAAAAAATAAAATAATTAGGTAATTAAAATATCAAACTCTACGGTGAAAATTGTTTCAAAAGAGATTGAAAGAAAATTTCCAAACTATCCAACTAGCCAAACGAAACTAATAAAAGCAACTTGGCTGTGCAGAATGTGACCGGATTAAGAGTTACAAACGCTTCCTCTTGTGGTTTAAAATTTTAATTAATAATTAAGGTAATGTGCAAATATATTTACATTATTTGACTATACTGCAAATATATCCATATAGTTTTAAAACTATAAAAAATCCTTACACAGCTTAACCATAATTACAAATATACTTACAAATTTTTGTGATTTTCAATTATTGTGAAACTAGGGAGGTCTATTTGGATATTATCCTAATAATTACCGAAAGGGGCCGGGATTTGTACGCAGCTCTGCAGCCTGGAAAACCAACCGAGTATTGTTTTGATTAAAGGAGCTCTCATGCGGTTGCCAAATGGTCCAGAGAAAGAAAGAGCATGGCTGTACATATGAGACCATGGGTAGTCTTTAGACTCAGCCCTCTCTTTACTCGTCTTGATTTTCCACGCGGAGAACCACGAAATTTGAAATGAGAACCGATTGGCATTCAGGTTGGAAAGTCGATTCCGTATTCACAACATTTTGAAATTTGAATACGAATTAAATTCGACGAATTATCGTCTGTGATGTATAAAACTTAAAGTATAACCTGGATAATACTCGCACACCTCGTTTTACATTCGAACCCAAAGATCATACGTATTATTAATCCAAAAAAAGAAAAGAAAAGAATCATAGGTATTAAATTGAAAGGATTCCACTCCATCGACTGGTTCTGCGCAGAGTTGCACGTGACTTTGACGGTTCTGAGAGGATGCAGTGGTAAAATTCACAAAAATTTTACAAGGATAGGAAATTTTTTCCAAGAACATTTCTGCGCATGACTTACAGACCATTCATAACACTACCTCCATCCAAATGGAACCCAAACTACGTGATTTTTGGATGATATCAATATCCTTGTAAAAGTTTTTAAAATCATTTATAAATTAGATAGAAATTCTTAAATATATCCACGAATTTCGATCATAACTCATTACGTTCACATGAATTTCCTCAAAATTTTTCCCATGCCCATAGGGTTCGTTAGCCATAGACATTAATACATATATGAAATAACTAATGTAGCTATGCTAATTCAGGGTTCTGGAAATATCTGTTTCTCAAAATCATCACATCATCACTTCCATGATTTAAAAATATATATATATTAACTTTCTTCGCTTCTACTTTTCGTGCTGATTCTTCAAAAGTTTTGTAAGAAAATATAATTCACGCTGCCATATTTTCCTATTTGTTAGGGTAAATTAGTCATTTTCCGTGCATGCTAATGAGGAAATTTGTGAGTATAGGTGGGAGAAATGATCGAAAATACAATAGTTATATATATAATGGATTATGGTAAAAACTAACAGGTATATTTGGAAATTTTTCTAAATTAAACTAATGTGAACTAATTTTTCATTTTTCTTTTCTGGTAGGTAGTGTTGCTTTCATTTGCCATGAATCTAAGTAATGAACAGGCGTGGATGGCCATTGACTTCGTAGCTGGATCGGCATCTCCTTTTAAACATCCTCTCCTTTTCTCTAGAGCTGCACGTCTCCGAAGCATGAGGTGCTCAGAAAACCCTTGTTCGTTTTCCTTCTTTTCGACTCTGCTGATATTCCTTCCGTTCCATTTTCCCACTTTCGCTGCTGCAGATCCTCTCTGGACCTACTGTTCGAAAATACCTTCTAATGGCAGCACGGTCGACGCCAACCGCGGCCTCGTTTTCGCTTCTCTACCCTCCAATGCGTCGGCCACCACCACCCGCTTCGCCAACGTAACAATCGGTGAGGCGCCAAACAGAGTGTACGGATTGGCTCAATGCAGAGGCGATACCAAAAGCGATGTTTGCCTCAACTGCCTCAAAACTGCCGGAGAAGAGCTCCCCGCCGTTTGCCCCAACCGGACCGGTGCTATTTGGTACGACTACTGTTTCATGCGCTATTCCAACACGCCCATCTTGTCGACGTCTGATAATTCACCAGTTTTTTTTTTGTCGAATACCCAAAATGTAACTGAACAAAGGGCGTTCGATGGGATTTTGGGTGAGATGATGAGAGGACTGGTTTCCAAGGCAGCTAATGCTCCATCTGGTGCGCCGCTCTATGCGACGGACCGGACCAATTTTACTAGCTTCCAGACTGTTTATGGGCTTGCGCAGTGCAACAGAAATCTAGTAGGAAGCGATTGTAGTGCATGCTTGGACGATGCAGTCAGTAAAATTCCCGACTGTTGCCAGGGAAGACGAGGCGGGAGAGTTATTGGGGCGAACTGTTATATCAGGTTTGAGTTGGCCCGTTTCTTTGAAGATTCGTCTCCTCCACCGCCACCGCCATCTCTTCCTCCTCCTCCACCCGATCTGCTCTCAAGCACGAACACCACAAGTAATTCGCTCACTTCTTGTGGCAGTCATGCATGGAATTGATAATTTTTTTTTTTTGTTCATGGAATTGATAATTAAGTAACGATAGTATTATAAATTTTTATTTTCTTTTGATACTTGCAATAGAAATTTCAAAATATCCTCCATTTTTATTATGATGCATTTCATAAATAAATTATTTTCATTTTTCTTTAAAATTAATTTATTGCAACTAGTTTGATCGTTGACAATGAAATTTGTTGCGAAATGATGGGGCCGATCATATGCAACTGGTAGTAGTTACCCAGCTGCGTTTGGCAGCAAATCGTATATGTTTTTAATATTTATAAACTTGTATTTTTAGGTTATTTAATCCATAAATGAAATTTTACTACTTTTAAGATAGGCATATATTTTTTTAATTTCAAATGCGGAGGGATTTTAATCTTTTTTAAAATATTCAAATGACTAAAATACTCTTGTTTTTTAAAAATCCAAAAACATATTTATGTATATTCAAAAATATTAAAATTTAATTTATAGATTAAATACACTTAAATTAACAAGTTTATAAAAAACAAAAAAACAAAAAAAGTTTATGTGGCCGGGCGGATCTTTTCCTCAAGATGATTGCTTGTGAAGCGTTACTGATGCTCAACAATTTGCAACAATTTCCACAAAAAAATTGATATCGATCTTGTTTTTTAAGATAATTTTCGTAGAGTGATTTAAGATAAAATTCTTAAATCAATTAATTTTTTGAATTTGATTTGTGATATTCCAACACAATGATCACAAGTCTAGATAGATATAATTATACGACCCGGACCGTGTTAAAGGTAAGCCACAAAATCCGGAAAATTGAAGTAATTAAGTTTAGTTTTGAAAAACGAAGTTTACATGTGAGGTGCGTCTGTTTTTGCGAAATTTAAAAGCTTGAGGTACAGATATAAAAATACGAAAAAACTAAATGCAAATAGTTCTTATTTATACTAAGGGTAAACCTTGTCATTATTATACTTTCATTCCCTTAAATAAATATTTTGTAGTCCATGAAGTTTAAAATATTTTTTTTTACAACGAATCTAATAAGAAAAGTTGGCTCACAAAGAAATTCAGCCAAACAGAATATTCCATTTAAGGTGTGAATTATTATTGAAATTGTATCTTGGTGATTCGCGTCAAAGATTAGTATCTTCTGTTTACCTGGTTAATTACCAAATGGACTGACCTAAAAACACACTTTCAATCTCCATAGGCATGGATTTATCAAGCGCTGTAATGTATAGAGTGAATAAACAAGCCCAATATTCAATAATATTCATGCCTGTGGCGACCTCATGATCTCACATTCACTTCAAGTCTGACATTGTGCGTATAACTTGTGGCCGGAAATTAACTCCGAGGCATTTCTTTGCTTGTTTGGCAGGAAGCTCATCTCGAACGACCACCACCAGCATTGCTATTGCTGTTCCTGTAGCTATTGTAGCTGTGCTCTGCTCAACTCTCGCTGCTTGTTTCCTCCTGAGACGAAGAAGAAAGACTCGATTAACCGGTTATCAACCAACAGGTAAATTCACATCACTGCGGTCCATGGATGCCATAAACGTAAATTTCTACCGTAAATTAAGAATTTTCGCATGCAGTTGGAAAACAACAAAATGTGATTGTGACTCTCCTGTTTTGTGTAGGTGATGGGCTTGAAAGAGACGAATCAATGCAATTTGATTTGGAAACAATAAAAGCTGCAACCGACAACTTCTCTGAAGAAAACAAACTTGGGGAAGGAGGATTTGGTGCTGTTTACAAAGTAACAGAACAGTCCAGTTATTTGACATACAAAATCGCTAGGGCAAATATTCTAAATGCTACAGATAATAAATTTTTCTGATCCTGCCGGACGCTAGCTCTAAGCCAGATCTGCCAGGATGATTTGACATGTTACTATCCGATCAAGGCAAGGTGTTCAGAGTTCACACTCTTCTGTGTAGATCAAGGCTGGAATCCTCGTTTGCCCATACAATCTGCCTTGACTGATTGTAGCCTACAAAATCAATTTCAAACCAATGCACATGCACTAGAAATTCAAATAACCTTGTTTCTGGATAATACTTTACTTAATTGGTGCAGGGAACGCTTTCAGATGGACAAGAAATAGCTGTCAAGAGGCTTGCCCGCAATTCAGGGCAAGGTGTCCAAGAGTTCAAGAATGAGGTCTCACTAATTGCAAAACTTCAACACAGGAATCTTGTTAGGCTTTTGGGCTGCTGCGTCGAGGGAGAAGAAAAGCTTCTTATCTACGAATATGTGCCCAACGCCAGCCTTGACAATTTTCTCTTTGGTTCGGACTCTTCTTCTCCATTCCATCTGCCCTGATTATCAATTAAATTATCATGGCATCCTAGCTAATAACTGATATGCTGCTTAATTTGTGGACAACTACAACTGTTTGCATATAGATCCAATAAAAAAAGGGAGTTTGGACTGGAGCAAGCGTTGCAAAATCATTGGAGGGATAGCTCGAGGGCTTCTTTATCTTCACGAAGATTCTCGACTGAGGATTATTCACCGCGATCTCAAAGCTAGCAATGTGTTGTTGGATGGAGAGATGAACCCAAAAATATCTGACTTCGGAATGGCAAGGATTGTTGGGGTGGACCAAACACAGGAGAACACCAGTCGTATTGCAGGGACATAGTAAGCACTTTAAGCTCAAACATCCATCCTGACTGCCCACGTTCTTAAATATATTTGAAATCAGCCTTTCAAATGATCAGTCCCTTAGGTTTTTTGTCTAATTCGTGGTTACACAAGTTTTCAAAAGAGATCAGATCCATCCAAGTATCTTAACTTGCATTTGACTGGATGCATAAATTAAGCCGTGTCTGATTGGTATATCTTCTCAGAGAATGGTTCCTTACATATAAGATGTTGAACCTAGAAAGAAGTTGTTAATTCAGGCCCGAGCTAAGCTAGAATTGCAACAGTCGAAATTTTGAGTGATCGAAGAACAGGTAAAAGTGATGGGATGACTACTGAGCTTATAATTAAATCCCGATTTTTTCATGTTTGTTTGTTAATTTGATGTTAAATTCCTCCCAATTAAGCAAAATCAAGAATATATCCTGAACTAATATATATAGACATATCACTGCATCTGGTGATTATTTGTTAACTGCATTCAGCGGGTACATGGCTCCTGAGTATGTCATGCATGGACAATTCTCTGTCAAGTCAGATGTGTTTAGTTTCGGCGTGTTACTCTTAGAGATTGTGACCGGCGAGAAGAACAACAGTTTCTCTAGGTCCGAAGATTGTGGGGACCTGCTTAGCTATGTAAGTGAAGTCTCTTTATTAGCTTTAATGTACATTGAGTAGCAAAAACTTGATTAACGAACTGCAACCGATGCACGCACGCACGCACGCAGCTGATATGAGTTGATGAATGGATGTTTAATTAATTTGCAGGCTTGGAACCGTTGGAAAGACGGCAAATTTTTGGAAGTGGTTGATCCAGCCATACGTGACTCTTGTTCGGCACAGGAAGTGCTGAGATGGATTCACATAGCGTTGCTATGTGTTCAGGAAGGGACAGGCGAGCGGCCGACCATGTCTACGGTTGTGCTGATGCTCAACAGCTACTCTGTCACTCTGCCATCGCCTTCAGAGCCAGCATTCTTCATACCCAGTAGAATGGGTGATCACGATCTTGGGGCAGTTTCGACGATGAGAAGCGAGTCGGACCAGTCGTCGCAAAACGCTCAGTTGAGCCAATCTCCATTCATGCCGTCCCCCTTTTCTGTCAATGATGTGTCCATTACTCAATTAGAACCCCGTTAGTGCATGCTTAGTACGCTCTAACCAGAAGTACGTACGTATAAACACTTGGAGAGTGTGTGTCAAAAAAACGTTGCTTAATGATGCCTATTTGAGGAAACATGTATTTATTTAAACCCATCAAGCCTAGCCATCCTCTTTTATCTCATTTATCATATTGTCCGTCCTCGTATAAGATTTGTACTGATATATTAGTTGCATTTCAATGAACAAGCGTGTTTATTCTTCCCCAGTGTTCATTTACAGGTCAACAAATTGTGAAACAGGTTTATCCATGGAAACAAACTTGCAGTTGCTGGCAAGGATTCTCCATTCCATGTAGGTTGTAGTATTTAGGTGAGCTTCTGTCCCAAAATGACCAGTTAGGAAACGAGACGCTTGGGTTTTGGTCTAATTCTAATAACATGTTCAAATGGGCCGACTCTATGCAAAATGACCGGCCAGAGATTAGAAAGCCTGTTTTATTCCCTGCCAAAATTAGGAACTCTACAAGCCACTTATAATGTGGGACTTTTCTTCTCATACTCACGCTAACACGGTATTATTCCTCACATAAGAAATTTTCTAAATTCAAAATACTGCAAAATAAACCCTCTTATTAACATAAGTGAAGAGATTTTTACATATTAAAAGGAACGTGATCCAATGTGGTCAGTTGCGTATTCGGCAACATACGGGCCGCCAAAAATTATTTTTTATTTTTTATTTTCATAGGTGTGTAGGGTTCGCCTAGATAGGTTAACACATCAAATTTTATTTTTTATTTTGACATTTCTTGGATTTTAAAATAAAAAACTCACATTTTTTTATATGTATATTACAGTCATCTCAATTTGTAATACAATCAAGCCTTAAGACATTCTTAAAGTTTTCTAACAATTTTCTAAAGATATTTTAATAAATAAATAACAATATCTCTATTTTTCTCCCATAAAATACCAGGAGAAACTGCAGTTACCATTACAGAAACCACGACTGCTTGTTTTTGTGGCAGCCGCGGTTACCATTGCCCCTTGTGCGCTGTGACAAAAGCTCGAAATTTTAATGTGCCAATTGGGGCATGAAAATTTTTTCATACACCAGTGAAGCATCAAATTTGCATAAAAAAATTTTATATTCGAATTTTAAAAACTATATAAAAATAAAAAAATTTTGATATGTGAATTTATCTAGATGGTGCTTTGCATATCTATGGAAAAATTTTAAAAATTAAAAAAAAAATTTGGACAGCTTGTATATCGCATTATATACGGGCCACGGCACGGTCTCATGTCCCATGTTAAAATAGGCTGAATGCGGTTTGAAATGTATTCTTAGAAGATTTATAAAAAAAAAAAAACTACATTTAATCCATTTTATATTTGAAATTGTCTTATATCAAGGCACAATACAATATAAATCGGTTCGTAATCCACGGAGCATGAAACTTCCCCTTTTTCGATTTGGATTAAGCACTTTTGCTATACTGCAATTTGTAATATTTCTATCTTTTGTTACGAGGGATGGAGGCCAGTGACTTGGTTTCGTTTTTTGAAGCCCGCGCCTCTTTTTTTAAATTTTATTTTAGGGGAAGCCTGCACCTCTTACTCACACACGTCAATAACTTGATAATCCAAGTATCACGGAATATTTATAAATGTAAATGACCCACTTTGAAAATATTCGAATGGTCGTAAGGCGGTTTTTGTGGTTTTGCTACGATGGGATACGAGGTCGAACCAGTTAAGTTTATAGTTGGGAGTTCAACAAATGCAACCAAAGTAATTGAGTTAATATGTTCTTTAATAAAAAGGTAAAAAATATTTTTGAATATAAATTTAAAATAAAACATGTATCTTATTAAATAAATAGATCTTGCACAAAAAAATTATGTATATTATGCTATTTTTATGACATAATCAAACCGCTGAATATAATTTAATGAAACCAAGCTAGACCTGACCAACTAGTTATTCGTTGGTCTAACGGGATCAACCGACCGGCCAAGTATACCCCTTCTCAAGGGTAGTTTGACTGGGTGACCCGTGCGGACAGCCCCTGGGATCAGGTCGCGCTTTTTTTTATTTTTTTGATAGGTTTTTTTTAAAGAATAATATTTTTGTGTTCATCACTGAGATAGTATCATATAAATTTTTTTTTACAAAAATTCTGGACATATGCATGAGAATTTTTCATTTTTTATTTTGAAAAGTAAGAAAAATCTAACCTAGATGCGTCTGAAAATGTTTAAAATTTATATGAAACTACCTAATTTATTATGGCATGAAACTATCTAATTAAGACTCACAAAAAGTTCATGAAAAAAACTTACAGAAAAGTATGAGTTGAACACAACAATTGACTGCATGGAGCACCTTATATGGTCAATTTGCAAGAAATCAAACCTGTTTGGATTTTGCTGCGATCATGTAAAGCGCATTGATTCCACGCGCTAGATCGCTGGAATTAGCCTTTCGTTTTTTCAAAATTTTTTGTTGGCTCCACCAAGATAAGTATTCCCAAAATTTAAAGAATTTTTGGTGCATGGGTGACTAATTCTAACAGAATCAGTGTATTCGCTCCGTTAAACGCCATCCATCTCAGCAAGCTATTTCGTTCAGACAATGTAACTATAAGCACCTCTGATTATCAATTATCAAGACAAGAAACCGGATTGACAGAAAATTATTTTAGGGAAGAAGTTCTTAGATTCTATCGGATACGTATGATCTCTTTATAAAAATAACAAATACAAGGAGGCAAGACAAGATGGTGCTTCGAAACAAAGGCAGGTAAAAATAAAAAAGCCGAGGTCACCAATCTTGTGCATTTCTTTTTGGTTCACATCCCTTTCGTGCATCACCTAGTGGAGCCAGCACTTAAAAAAGAGTCGCATGTAGATAAGAGAGAACTGATGAGCAGTTGTCTGTGGATGGAGTGGTTGTATTGGGTGTTTAAATTATTTTAGGAGTTTTTGCATACTTACCCATATAGTTTGACTGAACTTGCAAATGTATCACAACTTTTCCTGAATTGTAAACATACCTGCATGGTTGGCTGAAATTCTGTGGGTTTCATCTTCCGTCACATGGCTGTCTACTTGCCGTTAATGCTGAGTCCGGTGCGAAGGAAATAACAAAATTACCCCTCTTTAAAGTAGGGCACGATGGGGGAAATCTTCGGACCGTGGTTCAATGCACCTGGGTGTACTTCACTCATTTTTTTTATTTTTTTTTGAAACTTGTTTTACAAGAATGTTAATATAAGTGTATTTAACATGTGTATAAATTTTTATAATTTTTGGAGATTTTTAGATATTTTTTTTGAATTTTTAAAAATCAGTGGCATTTTTAGTAATTTAAAATTACTAATAATGCCACTGATTTTTAAAAAATCCGAAAAAATATCTAAAAATATTTAAAAATGGTAAAAATTTATACACATGTTAAATAGACTTAGATTAGCATTTTCATAAAAAAAAGTTTCAAAAAAAATAAAAAAAATGGGTGAAGTACACCCAGGTGCATTGAGGTTCAATGCACCCGGGTGCATTGAACCACGGTCCGAAATCTTCCTCTCACTTTTGGTGGAAAATTTATGTTTAAAATTTTCTAATCATGCAAATTTGTATTTTAAACTTTGAAGTTTGGCTACTAGCATCTTAAACCCTTTAAATTTTAATTCTTTACATTTTAAATAGTCGACCCTTACATTGTTAAAAAATATCATTAAGATCCTGTACAATATTTAAAATATACTTTATATTTTAAACCCTTTAACTTTATATATTTATAATTTAAACACCAATATTTGCTATTGCATACACACTACAGGAGCACAAGTTTAATTATTCCATCAACGATAATTTGTATATTTTGCTATTGACTCATATAATATTATTAAATTTAAATATTCTTAACTAAAAATTTTATTTGAAATTTTTTTAAAAAAATTTTAACCCAAAAATATTCTTGTTGTTGCTTAATATATCCAAATTAATTAAATAAATTTTTTGAGCTTAATACTATTTTTGCAATTTTCATAAAATATTTCTAAAAATAATTTCAATAATTTCGAATAAAATTTTCATTTAATATGTTTAAGTGTAATAATATTACATACATATGAAAATATGCAAATTATTAGTGACAAAATACTTAAACTGATACTTTGAGGGTTTATATAATATGATGCACATGAAATAGCAAACTTTGGAGTTTAAAATACAAAGTGTATTTTAGAAATTTTATAGGATCTTAATGATGTCTTCTTAATGTCAAAAGGGCTACCGGATTTAAAATGCTAACAGCTAAATTTCGAAGCATAAAATACAAATGTGTAGTTAGGGGGTTTTAAATGAAATTCTCTGCTGTTGGCCACCTGACGCCGGATTTTAAGAGGTTTGTCAATCTGGTGGATCGGATGAGGAGACGAACGGATTCTGCTTGGCCATAATCAATGAAAAACAAGGGACTGCCGCCGGTTTAATTGAGAGAAAAAGATGGTCGGAGAGATAAGGTGGTTTGCAAGATCGGTGCTGCCGGCGCCATTGCTGATGAAGAAAGAGGGGCAAACGCAAGACTTTCGATGGATATACCACCGGCAAGAGATGACGACTGCAGTTGGATTTGATAGTGGAGGTGGAGCACCGAAATTGGTGCTCCAGCGGTGGCCATCGTTCAATGCACATGCAGGTCCCACTAATGCAATCTAGATAATTAATGCCCCAGCTGAAGGGCACCCAGGTGCATTTAATTTCTGTGCACTTAAGCGTAAAAAACTGATTTTTATTTTTTTGGAAATTTTTTTATAAAATCATTATCTAAATGTACTTAATATACGAATTCTATATCCAAAAAAATATATGAATTAAATTTTACCTTTTTTTGGAGATTTATACATATTTTTTAATTTTAAAATATGAGTATTTTAGTTATTTTAAAAATTAAAAATATATATAAATCTTCAAAATAATAAAACTTGTCTCATAAATTAAATATGCTTAAATTAATGGTTTTATAAAAAATTTTAAAAATAATTTTTCATACCACAGGTGTACCAAAGCTAAGTGCATCCGAATCCACCGGATTTAAACTCAATATTTAATATATTCAATCTATTATAATATTGGAAAAATAATATATTATAAATTCATAAATATTATAATAGTTAACATATTGTAAATTTACAAATAACTTTAATTCATATATGAGGCCCGATTATATATGAGTGTAAATTATTTCATATCAGTCTGAAATTTAATGATTTTAGAATGGTCAAAAAATTTTATTTTTTGAATTTTTTATAAATTTGTTAATCTAGTTATATTTAATTTATAGATAAAGTTTTTACTATTTTTGAATATATATTTATTTTAAATTTTTAAATATATAGATATTTAATCCATTTTAAATTATTAACATGTTCATAAAAAATTTTAAAAAATAAAAATTATATTTTTAGACCGGTTCCAAATCAAAGGATTCGGACTGGCTTGAAATGATAAGCTGACATTCTATACATATATATACACTTACGTTACAATATTTTTTTTACTTTTATTTTATATTTCATTTTTTTCATAAACTTGTTTTCTAATTGCATTTAATCTATATGTAAGTTTTGCTATTATACAATATTTTATATATTTATTTTGATTTTTGAACATCATTAATTTCATGGGCATATATTGGTTATTTTTCATCATTTAAAAAACTTAATTTTAAAAATAAAAAATAAATATGTAAATATATTATAATATTGGAAAACTTAGTGTATTGACTAAATATACTAGAAAATTTTAAAAAAAATTAAAAATAAAATAAAATAATAATAAATGAATATTTATAATTTAAGCATATATACAACATCTTGTGCATAATCGGAACACGATGTATACTGGAAAATAATTTTTCTATTTCAAAGTTATTCTCTATTAAAATTAATTTTTAAAATTATTTATCATAAAAAATTTCAAGATTTGAAGGATTAAAATTAGTCTTTTAATGTGAGAAGTTTCTAAAAATATTTTTATAGAATTTTGTTATAAATTTTTATTTAACGAAAATATGCAATCAATTAATTATTTTTAGTTTTACTATTTAAAAATTTTACGTGCATTTTATTTTTCATAGGGCATCTTTGTTATTTCAATAAAAATTTTAATGCATGTTAACGTGCCCTTGACGGAAATGATATGCCTTCAATTTCAGCCAACCACGTAGGTACGCTTATAATTTTAGCAAAAATTATGATATACTTGAAATTTCAGCCAAATTATGTAGTTATGGATGAAAAATACATTATTTTCTTTATTTATTTTTGTTATTTTTGAAAATAAGGAATCTTATTATGACCTTTACCATTTTGTGTGCCCCGCCAAAATAACAGTTGACAACCTCCTTACGGTTGAACGAAGCTAGAGTTTCCGGATGATACCAGCAGCCTACCCATCAGAGGGGAAGGAAAAAAAAAAAAAAAAAACAAACTGCCAGCAGCCCACCTATAATTCTACGAACAACAAGAGCATATATTGAGTGGCCATGACCACCATTTCGCCGCAAGATTTTAATTTGGCTATATTTGGTACCGAACTCAGCTAAGTTCTATACTTAGATATTGCAGCCGAAGTTTTGTATTATTTCTAACCAAATTTTAATTGCTGCCTTAAGTATTAATTTTTATTTACATTTAAAATAAAAATAGCCGTATTTTTACTAAACGTTGTCATTCAGAAGTAACTAATAGCCAAATTATCAATTATAGCTAAAATGCATCTAATGTAATCAACTTACGTTATAGGTAACTAAAAAAATTAACTACATGAATGGAAATTTGTTGTTAGTATGTGGCCACTTATGAATTGATGAAAAAGCTATTTTTTAATTTTTTATAGAAGTGTAAACCCCAACTAAATTGCACCTATTGTGAAATTTGACAATTTTTTGAATTTTTTTTTATTTTTAAAAAATAAAAAATATATAGCAATACGCGCCTGTATCTGTACCCTTTTAAAAATAAAATATCGAAATTCAAAAAATGAGAAATTTTACGTACAAGGAATATTGCAATCTTGGTGAGTCACACCCTTTTATACAAAATGAAAAAATAAATCTTACAATTGACCGCAACTCGCATGATTTACGGATGACCGCATAGCAAAAAATTAACTTTAATTATGCTAATTATCATGACACTCATTTCTTAGAAACGCAATATTTGACGGAACATTTTTAAATGCATTCGGTGAACTTAGTCTTGTTGCACTTTGTATATTTAACCTATTTTTTTATTTTTTAGCCTTGCCGCACTTGGTATATTTAATCTATTTTTATTTTTTTGAAAAGTTTTTATATACCTGTTAATCTAAGAATATGTATATTAAGTTTTACCATATTTAGATATTTGAAGGCGTTTTTTCATTTTTTAAAAAATTACTAGAATTTTCGTAATTCACAAATTGTAAAAATGTCATTCGTAGTAGTCATCTTTATCATAAGCTATTTCTCACCTAGGTGGGGTCGATTGTATGGATTCTGTTGTGTCATTCTTGGTGATTTAAGACTAAATTTTCTATAATTTGTAATATTTTTAAATTTTATTTAATTACTTTCATCCATATTTCTCTGAGTCTTCCTCTCATTCTCCTACTACATTCTACTTGTACAGACTCTGTTCTCCTAACCAGTACTACTTCAGGCCTCCTTTTAACATGAGCAAAACATCTTAATCTATTTTTTTTTATTTTATCAATAAGACATGCTGCGTTAATTTTTAATAGCACCAGCTGTCAGCCTGACATGCCAACCTGAAAAATATGCATAAATTAAATTATGAAATGTCATTGATTTTTAAAAATCTAAAAAATATGCATAAATCTTCAGAAATGGTAAAACTTGTTAAACATTTTAAGTACAATCATATAAGCAGTTGTATAAAAAAAAATTTTAAATTTTAAAAATAAGTTTTCACACGTGGGCGCACTAGATGGGAGTTCATATTTAACCGCCACCTAAATTACCTCAAAACTCAGATGAGCAAAGCGCAAACTGCTAAAGATTGAAAATCAAATTATAAAAAATATAGGCACGTTTTAGTTCACGCAACTGTTAATGCAGCAGTATAGCTTGGTACAAACCGTACAATGCAATGCGCATATCATATTTTGACAGACGATAACATCGGAACAGAAGTTGTCATGCTAGCTGTGCCTAGCTTAAGTTAGGTAACCGGCAATACAACAATTTTAATTATTCTCAATCAAAATTTGTTTCAAAATGTTAAATTTCGATTATCAATAGTTGATGATCGTATGTTATATGCCAATTATTAACGACATGTTTAATTGCCAATAATTATGGGTTTTGCGCCTTGGCAACAAAATTTTGATTTAGTCGTAAAAGCATTATCATTGATAAGAAAAAAGTTTCTTTCCCTGTGAAAATATCATCATAAGCAAAAGAATTTTTGCTCTTCATAAAAATATCATTGGAAAAACAAAGCACTTTAAAAGTACCAAAGCATTTCATAAATTTTTTTTACACTTATGACAATTTTACTCTTTTAAATTTTTTTATCTGAAACTATTCAACTCTAATATAACATCTAAATCATTTGATGTTACAAAATTAATGACTTATCATTGTCAATTAAGTCATATCAGGATTTAATTATTTTGATGAGGAAATTTTTAATGTGTAAGGTTGTCTTTTCAATGAAATAGATAATAATTGTTTTAACAACATGACTGTGATAAAAATTTATGGTGAAATTTTTGAGACCTGATCTTCTACGACCGGTCGGAAATCCGGTGATTTCCGACCGGTCAAAAAATATATTTTTTTATTTTTTTTTTGAAAAATAATTTTATAAACATGTTAATCTAGTTATATTTAATCTATAAATCAAATTTTATCATTTTTAGATATGTATATATATTTATTTTGGATTTTAAAATACAGGGGTATTTAAGTCATTTTAAGAATATTTAAAATGACTTAAATACCCCTGTATTTAAAAATTCAAAATAAATATATATACATATCCAAAAATGGTAAAATTTAGTTTATAGATTAAATATAACTAGATTAACATGTTTATAAAATTATTTTTCAAAAAAATTTAAAAAATATATATTTTTTGACCGGATTTCCGACCGGTCGTAAATGATCAGTCGGCGAAATTTTTTATGAGTATATATAAAATTCTGAGATATTTTAACAAATTTCTTACTGTATACTAACACACAAATAATAATATTTCTAAAATTCATCCGATCAATGAACACTTACACCTGGGCTTTTTACATACCACTAGATGCTACTTTGAAACATCAAATAGGTAGTTGTCGAAACTTGAACCCGGAGCTGATGACAGGGGCAATCGAAGTTATCATCGGGCTGCCACTGAGGCGTTAGTTGAAGACAATGCTCCGGTGGGTTGGGCATCTACAGTTCAAAGCATGGCAGGCACATTTTCTTGGTAAGTTTAACAGGTGGCAATTGTTTTCTCCAAGTTCCTGCGGAAGCATCCACCCATGGTTATGTCAGGAATTATTGTAAGGACAAATTAGATCATTTGTTAGTAGAATATAATTAGAAAATTGTAAGAATATTTCAGAAATCAATTGTAATATAAGCTCAGATGATTTAATATACACATAAAAAATAAAAATAAAAAGTTATCACCAGGCTGTTTGCGTTATGTCAGCTATATTAATAACTCAGCCATTACCCAAAAAATATGCGTGCGGTGCGTAGAATATTGGTGATACGCAAAAAAGTTTCTTGACTTTTGCTCAACTCTCCACTCACTCTCCAGCAACCTCTCAATTAATTAAGCATCTCTCGCTCTCTACTTTTGTCGACCTTTTTGGCTTTTGTCAAACAGGCACGGTAAATCTCTCCTGCAAAAGTAACGCTGGACGCTAACGTGTGCCAGTCCTGGTAGACGTTACTTTCGCGTCGTCAGTATTCGTTTTGCAATACTTTTAATAGCCCCACCATAAATATGTTTTTCAAAATGTATATTTAATCTATATATCAATTTTTTATTTCACAGTACATATTTATTTTGAATTTTTAAATAGTTAACTTTTTAAGGGATGAAAACTGACTTGACTGCCCCAAAATTGATATTTTAAAAAAATAAAAAATAAATAGGTAAAAGTATTATAAAATGACAAACCTATTAAATATACTTAGGAAATATATTATAAAAATAAATAATAAATAATATATTTTGGTTTAAAATACATTATAATGTATTTAATTAGGCTCCATACTTTTAACCTTCGAAGATGGTGTCCTCGGGATGTAAAAAAATGTTGGAAAATATTTTGAAGGAAAAAATTTTGAAAAATAAAGAGAGTCACGTGATATGATAAGAATAATTATAAGACTTAAAGAAAATAAAATAAAAGAGATAAGTAATTGTATGAAAAGATATTAAAAAATAATTAAAAAGTAGAATAATAGTATAGAAAGATTAAAAAAAATGATTAAAAAATAAGGGACAAGAAGAAGAGTTCCAAGTGCAACCAAGTGCAAAAATTATTTTTTATTTTTTTGAATTTTTTTTGCGAAACTATTAATCTAAGTATATTCAATTTACATTTCGAGTTTTACCATTTGTTATAAATGTTTTACCATTTTTGAGATATGTATATATATTAATTTAATAAAGGTATATTTTAATATTTAAAAGTCAAAACATGTATTAGCCTTTTTTTAGAATAAAAAATATATATGAATTTTCAAAAATGATAAAACTTAATTTATAGATTAAATACACTAAAATTAAAAGTTTTATAAAAATTTTAAAAAAAAAAGTTTTGCACCCAATTACACTGAAGTTTTAACGTAACTAGGTGCACTAAAACAAAATTCTAAACTATGTTTGACGATATATAAAAAATATTAAGCTAAAATTTTTCATTCTTTATGACTATCGTATTTTTAATCATTTTTTCACATCTTTTTATACAACCACTAATTTTTAATTATTTTTACACAACTAATCTGTCTATTTTAACTTTATTTTCTTTACTTCACAACAGTACCTCTATCATATCACATTGTTTTCTATCAATTTAAAAAAAAATTTATTAAAAAATTTTCATCCAAAAACTTTATAACTTCTCAAACACATCCTAAGGAAAAGTAAAAATTTTTAGAGTAAAAAATATTTTTTTGTCATTACCAAATGAACCTACGTAATTTATAAATATTCAAATTCTCTAGATAATCCAATTAACAATTAAGCTAAGTTATAACATCGATTTTGCAAAAACCTTTTTAGCTAGGATTATGAGCCCCATTGATTCGGATTAATTAAAAGGCTTATTGCTTATTTTCTAATTTTAAGCCATTCATGATAAAAGGCATGTTTGAACAAGCTTGTAATTTAATCTTTATCAGAAGAAAATTATCATATTTGTTAGCTAAGTGGTAAATATGTCTTAAAATGTTTTTAGGCACATCAATATTATACATCGCAACATTCCGAAATTATTTAAGGCACATATTAAATATGTAATAGACTTTTTGTTAGTTAGGATCGTATCATGTAATTTTTTTTTTAATAGCGTATCTTGTAATTTACATTTGAGTTATTTGTGTAATAGTTTACATTGATTTAGTGTAATTAGCCATCTAGTCATTTAAAATAGTAGTATGTTGATTTATCTCAACTAAGAAATACTTGTGAAATCAAAACTAAAGGTGTGTTTGTTTTTAAATAAAAATTTTCATCTACAACTTTTCAATTTGAAACTTTTTCCGTTCCATAATTATCTATTTTTTAATTATTTTTCAAATCTTTTTATATAATTTTTTTTTTACTTTTCAATCATTTTTACATATTTATATAACTAATCTATCTATTCTAACTTTATTCTCTTTATTCTTTATCATTATCTCTATCATATTATATCATTTTCTCTTATTTCAACAATTTTTATACAAAAAAAAAAAAATCATTTAAAAATTTTATCACTTCCCACACACACACCCGAAAACAAAATGCCAAGAGTAGAACGTGGATTTAATGTTTTTCTATGGGAGAAATATGATGAATAAGCGTGTAATACAAAAGCTTAAAAATGTCACTTCCACGGAAGTGCTTATCTAATTTCAAAGAACCAAAAGCCGTGCACCTAAAGCAACCCTAGAGAGGTTACAACGTATATGACAACTATCAAAGAGAAGTGCAAAAGGTGTTGAAGGCATATATGGTGTGACATAAGTTATAATCAACAAAGCGTTATTTTGCAAGGGAAATACAAATAGATCAATTGATAAGTTTTCACTATTTTTGAACTTAGAAAGCCGATTGTGCACATTAATATCTAAGGTTAGCAAAGTTGTAAGATCTATTTTTGCAGACACCTCACTAAGTGCTTGAAGTGAATTCTGTATTTTCAGGTTATCTGGGAACAGGAGACTGACTACCCTATCATGCATTCATGCCTACTGTAATTCCCGAGGAGTACTTTGAAATGTTCGAAATTACGCCCCAGTGCCGCCCATCAACATCCTACAGCGGATTGCATGATCAAAGTGTTTTTTGGGTCATTCTCCATGAAGTGCGGTCCATTCATTCTTTGCCAGACTTCAACGAGGTAGCAACCAAATCACGAGATTTCTTTTCCTTTTTTTAATGCCCCCAACTCTACAAACACTCAGAAAACAGAGGAACCCACTCGCAATGTCCCTATAAATTAATGTCGGGACGGGTAGCAAAATACAATACATATTCCAAATCTTGCAATCCTAGAAGATCTTTCCCCTCCCCCACCAAGGCAATGAAAGGTTGGGTAAGTTTTCTTCTAGCCGCAGTCGCTATTCTCTGTCACTACACCCATGCTACAGAATCCAATCAGTACTTCATCTCAGATTCGAATCTCCTAAATCCTTTCGTCCACCAGCTTTTCGGATGGAGGAGACACCGCATCCCATCCCACCACGGAAACCTCCTCCGTACCATTTTAGCAGGAGTCTTGTGCTTCGGTGCGGCCGCTATTTCCAGTGCTGGTGGGCTGGGTGGGGGTGGGGTTTACCTGCCAATACTATGTATTGTAGTCGGGCTAGAGCTCAAAGCAGCTACAGCTTTCACAGCGTTCATGGTCGCAGGAGGATCAGTAGCTAATGTCATGAGCCACTTGTTCTGTCCCATAGCTTCCAATCTAGCTGGTAACAAGCCCTTGATAGACTATGACATAGCACTTCTATCGGAACCGAGTATGTTGCTAGGAGTGAGCGTCGGGGTCATATGCAACACCGTTTTTCCCGATTGGTTGATTACACTACTGTTTGTAATCGTCCTCGCATACTCTACATTCAAGACATGGAGGTGTGGGGTCTCGTATTGGAGATCCGAGTCGAACACCGAGAAAATTGGAAAGGAGGTTATTGAGGTAGCAGCTGGGGATTCGGGGAATGATGGTTTGGACGGCGGAGAAGATGGGAGAGTTAGTGTAAAAGATGAGCCTCTTTTGGCTGAGGAAATGAAGGAAGAGCCGGCCATCCCATGGAAGAAGCTGGGAATCTTGGTCGTCGTGTGGGTTTGTTTCTTTGCTCTGCATGTGGCTCGAGGGGATAGAGATGGACAGGTGTGCAGCTTCTTGGCTTCTTCCACCCTTTTTGCCTTTTTTTAATATTTGCTGACTATATTTTTCGATGATACCGAGATGACCACTATAAGAAATTTAATTTGGTAACTGAAATTAGCAACCAAAAATATAATATCTGTTATATGTGACTAACTAATATAATGTATTTCATGTATTCCTTAAAAATTAAAAAGGTTTGATCGCCTATACATGATGCAAAGCATTTGAAACCTCTGCTCTTTTTTCCCTTTCTTGCAATGAACGTCAGGCAACGAAATTCTTTTTTTTTTTTTAAGCTTTTTGCATTTATTATAGTTGGAGAAAAAAATCAAATTTCTTGTAATATTGGAGATCCAACTTCATTAAAACTGTGATGCGGACGGTTTGCCACTTTGCCACTTGCCAGCAATAATTCCCAGCTTTTGAGGCTTTGGGTGCAGCCACCGATATGGTTTACCTCTGACAAAAGCCTAAAATGGCTGGATTTCAGACCTGCCGTAAATGATCATTAGGCGTATATAAACAGCGGAGACAAATAAATAGCTTAAGTTATATGCTCATCTAAAACCAGAAGTCATTAGCTTTATAATCAAATGTATAGATAGATTCTAGTAGAAGTCATTAGCTTTATACTCAAATCAGATCTATACATAGGATCTAGTGGATATATTAACTTATTTTTTTATGTTTCGGTCCACCTGATTGATTCATCTCAGAATATTGCATGTATTTGTGAAAGAGTCATTATTAAATGGAATTTTTTTAGTTATTAAGGGGCATTATTTTATGCAGTCGGGTGTATTTTACCCTTTTTTATTTTTTAAAATTTTTTTCACAAAATTATTAGTGTAAGTATATTTAAAATGTGTATTAATTTTTACTATTTTGGAGATTTTTAATTTTTTAATACATATATTAAATACATTTAAATTAACAGTATTATAAAAAAAATTAAAAAAAATTAAAAAAAAATGAAATACACCGATGCACCAAAGCTAAGTGCACCAGTTGCGTATAATAATTTCCCAATTATTAATATCACTTACAAACCAAAGACGACGACATTTTGAAAAGGCTGGTGGGGATTATCCGGGCCCAGAAGAAAGAGTTACTCCACATGGGGCTCTCCTCACAGCTTTCTAAAAGAGAAATTAACATGGAACAGTTTCTCAAGAGATAAACTATGTGATTATCAGTCTGGAATTCCACCAAACAAAAATGCCCTTTTAGTAGAATGTACGTTGCTATCATCCAGTTAATTGAATTGCTTTTTTCAGTTGATTGAATTTAAAATTTAAAAAAAAAAAAAAAATGGAGGCGAATGGCCGGCCCTATGGTAGGTTGGAAGTTGGAACACGAGACCCAACATCTCATCATGGTTCACAGCAACTAAGAAAAATCAAATTGCGTTTATGGGTATGCCTCATAAACATAGTTTCAATATTTCTATAGTCTGAAATATGAATTTATGAATGGGTACACAAGGTGCAATGCTCTCTGTTCCTAGGACTGCAATAGGGTTGGCAGGCAAGCGCATTTACACGTGCTAGCCCGCGAGGCCTACACGGCTTTAGGAATTAGGACATGGTTTTGGTACCTCAAATGATATGCGACTAATTTTGATGATGGTGACTTGAATTTCAGAGAAATACTATAGTGAAATGATGTGTGGCTTTCTTTTTCCCCCCATTTAGAGTGTCGTTGGGATAAAGGCATGTGGAGCTGGGTATTGGGTCGTCTCCTCATTGCAGATTCCTCTGGCGGTGGTTTTCACTGCATTTGTTCTCTATCAGAAAGATGGTCTTCACTCTCCTTCTAATCAGCAGGTAAATCTGAAGCCTGACAGCACTACTGTCTGAGTTGAGTGTCTTCTGACATGAGTACCAGAGCTTTCCATTAAAGAGTGAATTAATCTAAATGACCCTTGGTTCAAGCATTTGCATATGAAGACAATCAGATTGGGCCCTCTGCTGGGACAAAGAAAGAGAAACAAGATGTCCCTGATAACAGTTTGAACAGAGGACTTGGGGTCATCCTTGTTTGCTTCTTTTTTAGAAAAAAAAAAAAAAAAAAAATTCTCGTTCCTTTCCCGAGAACTTAATTAACTAATTTGCACCAAGGCGTGTACTTAATTAATGTAGGAAACAGCAACTCCCCGTAGGATTGAACCATGGTCGAAGGCCGTATTCCCAGTCATGGCATTCTTATCAGGCGTTTTGGGTGGGCTTTTCGGAATAGGAGGCGGCATGCTGATCAACCCAGTTCTTCTGCAGATGGGTATACCGCCACAGGTGAATAGTTATACGTTTTCCTTAATGTCTCCACCCAGACGTGGCTCACGTGATCATGATTAAAGCCTTAATTTCTTGCGGACCAAAGTAAGAATTCAATAGAATTTTTTTTGATTTTTGATGGTGAGAATACCATGGGATGCAGATCACAGCAGCCACATCGTCTTTCATGGTGTTGTTCACCTCTTCAATGTCTTCAGTTCAGTACCTGCTGTTGGGCATGAAGCACGTAGACAAGGCGCTCATCTTCGCGGCCGCATGTTTTGTTGCCTCTCTTGTCGGGCTGGCCTTGGTGCAAAGTGCAATAATGAGATACGGTAGGGTCTCACTCATCGTCTTCTCTGTGGCCGCCGTTTTGACACTCAGCACCCTTCTAATTACGGCCTACGGAGTGGTAGACATATGGAGCAACTACGAGAGTGGTCAACAAATGGGCTTCAAATCGCTCTGTTAAATTAATTTTTCTACCTAAGACAATAATCATACACCTTTTAACTTTTACAAAGTTTTACCTTTTAGTGCTACGATCAGATAGATGTGCACAGGCATCAACCGAGTGGTGCAGTAATGTAAGAGAGAGGATTGAGTAAAATGATCGGATCCGTCCACCCAATACCTTTAGGTGAACAACACCGATCCGATCCTTAGTATTAATTCATCTAAACATATGGGTCGTGAACCAATGCTTTCAAGTAAGGTTGATGATATGATATGATATGATATGATGAGACCGAGTACCACCACCTCTCCATGATCTCTGCTCAAGTCAATCATCCATCTCATTTTAAATTAAAATAATATGCACCCAGTCACATATGCAAGGGAGGTTTTATATGCATTTTGCCCTTCTAATCACCTCACAAAAATTCCTTTCGGTCCAGGGATGGAAATATTTCTGGAAATTCAGTAGTATACTAACACTGCGTCACTGCAGCTTCAGGCAGTAAGAGCCGTTACGTCTGTTTGATGCGTCGAGCGCGGCCCAACATGCTTTCTTGCCAGAAAGTCAAGCAAGTACTACGCATCTTCAAATTAAGCTTTGTCAAAAGCATGAGATTTTATGATGAGATGCATCCCATTCGGATTTCGGACAGTTGAGAATTCCTGTCTTCATCCACCATTCGAATTAAATGAAAAGGAAATAAAAAATAAATAATGTTATTAATTACCGCGGAAATGATGTTGGTAATTATAATATTGGTAAAGATAAAATAGATAGAAGTCTGCCAGCATTTGTTTCCAATCAGAAAGACAGTAAAAAAGCGGCTATTTACGACAAAATGGAGGTTTTGAATATTTCCATGAAAAGTCGTCCTCCGAAAATTAAAAATCAGATATATACTGATCATGCTACAAGTATCTAAATGGGTGAATTCTAAATTGTCAAGAAAATTATTTGCATAATAGAATTGACTACGATAATTAGAATTATAAAAGGATATTCAGAGAATCAGGAGAGCAAAAAGTCTGAATCTGCCGAATATTTCCTTCGTGCTTTTAGTCGCTGACATTATTTGACATTGCACAACTAATTAATTAATTAATTAAAGATAACATCCGCTGCGGCTTCATGAATTTTGAAATAGGTGCGGTAGCTTGCAGCTAAAAGCAATGTTCTCATGCTGTAATGCCCTTATGAGACTTGTTCGAGTTTTGATCTTTTGAAGCCGGCTTCACGGTGGCTTCCGTAAAGCCAGCCCAAAAACCTATTTTTTAAAAACTTTTTTTTGATTTTTTTTCATGGGTAAGTAAATCTAGGTGTGTTAAATCTATAAACCAAGTTTTACCATTTTTGGATGTTTTTAAGTATTTATTTTGGATTTTTAAACACAGTGGCATTTTCGTAATATTTTGAGATCAGAAAATTACGGAAATGCCACTGTGTTTAAAAATCCAAAATAAATACTTAAAAACATCCAAAAATGGTAAAACTTGGTTTATAGATTTAACACACCTAGATTTACTTACCCATGAAAAAAAATCAAAAAAAAGTTTTTAAAAAATAGATTTTTGGGCTGGCTTTACGAAAGCCACCGTGAAGCCGGCTTCAAAAGATCATTCCTCGACTTGTTCATGGCTGTAAATAGATTACTTCCAACTTCCAAGCCAATACTTAAGAAATCTGCATTTCCTCGGCCTAGGGATCACATGATCTACTCTCCCATCAAACATGCCACATGCGCCGGGTCAGCAACGCCACAGCCTAGACGAAGTCATGGAAAAAGAAGCAAGACTATTAATTTACAGTCGGGAGAGATTATCAATGTAATATGATGATCTTGCTATGCGACCCAGCCAACAACCGGACAGGTTTGAGAATCGAAAATAAATATTTTATGGGTCACAGCCATGTTGGCGTTTGTGCTTTGAATTCATTTGAGAATATAAAAAAGATGATGTTATCTGTCATATTACTGGTTCTTCTGTATTCTATTCATGTAAACATGCCCACCATGAATTTCCTTACCACTTTCAAAAGTCTTCCATATTCGGTTCTTTATATATATATACACACACACACTCCTATCCATCTAAAGTCGCTTCTCCACCTCTGCGTTGTCTTGCTTAATCTGTTCCTGCACTTCTAATGGCGGCAATGAGGCTGTTTGTGAGCTTGGCCATAGTTTCAGCAATGGCCCAAGCAGCTGTGGGAGTGAATCATCAGGTTGGGCCAAGTGGCACGTGGCAGTTGGGTTCCAACTTTCAGCAATGGGCAGCATCCCAAACATTCTCTGTTGGAGATAATCTAGGTAAACCTTTTTTCATGATATGTGGCCTTTTCAACTTCGATGTAATGGGGATGAAATATTTCCTTTCTCAAATTTTTAGAAAGTAAATCTTTTCTTCCCATTTCATATACAACTTTAACTCCCACATAACTTTTTTTTTATATTCCCAATAAAGGACAATACTTTTTCATCCTACATGCTTATGTCATTCTCATCCTTGCTTATCTCATTCTCATCCTTGCTTATCTCATTCTCATCCAGTTCATATCGGGAAGAGGAATGATCTATGGTATCCTTTCAACTAACTAAAATAGGTTCTGTTTCGTAGCAAGGATAATTTTTCTGAAAAAATCGCAATTCAAATTGTCACTTATTTTACAATCAAGCATTTAGAAGTCAATTTTTTTGTAAAAAATATTATTAATTCATATCGTCATTATTCACTTTATAATTAACACGCTTTTTTGCATTTCTATCAATGCAACTTTCTGTTTTTCCTTTCCTCAAACACCTTTAATTTCCACCTCTGCCCACTAAACACATTACAACAAAATACATTTTTTGCAATCATTATTAGTTAAAAAAAAATCTTTATTAGCAAGGAAAATGCGCATGCAAAGAAAAATTGTTATGCTTCTGACGATGCTTTTATAAGCAAGGAAAATTTTTGTAGCTTATAATAATGTTTTAACAACTCAATGAAAACTTGGTTACCTAAATGTAAAAATTATAAATTATTGGTAACCAAGTTTCTTCTTACTAATTGCTATCCGAAATATGCCACAATTTATTAACAATTAAGCTTTTATTTAACAACCAAATTTTAAACTTTTGTAAGGAAATTTTAGTCACCAAAAAGCAAATTTTTTTTTGTAATCACTGTACATAAATAACATTTCTCTATTTTACCTTCTAACGATTCTTATCTTTTATTTATTTCTATCTTTATTGAGAAGTATGGCTCATGTCTTCTTGCATATCCAAAAAGCACCGACTTATTTTATAGCCTTATTAATTTGCGTCTAATAATATCCATTATTTTACCGCATGCGCATCAAAATTTGCCCTCTTTCGCGCTTTTCAAGCTAAAGCTTTTTCGTTGTCTCCTCCTTTTGTCTTAATTGTTCATCACAAATTCATAAAGTCGCATAGAATTTTGGGGGCCCACCCAATTAAGAGTCTAGATGAAATCACACACACACACACGAGTGGAACATCATACGATGGGTGCCAGTAGCCCAGTACTTTTCACTTGCATTTGTGAGATCATGGACCCATGGGTGCCACTCAGTACTGGTGATTATGTAGTCCTCTTTTTTTTTTTTTTTTGTATAGTCCTCACGGTAGCCATTGTTCTCTCTTGAAATGGCCCGTAAGTAATTTATTTTTTATTATTATTATTTTGAGAAAAAACTTATAAATAATTTTAATCCGGCCTCAAAGTCGCCTATCTAGCTCAAGATTCGGGTTAATCATTTCCGTGTGTAAAAGATGAGCCAATTATCTTTTTTTTGCATGTGCGAAGTTTTTCAGTACGGTGGGTTGCACGACGTGCTGGAGGTGTCGAAAGCGGATTACGATTCATGCCAGACAAGCAACCCAATAGAGACCCACACGGACGGGAACACGATCATCCCACTCACATCGCCTGGTAACCGATACTTCATCTGTGGAACGTCTGGCCACTGCAGCGGAGGAATGAAGCTTCAAGTAGATACGGTTGCCGCTGCTGCTGCTCCATCCGCCCCCTCCCGATCGCCTATTTCTTCCAAATCTCCTCCGCCATCACCCCCCAAAGTTTCACCCGCTCGATCTCCCTCACCGTCCCCCAAACTGCAGTCCCCTTCCAAGTCGCCCTCGAGCTCACCTCCAGCCACTTCTCCTTCTCCATCACCACCTGAAGCAGCCGGGACGACTCCTTCAACTTCTGCACCACAGCCACCTCCTTCCGCAGCAGCATACATGGGAGGTAGGAAGGTGGAGCTCGGAATATTGGGCTTGGCTGTTGGGATGGTTGCCATCATGCCCATTGCTTTCTTTTAGACAGACGGCAAGACGAAAACGGAAGATTTACGTGGCATTTTCTGTTGTACACCGCGACCATCTCTAATTTGGGCCATTTATGAATTGGTTCTCACATGTTTCATTAATAATCGCAGCACTTGTGAGGCACATGCCGGATGATTTGGAGACGAAAACTGTGCCTGACTTCACAGCCTGCTGACCCTCCAGAAATCAACCATTATCTAGCTTGAATCAATCATAATTTGGAATATTTAGAACTTTCTTCCATCTCAAGATATAACAATCCCACTTTTCTCTCGGTGTACAACAATTCTATTTTTACTAATTACTAGATATATTTTCATATCCTCGTTATTATTACTTGCCTGTTTCACATAACAGTATAGGATGTAATATATTCTTACCACAACGGTCCTACTTTTCTACCATGAAATTTCATTCCAAGCCAACCTAACCGCCCAAGTAACTTCAAATTCTTTAAATTGATTTCATAATGTTTCATAAATATGATCATAGCTAAAATTAAGTTAGCATCTAATCATTTATTATTATTAATAAAAACCTGTTAAAGAATTTTTAAAAACTCGCATTTATTTAGTCTCAAAAGAAACAGGGCCCTATGCAACCGCCCTACTTAGGCTGGCTACAAAAATCTTTTGTTCTTTCCTACAAAACTTAATCCAGCTAGCTGTATCTAATTAAACTCAAAGATAATTTAGTCATTAAAATCATTTAAATACACATAAATATCAGTTTTATTAAAAAGAAATTAAAAATTGGGTTTTGTGACGGACCACAAGGGATCAGTCAAGCTACAAGCCACAAAGATTACCTGATAACATACCACTCAATGCTACCATTCTAACGAAATTATAGTTCTAATATACTCCAAAATTCAGAACAATGCGAGGACATATAAAGGGTAATAAAGCATCCCTATATAGAAGTATTGGTGCTAATATTCAGCTGAATCACTATAAAAATTTTCGTCAGATGGCCCTCCAGCCTCAACACGACCTTCGTTCAAAATAGGATCAGGTTCTAAACAGTACAATTCAAGTCTTGGATTGAGTAATCTGAATCCAAGTCCCAGTTAACCCTAATTCAATATAAGCCCCTCACTTAGGAGGAACTGAAACGCGATGCTTATTCACATGTACAAATGATCAGAAGCAGTATCACATAACAGTTCCCAGTTTCCAAAGTTTCCACCAGTCTAAAGAACCGTCTGTCTAACCAAGAAACTAAAAACACAACAGTAAAAGGCGGCTGTGAGGGCAAAACGTGCAGACCAGCGGCAGGGTGGAGGATAGCCCTGTGAGGAGAAATCTTCATATCTTTAAGCAACTGGAGGGCGAAGGACATGATCCTGTGAGGTGTCAACAGCTGCAGGTGGCATGAACTGCCACATAGCCACTCCCGGGTAACCAATGAATGGCATCAGCTTATTGCCTGCAGCTGCCTGGCCCTGGGCTGCAAATGCGGCCTGGATTGCAGCAGGATGAGGTACAAAGCTGGGTGTCACAGTCATGGTCTTAACTTGCTGTTCCAGCTGCTCCTTCTCCTCCTTCAGTTTCTGCTTCTCATCACGAAGCTCATTCTTCTCAGCCTGCAAACAACAAAACAAAAGCAGCAGATGATTGACTCAGAAATGCCAAGGCACAACTTACGTTTAAGGCTTTAACTTCTTCCTGCAACAGGAGTAAGATCCAAACTACATCCATTTGTCTCATTATGCATTTCAGTGCCAAAATGTTTGATGTAGTCAGCGGTATCTCACACTAATATCGGAAATTATGGCCATGATTCATTAAGTTTTTATCACCAAATCGATAGGGTTGAAAGTAAGTAATAGGACCCATGCCCATGTGGTGTTACGCCTAAACTTGTTTTCCTCTCATACTAAAGAACACATTGCTCTCAGTGAAAATTTGCACAAACTCCAGCATAACAAGCAAAGGAATTCAGAGAAATCAAAATTGACTGCATCAGCAATCACAAGACCTGAAATTGTGGCCCGGATGCCCCAGTTGGAAGTCCACTGGAACACATAGTTCTCGATGATCATGAACAATGCTCTAACCTTCAATGTCTTGGTACCTTTGTTATTACTCCTATAAATGATTGCAGGGCCTTCCTCTAGTTCTATTACAACCTGCTATCTGAGTAAGCTAAGATATCCCAACTGCATGCCATTTTAGGCCACCATTTAACATTCCCAAACTACCTTAGCCTATTTTCCCTTATTTCATACCTATTTCTTTCACCTTCAGACTATCATTTAGAATTTTATCCCTTCTTGTTTTACCACTCATCTATGTTGACATTCTCATTTCTGTGATATTTTTTCTACTATATGTCATTTTTTTAACCACCCAACATCTTGCCCCATACGGCTGAAAGTCGACCAAAGCGAGATTGCTAATTCTTCTATCAATTTAAATGGTATGGAAGCTGCTTGTTGTAGGAAAGCATGAAAGGAACACTTTGATCAGCTTGGTTATGGACGAAGTGGCAAGACACATTGCTTGTCTGATCAATTCAATTTCAACTTCTGTTTCAGACATAGGAAGAATCTCTTGACAAATGCTGTATTTAAAAGTGCTTAAAGGCAAACATTTTTTGACAAACCTGGGGAGCCAATCAGTTGTGGTATCAATTTGACATAGCAGCCAAAAAAGGACAAACCTTAAGCTCTTTGATCTTTTCCTGCAGGCTCTCATTTGATTCTTTCAGCTTTTGTGCTTCATTTCGCAACTGAGTCACCATGCGGACAGCATCACTCAAGATAGCAGCTTTATCCATTTTGGGGGGCTTTCCTGGTTCCAGTATGGAAGCTAACTCTAGAAACCTTAAAAATCACAATAAAATATCTGAGAGAAAAAGAAACAGACAACTATTTATACACGTATAAATGCATGGAGAACAGCAATGCCTGTCATTCAGCATATCCCTTCGCATTTTCTCTCTGCATGCTTTGGAGCCAGACCCACTGCATGATTCAGGCTTTGATCTGTGACAGAAATTCAAGATTGTGTTAAACAACATTCCAATTATGGCAACAGCAACATGACATAAGCATCACAAATGTATTTTGAATGTTCTCTATAATCTCCCTTTTCTGTTTTCTGTGCAGTAGTTATGAATGTCATTAGTAATTTCCACCCTTTTAGTGAGATCTGAGATTGGGACAAGAAGTAAAGGTCTAGCAGCAGTACTACTTTTCTGTCCCAATTTAAATTGACATGAAACTGGAAAATGTTTTGATTCCACAAACGTTCTGGACACAAGGGAACTAAAAGAATGAATGAAAAAAGAAGGAAAGGATTAAACAGAAAAATCCCCATATACTGAAGCTGTCCAATTATAAACAAATAAATACGTAGATATATAATGGGAAGCAATTCAAAACAACCAGTTGATTTTATGATTTAAAAAGTTTCTTCATTAGCCTAAACAATTCATAATATACATTTACAAGTATATACTTGTGGGAAATGCTACGGTGCACCAAGAAATGAAGCCCGGCCCACATTGATGATTGAATCAAAATCCAAACCCATCACATGGTCTAAGTCATTTCTTTGTTCATGGTAGCAAAAATCAGCCCAGTTAGAATCTTTTGTGGCCACATTTGCTTTAAAGTATAGATAGTCATGTATAAATTATGAAAAACACTTAGATCCTTCCAAAGATAATTTATGACACATATCATCATTTATTCAGTAGGAATTATATTTAGACTGTTTAAATGTTGTATTAACTGTTTTAAAATTGATATATAAATCGAACAATTATATAATGTTGATTTTACATCTTTTTTAGACAGGGCCCATAAGCATATATAATTTTTGATGAAATTTGATACCCTACTTCAATAAATGATACTAAGGGTGTGTTTGGTAACGAGTTAAAAAAATGGGAGAAAAAAATTATTAGGAAAATTTTCAAAAAAGTGAAAGAGGCGTTTATTAGGAGTAGAGACAATAAGAATAGAAAAGATAGAGCAGTTATAATATGAAATAAAGATCAAATATGGACAATAATTGGAAAAGGTAAGGTTGCTAAGTAGTTAAGATGTCAAATCACTCAAAAGGATTGGAAAAATGGTGGAAATTTTTCTTCTTTTTTAACTTTTGCTAATTACCAAACAGACCCTAAATGCAATAGGTGGAGCAGATTTTGGTTTGATCATCAAAATGGACCCCTTTAATCATGGTGCACCATAACGAGGGTGCCACATGGTGCAACCTAGTACATCCTTATATTTATGCTGCCAAAGGTCACTATGACTAGAAACTTATATGTTATTAATACTTCATTTGAGAGCAAGTACATGTAAACATATAGCCTAAACTTTGTAAAGACAAATATAGCCACAAAAGTCTTCCAAATATGCAACGTTTAGGATTATAATTTAATGAATCTGGATGAATGTTACAAATGGTTTAGATATCAAACATAATAGTAATTAAATCTAAAGAGCAACCAGCTGTTTTGAAACATCCCCTATATATTATGATGGATCATGGAAGCTAGACTAAGAAATAACACTCAAGGGTGGACTAGCTGCTACTTGAGTACTCACAGAACCTAATTCCTCTGGTTCAACTAAGGGTGTGTTTGTTTGGAATATAAACATGTCAACCAAAACTTTTCAATCTAAAACTTTTCACTCTCCATAACTACTCTATTTTTTAATTATTTTTTCACATTTTCCTATACAAACAACCATATTTTTCAATCATTTATACACAACTATCTATACAACTAACCTATCTATTTTAACTTTATTCTCTTTATTTCTCATCATTACTCCTATTATATCACATCATTTTCTATCAATGTGACAACTTCTATCTCAAAAACTTTTTATCAAAAGTTTTACCCCCAACCAAACACACCCTAAATGGATGAAAAGGCCCGATTATATGCATGCTTAAGTTACAATATTCATTATTATTTTATTTTTATTTCATTTTTTGATTTTTTTCTTCATAAACTTATTTTCTCAAGCGTATTTAATCCATTACCAAGTTTTATCATTTTACAATACTTTTATATATTCATTTTTGATTTTTGAAAATCATAAAGTTCAGGGGCATATAGGTAATTTTTCACCCCCTTAAAAAACTTAGTTTTTTTAAAATCAAAAATAAATATTTAAAAATATTATAAAATGGAAAATTTTAATATATGGATTAAATACACTTAGAAAACATGTTTATGAAGAAAAAAAATTAAAAATAAAATAAAAAATTGAATATTGTAACTTGAGCATATTCACAACATATTGTACATAATTGGGCCTCATATATGAAATAAGTTGGAGGGGGACCATTTAAACCTGTAACGATAATTGGCCTAAAGCACAGATCATGCACGTCAATTCAAATCAAAAGTTGGAAAAACTGAAAGAGCAGAGGAAGGGACTTCGATGAAATGTGTCAAAATCAAGTACCATTACAACAAGAGGTTCTACCAAATGGATTAAGAGCCACACCTTTTCCGTGAGCTTATCTTTTTAAGGTCATCTGGATCCTCAAAAGTGCTGCTAATCTCCACGCTGACAGATAAGAGCACGTTCAGAATTAACTAGTAAAAACAGAAGCAGGCAGGCAGCCATCATATTGCCAAAATGCTGTGAAATTGTGGAAGCAGCAGAAAAAATAAACATTCATTCATGTAGAAGAGAAGCGTAGAAATTTTCTGATAAATAAGTGCATACCCATCCCTACCACACAAAGACCCCAAATAATATTTTGGTACCAAACTCATTCAAACCCATGACCATCATTCATCAGAAAATTTATATTTTTTTCAAAAAATTTCCTGATAGCCACACAATTATCAGTTCTCCATATGCAAAAATGTTGAAAAGTCCCAATTTGACTCTCTTTTTCTTTTTTCATTTTTTTAGCACACTAACACAAGACTGCAGAAGCCTCTGATAGAAAGGACAAAAAGCAGTAGCTCACGAGCACTACTACAAATTAAATTGTTCGTCAAGCCTGAAAATAATCAAATGTGGCATAAGAGCCTGCAAGGGTCATTCATACAGTATGATAACCAGTAAGATTTAAATATCTGCCTTAGGGTGTAGCCATCATTTATACAGTTCTGGTAGCAGGGCGCAGGAACATGCTGCCAGCCCACCCCAGCTGAGAACGACTTTCAAATCATTTACAAAACAAGTTAAATCCCCTACTGCATTGACATACAGTGTCTACTGAGTAGAGGTATAGACAGTCTGGACCACCTAAAAGAAAGTTAAAAAGTGTAGAAGTGCAGGATGTAACATTACCCTCAGTAATATATATCAACAATACAGCAGACAGAGTATCATTAAGTAAGTGGCACTGCCATAGGAGTGTCACCCACGGAACTGAACCTAAGAATACATGAAGGTAGGGACTTGCCACTCCTAACAGAAATTATAGCTTAAAAGCAAAAATAGATAATGATGATGACGATAATAATAATAACAATTCATTAGCTTCTCTCAAGAAAATGATTATAACGTACACACTTCTAAGGGCAGATAGTCTTAAATTAACTCATTAGTTTCTATCAGGAAAATGATCACAAGCAGCAAACTTCTAATGACAGATAGTCTTTAAATGTGTTAAAGCTTTAGAGCTTGGATGGAATGAGAATTTGGGATGGAAGTGAATTGGGAATCAGGTCAAAGTATATTAGGATTGGGTAAAGATGTATTGGACAATGGAAGATTTCATTCCAGGATCATCTCATCGTAGCAGTGAACATGCATAAGCCCATATTTGTCTGTTCATCATTTGCTCATATCGAACTAGGAAATCGTGCAATTACCAAATATGCAGCAATTGAGCATGAATTCCGGGTCGCACTGCATATGCAGCAACAGTGACAGCATCACCTTTCTCAGCAGCAAACAGCAAGATTATTCTGGCTTCCAAGTTATACTGTTTCTTGACAATGAAATCCGATTTTGTAGGATGCTCAACATGAAAGCTCAGTTGTTTTCCCTGTATTCTCTTTCAAATGTCAATCCGCTTCTATCATTAATATTTTCATTAAGAAAACGACCGCGTACGTAAACCGAGGTGAGCAGGAGTTACTTCAATATATACCGCAAGCTACACCCGCATTGCATATTCCGTGTGCATAAGAAGGTTCTAAAAAGGTTAAGAATTTGAAAAGAGATTATTCTTTTCCCGAAATTAAAAAGAAAAATTCTACCGAAGTCGATAGACATAAAACCATGGTATCACACAAAATACACATGAAAATTCCGGAAAAAAAATCCAAATTCTCTTTACTTTCAAAAATTGGAAACAGAGAAATTGCAACTTTTCAACCGAAGGACACAAGAGATGGAAAATTGAGAAAGCGAAGTCGACAAGAACCACCAGTATGTAAATCGATGCTTTCCCATGCTAGAAGAAATGTAGGCGAAATCAACGAACCTGCCATTGTTTGAAGCGTGAAAACCCTGGGAAGGCCAGTAGAAGCCGTTGGTCGTCGACGTGTGGAAATCGCTTGCCGGGATGGGGATTTCGTCCACAAGGCTGCAATCGAAAAGCCAATTAGGGTTTTCGGGGGAGCCCATCTCAAAAGCCTCGCCGGAAATCGAGAATTTCCGGCCGGATATTCTCCTGCAGTGGTTTTTTGGGAGCGATTTTACAGGGTCGCGTTTGTATTCGGCCCCTGTTCGATGAAGGGTGGAGAGAGAGTAAACGGCTCTTCTTCACTGACGCATCCAAACTTTAAATAAAGGCCGTGAATAAATAAATAAATAAGTAAATAGTGGGGCCCACCACCACTTTTCGCCCAATAATGCCTAATATTGGGTAAAAGATTCACCTCGTTACTCCGCACCTGAAGGGCAACTCCATCATATGATATACCTCGATGACTAAGCCCGCGTGACATCATTAAAAATAATAATAATAATAATAATAATAATAAGATTTTGATGGGCTTTTTCCTTTTCTTTTCTTTTTGTGTGCGTATATCACCGTATTCTCGATGAGTTTTTCTCAGCACTGCTATTCGTCGCGGGCACATCTCATATGAAAAGTGATAAAACTTTTTAATGAAGAGTTTTTCGTATAAAAAATTTTAAATTAATTGAAAAATGTGTTATAATAAGAATAATAATAAATAGTAAAAAGAATAAAATTAAAATAGATAGATTAGTTTAATAGAAATAATTAAAAGCTATAGAAGTTGTATAAAAAGATGTAGAAAAATAATTATAAAATAGAATTGATTTAAAAAGTAAAAAAATTTAGAAGGAAAAATTTTTGTGGAAAAAATCTTAATTAGAAAAAAACGTGCCCTTAAATTCCAATGTTAACTTCCGTGTGAAACCCATAAATTTTACATAAGCTAGGTTTGTGTCCAGATTAGGTTGGAATTAAAATTTTCACACTTTCACTTTCGTAAAATCCGATATTTACGTGACCTTGTCCATTTTCACTTAATAATTAATGAAAAATATACTCAATATATCCACAATGATACTAACGAAAAGGCTTTATAATAATATAAATAATGTTAAATACAATAAATTAAATAAATTAATATTTAAAATAAGAAAAATTACGTAAAAAGGAGTTTTTGGAAGCAAAATCTCATTTATATTTTCATAAAAACTCATTTATTGTAAAAGCTCAAAACCAAATTTCACATTAAAAAGGGTAGAGAGTTACAAATAATATTTTAATGCATCTTGGTGCAATACCCATTTTTTATAAAAAAATTAAATTTTTTTTATGAAATGGTTAATTTATGTGTATTTAAATTTTACCATTTTTTTCTCTTCAAAAAAAAATTTATCATTATTGGAAATGTGTTTATATATTTTTATTTTTAAAATATGAGAGTTTTAGTCATTTTAAATTATTAAGATACTCCTACTTTAAAAAAATTAAAATAATATATACGCCTTCGAAAATGATAAAAGTTGATACAAGTTAAATATACCTAAATTAATAGCATTATAAAAAATTTCAAAAAAATTAAAAAATGATTTTGCACCCAAGTGCATTAACATTTCAATGCATCCGAGATTACGAATGCACTCGAGATTCCAAATCCATTGAAATATTATTAGGAGTTTACAAGTGGATCTCATATTAAATATAATATGATGCATTTTAAAACTATTCTACAAAACTACAACCCATGCCCAATTTCTAAAATATTATTACCTTGTTGACAAATTATTCTATAAAGTATTATTACATTCTAATATATATATATATATATGAATGGATCTACGCATTTTTAATAATTTATACAGTAATAGTTTTAATCAATTGTGGTCATCTTTAATATAAACAAAACTTTACATCTAAGCTAAATAGATGATATTAAATATAACGAATTGAGTAAATTTTTTTATCAATTATTAAAGGAGAAAAATGGATGGAATTACATCAAATCATTTCTATGTAATCTAGATAACAATAAACAAAACTTATATAATTAAAAAAAGAAGCATGACTCATAAATTAATAAGTCATCTAAATAATAATAATAATAATAATAATATATGACTTAATCAAAATTTATGGTAATATAATATATTTTTAAAAGAAATTTTATCTTTTTCAAAAAGGATAAAAGAAAAAATCAACAAAATGTAAAAGTTAATAATAAAATGTAATATAGATCTAAATAAAGTTATATAAATTACTTGTAATATAATTTTAATATGAAGCAAACTGAATAACAAATAATATAAAATATATAAATATAAAGACATTTTTAAATTTCATATATATAATATAGTTTATATTAGGGAAATCGAGTTTAGGTTCCTTATATTCTGTTAGCTTGAATTCTAGGTTTGGCTTTGCAAAAGCACGTCCAGACATTAATTTTCTTGAGTCAGGTGGGTCAAGCTAAACCTAGCCCAATTGCACTACTAACAATAATATTTTTAAGTATGTTTGAGAAGTGATAAAACTTTTAAATAAAAATTTTTTTATGACAAAATTTTTTAATCGAAAAAAAATAATGTGATATGATGAGAGTATTGATAAAGAGTAAAAAGAATAAAATTAGAATAGACAAATTAATTGTATAAGTATTATGTAAAAATGACTGAAAGATTGAGTAGTTATATAAAAATATGTGAAAAATAAAAAAATTTAGATTGAAAAGTTTTTTTTGTTAAACAAACATACCCTTAGTAAAATTTTAACATAAGCCTAAACCTAACCATTAAAAACTATGATTAACATTGGAATATAGACTAGGGAGTTGATTTGGGGATATGATGCCCAACTCAGATTTTAGAAAAAGTTTGAATTTTTTTAAAGGTATTTATATGTGCAAAATGATCATTTCAGACCAAGCAAAAATATTTTTTTGCAAATTTTTTTTTGTGAAAACGGTTAATCTAATTATGTTTAATCTATAAATCAATTTTTACCAATTTTAGAGATGTATACATATTTATTTTGGATTTTTAAACATATGGGTATTTTAGCTATGTTTGAACAATTTAAAATTACTAAAATACCTCTATGTTTAAAAATCTAAAATAAATATATACACATCTCTAAAATTAGAAAAAATTGGTTTACAGATTAAACATAACTTAAAAAACAATTTTCTTAAAAAATTTTGAAAAAAAAAATACGTGTTTTAAATCGGTATGAAATGGCCTCATTCCAACCCAGTCTAAAATGATCGAAGGCCATTTCAGATCAAGGCTCTTTATATGCTGTCTTCTGTTTAGATACAGCAGGCTGAGAAAGGCATATTAAGAGAGGATTCAGAGGAATGAATGGGTGACTAAGATAGGAAACTTTTCAAACCATCATCTCCATGCATCACGTGGCAAGGATATCTGAGTATGCAAGAGTATGAGAATTCAAGTTCTATGAATATACAATCATAGAGGCAAAAAATCAAGCCTCTGAAGAATATTCTCAGGGAAAAAAACACAAGTAAAATGGAAATAGATTTATTAAAGAAAACAACACTTCAGCTCCCATGATTTTAATAACCGGTTCATTTCTAAACTGTAAATCCAGCACCAGTTTAGAGAATATAGGTCTTTACATGACCCCATGGCTCGGCAGCATACATTCTTCATCTGTCTACTCAAGATTGACTTCACTGACCTGGTAAGATGGGCCGTTGATTATATTTCTGCTCAAAAAGGGACCTAGTATTCTCATCCTCCCAAATCAAAGCATCCCACCACTCTCTCTCACCTTCAATGTTCTGTATGCTAGCGCACGTTGGGAGCTTCTTTAGCAATGGACATCTAGACACTTCCATGTCCTGCAAGTTTGCGAAACACAATGCTGTACTTGAGACAATTCTTATCATTTTATTTAATTTCTCCAGCTTCAGCTGACTTAATTGCGGCAATGCATTCTCAGGCAACATGTCCCCTCCAATTATCTCCACCATTTCATCACAACATTGCACCGTAAGTTCCTGCAACCCCACCAGATGCTCTACATCATCAGAAACGAACAAACACCTCAATTTATTGCAATTTGAAACCTCTATGACTCTTAGATTCTGAAGGCTACCCTGCATGGTATGCCCCTTGAATATAGCTTTCAAGTTAAGCAAAGAGTCAAGGCTCAACCACTCTAGACTTTGCAATGCATCCTCTCTAACATCCCTCCAGTCTATAACACAGTCCATTTCCTTGCAATCGTGGATTGCGAGTTGTCTTAAGCTCACTGAGCTGCCTGCTGCTTGAGAAACACTAGCTAGCCCGCTACACTCTGCAAAACTCAATCCTTCTGCACGTTCTAGAACGAACTTCGCTGCTTCAGGAAAATGGCTGCATCCATGCAAGTGAATGGAATTGCCACAGCTGAGGGGGTTGGGTTCCTTGGGAAACCAATAACAACCAACATGCAGAATGAATTTGCACAAGCGTTTACATAATTGACTAAACACACCATGCTCCAAGATATCAATTTTTGGTATTGTGATTTTAAGAGTAGCCAAGTGTTGCAGACTTCCCAACTCTCCCAACACAGTTTCATCCATGGTCACATAAGTTTTTAACAGTCGAAGATCCTCCAAACTCAACATTTTAGTGATTATATTGTTTGGAATACTTTGGAGAAAAGCCAAGTTTGAAAGATTTAATCGTTTGAGTTTTCTCAAATCCCCAAAGTCTTCAGGAAGTTTGGCGATGGCAGAGGATGAAAGATCAACAAATTGGAGCTTTTTCAACTGTCCAACTGTTGGCAGCTCTGCTAACCTTCTACAAGACCTCAAAATGAGAGCATGCAAATTCACTAACAAAGATATGGACATGGGAAGTGATTCTATGGAAGTGTAGCTTAGATCAAGAACCTGAAGTTTTGGCATGAATTCAAAGAATTGACAAGGAATTGCATGTAACAGAAGATTATTAGCCAACAACAAAGATATCAATTTAGGACAATTGGGTTGATTCGGAAGCTCTTCTATTTCATTCCACATCAGTGAAATCTTCTCCATCTCCTCCCACATCTCTTCTTTGGGTGGCACCCTCAGTTCTACACCAGCTCTCACAAGAAACATTGGCTCATCATGGGACCATGAAGAAGTAATCCATATCGCCAAGTCTCGAATCAAATCATGCATTTTCACATGGGTATCTTTAGGTTGCCCCTCTTCCAAGAGGCATGCCTCCTTCAATCTCTCAATGACCCCACATCCCTTGATCAATGCATCTTCAAGGTTGTCAACATCTGCTATAAGCCCTTCCATTGTCCAAAGTCTCACTAGTTTTCTTATTCTGATGTTATGATTCTGTGGAAATAGAGCACATGACAGGAAACAAAGCTTCATCTTCTCATCTTCTAAGTGGTCATAACTAAGTTTCAATGAGAGAAATACTTTTGGCGCCATACCAGGAACCTCGGGCGCAGATTTCCTCAATGACCGTAAGGCATCTAGCCATAGCTCTTTCTTCTCCTTACGACGCATTGTTCTTCCCAATGTATTGATTGCACATGGTAAACCACCACATTCCATGACAACCTCCTCTGCTATTGATCGAATTTCTGGCAAGTGAGCAACCACCCCAGCTTTCTTGCAGAACAAATTCCATGAGTCCTCCTTCGTAAGAGTGTCGACTCTAAGACGTTTGTCAGCCTGCATCCCATTGCTCACTTGAATGAAGCGAGTGGTAATTGCAATTTTGCACCCATTTCGCACATGCGGCTTGGGAATTCCAGCATCCTCTAAGTTAAACTCTTGCCATAAATCATCTAAGATAAGCATATACTTCATGCACTTCAGCACAGAGAACAGCTTATCACTTTTAGTTTCGTCTTCATGAAAATCCAGGTGCAAGGAATTCCCAATTTCTTTCTGGATCCTCCCCAGATCGAATTCCTTCGTTACAGTCACCCAAATCACCACATCAAAATCCCGCGTTCCGAGCAACCTGTTGTTGATGGTTTTCATAAGGGTAGTTTTCCCTATTCCCCCCATTCCATATATACATAAAATTCGAGTATCCACGTCATGGAGGCATTGCCATATCTCCTCCAACGTCCGCTGAGATGTGGCCTGCCCGCCAGGCAATGATTCCTGCATTTGAACAACCCGCGGTCTCGCGGGACTCACACCCACGTCCCCAACAGGCGCTTTCTCGCAGAGATCTACAACATCACCGAGCATTCGCGCCGCCATCTTACCGAGAACGTAGCCAGAGAAGCACCTGCTAAAGAACGTGCTTCCCCTTTGCTCGAATTTGGACTTGAGAGTATCTACTTCCTTTTCCAGAAAGCTTACCTGCTTACTCCAGTTCTGTGCTTGGTGTGCCAGCAGCTTCCTTCTTTTCCTCGGTGGTCCCTCTCCATAGTCTCCTTCAACGTCTCTGCGCTTGGATCGAAGCGCCTCCGTCGCTCTTGCTAGTGATTCGACGTGGGTCTGAGCATTCAAGGCATAGCCCAAGTGGTCAGCAAGAGGAGGCCACAACCACTGGAGGATCTCCAGAACATGTTCTTCAATGTAATCCATAAAGAGGGAAGATGGAACTAAGTAAGAGAGGCGTGGATGTGGATGGTCGACAGATCTCGGTTTGATCACAGTTAGAGAGGCTTTCAATTGTGAGAAACGAAACGAGTGGGAACGGGCGCGAGAAAGAGAAGAAAGAGGGACCCGAAAGGGGTTCCGCATTCTGTTAATCGAGAGATTTGCATATTAATGCCTTAAGTTCGCCAAATTGTCATTTTTTGACCGTTAACGTTGCTATTTGCTACAGCTAAGTTTGGAAAATGATTTTTGCATCATAAATATACACATATTAATTTATAGTTCCAACAACGTAGATTTAAGAAGTAGTTTTAAAATCTAAAAAACAACCATTTGTATGAAATGTATGGGTTAGATTATTCCTTATGTAAATACGGATATATAGAGTTTTGCCTAAATGCATCCGGCTGCATTTAATCTATTTTTAAATATTTTAAAAAATTTTATATAATTATTAATCTAAGTGTATTTAATATGTGTATCAATTTTTACCATTTTTTGAAGTGTAAAGATATTTTTTCAATAAATTACTAAAATGCTACTACTTTTTAAAATTTTAAAAATATCTAGAAATATCCAAAAATAGTAAAATTAATACATGTATTAAAAAAATTTAAATTAACAGTTATATAAAAATTTTCAAAAAATTTTAAAAATAGATATTTGCATCCAACCATACCAAGGTGCACACGATCATGCTCCATGTATACACCGGTTCTTTGTAATAGGAAACATAGAAGTGGGATTTAATACTTAATTACTCAAAAACAGCTTGGCACATTGTATTATTTTTTATTTTTTTTGGTTGAAACAAAACCCTAGGCTGTCCCTCAGTCCTAGCTTTCCTACAGATCTTGGGCAATCTGGGACGGGGGAGACTCACCAGAGGAGGCCGAAGCCAAAAATAAATCTCTATAAATAATGTCAAATATTCGAAAAGGTAGGCAATCAACCCACATCCTTCAATAATGTGTAAAGAGGATACACATTTAGCAAGCCTGTGAGTGGCCCAGTTTGCAGTTCTATATATGTGTGTAAATTTACAAAGTTCAGAACGAGCCTTCAGTTTCTTCGAGTCTTCAATCAGGGTTCCCACGTAGGACCCAATTGTTAATTCATCATTTACGAATCTCACTACTAGAAAAGAATCACACTCTACTTGGATCCTAGAATAACTCATTTCTTTGGCCCATACTGAGCTTTTTAAGACCGTCGTAGCTTCCATATGAGGAGGATCCAGCAGAGCCATCAGATTCCCTGTTTTTGCTGCCAACACATGCCCCTGATCATCTCTGGCTATGGCTCCTAAACTCATATGGTTTGCATTCAGACAAAGACCTGCATCAACGTTTATTTTGATGATGCCAATCTCTGAGGGATGCCACGTTGACTGACTTTCCAGTATTGAGAGGTTGGAGTAATATAGCAATCTGGATGTGTTCAGAAAATGAATATATCTAACTACCCAATTTGGGACATTTGGCACATTGTATTTTGTTGATTTAATTAGGTGATCATGAGTTATTGATTTAATTAGGTCATCAAGTTTTATCTAAACCGAACAATTGTATGGGACCCATTCATAGAAAGTATATGTAACATTAAGGATAAATTTCACGTGTACTCGTAAATTTACCCTTTATGTCACTTATAGTTACGAACTTTCAAAATTTTTAAATAGTCTAAAATTTCACTTATACTCATGTCATTAAGGATCCGTTCGAGAGACTGTTTATCCCGAATGAAATGACAAATATGTTTATGTCTGATTATATTGTTGTAGCTAATTTCATATTCTAATAAATTTTTAGTAATTTTACTACAATAAAATCATATATATGGCGCCCGCTGCACTCGAGTACATTCCACTTATTTTTCATTTTTTTGAAATTTGTTATACAATTGTTAATTTAAATGTATTTAACATATATATCAAATTTTACCATTCTTGGAAACTTTTAGATATCTTTTAAATTTTTTAAAATCACTGGTGTTTTTGTAATTTATGAACATACTACTAATTTTAAAATTTTATAAAAATCTAAAAATATCAGAAATGGTAAAAATTGATATATATATATATATATATATTAAAAACACCTAGAATAATATTTGTATAAAACATTTTCAAAAAAATATAAAAATGAATTTTTGCACCTAGGTCTATTGTATTATGACTCCATATATGTTAATAGAATTTTTAGTAATTTTATAACTATAAAATCATATACTATTTGAATGTGAATACTTAACTTTAAGCAAATCCACTTCAAATTATATTAGGATATTGACATATTCATTGTTTCATATAAGGAATAATGACTCATTTAACAAATCTTTAATGGCGTAGTTATAAGTAAAATTTCAATTAAAATACACGGAGGGGTGATTTTAAGCGATGTATCGCAGATGAGGGTTGGGTGCGAACATGAATCCTGATCGTTCATTTGGATTCAGTCGTCTGAGCCATTTGATGCTGCTGTAGATTCCAATGCATATGTCAGCCGCGAAGACGTGCATTTAATGCATGCCAGCATCATGAGGAGAGAGAAACATTGAAGGAAAGCCACGGAAGCTGAAGCTAACGCTGGATTTGGAAATGTATAAAATTTCAGTTAAAAAATTTTGAAAAATAAAAGTTGTAAAATGATGTAATATGATATGGGTAATGATAAAAAGTAAAGATGATGAAATTAAAATAAATAGATTAATTGTATTGATAGTTGTATATAAATGATTAAAAAGTAGGATAGTTATATGAAAAAATGTGAAAAAATAATTAAAAATATGATAATTATATAGGGTGTGTTTGGTTGGGGGTAAAACTTTTGATGAAAAGTTTTTGAGATAGAAGTTGTCACATTTATAGAAAATGATGTGATATAATAGGAGTAATGATGAGAAGTAAAGAGAATAAAGTTAAAATAGATAGGTTAGTTGTATAGATAGTTGTGTAGAAATGATTGAAAAGTAGGGTAGTTTGTATAGGAAAATGTGAAAAAAATAATTCAAAAATAGAATAGTTATGGAGAGTGAAAAGTTTTAAATTGAAAAGTTTTGGTTGACATGTTTATATCCCAAACAAACACACCCATAGAGTGAAAAGTTTTAGATGGAAAAGTTTTTAGTTGACATTTTTATCTTATCACCAAATACACCAATAATGAAAAATTCAGCGGAGTGTTTGGGATTAAAAAAAAGCATTTCATGCCAACGAAATCCAGCAGAAAAGAGCATAGCGGAGCTACAAAAAATTCACGGACAAATATTCTGCTTAAAAATTCGGCAGAGGCGAATCCCAGCCAGGAAATGAGCAGAAGAGAGCTGCCGTTTGACAAATCACTTCTTTTTTCTTTTTTGGGTTGTATACAAAATCACCTTCATAGGCAGTAATTCAATTGCATCCACAGCGCAGGAACATTTCATTGTTATCATCCCATTTTAACTCACTTTGAAAATTAAACGATCCAATAAAAAGATAAAGAATAATTTGCATATATACTCATATAGTTTCACCGATATTGTAGATATACCCATGTAGTTTCATAAATTACATATTACCCCCACATAGTTTCACAAAAATTGCATATTACCCCGCACCGTTAACTGTCATTAATATCTACCGTTATATTTTCAAAAATGACGAAAATGTTCTCATCTTCATAGGGTTAATAAGCAATTTTGGTGAAACTATGTGGGAGTAATATGCAATTTGTGAAACTATGAATGAGAGCATTTTTGTCATTTTTGAAAATATAACAGCACATATTAACGACAGTTAACGGCATGAGAGTAATATGCAATTTTGCTGAAACTATATGGAGGTAATATGCAATTCGTAAAACTATGTGGGTATATCTACAATTAGCGTTAAACTATGTAGGTATATATGCAAATTACCCAAAAAATAAATTCTGGCCAAGAATTCACAACATCCACTAGCCAATAGAGTAAATAACTTCTTGCCAAAAAAAATACTGAGAAAAATTTAAAATACCTCTCAGAATTCTTTTCTTCCAAAATTTTTTCGCAAAGCTGGGATGGAATTGGGAGGACTGTTAAGTGAAATGGATGTTGTATTATATAAAGTACATGAGGATAGAACACAATTTATTTCAATTATACCACTGTCATTTACGGTCAATCACAAATTTATCAAAATATTCTTTTTATATTTCTTACAATTTCTCACAATCTTACAATATTATACATTACTAAACATCCCCCCAAATCATATTCTACCGAAAAATCAACTAAGCATTGCCAAAAAGAAAAAGTTGAAAAAAATCCAATACCCATGATCTGTCGTTTGACAAAAAAAATTTCTCTCTTCCCTCTTGAATTTTTCAAATGGCTCGTAGATGGAGGGATCGCGATTTCTTGCACCCAAGTGCAATAAATTCATTTTTTATTTTTTAAAACGTTTTTATACAAGTGTTAATCTAAATGTATTTAACACGTGTATCAATTTTTACCATTTTTTGAGTATTTTAGATATTTATTTTTTATTTTTGAAAATCAGTGGCATGTTAGGTATTTTAACACTTGTATAAAAAAATTTCAAAAAAAATTTAAAAAATGGGTTAATGCACTCGGTTCCAAGAAATCGCGATCCACACACACACATATATATATATAAACACACACACAAGAATAATCAAGTGCAGCGCCACTGTATCGTAATTATGGTGCAGTGACGCTAAAATGGGCTCCATATGATAATCAAATTATAATTTACTCAACATGTTGTATTTAGGATAATGTATTCTATTACCATATCAATTTTCGTCACAAGCGGATGTGTATAGACTCTATCTAAAAATGGTACAAATTCAACGTAATAAAATAGTTTGATATAAATAACAATTTTAAACTATTTTTTTCAACATCTAAAACTTCTGAAGTATGATTTATATATAGATAAATAATTATATAAAGTTTTATTACATTTTAATATGTGTCAGGCCCATTTTTTGGGCAACTACACCGAAACAGCCCTTATATATATATATATGTACACATGAGAAATATTTAGGTGCAGCACAACTACACCATAACAGCGGTACGGTTGAGTCAAAATGGGCCTTACATGATCATAAAATTATAATCTACTTCATCTATTGTATTTAGAATCATGTATTCTATTACCATACCAATTTTCATAACAATCAGATATGCGTATGGACCCCATCTAAAAATGGTACGAATTCAAGGTAATAAAATAGTTTAATATAAATAACAACTTTAAAGTAATTTTTTCAACATGTAAATCATTTGTTATAAAATTTATATATTAATAAATGATTGTATAAAGTTTCATTGCATTCTAATATGTGTGGGGCCCATTTTTGGATAAATGTACCGTTGCAGCCCTATATATATATATCTCAAATTCATGGAGATATAATATATATATATATGAAATTTTCCTTGAAATAAATTTAAGATAATGATTTGACTTGTATATAAATTCTAAATTCATTAATTTAACATTTAAACTATCTAAAATGTTCTTTCCGTGTAGATAAATCATGATATAAATTATTTCAACACTTTAGTGCATATATAAATAAATTTTTTTATTATATCACCCATGTTAAATGACCAAGAAACTAATGAAAGTCAACCCTAGAGAGAGGTAAACTAGACATATGCCTCAACTTAACTGAAAATCGATGGACGCCTAACCAATACATACTCACATCAACCACTTAATCATTCACATGATGGTTCTTTAAATAAATCTTAGTATTGTCATGCACATTAATATAAACTATTTTAAGCTCCTACCCAACCACTTAAGGCTTTAATTTTGAATGCTTTTGAATACCATGATGAAACAAACTATTTTAAATACCATCTGACTAGCCAGATTCTAATTTTAGGATCAGTAAAGTGGGCTATCTATGCGATTGCGTTTACATAGAATGATCGAAGTGGAAACCTGTATATAGGAAAATGCTACTAACTATAAATGGACCCTTCATTAATGAAAAATTAATTATAACTTAATCACTGAGTTTAAAATTTTTTATTCCAATAACACAACAAATATCATGCTAACATTTGTTTGGCCCATTCGAAAATGATGTAAAATCAACATAATAAACATTTTGATTTAAATGTCAATCCTAAAAATTGTTTTTTTTACATCTAAATTAACGAAAATATTTTTATATGCATAGATTTTGATATATTTGCAAATATGTAAAGCCTTTTTACAATTCAAATATGAATATATACATTTTTAAGTGAATGTGGTACATTCAAAACTTTGATAGAGATGAATTTGGTTACCATGGTAAAACAAATGATGTTACATGACTAACATAATTTTAATTTTATAATCGATGTAAGCTCCATATGGAGTTGGTTGCACTCTATTATAAAGAATCAAAATAGACTAATAGATTCTTATAAAAAATGACAATTTATAAACATATGCACTTAGTTTGATCAAAAATTGCAAATATACCCACGCAGTTTTGAAAATTATAAATTATCCCCACATAGTTAACCATAATGGCAAATATTCTCATATCATTGTGACATCATTACAACGTGAGTATCTTTGCAAAAATATGCAAACTATGTGCATACTTGCAATTTCATAAATTAACTAGTATATTTAATTTTTGCTAACGATCCCCATATAGTTTAACTATAATTGCAAATCGCCCCTATGCCATGACGATATAATAACAGCATCATAACGGCATTTGGGTTATTTACAATTATGGCTAAATTATGTGAGAGTAATTTATAATTTTTGAAACTAAGTAAGCATATTTAATATTTTTATTAAAGTAAATGAGTATATTTGCAAATTACCTTAAAAAATAGAAAGATAAATTACATTTGGAGGAGGCCTATGTGTGTTCACAACGTAGATGAAATGAGGATGTGGTGAAAAAAGTGTTATTATATATTAGAAACGAGGAGTGAATAGGAATTAGGAACAAGGACTGCGAGCGGTTTCATATAACCCTTTCAAACTTTATGATTTGGATATTTGATAAAAAATTCAACCTATTTATTATATTTAATATCATTTGTTTAACTAAGAAATCAAGTTTCATCCAAATCAATGATGTATATGAGTCACATCCGTTAAAAAATATATATTAATGTGTAAATTATAAAAATACTTAGATCCATTTACACATATATTAGAATGTAGTGATATTTTATAGAATCATTTACCCATACAGAAACAATATTTTAGATGATTTCAATTGTAAAAATACAACTTCAAAACTGATAGGTAGCATTAAACTATTTTATTATATTAATTTTATACATTCATAAATGGAACTTATACACAATAATACTAGACAAATAAAAAAATTTCTGAAATAATATAAATGATCTTAAATATAATAGTGAAGTAGATTTTCTATCATCCATCAAAATATTAAAAATGAAACCAGTTATATAGAAGAAGGATTCATAGAAGCAAGCCCATAGAAAAGATGATATGAAAAATTCGAAAAATTAACTATTATTTTTAAGAATAATAAAAGTATTTTTCGAAAAATAGAATATTTCTCATAAAAGTATTTTTAGCTGCGAACAATTCCGGCTATATGTAGTATGGCAGTTTCCATACCTTGGCTTGTCGAGAACAGTAATTAAGAACCCAGTCGGAAATTATTAATCATCTACTCCACAATTGGCTTGGAAGTAGCAATTTTTAATCGCATTGCTCGTCATGAAGACTTTAGAAGATTAGCCACAAGCATCCAAATCCGGTGCTGCCCATTTGTGTTTTGAGTAACTTTTGAGCCCAGCCATCGCTGCAGTGATTAAAATAAAATAAAATAAAATAAAACCCATTTATTGTATTCATTAGCAAGTGCTCAGTTAATATCCCACTTAAATTATTATGGCTTAAAATTAGATAAATTTATCATGACAACCCACACGTGAGCAGATAGATATGAATTATTCCACGTGAATGTTGTTAATAACCGTTCGATAATTTAATATTAATGGTGATGTTTGATTCAAAAGATTTTTCAGTCGTATGACACGATACTTTCTTGAACGGAAATACACATGAGAATATGGCTCTGCAATGGGGATGATTCCGATTACATGCCAACAACAAATTCTCACAATACTCCAGAGAAAGAGAGAGAAGACAAGTTATAGCAACTGGCTCTGACTTATTCATCGCCGTTGTGGGAGGATCCATTCCTTATACTTAAGAAGAAAATGGGACTTAGCGTTCTCATCATCCCATTCCAAAGAATCCCACCATCCCCTCTCGCCTGTGATCATCTGTATGCCAGCGCAGAACGGCAGCTTCTTTAGCAGCGGGCATCTGAACACTTCCATACCTTGTAAATTTGGAAATGCAGCTGCACTAGACACAATGCTTGTCAGTTTATAGAGTCTTTCCATCCTTAGTCGGCGCAGTCTTGGGAAAGCGTTCTCTGGTAGTGCGTCTCCTTCAATAATCCTCATCATCTCATCACAAGATCGCACCACGAGTTCCTCCAACCCATCCAGACGTTCAGCAGCACTGGAAGAGAAGAGAAACGTCAACTTCTCGCAGTTGGAAACCTCTATTGATCTTAGGCTTCGAAGCCCACCTTGTGGAACTTGCCCCCCGAACAGCCTTGTCAAATCCAGCAGCCCATCAACGCACAACCACTCCAGCCTTTCCAATGTTCCTTCTCCAACTTCACCCCAGTCTATAACACAATCCATTCCAACGAAATTGTAAACTTGAAGCTGTTTTAAGTTCTTGGCATCTCCCACAAGTTGAGAAACCCGTCTCATCCCGCTGCATCCTGCCAAACCCAAACCTTCCACACGTTTTATCATGGCCTTGATCCCATCTGGGAAATGGTCACATCCATGAGCGTGAAGAGAATTATCACAGGTTAAGCGGCCAAAGATCCATTCTGAACCAATATGAAAGCCATACTTCTTAAATCTTGGCCAATGTCTGCGAAAGACATCATGCTCTAGGCAGTCGATGTTTGGTATTGTGATGTCGAAAGTAGTCAGGCGTGTCAAGGTTGCTACCTCTCCTAGAGTAGCTTCATACATCACTTGAGACTCTGTTTCTATGCCCCAACTCACATACGTTTTCAGCAGCCTTAGATCCTCTAGGCTTGACAGTTTTGACAGAACATTGTATGGAATGCTGACAAGATAATCCAAGCCAGAAAGATTCAGCTGCTTAAGTTTCACCAAATTTTCAAAGCCCTCAGGCAGGTTGCATATAGCAGAGCTAGAGATATCAAGAAATTGGAGTTCTTTCAGTCTCCCAAATGGCGGTAGCTCCACTAAATTCCTGCAGCATTTGAGAATGAGCGCCCGGAGATTCACCAATGAAGACAAGGACATAGGAAGGGATTCAATGTGGGTATAGCTCAGTTCAAGAATCTGAAGCTTAGGCATAAGTTCAAAGAAGCCATTAGGAATGAAACTCAATTGGATGTTCTTCCTAAGCAACAAGGTCTCCAACTTTGGACAGTTGGGCCTGGTAGGAAGATCTTCTATGTCATTCCACATTAACGACATCCTTCCCGTATCCTCCCACATCTCCTCCTTGGGCGGCACCTTCAGTTCTAGGCGGGCTCTCACCAAAAACTTTGATTCATCGGGAGAGGATGATGTTATCCATATGGCCAAGTCACGAATCAAATCATGCATCTTAACGTAAGTGTCCTCAGATAGACCCTCCTCCAGGAGGCATGCTTCTTTGATTCTTTCAATGATGGCATGACCCTTGTTTGAAGCATCTTCAAAGCTTTCAACATTGTCTATATACCCTTCCATCGTCCAAAACCTTATCAGCTTTCGAATTCTTATGTTATAATCTTCAGGGAATAGGGCGCAATATAAGAAGCAACGCTTGAGCTTCTCATTTTCCAAACAGTCATAGCTGAGTTTCAGGGAATTGAATACTTTCGGCCCCATACCTGGCAAATCCGGCGCAGACCCCCTCAGTGCTCTCAATGCATCGAGCCACAGGTCTTTTGAGTACTTCCCGCGCATGGCCCCTCCCACCGTGATGATTGCAATGGGCAAACCCCCACATTCCATGGCCACGTTTTGAGCCAGTGGTTGAATTTCAGGCCGACTTGCCGCTTCCCCAGATTTCTCACAGAACAAATTCCATGATTCTTCATCAGTGAGTGTGTTGACTCTGATGTGTTTGTCAGCTTCCATTGCGTTGCTCACTTGAACGAACCTCGTTGTAACTGCGATTTTGCATCCGTTTCCCTCATTCGGAATCGGAATCCCCGCTTCCTCCAGGTCGAATTCACGCCACAGATCGTCTAAGATGAGCATGAACTTCAAGTCCTTCAATGCTGCGAAGAGCTTGTCTGTTCTCCGCTCCCCGTCGTAGAAATCCAAACCCAACTCGTTGGCAATCTCTTTCTGGATCCTCTCCAAGCTGTATTCCTTGGAGACGGTCACCCACAGCACGATGTCGAAATCCCTAGTTCCGATGAGCTTGTTGTTGATGGCTCTCATGAGGGTGGTTTTGCCTATCCCTCCCATTCCATAGACGCAAACAATCCGAGTCTCTTCTTCCCGCAAGCAATGCCATATCTCATCCAATGTTCGCTCCGACGTGCTCTGCCCAGGAGGCAGAGATTCCGGCTTCGCGACCACCATCGGCCGTGGAGGGCTGACAGCCACCTCGCCTTGAGGCCCCTTGTCCTGGAGATGTTGAACCTCTTCAAGCAGTCGAGCCGCCCTTTTGCCCATTCTGTAGCGGAAGAAGCAATAAGTGAGACGTCCATTTAAGAACTTCATCGCCGTCCTTCGTTGGTCGAACTCAGATTTTATGGAATCGACTTCCCTCTCGAGGTTGCTCGACTCCGATATCCAGCGCTTGGCTTCGTGGGTCATCATCGTCAGCTTCCTTCTTTTCACCAGGGGGCCGTCCTCGTCATGCTCTCCTTGGATGTCTTTGCGCTTGCACTTGAGCCCCTCGGCTGCACTCGTCAAGTCGTCCACATAGGCTTCCGTATTCTTGGAGTAACCCAGATGCCGAGCAAGAGGCGGCCACAGCCACTGAATGATCTCCACGGCATGGTCCTTGAGAAACTTCATGCTCGATCGGTCGACGCTCGCTAGAAAATGGGACAGATGGAATTAAGGGGCGTTTGGACTTTCAAAAGATAAAGATCGGAGAGGGCACCGTGCAGCGGAGTCGTATTTCAAACACCACCTCGATGATGAGCTGAGGGAGTGACATACATGGGCGAGAGCATTCGTATATATAGCTAGCTTAATAATGACCAATGCTTTCAATCAAGCGAAAGGATGAGGAGATTTTGTGGGTTGGTTCAACTATATTAATTTTAAGAAGGGATTTGGGGAAGGAAAGTGAGTGAAAGAAGAAAATGAGATGAGAAAAGAGGAGGAAGCTATGATGCGAGATCCATACTAGATATTGATTCTACAATAGAGAGAAACGATCAGGACTAGAAGCGGAAAAGAGTGAAATTAAAAGCGAGTGGTGTGTAACATGGGAAAGGAGGAGGAGGAGGAGGAAGGGAAAGTAACAGTTCCGAGAAAAAGGAAAGTAAGATACAGTAGTATTACTATTAGTAGAATGGAGTCAAAATCAGGTTACAGCGGAAGAGGACGAGAGAAAAAAGCGATAGGTGGGGAGGGAGCAAGGAAAAAGGCGGGGCAGACGAGACGGAAATGCCGCTGCATGCTGTTCGCTTGTATTTCCAACCAATTGAGACGAGGTGAAAGGAACGCGAATCGGAACCGTCTATTTATTAACTAATACCTTGAAAGTTGCGTTGGCTACTCGTAATACTTGTTGGGCGTGTTTGGTTCGGGTAAAATTTTTGATGAAAAGTTATCGAGGCAGAAGTTGTCACATGGATAGAAAATGATGTGATATAATAGGATAATGACGAAGAGTAAAGAGAATAAAGTTAAAATAAATAGGTTAGTTGTTTGGATAGTTGTGTAGAAATGACTGAAAAATAGGTTAGTTTGTATAGAAAAATATGAAAAAATAATTAAAAAATAAAATAATTATAAAGAATGAAAAGTTTTAAATTGAAAAGTTTTGATTTGTCATGTTATGTCCCAAACAAACGCACCCTTAAAATGCGCAGGACAGTCAAAAGTAATGATTCGAACTCTCCAACTGGCCCAGCGGTTGTCGGGAGGGATCAGGGATGGCCTTGTGAGTGAGATGTTTAATCTGCCATTTGCTGCAGGTGTACAAGAAATATGAAGCGAGAGGTGGCGTGGGAGCTCAGCTGGCGCCTGGCTGCTTTTGCCTTCTCTCAAAAGTCAAACCTCCTCTCACTTCTGTCAGTATCAAATTTGGATTGGTTGCTTCCAAGTCAAGACATTGCAGTGCAAGAGGACAACACTTCTCTCACCGGGCTTCCGTCAGTTGTATTTTATAAACAATTTGAATAAGTTTCTAGTGTAAGATATGTGGGCGCGTTTTGCTATTTTCGATCAAACATAGGTATACGCCATCTTATCCTTTTAAGTTATTGGTAAATATGTTTTGTGAGAAAGACTTCAGTGGGGACTCTCCAATGGGAACTCATGGCAGGAACTCTTTCAAAAAAAAAAAAAATTTTATTGTTTTTAAAAAAATCACACCGTAATTAGGCTTAAAATATAAATTTAACCGTTGACAATGAAAATCATAAAAATCAGATTCTATTAATTAATTTCCAAATGAAGTGGAGAAATTCAACGATAGTTAAAATTTTAGATATAAATAACACATATAATATAATTTATATAATCTGAAACATTATATATATTTTTTAACTAGATAAGTATAAAAAAAATTTAAATATTATTAAAATTATGTAATTTCATTTTTTGTGACAAGTACCTCTTCTTTATAATTTTTGCTTATTCAATATCATTTTAACATCTGATCTATATGCATTTTATTAACAACGGTCAAAATAACATTTTAAATATAATGAATGGTCTGATTTTTAAAAATCAACTAACGAATACAATTTTGGAAGAGTTTTCCACTAAGTTCTCATTTACCAGATCTCACAAAAGCCTCTCTCATGTTTTGTATATCGAATCAAAAGTCTGCGCAAAGACGAAAATGAACTATGCTGTTAATCAAAACAAGATATACGTTTATATTTTTAAGAAAGATGTTGCTAAAAATAATTAAACTTTGTTTAGCGTCCCATTAGAAATAACAGATAAAAATTAATTTTTCTCGATTAATTTTTTTTTTAAAATCGATGTTGATTACCTTGAATTGGTAATTATTTTTGGAGATATTATCTTCATTTTCTATCTTTATTCAATCCTGTAAAATAACAAATGGTATTGGACTTTCTTGGAAGTTGAAACAGAGTTCCCGAGAAGATATGGGATAATACGAATTACGAGGGAAGTCGTGCTTAGAGGGAGACGCTTGCACATGCGGAACTTGGAGATTGTTTCTTAATGAACGGTGTGGATTATCGCTTTGGGGAGACAAAGTAGGGGAATCTTTTAATCAAGCGCGTCCAGAGGAGTGAAATGATTTTGCCTGGTTCCTCCTCCACATATTGCGAAATTGCACATTGCTTCCCGTGACTTTATGAAAAATAAATGATCCAGTCAACATGTTAAAAAACTGCAGTGGCCGTAGAAGGCAGTCGGCGGACGATCGAGCGATTTCCACGCGCAAAAAGCAGGAACATTGGTAAAATTATGGGATTGTGAGGACCGATGTAAAATGAAAAAGAAAAAATTTTGATAAATGTATGACCGATGAAAAATGATAAGGAATATAATTGGAATAAATAAATTTATTGTATACGGTTGATAAAAATATTTAAAATATAGAAATAAAAATAAAAAAATAATATAATTGACTGAGCAATGATTCGGCGTTGAAAAACCAAATCCCACGCTTACAGGTTAACAAACGTGCCCCCGTAGAGAAAACCGCAGGCATGCGCGCGGAGCGTGCAGGAGTGTTGCGGTGGGGAAGGCATTCGCATCACCGGCGGCGTCAATTTCGCGCCAGCCATACTGGATTTTGCATTGGAAACTGATTAGAGAAAAGGCATGTAAACGTGAATGGGATGAAGGGACTTTTTTTTTTCCCCCCACCTTCTGAGACAATCTTAGCCGCCCATAAGATGCGAATGATCCCATCGAATCAGGGCCGTATGTTATTTAGAAAGGTGGCTAGCATTTTACCCATAGAAAATCTGTTACAGGTTACAGGTTCCTCCAGAAACAACATGGCTACGGTTACCAAATGCTTTCTACTCGAGCGTGGGCATTTTTTACCGCGGTATGGTAACACACGGCTGGAAAGGCAGGATGCCTTCCCGCAAGGCAGCCAGCTAACATGCGCCGGTGGCGTCAGGAGCTAGCGCAGTTTGCAGCTCACCCTCCTGAGAATGGAGGCTGACGATGGTGTGGGCCCCCACCCACCTCTTAGAGAGTTTGCCTTGGGTTCTGTGGCCATAACATCATTGGCCGGTGGCAGAAACAGATATCATCCCTCCACACCCATACTCTCCCTCCCTTCCTGCTCCGCTGAAATGGCTTCCAATCTTCTCCAATTCACCCTCCAAAGGCTCAAGGTTCCTAATCCTTCATTCCGACACCCTTCTTCTAAGACCCATTTCCCATCTCTTCCCATTCCACTTCAACACAATCAACATTCCAACCTCTACTTCCCTCTTCGAATTCCCTTCCCCAAGTTGGCAATCCCTTCTCTGTCCCTAAAAGACCACACTGCATTCGCGCCACCCAATTCGAAAGAGGAAGCCACTCTCCAGGCCAAGAGATGCCTCTCCCTCTGTTTAGAGAAACCCATGAACAACCCAAGACTCGCCGCTGGCAAACTCAAGAAGCAGAAGCAACCGAGGTTTCGAGTCGAGATCCCTGTTGTCGACGACTCAGCTGACAATCTACTCCAACTCGCTTTCCAACTCTTCTCTAGCCTTGCAGTCAAGAAAAAAGGCATGCCCATCAGAACTCTCATTCTATGGCCCAACCCCACCTTAACAGAACTAGCTGAAAAGGCATCTGGGTTGGACTCCTCACTGCCCGGCACAGTTACTAACTCTGACCTTTCCGAGGTTTCTGAGGGAGATGCAAGTGGTAAGATTTTAAGCTCTGCTGATGTAGCAGTCTTTATGGCACCACAGTCATCTCAGCTGGAGAAAATGACGGCCATTGCTAATAGCTTTTACCCAAAACCTATAGTGATCTTCAACCCCAGCTGGAGTTTTGAGGAGGAGAGCGATTTTGGTCAGATGACTGCTTTTGTGGGATCATTCGAGGTAGTTTATGCTTTCATGGGGTTGGAGGTCAGAGGGCTGTTGAGTAAGAGAAGAGGAGTCGTTTTCAGGTGTTTTGATGGCAACTACAGTAAAGAGGGTTGGAGTATTTATGTTGAAGAGGAGAAAGGGGAATTGGTTGTTGTTTCAAGGTTTAAGAAGAGGCCATCGGTTGGGGATGTTGAGAATGTGTTGTATAATAAGATGGCTGTGAATTCACCTGTCACGAAGAGTGTAAAATTTCTGAGGGCTTTAGTATCTAATGTAGCAGGGAAAAAGGATGCATAATGGATCAAGAGTTCAGTATTAGGACTATTATCTCTGGTAATGTATAACAGGCACGGTTGGTCAGAAATCGGCTGTGTTGGAACACTCATTCAAGATGATTGAGGCATCTGCTAGTCTTCCACAAAGGATTTGTTGAATCGTTATCATTGCATGACACAACGCAGGCTTTCACAGTGCAATTTCCAGATGTTCTGCGTACGATGCTTGAGAATCAACGCATGCCATGATTGCATGATTATCGAACTATTAATTCACTTATTTTGGAAATAATACCGAAACAGCATTCCGTTCGAAGTTAGAAAAAAACAAGCTCAAACTTATCGTCTAATCTGATGCTGGGTTGATCACGTGTTAATTTTTGGAATAAATTTCGTTTATAATCTATCAATTCTTATCATTCTTATCTTGGAACATGCTAAGTTGCATGCTTAGTTGATATCCTTCGACCGAATCAGGTCTTTGAAAGGCCTTGCCAATACATTCGATAGAGGGAAGTGGCAGGATCTTTCATTCACCAGGCCTCGGAGATTGAGCGGCCATTCCCATTATAACCGACATAGGAGAAAGGAACGGCTGTGACCAATTACATGCATGAGTAGGCCATTGCAGATGGCACTGGTGAAGGTTCTGTGTAAAAGGCGTGACAACTACTGCTGCATCATTCAATGAATAGAACAAAACTTCAGCCTGTTTTCAGCATCAGTAAAATTATGTACAAGCCTAAGAAATCCGTACGCTAACCCCGAAGTCTCATTCTGCCCTGCTTCTTCATCAGCAAATAACTACGAAGTCAAAGTCCCAACAGAAGCCCACATGCCGCGCTCCTCCAATAATTAAATTCTTAAAGAAATTTTTACCAATAATCTCCACAAGAACATGATCCATCATTAAAGTGATGAAACCTATGTGCATCCCTCATCACGATTTCCCGGTTCATGATCTTGCTGATGAGCTTGGTGACTGAGTGGCAGTCAACACAAACGCGAAGGTTTTTTGTGATCCTTATAGTTATTCCCGGTGCTGTGTTGAGAAGAGCAAATGCAATGGCCAGTCTCTCACTGTGATCCCACACAATCTTCTCCTTCAAATCATCTGCAACATCATAAAACACACAGCTAGTATGTGGGATATGGCCAGCTTCTTTCACTCTCTGCCTCAAGTCTTCCAACTTGGCAAATATAAGGTCCGATTGTGGGTGTGTCCTATCTCCCACTAAGAACTGGTGGATTTCAGTACCCAGTTCCACAAAGCTACATCCTGGCGGTTTCTTCAATCCCCTTTGCCTGACCATTCTTCTTACTCTTTCTACATCGTCCCATCTTTTCTCCACTGCATAGATGTTTGAAAGGCAAACATAAAAGCCAACACCTCTAGGCTTCAAAAGAAAAGCATTTCGGGCAGCAATTTCAGCTAGTCTAACATTATGATGAACCCGACAAGCAGAGAGAAGGGCCGCCCAGATGTCAATATTGGGTTTCACATTCATTTTCTGAATGATTTCATATGCATCATCCAAGCGTGCAGCCCGCCCAAGAAGATCAACAATACAGACATAGTGCTCGATCCTTGGACTTACAAAGTAATCTTCCTTCATTTGTTTGAAGACCGCCCAACCCTGATCCACTAATCCTGCATGACTACATGCTGACAGGACTGAAATAAAGCTGACAGCATCTGGCCTGACACCTGCTTCCTTCATTTCATCAAATATGGCTATTGCCTCCATACCTTTCCCATGAATCCCATACCCTGAAATCATGGCACTCCAAGATATCAAATTTCTTTCTTGCATCTCATTGAAAACTTGACGTGAACAGGCTAGACTCCCACACTTGGCATACATCTCTATAAGTGCAGTTTCAACAAACATATGGTCCATGAAGCCTCTTCTCTTGAGAGAAGCATGAATGCCTCTACCAAGTTGCAATGCTGCTATCTGCTCAGAAGCTCCTAACATGGCAACCAATGTTACTTTATCAGGAACTACGCATTCCAAATTCATTTGACGGAAAATCCTTATGCTTCCAATTGCATCACCACATCGACTGTAACCTGAGATCATTGAATTCCATGCCACAAGATCTCCATGGTCTCCCTCATCAAACAAGTGCTTCGCAGCCCTTATAGAATTACAGCAGCAGTAAACTTTGATAAGGGCATTTCTAATAAAACCATCAAAAGCTATACCACTACGCAAGATGTAACTATGAACTTCCTTTCCCGGATTCGAAGCTGCGGCATTGGCACACGCAAGTAGGACAGCTAGAAGACTGGAGGAATCCAATATGACTCCTGTTTTCACCATGTGATCAAAAAGAGACAAAGCCTCAAATGGTTCACCATTCTTCGCATAACCTAAAATGATAGTATTCCAAGTAGTCGAATCTCTTACAGCCATTTTTTCAAATAACTTCCTCCCACTACCCAAATCGTCAAATTTCACATACATTGCAAGCAAGGAGTTTGCCACATACATATCCGACTGAAACCCACAGACCACAATATCGGAATGGACTTTCCTCCCAACATCAACAAGCAGCAAGTCTCCACACGCCTTGAGAACAGAAGGGTAAGTATAATTATCCGCTCTTTTTCCGAAAAGCATCATCTCCCGGTACAACACAAGTGCATTCATTAAAAATTCATTACAAGAAGCGTAACCCCTAATCATAACATTCCACAAGAAGGAATTCTTCAACACTATCTGATCAAAAATGAAGTGGGCATCAGCCATGATTCCGCAAATGGCATACATGGCGGTGAGTTTGGTGTAAAGGTAGGTGTTTTCAATGAGAAGACCTGAAGTGAGCATGTGAGCGTGGAGTTGTTTCCCCATTTGGGAGGATTTGCGGGCAGTGATGTACTGCAAGAGCGACCCACATTGGAGGGACGTCAAAGGCTGTGTAAGGGAGATGTGGGTGTTAAAAAGACGGCGTTGAAGAAGAGATGGGAAGGCTTGAATGATCTTTCGTTCTAATGCTTTGAGGGGAAGAAAGCCATTCATGTGTGATGCGGGTGGTTGATGATTTTTGAAAAGAAAGGGCAACGAAAGCACTGACGGTTGATTGTTGAAGAGAATAAGAGAGGACGGTAAATTCCCACATCGGACTATGAAGAGAGAGGAGAGGAGTGGTGTTTTCCATAAAAGGGCGAAGAGAAGGGAGGATTGGACATCTTTGCGCTTGGGGCAATGACGCAGCTAGTGAGGTTATAACCGAGGCGCGTCAATTGCTGGTTGAAAACTATTTCCAAACCCCCTCTTTGGCCTGGGTTTAGCCTTGTGCCATCGAGAATTTCTGGAAGGGCCCCCTCTAATCCAGGGTAAGGTCCTACAATCCTCCAATATTGAAGTTTTTTTGTTTTTTTTTCCCTCTAACACAGGAATTTTGAGTTCCGTCAACGTTGATATGAGCTTCTATGTGTTTGGTTAATTTTCATTAAATTTTATCATTTAAGAATTTATATATGTTTTTCATAGTCTTAAGAACTAATAATTTTCACTTATATGAGCGATCGCTCAAGTCCAGATGGATTGATCCAACCCAAACCTAAACATGACCTCACACCCAAGACCGAACTCAAGTCTAATTTTCCTGCCCCCAACCCAACCTAATTTTCGATGGGTTGAACGGGTTTGATCTCGTTAGATTAAATTACTTCTTTCATTGATTATATTTTTTCATCCTAATTTTTTATTTTTTAATATATAACAACTTTTTTAAATATATAACAACTTTTTTTAATAGCATAAGATCAATGCTTTAAAAACCGGACTGAACTGGGCAGTCAGACTGTGAACCGGTCATGTCCCGATTTGTTGGTTTTTCCGGTTCGTCGGTTCGCACCGGTTGAACCGAGAATTGGTCATAAAACCAGTTCATTGACCCATTCGGTTTTTAAAATATTGCATAAGATATTTGGGATATTTCATTTTCAATATTGCACAACTTGTCTCTACTCATCTAGGTTAGTTTGGTAGATGCCTTGGAACTAGGGGTGCAACTCAGGTTGGGTTGTACCAAGTTTATGTAAACCTTAAACCCAAATCATAATATTAAAATTTGAGTTTGAACCAGGTTGGCTTTGGTTTCGTCTTGGTTTCGGGTTAAAATTCAGGTCATTTTCAAACCAATAAAAGTTAAAATTATCGATAGAAAAAACAATTCTTTTAAACATTAGTATGTTAGCACGTGACTAATTTGCATGTGAATATATTTATATGATTTATGATATTTTTGGTTTTGATGAAAGTTAGTATGTTAATTAAAAAATAATTCTAAATATAATAAACATAATGAATTTATACATAACAATCAAAGTAATATTATCAAAAAAAAAATCAAGGTAACAAAAATAAATAAGGTTACGTGAAATTATTATCTAAAGTTTAATAAAAATGAGACTTATATATATCATAGTTAATTAATACATATATAATAAATTTAAAAAGTTATTATATTTATAATTATTTGCAAATAAAATTAATGTATATGTAATATATACAACTTTTATGGACAAATGTATATATAGCATTTAGGTTTTAGAATAAATGTTTTATAATTTAATTAGGTTAGGATTATATTGAATAACTTTTATCACAATTATAGTTGAAATACTTAATATATAAATAAATATAATTATTTTAATAAATCAGGAAAAATATTGAGTTTGAACCGAGTTGAGTTTTGGTACGAAGTTGATGCAAATATCTAGTATTGATTTCGAATTTTTTCGGATCGGTTAAAACCAGGTCTAATGTGGAAAATTTTCAAAAATAAAAATCCGAACTTGGTTAGATACCGGGTAAGTTGTGCGGGTTCGGACCAACCCATACCAAGTTGCACTCCCTACTCGAAACTCGACCACCCACTATCCTCAGCTCGTTGAAAACAGCCCAGCCCAGCTTGTCAAGTGCAAAATTTCAAAATGACCAAAAGTGCCCTTTATCCACCAACTGTTTGTTTGCATCCCCTGTGTTTTTCCAACGACTGAATGCTCTACATCCACATTTGAACGGCCCGCAAACCAAGCTCCTCTACCTCATCTTCATCTATGGCAACTCCGATAACTAATTTAAATGCGGCATCTGAGATTCTGCTTGCCAAGACCCAAATCTTCGATGCCAAAAGGCCACGAACATCATCATCGGTTATTCATTCGATAAAAGCACAAGGAAATGAGGAGATGCAGGAAGAAGCATCCCATTCCATCGGCTTCTCCTCCATCCAAACTACAAGAAGGGCTGCAGCGATTGGCCTCGGCTTCCTCTCAGTCTCTTCATCTTTCAGTGGCCAAACTGCTCTAGCTGCCGATGTCTGGAACGGGTTGTGGCTAACTGGACCACTGCCAATTCCTACAGTCGAAAACAGTACGCACACATTCATTCTCTCCTGTTTATTTAAGATTCTGGAACAGATTTTCTAAATTCGAGTGCAGATGTAAGCATTATTCTTGAAAATAAATGATGGGTGATTTCAAGCACGCCCCGTCGCTGCTGTACAATATGTTTTTATGCTACCTTTGCAAGCTGTATGATGTAGGACTAGGCACAAAATAAGATTCTCATTCAGCAAGCGACCAACCATTCTTCACCCCTTCTGCTTCATCCTGATTCCTAACTAATTTTCTTCAAAATCATGGTTGCATGCATCTCGAACCGTGGCAGAGATTGCAAATGAGAAGACGGGCACTCGTTCATTCCTTAAAAAAGGAATCTATGTGGCAAATGTAGGCGCAAAAGGAAGCCAATACAGGCTGAGGTCGTATGCTTTCGATCTATTGGCATTGGAAGATCTGATGGGAAAAAATGCATGGAACTACTTCAGGCAGTACCTTCGCCAAAAGTCTTCGGTCATGTACTACGACTTTGACACGGTAATTTCGGCAGCTCCTGAGAGTGAGAAGCAATCCTTGATGGATCTAGCCAACAAGCTGTTTGACAATGTGGAAAAGGTACCAAAACGCAATCCACCCCTTCCTGCTCTTGATTCGTATATCCAGTGTAAATTTCCACATTTACCAGGCATTTGGTTGTACCAAATTCCATGACGTACTTTGAACATTACATCTCGAAACTCGCGATGTTTGTAGAACCAAACACTCCTGGAATTTTCATTTTCAACACAAACCCAGTGGTCACAGTTCAGTTTTCCTCCTTTTATTCACTTTTTTCCTCATTTTCATTTTCAACACAAACACAATGGTCGCTGTTAAGTTTCAGTGTTACTACTTCATGGTGTTTGTTCTGTGACAATGAAAATAGACCTTATGTCTTCTAACCCAAATGTCTATCTGTTATTTCAATCGTGACTTCATTCATTCATTTTCCTCTACTTCTCTGAATTTCTTTTTTTTTTTTACCTCCTGTTTATTCCCAAAAAACCCTTTCAAAAATGGTTTTTCTTAATCCTCAACCAATACTTGATAAAGTCATAAACAGTCTTACAATTTACAGTTTGCGTTATTTAGAATGGCAATGCACTGAATTTTGGGGAACTGATGCATTATGCACCACAAAACTACGGATGGCCATCATAACTAGGATCTTTTTCAATCAGTTTTTCCTACCCAACAGGTAGGAAAAACTGAAAAAAGGGTCCATCTTTTTGGGATTCTCAGAAAGATAGGAACTACCAAGCACTGTGTCATGCTTCATTGATCATCGAATATTTGCCGCCATCAATGATAGCAATTGCCTGAAATGCTCCTGTTTTCTACGTGATTGTAGCTTGAAGATGCTGCAAGGAAGCGCGACGAACCTCAGATTATATCATACTACGACGACACAAAAGCACTCCTCAAAGAGGTGAGGACTACGATTGAGTACACATTCTGATACAACTATAAATTACATAGTTCGGAATTTTTCATCTGCAACTACGGGATGCACAGAATTTCCGGACTTCACAGACAAATTGCTTAGTGAGCTTATGCCCAAGGAACATGGTTTCCCTTCTCATGTATTTGAATTGGTCTGCCAGAGTATATTAATTATTGAGCTCTTTTTATTCATATTGTTTCAACACAGTTCCAGCCGCAGTCAATCAAACATCACCATTTCGGGATTTTAAAATGACAAAATGCCAGCAATGCACACAATAAAAGAAATCATCTATGAAGACCGGATGATGAATATAATTCAGACCTCAAGGAAAGGGTAACCGTATCATGAATCATTGATACAAGCCAATCCATTTTATAGAATATACAAATTACTTGTAGATCTCAGGTTAGTAACCTTTCGCCGTTTTTTGTTAACATGTCAAACAAATTACAAAGATAAGAATAACAACAGTGGGGCTGCCGCAAATGCTATTGCCTTCTTACCCATAACTCAAACGAGAATCCATGGACCGCACATGGGTCTGACGTCGTGGAACACCAATCTCACAAGCATTAACCCTAGCAGCAAAACGAAGTGAGCAAAGGGACTCACTTGCTGAAGAAGGGTCAGGGGAGACGTTCACAAACATCAGTGTCTTTGAATTCCCCCCAAGGCAAGGCTGCCGGTCACAGAATTGTAAAATTAATATAAATAAAATGCAATTGCCAACAAACCAAGAATCACAAAATATAAAATTATAGATTAACATGCAGATTTGGCTTTTTTTTCTCACTCTTTATGACTTAGGGTCCATTTGGTAGTTAGTAGAAGTTGAGGTGGTGATGGAAATGTTTTTGACAGGTATAAGGATAGTGTGACATAATAAGAGTAAAGTAGGAATAAATAGGATAATTCCGTGGAAAAATGATTGAAATAAATGGGTAAAAATGAAAAAATGAATAGCTAGGTAGTTAAATATCAAATCAATTTTGAAAAGTGTAGGGGGGATAAGTAGGTGAGCTCCCCACTTCCACCAATCACCAAACAGACCTAAGATGATCCACGTCATTAGTTATGGCTCATATGGCACCCATCACACTGATCAGGATTTTCACTGATGATGCAGGATGCTTTGATTTTCAACACCACCTTTGCATGGCCCTCATCATAAATCTTCCAACTTTCTTTGGTAAAAGACTTGAATAACTCAAGTTGAATCACAGCTGAGAAACAAATGGCGATTCTTTTGAGTAATATGAAGGGAAATCAAACTTTGTTTTCATCAAAATGCCATTAATCACATCATCTTTTACAGGTAAAAGCAATGTAATTGAGAATCATTGAGAATTCACATTCAGTGTTATCTACAGATTCCTCTAGGCAGAGGTTTACCTGAAGAAGATATGTCAGCTTAGAATTCCTGAAAGGAACATGATCTTCCTTCTTTGCAATCGAAAAGATAACATCGCTCAAACAAGACAAACTTTTGTTGATAGCCTGAAAAAGGCCAAATTATTCAATGGGAAACTTATTCAAAAAAAATAATAATAAAAGGATTTGACAGACACCAATGAAAGCTAGTGGAAAAAAAATGTACAATCTGATCACAAGCAGACCTGAGTTTCTTTTAGGCGATCGCCAGTTGAACCACTCTTAGAGAGTCGTTCGCTTCCAGCAAGATCAATGAGATTCAGAACACCATGCACTTGTTGTTCAGTACTCTGCCATGCAAAATCAAGAGAAGTCCTTGAAATGGGGAGAAAGAAAGAGAGAGGGAGATGGATTTTTTTTGCAGGGAACTACCTCGTTGACTCCAGTTATTCGCAGCGTGAATACAAAATGACTCCTTGACGACTGCTCGTTCATTTGTGTCTTCCCAACAGACCTGAGACAGCATGCATTCAAAAATAATCATTGAATTATTTTCAAAAAAAATAATCATTTTATTTCTCAATGCATAAGATATGGTGGGGCCCAAGAAATCAATGACTGTATCATTCTAAGATATAGCCAAACTCTGTAAGAAGAAGATCCTTCGTGTGAAGGTGTTTAGGCAAGGTTAGCTCAGTTCCTATCTCCATCGAATTCTTAAGTACAAAATTTTTTTAAAAAAATGATAATTATTGGCAGAAATTTCATGACGCAGTCAAGATTGCTTCATGAAAGAGATCTCAGGAGGTGGGATACCTGAGTTAGTCCATCTATTTTCTGATTTTTTTTTGGTGGCCCCAGCAATCAATGGCATAATTCATTCTTGCAATAAGCTTCATCTATTTTCTCCCCCATAAATCAGAAAAAAAAATAATAATAATAACAAAAGTAGGAAGTGCTCCTCACCGGCTTTGAGCAGCCTGATGTAATAGAGAAGACACCTCCCTTATGCTACAAACATCCACAACAGTGAGATCAGAGACATATGTATTGCCATTTGCATCATGCTTGATGGTATACTGCTTTCCAGGGGCACTGTTATCTTGATTGCTTGATCGGTTGGAGGATAGAAGGTCACGGATTGTTTCATTGTATATCTCCAACATTGATGCCTGGAAATTAAGTGTTAAATATAAGGTCTTCGTGTTAGACATTTACATAATAACTGAGAAAATCAGATCACAGAATTCAGATACCAACCTGCATTTTATACGACCAGCCCTGAGAAACAAGTGATTGGCTAGTTTGAAATATCTGCTCGAGGGAACGTGGTATTAATCCTTTCTGTTCTAGAGCTTCTTGTTTTCCCATCATTGTATAGGTTTTCCCAGATCCTGTTTGTCCATAAGCAAATATACAAACCTGCCACAGCAAAAACATGAGTGTTTTTCTTTTTATCATGACCACAAAATTTTTCTTTGCAATGTGTTAAAATAAAACAAAGAATGACAACAAAATAGCATTGCAACAAAAGAAAACAAAATTTGTTTACTAGTCAAAAAAGAGCAAATGCTACACTGGGGGGAAAGGAAAAGGAGATATACGACATGAGCAAAGACAGCTCAAGGGGGAAAAGAATGATCATCCCATGCAATATCTAATTCAAATTCTTCCAATTGAGATGATCAAATGCTACAGAATTACCCATGAAACAATTGAGGAAAACAAAGCACAGTCTATGAAATAGCAGTCAAGTGAGATTACTGGTTACAAACACTTAAATGAAATATGGACTCGTAAAAAATAATAACCTTATAACCATCAAGAGCACTCTGAACCAACTGCGAGATTTCAACAAAAACTTCCTGCTGGGAAGCCTCATGGTTGAATACTTTGTCAAATGTGAAAGAATAATTTTGCCCTGCATGTAAAATTGGGAATACGTATCAGCATCATATGTTGTACCGGATAAAATGCAGTATCTACAAATGAAATTGTCCATAAAACAACTGCACTGTTAAAAAAAATATAGGAGATCAAGAAATTTTAGCGATGACTGACCAAAATGCTAAAGAGAATTTACCATTTTGTCTCACATCTACACCACGTCCAAGAAATTCGATGGAAGAAGGGTATGAGATGACAGCTGACTCTGTGCCATTACAATCATCATCAGGCAGTAACGGCCGCACCCTACAGAAGACTCTAATGTTTCCCTTTAGCTCCTGCATTGCAACAAGATATCAGCATCGCAATAGTTCTAAAAAACTTATAATCAAATATACCATTCCAATATACCAGTATTTCATTGTGGAGCTTTTTCCTCAATTTCTCTGCCTCGACTATCTGAAAATCAGCATCTGCAAGTTGTCTTCTCAAGTCCTCTATCTCTTTCCTCTGTTTTTCATATTCCGACATCTTCTCCACTGCTGTTATATCAGCCATCTATGCAAGTAATTGCGAGTGTTATATCTCCATTACAGCACTTAGCATAGGCACATCTAGAATCGCATCAGCTCAACTGATGGACAAACAGCACATGACTAAAATCCGACCAGCAAACAGAGTCCCTTGAGACCAACTACAAAGCAAGTCAAGTTGCACATTGATCTGACTCCTTTTAAAATGTTTTCAGTCTGATCTAGCTGTAACACCATTTTCATAAACGTCTGACCCAGACTAAAAAATATTCAGGTTTGATATGGGTTAAGTTTTGTTTCATGTTAACCATTGTTATTGATTTTTTATAAATAAATTTTATGAACATATATAAGACCAATTTTGGTTAAAAGAGTTAATATCAGCATAAACATGCGAACATATGTATGAGAGTCAATTTTTAGAAAAGAAGTAACTTATAATCTTTACACGATGAAGGACACTAGGCTATCTCAAATGCTGCTAAAGATAGTGCACCTAGAGAGAACAATAAATATAACGGGAAATTAAATACCTCCAATTTCTCTTTTGCTGCTGCTAGCTGATATTGTAATGTCCTTATTTCTTCTTTCTGAGAAGTGCATGTATCCTGTAGAAGGAGATTGAATCATACAATACACGTACAAGTTTAACAACAACCTGAATCTATCAAAATAGGTAAAAACAACCTCAAGAACATTTGCTTTGGTAGTTAACTTCTCCAACTGTAAGGATGATTTCCCTGTGATTTCATTGTATCTATCAATTTCAGCCTTCAAGTTCTGAACCTGCATTGCCTGAAGATCACGATCATCTCTTACTTGTTGAAGCTCTCCTCTAAGGCACCCAACTTCATTCATTAGCATTTCCTTTTGTCTTATGGCCTCCTGTTGAGATGCCTAGGAAAAAAATAAATCCATAGAATTTCAGTAAATAATAAACTTAACCAAAATAACAGTAATAAATATATCATAGAAGTAGACCTAGGAAAGCAGCAGCATAATTGGACATTTAGTAGAGTATATCAAGTATTATAGTCAGGCAATTGCAAGCTTGGTTATGTTAACTTGCTATGGGGGCTATATCAAAGATATATCAATGGTTGCACAAACATCAAGCAACTGTCGTTTGAAGGCCTCACATAACCATGATATAGCCAGTAGGACCTGCCTCAACAGACACATGAATGAAGGGTAAGGCCAGTGGAACAAGGCCTAAATTTGTTGAACTCAGTTTGTGACTTCTTTCCTTTGTTTTCAATTTGTCATTTCTAGGAAGATCAGTTCAATCTATCATTTTTTTTTTAAGATAAACAATGGCAAACCATGTAAATCATCTAATATGAAAAGGTGTAATAGGACTATCTCTGGAAGCACTTCTGTTCTGAGACATGATGGCCAAAACTTGGAACATCAAAAAAGGTGCACGATCATTCTACTGATTGCAGATGCAGCATGATTGAGCACAGCGCATAAAAGAAGAATGGAAATCTGAGGTTGAATGCACCTTACAAGACATGAAGGAGAACAGTTATGGTTCTGAATATAGACATTTATTGTACAAGTTTAGCAAACAGTCTGACAATTAAATTCACATAAATCCAAACCAATTAAACAAAACGTGTTGAATAAATAACATGCATGATTCGAAATTCAAGTGCAGCCACATGTAATAGTTCCCAAATCATCAAGAAGAAAAAAAGATAGAAACTAGAAAAATCAATGAAAACCAAGAAATAGACTCACTTTTGAAGAAGTCAACTGTTCCTGCAATAGAGCAGAGTGGCCCCTCAATGTGCTGAGGTTTTCCATCATTGTGCTTTTCTCCTTTTGCAGCCGTGACAGCGTCTCAGCAGCAGTTGCAGCATCTGTCTGAAGTTTGCTATTGTATTGTTGTAAGCTCGTATTGTATTCTTGCAAACGTTTGTTGATCTCTTGAAGAGATGTTATCTAGTGAAAATCACACCAAGCAGAAACGAGTTAAGCAAAAGCTCTAATTAGAGGATATATCATATGTAAGGGCAAAATAACAAAAATGACAAGAAATCTAGAGGAACAAAAAGTGCACATGCACAGCCCAAGACCCCAAGAGCAAGATGACAATCACTCCAGAAATCCAGAATTCTGGATACATGAACCATTGAAATTGAATTTGTCATTTATGCATACCCAAGTTGTTTAGCAACTAATAAGCAAGCAAGCTTTGGGTCAAAGGACATGAATCCAGTTACAAATCGAGTCAGCTTAGCGATATGGGTGTGGATGTGCATGTTTTACAGTGTGCGAGTACATACCCTCGTAATTGCACAGTCCAAATTAAATGGTCCATGTCATCTACTCTTCAGGAAGAAAAAAAAAAAAAGAACAAAGAGAATACCTGCTGACTAGCACCCAGAGCCTCTTGCTGCACCCTGTCAAGCTCTTCCAACAAATTTTCCTTCATCTTCTCCACAGCCAACCTCATTTCTTTCTCTTTTCTATTTATCTCAATCAATCCCTTCGGTTCTCACAACCACAGAAGAATTCATTAGTTGTTGTCAAAAAAGTATCACGAGGACCATAACGAGAAGGAAGATAGAGAATATATCTCACCATTTTTTCAGATTTCTCTTTTCCTAGGTCCTCCTGTAATAAAGTGCATTTCGTCCTAAGATCTGTGATAGTTGCATTCATTTCCTCTTCCTTCCTTGTCATTTGTAGCTCTATGCAGATGCAATGTGAAGAGAAATGAGTTATCGTAATTTTAATCAGTAAATTGTCCCATTAAAGGATGTTAAGCACCATTTGGCAATAAAGATCATTGATGAAGGTAGGTCCATTCGTCTGGTAAAATAAACCATACATTTAGATAGCATTAGCAAATATATGAAGCTTTTGTGTCCATTGGAGATGGACACAAAAGCACATTAACTACCCATTATTAAATTGTAATTCTGCAACAACACTCACACCTAAACAAAGTAGCTAATCATTATGGAATTGTCCATCCAATCAAAATGATCTGCATCACCAAAGCTAATTGCTCCAACTATTGTGCAGTACATCCCTTTGTTAATGAATTCCAATATCAATAAGATGCAACAAGATGCAAACTTCACATACCGAGTTCATCACATTTATTCTCCATGGATTTTAGCATATCCCGAAGCTTCTCCTGCTCAAGAAGGTAACTTTCTTCGAGTTCTTGGAACCATTTAATACAAACCCGTAGCTTCTTTATGTACTCCGTCATATGCTCACATTTTCCCTGAAAATCGTTAAAGAAATCAATTAAACCATGTCTCCCAAAGACAACCACTACAGGCAAAATTTTCAAAGAAGATAGAAAGCACCTTGTAATCGAACTTGTTCTTCCCTTTCATCTTCTCATTCAGAAGGACTTCCACATCTTCTCTGGTGAACTCCATCCCACCACTGCTGCCACATTCCGACGTGCTGTTGGCCGTCGGATCATTTCCAGGATCTTGACCTGCATTGACCACCTGAAAAACCTGACGGCCACGGACGCCATTCGCAGGGCCCACCATCTTGCCTACTCCAACCTTCCTCCGCTTGTCTAACGGCGGAATCTCATCGAGATTCTCCTTCTTCTGCAACATCCCCAGATTTGGAAAGAAATGTCAAAAGAAAAACACAAATAAAAACCTAAGATCGAGAAAACAAGAAACCTAAGTTGCAGCAGGACTGCGAAATGGACGGAAAGGGAGTAAGAGGAGGTGAAAGAAGGGCCTGACCTATAAAATGGAGAAAACGGCGAGTAAGAAACCCTATCCAAGAAATCGGAAGAAATGGGAGGAGGGAGGAGGGTTTACCGATGGGCTGCGAATGGTAGGATTTGCAGTGCGGATTTGAGGCTTGTAAGACATGTTTTTGAAGGAGGATGGGAGAAATCGATTTGAAATCTTCTGATGTTGCTGGTGGGCCTTTGATTGGATTTCAAGGTAAGAACCCGCAGATCTCCGCCGTTGCTTTCGCCTGCAGGAAGGAAGAACGCAGCTCTTCTCTCTCTCTCTCTCTCTCTGTCAGTCGCTGTTTCTCACTTTCAGCCGTTTTTTGAATTGTTTTGAAATGAGAAGAGCGGCATCGATGCGCATTGGAGATGGCAATTAAGCAGTTTCCCCAAAAAGCATGGGTATTTCGGGAACCCCAATAATGAGACGGATGAACGGTCATCTGTTATATAGCCAGCGTCCCTCTTGGGTATCACCCAAGACTTCGCTCGCACTTCACACCCTCCTAGTGGCCCACTTGAATATCCTTGGCTTGGCACTTTAATAAAGCCATCTGAACCGTTTACACGAAGGATCTGAGGATGGATGGTGGATATTGAAATTGATATTCTATAAACGGAGGAGATCTCTCATGAAACTGAGCTTTCATCCCTGAGGCACAGAAAAGCTGACATTTGAATGTGCCCAACCTGAGATGATGTGCCCCGTAGTTTGTCATCGGCCGGTGCCTCCAAATGCCATTTGGCAAGGGAAGATTGATCCATGCAACCACGCCACTGAAAGGTGACTGATTCTGCTTGTCTCACGTACGATGCAAATCATTAATTATTTTGCAGGAATACGTGTCAATGAATAATAAAATGAATGCATTTATGGGTTTATTTCCTCGCCAATAATAAAGTTTGTTGGCTAATTCACGGATCATTTTCATCTCTAACCCTGGCTTTTAAACAAATTTCACTTCAAAGTTGAAACTTGAGTGGAAAAACCTGTAAAAAGAACTTTTTAATTAAAAAGTTTTTGAAAATGTAGCCGAATGACATTATGGGTGTATTTGATAATGAATAAAAAGTTTTGGAAAGTAAAAGTTGTCAAATGATGTGATATGATAAGAATAATGATGAGTAGTAAAAAGGATAAAGTTAAAATATATAGGTTAGTAATATGGATAATTATGTAGAAATAATTGAAAAGTAGGGTAGTTGTATATGAAAGTGTTAAAAAATAATTTAAAACTATGATAATTGTGGAAGGTGAAAAGTTTTAAATCGAAAAGTTTTAACTTAATATTTTTTATCAATTGTCAAACACACCCTATGTATGTCTGTCTGCGGATAAAACCTTTTCATGAAAAGTGTTCAGGGCAAAAGTTATTAAGTTGATAGAAAATGATGTGATATGATAGGAGTAATGATTAAATGTAAAGAAAATAAAATTAAAATGGATAAGTTAGTCGCGTAGATAATTACACGAAAATGATAAAAAAAAAGTAGAATTATTTGTATAAGAAAATGTGAAAAATAATTAAAAATAAGATAGTTATGAAGAGTAAAAGTGTTTGTTGACATTTTTTTTGTCCAACCAAACATATCTTGTATAATAAGCAAAATGAAGTGCTATCATTGGCTTTTGTTAGCATAATAACTTAAGTAGTTGATTGTCTATTCAATCAGGTTCAAGTCTCCTACATTGTTATAATTTCCTCTACTGTAGAGTTTTTTGCAATTTCCTTCATGAGATAGGGGTATTTACAAAAATTTTCTTAGCTATCTATGTACTTGATTATAATATTAATTATCTCATAGTATTAATATCAATCAAAAAATAAGAAAAATGAAGGAAAGTAAATATAATAACATAAAAGAGTTGTATGGAAAAATATATATAAATTAAACATAAAAAACGCATGGAGTATTGGGCAAATTTTTCGCACATTTTTCATGGTTAATATATTTTTTATATAATTATCTTACTTTTTTATTATTTCGCACTTTACATATAATTATTAACAATCTTATTTATTTTAACTTTATTTATTTTATTACTAATTGTTACTTATGTCAGGTAGCATTATTCTCTCACATTTTCCTTATTAATATTTTTTCCTTTTTTTCATTTACCAAAACACACCCTATGGATGGATTTGTCCGCATTTGAAAAGTAAAAGAGACAGTTGATTGCATATTCCATCAGTGTACAGTAAAGACGAAAAATAGAATGAAATAGTTCTGCTAGGAAACTCGTTATTTTTTTTATTACGGAACTTGTTCTTTTTTAATACCAATTGTTATGAAAGCATGGATTAAAGGATCAAATAATAAACCACCAAAATCATACACACAAAATATAAAAAATTACAAGAAAAACTCTTCAATCGGAAGAGAAAAAACCTGATACATTTATCACATCGAAGCGATATCTAGTGCTTTTAGTGATATAAGAAAAAATTTTAAAACTCAAGTTATAAAGTGCATATGTAACCTTTCAACTTATGCATATTACTTGGAATCCAAGGACGTATAGACTATTGAGATTCCTCTATCATAGCCGATTGCGGTTATTTTAATTGCTCAAGATCCTAGTCCTCTGCCCTCCTATGCAGAGAGGGTGAGTTATCTAATAGACACAACTGTGGCGTGCCGACAATATCAACATTGTTTTAATCTAAGGGTGTGTTTGGTTGAAGGTAAAACTTTTGATGAAAAGTTTTTAGAGTAGAAGTTGTCAAATCAATAGAAAGTGATGTGATATAATATGAGTAATGATGAGGAGTAAAGAGAATAAAGTTAAAATAGATAGGTTAGTTGTATGGGTAGTTGTGTAGAAATGATTGAAAAGTAGGGTAGTTTGTATAGAAAAATGTGAAAAAATAATTAAAAAATAGAGTAATTATGGAGAGTGAAAAGTTTTAGATTGAAAAGTTTTAGTTGACACTTTTTCGCCCAAAACAAACGCACCCTAAGTATGGCTAAGAAACGAGCTCTTCGTTATAAATGGACGAGATATTTTACACGTGTGTTCAGTGTTCTGGCACTGGTGAAGCTAACACGGTTTCAGTTGTTCCTTGGACGGGTCTGCTTTCATTCTCACGTGGCAGTTGGTACTTCGATTCGTTAGGTGTCTGGCCGCCATCCCCGAGTGTCATTTTCTTTCCCACTCTTGAAGCTCTAAGCGAACAACTCTGGCTTTGGAGTCCAAGTGAAGCCGATCGTCCACCATATGGACAATATCAGGAATTGAGGATGCTTTTTACTCGTCATTTAATTGTTCCGAAAATGCACGTTTGCTGAATCAAAACACTTTAAAACCGGTCAATAAACAGGAATTAGGTTTGAACCACTCACAATGCATAATTAATCACATTTGATGAGTAACTATGCATATATGCAGTCATTATAAGCAGTTTGCCGTGTAAGTGAGATTGAACTTTATAAATAAAATGAAAGTAAAGTAAGCCAAAGGATAATTTCAGCTATGGCGTTAGAATAGATAAAACATAATAAACTAAAAATATAAGTTACGATATATATGTCTTTTTTCCTGTGAGATGGGGTTCAAACTGCACTAATTGGATTTCTTCTTTTTTTTAAAAAAAAATAATAATAACGATCCATGCCAGATATCAAATTGAATATTGGATGATTTGAAATTTTATTTTAATTAAATTCATATATAATTCGCAATGAATAGAAATGAATTATATTTTCTAAAATTAGAGATTGTAAAATTTTTCAAGTTGGTTTTTTTTATACTATGTTAAATGATAACTTTACACACAATACATGATTTGAATCTTAAATTTTAAAATTTCCGAAATCCAAAAAAATTACTCCAAGTGTTGTAGGAGAAAAGCTTATATGTATCTGAAAATATATAAAAAACTTTAGAAACATAATTTTTTGAAGAAATAAAAAAATGAGGGTACAAACACTTATTGTCTTTTGGTTTTGGATTATGATTCTATTAGCTGTGTATATATAAGTAGTGGTGGAAATATGACTTGTAACCACAATGGATAGTTTTATATGAAGAAGGAATAATAATAGTAGTAATAATAATAATGTGTCAACCCTTTAAATAATTGGGCAATTGATAGATAATAATTTCAATGAGAGAACAATTGAATTATAAGTGTCTTTACCCAACTTTAAAATTAAAACTTTAGACCTCCACTCTATACATTTCCACCAGCTTACATCAACCACTTAAGTAATATTATTTAAGCCTTTTAGGTACTTGTTTGAACTTTTAAAAAATTTAGGAAGGTAATTGTCCGCCTTGACTCCACATGACTCTACCACCGCACATAGGTTTTTAAAAAAAAAAAAAAAAAATTCTTAAAAATATTCGTTAAAGTGTATTTAATTTAATTCATATACCAAATTTTATAAAATTTGGATATGTAAATATGTATTTTCTGAATTTCAAAAATAGCATTTTTGAGGTATTTAACTATTTTTTATGACAAAAATATTATTTTTAAATTAAAATATATATACACATATCCAAAAATTATAAAAGCTAATATGTAAATTGAATACACTCGTAACCATACTTTAATGCAAAACAGAAAATTTTAAAAATATATATGCCCACTGGCTATCAGGCTACCACGATCATTACCTTTGTTTATATATTTATATTTATATATATAATAGACACACACTTATGGTCCCCCATAATGTGGATTCCTACGGATGTTTGTCCCATGACGAGGATTGGAGGATGTGGTCACGGCAAGAGGGGAGAAATGTCAGGGAAAGCTTTGTCGGATGCTCTTTAATTCACTGCAAATGATGGACGTAATGAAGTGATCAGTGGGCCAAAGAGAGTTTGGAAGTCTTCTTCGCTTACCTCTTTACCCTGTATTAAAGATGATCCTTCTCGCAATTAAGCTGTGACTGAGAAAGCAGCGGTGCATGGACTGCCAAACAGAGATTACGCAGGGCCTAGTTTTCCTTACCGAACACAGAATAGACTAGTAACCTCTCTGCAATGGCTACTGCCCAGCCTGCTGCGCATTGCAGTCCTGGGCGGTTTTGATGATCTTGCAATTCAGTGTTCAAGCAGAGATTGAACCCGGTCAATACAAATCATGCAAGGCGAGATGGAGAGGTTGGCAGTGGGCTGGCCGAGTAATGAGTCCCTAGGAAGCACTTTCCTTGGGTAAAAAAAAGGAAGCTGGGTATTTTGGTAATTTTACAGCGAGAGTATAATAACTTAAAAACATGAGTATGTTTAGTTTTTTGATAAAATTTGTATTATATATATACAAAATCTCAATCTATTCCATTCATTTGCTAGATGAAATATTAAAATGTATGTGGACATAATTTCTCATCATTTGAAAATTTCTAAAAAAAATTTTGTACAAAAAATTATTTTTTAAAAAGATTTCATTATAATTAGTAAAGTTAGAAAATATAAATTTTATTAGAAGTTATTTCATATTATTTAAAGTTAATGTAATCATGGTACTCTCAAAAATAACAAGTTCTTTTATTTTTCTTGAATTTTTGAAAATTTATTAATATTTTATTATTTTCTGAATAAAATCGGATCTAACGGCATCTAACGGCATATAACGGCATCTAACAGTATCTAACAGCATCTAACAGCATCTAACAGCATCTAATTTTTAAAATTAATAAGTTAATCCTAATTTAACACCTGTAATATAATCCTAGGTCCCTTATAATGTCATTTAGACCATAAATTCAGAATTTGAAACTCATATTATATGATTTAATAAAATCATCATAATCTAACAGCGTCTAACAGCGTCTAACAGCATCTAACAGCATCTAACAGTGTCTAACAGCATCTAACAGCGTCTAACAGCATCTAACAGCATCTAACAGCATCTAATTTTTGAAATTAATAAGTTAATCATAATTTAACACCTGTAATATGATCCTAGGCCCCTTATAAGGTCATTTAGACCTTAATTTCTGAATTTGAAACCCAGTTAATATGATTTAAAGAAATCCAACTTAATCTAACAGCGTCTAACGGCATCTAACAGCATCTAACAGCATCTAACGGAATCTAACAGCATCTAACAGCATCTAACGGAATCTAACATCATCTAACAGCATCTAACGGAATCTAACAGCATCTAACAGCATCTAATTTTTGAAATTAATAAGTTAATCCTAATTTAACATCTGGAATATGATCCTAGGCCCCTTATAAGGTCATTTAGATCTTAATTACGAAATTTGAAACCCAGTTAATATGATTTAAAGAAATCCAACTTAATCTAACAGCGTCTAACGGCATCTAACGGCATCTAACAGCATCTAACGGAATCTAACAGCATCTAACAGCATCTAATTTTTGAAATTAATAAGTTAATCCTAATTTAACACATGTAATATGATTATAGGCCCCTTATAAGGTCATTTAAACCTTAATTACGGAATTTTAAACCCATATAATATGATTTAAAGAAATCCAACTTAATCTAACAGCGTCTAACGACATCTAATGACATCTAACAGCATCTAACGGCATCTAACAGCATCTAACGGCATCTAACGGCATCTAACGGCATCTAACAGCATCTAATTTTTGAAATTAATAAGTTAATCCTAATTTAACACCTGTAATATGATCCTAGGCCCCTTATAAGGTCATTTAGACCTTAATATCTGAATTTGAAACCCAGTTAATATGATTTGAAGAAATCTAACTTAATCTAACAGCGTCTAACGGCATCTAACGGCATCTAACAGCATCTAACGGAATCTAACAGCATCTAACCGCATCTAACATCATCTAACAGCATCTAATTTTTGAAATTAATAAGTTAATCATAATTTAACACCTCTAATATAATCTTAAGGCCCTTATAAGATCATATATGTCTTCAAAACCAAATTTGAAACCCAAATAAATATATTAAATTATAATTAAAAATATTAACTCCACTTGATTTAATAAAATAAAAATTTATATAAAGAAATAAAATAGTAAAAAATATTATATATATTTTGGATGCCCGCGGGACACATGATTATTTTTGCAAAAAAAAATATTCATTTGTTAAGGCTCGTAGGACATTTATATATTTTTAAAAAATAATACATTTATTTTTGGAGGCCCGTGGGACACATTTAAATTTTTATAAAACATTATATTCAATTTTGGACGCCCGCGGGACACGTATATATTTTTATAAAAACCAAATACTTATTTTTTGAGGCCCGTGTGACATTTATATATTTTTAAAAAACAATACATTTATTTTTGGAGGCCCGTGGGACACATTTAAATTTTTATAAAATATTATATTCAATTTTGGACGCCCGCGGGACACGTATATATTTTTATAAAAACCAAATACTCATTTTTTGAGGCCCGTGTGACATTTATATATTTTTAAAAATAATACATTTATTTTTGGAGGCCCGTGGGACACATTTAAATTTTTATAAAACATTATATTCAATTTTGGATGCCCGCGGGACACGTATATATTTTTATAAAAATAAAATACTCATTTTTTGAGGCCCGTGGGACATTTATATATTTTTAAAAAATAATATATTTATTTTTGGACGCCCGCGGGACACGTAGATATTTTTATAAAATATTATATTCATTTTTGGACGCCCACGGGACACGTATATATTTTTATAAAAACAAAATACTCATTTTTTGAGGCTCGTGGGACATTTATATATTTTTTAAAAACAATACATTTATTTTTGGAGGCCCGGGGGACACATTTAAATTTTTATAAAATATTATATTCAATTTTGGACGCCCGCGGGACACATATATATTTTTATAAAAACAAAATACTCATTTTTTGAGGCCCGTGGGACATTTATATATTTTTAAAATGTAATATATTCATTTTTGGACGCCCGCGGGACACGTAGAAATTTTTATAAAACATTATATTCATTTTTCTACGCCCACGGGACACGTATATATTTTTATAAAAACAAAATACTCATTTTTTGAGGCCCGTGGGACATTTATACATTTAAAAAAAATAATATATTCATCTTTGGACGCCCGCGGGACACGTAGATATTTTTATAAAACATTATATTCATTTTTTGACGCCCACGGGACACGTATATATTTTTATAAAAACAAAATACTCATTTTTTTATGTCCGTGGGACACATTTAAATTTTTATAAAATATTATATTCATTTTTGGACGCCCACGGGACACGTATATATTTTTATAAAAATAAAATATTCATTTTTTGAGGCGCATGAGACATTTATATACTTTAAAAAAATAATATATTCATTTTTGGATGCCCGCGGGACACGTATATATTTTTATAATAACAAAATATTCATTTTTTGAGGCCCGCGGGACACATTTAAATTTTTATAAAACATTATATTCATTTTTGGACGCCCACGGGACACGTATATATTTTTATAAAAATAAAATATTCATTTTTTGAGGCCCATGAGACATTTATATATTTTTAAAAAATAATATATTCATTTTGGACGCCCGCGGGACACGTAGATATTTTTATAAAACATTACATTCATTTTTGGATGCCCGCGGGACACGTACGTATTTTTATAAAAAAAAATATTCATTTTTTGGATGCCCACGGGACTCGTAGGTATTTTAGAAAAATAAATATTTTCGTTTTTGGTTGCCCGCGAGACACGTATGTATTTCGAAAAAATAAAATATTCATTTTCGGACGCTCGTGGGACACATACGTATTTTAAAAAATTGTAAATTTCATTTTTTGAACACCCGCGGGACGCATAGGTATTTTAGAAAAATGAATAATTCATTTTCGGACGCCCGCTAGACCCATATTTGTTTTTGAAAAGTGAAAATTTCATTTTTTGGATGCCCGCGGGACGCGTAGGTATTTTAGAAAAATAAATATTTTCATTTTTGGTTGCCCGCGGGACATATATGTATTTTTGAAAAGTAAAATATTCATTTTTGGACGCCCATGGGACACATGTATTTTTGAAAAATAAAATTTTCATTTTCGCACGCACGCGGGACACATACATGTTTTTGAAAAATGAAAATTTCATTTTCGGTACACCCGCGGGACACATGTGTGTTTTTTAAAAGTGAAAATTTCATTTTTTGGACGCCCGCGGGACGCGTAGGTATTTTAGAAAAATAAAATTTTCATGTTTTGGACGCCCGTGGAACACATTTGTATTTTAAAAAAATAAAACATTCATTTTTGGACTCCCGCGAGACACATATGTATTTTAGAAAAAAAATTTCATTTTTGAACGCCCGTGGGACACATATGTATTTTAAAAAATAAAATATTCATTTTTGGACGCCCGCAGGACACATATGTATTTTAGAAAAATAAAATATTCATTTTTAGATGCCCGCGGGACACATGTATTTTAGAAAAACAAAATATTTATTTTTTGGATGCACGCGGGACACATATGTATTTTAGAAAAATAAAATTTTCGTTAACCGCATCTAACAACATCTAATTTATTTATAATTTATGAAATTTTTACCTAATCAATGTATTTTGGGAGTACTTAATTATTTATTCGTGGGCTAAATACCTTTTGAACCAAATATCAAAAGTATATTTTTATGTAATCTTAAATTTGTCTATAAAATAGATTTATATTGCAATGTTTTTGAAAATATCAAAATATTAAGACAATTACACGTGTTACGAGGAATGAAATATACTATAAAAATAAACTTCGAATTATGCATTAGTATATTAATATAATTTTTACAAATTTAGTTAGATAAATCGTACACGTATATATGTACGCAGAGGTGGCCGTCGTTCCGTCAACACGGGTAAGTTTCGTTGACGGAACGACGCAAAAGCTGCGGCAAAAGTAAAATGAAGTCAAAATTGAGCCGCGTGGTCAAAATTAGGAAACTTGGTCGCTAAAAAGCCGTCCCAACATTGTAACAAAATAAGGCCGAATTAAATTTAACGAAAGTTAATCAAATATAATTAAAATTGAAAATTAATTTAAATCCATATGAAAAGTATTAATTAAAATATATATCTTGCAAATTAAAATAAAATAAAATATAATTAAAATTCATTTTTGGAGGCTCACGTGACACATATATATTTTTAAAAAATAAAATATTCATTTTTGGAGGCCCGCGGAACACACATATATATATAGAAAACAAAATATTCATTTTTGGAGGCCCGCGAGACACATATATATTTTAGAAAAATAAAATATTCATTTTTTGAACACCCGCGGGACATAAATATTTTAAAAAATAAAATATTTATTTATGGAAGCACGCGGGACACATATATATTTTAGAAAAATAAAATATTCATTTTTTGAACGCCCGCGGGACATAAATATTTTAGAAAATAAAATATTCATTTATGGAAGCCCGCGAGACACATATATATTTTAGAAAATAAAATATTCATTTTTGGAGGCCGCGGGATACATATATATATTTTAGAAAACAAAATATTTATTTTTGGAGGCCGCGGGATACATATATATTTTTAAAAATAAAATATTCAATTTTTTGGACTCCCGCGAGACATATATATATTTTAAAAATACAAAATATTCATTTATTGATGCCCGCAGGACATATATATATTTTCAAAAAATAAAATATTTATTTTTTGGAGGCCCGCGGGACATATATATATTTTTAGAAAATAAAATGTTCATTTATGGACGCCCGCGGGACAGACATATATATTTTAGAAATAAAATATTTAATTTTGGAGACCAGCGGGACACATATATATTTTATATTTTTAAAAAATTCATTTTTGGATGCCCGCGGGACATAAATATATTTGAGAAAAATAAAATATTCATTTTTTGAGGCCCGCGGGGCACATATATATTTTAGAAAATAAAATATTCATTTTTGGAGGCCGCGGGACACACATATATATATTTTTGAAAATAAAATATTCATTTTTAGGACGCCCATGAGACACATATATATTTCAAAAATACAAAATATTCATTTATGGAGGCGCGCGCGAAATATATATATTTTTCAGAAAATAAAATATATATTTTTGGACGCCCGCGGGACACATATGTATTTTAGAAAACAAAATATTCATTTTTGGACGCCTGCGGGACACATGTATTTTAGAAAAATAAAATATTCAATTTTTAGATGCCCGCGAGACACATATGTATTTTAAAAATAAAATATTTATTTTTAGAGGCCGCAGGACACATATATACATATATTTTAAAAAATAAAATATTCATTTTTTGGACGCCCGCGGAACAAATATATATTTTAGAAAACAAAATATTCATTTTTGGAGGCCGCGGGATACATGTATATATTTCGTGCAATAAAAAATATGTAGTTCAAAAACATTAGATTAAATAAAAGTAAAGAGATTAAATAAAAGTAATTATTTACTTAAGTTTAGAGAAAAATAAATTATATCTTAAATACATTAATTTAAACTTATTTAGTAAGATTTCATATTCAATTTTCGCATTTAATTATAAAAAGTGCTAATTAATTATGATTTTTATATGAACACTCTTCAAAAGTATATTTTTATATAATTTTTAATTTTTGTATAAAATAAATTTATTTTACAACGTTTTTGAAAATATAAAAACATGAAAAGAATTACACATGTTAAGAAGAATTAAATAGACTAAAATCCTTAACTTCAAAATATGAATTAGTATTTAAATATAATTTTTACAAATTTCATTAGATAAATCATACACATATATACAATTATAAATATATTTTAAAATACCGATTATAAGTATATTTTAAAATAATTTGGTTAAATAATTAATTTGGTAAATAATTACATTTAATAGAAATTTTGGTAAATAATTAATTAATAGAAATTTTGGGATTGGTTAAATAATTAATTTGGTAAATAACTACATTCAATAAAAAATTTATAATAAAATTTATTAAAATAATAAAATAATATTATTATAGTTTATATTGTAAATTTAACGTATTAATATACTAATTGTGATTTATTGATACTAGAATTAATAAATTTAAAATAAAAATAAAAAATATAACCGTTATATCCATAAAATCTTAACAAAGTGGTATGATTTTATGTAAACGAGGGCCATAAAATTTTGATAATTTTAAAAAAATATATAGAGTAATTTTCATCTTAACATATAAGCATTAATTAAACAAAATATATTTACATTTTTAATACTAAAAATTATATCGGTCACCCTCTATTGTTATAAATTTTTTGCAAATCAAAGTAAAGTAAGGTAAGAAACTTTATAAAAAGATAAAAAATTGTATTAAACTCACGCACCCGCAAAACTCCATTAAAAAAGATAAAAACTAACCCGACATCCCACCCATGTGCCTTTTCACACACATTATTATATTAATAATTATATCTAAAAAAATAAATTTGATCTTCAATTACAATATATATTCAAATTCGTTAAGCTAATTATTTCACTATTCTAATTTTCAAATTTTTTTCATCTATATTTTATATAAAATCATTCAATTGACTACGTTTGTGAATTAAATAATTGGACATCTATACAAATCTAAAAAATTCCAACTACATAAAAGATTTATTTTTACAAGTTTATTTAAAATATCTAAATAGAAACTTTATTAAAAAATTACATTATTTTGTAGTTATTTTATATCATTTTCACAAAATGTTAAGAGAAATTACAATGAAATTGGGGTTTTGATGCAATAAATAAGATATTTATATTTTATACACAAATATTGTATTTATATAATTTGGGGATTTTATTAGATTATTGAAATTTTTTTGTAAAATTGTTTTGAAAAATAACAATCTGCATGTGCACGAATTCAGGTAGTCCGCTAGACCGGTAGCCCTCTAATTTATGTCCGTCGCGACAAATGGGCACGGTGCATCACCCTCTACGAATCGCAGCCGGCAGCCGCGCACCTCCTCAAAACCCACCGGTCGTCGGCCGCTAGATCGCCGATCGGAACAGACCGATGTCTCACCGATGGCTTGTTAACTGTGATGCCTAACTCGCCGGACGCCTTCTCCGCTTCCAAGCTCACTCTGGAAGATGCCCGCAAGATCCTCGAGCCATTCAACCCCGATCATCTCCTCGACATCCTCCAAAACGCGGTTATTTGCCATCCCGATGTCCTAGACGCCATCCGCTCCATAGCCGATCGTGATCTCACCCAGCGCAAGCTCTTCATACGTGGCCTTGGATGGGACACGACAACCGACGGCCTCCGCTCCCTCTTTTCTGCCTACGGCGATCTGGATGAGGCCGTTGTGATTGTCGACAAGGCAACTGGCAAGAGCAAAGGCTATGACTTCGTTACTTCCAAGCACATCGATGGCGCGCTGCTTGCGCTCAAGGAACCTAGCAAGAAGATCGATGGGCGGATGACTGTTACGCAGGAGGAGACGTGCGAGCGATCGGATGAGGAGGAGCGCAGGAGACTGCTGCGTGTGGGAACCCTTCTCTGAAATTTTTTCCCCAAAATGCCCTGATCAATCTCAACCGTATATTAAAAATTAATGGTTCAGATGAGACTTCCTACGAGAAAAACGCAAGAAGCACTTCCTATGGGTTGGGCCTCCCGAGTAATCCGCATCTCCCCTCGAATTGTGACCCTGGAGCACTCCACTGTGCCACATTGACTTGGGGCTGAGAACTGCTATTGTGTTTCGTTTTTCATTCATTTTATGGTAACTGTCAGAGTGATCTGTTATTGTGTGCACTTCATTTATTTACCTTTGTCGACATATTGTTCCCATTTTCTCAACATTTTTCAATGCAAAAATATATATTCGGACTCACCCAAGGACCCAAATCAAGAAATTTCAACTGGGTCGTGTGTATGTTAGGTGCATGTGTTTATCTAGAGATGATTCGCTGGGCGTTTCGAAGTAGAGAAAGAATGTGCGGAAAGGGAAGTTGATTTAGTTAGGTGGGGAAGGAGACTGCGGATGGGAGACGGAATGTGAGAGAAGGCATTTAGAATTAAGTATGTATGACGTACGAAGGCAATTTGGTATGGACATACCTCAGCAATGCAATGCAATCCCATCCCACCCGCAACTGCAAATCTAGAGAGAACTTTTGGTCCATCAGAAACAGTTTTGTTTTTCTCTGTGGAACAACAAAGGCAATAGACAAGATTTACAAGATCGCTCTTTTCTTCTTTCTTTATGATTATTATTGTTTTTTTTTTCTTTTTTCTTTTTTTTTTTGGGGTACAAATGCACTTTAATAAGTATGCTTTTCATGTTCATGGAGAACTGTCCGACAAGTAAGGCACAAATTCCATTAGGTTAGGTAAAAGTATATTTTAGTGAATGAGATTCTGGTTTATGATATTCTAATAGAAGTTGTTTTAGAGTATTCAATGAGTTTCAATGGAGTGGAGAATTGTGATAAAAATAAACTAATATGTATTGGAAACGTGAAAAATAATATTAGAAAAGTAACAAATTTCATAAGAAAATAGAAAATCATTGCGTCTTTAGGAAACAAAAAAAAAATCCCATAACTTTTTCCCTTTCATTTATACTATATTTTTTAATACCTTCTTCGCATCTGTCTATACGAATACCTTAACTTTCTATATAATGACTTTTATCTATTTTAATTTGTCTGTAATCTTCATCGTTATTTTTATCATATAACATCAATTCCTTTCATTTTAAAAAACTTTTAGACTAAAATTTTTTATCTATTTTTTCCTCACTTTTCAGGCCCATGGTATATTAAATTTTTTAAAAATTATCTCGTTCATATGCTATTTAAGATTATTGAATACTTTGAAACATGTACTTATCATCTCGAGTGGGCGGATCGTACGGCTAACTCCAATTTCCAAATTTGTTATGCAACTCACGTCTCCCAAAAATTGTAGGAGTTTCTTACTTATTACAATTTATAAGAGGTTGCTAATCGTGCTAGAGCGGATGTTTCGTTAACTATCTGTATTTGCATTTGGGTGTCATTACCATGGGCCTTGAGGACATTTGATAAATGATCATCTAACTCCTTTGAGTAAATTTTCTCCCTCAATTCTATAAAAATTCGATTTTTCTTTCCCCCATTTTAATTAAGTGATTTAATAGTTTGCTCATATAATATTTATTTTATATTAATTATTTATATTTCCAATCATAATTCTTTATCGTTTCATATAAAAGACTTATCTATTTGTGATTATTTAAACATCGAGCTAAATTAGGGTAATTTGCATATATACCCGCGTATTTTGACTCTAATTGCAGATATACCCACGAGTTTCACGAAATGCATATTACCCCTACATAGTTTTACCAAAATTGTGTATTACCCTAACGTCATTATCTACCGTTAATATCTGATATTATATTTTTAAAATGACGAAAATATCTTCATCTATATTTTCACAAATTGCATATTATCCCGTATAGTCCCATCAAAATTGCATGTTACCCCCATTAAACTATGTATATCAATGAGCGCATTTTTGTCATTTTTCAATATATAACGTCAGATATTAACGGTAGGTAACGGTGTGGGGGTAATATGTAATTTTGGTGAAACTATATGGGGGTAATATGCATTTCATTAAACTATATGTGTATATGTGCAATTAGCATCAAACTACATGGGTATATATGCAAATTACCCACTAAATTATTATTAAAAAAATCAAGCTGGAATATATATATATATATATATCTATTTTTTCTTTGCTCTTTAAAATTTATTATTTTCCCCTTCTTATACTATAGTGTTCAACTATTCCAACCATATATTTATAATAAACTTACGATTATCGTCGTTGTTAAAAATATGAAATCTACTACAATATTTGGTTAATATTAAATCTTTTTAATCTAAAACTCTTTACTCTCTAAAATTATCTTTTTAAATTATTTATTCATATTTTTCCATATAAAAATCATACATTTCAATTATTTTTACATAACTATGTATATAATTTACCTATCTATTTTAACTTTATTATCTTTACTTCTCTCCATCATTCATATCTCACCACATTATTTTTTTTATTTTAAAAATTTTTATACTAAAAACTTTTTATGTAACACTCATATCACTTCTCAAACACATCATATATTAAAATATTAATGTAATTTTTTTTTATAAAAAGTGCAATTAATAGAAAGTTTGTGAAAATTTTAAGATCTTTTGTATATTCTAGAAAATTATTCTTTTATATTATAAATAGAATACATGTTGGAAAACAATTAAATACAAAAAGTAGTACAAGAGAACGAAATGAATTTTTTCTGTTTTTCCTTTAAATTCTCGATGTTTTTAATTATTAAATTTATAGTTGTTGGATTTATTCATCTTTTTGACACTGTTACTTACTGACCTTATATATTAAGTTGTGATGTAATGTATCCGAGTATATTTAACCAATTTCTTATTTTTGATTTTTTTTTTATAAAACTATTAATCTAAGTATATTTAACATATTAAATACATATATTAAATATGCTTAAATTAACAGTTGTATAAAATTTTTAAAAAATTAAAAAATAGGTTAAATACACCTGGATATATTTGAAAATGTTCCTTATATATCATTTGCATTTTTTTTCCAAAAAAGGTGGCTAGGTACTAGTGCCTAAATTATATCTTCATATTTTTATTGTGTTTTATGCTTAAGAACATGTAACAACATGCATTGAAAATGAAAAAAAAGTAACATAGGAAGATGTTTCGGGAAGTGATATGATAAAATTTTTGAATGAAAATTTTTTTATGTATAATTTTTTAAAATAATAGAAAATAATATGATATAATATGGGTAATAATAAATAGTTAAAATACTAAAATTAAATAAATATATTAGTTATATAGGTAATTGTATAAAAATGATTGACGAAGTAAGGTGTTTATATAAAAAGTGAATAAATAATTAAAAAATAAAGTAATTATAAAGATTGAAAAGTTTTGATTTAAAATTTGTTTAAGTAAATAAACATGCCCCAAATGTAAAATGTCATATTGAAAACTTTGATAATAGTGAATGGGATGTGATGATGGGATATTTGGAAAGCGAGGAAACTAAAAAAGGGAATTTTTTTAAAAATGTTTGTCGATGATTAGTATTATACGGGTAAGATTGAAATAAATAAAATAGTTGTGAGAAAAAATAATTGAAATATAAAAATAAATTGAAAAAAGTAAGGTTATTTATGAAAAGATATGTATGATAGATAAGAAAATCATGGAAACAATTAGCTAAGGTAACCATAGTTATATTGGAAAGTACGAGAAGAAATGAATAAAATAATTTGAAAAACGTGTGAATAATGCAATATTGTAAGTGCAAAATTCGAATAACAAACGCACTTTAAATTAAATACACCAGCCATCACTGCTAAACTGTAGGACAGCAGGCATGGTCCCAGCTCTACGGAGGACAAGTCAGAAATCCACGTGTTGAATCCTCATTTGGAGGGAAGACAACCCAATCGAGCGAGAGCTACTCAGAAAACGAATAGTACACGCGGCCATCCGTCAATGGCCCATCTCAAATCCAGCTTATCCAATGGCGAGGCGGGCGGATAAGGGAGCTGCTGCCCGTGCCCGCTGCCCAAGTCACTCCGCATCACAGAAACTGGAAAAAACCGCGAAAGCCCAAAACCAGTCCAGATAAAATCCCTCATTTTCTCTCTCTTTACTCGAAAACAGAAAATCGTCGTCTGAGAGGAAGAGCATCAGCGAAAATGGCGCAAGCTATGGCTTCGATGGCTGGCTTACGTGGCTCCGCCCAAGCAGTCCTGGAAGGCAGCGTCGGCTCAACCCGTCCCGGCAAGGTGTCAGTCAGCCGGCCCAGTCTGTTCACCATTAGGGCTCAGCAGCAGCAGGGGGCGGCGGCTGAGAGCGAAGCGGTGGCTCAGAGCCGCCGAGTAGTCCTCTGCCTTGTGGCTGCTGGATTGGCTACTGGGTCGTTCGTTCAGGCCGTGCTCGCTGATCCCGTTAAGCCCATCAAGTTGGGCCCACCTCCTCCCCCTTCCGGTGGCTTGCGTGAGTTCTCCCTCCCAACTCCCATGCTCTTGCCCCTCAATTCTCATGCTTGGTTTTTAATGTTTTTTTTTTTTTTTTTTTTTTTTTTTTAAAGAATTTTCACATTTCTGCCTAGATTAGATGTATGAGTAATGCCCCCCTTTTGGTGGGTCCACAACTGTTTTGGAATTAATGCAACGAAACACAAGTATTTTTTTATTATTTTTTTTATTTTTGATATGAAACACAAGTAATTTTAATTTGACAGTGAGTTGGTAGTTACTGATGTGTTGGGTGGAAGTTGGAGTGAATGGTTGGTTTTTGGATGTAATTGGCAGCTGGAACTCTGAACTCTGATCAGCCAAGAGACCTGGACTTGCCGTTAAAGGAGCGTTTCTTCCTGCAGCCTCTGACTCCGGCACAGGCTGCCCAGAGGGCCAAAGAGTCCGCGAAAGATATTCTGGGCGTGAAGGGGCTGATTGACAAGAAGCAATGGCCCTACGTTCAAAATGACCTCCGCCTCAAGGCTGAGTATCTCCGCTACGACCTCAACACCGTCATAGCTGCCAAGCCCAAGGAGGAGAAGAAGTCCCTCAAGGAACTCACCGGCAAGCTCTTCTCAACCATTGGTGATGTATGTAACAACAGTACATCTATCTAAGGCTACCAACCAACTTCAACACCAACTTTTTATCTTATTTTCAATCACTAATTTACTAATCACGGCTTTGTTTCAGTTGGACCATGCTGCCAAGATCAAGAGCACCCCTGAAGCTGAGAAATACTACACAGCAACTGTTTCAGCTCTCAACGACGTTCTCGCCAAGATTGGTTGATTAATTTAAGGAGCGGAATTTCAATCTCGCTGTAATTTCTAGCATTTTCTTTATGTTCATATGTTCATGATATGTACGTGGTTTTTCGTGTGATGTTGATGGACGACTCCAGTTGCAACCACGAATTGGCATCTACAGCCTCATTTTCTGCCTCTGTAACTGAATTAAATGGTGCTAACTTGTGCCTGTGGAGTTTCAATTTTCACCCAAAAACGCAAGTGGGCAGAGGTTGAAAATGAGTTGGTGCCGTTTTATGATGTTTCTGGACCCTTTGGCTGCTCTTTCCAAACCAGGCTTATCTAGTCATCTACAAGTCTCCAACGTTCTGGCTTCTTTTACAAAACCAAACGACAAACGACTGATGAAAATCACGTTGAGAATCTGATCCTAATCAATCTACAAGAATCAAGACGAAACGATTGATGGACTAGACAGACGCGTGTACAATGGCAGTTTCAGAAACCAGTTTAGGATGCCCACTAACAAATAGCTTGCATGTGAATCAGCTGGTAAGAAAATGCAATTAGATGGACAAAGGGAATCTTAATATCCTTGCCAGCTTGCCTAACAGTCATGGACTACAATCTTCAACTTAAACAATGTTCCCTAAACTTTATACCTGCATGCGACCTTCGTGTGATGTTGTCGTGTTTTAGTAATTGTATGCATGGAATCATGGTCTAGTAGTCTAGTCCGAAACTGGACATCCCATCCACTCATCAAATAGCCTTTATTTATTAAGGGCTCCACCTCCATGTAACCACTTTACATAAAAGTGGTCTCATGTAACCCTCCTATTTTTAAGAAGTTGATAGTTGACGTAAAATTCAATTTATTCATTGTATTTAACATTATTTGTTTAGTTAGGAGATTAAGTTTCATCCAAATTAAGTATTTGCGTTGACCACATTTGCTTAAAAATATATATTCATGTGTAAATTATCAAAAAAGTTTAGATTCATTTATACATATATTAAAATATAATAATACTTTATAGAATCATTTATCCACATAATACTATAATAGCTATATGTTAAGTTATCTCACGTCGGTTGTGGACGAAACTGAGTGTGCGGTTAAAGTGTAAGGGAAAATTTCGAAGCTAACTTTTGAAGTTAAAAAAGTTAATAAGCACCCAACAAGTTAACATCAGGGCTCATGATACAATAACTTTGCCCAAGAGTTAGGAAAAGAGGTTGACTAAGAAATCCAATCTAAAGCTTGATGTCCAAATCGGTCATAAAAGGGGTTAAATGTGTAGTTAAAGCATGAAGGAAAACTTTGCCTCTCAGGCTAACTTTTAGGGTTAAAAAGGCTCGTGAGCACCCAATATAACATTTTAGATAGTTTAGATATTGCAAACACCACTTTAAAATTAATACATTAGCATTAAACCATTTTGTTATATTAATTTTATACATTTAGAGATTGAATCTGTATACAATGATTTTAGATAAATGAAAGAGTTTTCATAATAATATAAATGATATTAAATATAATAGACAAAGTAAAATTTTCATCCGTCATAAAGAATTAAAAATAAAAAGATTATACATAGAACAGGAGTTTCATAAAACAAGCCCGATTTGGTAAGATGCCTGGACTTTTTCATCTTTAACATTCCACCCAGAAATTTTCATGCTTGCATAACCATTCATTCCCATTAGTTTAGTTTCTCTCTTTGGCAATTCGTCCTAGCTGGTTATTGGATTTTGGTTTTGATGAATCCTTCTAATATCGTATCATAATCGAAGCCACAGTTCGTGCAGATTTCTTGCATCTCACTACCCGTTTACGAATGTATCCTTTTCGGTCATAGCATCTCGAGATGGGTTAAGACTGTCTAATATCGACAACTCTACTGAAAAAAAATTATATATTAAAAAATAAATTAAATACACTCGGGCCGAGTGCATTTAATAAAACTCCTCCAACTTTGCTCTCCCAAATTGGATGAGACTGTTGGCGACAATCATGCACTACTGTATATATGACCACAGGGCTAGAGGCTCATCTCTCTCTCCCATCACATTGCAAACGACATCAAATGCTGTCCAATAATCAGCATGTGCTCAGAGAATCCGTTCTTCCTTTACTTATCTTAAAAATGAAGCAATAAAGAATAAAGTAAAACGCAAGTGGACTCACTTTATTCCTCTTTAAATTAGCATGATTGGAGATGGCCAGATGATTTTTTTTTTTTTTTTTTTAAAAAAAAACACAGGAAGGAGTATGAACCCCATGGTTCTTGCAAACACAGTTGCTAAATATAAGAGTTGGGAGTGCGAAGATTCAATTTGTAGTTTGAGATATACGTAATGGCGTTTGTTTGTTGTTTCAATGGTTCGGCGATCTCCATTTGGCAAACACATGAATTGGCCAATTTTCCATTCTTTTTGTAGACTGGTTAAAATAACTTAGTAAGACTATGCAGAATATTTGAAAACCACCCTAAAATAGAAAATTGGAGTTAACGTTAATATCCCACCCTAATGCTAGCAAGGTAATGTAGCCGAGGCAAAATAAAGACAAAATAATTTTATAGAAGAAAAATAGTTATATTATGAAAAAAAAAAAAAAAGATAAAAGGGGATAAGAAAGGCTTTTACATTCTTTCACAATAATTCGAAGATGCCTATCAGCATAGAATTGAGGTAAAAACTGCGAGAAAATAACCCCTAATAAAAGAAAAACTTCTAAAGGGGATAAGAAAGGCTTTTACATTCTTTCACAATAATTCGAAGATGCCTGCGTAAAATTATATAAATGTGCTTCCCAACCTTCATATTCCAACCATTCAAACTAGCCAAAGAAAAATGGCTACAATAATTTTTGCGATTCCTCTGGTCATCCTCCTACTATTCTGGAACGGACAAAGCCGTCTGATTGGGGAGACACCATCCCTTCTAGTGTCTGATGGAACCCAAAGCCTCTTTAAGCCTCTCTATCTCGATCTGGACAGACCGATTTCAACAGATCATGCCTGCCAACAGACTTACGGATTTTTGCCATGCACAACCACAGTTCTCGGCAACGTATTTCTCGTCGGCGTTTATGAATACGTGATGTATATCGGCGCCAATTACATCTCCACTGCCTGTGAACTCCTCCTTCAGGTCCTTGGCCCTGGCATCGTTGGGGGCCTCTTCCTTCCCGTCCTTGGTGCCCTCCCTGGTGCCATACTAGTTCTTGGTGAGCTCTCTCTCTCTCTCGCACGTTTGTTGTCCGAGTATTCTTCAATAATTACTTTGTCGGTGGATTAATAGCTCACGACACCATATTACATTTTCTAAAGAGTTAACTAAGTTTGTCTACATATTTGGCATACCAAATCTATGACCAATTTCCTCTGCGTGGATTGAAAAAAGAAGTCAGCCTGACGCATTAAGCTCCCTCTAATGCATTTAAAAGAAGACGAAGATGATGAATATTTAGACTAGTGTATCATGCTAGTTGATAGTTATAGACTGATATGTGGTAAATATTTTGATTGAATCTATAAAAATTATATGAAAAAATATTTAGATTATTGTACTAGTTCAGAGAGTTATGGACCGATATATGGGACATGATCATTATAGATCCATCCGAAATGATCTCATTTTAGATAGGTACAAAAACATTTTTTTTTTTGTTTTTCAACATTTTTTTATAAAGCTATTAATTTAAGTATATTACTTCATAAAAAAAGTATATTTAATCTATACACTAAGCTTTATCATTTTTTGCTATAAAAAAGTTTTCTCATTTTTTAACATGTGTATATATTTATTTTCTATTTTTGAACATAACAATATTTTAGTTATGTTTCAACAATTTAAAACGATTCAAATATTCTTATAATTGAAAAATAAAAAATATAAATATATAAATCTCTAAAAATAATACATTTTAGTTTATAAATTAAATATACATAAATTAATAATTTTATTTAAAATTTTAAAAAATAAAAAATCTATTTTTTGGACCGGCTTAAAATGGCCTCGCGTCAAACTAGTACGAAATGATTAGGCCTCATTATAGCATATAGGCCACCATACGGGACGAAACCTTGGTCAACACAAGGTTGGCCCATTCTTTTGACCAACCAAATAATTAAAATTTACATCTAAGGATATGTTTGTTTATAACAAAAGCTTTTCAAATTAAGATTTTCTATTTTTCATAACTATTCAATTTTTTAATTATTTTTCACATTTTCTTATATAGTTATTCTATTTTTTAAATTATTTCTACAAAACTACTCGTATAATTAACTTATGTATTTTAATTTTATTCTTTTTACATCTCATCATTTCTTTTATCATATTATATCATTTTTTACATGCTTGACAACTTTTACACCAAAAGTTTTATCACTTTCTAAAAACATCCTAAATCAAGCGGTTTTTTTTTTTTTTGTCTGTTTTGGCAGTCTCGGGGCTCTCAGGAAGCAAAGAAACTGCTCAGCACCAGGTCTTAATTGGGATGGGCTTGCTAGCTGGATCGATTGTCGTCCTCCTAACATTATTGTGGGGTACTTGTGTATTTGTGGGTGCATCTGATTATCCCACCTCCGTCAGCCTTCCACAGAGAAAGCGGTTCTTCCTAACTAGTATATTTGCTGAAATTTTCGTTAATTAATCATCCGACTATCATATTGATATAGACACAAATTTTTTTTTTTGATGGATTGATATTGGCACACTTGATGAAGTTGACATGTGACAAATATCACCCACCCCTGTGAATGCAATCAACTGAGTAAAGAGCTCACTCCAGCGCATGGTTGGCTTTTGGCTCTGACTATAAGCTGGGGGCTCATATGCAAAAGAGCACTGATAAAATACCAAGAGAATATAATATGACTCTTCTAATACAAGCGTTATTTTGTTCCCTTGGCAGGATCTGGGATCACCACGGATGTGTGGACAAGCTATGCTGCAAGGATCATGGTCTTGTCTGTAACCCCATTTATCATTGTGCAGCTACCAAGCCTATTTAACTTACCCTCTCAAAGGGGAACGGCCATCTTAACCGCCCTCGTTGCTTCTTCTGCTTTTCTGCTCTTTTACTGCCTCTTCCAGGTAAACTGGTTTGCGAATTCATCATATGCAGTTTTTTTTTTTTTTTTTTTAATGGTAAATGTTTTGGTGCCTCAATGAAGAAACGATTCCTCCCGTTAAGAGAGAAATATGTCTACAGATTTGAACATACATGCAGTTTCTTTTTAATTAAGAGAAGTTTGGGGTGGTTATACTATTGAAGTTTAACATTGATGTGGACATATATATAACTCAGGTTTTTCGGCCCTGGATTCAAAAGAGGAGACTAGCATATGTGAAGCACACGCATGTTATATCAGGAATTTTGAGACACCTGCAAAAAGACGCCCTTGGAAGACTACTAGCAGAAGATGGGCGACCTAACATACCCGAATTGAGAAAGTAAGAGCTGCTATATATTATTTATTGAAATTTCAACCACGAAAGTTGGCTAGGCTTGATTTATATATGTTTTGCCTGGATAATTGGATTCTCTGAAAAATCTCACCACTTAATTTCCTGCAATGAATCACAGAATATTTCACAGACTCGACCTCGACTCAAGTGGGCATCTGTCGGTTTCAGAGTTAATGGCTCTGATGATCGGTATCCAGTTTGAAGTGATAGACTTGGACTCAGACGATGCGGTAAAGAAAATAATGGATGAATTAGATCTGTCAGGTGATTCCCAGATTGATGAGAGCGAGTTCATTCAAGGAATGTCCAAGTGGCTTGCTCAAGCTAAACGTGCTGTTCCTAAATCCCGCAAAAACACACATGAAATTGTACATGACTTCCATAGAGTAAGCACTTGCGTCACTTGGCTGGCTTATTTAAAGGGCTAATAGCTTACGTGCAAGGTAATTAATTAGCGAGGCTCAAATATTCTAGCGTCTGCAGAATCATGAATGGGGTTACTCAAGCAAAGTCCATTTGATGATGATTATATATGAGCTTGGACTTTACATGGATGCAGAAAACAAAGGAAGAGCATGACTCCCTGGTTGCAGATCCAAGCGATGAGGTGGTAGAGGCTGTTGATAATCCTTCGAGGATTTGTTATAAAGCTGCGCTGCTGTTGCTGCTGGGAACAAGCATCTCTGTTGCGTTCGCAGATCCTCTTGTGCATGCGGTGAATGAATTTTCCACGGCCACAACCCTACCTCCTTTCTTTGTCTCATTTCTTTTGTTGCCTTTGGTTAACAACACCGGCAAAGCCATCACAGCCGTCAAATTCGCAAGCCAAAAGAAGCAAAGATCATCTTCCCTGACGCTCTCTGAAGTTAGTATATATTCTCTAGTCCAAATTAAGGATCCATTGATCATTTATTGTCCACATAAATTTATTTAATTAATTATAATTAATGAGAAGAATCTGAGAATTAGCGTAGAATGAACAAGTAGAAACAGGGCTTAATCAAATATTGTACGTAGTTCTGATATGGTCGTTGGGTGCAGGTGTATGGTGCAGTGACAATGAAGAACACTCTTTCTTTAGCCGTCTTCCTTGCTGTTGTGTATGTAAGGGGATTGAAATGGACTTTCTCGTCGGAAATGCTGATCAGCCTCATCGTCTGTGTTGTAGTCGGCGTCTTTGCCAGTTTCCGCACCAAACTCCCTCTGTGGACGTCGCTGGCAGCTTTCGCTTTGTACCCGTCATCGCTGCTGCTGGTTTATGTTCTTGATTATCTAGTTAAATGGTCTTAACTAATTAATTTCGAGTCACCATGTCATGTTACCCGGTGCATGGGAGGGAGTTAGCTAGTTGGGTTTCATGTTGCAACTTTTCTATTTTCTTGTAACCGTCGTACGTTGGCGGTTGGCCCAGAACAGTATCTGTATATTAAAAAAAAAAAAAAAAACGATTTTCTAGCTAAGTCATTGATCCAGTAATATCAGCACAGTTGCAACTCGCAGGTTTGATGCTATACAAGCAAATTATTAAAAGTAAAGGAAATAAGAATAAAATGGATTGTCTCATTAAAAAGAAAAAAGAATAAAAGTGATTGGATAATTATATGAAAAATGTGAAATAATAATTAAAAATATAAATAATAAATTAAAATAAAATTATTAGATAATTAAATGTCGCGTTAAATGGAAGAAGGTAAAAAAATTGTTAGAATTGGATTTTTTTAAAAATTTCCTTTCATTTCCTGATGTACGGAACGGTCAAATATCACTTTTCCAAAGTGAGTCAGTCAACAAGTCCGAAAACGTAACGCGGTCCAGTCTATGGCTCCATATTCATCCTCCCTAGCTACTTAAGGTTTACAGTCCACGTGGCGCGGGCTGTGAAAAACGTGGCGGTGTCAATGTTTTAAAAACCGAACCGGTATCTGAACCGTTTTTGTATCCGGTTTAGGTCCAACTGGTCCAACCGTGGTTCAAACCATTTTAAACTGTAACGTCAGCATGACATAATTATGATGTCATAATTATATTTAATTTATTTTAATTATTTTAAAATTAAATTAAATATATAAATTATATGTAATATAAAAATTACACTCGGCATCAATAATACATTCAAGTTCATCATATTAAAATGATCATGCAAATCAAGAAAAAAATAAGACCGACCGAGCGGGAATCGAAACGGGACGGCGAGACGGGAGAGATGGGACCTACAATCGGCCAATCGAAGTTCGTCTCATCTTCCCTGTTTTCTATTTTGACTTGGCGGAAAAACCCATTTCCCGCGATTTCAGTCCAAGTTGGTTTTCCCTCTTTGCGATTTCGATCCAAGCTTGTCCTCTGTATTTGCGATTTTGAACTGGCAAAAGATCCATTTTCTCCTTTGCATTTCGATCGATTTTGACCTGGTAGAAAACCTTTTCCTCTTTGCGATTTCAACCGGCAGCTCATCCTCTTCATATCTAGCTTTTTTTTTTTTGCGGCGAAGCGGACAACACCACAACAGGGACTCCTCAATAGACAACTCAACGGCGTCTTCTTCTTCCCTCCAGCAGGCGATGCCGCAGCAACGAGCATGAGCAGCTTGCCTCCAGTTTTTGTCGACGATTTTGGCCGGCGGAACAATGTGGAAAGGAGCTGCCGGCGATGGGTTCTCGAAACCCTACAGTCTGTGAGAGAGGGGCCGACCGAGCGGGAATCGAAACGGGACGACGAGACAGGAGAGATGGGTTTGCGCCGCTGGAGAGAGGGACCTTGCCGGACGTCGATTCTCGCCGGCTGACCGATGGGGAAAGGTCGCCGACGATGGGTTCTGGAAACCCTAACGCGGAGAGATGAGCGAGAGGGGAAGAAGGAACAGGGGCCAGGCAGAGCGGGACGGCAGGGACGGTCTGGGTCCCCCGCAATATTTTTTTTATTTTTTTATTTTTAAAACCTGCGAACCGAACCGCGGTTCGACCAGTTTTCACGGTTCGACCGCCCGGTTCAAACGGTTCGCGCGGTTTTCTGTAAAATCCAAGAACCGGAGCCAAACCAAACCGTTCAGCTGCCGGTTTGCGGTTCGACCGGTCGGACCGCCCGGTCCGGTCCGGTTTTCAAAACACTGGGCGGTGTGCGCTTTCGGTGTTCCATTTCCGATCAATGCTAACTAAGGTGTTAATCATTATAATCAACCTACCTGCCAATCAAACCCATTTATAAGTAGATTTAGGTTGAAATTTTTAAATAAATGGAATATAAATTGTCAACTTGTTTAATTATTTAATTAAATAAATATATTATAGTTGAAATTTTATAATCCGTCAACCTTATTTAATTCATTCAAATAGTTTAACTTGTTTAACTCATTAAAATTATATATATATATAAATCTCTTGATTATTTTCCTCGGTAGAATCCTCCTTCCACCACCAAAATTTTATTTTTTCTATCGTTGTCTTAATTCAACTTTTTTATTATAGATTTATTTTCATTTCCCTTACACTAAAAATATTTTTCATCTTTCCTTGCGAGGTTGTCGTTTTTTAGAGTTTACACGTTTAGGTAATTGCAAACTCATTTATTAAATGGGTTGTAGATGAGTTAGAATTCAAGTTTTTTAAATGAGTTAATAAACAAATTAATGCCTAAATATTTTAAATAAATTCTGATTAGGATTAAACTTCAGCCCATACAACTTTATCAATTAACACACTTGTAGTGATACTACCACAAGCTAATTGTGGATTGATCCGTTTCAAAGTTTAGTTATCCAGTTTAACAAAAACTGCAACGTCCAAAAATTCAAATGCCGACATCGATAAGCTATCTTGAGTACCTTGCAATGTTTGTATTCACATTCATGGGTAATTATCAAGAGAAGCTTGCTTAGTTTTTTCCGAGTTTAGGTTTATAATTTAAAATTCAAAAATGAATAAACCATGAATATATCTTAGATTTCTTATAAACATGAGATCTGATCTCTCCAACGTCTAAATGGAATATCACACTTTCGCAACCAGCTTTCTACTAACCAATATTAATTTGAATCGATCGGGTTGGGGTTTAGCTTAGAAATACTCCATTTCCTTCAATATAAACACACTCTCATAAATCAAAGGTTCACATTTTCAAGATTCTCTGGTAACTAACATTTTGGAATTGATATGCGCAGGCTTCAAGCATCATAGTTGTCATTTTTAGGAATTTTTTTTATGAAAGGTGCGTTTGGTAATAAGTAAAAAATGTCAAGAAAATTTTTATTATTTTCCAAACACGCTTGAAGAATTGATTTCTTATGCAGTTGTCATTACTTAAAGGTTCTACGTACTTCATTGTAATCTAGAGTACGGTAAAGTTTTTTACTAAGTATGAAAATGAAACTTATTTTAAAAATCTAACAGATGTGTTTGATATTATTGTTTTAAAACTTTTGAAAGGAAATTTTTTTATATAAAATTTTTTAAAATAGGAGAAGTAATGTAATATGATAAAAATAATGATAATAAGTAAATAGAATAAATTAAAATACGTAAAATAGTTGTGTGAGTAATTGTGGAAAAATAATTCAAGAGTAGAGTGGTTGTATAAAAAGTTGTGAAAAAATTATTAGAAAATATGGTAATTATAGAAAATGAAAATTTTTAAATTAAAAAATTTATGAAAATGCAAAACGCACATAAAGTAAAAAATTCATTTTCATTGCTCAATATCATTTGTTTTATCACGAGTCTAAAGATTATCTTAATCAAAGTTGTAAGTAGGCCACATTTACTCATATATTCACGGGTAAATTACAATAAAAGCTTAGATCCATCGCGACAATATAAAAGTGTCATGATGTTTTATATAATTATTTATCTAAATACAAATATTGTTTTAGGTGATTTTAATGTCGAAAATGTAACTTTAAAATAGATACATATACCAAATTATTTTATGAGATTTATTTTGCATATTTTTAAATGGGACGTTTGCCTATCTTTCATGTAGATAAAAAACTTAGCACCATAGCTAAATAAGAAATTATTAATCAGATACATTAAAGCGAAACCATTAAAATTATTACTAAAAATTAAGGTTGCATCTTCCGAAAATCCTGGGTTAGATCTGCCTCATGGTGCAAAACTGCAAATGCATGAAAAGCGTGGTCGTCGGTGGAAGTCTAAAGGTTGAGTGGCGGGTCGCCAAGGAAAGGTCGCGGAAGCATGCCGCGCATTTACACCGAAAAGAGTCGTTTGTTCGTCGGGAGTCCTGCGCTGCGGTCTTTTCCGAGGTGACTCTCTTGGACGCCAGGTCTTCCGGTTGACGGATGAATGATGACCACATGATTCCGATCTTCTAGAGAACGATGGCACATGTCGCCGTTCCAGAGTCCAGAGGCTGCACCTGAGCTCCTTGCCAACGCATCTATCCATATTCCATCCGCGTAAAAGTGGGCCGCACCATCACGATTTCCTCCTTCCCTGAAAATTAGGCTGATTGACGATCAATCGACACAAACAAGAAAAAAGAAGATCAAAATAAATCATTGGATATTATTCTCGACTAATCATTGATCAGCATCAAGGCAAAGCAATCTGATGAACAAACTGGCTCACCCATGTTTCACGGATTGGATTGGATTGTGATCACTTCTCCCCACTGCAATACAACCGGATCCTTTAATTTTCTTTTCAAAATGGAGCCCATTTGAGGAATGTCGTGACTTTTGCTATCCAAGTTACCACGAACTTGGCCATGTGTTGCATGGTTCGTAGGCTTTTATGAGATCTAGCTCATGTCCTGGCTATATAAACAGCTGCAAGTTCGGGAGTGGTCTTCGATGAGTGAGATATATTTTCTCCGTTTCAAGCTGCTGCTGCGAGCGAGGCAAGATGGTGAGAGCTCCGTGTTGTGCGAAAATAGGATTGAGACAGGGGACATGGACGCCTGAAGAAGACCAGAGCTTGAAGTCGTACATCGAGAAACATGGACATGGAAACTGGCGAGCTCTTCCCAGCAAAGCAGGTAAATGCTAAATTTGAAAATCCTCAGTTGGGTGTTTCTATAATGAAATCGAGAAGACAAGGTAAGATAATATACAAGAATTACCAGTCTAGTAGTTCAGATAGCCGTATCTTTATTGGTTTATTTATTTATTAGGTCTGTTGAGGTGTGGAAAGAGCTGCAGACTGAGGTGGATGAACTACTTGAGACCAGATATTAAGCGAGGAAATTACAGTAAGGAAGAACAGGAAACCATCGTCAGTTTACATCAATCGCTTGGAAATAGGTCTGTCCTTCCTCCTTCAGCACCAGTTGGCTCCGCTCAACAGCGGTGCTCTGTTTTTCTGTGTCTTTTTCTCTGAAAACATGTCGTTTCTTACTTTTTTCATTCCAGGTGGTCATCAATTGCAGCCAAATTGCCAGGCAGGACAGACAACGAGATCAAGAACTACTGGCACACATATCTTAAGAAGCATTTCAATGAGTACGCTTTGGAGCCAAAAACAAAGCAGAGGAGACAAGACAACGTGAAAGAACCACAGAAATTGAAACTGAAAATTCCAAACCAAGAGATTACAGACGAAGCTTGTGCTGATGACAACTTCTTTTCAGGTGAAAAGGTTGACACGAACACAAGGCAAGTTTGCTCACAATCATCTTCTTCATGCAAACCAGCGGATTTCTGTAAGAATTTGGCTCCTGAATCATCGACTTTAGATGGTTATGGCGTGACAGAGGATTTCCTGGGGACTGTCGTCGACCCAGAAGAAGACTTTTGGGTCACCTGTTTTCAAAAAGATCGAGAGCAAACAGAGATTCCCAACGACACAAAGGAATTTTGGTTTAACATCTTGATGGAAACTCGGAAGTCGCTAGAGATTTAATGGCCGTCTATACGGCCAGTTGCACCACATGCATGACAACCTAGTACTAGGAGAATGTGTATGCGCATGTGCCTTTTTCCCATGAAATATTAAATATATGCTCCTGGCTACTTTTGCCCCTTATGCAAATATTCGTTCAAAATGGTTAATTAGTTCTAGGTTTACAACCATATAGAAATTAAATGATAGCCAGCCTGGAGACGTAAATGGGCCAAAAACTGCACAACATTGGATGTTAAATAAAAGAAAATCTTTAACAATTACTCTATTGGTCTCCACCGATGAAATAAGAGCAGTGACCTGTGAGGGGAGTGGGAGTAGTTCAAAAACCATGTTAATTATATAAAAATAAAAATAAAAAAATGATGTTGGGATTTTCACCAATTTTTACCTAGGAGCTGTATGTCTCCATTAATAAAATGGTGAGAGTGGTTTGAATCCTATGTTGGTATTTTAGCAGTGTTGTCAGAATCGGACCGGATCAGCCAGTCAAACCAATTCTACCAGGAACCAGCTTAGGATCATATTCATTTATAGTCGGTCCGATTTAATGCCTTTGAACCGAGAGAATCAGAAGAACTGCGGTTGAATCGGAAACTACGGAAACTACGATAGGACTTGGTTCACCCAGTTTGTACAAAATATTTCAAAAAGCCAAAAGCCTCATTTCGCTTGCCCTCTGTTTGCTATTTTCGTTTTCCCTCCCAAAGCACTCCACAAAACGTGACAACAAAGACATCTTCCACCACATAATCCAGCTTCAAATCTGCCAAATGGTAGCTCCCTTTGGTCGTCGACTGTAAATGTTGTCTATTTCGTCTACATCGACCGTTAGCCCTTTTACACATTTTGCTATCTTCTGCTCTTACCACCCATTTCGCCACCCTCATCAGCTATAGCTCGTCGATTCAAAGCTCAATGTGGCCTGCTCGACAGGTGCTTCTCCTTCTCTTGTCCTAGTAGACAGTCCTCTATCTCAACTTCATTTTGCATTTTGTATTCCATTTTCACCAAAAACGATTGTAACCAAACTGTCGAATAAACCTTAGTTGGCCTAGTTCCTCTCATGCCTCTGCCATTCAGACTCGCCCACATCAATCGAGAGTCGAGTCTAGTCGCCACCATCCTCTCTAGTCTAATCCAACTACTAGATCACTATCACCTCTTCTTTGATTCTTCTCTCTAGTCTCCACCGGACATCGATTTGCCTTGACAGTCCTACCTCACCGAAGCTGTTTGTTATCCAACACCTCCCTACTTTCGAGCCTCTCTGCTATCACTTGTCATCTATATTTCTCTTCTACATCTCTTCAATTGTTGTGGTTTCCAATTATTCCCTTCTCCTTTCTATTCTCATGCTTTACGCTTTCTCCCTCTCTTCTGACTTCCAACCGTTCAACGGCTGCTATTTGTCTATTGTCGCCATCTCCTCTCCGGTTTCCACGTTCTAGTCTCCCTGCTCTACTAGCCACATTCCCTATTCATTTGCTATTTCTAATTTCCAATTTTTTTTGTCATGGAAAATTCTCTCATGAAACAGATAGTAGATTTTGTGTTTTTGGGTATTTTATTTAAATCTTAGTCAATTTTCCCTATGTAGATTCTTAAAGAAAAATTTTCTTTTGAAATTGAAACAATTACTTTCAAAATGCAAAATTGAAGAAGAAGTTAATAAACTATCTATTTTTGCTGCAAGCATGCAGTTAGGCAAACTGCAAACACTCCAGCACACTATAAATCAAAGCAGAAATTCACTATAAAAAATAAGCATACTGATTTTTGTTGATTTTTCAAAATTTTAAACTAAATTTTTTGCAACTGAATTGTTGATTGGCTAATTGATTATATTATATGGCATTTAATTTGATTATGTAGTTGTGTTATTACTCTTGATCGTATGATAAATCCGTTTATTTTATTATTTTAAGTAGTTATTTATTTGTGTAATTGTGTTATTAATGTTATATTTATGCTTAGTGAATTTTTGATAATCTTTTATTAATTTTTCTTACATGTCATGTTATGATGATTAGAGTCTAATATATAGATTTAGGAGTTATGAATATATAAGTTTAATAATATATAATTAATTAAAAATAGTTAAACATTTATAATATCATAAATATATCATATTGAAGTCACCAGTTCAGATCAGTTTGCTCAACCGGACGGACTAGTTCGAACTAGACCAATTTCTTAACCGGTTTAATCACAGGTTTGATTTCCACAACATTAGATTTCTATCGAACTTTTCACATAATACCAATAAAAAATAAAATAAAAGAAACATTTTCCTATTTCCATAAAAAAATAGAAGAAAATCTGCAGCCTTCCACAGCCCGCAATTACGGCGACTTTTGAAATCCCAGTCATGATCATTGTTATCTGTTACAGCAGAAATTATTTTCCTTAAATATATTAGATTGACTCAGTATGGTACAACACCGACAGGGCACAATACAAAATATAATTGTGAAGTCCAAAATTTGTGTTACCGTTACATGTGGTGAACATGGTTGATTTTTAAAATTAGAAAGTATATATAAAAATTCAAAATGATAATCGCTTAATTCCGAAATTGTAAAACATATACAAAAGTCCAAAATGGCTCAAAACATCCATGAATTGAGACTCGGTACGTGTACATAAATGTTTGTGTTGAATTATCACCCTTAGTCATACATTTAAATGCTGCTTTGGAGTTTTCATTTAAAAAAAAAATGTTGCTTTTGAGTTGGGCTGCCTATTGGGTTTACTAGCTGGGTCCTGTAATGGGATAAAGGGGGCCCACTGGACCATGAAAGTTGCCAAAAAAAACCGACGAGCAGGATCATCTCACGGAGTCAGATATCAGTATCACTATTCATCCATCGGAGTCGGAATAAGTATCTCTCATCGCAATTCTCTCTCATTGAACGGCCAGGATCATCAACTTGAATTCTCCACTCTCGAAACGAAAAGCAGCAGAAAAATAAAAATCGAATTTTTTTAATATCGTCACAGCCCTCGAAAGCATCGAGAAGAAGAGCAGCCGTCGTCATCCGTTTCTGCCTCTCAAGAGTCAAATCCCAACAACCAAAGCCCTAGAAAAGAGCGGAGAGCAGAGGGATGGGACTCCTCTCCTGGTGGAAAGGCTCCAGCCCCACCGTGGAGAAGCCACCGCAAAGCTCAGAATCGAAGCAGCCCTCGAAATCGGACCGAAATGCCAGCGCCGGCGCAGAAATCCCGGGCATGAACGGAGCCATGGAAGTCCCTCGCCCCGAGGACATCACCGTCTTCGAATTCGGCTCCGTTGCCGCTTCCGGCGACAAGATCACCCTCGCGGGTTACTGCCCCGTGTCCGACGAACTCCAGCCCTGCCAGTGGGAGATCGTTACTCCCACAACCGATGATGCACCTCGGGTTCGGGTAGCCTTCTGAGATACGAATTCCTCTCCCTGTCTCTCTCTCTTCTGGATATGATTACATGTGTACTTTTTGTTTTTCGATGCATGGTCGCATTCCCTTTCTACGTTCGGAAATGGAAGTGGTAGAGGGTCGTTTCTGTACTGATGATGGCGGGTGTGAAAAACTGGCTTCTTTGGATTATGGAAAAGGAAAATCCACGGTTTAGTGTCCTTGTATGGATATTGAATCGGGTTTCTTAGAAAATTGGGGTCTTTTCATTGCTGTAGAATTTCTTTGTCGAATTTGTCTATGCAAAAGTTGGAACATGGTATCGCTGGATTTTGCCAATGTTTCTGTTCTGTTCTTTAAAAAAAATGTTTGTAGGAGACGTGAATAATTCAGCGATCATTTGAAGAAGGATTCTGGGAATGCTTCTTGCAGGTGGATGATAACTAACTATTTATTTAAATGAGGTATCCGTCAGAGAAAGGAGAAAAGGAATGCATGAAAAAACAACAGTGATTTGGGGATGTTGCGAGCTCTTCAATGATAGGGAGAATTGCCTATACTCAATCCTCTTCTCTAGAATCTCTACAAGCGTTTTGCATGGTTTGATGGCGTAGTTATCTTAAATTTGCTATCTGGCCTATTTCCCCATTTCTTTTATTTGTTTCTTTGGGTGTATTCGGGGTATCATCATTCATCACATCCAATGGAACTGGATGGGAGTGCCATTTTTCAAAAAACATTTGTCAATTTTAGTATTATTTTGTCTCATTTTCCATACAATATCTAGTTTTTCAATGCATAACAAACTCTACTTCTCCATCTACAATACCACTTTTCCCGATTACAGGCGTAATCTTTTTTCTTTTTTTTAATTAAAAATACCCAACAACTTCTCTTTATTGTATCATTCTCAATAGGTCATTGTATCATTCTTCAAAGGTCCATTATACCATTCCCAATGGCAATAGGCCCTGAGAAGGGGGAAAAAAGTATAAGAGGCCCAAGTGCAAAATTAAAAGGTACAGGAAAAGAACACTAGTATTCCTACCACTTTTGAACATATCCCGTTCTTTGATTTTCCTTTCTCAAGCTACTCCGTGAGGATCTCTGTGTTCCGTTTTGCTTGTCATTAGTAACAAAATTGGGAAGTGATTTACTGTAGCCGGGTGCAAAACCTATTTTTTGAAAATTTTGAATTTTTTAATAAATTATTAATCTAAAGTGTTTTTAGGGTGTGTTTGGATAAAGCCAAAACTTTTCAATTTCACTATATACAACTATTCTATTTTTTGATTATTTCATTACATATTTTTATACAATTATCTTATTTTTCTTTACAACCAGTAACATGACTAACTTATTTATTTTAATTTTATTCTTTTTATTTCTCATCATTACTTATACCATATCGCATCATTTTATATAATTTTAAAAACTTTCATCCAAAAGTTTTATCACTTCTCAAATACTCTCTTAATATATGTATTAAGTTTTATTATTTTTGATGACTAACTTATTTATTTTAACTTTATTCTTTTTATTTCTCATCATTACTTATACCATCTCGCATCATTTTATATAATTTTAAAAACTTTCATCCAAAAGTTTTATCACTTCTCAAATACTCCCTTAATATATGTATTAAGTTTTATTATTTTTGAAAACGTGTATATATTTTTTGAATTTTAAAAACAAGGGGTTTTTAATCATTTCTAAATGACTAAAAATATTTCTATTTTTAAAAAATCAAAAAGTATATATACATATCTTCAAAAATATTAAAACTTCAATTTATATTAAATATATCTAGATTAACAGTTTTATAAAAAAAAAACTTTAAAAAATTTTAAAGAATAAGTTTTGCACAGGTTGTACCAAAAGTTTTAATGCACCTAGGTGCATTAAATCACTTCTCAATATTTTTTTCATTATAATCAGTTCATGATGTTCTTGTTCATTAGGCAGTTACATCCTGCAGATGACAACCATATCATGCACTGATCTGCACAGTATAAATTGAAAGATGTCTATTAAACTTAAAATCGCCTCTTTCATAATTGCAAGTATGATAAAGGAACAGTGAATATGCATGGCTTGCACCAACTAAAATGAAATTTCATTATATTCCGTATTATTTGTTGATCATATTCCTCTTAGAAGATGCTTGGGCTAAATTATTCAGAAAGTCTCAAAGCCTATCATAGGGATTAGGGAGGGGGCCAAGGCTGGGAGTGTTGCAATTAGCTGCCACTGGGGGTTGTTTAGAGGAGAATGAAATGAATATGACAAAGGTAAATTAAGAATAAAGAAAAAGTATATAGGGATAGAGTAGTTATATAAAGGATACAAAAAAATAATTGAAAAATACAAGAAATGATTGAAATATAGGTGTCAAAAATAGAAAAAACTTAGTACAGTTGGAAGTTGACTTTTCGATTTTCATCCCCCCTTATTCATTCCAATCATCCCAAACATATATATATATATATTTATTTTAAATCTAATTTTTGCAAGGTTAGTCATTGATGACTCTGGGCCATGGCTGGCACGTATGCCCTATACTAAAGGTTCGTGGCTACAAAATCTTTACCATCTTCTCTCTCTGGTTTCAGGAGCTGCTCTCTGGCTACCTCTCACTTGTAAAAGCATGAGGATGGTTTAAGAACTCCCTGAGAAAAGTCTTATCCCACCAGAAATTGGCACTGGAAAAACAGAAAAATATAGAGCCTCAGCCATATGCAAAAACACAAACACCAATTTCCAAATAGACACTTCTTGAATCCGAAGAGCTCTTTGGACAAGCACTCTACATGCGTGGATCCCCCGGGCCTGTTGGAATCCCCTTAAATAAGGGATGTGTTTGACAATTAATAAAAAATGTAAGTTAAAACTTTTCAATTTAAAACTTTTCATTGTCCACAACTATCATATTTTTTAATTATTTTTTCACATTTTCCTATAAAACTATCCTACTTTTCAATCATTTATATACAACTATCTATACAATTAACCTATCTATTTTAACTTTATCCTCTTTACTACTCATCATTATCTCTATCATATCTCATCATTTGACAACTTTTACTCTTCAAAAATTTTCATCAAAAGTTTTATTCATCGCCAAACACACCCAAGATATCCAATCGTATGGTCTCGAGAGCATGAAAGTCTCTATGCTCCTGTGTGCATACACTAATTTTTTTAAAATTATTTTTTGAAAATTTTTTCACAAGAGTGTTAATCTATATGTATTTAACATGTATATAAATTTTTACTATTTTTGAAGTATTTTAGATATTTATTTTTTATTTTTGAAAATCAGCGGTATTTTAGGTAATCTAAAATTATTAAAATGCCACTGATTTTCAAAAATAAAATGATTTTTAAAAATAAAAAATAAATATCTAAAATACTCCAAAAATGGTAAAAATTCATACACATGTTAAATACACCTAGATTAACAGTGTTATAAAAAAAATTTCAAAAAAAAAAGTGTATGCATCCGGGAGCATATGAAAAATAATATACTTATTATTTTTAACCTCTTCGGATAGTCTGAGATAGTAATACCGCAGCAGCGGATAAAAATAAAATAACGGAAGAAATGGTATTTTACTGCACGCGTTGCTTTTCACACGCCGCTTGTTCACACCGCTTGATAGCTCTAGTATGAATCTCTGACACATTAGATCCATCTCTGCACCCTTCTTTTCAATTTGATGCTTACATTTTGAAACCATATAAGTAATCCGGAAATACTTCTAAACTCCTCTTCTATGGGACCTTTTAGATTTTTAATATTAAGATGGTTAATGGAAAGTATACTTCATCTATAATATTTAGCATTATTTATATTAACATGAAAATCCTTTAATTTGTCGAATATCACTTTGTATGAGCTTCATATGTAAACGTGTAAAATCAACTTAACAAAATAATTTAATGATAAATATCAATTTTTAAATAGTATTTTTCTCATCTAAACTATTTAAAAATGTCATTACTATGTAGATAAATGATTCTATAAAATATTATTATATTCTAATACATGAATGAATTTAAATATTTTTCATAATTTACACGTGAATGTATTTATTTTTGAGCAAATGTGATCTATGTATATATTGAATTTGGATAAAAGTTGATCTTTTAATTAAATAAATGATGTTAAATATAGTAAATGAATTAGATTTTTACATCAATAATCAACATGTCAAAAATTGAGAAAGTTCCACAAAATCACTTCTCTGAAACTTGAAACTCGATTTTGTAGAAACATTCCAGTAAGTAATTAATATTCAAATTATAAAAATAAAATATCATCTTCGTATACTGTTTCATACTTATGTGGGGTCCACGGTGTGTACATATATATAAACACCACAACAAAGGAAGAAGACACTCTTTGATGAATGAAGATGGGGGACATATGATTCAAAGTTCTTGGGAGAGAACTTGAAGGCAACTTTGATTTTTTTTAAGGCAAATTTTTTATATATTTATGAATTTTCATTCTAATTTCATATATACCTATATTGCTATGAATCCGTTAAATGAGCTATTAATCCCTTATAAAATGACAAATACGCCAAAGCCTTAATATAATTTAAAGTTGCTTCGATCAAAATTAAAGATTTATATTCAAATAATATATCATTCTATAGTTATAAAATTACTAAAGATTCATTATAATATGAATTTTTAACTATACAATCATAATTAATGATAACATATTCATCATTTCAAGAGGGTTAAAGGTCTTTTTAATGGATTCCGAACAACATTGATATATGTAAAATTATGATGGAACTTCATAAGTGTAATGGTACAACTTGAATCGGGTAGGTCCATTTTGGGGTCAACTCTATCCTTACCTTATTTTCAAAAACTCTTACCTTACCCTATTTTAAGTCGGATTGGTTTTAAGCATACCCCATGTTATTTTTCGAGGTCAAATCGGTTCCGGTTTCGGTTTCAAATCGGTTGTTTAAAATAGTCTTTATATTATATTTGAAAATTATAATTTTATTACAAGTCTTATTTAAAAATAAAATAAAATCAAGATAATAGTAATATACTTTTTGAAATACATTCATTAAATTTACTAAATAATTGATAAATTAAACAAGTTTTTATATATTTAAAGAATATATTTATATCTTTTACTATAACAGATATTTTATAAAAAAATTATTAAACATATATTAGTAATTCGGGTCGGTTTCGGATCTCCAACCTTGGAATCTACCTTATCTTAATTGAACTGAGTTTTTTTTTTTTTTACTCGGAATCCACCATACCCTATAGGTATAAAATTAGAAACTTACGCTACCTATTTTAAGATACCCAATGGGTTGACTTGAGGATACCTTACCAAAGTTGCACCCTTATATAATAAGCGTTTTTGAAAATTCATGAATATAAATATAATTAAAAGTAAAATTTGTGGGTTTAAGAGGAAGTCACTCTTTTTATTTTGCTGTGATTATCCCTTTTTTGTGGAAAAAATCCCAAACACATCAAATTAAAAGTTAGCTATAAAGGCTTAAATTTTATTTTATTAGTTTTATACCCCTTCATTTTCTCCCATTACATGACATCATTTGCTTCCTATTTTTTGCTCATTCATACGAACTTAGTTGAATAAATAATGGATTTTGATCATATGCACCCTGATGCACTTAGCTTTGGTGCACTAAGGTGCAAATATTCTTCTTTTTGAATTTTTTTTACACAAGTATTACTCTAAGTATATTTAATATGTGTATCAATTTTTATTTTTTTGGATATTTTTAGATTTTTTATTTTAAAAAATCAGTCGCATTTTTATTAAATTTAAATTATTAAAAATGTCACTAATTTTTAAAAATTCAAAAAAATCTAATTTTTTTTTAAATGGTAAAAATTGATATACATGTTAAATACACCCAGATTAACTGTTGTGTGAAAGAAATTTCAAAAAATATATAAAAAAAGGTATTTGCACTCAAGTGCATAAGATTAGTTTCCTATATTTTTGTCACTTCCGTCCAAAACTTGGTTGAAACATAAGCTATCTTTAACAACAAGCTACCACTTATTTGAAGATAACAAAACTTCAACTTATACACACAAAAAACACCAGCTCTCACCTATACACGTGGGACAGAAAAACCGCCACCTTCAGAAGTCGATCAAACTTCGGTTGGCCCTTTGTCACGTCTGTGATTAAACCAGCCTCCCTTGAATTAGCTGCAAGCTTGTAAGTCATAAAATTACACGATTAGGTCTCACTCCTCGCCCTTGATCACCTTGGCCCGCAACTGACAATTCAATTTGACGATCTTACCTAGATGTGCACATGGTGTGATAAACTGAAAATGCCACTGTATCGCTGATAAGTAGACGCAGTTAAAATAGACTAGAGCTAATGACTTATACTGTAAATATAAGTAATGATGAAAAATCCAATTACTATGATAATACATGTAAAATTAATATGGTTGTAGATGCAGCAATTTTCGAGGGAATCTGATTTTTTACATTCCTTTCTCCTGGAAAATTTCCGCCCTTCTTCTCACCTTCCATACCTTTCGATGTGATTTTTTTTTTACCCGAGACGTGATTGATATCTTAATGAATCAACTATCCCATTTTTATCATTAACTTATATTTCAGTTATCTTCTAACATTTTTATATAATTATCCTTATCTCTTTTGTCTTTGTTAGCTTTACTGGTATCACGTTAGAGGGATGATGGAATGGGATTGAGATGAGATTTTTTTTTTTTTTTTGTTTGTTTGGATTGGAGGATATTTTACATCATATCTCAATTCATATTACATTCAAACATTGAGACAATTCTAACAAGCTTATAATGGAAGACGACAACAAGCTTCCACAATCAAGTGGGAAGACCACTAGCTCCCATCCAAGTATAAAGGGGAACCACATATGCCCCCACCCCAAATATGGTTCAGAATCCCTCATGGGATTCGAACCAGCACCGGCTGTGAACGGAAATCCCATTCCGCAGCCGATGACTAGACAAGCGGTGCTCATCAGGCGGGATTGAGATGAGATTGGAGATTGGACAAAAATTTGTCGTCGGAAAGTGGAAAATTATATTGGAAATAATAAAAGTAATATCGAAAAAGAAAACACTTTTTCATTGAAAATATAACGGCTTTTTTCGTAATGAAAAATCTCTTCCTTGTATAATCCTTTTTCCATCCATTCACCTTGAACATGCCATTATATTAATTGATGTCTTTTTTCAAAAAAATTTCCTTCTCTTCTCACATTTTTTCTTCATTATCAAATACTTTTTCTCCTATGTAGATGATTAAATATAGTTGGTCTCACTATCATGTTTAGTGATATCTGTAATTGAACTTAAAATTTGATCTTCTCAAATACGAAAAAAAAAATACTATTAAAATTTTGTGGCAATGTGGAACACGGCATATTACCGTAGTTACGCGTGCCTATTCGGAGGCATCAAATGCGTGGACTGTAGTCAATACTTGGATGACTGGTGGCTGACAATGGAATGAAAATTTTCGCTTCCAATATACTTTTTTTTTTTTAAAAAAAAAAAACAATACTTTATATTTCTAGTGCAACTTTTTTCATTGTAAATACACCTTATTACATTCTCACCCCACTTCTCTGTCACATTTAAGCCTCCAAATACTTCTGAACCGGCTCATAATGTAAGTACTGCACTAACATTTAGAAATTTGAATTTTAGTAGAATTTTAAGATGAAGTGGGAAGTGAGAAAATGAATATTTTAAAAATTATGTAAATAATAAGAAATATTCGAAGCAAAGTTGACATCAATAGGGCAATTGTAAGAAAAATAATTAGAATATATTGACAGATTTGAAGAAATATGATTGTTAAACAATTAAATCATTTATGAGATTTTCATAAAAAAATCATTTATGAGATAATATGTATAAGAAAAAAATCATGCACAACTATGAAAATGGTAGTCCCCCGAGTAGTTGTGTAGGTAAGAAACCATGATTTTGAAATCATAATGAGGCATTAGACTCCATTCCCTAAAAAAAAAAAAGTAGCTTTCTATGAGTGAAATTATACATTGAAAGTGAGTTCAGAAAATGATAAAATTGTTAATAAAAATTTTTGATATAAAATTTTTTAAAATATAAGAAAATGATGTGACATGGTATAAAATAGTGATGAGGAGTGGATAAAATAAAATAAAAATAAATAGGTTAAATGTATGAATAGTTGTATATAAATAATTGAAAAATATGATAGTTATATAGGAGAAAGAGAATAAATAATTAAACATTATGAAAATTTTGAAGAATGAAAAGTTTTAATTTGAAAAGTTTTTAAGTAAATAAACACCTTATTGAAAAGAAATTACGTTGAAAGTGGGAAAAATAATATTGCAAAAAAGATTATATATTGGAAAATAAGATATTGATGGGAAAATATGTAAAATTATTGATAACAATAAAAGTATTCAAAGGGCATGTTTAACAATCCTTAAAACTTTTCTAACTAAAACTTTCTACTTTTTATAATAAATCAATTTTTAATTATTTTTTCATATTTTTCAATATAATTATCGTACATTTAAATTATTTGTATACAACTATTTATAAAAACTAATTTATCTATTTTAATTTTAATTTTTTACTAACAATCTTATTCCTCTTATATCACATTTTTTACAAAATTAAAAACTTTTTATCCAAATTTTTTTGTTATTTTCCAAACACGTCCAAAATTTTATCAAATCTATGTACAAGGTGAGAGTTTAAAATTTTGAAAAAAATATAATAGGCATAATAAAAAATTATCCCACTAAAATCAAAACACATACCAGCACTAAATTGGCAGTGTAGTTAATTTCGACAGTATGACATTTAATTACATGACTATAACCTCATAATCACGGTAAATAAGATTACTTTGTTGTGCTAATGATTTAATACAATAGAGTTGTATGCAACCTTTTTTAAAAAATTTATTTAAAGCCTTTTTTTAAGAGTGTGTTTGGCAACGTGCAGAAAATGTCGTACTAAAACATTTTAATCTAAAATTTTTCACTCTTCATAAATACTATATTTTTTAATTATTTTTTCACATTTTTTTATATAATTATTATATTTTTCAATTATTTATGCACAACTATTCATACAACTAACATATTTATTTTAACTATATATTATTTACTCCTTATCATTACCCCGTCATATCACAATATTCGACAACTTTGACTTTTTAAAACTTTTTATCAAAAGTTTTATCAATTCCCAAACACAACCAGAATCTAAGGGATGGTCTGGTAGCGTCAGGGAGGAGAGATAAAAAATTAGGTTTTTGAAAATTGTGAAGGTGACATAATATGATAGAGTAAAATGCAAATAAATAAGACGTGCAAAAAAAAATTGAAATATGGGGATAATAAAGAAAAATTAATACTAAAAAATATAAGTAGAGGCAAAAGTCTGTTTAAAACCATATAAGATTTTTAAATTGAATATGTAATTTTATTCTAAATACAACTTTTCAATCTTCAATATAATTTTATAGATTTTAAATACAATTTTTTTCGTTCATAATACATATCATTACATATTTATCCTAAATATGGAACCCGATCGTATGCACCCGGGTGCATTCAGCCTCAGTGCACCCGGGTGCACTGCACCTATTTTTTTATTTTTTTTTGAAATTTTTTTCATGAAGCTGTTAATATAAATTTATTTAACATATGTATCAATTTTTACTATTTTTGGAGACTTTTAGATATTTTTTTTAGATTTTTAAAAATCAGTGGCATTTTCGTTAATTTTAAATTACGGAAAATGCCACTGATTTTTAAAAATCTAAAAAAAATATCTAAAAATATCAAAAAATAGTAAAAATTGATAAATATGTTAAATAAACTTATATTAACAACTTCACGAAAAAATTTTCAAAAAAAAATAAAAAAAATAGGTGCAGTGCACCCGGGTGCACTGAGGCTGAATGCACCCGGGTGCATACGATCGGGTTCCCCTAAATATAGATTCTTTGCAAAAATCTCTTATTTAGGTTCTTTGCAAAAATCTCACATGATTTGAAACATGTCCTGAATAATATGCTTTCCTCCCCACCCTCTCTTATCAAACGATAACTAAACCATTTTTTTTGTTTAACATATTTTGTTTTATCATATCATTAAAAATAATTTTTATTGTCGACTTATGTTTTATGAAAAATAACATCATTAGAGAGTAAATATTATTTTTAAAAAATAACATATGCACTATTTATTTTTGAAATTATGGATAAACATTATAAATACATTAGGGGCGTGTTTGACAATGGATAGAAAATGTCAAGTTAAAACTTTTTAATCTAAAACTTTTCATTATCCACAACTATCATATTTTTTAATCATTTTTTCACATTTTCCTATATAACTACCCTACTTTTCAATCATTTCTACACAACTGTCTATACAACTAACCTATCTATTTTAACTTTATCATATTTACTACCCATCATTACCCCTATCATATCACATCATTTAATAACTTTCAGTCTTTAAAAGTTTTTATCAAAATTTTTATTCATTACCAAACACACCCTAGGTTTGTAATAAAAATTTAGATTTCCAATAAAACTATTACGATACAAGGTGTGTTTGGTTACACACAAAATATGTCAATAAAAACTTTTCAATCGAAAACTTTTCACTCTTCGTAACTATCTTATTTTTAAATTATTTTTTCACATTTTCCTATATAAACAACCCTACTTTTCAGTCATTTCCACACAAATACCTATACAACTGCCTTATCTATTTTAACTTTATTATCTTTACACCTCATTATTACCCCTATTATATAACATCGTTTTCTATCAATTTGACAATTTATACTCCGAAAAGTTTTTATCAAAAATTTTTATCTCCAACCAAACGCACCCACGGTATATATCATAATTAGATTTTACATTGTAATAATCAACGGTGTTAACCTCAAACAGTTTTGGTGAAAGGGCTTCGGAGGACAAGCCACGTGCCAGCCGCTACTGAGAAGCGGGAAAGACACGTACACAAGTAATGAATATGTGGAACAGACCGCCTTACGTCGTTTTAAAAACTCGACTTGAGGGCTATTTCCGTCCTTCTACCTTCCACTAAAATCCGAGCGCCGAAGCGTTCTCCATATCGGACCGTCCAAAGCACTTGTGAACGAACGGTCATGGATCGCGATCCATGTGCTCTCTCCTGATTGGTTGTAAAACCTACCTCCTATCCTTATAAATATCACCGGACCTCAAAAAGCCCAAAATAATCAAAGAGCGTCTTTTGGTTCTGCTGCATTCTCCCTGCAGAAACCCTAGCCCATTCTCCGCCTTGCATTTTCCAACTTTGATCGTCCGGCAATCTTCGTCTTCTTGAGAGATGGCCGGTCGAGGGAAGTCTCTGGGTTCTGGAGCGTCCAAGAAAGCTACCTCTCGTAGCAGCAAAGCCGGCCTTCAGTTTCCCGTCGGCAGAATTGCTCGCTTTCTCAAGGCTGGGAAGTATGCCGAGCGGGTCGGAGCCGGCGCCCCTGTTTATCTTGCTGCCGTTCTGGAGTATCTTGCTGCGGAGGTAGTTTTTTTCTTCTCAATTTTTGTTCCTTTGCTATTTCGAAGAGTATTTTGGAGATATTTATGCAATCAATTTTTTCTTATTTAATTTTCAAAAAGATTGTCTTCGAGGGGGATTTTTGTCGAATTATGTTGTTATGATCTCCTAAAGTAGATTTACTTATTATTATTACTTTTCTCTGGTTATAGCTGATCTCATTCTAGGGTTTGATAAATTTTTTTGTGGGACTTGTCATTTTTCTTCTTTTTAAATGAACTATTGTATTTGATTTGCGGCGGTTTATTTTCTGTCATTGAATCTGTTTTTTTCCCCCCATCAGGTGTTGGAGCTTGCGGGGAACGCAGCAAGGGATAACAAGAAGACGAGGATTGTGCCCAGGCATATCCAGCTGGCGGTGAGGAACGATGAGGAATTGAGCAAGTTGCTCGGCACGGTTACAATAGCAAATGGCGGTGTCATGCCCAACATCCACAATCTTCTTCTTCCCAAGAAGACAGGGCCATCCAAGTCTGTAGGCGGAGAAGACGATAGTTGAATTATGTAGTGAATGGCTAAGATTTGTTTCTTTGGTCAGATGATAATATCTAGGGTTTTTCCCCTTTTTTCGGGCGTTTTATTTTTATTTTTCTTTTTATACTTCTCATCCTGTACACCTTGTCATGGATCAATGCTAATTTTGTGAATTTTCTTCAGAAAAAAAAATGTTAACTACACGGACTGAGGGCCGAGAATTTTCGTATTCAATTTAATAGTTCTCTTGTTTTTAATTTTTTTGAAGTAACATTTCGTATGTTAGGGCCTAAGGATCGGCATTCGGCAGCACGGACCAAATACTGGCTACTGATTTTAATTGAAGATAGTTGTCCGCTCCAATCTACTAAATGAAGCCTCACATTAGCATCAAGATCTGAGTGACTTCCAGGCGTGCGACTTATCCTGAAGCGTTCTGTTTTCAAATCCAATGTCAGGATCACAGAGAACTCCCTCTGTATTTTCCGTGATCGGATCCAGTGCATCCTGCCATCCGCGCAAACTGGTGGGTGCAACACCCCCTCATTCCACATCGTTGAAATTTGGCAATTGCCAGAGTCGCCTCCAGGAGCTGCAACTCTTACAGACAGTGCAGGCTTCACAGAACTCATAAAATTCTTTGTTGAAACCAGTGCAGACTCTCACTACTTTATATTCACTTGTCGATGGGACGAACCCAATAGCAACAATGTTGTCACAACGACCACTCCTTTCCACAAAATCCATCGACTAGTTCAGTAACTGATTAATTCCGGGATTGCATACAAAGTATTCGAAATTTTTCTGTGGCATATTTCTCATTCTAACGCAGAGTAAACCATTGCGACAACCATGCATAACATATTCTCCAGTTATGACAGAAGTAATCGTACCATCATCTAAATCAAGAAACATCCTGTCGCCTTCTGAAGGAAAGGGAAGGAAGAGCAATCCTCTTCGCGCTAGCCTTTGGTGTTTCTCGATAAAGCAAGAATTCCCGGATCAGCTTACTCCTGCATGCACACATGAATCTGATCGCGCATTTAGGAGGAACACGAGCTAGTATGCTGATTACAGCATCGAAAGGGAGCCGCTGTTGCCTGTTGTGTCGGTTCCTCCTCTCCCCCACTCCAGCTTTTGAGGCTTCCTATCATGCAATGCAATGCAATGCAATGCAAGTCTCATACTCAAGATCCTCCGATCCTTTTTGATGAACGATTGCGTTACTGAGAATCATGCCTCGTCCTTAAATTTGCTGGGTCCATATTCTCCAGAATCGGTTGCACTACTTTAATGGTGGGACTTGATAAAGCCGAATCCCGATGGTTAGTTTAACTCAAGGACGTACAACTTGAGCTATTTTTCGTATTTTCCATCTTTAAGTGATTTCTTTCTAATCCAACGGGCTGTTGAGCTTGAATAATAGCATTATATGTGCAACATCTTGGTATTTTCCCTTTCCGCAGCTTCACGTTAGGTTTTTGGATAGGCATTACGAAAAAGAGGAAGCATCATCTAGGATTCTACTACAGCTCGCCTCCGATAATTTCGTAAAATCGTATGTTCCCCTCTTTTTTTAATTTATCTTCTACTAATTTTGTGTATTATTTATTATTTCCCTACAAACTACACCCATTCATAAAGGTATCTTGGAATGAGATTATTTATTTTGCCAGCTTATAATTTGTTGTTTTTTTTCTTCTAAAAATTAAGAGCTTTTGTGAATGAGTATTTCTTTTCATCTATTTCATTTTATCCTGAAAATTGGACATCGTTCCTAAAATAATATTAATAACAACCATTGTATAGTATCATAATCCTATTCATAAACATACAAATTACTTTTTACAAAATTCTATTTTTATTTTCAAACGAGAGCGCAAGTTTCTTATTTCGCGTCAGCAATCTCGTGTAATATAAAATATATGATATTTAGTTAGCTAAGTAACAATCTAGGAACTTGTTATGTGCCAGGTTAACTGGCTAAAAGCTTAAAGAACATCCCAACCATTAAGTACTTTCAGCCCAATGCCAATCATGTAGATGCTACGTGCCAGGTTCCAACCCGGGTTAATTAGCCTAGAGCGTAAAGAACATCCCAACCATAAACTTTGTGCCCAATGCCGATCATGGATGTGTTGGGCGATGACTTGAATTCCAAGTCAACACCGTTGTGCAATCTTATTTGTTTTTAATTAGCAATTGTGCCAGGGAGCTTCGCACCCTCTTTGCCTTTTGCATAACATGATGTTTTCACATGGCTTTGGTTTGTACAAACTTAGACTTCTTCGTATGTTACAAGCAGAAGTTTTGCTTTTTATTTTGGTGAATTTGTGGTTGGGTAAAATTCTCTATTTTCTCATCCTTCACTTGTAGTTCTTTTCCCTTCATATTGAAGATTTTTTTTATTATTGTAAATTCATGTTTATTTTATTTTTCTTATTTTCCCTAGTATTTTGTTGTTTTGTAGGATTATTTCTGAACAAGGTGGTACTAGAAAATGTTGTTCTTCATATTAAGATGACGATAACAAAGTTCAAAATAGAGAAGTTTGAGCACAAAATTTGTTCTGAAGGTTGTATTGAGAAGAAATCAAGAAAAGGAGTTTTTCACTCCTACAAAATCACGTTTCTCTACTATAGATTAACTTTTTGGTATATTGTCAAAGTCTATTTTGTTTATCAAGTTTAAGTATCTTTGCATCCACGCTTATATTGCAGAGATATGCACTCGGGCCACACTTTGCCATGTCCCAAGTTCAACCTTTGAAAACAAAGAGTTTATCCTAGATGTTGAACCAGGAAAAAAAGTTTAAGTATCTTCATTTGGCTGAGGCTTTTTGCATGTTGGTTAAGTCTCTTTTCATTATTCAGGTTTAGTGTTGTTGGAGTTTGGTTGAAATTTTTTGTGTATTAGTGAAATCTCTTTTGATTTCCAAATTTAGATGTTGTTGGAGTTTGATTGAAACTTTTAGTGGATTATTCAAGTCTCTTTTGGTTTTCAACTCTAGGCATCGTTTTAACTTGATTTAGACTTTTAGATTTTAAGTGGTAGTTTGTGCAGAAGGTAGATAGTTTGTATTTTTTGAGATTTGAGAACTTACTCGAATTTGAGTGAAGGCGGAGATTTGTTAAATGGTGACTTGAATTCTAAGTCATCAATGTTACACAATCTTTTTTTGTGTTGAATTAACAATTGCATTACGGAGGTTTGCACCCTCCTTGAGTTTTACATAACATAATGTATTCCGTATGGATTTGGTTTGTCTAAACCTAGACTCCCTCATATTTTATAAATAGGGGGCTTGCTAGAGTTTGATCTTTTGAAGAATTTCTTATGAGGTGGGTTTTCTTTTTAAGAGTTTTCTTTCTCTTGTAATTTGTTTCAGATAGCGGAAATTTTCTCATTGAAGGATTTTTTACGTAAATTCATGTATACTTTATTTTTTTCTCTTATTTTTCTGCACTACTTAAGTATTTTGTAGGATTATTTCTAACGATATGTCTAATTGCAGTACACTCAAATTACGATGATACTGGTAGCAAACGGTGCCACATCGATAGAAACATTAGAATCCCATTGGTTATATGAATTAGTATTATTATTATTTTTTACCATGGTACCAAAATTATCCAAATCAGATTCTTTGATGTATTGCATTTATCTAAAAATATTTTGACATTTATATGTAAATTATAAAAATTCTTAAATTCATTCACCAATGTATTAAAATACTCACCAATGTAAATAATAAAAATTGCTTGGTTGGTCACGACGTCAGTTATAGGGTCGTGGTTGTGCTCCGTGTGTGGTTCCAATTCCAAATATAGGACTGAACGAAATTTTAATTTGGAGTCTTTTGTCTCTATTGAAAATAGGTGAGAGTAATTAGTCTCTCTTAATAAATAGATGAGAACTTGTTGTTTCCCTTTAGATAGGTGGGAGCTTGTAGTCTTCTGAGTGAATGAGTTTGACATATAATATCAGATTCCACGATGTACAATACTAATAAAAAATGTTATAATATTCATGTACAAATAATGTTTTAGATAGATTACATTTTGAAAATATAACTTTAAAATTAAAATTAAAATTTAATCATTCTATTATATTAATTTTGCACATATATATATATTTAGATAGGGCCCGTTTGCCTCTTATTTGTATGAAATTTGTTGTGCAGCTGAAATAAGTGATTATAAATAGAATGGATGGGTTAGACTTTGATTTTTATTATTAATGGGTGGGTCAGATGTTGATAGGTTTTGCTGCGTTGGTTTTTCGCAAATGTTGTTGTTTTGCTAATGCCTTCTTCGCTAATCACTTGTCTTTTGCTGCTGGATGTAGACAGTAGAATACCTACTAAAAAGGTTGTGAGGATGCTGAATAATCTACCTTTTCTCATGATCTATAAATACCTATAATCAAATGTTATGGTGGGTATTCTTACGATTTATGTTCCTAAACTCTGGTTCACCTCAACCTTAACTCTAATACTCTTTGTAAAACTTTAACCCTAATCTTATTTGTAAAACCTAAATTCTAATTTTATTTTTTGAAAATCGAGTTCGGGTTGAGTTTCAGGTTGGAATTTATATTGATTAATTTACATTTTATTTAAGAGTGATAAATTTAAAATTTCATGGAAATATATAACAATAATAGATCATGTAAGTAAACATAATAATATGTAGTTAAACTATAAGCTTTTTTTAAAATAGCAATATAAAGAATATTTTTAGAAAAAAATTAACATAAAAAAGAATAAAGAAAGAAATAAAATTTATAGATGTAAAAGTAATTAATAGAAATAAAAGATAAATATGAATGAAAATAATATATTTTATTTATAATATAATTATAATATACCAAACATATATTCAAATATAAATATAAAATAGAAAATTGGGCTTGGGTTCACTTGAACTCTAACCCTATCGTATTTACAAATTGGATTCTTCGGATTTTAATTATGAAAAAGCAAGTTCAAACACCATTCAAATTTGGGTTCGATGGGCTGGGTTCGAGCTAAACCCGACCAAAGTTGCACCCCTAGGCATTCTTAGCAATTTATATATAAAATCAAGTTGGGCCTATTAGTTAGTATACAAAAAGCTTGAATGTGAACTACTTGCAAATAGCGGAGGTGGCTAAGGACTGTATTGCTCCTTAGTCAGTGGTCTTGGTTTCCAAACCGAATAGAGGTTATATTCCCTTAATTTAATTGTGGGATTGTGTTGTCTCTCTTTGTGATATCCCACATTGGTTTCTTACTGTTAGGCCTGGGGCGTTACACTCTTATTATATTTGGAAATATTATGATTTCTCTTGTTGATATTACGAGTTCGTAGAAGTTTTTCTTTGGAAAACTTATAAAATTTGTCTAGGTGTTTGATTATAATTTGAATTGAGATGTGCTGTAAAATATATATTAGTAAAAAAAACTTGAATGTGATAAAATTTTTCGTCCCAAAAAGAGTTTTTTATTTTTAGTATCTTATCTTTAAATATATAACAACTTACTTTTTTTAATTTCAAATATTATTTTTAATCATAATATTATAATTTCTCATTTCATAATACACAGTAACTCATTCTCATGTAATCTTCTTGTCCCATTTACATTCCATGTCATCCTTCGGGTATACTAGTTACATTCTATGATTCCTCTACTGATGACGATGGGAAGCGACTGACGAATCATTGAAGTATGATGACCTCAAGTGTCTCCGTCTATATTGTTAGTCGCCGCCATTTGGATGAACACGAGCTCCATTGAGAATCCAAGTAATCTTGGTGCGTCAACCTTTTTCTTCCACACAAAATTGGATTTGAAAACGTATTTGACTAACTGAATTTTATGAGTCATAAGCAATTCATGCTGGGTCATTCTTATACTACCATGTACTCATAAAATAATTAATTTTCTGAAAGAAGAATCCATATCGCTAGTTGGTTTAACTATAAGATTGTATCAAGTGCTTGTGTGCTGGACTGATGGTGTTGTGTGTTTGCCTTCAGCAGGTCTCTTTGGTTTTTAATTTTAATTTCTGCACCATGTTTTTTGTTGAATATGAAGCTGGACAAGCAGCCATGGAATGGAGAGAAAAGATGGACTATCTGCATTGTCTCGATGAAATGACATTTTTTATCAGACAACCCCAGCAAGGTGAAAAGTTTTATTGCAACACGAGACTTTTACTGATTGCCAAACAGACCCTACATTGACTGTATTAATTTACCTGAAGAGAGAAATTTGTAGCATGGCTAATTGGCTATCCATCGATTCAACTGGGGCAATCCCAGTTGGATTCGGGCTGCATAGCCCGAGTGGCGCAGAACATGGGCCAGTCTACATATCCAAGTCTCCCTTTGAAATTGAAGAAGAAAAGGTAACAGTGAAAATGCAAATTCCTCTTTGAAAAACAAAGGAACCCACAATGCCAAGCAGGCTCCAGCTATCGAGTATGAAATAGGAGAAAAAGGTCTTCTGGATTTTTTTTAGAGGCGGACAAGGCAAGAATGGCATCCCAAGGAAGGCGATTTCGCTGAACATGTTGATATGATTACGATCTGTGAATGAGAGGAGGGAACAAAACTGTTATTTTATGACAATAATTTCCTGCTCTGAAATGTTGTCGTGCTATATTTCAGCTTTTTTGACTTTCGCGTCATCCACAGTTCTTGCATTGGTCTTACACGGTCCATCGTACACGGCGCAAAGTGGCATGGGTGCTCGTGAGTGATACATGGATTTGATATGACCCAAGCATGACAAAAGTCACATAAATTCCAAGAGATCAGACGCGGTGGATCATTCATCTATTAGTCCTCCACATATTTAAGAAGAAAACAAAACACACACACACACAAAGAGTAAAGAAAAAAGATAATTTCGAAATTTGGGTGTGAATGCATTGAGCATTTTCCTGAGGCTAGCTATCCGCAAAAATAATCAGGCCCCACCATGATGTCTGTGGCTTGCTTTATCTTCTTCGCCGAAAGCAGCATTGGCAGAAACGTAGTACGCGGCACAGAAAAGGCCATGAACGAAGCACAGGATTCCTCCAATTGAGAGGAAGTTGTGGTGTGATATCCCGCAATGGGCCCTCGACTTGTTGTTAGACATTGCTCCGATAACCAGCATTCCGAATCCAAACGCCAGCGCTGCCCTGATGGATGCATCATACATGCAGCAACGACCACAAAGTCGAGTAAGTATAGCACTTGCTATAGACTTTTCGGCTACTTATTTAAGTCACGTGAAACTTGAAAAGAGTGAATGGCATCCAATGTCCTCCAGGGAGCCTCTTGTACATGTGCAATAATTCATTAGTGCTGCTCGCCAGATTAATTTAAATCTGGGTTTTTATGACTAAATTTTGGCTTTTTACACATTGTCCAATAGTAAGAGATTAAGGGCCTACTTTTACCGATTTTTGTGTAGAAAACTAGAATTAATGGTTTGTTTAAAACGGAGTATGCGTTCCATAAAATAAATTTTTTAAAAAAAAAAGAAAAATAGAAGAAGAAGTATGCGTTAAACTTTTTCCACTGAAAAGCCTTGCCCAACAGAGCCCAAGTGCATGTTTGGATCCAACGTTCTGGAAGTAAAAAAGCGCGAGGGTTATTTGTTGGTGGGTGTTTGGCCCCGCTTTTGATTTCCGCAAAAAACGCCAAAACAAGCGCGTAATGAAAAAGCTCTTTAGAAACGTAGAGACATACAATTTTAATACCGGGAGGCCAGACAAGTCTTAAATTTGCTACTTTAGAAGTAGCGATATTGTAAAAGACACAGTAAGAGTAGAAACGCTCTCGTAGAAGCGATACTGGCATAGCCCATCTTAAAAACAGCTCGCTGGTGCCATATACATTAAGCTTCTGGCTGTTTAGGATGAGCAAATAGATGGGATGAGATAAGTAGATTAAATTGAAAAAATAGAAGTAAGACAGTTATATATTGAAAATAGAATAATGTTTGTCGGGAATGAAAAACATTTCTCTCGGACGAGAAAAATTCCATCCAATCCACGCATCTCGAACTGACCTAGCATGAGCCGTGTGTAACATTTCTAAACACTGACTGATTTTGATAGGAGATGATTATAAAAGGCACATTACCATGAGAGTAAGAGGCAGCCGACGGCTAATTGCTTGTTAGCTGACGAACTTGCGAACTCTTCCTTAGAACAGATGCAGATGCAACCACCCAACAAATTGGCAATCACATGAGCCAGGGCCAGAAGTCCTGCTGCAGCTAGTCCTAGCTTGAAAGCTTGCCCGCTGGGCTCTTTACACTCGAAGACCATAAACCTCAAATGCTTCACCTGTGACAGACAGAAAAGGCATTCAAAAAGATACCCAGAGCTCGAACGTTAATGGAGATGAGAAGAATCGATCAGCACCCATCATGGAAATCGCGCATCGCGCTGACTAGTATAAAATCGAATTTCTCGATTGCAACTTCACCTTGTTTTGAGAAATTTCGGCTTCGATGCCCAGTATTCCAGCAACAACGTCCATGGTCACAATCAAAAGACAGACGATGGCGCCCTCGAGTTTGGCCATTTTCTCTCTCTTAACAGAAATGGTGCTTCGGATCCAAAAAAAGAACAAAGGGAAAGGGAGACAAGATGGCTTATATTTTCAGTGGGTTGGGGACAGAGGAGTGACACATCTTCTTCTGAGATTTGATCAATATAATAATAAAGCTAGCTAGCTGTTCGCGCAAACGAAGCTAGGAAAAGGCTTAAAGTGGCAGATTACCGGCTGTTGGCGGTGCTGATTAATTAGTAAAGACTCTAAAATCTAATTAAATAGCAGTTTCCGGATTGAGTACATCTGAACCGTCCTAAACTTGGGGCGCCCTGGTCCACTACCAAGATTATTGATTGCTGAAAAAATATGGGGAGATGGAGGACTAGGCTAATGGTAGGTTTTCAAAGTAGCTAGCTAGCTACAAGATTTTCTTTCTCACACCGAGACCGAGTGGCAAATGGCAATTAGCTGTGATGAGAGAGGAGAGAGAGAGAGAGCGCTTTTTCCGGCTGCTTATTAACCTTTTTCTTTCTCCTCCTTTTCTGCCACGTTGTTTCGGTCCGATTCCTTTCATGGGCAACAAGGAAAGATTGGAATCGGTGCAGTACTTGGCTCCACTGCCTGGCCAGAAGAATACTGTAAAGGTGATGTTCGACTTTTTGGCCTCTCTAAAACCAGTTAAACTAGGTCCTAGGATGTTCTAAAGGGTTAAAAATTACGCTTTTTCTTCTTCCTCTGCATCCTTTTAATGAAGAGACGGAAAATGGTATTTGCAACTAATTATAACTCTAATTTTCATTGCCTTTTTTTTTTTTTTTATAGTTTCAACCGTTATTTACATTTCCACATAAAGTCCTATTTATTTTCTAACTTTCCACGGTTTCTTTTACTTTATGCTTATTGGGCTCTACAACCTCCTTAATTTTTAAGATATTGATGATTGATGTAAAATTCAATCCATGTATTATATTTAACATTACATGTGTAGTTATGAAACAAATTTTCATCTAAATCAAGCATGTATAGTAATACTAGACAAATGAAAAGATTTTCATAATATAATAAATAATGTTAAATACAACAGATGAAGTGAACTTTCTATCAACTTTCTAATGTTAAAAATGAAGAAGATTATATAGAATTTTTTTTTTTTATAAAAGCGGACCTGATTCTTGTTAATGTGTGAATGATAAAAAGCACATTTGGGCTGGATTGGGCCTCTAACGGTTGCTAATTTTCCACTGCAGAATGGAACAGTACACGTATTTTACATGGGCTTAGTCCACGAGCTCTTCAATGAGGGCCAACTTAATGGGCCATTTCGTTAATTCAAGGGAGGCACGACTGGGATCGCACATTCGCACGCCACGACGCAGCTACCCGTAACATATTGGGAGATGGTGAGAAGAATTTATTAGTGTGAGTTGTCCTTCATTGTCTCACTAGAAATCACCATAGCTTGGTAGAACAACGCGAGTTTAATTCTTTTTACATTTCTTTCTCTCTCTCTCTCAGAAAAAAAAAATCTCTTTTTTTTTTTTTTTTTGTAAAAATTCTTTTTAATCAAACGGGTTCCAGAAAATCTGGATAATTCAATGGTGGATGCATTTGCCGGCAGTACTCCGAATATTGTACCGTATGTGGATTTTGATTGGATTATCTCTATGACACGTGTGGTGGCGACGGCGCGAGACCTATATATATATTCGGGTCCGAAGTCGGAACCGGTTCTCGAAACAGCTATAAGCTTCCTGAAGGCGACTGTCGCCGAATGCTCTCTCATTTTTCCGTCTCTCTCTGGAATTGCGAAGGTGGGAGAAGATGTCTCTGTATTACGGATGGAAGAGCTTCTACGAAGACGAGGATCGACCAGAGAAGCCGCGCAGATATGGGATGACGGAGATGCGAGGGCCTCACTACTCTCTCCTGAACCAGGACGCCCTCCGGGTGCGTTTCCTTCGCAATCCAGTCTCCTGAAATTTTCTTCTCTCGGTTTGCGTGGAATGATAATTCTATGCGTTTGGATGTCTCAACCCAATTTGCAATCCAATTCACGCAAGTTCCAATTTCTGATATGATGATAGTTGCATGCGTCTGGATGCGTCATCAGAACCAATTTGTAATTTTACCTATACCCAATTCGGGAAGGACGGAAGGATTTAGCCGAGAGATGGTTGGAGGATCCATGCCCAGTCGATGTGAAGCGGTTTTGTTGTTTTTGAACCAACCAGGTTAAGAAAATAGAATGCGAAATTCAATGGATCGATAGCACCCGGTCTGTTTGTACTATATATGTAGTCCTGAATGTTGCAATTGCAAAAGATTTGCATCTCTCTACTAAGTTTGAATTTTTTTTGCTACCATCGGACTATCACCAGCATGAAGTTTTTGTTTGATCGATTCTCATACTAAATAAATGGGAGAGTTTTAGAGAACCTTGAGAAACAAATACTGCAGTATAGTCATCTTCGCTGTGTTAATAAAGATTTTGGCATTTATTACTCTAAAACCTGGTATTTTTACGGTGATAAACTTCACGATTTTCATATATCAACAAATCGCATTTTTCGATGGAAGGACAGAGCACATTGGGCGGCCACTATTTGTTTTTAGAAAATTACCAGCAAAGATATCATGGCCTGATCAGCTTCTACCGTTGATAAAATTTGCTGACATTGTCGACATAGACTTCAGTCTCTCAATTGTTACGGTGAGCTGACGATCCATCTGTAGCCTTCCCCCAGCTTAAAGAAGCATGTTGCGCAACAGTTCAAGTGTGTCCTGATAACGTAGAATCAAATTCAAATCTCAAATGATAAGTAACTCATAATTGATGTTCGTTTACATATATATGGTTTCAAATATTTTAGCAGTATAGCATATATATATATATATGTTTTGTATTTCTGTTGAAGTTTGTGAATGCCATTGTACTACCTCCATCATGAAGGTTTTTGTCATCCATTTCGATAACATTTTTTTCCTCTCCTAATTTTGGAGAATTCTGTGGAGTCCATCTACTATGCATTTTTTAGCTGCAAGGAAACTCATTCGGAAATGTACAATGCTCAACCAGATTTCAAGTTGTAGACGTGTGACAAGGTTGTTGTAAGAATGTTCCTAGATTGATTATTAATTGTGTGCATTTCTGTATGAACTGTCTTGAGTGTTTAGAGTCCAGACTCTCTGTCAAGACTTAGGGCCATATGGAAATGGTGGACAAAATGATGGTGGCTAGGAATCAAATTCAAATCTCAAGTGATAAGTAACTCATAAGCGATGTTCATTTACATATAAATAATTTCAAATATTTTAGTATCGGAGTGTGTATATTGTATTTCTGTTGAAGTTCGTGAATGCCATTGTACTACGTCCATCATAAAGGTGTTTGTCGTCCCTTTGCATAGCATTTTTCCTATCCTAATTTCAGTCAATTCTGTGGAGACCATCGACTATGTATTTTTAAGCTGCAAGGAAACTCGTTTGGAGATGCAAAATGCTCAGCCAGACTTCAAGTTGTAGACATTTGACAAGGTTGTCATAAGAATGCTCCTAGATTGATTATTAATCGTGTGGATTTCTGTATGAATGGTCTTGAGTGATTAGAGTCCAGACTCTCTGCCAAGACTTAGGGCCACATGGAAATGGCGGATGAAATGATGGCGGCTTGGAAGTAGTGTCAATTTGCTTTTGTGATTGAGTTGTTGGGGTAGAGTTTCAATTGATCCGAATTGAGTTCTACGATGCAATTTTCACTTGTTATTACTAAGTTACTGACGTTCTGCCATGATAATTTCTGAGGTTGCTTACTGGAAAACTGTTCCTTTTGGTATCAGGATATTTTTGAATCTATGGGACAGTTTGTTGATGGTTTGAAGTTCTCTGGGGGTTCACACAGTTTGATGCCAAAGTCCTTTATAAAAGAAATAACAGATGTGGCACACAGACATGATATTTATGTTAGCACTGGTGATTGGGCAGAGTATTTGCTTCGCAAAGGGCCAAGTGCATTTGAACAATATCTGGAGGTAAGTCTTCTTCAGAAATCACTCTCTTTTTAGCGGATGTCTGTTTCTATTTGTGGACCTGTTTTTCTGATAAAAATATGTGATCCAGTGACCTGATGTATCCCTCACCAAAGGCCGATACACCATAAAGGTTTTCATAATCATCTCCATCCAGATTTTGAAATTCACTTTTGATGGTTGAACCATTGGTCTATTGATTATTTTGTAATCAATAGGGTTTTCTCATCAGGGAGATTTCTGGGACATGCAGTGAGGCTTAACAGAACATTATCTACCCATGGTAATATTTGTGTCAATTGCTGAATCACTAAATCATGTTGGATCAAATTGTTGAATCACTTAGGGTGTGTTTGGGAATGAGTAAAACTTTTGATGAAAAGTTGTAGAGAGTAGAAGTTGTCAAATGATGTGATATGATAGGGGTAATGATGAGGAATAAATAGGATAAAGTTGAAATAGATAGGTTAGTTGTGTTGGAAGTTGTGTAGAAATGATTGAAAAGTAGGGTAGTTGTATAGAAAAATGTAAAAAAATTATTAAAAAATAGGATAGTTGCGGAGAGTGAAAAGTTTTAGATTGAAAAGTTTTAACTTGACAACTTTTACTTAATAACAAACACACCCTAATGGGGTCAAATGTATGAGCTGATATCTGAAGGACATTAACATTTTTTGGCTGAGGACCATCACTTATTTATGAAGATGTCTTTTCTTTTGCACTTACTCTTATATAAGGATCGCAATCCTGTACAGCTGCCTGTAAATTGGTCAATTTGCAGGCAGACATACGGGATGACAGCACATTATATAATTGCTTCATGCCATAATGATAATGTTTTTCACAGGAATGCAAGCAATTGGGTTTCGACACAATTGAGCTGAATGCCAGTTCACTTCAGATGCCTGAAGAAGCTCTATTGAGATTTGTGCGATTGATCAAGAAAGAGGGGCTCAAAGCGAAGCCTCAGTTTGCAGTGAAATTTGACACATCAGACATTCCAACTCGCAGTAATAAGGCTTTTGGGGCTTACATAGCTCCTGTCCCCGAACAGTCTGGCACAGGTAAGCAGTAGGCTGACTGAAAATTCACATACCAATAATGAGTTCCATTGACTTAACCATTGGAGCAAATAGATCGAGAAACATGTCCAAATATGTATTGTTTCTTTTCCTTTGTGGTAAATTGTTATACGTGGCTCATATTTCTACTTTTTTTCTATGCTTCATCGACTGATGATCCTTTGTTGGAAGTTACTAAAGATCCTTTTGTGTCATTATGATCTTTCAGAACACCTTTACTAAAAGATTTATAATTTGTCTTCATGACACCCATGTCTTGTTTTTCAGAAGTAGTTGAAGATGTGGGCTTGTTGATCAGGAGGGCTGAGAGATGTTTAGAAGCTGGTGCAGATATGATCATGATTGATGCAGATGATATTTGCAAATATGCAGATCACTTGCGGACTGACATTGTAGCAAAGATCATAGGTCGTCTGGGACTTGAGAAAACCATGTTTGAGGCATCAGGTCCCAAAACATCTGAGTGGTTTGTTAAGCGTTATGGACCTAGGGTATGTTTCCGTTTCATTCTTTACTTATAAATATGTATTTCATGCCAGAATGCTTCATAAACTGTTGTCGCCTTCTGTATAAGACAATTCAGACTTGAATTAATAATGTCACTGTCTGAGTATTTTCTCCTCTAAAAAAAATTGATCGGAAGAGTTTTGGTACGCACCATTGCCGACGACAGTCCCATGCGATGCATATATCTGAATTAATAAAGTTTCTTGCAAGCTTTTGTTAGTGATGTGGTTCTTTCAGTTTAGGTGTTTGATTGTGTGTTCTCATCTTGTAGTAAATTGTCCATATTTCAGGTAAATCTCTTTGTGGATCACTCTCAGGTGATGAACTTGGAGTGCCTTAGAGGCCGCCACTTGGGTGAAAACCACACTTCTGTCCTGGGGTCATCGTATTTTCTGCCATGAGGCTACGTGGACGTGGTGTTCAGGTTCGTCCAAGTCAGATTGGCATGTCTAAAGTGGCAGTATCTTCTTTGTCACTCAGGAGTCTCTATTTGCCTGCATCGTATCTTTTTACTGTTGTTGCGTACACGGATAAATGAACTCTGCCCGATCAATAAAGATGTATGATTGTGTATGTCTGTAACCTTCTCATCGAGTGCGTGCTTGTTCTTATTTGTTTTACGTCATTGGTCTTGGTTTTAATTCGATTGTGGTGTCTTACTACCTGATTAGGACAGCAATAAGATTTATAGTTGTCTGTACTCATTTTGAATTGTGTATCTGATCGGCGTGGTCGCCTGGGAATGTTTGATGGAATCTTCTGACGACCCTTAGATTTTCAAGGACTGAGCTAAGCAGGTCCACTGCAGGATTGCATAAACAAAGAAACCAATCATAAATTGCATGATTCGTTTCTTATGTTAATTTAATGATACATTTTTGAAGAGCCATGATAATGATTCATTTCTTATAGACACCTTTTTGTTTTGATCCGGCTAAAAGGGTGCATGAATGAAGTTATGTTTTTCTCTTCCCAATGCATCTTAGAATTAGATGAGGCATATTTCTTGCTCATGAATGATCACTTCTGTGAGGACTGAGGCCTCAAGCACAGGCTGGCAATTAGTTTGGAAGCTGCACAGGACGCTTTGGTTTCACCAACCAACACTTACTGCGAGGCCATGATGCAGTGGGCCAATGGGACTGCTGTGTCTTCTTCTGCCTTAAAGATGAGCGTGTACGAAGCTGCAGGCTGCAGCTCATCACCTTCGATGGGGGAGGGGAGGTGTGATAAGTACTAGGCTATTCCTTTTTCATCCAGCCTAGGCCCACAGCTATTATAACTGTCACTGCTTTCCAAGAGAAAATCAGCAATCATTCTCTTTGCAGAAGTGATAGAGATTTGAAGCACTGTCTGTGGCATTGGCCTTTCTTCACTTCATCATGTTCCTATTACATCACCTCTTGGTGAATGCTCACCATGGTTGTAAAAGTTGTTTAGTACCTTTTTCTCACAAACAAGCGCTGAAAAGAGGAAGTGAATGAAATTGTTCAAATTTTGAATTCCATTGAGCACTAAGCATGGTGTTTTGGTAGGAAATATCATAATTAAAATCTTTCTCCGAGCCCATTTATGATTAAATAAATGAAAATTTATGTTCCACATGATTCAACAAATGCATTTTCATGGTGTTGATTAATAAGACGATGAAATGTATGAGAAAGCGAGTTGTTTCGAGAAAGCTCCGTATGTTGCTGGTACACGAGGCCAGTAGCGTCCATGGGCCCTGCCATTACATGACAATAGCCAATTAGCCATGCGTGGCCGAATTATTAAAATATTAACTGGATTTCGTACATACTATATTCGCCAAAAGCTTTGGTTGCGATCACTCACAGCAAATTACATGCAACCCTCAACAGATGTTTGCAAAAAAGTAGTTCGTAACTTCGCATAATTTCAAATTATCCGTCATGTTTTCTATATTTGCATAAGAGAACATCACATAGTATAACATTACAAAATAAACTAGGTTAACAGCCGAGGTTTAAAACGCACAGTTTTGAATATTTTCATTAATGAGGCCTATGTTGCAATATTTTGTAATTTAAAAAGGTTTATTTTTCAAATATTCAAAACATTAAAGCTAATTTGCAATCTTAGCAATAACACTCCTTCCTAGTTATAACGATTTAAACGAGTGTGATTTAGAGCTCGTTAGGCAACAAGGAAAAGATGAGGAAAGAGTACTAGGGTTTTTGCATTTTAAACTCTTTAATGTTATTTATTTGCATTTTAAATACTGAAGTTTGACAGTTTGCATTTTAAATCTTTGGTTTAATTGCATTTTAAATCCTGACCTATAACGGTGTTAAAAATTACAGTTAATTCATGCAAAATAAAGAGAATACTCTCTAATATAGTTTTTTTTTTTAAAAAAACACTCAACTTTGTGGTAAAGGTTAAGATATTGTTGGAGCCTTCAAAACAAAATAGGGAAAACCTAATAGTCAAGTTAAGTTTAAAACGTAATTTTTTTTAAAAAATACTAGAGTGTATTTACATCATTTTATATAGATAAACGTTAGTTTTTAACATAGTTATAGATCAAGGTTTAAAATACAAAGAAATTAAAGTTTTGAGGGCTTAAAATACAAAAAGCTAAACCTTGAGGTTTAAAATGCAAGTAGGTAAAGTTAAAGGGTTTAAAATGCTAAAAACCTAAGTACTAGGCTTTAAGAAGGAGAAATTAATAATGTAGCAAAATAGGATACAAAAGTTGGAAACATTGTTAAATAAATAAAATAAGTATTTTAAAATTTTTTTTAAGAGCAGGAGTTGACGATTAAAAGGATGAATGACAGTAAAAAAGAATAAAGGTATGTGGTAAATAAATGTCTGGCAACATTAACTGAAATGCATTTTCTTTTCTTCTTTACGGTACCAGACGCTAGAAATTTAAAAAGCTTGGCCACGTGTATGATATCTGGGTACACGTGTATAAGGTCGGCTGAAAACCGAAGTAATCATTCTCATGTTTGGTGTTTTATCATTCATGGATATTGCATTGGAGTAGGTGGATCCATGTCCTGTATTTAATGGGTAACATTGACGGTTCTGAAGGCATTTATTTCTACCGCCTCTTCCATAAATCAGCAATGGGAGAATCGCTCATCATGTGTCACCATAAAGGTTCGGGTACAACGACGTATGCTTGGACCACAACCCCCATGAGAAGGAATAAAAATCGCTGCTTAATTTCCACCGTAGTTTCCTCTTCATGGCAATGCATGTGAAAGAAGATAATGTTTACTCACCTGATATTAATTTTATTTCATCATTAAAAGACCTGTTTATGTCGTCTTTATCTTTTCCATAGTTTTTTTTTTTTTTTTTTGATGGCAATTATATTTTCCATAGTTGACATCAATATTATCTTGTTTTTGCTCATGTCAGTAATAGGTGTTTTAGAGAACACGAGCATATCCCGATTAGTTAAAATCCTAAGTCATGTTTCGATGGTCGGAGTTTTAATTCTCATTTATAAAAAAGAAATCATAACAAATAATAGGCATTTTATTTTTTACATTTTTTAATCTTTTTCCATTATTCGAAAGTTTGCGCGCGCAATTATGGAAGATAATTAATATCCATCCAAATATTTCGACGAAATTTTTTGTAAATCTTCTAGTTTAGAATTTGTAATTTTCTATCCTATTTCTAGGGAACTTTCAATTTATGAGACCCACTTCCATGTAGATTTTTCATCATATGGCAAGCATTGCATTCAATGTCCAGTTTTACTCTCTCTCTCTACCCCCTCTCTCTCTTCTCTTCTTTTTGAAGGAAAATGTGTCTGCATGGTTCAATAGATCAAGAAAACACACATTATATTAACAACGAAAAATTAGGTGACGTTTGGTATGGTGTGTTTTGTGGGATGGAGTGTGGAATAAAAAATAAAATATTTTAAAAATGGTTAGGGTAAATTTGGAATAGATAAGTCTATCAAAGGATAGTGTGTAAGAAATATAATTGAAATATATAAGTAAAAGTGAAAAATATAATTATTAATTAATAAATAAATAGCCTTCATAATCATGTCACCCCAATGTGCCACCGCCAACCCACCCCACATGGGGCGAGTCCCAAATGCCACCTTCATAATCAAGCTAATTTTTGCTTCGAGAAAGTGTGATATTAAATATAGCCAAAGCTTACCTTAACGGCAAAAAAAAAAAATACTAATATCTGCAACTAACTTTTAATATAATTTTAGTAGAATTTATGTAAAAATAGTTAGATTTCACTAAATGTCACTATTCAAAAGCAATCAATTATTTGTAAGTAAAATTTAATTGTAGCCAAGATATATTTAATACAACCAAATTTATATCGTATGTAGCTAAAAATTAATTACGTTAAGTAAAATTTGTCATAGTGTTTGTTGCCAATAACTTAAAACTTTTAGCAATGATTTTTCATGTACTTGTAAAAATTTTAATGTTTTATTGCTAAAAGTTTATTTTTTTATTTAGTAATCAAATATATTTTTATTGTTAAATCTTTTTTGCACCAGAAATTTTAAGCACAAAAATATTCCTATAGTGTAAGTAGAAAGCATGATTTTATTAGTCTAGGTTAGGTAGCCTACTTCAAAAAATTTATTAAATTTTTTTTTGCATTTTTCATAAAAACTTGTTAATTTAGATATATTTAATATATAAATCAAGTTGTATCTTTTTGAAAATGTGTATGTATATTTTTTGATTTTCAAATACAGAATTATTTTAGTAGTTTTAAACTATTAAAAATGACTATATACCCTTATGTTTAAAAATCTAAAAAATATAAATATATAAAAATGAAAATACTTGATTTCTACATAGGGTGATTTTGTTAGGCCGGGCTAACTAAGGCCTTACTTAACTAGGTCAAAAAAAATATTTTTTTTATTTTTTGATTTTTTTATAAATATGAAGAGCTAAGTTTATTTAACTTATAAACCAAGTTTTACCATTTTGAATACTTTTAAGTATTTTTTTTACTTTTTAGACATATTGGCATTTTCATAATTTTTTGATTCAGAAATTATGAAAAATGCTATTGTGTTTAAAAATAAAAATACTTAAAAGCATCTAAAAATGGTAAAAATTGGTTTATAGATTAAATACACCAAACTCATATATTTATAAAAAAATAAAAAATAAAAAATATGTTCATGTGCCCGGCTGCACCCGAACACCCGTCTACATTAAATACATTTAAATTAACAAATTTATGAAAATAAAAAATTATTAATAAATAGGCCTATTAGCATGGGCTATTACATAACGTAGGCTAACAGAATGATGCCTCAAGTAAGTGGGAAGACCAATATGCAATTCTCTGTACTTACATCTTTGGCATTAATTACTTTGATTATTAATCGCTAATGACTAACTCCAAAGTCAATTGATAGATCCAAAGCATTGACCTTGTCTTCTCTCAAAACTGGTAGGAATTACTAGGGTAGAGTGGGACGGACAATACATAGCCAATTTGAAATCGCCTTGGTACACATACCAAATAAGTATCTATACCATACCTTAAAACTCGATCAATGTCAATTCCCTATTTCAAAAAGGGTGAACCTAAAATTTTTGGTTGTATAATTGTCGTTGGTGATAGGTAGCTTTTTAGAGCCTTTAATCTTTAATCAATTGCAAAATTGGTATCAGTCAAATGGTCCTCAACTTTGCTTTATATAGCTAATTTGCAACTCTAAATTTTAAATTTTCATTTTTACCCAGCCTCAAAATTTGTAGTCTTTTTTGGAAGCAATCTCCCCGCATTGACAAAATTGCTCTTTTTTACAATTTTCATAGAAGATAAATTTTACATCCAAATGACATATACTTTTATAGTTGTAAAAGTATAATACTATTACTCTAAAAGTATTAAAAATTCATTTGAATATTAACGTTTAGCTTAAAATCATAATTAAAATTTAGAAATATTCACTGTTTCAGAAAGAGATGTGAGTATAAATGAAATTTTGGTCAAACTATGTAGATATATTCAGAATTATTAAAACATTATAGGTATATATATATGTATATTTAGAATTAAGACAAAACTTATACGTATATTTAAAATTTGCCTAAAAATATTATTAACAACTTCAGTTTACAATTTGCCAATGAAATTATGACATTGAGAAAAAATTCTTAAACCATTTTATTTAGATGTTTTGTATATATAATTTGCGCCTTTGAGTTTTCTAATAATCAATGAAATTTTTTAAAATTTCACTTCGATAGTTTTTAAGTTTAGTTCCCCTTTTAATATGTACATAGAAAAGGTAAGTCTCAATTTTCTAACAGAAGCTGATGGCAAGAAAAATCTTGGAAGAAGTTTAGAAAGCCCAGTCACAAAATTCAAAACTAAACGAAGCAGTAGCATTGATTATTAATTGACCAAGTATTAACATTAAAGAATAGCGGTTATGCATAAATAAATTGCTTATGCAAGTCAAGAGAGAAAATGAGATTCTACGCCCACCCACCACCGCATGTGGCACAATAAATGCGGTGCAGGGGACACGATCTCTACATTTTCTTAATTAATTGGGGGCATCTCTTTCAGGCTTCTAATAAATGTTAAAACCTTGATTAATTAAGAGAGAAGACAGTGCCGTAAAATGGGGTCCAAAGAAATTTTTTTTTTAAAGAGAAAAAGAAAATGTACAAGAAGATATAAACGACCGATCACATCTTATGATCTGTTGGCTTAAATTGGAAGGGGGTGCTGCCACATGCCGGTCGTTGTAAATATTGACATGGGCCACGAAATATTGGTGATGAGGGGGTCAACGCGGCTTGGAACATGGCATTTTACTCCAAAAAGAAAGAGTACCGAATGGTGACCAAATGTTCACGTCAGCCGATGGATGGAATGTGATACGTGTAGGGATGGTCCACCCCACAAGTGGCAAAGTAGCACATGTATGTGGGCACGCACATTTATTAGGTGGCCGCTGTAAGTGATCCACGAGGACCAAGACGGTTATGAATGGGCCACACTTAGGATGGGATGGGATGGGATGGGATGGGAGGCGGGGTAGAAAAGAAAATAGATTTTTGGATTGGTTCGTAAATTTGCCAATTTGCCAAGTGGGAGTTGTCATTCCATGCAAATTGAACGTTTGTATTGAAACTATTTCTATATGCATAGTTAAATCATATGTTCGAACGATCAACTAGTAGCACATGTCATGATCCAGACCTTTTGCGTAGAAAGCACCATTAATCATGTGGATTGTCTGCATGCACAGGAGAATGTTATATGTAGCCTCGTCTGTTTCCTGGATAATCATCATCGTCATCATATACATTCCTAGCTTTGCCAGTTCATCAGGTCTGTGAAGGCATTAATGGTCATATCCTTGAGATGGAGTATGGACAATTTCTATCTGTACTCTGTATAATTTTTCCGCGTCTCATCCGGATGTGAGTCTCATCTTACATGCAGGAGGTATGGACTTCAAGTCTCAGCTTAGAAAGTTTATTTTCCATTTTTAAGAGTAATGTTTTCGTAAATACCGAGTTAGCAATATTGTTAAATTTACACTCCTACTGCTGCTGAGATTAAAATATGTACTTAGGTTGAGTTGTAAATACAAGAATTTAAAAAAAATCCATATCGTGGGTGCCTTGTGGTCATCGTGCAACAACTAACAAGCTAAATATTTATTCATATAACATTTATCTACTCCCAACCATTTTACTTTTAGTTAGATTCTCAAACACATTGTCCTATATTGTTTTGTATTTTACCGTATATTTTTGGGTGAAGTTTCATAATTTTGTTTAAGATTACTAAATTTAATGGAATAAAAGGAGAAGATTGGATGAGAAGGCACTATTGCATTACAAGAAATGAAAAATTACAATAGTAATACAAAATAACATCAAAAATGTAAAAAGTAAAATTGTTATGGGTCAGCAAATAAAAGATTATGTTAAGTGTGTGTTTAAGAGGTGTTAAAAATTTTGTACGAGTCCGGACTGGTCAATTTGTTTTTTTTTCAGCTGTCCAAACACCCCGTAAAAGGACGGTTTGATCTTGAGTGGTTATTTTTGAGAGCTGTCAGTTGTCACAAGCGGAGGGGAGGGGCATGCATTTTGGGGTCCACAAAATAGCAGTTTTGTGTAGACGGTGGAGAGGTGAGGAAAAAAGACAAGGGATCTGTTTTTTTCATTGATGGCCATTCACTCACAGGCCATTGAACATGGCGGTCAGTGGAGATTAACGACAAGGCACCCTGTCCTGAAGGCTATTTGAATCGATGCTCCCGCAGTTGTGCTTCCTGCGATAATATTTTTATACTAGAATCAAGTGCTAGCGGTATCTCACCAACATCGAGAATGGCTCGTGAGCTACCTGGCGTCATTCATTTCACAGAGGCAAGCTCGCATGAGTCAGCAATCGCAAAAGCAAAGGATGCTGGCCGTTAGCTGAGCAGAGAGCCCGAGATTGAGATTGATTGAACTTAGTACTGGGAGAGAAAAAAAAAAAGATCAGTTAAGAAAGTAATAAAATTTTCGGATAAAGATTTGTAGGTATAGAAAACAAGAAAGCTGTACATGTACATCTGTGTGCATTTTTGGAATCAAAAGCCGCCGCCTGCAGTGCCAGATCAGAAAGGCTAGCCAAGGCTCAGCATCATTGGAATGAGTGTTGCATTAAGAAATCAATGTTTATTGGAGTGAGTAATTGGTATTAATTTTAAATTAGATTTTTCACAATTACGACAACAATCATATAAAAATGGTTTTAGATGAATTTGTATTGATGTTTGTATAGACTCTTTGTTCTCTCTCAAATAAGAATGGTGTCCGACGAGCAAAGGGCTCACACGAGCATTCGTCAAACACGTGGGATAAGTTGCTTCATTTCTGCCTTTTAACTCTAGCTGTGAAGATCCAAAACTGAATGCGTTGTGATCTCATCATATACAGTATATACTCGCAACTCAAAAAAGCACGGCGTAGCCAACCAAAGATCCCCAAAGACGAATTGTCCGTCCCCTCGTAGGAACGAAAGACACCGGCGGTGTGCTCGATCCTGGGTGCCGGTAGTGACTGAGATCAGTGGCGATTCTGGGAATTCAGATTGCAACAGATAGCAGAATACAGATTGCAGCAGATGGCAGATGGTTGGGGGAACTCTGGCAATTCGGATAGCAGGGAACGGAGCAGAAGTGATACCGTGAACCCGAATATTGGAACGCTGCTCGGCGACGAACTCCAGACGCTGACGATCTCCACAGAGGCGATCAAGAAGGTCTCCCCGGGAACTGGGGTCTCTATCCTATGCTCGCTATGGACATCTAAGGGGTACAATAAGGAGGTCTTCAAATCGATTATGCGAAGACTGTGGAGACTGAAACACCCATGCCGATTCAACGAAGTGGGTGAGAATCTGTTTCAAGTAGTTTTTGGGGAGCTTGAGGATAGGAACCGCGTCGTTAATGGACGGCCGTGGCTGTATGAACGCCAAATGGTGATCATTTCGGAGCTGAATGAAGAAGTTGATCTAGCAAATATTCTGCTCGTGAAAACGCCGCTAAGACTGCACATTTCTGGCATTCCATTTATGATTGACAAAACTATATTAGGGAACCACATTGGCTCAACCTTTGAAAGCTGGAAAGAAGTTGAGGTTTCAGAAATGGAAATCAAGATGAAGGTTGTAGTTGACTGTCGAAGGCCGCTCAGGCGTGGCATGTATATACAAATTCCTTCTCAACAGAAGCAGTGGATAACGTTTCAATATGATAAGCTGCCATTATTCTGCTATTGGTGTGGGATTATGGGACACATATACAAGGAATGCAAGCAAGGTTCTATGGGGCAGCAGCAACTTGCGGAGGAGGAGATGCCTTATGGCAGTTGGCTTCGAGTAGGGGTTAAACACTTGAAATCCAGGTTCGATGCACACAACACTAACAGAGCAGTTCCTGTTAAGTATATTGGGAACCCAGCAATCGAAAGAGAGGATGAGGCAAGAATGACAGACGGTTTAAATGGTGACAGGTGTGAAAACAGAGGGGATAGAGAATTGGATGAAGGGGGGCAACGGGCGACATCTCCATGCTTCCAAGGGCGCCAAGGAGAGTTATTCCCCTCACGGCTTCACGATGATGGCGAATGCACTTGCATTGCTGAACCGAGCAATATTGAATTGAACTTGCATCAGATGGAAGCAGCATCATGGTCACACGGCAGAGGGGTGAGCATTGAGCATGCTAAATGGCAACAATCTTTGCAGGAGGCGGAGTCTGTGAGCTTTGATGCTGATGGCAGGCAGCATGATCATCCAGTCTTGAATCAAGGGGGCGTTGGCAGAAGCATAACTAACGAAGGGATCTCGCCTATGCAGGGGGTGGTCTGGCGGTCTTACGCTGAACAAATTCCAGCGCTGCCAGTGCCAGTATCTTCGCTTCATGATAGAGAGGAAAGGTTATTGAAGACAATCATGGGCGAGTCACGGCTGGTGGCAGATACAGCAGGCAGGGGAAATGATGAGAATCAAGGTGAATACTTCAACATGGGACTCCGACAACCTAAGGAGCAGCGGCGTGTTGCTGGAACCAGCGACGTGGTCATCTCACAAGCGGGACCGAAGTGGAATATGGGGCTGTCCAGTTTGGGGGATGAACAACAGTCATGTTTGGTGAAGGAGCCGCAGGAAAGGGGGGCGCAAACGGAACCTGTTGGGGCAGATTCTATAGATGCGCAGAGGGGGGTTAGAATAAACTGTCCAAACCATCTAAATGGGGAAGAGAGGGAGTGGATGAAGAAAGTGGATGCAGATGAGAGTATGGGGCTGGTTGAAATTCAAAATGGGCTTAGTGAAGATAGGCTAGGGGTTGGAATGGGCTCCTCGACATCGACGGGAAAGAGGGGAAGATGGAAAAAGAGGGGTAGATCAAGGAATATGGAGGAAGAAGGGGCACCTTGGGATGCCCAAATGTCAGATTATCACAAGAGGGGCCGAACCAATGATGGGATTGTAAAGGGGGATGCACAGAAACGTCAAAGGACCATTGGGACATCCGAAATGGGAGAGGCGAGGGCTGCGGAGGCGCAGGCCCGCCTCGACTAACATGGCCATCCTCGCATGGAACTGCCGAGGGCTTGGGAACCCTCGGGCTGTTCGAACTCTCCTCGACATTGTGAGGAGAAAAGCTCCCTGTTTGGTCTTCCTCTGCGAAACAAAATGTTATGCCCAAAAGATGGATGGAATTCGCAGAAGACTCAATTTTGATGGTTGCTTCACTGTGGACCCTCTGGGCAGAAGGGGTGGTTTGGCACTACTATGGAACAATAGCATGGCGGCATGTATCAGAAGTTTCTCAAACAACCACATTGATGCAAGTTTTGGTGGATGGCGGTTCACTGGGTTCTATGGACACCCAGAAGCTCATCTAAGACATCATGGCTGGGCTACGCTCACACAATTAAGCTCCGAATGCACAGACCCTTGGATGGTGATCGGGGACTTCAATGAGGTATTGGATCACAGCGAATACACAAGCGAAAGATCCCGGCCTCAGGCACAACTGGATCGATTCCGCGATGCTTTGGATTCTTGCAATCTTATTGACTTGGGTTTCTCTGGCGCCCCAATGACGTGGAGAAACAATAGAAGAGGACACGACAGAGTTGAAGCAAGATTGGATAGAGGGCTATCCACCCCATCTTGGCTTAATTTGTTCCCTTTTGCAAGAATTCTCAACCTGCAGGCCCCAACATCTGACCACTCTCCGTTATTGCTCGTCTGGGAGCCTAATCACGATAGAAGGAAGCCGCCAAGGGAATTTCGCTATGAATTATTCTGGAATAGGGATGATGAAGCTACAAGGATTATCAACAAAGTGTGGGAACCTCAGAATGGGCTGCGGATGAATGTTTATGAGGAACTATGCTGGAAATCGGATCGCACTGCGTCGGAACTCTCCTTATGGAACCGAAGGAGACGGGGAAATATCAGAAGGAGAATTGAGCAGAACCAAAGATTGATGGAGGCCCTTTCACATGAGGATCCAAGTGATCGGAGGGACGCCGCTATGCAAAAACTCAAGCTCCAGATTAATCTTTTATTGGAGGACGAGGAGCAGCTTTGGAGGATGAGGGCCAAGACCCACTGGCTTCGGGAGGGCGATCGGAACACAGGTTTTTTCCATCGGGCGGCCTCCAACAGACGTAGAGCGAATACCATTGAGGCGTTAAGGGACCATGATGGCCATTGGGTTCGTGAGCAAGATAAACTTATGGATTTGGCGGTTAGGCATTTCTCTGAGATTTTCTCATCCTCTAATCCCTCTGCAGCACCTTGGGTGGAGTCGGTTATCTTCAGGAGAATCTCTAATGACCAAAGGGTATGTCTCTCCCGGCCAATTCTTTCTGAGGAGGTAATCTTGGCAGTTAAAAGCATGAGGCCTACTAGAGCACCCGGTCCTGATGGGCTATCGGCGGGGTTTTACCAGCGGCATTGGAACTCTGTGGGTAGCGACATCACTAATTGGTGCAGGACTTTCTCTGAGGAACGGGATTCGAGTCAACTGCGGAAACTCATGGGGGGTCTAAACAACACCACCTTGGTACTAATCCCGAAGAAGGCGGATGCCCATCACCTTTCCCACTTCCGGCCGATCAGTCTATGCAATGTAACATACAAAATATTGGCAAAGGTTCTTGCTAACCGTCTTAAGACTGTGCTCCACGACGTTATTGGGGATGAACAGAGTGCTTTTGTCCCGGGTAGGCTGATTTCTGACAATATGCTTATTGCTTATGAAGCAATTCATTCCCTGCGCAGAAGGAAATCGGGGGGTCAGAATGAGATGGCGATCAAGTTAGACATGTCGAAGGCATATGATCGTGTTGAATGGAATTTCCTTAAACAGGTTATGACTGCTATGAACTTCTGCCCGCTGTGGGTGGACTGGATTATGTGTTGCATCTCCACGGTCTCTTACAGGGTGAATATCAACGGGTTCAAATCGTCATACTTCCAACCACAGAGGGGACTGCGACAGGGTGACCCACTATCCCCATACCTCTTCTTATTATGTGCGGAGGGGCTGTCGGGGCTTATCCATCAGGCGTTGGCAGGCAACGCTCTTCATGGTATAAAAATCAACGTCAAGGGACCAACGATCTCCCACCTCCTCTTCGCAGATGATGCCATAATCTTTTTGAAGGCGACGGTGTCGGATCTGGGCGGCCTTCTTGATGTACTGAACAGATATGCCTGCTTCTCGGGTCAGATGATAAATGTTGAAAAAACGGCGGTTTTCTTTAGTCCTAACACTGGAGGCCATGTCAGATCTCAGTTACTTCAGCTATTGGGCTCTTCAGGGCAGGACCTTAACCAATACTTGGGACTCCCAGCGTGGTTAGGCAGATCAAAGTCGAGTTTTTTCAGGGGCATTAAGGATCGGATCTGGAGGCGTATTCAGGGTTGGAATGGCAAACTGCTCTCGGCAGGCGGCAAAGAGATTCTAATTAAGGCTGTTGCCCAGGCTATACCGTCATATGCAATGTGCATCTTTTTAATGCCCAAATCTTTTTGCAACGATGTCAACGCCATGCTGAGCAAATTCTGGTGGGGTGAGAAGAACGGAAAGAGGAAGTTGAGCTGGGTTGCTTGGAAGGAAATGTGCAAACCCAAATGCATGGGGGGAATGGGGTTCAGGGATCTTCATTGTTTCAATAAAGCCCTTCTGGCCAAGCAAGTGTGGAGATTAGTCTCATCTACTCACTCCCTATGCCATAAAGTCCTAAAGGCCAAGTACTTTCCACATTCGGATATATGGACCTGCAACGAGAAACCATCGGACTCTTTCACGTGGAAGAGCATTTTGAAAGCTAGAGATGTCATTCAGTCGGGTTGTAGATGGCGGATAGGTAATGGCAATCGGGTGAAGGTGTTTTCTGATGATTGGCTGGTGAGCAGAGTTTGCAAAGCGGGACCTCTTCCTTCTTTTATGCAGGATGACATGACTGTCAATCATCTCATTGACAGTGCTACCAGATCTTGGAATAGGGATTGGGTGGTCGCGGCTTTGGGTGAGGACCGGTGGCCTGAAGTTAACTCGATCCCTCTTCCGGGGAGTCCGAGTGATGACTGCATGTTTTGGACCCATGAGCCTAATGGGCTCTACTCGGTCAAGTCTGCATACAGGATGCTCTGCGGAGGTACAAATCCGATGGCACAGGCGGCTATCTTTCGAGCACTGTGGCGGTTGCGGCTTCCATCAAAAGTCATCATATTTGGGTGGAGATTGGCAAGGGATGTTCTCCCCACCTTGTTAAACCTTAACCGCAGGGGAATCGATATTGACCTTTGTTGCATGTTTTGCAGGAGTGAAGTTGAAGATGCTAACCATCTTTTTATCAGGTGTGATGCGACCAAAGACATTTGCAGAAGGGTTCTGAGGGGGGACCCTCTCAGACTATCGGTTATGGGGGTCCTCGAGGCTTGCGTGCGTGATATGAGGCATGATGACATGACTCTTTTCCTTCTTTGCTGCTGGCGGGTATGGTTTCTACGCAACAGGTTCAGAGTGGAGGGTGTCCAGCCATATTTCGCGGATACCTTCGCCTGGTGCTCGGAGTTCATTAACTGCTACCGGGAGGCAAAATTGTTCACATTCTCAGAGCCGACGGAGCGAGCCATGGTTACCAGATGGGTAAAACCACCTCGGGGGTTTGTCAAGATTAACACGGATGCCAGATGTCTTTTGGATCGGGACGGATTCGGATGTGCTGCGGTGATCCGAGACTCGGGGGGCTCTTTTATTGCTGCCAGTGGTTGGAAGTGGAAAGGGGTTCGCGAGCCACTACTTAGTGAAGCGACTGCTCTTCTTTTGGGAATCAAATGGGTTGTCCAACTAAACATCGAGCAAGCGCAATTTGAGACGGACTCCCTACTACTTTACAATTTTTTGTCCAACCTGGAACCAATATCATCCCCGGTGGGCTTCTTGATTGAGGAAATCAGATCGATGCTTAATGTAAATGGGTCTTTTTCTGTTCATCATGTATTGAGGCAGGGAAATGCTGTGGCGCATTCTCTTGCTCATTTGGTCTCTGTGTCAGACGCGGACCATCTTGTCTGGTGGGATGTTCCACCTCAAGATGTCATTGAAAAACTTTGTACAGATAATTTTTTGGAAATGAATTTGGTGGATTCCGGTGTCCTTCCCTTCTCTCAAATTGAGAGGGAGTAAGGACAAAGGATATCCTTTCATCAAAAAAAAAAAAAAAAAAAAAAAAAAAAAAACTCTAGCTGTGAAATTTTGAACAACGCCGTTGATGGGATGGGACTCACGGACAGGGTTTCCCGGTCCAAAAACACTCGAAAAGGACAAACACCCTATCCAAAAAGCGCATTGTTCGACCACCGTCTGCATGGCTTGGCGGACTCTTCCCTCCCCGGCCGCATGCAGTCCAAGCAGCATCCACAGCTAGCAGGAAAACCAACTGGGGAACTGACGCCTTCCATGGGTTTGGTGTCGCATAGGCACGGAGACCCGACTACCCCCCAACCACTTTCAGAATGTCTGAGGCTATACTTACTAATTTCATGTGGCCCTGTGAGGCGCCAGAACAACCTCATTTATAAAAAAAATAATAAATAGGTTGCCATTTTGGCAATGCTAATGCCTTAAAGACGAGGCCCCTACTGCCCTTTTGCACTTACGCACCTCACAATCCCGGCATGAAGCAACTGCAGTGAGTTATGAAAAGTTTTAGTTTTAACTACGATGAATTAAGTGATCGTTTGCTAATGTGAAAAATTATGGGATCGTGAAAAATTATAGGAAATAAAAAAAATATTTTGATAAACATATAATTGATAGGAAATGATATAGAATATAGTTGGAATAAATAAATTTATTATATGTAGTTAGTAGAAAAAATAATTAAAATATAAAAAAAAATAGTGTGATACACAGAACAACGAAACCAAGAATCATGCTCTGCGTCGAGTAGCCACCCGTGTGATCTTTAGCATCAATGCACTTGTGTGATGCTTTCTCACGCGTGTACAGACTACAGACTACATTCAGTTCAAAGCATTCCGTCAAGATGGTGGCAACTCTCTGATGGATGATGGACTAGCACTTTTACGGCTCATAAATGCATTTTACCGTCTAGTCATTTCAGTCATTCGGTAATTTTTTTTTTTTTGCTTACATAGGGCTTGCATATCTTGGATGGGCCCCACCATTTGAATGGTTTGGATCGTTGTACATTTGTCCGCCTGTGCTTCATGCTCCCAGGCTGCCAGCGTATCAGTGTTTTGGGGATATTATTAATGCTCACCTGACCAGAGGTTGTCCCTACTCTTTATTATTATTATTATTATTATTATTTTATATATATATAAAAAAATCACAATGGTTTCAAATTCCACTGGTAGCTCCAACATAACAACCAAAAGATTCTCGTCTTGAACTTCCACCTGTTTTTATTGGTTTGGTTCTCTTGGTTTCTGTCTTTTGAGTGTCAATATGTCGTTTCCCTTTCGTTTGCAGCGAACCCATTCACAGATAATCTATCAAAAGATGATTTTCTATGGAGTTGGACTTGCTCGATGAGCTTTCCTGACGGAAGATTATGGAGAGATTTTCTCCCGTGGAGTCAGCTTTAAGTGGTTTTGAAAATGTTTCCCTTTTGGGATCTGGGTTATGAGATGAGTTTGTTCCTACTTGCTTCTTAGATCGTTCAAAAGGTGGTTTTTTTTTTTTTTTTCTGAGCTGGTTTTGGCAGCAAGTTTGTGTTCCAAAGTTGGTGCGGAGATTCCAGAAAATAAGCAGCTTTTCGGTGTTTGGAGTTGCTATGTGGAGTCGCCACGAGGATCTGGAAATGGGTCTTTCGGTTAAAGATTCGAGTTCTTCAGCTAGCTAGCGTTTGTCATAATGAGGGAGAGAGGAAATTAATAGCAGCTGAAGGCGAAACTACTTATGGAATGATTGCGCAGAAAGAAGTCATGGTGGAGAATTTCCCGCAAAGACACGAATTATAGATTTCTGACCGTTAATGGTGAAATATTAGCTGTAAGGATAGATAGAAATTAGCGAGAGCGAGATAATGCCAACAGTTTGGTTTGCTTTGAAGAGATCTCTACACTGCAAATCAGAGCCTTCGGATGTCCATGATCCAAAGTCGAGGAGCCACCTGAGCTCCATACTAACAAAAAGAACAGGGCGGTCGGGATGTTCGAGGTCCATTGCTAACCTCAAAGATGTAATTCATGGTAGCAGCAAGAGGCACCTCCAGGAGAAGCCCCCAAGCTGCAGCCCAAGATCCATTGGCAGCAGTGAGTTCCTCAATCCAATCACCCACGAAGTCATCCTCAGCAACTCAAGGTGCGAGCTCAAGATTTCTGGCTTTGGGGCCTGCACTGAATCAGGTAGTGGTGGTTCAACCTTCGTTGGAACCCTTAGGCCAGGCACACCTGGCCCCGGCGGCCACCATTTTCTCCACTATAACCCGTCTTATAGAGCTGTGGGGGCGACGACCCCTCCAAGGAAGCCTGCTGCTGGCTTTCTTTCAGAAAGAGACGTCCTCAACTTTGGAGGATCCACCATTTCCAGTGCTGTCTCTAATGGCGGAGTAGCTGCTGTTTCGTCTGCTCCAAGAGCTTCTCAAGAGATTGAGTCAAATGGGCCTTCTTCCGTTGTCTGTTGCCACAAATGTGGAGAGCAGTTCGGCAAGTGGGAAGCTGCCGAAGCACATCATCTTTCCAAGCATGCAGGTATTTTTCTTTTATTTTTTTTTAAAATTAGATTATTATTAGATGCTATTTCCCTTGTGATCTCTTTCTATTTTGGAAATGGTTTCTTCACCCGGCTGTTTGAATTTCATGCAGCGGTATTCTATTTTGGGTTGTGGGATGTCATGCGTTTCTTGATTAGGATTCTGGGGCATCTATTTTCAGTCAAATAAATAAAGAAATGAATTACAAAAAGAAGAACGCTCTCACCTGCTTTTTGTAAAAATTCTATTTCCTTCCTGTTTTCAAACAGAATAGTAAGAATTTTGTATTACTGTTATAATTCACAATGGTTGCCAATGGGAAGCGCAAAAAAGGGCTTCCCTCTTTTCGTATTGGGTGCATATCTTGGCCGCTTTTATTGTATGGATTTCTGTTTCGCTTTTTCTGGATTTTGGGATTCTGATTTGGCTGAGTTTCCCCCATTTTATTTATGATTTTGAAAGGTTATGAGTGCATTTGACGTTCGTATCTTATTCCATTGGATCCTCTTGTCTGTGGGGCTCGTCACTTCTTTTAGTGCTGTGAACTTAGCCCGTACTTTTCATCGTTCAAAGACACTGTTGACAGCCACCTTTGGAATTTTTTAAATGTGTCGTGATTACCTTCATAATTTCATCTCTAAATTTCATTGGGCCTTTCGACGTGGCTTCAAATTGAATTCTCCCACTGAATCATGTTACTTGTTATGATGGACATGGTAGAAAGTTTCACCAACGGGGTATTATATCCCATTGATTTCAATTAAATTAGTTTGGCGGCTTACTTCCAACGTTGTGATTCTCTTCAGCCCACGATGGCGCTCTGTTTTCTGTTCGTTGGATCTTGCTTCTGTTCTGTTTTAGTCCTTGACTATGTCTTGTTAGCTCAGTATCAGTGACTGGATAATGATCAGTCATTTATTTTCCTAGTTCTGTCCATTCTCATCAAAGTGTAGTGTCCAAACTTTGCTCTAATTGCCAAATAAACGTTTGGTTATCGTGTACAACACATAGGCATTAGGCACGATGTCAGCCTCTAGCTGATTTTTCACCTGCGGGCTTACCTTCACATGGTGTATACATGTTCCACACGAGTAAATTCTCTAATTTCCTGTTGTCGAATAATCTTCCATTGGCATGAGTGAAGTGAAATCTTACCATCATGCCTTCCGAACGTAAACTTCTTAGCCAAGTTGGTGTGTCCGGAAGTGCAGTGGTGACCAAGCAGTTTTTTAAATTTTTCTAGATGCTGAAACATTTCTTAAAAAGTTACCTTTTTGATTGAATGTTGGATGGCAAAGTAAAATTAATTGAAATTGTCAATATTTAGTTCCTTGGGATTGGGCCCTCAAAATGAAAGCCGTAGTAGCCACTTTTTAGGTGTACTGAATTGGACAAACACAAGGACATAACATGCTTTCTATCCTGTGCTGATACTGATGATTTATTTCTCTGTCATGGCAGTTACCGAACTCGTTGAAGGAGATTCATCCAGGAAGATTGTTGAGATCATTTGCAGGACGAGCTGGTTGAAGTCTGAAAACAATTGTGGACGGATTGAGAGGGTCTTAAAGGTCCACAACATGCAAAAAACACTTGCCCGATTTGAAGAATACAGGGAAATGGTGAAGATCAAAGCCAGTAAACTGCCCAAAAAACACCCACGTTGCCTGGCTGATGGCAACGAACTGTTGAGGTTCTATGGCACCACAGTTGCATGCTCTCTAGGCATGAACGGGTCATCCAGTCTCTGCTCTTCTGACAAATGCTGTATCTGCAGGATTATAAGAAATGGGTTTTCAGCAAAACGAGAAATGAAGGGAGGGATTGGTGTCTTCACAACTTCAACGAGTGGTAGAGCCTTCGAATCGATAGAAATATATGAAGAAAACCCAGCTATAAGGAAGGCGTTACTCGTCTGTAGAGTAATTGCAGGTAGAGTTCATAGACCATTGGAAAACCTGCAAGAACTGGCAGGCCAGTCAGGATTTGATTCTTTGGCAGGAAAGGTGGGCCTCTATGCCAATATTGAGGAGCTATATCTACTCAACCCAAGAGCTCTCCTTCCATGCTTCGTGGTGATATGCAAACCGTGAAAGAAATTGTTTCTGCAGCATTCTGCTTTGAAAAAAGTGCTTGCGGTGAAGCCGCTGAATTTGTTCGGGGCACATTTGGCATGTGCGCGCGAGATCCAGAACATTTATCAACTGGGTTGCTGTGTGCATTTCTTAGGCTGCTTCACTCATCAAGCTGGCCTTGTGCCCGCATTGAGCATCTCCCGGTTCGCACCTTCTCAGATTGCAATACTTTCATTATTAAATGGGTTCCACCTTTTCAGAACCTAAATTTTTCCTTGGTAAGCCACATTGGGTTGATATCATGCACTTTTGTGACATGTGTGCCACAAACAAAACCTTCAGTTTCTTTGTCTAGATCGGCTTAGCATTTCATTCAAATGGAAAATCTTCATCTGTTTTACTGCAGGCTCTTTTGCTCAAATGGTTTGGTGATGTGGGCTGGGTGAAGGTGCTTCAAATTTTCTATTTAATGAAATTTCTGCTTTAATTCTAGCTGTAGCCTGTACCCATTTCATGTTTCCGATACCAGCCATTTATATACCAATTTGTAGATTTGCTTTGGCGTGGACTAGATGGATTTATTATTCCCTAGGAGACGGCGTAATTGCATGTCTCATCTTTCCAAGAGAGACCATTTGAGAGGAAGAAACATACGGTAGCTGATTCGCATCTGAATGCGGTCCGACAAGTGGGTCACATGATTTGGATCTCTGGTCTGCTTTATGAGGATATACATCCAACCATGTCACCGCCTGCAAGAAATTCGTCAACCAGCTGGCCATTAATCATTATCTTTAGAGGGGAACCTTCCCCAGCTCTGCATGATCATTCATCTTCCGAAGGGTGAATGGATCTCGCCTCGAACATATCTAAGCTGAGCTGCACTGGGTATCTTGTCGCCGAAAGTGCACTCACGGGGAGCTGTTGCTATCCGACATTCTGGAATTGGCCCATCCTGTATCAGCCGGATTAGGGACTTGATAGCTATGGCCTGTTTGCGTCCAACCTCAAAACAGTACTCGGGAGCATTGCTTCTTTGGGGTTTGTACTAAAACCACGTGCTCTAGACGAGGGATCCGACTAGTCTTCGCTCCCTGTTATAACATTTATTTATTTGCTATTACGGTGTTACTCATGAAATGAAAGGTCTACTTCTACCAAGGAAACTTCATGTTGACCCAATTATTAAATGCATTATGGGACAGATTTTGTATTGTTGATATAGTTTTGATTTTGGAAATAATAGTATTATAGCCACAAGGGTATAATGATACTTGGCATGTGGTCCACGCTGGTGTGTATCCATGTTGAGACAATTGAGCAGGACCGCAATCCAAGGCTAAAATGCCAATGGTTTGGCATTGAGTTGCCGCTATCTATTCATGTGACAATCGGCACATGGAATTTTGGCCATCTTGAGGTGTGATTCTTCCGCTGTTTTCAATTGGCTCCGGCTTTTGGGGCTCTGCTTCGGCGTTTTCCTCTCTTCGGACTCTTCACGGGCCGACCCACCCCCGCCTGTTAACATAGACCCGTGGTGTGAGTTTGCCATGATAATAAGGGCCTACTGAGGATCATTCAACCGGATGAAATGGGATGGAATAATTTTCTTCGTTTTCAATATAATCTTTTATTTTCCAATAAATAGTAACTCTTCATCCGTTTCTCACCTCACTGCCCTTGGGTTTTAGATACTAGAATCAACTCACGTGACGTTTGCCCTGCTGGCGGGTGGTTAATTTTATTTATTCTAAGGGACCCAAGACTGTTCGAGCAGCGAGTGTTATCCGCCGCCGCCGCAGTAATATAAATCAAACTCACCATATAAGAGACTCGTTTTGCTATTTGCTTGCGCCGCGAACGTGGCAATTGGGGACACATGGCCTGATCCTTTGCCGAGGCCGGCACGCCCGGCTCAGAGATCTCGTGCACAAGCCACGTTTGCATGTGGCAACTGGCAAGAACGCTACTGCTAAAACGCCTTACGCCTATACAAATGAACGGTTGAGCTCGCGCGTGAGGGGTCCAGCTTCAAATTCCAGGTGGAGCTTCCATACAATATTTATTTATTGTTTTTCTATAAACATATCTTTTTAAGTATATTCAACTCGTATGGTAAATTTTACTGTTATATGGTAATTTTGTAGATTTATTTTTTATTTTTAAAAATCAAGTTTTTAAAAAGTGTCCCATATATTGACAATATAATACCAAAATTTGCCATTTTACTGTAATTCTAGAAATAATCACTTTCAAGAATATTTCAGTCAATTCACTGTTTCGAAAACTTGATTTTTAAAAATAAAAAATATGTATATAAACACATTATAAAATGGTAAAACTTGGCATATGAATTAAATATATTTTAAAAAACATTTATAAAGAAAAACTCAAAAAACTAAATATTGTATATCTGGCCTCCCTTTATAACGAATGTAATTTAGAAAAAGAAAAAAGAAAAGCTAGGCATCTATGAGAAAGACTTTTTCGTGGGCTTTTTTTTTTTTAAATAAAAAATTAGTTTTAACTTTGCATAATTTTTTCCCGTATTAATAAATTTTCAAGAAGAGAGCATGGAAGGCAAAAATAAATAAATAAATAAAAATCGGCGATGCGTATGACAAGGAACATATGGAGCGGTGACCATGTCTTTATCGTATATGGATCATTGATCCAAGCCTGGTCAAGTTTCGCATCAATCACGGCCTCAATGCATAAATTACATGGACATCAAGGCACGAAATTTGCGGCCCCTCCAACTGTCTTTTATTCATATTATCTTTTTTTTTTTTTTTTTTAAATTTTCTTTTCGCTGAAAATCATGAAAATGACGTGCCTTCTTAAATTTGAGGGCCCCCCCCCAACCCCCCCCCCCCCAACCCCCCCCCCCCACCCCCCAACCGTCTTCTACTCATCTTATCTTCTTTTTTTAATTTTATTTTTGCTGAAAATAATGAAAATGACGTGCCTTATTAAAGGAAAAAAAATTCAAGATGATACCCAATTAAGTTTGTTGTCTTCTCTATTAAAAATTGGTTGATCTTGTTAAAGTCTGGCCCTAGTTGAGGGAGTCAAACCTGTATAATACGTTTTAGATTTCATCTATTCAAGACCAATTATGCAAAAAACAGATAAACTTTATCAATTTATTGCATAAAAAAAGAGTTGTCCGAAGAATTAACCAATGACTACTTAATTATATCATTTTTTATAAAAAAAATAAAAATGTAAATAAACTCTATCTTCTTTATAACATCTTCCAAATAAAACTTTTCATTAAAAACTTTTCTTCCTTAGCTTCAACTCCTTAGCCTGCATCGCATAGGTAAATAAAACATATACTCATGATAAGTAGTGTAGAGACCCGCCACAGACAAATAAAGTTTTCGTTCACACACTTATGCATGTTCAAATCCCATTTTGTGGGGATTTTGAACCAAATTTTAGGTGGGGGTATTTAGTTCTCCTTAAAAATATATTGGGAACTTGTTGTCCTCTCTTGATATTTGATAGCTTGTAGTCTCCTTTTTTAATATTTGGGAGTTTGGGGTTTCATTTGAGATAAAAATTATAAGAATTATCTTAGAACTTCGAATCTAATATGAGTTGAGATATGATATAAATATACATCGATAAAAAAAAAAACAGTACAAAGACCTATTCAAAACTGCATCTACCACCTCAGCTCCCCCATGACTCCACTTTACCGTCACCTCCTGAATTAATGGGCTACAATTGCTCACAATCCAGCCAAAATAGCCTGATTTGAAGGATAGAGATAGCTGTATCCAAAGCTTATAAAAGGCAGAGAAATCTGATCAAGGGGTCATCTATCTCGACTAGAATTCTCTTCCCTTCAAAACTCTAATCATCCAAAAATCGCTCTCATGTGGAACAAGTGGGAAGTAAGTGAAGACTTCTTTTTGGTCTTCTACAAGTGGGAATACTTCTTATGACACATGTGGAACAAAATACATTAATTTTTATTCTCAGCACATGCAAGCGTCACATTCCAAACTTCATGAAACTTCAAACTTAATAATTTTGATGGCTTGGCATCTCGAAAATTTACTAAGTCATTCTCATAAAAAGCCTCTAAATATGGTAATAGGGTACTACAATGTCATTCATGACTGTCTTTACATATCTCGTAATCTAGCTTTCGAATGTTTAATTAGACTCAAAACAATCTAAAAATATAAAAATCGATTACTTATTGTCTAAAAATATGAAAAAAGTAACTATTTAATCATCCAAATCGAACCTTCTGGAAGCCTGATCTCGTTAAAATAAAATGGACTATCAATAAGTGTTACCTCACGTCACCTTCGCTGAGTACTAGTAGCTGCCGTCGTCCATCTCCTCGCCAGCTTCTGGGTTTTGTAGCAGGGGCTTTTCCAGCTTAGCCCAGAACAAAAAACAGTTGGAAAGAGGACTTGTGGGGCCTGTTGAGGCTGTTTCATGGCCCATTACTTGAGGCCCACCTTGTGCATGGGTACAGATTTCCGTGCAGCGAGGCCGGCGTCCAATTTTTTCTTCTTCTTTTATTTACGCATAAATACTCATACACGCAAAACACCTTCATAAGTAATAATCTAACACATTTAATATAATTGCAATGCATTATCTTCCATTTAGGAATTCAAAATATATATGTTCTTACGTTAATCCCAAATAACTTCATATAAAAAATTTCTAAATCATTTAATGCATACGATAAAATATCTATGCATTAACTTAATTTTGGGGATTAAATAAAATAATATTCTTACATCAATTTTTAATTCCAAAATCAATATTTCAAAATAATACCCAAAAAATCTTCTTATTTAAATATTTTTTTAATCCCAGAAAACTATCTAAACTCCTAGAAAATTTTTAGGGATTTAAATTAAATCATCCTTTTATAATTTCAACCCATATGATTCCATGTTTAATGAATCTTTATATTTAAATCCCACTTCAGTATATAAAAATTCAACTTCATGAAATATCTTAGAGATTTAAAATAAATAAAATAATTTCTTAAGATATTCCCAACGAATTAATAATTATATTGATAATCATCTTCAGGAGAACAATAAATAAAATAAAATCACCACATACTTTAAAAATTAGAAAAACCACAAAGTTCATTGGGATTTATACATATCAACTTCGTACAGATTTATAAAATTTAATCTTTTAAAATTGTATTCCAGTGTGCCAATATTAAATACCTGCAAGAGAACAAATCTAAATATATAAATCCCACGAACTTCATATGAAATTATCATAGCTTCATCGTCTTAGTCGAATAATGATAATGGAAATTTCTTCAAGTTAATCTTACTTAAAGGATCTACAAGACGCTTTAACTTCAAGAATGAAACCTACTTTTCAGGATACATAATTTCAACTTCAGGATTTAAATTTCTTATTTACAGAATTAATAGCGTGCTTCAACTTCTAACAGAAATCTCACTTGAATTATTAAAATTCAAAATTAAAAAAACCTTTATAATTCATCTTTACAGCCTCTATGTCTTTTCCTCTCCCCTGAATGCTTCTAACGTAACCATATCGAATTCTCTCTCTCGAAAATTTTGTGGTAGAAAAATAAAAAGGCGGGGAAGGAAGGAAGTAAATCTTCTCAAAGATGAAAGCCTTTATTACTTGAGGCCTTATCTCTTACGGCCGGAGCATGGGGCAGCATGCATCCGGCCCAAAAACATGTTTTTAAATTTTTTTTTTATAGACAATTAATTTATTATTTTTTGATGTTTTTAAGTAGCCACTACGAAAATGTAACTGTGTTTAAAAATTCAAAATAAATACTTAAAAACAAGGTAATTTATATATATATATATATATATATATATATTCACATAGTTTGACTAAAATTACAAATATACCACATAATTTCATGAATTACATATTACCTCCACTGAAGAGCAGCCACACCGTTTGCCTCGCCGGCAGCTCCAGTGCTCTCACCCAACACCTCCATGCATGCACAGACAGCACCTCGAATGATGTGAATTCCGACTCGGAAAGCTGACTTGGGACTCTCTCCGAGTCGACGCACTCGTTCTGATCATTGGCTGTTACTGCAAATGCCATCATCGCAAACTCTCCTGCAGCACCTACTGGTGTGAGAGCTGGTTCTAGCTGCGCTAGTTTCCGATGCGGAAGCCATTAAAGAGGTCGTTCGATCTGGCCTCACTCGACTCCGTGCGTGCCCCCAGAGGTCGTTCTTTCCTCCATTACCTGCGCTTCTTGGTTTGGTTTATCTTGACTCGAGATCATCTTGTGATCTCTACTTATGCCGCATGTCAGGCATCAAGATGGCAAGGATTCTTAAACCTTTGCCAGTTTCCCTGTCACTGCTATAAAGATCCCCGATGCGAGAGACTTCTGCAAGTCGATCTCCCACCAAAGCCTTGTATTGGACCTCTTTTTTAGCCTAGCTATATGCGCATCCAATTGGATCGGACTTGTCAGGAGGTTTTTGACCACCCTAATCGGACGACAAACTCGAACCGATTATGCTTCAATGAATTTAATAATTAATATTTTATTCAATAACATCCAAAATTATTGACAAATATTCACTAAGTTAATAGAAATAATTCCCATTAATTTATTGCAAGCCAACAAATAAAAACAAATAAATAAAATAAAATGTCTTTGCCGCACCATCTCAGCCCATTAACCCACGTTATTGACCAGATGGTCCCGCCTTTTCTGAAATTTAAATTACTTAAGAATAAGTTAAATAACTCAATAAACAAGAAATAAACCATGTATATAATGACGTATAACATCACGAAAGCACCATAGGAAATGCACCATAGGAAATGCACCAATCATTGACCGAATGTGTAAGGTTATCTACACTGCTCGCAATAGAATAAACTCACAGTCTTTCATGGCACAACACAGTCCACAAAGGGCATACCATAGTCCATCAGGGTAATAACACACCGTCCAGGAAAGGATATTCCAAAGTAATATTCTAGCATGCATAAAACCTACTAAAGAAATAAATAAAAGCTAATAAACATATCCTTGGGGTCCTACATATGCAATTCCGTTCCACTTGACAATAATCATGATGCATTATACACACCATTCTCACTTAGACATCATAACAACTATCTTAACCCAATTAAATATCTTACCAAATAAAATAATTTGTCATCCACATTTAATTGAGTGAACCAATTCACTGAATTTAATTAAATAAATTCAAGAATGACACTTCTATTATAATTATCAAGCATCTAAAATATCAAAATGAACAACTATAATTATTCTACACCGCATAACTTGCTATTTCCATTTACTTTTCAATAACCCTCAATATTCTCTTTATTTTAATATGCAAATATTATATCAAATCTCACAATTCTTATTCCAATAATCCTATTAAAGAAAAAATAATTTTTTAGAATTTAATTATAAATTATTGAACCCATTCTCCATTGATAAATCATAATTTAATTTATTCTCCATCATACCCTATGTAATATTTGTTAAATGAAATATCTATCTATATAATTTATAATTGTCAACATAAAGAATATCAAATAATTAATTTATTATTATATAAATTAATCATACAATTGCTAGTAAAAAATATAGTTTATATATTTTGTTTGTTTATAAATAACCACATCTCAGATAGGATTTTGTATGAGATCCAAAAATTCGTGAATGTATATTAATTTAAATATGTATATATATTTTTAACTAACCAAAATGGACCGTTCATGGACATCCTTGACGTCCCAAAATTTAAAATTCCTATATGTAATATGCTTATGAAGCTATACGGACTCCTCTCATGGTCAAATATAATTACGATATAAAGTTTAATTATGCTACTGTAATAGAATTGGTTTAACGGAAATAAAATTCTTTTTAATTTCAAATTTATGCTTGGGTATTCTCTTAATGGTAGATAAATTTATAAAATTAAATATTATTAAAAAGAAGTCATTTTGGCTTGAATATACGACGACCTTCGTTGGTTCCTGATTTGTTTCCATGCACAACCCATATATTTGTTTCATCCCACTAATAAATTTGTAATTGTATAATTTTTTTTTCTTATACAACATTGGGCTCAAAATTCCGTCCATATATATATGTCATATATTATAGATAACATATTTATATAAATGCCACCACGGTTTCAGCAAAAGTGTACTTATGTTACAGTTGTATCTTGGTGTAAATTTTATAAATATTGAAATGTGACTATATCGTATATCAAAATTCTATTCAAATTCAAAAATAATTCATGTCGTTCATATCCTCCAGTCACAATTTTAATCTGCTAGATATTTATACATTTTCTATGAATTTTTATTTCACCTAATTAGATTTAAAATAATAAGATCTCATGTGAATGATAAATAACTATGTATATAAAATATTGTACATGCCATTCCCGCAATATGTAATCGTAGGTAAAATTATATACAACCAATGTTGAAAGCTTCAAAATTCTATCTAATATATATTCATATTATACATATATTATAAACAACCCGACCCATAAGTGTAACGTGCTCCATTATAAGTAACTGGTTTCTCAAGTTTTAAACTTCTATAATAATTTATATAGATCTGTTATATTATATATCATCCGTTTTTGAAGATTTTAACTTCCGTAAATATACATAAAGTTGTATTACGCATAAGCACCGGAAGTGTTAAACTTCCATCAGCAATATATATAATATATTTAGTAAAAAGCGATGAACGTTCAGGAGGTTTCAGCTCCCAAAAATAATATAATATAGTATTATATACATAATAGCAGTCATAGATATAACTAAGTGGAACCTAGTCAAAATAACCTATTTAATCAATACACAGTCTATATACAACACAACAAATTCAAATCACTCCAATCATCTACAGAAACTGCAATCTATTAAATTATATAATATCTAACTATGCTGGGCATAGTTTCCAAATTCCATAGAATTTTTAATAGAAAGAAATTACGAACTCACAAATATTATTTCATCAGAATCATCATTTTGTCCAATCATTTTCTTATTGCTAGCTTTCCCACCGGAAAATCATTTAACGAAAAATTTTCATAAATTATCTCCAAAATAATTTAATTCACACAATATACGTGGCTTCGAAAAATTTAATTATTTCTTTACTTACCTTTTTGTAGAACTCACGGAGGGATGGTCGTAAAAGATCATCCGACTTATTACTTAGCTAATAATAGCTACGCTTAAAAGAAGAATTATAAATTCTCTTGCCTATAATGGCTAACCCTTTTTCATGATGAGGTCTGCTGCTAATAGTGCTTGAGCTTATCTTCTTATGTGACAAACTTTAAAATAATTTTTTTAAATTTTTTAATATATATTAACAATCATCTTAATTTATATTATATTTAAGCTCTTAGACATTCTTATAATTTTTTAAGAAAGACAACAAGTTTCCATCAATTAAACTCCTACAAAATATGGGAGAAGCAAAACTCTCACAAGATAGAAGAAAAATAAATGCCTGAACGCACATGTCGAAAATCGAACACCTGATTTCACCTAAATGAGTTATGGTTATTACCACCAAGGTAGACCTGTAGTGACTCATTTTAGCTTTTTTAAGATTGAAACTTTTCAGCACAAAGAAGTGGTAAAATAAAAGGTCATGATTATAAGCATTAATAATGTCTAGATTTAATTAAGTTATTCAAACATGTAGCAATTCAAACTTGGGAGGGGACAAGCTGCCAACCTAACTTGCTTAATGCATACGCAGCACCTGAAAGTCCAAATGAAATGGCCAATAAGATTAATGTTTTAAAAACTGGACCGAACCGGTGGTCGGACTGTGAACCGGTCATGTTTCGGTTAATTGGTTTTTCCAGTTCGACCATTGGTTTGCACCGGTTGAACCGGAAAAACCGGTCACAAAACCAATTCATTGCCCGGTTCCATTTTTAAAACATTGAATAAGATACGTTAGAACAAACAATTCTGCTAGAGTACAGACGTCCCTTAACGTTATTTGATTTTTATTCCCCTTAGAAATCACAGAAAAACTTGGTTTTTTGGGTTAGCCTGTGATTAGTGATAAGCTGGCCCAACCACCTGCAACCAAGATTAGGCCTTGATTAAAGATTTGGTGTTTGTGCCCAACTAATGTGATGGGGCCATTTTAAACCCAACCCACTTTTCCTCGCAAGGATAAACGAATATAGGCTAGCATGTGGGTACTTCGATTAGGACGGCGAATCCCATGATTCTTTACTATCGTCATTTAGATTTTCAGTTTTCACTTTATGGATTGTAAACATGATTTCCATGTCCATCTTCTTTGGTATCATCACAAAATGCTAGATCCACATGGTAAAATATATTATAGCTAGCTAGACGAGACCTACTTGACCGCTTGGTGATAAACCACGGTCACTTGCAAGGAAAACGGTTCCCTGACTTCTGCTTTCCATGTTTTCCGGCCTTCTATCTTACCCCTTTTCACTGTTTCATTGCGCGGATAAAAATGTCGAATTGCCGGCATCGAAACCCATTTGATACCATACTACGAATGGCAAATTCTCAAAGCACTCTATTCTAGCGTCAAAGATTGGAGAGTGTTCCTGCACAGCCATTGGGCAGGTCAGGTAGTGTTGTCCATCGCTTCCTTCCTTTCGACCACCTACTTGCCCACGCGACCAACTAATCCCTTTACAGCCGTAGCAAAGCTAACATTCAAGAAAGGGACAGTACATTATTTACATCCACACACACACACACACACACAAATTTCCAGCATTTGAGTTTTTCACCATTCGTTTTTTTTAAAAAAAATTTAAGTATTCAAAATAAGTCATCTAATTTTACAAATCAGTACATGCAAATCCTCGTATCATAAAGAAATCCAAAAATACCCTTAACCACTGAGGGGACTGCAATCCAGAGAAACACCACTGCCACAAAACCGTTTGCAAAGTTTTGCCTGATGCAGACTTGAACAAGACTGGCCAATTTTTGCAAATTTTTTTCTTTTTCAATTAGTAGAGACGGGTGCCAAATGATAAATCTTGCAAGTTGCAACGAGCTGACATCGATCCCTAATAATGATTTCATGTATAAAAATATATAACGACTATATAATGTATATAATATGTCGACCACCGATCTTTTCAGGTCGTAAATCCGGTGATTTTTTACCGGTCAAAAAATATATATTTTTTAATTTTTTTAAAAAAATAATTTTATAAACTTGTTAATCTAGTTATATTTAATTTATAAACTAAGTTTTATCATTTTTAGATATGTCTATATATTTATTTTGGATTTTTAAATACAGGAGTATTTAAGTCATTTTAAATATTCTTAAAATGACTTAAATACCCCTGTATTTAAAAATCCAAAATAAATATATAGATATATCCAAAAATGATAAAACTTGGTTTATAAATTAAATATAACTAGATTAACAAGTTTATAAAATTATTTTTCAAAAAATAAATAAAAAAAATAAATTTTTTGACCGGTCGAAAATCGGTCTGAAAAGATCATTCTGTCAGGGTCAAATGACTAAAATCGTCCCAGCCATTATCATGCTGGGTGGAATCTTATGTCGTTCGAGTTAGCAAGAAAGCCCAAAATAGAGGGGCTACCCTTACATTTCTGCTGGTTCCTGGTAGAGTCACAAATCAATCTCGAATACCAGAACATTGGTCGACTGGCTGATATTGATTCGCCGTTGTGGGCGCGTCACATGCTCAGCTGCTACCCTCGAGGACAGACATTTTAAGAGAAGGTAGAAAATCTTTATTTAAGGCCAGCATCCCACAACTAAAGACTGTCAGAAGAAAGCAGAACTTGCTTCCAAGAAACGCTCGAAAAGAAACAAAAAAAAAATGTCCATGGAAGCTACCGCAAAGAAGACAGCATGCGTGACTGGAGCGGCTGGATTCATGGCATCGTGGCTTGTGAAGCTGTTGCTGGAGAAAGGGTATGCTGTCAATGCTACCGTCAGGGACCCGGGTCTGTTTCCACTCCTCTGATTCAAAGTTGCTGCGTTGTTCTTTCTTTCTCCTTTTTACACCCTGATGATGGGTTCTACTGTTTCTTGCCTCCGAAATCACACTCGGTTCCGCTGCAGCTCCTCCTAAATCCGTACGATTCTTGGGCAGAGATGCCCGCCGTGCTGCAGAATTCACTGTTCCTAGTTGACTACTAAAATTTAAATACCCACTTGTTTCTTTCTTAACATGGGGAATCGGGTTTCGATTTGTAGTTTTCGAATTAATGGGATTACCCATTTTGATAAAATGAAAAGGGCGTGCAAAGCTGACTACGGGAAAATGGAAACTCCTTTTTTTTTTTTTATTGAAGTGAAAAATGGAAACATTGGAAAGTTGAATTACTTGCATCCCAATACCGCAAATGAAATTCTCTACAATTTCATATCATAAATCACGATGCCTCCTGTTTTCTTCTCTGTCTCCCCTCTTAGTCATATTTTCTCCCTGTTTTGGGCTTCCTTACAATATAACATCGGAAACTACGCCCCGGCTGAGGCCAATCTGCCAATGTATATTGGCTCGGCACAGTGTCTACTTCACCACCTCAATGCTCCTCACGTGCCCATGTCCCATTTATCTACGTCTTTGGATCTTGATCAGATGGTGATGGGCAAGTAGTTGCATTGCACATAATTCGATCGTTAGACTTACGTTCTTATGATGCAGGTAACAAATCCAAAGTGTCCCACCTCTTGGCACTTCAAAAGTCCGGTGATCTTAAGCTTTGTCGGGCAGATTTGACGGAGGAAGGTAGCTTTGATGATGCTGTCAATGGCTGTGATTTCGTCTTTCATGTGGCCACCCCAGTTCACTTTGAATCCAAAGACCCTGAGGTAACTGGAGCAAATGTTGATGTTACAGTTGATCTGATAACCCAAAGGATTGCCCAAGCAATAGCAGGTGGATTGTATAGAGAAAATTAGAGAAGGCTATTATCCATGTGTTCTAAGAGATGCAGATGTCGTCATGCATTTAAATTCAGTAATCATGAGTTGGTATCATGGGGACTTATTTTATTGTGTGCTGTATATGTAATGTAGAATGACATGATCAAGCCAGCCATCCAAGGCACGTTGAACGTTCTGAAATCATGCCACAAAGCTAAGGTGAAGCGGGTCATCTTGACATCGTCAGCAGCTGCAGTGTCAATAAACAAACTCAACGGAACTGGCCATGTTGTCAATGAAGACAACTGGACTGATGCAGAGTTCCTGGCTTCTGAGAAACCTCCTACTTGGGTGAGTTGATTACTGATTTCTGATGGCCGTTGATGGTTGACGTATCTTGAAGTGCATGTTCCACACTGACCAGCATTTGAAATTTCAGTTTCATACAAATTGATAGGCAGACATGACATTGGACATTTCAGGGTTATCCCATGTCAAAGGTACTTGCAGAGAAGGCAGCATGGGAATTTGCAAAAGAAAACAACATCGATCTTGTTGTCGTTGTCCCTTGTCTCATGGCAGGCCGTTCGCTGACTCCGGAGGTTCCCAGCAGCGTCTGTCTTGCTATGGCATTGCTCACAGGTGAATAAAATGCAGAATTGTGCATTTTTCGGGTTCTTTCCAGATCAGTTCAGATGAGATAGCTGGATTTCGGAGCTACATGGCATCTTTGCTCCGCCCATTTCAGTTGCCTTGAAATCATCATCATCATCATTATAAGCCATTTCCCACCTATGTGGGGTCGGCTGCATGGATTCTGTTACGCCATTCTTGGCGATTTAAGACTAAATTTTCAGTAATATGTAATATTTTTAAATCTTGTTTAATTACTTCCATCCATGTTTTTTTGGGTCTTCCTTTCATTCTTCTACCACCTTCTACTTGGATAAACTCTGTTTTCCTAACCGGTGCTATTTCAGGCCTCCTTTTAACATGACCAAACCATCTTAATCTATTTTCTCTCATTTTATCATTAATTGGTCTCACTTTTAAGTTTTCTCGAATTATTTCATTCCTAATTTTATCTTTTCTTGTTTTACCACTCATCCACCTTAACATTCTCATTTTCGCTACGCTCATTTTTTGTATATGTTGCTCTTTAACTGCCCAACATTCTGCCCCATAAAGCATAGCAGGTCTAATCGCAGTCTTATAAAATTTTCCTTTTAATTTGACTGGAACTCGACGGTCACATAAAATTCCTGACGCACTTCTCCATTTCTTCCATCCTGCTTGAATTCTATGTATTATATCTTTCTCGATATAATCGGATTGCCTTTACGCAATCGGATTGCCTTGAAATGAGTGTCCCAAATCGGATTGCCTTTACGCAATCCTTTGCACAGATAAGAAAAAGGGACCAGTGGAGAAGTTGAGGCTGACTTTAATTTTTGGTGTGGGGTAGGAAATGACTTCCTGATCAATGGTCTGAAAGGCATGCAGTTGCTCTCTGGATCAATCTCCACGGGACATGTGGATGACATCAGCCAAGCTCACATATTTTTGGCGGAGAAAGCAGATGCCTCTGGGCGCTATATCTGCTGTCCTGTTAACAGCTGCGTTACAGAACTTGCCAAGTTTCTCTCCCAAAGATATCCACAATACAAAGTCCCCACCGAGTAAGTACCCCCGTCCCTACTTAGTTCAAGTTCACTCTTCCATGTAACACCTATGGATCTGTCTGTCTAACCAAACTTCAGCTTTGGAGATTTTCCAACGAAACCCAAGCTGACAATCTCGTCGGAGAAACTGATCAAAGAGGGCTTCACCTTCAAGTATGGCATAGAGGAGATTTACGACGAGTCTGTTGAGTACTTCAAAGAAAAGGGGCTGCTTATAAAATGAGGAGCCTTTTTCCAACCTTCTGCTCTACTTTATCGCAAGCTTTCCTCCTAATGCCACAGATATAAAGGCAACGATAGTTGCCGCCGGTTCGATAGCACTTCTGTTACTCCGGTCACCGCCTCTATGTTAATGAGACCTTTCCTCTTTGTACGTGTATGGAGACTAATGAAATCATGCGTTGGAGCAGAACTGGTTAAAATATTATTATGTATTTGTGTTTCTAAGCAATGGAATTAGGCCTCTACATTTAGAAAATCATTTCCAAACAAACTTATGAACTTGTGTTCGTTATGCCCCATCCTAACTTCTAATAAAGATGGTTTTTCAGAAAATCTTTTTTTTTTAAAAAACTTATGAAACAAATAGAATGATTGAGCAGGATCTTACCGAATAATCTTAATTTACAAATTGGAAGGCGTACAACGCGTGAAATGGTACATTAAATAAATATCCAATACCAAAAAGAAAAGAAAAGCTGGCAGAAAATTTTCCTTTTTGTTTGAAGCAAAATGATAATTAGGCAAAAAATGGCTATGATACAGCGAGGTTGGATCCATTTCTCAGAGAGTGATGGTACAATGCTCAGACTTGAAATTTGACAATTGAGATTCGAGTTTGTGTATCAGAAATTGTGATGACGGATTCTGATAGATTGGAGCTCATCCTGGATGGATCATGAACCACAGTCCTACGAGAGCTGGATGTGCACCGGTCCTGTCGTTAGCTATGGGAACCATCGATTAGGACCCCTGTACTTGCCACCGTAGAAACAAACAGCTGAACAACCCTTTCAATAGTTGTGGCCTGGCATCGTGCAAATCCGCCGACAAAAAACACCAGAAATATAAGATTTCTGGTAAAGGAAAGCTCAATCAAACATCGGGCAGATCTGCGCTGCTGGCAGTAGAGTTCTCTCTTTCGTGTTTTCCATTTTGAACATGGACACGCTCTTGATCCATCTCAATTGCCACTTCTTCTAATGTAAGAGACAACGACTGCTTGTGATGCTTCCTACTCTGATGCTGCTTGGTAATCTGAGAAAGTGCTTGAACAATATCCCTCATGGACGGTCGTTTCCTTGGGTTAGGATTGATGCATTTGTATGCAACGGCTGCCATGTCATTCAATTCTTCTACATCATATTTTCCATCAAGAGAGGAATCTGCAAGTTCCTCCCACCCACGCTGCTCGTCAGTGCTTATTGCTGCCTGTGTGGGTCAATAAATTGCAAAATGGATTAGACGATCTTACTAAATAAAAATACCACGTAGGTACCACATGAATGTGCACGTGTGGAAGGTATTTATGTGTGCATGGACATAAGGATAGATAATTTTTAAAAAGAAGAAGCACATGATCGTCAATTAAAGAATGTGTACCATCTTAAGCCTTCAGTCTGGGTTAAGTTTCCCACCTCTTCACACATTTCTCAAGAAATAATCTAACATCTTAACTATCCAACCACCCTACTTTTATATTTTTACCCTTATATTTCAATCATTTTATCAAACAACTACTTTATTTATTCCCCACCCATGACCTGAAGATGAATAGGAAGGACATCTGGCCCCTCAGATAACAATCAAGAGTAGGATACACTTTAATGGTCCAGACTGTTGATCTGGTGAGGCTCCCAATAGACTACCATTCTGAATGCCTTTTAGTTGTAGGATTATCAAAAATCCAGTACTAATTCCTAGGTCAAGTGAGCCACTCCTAAGAACTTACCTTTGCTGTAGAACAGTTCAAATTCATATCCTCAGTCAATTCTCTTCAACTTAAAACTGATTCAATTGATTATCAATAACTAGAAACACTGAAACATAACCATCTTTTTACACCTCAGGACAAGGTTTGAATAAAAAGGATCATCTAGTTACCCACTCAGAAAATATTGATGGCCATTTATGCCAACTATGTAGTTAAGTTTGCAACGCAAAACTATGCTGCAATCACAGAGTACAACAAGCATCTGAAAGAGATCTTACAAGTTCAATGTATTCCATCAAACCCTGTTGCGGACTCCTGCCTGCAATAATTTCGAAAAGCAAGACTCCGTAGCTGTAAACATCACTTTTCTTTGTGAAGGCTCTCGTGGAAACATACTGAGGGTCAAGATAGCCAAAAGTTCCCTTGAGGTTAGATGCATGTGGTGTGACCATAGCTTCCCTTGAAAGCCCAAAATCAGCAACCTGTCAACCAATTTGTTTTATCATCGAAATGTAATTATAAATCGCAGTATTGCAAACACAAATTAAAAAACCTCACCACTACTTTTTTGAGTGGCATTTAGCAAATGACAAAAAAAAGATAATGATCCTATCAACCCAGGCATATATTTTTTTAATTTTTTTCATGAGAATGTGGACTCAATGTATTTAATTCACATATCAGATTTTCATAATTTTGAATATATGTAGATTTTTTCTGAATTTTAAAAATCAGCAATGTTGGTTAAAATTAGTGAAATATCCCCATAACTATTATTTTTTAAATTCGAATATGCATATATATATTTATATGCATGTCCAAAAATCGTAAATTTGGGTATATGAATTAAATACACTTGGGGGTCATGTTTTCACTTTTCACACAAAAAAAAAAAAAAAAGCAAAAACAATTAAAAAACACCTCTGTGCCGGGCTAATATGATCATAATCTGCCCCAAAAAAAAAGAAAAAAACTCAAATAAAAGCTAGAGAAGTTCCATCAAAAAGCTAGAGAAGGTGTGCACACCAAACACTTTCAAAGGTACAAATCTTTAGGATTTGTACAAATGGTTGAATTTATTGGGAGATAAAATAAACAGTTCTACAGCATCAGCACGTGCAAACAAAGATTTTGATTTGGTGATCTAGGCTGTTGATAATTCTTGCAGTTCCTGCTATCTATCTTGTGACAAATAGATAAATCCTCTTGTTGAGAACCGTGGACAGATAGGTGCAAATGAACATGGTCATCAGGGATACAGTGAATATCAAGTCATCGCTTAGGATTCAACCAGTTTAATGTCGACCATAACAACTGATGTAAAAACCCTAAGTACAGTAGCCTAGATAGCAGCAAGGAGGGAACCATGGTTATATCCTCCACAAGCATTACCAATATTAGAATGTCAAATTACTTGAGCCTTTGCACGTTTTGCCATTCTAAAATAAGTATTCTCATGGAATAAAAACAGATGACAATGAACATACTCTTGCTCTCATGGACTGATCCAACAGAATATTTGAAGACTTTATGTCCCGATGCACAACAGGTGGGGTCGCCTGCAGTAGTAAAGGGCAAATGGTAAATTCTTATCAAAAAGAAATTTTATCCAAACTTTTAAGTTGAACTTGATCCAACTTTACGAATAAGAGAAGAACATACTCCATCATGAAGGTACTCCAAACCCCTTGCAACGTCCAGAGCTATATATACCCTCAAATCCCAAGTTAATGGTCCATATTTGTCACCTAACCATTCAATCATCAATAAATAAGGCAAGTAAGATACGTTTTGGGAACATGCAAGAATGCACCTAATACAGGACATCAACAAATATCTTATTTCACACCCCAAATGTTTGACTCCATTTCAACGGGAGCCTCATACAGTAAATCCATGTGAGAAGTTACAAACTGTTTAATTCATCTATCATAGATGGGAGTGACTCAACTCATTGAAGCCCAAACATCTAGTTGGAAGTCCTTGATAAATTTGTACCATAGAAGCCTTCTTTTATATTTTCAAATATCTATCATAGATGGGAGTGACTCAACTCATTGAAGCCCAAGTTTCCATTTGGAAGTCCCAGATAAATTTGTACTGTAAAAGCCTTTTTTTTATATTTTCAAATGCAAACATGATTAAGTTAGTTTAAGAGCAAGGAAGTTTCAAAATTCTGGACTCTCAACACAAAGAAATGCCTAAATGAAGTTACAGTTGTTGTATATAAGTTAAGCTACTGTTGTAACAGTTAAGCTAGGAGTTTTCCTTCGCAATTTTCTCTTTTTCCCCTAGAATACGACATTTACACTTGGGAATTTTTGCATAGTAAAGACGTAATTTCAAAAAACTGCAAAAAATTAATTTTGTGTGTTTCAATTGCTAATCCACCACATTTATGCCCGTTGCAGAATTGAATCATGTCAACAAACTAGTCATTGGAAAAAACTATTGTATTTCACGCCACATCAAATCATTATACGTGTTAAAAGACAGATTTGGTAATATCTGAATGACATAAGATGGCAACACCGAAGGAATGAGGCTGATTGATTACTTACCATACAAATGAGATGCGAGACTGCCATTACTCATGTATACATAAACCAGCATGTGCTGCCCTTTTTCAGCACAATATCCTACCAAATTCACAAGGTTTCTATGGTGTAATCTACCCAGGAGGAGTACCTGCGGCAAAGAGGAGAACCACAGCTTTAGATTAAGCAAACTAGGAAAGTAGGAACTTTTGCAAATAACAAGATTTAACTAGAATTGCATTTGTATCCCTAAGTTTGCCAAAAGTACAAATATGTTCACAAGGTTTGCAAAATAATAAGATATATAAAAATATATAAAATAATGAAATAGCAAATATATTTATAATATTTGGAAAAAACTGCAAGTTTATCACTTGGGTTAAAGGGCATTATCAATGCTCCTTATGTTTGAAATATGATGTACCAAAGGAAGAGACATACTTGCAATTTCATACAAAATTTGTGGGCATATTTATAATTCGGCAAACTTAGGGATATAAATGCAATATTAGTCAAACTTGTGGGCATATTTGCAAAAATTCCAGCAAAATATTTCATGCAAAAGGTAGGAAATGGATGGGATGTGCACAAAAGTGTACAACAAAAATAAAAAATAATACATTTTAAAATCATGAGTTTGTTAACAGTGTCAAAGGTGATAACTTGAGCCATAAGGCAGCGTTTTCAAATCATGATAAAAGTTTCATCTACTGGGCCAGTCTGGGCACCTCCGGTTATATGCAATGATTGGTGGGTAAGTTGGCTTTCTAAGAAGCCATGACATCAATTTTCCATTGAGTTTGGAGGGCCAGAACGCAGATTGTGCATCTTACAAAACAATGAGACAATCTCGCAACTAGAGAAGGATCAATATTACCTCAGTGTGGAACTCCTTCTCGCCCTGCTTCGAATTAGTAGCAAGAACCTTCACGGCAACTGTCTCACCAGTAGACATTTGAGCTCTGTAAACATGACCAAATGCCCCTTGCCCAAGAACTGTTGTGAAATTATGCGTTGCCTTTTGCAGTTCTCTGTTCATGAGTAATAGGGAAAAGGTCAAACAGAGAAGTTGCTTTCCTATTATCCAATATGATTGTGACTCATTTATAGTAACATCACAGACTCAGAAGTCAGAACCCAAAGGGGCAAATGGAATCATAAAGTTCATTAGATGAAATCTTTATAATTCACCAAATAGACATTCACTTTTCACAGCGTCACATACTTTGATAGTTGGACACACAGAGAAATCATGTTGATAAGCGAAGCACTAAACAGGATTACAGCAAGTAAGGAAATGCATGTTGCGTGGCAATTTCCAATATGTTTATGCTGTAACACTTCATGAGAGCACATCAAGCATTCAACTTTAAAGCAAATCACTCAAGCCTCTTCTTGACTTTTGAATTAGGAAATCATCATGAAAGATTGTGAGAAAGAGAAGACCGCTCGTATAGCCTAGTTTCAGCAGAAATAACTATGGCAACAAGATTTCAAAATTTACGTGGGAGGGAGGCATCTTACAATGAACAAAGATGAATAAATTGGCGAATAAGGAAATACGGAAACCAAACAGGGACCTAAAAGATGGACATACTTGTAGGGATATTGGGGTATTCCAGATACTGAAACTACACTCCTCCTCTTATGCCCTTCTAGCCATAATGACATGCCATTCCCTTCGGACGCTTTTGGTGATTCCTGACCAATGGTTGAGTCTGACAAAACTGAACATGAATCAGCACCATTGGCACGGATGGGAATGGTACAAGTCCTCCTTGAACTGCTACTTCCTATCTGTGCACGCCTTTTTCGAAACCTCATACAGAACAATGTTGAGAATGCCAAAACTAATCCGATAATCACCCCTATAGAAACACCAACTATCAGCCCCCAAGATACACCTTTCATCTCTTCGTTAATGAACAAGGATACCCTCTTCAAGCATGATCAACACATACCTGACCATAAAAAAAAATCCAACCTGAATTAAATTAAGCAAATCATCTTCTTCTTTTCTGTTCTTCCTTTTATTCTGCTTTATTTTCATAGACATGATGAAGCTACGTGGCTAAAGCATTGATAAGCATTCATATTTCTACTGCTGATTTAATATCCATAGAGATTGCTTAAATAGAGAATGGCCCCAGAATTTTGTTAAAAAATATCTGTTAACAAGAAATTGTCTTGGCATGAAATCCATAAAACTCAACCAAAGCTGTTAAGAAATCAATTCTTTCAAAATGTACTAACTAATGCATTTGCTGCTACTGTTTTAACATAAAGTTGCTCCAGCTGTGGATAACAGCTTAACTTCAAGCCAGTACTGCTATCAGCACCAGAGACGACATCAATGCTGGAAATTATGCTCAAACAACATAGCATATCAGCATATTTTGCAGACTTTCTTAAACTATAATTACCATGAGGCACCAGCATATCTGCGCGCAGCAAAGTTATGAAACCCTGCTCTTGGAGTTGATACTTCTCAGTCGACCGAAACCATTATAACTCATACAATACCATTAAAAACAAAGAAACATATAACTCCAACCAGAGAATGGGCATCTTATTGGTAATATGATACCTTACGTTTCAATAAATGAACCGGTGTGAATAACAGGAAATCCCGAAATATAGAACATATTACTGCACACGCAAGTCAGTAGATTCTAACGTTTTGGCTCCTAATTGAATTGGTAAAGAAGCTTCCAAGCCCTAAAACAATTGTCCGAAAATACTGATCGATTACCGCACAAAACAGAGACTACCCTTGTGACGAAAAAATGTCCTTTCCTTTCTCCAAGTCCCACAAATCAAACGATTCATAGATCGAATGCCAACTTTTGAAGCATAACCTCTCACAGCACAAATCCAGCCATCTCATCTGACCGGGAGACAAACCCATTGACTCAAAAACCATACTTTCTAGGGTTCTCCCAAATGGGCAGGTTCCCGGAAGAACCTGCCGTACACGGTAGGACTTACACGGCCTGTATTTCTGAAAAGAACCACGACCAAGAGAATGCTCGCAAAGTACCGATCTACTTTTTAATATATATATATATTATCTTCCTTCACTGAATTTCACAAATCAGTTCGAGCTCAACTTGCAGCAACGTGAATGAATTCATTAAGAAACATGAGAGGAGACCATGAACGAAGCTGAAAACGTACATCTACAAACTACGTGCCACACAGACAACGAAAACCGAGACGCAACTCGAAAAAGCAATTTGTTTATGAAAGTTTATTAAACAACCCAAAAGAATCTTTTTACCGGAACGAAGCAGATAACGAAAGTCACCTCTTCAGAGCAGCACACGGTTCGACGGGCGGCTGTATTTCAATGGACAGGACAGGACAGGAGTGGTAGGAAGGAAGGAGGAGTTGAAGTGGAGACGAAGGAGTACAACAGATCAATCTGAGAATTCTTAAAGATATTTCTCTCTGAGTTTTAAAAGTCCCTCAGTCGCCGCCTACGTATTATTTATGAAAACGCATGCCGCGGGAGAGGGAAACCAAATAACGGACTTGCCCTTGGACATTAAACCGATAGAAATACCCTTCTGCGCGCCTTTTTATGCCTTGTATGTATCATCTGGTCTATAGGATGCTGCGCACGCGTCTTTGCGGACAGCGCCTGCCAACCTGGCCCCCATCCACCTCAGCCGTTCATCTTTCAGGGCTCCATCCATTCCCTGAAAATCATGCTGAAATCATGACGATAATGGTCACGCGCTTGTGTATTTGAAGGTGGATTACATGATTTGGCGCATCGCATGGTTGCCCGTACGTTTGTATCTACCATGCATTATTGGAAGAGATGATATGGGGAAGTAGCAGGCATGAGCGTATGATGGACGGTTATCTACCGCAATCATTTAGCTGTCTGGACCGTCCAATCTGACGTTTATGCCGAATGGAAGGTTCCGATTGGCGATTGGCGATTGGCGATTCTCCTGAGGCGTGTGCCCCTTCCGATGAGGTTGGTTGGATCTCTCGGTCTGTGCAGTTACCAGAGATTCAAGTCGCTGAAAATTCTGTAAGTATTTAATAAATGCGGGTTGCATGGATAGAATCGCCGTTTGGTGCCGGAATAGACCATCCACTCTTCTTCTTCTTCTTCTTGGTTTTTTTTTTTTTTCCTGCACGTCGTTGGCATTCGCTGACCAGGTGGCGTTTGGTTTGGGTTTGATTGAAAAACTAACGCGAGAAGTGAGTAGGTGTAAATGATGCTCGTATCATTGCATGAAAGGTGATGTGGGCTATTGATTTTTACAAAAAATAAATAAATAATAATAATAATATGGGCGACATTTGTTTCAACTAAAATATGAGTTGTCTCCAAGGCAATCAGTTGTATTTTACAACTCTCATTTTAAATTTACTTTTTTAAATATCCAAACCTTCCATTATATTTAAAATTATCGTTTTAGCTTGTGTTTTAGAAATCAAGTGAATTGAAAACTTTTAAAATAAGTAATCTTTAGAGATATAATGATAAATAATGTTATGCATATACTCTCGTTGTGGATTATATATAAATTCAATCAACATGATTTTTCATATCATACAAATATTAATAGAGAGAAATACGATGTTTGGGTTAGATTTAAAATTTGATTTTGAAAAATAAAAAATAAAAAAACAATAGGTTGTATATGAAAATCTCTCTTAAACTATTTACTTAATACACATCAAGATTCCCTGTGGACATTTTGGTCATATCCGAATTAAACATCATATTTATTTTTATCCTTTTAACTATCCTAAATTCATCATGTATGAACATTAGGATAAGACCAATCATTGAGTTTAGCCGACAGTATTTGTACTCTAACCACCCATCTTGTTTTGGTTCCCCGCATCTTTCACCCTCCTCACCTTAAGACTATAACCATTTCTCACCAAGTACGAAAGAATCTAATTTCACATGTTTGACGAAGCATTAAGTATTAGGTAAATTGATAACATTTTAGGGTACATTTGGTATTTGATGAAATTTTTTTAATGAAAAATTTCTATGTAGAAGTTTTTGAGACTAGAAGAGAGATGTAATATGATAAAAGTGATGATGAGGAGTAAAAAGAATAAAATTAAAATAAATATATATAATAGTATTATGATAATTGTGGAGAAATAATTAAAAATTAGGATAATTATATATAAAAATGTGAATAAATTATTTGAAAATACGATAGTTATAAAGAGTGCAAAAGTTTTAATTGAATTTTTTTTAAGTGATAGATTTAATAGAAGCCCAAACACAGTCTTAGAATTGAACATCCTCCCCTTCATATCTCAAGGGCCAAAAGAGTTATTTAAAATAAAACATCTAAAGCTACCCAAAATAGCTACAAGGACATTGTATCTAGTATCAAGAGAGCAAAAAGTTCATAATTTTTTAAAAAAATCATCCAAAGATATTCGCCAATTGAGAATGTAATAATGTGAATTGTGAAATAAAAAAATAGTATTGAGAATATAAAAAATTCTATCGAAATTAAAAATACATATTCAAAATTTAAAAGTTGTCATGTGAGTGAAAATTTCTCACATTTACATCCAGTTCAAGTCTGTACAAATATTCTTTATTTCTGGTGTCAAGAAAATCACTACCACTAGGCAACTAGTAGAGACCAATGGAGAGTGGAAATGTTTAAGATAGTGTTACAATTGTCTCGATGCAACAACTAATGTAGAAGGAATGAGATATGGAAGCATGCTAGCCTATCATATGAAACAAAAGGATTGAGGGGTAATGTGGTGGTTACAAGATGTACCTACTATTTTCTTGTAATATTATACCATTGTTCTAATTCTTATTTGTGGACAGTAGATGTATCAGCCAATTAAGGCTATCTTTCATAACGTAGAAAATGATGTGACAGTAGAAAAGTATGAGAAATGAAAAATAAAATATTTTAGAATATATGTGAATGATATAATAGGATAAAAGTAATGTTGGAATCAATAATGTATTTGTAAGAAAAATGATTGGAATATAGCATAAATTTGAAAAAAATAGAATTGTTAGATAATTAAGATGTTAAATTATTTACAAAAAATACATAGGAGAGATAATAAATCTTAGAAAATTGTTAAATGTGACCAGGGTGTCGTTTGATAACGTGAATTTTAGTGAGATTTTAGGATTGTGTGAGAAGTATGAAATAGAATATTTAAAAATCTTGCGTTTGATGTAAAATAGTAAGTTTAAAATTGAAATAAATAGGATAATTATTAAAAAAAGTTAAAGTATAGAAGTAAAGTTGAAAAAAATAAAATTTTTAATAGTTAAATTATTCATGAAATAATATACTTTAAAGAAATTATGAAAAAAATAAAAGTAGATTACCAAACGTGCACTCACTAATGTAGCCAAAAGGCGTCGCTAAGGTGGTCCCGCTGCGGCGCTTTAGGGATTTGTTGAGACGGCGTCTACCTCGATATGCACGCACGTATGCACGCGCGCCGATGGAATTAATGTTTGAACGTTCAACACCGGAATATCTTGCCCGTAAGGATGGGGGGCCAGCATAATTTTTCTAGCTAGTGGCAATTCGAGAACAGAGAGATTCATTGCAAGTCTTCCGTGGGATCCAAGTAGTACAAAACTTGGAATGAGGACAACTCATTATTCTAGTCGTCCATGCGCTGGATGAGCATGGTTGCTTCCTGAGTTAGCGAAGGGAAGATTCGCTCCGCTGGAATGGTCTGCGTAATGTACCATGAAGGGAAGCAGGTGGTTGAGACTGGTGAACATGAAAGGTGAGAGAATTTGAAAGGGCAGCTTCTGATTGTCCCTTTGATTTTCCTCCCCATCCAAAACATGACATTTCAACGTCCAAAACAAGAAGCTCTGATCTGATTTTCCCTCCCCTTTTTGTTCGTTATAATTATTATTTTTTAATTACTACGGGTAGTTAAACAGCCGTACACCCATGTGTCAGCTTTTGTGTCTCATTGCCGCTAGTTGCGGAGCCACACGGTTATTGCTAGTTGATGAACAGAGCCTACAATCAGTTGGTGAAGGTAGTTTATGAAGCGGGACCTTCCAGCTAGCCGCTGCCGATCTTGCTAGTTTGAACTGTCTCAGTTGGGCCGTCTGTACATTACGCGCAACAAGAAATTGGTAGACCTTGCCCCACTTGCATTTGTCATTTTGGCAAGAAAGTCTAAATTCTAAAAACCTTCGTCGTCATTTGGAGTTTGGGGCAAGAAATCGTTGGTTGCAGTTGCACCGTTCCACTAGCAATTGAATAAGGGAATGAAATGACTTGGCTGGCAGACTTTCATTAACACAGATCATTAATCGGGTGTTCTTTACATGCGCACTGCATTTACCTGCGGCCAGATCGAATGTTCAATACAACCGTTGTACAAAAAGGTTCATTGAGAACCATCCATACAACAGCGGTCAAGTAAGACAATTCAGATGTGAATTTTTTGTTGGGTTTGTATGGCAAGCAGTAGTACTAGAGCATATGGACAGACAAATAAACAACTAAATAGAACTAGCGGATACACATTCTGCACATGGGTGCGAGACATGGGCATGTGCATGATCCGTCTCAAATCTAAATAAATGCTTGCTATATACTGAAGGATCAAGAACACGAGATTTCAATATTTCGTGCATGTTCCTTTTCTATCGCCTTACTTTTGGGCACGCGGGCCCCGGTTCCATCCATAATTATGAATATGCGGTTGTGTGGGACACGAGGGTCCCCGAATGGGCTACATAATATGGATTTCCTCGAAAAACGAAGGATCGATTTCACATTTACTTTTTATAATCATTCTAATTTTTTTTTTTTTCATCATTATTTATATTTTAAAAGTTACACTCACGTATATGATTGTATCATTCTTTATATTATATCGAGGACATCATTTCCTTCTCATCCCCATTGAAACGTACTCCCTTGTCGGATTCCTGTGAAACGAAAAAGGCATTTGCGGAGAAATTCACGTCTTCAATTAACCTGGGGATGTAATTTTTGGAGGATTTAGTTATAAGACTAAAACATAAGGGAACAGAGTGCGTAAAAGAGGATGCAATGCAGAAAAAATGAATTAATAAAATAGAATCTGTAGCAGCCAATGTTGTCATAACCGAACCGGTAATTGAACCGGTAAAGGAACTGGTCTGGTTCGAATTCGAACCGGTGACGTCAGCATGACATATTTATGATGTCATAAATATTAAATTATTTTTAAATTTTAAGTAAATATATTGATAAGTTTATCATAATTTAACACCTGTAATATGATCCTAAAATCTTTATAAGGTCATTTATACCTTAATTACAGAATTTGAAACTCAAATAATAGGATTTAATGAAATTTACCTTATCTAACAGAATCTAACAGCATCTAACAACATCTAATGACATCTAACAACATCTAACTTTTGATATTAATAAGTTAATCTAAATTTAACACCTGTAATATGATCCTCAGCTCCTTATAAGGTCATTTATACCTAATTACAGAACTTGAAACCCAGATAATATGATTTAATGAAATCCACCTTAATTTAATAGCGTCTAACAGCAAACCGGTTCGAACCAGTGACGTAAGCATGACATATTTAAGATGTCATAAATATTAAACTATTTTAAAATTTTAAATAAATATATTGATAAAATTATATTTTCATAAATCATAAATATATATGTTAGATTTTAAAAACCACAATATAAGTACAAAACATGCAGGAGGGACGGGGGATGCTGCAGTAGGGACAGGGGTAGGCTGCAGCAATCGCACATACATATTTATTATTTGTGCTTTCTGATAATTTTAAAAATCTTCATATAATTTCATATTAAATTCACACTTTTTTAGTATAAAAATATTAATTAAATACAAATTTTATGCGAAATTTCGTGAAAATTATATTTTTCATAAAATCTTTAATTTTGCTATAAAACGGATCATTTTGCAACATTTTTTTTTGAAAATATAAAATTATGAATCAATAGGCTAGAAAATTTTAATGTTGAAAAGTGTATTAGCTTATTAATATAATTTGGGCAAATTTATAAAATTATTTAATTGGAAAAATCATATATATGACTACAATTATATTTTAAAATATGGGGAACAAAGTAGATTATTATATTTAGATAAATTAAATTAAAGGATAAAGTGAATTAAACTAAGATGATATATGATATTATTGAAATAATTTATCAAAGAATTAATATTTAAATGCACAGCAGGAACACCGAACAACCATGCACCACCGGAGCACGAAAATTCCGGTACTCCATCACCCCCAAATCTAGCTGTCAGGCACTGCATCTGCAATGAAATTCGACGCCCAAATCCAAATGATCGAACCCATTGTTAATAGCTGCAATTGCAAGTCGTCGGCCATTATTTCATCAATTCACACCTCTAATCACGTTGAGACGAAATCCCAAGATGCCCAAAATCAAGTAGCTGCCTTCCTTGAACCGACGTCTTCTGCCCAACACCCATCTACCCATCGATCTCCTCGGCGCTCCAAATCGGGAGAACTCAACCAGCAACATGACCGGCAGCAATTTTTGTACCTCCTAAACCCACCAAAATTGCTACCATCAATTCCGCCTAAACCCAGAGCTTCCATTTTCAGCCATTGATTCCAACTTCCAAGTACCGAACAGAGCAGGCGACACCGCCGCGAACAGCGAGCAGGCGTCGGGCAGCAAGTGGGAGACAGGGAGAGTGGGAGTCAGGCGAAGGCGGGCGAGCGGCCGTCGGGCGTCGGCGAGCAACAGTTGGGTTTCGTGGGCGAAAATGAGAAGAAGACGAGCGGGCGCCTGCATCGGTTTTTTTAAAATATATCTCAGGTCTGACCGGGCGAATCCGGTTCGACCACATGTTACGGTTCGACCGCCGGTTCGCCGGTTCGATCGGTTTTATGTATATGAACCGAACCGGATGCAATCGAACCGAAAACTGGACCAGTTCCCGGTTGAACCGGTCGGACCGGCCGTTCCGGTCCGGTTCTTAACACTGGTAGCAGCCGATGCAAGACGAAATAATAAAGGCTAGAAACAGATCTCGCTTCTGTTCTGGTCTAGGCTGGGTCTCCAGTTCATCGATCTTTCTAAATACGTGTTGGATTCGCCCTTATCCATTACCTATGGCCCATGAATCAAACACAAGGCCCAGAATCCTGGAGGCGTCAGCATCATCTAAGGCCTCGGGAAGCCATCGGGCCAAGGGCACGAATGGATCTGTGACAGGGGCTGAGAAGATTTGGAAGAGGGTTGAGCTGGTGGGAGTTAGTAATTAGCTGGCCTGTTGAGGTTAGAAGGCAAGTGGGCTGAGGGGGCCGAATCATGAGAAGGAGGAGGATTACTGTAAATCGAGTCTTTAAATAAGGGGAAGAGCCCTTGGTATGTGTAATCTTTAGCTCGTCTAATTCAAGGCAATCGGAGTTTTCCTTCATAAAAGGAGCCTTTTTAATATCGAGCGGATTGGAGAGAAAGAGATAATCGGTTGCTTGATCCGACCCGACCCACGATGTTGGATCGCAACGTATACAATCCAAAATCAAAGCAGGATGTGAAGTCCGAAACTTACAGATAAGCAGAACATTCCCAAGCCCCATGTGGATAGTGATTGCATTTAGACGGACTTGTTTCACTCGATACAAAAGATGTACAAATGAATGTATAGACAATGAATACAGTAGTGGTTACTCTTCAAACAAAAAAAATAAAAATAAAAAAAATGAATACAGTAGTTAATGGGTATACATGATGAATGAAGCATAAAATGAAATGTCTACACGTACAAACATATTTTTCATTTCAATTCACTTTGACGTCAACAAATCAAACAGCAGGAGTGATTTCATTTGGGAGAAACCTGCGCCAAAACCAATGCTGCTCCCATACCACGTCCATCTTTTCAATGGGCACCTTCTTGGTCTCGGGGAAGAATACGCAAATGAAGACGGTCATGGCAAGCGCCCAACCGCCGTGAAAGAGGAAGAGGGCAAACTTCAGGTGGCAAAACATTTTGTGGAAGAGCTGGGCGATGATGAATGCAAAGAGCATGTTGACAGAGACGTTGATGCTCTGCCCCGCAGACCTCACTCCAAGTGGGAAGATCTCACTGGGAACCAGCCAACCGAGAGGACCCCAGGACCAGGCAAATCCAGCAATGTAGAGGCAGAGTAAGAAGATGAGGAAGCTGTTGCCGTCATCCTCTGCTAATCCATAACGACTGAATACAGCAAGAACAAACAAACCCAGCAAGGCCTGCACGCAAGGTAATCAAGCATAGTAAGTAAGATGGCAATTCCAGTACGTAGAAAGGAAATGAGACAATAAGCAAGCTACTGTTAATTACCTGGAAAATGAGCATTTGAATCCCACCCTCAATGAAGAGGAACTTTCTACCGAACTTATCGACGACGAGGATGGCAACTAAAGTGGCAGCAACACTCACACCACCTATTATGAGTGCAGACAATAGGTATACTCTGTCGCCAGACTCGGTGATCTTAAACACCGCAGGCGCGAAGTAGACAGCCAAGTTCACCCCGGCCAATTGCTGAAAGAGGGGAATGAAGATCGCCATCACCAGCTGTGGCCGGCTCCGCCTCTTTAGGACTCCAAACCATGCCCGTTCTACCAGGCTTCCAGAAGATGTTCTAGCCGACACCAAGTCGTTGTACTCCTCTTCGATGTCGTCAGTGCCACGAATGCGGCGGAGAATACAGCGGGCTTTCTCTGGGTTTTCAGTGCATCGGTGGACGAGGGAGTTGGGGGTGTCTGGAAGTAAAAACGAGCCAACGGAGACGATCAGGCCTGGGACTAGTGCACCGGCTAGAAGCACTCGCCAACTCCAGCTTCCGTCGATCTTGTGTCCGCCGAAGTTCACCAATTTGCCGATAAAAAAACCGAGCGCGATCATCAGTTGGAAGAAGAGGTTAAGAGAGCCACGGTAGCGGGCTGGAGCCATCTCAGAGAGGTAGATAGGGGCAGACTGCAAATGCAGTTAGAACCGTGAGGAATGATGAAATGGACTACTATATGCACCCAACAAGAGTGATAAACAATAAATGGTTGCTGACTACGTACAAACGCCGCAAAATAAAAAGTTATAAAAAAGCAATTTCCGTGATAATATTCTTAGGTATATATATATTTCTTTTTGAAAACAGTTAACCTATTTCGTGTATCTTATTTTACTGTTATTTTTTTTATGTTATTAGTAACTCACAATATTATATCTTTCTTTCTACGGCTTAGATCTATTTTTAGTTTTCTTATGTATCATAAACCAAATATACATTGAGGTTTTTCTGGCGCTATAAAAAAAAATATGCGTCTGTACTTTCAATTTAGCTCGGAGTCTTCTCGGACATGATTCATGATTCAGCCACCGCGATAGTCAAAGAAGAAACCGTTTATGGCTTCTGGCCGGGTCGTCAGCAAACTTGGAATTTTAATGAAAACCGCGTGATCTGACCAACCCAATATCTACAGGGTAACCACTCCATATTGATGACGTGAATATAGTGGCTCCGTGAAGAACCGGGAAATAAAGATGTCTGAGTGGACCACTTAATGAAATTTCATGGTTATGTATTAGCCCGATACTCAATGGATTAAGCTACAGCGATTGGAATATTAATATCAACGGAGAACCAGGTCTTCAAGTACTCTTTTTTTTTTTTTTTTGATAAAGTCTTCAAGTACTTTAGATAGAACCTTAGTTGCACAGCTACCGTGAAATTAGCTGAAAATATGCATCATGAGTCCGGGGATTGCCTGCCGTTGCTTACCTGATTAGTGAAGCCAATTCCAACACCCAGAAGAATTCGACCGATGATAAGCATAGAGACGTGGGCAGCCGTGGTATTGATCACAGCGCCAACCAAGAAGATGCACCCGCCAAAGCGCATGGACGCATTCCGGCCGAGCCTGCTTGTGGTCCATGACGCCGCAATTGAAGCTACCAAAGCAACGAGGTAGAGAGATGAATTGAATGTCGTCAGAACAGAGCTGTTGATTCTGCAATACTCATTTGGCTCATTATATCTGCTAATTCTTGGATCTCTTGCCATCTTGTCCTGCAAATCTCTATAGACCGACGGAAAGAATTTCCTCACGAACGGATCCATGGCCGTAATTTCACCTGCACCCACCGAATAGGCAAATATATATATATACATTACGCCCATGTCTTGGTAATGCGCATATTTAAGCAGCGGTGACAAACGAAGAAGAGGAAGCTAGCTAGGGAGAGCCGGTGAGGGATGGAGATATATTATAGCGTCGCTCACCAGAAACCGCAGTATCATAGCCTAAGAGCAGACCGCCGGTAGCAGCGACGAAGCATGCGAAGAAGACGTACGCGGTTAATTTGCCAGGGTATTTGGTAACGCCGGTAGCGGAGCTGCAGCAGCCTCCTCCTCCCATTGGAGACCGTCGTTGGTGATCCTTGGAGCGATAGCAATAGAGAAAAAAGTGAAGATGGTAGAGGGGGAGTGTGGATTTGGTTCTGAGGCAACTAGGCAAGCAATATTTAATGGATTGATATTTGAAGTGGTGTGTTTTGATATTGTTCACCGTATATATAGGGAGAGAGAGAAGGAGGGAGTGGTATGTTTTGATATTGTTCACCGCGCGTGTATATATATATATATATATATATATATATATATATATATATATATATAAAAGAGCTGTTCCGGTGCAGTGACGCTGCACCGGAACAGCGGTATAGTGAGCCCAAAATGAGCTCCACATGATCATGAAATCATGATCTACTCCACCAATTGTATTTAGAATAATGTATTATATAACCACACTAATTTTTATCTCAATCAGATATGTATATGGGCCCCATCTGAAAATAGTACAAATCCAACGTAATAAAATAGTTTGATGTAAATAATAACTTTAAAGTATATGATTGGGATGAAAATTGGTATGATAATAGAATACATTATTCTAAATACAATGAGTGGAGTAAATCATGATTTCATGATCATATGGAGCCCATTTTGGGCCCACTGCACCGCTGTTCCGGTGCAGTGACGCTGCACTGGAACAGAATCCTATACCTATATATCTATATATCTATATATCTATATATCTATATATCTATATATCTATATCTATATCTATATCTATCTATATATCTGTATATCTAGATATCTAGATGGATAGATAGATAGATGCCTTAATTTGACCACGCCCCGAGAATTGGACTGCGTGTGGGCCTACAGCTGTATCTCATGGGATGGATTGGACGGATTCCGACGTGTAGAAACTAGGAAGTCATTGCGCTTGTAAACCTCTTGTGAACTTCCGTGAATCTGATCCTTCCATCTGTTTGGTCTATGCAGGCAATCATTGCTCATTGCTCTGATATACAATGTCCTGTCTCTTGATTCCTCGAAAACCATTTTTTTTGATTGGTACAATTACATATATCTCAACACATATTATACTTGAAGATCTGAGACATTCTTACAAATATAAGGGACACATGTTCCCAAAGAAATCTGGAGACACAACTCCACGAAAGAATAAGGAAGACACAGCTTCCAACGAACCACCTGGGAGACCACCCGCTCCCACACTCCACCATCCGGGAGACCACTTTTGCTGCCTCGCTTGTTTTTTCCGCCCGCGCACGCATTTCGCGCCCCGCGCGATTCGAACCTCCGCCCTCCAGCCGGCGCGCGTTTCCGCGCCCCTGACAGTTGGTCCTCGAAAACCACTTGAGTCGTTTGTGATGTTCAGTTTATTCTAATTAATGTGTGTAATTATTACAGGCAGCACCAAAGTCTCCACACGTGCTGGCCACCTTTCTTTACACTACAAACCCACTAACATTTTGTCACACATTCATAAAAAGCTCTACTGATATAAATAATTATTACCACTAAAGCTATCTTTTAATGACAATATAATAATAATGTTGCAAAAAAAAAAAAACCTTTTTTGTCACAAAAATTGTCTCTCAAAACATGATTTTAGCGACAATTTAAAAAAGCATCGCAAAAACTTTTTATAATGACTTAGATATAGCAATATTATAGTGTAAATTAATATACAGTAACAAAATTTTGCATTGTTAGAAGTTTTAGTTATATCATAATTTAGTTAAATCTAAATAATTCTTAATATTTATCTTCATAAATTTTAATTGCTGTACTAGAAAAGCATTTTGATTTCAATTCTGAAAATTCACATTGCAGAAACTTGGGATTGAGTTTTAATACTAATAATTAGAGTTGTGAACATCTATTTTTAAGGGTAAATATACATTTCTGGAAATACTCGTTAATCAATTTTTTTACTTGCAGGTGTGTATAGGCAAACATTTATTCTAATCCTAATGCTAGCTTAATTCATGAATGATCACACTACAACTGAACAGATCTTTGGCAACAAAATTAGTTATCAATATCGTCGCTGATGAATGCATATTCATCAGCGAGATACATGACATGGCTTGAGCTATGCAAAGAACGAGCAAAATTGTTGCCAGTGCTCACATCAACTATGTATTATGCAAATAATGATTGCCAAAATCGTTTCATTTAGTAAAATTTGTTGCTGTGTCACGAATGGTTTAAATATTAACAATTTAAATAGTTCTTTATTAATTTTTATACGTAATATAACATTATTGTGAATTATTGTCTTACATAAGACTTTTTTATCAAAATTGTTCTTCGCACATTATCTACTTAAATTACACTGTAAACAACCACATAAATTTGACCAAAATACCTTAAAAATCTTAAGTTCAATTTAAACCTTGTTTGGATATATGCAGAATTGGTGCAAGTTTTAATAACATTTGGCCATGCAAAAATTATTTTCTCAAACTAAATAAATTAAATATTACATTTTATCATTATTTTTATCATATATTTGATATTTTATAATAATTTTTAAACCTTTTTATAAGATCATGCTAGAGAGAAAAGGGAAATAGAAAGAAAAAAGTAAATACGGATCCTTTTTTAAGATGAAAATTTTTTTGCACTTTTTATGTATATCTTTTGGTACGATTTAACAGCTTCATTATCTTATTTTTATATTATTACATTTATATTTCAATAATTTTTTCTATTTTAATACAATTAACTTGTATATTTTATTTTTATTCATTTTATTCTTAATCATTATCTTGCTTTTTTAGAATTTTTTCTACAATTTCTTTCCTATTTCGGAATGGATCCATAGAATAACATCATTCTCCACTATCAATAAAGTAGAGATAAATACAAATAGTTACGGAAAAATTTTGAAAAAATTAAATTTATCATAGTAAGCATATGTCAAAGGCCTTAACCTAAGTCAATCCAAACCAATTTACATTCTAGGATGCTACTTGTGGCCCAAACATAAGGCATAAAATCATGGACATGCCAACAATAAGGGAAGCTGTGTCAGCATTAATCATGGCCTTGGGAAGCAATCAGGTCAACGACACAAATGGATCTGTAGTAGACCTGGAAGTTGAGGCGGGTTGCTTCATGACCCACTTTGATCTGACCCATTTGTAACCCACTTGATCCGACCCAAATTAAACCAAGTAAAATTAATATTTTTAACTCGGTATAGGGATGAGTCAAAACTTTCGACTCAAATTCAAAAATACAGTTGGGATGTGTCAATCATGTCTTGCACCACATATATTAATTTATTAAAAATTATAAGTATATTTTTAAATTTTATTCTCATTTTTCAAAATTCTTACATATTTATGATTAACTATATTAATAATATAATAATCAATAAGAGACATTTATGTGTATATATATATAATTCTTATGGATAATTGTAGTTTTTCAGTATTTAAGAAATGCTTGTAAAAAATATTATTATTTTAGAAAAATGACAAAATTCATTTTGAATGGGGTAAACCAGTTAATAAAATTTATTAAAAATTATAAGTATGTTTTAAATTTTATTCTCATTTTTTCAAAATTCTTACATTATTTATGATTAATAAGTGGCATTTGTAAGAAGAGATTCTATCCCCAATTTGCTACCTAATTAAGAGAATCAACAGGTTTTGTAGGAGTTTTATGTTTTGTGAAGTTTCCTATATTATTTGATCTGGTAACTTCACTACTCATAATGCTGTTGAGTTGGCTTTACAAATTGTGGTATACATGTGTGGTGGGATCAATTCCCTTCTTGTATTTTGAATGCTGCATGTAAAGATTACAATTTTGCTAATAGAGGTGAAGCTCTTTCTCCCTTGATATAGCTATCTAATGTACTTGGAGAGTTTAAGCTCTCACATCCTTTCACATAAAAAAAGAGGCATTTGTATTTATACATATAGCTTTTATGCATAATTGTAATTTTCAGTATTTGAGAAACACTTGTAAAAAATATTCTTATTTTAGGAAAATGACAAAATTCATTTTGAGTGGGGTAAGCCAATTAATAAAATTATATTTTATTTGTGTTTTTGTTTTGATAATGATGTCTATTTATATCATTTAGCAAAATATTAAAATATATAATATTCAAATATAGCATAAAAATATTTTTTTATTAGCTATGGGTATAAATTCTTAAAATCGTCTAACTTGGCCTACAATTTTTTACATGACCTGCTATCATGAAATTGACTCAAGGCAAAACTCAAAAATTTTCCTAAAACTTATTGAAAAAAGATAAGGGTCAAACCAAAACCTAATATAAAAATATAGTCATATAAAATCTTTTTAAAATATGGTCAAGGTTAAACAATTCTTGACCCAATACAAACCGTCCCTATTTTTGCTTTCAGTTCCCATGGTTGAGTAGGTGTGGGTTAATAATTAGCTGGTGTGTTGGCAAGAAGGTGGAGGGGACCAAGTGAGGAAGTGGAGGGCTATAAATCGAGTCTATGAATAAGGAGAAGAGCCCTTTGCATAGGATCCAGGTCATGTAATATTTGGCTCTTGTCCAATTCAAGGTAATTGGAGTTTTCTTCCTTAAAAGAGTCTTTTTTTATGATTTGGTCACAAGGTTGTTACCTTGACTGATGTATGTCACAATGGTTAAAGAGCACCGATCTTTTCAGACCAGTCGGAAATCCGGTGATTTCCGACCGGTCAAAAAATATTTTTTTTAATTTTTTTTGAAAATAATTTTATAAACTTGTTAATCTAGTTATATTTAATTTATAAACCAAGTTTTATCATTTTTGGATATGTCTATATATTTATTTTGGATTTTTAAATACAGGGGTATTTAAGTCATTTTAAATATTCTTAAAATGACTTAAATACCCCTGTATTTAAAAATCCAAAATAAATATATAGATATATCCAAAAATGATAAAACTTGGTTTATAAATTAAATATAACTAGATTAACAAGTTTATAAAATTATTTTTCAAAAAAAAAAATATCTTTTCAGACCGGTCGGAAATCACCGGATTTCCGACCGGTCTGAAAAGATCATTCGTCATGGTTAAATCCTGGACCTCGAGTGTCACCGCCCGGGCGATAACAACCTTTCTAATATCAAGCAGATTTATTTAATCAAATATATATAGAAAAATAATCAAGTGCATTTAGACTGCACTATAATTACGGTGTAGTCCTTGCATTGTAGGGCCCACTTGATCATGAATAAGAAATCTACTCTACCCATTGTATTTTGAATTATTCACTTTATTTGCATACCAATTTTCATCCAAATCCAACATGTGTATGTGTCACATATTAAAATAGTACAAAATTAACGTAATAAAATAGTTTAATGTAAATATTAAGTTTAAATTGATATTTTTAACATCTTCACTGTTTAAAGTATAATTTTTATATAGGTAGATGATTATATAAATTATTATTATATTTTAATATGTTTAGGGCTTATTTTGCAACAAACTGCACCGTAATGATATTTTAGTCCGTCTGAACATGATGAGTTCTGGTATATATATCATCAGCAGATCTGAGGGAGAGAGAGAGAGAGCCGGTTGCTTGATCCGACCGACCCACGAGGTTGAAATTGGATCGCAACTTACGCAATCAAAGCAGGATATTCAATGAATATAAAAAAATAATATAAAAAAGCAGGATATTCTTCAAAAAAAAAAAAAAAATCAAAGCAGGATTTGGAGTGCGCTTACAGAGAAGTAGACTTTTACCAAGCCCATAGGCACAGTGATTGCCTTAAGATGGACATGTTTCACTCGATACACAAGATGTACAAACGAATAAATAAATGATCAATACAGTAGTCAACGGGTATCTTGGTAAAGCAAGCATGAAATGAAGTGCCTTCACGTACGCACATCTCTTGCCTTTCTGTTCGCTCTGGCGTCAAGGAAATCAAACGGCAGGAGTGATTTCATTTGGGAGAAACCTGCGCCAAAGCCAATGCTTCTTCCATATCACATCCATCTTTTCAATGGGCACCTTCTTGGTCTCGGGGAAGAATACGCAAACGAAGACGGTCATGGCAAGCGCCCAGCCGCCGTGGAAGAAGAAGAGAGCAAACTTCAAGTGGCAAAACATTTTGTGGAAGAGCTGGGCGATGATGAACGCAAAGAGCATGTTGACAGAGACGTTAATGCTTTGCCCTGCAGACCTCACCCCAAGTGGGAAGATCTCGCTAGGAACCAGCCAACCGAGAGGGCCCCAGGACCAGGCAAATCCAGCAATGGAGAGGCAGAGTAAGAAGACGAGCAAGCTGTTGCTGTCGGCCTCTGCCAACCCATAACTACTGAATACAGCAAGAACGAACAAACCCAGTAAAGCCTGCACGCAAGGGAATTAACTGTTGTGAGTAAGATGGCAATTCCAGTACTTCGAAAGGACATGAGAGAAGAAGCTAACTAGTGTTGATTACCTGGAAAATGAGCATTTGAATCCCACCCTCGATGAAGAGGAACTTTCTACCGAACTTATCGACGACGAGGATGGCAACTAAAGTGGCCGCAATACTCACACCACCTATTGTGAGGGCAGACAACAGGTATACTTTGTCGCCAGACTCGGTGATCCTAAACACCGCAGGCGCGAGGTAGACAGCCAAGTTCATCCCGGCCAATTGCTGAAAGAAGGGAATGAAGATCGCCATCACCAGCTGTGGCCGGTTCCGCCTCTTTAGGACTCCAAACCACGTGCGTTTTACCACGCTGCCAGAAGATGTGCTTGCCGCCACCAAGTCGTTGTATTCCTCTTCGACATCGTCTGTCCCACGAATGCGGCGGAGAATGGAGCGGGCTTTCTCTGGGTTTTCAGGGCATCGATGGGCGAGGGAGTTGGGGGTGTCTGGCAGAAAAAAAGAGCCAACGGAGACGATCAAGCCTGGAACTAGAGCACCCGCTAGCAAAACTCGCCAACTCCAGCTTCCGTCGATCTTGTGTCCGCCGAAGTTCACCAATTTGCCAATAAAAAATCCGATCGCGATCATCAGTTGGAAGAAGAGATTAAGAGAGCCACGGTAGCGGGCTGGAGCCATCTCAGAGAGATAGATAGGTGCAGACTGCAAATTCGGTTAGAAGTTAGAACGTTGAGGAATGATGAAATTGACTACTATATACCCATAAAATGAGCCCCATGTTAAAAAGTTATAGACGCAACTCCGTTATAATATTCCTTTTTCGCTAATCTTAATTATTTCTTTCAACACAGTTATCTATTTGGTATTCATTATTTTATTGTTAATATCAATTTTTTATATTATCAATTACTCGCAATATTATAAATTTTCTGCCGCATTGTGGTACTTGGTCTTCATGCTGCCGGATAGCTTTCTTCCCCGTTGAGTGGGATGTGCTCATATGCATAATATTAGAAATGTTATTAGATGTATGTTAAAATATTGTAAAAAATTTATAAGAATATCTCATAGCTTAATTGAAAAAATTACCAATCGGGAATATTGTTAATGTTCATAAAAAGTATTATAAATTTTCTTTCTATGCCTTTTTACATATTTTATATTCTCTTCTTTATTATGAAAACAAATATATTATTTTAAGGTTTTCCTGGTGCCATAAAAGAAGTGTATGGTTCTGTATTTTCAATTTAGCCAAGTCATTAGCGCAGAGACTTGGAATATTAAATGAAAACCGTGTGGGCCGACCAACCAAATATGTACAAATAACCGCTCACCCACGGCACTTGGATATTGTTTTCGTGAAGAACCGGAAATGAAAATGTCTTTGCGGATCACTGAATAAAATTTCATGGGCTATATATTATGCTCAATACTCAAAAGATTAAACTAGTGAGATTTATGAATCTAGCAATAGTCTAAATGGTTTCACATCCGGTCGTGCCTGAGTGTAATCCAGAGTTCGAACTCGGAGAAGAATGTGATCCATAATTTTTTTTTTTTTTTTTTAAAAGCTATTGCGATTTTGTTGGATGGACTATCAAATGAATAAAACTTTTGATGAAAAATTATATAAAATAGAAGTTGTCAAATGATGTGATATAATAGGGGTAATGTGAAGAGTAAATATGATAAAGTTAAAATAGATAGATTAATTGTGTAGGTAGTTGTGTAGAAATAATTGAAAAATAAGATAGTTATATAAAAAAATATAAAGAAATGATTAAAAAATAGGGTAGGTGAAAAGTTTCAGATTGAAAAATTTTAACTTAACAATTTTTACTCATTAACAAACACACTCTTCAAATACTTTAAATAGCACTCTAGTTGCACAACTATCGTGAAATTAGCTGAAAATATGCATCATGAGTCAGGGATTGCCTGCCGTTGCTTACCTGACTAGTGAAGCCAATTCCAACACCCAGAAGAATCCGACCGACGACAAGCATAGAGACGTGGGCAGCCGCGGTATTGATCATAGCCCCAACCAAAAAGATGCACCCACCAAAGCGCATGGACGCATTCCGGCCGAGCCTGCTTGTGGCCCATGACGCCACAATTGAAGCTACCAAAGCAACGAGGTAGAGAGATGAATTGAATGTCGTCAGAACAGAGCTGCTGATTCTGCAATACTCATTTGGCTCATTATATCTGCTAATTCTTGGATCTCTTGCCATCTTGTCCTGCAAATCTCTATAGGCCGATGGAAAGAATTTTCTCACGAAAGGATCCATAGCCGTAATCTCAACTGCACCCACCGAATAGGCAAATATATATACATGTTACGTTGGGGTCATGGTAATGCGAATGTTTAAGCCGTGGTGAGAAATGAAGGAGAGGTAGGTAAGGAGAGTCGGTGAAGGATGGAGATATATTATAGTCTCGCTCACCTGAAGCTCCAGTATCATAGCCCAAGAGCAGACCGCCGGTGGCCGCGACGAAGCATGTGAAGAAGACATATGCGGTTAATTTGCCAGGGTATTTGGTAACGCTGGTAGCGGAGCTGCAGCAGCCTCCTTCTCCCATTGGAGACTATCGTTGGAGATCCTCAGACGGTTGTTGGCAGGGGTGGTGTGCGGATTTGGGTCTGGGGAAACTGGGCAAGCAATATTTTAATGGGTTGGAGTGGTGTGTGGGTTTTTTTTTTTTTTGGAAGAGTGAGTGGTGTGTTTTGATATCGTATATACTATATGTATATATATAGGAGAGAGAGAGAGAGAGAGACCGTTGCTTGATTTGACCACCCCAGGGTTGGACTCCGCGTGGGCCCACAGCTGGTTGACATGACATGGAATATGATATTTGGAGTTTGGACGGATTCCGACGTGCACAAAGTCATTCTAATCCGCAAACGCAGGGCAGCCACTTCGCCTTGCAACCTCCAGGCAACTTCCGTGAACTTGATCCTTCCCTCTGTTTGGTCCATCCAAGCGATAAATGCTCATTGCTCTGATATATCCTGTCTTGACTCTTGCAACCCACTTTACTTAATTGTCTATTAGTAATGTATGCTATAGCTTTTCTAATTAATACGTGTAATGATTGCAGGGTGCTGCCGACCTTCTTTAGTCATACCACGACAATTTGGTTAAATCTAAATCATTCTTAATATTTATCTTAAACATTTTGATTTTCAATTCTGGAAATCCGCATCGTAGAAACTCAGGATAAGTTTCAATACAAATATTTTTTTATGGTAAAAACTAAAAAGTAATTACAAAAGAGTTGGCCAACATCTATTTTTCGGGGTAAATATGCATTTATGGAAACATCTTTTAATCAAATTTGCCACTTGCAAATGTATATAGGTAAACTTTAATGGGAGCTGAACTTTAGTGCGCTTGGGTGTAAAACAAATTTAAAATTTTTTTAGAATTTTTTTTAATTTTATTTATAAAATTGTTAATCTAATTAAGTGTATTTAATTTTTAAAAAAGTGTATTTAATTTATAAACTAAGTTGATAAAATTTAATACATATATTAAATATCTATAGATTAACAGTTTTATAAAAATTTTAAAAATGATTTTTACACTTAAGTTTAAGTGCATTAAAATTTCAATGCACCGAGTGCGTTGAATTAGCTCCCAACTGTAATTTATTCTAATCCTAGTGATTACTTTCACGAGTATTTTAAATCAAATAACAGAGTAATTGAACGGATCTTTGACAGCAAAATTAGTTATCATTATCGGCGCTGATGAATGCATGAGCTTTGGCAAGTAACGAGCAAAATTGTCGCCAACGCTAAACATCAACGAGGCATTGTGCAAATAATGATTGCCAAAATCGTTTGATCACTTAATAAAATTTGTTGCGTGCGACGAACGGTTTAAATATTAACGATTTAAATATATTTTAATTAATTTTTATACATAACATGAAATTACTTTGAATGATTTTCTCATATAAAACTTGTTATCAGAATCATTATTCACATATTATCTAAATAATTGTTACATAATATAAACAACGAAATGAATATGACCAAAATAACCTAAAATTTTAAAATTGAATTTAGACCTTGTTTGGACATGTGCATAATTGATATGATTTTAAGGGGATGTTTCGCAAATATAAAAATTTTTCTAACTAAAACTATTCAATCTCTACAGTTGTCTTATTTTTTAATTATTTTTTTACATTTTTCCATATAACTATCATACTTTTTAATCATTTCTTCACAAATAACCATATAACTAACCTATCTATTTTAATTTTATTCTCTTTACTCCTCGTCATTACTCTTATTATATCACATCATTTCTTACCAATTCAAACTCTTAACACTTAATATTATAAAATTATCATTATTTCATTTTTTAATATTTCATAATTATTTTAACCTTTTTTATAAGATCCCACCGAAGGGAGAAAGGGAAACAGAAAGAAAGAAAAGTAAATATAGGACCCTCTTTTTAGATGTAAAAATATATTTTCACTTTTTACTTATCTTTTAATATAATTTAACATTTTAATTAACTACTTATCTTATTTTTACGTTGCTATTTATACATTTTCAATTATTTTTATATTGTAATACAACTATCCCATATGCTTTATCCTAATTCTTTTTACTCTTAATTATTAATTGCTTTTTCAAAAAAATTCTTACAATTTTTTTCTTCTTTGCAAATGAACTCATAGAATATACAACATCATCCTACCCGTAAATAAAATTTAGATATGAGTAATATAGCAAAATCGAAGAAAATTACAATTATTAGATTGAGCATATGTCTTAGCTTTAAAAATTAACATTATATAAATAAATATTTTCTGCAAATGGAATTCTTATGTAGAAGCAGAATACTTTATATATGTATATGTATATGTATATATATGAGCACTGCTTCTATGTAATTAGGTTAAATAGAAGTAGTTCTTGTGACCCTCTCAAATTTCAAGATATTGATCATTGATGGAAAATTTAATCCCTTCATTATATCTAATATTATTTGTTTTGCTAAGAGACCAAGTTTCATATATATCAAGTATGTGCGTGGGCCGCATTTGCTCAAAAATATGTATAGTCATGTGTAAATTATAAAAAACGCTTAAATCCATTCACACATGTATTAGAATATAACAATACTATATTATTGATATTTTAAATGGTTTAGATATTGAAAAAACTATTTTAAAGTTAATATTTTAACATTGGACCATTTTATTACGTTGATTTTACACATTTATAGATGAGATCCATATAGAGTGAAATTAGAAAAATGAAAGGGTTTTCAGAATACTATAAATGATGCTAAAGACAATGGATTGAGTGAATTTTTCAAAAACCATCAAGATTTTAAAAATGAAGAAAATTACATAGAAAGAGGATTTCATAAAAGCAGGATCGATATATATAATGGATGGAATGAATTTTTCACCAACTATTAAGATTTTAAAAATATAGGGGATTACATAGAAAGAGGGTTTCATAGAAGTGGAACGTATACAACTCCCTTTATATGTAACCTTATCTATTTTTAAAATCTTGATGGTTGATGAAAAATTCACTCAATTCATTATCTTTAACATTATTTATAGTATCCTGAAAATCATTTTATTTTTTCATTTTGCTTTATGTAGGTCCCATTTATAAATGTATAAATCAACATAATAAAATAATTTAATATTAAAATATCAATTTTAAAGTTTTTTTTAACATCTAAACAATCTAAAATATCAATAATATGTGGATAAATGATTCTATAAAGTATTGTTACATTACAATACATGTGTGAATGAATCTAAATATTTTGATTTGAATGAAACTGAGTCTCCTAGCAAAACAAATAGAGTTAAATATAATAAATGGATTGAATTTTTCATTAATAATCAATATCTTAAAATTTGAGAGGGTTACATAGCACCATAGAAGCGGGGCCTATATCAAGGGATCTATACGAACTAAAATTTTATAAAGTAGTATAAACTCCATAAGATTTTGAAAAAATTAAAAAAATGCAGATCATTAGTTCATTTTACCATTATTATACTCTGGAATAATAATATAATCCCCTCATTTGGGATTCCCCCCTCCGGTTATCCAAAGTCTTGAATCCAGTACTTCACCCAAACTGCCTTTTTTGTAACATTATATTTATAGCTACTAAGCCAAATGTGAATTAATTTTCTCATAGCAAATGCCTTCCCAAAATTTTCAAATAATTAGCCTTTGAAAACGTAGAGTCGATCAAACGTCATCTGTAGTGGGTCATCGTCAAGCGCGTTGGAACTTGGAAGGCTGTTGGAGCCCAGAAGCACGAGGCAAACTCGACGGCTTTATCCACGTCGATTTCGTACGGATGCTCCCTGAACGTATCCATTCGCTTCGCACCTTCTTTTTCGGCTATCTAATGTGGTTGGTGTCATAGCATTGAAGGCTTGATTTTGCTCCATTTGAAAATAGGCCCTTTGAAATCCACAATTTATGTTGGTTTTTCGATTGACATAACTCTATGACTACTTTTAACAATCATTAACTCGAATACTTATTTGTTAATTTCAGTAATTTTTTCTTGTTTTTCATTAAAATTCCATAATACATTATCTTGCTAGCATAATCTGCGCCTCACTAATATACTCATACTCGCTATTTAACCTGTCTCCCATGGAAATATGGAATGTTATCGGCAGGAAAAAAATGTTTTTCTAAGGATTTTTTCTTTCACTTTCTATATCATTTTCTACGTAATGTAATGTCTTAACTACCTCATTATTTTATGCTCTAATCATTTCTTTATATATTTCCATATGACTATCGTACTATTTCAACTTGGGGTGCTTTTGATAACACATTTAGGGATAAGGGAAAGGAAAAATTCTTTTTCCCATGCGTCTTAATTATTTTACCTATTTTAACTGACTTATTTTTATTTTTTACTTTTATATTTTAATTATTTTTTTACACAATTACCTTCTCCATTCATACTTTACTCGAATTATATCACATTATTTTCACCATTTTTAAGAATTTTTCAACTTTATCTCTTCCCCTTTGCTCAAACGTGTTACCAATTACATCTTTTATCCCCTCTACTCAAAACTTATCATTCTTATAATATCATACCACTTTCCTATTTTACAAAATTTGGCGTGCAATGGGTTCAACTTTAAAAAGGCCGGCTAGGAATGGTCCATGGGGCCAATGTAAGATCCAAACAAGCCAAATGAACAAGTTGTGTAACAGGGTGAGCCATTTGGCCGCAGTTTCCAGCCAATGCCAAATGAACGAGCTCTGACTCCATTCCGCCCTACCAGCCCAAATAAACAGCTCAGGCACGCCCATGCACAATTCGCAAATTTAACGATATAAAACCATTATCAATTTAGGTAATATTATTTATCGCGAACAAAATTTAAAAATTTCCGTAAAACCCTGTTGGGCTTATAAAAGGATGATTGGACGAAATTTAATTAAGATTTTTATATAATTTTAAAAAATTAAATGGTTTCAATCAAAGGCTAGGGAGATTGCATAACTTTAAAACGCATGCTCTTAAAAAAGGATAACAATTTTATAGTCCTGATACGTATTATAGAAAATTTCAATGCGGCTATCTCATTTTTATGATTAAAACAAAATACATTCATCCATTGCATTTAGAATTATTTATTTGTGTAATCTCCATTTGGTAATAGTGAAAATGGGTAAATTTAATACAATAAAACTGTTTTACTTTAAAGCTATTAATTAAACATGTGTACCATCTAAAACATTCTCGATATGTAGATATATGATCCTGTAAGACATTATAATCTTTAATTAAAATTGTGAATACATATAAGTAATTTTCATAATCTATACATGTTATAAACATTTCCGCTGAGAGCGTTGTTTCTGTTATTTGAATCAGTGTTGTCAGAACCGAACCGGTGATTGAACCGGAAAAGGAACTGGTCTGGTTCGAACCGGTTCGACCGGTTAAATAAACCGGTTTGAACCGGTGACGTCAGCATGACATATTTATGATGTCATAAATATTAAATAAATTTTAAATTTTAAATAAATATAATGATAAAATTATATTTTCATAAATCTTAAATATATATGTTAAATTTTAGAAATCACAATATAAGTACAAAATATGCAGAAAAACATTAATAACAATATTTAAAAAATCTCTAAACATGCTTTTCTTAGTATATCTAACCTATTAGCTAGTATGTTGTATTTGGCATGTAGTAGGCCTTACTTAATGTAGACAATAGATATCGAGCACTTATTCTTTTCGATTGGTCAAATTTTTTTTTGTATGTATTAAAAAATCCAAAATAAATAAATAAATATATATATATCCAAAATTGGTAAAACTTGGTTTATAGATTAAATATAACTAGATTAACATATTTATAAAAATATTTTTCAAAAAAAACAAAAAAAAATATTTTTTGACCAGTCTGAAATCAGACCGGTCGGTAAAGAACTAAAGATCATTCAGATAGATATCCCCCTGGACCAGAATGCAGTCGCTGAAAATGGAGATGGCGTGCTCTGATGGACGTCGCTGCTCTACTTGTCGCCGGAAATAAAGGAGGTCGCTGCTCATCACTGGAAAATGGAGAGATCGTGGCTCTGTTAGTCGCTGAACGCCGATCGGACGTCGCTGCTTTGCTGGTTGCTGGAGATGGAAAGGACGTCGCTGCTCGTCGCCGAAAATGGAGAGGCCGCTGCTTTGCTGTCGCCGAATGCTAATCGGACGAGATGAAGATGCCTAGACGTCGTGAGCTAGGGCAGCACCGCAGCAGGAGGTCACTGATTGGGGCTTCTCTTATCGATTTGGGGCTTCTCATGGTCGATTGGACATCCCTCCTCTGCTGGTCGCCGGAAATGAAAATGAGATCGCTGCTTATCGCCGAAAATGGAGAGTCGTGGCTCTACTGGTCGCCGAACGCCGATCGGACATCGCTGCTCGTCACTGGAAATGGACAGGTCGCTGCTTTGCTGTCGCCGAATGCCGATCGGACGAGATGAAGATGCCGGGGGCAGCACTGCAGTAGGAAGTTGCCGTTGGGGCTCCTCTTCTCGATTTGGGGCGATTTGGGGCTTCTCGTCGTCGTCAACGACAAACTGACGAACTGACGACAGACGTTTTTGTTTTTTTAACATCCACGGAACCGACAGACCGATCGCATACGGTCTAACCGCAATGTCCGGTTCGACCGTCGGTTCTACGGTTCGAGCTGTTTAATACAATTAAACCAAACCCTAGGTAAACGAACCGGACATTTGACCGGTTCCCAGTTAGACCGGTCGGACCGGCCAGTCCGGTCCGGTTCTAACAACACTGATTTGAACAGCGTTCTCTTCCACTTGAAATATATTGTTGGTCTTTATCAATAGAAAAAATATGTAAGATGAAATTCTGAGGTGAATTAAGTAAATTAGGCTTGAATTGTACTAAAATATAAGTAATATTGTAAAAAGAAATTATAAAAACAAATACATAACATTCAAGGTCAAGAAGGCTTTCCAAAAGATGAGTTTCTGATTTGAGGCTCATGACTTCAGTGAGTAGGCTGTAAAATTTGATTATTTAATCTAATGGGATAATCGATCTTTTAAATTTTAAATTAAACTATTAATGACAAGTACATTGTTTGTTTAATATCACACATTATTAAAGTGGGTAATGATTCGCCATAAAAAATGAGGAGTGATTAAATGCAATCGGTTGCATACTTGCATGGACGCTCATTGTTTTTCCAAAAAAAAATTATTTTTTTAAAATTAAACCATTTTCCTTGTTTAACATCTTCATTTTATTATATATTGTCAAAAATTATTTCCATTGGAATCTTGCAATTGATAGAAATCGGCTCTTTTGAAAGTACACATAATATCCATTTTTCAAAAATATATCATGTAAAAGTTTTTAAAGCATGTTCGCTTTTGAATTATATAAAAACACATATGGAAAAAACAATTTAGATTTAAGAAAAAAAAATTTAAATTATAAAACAAAGGGATATACGGATAATTCCATTTAACCAATTATAGGTGTGTTTAGAAAGTAATAAAATTTTTAGCGTAAAAGGTTTTGAAATAAGAAAAATAATGTAATATAATGGAGGTAATGATGATGAGTAAAGAGAATAAAGTTAAAATAAATAGGTTAGTTTGTATATGTAGTGATATAAAAATAATTGAAAAGTATGATAATTGTATAAGAAGATATAAAAAAATAATTAAAAAATAAGATAGTTATGAAAAATAAAAATTTTTAATGTAAAATGTTTTAAATTTTGCCAAACATGCTTTACATTGGATCAGTACCCCATTCAAATAAACTTAGAGTTTGTTTGAGAAGAAACAAAGTGAGAAAGTGATAATGAGAAGAATTTTGAAAAATATAGAGAATAATGTGATATAACAAAAATAATGATAAATAGCAAACAAAAAAAATAAAATAAACATGATTGTTGTAGAAAAAGTTATAAAAGAATGATTAAAATGTAAAAAAATAATGTTACACTAAATTAATTAAGATATCAAATCATGTTAGAATATGTATTAAGTTTTTACGCCTTACTAAAAGGAGACTCAATTAAAAGGTAATATCACATAAACAACTACTTTAATGTCAAAACTATTTTGGGACATTGATGGTTGTAAAATTGCTCTCATTGGGAGGAGTAATTTTACAACTGTCCACCCAAGTTATGGAGATTTTACAATTCTCTTGACGTGGGGTTTCCTACAAATTTACCCTAGCGTAGGGAATTGCAATTAAAGGAAAAAATTCCTTAGGAAGGTTTCAAATGTATTTGAATGTAATATAAGTTATTACATTATATACAACCCAATCGAAAAAAATGCAATCGGTGTCAGGTGAACCGGATCAACCGGTGTTGACTGCTGATTAACCCCCAATAGAAATGAATGGTACTTGCGTACGAAAAGGTTGAGGATTAAGCATGGAACACGGAAGGGGAACTCATATCACCTCTATTCCAATCCAATCCCCGCCGTGCTGCGGAAGTGGAACTCACACATGTGCTGAATTCCCACGTGACGTGGTGGAGCCTACACATGTGTGCTTTAGAATTCCCACGTTATTACTTATTAGTCCCCATCAATGGGAACGTTGGTGGCAAGATTGACGGACTGCACTGCACCAAAAGCGCGTGGGGTCCAGTCCACCATGTAATATCATATCATTCGACCTCCTCGCTCCTGCAACTGCACGCTGCCCGCCGACATCCGCTCCGCTGATTCGTGAACCACTCACCATTATTCATGCATTCTGTAAATTTTGAGAAGTGGCGTATCCCGATCTCTGCGTGTTTGGCTGGCCGCCATTCGATCGTATCCAAATTTCTTTTCTTATTATCGGCATACATTCCATTCATTCCTTAGAGGAGAAGAGTCCACGCTAGCTCTTATCCAGCCATTAATTCTCGTGATCGACGAAAGAGTCGCGCTCTTCGTCTAAGCCACCCAAACCGAACCAACAGTCCACCTTGGAATTGATTGGGCAATCTCTTGAAGAGCTAAAAGCATATGAATTAGCAGCTGATTAGATTCATTACCTGTTATTCATCTTCATTTCTTCTTGGATGCCAAAAGCATCCACCTCGTGTCCATATTGAAGCTAACCAGTAGGTGGCATAACAGGATTTGATACTTAGGCCACAGCATCTTAATTAATTAAAACAGGGAGAAAACAAAGTCAAATTCTTAAATATTGGAACGGGCTCCACTACCCCGTTAGAAGTAAGGTTGGGGGACATTTTCCACTCCCCATTATATTGATGTCTTCACCTTTCTGGCTTTCTTCTGCCAATTTATTACCTGGGAAAGGAATAATCCAGTCATAGGATCTGCGGCTACAGGCGGGTGGAAATTTATTGCGTCCTATTGGAATTTTATGGGAAGGATTCTGCATTGGCTTTGATTTTTCTATGACGCTCGTTACTTCGAAAACTGCATAAACATGATAATACAGGGGTAATGATAAGGAATAAAGAGAAGAAAATTAAAAAAGATATGTTAATTATTTATGTAGTTATATATAAATGATTAGGATAGTCAAATGGCGATCTAGTGCACCTGAGTGCAAAATTTTTTTTAAAATTTTTAAAATTTTTTATATACAACTGTTAATCTAAGTGTATTTAGCATGTATAAAAAATTTAACCAGTTTTGGATATTTGTAGATATTTTGTTCAGATTTTAAAAATTAGTGGTAGTTTCGTGTTTTGTGAATTATAAAACTACCGTTGATGTTAAATTTTTTTGAAAAATCTACAAATCTCTAAAATTGGTAAATATTAATTCACATACTAAATACACTTAGATTAACAATTGTATGAAAAATTTTTCAAAAATTTTTTAAAAAAGGTTAAACATACCTGGGTGTATTGAAAAATGTCCCTCGATTTTCGCATTGAGGGACATTTCCTACATCCGTGCACCATTGGTGCTTATATTTGAATTTTCTACACTCATGTAGTGTAGGAAATAACTAAAAGGGTTTCTCAATCTCTTTACATCCTTATCGATATTCATAGGGTGCAATTTGGGCTAAAAAAAATTGGATTTACTTCAACTCTAATCCTAATTCTATTTATAAAACATTAACCTAAATCTATTTGGAAAACCTGAATCCTAATTCTATTTTTGAAAATTGAGTTTGGGTTGAATTTCAAGTAGAAATTTAAATTAATGAATTTACATTTTATTTAAAAGTGATAAGTTTAGAATTTCGTATAAATATATAATAATAATAATAAATTATATAAGTAAACATAATGAGAAGTGATCTTATTAGCTTCGGTTAAGTAAATATTTTGCCTAACCCACATTAAAAAATCAATTTACAACACTTTTTTTGCTTTTTTCTTCATATACTTATTTGTCTAAATATATTTAATATATAAATTAAGTTTTACCATTTTTGGATATGCGTAAATATTTTTTTAAGATTTTAAAACATCTATTTATATATATATATATTGAAAATACTCCTATCTTTAAAAATCTCAAAAAAATATACATATATCTAAAAATGGTGAAATTTGATCTATATGTTAAATATACTTAGATAAACAAGTGGATGAATAAAAAATAAAAAATATTGTAAATAGATTTTTTGAGATTTGCTAAGCGAGACGTTTGTTTAGCTCGAGCTAACAAGATTATTCCTCAAACATAATAATATATAATCAAACTAGAGATTTTTTTAAAAAATAATCATATAAAGAATATCTATAAAAAAAATTAACATCAAAATCAAGATAAAGGAAGAAAATTAATGGACGGAAAAGTAAATGATAAAAATAAAAGATAAATATAAATGAAAAATAATATACGTTATATATAATAATATAATTGTAATATACAAAACATGTATTCGAATATAAATATAAATGACATAAAGTACACAAAATATAAAACTATTATTTAGATATTATATATAATATATTATATAATAAATATAAAATAGAAAATCGGGCTTGGGTTCTTCGAGTTTGGGTTTATATAAACCCTAACCATATCGTATTTTCAAATTGGGTTTCTCGAGTTCGGGTTCAATATAACTCAAGTTGCATCCCTAGATATTCATAGTTAATACAAACCGCATTCTATTGCTTTCGTTTTGCTAACACCCTTAATTAAAGAGAAAGTGACATTTGTATTTTTGAAAAATATGAGAGTAATGTGATATGATAGAGATGAAAATAGAGTAAATAGGATAGTTTTATGAGAAAATAATTGAAATTTACGGTAACTTGTAAATATACATACATAGTTGAACCATAATTACAAATATACCCATATAGTTAGTTTCAAAAATCATAAATAACCCTACTTAATTCGACCATAATTGCAATATAATACCTTTACTGCACTGTCATGGCTTGAGTATATTTATAAAGATATGCAAACTACATGAGCATATTGGTAAAAACTAAATATACCTACTTGATTTTTGAAATTATAAATAAACCTATATAGTTTGTATATTTTTGCAAATATACCTATGCTATGACGGTATAGTATCAGTGCCATAACATCATGATTATATTTACAATTATAGTAAATAATGTAAGAGTTATTTATAATTTTTGAAACTACGTGAATTTATTTGAAATTACTAAGTGGGTGCAAGTCACCTTAAGAATAAAAATGAAAAAGTAAAGTAAATAGACAGTTAATATACTAAGGATAAGAAATGTATGGGTAAGAGGTGAGGAATTAGATTTTTCCCCTTCTCTGTTCACCAAATATTCGGTGCTTATTCGAGGGTGATACCAAAGGAGATCAAGGAACTTTGTAAACTTCCTCAGAACTTCAGTTTCAGCCAGGTACTTAAGAGGATTGAAGGAAATCAAGCAGCCCATCAGGTGGTAAAGTCGGCAATCGAAAGCAGGCAGAGGGGAGAAACATGGTCAGATCAGGCGCCAAGCAGCAGTGAACATAATCTCTATAACGAGAGCATGTAATTTTGGTTTTTGGATTCCTCTCTCCCCTTCTCTTCTTTGTATGGAAAGGTGAAGGGCTGGAGGCTTTGAGGCCCAAACTGTTTGATCTGTATCCGTCAAAAAGAAAAAATTCTGATGCTTATCTTTTCTTTCCTCTTTGTCGTTTTTGTAAAATTTTCAGAAAAAGTTCGACTAGTCATCATCCCTACATGGACAGTCCAACGACATTATCGCTCTCATCGTGAATTGGCCATGCCTCTGTGAGAGATGCTTTTGCGTCGCTTTGTAGCTGTAAGCATCCTTAAATTGGCGTATATAATCATTTGGAGGCACTAACTAATTAGGTGTACATATGCATACGTAACACGCCATTTTTTTCTGATCAGAGAAACAAACCATTAGTTTTTTTTTTTTTTTTTTCCTGAAGTAAAACATACCATTAGTTAGTTAGAAAGAATATTGCATATGAATCCGACTGAAAAGCAATGTTGATTTTAACATCGTTCACGATTTTTTTATCATTAATCCAATCTCAGGTCGGTCACCATTTCTTAGTTAATGAGGAGAAGCGTTGTGAAAGTACGGAAGCCGATCCAATGCTCCGACAGCATTGAGCCTTAATGCTCCTGGACGCATATATCTATTTTTTTAAAAAAAAAATTCAAAATTTTTTCATGAACTTGTTAACCTAAGTGTATTTAACGTATGTATCAATTTTTACCATTTTTTGAGATTTTTAAATATTTATTTCGAATTTTTAAAAATGAGTGGTATTTTAGTAATTTAAAATTACATAAAATGCCACTGATTTTTAAAAATAAAAAATAAATATCTAAAATACTCCAAAAATAGTAAAAATTTATATACATATTAAATACACATATATTAACACTATTGTAAAATAATTTTAAAAAAAAATAAAAAAAATAGGTGTATCCCTGAGAGCATAGGATCGGGTTCCCATGAGTACGACTTAATTGATAGCCAGGAAGGACAAAACTCTGGTGCTGTTGAAGTTCGGACTTCATTTTCTATCACGCTCATTGCAAGAAAAACAAGCTTTGAGGGATGCAAAGTTTATATTAATTTACACTATCGACAAATAATCAAACTTTGAGTGACAATTTTTGTCACTAAGGGTGCGTTTGTTTGGGGCAAAAAAATGTCAAGCAAAACTTTTCAATCCAAAACTTTTCACTCTCCATAATTACTCTATTTTTTAATTATTTTTTTACATTTTCCTATACAAACTACCCTACTTTTCAATCATTTCTGCACAACTACCCATACAACTAACCTATCTATTTTAACTTTATTCTCTTTACTCCTCATCATTACTCCTATTATATCACATCATTTTCTATCAATTTGACAACTTTTACTTCAAAAACTTTTCATCAAAAGTTTTACCCCTAACCAAACACACCCTAAAAGGTCTCTTTTTGCAACCTTTGTTATGATAATTTCGCTAAAAGCTAATATTTAGTGACAACAATTATCTATGTCGGTAAGTAGAACTCTTTGTGACAAAAATGTTAGCCTTGCAAAATGCTAGTTCTCTTGCAGCGGTTATATTATACCTCCATTGCCACAAAATTTTTATATGCCACCACCGTTTTGCAACCAAATTAAATTTGGGAATATTTGGTACCAAATGCAATTGAAAGCTATTTTATTTGTAGAAATGTCTTGTTATTATTTGACGTAAACATTATTTTTGATTGCATTTGACAACAAAGTGATTGCATTTGACTAAGGATAATGATTTAATGCAATTGATGCATCAATGTAACCTTTCGTTTTTTTAGTTTATTCTTTTTAAAAAATCTAAACTATTTATAACTTTCATCTATATGTATTTATTTATGATGCCAAAATTTACATACATAAAATTTGTTTGTTTGTGTGGACAAACATAAGGCAAAGTAAATATGGACCATGATGTGAGTTGCTCCTTTTTCTTAATTTTTTTATTTTTCACTTTTTAGAAACATATTTTTATATGTGTGTTTAACCCATATAGTTTTACTATTTTTATATATTTTTTAAATTATCAATTTCAGGAGCATTTAAGTCATATTTTTACCGCTTAAAAATCTTATTTTAGAAATAAAAATAAATATATAAAAATATTATAAAATGATAAAACTTAATATATACACATAAAAAACACATGTTTATAGAAAACCAAAAACAAAAATAAAGGAAAAAAGGGCATCACATATAATCAAGTTGGAGTAAAGATTGAATGACTGAATGCTTAGATTTTTATGTGAAAAAGAGGGACTCTATTGATTCCAAACCTCCCTAGAAATATGGATGAAAAAATTATAAAAGATAAAATATAAAGGCATCTAGACAAAATATCAAGATTTTTATATGAAAAAGAGAAATTAGATTGATTCCAAGCCGCCCTAAAAATATGGATGAAAAAATTGTAGAAAATGAAATACAAAGGCATCCCCAACTATTAATTAAGGGTGATGCCCAAGTGAAAACATTGGATGGCTTGCTTGCCACAAATCAACATTCAATTCTCACCATTACATGTGGGTAGTTTTATAATTTCTCTCTTAATGTGGGAGTATTTTATAAATTTTCTCTGAGGTGGGGGTGTTTATAGAAAAACTTCTTCCATGTTATAAGAGTTGTAAATGTACTTTATTGTAGTATCAATTATGAAAATGTATAAATACTAATAAAAAATTACTTTTCTAGGTTTTTTCTATGGGATCTTGTTAAGGGAATTGAATATAATGATAAATTAAAATAATTTTGTTAACCAAAAAAAGGAGTGATCAGTAGGGCGATTTTGTTTATATGAGTCTCCTTTTGTCAATGATAATGTCATAAAAGAGGACTTAGCATAGTGATTTTGATGTCGTAAGAAGTTTGAAGTCAGTCGTTGATAGCCTTTCATGTGGGTAAGATATTAGTTCACATGGTCTCTTTTATTAAGTTACATATAAAGTAACAAGTTAAACATGCATTTTGTAAGCAGGATGCAACTTGGTTAGCGTATATGTGGGTTAACCCATTAGGTACTCTGAAATGAGTAAGACAAGTTTTTATTTTCTCACCTATAAAGGTAAATTCTTATTTTCTATCCGTATGAAGAACATGTAGCAAGTAAAAAATACCCAATATCATTAAAGTAGATTTTAAGATTAAGATATTTGGAACTGACCGGATATACTAATATATATTAAGAATCTTTTTTATAAAATATGTTATATATCTTTGAAGTTATAAAATATAGAAACTTGTTTGATTTATCTATTAGTTAATAAACCTAATAAATACATTTCAAAACTATATTATATGATATTGATTATAAGTTTTTAAATAAAATTTCTATTGGAATTATAATTTTGAAATATAAAATTAATGTAAAAAATTGATTCGAAGTCGGAACTGAATTGGCCTAAAAAAATCCAATAGAGTAGATCTAGAACCAACTCGAACTAAAATAAAATAGGATATAAATTTTTAAAAACAAGATAGAGATTGAATCAATATCAAACTGAACTTATCCAACATTGCAACCCTTCAAGTGACTATCTATTGTAGTAGCATTGCAAAGTGACTATCTAATGTAGTAGTGAGTCTAAGTGCCATGTTCTCATTTTCATAACACGGCAGGGGTTGATCAAAGACTACGGGTCAGGGAAGCATCAGATAACTTACCATATTACTGTTCTAATTTATATTTTTGATTTTAATAATTATATATTCACTTTTGAATAAAATAATTATATATTCAATCTTAATGTCTTAATTACATAAGTTTTTAACGAAAATAATTTTGAAATCATAAATACATAAATATAGATCTTTAATTTTTTTTTTTAATTTTAAAAATAAAGGGATACATGGACATGCGTTAGTTCAGGATCCTTTAACCGAATACCACCACTTAAAAGCAACAGAATATTTGAAGTAAGAAAAACAATTATAGTGAAATTCATATTTTAAGTAGCAAAATTTACATCGGAAGCCGTTCAAAAATTAGCCGCATTTATTTTAGTGTTTTAAAATGGTCATTGTGCAACGCATGTGGCGCATGCCTGGATAAACTGTCAAACCAACCCATCCGTTTATTGGTTCATGCGAGAACGGCTTGACAAAGTAGCCAGATTGACGATATCTATCTGCTTTTCTACGCCTCGTTCAGTCAAAGGTGGGCTTAGACAATGCGATAAATACAAATTTCTGCACATTCGCATCATTCTTGCTCTGATTGTGTAATGTATCTTGTTTTCCTCATCGAACCGAATTATTTCATGTCATTTCCTTATTATTACCGAATGAAAAATGTTAGGGACTTACAGATCTATCAGATTGTATTATATGCGCAAACTACCGCCACAATTTCAAAGCTTCGCTACAAAAAAATTCTATCTTTGGGAATCAAAATTTTCTTGCAAAAGAAATTTTTGTGGCCAACAGTTGGCAAAAATGTTTTATATACATAGATATCTATATATATCAAACACTAAAAAAAATTCTGTAGCAATGAATTCATGGTTTTTTTAACAATAAGCTAAATATTAATTTGATTATAAAAGTATTATTATTATAAGTAAGAAAATTTTTCCTTACTTATGAAAATATCATCATAAGGGAAAATTTTCTTACCTATAAAACATCATTGCAAGTGATAAAAAATTTCAATAATGTGTATATATATATATATATATATATATATATTGCTAATTAGAATTTTTTAATCCTAACAAGGGCTGGCAAAAATTTTTTTTCTTGTAATGCTTACATAGCTTTGCTGAGGGTTCGCACACCAGAAAATTATTAACGTAGCTAGTTTGCAAATCAAAGTAAGGATACCATAAATAATGTGGAAAAGAATATCCTACATGACAGCTTTGAGGTCATCATTCATATGGACTGAAAAGGAAGGGCATGGCATGGGAAAATAAACAACGAAAAGAAAGACATTACTACATGGGAGCTCTGAAGTCATCACCTGGATGGACTGAAGACAACATCAAGGGCATGGGAAAAAATAAACAATGAAAAGAAAGACATATTGAAAAGGTAAATAAAGAAAAGATAGGAGATATTTAAAAAAAAAAAAAAAAAAGGGAAGCAGTGAAAGATATAATTTGAAAAAGAAATTTTTATATCTAATTTTAAGTAGTCAAAAGCTGCAAAAATAGTGTAAACAAAAGAACGCTTTTTTTAAAATAGGAGAAATTTAGTTACCTATCCAATTTTTATAGTTACCGTTTTGTCGTTACTCGTCACACGTTCTGTTCCTGCTTTTTATAATAAAGCCAGGCTTTATTCAGCATCCGGCGGAAGGACTTCCCTCAGCAGCACAGTCAAACTTTTTTTGCTTTGACTAAAGTAAATGCTACGAACGCAGCAAATGCTTTTAAATCTGAAATTGGACATCTAATTATTAAATGCCAATAAACCCATGTTCTAATTAAATTGCCCATTTGACTCATGTTGAGGATATATCATATGGATTGATGTATTAATTCTGGACATACAAATTGCCTCTTGTCACCGTACATATTGTGGTTGACAAATATATCCCAGCCGTTAATTATTAAAGGCCGATTAGATGGATGGAGGAAATTGAAATTGCGGTTATAAAATTTGGTGAAACTAGCTGATGCGCAGCTAGCTCTGGTGCATTAAATTAATACGGCTTGCTATGAGACCCAAACTTCTCAAAGGCTTCTCCCAAATATTAATAAACAACGTTAGAGGGTGGAATTAATGATACTAATGTGTATATATACATATAGAGAGAGAGACGAGGAATGTTCGTAGTATTATCATCAGGAAAGCGTCAGCATGACGAGCTCGTCGTTCGTCCAGCGAACTGCATGCATGCGTCTCCTGCTCACATGGCCAGAGGCCTGCGGCCGCAATTCCCCTGCAACTACATGCCTGTTTTAAAGGATCTTTGGAATCTGTGTTTCCATGCTTTAAGACAGGCTTTTAAATTTTTAAGGCAATTTGTTAAAAAAAAAAAAAAAATTCAGAATACATCCTTATATTCTTATTCCAGGTACAAGAATCCTGCAACTTTGAATTGAAACACACTGCAAGACATCATACATGTGACGTTTGGAATTTGCAACCTCCGATGTAGACAGCACCCCATTGACTCTCGCATACTGCAAACCAAGTCATGACCTGTGACTTTTTGCTCACATTCCAGCGTCACCTCCCACAGAGAAATTCAATCCTCCCTTATTTTAATGCTAACTATTTTTAAAATGGCTAATTACACCCGTACATGAAACGCAGCGACCCATATTCTGTCTAATGCATCTGTTGTATTCTATAATTTTATACGAATTTTTTTTATTATTTTTTTTAAAAAGACTCGTGTGGTGAAGTGGGTAGTTGGTTGCTGACGTACGATGCATGAAACGACGAGTCTGCTGCGGATATCATAGCTGTGCCTGTGGCCCCAATTGGCACTCGTACTCACCAATTGAGCAGCAGCACCGAGTAAACTCAGCTTCACTCGGTCGAAAAGGCTTCTAGAATCTAGACCACACGCTTGGAAATGCAAGCTGGGACGGGGAGGGTCACAGATTGTGCCAGCAGCACGCCCGTCGGTACCGTCACGTGCGTGACTCAGTCGCGGACTGGCGAAGATGGACGGTGCTGTCGTGCCACGCTACCCGACCCACCTCCTCTTTTATAAGACAGATCGCCGCTTTCCCTCCTTCCATTCCATCGTCTGCAACTGTGATTTTGCGTTCGGAACCCAAGTCTCTGAAAATTTCTGGTAAATTACCAGACTCCTCCAAATTTCTTTTATGGCGGGCGTTCGTATGTTTTTTTTTTTTTTCTCTCTGTCATGGCTTTTATGATTTCGAAAATTTTCTTTTTAAAAATAATCCTTTTTTTTTTCCTCTTGTTTCTGGGTTATTTCCATTTCTTCGATTTTAGTTTTTTAATTTTTATGACATATTTTCCATGCGAATAATAGGAGAATTAAGAGGTTCAAGCTCTGTAAGCACAATACATTTCAGAGATGATGTGTTTAATTTCTATCTCCTTTGTAGTTTTTCTCTGCTTACCAAGGTTGATTGAGTAGGCAAAACTTTCCATGTTTATGACTTCTGGCTAAGTGCAGCGTTGCATAGCCTACTTCTCCAATGACCCTATCATTGATTTCGATTCCATTGCTAAAGCACCCAAATCGGCTGTTGTGATAGTTTTTGAGTTCAAACGCTGAACGAGTGACAATTTACGCAGTTTTGAGTGGGGAGTTTTCATTTTAGAAACTTTTTCTGTATTCATGTTTCGTTGCTGGTGGTTTGCTGCATCATTTCGTCTTCCTCTCTTACACACACTGCTACAACATAATATTATTGAGGTTGCTATTACTGTTACATTTTAATATGGACTCTGGTTATTCCTTCATTTGTTGCTCCTGAAATATTGGGAATTTTTCGTTTTATTGTCTGCTGATGGCTCGTATGCAAGATCACCACCCAGAAAAAAAGGGGCCTTTTCGAGATCAATACTATTTTGGAACTTGCTCCCCCACGAAAAAAACATTATTATTTCATGACAATTTTAAATTGTAGAAAGCATCCTTGCCTCTGTGATAATATTCTGCAGTGTCTTGTGGGATTGTTTATGCCATTTATAATTGGTGGAAAACATCCTTCTTTTGCTATTTATTACAAAACATGTAGATGGGGTTTCTGAATGTCAGGCGGTAGGTAGCGTGAATTTTTTTTTTGTCTTATATAAATATGCGGGCCCCATATAGTTTTTTTTTTTTCTCTGAGAACTTGGAAATTTTTTTGAATTTGTTTCAAAAATTAAAATAAAACATCAAAAACAAATTTAAAAATTCGTTAAGTTTCAAAAGGAAAAAGATTTAGGTGGGGCCCGCATCCTTATAAAAAACAGAAAATATATTTTTCTGGTCGCCACGGGTGGTTGCAGGGGATCACAACCCTTTCTGAATTCTTAGTAAAACATCCTTAGATGTTTTCTGGTTTAGTAGAACATCCTTTTGTAGTGGAAATTAATCTAAAGATCCGCTAAAGGATTTACTTTCAGTGGAAATTTCAAATGCGCCAGTCTTGTGGATAGCATATTCTCCACCATTTTGGTTGCACTGTGGTCACTTATGGTTATGGTAAACAAAAATTTTTTTTGATGGAAGAATGAAAATAACGAGAGATTTGATTTTCTGCAATCGAAATATGTAGACCTGACGTACTATTGGTTTTAGTTTGGATGAAACAGCTGTCTTCAAATGTCAAGTCAAATTGGCATTCTATGGATTATATCCAATCGATATCTGAACTGTCGTTCTGTTGTGCTTTAGTTTTTGAATGTCAAAATCTGGATTAGGTTATTTCATACTTTAACATTCTCAGGTCCATGTCTGATATTTTCAGCACTAAAAGGCATTTCTGTTAGAAAACAACCATTGATTTAAATCCATAAATCAATGCAGGATCTATCTCATGCTAGATCATCAAGAAATTAAAACCATAAGCGGAAGCGTACCTGAATCCATGGATGCTAATGATCTTTGATCATTGGCTTAGGGTCTTCCAAGTTAGTGCACCCAGGTTTTGGAGAGTGTAGCTCCTCTTCCTTTCTGCTGATGGATGGCAGAGAGAAAACCTAACCGGTGCATAACTCGGGGACCACAACCCATTTTATAGGAAGCCTAGTTTCCTATTTCCAATTTAGTCCATCATAAAACTAGAAATTGGAATTTAGGCTATATGGTTTCTACGCATAGGAGATCCATGCTTTATTAAATGATTTAGGTCCATAAATCCTTATAAGATCACTTTTATGATTTGGACCATTAATTTATGATAGCACATATATATAAATAATATATGTATGTCCAGAAATTCCAACAATCTCCCACTTGGACTACATGTATTTTATAATTATATATATGACCATATGAGCTCAAAACCTTATGCTATCATATCAAAATCATTTCCGAACAATCTCGTCCATTAATTATGCCAACATAGAACCAAGACGGCCTTTGTTACATTTATCGTAACTAGACCCATCCAAGATCACATATATCAAACATAACTAAACGACATAGATCAAGCATGGATGCGTAGCATGGAAATTACATGTAACGTGATCTAACATGCCTATTTCCAACTGGTCCACCTTATTTGGTGAGATCAAACCAATACCAAAAGTACTGAAAAATCAAAAATACTGAATTCTTTATTTCTGCAGAAAATATCCATAACCATAGTAAAGTGTCTAAACCAGAAAAGCAAATAAATACAAACTCCCACTTAACTAGCATATCATTAAATGATACAACACCTGTGTGAGCAGTATGCTCATGAAAGACCATAAGGTGTTACTCTTAGTAAGCGGATCCGCAATTTTGGAGTTTGTCGCAATATGCTTTATAGACACTTTATTTTCCTGAATCCTTTCCTTAACAACCAGGAACATTGCTGAACTCCTGTTGTTGTTGGAATATTAAACTGACTACTAATTTATTGTCACGAAATAACTTAAGTGGTCTTTCAATGTTATTTATATTTTGCAGCCCTGTGACAATATTCTGTAGTCATATTCCATAATTGGATGCCCCATAATATGCTATAAACTCTGTTGTCATGGTCGAAAAGCTATAAGTGTCTACTAAGCACTTTTTCCTGATATAGCTTTTCCAACAAACAGATAAATATAGCCTGAAGTGGATCTCAAATTGTATTTGCATCCAATAAAGTAACAATCTGAATACCAAATGATCTCTTACTTATATGACTTTCTGTATGTGAACATATAATATTTTGTTTTCTAAAAAAAATGTTTTAAAAATCTGTTTGGTTGCATCTTAAAGATCCATTCCTGAATTACTTAAAATATCTGCCCAACATCCCAATAATGTACGCAGTAACCGAATACATACATCTTGAGATTCAAAACCTGAACATAAATCAAACTTCCCACTGCTAAAGCATAGGGAGTCTTTTGCATTTCCATAGACTTAAAATCATTCTTGGGACATTGATTTAGATAAAATTAATTTTGTCTTCCTTAGCAAGGAGGTATTCTTAATTTGCAATCCTGCATATCAAGTATCTTAAATATTTTTTTAATATAGGTATTTTGTAATAATCCAAGAATACATCTAGAATAATCTTGATATATCTGAATTCTTAATACAAAAGACATATTTCTTTTCAAAATTCTTTGACAAAAATATCTTAAGTTTATGCAATAAACTTATCTTGATGTTGGGAAACAGTATATCTGTGTTAATCCCACTGAAAATATGATTACTCCCACTGAAATTATAGTATATGCAATCATCAACCGAATTCATTTCAAGACCAAATGAAATGATAATTTGATGACATTTGCAATACCATTATTAGGAAACTTGCTTAAGCTTGTAGATGGATCTTTTTATCTTAAAAACTGAAAATTTATTATAAATGTTATCTTTACATCCATTTACCATAGCTCAAGGTTAAAATCCATTATTAAAACCATTTATCTTGAAAGAAATTTTCAATAAAACCGGAGAGAAAATTTCTTTGTAATCTATGCCTTCCTTTTGAGTAAAGTTCATTGAGACAAGACAAGCCTTATGCCTTTCCACATTACCTTCCTTCTTGGTTTTAAATATCCATTTATAACCAATCAATTTTATACCTTTAGGTAATAGAATAGGCTACCAAAACATCATTGTCTTTCATGAACTTAATCACATACTTATGGCATCAATCTACTTTTGAAAGGTTTTACTTTGCATTGTTTGATGAAATCGCCTTCCACCATTCCAATGTCATCCTTACGTATTGGCAAAATCTGATGCAATCATCAGAAACCGCATTTTCCTTTCTCTAGTAGATCACTTCAATGACATCCATTCTTGAGGTTGTTGAGCTTGATCATCAGGAATGTCCTGTTTATCAACGATGTCTTATAGATTTCTCTTTAAAGACATAGTCCCTAACTATATCTCCCCCTCAAGCTCAATTTCCTCAAAGAATTGACATTTTTGGTCTCAATAGAACTAAATGTGGGATCATAGGATTTACATCTTGATATTGTTCAGCATATCCAATAATATTTAAATTCAAAAGAAGGAACTAAAATGACTATTTCCAAATGAATAAAAAATAACTAAATTTATTCAATACAGAAATAGAAACCGAATTCCATTTAAAAAATGGTACCATATATCTCTTCTGAATTTAAATAAAATTTAGTTTTTAACAATAATAATAACTTAAATGACCATATAGCCTCAATAGTATTTGATTTGCTATCGCCTCCATCGATGAATCTTTCATCATCATTTGGCCTTTTAGCAACTCAAGTAACCTCACATAGACATCCTTACATGAATAGCAATACCAAATCTATTCATAAAAAAAATGTGTCTTGGGTCTAAGGCTAAATTAATACTGAACAAACCAAAGTGAAAAATGTACCCATTATTAGTACAATTCTCCTCTATGTGTCCAAGAACCTGTCAAAAGTAATAACCAAATTTGTATTGGACCATCCATAGTTTATTTATCATTTTTCATGTCCTTAAAGGTACTTGCCAAGTGAATACTTTTAGTATATTCTTACTTTAATTTATTCTCCTTTTGCACATAATAAAAAATAAACTCATCAAGAGATCATTTATCCTTTTGTCAGTTATAATTAACTTTAAACTAACCAAATTGTGTTTAGGAGAATCAAAAACTAAATGCACAAGCAAATCCGCTTTATCCTTAGTGCCTTTAGTTTCAAAGTAAGAAGAGATAAGTACTCCCTTATATTTCCTTTAACTTTATACCTTATTGAAATCAAGTTCGAACGAATCGTACTTGTTTCAGCTTTATTACCTTTAGCAATACTTTAGAATTTTCTGAATATAAATTTTGGCATTAGTTACCCTTTTGGACATGATACCCCCTTGAAAGTTTTCAAAATTTTATACTTTATAATCATAAAACACATGCAATTTTAACAATCTCACTTATTAAAGTTCCATTTTTCCTTATTGGAACTTTTAACCACAAGAGTAGTGAATCGTTCAATCCTTAGTGCATGGTTTAGATTCATAATGCCTAGAATGATCATAATATTTTATTTTCATTACTTGAACATGAAAATAAAACAAATATTGGCAGATGTGGCACAAACAGATAAATTAACCAAAATTTGAACAAAACAATATGTTCACATAACTTTTATACAGAACTTTAGCAATTCAAATAATGGTAGGGCCCATCACAAGATACCTAGTACAACATTAATACTTAGTCTTTGGACAAAAGTATTAATTTGTAAGTGGTACTCTTGGTGCAGTGATCAAATATTGATAATAAAGTCCTGTCAAACAATAAGCCTTTCTTTGGACCGACTATTGTTCACATGGAATGCCTAATAATTATCACATATTTATCACCGCATGTGTCTATGTAATCCGGCCAAATATTAATCTTCCTTTGGGCCGAATAATATCCGCATTAATTACATATCCACAATATTTTGGTGTAGTAATTAAATATTTAACAATAAAATCCTGTCAAATAACAAGCCTTTCTTTGGACCGACTTGTTATTCACATGGAGTACCAAATAATTGTTGTATATTTATTACCATAAGTGTGTACGCAATTCGGCCAAATATTAATCTTCCTTTGGGCCGATGAATATTCGCATGAATTACATACACACAATTATCTTAATGTCTTAAAAATAAATTAACTTACACAAGAGAGGCTACTTTGGTAGCATGTTGTTGCAATCAATTTATTTTAAAACATTAGACATCCATAAAAATACTTGTACCATTATTTGAATTTAATAAAAAATCCAAAATATTGAACTTATTTCTGAGTTCCAAACATAAAACTTTAGTAAAAATTCAAATAATGGCAAGACCCATCACAAGATACCTAGCACAACATTAATATTTAGTCTTTGGACAGAAATATTAACTTGTAAATGGTACTCTTGTTGTAGTAATCAAATATTGATAATAAAATCCTGTCAAATAATAAGCCTTTCTTTGGACCGACTTATTATTCACATGGAAACCAAATAATTATCACATGTTTATTACCACATGTGTGAATATAATTCGGCCAAAAATTAACCTTCCTTTGGGCCGATTAAAATTCGCATGAATTACATCACACAATCATCTTAATATTTTAAAAAATAAATTAATCTACACAAGAGAGGCTACTTTGGCAGCATGATGTTTCAATTAATTTATTTTAAAATATCAGACATTCATGAAGAATATTTACGCCATTATTTGAAATTTAAATTCCAAAAGATCCAAAAATAGAATTTTGCATGATAGAAAGCAACAAATCATAGACACATGAATTTATACATTATTTGTTTTCTAAATATTCATAAACTAAGCATATGACTTAAATGTAATTTAAACATTTGCATGCGTATATGTTAATTTCACAAAAATAATATTTCTGGACCTATTTAGGTTAATCTGACCCTTCCATTCAATCCAGAATGTCCAAAAACATAGAAAATCACTATTGGATCGTCCAAATCGGATAAAGGGATCATCAGATATGTGAATTTTAATTTGGACGGTTATTGGGCTGCCACGTGTCCTTTTCTGGTGGGCTGTACTGTGGGTGGGCTGAAAACGGGCTGAACTGACTGGGCTGGGCTTGAACTGGGCTGTTTCCACACGGGCCTGTTTCACAGGCCCGCCCAGTTAGAATGGATTTCCTTATGGGCCTGCTGGACTGGGCTTTAAATTTGGCCCAAACCAAAAATGTGCCAGGGTCGGTTTGTAAATATCTGGCAAGGGTTTGTTTTGCAAATTTCTGAAAGGGGTTTTTATGTAATTTATCTGGCCAGGGGGCTTTTCGTAAAAAAAGTCCATCTCTTCCCTTAAAAACCAAAAAACCCTAACCCTAGCTACCCAAAAAACCCATTGCCCCAAGCCGCCGCAGCCCACCCTGCTACCCATGTTGCCGCCGCCGACCCAAGTTGTCGCCGCCGCCGCATCCTGCCGTCGGCCATAGCCTGCCCGGACGCCGCGGAACGACTGCCGGACGCTGTTGTCTCTGCCGGTCGTCACGGATTGCCCCTGTCCTCTCCGGCAACGGATTCCGCCTCCGGCAGCGACCTCATGCCGCTCCAAACAGCAGCCGCACGCCGCCCGCTCGCCGCCAGCAACAGCCGCACGCCGATCGCTGCCTGTGCTGGCTGCCTTCAGCCACAGCTCTCCATCGTTTCCGGCAACGGCTTCGACAGCTACTGTCGCCGGATCGTTTCTGCCCTCTCCGGCAGCCTGAATCCGGGCATCACCGGCCACGGCAGAAAAAAAACCCACCGGCCACAGCATCGTCAGCCACTGTCGCCGGATCATCCCGACGCCTCAACCGCTCGCCACGGCTGCCTGCCGCACGACGCCGCCGCTAGATGCCGCTGCCGTCCGCCTCCCGTGAGAAGACGCTGCCCACGCCGGGCATCGTCCAGATCTGCCGGAAGACGCTGTTGCTGTTCGCCTCTGCCGGAATGGTCTTCCCGGCAGCCGCAGCAACGCTTGTGACGGCCTCCTTTTTTTTTTTTTTTTCGATTCCGGCAGCAACCAGATCTCCATCGTCTCCGGTGAGAAGACGCTGCCCACGCCGGGCATCGTCCAGATCTGCCGGAAGCCGGTGCCTTCGCTGCTCGCCGTCTGCTGCCGCCAGCATGTCTAGCAGCCAAACCTTCTAACACCGCTGCCCCATCGCCGGAAACCAGATCGGCGGCCTCGACAGCTCTTTTCCAGCGGCGCAAAACACCAGATCCGGCATCCCAACGGTAAACCCAATCTAGACGGCGCGACGGCGGCGGCAAAAATCCAGGCAACAGTTTTTTTTTTTTTTTTTTAAATTCCAGATGAACTGTGGCAGCCGTAACTTGGTTTTCGATTTTCTATAAATCCTTTACATGCATTCAAACAGCATACATGAATTCATAATTTTTCTTAATAATCTAACATGAAGATTACGGCTCTGATACCACTTGTTAGAAAACAACCATTGATTTAAATCCATAAATCAATGCAGGATCTATCTCATGCTAGATCATCAAGAAATTAAAACCATAAGCGGAAGCGTACCTGAATCCATGGATGCTAATGATCTTTGATCATTGGCTTAGGGTCTTCCAAGTTAGTGCACCCAGGTTTTGGAGAGTGTAGCTCCTCTTCCTTTCTGCTGATGGATGGCAGAGAGAAAACCTAACCGGTGCATAACTCGGGGACCACAACCCATTTTATAGGAAGCCTAGTTTCCTATTTCCAATTTAGTCCATCATAAAACTAGAAATTGGAATTTAGGCTATATGGTTTCTACGCATAGGAGATCCATGCTTTATTAAATGATTTAGGTCCATAAATCCTTATAAGATCACTTTTATGATTTGGACCATTAATTTATGATAGCACATATATATAAATAATATATGTATGTCCAGAAATTCCAACAATTTCTTCCATTTCATCACAATAAGAATCAGCCAATATCAGGGTGGTACCATTTTTGATCATAGTAAAAGCAAGCTTGTTAATGGTATTATGGGTTGTTTGTTAGTTTGACAATATCAGTTGGAATTTGAGGGCTTCACTTCACCAAATGAAGAATGGTTGACGCTGTTGTATCATGTCAAAAATTCAATAACCTGATTTGCTCTAACTTGTCACTGTTTGAATCATCTCAATGGGGATAGATAATCTGAGTGCAGCCAAAATTTTGCCACAGATAGAGAGGTATTGAATATTGAACATTGTGATGGGAAGAAAAGAAAAAGGAATTAGAATATTTAGAATTCAACCATGGAGCAATTTTTTGTACCAACTACCAACATTAAACTGGAAAATCTTAGTAATTCAGGATATTGCTAACCAATGGCATTGAGCAGTAATATCTGTCCTATAAATATCTATCATCTGGATTGCTTTATGGTTGACTTGTTTTCAACAAACTAGTAATGTCAAAAGAAATTACATTCCTCTCATTCTGTTGTCTAGCAGTCATTCATGGGTATCTTTCGTACTCTCTTTTCAGGCGTCATTTATCTCAATCTTTTAATTCAATCTTGTCCATTTTTAAGCAGTGATGGGGATACGAGTTGCTCCTAAATAGCCTAGAAAGATCCAGCTACTAAAAAAACTCATGTGATCTGTATGTTATGGACTCGCATCAATTTTTCAGTGGCATCTTTCCTGGAACTGAAACATCCTACGGAATCACTTCGTCCGCAGCTTTCTCCCTTCCTGATTGGATGCTTGAGCCAGAAAAGTACAGCCTTGGACGATCAAACGACTCTTTGCTTACCACTTCCTTGGAAACAGATATTACCTTCTTGACATTCAGCGACAGCCAGGAGCAAAATAGTTCCACGGAGTACCTATCGGGTCTTAGTCACTCCGAATCAACGTTAGAATTTGGTAGCTTTCTCCAGATGTCACCAGTCCATTCTCTAGAAAGTGCCTATACGAACAATGGAGTTTGGAACATGGACCACCATGCCTTACAGATGCTTGGGTTGGGTCTTCCCGGCCCGGAAAGCACCGAACAGGTTACCTTCAGTTCTGATTTCTTGGAGAATGAATGTGGGTTGTGGCCTTATGAATATCATCAAGAGAAGGTATTAGCTCCAACTCAGGCATATGTCACTTCGAAGCAAGGGAAGGCAGTTCACATGGTCCAGCCAGATAAACACCGAAGAGTTGATGACACCTCCTTCATAGTCAAACCCCGTTGCCACCTTGAGCAGCTGCTGATAGAGTGTGCTTGGGCCATCTCGGAAAACAAGACAGCCCATTTCCAGAAGCTGCTAGGTGAGTCCAGGACTGCTGTGTCCATCAGTGGTGATCCCATACAGCGATTGGGTGCATACATGTTGGAGGGGTTAGTGGCTAGGCAGGAGGCATCTGGCACCAACATCTATCGGGCACTGCATTGCCACCAGCCTGAGAGCAAGGAATTGCTTTCTTACATGCGTATTCTGTATGAAATCTGCCCCTACATGAAGTTTGGTTACATGGCTGCCAATGGAGCGATTGCTGAAGCATTACGAGATGAAGACCATGTCCACATCATAGATTTCCAGATTGCTCAGGGGACCCAGTGGATCACTCTGATTCAAGCATTGGCTGCAAGGCCAGGTGGGCCGCCCCGTGTCAGGATCACCGGCATTGATGACCCTGTCTCAAAATATGCACGCGGGGATGGTCTGCAAGCTGTTGGGGACAGGTTGGCTGCATTGTCCGAGGAATTCAATATTCCTCTAGAATTTCATGCCATTCCCGTCTACACGCAGGATATCAAACGGGAGATGCTTGACGTGCGGCCAGGGGAGGCAGTTGCAGTGAATTTCACCCTCCAGCTGCATCATACACCAGATGAGAGCGTTGACATAGACAATCCAAGAGATAAGCTGTTGAGAATGGTGAAGTCATTGTCTCCTAAGGTGACCACCCTGGTCGAACAAGAATCGAACACCAACACAACCTCATTCTTTAGTCGGTCTGTTGAGGTTCTAGAGTTCTACAGGGCTATGTTCGAATCGATCGACGAGACGCTGCCACGCGATGGCAAGGAAAGGATCAACGTGGAGCAGCATTGCCTGGCTAGGGACATTGTAAACATAATTGCATGCGAGGGTAAAGAGAGGGTGGAGAGGCATGAGCTTCTTGGGAAGTGGAAGTCAAGGTTGGGCATGGCAGGGTTCCGGCCATACCCATTGAGCCCATACGTGAATTCGGTGATAAAAAGCCTGCTGAAGTCATATTCTGAGAACTACTCATTGGTGGAGAGTGATGGGGCAATACTGCTGGGTTGGAAGGATAGGAATTTGATATCTGCTTCGGCATGGCACTGAGTAGGATGGAAATGACTGTGAAGTTGTAATAAATCAACTGAACCAGAAGTATTCTGCTTAGTCGCTCATCGTCTGTTTTTATCTATAAGATACTTGGGGTACCAAAGTTTTGTGTTTTGCTGATCCAGTGCTGCTGGAAATTTACAATACTTTTGCAAAAGCTCTGCTACTAAAGGTAGTCGTTTATACCATGGCCAGATGGGTCCTAAGTGGCTAAAATTACGAACCATGGTGATGTGATATGATGCTAAGCCCTGTGCAGTTCCTTCCCATCTTTGGATGTGGAGCCTATCGCGTGTGTAACAAATGTTATCAATTAATGAATGAGCAACAAACTAAGTGAGTGGTAGAGTCAGGATCTCAGGCAAGTCTGATCATGTTCTTTGTTTAGCAAGATCCTTTTCATAATTGCTAAGGATCCATCCCTTAATAGTCGTATACGTCGGGTCGCGTTGCCGGAACTCGTAATCAGTATGCAAAAATGATTACTGATTACTGACTAGAGGAAGCTTTCAAAGCTCTATCCTTCCGCATCCTTCGCAGACTTGGCCCAACGTATGACGTATACTGGGAATAATTTAGGGGTGCAACTCAGTTTGTATTGGATAATAATTTATCCTATCCATACTCTATTTGTAAAAAGTATATCTTACTTTATCCATTTATTATTTCGGTTCCTAATATATCATATTCTACCTATTACCCATTATGTCGGTTTTGATTTCGGTTTCAAATCAGTTTCTCTTATAATGAAATATAATATCTTTTAAAAGATATTTTTATTTTATAAAGCAATACTCATTTAGATTTTAAAATCACAGACCTATCATTTCATATGCTACTGTTTATAAGATTACATAAACATAGAAAGTATAGATTTTCATCACTCAATCATTAAAATTATTAATAGATTATAATCACAAATTACGAGCCTATTTATAAAAGGCTTTCAGAAGTTAATGACATATATATGAAAAACCAAACTAGTTTCTTGCTTTACTATCCACAATTTTATAGGGCATAAGATTCGTTTGAATTTAAATTTGTTAAGATGGGCGTGCACATGGGACATCCCAAATAAAGCATAAGACATATTATATAATATATATCATATATTATTAAATGCATTGGGTGCACTTAGCTTTAGTGTACCCTAGTGTATCTAACTTATTTTTATTTTTTTGAAACTTTTTTATAAAACTGTTAATTTAAGTGTATTTAATATGTATATCAATTTTTACTATTTTTGGATATTTTTAGAATTTTTTTTTTGAATTTTTAAAAGTCGATAGTATTTTCGTAATTTAAAAATACTAAAATGCTAATGTTTTTAAAAATCTAAAAATCTCTAAAAAACACCCATATGAGTACTCATGTAGGTTAGTTCCAGGTACTAAACGTATTTACCCGACTAATACCTCGTTTGAGTAAGTGAGTAATGATTTATATTCTGCTCATACTCATGAGTGATATTTTTTACTTTATCTTATCCAAATTAAAGTTAGGTAAGTAGGTACTAATAGGCACCCTACCGAATTAACACACCTAGTTGAAATTGCTCTGGGATTTGGATACCATTAGTTTCATTATAGAATAGAAGCCCAAAAGATAAAAATTCCTAAGATATTCTCACCTGCCCAAATGGAGTTCCATAATTGCAAGTGTGTCTGGAAAGAGGGAAAATGTCAAAATGAGTGACATGGTAATGTTTTTCTTTTTTACAGGTGCTACATGGTAATGATTCAAGATAAATGAACTATAGTTCAAATAGATAAAATCATTGGACCCACTTCTAGAAGCGATCCCATGTAATCTCATCAAATATTAAATTTTGTATGTTTGATAGAAAATCTAATTCATTGATTGTATTTAACTTCATTTGTTTATCTAAAAAATTATATTTTATCCAAATTCAATATGTGCACGGGCAACCGTTGCTCAAAAATAAGTATATTCATGTGTAAAGTAGGAAAAATGTTTAAAACCTTTTACATATGTTTAGAATATAACAATACTTTATACAATCATTTATTCACGTAGAGATAATATTTTAGACAGTTTAAATGTTGAAAATATAATTTTAAAATTGGTATTTAACATTAAAATCATTTTATGATGTTGATTTTACATATTTGTAGATGGGTCCTATGCATAGTAATATTAGACAAATAAATAAGTTTTAAAGATACTATAGGTAAATATAATAGATTAAGTACATTTTTTATCAACTATTAAAATATTCAAAATGGAAGAAGATACATAGAAAAGATGTTTCAGAGAATCATTCATGCGAAATAATTATCCGGAAAATCTAAAAATGACTAGAAAGTGGAATTGGTAGGTAGTTAATGTGTTACAACATAATAGAAAATGGTGTAGAAAAGGGAGAAAAAAGTTGCGGGAATTTTTTTTAAATTTTTTTTCTCTTTGCAAACACACCTATGTGTCAAAATATTAAACATAAGAGGGTTTCTCACATGCAATGCTCCCCATAATGCATTATATTTTTTATATTTTTTATTTTTCATAAACATGTTTGCTAAGTGTATTTAAGTTATATTCCAAGTTTTACCATTTTACAATATTTTTCATACTATTTTTAAAAATAGTCAATTTTAGAGGTATAAAAGTCATTTTTCACCCCTCGAACCTAGATTCTAAAAATAAAAATTATAAAATAATAAAACTTAATATATATATATATATATGTGTGTTAAATACATCTAGAAAAACATGTTTATGAAAAATGAAAATTAAAAAACAAGACGTCATGTGGGGATACCATGTGATGTTATAACGTGTGAGCAACTCCGAAAAAAAAATTTCATTATAATAATTGATAAAACCATTTATCTACATAGGAAAAATATTTTTGAACCTTTCGATATTGAACTAATAGCTTTTGAAATTAGTTTCTAAATTAACAAATTTATTGTATATTGATTTTACATTGATGGGGCTTAATACTATAGTACGATGCGGACAAAACATGGTTTCCTTATTAACCAAATAATTTCAAATGTAATAGGTGAGACGAATGCATAGCTCCACCAGCACCAATTAAGCCAATAACAAACAAATCCGAATCATCTGCTATCTCACCATCTCATCTGTATGGGCTCCCTCCCATGAACACGTCATGCTTCCACAGAGATTTAAAAAGAAAACATATATGTAGAATCTCGATCATTCAATTAAGAATTTTATAAAAAAAAAAAATTAAATAAATAAATAAATATGAGCTATGCATGCAACCGAAAGAAGAAAAACGATTTTCACGCGATACCCCTTTGGGCATCGTGGGCGGCGTTGCCACTTTTCGCTGTGGGGACGTTAGTTCGGATTCCTGATCGCGTGAGGAGGATAGGCACTTTACTGCAATTGAATTTCTTATAAATTAAACTTCACTACGACCATTTTTTTTCAGTCGTAGTCAAAATTTTGATACCTTTTGTGGTTAAATTTAAATAGTTACATTAAATGTAATTTTGGCTGCATTTGGTGTAAAAAGTAATTGCTTTTAACCAAGTGTCATCGTTTGTAACTACATCGGTATGAATCATGGTTGTTTATATGCTTAAGTTGCAATATTCATTTTTTATTTTAGTTTTATTTTGTTTTTTGATTTTTTCATGAATATATTTTCCTAAGTATATTTAATCTACATACCAAGTTTTGTTATTTTATAATAATTTTACATACTTATTTTCTTGATTTTTAAAAATAAAAAATAAATATGTAAAAGTATTATAAAATGAAAAAATTTGTTATATAAATGAAAAACACTTAGGAAACCAAGTTTATAAAGAAAAATCAAAAAATAAAATAAAAATAAATATTATAAATTAAGCATATTGTATATAATCATGCCTCCATAAGTGTATCTAACAGAACATCAATTGATTAGAAAAGTATTTGATGTGACAACCTACAACGTCCATTGATTAGAAAAGTAACTTTCTCCGTAACCATTATCATAAGTTACCGACATCTTGTATGGGGGAGATCGACTTGGTTTTTTAAAAAATGGATCAAAACTTCTCTGTTTTTCTAATGACATATATAATACACCGTTGTGGGTACAAGAGGTGTCCAGACTGTAAGAGCATTCACCAAAAGTTTAAAAACTTTTGTTAGAAAATCTCTTTTCTCGTCAAAAATGACAAATTATCAAATTCGAACAAGGCTCTGAGGAATGACGTAGTGGGAAGCGCTAGTTTTCTGAACATGAACGTAGACATGGATGGGGACGGCTGTCCTACCGAGATAATTGAGCGTCAATCATTTTTGTTTCTGCTGGTAACTGCCAAATTGGCTTCCTGTGGTGGAGATCAATTGATGCAATGGCGAACTTTCGTTTCTGCAGGTAACTGCCAAATTGGCTTCCTGTGGTGGAGATCAATTGATGCAATGGCAAACTTTTGTTTCTGCAGGTAACTGACAAATTGGCTTCCTGTGGTGGAGATCAATTGATGCAATGGCAAACAATCACGTAAATCCGTTCATCCAATTCCTTTATAAATGAGTTTAAGTTGAAATTTTTGAATAAATAATTTATAATTTACTAACCTGTTTAATCATTTAAATAAATAAATGGATTATGAATGAAATTTTACAACCTATCAACCTATTTAATAATCCATTTAACTCATTTAATTCATTAACTTGTCTACAATCCGTTGAGAAAGGGTATATATATTTCATAAAAGCTTAAATTTATTTTTCTCATTTCGATTTTTTATTTGTTTTTTCTATTTATGACTCTAACTGTATCTCTTTCTCTTCCTCTTCAATCATCCTCCTCTCCATCTCTCCTTGTTTTCACCGTTCTCTTTCCGCTCTCTCCTTCCTTTCATCTCTCGTTCTCCTTCTTCATTTCTATTATTGTGTTTCTCTATCGGTCCACTCTTTCTATTTTACCGAAGCACAGCCCTTCTTTGTGCTAATGTTTCGAACATGCATCTTCTATGGATGAAAATCTGTTCACGTTATGTATCTCATCGGTACAGATTAATTTACCACAACAATTACATACAACACATACTCAATTTTGCTGCAATATATACACATAGTTCATCAACAATCCACCAATTAATTTGTTAAATGAACTGTAAATAAGTTAGCATTAAGTTTTTTTAAATGAATTTAGAATTAAGATTAGCCTTTAAGCTGTCTAACTTGATCCATTAATGCGCACAATGTCAAAAATGAATGGGTCTGATGCAAAAGGGCTACCTAAACAAATGTATTTGAAAAGAAATGTGAGATTTGTTTGAGGGGCGCTGAACCAATGCAAACGTTTGCATCGACAGAACCTCTGCATGACCTTTTTATTTTTTTTATTTTGGCACTAACGTATGGGTTTAATCATGTATTACTCAGATGTACAATTTATCAAATTTTGATATTGTTTAATTTTTTATATTGAAAATAAAAATTTATTTTTCAAGCGCTCCCAGCTCTTGAAAAATGAGATTTTTTTTAACATTAAAAAAAAAAGATTTTATAAAATTTTATATCTAAATACAACATGGTACCTGTGCCCACATATTAGTGCCGAAAAATAAAATAAAAAACCAAAAAGGGCCATAGAAACGCTGGCGTTGAATTCCATTGGATCCGTACTTGCAACTTGGCTTTGTATGGTGGAGATAAATACATGCAATGACATTTTCATCAAAAAAAACATGCAATGACAAAAATTAATGATTGTGCCCGACGGAGAAGGGCAAAATAAATAAAGACACCTCCATTCATACAAAAAAAAAAAAAAAAGTGTATATTTTTGAAATTGTGGAATATCTAAGGAGGTAGGTTTAATTAGGAAAAAAAACTTAAAAGGAAAAAGAATCTAGCCAGTTTCTTGACTAACCGTTATCAAAATAAGCTTACACCATAAGAAAGTTTGTTCTTTTTTATTATTTTTTTTTTGAAAAAAATAAGAAAGTTTGTTCTTGGTAACCCTTATTGGCACAAAAAATTCTTTGTTAGCAAAGAAAATACACATGCAATTAATTTTTTTTATTTTTTATGATACTTTTTAAAGCGATAGAAATTTTTTTATTACCTATGATGTTATTCTTATAGATAAGAAAAGATTTTCTTACTTATAACAATGCTTTTACAACCAAATTAGAATTTGATTACTAAGTAACAAAATCATGAATTATTGACCATCACGTCTGGTTAAAAACTTTACAAACAATAACTTTTTACTTTTCACAAATACTCTATTTTTAATTATTTTTTATATATTACTATATGACTATTTTATTTTTCAATAATTTCTATACAATTGCGCATGCAACTGATCTATCTATTTAACTTTATTCTCTTTACTCTTCATCATTACTTTGATCATATCATATCATTTTTTATCAATTCCAAAAATTTTATATTAAAAAATCTTTATCTAAAAGTTTTATTACTTTTCAAACACATTAATGCTTGCTATAGATCATATACCGTAGATTATCATTAGCAACTAAATTTTTCTTTAGAAAATACATTTTAACTTTTTACAAGAAAATTTCAATTACTAAAAAAACCAAAATTTTTAGTGTTATATGAAGCGCTTGCTAAATTCCTTGAGCATAAATTATTTTTATGACCTTTTTATAAGCTTAGATAATGGCTAAAATAAGTTTCGCCATATGACATTGATAAGTCACAAAATAGTCTTTATTACTCTGACATGATCTATTTTGTAAGATGCAAAAAATATTTGGAGAATTTTTTAAAAATGTGATATGATTACGATAAAAATTTTCACTATATGCAGTCAATTTTTTTTGCTATACATAATATATGTTTGTTTGCATTAGGTATATTTTGGCTACAATTAACTATTTAGCTACAAATAATTAGTTGCTTTTGAGTTCCTATACTAAATTAAATGTAGCTAATTTATATTAAACATAACCAAAAATATATGACTTGTAGATAGTAATAATATTTTTTGTTGCTATTAGCAAATTTTTGGCAATAAAAATTAGCAACATACACTTCATTTCTTATAGTGGATAGGAACAATAATTAAGTGCAAATAAAATAGATAATATAATTGTATAGAAAATTGTAAAAATAGTAAAAAATAAAAAATAAAACACTTAAATTATTAAGGCAGCGTAGCTTGATTGGTAAAAATCTTGACAATTGTGCTAGCGTCCCAAGTTCACTCCCATAAAGCTCCCCTTTTCAAGAATGTCTCTTGTGGATATATTGTTAAATTTGCATTCATTGAGCAAGAATTGAAAAAATATAATATTTATAACAATTTTGAGTTGTAAGAGAAGATATAGAAAATTAATTAAGGAGACGTTTGGGAATAACGAGTAGGAAACATGAGAAGGAAATGATGAGGGCACATATTTCAAGACATCTCATTAATTAATCAATTATTATATTTTTTTCACTTTTACTCCTACATTCTAATCACGTTCCTTATTAACTAACTTCCAACAAATCTATTTATTCCAACTTTACTTCTATTATTTTATATCAATCACACAATTTTCAAAATATTTTATTTTCTACTCCCACCAAATATCACATTTCTCACAACTTTGACATTTCCATACGTTCCCTAAGATGTAAAATTATATCAAATGTGTAAAGAAAAGTGAATAACATATATTTTTGTACATGTACTCGAGAGGAAAAAGTAAAAAAAAAATTTTCTTTTATCTTGAGCCTCATGATAAACATGAGGACCTAGGGCCGTAAAGTGGGCCGAGATTCCCCCGTCCAAAAAATGGACTCTTGTACGGACATTAGTTCAATGCACTTGGGTGTATTTCACTCATTTTTTTGAAATTTTTTTAATGAAAATGTTAATATAAATATATTTAACATATGTATATATTTTTACTATTTTTAAAGATTTTTAGATATTTCTTTTCCAATTTTTAAAAATCAATAGCATTTTTAGTAATTTCATTGATTTTAAAAAATTCAAAAAAAATTTAAAAATCTCTAAAAATGATAAAAATTTATACACATGTTAAATACGTTTAGATTAACAGTCGTGTAAAAAAAATAAAAAAATAAATAAAAAAAATGAGTGAAGTACACGGGTGCATTGAACTTCTTGTACCCACGTCACAACCACGAGAATCACATGTTTGATGACGTGAGGCACATTGACTGTATGCGTCTCTTTCTCGTAACCACTATTGTCGGGATGGCACAAGACTGCGCCATAAATTCACTGCCCCCGCATGCTTGCTGCGTACGCCTCCCGTCTTGCAAATCACGTCAGATGCTTGGTGTCGGCGCATGCGAACCCCACGCTGCCGTGTTGCGACAGTGCACGCACTCTTTCAATCTTCTGGTGTGTCAGGTAACATCAAAAAGTTGTTAAATTAAAATTTTTAATTTAAAATTTTTTACTTTTCATAATTATTTTATTTTTTAATCATTTCTTCACATTTTTCTATATAACTATTCTACTTTTCAATCATTTCTATATAATTAACAACACAACTAACCTATCTATTTTAACTTTATCCTATTTATTCCTTATCATTACCCCTATCATATCACATCATTTGACAACTTCTCATCTCTACAACTTTTCATCAAAAACTTTATCCAATCCGAAACACACCCTTCATCCCCTTTCAGGCTTGATGCCTTTGGATAAAACCTTACCTAGCTCTGACCATGTCCAACCATCGAACTGGTCTTCCGTTAAACTGTTGCTTTAAACCGTTTTTAGTGACGAGGGTATTGGCTTACACCGAAAATATTTCAATTCAAAACTTTTTATTTTCTATTATTATCATCTTATTTTTAAATTATTTTTTATTTTTTCTTGTACAACGACCCTAGTTATTAATCATTTTTACACAACTATCCCCTTTTTCTCTTTGTCATTCGACATTACCCCTGTCGTATTACATTATTTTTTATTTTAAAAATTTTTATATAAAAACTTTTTGTAAATTTTATTACTTTCCATACACACCAACAATATAAATATAATATAATAGTAATATTAAATATAAATTATCTGAATAAATTAATCATATATTTCAACTTTTTATATGCATAATAGAAATTACATTCATATAAAAATAAATAGCACAATAACGATGAAATTAAAAATAAATATAATACAAGATTATCAAAAACATAGAATACAATAGTTATGGCAGCATGTTATGATACAATAATGATGAAATTTGGTTGTGGAAGTGCATGGTTATGATTGTAATATGAATTAATGATTTCATGCAGCAGCGTGACTCCTATGTGTTGATGCAGCCCGATAGGCAACGAATAGATAATTAAGCGTAAGATTACATTTTTTTTTATTGTTATGTCTATATTACAATCATGTCAAACGTTTATATCTGACAATCTAGCCTTCGAGACATTCTACCGATTGATTTTTCAACGGAAATCTACATATATCTACCAAATAGCTATTTTTCTTCTCAACCAAATCTTTCTACTCTTATCTATGGAAGCTCCTACCAGTGCGAGGAGACACCGCCACAACAATCTGTTGCTGCTATAATTGCTTGACATTTTTGCTGGCACAAAGAATCGAAACCGGCTCACAAACGCATTAGATGAACGCCAACTATCACAGTTTAAGATTACGTTTTAAGCATGAACATTTGACATCTGCTGCTGGAAGTCGATGATAGGATCGATGCAGCTAATGACATATATATGGGGAGCATTTTATGATGACGAACAATTTCATATTTATGGTAGATGATGTTAAATGTTTAATTATATGCATTTTTAGGCTCCACTTATATATAATCAAGTTATATAAAAGTGATTCTATATAACTTCTTTTATTCTTTAAATGTTGATTGTTTATGTAAAAACTAATACATTCGTCATATTTAACATTATTTGTTTAGTTAGGAAACTTAAGTTCTTCACATTTTCTCAAAAATAAGTATATTCATTTACGTATGTATCAGAATATAATAATACTTTATAGAATAATTTATTTACATAGTAGTGATGTTTAGATGGCTTAAATGTTAAAAATACTACTTAAAAATTAATATTTATTATGAAATTATTTTATTAAGTTAAGTTTACATACTTATTGAGGAGATCCTATACAATGGTACTAAAAAAAAAAAAAGACTTTTTATGATAATATAAATGATGATAAATACAATAGATTGAATGAATTTTTCATTGATTATCAAGATACTAAAAATGAAGAAAATTATATAGAAGAGTGGTTTCATAAAATCATCTCCTAAGTTTTCAATCAAAATAATTTTTATATTATAAATACGGGTAATGATCATATAAGACCCATATGTATTTTTTATGGTCCATATGTAGTTAGTTTAACAAACATTTATCAGTATATATATATATATATTCATAATTTCAAAACTATGTACACATAATTTGCAAAAATCATTTATAGCATAACCCACCCAAATTAAGGTGCATTGGAATGCACTCCAATATTTCTGCATATATCCCCAGCAATTAAGTTTTGAAATGACACATATGTCTACATCGTTCACGACTAGAGGCACTCAACTCTATTTCCACGCGTTTTTAGTTACGAAATAGTGAAAGAAAACACAAATTTGAACTCTGTAACCATGGAGGCAATAGCCATCCGTTTTAGCATGGGTTGTAGAGTGGAATTGAAAATTTAACACCTTAACATCAAGAGTGACTCGTTAGCCTTGATTGGGTTTCTAAACGATGGGAGTCCTATTTTGTCTTCCATGGGCACCTTAATTCATGATGTCATGACTTAAACATTAGCTTTTCTCCATTTGGCATGGATTGGGAAGCAGAATATTTGAAAATTCAAGACCTTAAGATTAAGAATGACTCGTTAAGTTTGATGAATGGGAAAGCATAATCCCATAAATGATTTAATAATTTAATAATTATATTTTTCTAATTTTGCTTTGATATTTTAATCATCTTTTATTTCAACTACTCTATTTATTCTTACTTCACTCATATTATTTCTTATCAATATCATTCCCAAAATATTGCTTATCTACTCTTACACCATCCCACAGTTTCACTGACTTTTACGTCTAGCAAATGATTTTAGCAGGAACTTCAGAGTTAATAGCGACCCATATAAAAACGATGATGATTTAATTCACGTGATGAAAAAGAAAAATATTTTTTTCAAAAAAAAAGTGCAGATTTTTCCGTAGTAGAGCGTCCTACTCTACAAAAATATGTGCCTCACTTTAGTTGATGTGTGCGAGTAGCCTACATATAAATATGTGCCTCACACGTCTACACATCTGGTGGATGCATGCATAGGCGAATCGTGATGGCACTGGCATTTTGCCTACCAGCTCTACAAAATTCCCGCTACCCGTGCCTGCCAAGACCAAAGCAAATCCAGGCTGGGTATGGGCCGGGGTTTCATCGCCCTCGTCTTCACAGCAGGCATGATGTTCGATATTACTGTTTTTCAACGGAGCAGGACCATGCAATCATGAATCCAGATCCTAGTCCTAGGCGATCAGCCAACTACGTCCCCAGCCTTTGGACCTATGATTTTATGCAATCCCTCCAGAGGCACGACGAGGTGAGCACTTCGTGGACAGATTCTTTTTCAAGGAAAAAGGAAAAACAAACGCCAAGTTGTTCGTTTATTATTATTTTTTTTCCCCCAAAGTCCCGCAATTCGAAAACGTTGCATTTTGTGTTGGGTTCAATCCCCATGCAGGGTGTCATGGCGGGGAGGCTGGAGGAATTGAATGAAGCTGTGAGAAGTTTGCTCCATGGCACATTTAAGCCGTTGGAGCAACTGGAGTTGATTGATACTATTGAAAGATTGGGCTTGGGGTATCTTTTCGAAAGGGAGATTGAAGAGATGCTAAAGGCGCATCAGTCGTACATGCACAAAGACATGGCAACTGATCTTCATGCCACAGCTCTCAGGTTCAGGCTCCTTAGACAACATGGGCACGAGATTCCCCAAGGTATAAATTCGTATTCTCTTCACTTCAACTTGAAATACTCCACATATATATAAAAATATATTTAATCTTTGCGAGAATTGAACTTCATTAGTTTTCATAAGGTAAATTTAATTGGGAGATGCAGGTGTTTTTAGAAGCTTCATGGACGGAACGGGGAATTTCAAGCCATGCTTGTGTAAGGATGTTAAAGGAATGCTGAGTTTGTACGAGGCATCCTACCTTTCTGTTCCCGGAGAGACTGTCTTGGATGAGGCAAGAAATTTCACGAGCATATATCTCACGAGGTTTCCAAAAGCGAAGGTGGACTCTCACATTTTGCAAAGAAGATTAGTAGACCATGCGCTTGAGGTTCCCTTGCATTGGAGGATGCCTAGATCAGACGTTAGGTGGGCTATCGACACATCCGCAGCAGGAGACGACGTCAACCCCGTTTTACTCGAGCTGGCAAAGCTTGATTTCAACAGGGTGCAAGCCGTACACCAAGCAGATGTTCGAAAGATGTCCAGGTACGTAATTAATAATATCTTAGTGAAGTTCGTGGCAAATGCTTCTCGAGGAGGCTAGACGGTTATTCCTTTTTTTTTTTTTTATTTGTAACGTATACTAGTCGATGCTAATATATAATTCTGAGGCTTGTGATTCATTCAATTTAGATGGTGGAGTGATATGGGCCTTGGTAAGAAGTTGAGCTTTTCTAGAGACCGGTTGATGGAGTGTTTCTACATGGGTGTGGGGATGGTGTTCGAGCCGCAGTTTGGTTCCTGCAGGGAAGTGCTCACCAAAGTGGCTCAGCTGATAACAACCATCGATGATGTATACGATGTTTATGGATCACTCGATGAATTGGATCTCTTTACCAAAGCAGTGGATGAGTAAGCACCAACGTTTTATGCAACCTTCAATTCGTTAAATTACACGACCTCTTCCCATCCTCTTGATCTGCTTCTGAAGTCTTCTTTTCTGATTATATATTATGTATTCAGGTGGGATGCTAAGGCAGTGGACCAACTTCCGCACTACATGAAGATGTGTTTTCTAGTGCTTTATAACACTACCAACGAAATAGCTTACGACATCCTTAAGGACCAAGCCTTGGACGTCATGCCATACCTAAGTAAAGCTGTATGCGTCTGTGGCTTTTTTCATTGTTTTGTATTAATCAATTGTATATTCACGCATTGGGTCTCGTCCTGCTGCACGTTGCACTGAATATTAATTAATATGTTGTCATTTTAACTTCAGTGGGCAGATTTCTGTAAAGCAATGCTGGTGGAGGCAAAGTGGTACAGCCAAGGGTACCAACCGTCGCTGGAAGAGTATTTGAACAATGGTTGGATTTCATCATCCGGAGGTGTCTTGTTGGCTCATGGATTTTTCATGTTGAAACCAAAAATGACAAAGGAAACATTAGATGACTGCTTTGGAAGTAGTCCAGGCAATATCATTCGCTGGCCGTCGATGATGATCCGACTCTGCAATGATTTAGCAAGCTCAAAAGTAAGAACTAATCTCCGTAGATAATTGATATATATCTCGACATTAATTGGAGAAATCTGGATATTTCCTGTGTGTTAATTAATTAATTTCGATACTTTCTGGCACATATTATGCATGCACGTATGCATGTGTATTCAGGCTGAAAGTGAGAGAGGTGATGCACCAACGTCGATCCAGTGCTACATGCATGATGCCGACATTCCCGAGTCAGCGGCCCGTGAACACATCAGAGCTCTCATCGACGACACATGGAAGAAGATAAACAAGGAGTGCTGCGGGCCCCAGTCTCCTCACTCGAAGCCATTTCGCAGATTAGCCTTAAACCTCGCGAGGATGATCCACAACGTTTACCTGCATGGAGATGGTCACAGCGTTCCCGACCGCGAAGTCAAGGACCGCATCGTGTCCCTCCTCGTCCAACCCATTCCCATCCCACCTACTTCTCTTAATTAATTACAACTCACTAGATGTTCCAGCAGGGTCCTAATCAAGGAGATAGATTGAAATTTGCAATGCAATAGCGAGGCGGGGGTGTGTGGGGGATCGGTTTCTTAGGGCCATCTTGTACTTATACCAGCAAGGTTTTAGATAACCCGTCTTTACTTTAATTGTGTGTGTCAATCCATCTCAATATTAATTAGAGCATTTGAAATTAATGAATGGGATTATTTGCAAAAATAATCCTATAAGTTCTCATATTTATGATTTTAGCCTCGTAGTTTGATATTTGCAAATATAATTTTCTAACTTCTAGTGTTGTGGAAAAATAACCCTATGCAGTTAATTGAATTTTAAGAATGACAATTAAAGTGAACAATAAACATACGAGATTTTTGACATGCATGAAAACTGATTTAATATAGAACAACACCGGCTCACAGAATTATTTTTATATAATATTGAAAGTTAAGGGATTATATCTGAAAATATTAAAATTATAAGGTTAAAATCATAAATAGGAAAACCTATAAGATTATTTTTATTAATAATTCTCAGTGAATGTATATTCTTTTTATCCTTAGACCTAATTAGTCAGAGGCTTGACCAAAACTAAGAATTCAAGGCCTCGGCTTTCTTTTCGACCTTTTTATGTCCAACCGGCAGGCCAGAGCTTCTTTGTTTAATCAACCTTTTAGGTTCATCATTGGCCACATGATTGAAATCAGCGTATCCGTGTGTTGACACCCCACAAAAACGTCAATATATATATATATATATATAGAGAGAGAGCAGTTCCGGTGCAGCGTCACTGCACCGGAACAGCCGTGCAGTGGCCCCAAAATGGGGCCTACATGAGCATGAAATCATGATCTACTCCATTCATTGTATTTAGAATAATGTATTCTATTACCATACCAATTTTCATCCCAATCAGATATGTATATGGGCCCCATCTGAAAATGGTACAAATCCAACGTAGAAAAATAATTTAATGTAAATAACAACTTTAAAGTATCTGATTGGGATAAAAATTGGTATGGTTATAGAATACATTATTCTAAATACAATGGGTGGAGTAGACCATGATTTCATGATCATGTGGGACTCATTTCAGCGACGCTGCACTTGAATATTTTCTATATATATATATAATAATAATAATATAATAATAAAATAAAATAAAATAAAATAAAATAAAAATCCAAATGGGTTTATACACGTTCAAGGATTTGTGGATTCAGTTTTAGATTTTTAACCCATATATTTGCAAGCACAAAATTTTGTAGGATCCATGGGCCTTCAATGCTTCGAGCCCGCTACGGAAGTAATGACCACTAATCCATATGGCAGATCATTCAGGATGAAGGGAATGATACTTTCTCAAGACAATTGGAGTGGAATCGACACGATGAACAGTTTTAATTAAACAAATAATCAATATTTTAGGAGATTTTAACGGTCAAAATCAATTTGACCAAAGAAAGAAGAGAATTTGCAATATTTTCAAGCGATAAATAAAATTGATAAATCCAACTTATTAAGTAAAGATCTGAACCGTTAAAATGAATGGAGCACATCAATCAATGCGGGCCCTATCAAGGATCAAGGAAAGTATTTAATAATTAAGACACAAATAAAAGGTCAAAAATGCATAAAATCAATGGCTAAAAAAGATTTGACTTACTAGTCAAGCAAAACCATGGGCCCCATGTGTGGTTTTCAAAAACCACTCGTAAAATTATTAAAAGGTCCATTTTTGTTAGAATTTTGCAAAAAAAGAAGAAAATATGGAGTTGTGCAAAATAAATCAAAAGAAAATACCATATGTAATTTTTCAAACTCAAAAGCCTATAAAATGACCCCCTCTCCTCTCATCCCAGACCGGGGAAAGCCTTCCAAAAAAAAATCAGTGCTCTTCCATTTGAGATCCATTTGAGATCCATGTTTGGCATGGTTTAAAACTCGGGCTTTTACGTAAAACTTTTCACGCAAGGGGGTTTTGTGCAAAAACCCGTCAAATCAGTCTTCTCGTCGACAGCGGGCTGCATTTCCCCGTACTGTTGCAGAAGCCGGACGATCCTCGGGCTTAGGAATGGGGGAGAAAAACGGCTACCACGCGGACGATCCTCGGGCTTGGGAATGGGGGAGAAAAACGGCTACCACGCAGACGGAACAGAGCATTCGAATTACCGGATCCTATGACGAACAGCGTTTTCGTCGATGCATGCGAATGCGTTGCACATCCACCTGCGGACTACCACAAATCATGCGGCGCAGAAACCACATTTGCCGCCCGCATATTTCATTAGTCGCCAATACGACTCGAAATGCAGTTGATTCATCGACGGACGAGAATTGAGAAATTGATGGCTGACATTTTTTCAAGCCATAAAACATGTCAAAAAAGCCATAAAACATTTTCTTCACAGCAAAAAAAAAAAAAAAAAAAAAAACGGAGAAAAGGAGACAGCGGCCATATCACACGTCAATTTCCCTTTTGCATCATCGGTCATGTACCTTTTTTTTTGTTTTATTTTATTTTTTTTTTCAACACGTCATCATCATTCTTCTTTTATTTTACTCTTTTTTTATTTTTCTTGTTACACGTTATTTCCCTGCGTCAATCCACCTCTTCACTTTTCATTTTTTTTTAAAAAAAATCCCAGAAAACCAGAAACTCCACCCGTTCCTTTTTCTCTTCCATCGCCACCCCTCTCATTTTTCTTTTGTCTTTTTGTTTTTCCATTAAAAACAAAAGAGCTCCAGCACATCCTTTCTCTTCCCGTTCATTTTTTCTGTTTTTATTTTTTAAAAAAACAAATAAACAACTCTCCAGCACGTCGTCCTTCCTCTCCTTGATTGTTTTTTTCTTCTTTTTTTTAAAAAAAAACAAGTCTCCAACTCGTCCTTCCTTTCTCTTCGTCACTTTTCGTTTTTTTTTTTTTTTTAAAAAAAAAACAACTCTTCAGCACGTTATCCTTCTTCACTTTGCCATTTTTAAAAAAAAAAAAATCAAGCAAGTGCAAAACCCACTAGCACGCCCTCTGCTCACCCTTTTTTTTCATCTTTTTTTTTTGTTCTAAAAAAAAATCAAGAGAGAGTAAAGCCCACCAGCACGTTCTTTTTTTAAAAAAAATCAAAATCAAAAGAAAAAACTCAGCCCGTTCCTTTTTTCTCTTGCATTCACCGCCTCTCTCTCATTTTTATTTTTTCGTTTTTTTCGTTTTCCAAAAAAAGCCACAGCACGTCCTCTTTCTTCCTTTTCATTTTTTCGTTTTTTTTTTAAAAAAAAACAAAACAAGCTCCAGTGCATCCTCTTTCTTCCTTTTCATTTTTCGCTTTTTTTTTTTTTTAAAAAAAGCTGCTGTTGAAACTTTTAAAGTTTTTTTTAACTGCTCATAATTTTTTTTTAAAAAATATGTATGCAATAAGTATATGTCATTATATTCATGAAATAAATATATAAAAAGTAAAACATAAAATCAAATCATCATAAGAAACATTTTAGTTCCACGTAGTAAGAACAACTACCCGCATTCAATTTTCAAATTGAGTTAGGGCCTCAAAAAAAGCCTAGGGATTAAATTTCCGCCTCCACCCTCCTGAGCTCTTACATAAAAAATATATGTTAATTTTTCGCACTTCTAAGACCGATGTATTAGAAAAATAAAGTTGTATTTTTTTTTCTAGTTGTGAGTTCACTCAGAAAATCTCTGTATTTCAGTGCCTTATTGCACACGGACTAACCACCATTATATGGTTAGTGGCGACTTCAAAAGTTAGTATATTAAATTTTATCAATATTTGTACGCATATTACTAACTGCTAATTGCGTCTAATTGAGATACATGTTTACGTTTGGCTAACTCGCATCATTTAAAAATCTCTAAAAACTTGCATCATCTAAAAGCCTTAACGTTTGCATCTTCCTTCTTTAACCTTCATATCTACACCTTTTATATTTTTTCTATTTTCTTATCTTGAACCCCTTTTCTACAATGTTTACATTTTTACTTTTGCATATTTAATTTCTATATCTAACTTGCATCACATCTAATCTGCTAACTCGCTAACTTGCATCTCATACTTATTTTCTTCTTTGGTGTACACACATTTTATTTTCTCATTTAGTTCATAGTTATATTTTTTTAATTGAGCCTACTTTACACTTTTTAGGCCCATTCGCCGGCCCATCGTAGCGCGCTAAAAATCACGTGCTACACCGCGAAATTCAAAATCTCGATTATCAACGCAAACGAAATTGCCAATGTTATTGTTTCTTTACATCTGTCAAGCAAATCCGCATTAAGAGATAAGATTTCGATTCTGAAATATTAATTATGTAATGTATATAGACATAAACATATACCAGCAACTGGATTTTGGAGAAAAGATCTTAACAAATTATCTTGTGAAATTACATTTCATACCAAAAACTCAAGGGCAGCTCGAGTCCAGAAGTTTCTTCTCTACCACACGTTTGGATTTGGAACTTTAGCTATGGATCATAAACTATTGGGCCATGGGCGCCTGGCCTATACGGCTCCGAGGCTGGGCGTTGGGCAACCCATTTTAGATGTAAAAACATATTTCAATTTTCAAAGCAAGCTGAATTTAAATTTATTATTCTAGCAATTGCTTCCCTTTAAGTATCCATCTGCCCCAAATTTTCACTTAAAACTATCTTCGCATAGGATCCTATATAGGGGTGCAACTCAGACTCATGGAACTCTGGTTTATATCAACTTTAACCCTATTTTCCCAATTCGGGCTCGGGCTGAGTTTCGGGTTGATATTCTCCAATCATATATGTATTTGCTATCCATTCTATATTTATTTAATCATAAATCTATCACTTAAGAAAGTCTCAAATGACAATTTATTATAGGACAACAAGAAAAATGGGAGAACATCAATACAAATTAAATTAATATGTTGACTAATGCATATCAACACAAACACAGACAATGGCAGTATGACAGATTTTTGGAATTGCAAGCATTCAAACATCAAATGAATAAATGAGATGACTATTACTTCAGTAGAAATCCTAACAATAGGGAGGATAGGATGGTTGTTGCTTGTTGCCGGCTTGCCATGTTGCTGTCTGTAAAAGAAATTATTTTCCCATGGATTAAAAAAGATAAAGCATCTGGAAGATACGCGAGAGATGGAGAAGAAGATAGAAGTAGACACACTTGTCGCAACTTTAGCCAAAGCTGGAGAAGAAGAGTCGCCGAATGTAGATGCCCCTGTCTCCAAATGTAGGTGTCAAAGGATAAATTAGCAGCTACTGGTTGGCTGGCTCTAAGGATTTTGATAAACGGCGGTAGGAAAAAGTTTAGGGAGGAGGAATGGAGCTGGAGAAGAAGATAGAAGAGGACGCACCCATCAACCTTTCGTTAGAGCTAGAGAAGAAGAATTATCAAATACGAATGCCCCCGTCACTGAATGCAGATATCGATGGATGAATCGGCAGCTACTGGCTAGTTGGCTCTAGGATTTCAATAAACGATGGCGGGACAAAAAGGGAGGCGGCTGCTAGCTATAGGCAAATGACGAGCAAAGGCAGCAATGCATCGATGAACGGCGAACAGCGAACGAATGTAAAGTGAGGCAGCTGTTGGCGAATGACGGCAAGGGCTAAGGAAGAAGAATGGTCCGATGTGGGCTAGGGTTGCTGGCAAATAAGGGTTTTATGTGGGGTATTAAAAAAATACATGAACATTGAAATCAAGTTTGGGTTCCGCTCAACCCGAAACTAAACAGGTCTGAAATCGATCTCAGGTTCGAGCTGAAACAAAGATAGTTTATACATTACCGCAACTCGGGTTCAGCGGGCCGGATTTAGGCCCAACACAAATCGAGTTGCAACCCTAATCCTACATCCCCTCTAGAATTCCACCCAAATCTGAAAGCGGATTAAGAGCACATCGGTTACCGAGGGGAGACAAGAGGGAACTCCTGCTCACACGGGGTACAACAGCTTCCTATTCTACAAACTCGACTTTATTGAAATAAGAGAAAATTTGCAATTACCCATGACTTTTATGGCTAATTTCATTTATATATATATATATATATGAAAATTTTAAAATCTCAAATACATCTACGCATTTTGTCAAAAATTTCATTCATACTTATGACCTTTTGAGATCATAGGCACACCTAAACTCTAATCATAATCCTAAGCTAAAATTCACATTTAATGAATTTTTAGTACTTTTATAACAATGGAATCATACTTTTACCGTTAAGGAATCATTTGAATTTGAACTTTTATAGTAAAATTCGTGGATATACGTAGAATTCACCTATAAAAGCAAACATTTTGTATGCCGTGCAGCTTGGAATTTGAATTGATGGAGCTGCAAACACTCTAAGTCTCAAACATAGCCTACATTGTCGTAAAAGTAAATAATATAGATATAAACGAAAATGATTTCATTTATATATAATATAATTTTAGCATCATAAACATGTATTCAAAAATAAATAGAGGTTCCTCGGGTTTTGATTGATCCAAGTCCGAATTTATCCCTATTTATAAATCGATCTCACTTCTGTCAAACTTCCTTTCCATGTAATTTCTTATATATTTAAAATTTGATTGTTGATAAAAAAAAAATATACTTCATCTATTATATTTAGCATTATTTGTAGCTTCTCGAAAACTCTTTTATTTATTTAATTTTACTGTATATGAGTCCTATTTATAAATGTGTAAAATCAACGTAATAAAATGGTTTAAAGTAGTTTTTTTTAATATTTAAACAGTCTAAAATATCACTATTTTGTAGATAAATGATTTTATAAAGTATCATTACATTTTGACACATGTTTGAATGAATTTTAGCGTTTTTCATAATTTATATATGAATATATATTTTTTAACAAATGTGACCTGTAAATAAACTTGATTGAGGTGAAACAAAATTTAACAGCCATTTGACAAGTACGATGGTGTAATTGATCATATGATCAAAGAAAAGAAAAACAAACGTTTTTTTCTCTATAAATAAAAAATAAAGATTCTTCCGTGGTGCAGCTACCTACTCCTAAGTTCCAAAATGGAAAACTGTTTCATTTTAGCTGACGTGTTCGTCGCGGAAGTAGCCTATATATGCACACATGTATGGTGGATGCACAGGCGAGTAAGAGCTAATAAGAACATAAAACTGGTCGTGAATCGTGATGGCACTAGCATTTCGCCTCCCTACCCTTCAAAATTCCTCCTACCCGTGCCTGCCAAGATCAACGCAAATCCAGGCTGGGTATGGGCCGGGTTTGCATCGCCCTCGTCTTCACAGCAGGCATGATATTCGATATTACTGTTTTTCAACCGAGCAGGACCATGCAGTCATGAATCCAGATCCTAGTCCTAGACTCCTAGGCGATCAGCCAACCACGTCCCCAGCCTTTGGACGTATGATTTTATGCAATCCCTCCAGAGGCACGACGAGGTGAGCACTTTGCGAACAGATTCTTTTTCAAGGATAAAGAAAAAAAAAAAAAAACGCCAAGTTGTTCGTTTATTATTATTATTATTTTTCCCCCAAAGTCCCGCAATTCGAAAGCGTTGCATTTTGTGTCGGGTTCAATCTCCATGCAGGGTGTCATGGCGGGGAGGCTGGAGGAATTGAATGAAGCTGTGAGAAGTTTGCTCCATGGCACATTTAAGCCGTTGGAGCAACTGGAGTGGATTGATACTATTGAAAGATTGGGCTTGGGGTATCTTTTCGAAGGGGAGATTGAAGAGATGCTAAAGGCGCATCAGTCGTACATGCACAAAGACATGGCAACTGATCTTCATGCCACAGCTCTCAGGTTCAGGCTCCTTAGACAACATGGGCACGAGATTCCCCAAGGTATAAATTCGTATTCTCTTCACTTCAACTTGAAATACTCCACATATATATAAAAATATATTTAATCTTTGCGAGAATTGAACTTCATTAGTTTTCATAAGGTAAATTTAATTGGGAGATGCAGGTGTTTTTAGAAGCTTCATGGACGGAACGGGGAATTTCAAGCCATGCTTGTGTAAGGATGTTAAAGGAATGCTGAGTTTGTACGAGGCATCCTACCTTCTGTTCCCGGAGAGACTGTCTTGGATGAGGCAAGAAATTTCACGAGCATATATCTCACGAGGTTTCCAAAAGCGAAGGTGGACTCTCACATTTTGCAAAGAAGATTAGTAGACCATGCGCTTGAGGTTCCCTTGCATTGGAGGATGCCTAGATCAGACGTTAGGTGGGCTATCGACACATCCGCAGCAGGAGACGACGTCAACCCCGTTTTACTCGAGCTGGCAAAGCTTGATTTCAACAGGGTGCAAGCCGTACACCAAGCAGATGTTCGAAAGATGTCCAGGTACGTAATTAATAATATCTTAGTGAAGTTCGTGGCAAATGCTTCTCGAGGAGGCTTGACGGTTATTCCTTTTTTTATTTATTTATTTGTAACGTATACTAGTCGATGCTAATATATAATTCTGAGGCTTGTGATTCATTCAATTTAGATGGTGGAGTGATATGGGCCTTGGTAAGAAGTTGAGCTTTTCTAGAGACCGGTTGATGGAGTGTTTCTACATGGGTGTGGGGATGGTGTTCGAGCCGCAGTTTGGTTCCTGCAGGGAAGTGCTCACCAAAGTGGCTCAGCTGATAACAACCATCGATGATGTATACGATGTTTATGGATCACTCGATGAATTGGATCTCTTTACCAAAGCAGTGGATGAGTAAGCACCAACGTTTTATGCAACCTTCAATTCGTTAAATTACACGACCTCTTCCCATCCTCTTGATCTGCTTCTGAAGTCTTCTTTTCTGATTATATATTATGTATTCAGGTGGGATGCTAAGGCAGTGGACCAACTTCCGCACTACATGAAGATGTGTTTTCTAGTGCTTTATAACACTACCAACGAAATAGCTTACGACATCTTTAAGGACCAAGCCTTGGACGCCATGTCGTACCCAGTGTTTTAAAAACCGGACCGGACCGGCCGGTTCGACCGGTTGGACCGGGAACCGCTACTGGAACGGTCCGGTTCAGCACCGGTTTTCAATATTTGATGAAAACCGTTCGAACCGGGCGGTTGGACCGTAAAAATCGGTCTGACCGCAGCTCGGTTCGTTCATTATTAAAAAAAAAAAAAAATTAAAAAAATATAAAAACGCTTTTCCTGCGGCCCCCCGCGGCAGACGCTCACTCCCCTGGTCATCGTCTTCGCCACTTCGCCAGCAGCTAGGGTTTGTGCGGACCCACCGTCGCCATCTGCGGCAACAAATCCAAGCCGTTCAGCCTGCCGGAATCGATGCCGGCAACCGCCTACTGCTCTCACAGCTCCTCCCAGCAAGCTCTGCCGTACTTTCGGGTTTTCGGACTTCCGGTTCCAGCAACCGCCCGCGTCGCTACGAGCTTCTGCGTTTTCTTCCCGGTCATCTTCTTCGGTTCCGGCGACCATCGCGGAGACCCATTTTCACAGCAGATCCGTCTCTGTTTCCGTCGACCCTAGCATCCGGCGATCGATTCCGGCCTTCCGGTGCATCCGACGAACCGGCCATAGAATCCGAGCAGGCAGGCGGCAACAAGGTCCGGCGACCATCAAATCCGAGTTTCCGGCAGCAAGGTTGCAACTTGCAAGGTTCGGTTTTCCGACCTTAAATCCATAGCATCCCCTGTTTACACGTTTCCGACCTTAAATCCATAACTATGGCAGTGTGCTGCCTATGTGTGCGTGCGTGGGATCTTTCAAACTCCATTGTGGGCCACAGTCCGCACGGCCAAGAAAAATTTACAAAGGAACGAATCCGTATACAGATATTCTGATTAATTTCGTCAAGTAAAATTAATTTTTTTCTAAACATCTTTTATCTTTCTATTAATATTTGAAATTTCATTGTAGATATTCTGATCAACCATAAAGGAACAAAAAAAGATGAAAGAATTGCACTTATTTCAGGTCAGTGCACTCTTTTTTTTTCTTGATTTGCATAATAATTTTAATATGATATACTTGAATGTATTGTTGATGCTAAGTGTAATTTTTATATTACAGATAATTTATATATTTAATTTAATTTTAAAATAATTAAAATAAATTAAATATAATTATTACGTCATAATTATGTCATGCTGACGTCACGGTTCAAAACGGTTTGAACCACGGTTGAACCGGTTGGACCTGAATCGGACATAAAAATGGTTCAGTTCACGGTTCGGTTTTTAAAACATTGGTCGTACCTAAGTAAAGCTGTATGCGTCTGTGGCTTTTTTCATTGTTTTGTATTAATCAATTGTATATTCACGCATTGGGTCTCGTCTTGCTGCACGTTGCACTGAATATTAATTAATATGCTGTCATTTTAACTTCAGTGGGCAGATTTCTGTAAAGCAATGCTGGTGGAGGCAAAGTGGTACAGCCAAGGGTACCAACCGTCGCTGGAAGAGTATTTGAACAATGGTTGGATTTCATCAACCTGAGCAATGTTTTAAAAACCGAACCGGTAACTGAACCGTTTTTTTTGTTCAGTTCAGGTCCAACCGGTCCAACCGTGGTTTGAACCGTGACGTCAGCATGACATAATTATGACGTAATAATTATATTTAATTTTTTTTAATTATTTTAAAATTAAATTAAATATATAAATTCTATATAATATAAAATTACACTTAGCATCAACAATACATTCAAGTACATCATGCAATTCAAGAAAAAAATAAGAGTACACTGACCTGAAATAGGTGCAATTCTTTAATCTTTTTTTGTTCCTATATGGTTGAACAGAATATCTGCAATGAAATTTCAAATATTAATGGAAGGATATAAGATATTTAGAAAAAAATTAATTTTACTTTGCTTGAAGAAATTAACCACCTAAACATAAGAAAAAAGCATTTAAAATTGTACTATAATTGAAAATGTTCAAATTGCTCATCATTGTTCAATTTTGAGCAAAATTTAACTACGATTTAGGTCTAAAGTGAGTACAAAACACAACTGAATAGAAATATATTTGAGATGTCTAATTCAAAAACAACATTTAAATATTTTATCATGCATGCACATCTTATATTTAAATAGTTAAATAATAAGCTATCTAAAATATTGCATGATATTTAAAAAATTAAATAAATAAAACTAAAATCACAATAACGTATCCACATCTGGTCCTTTCTTAATTTTTCTAGGCAATATGAAGTGTGTGGCCGTGGGCTACAATGCAGAAATTTTTTATACATATCTACATAATAAAACATATAAAGATTTTGAGTTTTGTCTGCATGCTCATGGATTCTAGCCCAAGTGCAAGCTTTTTTATTACCAAAATGAAATTATATAAAAATGCAAAGCTTGGTACCTCGAATTGGGTCTGGTTTTTTTCCCCTTGAAATGATGTTGCCGACGCCGTCTTCGTCGCCGCGGGAGACAAGGATGCACAATTGCGCAAGTGCCTGAGCCAGAGCCTATTCTTCGTTGTCGGACGTGAGCCAGTCGGGGGCATGGAAGGCGAGCTAATGAACCAGTGGTGCCGCCTGCTCCCGAGCCTCCAATTCCTGAGGAGGAAGAGATTGCAACATCTTTGCGTCGGGAGATTGAGGAGGGCTCTCCTGCGAATGTAGTAGAGGATGGAAGGGCTGACGAGCCGGGCGCTTCAGAGGAGGAGGAAGGTCCTGTATCAGCGGCGCCACCAGCTCAGGATATCATCCGACGCCGTCTTCTTCTACGGTCAAATTCGGCGATGAGGCAGAGTAGGTGGAGGCGTAACCGGTGGAGGCCGCTGTAGCTATTGCCGCCTCGCCGGACGACGATTCTCGCCGGTGGAAAGATGGGGCAAGGGGCTGCCGGCGATGGGTTCTCAAAACCCTATGGTCTGTGAGACGGTGAGAGAGGGGCTGAGCGAGAGAGATGGGACCTTGCCGGACGTCGATTCTCGCCGGCTGACAGATGGGGAAAGGCCGCCAGCGATGGGTTCTGGAAACCCTAATCCGGAAGAGATGATTGAGCGGTTCAACCGGTTTTCACGGTTCGACCGCCCGGTTCAAACGGTTCAAACGGTTTTCTTTAAAATCTAGGAACCGGATCCAAACCGAACCGCTAAACTGCCGGTTCGCGGTTCGAACGGTCGGACCGTCCGGTCCGGTCCGGTTTTCAAAACACTGATCCAGAGGTGTCTTGTTGGCTCATGGACTTTTCATGTTGAAACCAAAAATGACAAAGGAAACATTAGATGACTACTTTGGAAGTAGTCCAGGCAATATCATTCGCTGGCCGTCGATGGTGATCCGACTCTGCAATGATTTAGCAAGCTCAGAAGTAAGAACTAATCTCTGTAGATAATTGATATATATCTCGACATTAATTGGAGAAATCTGGATATTTCCTGTGTGTTAATTAATTAATTTCGATATTTTCTGGCACGTGTTATGCATGCATGCATGCATGTATATGCAGGCTGAAAGCGAGAGAGGTGATGCACCAACGTCGATCCAGTGCTACATGCATGATGCCGACATTCCCGAGTCTGCGGCCCGTGAACACATCAGAGCTCTCGTCGAAGACACATGGAAGAAGATAAACAAGGAGTGCTGCGGGCCCCAATCTCCTCACTCGGAGCCATTTCGTAGATTAGCCTTAAACCTCGCGAGGATGATCCACAATGTTTACCTGCATGGAGATGGTCACAGCGTTCCCGACCCCGACGTCAAGGACCGCATCATGTCCCTCCTCGTCCAACCCATTCCCATCCCAACCACTTCTCTTAATTAATTAAAACTCACTAGATGTTCCAGCAGGGTCCTAATCAAGGTGATAGATTGAAATTCGCAGTGCAAGAGAGAGCATGGATGGCGATAGCGTCATTTCGAAAATTCCAGACCCTTTCATTAAAAAAATAAAATAATTCCAGACCCGTGCCGTGTCTTGAAGCTTCTCCCGATTGAACAGTGATTTTCTGGGGGTGTGCTATGCACCTGCGATTGGCCGAAAAGGGTGGTCACTGGGAGCGCGCTGTGCAGTTGGGACATCCACGAATGCAATCGTCACGTCTTGCCTGAGTTCGGAAGGGATGGGTTCGGCTGATAATTTCGATCATCTCACGGTAGCGGCACATGCAGTACCGAGACGGGAAGGGACGAGAATTTAAAATGAAAACGTACTGAGAGCAAGTAAAGATATAATAACTGACTTAAGCAGATTAAGGGCGTGTTTTTCAATTCATAGAAAATGTCAGGTAAAAATTTTTAATTTAAAATTTTTTACTCTCCTCAACTATCATATTTTTTAATTATTTTTTCACACTTTTCTATACAACTACCGTATTTTTCAATCATTTCTACGTAACTATCCACATAACTAACCTATTTATCTTAACTTTATCATCTTTACTACTCATCATTATCCTTATTATATCACATAATTTCACAACTTTTACTCTTCAAAACTTTTCGTTATCAAACACATCCTAACTTGACGTCGTATACTAATATGGTATGTTGAATTTTTAAAACATGATGTATCGGTAAAAATAAATAATTGGCGTGGCCAAGTTGACTTCTTGACAAAGAGTAAAGATTATACTGTTAATATATATAGGACGGTTATATAAAAATGCGAAAAATAATTAAAATATTAAGATAATAATGAAAAATAAGATAATTAAGTAATTCAACAAATCTCATCGAAAGTTACTTAAGAACGAGCGATAACATTTTTTTTACCTGCAGACCACACAAGATTACAAGAATGTTGATGTGGTTGGTTCCATGAACAGCCATACGCTAGTGGCCTTGTGTGCGGATGTCCTTTGTTTTATAATTGTATTCCAGTGAACGTGGGCCGCCCTGCCTATGGTGAGGATTTTGAAATTTTTTGTGATGTGTGTTTGAAAAATAATAAAAATTTTCATAAAAAAATTTTAATATAAAAGTTTAAGAATATAGAAAATTATATAATTCGATAGAGATAATGATGATGAATGAAAAGAATAAAATTAAAATAAATAATTAGTCATATAGATAATTGTGTAGAAATAATTGAAAAGTAAGATAATTATATAAAAAGATATGAAAAATGATGAAAAAATAAAATAATTGTAGAAAATGAATAGTTTTAATTGAAAAACTTTTATAATTTTTCAAAACACGCCAAAATAAAAATCGATTTATGATTATTGAGCAAAGGGAAAAATTCACAAAACAACAATCTACAAGAAAGCGAGGTGGGGCATCCCCACAAGCTTTACATGCATTTACATTTGAAGAAGCAAACGCTGGCGGATGGAGAATATGCGAAAAAGAAATAGCTTGGAATTTCATAGTTTGAAGTTGGTTTCACGTAATTACCCTGGTCAATTCGGAGTCAGATTTTCCATCAAAAAAAAAAAAAAAAAAATTCGGAGTCAGATGCGTGTGACAAGAAGTTCGGGCTTTTACACAGATACAAACGCTTCCGCGTTGCTCATCGATGGGCTGATGCTTTTGGGTGGCTGATTTTTTTTGTACTGACGACGAATAACGTTTTCACACCGATCGTGAGGGGCAGATTTTCTTGTTTTTGCCCGGCCAAACCTAAATGTGTTGTGTTGGGGTGTTCTATATATAGACGAGGAAGGTAACACATTAACAAATTCAGCCCTACCAACCGCGGTGCTCAGGGCACTACGTTCTTCTTTCCTTCCCTCCCATGTTGCCCCCTTCCCATATTCCATGCACAGATCACTGGCAGCCGTTGGGGTGAAAGTGGACGGTCCACGTCTCCTAAGGAATTTTAGGTGCCTCGCAAGTGGCCAGGGCCATGTACTGACAGCGGACCAAGTGGCGACCGAGAACAGACGATCAGCAAATTACATGCCCAGTGTCTGGGACTATGATTCCTCGCAATCGATCCGAAGCCGCCACGAGGTGAGACCTGCTTTTTTTTTTTTTTTGGATGATATGAAAGCGTGAGTTTTTTTTTTACAAGAGTACGATCGATACTACAATCAAGCATATATATTTCAAATCTTCGTAATATAGAGAAAATTTTTACAAACTTTGATCACTAGAGGAAATTATAATTCCCACAGAGAACAGAGGGGATTGAGATTGGGAGGATTCAAAACCTCTATCTCTGGCTATGCTACCCAACGTGCCAACCACTGCGCTACTACGCAAGTGGAACTTGACCTGCTTTTTTGAGTTAAAGCTTTTATGGAGTGGAGCCTTATCTTTTTTCTTACCTTGAAGATTAGTGAAAAATTGATTTTATCCATTATTGTTATCTACAAGAGTACGGTCAATACTACAATCAAGCACATATATTTCAAATCTTCATAATATAGAGAAAAAAATTTTACAAACTTTGATCACTAGGGAAAATTATAATTCCCACCACAAACGAAGGGGACTGAGATTGAGAGGATTCAAAACCTCTATCTCTGGGTATGCTACCCAACGCACCAACCACTACGCTACTACACAAGTAGATCTTGAACTGCTTTTTTGAGTTAAAAGTCTTTATGGAGTGGAGCCTTACTTTTAAAGTAACGTTATCTTTTTTCTTACCTTGAAGATTAGTGAAAAATTGATTTTATCCATTATTGTTATTTAGTATCATTGATATTGTTTCGAAAATTCTATCATTCTTCTATTATTATTGTGCATAAGAGCTTACCTATAGATGTGTAAAATTAATCCATTAAATAGTTTGATTTTAAATATTAATTTTAAAATTATATATCTTAACATTTAAATAAATTAAAATATCATTACTATATAGACAAATGAATTTATAAAATATTATTATATTTTAACGCAAATATGAGCAGATCACTATAACGTAAATGATTTCATGCAGCCGAAGTTTCTATGGTTTTATAAAATATCATAAGCAGCATATGTTGCTACAAACTTGCACAGGGTAGTAAATGCACCGAACGAGCTGTTGTTGCTTAAAAGTTTTATATGCAACTAACTCTATGATGGTTTTTTGTTGCATAAGAGACTAATTGCTGCTAGAGTCAGATGCCATGATGCATATGAAGCTGTATAGTAGCCAAATAGTTGTTGCATATATGTACGCAACTATTTCATCAATAAATGCAGCAAAATTTTTAGTTGCATTAATGAATTTTTCATGTAATCCTAAATATATATTTTTAAACAAATACGGCCTATCCACATCTTTATTTGGATGAAATTTTGTTTACTAACTAAAGAACTAATATTAAATACAGCGATGATAAAGTCAGTTTCCATTAATAATCAATGTAAAGAAATGAATGAAATTACTACTGCGTAGTTTGGGTACATGGAAACAAGACTCGGCTTAAATTAACGCATTATAACTTTGTAAGGCATCAAGTTACATTTTCATCCCCTAATTAAGTTACCACAAAATTTGAAAAAATGTTAATAAATTGATCAGTATAAAATAAATAAATATTTTTAGTATATAGTGTTTATCAGAAAACTGTGATTAAAGAATGATATTTGCAAAGTACATGCGATGAAATAGTGGACAAAATAGATGGTGACTTGTAATTTCTAAATAAACTTTCGCTAATATTATAAAGCACAAAAGACTCCTGATGGTTGTCGTTTTTCAAAAAAATTTGGATTAGGTAAATAGTTCTGAGTATGACAGTCGAAGTGAATTTTATTGAAACATCTAGGTGTGTGAAAATACTGAGGATTCATCCAAGCTGCTCAAGAAATCAATTCCTTTTTGGTCCAAAAAAAAAAAAAATCAATTCCTTAGAAGTTTTTACCCCCCGAAAAGAAACAGTAATAATAAGTTTGACAGCGAAAATATTAAAATTAGTAAGGGTAAATAAATGTCTCATTAATCAAAGAAAAAAAGGGATGAGGGCCAACCCATGGGAAGCGCTTCCCCTGCCTATCAATGGAAGCTTGCGATCCGCCATTCATTTCGGTTTGATGGATGAGATGTAATTGGGCATTTTCAGCAGTTGAAAATTTGGTGGGGGTGCATCAAAAACGGTGCTTTTACTTGCGTCCCCTCCGCCGCAGCCGACTTCTCCATCGTTTCATCGTCCGCTGTCTTCTTCGTCGGCAATGCGTCGACGGATCTCGTCTTCCCGCTGCTCTTCTTCTGTCAACATGCGAACACGAGCAAAAGAACCACGAGAATCAACACCGCCGAGCCGACAGCAATCCCAGCGATCGCGCCGCCGGAGAGCTTCTTCTTCGTCTGGGAGCCTATGGAATCACTCTCCTCTCCAGGGTAGGGGATGAGCGGCAAGTCAAATATATTTTATCAGAACATTTAAAAATACTTAATTATTAAACCAGTACCAAAAAGTCATATATATTTATATTATCAAATGTTAATTATAGTAATATAATTTATACAATTTTATTTTTAAAAGTCAATATAATAAATATAGTTTTATATATTCATTTAAATTTTATTTTATTCAATTTAAATTAATTACATATTTAATTGAATAATAATTTATTATTAATTTATAAAATAAAATTTAATGGTTGATAAATTATTAAAAAAATAAGATGCTGTTAGATGCAGTTAGACGCTGTTAGACGCAGTTAGATTAGGGGTGGGAATCGGGGCGGGTCGGGACGGGTCAGGGTGTGCCCAACCCTGACCCTACATTTAAAAAATCTGGTTTGACCCTTATTTTTTTTCGGGTCGGGATAAGGCCGGTTTGACCCTTACTTTTTTTCATTATGTATCGGGACAAAATTCGGGTCATGAACGGGTCGGTTTCGGGACAACGGGTCGGGTAAAAATTACGGGTCATGTAAGAAAAATTTTTAAAAATTGATGAACCTATCAAGTATAAAGACAAATCTATATTAAATTTAACTACTATATGCTTCAATCTATTACTAATCAGTCAAAGTAAAATATAAATACTAAAATAAAACATGAATATTTATTCACATATATAAGAAGAAGTTAATGAAACATACCTCATTCAAAATTCTAATCGCTATGTGAATATTGAACCACAAATTATTTGAACTCATTCTATTTCTTTTTAAATAGAGGTATAAATTGTAGTTATATTTTTAATTAATCTTAATAATAGTCATTAAAAATTATTATTATTATATTTTTTAAAATATTACATTCCAACATTAAATACATGAAATAATTATCGTGAATTGCAAATGTTCTGTTCTATGCTTATAAAATATGATATTATATATAGCGTATTGTTATTTTTTTTTATAACAGCATATTGTTAGTATTTGATATTAATGTTATTGTTTAAAATGGTGTAAACGAACTGTTGAATGGCTGCAGAAATTTATACCAAACATATGGCGCATTCCATTTAAAAAGTAAAAAACAAAAAACAAAAAAATATGGCGCATGAGGGGAGATGGAGGGGCAGAGTTGCAAATAAATTAAGATACAGCGTGCATGTATTCTGGGCATCATTGGATGGCAGAGACGTGCGTCAGAAGTGGCGATCGAAAAGAGAGAGAAAAAGGCATGCATGTCGATGGTGTGCGTCAGCGGGTATAAGCGGGTCGGGATCCGGTCGGTCCGCCCCGACCCGCATTTTGTAGACATGTGTAGACCCTTGACCCGCCCCGCCCCGCCGGGTAACTTATCCCAACCCGCCCCGGTACAAAACAGGGGCGGGTCGGGGCGGGTCACGGGTTGACCCGCCCCGATTCCCACCCCTAAGTTAGATTAGTATAATTTCATTAAATCGTATTATTTAGATTTCAAATTTAGTTGTTAAGATATAAATTGTCTTATAAGGGCCCTAGAATCATATTACACGTGTTAAATTATGATTAAATTATTAATTTCAAAAATTAGACATGGTTAGATGCGGTTAAACATTGTTTGACTCGGTTAGATGCTATTAGATACAGTTAGATTATGGTGATTTTATTAAATCATATTATTTTAGTTTCAAATTTGGTTGTTAAGATATAAATGACCTTATAAGGATCCTAGGATCATATTACAAGTGTTAAATTATGATTAAATTATTAATTTCAAAAATTAGACACAGCTAGACTCGGTTAGACGCTATTAGAAATGGTTAGACACTGTTAGATTATGGTTATTTTATTAAATCATATTATTTGAATTTCAAATTTGGTTGTTAAGATATAAATGACCTTATAAGGGCCCTAGGATCATATTACAGGTGTTAAATTAGGATTAAATTATTAATTTAAAAAATTAGACACGGTTAGACTCGGTTAGACGCAGTTAGACTCGGTTAGACGTGGTTAGACTCTGTTAGATTATGGTTATTTTATTAAATCATATTATTTGAGTTTCAAATTTGGTTGTTAAGATATAAATAGCCTTATAAGGGCCCTAGGATCATATTACATGTTTTAAATTAGGATTAAATTATTAATTTCAAAAATTAGACTCGGTTAGACATGGTTAGACACTGTTAGACAGTTAGATTGTGGTGATTTTATTAAATCATATTATTTAGGTTTCAAATTTGGTTGTTAAGATATAAATGACCTTATAAAGGCCCTAGGATCATATTATAAGTGTTAAATTAGGACTAAATTATTAATTTTAAAAATTAGACACGGTTAAACTCGGTTAGATGCGGTTAGACGCTGTTAGACACGGTTAGACACATTTAGATTATAGTGATTAATTAAATCATATTATTTGGGTTTCAAATTTGGTTGTTAAAATATAAATGACCTTATAAGGGACCTAGGATTATATTACAGGTGTTAAATTAGGATTGAATTATTAATTTCAAAAATTAGATACGGTTAGACTCGGTTAGACAGGGTTAGACGCTGTTAGACACGCTTAGATTCTATTATATTCAGAAAATAAAAAAATATTAATAAATTTTCAAAAAATCAAGAAAAATATAAGAAATTGTTATTTTTGAGGGTACCTTAATTACATTAACTTTAAATAATATAACATAACTCCTAATAAAAATTATATTTTCCAACTTTACCAATTATAATGAAATCTTATTAAAAAATTATTTTTTGTACACTAATATTTTTAAAAATTGTCAAATAATGAAAAATTATGTTTACATATGTTTTACTAATTGATCTATCAAATGAATGGAATAAATTGAGATTTTGTATTTATATAATACAAAATTTATTAAAAAACCAAACATACTCACGTTTTTAAACAAATATACTCACGGTGGAAAAATTACCACATTGCCCCTGCTTCCTTTTTTTCCTCGTGGAAAGTGCTTCCCATGGTTGGTCCTCAAAAAGGATATGTTTTCTATTGATCCAAGAAACAGAGGATACGTTTTCTATTCCCTTCTACACCAACCAATCACAATTAAGCGAGAGAATTGCGTAGCAGAAATTTTTTTTTTAATATATATATATATAGAAGAGTACCAAAAGTTAAATAAATAGGAAATAACTCAAAATGATTAGGTTTTTTCCCCGTATAGGCTTCCAAGGCTTTCAGATTTGGTAGCTTTTCTGACTACCCTGCTTGCTTGAGCAGGGTACCAAGGTCGACAGACTAAACGAGCTGATGGCAGCCGTGAGACGTTTGCTCCAGGAAACAAAAGAGCCACTGGATCAATTGGAACTGATTGATTGGGTTGAAAGACTCGGTCTGAGCTATCACTTCGAAGAGGAGATCGAGGGGACCTTGAAGGCTCAGTCGTCCAACACGTTCAAAGAAATAGAGAATTATGATCTTCATGCCACAGCTTTTAGGTTCAGGCTCCTTAGACAACATGGGTATGAGGTCTCACAAGGTACATGATCAACGAGGGTAAAATACATAAGCTCACCCAACTTATACAGTCGCTTCAAGATGATGATGTTGCATACTGACTGGGTAAGACCCGTGAGACGCGGATGTTTTCAAATGCCATACGGATGGAACGGGCTCTTTCAAGTGATGCTACATCCAGGATACAGAAGGGCTATTGAGTTTGTACGAGGCGTCCCACCTATCTGTGGTGGGAGAAACTATCCTGGATGAAGCTAAAGATTTTGCAAGCAGCCATCTGAAATGTCAGAACGGCAATTTGGGGCCACAACTCCGCAGAAAAGTGGAGCATGCCTTGGAGCTTCCCTTGCATTGGAGGTTGCCCAGGTCAGAGATGAGGTGGACCATCGACACTTCAAACCAAGAAGAGAGCATTAACCCCATCATACTGGAACTGGCCAAGCTCGACTTGAATAGTGTGCAGGCCATACACCAGGCAGATGTTAAAAAGATGACAAGGTAAACATGTTTGCGAATGGTAGTCGGCATTTGAAATATCAGATTAGACCTTGTAGGATCCGGCCCTCTGATTATCTAATTATTCAGTTACCATCGTGTGTTTATAGGCGGTGGAAAGATCTTGGCCTTGCAGAGAAGCTGGTGTTTCACAGGGATCGGTTGATGGAATGTTTCTTTTGGGGCGTGGGGCTGGCCTTTGAGCCCCAGCTTGGATATTGCAGACAAGTTCTTACCCAAGTTACACAGCTAATAACAGCCATCGACGACGTTTATGATGTTTATGGGTCCTTGGATGAACTTGAGGTTTTCACCGAAGCCGTCAAAAAGGAGTCCGATCACTTACCAATTTGATGTTTGCGACTTTTCTTTTTTTTCTTTTTTTTTTTTACTGAAAAAATATATTATTAATTTTTTTCTGCTATTGGGCCACCTGGAAAAATCATTAATTTGACTGTTCAGGTGGGATGCAAAGGCATTGGACAAACTGCCGTACTACATGCAGTTGTTGTTTCTAGCTCTCTACAACACAACCAATGATGTTTCCATTCAGCATCCTCAAGGAACAGGGCGTGGATGTCGGACCCCCGATAATATGCTCTTGGTGCATATATCTTTTTGTTTTTTGAAATTTTTTTTACAAAACTGTTAATATAAGTATATTTAATATCTTTATAAATTACTTAAAATGTCGTTGATTTTTAAAAATTAAAAATAAATATCTAAAATACTCCAAAAATGGTAGAAATTTATACACATATTAAATACACATAAATTAACAATATTGTAAAAAAAAAATTTAAATAATAAAAAATAGGTGTGTGCGTGCGGGAGCATGAAGCGCTGCATGCTCCCGAGAGCATACGATCGGCCTCCGTGGATGTCATGCCGTACCTTGCCAAAGTGGTATTACCTCGCGCTTCTGTTCTGCCGCATTGAACTTCTTGGACAATTCAAGTTGATTGACGTGGTTGGTGCTAATTCCAAGTTGCATTTTGCCTCCATTTCAGTGGGCAGATCTGTGCAAATCCATGCCAGTGGAGGCAACTTGGTACAGCCAGAAATATCGGCCAACATTGCCCAGTACTTGGAAAACGGATGTGTTTCAGTTTCTGGGCCAGTCATACTAGTCCATGCCTTTTTCAGCCTAAAACCCAAAATAACAGAGAAAGCAGTCGAAAATTTGATGAATTATCCAATTCTCGTAAGCGGGCCATCAATGGTTTTCCGTCTTTGCAATGACTTGGCAATTATATACATATATACACACACACATTGGACCTATATTTTCATCCCCAAACAATATTATTTAATTAATCTGGTATGTGTTTGATGAATGCATGCGTGCCACAGGTTGAACTTGAGAGGGGCGATGTTCCAAGCTCAGTCCAATATTACATGCAGGATGCCAATGTATCAGAGAGTGTGGCTCGTGAACATATTGACGGGCTGATTGTAGAGACGTGAAAGAAGATGAACAAGGAAGCTGGACCACACTCTTCCCTCTCTGAGCAATTTACCAAGATGGCCTTGAATGTTGCGAGGATGGCTCACTGCATTTATCTGCATGGAAGATAGCCATAGTTTCCCAGACCGCGATACGAAGGACCGGCTCAAGCAGCTGTTAGTGGAACCTGTCCTGACCGATGCTACATTGGCTTATTTTAGAGGAGCAAAAGTGGATTTTTCTGAAAGCTAGCGTTTTTTTTTTTTTTTTTTTTTTTTTTATGGTCAATGCTTCGCTTGGAGTGCAATCCCGTTTGCGCACTAAGACTGTATATATTATATTATTGAACGGAAATATAAAAAGAAATGTGGTTATGAAAAATATAAATTATTTAGACCTTGAGTTCATGATCAACATTATGCATGTGGAGTGAAACAAGATAAGATATAGCCTGGTTGTATAAGGTGCAAGCGTGCAGTACCAGCTTCAAATGATAAAACTTTTTAATATATATATTTTTTTATCATTATCATCATAAGTCATTTCTCACCTAGGTGGGGTTGGCTTCATGTATTCTATTGTGTCATTCTTGGCGATTTAAGACTAAATTTTTTATAATTTGTAATTTTTTTAATTTTTATTTAATTACTTCCATCCATATTTTTTCGGATCTTTCTCTGATTCTCCTCCTACTTTCTACTTTAATAGATTCTATTCTACTAACTGATGCTACTTCAAGTCTTCTTTTAACCGACCAAATTATCTTAATTTATTTTCTCTCATTTTATTATAAATTAGTCTCACTTTTAAGTTTTTTTGAATTATTTTATTCCTAATTTTATCTTTTCTTTTTTTATCGTTCATCCACCTTAACCTTCTCATTTTCGCTACGCTTATTTTTTGTATATGTTGCTCTTCAACTACTTAACATTCTGCCTCATAAAGCATAGTAAGTCTAGCATAGCAGGTTTAATCGCAGTCTTATAAAATTTTTCTTTTAATTTGATTGGAACTTGACGGTCATATAAAATTCGTGACGCACTTTATTGTTTCTTCCTTCCTGCTAGAATTCTATGGATTATATCTTTCTCAATTTTTTCGTTTTCTTGAACTATTAATCCTAGGTACTAGAAGTGATTAGTTCTTATTTCTACTTGATTTAAAATCTTAATCGGTTCCTCATTCGGGTTCTCACTATTATTAAAATTGCATTTCATATATTCAGTTTTTGTGCGACTAATTCTAAAATAATTAGATTCTAAAGCATTTACCCACCTATTCAATTTTAAATTTAGTTCTTCTTTAGTTTCATCTATTAGAACAATATCATCTGCAAATAACTTACACCAAAGTACTTCTTCTTGGAGATGTCTAGTAGAGGTGCAACTTGGGTCGGGTTATACCGGGTTGGAGTGAACCCAAACCCTAAGCCAACGGAGTTGGAGTAAACCCAAACCCAAACCCTAAAAATTTAATCCAGGTTCGTGTTGGTTTTGGTTTGGTTTCGGGTTAGAATTCGGGTTACCCATAAACTGTTTTTTTCTTAATTTAATTGTAATCTAAAAGAAAATTATTGGAATATACATACATGTGTTCATGAAGTCAAGTGTAGCATATGGCTAATGGAAATGACTCAAGTTTAGCAAATAGAAAATAAACATATCACACCAACTATTGTAGTTGAAACTAAACATTATCATACAAATTGCTGAAATTGAATTAATACTTGATAGTTATCATACAAATTGTTAAAATAGAAATTGACCACTTGTCATACCAATAAACTTAAAATATAAATCAAATTTATACTACAATTTTAAATTCAAACTAACAGATTTCTCATACTAACAGAAAGTATAATATGAAATAGATTTATCATGACAACTCATATTCAAACATAATCCACATAGCAGTTATTCAAAGCAACTAAATCTAAATATACTCAGCATAATGGTTCAACATTCCAATTTAATTTAAGTGCAATCCAAATTTAAAATGACAAATAAACAAATCTCAAGTTTAAATAAGTTTACATCCACTTTTAAATAAATTCAAAATTCAAATGAGTTCATGTCTCCAAAGTTTTCAAAAAAAACTAAAAAACTATTCGAAGACTTCCAAGTAATTTCTCCCTTGATTTCCATCTGCATTTCGAATATCAAGTTCTTACATGTGCGGCTACCCCTCATATATTTTTTATATTTTTTTAAATATCCATATTAACTATATGTTATAAATCATTAAATCATAGTCATTCATTAATTTAAACAATTTAAATCAATTAATCACTTAAAAAAACCATTTGACTGATATATATTCATTCAATTAACCACCTATATATTAATATTACAAAAATGTATAATTTATAAAAAAAATTAATATAAATTACACCGGGTCGGGTTTTGGTACCAGGTTGGTGCGATCCCGGTTTTGGTTTCAGGTTTCTACGGGTCGGGTTGAAACCGGGTCTATTTGGGAAAAAATATAAAAAATAAAACCCATTTTTTGTTTTGGTACCGGGTCAGGTCGGGCGGGTTCGGACCTACCAAGTACCAAGTTTCACCCCTAATGTCTAGTAATTTCATGTAAACCTATTTTAACTAAAAAATATTAGTATTTCCATTAATCGTCTCAATTTGTAACATTTGTTTCGTATATATCTTTAATAATGTCAATGTATCTGTTATTAATTCTTTTTTTTCATCATTTGCCATATTAACTTTCTTGATATTAGATCATTTTCTTTTTCTAAATTAATAAAAATCATGTATAAGTTTTTTTCTTCTTTCTATACTTTGTATTCTAAGTAATAAAATAGTTTCAGTGTTGAGCTAAAACCAAATTGATTTCTAGATATATTAGCTTTCCGTCTTAGTCTATGTTCAATTACTATTTCTCATAATTTCATAGTATGACTTATTCGTTTTATTTCACGATAATTTGCACAATTTTGAACATCTCCCTTATTTTTATAGATTAGAACTATAATATTTTTCCTCCGTTCACTTGACATTAACTTTATTCTTATAATCTTATTAAAGAAATTTGATAACCATATTGCACCTACATCTCCCATGCACTTTCATGCTTCAATTGATATATTATCTGGGATTAAGACTTTTCTGTTTTCATTTTTCTTAGAGCTTCCTTTACTTCAGATATTCGAATTTTTGAAAAATAACTAATATTCATATTTTTCTCTTTATTTAAACTAACATCTAATGTTAAATGTTCATGTGGTGTATCATTTAGTAAACTATAAAAATAATTTTTTCATCTTTCTTTAATATTATCATCTTTGACTAGTACTCTTTGGTCTTCACTTTTAATACATCTAACATATGTTAAATCTTTGCTTTTATTTTCTCTTAATTTTGCCAACTTAAAAATATTATTTTCACATTGTCTAGTTCCTAATTTTTCATGTAAGTTAATACCAAATTGATTTTAAGATACATTAGTTTCTCATCTTAGTCTATATTCAATTACTCTTTCTCATAATTTCATAGTATAACTCATTCGTTTTTTTCCACGATAATTTGTGCAATTTTGAACATCTCCTTTATTTTTATAGATTGGAACTATAATGTTTTTCCTCCATTTACGTAACATTAACTTTGTTTTTATAATCTTATTAAAGAAATTTGTTAACTACGATGCACCTATATCTCTCATGCACCTTCATGCTTCAATTGATATATTATCTGGGCCTAAGACTTTTCCTGTTTTCATTTTCATTAGAGCTTTCTTTACTTTAAATATTCAAATTTTTGAGAAATAACTGATATTCTTATTTTTCTTTCTATTTAAACTAATATCTAATGTTAAATGTTCACGTGGAGTATCATTTAGTAAACTATAAAAATAAGTTTTTCATCTTTCTTTAATATCATCATCTTTGACTAGAACTTTTTGGTCTTCACTTTTAATATATCTAACATGTGTTAAATCTTTACTTTATTATCTCTTAATTTAGCCAACTTAAAAATATTCTTTTCATCTTGTCTAATTCCTAATTTATCATATAAGTTGTCATAAGCTTTGTATTTAGCATCGCTAATAATCTTTTTAGTAATTTTTTTTTATAGTTTGTATTTGGTTATAAATTTGTATCATTTTTATATCTTTACCATGTTTTAAACTTTTCTTACTTAACATTTATAGCTTTTTAAACATCCTTTTTGTGGTAAAAAAATTTTGAATTGGTAGAAATGACATTAAATGATAGAAGTAATGACAAAAAGTAAAAAAAAAAAAAAGTTAAAATCATTATTTAAGAACTGAACTAAATTATGCCGACCATGAACTTGCCATGATATGGTTCACTAGTTTTTTGGGTTTGACCACGTTTTGACCACCAATTTACACTGGTCGAACTGAAAAAATCAGTAACCAATCATAAAACTGATTCGTAATCTCATTCCATTTTCAAAACATTAGTTAAATTAGATATGCTTATTATATGAGTAGTTATGTATAAATAATTAAAAATAAAGGGTGTATATGAAAAATGTGAAAAATAATTTAAAAATATGATAATTATAAAAAGTAAAAAATTAATTGAAAAATTTTTAGCTAGATATGCTCATCATGTATTGTAATAAAATAAATGATGAATTTGTACTATGAAATTTTGAGATTTGCAGCTATTTTTCAATCATTTTTCCAATTTGCCTTTACATTTTAATCATTTTTATCAGCTACATACAACAAATTTATTTATTTAAACTATATTCTTTTTTTTTTTAATCAATCACACATTCACACGGTGTCTTAAAATATTCTCTTTTTTATTTTACACGATTTCCCAAAATTCCACGGCACGTTACCAAAACGTCCCCTGCTTTTTCTTTCCTTCCCTTTTTTTGCCTTTTATTGCGCACGTACTGGAATCACTATGCGCTTATCTGACATGGGCAGTCCACGAACACTTGAGAAGAGCGCTCCTGCGGGCCTCCAAAAGAGCGGATCAGACGACTGCTCCCCGTGTAACTGACAGCGCCAGGGGTAGATGGAAGAAGTGGATATGAGACTTCTAAGGAGCCCGCCCCTGCTAGTTACAACCATCGATCCCACAGCAAGATGAAATTTAAAAATTATTATATTTCACTGCAATTTACGGAAATTTCACCCAGACTGAATTCTTTCTCTCTTTAAAACAACCGATGACAATTATTTTGAATCTGTGCTCATATACAAAGATACAAAAGAGATTTTGAGTAAACAAACAAGCTGAAAGTAAAAAGAAAAGAAAATTATGGCTGAGAGCTGAAAGTATCTGTGAGTCTATATATATATATATATGAAAGTTTTCATGAAATATTGCCGCGTAGACCTCCAAAGTTCTTTTGTGTTGACTCGTGAAGTCTAAAGCGGCATGTTGTCAGTGCTTCTTCTACTGTTAAGAAAACCCATTTCTTGCCAAACTTGTTAAGAAAACCAGATGCTATGAATTTCTCCATGACCTCAATTCTGGGATCTGTTAATATCATCTACAAAATTAAGTAGACCAACAAGTACACGGAAATGAGAACCATTTCTTTGAAGCTTGCAATAAAATCACACGAAGAGGTGGGTTAGAATCAACATGACTTTGAAAAATGAGAACCAATTCTTAGATTGAACCAAAACATGACTATCATCAAAAATATAATATCATACCTGCAGTCCTTTTTCTTGTATATTTCTCTGGATTTCAATTAGTATTTCGAGGCCAGTCTTGTCAATGGAGGTTACAGCTATTGCATTAAAAAAGATGATAAGCATCCAATTTATAAATAAATATAATATCAATTAAAAAACGTCTAGAAAATGGGGAAGAGCGGTTTTATCCCTACGTGCTATTTGATCAGCAGCTAAGATATGGAAAGTCCATTTGAGAAGTGCAATTCTCTAAGCAAGATATGGTCCTAGATACATCATTTCGAATGCAATCAAGAGGCACAAAGGAAAAAATAATTACTTAAATTTAGGGTGTGTTTGGAAAGTAATAAAATTTTAAATAAATAATGTTTTGTTTACAAATTTTTGAATTGAGAGAAAATGATATGATATGATTTGATTAATGATGAAAAGTAAAGAGAAAAAAGTTAAAATAGATACGTTAATTATATAAGTAGTTGTGTAAAAATGATTGAAAGATACAGTAGTAATTATATAAAAAATAATTAAAAATAAAGTAATTGTGAAAAATAAAAAAAATTAAATTGAAAAATTTTTATTTGAAAAGTTTTCGTATTAAACAAATATGTACTAAATAAATTATCAGTCAGCATAATTCATGGGTCATTGCATAATGTATCTAAAAATTCTCAATATTTAACGATTGCTGACACTTACAACTCATATCCACGATAACATACTGCAAATCCTGCGACTCCTGGCTTTTGTATTTTGTAATCCTGTCTTGTTCTTCATTTATCCATCTCGAAATCCTATTCCAAATATAAAATCAGCAAACAAAGAATTTCTAGAGAGAGTGGTTACGGTAAAAAACCATTCTGTGTGTGAACTAAGATAGACAAGTATGGGCGGCGGAAGATTAAGAGGCATGAATAACACACGCCAGGCGATCATGTGTTTTGCATCGTTTGCCTATTCATCTCCCTTTTTCTTTTTTCTTTTTTCTTTTTTTGTAATACCTACCTTTCCCTTATGTAACCAGCGGAAGCATAATAAACGGGAGATCCCAATTGAAGAATAAGAAAACCAGGCACATCATTTGTTCTTTGATATTGCTCTACATCTCGATACAGTGTCGTGTTTGCAATTCTTCCAAGTTTAAAAAGCCCTGGACGAGCTGTGTGCAACAGTGCTCTTATAATTGACAAACCCACCTACAATGGGAGAGACATAATAAAATCATCATTAAAATTGAGAGGTTAAAACTACTAATGACAAATTAATATGCAAAGAAAATTTTACCGAAATTAGAAGCCCCATGTCCATACTAATAAATGCCACTCCAAAAAATGCTGACATGCAAATGATGAAATCGAATTTATCAATCTTGAAAAGTTGATAGGCTTCTTTGTATTTAATAAGACCCAGCATGGCCGTAATAATGATAGCTGCAAGGGCCACAAGAGGAGTGTAGCTAAAGAAGGGAGCTAAGAACAAGAGTGTCAGCATCATGCAAATTGACATCACCACATTCGACATTGCTGTCTTGCACCCGGCATTTACGTTCACAGCAGATTTTGAAAATGGTCCTGAAAACAGCAAGTAGAGCCATGATTATGCAAAACATAAGAAGCTGAATAGCATTTTGAAATTTTAACTTATGCGGAGAGACTTCAGTTCGACTAAATATCAAACAATAAAGAACAGAGACAAATAAATGTGAAAAGCTCAAATATTCTACCGTAAACATATTTTTCTTGAAAGTGAAGCATGATAATTCAATATTATAAACATGATCAGCATTTTTTTCCACTTTAGGAAACTATACCTGTGGTTAAGTAGCATGATGTGAAGGATCCTGCAATGTTCATTAGCCCAAAAGCAATCATTTCTTTGTTTCCATCTATCTGATAATTTTTCATCATTGCAAAGCTCCTTCCAATTGCCACTCCTTCCTGCATCAAAGTCACCCAAATATACATCTCATAATTTATTTTCTTTTTAAAAAAATGGACCGCTAGTGTTTATTGATAACCCCTTACTGTTAAAGCTAGGATGCCTGTAATAATTCCAGCCTTGACAACTACTTTGAGATAGCGCACTTCGAAGTTCAAATCTTTTATGGACAGGGGATTTAATCCTTTCTTCAAAGGGCCAACCTGTCAAACCAAAATAAAAGGGGGGAAGACATTCAGATACCATTTAATTTTAGTTGGAGTTGGTAAGAGTTTAAAAAATATATAGAAAAGTTGAAATGAACATTTTTTGTGAAGTGAGAAAAATAATATATTACAGGCGTCCGGCAAAGAAAATTTATTTATTCTTATTTTTTTAAGAATTTTTTTATATATGCCTCATTTTATTTATTTTTAAAATTCAAAATCAAATATCAAATTAATTTCAAAAATTACAAAATTTTATAAGAAAAAAGATATAAATGAGGCTTGCATGTGTATAAAAAAAAATTTTAAAGTTCGAGAAGAAAAGATAAAGAAGTAAAATGATAAACATGAAGGGTGATGACTCAATACATTTTACAGTTTTTTTTTTCTTTTGAATAATACATTTAGGGTACTTAACTGTAGGAATACCATGCTTTTCAGCATGTGTGAAGTAGGTGAGGAGACAGCCCAGCACCACCGTCACCAAAGGTGAAATTGCAGATACCCAAAACAGCTTTGGCTTCTTCTTTGCCTGCAAAGAGACTAGTTAGGACATAACAACACCTCTGTTGATTAACCAATTTTCGACCATTGTTTGCATGATCAGGACCTTGTATAGGATGGATCTCAGAATCCACTACATTATTAGAGAAACAGGGTAGCCAGTAAATGTGCAAAGCTCACCAAATAACGGGTGAAAAGAAGGAAGCAAAGGAAGCAGATTCCACAAACGGCACTCTGCCATCTCCACTGCAAATTAAAGAAAACAGAACCAAACACATGCATCAAATTGCTGAACAGAGGATTATTAATTCATCCCTCCTTTTACTTCTCTGATTGACTTTGTTAATTGAAACGTACTGACTGCATGCAGACGGAAGGATTCATGAACTTAAATTAGTTGAGGACAGTGCAATAATTAATCATGTGGTGAAATATTGTAATAGGAAATTTGGAAAGTTCCGAACCTGGTGAGTCTGAACAAAGACGGACTCCATAACAGAAACCACATCAGTGTGAGTTGTAAAATGCTTCAATCCACACATAGCTTTTAGTTGCTGTAAGATGATGATCACAGCCGTCCCTCCCATGAAGCCAAGTATAGTTGATTTGGACAAAAAATCCACCAGAATTCCGAGCCTGTCGTGATCAACTCATGCATGTTTAAACCAACATCAAAAGGTAAACACTAGGAAGCTTTGGCGCACCAATTAATTAATTAGATGCAGTAAGCAAACAAATCAACAAGAAAATTTGAAAAAAAAAAAAAGAAGAAGAAGAAGAATTTACAACGGGATCTTCATAGTGTGGGCTCCACTTAAATCTTCTATAAATTTTAATAATTTTTTTAAATTTGTGTGATAATTTTTATTTTTAAAAATAACAAAATAGGCATATAAAAGTTACCAAATAAATTCAAATAATTATATTTTTATTTAAAATTTAAAAATATACACATATAAAAAGTACCAAAAAATTCAAATAATTGTCAAAGTTCACAAAAAGAAGATTTAGATAGAGATCATATGTTAATCAAGAATTTTCTTATGGCCATATAAAAAGGACCTTGATAGTGATTATTTGTTCTACAACGCATAACCCCGTATGGTTGTGGCCTCCAAAAAGTTACTCATTATTTTTATTTTTACAAAATGTGGGTTTCACTTAAATTCCGTCCCATGTGAAATCAGGCAAATTTTCTAATTTGATGTTTTTAAAATAAAAACGACATGGACACGTGCAATAGTACGTTTATCCTTACCTTTTTTATTTTAAAAAAAAAATTATATTTTTTTCAAATTTCACTCAAGCAAGATACAGACGGGAACAGGGTTGCTCACTCTTTAGCTGATTTTGTCTCAAATTCTTTTTTGGATCAATCTGTGTGGTGGGAAAATCCGCCCCAGGCTATCGTGACAAACATTTGTATTGATAATTTTTTGGCAATGCAATATGACGTCTAATCTTCCCAAACCGCTCTTTCAAATTGAGAGCGGTTTGGGTTAGGCTGGGGTTCTCTCTCATCAAAAAAAAAAAAAAAAGATACAGACGAGAACCGCACTTTAAAAATTAAATGGAGGGATTTAAAGATTGGTTACTTTAATTTGCTTAATCTGACACATTTTGCATTTGAGTTTCTGTTTATAGCCGAAGTCTGCAAATTTCAATAATCTATGGTTTAGGTCCTCCGAGTTTGAGGAATATATATCCTTCAGGTCCTTCAGATAAAAATAAGATTTTACGCTCTGTAACCATAAAAAAAAAAGGTTTTTACCCTCTATAAGATGCATAAAAAAATTATTTTCTTTAGAACTCTCTTTATCATTTAATAAAAAATACGTTATCATTTAATAAAAAATACGTATCGAAGTAATCTTAAATAATTTAATGAATTTAATTGATCAGATAATTTTTATAAATTTACGGATCGAAGAAAGCTTAAATAACTTAATGAATTTAATTGATAAAATAATTTTTATAAATTTTATATATATTCAATGCTAAAGAGAGTTCTAAATAAAATAATTTTTTTATGTAACATGCAAACGGAAAATTTGTTATTTCATGGTACAAAATATCTAAACTGTGGTGCACCTATAAGGCATAACAAAATGTTTTAAAACCTTTCGCACTCTATAATTATCCTAATTTTTAATAATTTTTTCATATCTTCCATACAATTAACTTACTTTTCAATCATTTTTATTCAGCCAACTTATCTATTTTGACTTTATTTTTTTCACTTTTCATTATTATCTCCGTCATATAACATCATTTTCTTTTGTTTTAATAATTTCTATATATAAAAAAAAATTCATACAAAAGTTTTATTACCCGCCCCACACACATCCTATATATTTTTTATACCCGGATGACTTCAACTACGGATTATTAAAATACAAAGATTTCAAAAGCTTATGAGGGGTATAAAAATACTCGAACTAACAAAACTAGAAAGACGAATATTCAAATCCCCTGATTAAATCGCAGCATTTAGGAACGGCCTCAGAGATCGGCGCCCGCTTGGTTATATGCATCCAATGTACGTATGCGTCTGCCCAGCTTACCTGAGAAATCCCAAGGCGGCCTGAAAGACGCCAGTGAAAAAAGCGGCAGTGAAGAACAAGTGGAGATAGAGCTCCGGTTCTTTTTCCAAAGAGACCTCGCTCCCAATGATTGACGCCAGCAGCAGCGATGCTGCCGCCACCGTTCCCACCGCCATATCTTTGGATGTCCCCAGCACGGCATAGATCAACGGCGGCACGAAGCTCGAATCTGTATACAAACATCATCCAATATAATATATAATCATAAAGTTTTTTAAACAGTCCAAATTAATGAAAGAAAGAGAAATAAGAAAGTAAAGAGCAGGTAGCTACATAATCCAATGATGGGTGGAAGATTTCCTAGCTTTGCGTAGGAGATGCCCTGTGGTATCGCTAAGCTGGCAATGGTTATTCCGGAGAGGAGATCGTAACGGAAGAGGTAGAAGTTGTACTGGGGTAGCCATTCGAGAACCGGTATCAAGTATTTGACCACATTGAAGATCCGGCGGAGTCGCGTCTCGCCTTTAAATCGGCTGAAGGGATCATCTGGGAAGAAAGTCTCCTTCACAGAGTATGTAAAACCCTTTCTCCAACTTCTGCAAGAAGCGAAATTCACGTTTGAAATGTTTTCGGAAAAATCTCCATCCAAGGCTTCTCCTCCCAGCTTCTTCTCCTCCATGACGAAGACAATGGCCAGGTCGATTATAGTACTTAATACTATATGTATATATATAGGTAGTAATTACTAGCTACGAGGTGGGGGATTATCAATTTGCGGATTTTTTGCCTTATCTGACAGGATTTTGTTTATCACTTCCTTGTGCATTGTTGAGGATTTCATGTACGGTAGCCTCAGCTAAAATTTCCTCACTCATATGCCTCATTGCCAGCTTATCTGGAGAGTGATGGAATTTTTCTTTATTTCATATTTTTACATATATATGAACAAACAAAAAGTTTCGTTTTTTTTTTTAAAAAAAAAAATCTAACTAAAACTTTTATGGCAGACTAATTTTCTTATAGTGATGAATTTATTACCCATACAGTCTTCCGCCAAGGTGCCCTTGTAAGAAATTTTGTTTTAATGATGATATATTTGATTGATTAATTTAAATCACTTGATATATTAAAGGTTAAGTTATTAATAAAAATATAAGAAATTATTTCTAACGATAACCTATTTGAAAATTTATTATATGAGGGCTCCATTTTACAATTAATTTTTTTTTTTTGTAAAATACCGTGCCTGGTTAAAAAACCACATCTTCCCAACTAATGGAGAGGAGCAGAAAAAAGTGTAGCCATAAATCATTCATTCAAAAATTTTGATCTTTACTTAGAAATTCAATCGTATAATGTAGTAGCCTTCTCCACCATATATACAAGCCCGCACTCTAAATTATTAAAGAAAAATTTGTAAAGAACTGAGCAGTGCCCATTCAAAGAATACGATGAAAAATCATATTATCAAACCCTAGAATGCTAATTTAGATTTCTTTAACTAAATTTTAACGATTTAATTAAATATGACCTTCGGCTACATTTATATAAAAAAAAATTGCATTTTACCAAATATCACCACTCTAAGAAAAACTAGGTATCTGTAGCTAAATTATTAATTATAGTCAAAATTCATTTAATGTGGCTAAGTATATATTGTATGGGATCCAAATAGTAACATACGTTCAATTTGAATTTGCTGTGGTATAGGGTTTGATTGGAAAGAGGAAAAAAATAGCCAAAACTTTTTCTTAAATACATAAGATAATAATATGATATTGTAAGAAATTAAGAATAACGATTAATAGCAAACAGAAAAAAATTGAAATAGATAAGAGTAATTATATGAAAAAATATAGAATTTTTTTTTCTTTTCCCCAAATGAACCCATAATATGTTACAATAAATACAAAAGTTAAAAATCATTTAAAGTTGCCACTATAGCTATAACAGAAATTATTATATTAATTGAGGCTATCCTTCTATAATCAAATTTTAATTTGGCTTCATTTGTTACAAAATGCAACTAAGTTCTATACTAATTCTAGATCAGTTGTACTAAATTTGTTGCCTATATCTAAATTATTTAAAATTTATTTTATTGATTATCTATATAATTTTAATACTTTAAATGAAAAAAGTTTCTGCAAAATTTTGAAAAGATGCATTTGCTTCCCTTTTGGTACGAGTAAAAATATTCTTAAAATTTTTTTTTGAAAAATTGAGATTCTGAGAAAAAATTTTCTTTAAAAAAGTTAAAGGAGCAAGAGAGTATTTTGATATGATGGAAATAACGATGACAAGTAAAATTGGCAGTGGGCCTCACAAAGAAGATAAAGCTTAGAAAAATTAGCAGTGGACCCCACTAAGAGATAAACCCAAATTAAAAGACGCAGATGGTTAGTCACTAACCTATTTTAGAAATGTCTGTTACATGGCCTGTTATAAATATCGTTCCGCTTGGAAATATATATGTTTTAAATATTTAATATTATTTGAAAGTTAATGCATGGTTGTTAAAATTTTGGAAATAAATATATTGCATATAATAGTTTCTAAAATATGATAAACTTTAGAATTTTAATTAAACACATCGATGAACGTCACAAATGGTTTAGATTCTAAAAACAAGGTAAGAACAGCAATCAGTGATATAGCATCATTAACCAGAACTAATATACATTTATAATGAAAATTTTGTGATAATAAATATATTACAACTAATATCAGTACAAATTTTGATATTTTTAGCATCATATAGGTAATTTTTTTAAAAAATTACAATATAGGGTGTGTTTAGGAAACAGTAAAAGATGTAAAGCTAAAAATTTTCAATCTTCATAATTATCTTATTTTTTAATATTTCTTTACATCTTCTAAGTTATAATACAAGTACCCTACTTTTCAATCATTTTTACACAATAACCTATCTATTTTAATTTTATTTTTTACTCTTCATCATTACCCTTACCATATCACATCATTTCTTCAATTTAACAACTTTTATACTAAAAATTTTTTATCCAAAAGTTTCACAACTTTTCAAACACACCCATAATTTACAAACCCCCATTGGATGAAGCATGTTGCAACTTGCAAACGACTATTTTTCCATTTCTACCATTGAAGCTCTTAGTATGGTTATTTGTAAGAATAACCCTTTAACTGTGCTTAATTAAATTTTGTCCCCTAGTTTAGAAATTTGCAAAAGTAATATTTGAAATTTTTGAATTTGCAAAATAACCTTGAACCAAAAACATTCGTTCATGTTTTCAAATTGACGAAAATGCTTAGAGTTTTTTTTTTCACAACTCTAAAACTTCAAAGATTATTTTTGCAAATATCCAAATTACATGATAAAATTTTAATATAACAAAATTATAAAATTAAATTTAATTCTAAATACGACCACAATTTATATTTATATTTATGTGTTTGACCACATGTTTAGATAAATGGTACAAATGACTTTAGATTTTACTCCTAATTCTAAACATGACAACGTGGTTAAGGCTAACATTAAAATTTATGCAAGGTTACAAAATTGCCCTCAGTAAACATAAAAATAATAATATTATTAGTTTCTATAACTAGATAATATAAAAATCAATCCGATGATAAAAATGATACAAAATCCCAGGGTAGATTTTACTTTAGAGTCGTAGCGGACTCAAACATATTCAATATACACACCTTCGCACTATCCTTTTATAAAAATGATAAGAACAATTTGGTTATTCTAAAAAAGTTGTCTTACTATCTAACACTAAAAATACTGTCATATTTGGAATTGAAGATAAAATATATGATCATCTGTGTTTTATTTAAATATGTGGTTATATCTATAAATATGAGTATTGTATTTGGAATTAATCACAGAATTGATCTCAATTTTTTTAAAAAAATAAAAAATTTCTTCTAAGATAATTTGTTAATCTAATGTCTCTAAAATTTTGAAAAGTTTCACCAGTAACTAATTTTTTAATGTATTTCTTAGAGAAGAACCCACCAAAACCGCGAAAAACATAAATCTTCCATGGATGCCCGCATGCTGCCGATTCAACCGTCACAGCATCTAACAATCAAAACAAAGAAAAAGAAAAACACACCATCACAGCATCACAGCATCTACATCCACTAGCTGCCTTGTTGCCGACGGAAATTCAAGCAGCAAGCAGCCGTCATCTGCCAGCTGATTTGTTCACCTCCATCCGACCTGTGGATCAAAACCCATGATCGTCCTCTGTTAGCTATTCATCCCGTCGGATCTTCAATGGCCAATTGGTTATCATTTATCACCGACTTCAATGCGCATTCACGACCATTAATGTGCATTTTCATCCATTGAAAAATTTTAAACGGCTGGTGCTAAGCCGTTCGTTCTAACTTCTTAGGGGTATTTAGCAAAATTTAAAATTTTCAAAGGTTACTTTTACAAATATGAAAAGCCACTCTTTTCATGGGAGAAAAGAGTGCACGCAGGGAACGTACGTTATCGGCTGATTGGATGAAAAATTACTAAGTAGAAAAATAAAATGTATAGTTGGTAAGAATTTTCTAATATTGTCTCGCGTACCTTCCAATCAGGCAAGTACCAGTCTTGAGGTGGGAAACCTTGAATGAAAATTCAAAGGCCAGCTATGACAGCCAATGCTGAGGATGGTTATTTAAAAATAGGATGGCCGTTTCAAGTCACGATTAATGCTTACGGGCTGTGTTCCATCAGCGAAATACATGTATATCACTTAGGCAAACAAAACGTGTAAAGCAGATAAGGTGCTAAAATGGGCATGGCAGAATCAAATTGAATCTAACTTCTCGTTGGTTGATATCCAAGTGGGGTTACTTTCACAAATGGGCATGTCTAAAATGGTCACGAATGCATGTGAGGGAGTGAGTGTGAGACCGCTTGGGCCTTGCAAAGCAAAGCTACCAGGTTTATTCACGTCAGCATTTGACTAAACAAGAACAGCTTGGGCCCGTTTGCTTCAGCTGTAGCTGATTTGCTCTGTTGTGATAAGTACTTAAAATTGTAACTGAAGTTAAATGAGTAGGGATTTTTTTTATTATGCTAAGGTAATTTGTAAATATATTAGTATAATTTAACTATAATTGCAAATATACTCATATAATTTAAGAAATTATAAATAACCTCCACATAACTTTATACTAATTCCAAGCATACCCACAATGCCTCTTTTCCGTCCTGACATAATAAACTCCCGTTAACTTTATTCTCACAAACTTTGATTTTGACAAAAATATCCTTGTAAAATGTAACTGGACAGGGCATTTCAAATTTGAAAACGGAAGAGAAAAGTTGAACTTTTTGTGATTTGTCTGATTTTTTAAGGATTGATTTGCTGCACGAGTGTTTTGGATTGCATTTTGTTATGATGTTGCTAATTTTGCGGATATAAAATACTCATTGCTGCTAGTGAAGAGGAAGGGAATCAGATCAACGTCGTTCTACTGGTATGGAGGAAGAGAACAAGATCTACATCGTTTGATCTGAAGGAGAACGATGGCTGTGGGTTGTTGATGGATGGTTGAAATGGATAAGAATGACGCCAATATAAACATTGGCAGTCTTTGATTGTCGATGGAGAGGACGATGATGCACATTGTTGACTGAAATTAATAGCAGCAAAATTTATTGCCGTCGAATTTGGGGATATAGTTTTTGTTGATTTCCATTGAAGCTCGAATAGGAGAATGTAACAGAAGACATTGACGTCGATGATAGACAAAATCAATGGAATTGTGATGAAATCTAAAGACATCGACTTGCTGGATGGAGTCGATTATTGGTGACATGTTTACCAGGGTAGAGGTCGTAGAAGCCATGGATGAATCGAATCGCGCATGACGAAGCACTGCATCGGTGCTCCATTGATGCTTCAAAGACAGTGCACTTGCAACCTAATTTGAGTAATTAGACCATTGATTCATCTTGAAATGTTCTTCCATTATATTTCTCTAAAAAACACTCAACATAAGGCAAAATCAGCAACAAATCGTAACATAAGTAAATAATAATAAAAAAACTCTAGCCACAAGTTTGCTCATAGTGCCCGAATTGAAAGGCAATTTCGGGAAAAGAAGGCCTTAATAGCTGTTTTACTTTAGTTTGACAGGAGGTGTTATCGTGGATGTGATTACAATTAGTATTAAAATTTGCATTTTTTGAAATTATGCAAGTATATTTGTAATTACAGTTAAACTAATAAGGTATATTTGCAAATTACTCCTTATGCTAAAATGAAATAATTTAAATTAATGAAATAAAATTGATGTAATTGAAATTAAAATATTATAATAATGTACAAAAAGTTCAAATATCATTATAATGTTTTGTAATAATAGAATTATTACACTTTGAATGAAATAAAAATAATAATTTAATTAGTAAATATTTTAAATATAACATGGTTGAATTTTCAAATTAAAAAGAATAATAAAAATATTTATAATTATATTTAGGGTGTGTTTATTAAAAAAGAAAACTTTTCACTTCTACCACTTCAAAAAAAAACTTTTCGCTTCTACAACTACAATATTTTTTAAAATTATTTCTTTACATCTTTATATACAAACTACCTTACTTTCTAATCATTTCTATAAAACCACTAATAAATAACCTATTTATTTTAATTTTATTCTCTTTATTCCTCATCATTGCCCCTATCATATCATATTATTATTTTTTATTTTAAAAAATTTTACATCAAAAAAATTTTTCAACGAAAGTTTTATCACTTCTCAGACACGCCCTTAACTAAAATGTACAAAAAATAATTTATGAAGGTCCACGTATTTGAATCCCCACTTCTATGTAATTCTATCAATTTTCTCACTTTGACGATGAATGAAAATTTTATGCAATCAATTGTAGTTAGCATCCTTAATTATATCGTAATAAAAATCTCATAATTTATTTAGAATTGCACAAGCATCGGCTAAAAATTATAAAAAAAATGTAAAAAAAATTAATAATAAATAATAATTTTAAAGTTATATTTTTAACATTTAAACTATCCAAAATGTCATTATTATGAAACTTCGTTACTTGTTAAATATAATTGATGAAATAAATTTTCTATAAATTATTAATAGTCAAATAAGTGATGTAAAATACAGCAGGTGGAATAAATTTTTCATCAATCATTAGAGTGTAAAAATGATTGAAGTAAGGTTACATAAAAGTGAAACTCTAATTTATGTAAACTTTAGAATTATATTTATGCATAGGTTATTTCGTATACCACTAATTGTGTAGATTAGACTACCCATTTAACAGGCAAATTTTATATTGAAACTTAAAATAAGAAAAGAAGTCGAAAATTATCAAAGCATAATCAAACAGTCCTTTGCCCCGTATATATAAAAAGGGGTCCTTGAAAAGTATATTATTGCGTTCTTGACTAACGTAAGCATTTTTTTTATTGATGTAATCCAATCCTAAAAAGGATGAAGTGTCTAATTAAAGTTGTAGATGTAATTTTTAATGAGGCATAGTTCGTTAACTTAGATTATTTGTGTTTAATTATATTTTATTACAATTTTTTATTCTTATATTTAGAATTCAACTAAGTCAAGACTCAAGACTCCCATGTCTACGATAAAACTCTTGCCACTTTCGTTAATAATGCTTTACTTTCACTAGCTAATAACATGTTACTAAGCTAATGTTTGACCCGAAGCCCATTCTGTCAACGTGGTGATGTTGTCCCGACTTGTATAAAATTTGATGAAGATTTTAAAAAATAAAATAAAATTTGAGTTGAGTCGAGTTGTACTTTGGACGGTTTCTAGATGGAATGAGAATTTAAGATAAAAATGTACTGAGAATGGATAAAAATATGTGGGAGGTAAGTAAAATTATGGGTGTGTTTAGCAATTAATAAAACATGTCAAAGTTAAAACTTTTTAATCTAAAACTTTTCATTCTTCACAATTATCATATTTTTTAATTATTTTTTTACATTTTCCTATATAATTACCTTATTTTCAATCATTTCTACACAACTATTCACGTAACTAACCTATTTATTTTAACTTTATCCTCTTTACTATTCATTTATTACCCCTATCATATTACATCATTTGACAACTTTTACTCTCTAAAACTTTTCACCAAAAATTTTATTCATTACCAAACACACCCTATATTAGAAATAAGTAAAAATGGATTGAGAATGACCAAAAATGTATTGAGAAGTGTGATATCACATGCATCTTCATCCCATCTTTAAACTAGCCGCCCTTTGTGATTTATCAAATATTGACCGCACCATTTTCACCGCTAGTTCTGCGTTCGAGTATGCTAAAAAGCTGTTATTTTAGAGCTCGAACCGGCCCGGTTCGTTAGCTCTTCCCCCTCGCTGCCGGCCTCGACGAAAGCGAGAGAAGGCTTCTGATGATGCCTTTGCACTGCAAAAATGCCTTCCTCCGGACCTACTTTCCCTCAAAGACTGAGCTTTTCCAGGTAAATTCCCTTAGAAAACGAATAAATAATTTTCCCCAGTTTCGCTGCTCACAGTTCAGAAAGTAACTTCCGAACTGTCTTTCACAACAGAACAAGGAGACGAGATTTCCGGCGGTTCCAGTGAAGGTAACTTCGCTTTCTTGATTTCTTGAAAACACTTTTATACGTGTGTTAGTTATTCCGGTTGTTTCTTTTGTAGATTTGAACTCTGCTGCTAGGGCTTGTGACATGTAGTAGATCTTTCATCCTTTCATAACTAGATTACAGTTACGGTGCAAAATTCACGGAAATTGGGTGATGATCAAAGAAAGAGACAATCGAATTTGGCCCCGATTGTTTCTACCAACGAGAGGTGAGTTTGCTTATTTCCTTCATAGTCATTTTTACAGCAAGTAGTGTCAATTCCTCCGTTTCTTTTTCATTATTATTATTTCGTATTTTTTTGTTGTATTTGTATCTGTTATTGGACTTCGTTTCTCTTTTTAATGCATAAGCTCCGATTTTGTGAATTGCAATTATTTGTTCAGTAGAATCGAAATGCTCACATCCTTTTATGACACATAGCACATAGGCGTATGATGGGATTAGAATTGCGACAACAGTTGACACTAGGTGAATTTGCTATGAGTTTCCTGTGTCTACTTACCATTTACAAGCTAGAACTTCCTCTTGACGAACACTCAGCTATACCCATTCCGTTGGTCTCTTGGCACTTCTTTATGGTCTTTTTGGCTTCTGAATGAATGAAGTGTCTTAATTTTCGCTGCTTTGAGGGTCCACTTGTGTAACGACTGATTGATTGCTAATGTCAATGACTTCTTTATTAACCTATTATTTAGCTTCTTAGCTGATAAAGAACAAGTTTTTTTTTTTTTTTGAGTGTATATGTAAAGCTGGCCAGACATTTTTAAGCCATTGTTTGGGCTTTCATTTTAGTTCTCCCCTTCTCGAATTGTGAAGATAATGGATTCAGTTTATAGATAATCCTCTACTTGAAATTCATGTCTTGGAATGCAGAAGAGTAAGAGAAAAGCCTAAGAAAAAGGAGCACCATTTGTGGAAGAAGAGAGATTCAGCTGGATCTGGTCAAAAGGCTCTCAATCTTGTCCGAATTGTAAGTTTTTTAATTTCTTTTGTATGTGGTCTTTATGTAAACATTGTTGTCATTGTACCACATCCACCTTGCACTTTGGTAACCCTTCATCAAAGTCCCAGTCTAAATGGTCCAAGTGCTGCAATTGTTTACAATGTTCTCAGCATACATTGTCCATGTGATGAACCTTAATATCCTACTCTCTTGTGATATTTTATGCAACTAATCAGCATTCACAAATATTTCACAATCTCTAAATCTTATCATTTTTGTCCTGACAGGTCTCAAAACTTCCAAATGAAAAAGAAGCCATCTATGCAGCATTGGATGAGTGGTGTGCATGGGAAACAGAATTCCCATTCATTGCCACTGCTAAAGCTCTGGGAATTTTGCGAAAGAAGAGTCAGTGGTTGAGAGTAATTCAGGTGTGACTGTTAGGAGACGTGATCACTAATGAAAAGTATATCCTTAGGCAAAAAGAAAAAAGGAACGTATCATGTATGCAAGAATCAGGTTACTTTTTACAGATGACATTTTGCAGTAAAGTGGGCTATTGAAACAGATTTGTCCAACGTACATTTGTGGCCTACCTTACTCCATGGACTAGCCTTATTTTGGGGAACAAGGCCATGAGGGCCATCCCTTTTCTTTGCCCATCCAATTAAATCACAGTTCTTTTGCATGCGACACATTATGGGTGCTATGAAGACAATTCTTTAATCCTTGTTTCACATGTGTCATTCACGTACACCAAACTTCTTCGATGTTCTACCTCTCACAATTGGCCATGGCCAATGTTGTCCCTAGGTGTGAAAATAGGGTCTGGTTGTTCCATGACCCGTCCCACCCCTCTCTAATCTTACAGAGGGTTAGGGCAGGGATTTTGATTTAGTGGGATGAAGTGGGACAAGATTTGAAACCCATGCTTTAATTCTGAAGGCTAAGTGGGTCGACTATGTCCCGACCTGCCTTAACCCACCCCACCATGCAAGGTATAAATTATTTTTATAAACCATATGACTTATGTAAATGCGGTTTTGTCGAATAAGTGTGTGTAACTTTATGACTTATTAATATGAATATGATTTGTGAATATATGTTCAACTTTATAACTTGTTTATATGGATAAATTTTTATTTCTTAATTGCATATATGTTATTCAAGTTATGTCTTTCACATAATATATCAATGAAATAAAATATATTATCTATGTTGTTTATACCTTTCAAGATTGAATATTATTATTTTATAATTTAGCAGTTTTAATTGTAATTCAAAATTCATATCTATATTTTTTTAAGGTTGATGCACATTTATCAAAGTCAAGTTGTAAACAAAATTATTTAAAAAGTTTTACTAATGCTTTGTTACAGCAATTGTGTAAACTCTATAAAATAGTAAAATATTGAAGCATTTACCTTTAAATATATTATGGACGTGAGTTTATATATATATATATATATATATATATATATATATATATAAATTCTTAAAACCATCACACTCTAACCTACTTTTCAATCTGACTTGTTGTTCTGATACCAACCCGGAATCAACCTGAAATTTATCCCAAGACTTATCGAAGAAAGGTAAGCGTTGGACCAACCTTATCCCTACCCGGTATAAAAAGTAAGGTCAACCAGAATTTTTTAAATATAGAGTTAAGGTTGGGCATACCTTAACCTGCCCTGACCTGCCCCAATTTTTCACCCCTAGTTGTCCCATTGCTGTTGATTCATCCATTGACAGCTTCGAAAAGATAGATGTATGGCTAAAAGCCTAAAGAATGGAGCATCCTTTAAATTCATCAGTCAGTGTTCTATGTTGTTAGAATGTATATTGGAACACAGTATGATGCTCTATCATGTTCTTGAATTTATAGTAGGACGTAGTGTTGTAGTGTTGTAGTGTTGTTTTTTATTCGCTATTTCTCTTTTAGTTACTGTTCCTGAATGTCTGAAAAATGCTGAATTCGCTTTGAGCAATTTCATGAATTTCAAGTTTTGAATCCTGTTATGGAATTTGCATTTGATTTGATATTCAGAGAATTTCCAGGTTACTAAATGGATGCTGAGCAAAGGCCAAGGACAAACAATGGGAACATTTGACACCCTTTTATTGGCATTCGACAAGGACGGAAGGGTAGAAGAGGCTGAATCTATGTGGAACAGGATCTTACAAATGCATACACGTTCTGTTCCAAAACGCTTGTTTTCCCGAATGATCTCCTTGTACGACCATCATCACATGCCAGACAAGGTTTTAGAGGTATTCAGAGAGCTAGTCGTATGAGAATTAACATGTTCCTTCACTTTGTTTTTGAATGCTTTTTGGTATATGACATCCTTGAGGGGGGACACCAAGCCGCAGTGTTGCCTGCAACATTCTTTGCTGAGTTCTTTATTTGCATTTCAATGGCTATAGTGTCTGCTTGCTTCCCATATGGTTTTTTTGTGTTTACTTTGGATTATAGAGGTAGGATATTGTATCCGATAAAGCAATTAGCCTTGTTGAGAAATTTTACATGCAGGGCAAATGTTTTATTTGTTGGGAAGGTTTATTTGGCAGTCTCCAAAATGGTTCCAGGAGACGACCTCTCCCTTACAGATAAGCTGAATTGCCAAAACCATTTTTGTAGAATATTGTCTGGATTGTTAGCATAAAATCAAGTGGCTAGAATTGGTTTATCCTTTTTGTTATAGGGGCTTGTATACTGCAGCCCCCTGATTCAAAAGCTTAATCACCATGCTCAAAAAATTTCTGCTTTGACTAGAATATGCCTTTTCCCTGCAAAATTTGAGGAAGAGAACCATCATCTATCATCTTTGTTGCATACTGTAATTAAACTTCATGGCTCGAAAGTTTCGCCGTGATCATGGCAAACATCATATTCCTTGTAAATGGATCACAATAAATTGTGCTTGCACCATTTGCTTTGGACTGTTTTTGTAACATAAGATGTTACATTTCCGATCACTTGAAGTGCTAGACTTTGTGAGTTCAACTATTCTTTAGCAAGCCTATAATGATTTCAGTGGATTGTAGCTGTTTGCATTTCAATAGTAGATGCTGATCACAGTAATTTAACAAAGCATGTCAACAATTTTTTTCCCTTTCAACCCCACTCACCGGGGCTTTACTTTCCTTTGTTGCAGTTAAAACCGAAGTGCTGTGTTTGGATGTTGTTCATCATAAATTGAAATATTATCCATGGGTGGGTGGTTGTGTGGGTGGGAGTTGACAATGGTGCCGTGGGGTTTTCACTTTTGATGCTAGCTGCGCCTTGGCGCATGCATATTTTCAGTCTTTTTCATGCCTGATGTTATTGGCAATCCATCGTATCAAAATTGATGTGGACCGCAGCCTTGCAGGCCAATGAACAACCCCCAAAATCTAGATTTTATTGGCTCTTGCGACTTTCATTATATTCATACAGTTGGACACTTCTTATGTTTATTTTATTCTCCTCTTGTGAAAATTTCCAGGTATTCGCAGACATGGAGGAATTGGGAATTAAACCTGATCAAGACACCACTAGAAGAGTGGCTCGCGCATTCAAGAAATCAGGCCAAGTAGACGAACAAATGCAAGTGCTTAAGAAATATGAGAGCAAATGGAAATACCTCCACTTCAATGGGGAACGTGTTAGAGTTAGAACAACGCCAGCGTGGGATGAATAGACTTGCATTCATCAAGAAAGGCCACATCCACATTTGAAGTTTGAGAATCATTCGGTCGGGTTTCCCTGATATTGTCGCACTGCAGGAATACCAGGAGAGAAACGAGTAAGGTCGATCGGAGAGCTCCCGGTATGGAATGCAGTGAACCATTGGTTGGTGTCCTCCAAGGCTTGTCGAAGTGGAAGAAAAGACGTGTTGGTTGGTGTACTAGCCATTCGCTTGTCTGGATGATTCCACTTAACCCAGCCGAGTCCTTGAAGCATCATTAGTCGTTACTGTACTGTCTGCTGAAAAGCTAGCCCAGTCCATGCTTTCCGCCTACAAATGCAATATTAGCAACTTGCATGTTTATGCCTTTGGGTGCTTTTGGTTGTGGTAAAAAAAATGTCGACCGCAACTTTTAACTTGTTCTATTTTTAATTATTTTTTAATTTTTTTTATACAATATATAAATTATCATATTTTTCAATCATTTCCACATAACTGCCTATACAATTAACTTATCTATTTTAATCTTATTTTCTTTATACATCTTCATTACTCTTATTATATTACATTATTTTTTATTAATTTAATAATTTTTACTCAAAAAAAAATTTTATATAAAAATTTTATTTTCGACCAAACACACCTTTGCCTTTTAAACGTTACGTGGGCCTGCTCTTGTTTTCCACCTAGCCCCGTTCTCAACGTGGTGTGTCTCGTGCAGCTGGTAATCCATGTGGGTGCACCTCGAAACGAGCGCTGTGATCGGATTGGCGGCTAATAGCTGTGACATCCGTTTCAGTTTTCTGTGACAGTACAGGTGCACAAAGAGGAGCAACAGCCTCGCAGAAAATCGCGGGAGTGCCTGGGAATTAGTAATTGTTGTGAATGGAAGGTATGTGTTTTCGACGGGTGGAGTTGGAATGAAATAGAAATTATTTTTAAAAATAAAGAATGATGTGAAATTATAAGGATGAAGTTGAATGAGTGGAAATAGAGAAGATAATTGGACCCAGAGGTATTAGAAAATAGGGTAATTTCAGAACATATCTTTATAATTTGATTATAATTATAAACATATCAATATAATTTTAAAAGAAGTAAATAATTTTTATATAGTTTGACCATAATTGTACATATGTTGTCACTATTTTGTCATGATGTGAGCATATTTATAAGTATATGTAAACTATGTGAGTATATTTGCAAAATTTAATATCTACTTAGTTTTTTGAAATTATAAGTATACTTATATAGGTTGTATATATTTGTAAATATGCTTGTGTTATGATACTATAGGTATATTTGTAATTATGGTCAAATTTTGTGGAAGTTATTTACAATTTTTGAAACTATATGAGTATATTTGCAATTATAATTGAATTATATAAGTGTATTTGTAAATTGCTGTAGAAAGTAATTAAAATATATAGATAAAAATGAAAAAAATAGAAGGATTAGATAGCTAATAGAGTCAATGTGATTTAATGATTTTCTTTTTTTGTTTTCAACACGCATTTTTGCAGTTCCAAAAATAACACCATATTTTTTCATTTTTAATACACTTTTTCTCATTTTCAATTTATAACAATACTTTTTTCAGCACTTTCTCATCTCCTTCTTATCTCATTTAAAGAGTGAAAAACTCTTAAATGACAAAAGCTAAGGTAAATAAGAGAGAGACATTTTTCTGGATGAATGCATGGCAAATTTACTTGGAACTTGATCTTGTACACCTGAGTGCATTTAGGGTTGATGCACTTAGGTGCATTTAATTCATTTTTAAATATTTTTTAGAACTTTTTATAGAATTGTTAATATAAGTGTATTGAACATGTGTATTAATTTTTACCATTTAATTATTCAAAATGTCATTGATTTTTAAAAACTTAAAAAAATCTACAAATGTCCAAAAAAGGGTAAAAATTGATACATATATTAAATGTATTTAAATTAACAGTTGTGTTTTAAAATTTTAAAAAAATTTTAAAAATGGGTATTTGCACATGAGTGCACAAGATCACATTCCAATTTACTAAATGGTGATTTTTTGGATAATAATGTACACTTGATTTAAAGTGCGATTCAGTGCACATGTTCGCAACTTCGCATAGCTTTTCCATTAAATTTTTTTTTTTTAGTTTTTTGCACGTGTGTGGGCTCAAAGCATGAATATCTTAGCCACGAAATTTTATAATTTTTGAATTTTATTTACTGCACGTTTGTCTAATGTGGGATGAACGATATTTACATCTTCCATCATTATAGTTTTTTCTTTTTGACAAAAAAGCTATTTGGTCTCATTATTAATGATTTGGGTGACATTATTAATTATCTTATTTTATTTTATTTTACTATTACACGCCAACTTTGGGGGACAACTCGCAACTTGCTGGATACATGCTAAAATGCCGCAAAAAAAAAAGCTTGCACTGCATCTCGAACGTGAATGGTTTGTTAACACTTTTCTAACAGACTAAATGCCCTGTGTTCGGCATGCTTTACTTTTCTTTTCCTTTATCTTTTTTTTATAGCAGCCTGTGTGTTCTGCATAGTTAGGTTTATAATATATGCACGGTTGCAATCAGATGTTCACATTACTCCTTCCAATACCATGTATTTTTCAAAAATCTGATTTAAATAAAAACTTAAGCCTTTTCGGCGTGAATGGGTTGGAGAATAAGAGAAGAATGTATGGTATTATATTACTATCTCACTTTTAAAAAAAAATTCTATATATTTTTTTACATTTTAATAAATAGAAATTTAAAATTCTTTGTATGACTTAAAACCCTATGTGACCAATAATTGTATAATTACTTATAACATGTTAATACACATGTAGAAAAATTTGAATATTTTTCCTAATTTATATATAAATATTCTAAGTAGTTATAATTCACCCAATATTTCGATTAAATAGTCATTAATAATATGAGAAAATAAATTATAGTAAACAATATGAATGGTTGTACCTTGGTTTAAATCCTGGTTTGGAGTCTGGCTGGAGCAATTGTGTAAAATCCGGGTTTTACTTGCCACGGGGAAACCCCTTTAAGATACCCTTCAAAAAATTATACGACGCCCGTGCGGATATGTGCGGTCGCATTTGGATGAGCGAAGAACTTGAAAGCCTCCATAAAGGATCAAGGGAAGCACTTCCCGAGAAAAACAAACGCTACTCCCTCTATAAAAAAACACTTCCACGGAAGTATATCCATTGATCCCACCCAGCATCGAGGATCAAGGGAAAAGAAGAAAAATATTAAATAATAAAAAAATGTCCGACGGCACGGATCTGGCGTCGCCCCTCCCCCTCCCGCCGAAATCCCCAGACGGCCATGGGCATGAGGAGGAGGAAGAGAAGATGGGGATCGACGAGATGCTTCAGAGATTCTCGGGAGAGTTCGGGCGGTGGCAACTGCGCCACTTCGTTCTGGCGAGCTTGGCCTGGGCGCTGGAGGCCTTCCACACCATGGTCATGATCTTTGCCGACCGCGAGCCGGCTTGGAGGTGCACGGATCCGGGCGCCGGTCCGGAGTCGTGCGGAGGGGTGGTGGGGGCGAGGACGGTGTGCGAGCTGGAGGCGGGCACGTGGGAGTGGGTTGGCGGGCCAGGGATCTCGACGGTGGCGGAGTGGGGGCTGGTATGCGGCGAGAGGTACAAGGTTGGCTTGGCTCAGTCGGCGTTCTTTGCCGGATGTATGGTCGGTAAGTTTGCTCTGGTACGAACTACGATGATGGCCGTCTGGGATCCTGACCAGTCGGACTGTCCCACTCCCACCCACCGTATCGTCCTACCGGACGGACCTATTGATTACTCGATCGTGCGTTTTACAGACGGTGGGGCCCATCATGGCACTTTCATAAATGTTACCATTTATCAACCCAGTCAATGATTGGGCCAGAAGGAGTTTGGGTTGGAACACCGAGAAACGGAGTTCAAAAGAAAGTGGCCACATGAAATATTCGAAGCATCCAGACCACACCCGCATGCACTGCTTGGATGGTGTCCACGATCCTAGCTGGAAGGTCACTATGGTGGGCATGCGCTGCTTGAATGGTGTCCACGACCCCAGCCGGAAGGTCGCTATGGTGGGAAACTGGGAATGGGAATTCCTATCGTAAACGTGTCCTTCTTTGCTTACCTTTTCACTGTCCCCGACGAAATAGGAGATGATAAACGCAAAAAGAGTTTTTGGCTGTTCTCCATTCCATTCGGTGGCCCGTAGGTCCAGTGCAACCCATTCCATGTGTAGCCCTCTTGATTCTTGATTTAGTTAAGGTATTAAAAATCACAGACGTATATGAAAAACCTAGGTGGGTTATAATAAATCTCAAGCAATCTTATTGTTTGTGTTCATCCTGGCTCCTTTATGTATGATCATCAGAGCGTTATTTTTTAGGATTTTCTTCCTTTAGCACTAAAACCCAATGCTAACACAAGCTTTTTCATTTTGTTAAAGGCTCAATGCCAAAGCAAGCTTTTTTCACCTTTTTAAACCTTTTTATTCTTTTAAAAAATATTTGCATGAATATGTAAGTCCAAGTATGATCTTTTTTTGCCTGTTTTATATATATTTTTGAATTTTGAATTTTCAAAATAAAAAATCGACCGTTGCCTAGCACATGAAAATGCTATCTAAAAATTTGCAAATAATTACAAAAAATTAAAAATGTAACATTAGAAATTTTTTAAAAATCTCGATTGGACTGACCTGTTCATGCAAAAATTTAAAATTAAAATAATAAAAAAGAAGTCAATGCTCACACAAGCATTGAAGTAAAACCCGACTTTTTAATATCCTAATTAAATTGAGGATAGTAATCCAATGCAACCAATTACATAGAAGTGTTTACAGAACTTTTTTTTTTTTCATTTTTATCTTATTTTTTTTAATTTAAGTCATAACTAATTTAACATCATTTATTTTATCATAATACCATATTTCTGTTTTATAAAAAAAATTGACTTTTGAGATTAAATATATGACTATGGATCTTTTTATAAAATATAGAACATATAGCATATAGAAGTTTTCATGTGATTTTTGAAATTATATATAAATATACATGGATAAATATGATAAATCTGTTTAAATTTTTTTAAAAAAAAGCGTTTTGAAATTTAAAAAAAAAAACTAAGGACATTTCTTTGCAACCAGCTGTATTGATTCATTCCCCATTAAATAAATGCTAATGAATATATTATGTAAGTTGGATTTATATCCAAAAAAAAAAAACCTTTGATGTGTGAAAAACAAAAAGATACGGCAGTTGAAGCTGGCATCTAAATCCGGCATTAAATCGGTCAGTACTAAATAAAATTGTAGAAATCAGAAATCGTTGCATGTAATTTGTTATTCTCATCCTTCCAACCTGCAGTTATCCAAAAGCCGAATTGAAGGGTGGGCAGCAGGTATTGAATTATCACATGGTTGGTTTGGTTTTTAAACAACTTTCTTCCCGAAACATTATCATCGCAGTGCCCATTCTATATGCGAAACGACAGCTTGGCGTTTACTTTCCAATGGAAAGACAGGTGTATGCTTTTTACGTAAAGCTGTTTCTTTCTTTTGATTATGCTTTTGATATTTCCATTCGTTGGCACTCACCTTAATCTATCCAGAACATGCACGTTGCTAAAATAAAATTAAATGAGAAAGAGAATGCAATAATTTTATAAAAAAAAATGAGAAAATGATATGACATCATAGAAATATTGATTTGGAATAAAGAGATAAAAGTAGATAAATTGTTGTATGAAAAAATAGAAAAAAACATATTAACATGTACATAAAATAATAGAAAATTGATTGAATAAATTTTGATCTCCTAGTGAATCAAATGTTTGTAGTAAATTTTATATTATCACAAATATGGGCCAAAATAAATGGAATTACATTAAATTTTAAGCATAGCTCGATTATATTGAAGTATAGTCAAATATATTTCTAATTAATTGGAAAATTTAAAACCTAATAGACCACTTGTATCTAAGAATTAATTAATCTATATGAACCATGAAAGGAATAATTCTTTTGGTCTGTTTAGATTAAAAAAAAATGTTAAGTTAAAATTTTTCACTCTTAGTAACTATCTTATTTTTAATTATTTTTTAATTTTTTTTATACAACTATCTTACTTTTTAGTTATTTCTACGCAACTAACTGTATGACTAATTTATTAATTATAACTTTATTCTTTTTGCTCCTTGTTATTATTCCTATTTTATCACATTATTTTTTTTCATTTTAAATTATCACTTTACAAACACATACTAATTTGCATACTTAATTTGGGCACATTGTCGTCTGTCAATGGTGGTGGCGGCGATTTTTACATTTGTTGATGCGAAACATCATTGTCACCGTCGTGTCTCGTGCTTTCAAGTTGCCACTTTAATAGAAAATTCGTGTCAATTACATGCACTGCCCCTGACAATCCACCACGCCAATTGCAATCAATACCCATTATTATTTTGAAAGGTATAAGGAATGAGAAGTTCATCCAATATTCCTATTCCAATTTATCGATGAAGGTCATGAAAGCCCGGGGATTTAAAAGACGAAATCGGCCCCAGTGATTCTTCGATTGGAACGGCCCGTGACCGGTTGAGCGCGGCCCGTCTTTCTACACGCAAAGGGGATTTGTGACCAGTGGATACGAAACTTGTTTGGATGAGACTTCCCGTTGGGCTGCGTGTAAATAATTGTCTTTCAGTAATTCTCTTAGAATTTCATCCATAAAAAAAATCTCTTAGAAATTCAACTATATTTTCTCGTGATTGTTCCCTTTTTTTTTTTTTTCTAAATATCTATTCTAATATATTCGACTAATTTTGAAAGAGTACTTAAATAAATACTCATATAGAAGTGATATCATGTAACTCAATTCATTTTTTATAAATTAGTAATTGACATGAAATATATTTAGTACTAAGTTAAGAGAAATAACTTATAAATAAAAGGTCAATGGAAAATATTCGTTTAAAATATATTTTTTTAAAAATGTTTAGATTCTTTTATATATGCATTATAATGTAATCATACTTTATATTTATTTATATTATAATATTATTTTATATAGTTTAGATATTAAAAATACAACTTTGAATTCAACATTTGACATTAAATTATTTATACGTTGGCTTTATCCATGCATACGAGGGTATGCCGTATGCATAATAATAATAATAAACAAAAAAGTAATTTTTACAATAATATAAATGATGTTAAATATAATAGATATTTAAATTTTACACGAATTGTTAATCTGTTAAAATTTAAAAGATTATCTAGAAGTGGATTTTTATAGAAATAACTTATTTTATAAACTGAAAAATCTTATTTTTAATTTGTGGGACAAGTTAAACATGATAACATTTTCTTTTAGCATGAAAAAAGAAAATTTTAACCAAAATTAAGTTTTTAAGGGTTTATTTATTTAACTTCAAAAACTTTTCAAACTAAAATTTTTTCACTTTCTTACACGCATCTTTCCATATAATTATTTTACTTTTCTTTATTTTTATATAATTATTTAATATTCATATAACTAACTTATTGATTTTAACTTTATTTTATTTATTCCTCAAAAATACTATATCATATCATATTTTACACCAAAACTTTTTATTACTTTCTAAACACACTCTTAGGATGTGTTTGTCAATTGACAAAAAATGTTAAGTTAAAACTTTTCAATCTAAAACTTTTCACTCTCTACAACTATCATATTTTTTAATCATTTTTTCACATTTTCCTATACAACTACCCTACTTTTCAATCATTTCTACACAACTATCCACACAACTAACCTATCTATTTTAACTTTATCCTCTTTATTACTCATCATTACCCCTATCATATTACATCATTTGACAACTTTTACTATTCAAAACTTTTCATCAAAAATTTTATTCATTACCAAACACACCCTTAGGGGGTGTTTGGCAATGATAAAAACTTTTTACCTAAAACTTTTCAATCTAAAACTTTTCATTCTCTACAACTCTTCTATTTTTTAATTATTTTTTTACATCTTCCAACACAAACCACCCTACTTTTCAAACATTTCTACACAATTACCTATACAACTAATTTATCTATTTTAACTTTATCCTCTTTACTCCTCATCATTATCCCTATCATATCATATTATTTGACAACTTTTATTCTTCAAAACTTTTCACCAAAAGTTTTTTTCATTCCCAAACACACACTTAGGGTGTGTTTGTTTGGGATATAAACATGTCAATCAAAACTTTTCAATCTAAAACTTTTCACTCTCCATAACTATTCTATTTTTAAATTATTTTTTCACATTTTCCTATACAAACTACCCTACTTTTCAATCATTTCTACACAACTATCTATACAACTAACCTATCTATTTTAACTTTATTCTCTTTACTTCTCATCATTACTCCTATTATATCACATCATTTTTTATCAACGTGACAACTTCTATCTCAAAAATTTTTCATCAAGGGTGTGTTTGGCAACAACAAAAAGTTTTCCCCTAAAACTTTTCAATCTAAAACTTTTCATTCTCTATAACTTTTCTATTTTTTAAATATTTTTTTACATCTCCCTATACAAACCACCCTACTTTTCAATCATTTCTACACAATTACCTATACAACTAACCTATCTATTTTAACTTTATCCTCTTTACTTCTCATCATTACCCCTATCATATCACATCATTTGACAGCTTTTATTCTTTAAAACTTTTCACCAAAAGTTTTATCCATTCCCAAACACACCCTTACCCCGTCCAAACACTAAAAATGTTTTAAGCGAGAAAATTTAAGGAGCTCCATAATCCTGAATTTCAGTCCTCGCAATGTGACAGGTGCTGGAGTGTTCGGCCATCTCTCCGACTCCTTCCTAGGCCGGAAGGGATCTCTCACCGCCGTTTGCGCCATCAATCTCATTTTTGGGTGTTTGACTGCTGCCACACCAACCTACTGGCTCTACGCCCTCCTCCGCTTCCTCACCGGCTTCAGCACCGGCGGCGTTGGTCTCTGTGCTTTCGTCCTCTCTACCGAACCTATCGGCCCAACCAAGCGCGGCGCCGCTGGGATGTCAACCTTTTACTTCTTCTCCTTTGGCATTGCAGCTCTAGCAGGTATGGCCTACATCTTCCAATCATCATGGCGCCACCTCTACCTTGCCGCATCACTTCCTTCCCTTCTCTTTCTCCTCCTCGTCGTGCCCTTCATCGCCGAATCGCCCCGCTGGTATCTTGTCCGAGGCGACGTCGCCAAAGCCATGAAAATCATGCGCGCCATCGCCGAGTGCAACGGCATGCATCTTCCCGACGGAGTATCGCTAGCGCTGGACCACGACGCCGCCGCTCCTCTTTCTGCACACGAGTGCAGCAGCGACTCCGCGGATGTCAAAACAACTCCCGCGGCCGCGGGCGGCACCCTGATCGACGTAGCGAAATCCCCACTCACAAGGCTACGCCTCATCCTCATCGTCGCCATCAACTTCCTGACATCGGTGGTGTACTACGGCCTGAGCTTGAACGTCGTCAATCTGGGGACGAACCTCTACGTCACCGTCGCCCTCAACGCGCTTGCGGAAATGCCTGCCTTTGCGCTAACCGCATGGCTGCTTGACGTCTTTGGTCGGAAGCCGCTAACGATTGGAACGATGTGGTTCAGCGGAGTTTTTTGCGGGGCTGGAAGTTTGATGGGGATGGTGGGTGTGTGGAAGATGGTGAGGATGGCGTGTGGGATTCTGGGGATATTCGGCATGGCCGGGACTTACAATCTGTTGTTTATTTATGCTGCCGAGCTGTTTCCAACGGTGGTGAGGAATGCGGCGCTGGGGTGTGCGACGCAGGCAGCTCAGATGGGTGCCATCCTGGCGCCTATGGTGGTGGTTTTGGGTGGGGGACTGCCGTTCGTCGTGTTCGGCTTGTGTGGAATTGTTGGAGGGACGCTTGCGTATCTCCTGCCGGAGACTTTGAACAGTCGCTTGTATGATACGATGGCTGGCATGGAGCATGGTGAGATTGTTAGATTAGTTTGAACATTAAAAACAAATACATGCATGATTTAGTCGGATGGAGCTTTTGAATTTTCCTAGAAATTAAAGAAGATTTTTGGATATAAGTTTCCCATCTTGCGAAATCATCCCCCCAAGATTAATTCTCTGTTAATCTTTGTTGCGGTAACTTTAACTCTTAGACCTTACATTGTTTCTATTTTTAACTTAATGAATTATCCTGCTAGTTTTGCTACGCAAATAGCTAGTTTAGTACACTTTAAAAAAAAAATTTAAAATATTTTTTAAACTTTTTTCATATACTTGTTCATCTAAGTATATTTAACATATAAATTAAGTTTGACTATTTTTTTATATGTATATATATATATTTAAAGATTTTTAAATATCTATATTCGTTAAGTACACTCAGATAAGGAATGTATAAAAAAAGCAAAAAAATATTTTAAATAATTTTTTTGATGTGAGCTATTTATTTAACCTAAGCTAATAGGATTACTTTTCTTTAACTTATTCCCGTCAAAGCACTTAAATGACTCACGTGAACCATTTTGTTATCTAAATTTTTATACAGATAAAAAGAGTGCTTAGTGTTTAAACATAATTTTAGTTATAGCTTGTCTAAATACACGTGTTTGGATATTTTAGCTAGAGGCACGCATGATCAGGTTAGTTTGGATTAACAAATCATTTACATAGTTTTTAAAAAAAATTATTTTTTATAAAATTATTAATGCAAGTGTATTTAACCCATAACTAAAGTTTTATCCTTTTTGGAGCTATATACATATTTATATTTTAAAAAACATTGGTATGCTAGTCATTTTTATTTGTGAAAAATGACAAAAATACCTATATGTTTAAAATTTAATAATATACATTTCTAAAATAGTAAAAATTGATTTATTAGTTAAATATAATTACGTTAATATTCTTATAAAAAGAAAAATATAAATGACCCAAGTCAACGGTTGGATTTGTTAGCCCAAGGTAGTGAGGTTATATATCTTTTAATTATATAATGAGAATGGGACCTAGAAATAGAGAATGTCATATTTTAACTAGTTTTTTTTTTTTTTTTGATTGGTATATATTTTACATACATCTCAACACATATTATACTGAAAATCAGAGACATTCTTACAAATCTGAGGATACACACGGCTCCCTCAAAGAAATCCGGAGACACAGCTCCACCAAAGAAATAGGAAGACACAGCTTCCAACAACCTACCGGGAGACAACTGCTCCCACTACCCCTCATTTTTTTGGTCGAAATCCCGAAACGGGATTCGAACCTGCACCAGCGCCTGCCAAGCTTCTGACGGTCAGTTGGTGACCAACCGATCACGACTCAGTTGGTAGATTTTAACTAGTTAATTACTTAATTATCTTAATTTTTTATCTTTATATTTTAATTATTTTTTCTTTTTTTTACAACTGTCTTATCTATTTTTAATTTATTTTTACTTTATTCCTATCATATCTATTCTATTTCTCATTTTTCATTATCATTCTCACATTAACAAATGGATACCAAATAATTAATAAAAATACAACCAATCACTTTAATTAAAGATATTATGATTTACAAAGATCAAAATATTTCCAATCTTAAACCCATTCCATCTTTGCATTAATAACAGCGAAAACACATTTCTTAATATTTTGATCTAGATAAGTTGATTTATAAGGAAACTAAATTATGTTCTAAACATTCTAAATAGGTACAATGATTAATCGGTTAGGATGAGGGGGGGAGCCTGGGCTATAAGTGGAGGCAGCCAGGTATCTCAGTGAGGCGCATTTTGAGGAAGGACGGGATGCTCGTGAACCCAGAGGGACAAAACCGTGCGGGCCGAGGCCCAAAGCGGACAATACCTTACTGTTAGGCCTGGGGCGTTACAAATGATATCAAAGCCGACTCCCGACCTCCGGCCGATGGTGTCCAGCGGGGACGCTGGAGCCCCAAGGGGGGGTGAATGTGATATCCCACATCGGTTAGGATGAGGGGGGAGCTTGAGTTATAAGTGGAAGCCGCCAGGTATCTTAGTGAGACGCCTTTTGGGGAAGGACGGGATGCACGTGAACCCAAAGGGGCAAAACCATGCGGGCCGAGGCCCAAAGCGGACAATACCTTACTGTTAGGCCTGGGGCGTTACATATAGCATCCAACGCAGAAGAACCTGATAATCTGGATGAATAATTTGAGAATTTTAACGCGACGAAGCATGCAATAAAACTCGATGCGGATGAAAATGCTAGAGCATCAACTGTACAATCCAAGATCAGAACAAAATCCCGATCCAACGGTAGAAATAAGACAAGCATGCGGAGCGACCAAGTGCAAAATCCAGGATACGTTCGTAAAAAGGTTCAAATCGAAGGACAGACGTAAAATCTGCTTCGCATCTATGCAAGAGCGAGCATCACAGGGCGGAAAGTTTTTTTTTTCTTTTTCTCCCATCTCTCGCTCTGTTCTCTTCTCCGAACAGAACAGAACAGAACAGAAGAACCGACGCTACAGATCTCTCTGCTGCTCTCTGTCCGCAGCATTCAAGAAAAGCAAGAAAAGGGGAGAGGAGGATAGAGGAAAGAAGCAAAGGAATCGAGAGTAGAAGAGAGCAGAAAATGTCGAAAAAGAAATCTTTCAGCGGCTCCACCATGACTCTGAAAGATTTCCACGGCGGTTCCATCCCTTCCGAACTTCCTCTCCCTTCCGCCCCTGGCGTGTATTCCTCTCTCCCCAATCTCCCTTAATTACGCTTTCTCTTTCTTTCTTACGCTTTTCTCTGATTGCTCTGGATCTATAAATTTCACATCTTTTGCAGCATCATACGGCCGACCGATCGGTCCTCTTTCGACCGTCAGATTCCCATGCCGGCGTGGGGATCGAGCTCCGTTGTCCGATCCGACCCTCGATCGAGGCCCGGATCGTCCGGGCCTACCCGTACCTTCGAAGAGAAGACATCCATTCTATCGGTTCCGCATATCGGCCGCAACTTCGACGAGGACGAACGCAAGCCCTTCGACGGTGGGGTGACGCGTCGTCCCGTCGGCGAGGATTCCGCGGCGCCGCCCGTCAGCCGCTCGGATCCCAAGCCCGCCGTCGCTCGGCAGGCGTCGACAGCGCCGGCCTTGTCCTCTGTGGTGAAACCGGTGGCGGGGCCAAACGCCTGGTCCACTAGAAGGGAGGCTGTGGATTCTGTGCCGCCGCCGCCGCTGCAAGCGCAGGCAACGGGAACTGCATTGGCGGGGAGCGTTCAGAGTGTGGTGTCGAAGCTGGCGCATGCAAGCGCGGTGGAAAAAGTCTCTTCGGGGCGCTGGCAGTCGAAGCCCGTGCCCATCTACCACCATCCGCCTGATGTGGAAGTGATTAGGTATGCGGAGATGGAGGCGGAGGTCGATGTTGGTTTCAGTAGCAGCCGAATAGAAGATGAGGCTGAATTCGACGCAGGGCGAGGAAAGTACTGCGAGAGAGGTGTTTCGCCTATGTACCCTGACGCAAAGGAAAGAATGCAACCAGAAACGAAAGACAGGATTCATTACCCAGAAGCGAGGGAGAGGATGCATCAAGAAGCGAAGGAAATGATTTATACCGAAGTGAAGGAGAGGATATACCCAGAATCGAAGGAGAGGTTGTACCCAGAATCGAAGGAGAGGAGCTCTGGGTTTTATTCAGATGGAAATAGGCCACTATCCAGGGATGGTAAGTTGGCTGGTGGACCCCTGTCGCAGGTGGCGGTGGAAGTATTAGAGCGGCCAAAGCTGAAACTTTTGCCAAGAACCAAGCCTATGGAGTCTATGGAGGCGCATGCTATAGACTACAAGCAGGTAGATAGTCATTGGTGTCATTGTTTGGACTGTTCATCTTTAGGACAATGCTCATAAAGCTTCCAATTAAATGACATTGTTGAATTACTCAGAGCATCAGTGTATTGAATCTATTGATAGGTGAACTGAGCTTATAAAAAAGATACCACTGTAGTTCAGCTGGTAATTTTGAATATGTGGGTGTTGATTGATTGATATGTTGTGTTTGAAATTGTCCTGATGTTGCTTTTCATCTGGGTTGATTCAAGGCCAACGAGCCACCCGTTGCTGACTTGGTTCATGTGGAAAGTGGTCAAGAATATTACGGGAGTACAAATCCTCCAAAACCAGGGTCTGCAGGTGCTGAGGGAGGCAGTCGGGTTGTGGAGTGTCCAAAATTAAACTTAAAGCCTCGGTCACAGCCTCTTGAGCAGATTGGTGGTATTTTGGAAAGGGAAAGGTTAGCGATTTTGTTTAGTTATTGTAGTTCTTTGCACTTGTTACTTCTTTCATTTTTTTTTGTTGAGTTATTGGGTAGTTTACTGCCATTTTTTTTTTTTTTTTTGTAGATTTAAGTGATTAATTGCACCGGGTGAGGTCACATTTCCTTAATTATTCTTATCGGTTCCTTTTTCTACATGTTCAGACTGATCTTAAACAAAAATTTGCTGCATAATTCCATAGACTGTAGCGACACCAATTGATTGTCATACTGCATTGCTCGCGTGCTTTCAAGAAAATTGAGATGCAGCCAATGTGCTGTTGCTGAATCATTATGCCCACTCTACTGCCAATGGCATGGGTTTTATTGCTGATTTATTCATCATAGATGTATGCTCCCATTCCAAATGCATACATACTTTGGTTATCACCTGCAAATGGTGCTGATAGTTTCCTCAGTGATTTAGTCTTGCTCACAAAAAGAAATATACTACTGCTGTGCTGGAAGGTGGATCCTTGCAGAGGTGGGAAGCTAACAGATCTAGGGAGGAAATCTAGCTAACAAGGGAGGGAGGGAGGGAGGGAGGGAGGATTGTGCGATGCAAGCATGTAAGGCTAGAGATGCCTATAAAAGAGAGAAGGGAGAGAATGTAAGGTTTGTTGTTAGAAACTTGCTTTATGAATGGAATAATATTTAATTTGTTCTCTCAGCAGAACCCTGTTGAGAGAGTGCAGCAACAGAGTGATGTGCCTGCTGCTTGAGCCACCTTCTTCCTTGATGGATTCACATCAATGTTCCTTACATCATCATGCTGCATGGCATTATCTCATTGGTCTGCAAGATAGGCAGTTATACAGGCTGTTACATAGCAACTGCAAATAGCTGGCACAAGATTGGCAGTTATACAGGCTGGTACACAGTAACTGCAATGAGCTGGGTTGATTACTGTTTACGCTTAGGGCCTGTCTGACCTTGCTGTAAAATTAGTGCAAAACTGCCCATTGAGCAGGAAGCTTCATTTTTGTGTTTCCTGTCACAGTGCTTTTTATGACTTTTACAGCCAAAATATTTTACATAAGCCATAAGTGGGTGGTGGCAGAGCTTCTCACCTCTGAAACACAAGGCCAGACAGGTCCTTAGTGGCTTAGGTTTTAGGGCAATATTTTTCATGCTGTTCAGGTTATTAGAATTTAGAAATATTTATTTAGGGTCTGGTTGGGAAGAGGTAAGCAAAAGAACTTTCCTACTTTATTCTATATACCTTTTGACGTGATTTGACATTTTAATTATTTGATTACTCTAATTTTTCCATCATCATCATATCATATCACTTTCTCGCTTTTTCAAAATCTTTTTCTGCTTTGTCTTATATCTTGTATCAATATGTACTGCACTTTTGTTTCTTGACATTGGGTCCGTTTGGCATCGATGAAAACCTTTTGACTTGTTTTTGGGTTAAAAGAAATGTCAGTCAGGCCAGGATGTATCAGTGTCGTCAGGGACTCCGGTGTGCACATTAGTGCATCTTTGCATTAATTATTCATGGTCAACATGATTTGAAAAGATGTTACTTGCTGAGAAAGTTCGGGGATTTTTCTGGCGCCTGATTATATCAAAATAGAATGTGCAGTGCAACACGGGCAAGCCTTGATGCATATCCCTTTTTCCACCTGTTATGCACTTCTTCCAACATCACTGCCATAACTGGTATGAGCGGCAGACCTCTCCTGCTGAAAGACGCTGCTGCAGAGGTGAAAAGAAAGGTTTTGCGCATACCCCCTGCTGTTGAAAAGTTTTTACTGTTTGAGGGAGTTTTCGTTGATGCCAAACACACCCATCGTTATAATTTTCATTCTAGACATTACTGAGTGAAAAATTGATCTGGCTTACCTGTTTATATGGTGTACTGTATTATTAGTCCATGTTGGAAAGAAAAGTATTCAATATGTGCTTCGTAATTGCTGAATGCGCTTAAATATTTTCCATATCTATCTATATACATATATAAACTCTTATCCGAGCAATTAAATACTACTTGGTTGAATCTATCTTTTTCAAAATTGCCATATTTTTTCTTTTAGGGCAAAGCTTATTGTTTTTATCATCATCATCTTTTTGCAGCTAATAGTCTTTTTTACGTTTATCTCCTAACTTCTTTTTCCTCTTCTTTGTGATTATCTTTTTATGGTAGAGATCACTTTTATCTTTTTTGTGTTTATTTTTTTCTAAAAATTTAAGAGATTCCGTTTCCTTCTTTTTTTTTTTTTTCCGGCCTATCCAACATGCCCAAACAAGTAGTCAATGATGAAAGCGTTTATGGCTTCCATCAATGAGAAAAGAGCAAGGTTTTGGCTTTTGAACTATGCATGCATATAGTGTGAATTTTTCTGGATGCGTACATACAAGCCACCTGATTCAGGACTGTCTTTGGATAGTGTTTTCTGCCTCTCTGGCAGTCATAGCATTCTTATTGTCAAGGATTGTCTTTGATGGTTGAATTCTTTGAGTCTTGCAAACTAGGAAGAATTTTCAGTTGTATTCTGCTGCAGGAAGGAAATGAAGGATAGTTTGCAGTTGTGGTCATTGAATGGCAATTAAATTTTAGTTTGGTAGAGGATCTTTGTCACTATTCTTCTTGACTAGTCATGATTTTTGAGCATTCAGTGACTAGCTGAAGATAATTAGTCTTGAATTACTGAGGATGAGTATGAGTACTTTTTCGTATATTTTGAAAGTTGGGAGGAGTTCCCTTCTTCTGTATGGGTCCTTTGGCTAGAAATTTGGAGCAGTTTTATTCTATTCTCTTCCATCTATGTGTCTTGAATAGTTGATGTTTTCTTGGACCCAAATTGTTTGTCCTCGTGGGAAAATTTGTTGATTATTTGAAGCTAAAGGTAATAAATTGCTACGTCACCATCATGATCTTTGTTATTGTGATGACTTAAAGTGCAATATCAAGTAGGGGCTGGCTTGGGTCAATTTGGAGCCAGCTCCAGAGTTAATTTGCCAATCTTCTGGTCAAACTCTAATAAAACCCTATTTATAAGGCCTCCAACTACACAGTTAGGCTGGCTTTGATTCGATTGTGTCCAATACCAAACATATTTGAGAAACTTCCTTTCAAACCCTAATACAACCCATTTGTTAGATCTCCAACTCCCTATTCTCGGCTAATGAACTTTTGAGTTATTTTGGTGAGATTACGTAATGGCTAAGTTTTAATGCAATTGGGTGAACAAAACATGAGGATTTTCTTTGAAGCTATTGTCTTCCTTTTCCTTCATTTATGTATTTTGAGGGTTCTTGAAAATTTACAAGATTTTGCTTTTAAATTGTTAATGGTTCAATGACAATATAGTAAAAAAATTATTCTTATAGCGTAATCAAAATATACTTATCTCATCACTTAAATATCACTAACTTGTTCCAAAACCTTTTCCTTTTTTTTTTTTTTTTTTTCCTTTTCTTTCTTTTTGCAGACAATTACGATTGACCTCTTATCCATGAGAGTGCGCGCGCCATATTTTCCATCCTTTGTTCAAACCAATGCCTTCTAAGAAATACAATTTCTTTGATCTTCCTACATTGGAGTGACGCCCTACAGCGTTTTAACCCTCTGATTAGACCTTTATGGTTTCAAAAGTATATACTCATTCCTAGGTTTTGATACTCTGATCAAAACGAGAGGCTGAACTGCTAGGAGAAAAGCACCTAACAGTTCAAAGCACTATGACTGTGTCCTCTTACTTAGATTTTGATAATAATTATATTATCAGTCTTAACCATCTTTGATAGAACCGCCTAACAGTTCGAAGCTATGGGTGAATGTAAACAGGTTAGGCAGTAAACTTCCTGAACATGATTATGTAATGATTAGTCCTGAGCTTTACCCTTTCCCAGGTTGTCCTGACTTTAAGGCATCAAAAAAAGATCTTTTTTTACATGTGCTGCCTTGTGCAATTGCCTTAAAATTCATTAAAAAAGCCAAGCTAACCAGTGTAGAGATCTTCAGCCATCCTGAGAGGGCCTTGTCAATGCAGTTTCACATTGCAAATATGTTTGTGGATTCTTTCATTCCTGTCCACTTGCATGCTCTGAGATCTGATTATGTCTTCTCTGCATCAGTTCCTAAAAGGATATTTAACAGGATCAAGGTCTCGTTATTTTCTTTCTCTGATATTTTTAACCACCAGATTTGACAATTTTTATTCTTTTTTTCTTTCCTTTGAAACTGCAGGAATTTATTGTTTGGTGGGGCGCGCCCACGTGAACTGGTATGCTTTTTACCTTGGTCTTCAGACTGGGAAAAGCACTGTGATGACCTTGCACCTTAAACTATGAACTCATTTGGTGTTGATGCCACAGCCTTGTTATGCTCATGAAAAATGCCTCTTAGTTACTGGAAATATTAATGTTCTTGCTCTAAAGTGTAAAATTGGTTCATTGCCATTCATCAGGATTTTTTCACTGTCTATTACAACTTGGATGGGATGGAATCTCCTATTTCCCAAAACACTTTCTCATTCCAAAAAAATAACAATTTTCTTTTCTCATTTTGCATATAATTTCTCATTCCTAATACACAATAGTACTATTTTCATCTCACACCCTCATCCCTCATCCCATCTAAGTCTTGAAGACGCTATAATGATCAGAAATGTCAAGCTGTGTGATGAATCGAATGGATCTATGTACCAAATTGGCAGCCCTGACAACTTAAATTCGGGCTTGCAAGTCTGGATTTGGATCTCTTGTTTTCACTTGCATGCAACATGTGAAACTTTCAAGATACAGCACTCTTCTCTTTTTTTTTAAAAAAAAAAAAAAATTAAAAGAAAACATTTTCCTCACAAGAAAATAGACTTTTTCTTTCCTGAGAGGCATATATTTCTGTTTATACTGGTTCTGTAATGTTTTCTATTTTGAGGCAGCTTCTTATGATTGATTATTCCTAATTTTTTATGATAAATTTCTTTACCGTTTGCTAATTCACTGTTATCTGGCTTATTTTGAGTTGTGTAGGTTTTGAAGGAACGTGGGTTGGATGATGTTGTTGCCAACAATCTTGATGTGAACCAAACCTCCAACAGGTACTGGCAGCTTAACTTGTTCTTGTGCACCCATGTTGATGACTTTTTCATATGGTACTTTCAGAATGGCTGAAGCAGGGCCACGGTGCTTTTGACCATCTGTGGCGCTATTAAGTTGTTTAGGAAAGGACTGTCCAGGCCAGTATGTTAAAAAAATAAAGAAAACAAATAGTGAAATAATGATAAGAACTTACGATCCAATGATCATGCTTGTTCAAAATCAAGTTAAAACCTTGTGCATCTGCCTCTGTGCATATATTCTGACATGGCTGCTTGGTTCACCTTATAATGGGTCTTGAGGTGGGGATGAAATGCCCTTCAGTAACCTAAGTGAGAGTAGCATGTTTCTCTTTGTCACTGTTTGAACGTTACCAAACACTAATTAATGAGTTGCACCTGATATTACACTTTTTTGAAGCTCTTTAAGACAATGCCTTGCAGATCTGGCATGGTCTGTTGGCTGTATTGAGGATGAAATGTGACAGAAATGTCTATGCACGAGAAGGGATTCGATGTATATGTAACCAATTCTCACTTATGAAATGCATACAGAGATCTGCTCATTTTCTGTTTAGAAATATTTGTTGAAAGTTCTGTTTGAAAAGTTGTCTTTTTGACAAGGTACGTTCATGTAGGAAATCATAGTTTTCTAATTAGTGACATTTTCTAGGAGATAATAGCCCATCTAGGCTTTCTCAATTTTTCCAAAATTTTTATTTTATGGTTTATAAACTAAACTGAGTGGGCACTGCTTTTGTGCAACTAGAGAAGAGCTAGAATGCCACAGCAGGAATAGATGGTCGCCAATCACTGATCAAATACTCCATTCCAGGTGGCCTAACTGATTCATTCTAATAACAGACCTTAATTCTGTCCTCTGAGCACTTTATTGTGATGATTTATCTTTTCAGTGGATGGGCTAATATTTGGTGGGAATGTGGATTATGGCAGTTCACAGTTTGCAAATGGCTGAACTGCCCTAATCCACCACTCTTGTGCTGAACTAATGGGCAGTGGAGGGAGCTGTACCCACCTGTTACCACACGGGTAGTGGATTAGCGCAGTTCACAGTTTGCAAACGGCTGAACTGCCCTAATGCACCACTCTTGTGCTGAACTAATGGGCAGCGGAGGGAGCTGTACCCACCTGCCACCACACGGGTCGTGGATCAGGGCAGTTTAGCAGTTCGTGAATTGTCCTAATCCCCTTCCATCTGACATTCTCTGTATTGATGTTGTTTCCACAATGTCTTCAATTGTGGTTGAACGTTGGTGAGTTGATGTCTATTCAGCTTTCTTGTGATTCAAATGACTTAAGATTCTCATCTGGTTCCATGTGAAGGGTAAAGCATGAAGGTTCCAAGCCTGATGTGAAGCTAGACCCACCTCATCCAGCTACTCGCTCCAGTGAAAGGCTTGATAATTTACCCTCTGATCAGAGAACTACAAGGCACTTTGAGAGGAAGGATCACCACCTGGATGCTGAGAAGGTTGATGTGCAGAGGAGCTCATGGCGGAATGACAACTGTAGAAATGGTAAGGAGATCGAGAAGTCACAGGAACGGCGGTCAGAGCCTGAAAGCTGGCGCAAGCCCCTTGAGGCCCCTAAACAGCCCACACCTGAGGTATCAGGTCCACGCTTTGGTCGAGCTGTATCTGCTGTGGAGCTTGCCCATGCATTTTCGAGGTCAGTGTCTGATGCCAAGTCAGCTGACCGAATTTCTAGCCAGAGGGGTCTACCTGGTCGCAATCAGGTTCCCTTTACTCGATTAACAGATGCCCGTGAATTTTATTCGGGTCCCGCCACAAGACAGATCAACGGTTACTGATATGGTTTATTGATTTGCTTGCCCAGTAGCATGTGTTCCACCACAAAAAGTGGAAACATGGGGCAAGATTTGCTTATTTTTTCTTCTCTGCTTACCATTTCCGTTGAAAAATGATATTCGAGTGGGTTGGAGTGGTTAATGAGATGGTGAGCCGTTCTTGTTTCCTTTAGATTTCCGTGGTAAAGCTGTCCTGCCATTTTCTGTTATGCTTGTTCGAGTTTCTTCAGCTTGCGTTTATGGGTATGACATATAAAGGTCATCTTTCTGGTCTGTGGCTCCTGTAAGGGTCTTCTATGCCCCTCTCATTCCGTTGTTAGCTTGAGGCTGATTATGAGCCCGTAGAGGAATTGTATCCCATGAAGGAATGGGAAAAAACAAATTGATCTTCGTGTACCAGGGAAGGATCACGAACACTGGCTGTCAGATGAACGTAACGGAGCTGGACAGTATTACCTTGAGGTGCAAAAAATTTTACAAGCCTGTTTGAAAGCTTTGTTTGAGGCTATGATAAGGAAAAACCCGAATGATAAGGTTCTTAATGAGCAGGAGAACGCTGAAGGCGATGCTTTTATGGCCCAGTACGGTTTGGAAAGCAAAGCAATTTATTTATTATTATTATTTTTTAATTTCCTCGAGTTGATCATTTGAGAAGTCTTTGATCGCATAAACTTTAATTTGAGTGATGGCTTTTTCAAAAGTCGTTGATGGGATTGCAACCCGCACGATGGTTGATGGAATATTTGAAGTTGCTCTGCAGGGCCTTCATGTTCTCTCATGGAGGAATATTTTAGAATGTAACGCCATGTGACGGAGAACGTTGAAGTGCTGGCAAACGTACCTGTGCAGAGAATCGGAGACTTGAGAGCGGAACCGGGGATGCCGGGTGGGGAAATGATGTTATATCTATAACAATGGCGATTCCCGCAAGTGGTTTGGCCATTGTATCTAAAGTGTTCAAGAAAATATTTCTTTAGGTTATATGCGTTTCTTGCATGCTTGCACACGCATTCATGGTTAGTCTTGACGGGATGCACCCGTTATGCAGGTCCTTTTCAGAATCCTATCCGATAATTTATTAAAACTAATGTTTAGCTAACAATCTAATTATCTTACATAAAAAAAAAACAATCCAATTATAGTCATTTGAAACCTTTTTGGCATTTTACTGTGGCGGCTGAACAGAAGTTTTATCAAGTTGACAAATAGGGGTTATTTCAAATGACTGCTGTTTAATTGGACTGTTTGGCCAGTTCTTGTAATGCCTGCCATGTAATTGTAACGTTTGTCATGTTAGTGTAATTTCGAGGCGAGTAATAGTCGGCTCCAGGGGCACACGGATTATGGCGTGTTTTAAAATGATGGGAGTTAGTCCTGTTCGCGTCCGAGCGAGCTCCGGAGACGTGGCCATGATGTATGAAAGCGCCTCTTTTGAGCACCATTTCTCGTGCGATCAACGCGGCAGCGTGCTTTGCAATTTGGTATTAGTGCTGTAACTAGTGCTGTACCGACATTGGACGCTTAAGTCCATGCGCTTGTCAACTACAGCGACGACTTTGGTATTTGGTAATCCAAGGGAAAAACCCGTCGGCTTCGGTTTAGCGAAAACGTTATTATAGATGCGAAAGTACTTGAAAATTTCTAATCGTATGCAAATGGTGTTTGTGGGGTCTACGATGTTGATGTGTACACAGGTTTAAGCCAGTCCATTTTATCATGCTTCCCACTACGTCGACCGGATGAGGTGAAAAGAGAGGGTTACTTAGATAGTTTGAGGATTGGATACAAATGTAGGATAAAAAAAGTATTATTGTATATTGCGAATGAAAAGAAAGTATGAACGGAAAAAAGTGTTTTGGGATTAGGAAACTTGTATTTAAAATGAAAAAAATTGTTATTTTTTGGGAATAAATTTTTTTTTTTGGAAAAAAAAAAATTACATTCCATCATAATCCTATTTTCATCGCATACGAGATGTGAACAAATAAAGCTACTGAGTAAGAGGAAGAGTGAACATAGTTACCCAAATCTATAGTCCATATATATTTGTAATTTTTTTGAGAAAGACTCAAAACTATTGTAGTAGACCCAAAATGAAATATTTGTGCGAAAACTTTCATGATTATATTAACATGAAGTGAGTTCTTCATTACGAACACTGTACAATACAGACTTGCATTTAAAGCAGAACGCTTATATCAAATGGTTACGTGTACGTGTCCCTAAAGCTTTCTTAGATGAATTAAAGTCTTTGCTTGGAATTAAAAGCAATTTAGTTGTCATGAATAACAAGGTGGCAAACAAATACTGCCTATATAAAAATCGGAAGGGCCTATTTCTCCAAGACAGCCTCGAATTAAATGTGCAAATCCAAAAATCAAAAGATACATGTCGTCCTCGGTAGCGTTAAATCTGGATCTTTGGTTGCATAAGTGGAATTAATTATGATTTATTTACATTGTCAATCGGGTTGGCGACCCACCAAATTTGTAGGATGTTGCATCCAAATTAAACTGGAAATTAATGTCTTCCGGCTTCGTGATAAACCTCTCTACTTTCGCGGTGGCTGCATTTATATTTTAGAATGGTCAGTGGTTGGCTGGTTGCTGTTTGTTGAGCCGCGTAGGTTTCCGTATCAATCGTCAATATTTTTCTTCTCTATCATAACAATATATATATATAATTCCAGTAATGATGTCATCCGGAAAGCCACTTGAGATACATCCGAAGCAATTTGCAACAGTTGGCGGCTGTGCTAGGCCCCCTTTTCCCCATGAAACATTACAGATTGCCCCCATAATTTCGCATTAATTTGCTTTCATTATTATCCATATTTTAATTATCTTTTTTTTTTTAAAAAAAAAGAAGGCCTATTTATCTTGTCTCCATTCATTTTACATTTAACATAATCTCTTATTACGTTGATACCACTTTGCAATCATCGCGTTGTACTATATCAATATTTACCATGTTCGGTAACAGGAGTGTTTCGGTAGTGTCTTGAAAATGATCGGTTCTTTTTTGTTTTGTTTTGTTTTTTTTATAAATTATACATATTAGCTGTTTTAGACGGAGAATGAACTTATCGAAAATTATTTATATATATTAAAGAAAAAATACATAATAATATATAGTTGCATTCATAATTTTTAAAGAGGAGTAATTTTGTTAGTTCGAACTAAGCAAATGTCCTGCTTAGCCAACTTAAAAAAAATTCATTTATAATAATTTTTTATATTTTTTCTCATATATTTTTTTATCTAAGTGTATTTAATATATAAATCAAGTTTTACCGTTTTTGAATATATGTATATATATATTTAGATTTTTAAAGATAAAAGTACTTTAAAAATAAAGCATTTTTAACTTTCTCAATAGTAGGATGAAATCTGTCTCCATCTTAACAGTACCGTACCCCTTAATTATCCGAAAGTTCTCGTGATTAGTAGGCATTGGTTTGTGATTAAAGTTTAAAGAGAAAGAGATACATATGCCACTTTCTGGGAACATTAATGAATCTGAATCTGACACGATCCTAACCACATATTCCAATTTCTTCAATCGTTCGTGAATCCGAATCAGACACACAATCATAACTGTCCCCACGTGCCACCCTTGCAACCTTGGTATGTGGATATACAATCCAATTTCTTAAGTGTCTGACATATAACTCGATCCACCTCTCTATGAATCTGTGGCCAAATTGTTTAGGTGAAACTTAAATATCTGGGAATATTGCAATAATTCAAAAGCCAATGCACACGGTTACGCCATTCCGGTTCATTTATAGTGATTGACGACTTCTTCAATCTCGACCCTCCATTTTTCCGGGCCACAAAAAAATGAAGAAATTTGCTCACCACTTGAAAATTGAAATAGAGCTTAGAATTATCTACTTCTGTTGACAGGTCACGCCAAATCAACGGCGTTGATTGAAAAAAAAAAAAAAACAATAAAAAAGCACGAAACATGAACGAAAAAACCACGTCCACTTGCCATCCGTATTATACATGTGCAAACCATCCGTCCATCCATACAACATGTCATTGAGATGAAGAAATCACAGCCGTTCAAAACAAGAAGGCAGTTGGAGTGAACGCCGGGAAAACAGCCGGAAGAGTAGCAGAATGCCTGTTGAAGACACGCATCATATTACAAATCATTAGCATATGCACAAGAAGCAATTAAAATGAAATCCGAGCATTGTGGGCCACTTTCAACTCTCGCGTCCTGCCTATTGGACGGCTCTGATATTTCTACAGGCCGGATTATGGGCAAGTTACGTCAAAATAACCTAAAAGCGAAATATTAGATCCCTTCCACGTTCAGGATCACTCGGCCATAGGCCCATGTATCGAAGGGCTTGGATCATCAGGAAATGAAACGAACGGAGAGGAGAAGAGAAAGCACGTACCCGAACTGGTCGCTGTAATCTCTAACGACGATCTTGGGCCTGGAACTTCTTTTCGCTGCCGAATTATCCGCGGAGGATCTGGCCATCCGTGCCCCCTGATCGGTTGGGCCCACGCAGACGACGCTGTCCTCGGAGATGGCCATCAGCGAGGGCCGCCACAGAGCCACGTTGCTCCGCCCGGCGCCGCTCTTCTTTGCCGCCAGCCGCGCTTCCGGAGCGCACGTTAGCGGCGACGAAGTAGCAGAGTCTTGGATGCGCTGGGGCGATTCTTGCCCATCCGGCAGCGTTGGAGGCCCGTAGCAAGACACGAATCTGAAGAATCCCATGCTCCGGCCACTAGTGTTAATGAAAGACGAAATCGCTCCTTACTATAATATTTATATATTCTCTGGCCACTGGAGTTTGCAACTTTGCATTGGGTGTTGTATTTACAAGAGCTGCTGCTGCTGCTGGCATCGCTGAAAGTGAAAGAAGACGACTCCCTTCTCCGATTCCATTATTGTCGATTTTCCATTTCCAATGCCTCCACGGCCATTTTATAGGAAAAAGCTTGTCCTTATCGGAGACTTCTTTTCTTTTCTTTTTTTGGCATGCAATAATATCGACCTCAGATTTCCATGGAATTACGATTTATGCATTTATTGGGATTGGGCTATTTGGCAAAATGCTTACTTGAAATTGGGACCTACAACTACTGGTGTACCACCCAAACAATCATCGCCTTCCATTTCATATATATTAATGATCAAATAAAAAGTAATAGCATGATGGCATGGCATTCATCTGAATAGTATATATGTATGATTTTATATTTCTTCCCGGTCGATCAGCGACTGTGGCATGTGCCTTCCTCGCTTTTATCTGTGGTCCATCCATTGAACTTATGTTTTTTATGTTTTTTTTATTAGGCCTAATTAGTATAAACCAAGTTGAAGCGCAAACATATAGTTAATGATGAATGATCCTGTTACCCGGGTTAAACAAATGTTTCACTTAGCTTACCTCAAAAAATTTATTTAAAGTAATTTTTTTATTTTTTCTTCGTATACTTGTTTATATAAGTGTCTTTAACATATAAATCAAGTTCGATCAATTTTAAATATTTATATATATATATATATTTATATTTTTAAACATATATGTGCATATACGTAATTAAAATACTCATATCTTTAAAAATCTAAAGAAAATATATACACATATTCAAAATTTGTAAAACTTGATTTATATATTAAATACACATAGATAAACAAGTGTATAAAGAAAAAAGTAAAAAAGTTTGTGAACTTTTATGAAAACATACTTTTTATTGGTTTTGATGATGACAAAATATATGGTTCATGCTATTGCTTTTGATATTGTGAAATTGTGTTTTGGATTTTTGAAAAGAGTGGTGTATTCGTGGAATTATCATTTTTGATTTATAATACTAATCGTAATGAGATTGAACTTGAAATAAAGAGATATCTTGAAAATGGAATATCTTAGTTGATATGCATGGAATATGGAATATGCTTATTTGATAAACTTCACTTAGAATGATCATGGAATATATTTTTGGAGTTGTGGTTAATCTTAAAATAAGATTGGTTCATTCGTTTATACTTATCTTAAGTGGAGTAACATCTTTGAAGCAGGATTTTTTTCTCCAAAAAATTCTCCAAAACAGGGGAAAAGGTTGACCTTTTGGGTGCTGAAAACACTTTGTCTCAACAGGAGCAACAAAAAGTTGACTTTTTAGTTTGAAAATGTTGATTTTGAGAAGTTTGGATTTTCATGGAGATCTCTTGGGCTATGATCTAGGGTACGTTTCTAGTGATCAAAAGACTTTGAAAGGAGGATGTGGAGAGCTAGAAGATCAAGGGAATTACCCATAAAGTATTCAAGATTGAAAAATCCAAGTTGCCTATTTGTGAAGAACAGTCTTGAAGAAAAGTTACTCTTTGTCAAGAGTAGTTGCTGTAGTGATTCCAAGTTGCATATTGCATTCAATATGTTGATGATGCTGCTGTTATAGATGTGCCCAACTGGTTTGATTTTGATTTTTGATTTTTGTAGTACTTTAGCTTTGATTGCATTCAAACCAAGAGATTATTTCACAAGCCCACCTGGAGCTTAGCATCAATCCAGAAGACAGTTTGATTGACTGTACCATTGCAACTTGTGTTGAAGTTGTCTAGTGGAACCTAAGTATTTGTACTTGGAGAGTGGAATAAGTCTATGGTTGACCGAACCACTATACCTGTGTGATTTCTTTTATGCTTGCTGGATTGGCCTTTATGATTATTTATCAAATAAATATCAGCCATTACACGGGACCAACAAAGTTGTTGTAAATAGTTTTTTGAGGCAGACTAAGCGGGGTATTTGCTTAGTTCAGACTAATAAAATCACTAATCATAATTAATTAATCTACTTAAGTTTCTAACTATCTAGGTAAGGTTAACATCTAAATTAAAATATATAAATATAGTTGATATATTCGGAAATGAAAATAAAAATGGTGTTGATTGTGCTGAAAATTTTTTTCCTTTCTCATAAGAAAATCTTCAATTCATAAATACAACTGATATATTTGGAAATGAAAATAAAAATAAAAATTGTGTTGGTTATGCTGAAAAATTTCTTCCTTTCTCATAAGAAAACCATACCCAATAAAAGTTTACATATACATATATATACACTCACGTTTTTTAGTCAAATGTCAAGTTTGCTACAAGGAGTCAATTTCAAATAGACCTATTACTTTTATCACTAATTCCAACTATACTCACTAAATTTAAAAATTTTCATTTATATCTACTAAGTATATTGTTAATTCCAAGCATACCTAATTTTTCAAAAAAATTGTTAATTAGTATGACCAGAAATGACCAAAATATTCTTCAAATTTAAGTTTTGTATCTTCTAAAGCCATTGAACAGGGAGGAGATCTGACTACAGCAAGATTTAGAAGAGTTGAATTTGCAAGATATAGTTGTTATTAGCGACTCTGGTAGAGACAAAATCTAAATCTAAGGGGAATTTTGTTATTTCTAATCATAGTTAATTATTTTTGTGATGGATTGGAAATACTTGAATTTTTTTTATTTTGGATATGCTTGGAATCATTAATATATTTAGCGGGTATTGATGAAAGTTTTTAAACTTAGTTATAATATTAGAATTAAAGATAAAAGTAAAAAGTATATTTGAAATTGATCTACATATAAAAACTATGTAGCCCATTGGAACATTATTTGCAGCCAAACTTAGCATTGTATATAACAAAGTTCATAAACACATCAATGTTTTCTCACATGTAAGTAGGGGCGAAAATAGGGTCAGGTTGACCCTGGACCCACCCCACCCTATCCCAATTTTATAGACTGCCGGGGCCAAAATTTTCATCGGTGGGGTGGGTCAGGATTTTAAACTCGTGTTTCACTTCTAAGGTGCTGGGGGGGGGGGGGAGGGTTGCCCATGTCCCAACCAGCCTTGACCTGCCTCGACCCGCAATATGTAAATTATTTTTATAAATTATATTACTTACTTATGTGAATGTTATTTTGTTGGATAAATATGTTTAACTTTATGACTTATTAATGTAAATATGATTTACGTTGATGTACATTTAACTTTATAACTTATTTATATGGATAAATTTTATTTTTTAATTACATATATGTTGTTCAAGTTATCCCATTCACATATTTATCAATGAAATAAAATATCTAATTTATGTTGTTTATATCTTACAAGGAGTATTATTGTTTTGCAACTTAGCAATTTTAATTATAATTCGAATTTTCCATCAATATCTTTTTTAAGGTCGATACACATATTTATTAAGGTTAAGTTTTAAACAAAATTATTTAAAAAATTTACTAATATTTTGTTATGACAATTGTATTTTACTTACTAAATAGTAAAATATTGAATTATTTAAATTTTAAATTTATCATATATGAGTTTATATTGATATGTATATAAATTTTTAAATTTTAATCCGCTTTTTTATCCTAATTCTTTGTCCTGATACTTAACCAAAGTTTGTCTAGAGTCCTATTAAAGAAAGATAAGAATCGAACCGACCTTGTCTCGACTACATATGAAAAGTAAGGTCAAACATAATTTTTTAAAAGCAATGTCAAGGTTGGACATACCCCCAAACCCCCCTTCCCCCTTCCAATCCCCATTTTCATCCCTACAAGTAAGGAGGCATTAGCTACAAACAGAGTAGCCATAGGTTTGTTTTGCAGCTGAAGGGCAACTTATGTAACCAAATCCAATTGAATTTTTCTGTACTAGTGAATTAATTTGGCTTGAAGGCATTAATGTGGTCATCGGTGGCCAGGACAAGTGAAAATGAACTGGGAAAATATAGCCAATGTATCTGATAAATACGGCTAGTCCAATATTAGAGTGGGAAGGCTCGATTTCTTCTTAGCTACACAAGCAAGACAAATTAACGAGATATCCATGTGTAGCAAAGATAACGAACCACGTACATCATATCCGTCAAGAAATGGTTATTTAACATACGAATTTGAAGGTGCGGGCAGAACTAAATTAGCCACTTAGAAAACGTGATTCGAATTGATATCGGTTATCTGTGAAGCACGCATAATGTTGCAATAGGCTGTTTTTTTTTTTTTTTTTTTCCGAAATGACTAGCCAAATGAGAAAACTTATTTTATCATATTTTGGGTCAGAAACATGGATACATATCTTAAATGAGGACAAATACGAATGGGTTTGAGTCTGTCTCTAATACCCAATTAGCATAAACTCACCGGTTCTATTCCATGCATATAAACTTCAAACTCTTCAAGTTTCTTAAAAATGTGAGGTCTTCTCACTATTAACACATAATAAATCAGGATTAAATAAATAACAACAAGTTTACATACACAAAATACTAAGATTTACGTAGAAAATCCTTCATAATAAGAAAGAAAAACTATAGGAGAAAAATAATAATTCAGCATAATAAAACACAAACTAGAATAACTCACACTCATTTTATAATTGTCTTACATATATCAAACTAAATTACTCTCGTAACCTCCTCTTTTACACCTATTTGAGCACTTCTCAAAGCTGAACTCCTGTGCACTCGGGTGAATTTAGTCTCCATGCATCTAGGTACTTTAACCCATTTTTTTGAAAATATTTTTATAAAACATAATCTAAGTGTATTTAACATGTGTATCAATTTTTACCTTTTTTGGAATATTTTAGATATTTATTTCTTATTTTTGAAAATCGGTGGCACCTGGGTGCCACTAAGGCTAAGTGCACCCAAGTGTACTATATCGGAATCCCTCAAAGCTACACCAAATCACTTATTGATACTCTATTATGTAAGACTCTCATCAGTACTTACATAAAATCAATACGCAACTCTTTTATGTATTCATGGATACGCAGAATATAAAACATAACCCTAACTGCCAACGGTAGTGCAAAACGGCATGTGTTCCAATAACCAGGGAGGCACGCTCGCATTTGGGTCATCAAGCACGTATCTAGTCATCAGTCAATCCAGTCCATCCATTTAAAACACGGGCGTATAAATGACAGCTGGTTATTCAAACGTGCATACTTCAATAATTTACATGTAATCCATCAAATCGGTTGCTTTCAGAAGCACGCCGTACGTGTTATATGTGTAAGCTACAGCACATGAATCACCATATAATATTTGTGCATGAAAACGAAACAATATTTATTTTTTTCATAATTTCGTTTCTTTGTCACTTTCTATATATCAGCCGAAATTATTTTTGATCTCGACCAAGGAAATTAAGTTGACAAAGTTTAATTAATAAAAATATGTAAAAGAGTTATTTTAATCGTGTCACCCATCAGGTATCGATGAAAGTGTACTTCATGGACAGGATAATAAAGTCACCGTCTCTCTAATATGGGTGTGTTTAGCAATGCAATAAAATGTCAAGTTAAAACTTTTCAATCTAAAATTTTTTACTCTCCATAATTACTATATTTTTAATTATTTTTCACATTTTCCTATACAACTACCTTACGTTTCAATTATTTCTACATAATTACTCATACGACTAATCTATCTATTTTAACTTTTTCTTCTTTATTCCTCATCATTACCCCTATCATATAACATTATTTGACAACTTTTATTCTCCAAAATTTTTTGTATCAATTCTCAAACACACTCTGTATTTGAACTCTCCTGCTCACATTACTCCATGCACACCCGCGGCAGCAACTTCAGCGGTGACGTGATATTGAATAGCCAGCAAAATCGAGCAACAACCTCAAATTAAATATATAAAATTAAGCTAGTTATGTGATATTTGCTAGAGTACGGCTTGATTTTTTTTTCCCCATAATGTTGAAGAACCAACTCTAGGTAACGCATCCGGAGAGATTTTAGTTTCCCGCATATGTGCCTGTTGACCCAATTTCATCTGCGATGAATATCAGTGAGAATTAAAAATCTCTCTTTTTTATGATTCATGTAAATCTCCAGTGAAATTCTTTTGAATATATGAAATGTAATGAAAGTAATAAAGGAGTCGAATTTAAGCTGTACATGAATCGTTGAATACAAATTTTCTATGATTATGGTATAAGAATGCGGGATGAAAAAAAAATGTTTCTGTGTATTGAGAATTGAAAAAAAAATATTAAGATTAAAAAATTATATTGAAAATAAAAAGTAGACAATTATTTTTTAAAAAAAACCAGAGATTCTATTTTATGTTATTACGAACATCGCGCCAGATGTGAAAAAAAAGAAATGGCTGGAGCTCTACTACATGGAACAAACCGCGACCCACGTGAAAAAGAGTGGTGGGGGCGTCGCCGTCCACAGCCTACAGGTGTCCATCCATAACTCACCATAAAAATATATGGCAAAGTTGTAGATCAAGCCATATATACATGCCTATTTTCAAAGGCCATGATCAAATGCCTCTAGACGCAAATCAGCATATTTGGTCTAGACATTTGACCTGTTTCACGATTCTTTTTTTTTTTTTTTTTTTTGAATTTTTGAATTTTTCTGCCTAATCCTGTGAACCCAGCAAAAATATACCATGCGGATAACCTTGAAATTTTTTTAAAATTTATCTGATATGATTTTTGAAATTTTGAAAACAAAAAATAAGTGCTGTTTCATTCGCTGGTGCATGAAATTGCCCCGATTTGTTTGATTTTCAAAATTGCTAAAATCATATCAAATAAAATTTTAAAAATTTCAAACTTGGCCACATGGCTTATTTTCATTCGGCATACAAGATTATAAAATTAAAAAAAAAAATCAAAAAATCAACATCTTTGCGTCTAGACGCATTTGATCACATCCCATCTATTAAGCATGGCAACTTGCATACTTGCTAAGCTTTTACTTCCCAAATAAAATGGCATGAATTTTAACCGTGAGAAGCTAGCTTCGGAACTTAATTCGGCTTTGATCCAATGGGATTGACCAACCGGCCATGTGCCCTAGGCATGCGATTGAGGGGGTGCAATTTGCCCCTTAAAATTTTGAAATTACAAAGTCCCAATTGAGAATTTTAAATAATTAATTTTATTAGGAGTGTCCTCTCCGAAAATTATAATTAATATGACCACTGCGTGTGAAATTCCGACCCAATGTACTACATCCGCCGCTGAATGTGCCTCTTTAATTAATTCATGGATGGTGGTGCTTTCTCCATATCAACATGCCCATTTAAATTAATTATTAATCCTGCAGGCTACTCAAAGGTAGAAGGATATACTATTTTAAAAATAAACATCGAGGCACAAGAGGTGAAAACTTCTCTACGAAATAACGAATTTTATTGTAAAAATAACGATTTTTTATGCAAAATTAATAAATTGAACTTGAACATATTAAGATTTACTCATTTAATTTCACCCAAGATTTTTGACTTGACTTTCTTAGATCTTAGATAGATGATCATGAGTTCATGAAATTAATTGCCAGTTGTATATTTATCCATATGTTCGGTTATGGCTCGAGTGAAACGAAGAGGAGCCATCCACACACAACCGTAAGTTACTGTATATTTATTTCAAAATTGGCACGATATACATTTAAATATATTAATATTTTATACAATCATTTATTTATGTATAAATTATATATATTGAAAAATAATTTTAAAATTGGTATTTACATAAAGTTATTTTATTATATTGGTTTTGTACCATTTTTAGATGAGGCTATACACATATCTAGTTTGGATAAAATTTGTTATGCTAATAAAAAAATACAATAGGTGGATTAAATGTACATTTTATGACAAAATGGGGCCTATTTTGAGTTAAACGCATCATAACTTACAGTACATATAAATGTACAGGATAAGTTCTTATATATATAATTTTGATCATGTATATTTACATGTAAAATAAGTTATGGAACATTTGACTCAAAATAAGCCCCCGGATGATTATAAAATTATAATATATATACCACCCATTATATTTAAAATTATTCATTTTATTGATATACAAATTTTCATCCAAATTGAATATGTATGAGCCTCTAAAAATGGTAGAAAATCAACATAATAAAATAATTTGATATAAATAAAAATTTTAAAATTATTTTTTCAATATGTAAACTATCTAAGACATAATTTATATATATAAATGATTATATAAAGTATTAATGTATTGCGTGAATGTAGGGATCATTTTGAGACAAGTGTATCATAAATTATAGCACATGTAAATGCACATGATTATATCTCATATATATATAAAGGAAATATTCTATGCTTACGACTACAATGTACTCCGATGCAAATTGGGTCCCACTTGATCATGAATAGTATATTTACTTCACCTATTATATTTAGAATTATGATCTTTATTAACATATCATTTTTTATCCAAATCAAACATGCATAGGGGCTCATTCTTCAAAAAAACATGTGTACAAGTTCCATTTTAAAATGCGGCAAAATCAACATATTAAAATATTTTAACATAAAATATTATTCTAAATTTGTACGGTAACATCTAACTGCTTAGAGTATGATTTTTTATATGGTAAGGGATGATATAAGTTATCATAGCATTCTAATATATGTGAGACCCATTTTGTAGTATATTATATTGCAATTATAGTGCAATCTATCTGCTCATAATAAGTTCTCATATATATAGAGAGAGAAAAAAATATTAGAATGCATTTTGCTACAAATGGAGCCTACTTGATTTTGAAATTAACATTCACACTACTCATTGTATTTAAAATTATCTCCTTTAATAACATAACAATTTTCATCCAAATCAAACATGTATATAAGCCACATCTTAAAATAGTATAAAATTGATATAAAATATTTTGATACAAATATCAATTTTAAAGTTATATTTTTAACATCTAAACTATCTAAAGTATTATTTTTATATGAATAAACGGTTACATAAAGTATCAAAGCATTCTAATGTGGGTGGAGCCCGCAAAATTACGGTGTATTCCAAATGCACTTTAACATATCACAACACATAGTGGTGTCACTGATTTTCCATATGCGAGAATAGCAGAGTAAATGTCCTACATAGGGGTGTGTGTGTGTGTATATATATATATAAGGACCTTTCCTGTGCAGTGAAGTTGTACTATAATTAACAGCACATTTAGCCTAAAACGAGCTTTACATGTACTTAAATGTATTTATACTTTATATAATCATTTATCCATATATGAATTTTATAACAAATGGTTTATATGTTGAAAAAATAACTTTAAAGTTATTATTTATATCGAATTATTTTATTATGTTAAATTTGTACCTTTTTAGATGGGCTCTGTACACATATCCAATTGAGATGAAAATTGGTTTGGTAATAGAATACATAATTCTAAATACAATGGGTGGAGTATATCATAATTTTATGATCATGCGGGGCTATTTTGAGGTAACTGGACCGTAATTTTGGTGCAGTGGTGCTGCACCTGAATATTTCTCTCTCTACCTGAATATCTCTCTCTACCTGAATATTTCTCTCTCTACATATGCATGATGATTAATAGATAGATAGATATATATATATAGGAGTATTCAGGTGCAACGTCTCCAGTGCAGTGACACTGAAATGGCCTCACATGATGATCAAATTAAAATCTACTCTACCTATTGTATTTAGAATAATGTATTATATTACCATATCAATTTTCATCCCAATCGGATATGTGTATGGACCCCATCTGAAAATAGGGCAAATTCAACTTAATAAAATAGTTTATTGTAAATAACAACTTTAAAGTGGTTTTTTCAATATGTAAACTATTTTCTATAAAATTGATACATTGATAAATGATTATATAAAGTTTTTTCAATACGTAAACTGCATCGGAACAGCGGTACATTTGATAAAAAATGGGCTCCACATATATTAGAATGCAATGAAACTTTATACAATCATTTATCTATATATAAATTTTATAGCAAATGGTTTAAATGTTGAAAAAACCACTTTAAAGTTGTTATTTAGATCAAACTATTTTATTATGTTGAATTTGTACCATTTTCAGATGGGGCCCATATACATATCTGATCGAGATGAAAATTGGTATGGTAATAGAATACATTATTATAAATACAATGGGTGGAGTAGATTATGATTTAATGATCATGTGAGACCCATTTCAGCGATGTTGCACCTGAATATTATATATATATATATATATTATATTGACTGGGGGAGGTAGCTGCCCATGTGCTTCTCAGGAATTTTTAAAGAAATATGACGAGTGGGGAATTGGAAATGCCCAACATTTAAAACTCTCTCCCATAAGGAGATCCAGTAAAGATCCGCTGACGATAGGGATTGTCCCACTTCATCAAATGGTCTGTATAAATTACTCTAGCATTCAAATAGACTGACCTGATTTCTCATGATTTCATCACAGCACAGAGCAATTTTTTATGGGGCCACATGTTGGACGACCAAATACCTGACTGAAGTATATTCCAGAAGAGATAATCAAGCCCTCTGTGTCTACCCCATTTGGGATATTGGACCCCACTGTATGTACCATATTCAAATCACGGCATGTGAATCCTGCATGTGACCCACTCACGGCGTCGCTTGTTGAGTTGAGAATATACATATCATATTTCTTGATGTACCCATTCGGAGGAAGCTAACATTAAAAAACACAGCATTTGAGCACTTACGGTGGCAACTTGAGCTCGATCCAATACATAGCTTAATATTTAACGTTTAATTATGGCAAATTTAAAGGGCCACCTTTTCCTCTTCTGTTAATATGATTTTACATTTTAATTGCTTAACCATCTTAATTTTCCTAATGATGACTTGCTTTTTTAATTATAAATTTTTAATCTTTTCGTAGAAAATATCCTTACTCATTGTGGGTGGAGGGTGGCTTTCGATTTAAAAATATTTTAAAACTAATATGATTTATTTTTACATGGTTTCTCCCCCTCGAATCATATATAGTATGCTCCCATTATATCAAATTGCCTTCCTCAACGAAGCTCCTAGCTCTGCCTCCCCCTTAAAATTTTAAAAATATTTTACTTTTACATAATTGCTCTCCTTCAAATTATATTATGCTCCTACAGTGTCAAGTTGCCCCCCTATAAAAGGTCGCAGCTCTATAGCTGAATTTGCAACAAAATTTTAACTTTGATAATGAAATTCCTCGCTAATTTTTCATTGCCAACTGAGTATTTCATTTACTTGTCCAAGCAAATTGGTTACACACAAGGGCCGTTGTTGTTAAAGACAAAATATGTTGTCCCATAAAAAAACAGACAATATATGTTGTCCCATAAAAAAACAGACAATATATGTTGTACTACTGTTAATTACAATTATATTAGGTACATAGCTTTGTATGTCTCTTTTCTTCTACTGTTCAATTTTTTTCTTTTAATACTTTTTCCTTATTCTTAAATAGATCCTTATAAAAAATTCAAGAAATATCAAGATTGTCTTCTTTTTCTTTGCTTTTTAATTTGAAAATGATACTATTTTACATAAAGTTTGATCTTGTTAGCCCATGAAAATTTTCTTATCACTTTTTTTTTATAATGGTGTGTTTCGATACATCTATAAAATTTCAATATAAAAATTTTTACTCTCAACAATTAAGCTATTTTTAATTATTTCTTCATATCTTTTTATACAAGCACCTTATTTTTCAATTATTTTACATGAAAATTTATATAAATATTAATCTATTTTAATTTTATTATTTTTACTTCCTCTCATTACCTCTACCACGTCTCATCATTTTTTCTAATTTCAAGAATTTTTATACTAAATTTTTTTCATTAAAAGCCTTATCATTTTCCAAACGTACTCTAAATCTATTATTCGAGTTGTATTTAACTTATAAAAATTTTTACTTTTGAAGATGTGCATATATTTTTTATATTTTTAAATGGGAGTATTTTAATAATTTTCAATAGTTGAAATAACTAAAACCTATTTAAAATGACGAAAATACTTGTGGGTCATGAGATCTGTTCAATAATCTATAAATTAAATACACATATATATTAATAGTTTTATAAAAATTAAAATTTTTCTCAAATATACTTACTAACCTTAATCCTAAATATATGCGCTACGTTTTCAAATTTTCAAATATACCTACGACATTTACGGTTAATACCAAAAAGTCCATTCTGTTAAAAACCGTTCGTGAAATCTTATAAATACCCAAAATACTATTATTATAAAATAATAAAGCATGAAATAAAATAGAAAGAAAATGAAATTAGAGTTTTCAAAATTTTGAGCTCATGTGCAATTAGAGAATTGGCGAGTTATGATATTTAATTTTTCAATTATGTCCAAAATTTGGTGACTTATTAGTAATTTCATATATTAATTAACAACGATAACTCATGGATTGGACGTTTTTAAGATTAGCTGCAAATATAGTAAATATATCTTGGATTTTGAAAATATAGTAGTTATATTTAGAATTAAAATTAAACATAATAAATATATTTAGAAAAAGCCCTAAAAACTAAAAATAGGCAAAGTAACCTGGGCTAACAGTTGAATGTGTTACCCGGCTAACAAGATCAATGCTCATTTTACACTGTATTCGAATAGCCAACGCAACTGCTACCTTAAGGTTGAGTAGTTCGATTCTCTCTCTCTTGTTGGGTCTTCTCCACTTCGTTTCCAGCCTATCATTTTTCTTAATTCTGTCTATATGCATATGTATGTAACACGTATATATGCATTTGTGGGGTTCCAGCTCCATAATTATTTCGCTACTAAAATTTCAAGCCCCCACCTTTGCTTTTTTTTTTTTTTTTTGGGTTGTCCTCTCATCTTAACGCAAAACCCGTTTGGCGCATTGTCCAATAGTAAGCCAGTGTTGAAATCCTTACTTGTTCATTGGGGCCTGAAAATATTTACTTGTTCGTCTGTCCTTTCCCATTTGTATTATGTTTATAAATTTTTTGGGCTCATTCCTTGTGGGTTCCGCTTTGGAACCCTAAACAATGTTTCCTATGCTTTCTTCCTTTGCAAAATTTAACTCAATTTAGCGAATTCAACCTGACTTCACCTTTATCTGGGGGCGAGAATTGGGGTGGGTCAACCTGTGACCGGCCTTGACTCAGCATGTTTTTGACCGATTAAAACTAATATTTTTTAGACATGATATAGGGATAGGTCAAAATTTTTAATCTTAATTCAAAAATAGGGTCGGGATGGGTCGACCGTATCCCGACCCGAAGAGTCCTGACTTGCCCCGTATATATTAATGTATTAAAAATTATAAGTCTATGTTTAAATCTTATTATTATTTTTTTAAAAAATTTGCACATTTTTATGATTAACTATGTCAATAGTAGAAAAATCAATCTATCTAGAAAACAATATAATAATCAATAAGAAGAATTTGTACATATATATAACTCTTACATATAATTATGTATTAATCTATTTTAATAAATTTAAACTATATTTTCTCATATTTTATTTTAGTAATGATGTATTTTTTAATAATTAGTAAAATATTGAAGCATATAACATATAAATTTAGTACATATGTATATTTATGTTTGACAAGTATATAAATTCTTAAAATCATCTTATTTGACCCACATTTTTTACTCGACCCGTTGTTCCGAAATCGGCCTAATATCAATCCGAAATTTGTCCCGAAACATATTTACAAAAGTGAGGGTGTCCCTACTCGGTATAAAAATAGGGTCAAACTGAATTTTTAAAAAGTAGGATCGTGATTGGGCATACCCTTATCCGATACAACTTGCCTGGATTACCGCCCCTACCAATATCATTATCAACAAAAAAAACTTAACCAATATCATACTAATAGAAATTTCAATTTTGGAAACCCTTATTAAGTAAACAAAAAGTATTTATTAATAAGTACAACGTAATGCAAAAAAATGCTTTGCTCGTAATGATCTTTTATAGGCAAGAAGAAAATTTATTATTTATGATGATGCATTTACTTACTTGTAACAATATTTTACTAGCAAATCAAAATTTGATTGCCTAATTAGACACAAAAAATTCTAAACTACTGGCAAACGATTTTTTTCTTAATAATTCATACATGACACGTGCTACTAATTATTGATAACTAAATTTTTTTAGGAACCAAAATTTACCTTTCTGAAAAAAAAATCCTAGTTGCCAAAAAAAAGAAATTGTTTGCAGTGAATTGTATGCTTCCTGCTTAAGTTTCTAATAAATCAGAAATTAAGTAACATATGACACCTCAAGTTCACTGTAACAAAAGTTGGCCATGTCAACAAAATTTGTAGCAACATCCCATCAACAAATTAAGGTTGTGATTAGGGCTATAAATTATTGCTATTTTTGTTTACTAATTAAAATAAAATCCATTGCAATGATTGCAACGCATCATAAGCGGAGTTACTTGGAGCCTTTGAAAATTAAAAATATAAAAAAATTATGAAAAATATTTTAATATAAAATTTATTTTAACATTTTTCCCATCAAATAATATTAGTTAATTGTTTTCTTTTACAGAAGACCCCAGACCTACCACTTGATTTCATGTAGTATATATGTATGTATGTATATGCATAGTAGATGCCTTCCATATGTCCAAGGACAGGATGGAGCTCGTTTTCAGGAATGTTTCGGCCCTTCGGCCAAAGGTTCGAAGCTAGCCGAGGGAAGTGGCTGAAGCATCCATAACAATTAACAACACAGGAGGATCTGCATACAGTTCACTTTTCAGTGGGGGGGGCAATTTTTTTTTTGAAGTAAATGTACTTTTTGATGAGTTATAAATATTTGATAATAAATAAAAATTAATAATATGATTCCTTCGTATCAGTTGCCCCGGACTAAGGTTCCTCATTTGCCATTGCATAATAACTTGGGTTACAGTCACAACGATAAGTTCATACACATGACCCGTGTGGAATTTATATGGAAAATCCTTCAACTCAGAAGAACAAAATCACAAGGAAAAAAAAAAAAAAAAAATAGTTCGCTGTGATCAACAGTTTACTGAAAACAGAACACTTCAATTCTGTAGAACGTCTTACGTATATTTTCAACAATGTCGATCCCTTCAGTACTCCATCACAGTCTCAACTCTAAAACTCAGCTGATCAATTCCTGATTAAAATCCCGCATATATAAGCAGTCAGATGGGCTTCTCATATATCAACTGAAATCCTCTGATGTTATTTCATTGTATTGTATTTTATTATACATAAATGCCTATTTATTATAATATTAATCCAATTGCATATTTATTCTAAAATTAAATTCGGTTGAAAAACGATCGCGGAAATAATACTTCGTACTAATGAAGACTCAGGCTTGGGCTAGATGGTGTGGTGATTGGAATCATTCAGGTCATTATTAAAAAAAAATTAAAATAAAGACTCATGTTTGTTTGGCCGAGCAGTATTTATTCATGGAAACATAATTTTGAAAGCATTAACAAAACAATACTTTAGGAGTAATAGCTAGAATGTGCCGTCAAACGATTCCGGTTAGAGGACTTTTCGGGTTTCCTTTTTAAAAAGAAAATAATAAAAGCTAGCACGAGGTCTTCATTTTTCTAGAACTTGGGCCTACCACCATGGATGCGTATCATTTCCATCATGTCTTAATTATCCTTATTATATATGAACCAATTTCACAAGGTGGGTGCCCAAGATCTAACTCGATCTTGATGGGCCCAACATATCTAAATATAAGAAGAGGAATGATACTGTTAGTATGTGCTAAGTAAATGATCTACTTAGTCTACCTTAAAAATCCTATTTAAAACAATTTTTTTACTTTTTTCTTCATATACTTATTTATCTAAGTGTATTTAATATATAAATCAAGTTTTACCATTTTTGGATATGTATATGTATATTAGATTTTTGGATATAGATATATATATATATTCAAAAATGGTAAAACTTGGTCTATATGTCAAATACACTTAAATAAATAAGTGCACGAAGAAAAAAGTAAAAAAAAAAAAAATTCTAAATAAGTTTTTTAAGATGGACTAAGTGAGACATTTACTTAGCCTGGGTTATCAGGATCACTCCTCATATAAAAAATGAATTAAAATTTGTGTATATATCTATAACTAAGACATAATTAAGCTGCTATAGAAACGGAAGGTGTTTTTTAGACAGAATGCCCTAAAAGATGGACATGCTTTCAAAGTGGCAAGAGGACGTTCCTTAGTGAGTTGAAGGCGCCAATGAAGAACCCAAGATGGCCATCTCAGGCTTAGTTTGGACGGGTGTGGATCAAAAGTTCCGCTGGTTATATTACTTAAGAACGCCGTATTAACATAAGGGGAAAAGCAATTTGGAATCACTTTACTGGGCAGTATTTTTATAGGTTATTTTATATGTTATATTCCTAGCGTTTTTTTTTTATTTTTTTTTTTTACGTCCATATAGAATTTTAAGAAAGCAGTGGTAAAAAAGTGCTATCATATCGTAGGCGTTGCCGCCAATGAAGCCTTGGGGATGTGTTTTTCATTTTATGAAACTTGTTGATTTAAAATTTTTTGTTCTTTATAATTATTTTATTTTATAATTATTTTTATATCTTTTTATATGATTATTTTACTTTTAAATTATTTATCCATAATTATTCACACAATTACTTTACAAATTTTAATTTTATTCTCTTTAAATCTCATCATCACCTATATTATGTCAATCACTTTTCTTATTTCAAAATTTTTTAAACTGGCTAGACATTCAGAGCGAAAAAATAATAATAATAAAATTGTGGAATCTATCATCCTGTATCCCATGATATGTTGGAAGTCAGTTAAAGCAAATAAAAACAAAAACAAAAAATTAAATCTCCTCCAATTTTCACAGTCGTTCCTTGTCAGAAGTGAGAGAACGTGGCATGTCCCCGGTCCACGGGGAATTCTTCCTGACCATCAAAGACGCCGAGGAAAGTATAGCGTCGCCAATATCTAACAACCACCACTAGTTCGTAGCGCATGGCCCACCTGCTCATGTTCTGAAAATGACCCAGCCCAACCAGGCCTCAAAATTAGGACTGAAACTTGAGTTCATGAAACTGAAGTTCGCCTCAACCAACTATTTGTAAAATATCCCTATAAAAAAAAACTATTTGTAAAATATAAACTTTGTAAACCTAAATCTAAATCCTAATTTCTTCTGTAAATTGGGTTTAAGTTGAAATTTGAGTTGATGAATTTTAGTTTGAAATGTAACGTGAATATAAATCGGTAAGTCATCTAAGAAAAAAAAAATATATAATATACTTTTAAAAGAAAATATATCCTTCACAAAAAAGATAAGAAAAGAAAATTAACCAACAATTGTAAAAGTAAATAATATAAGTCTAAATAAAAATAAGATTGATGAAGTACAAGTTTGTGAGGAATCACTTTACAACAAGGGTCATACAATATAAAGTACAATTGATATATAGGCCCCAGAATTTCTTGAAATTCAAGAAGGAGAAAGTTTTCACTATATTAAAATTCGGTGAGTATAAATATCCTCAATTAGGACTTGAGAAAGGAATGACTGTAGGCTTACATATGAGAGGAAAAGGGTTTGCCAGGGAATGAATGCAAGATGGGACTTGAGGACACTTGAAAGTGGAACCCCCATTTTTGTCTTTAAATGCTCTCATATAAGCTTTGTCTTCACGATTGACAATAAGACACAAGGAAGATCTCACCATAGGATTGGGGGAAGTAATTAACTAAGGGAGGTGGTTTTATTTTAAAAACTAGAGATTCACTAGAGTCCTTTTGCATTCCTGAGTCACTTCTCTTTGTAGTGGTGTTAAAGGCCGGCCTGACGTGGCAGCTTGGATGATGCGTGTATATGGGCCAAATGAAGTAACCTTATGCATGAAGGAATTGTTGATCCATCTGGTTTCTATAATAGTCACATAAAAGGGAGGTGGTGGATCAAACACATATCACGTATGATGGTTACCTTATATTCTATCAAAAAATAATAATAATAATAATAATAACGGTAACCTTACATAGGCATTGAGGTGTTGTTTATACAAGCCACGCAAGGTTCTGTTAAGGCTCCAAACTGGGGTGGGTCTCGATTGAGATTGTCACACCACATTAAATATAATTTACTTATGATATAATTTCAACCTGAAAAAACATCTAAACAAACATAAATATAAATAATATATTAATATGAAGAATTTATTTAGATTTTAGGCATATAATATACCTTATACTAAACATAGTATTCGAATTTGCTTGAACCTTAACTTAGATCCTTTTTCTAAACTAATTTCTTCGACTTTGAACTTTATAAAAACTCAAATAGTAATTTTTCTTGGATTGGTGCTTAACTCAGCCCAAATTATATATATTTTTATTCGGCCAAACCAACCCTAAGTTACACCCTTACTTGAAATATCCACAATGGGGTTATTTTTCATACAATAAAAATGTTTCAGCATTAATTCTACTTAATTAATTATATGGGTGGACACTCATCAATGACAAGATGTTTGCTATTGTAGATGTGGAGTCGACATGGCGTGGTCGTAGGCCGCTGCCACTTGGAAGTGGATCTAGTCTGATAAACCAATTCATTGCGATTCGAAACTGGTGAAGGAAAATGTAACATCATGCATCATGAGATACATAGCACTTTTAACTGCAAGGAATGTATATATATTTGCCGCGTATATATGGAGAATGTCATGCAATGAAAATGCCCCAACGCGTTGTTCTGAGTGCAATGTATGTGCTTTTTTTGGCAAGAAAGCCCTGGAAGCTTCACGACTTCTGTACGTGGATACAGTTGAATTCCTGGGTGCCAACTGATCCATTTCTTTACAAGATTCTTTCCAATCTTACACACGCACCACAAACAAGCCTTAACTACGAGGTCGGAATGGCTCGTGTTTGTACGCGACTCTAAATTAAATTAAACAACAAAGTGAATAGAAATTGCAAGCCTAGTGCATAAATATATGTTAAGCATGATCCTGTTAGCCTTACTTAGCCCAGTCCAATAAATTTATTATTATTATTATTTATTTTTTTTACAAATTTATTAATACAAATGTATTTAATATATAAATCCAGATTTACCAGGACTTTTTTTTTTTTTAATCTGGTCCAAGGTCAACAACTTGAGATGAATGCTATCGCTAGGTCTTGAACTTGGGACCTCGGGCATCTGTGCCCTATATGGTATGTTGGTCGCTGTTTAGAACACATTTCAATATCGCAAAAATTTTCAAATCAAAACTTTTTAATATTCATAATTATCTTATTTTTTAACTATTTCTTCGCATATTCTTATACAATTATCTATATAAAGTTAAAATAGATAGGTTGGTTATATGAATATTTTTTTATTTATTAAAAAAGTTCATATAACTAACCTATTTATTTTAACTTTATTTTCTTTAATCCTCATCTATTAAATTTATTATATAACATTATTTTCTACCAATTCAAATAAATTTATCACTTCCCAAACAAACCCTTAATATATAAATCAAATGTCACCAATTTTGAAGATATATATACATTTTTTATTTTTAAATATAGAGATATTTGAGCCATTTTAAAAGTTTACTACCTATGTTTAAAAATCCAAAAAATATATACACATCTCTAAAAATAATAAAACTTGATTTATATATTAAATATACTTAAATTAATAAATTTAAGAAAGAAAGAACGAAAAAAAATTTAAATGGATTTTTTTTATATAGAATCACTCCTCAGTCTATAATATGTCGCTTGTGCTGGATCGAGCACATATATAAGGACGGGCAGGATAATTAATAGATAGGTATGTTTAAAAGAGGTCACTGCTTTAATTCGATATTCAGGCTTCCGTTACTGGGCCTGTCATTCGTAGCAATATAGAAAGTGGATTAATGGGCGGCAAAATTGGCTAGACTCAGCTCCCCACTAACAGGCCTTCTATTTTATTTTATTTTATTTTATTTTATTATGAAAAGAAGGCCTGCTATTTGAGTGCAGCAGATAATGGACATTAATTGTTACCGCTTCTATTAAACTTCTTTCTCATGTAACCTTTTCAATTTATAATATCCTAATGGTTGATTAAAAATCTACTTCATGTATGATATTTAAGATTATTTATAGTATCTTGGAAACTTTTTATTTAATATTATATATATTATCTTGAAAACCTTTTTATTTGTCTAATATAATAAAGTAATTTAATATTAAATAGCAATTTTAAAATTGTATTTTCAACATCTAAACCATCTAAAATGTCATTTCCACATGGATAAATAATTCAATAAAATATTATTATATTATAATATACGTGTAAATGAATCTAGGCGTTTTTCATAATTTACATATAAATATATATTTTTTAACAAATGTAGCCCATAGACATGCTTTATCGGGATAAAACTTGGTTTCGTAGGTAAACAAATGAAGTTAAATATAATAAATGAATTACATTTTCTATTCAAGATTAAAAATCTTAAATTTTGAAGGATAACATAGTTCTACTTCTACGTAACCTACTTATATTAAAGTGGAACCCCACATTAATATATGTCTTACACTGTCCATTCCTTCTTCTTTGTTAGTTATCTCATCAAAGACAAAGTACGAAGGTCAATCTAATATTCAAATGGATATTGTGGCGAAAATTTCAATGATCATGTCATTCATATATATTAAATTTATGCATATCAACGAACTTTAATTTGTACCTCCCATTGTTTCTTCTGATGTCGAAATGTTGCGCTTGTCCCTTTGGATATAAGTACGTAATTTTGAAATACACACGCTGAATGAGTATGAATGATCTATGTGTTACGCCAATCTTTTCTACCCCGTTAATGTGGAATTGAAAATAACGTGATGTCCCCGTCGCAAAATTGCATGAAGCTTGCCATGGAGATCAGCTTACAGGAAAATGGACCAGATCCTCATTAATCATGCCATCTGCAAAATCAGAAAAAGATGAACGGATATCGTTGGCCATCAACGTTCGAAGAGATCATATCATCTGCTTGTCTCGTGGAATATTTAATTGGGCAGCCTTGAGTTCTTGTCCGGCTTGAACGTCTGCATGCACGTTATAAGATTCACGAGGGAATTAAAGAGGTGACAGTGCTGTATATCTAGAATGTATTTTTGGAAGAGAAGTGATCCTCTTAGTGTGAGCCAAGTAAATATCTAATTTAACTCACCTCAAAAAACCGGTTTGCAATACTTTTTTTAATTTTTTTTCGTAAACTTGTTTATCTAAATATATTTAACATATAAATCAATTTTTACCATTTTTAGATATGTGCATATATTTTTTTGAGATTTTTAATACACATATACACTGACATTTTAAAATCTTAAAAATATATATATACATATCTAAAAATGGTAAAACATGATTTATATATTAAATACACTTAAATAAATAAGTACACGAAAAAAGCAAAAAAAAAATATTGTAAATGAATTTTTTGAAGTGAGCTAAATGAGACATTTGCTTAGCTCAGACTAATAAGATTATTTATTTTTTAGGAATTCCGAAAGAGATGAAATGAAGATAATGTGAAATTTAATATTTTTTAAAATATTTTTATTATTCTTAAATAATAATAATATACTATTTTGCATACAATTTTCTCAATTTTCATATAATTTTATCCATTCTAGTTACCACACAACTACACTTTTTATCCCCTAGCACGTTCCGATTCACATCTCATCTCATTGTTAAACAAGCCATGGAGCTGAGGCACGTGACACCGCAATAGGTTGAAGCCGATTACTAATGGATTTATGGGAGAAGACTCATGGTTTGTTTTTTTTTTTTTTTTTTCTGATTTGGAGGGTGTTGTTTTTACTTCTTCTCAGTTCTTGTCCTGCTGCGAATGGCTGGATTTGGGATGATGACATGGTCATCGTCATTTCATTCCATTGTCTGATCATGCGGTTGGATGCAAGCCTATTACACCGCGGAATTCTCATCAATTAGCCAAACCGAAGTGTCTCCAAAGTAGGTACTAGAGTTCCTGGAAATCCGTAATATGTATAGATCGGTTCTTTTGAGAAGCTTCTCCTTGTTAATTAAGCTTGATTTGATAATTTAATTACCTAGTTCATGCGTCCCAATTTTAATTAATTAATTCTTCGAATCTTTTCACAGTATTGTTGAAATGTGAATTTGATTTGGTTTTCCGCTGCAATAACGTTAATTAGAAGGTTGAAAGCGACGGAACTTCTAGAGGGTAGCCAACAAGTTCTAAAAGATGACAAACTTTCACAGGCGTACTCTCGCATGGGGGGATGAATGGTCAGACTGGGAAATTATGTGCAAAAAGAGCCAAGGGGGGTAGGGAAGGGAATTTTAGCATCTACAGCGGTTTGAATGATTTCAATTCCCTACGATGCACTCACTGGCCTTTCGTTTCATGCACCGGTGCGATCGGTTGATCAGTGGAGTAGCCAAGGCTCAATTCTCGTCCAACATTTGTTCCTGAACAGGGCCCGGATTGACGCTTGTGAATGTGATCTGAATCGCACATCATGGGGTTTTTCTTGCACATGGATCATGGCCCAAAAATATTGAAAATTGGCCATGTGGACCGTCCAACTCATGGAAAAGAACTGTAAGGTTCGTATCCACGTGGATAGATTAACGGATCAAAATATCTGATTGGCCTGATTTACATAAGAAGAAGAAAAAAAAAAAAAAGCATATCCACAACAGCCAGAAGCCCAGGACATGGAACGATTCTATGGACCATGCACAAAATCGTCAAATGTCTGTGATGGATGCATGGGCCAATTGGGTCCATCCGCTGCTCACCCAGATTGATGCTGCATGAAATTGCATCGTTTCTTCCGATACACTGATGGATGTTTTGTCGTTTGTGGTGGACTTGCATTCGCACCAATGGCCAAAGCACAGGTATCTAGATGAAGTCTGTGAAAAGAATGATACGTAGCTTTCATTCCCCAGGCTCGAAAGAAAACATGATTAGCTAGAAAAAAATGCACGTGATTTGTCTGGATTAGCATTCGAAGAGTATAAGTTCGACAAATGATTGGCCGGCTAGGACAGCCCCTTTAACCTACTCAACGTACGTGATCTCCTCTTAACCAGAAATTAAACCACCCTTATAATTGTTCGGATTGTACAAAAAGAATGTTTGCGTTTCATGTGATGATTCTATCGGTGTGATCAAAGAGTTTCAAAAAAAAACTGTTGCCACCTTTTGTTTTCGCTTTGTAAACATGCATTTTTTTCCAAGTGAACAAACGTGAACGATAAACAAGATCAAGTGAAAGAGCAGTAGGCTGGAAACATTGTAATAAATACTCTAGCAAGGAAGAAACAGAAGCACTATACTGCTTCATGCCGATTTGTGTTTTACCATATCCTTGTCAATGAAAACGTTGGTTCTACTTTTCCACCTCTTTTCACCTAGAGATAACATGCTCGCTCAAGGGAAATAGATGGTAATAGCATCCACGTTTTCCACCTGCAGGCGCTTTAGATCTACATATTTTTGCCTATGAACTTGATTATTTATTTATTTATTTATATATATTTGCTACGGTGGGCCAGTTCTTTTTGGGAAAAAAGGATTTCCGGACGAAGAACTGAGTCCATCCAGTACTATCTCCGTGGTTCGCTGGCAATAGTGCTAGATGCATTACCACTCGGCTAGAGCCGTGGATGCAAGTCCATCCAGTCCTTAGGTGCGATAATGGTTCGCTTGCATGCTGAAATTAACAGATCCTCAACTTACAAGGACATTGTACACCTGATAGATGTCTCGGATATTTTATTTGCCAATACGACGTTTGACTGCTTCCTCGTGTGCATGATCAAGGCTTCGCACTTGAGGAACCTGGCTAGAGCCTGTATATTATATATGGGCGTAGAAGCAAGTAAAAGGAAACTCAGTGCCTCTCCCTCTCTTTGAGACATATATTCAACTACCCCATCTGCGTATCAAGCATCTACCTGTCCGCCGCATCTTCTTCATTACTCATTTCTTCCTAGAGAAACCTAAACGATTTTTTTTTTTTTTTTTTAAATGAAGACTGAGCTTGGGAGCCACCCAAAACCTGTCGCCCTTCCAAACCCTAACAAATTCTTCAATACGACGACCCAGAGTCCTCTCCCTGGTGCCTTGAGGGGCTGCCTGAGCAGCCTGGATGGAGCTTGTATAGAGAAGCTTCTCCTCCACTGTGCAAGTGCCCTGGAGTGCAACGACGTAACACTAGCCCAGCAGGTGATGTGGGTCCTTAACAATGTAGCTTCCTCCCATGGCGACCCCAACCAAAGGCTCACTTCATGGTTCTTGAGGGCCCTCATCGTCAAAGCCTCTAGGCTATGTCCTACTTACTCGGTCAACTTCCATGCCACCTCTGGTACCCTTAACCAGGCCATCACTCGATGCATGAGCGTGACCGAGCTAGCAGGCTACGTCGACCTCATGCCATGGCACAGGTTCGGCTTCTGTGCATCAAACAGTGTCATCTTCAAGGCAATCGAAGGATGCCCAAAGGTCCATATCTTGGATTTCAGCGTCACCCATTGCATGCAATGGCCCACCCTCATCGATGCCTTGGCGAAGAGGCCAGAAGGTGCTCCTTCTCTTCGGATAACAATCCCATCTTCTAGGCCCCCTGTGCCTCCTTTCCTCAACGTCCTTAGCGAAGAAGTGGGCCTACGCCTGGCGAATTTCGCAAAATCTAGGGATATCCCTTTCGAGTTCTACGTCATGAATGGCTGTCCATCTTCTAACTCCTCCATCACTACTGATCATGTTATCGGAGAGCCCTCCATGAACCAACACGAATTCCTCTTGGATCAGCTGAATACTGCTTCTCTTCGACTTGGAGATGATGAGGCCTTAGTTGTCAATTGCCAAAACTGGCTTCGGTACTTGCCCATCCAGCCAGTTGGAAGCACTGAAGACGTCTGTCTCAGAGACAGGTTCCTAGATGCAATCAGGAGTCTTAATCCGAGAACAGTCATTGTGGTTGATGAGGATGCGGATTTGGACTCGCCAAGCCTCACATCGAGGATTACGGCATGTTTCAACTACCTGTGGATACCATTCGATGCGCTGGAGACTTTTTTGCCCAAGGATAGCTGCCAAAGGATGCAGTACGAAGCGGACATTGGTCACAAGATTGAGAACATTATAGGTTTCGAAGGGGTGCAGAGGATTGAGAGGTTGGAATGCGGGAGTCGGTTGGTGCAGCGCATGAAGAAAGCAGGCTTCCTAAGCGCCCCAGTCTACGAAGGGACGGTGAGGGAAGTCAAAATGTTGTTAGATGAGCATGCCAGTGGCTGGGGAATGAAGAGAGAAGATGAAACGCTGGCGCTGACATGGAAGGGCCATAACTCAGTCTTTGCTACAGCTTGGGTGCCCAACAGCCAGCCAGCCAGCTGCTAGCTGACTCAGTCTTTGCTAGTTGCTACAGCCACCTAGCTGGCATTGACGATCAAGTAACTGATGTTAAAAATATATAATCTAGAAAAATCTACACCGTCGCCACTTTCCTCCTCATTTAAAGCTCAAGCACCACCTACTCTACTCATGTGTAAGAAATATATTACATGCGACGAATGCATATTTTTATTACGTAACGAGGAGACGACTAGCGCTTACCTTCGGACTTGATGTCGGAAATGTCACGCACGTACCCGTGGTGTTATACCACTGGACTATACTCAGGTCATGATATGTGACTGCATCGAAAATTTATTTTGTTTAGAGTAAAATGAAAATGGAAAATGATCTATCAAAAAAAAAATGTAAAATGAGAATAACTCATTAATTACCCAACTAGATTATTTTTCATTTTCCACCTTCATTATTTTCTCATTTTTTCGCTGCAACTACCCATCTGTTTTAGATTATTTTTACTTTACCCTATTATATCCATTCCACTTCCCGTTCTCATTCTCACCATATCAGACAGATCTTAAATGAAGGTAATCATTTTTTAAAAAAAATGTAGTCAATCGTTAGATTTACCTCTTAAGCAAAAAAAATTAAAATATAGGTTCCCGGGTTGGCTAAAGTTGGTACACAAAGCAATAAAAAGAAAGGAACTCTCATTCTATTCAACTCTTCAACCCGTTAGCGTCATTCTCCATCATTCGTATAAAACCATCAATTAATTCAGTTGGTGCGTGCAATCAACCATATTGGTAATCACCGAGTAATTGCATCAATTTCACATGCGTGCTATTTCAGTAGAAATTAATGACTGAGTTGCGTGGGGCTGTATCCCCAGTACCCCACCAACATATCCCGCATTTTGCAAATGGTTTTGGCCAAGTTTAGCATTTTAGAATCTAAAAGACCCTAATTAGCAAAGAAAATAATTAGTGACAACAATCTAATCTACACCGCAAAAAGTAATTAATTTATTTTTTTTAGTGACAAAGTCAAAATATTGTCACCGTGACAACTTTAAAAAATTAGTCGTTGAAGACTTTTGCAACACATTTATTGCTACTAATTGGGTACAACAGATCTTTATCGAAAAAAATTAGGTACAGCAGATATAATCACCAAAATTGATATATGTAGAAGATTCAATGACATCAGCAAGAAAATCGATATATTTAATAACAAAATCATCGTGCCTAGAGGTCCCTTTTTAACTAAACATTGATTAATAAATAAATATTACTTTCATGATTACTACATGATTAGGATTCATATAGTAATGGGTAATTGACTCATCTAATAATGGGCTCTGTTTATTTTTAAATATAAATATAATTATTTAAGTTTTTATACATGTGTTATCTTGTTATTAAGACCCCAACACCAATCGGACGCCATCACGGTTGGTCATAGTCGCTGTTATTACTAATGTAGGTTTGATTTCTATCTTAGGAGTTTATGATTGTGGGAGGTTGATTTTATACAACTAATCAAAAATTAAGACCGCAGCAAAAGAAAGATACAAAAGTTCCACTTATTATTGTTTATTCACACCAATATCATAACTAAAATTTTCAAATATTTTTTGTTATTGTTAAATAGTCATTAATTAAAATGATATGAATTTTACTTTCAATATGGCCAAAAATATCAACGTCCTTCGTTAATTATTCAAGAAAATTTCAGGGACACACTAGCTAGCTAGGTTGACTTGGGCTTTTATAAATATAGTTAATTAAGGCAAGAGGCATACAGTTTGTAAAGATTGTGACTGTTAAGTTGAGTTGAGTGTAATGACATGGGAAGGATCTTACACTACAATTATAGAAACGAATTTTAGATACCTAAGCAAAGTCGGAACTGCGAAGTTTAGGTAATATTTTCATTTTATTATTTTTTATCCATTTTCTATAGAATTATTTGCATTTTTTCACACCTTATGTCTAAAATTATACTTTTACCTACGTTTTAAAAATAATTTCTAACATACTAATGTTCAAAAAAAATTATTTACTTTATGACAACGTTATTAGTGAGTTCAACAACTAACCACCCATATTGCATAGGATCAATTATACTTGTGTTTATTTTATTATAGTTAATCATATATAATATGGGTGGTCAATTGCTGACCCAAATACGTTTAAATAAAATCTAGCAGTGTTAGTATGAAGTAAATAAGATTCGTAATATATATGTTAGTATAACATAAATTATTATCATATCCTTAGTAAAAATATAACTTCCCACACCTTATGTTTGATTGTACTTTTACCTATGTTTTAAAAATAATTTATAACATACTAATGTTCTACAAAATTCATTTACTTTATGCCAACATTATTAGTTAGCTCGACAATTGACCACCCATATTGCATAAGATCAATTATACTTGTGGGGCTCCGTTTCTGTATAACCAGGTTACATAAAAGCGAAGCCATGTAACCCCTTCAAAATTTAAGATTTTGATCCTTGATGGAAAATTTAATCCGTTCGTTGTATTTAATATTATTTTTTTATTTAGTGAATCAAGTTTAATCCCGATCAAGTATGTTTATGGGCCGCACTTGTTAGAAAATGTATACATTTATATGTAAATTACGAAAAATGATAAAATATCAATTTTAAAATAGTATTTTTGACATCTAAACCTTCGAAATATCATTTTTATATAAGTAAATGATTCTATAAAGTATTATTATATTTTAATACATGTGTGAATGGATTTAAGTATTTTTCATAATTTATGCATAAATATATATTTTTTGAAACAAATGTGGCCCGTAAACATACTTGATGGGGAAGAAACTTGGTTTTCTAGATAAATAAATGATGTTAAATGCAATGAATGAATTGAATTTTCCGTTAATAATCAAAATCTTAAATGTTGAAGGGGTTACATGACTTCATTTCTATGTAACCAGGTTACATAGAAGCGAGACCGATATCTGTGTTTATTTTATTATAGTTAGTCATATACAATATGGGTGGTCATTGCTAACCCAGCAGATTTAAATAAAATCTAATAGTGTTAGTATGAAGTAAATAAGTTTTGCAATGTATATGTTAGTATAACATAAATTATTATTGGATTGTTAATAAAAATAACTTCATACTACTAATCTAGATATATTTAATTTATAAGCCAATTTTTATTATTTTAAAATATATGTATATATTTTTTATTTTTTAAAAACAGGGATATTATAGTCATTTAAAATGACTAAAATTCCCTTTTTTAAAATTAAAAATAATAAATAATAAATAATAAAAAAATAAAATTTAATATATATATGCTAAATACACTTTTTATATTAAATACACTTAGACTAATAATTTTATTTTAAAAAGTCAAAAAATTTAAAATTGGATTTTGCAGCCAAATGAATTAAATTACTACTCATATATATGGCATATGAAACAAAGAGATTCCATCCAATCATAAAACAAATATTTATTGTAACCATTCCCATCATAAAAACTAGTACATATTAAATAAGTTCCACTCTCGGGAAACACCCCTCCTCATTTTAATTATAATGCAAGCTATCAACAGATAAGACCCATGCATAAAGCCACGTAAATATACGATTAGTTGTTTCTAAAACATATTTATATTCCACAACGCAATTGAACTGGATTTATGAGGCTTAAACCGGTATTGGTTCCACCACTAGACCAGTAATTCGGTTCTTCATCGCATCGAAATCATGCGGACGGCCAAACCCATCACCGAACTGGTACACATTTTCGGAAGCTCTCCCGAGTCCTACTGAACCAATGATGAAAGCTCGGGGAAATGGAGATGGATCAATGCAGTCTTTGTTCAGCTGCTTCCATGTTTCGTCAATCAAACGTCTAACGTATTTGCGAGCTTCTTCTTCGGAAGCGCCAGTTTCGTTCATGTACGACTCCACAGCCTTAGGAACATCGCCTCTGGCAAGCTCATACTGCGCCACAGTAGAAATACGCAGTAATTAGCTACAGGTTAATATATAGTTGTTGGTTGATGAGGACAGTTTTCACTAACACGTCCAGGTTCCAACATATATTCATGCTGTTTAATCACTAAGAAGATTGCCAGAGCTTTGTGGGAGTTTGGATCCCCTGTTGCGCAGTATTGATAAAACACTTTTTCTAGTGCTTATTTATATAGAAGTAAATTTATTAATATTTTCGTGTTTATATAATACTGCAAAAGATTATAACTTTTGTATATACCGTTGAAGTTCCCCAATCGTCACATAGTCGAAGAAGCTTGGCGGGCCCTAGCACAACGCCGTGGTAGTTCTCCAAAGCCTCTAACACTTCCGGTGTTACTTTTAGTCTCATAGAGAAGTAGCCATGGGCTAGTACAAGAGTGCCTGAGATTGAGATGTATGCGTTTTTCAGGTACTCTTCAAAGGTTGGGGTATAGCCGATGTGATACCATTTTGCCTCCATTAAGTATGCTTCACATAAATCTACCCACTAATCAAACAAAAGTTCAGCACGATCAAGACTGAGTAGTAAATGCAAACAGAGAAGAAACTCATATGAGAACATCTTAATTAATTTTCACTTCCAGGTTAATTAATACATGGAAATGAGGTGGGGATATCCAGCTCAAGCCAAACATAAGCCCAGCCAAGCATAAAAATTGCAACAAGAAATAATTGTACAATTGAAATATTTATAAGGAAGAATTAATAAATAATACCAGTTTTCGGAGGCAGGGAATTACATCGACCCCTTGATCCTTCAATGTATCATAGGCCAACAAATTAATACTGTTGAAAAGAACCATGTAGCATACTTTCATATAGTCAGGAAGATTTTGAATTGCATCTGTATCCCACCTGAGAAACAATATACACGCAAAACAAATAAAATCCTTCTGATTTCTGGTTGAGGCGCATGTGCAACGTGCAGAATCAAATATTAAATCATCACCGACTTGAAATTAATGAAATAGTTCTACGCATATATAAAAGTGTCCAAATAATATTGTTAACTAAAATTTTCTTTCAAAAAGTTAAAATCTAATTATTAAAGAAAATTGAGCTGCTAATAATATGTGGCATATGTCATGTGGCAACTATTAAGAAAAAAGTGAGTACTAATAATTCATAGTTTTTGTATTTATGCAACCATATTTTGATTTGTTGTAACATTAGTATACGTAAAAAAAAAAAATTTCTTTCATACGCATTTTCATACTAACAAAGATTTTCATAGCTAACAAAAGTTGCTAAAGAAGTATTTGCTGTGAGTCAAGTTGACGACCAGGCAAAAAAAAAAAAAAGTCAGCCCATGTTAAATATACATACCTTCGCACCGCATCAGTGAAGAGCTCCAATTCTTCCATTGAACCAAAAATATCATAAATATCATCAACCATGGTTACAAGTTGATTGACCTTGGTAACCTCATCCCGAGAATATTGGTATTGCGGTTCAAACGACACCCCTAGTGCAAACAAGAAACATTCCATTATGCGATCTCTCATGAAAGGCATTTTATCCATAGTTCCCAGATCCTTCCACCACCTATAAAATATTGAATGCACTTGCGTCCATGAGAGAGAGAAAGAGAGGTGGCTATCTAATGGGGTTGAATTATAGTAGTATTAAATGCATGCATGCTTCATGATCATATGTATATACCTTGACATATCGATAAGGTTGCGTTGGTATAATGCTTGAAGCCTGTTGTAATCCAGCCTAGCCAGTTGAAGTAGGGAAGGCTTCATGTGCTCTTCTTTCTCATAAACCTCTTCAATATACCACCTAGCTTCAACCCTTGGGTCCATATAATGCATGGGAAGCTCCAATGCATGCTTTATTTGTTCGGAAAGGTGAGGAGGATCCAGTACTTGCCCTTGCGCTAGCACTTGTTTGAGATGTTTGGTAGTGAAGGCTTTGGCCTCATCCAAAATATCTTCCCCTGTAAATCCAAGGTGTGACGCTTCATACAAACATAGCAATCCTCTAGTGTCTTGGCAAAGGCATGATTTGAAGCTTCCTGTCTCGTCCAAGAAACTATTGAACACATCTGTAGCAAATACAACATTAATTAGAGTGCGAAAATTTTATAATAAAGAATGCATAATAATTAACAACAATAATTTACACATACCTGTTGACACCTCAAGCCGATATTGTCTGAGAAGCCTGAAAAAAAGAGATGTGGCACTTAGATGTTTCTCTATCCCTAACTCACTTTGGCCTAATTTCTGCAACTCTTCCAGAGCTTGCCTGACTTCATTTTCGTAGTGATAATCCAAACCTAAACGTTGGAGAGAACCAATTAACTCGAGTTTAGCAATGGGTTGCTTGGTTTCCATAAGTAAACCCCTTGCCTCTTCTACCATCCTGTCGATCCGTCTAAGGTAGGCATCGCCCTGCATGCGCATCAGTAAACAAGCAACTACTCAGGATCGATCTAGGGTTCGAATTAATTATGAACTATTTATATATGTTGATTACTGACAACGGAAATGAATGCATGCATGGTTACAACCATGTACATCTACATTAGCTGGTCAGGTATTAAATAATAAAAAAAAATCAATCATGTTATATTGGGCTTGCATGCATGCTTCCAAGACTAGTTAAGCGTATATAACAGGTGGATATATACAATATCGACCGATTGCATGCATTACCGTGTAGGTGCTTTTCAGTGATTGCAGGACGTTGAAATCGAAGACAGGTGACTGGTAATTTGCATTTCGACGTATGATAGATGGCTCTGCCATTTCAGTTGCCACCGCACATCTAATCCACCTGCCTATATGCTTATTATGGATAAGGCTACTTTTGCAGGGTGGCCTCTCGAGGTTTTGTTGTAAGCGAGAACCAATGCGAGGTGGGCAAAAGGAGACGAGACGAAGGGCCATTTCTACAGTAGGCTCGATCGTTCTGCTCCTACAAATTGCTGCTGGTGAAGTACTTGCATTATCAAAAATCCCGTATTTATTGTTAAGTTCATCCATTTAGCTTTCTGTTTGCTTGAAATGCACGGCGGACTAGACAGGCATGCAGGAAAGCGTGTGTGTGCGTGTGTTTTTTTTTTTTGTTTTGTTTTGTCGTGCACAGGGATCTTTCTCGTGAAAATCCTTCAGTATATAGAATGGGGTGCTGATCTGGTGCACCTAGCCTCAATGCTCACGGGCGTGTACACTTGTTTTTTTTTTTTTTTAATTTTTTTCATAAACTTATTAATCTAAGTATATTCAACATCTGTATTAATTTTTACCATTTTTAGATATTTATTTCGAATTTTTAAAAATCGGTGGCATTTCAATAATTTTAAAATGCTACCGATTTTTAAAAATCCGAAATAAATATATAAAAATCTCCAAAAATGATAAAAATTGATATACATGTTAAATACAATTAAATTAACATTTATGTAAAAAAAATTTGAAATTTTTTTTAAATAAATAAGTTTATGAGCCTAGGAGCATTGAACCTCAATGCTCCTTGGTGCACCAGATGAACACCCGAATGGGCCCAATATATATATACACACAACTTTAACGAGTACTGAATCGTGTGATTGACCAGCATCCAACACGTGAACATTTCTCAATTCTGTATTGTTTCTTACAACAACATAAACAAATCTTTTGATATATTAATTATTCCACAATATACATTTAGGTATGGAAGAACAACAAACATCTTGATTTCCATATTAATCTGTTCTTAATTAATTAATTCAAAGTTTGTCTTCTGTTACACTTCATCTAAATAAGGTTAATAATTTAGCAATATTTTTATAATAAAATTTATTTTCTCTCGTCCACTCAATCTATTTTTGCTTACGATTTTATATATATGTGGGACCATGTAACCCCTTCAAAATCTAAGATTTTGATCTTTAATAGAAAATCAAATTTATTCATTGTATTTAGTATCATTTATTTATCTATGAGACTAAGTTTCATCTCAATCAAAGATGTATATGGGCGATAGTTGTTCAAAAATATATATATTCATGTGTAAATTATGAAAAATATTTAAATCTATCTACACATGTATTAGAATATAATAATATTTTATAGAATCATTTATTCATATAGAAATGATATTTTGGACAGTTTAGATATTGAAAATACTACTTTAAATTGATATTTTAGTATTTTTCATAATTTACACATGAATAGATATATTTTTTTTACAAATGTGGCTCATAAACATACTTGATTAAGATGAAACTTGATCCTCTAGATAAACAAATAATGTTAAAAATAATGAATAAATTAGATTTTCTATCAAAGATTAAAATTTTAAATTTTAAAGGGGTTACGTGAGTCCATTTCTATGTAACCGGGTTACATAGAAGTGGAGCCCATATACAAACATACATACATACATACATACATACATATATATATATATATATATTCAGGGTAGTAATGCTTTATATGTTAATTTATATGATATTCAGTCATTAATCTTATTGTTCTTGTGCTTATCACATCGTTACTTTTTACAACTCTGAACTTCTTGTACACCAAGTTAAACACAACCTAATTAAGAAATATTATTAATTTGTTTAGCCTAATCTGACAGATATTGATACTGGGATTTACTTTGCTAATTAATTTAATTTAGCTGAATTTGGTAGAATTCGATATGCCGATTTTATTAATTTTTTCAGGGTAATTTACCTTTCATTGTTCCAAGTTTCAAGGCTAACATAAGTTTTCATCTACGTTCATCCTATCATATACATTACTTTAAATATAATTGTTACTTTAACTTTAAAAATCGAACAATTCAAAAAATAAGGTGTGCCCTATTAAATATTTCAAAAATCATAAAATTTTTAAAAAAATATTTGTATTGTATGAACCAATTCAACTGAATTGAATTAAGTTAAAATTTAGTCCAACCATTTTATTTAACATTATTTATTTATAAGAAGATAAATTATTTCAATCAAAGTTGTACCAATGTTTTTACTTTTTAAAAAGGTATAACACCATGTATACAATATAAAAGTTGCAGCATTAAAGTGTTATAATCATTTATAACTACTTTTATAAATTTTTTTTTATAAGGAATAAGATTTGCAAATCTCGACAAGATCCAGGAAAGTAGATTTTGTATTTCTCAAATGAAAGGAAGTTTTTAAAAAAAGGTTTACTCACGAACCGATCCTTCAAGTCACATTATATTATTAATATGATGTATCCATCTTTTTTTAATTACACTATAACCTCCCTTCCCAAACTCAATAGTGGGATCTCACACAATGTGATACGGGGATCTCACACAAGCGATCTCAAGTGGGTACACACATTATGATACCAATAGAAGTGAAACTTGAGCTAGGTAGGTCTAGTTTGGGGTCAATAATATTTTTATTATATTCCCACACCTATCTTATTCTAATTAGGTTGGATTGATTTTAAACATATACTACCTTACTTTTTAAGGTTGGGTTCGCACTAGTTTTAGTTTTATATTGATTTTTTAAAATAGTCTTTATATTACATTTGAAAGCTATAATTTTATTATGAGTCTCACTTAAAAACCTAAAATAAAAATGATATAATATAATTTTTGAAATACATTCATAAAATTTACTAAATAATTGATAAATTAAATAAGTTTATATATATTGAAAGAATATATTTACGTATTTAACTATAAAAGATACTTTATAAAATCTATATTAAACATATATTAATAATTCAGTTTCAGTTACCCAAACCTATATTCTAATTGAATTGAATTTTTACTTGGAACTTATCTTACCCTGTGAACATAAAAATAGAAATTTGTACTACCTATTTTAGGGTATTTAACGAGTCAGCGGTCACCCTACCTAAGTCACACCCCTAGATACCACCAAATTATACCCTAATTCACGTATAATGTTATCCATCTAAACAAAGCCATGCTTATTTTTTATATACATATTTTTTTTGATGATTTTTTTTATAGTATTGCTCTATATACATATTTTTTGATGATTTTTTTTTTTACAATACAACTCATATTTTGTTAAAATTTAAGTTTAATTCACCCTATCATTTTTGTCTTACATATTTTTTCTACTAATAACTACCAATAATATATATTAGCAAAAGAGAAGATCAACATTACTCAAATAAGGTACATAATGCTCCCAACTACATGTTGATATCTCGATAATGTGGATAGAAAAAGCATAGAACCTATCTACTGATGTAAAAGTAATGTTCTTTCACTCCGACGACAAATTAACTTAGCTATCATCTAAATTCTGGGCGAAAACAGAAGGGAACAGGAGTATGCATGCCATTAATTTGGGCAACAGCTATAGTTCATGTTTGAAAGGGTGAAAGTGTTGTGTGGTACTGGATATGATATCCTGTGAAAGAGATAATACGACCCCAGCTAGCCCAATTCTGCTGGCCCATGAGGCCATCTAAGGCTACAATTTACACGGTGGCATCGCGTCTCTGTGTCTGCTCATTCATTTGGTAGTCGGTATGGAGGAAAACAGATAAGAGAAAAAATTGTGGGAAAAAAATTTTGGAAAGTGATAAAAAAAATGTGATCTAGTAGAGTTAATGATTAGAAATAAAAAAAAATGAAGCTAAAATAAATAGAATAATTGAATAAAAAGATGTGAAAAAAATTAAAAAGTAAGATAGTTGGGTGTCATACTACGTTAAAAAAAGGAGTAGAAAGGGAGATGAAAATTTGTTTTCACTCCCTCCGTCGACAAACGAAGAAGAGGTGCTCCAACTTCCATGAGTGTGGTCTAGTAATCTGTTCCTTGGGATCGAGTTCTGTCACGACTCACTTGGATGCGTACGTGTGTGCACGCAAATGCGCATATTTGGGTTAGGTCAGAGGCCTTGCATAGAGACGTTGTTAGGTCCTGAAGGCTGCAATTGTATCTAGCCCACTTGCCTTAGTGCTTTCATTGGATCATTCTTAGAGAATGGCCCAACAGACCTAATTGGGGCCAAGGGCTTTGCTTCGTAGCCTTAACAAAAGAGACCAGTTCGACGTTCTTAAAATTTTTGTTTAGAGTTATCACTTGAATGAAAAAGTGACTCACACTAGTGTACATGGGCCCTTATCGCATGCACCCGAAAGCATGCAGCTTTTTTTTATTTTTTTTTCAAAATTTTTTTACAATATTGTTAATCTCTATGTATTTAATATGTGTATACATTTTTACCATTTTTAGAGTATTTTAGATATTTATTTTCAAAAATTAAAAATAAATATCTAAAATACTCCAAAAATGGTAAAAATTTATAAAGATGTTAAATACACTTATATTAACAATTTTATAAAAAAATTTGAAAAAAATATAAAAAATGGGTGTATGCGCCCAGGAGCATGCAGCGCTGCATGCTCCCCGGCGCATGAGATAAGGATCCAGTGTACATAAGGTATTAGTATTAGAGTAGGGAGGTTTAGAGTTTCAAGTTGAGTGAAGTAGTGGTTTCATTACCCCTCCCCTGGTCATTTAGGCACTTAATTATCTAAAGGGACATTTGCAAATGAAAGACTTCGTAGAATTTTGGGATGAAGTGAGAATGAAAGAGAGAATATTTTGAAAATTATGTGATTAATAAAAAATATAAAGATAAAGTTAGAATAAATAAGATAGTTGAAAGAAAAAATAATTAGAACATAGAGATAAAGTTGGCGAAATAGGGTTGTTGGATTGTTAAATCATTTGTGGGATAACATGTCCCTCCCTGCACTGCCTCATTACCAAACGACCTTTAACATGGGTGGCTTTGTGAAACTCCGATCTTAGACACGTGTATAAAATCCTAGGGATATAAACCCTAGGTAATATATTTAAAAAATATACATTCATGAGTATGAAATATGTGGGAATAGAGGTTAAAATAATTAAATATGAAATTCGGATGAATAGTGCACGTGAATAGTGAAACGTGAATAGTAAACATGGGATTAAGAAATATGTTAAGTTAATCACTTTGGATTAACTTAATCATAAAAGACGAAAAAGGAAGCTTCCCACTAAAGGACAAAATTGTTTTTTGGATTAAAATAATAATTTTCGGATTTTTATGGATTTTTGTGAAGAAAATGAAAAAAAATTCATACCTTGCGATCCGGACGTCGGATTGAGATAAAAAATTTTATGGATGGCAAAAATATAATGATGAACATGATGAGTAGTCCAATATTGATCAAAAATCAAAAATTAAGGGTCAATATGACACATCAAATGAAGATCAAAAAGTAACTCAACTTTACGTTAATTAACTTTTGACTTTTTATTTAAATAAATAATTAAAAAATTAAAAATTAAATGAACAGCAGATATTTCAGGGGCATGGAAGGGGGTGGTTGGGAATATTTGACCAAATCAATGGTCCATGATCATCATCATCCAAAATCAACGGTTAGGATTTATTTAGCTTAAATTAAATAATTTTAAAAATCAAATAATAAATAAATAAATAGGGCTGCATAGGGTGGGCTGTATCAGGCATAGGGTGGCTGCTCTTGGCTCAATGCACCTTTTAAAATTATAAAAAATATTTTATAATTTAATACCTCAAGCAACGGGGTAAATTATAATTTGATGAAAAATTAAAAAGTATAAATAGGGGGCAGGGGTGAACGTCCAAAGCACTTCATCCCAGCTCCATTTGAGCATTTTTCACCCCACAATACGTTTTAGCCTTGAGAAGAAAAAAGAGAAGAAAATTAGAAAGAGAAAGTGTAAGAAAAAGAAGGATATGTTCACTTCGGGTCAGTGATTTCTTTACAAATTTCTTTTCGGTATTAATTAAGATAAAAGCATGCTTAGATAATGCCTAAGCATGAGAAAATAAATAAATTTATAATGTTTAATTGGAATTATGCCGAAACATCGAAAACTTGGAGCAAAGATGGAGCATTCTGGAAAATAGCATATGATATGTGAAAATAATGCTCCAAAATTTATAAATAATAATTTGGGATGTATGAATATGATAAATATGATGTTGAAATGATGATATAATAATTTCATAATTTTTGGAAATAAGGATCATGCTTAAGTGAATTTATGTTGATTTTTAGTATATTGAGAAAATGATTTATTTAGCCAAGTTAATGATGATAAATTCATAATTCATGAATTTTTCATGATATACTAAGCATAAGCTATGTCATGGTATTTTTTATTTTTGAAAAAATGTCAATTTTTGGAACCCATGAACGGTAATCCACGTGGCTATGAACAGTAACCTCTGGTGAACAGTAAACATGAATAGTAAATTGTTACAGTAACTATGAACAGTGAACAGTGTGATTTTGGGAAAAATTGAGATTTATTTTTATATTTTATGAGGATATATGGATGGAACTTTTAAAGGATTTATGGATAAAAATTCATATAAATGAGTAATGACCAAGTATCTTTATAAGATTAACCTCTATAAGAATGAGGTAATAAATGATAATAAAGCATGCATGGGAAGTAATCTAAGACATGGAATGATATAGATAAAATATCATTTTTTCTTATATAGAAAAAGATTAAGGACACAGACTGAGGAGGTAAGCAAGCAAATTTTTTAAAATGTGATTTTATTGCTTCATTGTAAGCAAGCAAACTCTTTTGAAAATATGTTTTATTCTCAAGTATTTATGAAATGTGTTTAAGGATGATCATTCCTATAATGTTTTGAAATGATAAATATTTATGAGTTTTTATGAAAAGTCATACCGACATATTGATATCATGTGATGTTCATGGACATGTGCACATGTATCATGTATAATGAAGAGGCTTTAGTGGAGGTAGAAAGCGGATCAGAGGGTCCCCTTTCACTATTGCCGAGTCGTATGGGTTGTGTGCCAACGGCGTCCTCCCCAGAGGTAGAGGCAAATGAATGTTATGTCTGAATGAATGCATTGCATTTTCATACATAGATTGAAAAGGAAAGTATGGATTTAAAATGATATTTTTAAAGAGATAGTCTAAATAATTCTCTACATGACAATGACAAGTTACCTAGTGTAAGAGGTATATAATGTCTGAGAGATCAAAAATCATGCATGTAGGAGACCATGTAGGCGTCAAGAGAAAGAGAGGTTCCCCCCTTGATGAGGCCAAGTCAGAGAAAGCCGGCGTATTGAACCATGCTATGCGAGATGTTTCCTGGGCTAGCGTACCCGCACAAAAAAGTTTATGTCAGGAATGGAAAGGAAGCATTTGCACATCCAATGTTTATGAAATGATTTTTATGAAAAGGTTTTTGTGCATTTGATAGTTGATCATTTAGTAAGTGTCTCCTATCGAATGGAGAGAAATGCATTTACGAATGGTTTACATAAATGATTTTCAAGAATGGTTTACGAAAAAGTTTCTATTCCATTGGTAGTTGATCACTTGATAAGTGTCTTCTATCGAATGGAGAGAAATGCATTTAAATGAAAAAAAAATGCTTGCTTATTGAATTTTGACTCATGTTTTGTTTTCTCAACCTCAGACAAGTGTAGGGAAAGCTAAGAGACAAAGGACATGTATTGCTAAAGGAAAAGAGAAATCTACAAAGGTTAATAGATTTTTATATGAATAGATTCCCTAATGGGATATGATGAAAAAGGACATAGGTTGTATAAAATTATGAAGTTATGAATAATATGAGAAGTTGATGATTTATGATGATATGGATAAGTTCATTATGAATGATGATGAGTATATGTTTATGCGATGAAAGAAATGAAAAAAAATTTGGACGAAATCCAATTAAGAACCCGTCGTGTGATAAGGGCAACAATCATGAGTCACGTTTACTAATCGACAAAATCTTGGAGTAAGGACTATATGGACGCCTCGGTTCGAAGCGCCACAGGCTTAATTTTAAAAAAATTGCCTAAAATGGCTGATGTCTCATGAGTGTGCGCATTTCTTGTTTTATTTCCCTGTTTATTTAAATATGCTAATTGATCATTTACGAAAGGCCTAAAATCAAACCGTAAAATTTTTATTATTTTTTATTTTGTTATATACCTATTGATCTAGGTGTAAGTCAACCACAAACTAAGTTTTATCATATTTGGAAATGTGTAAGTATTTTTTAAATTTCAAAATTAGGGAATTTTAGTCATTGTTGGTTGCCAAAAGGTGTATTTTATAATTTTAAAAATACACAACTTGATTTTATATTCTAAAAATATAATTATTATATATTTTAAAAATATAAAGGTATATTTAATATTTAAATCAGTTTAAAATATTCTAAAAAGTATCTATGATTATAAAATAACTTCAATAATGAAAATTGTTTATGATTACTTTTTTCATCTCACACCCTCATCCCATCTAAGTCTTGAAGAGGCTATAAAGATAAGAAATGTCAAGCTGTGCGATGAGGGGAATGAATCTAGGACCCTGGTTCAATGCACCCGGGTGCATTGAGCCTCAATGCACCCGGGTGTACTTCACCCCTTTTTTCTTATTTTTTTTTGAAAATTTTTTTACAGGACTGTTAATCTAAGTGTATTTAACATGTGTATAAATTTTTATAATTTTTGGAGATTTTTAGATATTTTTTTTGAATTTTTTAAAATCAGTGGCATTTTTTAGTAATTTTAAAAAAAACTTTTAGTAAAAAAATTTTCAAAAAAAAATAAGAAAAAAGGGGTGAAGTACACCCGGGTGCATTGAACCAGGGTCCATGAATCTATGTGCTAAATTGGCACCCCTGACAACTCAAATTCGAGCTTGCAACTCTGGATTTGGATCTCTAGTTTTCACTTGCATGCATCATGTGAAACTTCCAAGATACAACATTTTTTTCTCTTTTATAATTGTTTGGTGATTAATTAATTAATCTGTTCTTTGGTGGAGTAAGCTTGAAGCCGATCCACATTATTCTTTGTGTTCTTTTGTCTCAACCCTAACAAATGGGAATATTGTACGTTTACAATTCAAAACAGAGTGAGCCTTGTAAGATGCTTAAAAATTGATTATTAAAAATTATTCGATTGATAAAATTGCAGTCAGCCGCGGAGGTATACCTTTTGTATGAAGTGATTTGGTAGGCTGAAGAGAGCCGCGGAGGTGTACCTTTTGTATGATGTGATTTGGCAGGCAGAAGAGAGGTGTACCTTTTGTATATATATATATATACACATATATATATATATGTATATATCTATATGTATATATATGTATGTATATATATGTATGTGTATGTATATATATGTATGTATATGTATGTATGTATATGTATGTATATATATATGTATGTATGTGTATTATAATATATATATATGTATATATGTAGGAGAGTTGTTCCGGTGCAGTGACGCTGCACCGGAACAGCGGTACAGTGGCCCCAAAATGGGGCCCACATGGTCATGAAATCATGATCTACTCCACCCATTGTATTTAGAATAATGTATTCTACTACCATACCAATTTTCATCCCAATCAGATATGTATATGGGCCCCATCTGAAAATGGTACAAATCCAACGTAATAAAATAGTTTGATGTAAATAACAACTTTAAAATATCTGATTGTAATGAAAATTGGTATGATAATAGAATACATTATTCTAAATAGAATAGGTGGAGTAGATCATGATTTCATGATCATGTGGGCCCCATTTTGGGCCCACTGCACCGCTGTTCCGGTGCAGTGAGGCTGCACCGGAACAGCATCCTATATGTAGATATGTATATATAGAGAGAGAGCTGTTCCAGTGCAGCGTCACTGCACCGGAACAGCGGTACAGAGACCCAAAAATGAGCCTCACATGATCATGAAATCATGATCTACTCCACCCATTGTATTTATAATAATGTATTCTATTACCATACCAATTTTCATCCCAATCGGATACTTTAAAGTTGTTATTTACATCAAACTATTTTATTACGTTGGTACCATTTTCAGATAGGGCCCACATACATATCTGATCGGGATGAAAATTGGTATGGTAATATAATACATTATTCTAAATACGATAGGTGGAGTAGATCATGATTTCATGATCATGTGGGGCTCATTTCAGCGATGCTGCACCGGAAATTCCAGTGCAGCATGCTGCAAAGGAATATATTCCATATATATGTAGGATGATGATCCTTTTAGGCCGGCCGCACGGAGCAGCTCCGTGCGTCCGGCCTAAAAACCTATTTTTTTTATTTTTTTTTTATTTTTTTTCATGGGTAAGTAAATCTAGGTGTATTAAATCTATAAAACAAGTTTTACCATTTTTGGATGTTTTTAAGTATTTTTTTTGGATTTTTAAACACAGTGGCATTTTCGTAATTTTCTGAAATCCCAAAATTACGAAACTGCCACCGTGTTTAAAAATTAAAAAAAAATACTTAAAAACATCCAAAAATGGTAAAACTTGTTTTATAGATTTAATACACCTAGATTTACTTACCCATGAAAAAAAATCAAAAAAAAATTAAAAAAAATAGGTTTTTAGGCCGGACGCACGGAGCTGCTCCGTGCGGCCGGCCTAAAAGGATCATCATCCATATATGTATATATATATATATATATATGTATATATACACACTGCAAACGTATAATTAAATGCAAACTTTTGCATTGAATGGAAGCCAGAATTGTGCGTTGTCCATGACCCTTACTTCCTTAGTGTTGCCCATTAGCCTTTCTTCTTGATTGCAATGTCTGGCAGATGATGTCATGCCGAGCAATGGAAAAATGTGTTAAAGGTGTTGCCATCAGTGAATTGGAACTACCATAGCCAATAAAGGTGCTGTCTAGGAACGTGAATTTTGGTAGAATTTTGAAATTGTGTGAAAGTGGGTAAGAGGGAATAAAATATTTTTAAAATCATATAAATGATATAAAATAATATAAATAAAGTTGAAATAAATAGAATACTTGTAAAAAAAATAGAAATATACAAGTAAAGCTGAAAGAATAAAGTTGTTGGATAATTAAATCATCTATAAGATCATAGGAGTCAATTAGTAAATGTCTTCAGAGACTGATTTTCTATGCTGGCACAAACAAGTCCCTACTGTAAATCAATCAACCAAACAAGCCCTTACTACCAAAAGAGTTGCTCAGTTGGTACTAAATATGGGTAGTTGTCCGGCCAGTGTAGGTTCGAAACCCAAATAAGAGTACTGTCTTCTAAGTGAGAGTTATGTCTTTTAGGTAGGAGTGGTGTTTCCAGTTTGAAGAGTTCTGACATCCTCCCTAATATTACAAGTTAATTATAGAAAATATATAAAGTATGCAAACATGAGTTCCTCGTTGTTTTTGTTGCTTGCCACTTAAAAGAGTCTAAAAAGCAATGCAAAACTGACTCATCAAGATCACGAGGACGACTTGGCGATTTTCTGTCGTCCACCATGCAAATGGAGGATTAAGATTAATAGGATGAGAATCGCATGCAATAATTGTGCTCGAAATGGCATATGCATCTTAATTAACGCTACATTTCAAATGGATGCATGAAGCTATTAACCCGGCAAGTGCCAAAAAAAACTGATTCGTTTGCTTTTTTATAAAATTGTTAATATAGATTATTTAATTTATAAACTAAATTTTACTATTTTGGAAATATATATTTTTAAATTTTAAATAAAGGATATTAAAGTCATTTTTAATTGTTAAAAATGATTAAAATATCTCATGTTTAAAAAGTCAAAAATATATATATCTTTCAAAATGATAAACATTAGTTTATAGATTAAATATATCTAGAATAATAATTTTAATTTTAAAGAAATTTAAAAACTAAATAATTTTAAATATTATTTTTAAATTATATGAATATATATGTTTATTATTATCAGTCTTAATTCTCATTTAAAATTGTTTACTATTATTATTATTATTATTAATCTTAAGACTTCTTTTTTAAATCTGTCTTTTATTTTAATGGTAATTTTTTTAGATGAGTGTTTAAATGATAAATTAAGCAATGTTATTATTGATAAAAGGAAGGCTGACTTCTCTCACCCGCCTATTCTTGAATCTCGGCTGCCTCTTCTAATTTGCCTATAAATAGAGTGGAAGGAGAAGAAGCTTGTGGGTACACTTGCCGAGAGAAAGATAAAGAGAAATTCAGCTAGCTGTATATTGTATGGGGATTGACATGATCAATCTTGCTGCTGCTCTGGTTACCATATTCTTTTTCATATACCTTCTTTTCTCTTCCAACGTAACGTCGAGCTAACGTTACTTCAATACCTTTGCTTAACTCAGTATAACTATTCATCCGTACATTTTTTCAAAATATTCACTGTTATACACAAGCGTGTTAAAAGATTGGATTGGACGGGTTGAAACTTAATCATGATCCTAACCTATTTAAAATATTCATATCTTAATCCGTTTATTAACATATTTAAAAAATCTAAATCCTAACTCATTTACAACTTATTTAATAAACGGATTTGTGGGTTGTTAACAAGTTATATATAAGACGATCTGAAGGCTTAGACTCTGCCAGACAATAATCTTGCAGGACGATACAAGAAGTGTTTTCGGCACAAGAAAAATGAAATTAAGGCGCCATTGAAAAAATAAAAACTAGGTGACGGGAAGAAGACTTAGCAGAAAAAATAACTAAATGGTTTACATTTATACGCATATATATAACTTTAATGGGATAAATAATTTGAATGGGTTGACGGGTTATAAAATCTCAACTCTAGTCTGTTTATTTAATTAAATAATTAAACACGTTGGCAGATCATAACCCATTTATTAAAATTTTCAACCCAAACTTATTTATAAATGGGTTAGACGAGTAGGTTAATGAATTAACCATGGCTATTAACACCCCCTGTTACACATCCCACACTTTTCCACTCTCCCATCATAGTTCGCCTTACCAGGCACAACCAAACTTGATCTTGTCCACTTCTCTTTTATCTCTTTATCAACTTGGATAGTTTCTTTTACATTTATACATTATGACATCTTGATATTATAATGAAGCACATTCACTAGCTTTACACCATCGAAGAAAATTTTCCTACACCCCTACATCATGAGAAATTCTAAAACCCGCATCACAGGGGACTAAATTACAAAAACTCCCCATGCAAAGGAGGAGAATCGAACTATAATGGGCTGAATTTCAGCTCCCCCAGTTAGGGGTGCAACTTGGACCGGGTTCGGCCCGAACCCGGCCCGCCGAACCTGAAAAATGCAGTGCTGAAACTCTAAGATTTTCAACCCGAGCCCGATTTTTGAGCCTGAACCCGAATTTGCATTTATATAAAATATATTATTTATATTATAATAATAACATATTACTCATGGATGGATGATGGACAACAGGAATACGGCATGGGAGGCATGGACAGCTCATTGCCGAGACAATCTAACGTTTTAAGTGATTTCAACAAAATACTTATTCCCAATTTACATTACGATACAGGTCCAACAGTTTTTTTAAAAAAAATTACTCTTCACACCTTTTCTACTGAAGCCTTTTGACCAACGAAATCCTGTGATACTAAATATTAAATTTTTTTGAGATCTTTTTTCCCAAAGGGAAAATTTATGAGAACTTTAAAATTATAGTTGTAAAATAAGCTTAAAACAATAGAGGAGTAAAAAAATACAATTAATGATTAATAATACAATTTTATTGACAACGTTTACACATAATCCATATTCTACTTGATACAAAGAGAATGCTCAAAACAGGTTTCTTTTTTTCTACTCTTAAGCGGTATTTGAATTTTTCTTAATTTCATACAATAAATTATTTTTTAAACTTTTTTATATAATAGATTTGTGATAAAAAAAATTATATATAAGATGAGTAACAAAGACATATTAATAGAAGATGTCAACCTGAAACTCAACCCGAGCAGAATTTCAAAAATAGGGTTAGGGTTGAGGTTTACAAATAGGGTTAGGGTTAGGATTAGAGTTGAAGTTTTACAAATAGGGTTAGGGTTAGGATTGAGGTGAACCCGAGTTTCATGAGCCCGAGTTGCACCCCTACCCCCAGTTACCACTCGGCCACAAGACTAGTGGCACTTGGACGGTTTTTTTTACAGTACTATTTGGTGGCCTATTTACTTAGCAGCCCACTCTTGTATATATATGTGATGAACAAAGTCATGCATTCCTTGTGTGGCTCCATTTGATTCTTATGTAGATTTTTTAGTGGTATTGGCTCCCCTGTTACATAAATTATATTTATACCTATAATTTCAAACTTATTACAAATATGTTTATGAATGTTTAAAATATTTGACCAAGTTTCAATCTCTAAATTTTTATAAAAATTATCAACTTTTTAATCAATTCAGGTCATCTATTTTGTGTTTATCAATATAGATTTAATTAATTTACCAAAACCCACCATGGTTGGATTACTTAGTAGATGCTAATAAATATAGATTTTTTACATTGTTTTAAAATTGATTATGACCTACCAAGATATACAACCAAGTTGATTTTGCAATATTAAAAAGACGTAATAGTCAATTTGGATTTATAAAAAATTTGATAGTGTTTATAAAAACTAAGAGATTGATGATCATCATAGGAATAACTGTAAATATTATATATATAGCCATATTTGAAATAAATAGCTCAAGTTTGAACTAAAAATGAATAATCTTCAACTATTTGAATCAATTCTCGGCAAGTAACAAATAGATGGAGTTAAATATTATTTTTAAATCCTATGAATATATATGTTTATTATTATCAGTCTTAATTCTCATTTAAAATTGTTTACTATTATTATTATTATTATTATTAATCTTAAGGCTTCTTTTTTAAATCTATCTTTTATTTTAATGATAATTTTTTTAGATGAGTGTTTAAATGATAAATTAAGCAATGTTATTATTGATAAAAGGAAGGCTGACTTCTCTCACCCGCCTATTCTTGAATCTTGGCTGCCTCTTCTAATTTGCCTATAAATAGAAGGAGAAGAAGCTTGTGGGTAAACTTGCCGAGAGAAAAATAAAGAGAAATTCAGCTAGCTATATATTGTATGGGGATTGACATGATCAATCTTGCTGCTGCTCTGGTTACCATATTCTTTTTCATATACCTTCTTTTCTACGCAGCCAAAAGTAGAGAAATTTGCATTGGAAAAGCAAAAGAAGCGCCAGAACCATCGTGTGGTTGGCCGATATTAGGCCACCTTCCCCTCTTCTTCTTCTCAGGGGCAACACCAGCCCACCACGTCATGGCTTCGCTCGCTGATCGATACGGACCCGCAGTCACCCTTCGTCTCGGCAAGAACAGGGCTCTCCTCATAAGCAGCCGGGAGCTCGCCAAACAATGCCTCGCCTCCAAAGACCGCATGCTCGCAGGCCGCCCTCGCTCTGCGGCCATCAAACACCTGAGCTTCGATTTCGCATGCTTTGCACTCGATACCAGCAGCCCCCACTGGCGCGAAACTCGCAAGATAGTCTTCCATAAGCTGCTGTCGATCCACCGGGTCGAGTCGTACCAGTCGGTCTGGATATCAGAGGTGGGCATGTGGGTGGAAGGCTTGTATGGTTTGTGGGAAGACAACCCCCGGCGGCCGAAGATGACAGAGATGAAAGACATGCTTTGGCGGCTGACGGTGAATGTGATGACTCGCATGGGAGCTGGGAAGAGGCTGTCTGGGTTCCGTGGAGACGACGATGAGGAGGCGGAGGAGTACAGGAAGGTGTCAGGGAAGCTTCTCCATCTCCTCACTGTTCCGGACATCGGAGGCTTCCTACCGTTCCTTCAATGTTTCGACCTGCAAGGACACGAGAGGGCATCCAAGGAAACTGCCAAGAAGATGGATGGCATCTTGCAGACATGGATGGAGGAGCGGGTGGGGAAGCTGGATGAAAATCGCTATTTCTTGGACGTGCTGCTTTCCATGCAGAGGGACGGCAAGCTGCCCCAGGATCACCCCGCGGAGACCTTCATCAAGGCCACGATGCTTGTACGTAAGCTTTCATTATTATCTCTATTTCATGGAAGGCGGTGACGGTCCTACGCCTTAATTTTTGAAATTTAAAAAAGGGAAAATTTTTCTTACCTCTAATTCCTAATTTACTCACAATTTTTCAAAAAATTTTATTATCCGTATCATAAATTTCTATTATCCTCATGCAGTTAAAATAACTATTGTCTATCTCATTAAAAAAATTTGCCCTTTCATAATTTCTAAGTTAAATAATTCAACTCTAACATGACTCTATTAATATTGATAAATTATTAATGTCTAACATGAAATTATTCAAATTTCATATTAGTATTTAATCATTTTAATTAGAAAATTTTAAAAAGGTAAAATTATCTTTTCAATGATAATTAATAATTATTTTAACTATATATGTATGATAAGAATTTAGAGTAAAATAGTATAAGTATAAGAAAAAAATTTTGAAATAGTCTGAGCATTTTCGGAATTAAGGGCAAATGTTACAAGTGAAAGGAATTTTTCCAATTAAAAAATATCCTTAAATTTTAAAAACATAATTTACTTTCACAACATATTTTCTCACCAATAATTTAGACAGCTAACTGATTCAATGAATGAATGTATGTTACATGCAATGAAATATTTGATGCTTAATAGCAAAATGTCCATGCAACTTCCTTTTTATGTTAATATTTTAAATTTGAACTATTTGTTTTGTTTGAAATCATTTATTTTATCATATTATGATAAATAATTTTTATTGTAAACTTATATTTTTGGTACGTCACAAATTAATGATTTACCAACATTAATTGAGTTATATTATATTTGAATTACTTCAATTAAGAAATTATAGAGGGAAAAATTCATCCTTTTAATAAAATAATTAACTATTATTATATCTGCATGAGTGTAGTGTGAATTTAGAGTAAATTATTATTAATATAAAAAAAAATTTGAAACATTGTGAGTATAATAGGAATGCATTATACTATTATCTTTAGTTGATGGCAAATAATTTTATTTATTGTATTTGGCATCACTTGTATTATTAAAAAAACTAATATTAATACAAAATTAATATAATAAAATAATTTAATATTAATTTTAAAAATATATTTTAAACATTTAAGTTATTTAAAATATCATTACTACATTGATAAATAATTATATAATGTACTATTACATTCTAATATATGTATAAATGAATGAAAGTATTTTTCGTAATTTTCATTTGAATATGTGTATATATATATATTCAACGAATGTGACTAATGCAAATATTTGATTTGAATAAATTTGATCTCCTAATTGAATAAAATATATAATAAAATAAATTATTGCATTTTCCGTCAAGCATGAAGATCTTAAAACCGGAGGAGTTACGAGGAACTGCAGTGTAGGCGGAACCCAATAAAAATTGAGTTTATTGAATTTATGGCCTCATGTTTTAGCAATTTTATAATTTTTGCAATAAAAAAAAATGAGCTTGTCACGGCCTATTTTTTTTTTTTTTTTTTTGATAAAAATGGGTATACTCAATCCTTAACCCCTCTTAATGTGGAAGGGGTTATGGATGGAGTAATCCAAGCAATTCATTGCTAAAAAATTATTTGTACAAATGTTCCAAAAAATAGCTTGGGGGGGGGAGTTACCCCACCAAAGCTGGTGGTCAGACACCGAACCAGACACCAGATCGGCTAAAGAGTGCGCAGCAGCATTTCCTTGCCGCAAAACATGATGGACCAAAAAAGAGACATTTTCGAGTATAATCGACCTAGCCTCATCAATAATGTAGCCTACGGGGGATGAAATGTTATGCGGATTAGCCAAAAAGTTGCAAAGTGTGAAGGAATCGGTCTCGAACATGATTTGTCTGAAGTTCGTCTGAAGAGCCCACTTTAGTCCCAAGAGGAAAGCAGTAGCTTCCATCAATAGAGGATCCCCGCACACTCTGCGATTCCACCCGCAAGCAGCAATAAACAGACCCCCCGAGTCTCTGATGACAGCACCACAGCCAAACACATCCGACTCCCTCCTGCATCGAGCATCAATATTGATCTTAACAAACCCCGGTGGTGGCCTAACCAAGCGAGGCACCAATGGTTTCCAGACGGAACAAGCACTTTAGCCTCGCGGCCTGTTGATCCATCATATTATCGCTTTTGCGACTTTCCTTAAAATTGTTATGAGTTTTGGGGGTGGCGTGCAGATCTTGATGACTGCAGGTGCGGAGATAACGTCGACCGAGCTTGCCTGGGCGCTTTCCCTGCTAATGAACAACCGCCACGTGCTGAAAAGGGCGCAAGCGGAGTTAGACCAGCAAGTAGGCCAGGACAGGGCGGTCCACCCATCGGACGTCCAGGATCTTCCCTACCTCCGAGCCATCCTCAAAGAGGCCATGCGTCTATACCCGGTCGGCCCCATACTCGTGCCCCACGAGGCGACCGAAGACTGCACGGTGGGAGGCTTCCACGTGCGAGCTGGGACACACGTCCTGGTGAACGTGTGGAAGATACATCGAGAGGCGAGCGTGTGGGAGGATCCTCCGGAGTTCCGGCCAGAGAGATTCATGGGAGAAGGCCATGCAGCAGATGTAGACGTGTGGGGCCACCATTTCGAGCTCCTCCCATTTGGGTCCGGGCGAAGATCATGCGTGGGGCGCTGCTTGGCCATGCAGTTGATGCACCTTGTCTTGGGAAGCTTATTGCATGGCTTCGACTGGGAGACGACGACGCCGGATGGGAAGGTGGACATGACCGAGGGGTTTGCCTTCAGCCTGCTCAAGTTAAAACCTCTCCCTCTCCGTTTCACTCCTCGACTCTCTGCTTCAGCTTACCTGAAAACTTAATTCTATTTACAGTATAGCAGGGTCACTACGCTACTGTCCACAAAATTTATTGTCTCATTGGTAGATAACAAATTGTTGCTTAGGCTCATGAGCAACAAAAATGACAACATTTGTTGCTAATGCTTATAAACAACAACTCAAAAGGCAACAAATGGGGTAAAAAATAATTGCCACTTTCGTCTTGAATGTTATGATTTGTTGTAGCGACAAACATTGATTAGTTTAGTTTATTTTAGACAAACTGTTTATATTTAGTGTAAAATGGAAGGTTTCTTTTTCCCAAAAAAAAAAAAAAAAATACATATACATATACATATAGATATATATTATATAGCAAGCTAGAATTTTTCCTTTTCTAAAAAGACTAACCAAACAGGCTCCAACTAAGTGAAATAGAACTTTCAAGTATTAATAACATTAATAGCATGGGTTACTATTTTCAATAAAAATAACATGGGTTACCGGATGAACGTCTTGGATCTATCTAGTTGATGCCATTTGGATTAAGTTTGGAACGTGATTTCTGCAATCGACAGCCATTAAAGGTGTCATTTGCCTCACGATTTTGTTGCGTTGGTTAAGTTAAAACTCGGTTAGCCGTTAAAGACATGGGATTGAACTAGACTCAATTAACCTGTAAGTTTCGGAATCAGACGAACCTGCGGGACCCTATTTTCCACCCTTTCATGACTAAATTTGTTAATTCCTCCCACTATACTTGCATCGATAAAGAATAGCATTTTTCCAAGTATTGCCCCTCCTAAATCCTTGGAATTTTTTTCACATAGATTTTTGTCCAAGACAGTCAGAGACAAGCCGGGACCGCAAAGCTAGCTCAGAACGATCGAGGGTTGTCGGAAGTGCCAACATATGGTGGGCTGCAACCTAAGCTGGTTATGACTAAACCTTCCAAGTTAGCCTGACTTTGGATGATTACATTTAGTTGCTACGTTTAAGTAGAAAAGTTGGTATCCAATATGATTTAGTTTTAAAATAATATTTAAAGCTTTCAGTAATCTCACTTACATCTCAACGAAACTCGAACAACATTACTGAAGGACTGCGCTTCTATGTATAACCGGCTAACCGGTTACATAAAATCGATTCTGTAAAGCTTTTTTTATTTTTGATCTTTTAACAATTGATGTAAAAATTTAATTTATTTATTGTATTTAACATTTTTATTTAGCTAAGAGACCAAATTTTATTCAAATTAAATATGTATATAAGTCACATTTGCTTAAAAATATATATGTATGCGTAAATCAAGAAAAATGCATAGATCCATACACTATTAAAATAAACTAATACTTTATAAATTCATTTATTCACGTAATAATAACATTTTAAATTATTTAGATATTGAAAATACTACTTGAAAATTGTTATCTAACATAAATTATTTTATTACCTTTTTTTATACTTTTGTAAATAAAGCCCACGCATTGTGATACTGGAAAAATAAAAAAAATCTATAATAAATACAAATAATGCTAAATAAAGTAGAAATTTTCATCAATTAGGAAAATATTAAAAATGATGTAAGTTATACAGAAGGGTTTCATAGCAGCAAAGCCCACTAATGGGGATATGTTCGAGATCTGAAAAAGAAAAAATAATAACAGAAACCTGGTTATGTCGAGAGATTTTAGTACTTCCCAATGAAGAAGGATAACATCCGACGATTCTAAACAGCTGCTTCCCAATTTACAAACGATAAAAAAGAAAAGCAATGATTAAGCTAATTTATTCATGAATGCACTAATTTATGTAACCCATTGGCACATTTGTCCATTTTAAATGAAATTGATTACAGAACGGTAATGATTAGCTTCCAATACTGATGGGCAGTGGTGGAATCAGAGGTCTGCTGATGGCCCATGATTAAAATCCCCAAAATACCATATCATGGAGACCGTACAACAACTACAGGCGAGCAGATTTCATATGCAAACGTAACTCTGAAGCTGAAATTGGGTGGTAGTCGATTGCATTCCCAAGAGTAGCATACGGCATGCAACTCTGCTAATACATAGGGTGTGTTTGTTTAGGGCAAAAAAGTGTCAACTAAAACTTTTCAATCTAAAACTTTTCACTCTCCATAATTACTTTATTTTTTAATTATTTTTTCACATTTTTCTATACAAACTACCCTACTTTTCAATCATTTCTACACAACTACCCATACAACTAACCTATCTATTTTAACTTTATTCTCTTTACTCCTCATCATTACTCCTATTATATCACATCATTTTCTATTGATTTCCACCATATTCGGGGACAAAGCTCAACACTGATCATATCAAAGTAAATGGAACATTCAACTGGTTTCCTTCCTTTATAGCCAGAAATAAGCCCCACTTCCAGCAACACTGCCCATCCACAAGGAAATTATCCGACCGCGATGCATGCAAGACAGACCTCAAAGCTATTCCAATGAACCATTGACTACAATTACAATATGGAAAATTCTGATCAACATCATCCTCACAGAAAAAAGTTCGCGCAAACTCAAAAGGCCACGTCTTAATCAATTTTGACAAAACTGCCTAACAATCCTCGATAGAAAGACACTGACGTTCAAGACTAACAACAGATAATAGATCAAAAGTGCAGTTAATTCACTAAGCCTTATCAGCCTTTGCAGCAGTAGCAGCAGCTTGACCCCTGAGACGACCAGTTCTTCTAGCTGCAATCAGACCAACCTTCTGGCCAGGAGGAGCATCGCGGCGCACAGTACTAGCATGGCCAATGTGCTGATGGTTACCGCCACCATGAGGATGCTCCACAGGATTCATGGCAACACCACGAACCTTTGGCCAGCAATTCCTCTTAACACGATATTTGTGGTATGCATTACCAGCCTTGAGAAGAGGCTTCTCAGTTCGACCACCACCAGCAACTTGTCCAATCATGGCTCTGCATCCACTTGGGACAATCTTTTTTGCTCCAGATGGTAACTTGATCCTAAAACAAAAGAATTTAATTTCAAGAGATGGAAGATCATAAAAGAAAGTGCATATCCACATGGTGCAGTCCCTAGAATGCGAAAATTAATGTGAACTTAATCATACTCATAACTGATCATTTTAAAGAACATAAACAATCTTTTAGAACAGGCAAGAAATTAGAATAAAAAAACAGTTGACAACACTACTCTTTATAAAACTTTCAACAGAAACCTTTTTACATATCCAATAGAAATATTGCATCAAAAATATACCACAAAAACCCAGGCCAAAGCTTAGGGCAGAGGAAAAGGGACAACAATAGGCAATATATTGAAAAACAAGCTGGTAATCAAACCAGTGGATTGACTCGTTCAGTTCAAACTGGTTTAACCACTTGTGAAGACTGTTTTCAACTGTTAAAATTATTATCGTATTAACCATTTTTCATTTATATACAAAATATATCTTAATGATTTTTATTTAAAATTTATCTTTTAAATATTTTAGAACTTAGCTGATCGAACCTTTCTGAGTCCCTCACAAAGCAGAAGCTTAACGCACCGGCTGGCCTTGATGGTATAACTATTCCATGCTCACTATTTATGCTGATGGCATACAATATTTGCAGTCTGGTCCAAACACTTCCCTGGACCACATGCATAGTGGGAGCACTAGGCTTCCATTGCTGGTATACAATATTCCATATTAAATGTATTATCACAACACATCATTCAGGATATGCCCATGAATTGCCGACTGATGCCGGTTGGATTGCACCAGGCACCAGTCCCTTGTCCAACCAGTTCAATCCAGTTCTTATAACATTGACAAGAGGCCATAGGGATCAAGAAAAGGATACTAACAAACCAAAAATGTCAAATAGTTGACCTAGCTCCACAATTAGGTCAACTGAACCCACCAGGCCCATAATAAATACACAAGGCAGTAAAACAATATATATCACAATTAAAAATATTCACTGAATTCAATCCATAGCACTGAACAAATAAAGTAAAATGCGTTGGCAAATATCTTGGGTGAACTACAGTAGTCAAAAACTAATTCAAGGAGGATAGATAGAAAATAGCTAAATCCAAGATTAAATACAAAAGCAAATAGTTCTAGTTTGTAAGATCAAACCAACTGCAGTTTTGGATGTAAAATTGCAAGCAAGAGAAAAGGGATATCAACAAATACAGCATCTGAGGCTTTCAATGCCTTAACTTAATATTCAAAACCAGAGAAAGCTTCCTAACTAACCCAATAGCACAAGAATGTAATCATAAATAAACAAAATGGAAGTAATAGCAACACTAAAAGTGCTACTTTAAATAAACAAATAACGTTCAGATACCAAAAAAGAAAAAAAATTCATGACAATCTCCCTTAATTGCAGCTATATCGACTATTGAATCACAGCCCTCGGCATAAGACCATAATCCTCTTCAAAACTACCAGCTGCCAGATAAAATTGCTGAATAAATATGGGTAATTGACTTCTATCGACTATCCTTTACAAAACTGTATAACATGAACAGGTAGGCTCAACATGTGGTAACCCATTCGAATAAATGATATCTACATCTAGCATCAGTAAACTCCAAATCTACATTCTAAAGTCATCGAAAAATCAGTGTGAGCGGCAACCCTTCTAGTACAAGGTCTATCATCTGAGATAACAATCCGGACATGCCACAGGAGTATAAATCAACTGAGATAAACAATAGAAGAAAAAATAAAGGACTAACCATACTAACGCACAGCTGAGTACAACAGTAATACACAGCTAGCAGTAAATTAGAAAGAATAATACAGCCAGAAATCAAAACAACATCAATCGAATTTATGAATAAAAAATGCAACAAAGAGCAAACAACAACATAACTCAAAATAAGCAATAACCATCCAAATTTTGTACTTTTTACGTCGCCTTGTCCTGTTCTATGTTGAACCAATCAAGTGAGAAGCCATTACCAATTCTATCCACAGAAGTGAGGCAATGAAAAGATAACCTGGTGGTGCCATTATCAGGGTTGTGACTGATAACGATAGCATAGTCTCCAGAACATCTGGCAAAGGAGCCCCGATCGCCAACGTGGTGCTCGACGTTGCAGACGACAGCTCCCTCCGGAATGGATCTGAGCGGGAGAACGTTCCCAACCATCAGATTAGCCTTCTTGCCGCAGTAAACGAACTGGCCAGTGTACATCCCCTCGGCGGCGACGAAGAGCTCCTTCTGGTGCTTGTAGCGGAATGGGTGGCGGAAGGTAACGCGGGCAAGAGGGGCGCCACGGCCTGGGTCGTGAATGATTTCTGTGATGACGCCCTTGAGGTAGCCATTGCGCTCCCCGAAGTCGAGAGAGCGGAATCGGGCAGGGCCTTTTCGGTGGTGGGTGTGCGATTTGAATACGGAGCCTGCTCCCTTACGTTGAGCCCTGATAACACGCCCCATTTCTAGGGTTTCGAGGAGGAAGGAGAGAAGAAGAGTCTCCGGCTAGGGTTTTTGTGAAATGGGCAATAGAAGTGGGGACGATATAAAAAAATAATAAAACAAAATGGAGCTCTTATACCAGTTGGCTATGGAGAGACGAGGAATCTCGTATGTGCCTCGCATTTGCCACGTGTGGTGGATATCAGATGAAGCGAGCCGGTCTTAGTATTACGTTAACACAGAAGCTGGACTAACGTAGCGATTAGAGTATGGCCATTTTAACTATAACTTCTTATTTAATATAGCGGACGATTTAAACATCGCATGATGCGACCCATATTAACAAAAATTACGGGAGACGTAACAATTATTTAGCACCACACATAGCATATATCGTATTGCATATACAATCTAATTTAAAATCATTGAGGACGTAATACGTAATACATATTTTTTAATTAGATAAATGTAAAACGAAATTCTAGAACTAATGAGGGTGGCCCAATTTGATGATTTTCATCATAACTGCTATCTTTCTAAATTGTATTTCGTTGTATAAAGGTGGCCTTAATTATTATTTTTACGAAAACTATTCAATTCCTATCTTTTTTTCATTTGCTGTGGCTAGCATGAATGTTTAGTATAGATTGTTTTTAGTATGGGTTAAGAAATCATATTTAGCTTTATAAAAAAATTTAAAAAAAAAAAAGAGAGAATTTCAAGAGGCCCCGCGGATCAGGGTGTCAACACAGAAAGTGCGAATACTGTTACTAACTTACCATGTAATAAAAAAATCGCAGTTGTAAGGAGAGTTTATTTTTATACAAATTATTGAAAGAAAAGCAAGAGTTCCATTCACGCCAGGCGACGCCCTGAAATCTTCTGCGTCGCACCATCAATTTTCACTATTGCAGTGTATTAAAGTAGAATAACACGTTTTTTTTTATTAAAAAAAAAAAAAAGGAAAATTCATTTGTGCAACTTTTTTCTCTGATTCTTAATATACATGCAACATTATATAAAAAAAATTTATATCCTATAATATTTCACCACAAATTCGGCCTCGTCTGCTTTATTAAAAAACAATTGTACCCCTCTAAAGTTTTTATAACTGAAATAATTCAAGCCTATTATGACTTTTGAATCATTTAGCGTCTAATATCAATTATTTACTATCATTAATTAAGCCAATTCGGGTTGAATTGTCTCAATTAAAAAATTTTAGATGGACAAAATCATTTTTTAATAAGATAGATAATTATGTTAATAACATTTGCATGAGAAAATTTTAAAATGAAATATTATGAATTATAAAACGTTGTTGGTATATAAAAAAAAGAGAAACAAATATTATGATCATGAAAGAAATTCTCCCAAAAACAAAACAAAAAAAAAAGTCAAGTAACACGTTTGATTTACCTAATTTTTTTCCCTAAACCGGCGGCTTATCTAATCCTACAAAACCTATCACGTTACTCCTATTTTTGGAAGGGACTTCGGCCGAAAGCTTCGAAAGGCCACGTAATAATCTGATTTTCAAATCAATGTATCAAAATTTTAGATAAGTGATATCATGCATGATGAGATGCATATATAAGTTTATTATCAGGCACAAAACAAGTCATCACACGTTTTTATACAATCACTATGCCATTCACATTGAATAAGACTTCGTCAGCTGCACTGGAGACAAATCCTCTTCGGCAAGCGCATCATCTCAAGAGGCCTGCCAACGTTAGGCATTGAAACTGGACATTATCGTGCTGATTACTTGCTGCGCACAGACAAATGCCAGCTTGGTAACCGCCCATTGAGAAAACTATGACAATGTTTGTTTCATGACAGACCCAAGTTCTGTCGCAGACCAATAACCGGATCGGAACCTATCGAAGGAGGCCAAAAAAATTTATATATAAAAATAAAAATAAAAAAAAAGAATATTTAATCATATTTATGGGTTGCATGATTGCATCCTTCCTTGGAAGATTCAAATCACATTAACACTTGATACTCTTCCAATCATGACGACAATACAAGACTCATTCACATTTGAACTTTCATTTGGGTGCACCATACAATAAAAACGTAATTATAAGTCAGCATCAGGACAAGCTTTCTTTCACACTAACACTGCTTTTGGAATATGATTTGCCTTACAACAAAATAGAAGTCGCATCCTAACATTTAAACATATCTTGCAAGATAAAGCAAGCCCGGCTTGCGGGCTTCCCACACTTCTGCGGTATGGCCTCGAAAACTCGACTAGCACTGACAGCCCTATCTCTACCTGATCAAAGAGACATGAGCACCTATTAGGCCCCGCAGTTCATGCAAGATGAAGTGCTCTTCGAAATCTGCACAAATTTTATTTGCCAACATGTTATGGAAAGCCATCTAGGCTAGTGTTTTTCTACACAATAACTAGAATGTTAACTGATAGTTAAGCCAAAGCGGCCTTGAGCCAACCATCCTTCTTCATAAGAGAATCAAACACATCTGTACGGTGTAAACTGATAGATACAGAAAAGAAAACACATCTGATCATAGGAATTTGTTCAAGCCCATTGACACAGGCTGGATGCTAGTATTTTCAAAGGTGGATCCCACCAAGATTAAAAGTCAGACACCGAAAAGTCAGACAAGCACTAATATGGAAAAGCACCCATTTTGTTCGATCAAAGAATAAAAAGGGGGGGGAATAAAAATATAAAAGTTTTAACATGAATATGGATGCTGCCCTTCCTAATTCATGCTCTATCAACCCTGCTGGATCCCGCAAATATTTTCTCAGCAAAAATCCAACCCACCCCACAGTGAATCAACTAACCATGCTTACAAATGCCATTCTACAATTTCTAACCATCCTTTTCATTAGTCTCGGCACTTTGTCAGAGTAGGGAATTTCCCAGTGGCCAAGTACAGGCTCAGAAGACAAAGCGCTCAACCTCTGGAAGACTCAGACATAGTTAGCTTGACACATGCATGGCACTTTTGCCTTCAGTTCTATTTTATAGTGATTTCGATCAACTTTTTTAAATGATAGTGGAGAAGGGGTGAACAGGAAGAACATACCTCAGAGAGTGCTTTGAAATTTGAATTCCAGCACTTGCGGAAGGCTACTTTTGAACCATCCTCAAACAGCTGAAGCCGCACAAGAAGGAAACATATCAGGTTAAAAAAAAAAAAAAAAAACAACCTTACAAAATTCTACAATTACCTAACCATTTCTGTATTTTCCAAGAAATAATTCCTTACACTTGTCTGTTGTGGACACTTTCACATGATGGAGAGAGAGATGCCACAGACACTGTCACTGCGATTCAAACACGCCTCAGCATGCATGACTGATCGGTGCATTACCACGATGGAGGCAAAAGGTTAAGGACAACTAAATAGGCATGAACAATGCATTCCCTACAATTAAATTATATACGGAAACAAAGACTTCAAAGCTCAAAACCACTAGTAAATAGGTGTGGAAGAATGTCAGGCAATACCCTCACTCTGGCTGCAACTCACAGCAGCTAAGCAGCCAAAGGAAACCTTTTTTAATATGCGCCCATCACACAAATAATAGTGTGCCACAATTTCAACCTCTCTCGTGGAATACCACGCCACCCCATTGCTTGAGGGGGAAGCGCTCGGCCTAAGGCGCCTCAACCTAGTAGAGGAGATCAAAATACACTTTCAGGAGGAAAATTATCATTTTCTGTGTAGAAGAACATATCGAGTACTTGAAAACATATGTTAGAAAATGCATACCTAGTCAAGTCAGTAGTTCAACTTTGAAATTGATAAAAAGATAACTCCTCGAAATAAAGATTTTATAGTTCCCAATGACGATTAGTCAGTTGAATATGAGCATTTATTCAAACATGATTAACACAATTGCATGGACAGATACAAATGCTAATACCGCATTCCATATTGACTAAAATTGTAGCCTCTTCCCAGAGAAAGCATCGACTGACAACTAAGGAACCAAAATCATACCAATTGGCTCACAATTCCTCCATACAAATAAGAAGTCTAGCAAACCCTTGTTTAAAAGGGTAAATGGCACTAAAGTCAACATGAACTATGCATATCCTAATATTAAGTCATATACAAAAACACACCCTTCAAAAGCTCAAAACAACTAGGTATAAAAGAATGTCAGGCAATACCCTCACTCTGGCTGCAACTTACAGCAGCTAAGCGGCCAAAGGAAAACTATTTTTAATGTGCGCCCATCACACAAATAATTGTGTGCCACGATTTCAACCTCTCCCGTGGAATACCACGCCACCCCATTGCTTGAGGGGCTAGCGCTCGGCCTAGGGCGCTCCACATAATAAATGCGATGAGAATACACTTTCGGTAGAAAACAGTTCATTTTCCGCAGAGAAGAACATATCAAGTTCTTGAAAACATATGTTGGAAAATGCATGCTTAGTCAATAGTCAAGATTGATTTAAAAAAAAAAACAAAAGCTCCTCAAAATCAAGATTTGTGAACATGAACATTCTTCAAGCATGAGTTAATTGCCATTTGTGAACAGATAAACAGGCTAATATCACATTCTGTGCTGACTAAAAAAATAGAGCCTCTTCCCAGAGATAATATTTACGGAAAAATCAAGAACCGATATCATAACAATAGGTTCATAAGATCTTTTCATACAAATACGAAAAATCCTACTTATGAAACACAAATCTCACTGTAAAATGAAAACAGCAAGAAATAATTTCCTAACAATAGCAGTTTCAGAAAATATATTGAGTACCATATCATCATAAAACATACAAAATTCACAACCAAAAATGATCATTAATACTCCGCAGAAGTAATGAATTGGACAGGAAAGCTTTCCACACAAATTCAAAAACATGAAACCGATTGTATCTTAAATATCTAACAGAATAAGTGATTTGCAAGTGTTCAAAAGCAAGCTTACGGACTGGAGAAACTAATGAACAAATAACCAGCCTAAACATGGCAGAATCAATTTCATAAGATTGACTGAAAAATATAGCCTCTTCCCAGAGAGAACATTGACTGAAAAATCAAGAACCGATATCATAACAATAGGTTCATAAGATCTTTTCATACAAATACGAAAAATCCTAATTATGAAACACAAATCTCACTGTAAAATGAAAACAGCAAGAAATAATTTCCTAACAATAGCAGTTTCAGAAAATATATTGAGTACCATATCATCGTAAAACATACAAAATTCACAACCAAAAATGATCATTAGTACTCCGCAGAAGTAATGAATTGGACAGGAAAGCTTACCACACAAATTCAAAAACATGAAACCGATTGTGTCTTAAATATCTAACAGAATAAGTGATTTGAAAGTATTCAAAAGCAAGCTTACGGACCATTTTGTGGAGACACTAATGAACAAATAACCAGCCTAAACATGGCAGAATCAATTTCAATGTACAATTCAAGCACAGTTGCACACCCAACAGTACAACAGAATGGAACTTTACACACATGCACACAAAGCTATGACTCACCATTTTCGCATGAGGAACTCTCATTCAATCCCAGATGGCAATCTCAAACCAGATGTAGGGAAAATCTTTTTCAACTTAGCAAGCCCCACAAGTTTCTTCACATCTTTTATCCTTGATTCTGTACCCAAGGCATCAATAACACACTGAAATACCCCCCTGTCAACAAAGCACCTACGGTTTATACAATCTTTACACAACTTCACAGCAAAATCTAAATCCCCTTTTTGACATGCAAAAGGAATTAGAAATTCAAATGATGTCTTATTTGGATCACAGTCATTGTTCGCCAATTCGCTAAAAATCCGTTGCACTTCCTCAAGGTTTCCATCATTACAATATCCTCTTATCAACGAATTGAAACTAGAAATGTTTGGTTTCAGACCTTGACTCTTCAACTCACCAAAAAGCTTAACAGCATCATCTGTCTTACCCATTAAGATCAATCCTCTCAATCTCTCATTGTAACTAATGATGTCTGGAACAATATTATTCTCCCTCATTGTCAACCAAGTCTTCTCTGCTTCTGAAAACCGATCCCCCAAGTATAGCCCATTCAAAAGAACATTAAACGTAATCACACACGGTTTGACACCATGCAACTCCATCTCTTCCAGTTTCGAAATTGCAGAATCCAGATGCCCAATTTTGCAAAATGCCTGAATCAGGATACTATAAGAGAAGACATCAGGCTTTACTGAGATCTCAGAAGGCAATGTGTCGAAAAGCTCCACAACTTTGCCAAAGAGCTTACAGTCAAGTGCAGCTGTCAAGACGGCATTGATGGATTTGATAGTACGAGGGCACTTTAATTGGGGCAGTTCGTCAAACAGTTTGTGGGCATCATTGAACATACCGGCTTGACCATATAGGGAAATAAGGCGAACTGCAAAACCTTCTGTGGTAATTTCGGGGAATTGTTTGTGGTGCTCAATGATGTCGACAACTAAATGATGAAGATTGGCAGCGGCAAGTCGCCGAACAGTAACCCAGTAAACCCGGTGCTTGCAACGGAAGCGTGGGGACTGTGAGGATGATTTGAACTTCTGGACAAGGGATTTGAAATTAGTTTCACTGAAGATGTCTTGGACAACGGATTTCATAGAACGTTGAGATGGAGAAGAAGGAGACGTCGACGGAGTTGGTGGCGAAGGAATCGGGGAGCGGAAAAAGGAACTCAAAACCCTAGGGTTCTTTACAGCGAGAACACGAGCGGGAGAAGGCATTTTGATTTGCTGCGGCCTGCTTCTTCCCAATGTAGCTTTATAAATCCTGACCGTGATTCCTTACGGTAGACCGCACCATGCAACTCCCATGTGGTCACAGTTTCCACACCATGAGATCCGTTGGACTGGATGGGGGTGCTTCGGCAAATATTCCATCTATTTCCTGCTTTTGAGGAATCATTTCCCCTCTGACCCCTACCTCTCTTTACGTTTTCCTCGTCCTGCTGCTCCCAGAATCATTTCCCCACTGAACCCTTCTCCATCACGCCCAATCGATGCCGCTGCTCCTCGTCTTCCCCACTTGAAATTGTCTCCTCGTCCCTAAAATTGTCATTCGTCCCCAACCATGATTCTTTCCACCATACCCAATATCCTCAGCTCCTCACTAACCATGATTTTTCGCTATGACCACAATCGCCTGCTCTGCTCTGAGGTGAAAGAGAACAAGAGGTGAACAAGATAATGAAAGTGAAATCAAATGATAAAAAAAGAGAAAAATCAAATCATCAACAAAAGAGAAGAAACAGAAATTCAGGTTAAAGGGAATGGATTGGCCTTTTGGATATTGATATTGAGAGAAGATGAGTATGAACAGAGAGAAAGGGTGACCAAGCAAGAGAGAGAGAAGCCGTGGCTAGGAAGAGAGACTATCTGATTGATTCCCATAAAAGCAAGAGTTGTCGGTGTCATTCGCATCAGCCGGCACCGGGCAGTCGTTAATAGGGAGGCAACAAGTAAAGGTCTGCACGAGTAGAGGCGCAACTCGGGCTCATGAAACCTAGGTTCACCTCAACCCGAACCCTAACCCTATTTTTGAAATTCGGGTTCGAGTTGAGTTTCGGGTTTGAATTCTTCCATCAACATATATTTGTTACCCATCCCATACTCATTCAACTTCAAATAGATCACCAAAAAAGAATTTTAAAAGGATAATTTTCCAAGACAATTCAAGAGTAGTTAAGAGTAGAAATAAGAAACCTCATTTAGATACTATCTTTGCATCAAGTGGGAGAATGAAGAGGTACAATATCAAGTCAAATTAAAGATTACAACAAGTTTACTACAAGTACAATATACATCCAACTATTAGTCTAAAGCTCAAATAACTAAAATATATGAACCAAATTACAATATCCAACAACAATGCAACCAAATAAAACATCCCAAGTTTACAACATAGTTTTCATTATTCTTGTCTTCAAACTATCACCAAGCCAAACTCTTTTTTCCTAAAAGAAAATGCAACAATTTGATATTATATTATATAATTAAACTTAGGGAGGAACAATACTTATGTGTTCAAAGTTATAATTAATACCTTGTCTAAATTAATATTTTGGTGGAAGAGTAGGTAAAGAGGCGCATATTGATGATTCATCGAATTCCTCTATTCCTCTGAAAAAGCTAATATTAATTTGAAAATAATATTTTTTATGGAAGAAAATAGTATTGAAAGTATGTTAAATAATTAAAACATAGAAAAATATATTTTACCTTTTGCATATTTGTCTAGTTGGTTAATAAATTCTTCATATTCTGCATCCTTTGGAGATGCTCTTACCTGATCTTTAGTGGTTCTAGAAACATGTGTAATGAGTGGCTGCACAACTTTACAAAATTCTCTAAACCCTTCATTCTCAACCAATTTAAACGGCAATTCATCAAGAACAATCGTTCATGTCATTATTCTTTTGCAAGTTTCTTGGTCAAACTTCCGATTAGTCTGTCTTGCATATTACTTGAATCTTCCATATTTAATTATCCACTTAAGTAACTTTTTTATAATGTATACACATGATTAGATGTTTTTGTGTGAATCACAGTAATTCTACCTATATTATAGCGATAAGCAAAACAAATCAACAATGTATATCAATTATCACAACTATTTCCACTTTACAAGTTAATAAGTAATGCCAATCAACACCCAAACACACACACAGTGGCATAATTCCAGCTATAAAACAAGTCGTCCAGAGTATTTGTGTGTTACCTTGTTGGAGTATGCTAATCGATAGCAAGGAATGTGGCTGCTAGGAAGGCGACAACAGCGGTTGACGAAAGATCAGGGAAGGTTTGAAAGAATCGACCACCTGTATTTCAAAAATAAACAGCCCGTAATGGAGAGAATAGATAGAAAATGAAAGGGGATCTTTAGAATATTCAAAGGGGAAACAAACCTTGGTAGTTGCGTTTCGAAGCGTAGGTTCGCTGGAGAAGAAGCCTGCTGCAACAGAGCTACCTGTTCGCCAGAAATGAGAGAGGAAGAGGAAAAAAAACATACACAGATTATAGGTTTCGGAAGAAAAACATACACAGATTTTCGAAAATGGAAATATTACCTTCCGTAAATGATATGGGAGAACCGGAGAAGAAGCGGCGTATACGGCAGCTGCGATGAAATGGGGCGTTCGTAGGCTACGGAGAAGATGGGAGAACTGCGTCCGACGACTGGTAGAAGGGGCGTTGCAGGCGTGCGGTGGTTGCTGCGACGAGGCGTTCGGCGACTGCTGCTATCGGCAACAACTACGACAACGATGAAGACGATTGCGCCGGAGAAGATGGTGCATCCGGCGTGGAGAGTTACCGCGTTCGGCTGGCCAGGGTGGTTGCTGCGCTTGATAGCTGCTGCTTGCTGGGAGAGAGGGCTGCGACGGTGAGAAGGGGACAAATTAGGGCTGCCGGCTGCAGCGGTGAGGGGAGAGGGGCTGCGGCGCTGAGGGGAGAGAAATTAGGATATGGTCGAAAGGGGTACTTTATACGGTGGAAATGAAATCGGGTTCGGGCTCATCCTGAAAATTCGGGCTCGGGCTCATCACCAGGCAGTTTTAGCACGGCCCCAACCCAGGTTCAGCGGGCTGGGTTTTAGCCGAACCCAGACCGACTTGCACCCCAGCACGATATCTAAGTATGGGGTGCAATCCGGGATGTGATGAACCCAAATCCTAAGCTAAATTAGGGTTCGAGTCCAGGTTGGCATTAATTTTGATTTTGTTTTCAGGTTAAAATTCGGGTTAATAATTTACATGTGAATATATAAATATGACTTATGATATGTTTTCTTTTGATGAAAATTAATCTTTTCATTAAAAGATAATTCTAAATACAATGAACGTAATAAATTTACACATAACAATTAACGTAAGAAAAATAAATGAAATTACTATCTAAAGTTTAATAAAAGTGAAACTTATTTATTTTGTAAATAATTTGTATATATGTAATAATTTTAAAAAGTGAGTATGTTTATAATTATTTGCAAATAAAGTTGATATAGATGTAATATATTCAACTTTTAAGGACAAATGTATATAAAATTTAAGTTTTAGAATAAATATTTTTACAATTTAATTAAATTATGATTATATGGAATAACTTTTATCACAATTGTAGTTGAAATACTTATTACATAAACAAATATAAGTATTTTAATAAATTAGGGACAATATTGAGTTGGTACCAGGTTAATACAAAACCTGGCATTGGCTTCGAGTTTTCTCAGGTCGGGCTAAAACCGGGTCCAATTTGGAAAAAAATTCAAAAATAAAATTCAAACTTTGTTTTGAAACTGGGTCAGGTTGGGTGGGTTTAGATCGACCTAATACCAAGTTGCACCCCTAGATCTAAGGCATAGGTTTCAATTTAGGAGAGAGACTAGAAGATGGAGATGGGCACAACACCCACCAACGACATTGAGAGGACGGAGAGGGAGGTGAGGAGTGGAGGTCGTTGTTGGATCTAGGGCACGCAATCTCGCCACTAGAGAGGGAAATCAATTTCTGGGAAAATCGTTTGTTGTTAGTTGATTTTTTTATAGACATTCGAGTCTAGTGTATTTAATCTATAAACTAAGTTTTACTATTTTTTAATGCTTTTAAGTTTTTTTTTTTAAACACAGTGGTATTTTTCGTAATTTATGAGTCAGAAAATTATGAAAATACCACTTTATCTAAAAATAAAAAATACTTAAAATCATCAAAAAATGATAAAAGTTGATTTATAGATTAAATGCACTTAGTTTTACATGTTTATAAAAAATCAAAAAATAATAAAAAAAAAGGATCTCACAGCCAAATGCATGGGATCAATCCTCTTTTAAAAAAAACACAAAGCACGTCGATTTTTTTAAGGCACTCCCCTCCAAGCTAACCACCAGGCGTTCCCCCACATGATTCGATGGCATTGGAGCCTAACTGTAAGGAGTCTTCTATGCGATTAATCACGAGGATTCAAGTTGGATAAATCCTCAAGTAATTTGCATATGAGCCTAGCATTTTGCTATTTTACACCTCAACTTGGAAGGTGATTTTTTGCATCCGGGCTAAGTTTCATGTATTTGCGTTTGAGCTTCTCTAAGTTAAGAACCCTACGATGGAAAATTTGTCGTTTCCTCCTTACGATTTTCGGCCACTTAAAAAAATGAAATTAAAAAAGGGCTCGTTCTCCTAATCTTCCTCATTCTGCATGCCGTTTGTTCTATATAGGGGTGCAACTCGGGTCGGATTGTACCGGATTAGAGTAAACCCAAACCAAACCCTAAAATTTTAATTCTGGTTCGCATTGGTCTCGGTTTGGTTTCGGGTTACTAATAAACTGCTAATTTCCAAATTTGATTGTAATCTAAAAAAAAATTATAATTATTGGAATATATACTTGTGTTTTATGAAGTCATGCTGAATTCTGCAACATCCTTTGAATGAATTCTGCAAGCAATTTTTTAGCAGCTTATTAATACAAATAAATGACATATTAGTTAGTTTTATGATTAGTTGACCATTTCTATTTAATAACTAATGGAAATGACTCAAGTGTAGCACATAGAAAATGAACATATCATACTAATTATTGTAATTGAAACTTAATATTATCATACAAATTATCGAAATTGAATTCAAACCGCATTTTTATTATACAAATTGCTAAAATTGAAATTGAAATTGAACACTTGTCTTGTCATACCAATAAAACTTAAAATATGGATCAGATTTATATTACAATCTAAAAAACTAGCCGATTTATCATACTAATAGAAAATATAATATGAAATAGATTTATCATGCTAACTCAAATTCAAACATAATCCACCTAATAATTCTTCAAAGCGACTAAATCCAAATATAATATACATAATGGTTCAACATTCCAGTCTAATTTAAGTACAATCCGAATTTAAAATGAAAATATAAAATATATCTCAAAATAAAATAAGTTTACATCCACTTTTAAACAAATTCAGCATTCAAATGAGTTCACATGTCTCCAAAGTTTCCCAAAAAACAAAAATTAAAAAACTATTCGAAGGCTTCCAAGTAATTTCTCCCTTAATTTCCATCTGCATTTCTAATGCTAAGTTTTTCTTCCTTGATTCCTATCTTTGAAAATGATATGCATCAACCTAGACAAAAAAAATGCACGCAATTGTTAACAACAAGAAGATAATAATCATGAAAAATCATCCTAGAAATTAAGTTATCTCAACCATACTTTAGTCGTGGAGGAATAGGTGGTTTGCCTAAATTAGAGTTGGTTGCCTGAAACATTTGATCTGAATTATTACTATAATACTAAAAATAATTTTAGAATATAAAATATGGTATTTAAAAATATAATTGTCAGATATAAGTCTTTCAAATTCGGTAGTTTTCTCTTCATCTTCAGTTATTTGAAAGGTCACTCTAAGTCAATCTTGTGCACATATCAAACGCTTGGCTAATTTAGGTATCAATGAGCTACTATACTTGATCAAGAACACACCCACCAGTTTTAAATGTCGACTCGAAAGTTACTGTTGGAACTGGAATTGCTAAAACATCTCTGGCTAAATAAGACAATGTTCTATAGTTCTAACAAATTTTCCACCATCCCAACACATCCAAATTTGGTTCATTCTCTTGAGAAGTTTTCTCCAAATACCTATCCACTTCATTTTTCCACTCATGAACATTGTCCTCAGATTGTTTCCATAGTTTAAACTCATCAAAGAAGGCATTAGATTGTGGCGTCACCCTTATAACATTGCTCATTTCAGATGAAGACATACCAAGATGTTGTTGTTGATATATTCTAAAAAGGACCGTGGTTCAATGCACCCGGTGCATTGAACCTCAATGCACCTGGGTGTACTTCACCCATTTTTTTTATTTTTTTTTTAAACTTGTTTTACAAGAATGTTAATATAAGTGTATTTAACATGTGTATAAATTTTTATAATTTTTGGAGATTTTTAGATATTTTTTTTGAATTTTTTAAAATCAGTGGCATTTTTAGTAATTTAAAATTACTAATAATGCCACTGATTTTAAAAAAATCCGAAAAAATATCTAAAAATATTTAAAAATGGTAAAAATTTATACACATGTTAAATAGACTTAGATTAGCATTTTCATAAAAAAAAGTTTCAAAAAAAATAAAAAAAATGGGTGAAGTACACCCAGGTTCATTGAGGTTCAATGCACCCGGGTGCATTGAACCACGGTCCTTCTAAAAAGACTAACCAAAGTACACTTCACCGTATTTGTAATTTCATTAGCTTCTTCTCTATCCGGAATTTTCATATAACAAAAACAAATGGCAGCCAATTTAAAGCGATGATCCAACATAACAACAAGCACTTAGAGCATATTCACTTTATCAATAGAGCCTCAATACTTATTAAATTTGTACCTCATTTTTTTACACATTACACGAACAAGTGGATCATCATCATTACTCATTTATATTAAAATCATTTGAATCCTGTACAACTCAAGAAAATATTGATTCACGGGACATATTCAGACCCAGACAAAACTTTAGTGCTTTCATAAAAATGTTCTAAAAATGACAAATGACTCTTGCTTGTTCCCAATCTATGGTATTTGGAAGCCCTTGAGATAAGAACTCTTTGTCTTCACTTGCATAAAGTTGAAAGATATTCTTGAATTTCAAAGTTGTTTGTAGCATTAAAAAAGTAGAGTCCCAATGGGTTGCAACATCTAAGCATAAAGTGCCCTTAAAAAGGAGACACTCTATAAAAATGTTCTTGTCTAGCAACGGAACTTCTTACATACTTCACAACATTGCGAATACGATTGATGGATGTATTTATTTCACTTATCTCATCTCTTACAATTAGGTTAATTATATGTGTTGCACTCCATACATGAAAATTTTTTCCATCTCCTAGCAAACGACCCTTTAGATCTAATTTATATTTGAGACTTCTCACTGTCATATCATTGGATGAAACATTGTCAACTGAGATAGTACAAACCTTCTTTATTTTTCACTCATCTAAGCATGCTTCTATACAATGGGCAATAGCATCACCAGTATGCGGTGATGGAAGAACGCAAAAATTAAGAATTCATTTTTGCAACTTTTAATTTATGTCTATGTAAAGTGTGTTTGGAATGGATAAAACTTTTGATGAAAAATTGCAGAGAGTAGAAGTTGTTAAATGATATGATATGAAAGGGGTAATGATGATGAATAAATAAGATAAAGTTGAAATAGATAGGTTAGTTGTGTTGGTAGTTGTATAGAAATGATTGAAAAGTAGGATAGTTGTATAGAAAAATATGAAGAAATGATTAAAAAATAGGGTAGTTATGGAGAGTGAAAAATTTTAGATTGAAAAATTTTAACTTGACAACTTTTACATATTAACAAACACAGAGGTAGTTTGCAATAAAACATAAGTATCCAATATTTTGAATTGATGTCTATAAACATGTAGTCAAGCAACAGTTTGCATTTCTATCTTAAACATATCCATTACTTGTCCTTCTCTACTTTATATAGTTAAAAACAATCTATAGCTAAGGTTGTTCTCGAGAAAAGCTCAAATAATGGTTGCAATACTTGACAAAAATCTTTAAATCTCTCTCTCTACAAACTTGAATGACAACTTATTGATAATAATCATTCACACAAGTGCTTTTCTACACCACTCTTGGTCAAATTTACAAGGAGTCACCATTGCCGAACTATCTGAATGCGTGGAGAAAAACAATACTGGTTGCTTCTTGTCTTTATTTTTTCCATTATTGTAAAGGCATCGCTTCAAGTGCCTTCAAAGTATGTTAATACTCATGGTACATTGGTACTTAGACACTTGAGTTTTTTCTTGCACCGTTTACATTTACTAAATTCAAATTTTCTATTCACAATTACTTTTTCAAAATCTTCCCATATTGCTGAAGTGGTTTTATATTCTTTCTTAACTTGAGTTTCACTAGGTTTTGCATCTGATGGTGATAGCACTGTCAAGTCTATGGTATTTGAATCGACATTATGCTTTGTATTTACTTCCACATTCATATCAGTATCCATGCCCATAAAACACCTAATTAATTTTTAATTATAATTGTTAGCACAAACACAATACAACAGAATCACAGATAACTCGCAATAAAAAAATAATCATACATTTTATAGTGATAGTTTAACAATTTCACTACTTTAGATTTAAACAACTCTATGCAAAAAGCTAAAATTCAAGCAAGTGAGCAACCATACGTTTCAAACAGAAGCATACACTCAAGCACTTTATTGGTTGATTATCAACATAACATTATATTGGGTAGACATGAATAACTGTGACAATAATAAAATAGGAGAAGAAAATAATTATACCCGCCTCTATAGTGGCACAGCAGCAACATAATGCAATGTAGAGGATTTCAACAATAGTAGATGGCACAATAGCAACAATCGGCTTTCAATAGTGGCAGATGACAAGGCAAAAGATGGTTTGCAGGGGCAAAACAGTAAGGGAGAAAATATTTTTGTTCCTCACAGATTCACAACGAGCAAACAGTTTAGCTGGGCTGGTAATAGATTTCGATAGCACACAATCACATCTGCAGCAACGCCCCTCTTTATAATCTAAAAACCCACCAAATCTCCAACAAGGATGACTAGTACTCATTTTCTCTACCTATTCTTGGAGGCCGGAAGAGGATGGACGCAGGCGGTAGCTATTGTTGTCTATGTCCGGCATGCCTGTGTCCGACAACTTGCCATTGTGCATAAACTAAGGAGGGATTAGGGATTTGGGAGCACCGAGGCAGGCAGGCAAGGCAAGGCTGTGGAAATGTTGAAAAATGAAAACTCGAAATGGCATATGCAAAATGAAAGGAGAGGGATTAAGGATTTGGGAGCAGGACTCATGCACACGTAGGAGCTGGCAGCATTTCTACTCAGTTGCATGATGCTTCTCATGCATCGGCCACTTTATATATTACGAGAAAATATTTATAATTTATGAGAAATTATATAAATTACTTTGGGTTCGAATCAGGTTAATGCAAACTCGATTTTAGTTTTAGGTTTCCACGGGTCGGGTTAAAATCAAGTCTATTTTCGAAATAATCTAAAAAATAAAACTAATTTTTTGTTTTAAAATCTGGTCGGGTCAGGCTAGTTCAAACCAACCCAGTACCAAGTTACACCCCTAGTTCTATACGATCATTACTTCAAATCATCAAATTACAACCTACAACAGATGTTTTACACTAGTCACAAGCTCTGGCATATGCTTCGCCCCATTAATATGCAATCAGAATCAAAATCCACAACTCAAATATATTCCTAATTTTGAAATTTTAAGCCGCAAGTGCATGTTCTATGATGGAATCATTGATGTTAGCATTTTTATCATTAGTGATTTAGCATTTTAACGAACAATTCTCAAACAAATTTGAATGACAATGATAAATTAAGCAAAACCGAGAAGGGAGGGACACTGGCGAGAGGGGGTTGGGGAAGGACAACCCAAATTGCTATATAACGAGCAGAAAAAAAACACTTGTAATCGATGAGGATCACCTATACTGCTATACGATGAAAAGTAAATAAACACATGTAATCAATTCTTCCAACTATTATTAGAAATAGGAATTGCATAGGCAGATGGGAGAGAGAGCAGAGTCACTTTGGTGAGTAGAGGTAGAATATTGCAAGGAGAGAGGCGTCTCGTCATATGTGACCTTCTGGCTGTCTCTACTAGCAAATCTCTTGGCTAGTAAGTGTTGCTACATGACATATTTTAAGCGTTTTCATTAGGCATGTAGCTAGGTTGGAAATCCCCATTTGGCGCAGGCACGTAATTTGATCTACCATTGGGCATGTTTGAATATCCACCAATATTTGGTCTACCCCTATCGTGTATGTTGGAGCAACTCATTATTACTCTTACTGTATCATATCGTTTTCTCCCATTTTAAAATTTTTTTAATATAAAATTTTTTTTCTTAAAATTTTATCACTTCCAAATACATTCTTTATACTTATAAGAGAAAATAAATTTTAATTTTGCAAACTACCTCCATTAGTAAAAGTTTATTTATGAAAGGGCCCAGCATCTCGATTCTCGACTCTCTCCCTAAGGAGTATTTAGTATTTATAGCGTGCAAATGCTATAGAAGAGCAGCAAGGTAACAACTGAATGAACCGCATGTGATTGTGAAGTGTCTCAGCTCTCCAGTTGCCCACCGTGTATGCTTTTCGTTTAAACTTTAATCAAATACAATAAACACTTCAAGTATCCGAATGAGTACTTTTGGAGGCACTCTCGCGACTGTTGGTTCTTGCTACCAGGAACCATGATCGGTTTATCCTGACCAATTATCAGCCCTTATCCATCGATTTCTAATTTTTGGAATTTTTAATTAAACCTAAGTGATCACGAAACGGGCCATGGTCTCCGCTGATGCAAATTTTACGTTAATGGGGGTCTACATAGCAACGTGTCCTGCAAATCATGCGGAAGATAAAGCTGCAGACTTGCTATGGTTGGGTGCCTTTCGAAATGGGCCTTGCAAGATGAACGGTTGATACATCGATAGCATACCCAGCGCATATAAGTTAAAGGCTACATGTGAGTTTCACTAACATTGCATGCTGCATGACTATCCCCACACCAGTCATGCATGCTTGCGCAGATGCCCCTCAAAACGATGCACAGGCAGAGATGAAGTACGGTCAACCAACGATGTTCCACGGTGAGATTCTCAAACTGCTATATAAATATTAGGCTTCTTCGGTGAAATGCAGGAGCAAGTAAGGCGTTTGGTGGAGGTGGAGGGGGCTAACTGCAAGATGAAAGGCCCTGTGCAGTACAAGTCCAAGAACTTGATTGCCGAAATGAATAGAAGGAATAAGCTTAATGCAAAGCTCTATGCTCTTCGTGCATTGGTTCCAAACATAACCAAGGCAAATTGATTTAATTTTTTTTTTTAAAGTGCCATTTTCATTTCTTCATCTTCTGTTAGATACTTAGAGCAGGGAGTTTATTATTCTTTGAGATGCATTCATATTCTGTTTAGGGTTTCTACTTGAAAATCGGCTCATTTCATTTCAGTTAATTACATTAAATATGTTTCAATCGGGAAGCTTTAGCAGCGATTAGAAACTTTTAAAAGCAATGTGTACAAAGTGGGGTCTCTTATTCATACATTCCGCTGATTTCCTTCAATTGGAGTGTTTCCATCGCTAACTTGCTTTCAGTTTCGCCTTCAAATATATTTTTCATTCTTTGGTTACCACGTTGTGCTATCTGTTCTTTTGATTTGACTGAGAAAAGAATAATAATGTGACTTACAGTTAGGCCTCAGATGGCAACTCTCTTTACTTCAATATGGACCCAAATAACGCTGAATGAAATTGAAGTTCAGGGCAATCTTCCAGTTTGAATTCCATGACGTACTAACCAATTTATTCATTTCAATTCCCTTAATTTAAGTGATAGATTTTGATGAAATTCAGCCAGCCGCATGTATGTCCATTCTTCAATTGTAGACTACTTTTATCAGCTCTTTGTTTTGCCTTTCTTCAGTTCCAGATGTGCAAAGCTACCATCATTGATGATGCATTTGATTACATCAAAGCATTGAAGAAGAAAGTAGAGGATCTCCAAAAGGAGCTTATGAAACTCACTATCGAAGAGACACAGAGGCAAACGATTGACATAAAGTCAAACCAATCTGATGAAGCATTTAAAATCATGGAAAATTGCAAGGTTTATCTGCATTTTTTTTCTTTTTCCCTCTCTCTCTATATACTCGAATTTTGGTTCTTGATCATGGAGATGCCACCATTTATTTTTTTAAAACAGTTTGAAAATAGACGTACATTATTTTTTGAAGAACCCGTAGGAAATCATGTGATGCGGAAGCGTACCTGAATCCATGTGTGTGTAGATTCTAGCTGTAGACCGAGTAGAGTACGAGGTCTTCTCCCTCAACACTTCTCCCTATGATACTAGCAGTAGATGGGAACCACTTGTGATGTATACGTGTGAGAAAGGGACCTAGACTCCTTTATATATAGAGCCCTTCCCATCATGACTCTCAGTAGAAGTGTAGTTCTACCTGGACTCGGATTGCATACGTATCTCAGATACGCTGGGCTATCTTTAAATCCAAGACTTATTATTTAATTAGGACACTTTATAGGAATATAATTCTAACATTCTCCCACTTGACCTAATTAAAATAAAATTAAGAAAGAAAAAAAGAAAAAAAATTATACTTAAAATACAATCCTTGGATTTAACATTTGAAAAATTACTGGACGAGTACACTCATTTGAAAAATATGCCCAGTCATTACATACGCAATCCAACTTTAATACTTAAGTTAAGAAAAATTTGTCAATATGGATCATGACGGTTATATGCAATATATAACATACTTCATTCCATGCACCACGATATTAACAAACTTACTTAACTAAGTTCTTAATGGAAGATTTACAATTATATGATTTTAATGTCCCATATTAATATCAAATAGATAAAATCTTTTGTTTTCAAATCACATAAAATTGTCAACAAAATACCATAATGAAACAAAAGAAAATAATCATCCAACATGAGATCTCAAAATATATCGATTACATCAATAATTGTCCCACATAACAAGACTCATATTTCTTATATGTCCAGAGAAAACTTTGGGCGTCAGAGCCTTAGTCATGGGATCAGCAATCATGTCAGCAGTACCAACAAAACTAATCGATATCAGATGATCATTAATCCTTTCTTGTACTAATATAAACTTAGCATCAATATGCTTGTTAGCGCCAGTAATTCTTCTATAATTGGAGAAGCAAATCGCTGATGAATTGTCACAACTGATTCTCAGAAGCCTAGAGATAGAATCCATAATTTTAAGCTCTGAGAAAAATTTCCTCAACCAAAGTGCATGTGAGGATACTTCATGACAGCCGACAAATTCAGCTTCCATGGTAGAGTCAACTACATGATTTTGTCTCCCACTCTTCCATGAAACTGTTCCACTGACTAATAAGAAAACATAGCCTGATGTGGATCTTCTGTTATCTGTACAACCAGCATAATCTGAATCTGTGTAACCGATCACTTCTAATTGATCAGTTTTTGCATACGTGAGCTCATAATCTTTAGTCCCTTGGAGATATCTCATCACTTTCTTTACTGCTTTCCAATGGTCCATTTTTGGATTGCTTTGATATCTTCCAAGTAATCCCATTGCATAACTGATGTCAGGACGTGTGCAAACTTGCGCATACATCATGCTCCCAAGAGCAGAAACATATGGGATGGACCTCATTTCCTGTTTCTCAATCTCATTATGTGGACACTGATGCATACTATATTTTTGACCTTTAAAGATTGGCACTTCACATGATGAGCAATTGGACATTTGGAATCTTTCTAAAATTTTATTGATATATGCCCTCTGTGATAACTCTAAAAGTCTTTTAGGCCTATTTCGATGGACCTCAATTCCTATAACACATGATGCTTCACCCATATCTTTCATATCAAAATGTTCAGAAAAGGTAACTTTTAGTGTTATGTAAAAGACCTAAATCATTAATAGCAAGCAAAATATCATCTACATATAGAATCAGAAATATAAACTTGCTCCCACTCAACTTCAGATATATACATTGGTCACCAATGTTTTCTGTAAATCCAAAGGAAGTGATAACTTTGTTGAACTTTAAATACCACTGTCAGGAAGCTTGTTTAAGTCCATATATAGATTTCTTTAATTTGCATACTAATGTGTCATTTCCTTCCATTTCAAATCCTTTAGGCTGCACCATGTATACCTCATCTTCTAAATCCCCATTCAGGAATGCCGTCTTTACATCCATTTTGTGTAACTCTAAGTCAAAATAAGCCACTAATGCCATAATGATTCTGAACGAGTCTTTTCTGGAGACTGGTGAAAATGTCTCCTTATAATCAATGTCTTCTATTCGTGTGAATCCTTTGGCAACAAGTCTGACCTTATATCTTTCTACATTACCTTTAGGGTCCTGTTTGGTTTTGAATATTCATTTACAACCAACAGGTTTGCTCCCTTTAGGCAACGTAACAAGATCCCAAACTTTGTTTTGAAACATGGATTTTAATTCATCTTTCATAGCATTGATACATAATTCAGACTTTTCACTATTAATGACTTCTTTGAATGTCAATGGATCATTTTCAATACAAGGATCGTCAATACATTCTTCCAAATATATAATGTAGTCATCTGAAATAGCAGGTCTCCGTATTCGATTAGACCTTCTTGGCTCATTAATATGTTCTACATTATCATATTGATGAATGTTATTTGAAATTGAGATCGATTCATTATTAGTCTCTTCCGTGGGCTGTACAGCAATTTCTGATTGTTGATCTATCATTTTATGACCAACAATCTCAATTCTTGCATCTATTAGTGATAAACTAGAGAAAAGATTTCTAATTTTCTCAAATTCCATATTTCGTGGAGTTGTGCTTCCACTATTTTCGTCATTCTCAATGAATCGAGCTGTTACGGTCTTAATGATCTTAGTATTTTGGGACGGACTGTAAAATCTATACCCTTTAGACCATTCTGGATACCCAATAAAGAAACAACTAATAGTCCTTGGGTCCAATTTCTTTTCTTGTGGGTTAAGTATCCTTGCTTCTGCTTGACAACCCCAAATATGCATATGCCTCAAACTGGGTTTCCTGCCTGACCATAACTTAAATAGAGTTTTAGGAACAGCTTTACTGGGAACTCTGTTGAGAATATACATAACAGTTTTCAAGACTTCACTCCACAAGAATAAGGGTAAGGATGAGTTGCTAATCATACTTCTCACCATATCCATGAGAGTACGATTTTTTCTTTCAGCAACACCATTTTGTTGGGGAGTTCCAGGCATTGTATATTGAGGTTCAATACCATTTTTTCTAGAAATTTAGCAAATGGACCAGGGATTCGACCTAATTGACCATGTTTACCATAATATTCACCACCCCTATCAGATCTCACAACTTTAATTTTCCTATCTAATTTCTTTTCTACTAATTCTTTGAATATTTTAAAAGTATTCAAAGAATCAGACTTTTCATTTAAAAGGAAAATATAACCATAATGTGAGAAATCATCAATAAACGTGATAAAGTACTTTTCACCTCAATACATGATGAGAATGGACCGCAAATATCGGTGTGGATCAATTCTAAAAGTCCATTGCTTCTTGTGGCACTCTTTTTCTGAGTTTTGGTTTGTTTTTCTTTAATACAATCGATGCATATGCTAAAATCAGTAAAATCTAGAGTAGGTAATACCCCATCTTTTACTAATTTTAGCATCCTTTCTTTCGATATATGACCCAACCTTTTATGCCACAACATGGAGGAATTTTCATCAATCGTACCATGTTTATTACCAGCACATACATTTAAGGTAGATGAACGATTAATAAATGAGTAATCTGCACTTATTTGATATAAACCATTAAACAATGTTCTAGTTCCAACTAAAATAAAATCTTTAAATAAAGAAAACTTTGAATAATTTCCCATTAAGATTGACGACTCCTGCGGTTTTGGGTTGCGGGTTGAATGAAATGCCTGTAAAAAGTTTGAAACATGGATAGCAGCACCAGAGTCAATACACCATAAATTAGAGGATACATTTATCAAGGCAAATATGTACGTAATCGTTACCTTTTTTTTCGAACCAACTCTTCCGCTTGAGATAATCTTTCTTAAAATATCTTTTCTTTTTACAGAAATGACACTTCTCAGCGGACTTTTTTAATCCATCCTCTAAGTCTTTCTTTAATGGGAATTTATTCTTCCTTTTTCCTTTCTTTGACTTGTACTGCTTAGAAGTCGATGTGAAATAGATAGTCATTGATCCATCCTGCTTTAATCTCTCTTCCTCTTGTACACACATGGATATTAATTCATTTAAAGTCCATTTCTCCTTTTGTGTGTTATAGGAGATTTTGAATTGAGAAAATTGATATGGAAGAGAGTTTAAGACAAATATGACTAGAAAAGAGTCAGAGATTTTCATCCCTAGTTTATTAAGTTTCCCAGCTATATTTGACATTTCCATTATGTGCTTTCGCACTCCACAAATGCCATCATATTTCATTGAAGTCAATTTGTTAGTGAGCATTCCAGCCAATGCTTTATTTGACCCACTAAATTTTTCCTTAATTGAGTCTAGATAAGTTTTGGCACTTTCATTTTCAAGGTCAGAAATAGAGCTCCTAATATTTCTTTCTATTGTACTCTTTATAATCATAAGAGACAACCTGTTGGAACACTCTCATTTATCAAATTGAATCTTTTGACTATCAGTACTTTTAGGCGTTAAGTCATTAGGTTTTGCAACACGAAGGGCAAAATCCAGATCCAAACATCCTAAGGTAATAAGTAATTGCTCATGCCAATCAGAATAATTTGATCCATTCAGTGTCGGGATATTAGACAGATGAGATTGAGGAACAGGAGTCATAGCTGTAACAAAAAAATGATTAAGCTCATGTTACCATTATGATTCAGATAAACTATTATATAACAATTTCATTAACAATAATTAATCATAGCTTGAAAAAATTTTAGAATTAATCATACCAGCAATAATGCATGATTATATTCAATAATACTATGATAAACAATAATATTCAATAATTAATTATGAATACACAAAGTCAAGAAATCCCCACCTTCGGGTAGAAAATTTTCCGCGTTTATGCAGTTCTAGTTAATTATTGATAAAATATTAAATTATAGCTACATTCGGGTAAAACTATAATATAATATTCTTTAATAATGCAATTTCTATTATGAGAGAAAAAAATCATATTATTCTCTCTTTGTTTAATAAATTTGATTAACTAAACATCTTAGACCCTTCAGGGCAACAAAGACATAAAGATGAACATTATTTATTAAACATAAATTGCATAATAATCAATAATAATAATTTTAAAAAATGTATTTTAGACCCTTTGGGGCAACTAAAATAAACAATCAAAATTATTATAGAGTATAATATATATATGAATAATTCAATAATAATGATTATTAAATTCATTATGTGCGATTAAATTCCATATTATTTCTTTTAGTCAGCCAGGTAAGTGAGGTGAGGCGTGGGAGGACCTAATTAAATAACCACGTGATCCTCTTCAATACCTCTTGTCCAGACACCAACCTTCAGTCATGCCATAGAATGTAATCTCACTATAAAATTTAATAATCGTAACTTATATAATTATTCATATATATATACATTGCATGCTTAAAATTAACTGGAAAGCAATAAATCATAAATAAATTGCTAATCAGGTATTTATAAACTAATCACATGAATTAATTGCACATATAATTCAAAAATTTGCATGTATTTGCATAAATATTCAAAGGATCATATTTATTGACCTATTTAGCTTAATCAGACCCTTCCATTAGATCCAGAATGTCCAAAAACATAGAAAACCACTATTAGATCGTTCAATTTGGACAAGAGGATCATAAAATATGTTAATTTATAATTGGACGGTTTATAATGGGTCATGTGTCAATTATTGGGTTGTTGGGTTTTGGGCCTGGACAGTTGACAGGCTGCCCGCATGGGCCTGAGAAGTGGGCTTGAGAAGTTGGCTCGCCAAGACATAAAAGCTTACTGGATCTGAGCTTCTCGAATATGGGCCAACCATATGGGCCTAGTGGGCCCAGCTTGAAAAAAAAACCCAAGCCCGGTTCAAAAGAAAGAAGCAGTTTGGTAAAATTACAGCAACACCCCCTACTTTAAAATTGCAGAAAACCCCTTTGGTTATTTATTTAGTTATTTATTATATATATATTATCATCTTCTCCCTTTAGAAACCCTAGCTCTAGTTTTCAGCCCGCCGCGGCCACCCAAACCTGCTGCGATCGTCATTTCCGGCAACCTCCGTCCGGCATCCAACAGTAATGGCGGTCTCTAGGGGCCACTGGTGACGGCAGTGCAGTTGCACAAACGCAGTCGCACAGACCTCCTGTCGGCGCCGTCTCGGCCCACCAGCGCCTCCCACCACCGCTGCCCCCGGCCGTCTGCTGCCCCAGCCAATCGCCGTCTTCCTCCGCCGTTTCCGCCAACAGCAGCAACATCGCTGCTGTCTCCGGCCACCACCACGCTGCTGCCCGTCCATAGCAACAGCCACTGCCGCAGCATCTTCAGCCAGCAAAGTCGCCAGATTTGCAGTCATCTCCGGCTCCGGCAGTGCCCAGCAGCAGCAGTCGACAGCATCTCCTTCGTCTTCGCCGGCTCTGTTCGTGCAGCTCCGGCATTTCTTCTCCGGCAGCGACTAGCAGCAACCAGCAACTGCCATGTCTTCTACGTTCTCTGTTCGGAGTCGCCCGGCAGCTCTTCGGCAGCGTCGCCATTTCCACCGGTAACAGCGTCTTCCGGTTCTTCTTTCCGGCCCGGCCACGACAGCAGCTTCAGGTGTAGGAGTGGTTTTCCGGCACTGAATCCATGTGTTTCGGCAGTCCCGTCCAGCTGTAACAATGGGTAGTTCCAGCGGCTTCCGGCATGTGTTCAGCCATCCAACACGTTTCCTGCCGTCGTCGGGACGGCGATGGCAGAGCAGAGACTTCCGGTGCTTGCGTGGGTTTCAGCAGCGGCGTGCATAGATTTGTTTAAATTAATAGAATCCATATTCCCAAGCATCATATTGCTAATTCTTTAATGACATATTTCGTGTATTTAATTAACAGAATTAAATTCACAATAGGCAGAATGATTTTTCACGAGCATGCCGTCAATAGCATATGACTCATTAAAATAATATAATATGACAAATTCGATTGCAATTATGACAGCATGTGTACATATCAGGCAAAAAATAATTAATGGCATAATGGATCTGAATCCATCATAAAATTTATTGCATAATGCATTCATACATATCTTAGATTAATGCATCCAAAAAATAATTACATGAATATTCTAATGCGATAATGATATGGATGGAATCTTTTATACCCAAAATCGGAACGTGTGCTCTGATACCACATGTAGGAAATCATGTGATGCGGAAGCGTACTTGAATCCATGTGTGTGTAGATTCCACCTGTAGACTGAGTAGAGTACGAGGTCTTCTCTCAACACTTCTCCCTATGATACTAGCAGTAGATGGGAGCCACTTGCGATGTATACGTGTGAGAGAAGGACCTAGACTCCTCTATATATAGAGTCTTTCCCATCATGACTCTCAGTAGAAGTATAGTTCTACCTGGACTCGGATTGCATACATATCTCAGATACGCTGGGCTATCTTTAAATCCAAGACTTATTATTTAATTAGGACACCTTATAGGAGTATAATTCTAACAGAACCATCATGATATTTTAATGAGTGCTTATATGTTCACTATAACATTGCCAGCATCAGTAGAAGTTGACAAGTTAGGAGCACATTTGAGGCTGTTACAATCCTGCTCTTACTCTTAGAATCTCACTTTCAATGCGCATGCTCGGGCTATGACTTGCTTGTTGACAGGAAAAATGGTCATCCCATTTCGACAGCAGCAAAACACACACCTAAGCAGTAGCTGACACACCATTTTTAATCAACAAGGTGATGTGGATGAATCGTCTTGTGCAAGAATTAGATGGTAGAAAGAGCATATACTATTACTACGACTTTAACCAATATCCTCTCTTCCAAGATAATCAAGAATGAGATGCTTTTCTTAGGAAGGTTTGATTTCTCAGTTGGTTTCTATGCAGGTTGAGGTAGGGGTGAGTACTACGGAGGACAGTAAGTTCCTCATAACCATGGTATGTTCAAAAAGGCAAGGTTGGTTCACAAAACTAATGGAGACCATAGCTCAAATTGGCCCAGAGGTGACGAACATTAATGTTGCGTCATTGAAAGGCATGATTTCAACTACAATTCACACACAGGTAGGACAATAATTTTAGAATGCTTTCATCTTTTTCGATTCAATACAGTTTAGAACTATGTATTGTCTAAGGTTAAGAATTATGGGTGTTTGACCAATCCAAAGTTCAATGGTCTAAATTGGAATACAGCAACAAGGAGCTACGGGAAATATAGCAACCAAAATAAATACTTTAAATATTCTCTTTCCATTAACTGCAGGGAAGAAAGAAGGAAATGCTAGAAGCAGAGCAAATCAAGGAATGCCTTATTCACTTGGTCCTAGGAATGCCGCTATAAGCACAAATAGGAGTTCCAGAAATGTAGCATTTAGCAATACATTTGACATAATGAACAACGGCTTGCTCATTGCAGTAAACACTTGGTTTGACTTAGCGGATCAAGGAATGCCTCATTCATATGACAAAAGGAAAACTGCTATAAGCATCATTTAAGAAAAATTGTGAGCTGAAGTAATGTGTCTTTTAAAGTTATCAATTGGTATTAGGAGTGTTAACGGATCGGGTTGAAGTTTAATCCTAATCCTAACGCATTTAAAATATTGCAACTGTAACCGTTTATTAACTCATTTTAAAAATCTCAACCCAAACCCATTTACAACCTATTTAATAAAAGCGTTGGCAAGTTGTTAACGACTTGTATAACAAATGACCTGAAAGCTTAGACTCTGGTAGATAGTGATCTCACAAGAGGAGATGAGAGTATTTTTAGAGTAAGAGAAACGAAAATAGCGTAGTAATGAGAGAATGAAATTAGGGCAGTAATGTAAAATTGAAAATTAAGTGGCGAAAAGAAGACTCAGCAAAGGAAACAACCAAGAGATTTACATTTATATATATAACTTTAATAGGTTAAATGAGTTAAATGGGTTGAACAGATTAAATGGGTTAAACGGGTTACTAACTGCATTGATGGGTTATAAATTCTCAACCCCAACGCATTTATGTAATTAAATGGTTGAGCGGGTTGGCGAATCATAACCCATTTATTCAAAAATCTCAACTCAAACCCATTTATAAATGGATTAGACAAGCAAATTAACGGATTGATCATAACTATTAACACCCTTAATTGGTATAATGCACAATGAGTTACTCATTGCAATAGACACTAGAGATGAAATTTGATTTACTACAGACTTATATCAGTGACACTGAAGCCTTTAAAGAAAGATCAAGGAACTCAAGTTTTATGCCGTGTCAGCAAAAACTGAAAGTTTAATCAGTTGTTTCCATGACTAAAATTGACTTCAGATACACCCATGAAAAGCAGTTCTGGTGGATCTTACTGTGGTTGTTGGCAAGGCTCAAGTTTGTTTTTTTTTTTTAATAATTTGCAAGGCTCAAGATTGGTAACAAAGAAACCAGAACTGGTACAAGTGTACAATGCTAAAAATTCTAATTGGATCAGAACCTACGCCATTCATTTTGTGATAACCAGGAGTCTCCAGGTCGAGGAGATTTGCTCTCTGAATAGATTGCCATATTGCAGCAAAATGACAATTCCTGGAAGTTTGAATAGTTTGTATAAAAATCACGCATGGCACTAGCATCCATTAGCAGCACAAACCAAAGTTCATGCAAACACCATGATGAGTTTAGAAGACATCATCATAATCAACACCTCTAAACAGAAACAAATCCCTATAAAACCACCTCATTCCAAAAGTCAATGGAAAAGACTGAAAATCATTGGGATGACAATCGGAAGTATGTTCACTTCACTGACCAAAAATTATGATTGAATTCGTAGTTGAACTCTTATTAATTAATTACCTCCACTTCTAATTAGGATTGTGAAATTGTTGATGCTGTAGAAAATTTTGAAATCCTACCACATATGGAATTTTCACATTCCTACTAGGAAGAATACAAGGGGTTTTAACTTTGAATGGGATGAGAATCTAAAAATGTATACTGGAAATAGAAAACATCTCATAAACATCCCATTCAAGCCCTTGGGATGCTTTGGAACATCCAGATATAGAGCCTTATTTGAAAATTTTGAGATCCTACTACTTATTGTGCAGAAACTAGTTTGGCTGCCAATTTTTTTTTATTTGATATATAAATACCATCTAAAGTCTAAACTGAAAACAGATTTATACATCCAGCAGCATTCTGCAGGTAATAAAACATTAATTTTGACATATTTTTTTAGTTCCTCCTAACAGTATTTTGCAACAAACAAGTTGCATTGTATCTTCTCTCATCAGGCCTGGGACGACATTTCCGCATATGCCATGCATAAAACTTCACTGCGGTCCTGATGTAATTTCAATTAAAAATCCAAAAGGAATATTATTGATTCAAGATGAAACTCTTCCCGCCCTTAATTCAATCTATCTATAGCTAGATTAACCCAAAACCAATCGGACCATTAGTGTACCTGTATTGCTATATGTGGGCAGCACGGGGATGGGCTCATTCTAGCCACCCTGGTTGATATCGTTGGGTCCATCACACAATATTCCATAAACAAAGTTACAATAATACGAATGCGGGAAATAAACAAGAAGTGACCTTAGCAGAAAATAAAATTTGCAGGAAATAAATTGACGGGATGCCAGAAGAATTGAAAATAAATGAGAAAATGAAAAAGAGATGTCAATAATCGTTGAGGGTGGATTAGGTGAATGACACCAAAATCATGGAGATTGTGGGTTCTAACCCATGATCAAGAAATGCAGATGTCTGAATTTCTATCCATTGATCACATGCTGTAAAGTGTTACCCTTTTATGACTAGTTGGCTACAAGATAACAATAGGAATGATTTGGACTGAATTGAGTGAAAAAAAAAGCTTGAAAAGGAGGGGCAGAGTGTTTATTCTTGAGGATTAGGTGCCCTCACTGAAAAGCAAAACATCTTCCTCTTTTCTTCTCTCTGCCGTGCTTGATCTGCTGGTATGGTTGTCTTGGTGGCCTCTCCCTATTGCTTGCAAGACTAAAAACTTTGGCAATTTGGCCGTTGCAATGCCATCTCTGAGTTTACTGATGGAGACTGATCCTGTGCGGTCCCGCACCCTATCAGCCCCACTCCACATAATTTTTTAAAATATTTTTATAGGGGCTCACATAGAGAAGGATCTATAAGAGTTTGTTTTAGACAAAATTTCAATTCTTCAATAGAGTCTTTTAAATTTCCAATACAATTTTTTATATTTTCAATATAACTGTTTTCATTTTTAATACTCATTATTATATTTTCAACCCATATTCAGATTTCATCCAAGAATTTCGTATTATTTCCAATAAACCCTAAATTTTTCTAAATTTTTTAAAATCAAAATATTTTGAGGCGGAAATCCTCCTGGAGTGAGAGAATTTCAATTTTTTAGTTTTAAAAATCCAAAAAAATTATTTGGATAACTCTAAAATTTTCGAAGGAATATGTGGACACTTATTTAGACAGGCCTATATAATCGTATACAAAAAGTTTTTTAAAAAAATATATGCGAGGCTGATACGGCGGTAGAGCACGAGATCAATCCCCTTTATTGATAATCTCAGTCCTTATGTTGAGCAAGGTGGGCAACTCTTGTGATGGGTTCATTGTGCCTGATCGGTCCCTAGCTTCATAAAACTTCTGCTCTAGAGGCTTTGGCAAAAGATTGAATTTTTTTTTTTAAAAAAAAAAAAATCCACGCGATGACTCTCTTTAGTGTAAAATAAGTATTATGCAAATAATAAAAGTACCCCAACTAAAATCACGCTCATCAGGGTAAATTAGAGATTTACATAAAACTCACTGCTAAAAAGTACCAACAGACTTAGGGTGTGTTTGGTAACAACACAAAGTTGTCACTTTAAAACTTTTCAACCTAAAACTTTTCACTCTCCACAATTACCCTATTTTTTAATCATTTCTTCACATTTTTTTATACAACTACCCTACTTTTTAATCATTTCTACACAACTACCAACACAACCAACCTATATATTTCAACTTTATCCTATTTATTCATTATCATTACCCCTATCATATCACATCATTTGACAACTTCTCATATCTACAACTTTTCATCAAAAGTTTTATCCATTCTCAAACACACCCTTAAGCAACTCCTGACATTATAGGGATTAGGGTCAGTACATGCTATCCTATATGATTTCAGACCCGTCTAAAATGAGGCCGTTTCAGGCAGATCTTATGCCTTAGGCTAGTTGGTAATGTATCAGGCATCTTATACCGGATGTCGACGGATCGATAGTCTCCCCTGCAAAGTTGATTCCACCTGTGAGCAGTGGCTTCGGCTCCTCGAAAAAAATTATATTTTTTTTTTCGTTTTTTCAAATTTTTAATAAAATTGTAACTCTAATTATGTTTAATTTATAAATCAACTTTTACCAAATTCGAGAATATATATTTATTCTCAATTTTTAATCACAGAAATTTTTTAATCATTTTAAATTGTTGAAACATGGCTAAAATACACTTAGGTTTAAAAATTCAAAATAAATATATATACATCTCCAAAACTAGTAAAAATTAGTTCATAAATTAAACATAACTAGATTAAACATTTTGCAATAAAAAAATGAAGAAATAAAAAAATACTTTTGGACTGCTCTAATATGAAGACCGATCTAAAAGATCGTTTTGCATCCTACATATGGTTAAATTATGAAGTAATCTGCACGCCTAATAGCACAAAGGTCAGGTTTAAGATTGGATATCAGGATGTTAAATTTGGATCAGGAAAATGCCAAAATATAACTAAAACGAATAAAAGACCATCCCTGCTACTACGCTATTAATCATATTATGGGATATATTAAAATAGAATACTACCCCTCATATTATGGGACACAGGGATAACAATATAAAACTGTAAGGTATATTTTGTTGCACGTTATACAATAACCCTATTTGCTGGAAAGAATATCTATTAATTTTTGTTTTTATTTAATTAGAGTAAAATCCAGGATAAGATATAATTGTGTAGGCTAAACTGAGGAGTGATCCTGTTAGCCCATCACTTAGCCCACCTTAAAAAACTTATTTACAATAATTTTTTTTTTTTACTTTTTTCTTTGTGCACTTGTTTATCTAAGTGTATTTAACATATAGACCAAGTTTTACCAATTTTGAATATGTTTATCTATTTTTTTTATATTTTTAAACATCTATGTGTGTATATGTATTTAAAATACCCTCGTTTTTAAAAATCTAAAAAATATATATACACATATCTAAAAATGATAAAACTTGATTTATATATTAAATAAACTTAGATAAACAAGTATATGAAGAAAAAAATAAATATAAATTATTTTAAATATGATTTTTGAGGTGGGCTAAATGAGCTATTTACTTAATCCAGACTAATAGGATCACTCCTCGGCTAAACTTTCCTGTTTTGCAACCACGGCTCAGCTACTAGAGGTTTTCTTTATTTTGAAATAGATGGCCAACTATTGAAGATTTTTTCGTACATCTGTGTTGACACCCCACCCTCGGGGCCCAAAGACGGATAATTGGACGCAAGATTCAAGCCCAACCAAATTCGACGCAAAAGGAAATTCAAGACAACCAAGCAGGCCCTCCCGCACTCATCCCACGGAGCGAAGCTCCACCAAGCCTCGAAGCAGGCTTTTCAACAAACCAAATCCGGCCCCACAAAGAGCGAAGCTCCTACAGGCCACCTCAACGGGCTCCACAATGCAGCCCAAGCCTCAGAAGCAGGCTTCCCTACACCTCTGGGCTCTTGCAACGGCCCACCCAAAGCAAATGGGCTAGGCCAAGCTCTAGCCCACTAAGCCAAACTTATGGACCAAGTCCAAAGCCATTCAAGAGACCCAAAGCCCATGACCCCAACTCAAGACCAAGTCCATGGACCAAGTCCATGATCCCACTCAAGCCCAAGCCCATGGACCAAGTCCATGACCTCAAGGGAGCCCAAAGCCCACTCCACCATCTATAAAAGAAGGAGCTCCCCTCTCATTCAAGCACACTTGAAGAGAGGCATCCCAAGGGGAGGACGGGAGTCTGCAACAACGCCCCCGGCATCCCGGTTTTTCCGCTCTACGCGCTCCACGCCTCTCTTTCCATTTTCCTCTTTCCATCTCTCCCGTTCTCTTAAACCCTTTTTATTTTTCCCCTTTTACGCCGTGTAAACCGCCTCGGGTTGGCAGATTTCTCCATATTTGCTTCAACCCGTAGGCCGGAACCCATACTCTGTATTGCTAGTGCCTTATTTCTTTAAATAGGGGCCGATCTCCCTTTAAAGATCGGTGGCGACTCCATTTTCATTGTTTTCTTGTGTGCGTGTTTGAGCTAACGCCCCGGCAAGGTGGGTGCACGCGGGTCCGCAGATTCCAGCATAGTACGCTGCCGTTATGCTGCCGGATTTGTGACTTGACCCGTGTACGGAAGCCCCGTCTTAGCCGTCATGCCGCCAAAACCACGAGAAAATGCCTATATGCCCATTTTTCTAAAAAACGTGAGGCCTAACTCATTTTACCCCATGTGAATGCAGGAAATCCAAGCCCGCTTCGCTTTTCAACACGATCCACATCTCTAAGGCCCGGAAAACCCATTCCGAGCCCACCGTAGCGCTCCCGGCGGGTGCTACAGCTTGGCGACTCCACTGGGGACGGCATTGCTAGTCTACATCGGCGCAAGGGGGTCAGAATCTGAGGATTGGGGCTCTTTTCCTCGCTGAACAGCGAGTTGCAGGGGAGTTTCCGTCTTCTGGCAGCGTGTTTCTGAAGTTTCTGCCCAAATCGCTCAGAAACCTAAAAAGTTTTTAGGTCCAGAGGCGTCCAGCTCAAAAAAACGAGCAGAACTCGTGAAGACCTGCTGGATACGGCCTTGTGACTGTTAAGGCACCTAATACGAGCCAAAATGAACAACTTCCAGCAAGAATGAAATTGATTAATGTTAAATCCGGCGTAAAAATCACTTCTTTTCCATAACCTGAGTGTTTTCTGGTCACGCTTCCAGAAACGCTTCAAGCGAACTGGTCTTTCTCCAGACACTCTTCAAGCGAACTGGTCATTCTTCCAGACACGCTTCAAGAGAACTGGTCCTTTTCCAGACACGCTTCAAGCGAACTGGTCATTTCTCCAGAAATACCTCAGGCAAACCCGAACCCGTGGACCTCGAACATTCTCACGCGTGGAACTTAAAACCTTTAAAATTTGCAAAGAACACAAAAGGACTCGAACCTCCAAGCATCCATCCAAAGGTTGATCTCCTTATTATTTTCTTACAAGTACTAATCTCTTTTTTATTGATTACTCAGGTTCTTCACCATAGCTCGGGGGCAAAACCAATCAACCGTGGATCGAAGCCCCGTGGTTACCAGATCAAGAGCGGCTAGGATGGAGTCCGAGCAATCCTCACATCACGAAGACCGGGATCACCAGTTCAAGCAGTCCATTGAAGCCTACATGGTGGCAATGGACAAAAGGATGCAAAAGCTAGAGGAAGTCCTGTCAAACATGGGACAACCTCTTATAGGCGGTCAGAGCACGGCTACACCACCATTTTGTTCACAAAATCCGAATCCGGAGCAAGACGGTGGACCTCTACCATCTTCCCATAAATCCCGGATTCCAGAGCAAGACGGAGGACCACAACCATCCTCCCACAAATCCCGAAATGATCACTACAAAGAAGAGGAGGTGGTCTTAGAACAAGGCCGTAATGAAATCCAAGACCTCAAGAACCAACTTCAAAACCAACTAAAAGAAATGGAGGATCGAATCCGACAACATCAAGGGGAGGGCCTACCTTCGGCCAAAATCGAAGACTTATGCCCGTTCCCCGACACCAAGTTGCCAGAGAAGTTCGAGATACCGGCTCTACCCGCATATGAAGGAGACTCATGCCCGAGGGCTCATCTCAAGGCCTTTTGCGGCATCCTATATCCCTTGGTGAAAAGCGAAGAAGTCTTGATAAGGCTATTTCAACATAGCCTAAAGAAGGACGCCTTGGAATGGTACATATCGTTGGATTGCCGGTTGATCAAAACATGGGAACAACTCTCTTTGGCTTTCATGGACCGCTTCTCCTACAAACTAAACATGGCTCCCAAAAGGGCCGACCTCGAAGCGCTCAAGCAAAAAGGGGACGAAACATTCTCCGAGTACATTGCTAGATGGCGGGCATTGGCGGCAAAAATGAAGAGCCCGTTGCCTTTGGATGAGCAAATCTCTATCATCATCAACTCCGCACACCCGAGCATCTCGGGTTACCTCATTTCTCACCCCTACGTCAACTTCACTCAACTTCTCCAAGCCGGGGACCAAGTGGAGGCGGGAATTAGACATGGCACCATATCTCCATGGCCTTACCAAGGGAACGCAACTCGAAGGAAGCAAGAACCAAAAAATGGTAATTCCTCGAAGAACCCGGATGTAAACGCCATAGACACCACCCCCAAGCCTTTTCAAAGAAAAGCATACAGAGATTTTACACCTCTCACCCAGTCATACGCCGACGTCCTCAACATGCTCATCCAAAAGAATATGCTTGCACCTCTAGCTCCAAAACCTCCACCTAATCCCCTTCCTAAGAACTACCGTGAAAATGAGTTTTGTGCCTATCACCAAGGGAGAGGCCACACCACCGAGAGATGTTTTACCCTCAAACATGCCATCCAAGACTTAATAGATGATGGAAAAATCAAAATTTCATCAAACTCCCATGAGGATGTGATCCAAAACCCCTTACCTATGCATGAACCGAGGAATCCCAATGCAACGAACATAAACTTCATAGAAGTTGCAAGGGAACCCGCAAAACCAAGTCATGAGGCCTATATGATCACTCTACAACGGGCTAAGCAAGAAACTATCACACTACAAGGAGCCGCTCCTCGGAATGTCCGTAAACCTCAAGAAGCGCGTGGCCAAGACTACCTCATATTGCCGGGCGTGAACAACTTGAAGATTGCTCCTCCTCATCAAGAACCTGTGGTACTAGCGGCCAAGCCAAAGCCAACATACGACTCACACAAGGTCCCATGGGAATATCCTCAATGCTCGGAGATAGGCAACATCTATCCCAATGGCCGAGTCTACCGACGGGAGCCGGCTCGCAACGTGATCACCAACCCGGAGAAGGAACCGCCATACGATGTGGCTTCACAACTCAAGTCCTTGCCGGCTCAAATATCCATATGGGAGCTATTATGCACATCAACAAAGCATAGGGAGGCTTTCACTAAAGTGCTAAGCGAAGCTCACATAACCACGGAGGTGACTCCCGATGCGGTGGCTCACATGATCGGGCAAATAATGGCCCCTAATGCCATCACATTCACCGATGAGGAGCTTCCCGCGGAAGGACGCAACCATGGACATTCTTTGAGCATCACGGTCGGGTACAATGGCTTGAAGATCCCCTTGGTAACCATTGACAACGGAGCCAGTCTTAATGTTTGCCCATTACGAACGATCAAGAGGCTTGGAATCCCGATGAATCAAATGCGGCCGAGCGACTACCATGTAAGAGCCTTTGATAACTCTCAAAAGACGGTCTTGGGTGAACTAGACATAGAAATCCAAGTGGGACCCGACACCATGGTCATCCCTTTTCAAGTCTTGGACATCCCCGCATCTTTCAACATGCTATTGGGAAGACCTTGGTTGCATCAAACCGGAGCCATCCCGTCCTCTCTCCACCAAAAGCTCAAGTACATATCGGCGGGAAAGCTAGTGGTCATCGAAGCCGACCCCGAGATCATCATCCCGGTGGAATTTGAAAACTGTCATGAAGTTCCACTAATTGAAGTGTATGAATCTTCGGATCCTCTCCCCTTCAAGATGGATGACATACATGAAGTTCATCACATCCCTTCAAAGCAAAGGCTCCCGCTCCACTATGTCATACCTCCGGCCGAGAGGCAAACAACAAGATTCAACATCAAATACCGAGGAAAGACGGTGTTACTCAATCCTCAACAAAAGAACAACAAATGGGGTCTTGGATATAGACCCGAGGAGGACAAGTTCAAGAAATCGAATAAAGTAACTCAGTTCATAAGTGCGGGGCACATACTACCTGAAGCAGTGGAGACCCAAGGAGTTTTAATGATAGCTCACGATGACCGGCATGAAAAAAAAAACGTCGTTGAGCCAAGACAAGGCAAAAACTGGTATGTTATGCCAACTTGCTCAAGACCCGGTTCTAACAATCCCATCACGCATCCGGTACCCATTCAAAAGAAAAAGAAGCAAACAGAGCCGGATATGTGGGCCAGCATTCGCTGGTCCCATGAGTTGCTAGAAATCTCAGAAGATCGTGGAGTTGATGAGGAGCTGCGCGGCAACATAGAAAGACATGAAAACAAAGACGCAGCTTTGGACTACGAGATCGTCAATTTGGGAACCCCGGAACTACCCAAATGTCTTCGTATTGGAAAGAACTTATCCGCCGAAGAAAGAAACCAAATGCTCGCTTTTCTCAAGCCTCGGCTAGTCAACTTCGCCTTTTCCTACGAAGACATGCCCGGACTTGACGAAAATCTCATTACTCATCAACTCCCAATAAAGGCCGGTGTCAAACCGGTGAAGCAAAAATTAAGGAGACTCAAACCCGAATGGATACCCAAGATAAGGGATGAAGTGATCAAGCAATACAATGCCGGATTCTTGGTAGTATCTCACTATCCGCAATGGCTAGCTAATGTTGTTCCCGTACCTAAGAAGGATGGAAAAGTCCGAATGTGCATTGACTATAGAGATCTCAACAAGGCTAGCCCGAAGGATGACTTCCCACTGCCTCACATCGATGCTCTAATCGACAACACGGCGGGCCATACATGGTTCTCCTTCATGGATGGGTTCTCCGGGTATAATCAAATCAAGATCGCCGAAGAAGATAGAGAAAAGACATCCTTCATCACTCCTTGGGGGACATTTTGCTACAAAGTAATGCCATTCGGTTTGAAAAATGCCGGAGCTACATATCAACGTACCATGACGGCCATCTTCCATGACATGATGGGCAAAGAAATGGAGGTCTACGTGGACGACATGATAGTCCGGTCCTGCACCTTTCAAGAGCATATAAGAGACTTGGAAAAATTGTTCAATAGGATGGAGAAATTTCAACTAAGGCTCAACCCGCAAAAATGCGTCTTTGGAGCTCAAAAGGGGCGCTTGCTTGGATTCATCGTAAGTAAAAAAGGAATTGAGGTGGACCCGGCGAAAGTCAAGGCAATACTAAGCATGCCGCCTCCCGCAACCGAAAAAGAGGTAAGGGGATTCTTGGGCAAGCTACAATACATTAGTCGGTTCATATCCCGACTAGCGTCCACTTGTGAACCGATCTTCAAGTTGCTAAGAAAAGACTCTCCCAAAGAATGGAATGAAGATTGCCAAATCGCCTTTGATAAAATCAAAGCCTACTTGGTTAACCCTCCCATCTTGGTGCCACCTAGAGCGGAAGGTCCCTTGCTGCTGTATCTCTCAGTCACTCCAACGGCATTGGGGGCGGTGCTAGGACAACCGGATGATTCGGGACGGAAGGAACAAGCCATATATTACTTGAGCAGAAAATATACCCCTACGGAAGTCAGATATCCGGAGATTGAAAAGGCATGCTTGTCTCTTGTATGGGCCGTGCAAAAGTTAAGGCAATATATTATGTCTCGAACCATACTGCTCATCTCTAAGATGGATCCGTTGAAGTATCTTTGTCAAAAGACCGTATTGACGGGAAAGCTAGCACGGTGGCAATTGCTCCTCACAGAGTTTGACATAATTTATGTCACAAGGAAAGCTGTCAAGGGACAAGTGGTAGCGGACTACCTAGCCGCACAGGCGCTTCCGGACTACCAACCGCTACAAGAAGACTTCCCGGACGAGGAAATACTACTTGTAGAGCAAGACGAAGAAAATGATGCTTGGACCTTATACTTTGATGGCGCATGGAACGCTTCGGGTAACGGAATAGGTGTGGTCCTATGCTCCCCCAACCAAGCCCCAATCATGATATCAAGAAGGTTGATTTTTCCGTGCACAAACAATATCGCCGAATATGAAGCTTGCATAGCCGGAGTACGGGAAGCCTACAAGTTGGGGGCAAGAAAGCTTCAAATCTATGGGGATTCACAGTTGGTAATCAACCAAGCAAATGGAGAATGGGAAACCCGAGATGAAAAGCTAAAGCCTTACCACACAGCGTTAACTCACTTGGTTTACTCATTCGAAGAAGTCACTTTCACCTATGCGCCACGGGCTCAAAACCAATGGGCGGATGCACTAGCAACCTTGGCATCCATGGTTGAAATACCATATGGAAAGGGAACTCAAGAAATCACGGTGCAAACATCTCAACAACCCGCATATTGCTTGCAAGTGACGGCCGAAGCCGAAGAAACTCAAGAGGAAGAAAAGCCGTGGTATCATGACATAAAGCAGTTCTTGGAGCACCAAGCACTCGATGATCATATCACGCTTGCGGAAAGAAGAACCATCAAGAGACTAGCCTCTAGCTACATAATACAGGGGGCAACATTGTATAAGAGGTCTCACAACCAAATGCTACTACGGTGTGTTGACCGGCAAGAAGCAAAAGAAGTCATGACCCAAATCCATGATGGGGACTGCGGAGCACATATGAATGGGATCATGATGGCAAAAAAGATAATGCGCCAAGGATACTATTGGATCTCAATGGAAAAAGATTGCTCGGAGTATGTGAGGAGATGCTTCAAATGCCAAGAGCACGGGAACTTGATACACTCACCCGCAACGGACTTGCATTACCTATCTACCCCATGGCCCTTCTCAACTTGGGGAATAGACATAATCGGCAAGATAGCTCCTAAATCCATCGGCGGGCATGAATACATATTGGTGGCAATAGAGTATTTCACTAAATGGGTTGAAGCAACGTCCTTCCCAACTATCAATGCGGCACAAGTCATACGCTTCATCAAAGGAAACATCCTATCAAGGTTCGGGCTTCCGCAAGCAATCATAAGTGACAACGGAACGGTCTTCATCAGTAAGAAGGTACAAGACTTCCTAGCCCAATACAAAATCCAACACCACAAGTCAAGTCCCTACCGTCCTCAAGCCAACGGAGCCGTAGAAGCCGCAAACAAAACCTTAATCAAGATCCTTGGCAAAATGGTGGAAAACTACCGAGATTGGGCGGAAAAGTTGCCATACGCCTTGTGGGCATACCGAACTTCTATCCGGAGAGCCACGGGATTCTCACCCTATGCCTTGACTTACGGCATGGAAGCGGTCCTACCCATTGAGGTGGAAGTCCCAACTTGGAGGATATTGAAGGAGAGCGAATTAGAAATGGAAGAATGGATGCAAACACGTCAATCCCAACTGGATTTGCTTGATGAAAAGAGAATTCAAGCTCTTCACCACACCCAAGCATATCAACGGCGAATGGCACGGGCCTATAACCGATCGGTAAAAGCTAAGAACTTCCAAGAGGGTGACCTCGTTATGAAAAGGATCCTACTTGTTCATCCTTCAGATAAAAGAGGCAAGTTTAGGCCTAATTGGGAAGGTCCGTGGGTTATAGCCAAAGTTTTATCAAACGGAGCATTAGCCATTTCAAAACCCGAAGACAACGGGAAGGCCGAAATCATAAGTTCGGACCATGTCAAGAAGTTCTATGCATAAAAAGGCTCACCATTGAAATACTAATGCGACTGCGAGGCAAGAGGAACATCCAGAAATCGTTCTTATGCATCTCTCAAGAAATCAAATGCAAATCACAAGTGCAGAACTGCTGCTGCTGGAAACAGGCCGTTTGACCTAAAAAGTTTTTAGGTCCTGAAGCGTTACTCGCAAAGCAGAACTTCAGCAACCCGGCAGATGCCCGAAACATGACCAAAAGGGTCGGGAATTCAGAAGCAGGGGGCCAAACAGACCAGAGACGAGCTACAATTCATCTTGAACCAATTCTTAATACATTCAAGGCAAAAACCCAAGTCTTAGTGAAAGATTCATGAAGCCCGCAATGAAAGATGCAATCCAACAACTCAAACATCCAAAATCTGGACTCGCCGGGAAAACAATGGTACTGTTCGCAGAAGACAATGGATTTTTCAGAGTTTGCAAAATCCAAAAGCAAAGCAAAGAATGGAACATCAAGATATAGCCAAAAAGGTTCATTTCATTACTCCCAAAGATGCAATTACATGACAACAAAGGAGAAAGGCATCTCTCCAAATACAAGGCTGTCCAAAAAGGAGAAGAAAAGAAATCTAAGAGAAGAAAGGGAGCCATATACATGAGAACAACAAAAATATCTATACAATCCATTGACTCTACTCCTCCAAGCATTCACAAAAAGAACAAAACAAAAAAGGGCTACACATCCCAAAGGCACTAGTGCCTAGCATCTAAGAGTGATTTGAGGTGCTCCAAGGCGGTTTCGTGATGATCAAGCACTCCTCCCATAGAGGCCAAGGCATCGGACTGTTGCAAGCAAATCGAAGCCAAAACTTCCACTTGAGAATGAAGAGCTTGCATATCCCGGTAAATCCGCCGGAATCCCATAAAGAGATCCGCCGTAGACACGGCACCGCCTGCAATGAGACCTCGAGGACGTACGCCCGCAACAAGTTGGCTCATCCAAGCACGGTAATCGCTAGTCGCCTCGGGTATTACGGTAGGTATGGCACCCAATTCCAAGGCCGTGCGGCTCGATGCCCATTCTTGCTTGAAAAGGCTAACCGAAGACAAAAGATGGGAATCATAGCTCAAGTACCCAAGTGGCGAGCCGTAAACATAGGGGAGATCTTGCAACATCCCAAATTGCCTCACGAAGCGTTGGGGAAGATAGGATGAGCACCCGTATAGGCCAGGCAAAGTCAAGCAACCAAAGCTCTTGGTGCAAAGGGTAGGGTCGACTGCAAGCCATGGGGGCAACCATATGACATCCATCTCGGTCAAATCTCTCAAATGACTACGAATATCTGTGGGCAAGGGGGTCAAGGTGGCCGCAAGCAATGTTTTCACAAGGCTAGGACCTTCCACCAAGGCCCGAGGCACGCCCGAGAAAGCTCCCAAGTGCTCCAAAAAAGCCATACCTACAAAAAGAAAGAACATCAAGCTGGTCATCCATGAACGGAGCAAGGCGCATACATGGCACTAGATAATGGGAGCCCCGTTAATGCAGCAACTTCCTCCAAAAGAAGAGGAAAGCTCTACACTCCCAAATAGAAAACACATAAGTTGGGTATCCAATGCTCTACGGCCATGGTCAAAAGATCAAAGTTCAACGGGACTCTAGCCAAATCCAACACATCCAGAAAGTTTAGCTCCATCAGCCTTAATCTCTCCTCCTCACAAAGATCGGCTATCTACTCCAATGAAGTCTTTCCAGCACAGGGGCCTTGAAGAAGGGAAACGGGAGAAGAAATAGAGTTCTCGGGAGGCAGGAGGTCTTCCATTGACAGACTCTCGTTTGGCAGCACCACACCTCCATTAACAGGTGATGAATCACCCCCATTATCAACAAGATCAGCCATGCAGTAAGGGGATTAAAGGCAGAAATGGAAGCACCACAAAAAATAAAAAATAAGAGGCAAATGCGGAACAAGCAACACAGCAGAAGCATATCAGAAAATGCAGCCATGAAACACCATTAGAAGAAGCTTAAATAGGAGGCAAAACACTCACCAACCTGCTGAAATCAAAGCAAAGGAGTATGGTTGCAGCCCTCTCCACGAAATGGGCAACAACGGAAATCCGAGGGAAAAGAGGAGGAGATCAAGCACAAGCTAACAAGAAGGATGGAAGACATTAATGGAAAACTCATACCATCACAGCAGTAAAACTCGGATCTGTGGGTGGCCTCCACGCTCAAGCCAACGAACGCTTAGCCAATCCAACGGGAGAGAAGAAATTCCGGGAAGAAGACAAACAAGCAACAGGACAAGTCACGGGTAATGCGCTGACAGCAACCCATTCAAAGGAGTAAAGGCGCGGAGATTTTGGGCAGCTGCAAATCCGGGTCAAAGGATTGCATCTGCACCCAAGCAATCTGAAATTTCAGAGTACTATGAAAGAGAAGACGAGCCGGAAGAAGTCAACGAGCGAAAAGGGGAAAATCCCTGAATATGCGCTACAACAGCTCATTTGCAGTGAAGGACGAGTGTAGAAGAGGCAAGGAAGGAAGTTTTGACTCGCCCGGACGAGAAATCGCGCAAAAAGGGGGAAAAATACGGACAAACGCGCAAAAATGGTATTTCTGATCGCGCGGTCGCGAAAATGAAGAAGAACGTCGATTGACCTAAAAAGTTTTTAGGTCTATATATATAAAACATTCACAACGCCCCTATGCAGAATTTTCAATGGCCAAATGGCCTACAAGTGATCAAAGCATTACAAGGGACGTCAAGAACAAAGATTTTACAAGGTCCGTGCCCTGCAAAAGCAACAAATCATATAGACACGTTCTCCAAAAAAAAATAAGCCGGTATTCACACGGCTTCACAACCAAAAATGAGCATACAAGCATTCAGATTTACAAAAATGCAATTCGGCCAAAAAGATGAAGAAAGGTCTTCAAAACATTGCATCGGCAACCCGAGCAAGATCGTCGCCATCCGAAGCCTTGTGGCGACCGGCCGAGAAGGTTCTCACGGCCGAAACTCTAGCCGTTGAAGATAAAGTCTTCTTGCTTTCTCAGGAATCTCGATGAGTATGTTCATCGATCCACCCGGCTCATTATGTCTAAGCCATACTGCTCTATCCCAAGGACATGGGATATACTCCTTCCTAGAAGACGTTTTGGGCAACTGCAACATAAAAGGCGATGAGTCAACACGGGCAACAAGCAACATAACGAGCATCATGCCCCGAACAAAGTCATATAAGGTCAGTTTACATCACTATTTCAAGCTTGTAAAAAAGAAAAAAAAAACAACAAAAAAAACAACAAAAAAAACAACAAAAAAAAACAACAAAAAACAAAAAAAAAAAAACAACAAAAAAAAAAAGAAGAGGGGGAAAACCTTGCCGCAACCGAAAATGGAAAAATAAAAAAACAGGGGTGACTTCACCGGCGGCGGCGGCAACTAGAAAGGCAGAAGCAGCGCCGGAATCGGAGAAGGAAGACGGCGACCAACGACAACAGAGGCGGTGGTAGCCAGCCTCAATTAGTGCCGGCGATGGCATCGGCGCAACGAAAAATGGCGCCCCGAGCAGATCTCGTGGCCACCGGAAAAGGGGAAGACGACCGCAACTGACGTCGAGGGAGAAGATGGCGAGGGCAGCAGCGGCACGACCGCAGCAATGATCGGCCTCGGCAACGACAAAAGCGACTCTAACTGTTACCGGAGCAGACGAACGACTTCGGCAACGAGCAAAGATGGCCAGAAGCAAGCGAGAGGTATTCCCCGTCAGCGGCTGCAATGGCAACGATCGACGACAACACCTCGTCGGCTGTCGCAGGGCAAGACGACGGACGCCGACAACGTATCCCCAACAGCGACGGCAGCAGCCCCAACCGCTGCCGGAGAAGAGGAAGAAGACCGCGAAGAAGAGAAACCCAACAGCAACAGCGGCTGCCGGACGCGGTGGAGAAGGCCGCGGCGACAGCAAAACGACGACGGCGATGGCGAATCGACGACGGCAGCAGCGAATCGGCAGCGGAAGCAAGGGCGTACCGGTAGCAACGGCAGCCGGAAACCTAGAGGGCAACGTCGGCAGCGGTGGAAGAAGAGAAACCGAAAGGAAAGGGGAGAGGGCCCACGACCGGAACCCTAGCCCAGAAAAATTACAAACGGGCCCCTACGACCTTCTGGATGTTGCAAAGTCTCCCCGCTCAACGAAAAATGCAAAAAAGCCCAGCAAGGTTCCCGGTTTTACAAAACAAGACCAACAGAGGTTTCGCAAAAGGCCCCCTCAAGCTTCAATTACAGAAAAGCCGCCACAAGTTTGCAGAAATTACAAAAAAGGGACCCAATGACCTAAAAAACTATTTAGGACCATGGGGTGTCTGTTACTTTGCCATTCGCCGACAAGACGCCTCTGGCAAAGGGGGGCAGCTGTTGACACCCCACCCTCGGGGCCCAAAGACGGATAATTGGACGCAAGATTCAAGCCCAACCAAATTCGACGCAAAAGGAAATTCAAGACAACCAAGCAGGCCCTCCCGCACTCATCCCACGGAGCGAAGCTCCACCAAGCCTCGAAGCAGGCTTTTCAACAAACCAAATCCGGCCCCACAAAGAGCGAAGCTCCTACAGGCCACCTCAACGGGCTCCACAATGCAGCCCAAGCCTCAGAAGCAGGCTTCCCTACACCTCTGGGCTCTTGCAACGGCCCACCCAAAGCAAATGGGCTAGGCCAAGCTCTAGCCCACTAAGCCAAACTTATGGACCAAGTCCAAAGCCATTCAAGAGACCCAAAGCCCATGACCCCAACTCAAGACCAAGTCCATGGACCAAGTCCATGATCCCACTCAAGCCCAAGCCCATGGACCAAGTCCATGACCTCAAGGGAGCCCAAAGCCCACTCCACCATCTATAAAAGAAGGAGCTCCCCTCTCATTCAAGCACACTTGAAGAGAGGCATCCCAAGGGGAGGACGGGAGTCTGCAACAACGCCCCCGGCATCCCGGTTTTTCCGCTCTACGCGCTCCACGCCTCTCTTTCCATTTTCCCCTTTCCATCTCTCCCGTTCTCTTAAACCCTTTTTATTTTCCCCCTTTTACGCCGTGTAAACCGCCTCGGGTTGGCAGATTTCTCCATATTTGCTTCAACCCGTAGGCCGGAACCCATACTCTGTATTGCTAGTGCCTTATTTCTTTAAATAGGGGCCGATCTCCCTTTAAAGATCGGTGGCGACTCCATTTTCATTGTTTTCTTGTGTGCGTGTTTGAGCTAACGCCCCGGCAAGGTGGGTGCACGCGGGTCCGCAGATTCCAGCATAGTACGCTGCCGTTATGCTGCCGGATTTGTGACTTGACCCGTGTACGGAAGCCCCGTCTTAGCCGTCATGCCGCCAAAACCACGAGAAAATGCCTATATGCCCATTTTTCTAAAAAACGTGAGGCCTAACTCATTTTACCCCATGTGAATGCAGGAAATCCAAGCCCGCTTCGCTTTTCAACACGATCCACATCTCTAAGGCCCGGAAAACCCATTCCGAGCCCACCGTAGCGCTCCCGGCGGGTGCTACAATCTGCTTTTCATACTTTCTTGTATTCTAGTTCTCATGAATGTACATAAATACATGCACTAAGGCAAGTCGATGATCGAGCTTGCGGAGGTGGGGTGTCTGCCAAACCAAAAAGTCAGTTATTTCATTACTAGGAAGCTAATTAATTGGAACCTGCATTCACACACACTTATGGGACCATAAAAGACAATTGTAAATAAAGGTCTAACTCGTGTTGGTTCGATTATGCTCATACTTCAGTTGTAAAAATCCTGCCTTATCCTATCTATAAGCCAGCTTAGTTCATATTCGTCAAATCCTACCTTATCCATATTAAGATTAAATAAGTTTGTTCTAAGAAAGTATGAGAAGAAAAAAGAAAAATCCCTTTGAGGAAGGAGAACTCATGAAATTAAATAGTTTTTTTGGCTATAGTGCAACTTATTAAATTGCCTCAATTTCATCCCATATTAATTTTAGACATCTATTTGAGCTCCCTTTATTTTCTATAAATTGAGGGATTGCTCTTATGTGGATAGTGTGAGTTTTCTGAAGCTTTCTTGTATTCTCTTTTATTAGATTCGATTTTTATATGAGTTTCTTGTAAAACATATTGAGTTTAAAGTTTTTTCTTTTGAGAATTCTCAATTTCTTGTAATTCTAATAATGGATTTTCTTCTCATCTGCGATTTTTCTCTTCGCATTAAAAGATCTTTTACATATATGTGTATCTACTCTATTTATCTTTCTCTTATTTTTCCACGGTATTTTATTATTTTTTAGGATTATTTCCCAACACAAGCTGTGATTTTCAATTATCTGAGACAATTTTAGTATGAGCAATTGATTATGCACCTTTTTGCGTTGATGTGTCATTTGGCTAAAAGCTTTTGCATTTCTACGCTATAGTTCGAGAATGTATGCCCAAACAGGAATAAGAAAATGACTATTTGCATTAATAATTTTTCTACAATTATGAAATTTTTATCTATTACTATGAATTTTGGCAGTAACGCTACTCCCATATTATAAACTTTGTTTACGAAATTACAACTATTTACAGACCTTTTACCTACAATCTGCTTTCGATAGTGAATGGGTTAATAAACGCAAAGACTAAATGTTATCTCATTTCTCTCTCTCATCTTCAATTTATCCTAAATGGAAAATTTTCTTTTTTACTTGTAACATTTGTTTATAATTAATTTTTATTAAGAATTTTTGCAAATATGCCTATAAAGTTTGGCCAATATTACATGTGTTCTTAAGTTTGTCAAATTTACAAATACGGCTACAATGTTTGCATGAAATTGCAATCGTGTCCTTTCCGTTAGGATACCGTTAGATTTTTATGTAAAATAACAATAATGCCCTTTAAGCTAAATCATATACTTTCAATTTTCGAAAATATTGTAAGCATATTTGCAAAAAAATCTAAAATAATAATACATATAAAAATATATAAAATAATAAAATAGCAACTATATTCACAATATTTGAAAAAATCGCGATTATATAAAAGTCTAATAGCATCCTAACGGAAGGAATACGATTGCAATTTTATGCAAATCTTGTATGTATATATACAAATTCGCAAACTTAAGGACACAGATGCAATATTGGTCAAACCTTACATGCGTATTTACAAAAATCCCTTTCTATTGTATTCATAATATTTATAAGTTCATTTTATACCCCTAATATTTCAACTTAAACTTCTATTATACTCATACAGTTAAAACAATTATTAACCTATTGAAAAGATGATTTTACCCTTCCATAATTCAAAAAATGATTCAATTCAAATATAATTCAATTGACGTTGGTAAACCATGAAAATGTGATGACATCAAATGATTTAAATATCATATTCAAACTAAATTGTTTTAGTAAAAATTCGAAGGGGCAAAAATGTTCTTTCAGTAAAGTAGTCAACCGTAAATTGCATAAGTAAGTTGAAATATTACAGTCTGAGAGGAATTTTTGAAACGTTGTAAGTATATTAAAAATTAAAAACAAATGTTATAGATATAATAGAAAAATTTTCCCATCCTAATTCCTCAATTCATTAAAAACAAGGCATAAAGGGGTCATCTCATCTCAATCTGTTAGTGCATTCAAAACAAGCCTTTTTATTACGTAGATAGAGAATGCTAATCCTTTTAACTTTTAAATTTTAAAAGTTCAGTTATCATCTGAGTTATCGAATTAAGATCACATGATGTGATTTAGTGTAATATCATTACTTTTGATTATGTTCAAGAGAGACAAAAATTCTGTCAAAATTGATTATCAATTACTACGAGTTTAAGCTGCGAAAATTCACACAAGTGAAATGGAACTATAATTTTTCAAAATTCATAAATGCGACGTAAAAAAAGCTAATGATACTCATAAGATGGGCACAACATCACAGTCGAACCTTCTTCTTTCATACATTATTGTTGCTATTGTGGCTGTATTATCTGGGTATCTGTCAATAAAAAAATAAAATTAAAACTTTTTACTCTCCATAATTAATATATTTTTTAATCATTTTTACACATTTTTCTATGTAATTATCTTATTTTTCAATCATTATTACCTTTATCTTATATATCATTTTCTTTTAATTTAAAAATTTTTACATCAAAAACTTATGGTGTGTTTGGCAATTGATAGAAAATGTCAATTTAAAACTTTTCACCATCCACAATTATCATTTTTTTAGTCATTTTTCACATTTTCCTATACAACTATCCTACTTTTCAATCATTTCTACACAACTATATACATAACTAACCTATTTATTTTAATTTTATCCTCTTTACTACTCATCATTACCCCTATCATATCACATCATTTGACGACTTTTACTCTTCAAAAATTTTCATCAAAAATTTTATTCATTACCAAACACGCCTTGAATTTTTATCATTTTTCAAACATACACATGTATTTGCCCCCCTCCTCAGCATCCCACTTCACGTATCATTCTATCCCATCCCTAAACAGTATTATGTGTTAATGGCCACAACATGACATTTCACGGTGCATTTTCAATTTAAAATATCTCTAGTTTGTCTGACTAAATCTAAATGAATATTATGGGTTGTTAAATTTCTTTTTTTTTTTAAAAAAGGTAAGCGGTGAAAATGAACGAGATTTGCGTAAAAAAGCACTCACTGGTTTATGTCGTCGGCGGTTCAGTGAGCGTCAGAATGTGATAAGTTGCAAGTAGGGGTGTTAATGGTCATGGTCAACCCGTCAATCGGCTCGTCTAACCCCGTTTATAAATGGGTTTGAGTTAGGCTTTTCGAATAAATGGGTTATGATCCGCCAACCCGTTTAACCATTTAATTAAATAAATGGATTAGGGTTGAGATTTTATAACTCGTCAACCTGTTTGGTAACTCATTTAACCTATATAACCTGTTCAACCCGTTTAATTCATTCAACCCATTTAACTCGTCTAACTCATTAAAGTTATATATATATATATAAACTACTTGGTTATTTTTCCTCGTTGAGTCTTTCTCAAGTCACCTAATTTTCATTTTTCTACTGCTGCTATATTTCCATTTTTTTGTTACTTCTCTATTTCTATTTCTCCTATGCCGAAAATACTCTCTCGTCTATGTCTGCGAGATCATCATCTACTAGAGTTTAGACTTTCAAGTTATTTACTATACAACCCATTAACAACCTACTAACCCGTTTATTAAATGAGTAGTAAATAGGTTAGGGTTGCAGTTTTTTAAATGAGTTAATAAATAAATTAGGATTAAAATATTTAAAATGAATTAAGATTAAGATTAAACTACAATCCGTCCAAACTGATATGTTAGCCCTTTTAATTGCAAGGGATGCAAACCGAGACGTGAGGCGCAAGAAAAGCGCCAGCGGCTATCTCTTAATATGGACCACCTCCACGTCCTCGCACACAAGCCTCTGCAACGCGCCAAACTCGCAAACCGTCACCGAGTACAACTGGCCGTGGGCAGCTAGCCGATTCCGAAACGACTCCTGACAGAAATATTTATATGATTAATGGGGAAATGCCACGCGAGAGACGTGAAAGTAATAAATCAATCCATTTCTGTAAGCCATGCATTGAAGTTTGTGCACGAATCGCACTGCATGGTCCCCCGGCTTAAATTTTATAAAGTGTAGGATGCAAGTAATAAAATTTTTGATGAAAAATTTTGGAGAGTAAAAGTTGTCAAATGATGTGATATGGTAAGGATAATAATAAGTAGTAAAAAGAATAAAATTAAAATAATTAAGTTAGTTATGTGGATAGTTATGTATAAATGATTAAAAAGTATGATAGTTGTATAGGAAAATATGAAAAAATAATTAAAAAATATAATAGTTATAGAGAGTGAAAAGTTTTAGATTGAAAAGTTTTAACTTGTTATTTTCTATCAATTGTCAAACACACCCTTAGTTTTGTGCGGATTTTAAAGAGTAATTTGGAAATATACCGATATGGTTTAAAAAATTACAAATAATCGTTATTAGCTTGATCATCGTTACAAATATACTCGTGGTGACTGCATGAGTATATTTGTAAATATATATAAATTATATAGATTTATTTGTAAAAATTAAATATACTACAAATATATTCATATGAGTTTTATATTTTTACAAATATATTCAGACGGTGACCATGCAATTATGGCGTTCTAATACTATTGACATATTCGCAATTATGGTTAAACATGTATAGATTATTTGCAATTTTAAAATTATATTGATATATTTTTAATTATAATCAAAATATGTTAATATGTTTGCAAATTATCTAATTTTAAAAAATGGATTATGATGTAAGTTTTAGGTATGAGTTCTCGGATTAGGAATGAAGTAACCTCAGCCCGACGCCCGAGACGCGCGTGACCACCACCACTAATAGAAGGGCCACGTTCCTCTGAAAATCATTTACGAGGACATTGACTTTATCCAGACAAGCAAAACCAACCGTCAAAATCGATTTTCTTTCTCCACAACGTAGCCAGAACAGCGGCAAGCGTATTACTGGCTCATTGGCTGCACAAGAGCCAAAGGCTTTTCTTGCATTTCACGCCCGGCAATGGCCAGTCAAGAAACGACGAAGACACGCGTAGTTGATTTTGAGCTACTCTCCTTCTCCCTGATTCGGGACTGGCCAACAGCTACATTCATCACTAGCAAAAAAATTCCTCCTATACATCTCCTGTACAGGCAACATTTACTTTAAATTTATAATATACTTATAATGTTTCAAAAAATTCTTCTAATATACCTATAACATTTTATTACAAATTCTTATTATACTCATATAGTCTAAACAACCATTACCTATTTTATTGATAAGACAATTTTATCCTTTCAAAATTTTCTTAATTGAAACAATTTAATCTTAATATGCTATTTAAATCACTTAATGTTACAAATTAATAATTTATCCATATTAATTGAGTTATATTATAGTTGAATTGGTTCAATTAAGAAATTATGGAGGGATAAAATCATCTTTTCATTATGGTAGTTAACATTTATTTTCACCGTGCGGGTATGATGAAAATTTATGATGCAATGTAACAAGTATAAAATGAATTTTAAAACGTTACAAGTGTAATAGAAATCATGAACAAATATTATGAATATAAGAGAATTTTTCATATTTAAAACACAAGCTATCTATATATAATTGGGTTGGTTTTCGTAGATGAAGTCCTCTTTCATTAGTATTTTTGTACAGTGTATTCGTGAAGAGGGAAACAGAGAACCGAAAAAAAGAAGCTGTCCCAAGTTCCCAACCGTCACGTTAGCCACACATCAATCCAACTGCCGGTCAAAGTCCAGCTGTGGGATTGATTGATTCTATCATTTCTATTACAGTAAAGCAAGTAAGCAAACCAACCCAGTATTGTTCCACACAATGAGATGTTCGTGCCTCTTTTAGAATGGTTTTCGGTTCTTGTTTCCATCATTTTTAAAACTTTAGGGTGCTTTTTGTGATTGACATAAAATGTCAAGTTAAAATTTTTTAATATAAAATTTTTTACTCTCTACAATTATCATATTTTTTAATTATTTTTTCATACTTTCCTATACAACTACGCTACTTTTCAATCATTTTTTACACAACTATCTATACAACTAATATATCTATTTTAACTTTATTCTCTTTACTTCTCACCGTTACTTTACACAACTATCTATACAACTAATATATCTATTTTAACTTTATTCTCTTTACTTCTCACCATTACTCCTATTATATCATATCATTTAACAATTTATACTCTTCAAAACTTTTCATCAAATATTTTATCTACTCCCAAATACACCCTTAATGCAATGGACATTTGAATATTTAAATACTGCCTTTTTATTGTTATAAATAATTTTATTTATTATTTTACGTCCTTTTAATTTGTCTTCAATAAATATTCCATTGCTACCTCTTACAGTATTAAAATAGATAGTTTGTACTAAGCAGATGATTCGCTTGACTTATTTCAAAAAAAAATTATTTAAAATAATTTTTTATTTTTGATCAGTACACTTGTTTATCTAAGTGTATTTAACATATAAACTGAGTTTTTATAATTTTTCATATGTGTATATATATTTTTTTGAGATTTTTAAACATTATATGTATATATGTGTTTAGAATACCTCAATATTTAAAAATCTAAAAAAATATATACACGTGTACAAAAATGATAAACTTGGTATATATAAATACACTTTGATAGTAATTTAGACTTGACATAGATAAATTTATCAAAGAAAAATAAACCATAATATTTAGTTTTATACATTTAAATAACTGTGTGTATAGAAACATCGCAATTGGAAATCAGGTGAGTTATACCAATTAAAATTGTTTAGAGCCTACTTTAAAATTGCATAGTTTGGTATTGTTGTATATGGCTCACGTGCATATAAATTAAGAGAATTTTTTTATTATATGAATTAAGATAATTTTTATAATGTGACAAAAAGATAATTTTGTAAACACTATTAAACATACAATTACATTAGCTATTATTATATTATATTGTTGTCTGCTTGTTTTTGGGCCCGTATTCATTGTACTCATGTACACTAAGCTTTAATGTACATGCTTGCATAACTCTTTTTTTAGTTTTTTTTTTTTGAATTTTTTACATATCTATGCGAACCCAAGCAAGGTATTTTCTAAATATGTAATTTGATATTTTTGATTTTTTTTTTAAATTTAAAATTCTTGTGGGCCAAGTAAGGTGCATAATGCTAAAAGTATTGTATCTATATATTTTCAAATTAATTGTGAGGGTAATTAGTTTAATTAAAATTATAAATATACTTACATAATTTCAGAAATTGCACGTTACTTCCACATAGTTTAACTATGATTACAAATGTATTCATATTATTATGACGTCGTTACTGCATCGTCATAATATAAGTATATTTACAAATATATGTAAATTCTGTGGGAGTATTTGCGAAAATTAAATATATCCACTTAATTTCTAAAATTACAAATACACTTACGTAGTTTACATATTTTTGCAAATATACTTATGTCATGATAACGTATGACAACATTCTAATGTCGTGTGTATATTTACAATTATAGTTAAACTACGCGGGGTTTCTTAAAATTCTTAAAATGTACGAGTATATTTGCAATGTTGAGCAAATTATGTGGGTACATTTTAAAATTATCCTCATTGTGTCGTGGAATACACACCTTAGTATTATATCAATGCCTAACAGACCTCCGTTCAGCGCACCGCAAAAGGGCCACGTGCGACGTTTGAGTTCCGGGATGGCTGTCGAGCAAAATTCCAAGTTGGTGTCACGTGCGCGAGTGGGCGGGCTGCATGGAAATTGAGAGGAGCGGGCGTCACACATCTTCCCATTTCTGTCCGGCCACCGAACCAGGATAAAAAACGTACAATATTCCCATCTGCATCTGTGCATCATGGGCCGTGTGCATGGATGTCCTTCCTTGAAAAAGCAATTACATTATTTCCTTTTTTTTTTTTTTTTTTTTTTTGTATTTTACAATCATTTCTTCCCGCACCTTCTAACCTCATTGTCTTTTATCAATTTCCACCCATCAGAGGCAACAGATGCCGTAAGCTATTGACGGTGTGGATCCACTAAGACGAGGACATAGGAGGGCGTGGACGACATCCATCGATCCACTCTTGATGGATGAAATGAAATCTGTCTGGACCTGATGGAAGCCTACAATGGAAGGCAATGGAATTGTATTTTACACGACCAGTGATGATAAATGACTACTGATCGAATGCATTCGGTGCATTAAAATTTTAATGCGTTTGGTCGAAAAATTCATTCTTTTGTCTTTTAAGTTTTTTTCATAAAGTGCTAACCTAAATATATTTTTAAAAATGCAAAAACTTGTCTATTTTTTAAGAATAAAAATAGACACATTTTCAAAAAAGGTAAAATTAGTTTATTGATTAAATTATACTAAAATTTTAAGGCATTCAGTGCATTAAATTTTTAATGCGTTTGGTTGTACAATTCATTCTTTTGTCTTTTAACTTTTTTTCATAAAAGTGCCAACCTAAATATATTTTTAAAAATGCAAAAACTTGTCTATTTTTAAGAATAAAAAATAGACACATTTTCAAAAAAAGGTAAAATTAGCTTGTTGATTTAATATATACTAAAATTTTTAGGATAACTTGCAAACATACTTACGTAATTTTGCCAAAATTGCTTATATAATTATACAATTTCAGCCAAACGAGCGGCGCTCGTTTGGTCGACGGGCGTGGAACGAAAGCTTTCGTTCCGCCCGTCGCGTGTTCGAATCCCGCATGGGATTTCGAACCAAAAACTTTCCGTGGGGGCATGTGTGGTCTCCCTTGTTCGATTGGGAGCTGGTGGTTTTCATTTGGAAATATTGTTAGAATTGCCTCAGAATTTTGAATGTGATATGTGTTTAGATATGTTGTAAATATACTCCAATAAAAAAAACTATATAATTTCATAAAATTTTCAAATAACCCCGTAAAAGTTCACTAAAATTGCATATAACCCCCCCCTGAGTAATCTACCTCATTTTCTCTCCATTTTTTATTTTTGTTTCCAACCTCATTAGATTTGGGTCAGCTGTTAGCCTATCCTACTTGTTCAGATTCCACATTGATTTTTTTGACCTCAGGTTTTTGCCACATACTTGGAATTCTAATTTAACTTGAATAGAATGGCGACTGAATTGATGTGACTATGTGAAGAGGTTCAGAGGTTTAATTTTGAAATTGATTTAGAATGCTTTGCTCGTTGACAAAGATGGTATTCGCCAACCGTCAGTGCTCCACTATCATCCCGTCGAGCACTGCCAGAAACATCAAGCGGGTCCCATCATCACAAATCTCAATTGTAACAGCAGAAAATTCAAATTAAACCCACGATCTAAGTATAAACGTTGACCATGATCCAAATTTCATGCCGTTCAATCGTAGCATTAGATTTCTAATTTTTGAATCCTGATCGTCAATTGGCAAAAATCCAAGTGCAGCCAAGAAATTTGGTTAAGCCAACACTGCCCACTAATTACGGGATCCGGGCCATCTGCAATAGCATCACCTGCTAATCAAATCCAAATACGCCGCCCATCATGTCTATCTCAAGGCTTCACTTCAGTGATAAAATTGGCGATCTATCTTCACCAAGAGACATCGTGTGGCCACCATCAAATTTCGGTAGTGGTAGCACTAGAAAAGCATAACTAATTAGGGGTGTTAATGGTTATGATCAACCCGTCAACCCGCTCGTCCAACCCATTTATAAATAGGCTTGGGTTGAGATTTTCGAATAAATGAGTTATAATCCGCCAACCTGTTTAACCATTTAATTAAATAAATTGATTAGGGTTGAGATTTTATAACCCATCAACCCGTTTAGTAACCCATTTAACTCATATAATATGTTCAACTCATTTAATTCGTTTAACCCATTTACTTCACTTAACTAATTAAAATTTTATATACATACATATAAACCCCTTAATTATTATCCATCTCTAAGTCTTTATCAAGTCACCTAATTTTCATTTTTCCACTGCTTTCCTAATTCCATTTTCCCGTTACTACCCTATTTCCATTTCCTGTATGCCGAAAACATCTTCTCGTCTCTCCCTTCGAGATCATCATCTATTAGAGTTTAGGCTTTCAGGTTATTTGTCATACAACCCATTAACCCTCTAACCCGTTTATTGAATGAGTTGTAAATGGGTTAGAGTTGAGGGTTTTTTCAACGAATTAATAAACAAATTAGGGTTGAGATACTTTAAATGAGTTAGGATTAAGATTAAGCTTTAACTCGTCCAACCCGATTCATTAACACCCCTATCACTAATACAACTTAGTTCAATTGCGAGTATGCATCATATATCGCATGCATACCCACCTCCAATGGCCGATTATGAAAAGCAACACAACCGATCCCCAGCAACTCCAATTGTCTTCACCTTCCTCGAGGTATTTTTCATATGCGCCTTTGAGCTGAAGCTTTGGAACGTCTCTCCCATTCATGCCCTAAATTGAAGGGTAATTTGGGAATCACAAATTTTAGTCAATAGCATGTACCAAACCACTACCATCCAACCATCGATGTCAAGTTATCTGCAATTTCAATGAAACGACGTGAGAGTTATTTGAAATTCATGAAGCTATGTGGGCGTATATGCAATGTTGGTTAAATTATGTAGGTATATTTGTAAATTATCCAAAATTTTATAAAAATTTCGAAAAATATTGCACCCAATTACGCTAGAAGTTAAATGCATTTGAGTGCTTTGAATCAGTTACTATGATACAAAAAATGGTTTTGAGAATGTAAAATGTAAACTTCATCGCATCGATTCATAAGCATCTCATGAGATAAAATTTAAAAGACTGCAATCTTGCTTATCATATTCTTAATAATATTTTATTTTTATATATTTCGTTTTTCACTACATTAAAATTTCATTCTTTTCACTTTCAATGTCAATTTTTTATTTCAATACTATCTGTCATTTTCAAATAACATAGTAACCCATTCTTCGTTCGTTAAAATGCAGAAGTTGAAAAATTCGAATTATTTACATATATTTTGATACAATTTGACATTTTAACTATTATATTATTATTATCACATTTTTATTCTAGTAAATTTTCACTTTTTTATATATATTATTGCCTTATCTATTTAATTTTATTACATTTACTTCTAATAACTACTACATTATTTTCTTATTTTTAAACGTATTTTATTTGTACTTTCTTACCTTTACTTTTATATTTTTCAAAATGGATTGTAATCAATTTTCTCATCCAAATGAGAAATCACGTTTCATTAGACTGCTGGGAAGTATAAAATATAATTGAAATGGATTTTGATAAAAAGAGTTTGCTATGTATGGAAAATATGAGAAATTGCAGGGAAAAATGTAAAAAACTATACTAAAATAGGAAAATCAGAGATGTTTCATAGTTAGAACTTAGAAGTAAGAAAAATAATATTAGTAATGAAAAAAGGAACTCTTCCTCATGCGTTCCCTCGTCCAGGTGCATGCTTCCGGACTCGCCGGTCGCCCTCCATCCTATTCCTACCGGATGCTTCGGATAAAAAAATCAGGGCAACCTCTTTCCATTTGTAAATTTCCTCACCTGCGCCGCATGCCCACAACTCTTCACCACCGTTGCGGCGTTAGCCCGCGCGTATAGTCCAAAAGTTACAACCGCAGAAGTTGACAAGAAGATCGAGACCATCGAAATGAGGACTAAAATGGATATGTGTGATGCAAGGGGCATTGTTTTCGTGCGATGAGCAGGTCCATCGTCCATGTTTCCATGTCCGCTTTTTTGGTCCCATGCTCGCGCATGCCGAGATACGGGTGCTTTCTCTGCCCGAACAGGCACAGCATCGAGATTGTCCATGCGCTCCAGACGGCTCCATCTGAAAAAAGGCCAAGGGAATAAATGGATGGCCCGTATGTTGGCCCACCGTAATTCATTACCATCGATGGGGTTTTGGCGGTTATCATTGCATTCCATTGTGGGGCCCATCTTTTGGACGCTTTAGATGAAGCTAGGGGCGCGGAGCCTGCAAATCAACTGGGATTGCGTATGGCATGCCATACTCTGCTATTCTGTCACGTGCGAACCAAGCATATCCGTACTTCACTGTAGAAGAGGGTTTCCCCGTCAGATGAGTTCGTGATTTGCATTTATGGCTTAGATCGATAAGGTTTCGGACCTTTTGGCCTCTTGGACTCGATAACTCCACTCAGTACAGTCATTTGCATATATTTATACATCGATCCGACTAACTTGACGGTTTAGATTACTTGATAATTGTTCGTCGTCCTGTTTCTAGTAAGGGCTGATTACGAATAGCTGCACTCTACTGTTCTACGAGAAAATTGTAAGCAGCAGCGCGCCGGACCACCATCCATTACAGCTGGCGCGCTGCGCTGATATAGGACGCCCGCTTTTATGAAAAGACTCCTCCATTTCAACGCGTCGATGAACATGATCAGCTTCTTTTCACCACATTTGGAGTAATTGCATCTGTGGGGGATAAATGCACAGAGATTGCCCATCATTTAGGCATTGGAAATTTGTCCAGTCAATCCATGCCGCTCATTCCGGGATCACGATATTACCAGGGACGATTACCTACCTACTAATATGTGAATTGAGAGGCCGCTGTAATAGATTCCAGATAATTATATCGATGTGTATCATATGATGTTCATCATTAGGATTATTCTATTGAAATAAAGGCATCAAACCTCGTGTTAAATGCGTGACATGTGATGGTGGCTAGCAACACAGCTACTCCAGGCCCCGATTATGAGGGCATTCTTTTTAGCGGCGATGGTGGAATGGTGAGTCAGATGGGCGCTTTCTAGCTGGCAATCGCAGGGACGAATTATTTGCACGGATGAAATGAATCATGAGATCCTCGAGATCGTTGCACGCTTATGATCTACAGTGATCATTCTCAGGGCCCCTAAGAGCCGGAGATCACTGCTTGCTGCTGTCACGGATGGCATGGTACTCTATTTCCATCCATCAATACCGAGCAACAAACGGGAAAATTAGTATTTCATACCCCACCGAGGACGTCATTTTTCCAGTAATTTCAGATTGAATTGCTAACAAATAGGAGAGAGAGAGGCGAACCTGCCCATAGGGCGGTTGGTTTCGCATGGGGGGCTTCGTGCCCACCCACCGGGATTCGAATCCCGTCTGCAGTTGCCATTGAGCGAGTGTTGGTATGGCAAAATTAAAAAAAAAAAAAAAAAAAAAATTATATATATATATATAGGGAAATGATCCAGTGCATGCGACTGCACCGTGTAGTTCATGCACTGTGGGCCCCACCTGATCATTTCCCATAAATCCACCCCACCCATTGTATTTAGAATTGTTCACTTTATTACCATACCAATTTTCATCCAAATCCAACATGTGTGTAGTCTCCATCTTAAAATGGTGCAAAATCAACGTAATAAAATAGTTTAATGTAAATATCAAGTTTAAAGTGGTTTTTTCAACATCTAAACTGTCTAAAGTATGATTTATATATGGATGGTCCATTTTACAGCGGACTGCACAGGATCGGTTCCTATATATATATATATATATATATATATATATATATATAGGAGAGAGAGAGGGAAAAAAAAAAAAACCACTGATGAATACGAGCCTCGTTACTCTTCATCAGTTCAAAAAGCGTCATGCATGCTGGCGAATCACTCGTGTCACCCGAATTACAAAGCAGGTTGCATGACCAATTCGCCACAGTCACTCGTGTTACCTATCCGCATTCATCCAGCGGGCAGGGCACGTGAACGCCATGACAACAGATAATCCAAACTCCAAACCACTCCGTTGAGTGACCCGGTGACTCCATCCAACGTCTGCATCCGTGCATCGTTGTTCAAAAATATTTTTGAACTGATCCTGTGTCCCAGAAGTCGTCATTTCCTGCTCTATGGAAATTTTATCGCTGATTTCACCAAAATAAATTTATAATCAAATGAACACGAAAAAAAGGTTTACAATCATTAAAAAATGTATAAAAATATTTTAAGTTGACAACTGTATTACTTGGCGAGGCATGAACAGAAGTTGATTAAGTTAATCAAAATCGCTGTAGTGAAATATATCGGGTATGTTTGGGAATGGATAAAACTTTTGATGAAAAGTTATAAAGAGTATAAATTATCAAATGATGTTATATGATAAGGGTAATGATGAGGAATAAATAGAATAAAGTTGAAATAGATAAGTTGATTGTGTTAGTAGTTGTGTAGAAATGATTAAAAAATAAGGTAGTCATATAGAAAAATGTGAAGAAATGATTAAAAAATAGGGTAATCGTGGAGAGTAAAAAGTTTTAGATTAAGGGTTTGTTTGAGAATAAGTAAAAGTTGTCGAGTTAAAACTTTTCAATCTCCATAATTGTTTTATTTTTTAATCATTTTTCACATTTTTCTATACAATTACCCTACTTTTCAATCATTCCTACACACTACTAACACAACTAATCTATATATTTCAACTCTATCCTATTTATTTCTCATCATTACTCCTATCATATCACATCATTTGACAACTTATAATCTTTATAACTTTTCATTAAAATTTTTATTCATTTTCAAGAGTGTGTTTGGTAATGAATAAAACTTTTGATGAAAAGTTTTGGAGAATAAAAGTTGTCAAATGATGTGATATGATAGGGGTAATGACGAGTAGTAAAGATGATAAAGTTAAAATAAATAAGTTAGTTGTGTGGATAGTTGTGTAGACATGATTGAAAAGTAAGATAGTTGTATAGGAAAATGTAAAAAAATAATTAAAAAATATAATAGTTGTGAAAAGCGAAAAATTTTAGATTGAAAAATTTTAACTTGATATTTTTTGTCAATTGTCAAATAGACACCAAATACACCCTAAAATTTTTTAACTTTGATAACTTTTACTTATTAACCAACATACCTGTTGCTCCCGTCGGCATTCCGGCATTGGTACGCTTCTGCTCCATCAGGTCCGCGACATCAGGGGAGCAGGTGTTCTTCACCGTACGTGTGCCTTTATTTTAAATAATAAAAAAACAGAAATCCTAAAAGCAAGGGTCATGCTTTTAGCCAGTTGGCACGGATGCCGTCAGCGAAGTAAAAGAAAACCCGAAATGGTTTCATATTTCGCGGAGCATTATGGACGATGCACAGGCGGATGGACTTGCCTACACCATTCCGATTTAAACATAAACAATCTGCATGAATTTTGTCGATGTTTATGGTGAATCATTAAATTTAATTTATCACACAAATTATCATCAAATGATTTGGATTGTTTTCACATATCAGAAAGCAATTCCGTGTTCTACGTGCAATAATCACCTTTGAAATTTTAAAAAATATTTTAAAACTATACTTCATTTTTCACTGTATGTAACTGCACTTCATGACCTATATTTACAATAATAAAATAATTTCATAACTAATAAGGCAATTCAAATAAAAAAAATTCATACAACATCTATTAGGAGGGGCAAGCGCAAAGCACATACGCCTCTTGAGTGCTGCAAACGCAATGAAACCATTTCGAGGCACGCTTTTATCTCTCAGTTGCAGGACAACTGTTCGGATGCTGCAGTCGACAGCTGTGCATGACACGTGTCAATTGATCATTGGTAAGATCGTCTGCCACACAGCCTTTAGACAGCGACTAGTCTGAGGGACGTTCCCCACCGCCCCGGCAGTCGCCAGCTAAGCAGACGTGGCAACGGCTACTTTCGGATATTTACCTCGAGCGCCGTACTCCGACGTGTTGTCCCACGTGGCAGATAAAGATCGCGTGGCAAGAACGTGGAGCCAATGAGCTCCCCGTGGAAGCCATTGGATCGGCTATTTAAGGACTCGGGAGAACGCCATAAGCCTCGCAACGACGTGCAATAGAAAATAGCCTCCTTCCTACGGTACTTTCCATGGCTTCTTCACCAGCTCTGGTGCCGGTTTTTCTGACCCTCTTCTTCGCATTTGAGTTGTTGGCTTGTCTCGCCAACTCAACGAAGAGCTTCGATGAGCTCTTCCAACCGAGCTGGGCCTCGGATCATGTGATGTACGAAGGCGAGCTTCTGAAGCTTAAGCTCGACTACTATTCTGGTATATTCAGCTCTGTTTCAGTTCATGTCCGCTTTTGACTTTCGACCATTCCGCCTGTTCCATGTCCATCTTATCTCCGTCTCAGTTTTTGATTTCTTCTGGAGATAACGTTTTCCCTTCGCTTCATTTCACGTACGCGGGTTTGTTTTCCACCTTCATTGATTTTTAACTCGATTTTCCCAACAGGTTCTGGATTTGCTTCTAAAAGCAAGTACATGTATGGCAAAACCACCGTCCAGATCAAGCTCGTCGAAGGAGACTCTGCAGGGACTGTCACCGCCTTCTACGTAAGATTTCGACCTCCCACCGTACTTTTTTACGCCGAATCGCGTCACCACGCCTCCATTATTGCCGTCAGTGATCGATTGAAAATCCAAAGACTTAATCCAATCTGGAATCGACGCTGTCTTAGTACTTAACAGAGTAGACTTTTAAAAAGATTTCGCTGAGGTGATCTCTATTGACTTTGACCAGATGTCGTCCGAAGGCTCAAATCATCACGAGTTCGACTTCGAGTTCCTCGGGAATACGTCCGGCGAGCCATACCTTGTCCAGACCAACATCTACGTGAACGGCGTCGGTAACAGGGAGCAGCGGCTGAACCTCTGGTTCGATCCAACTACTGATTTCCATTCATATTCCATCCTCTGGAATCAGCGACAAGTCGTGTAAGCTACTCCTGCTCTTCTGCTTTCATTTCCAACAACACCGATACTTGCTAACATGCGCGGCAGGTTGTTTTCCTTTGTTGCTGTCGTTTCCTTTGGTGTCCTAGCAAGTGGGTATGTGAGGGCACCCGGCGAAAGATGCCATAGTTAATGCGACCTCTGATTTTTTACCAATCTGGGGTCCGTGGAGCGTGAATGATTGCTCGAACTTCGAGCACTTGTGGGCCGGGCCACGCTCATTTTTTTTTTTCCCTCTTGTTCGTCTTTCCAACAGTTTTATGGTAGACGAGACGCCGATTCGTGTTTACACAAACAAAGAGAAGAATGGGGTGCCTTTCCCGAAGGATCAACCGATGGGTGTGTACAGCTCCATCTGGAACGCAGATGACTGGGCCACGCAAGGCGGCCGCATCAAGACGGATTGGAGCCATGCTCCGTTCATGGCTTCGTACAAGGGCTTCAGCATTGACGCCTGCGAGGCCTCCAAGTTGTTCTCTCCTGAGGAGAATATGAGGCGGTGCAGCAGCATCGAAGGGCGTAAGTACTGGTGGGACGAGCCCGTGATGTCGGAGCTGAGCTACCATCAGAGCCATCAACTGAAGTGGGTCCACCGCAAACACCTTGTTTATGACTACTGTGCCGACTCTGCCAGGTTTCCTGCCGCGCCTCCAGAGTGTGAACGTAGGTGGTGATGCACTCTGCTACCGCTTTGGATCGGCACTGAAGAGTAGGGGGCTCTGCTCTGTCGCCGGGGTATAGGGTTGGGGTTACACGATGTAAAAAGATTAAAAAAAAAATGAAAAGGGCAACATGAGCTCCATGTTCTTTGATTGTTTTCGCTTTCTTGGTTTTACTTAGACGAACGCACGTGTAAGAAACTTATGGGGTCTATATATATATCTATATATTTTCCGTTTTCATGTTTAAAATTACGACCCTTTTTTCATTCTGCAATGTGTGGATTGGTTTGCACAAAAATGTCGCGGCAATCAGAAGTGAATGCCACATTCTGAAGTCCGCTCCTATCGACGTGGGAATTTGAACAAGACTTTTTTAAGACTCGAAACGGTTGTTGTAGCAGGAAAGTGTCTTTACTCCATCCCATGAGAAAAACTTATCATTTGTAGTTTAGCAGTTTATGGGACGGACTTCGGTGGGAACTTTATGGGAATTTTTTTTTAAAATTATATTATTTAGTAGATTTTCGAAAATCAAACCATTCATCATTATATTTAAATTATTATTTTGACCGTTAATAATAAAATTCATACAAATTGGATCTCAATGTAGTATTAAACAAGTAAAAATTATGAAAGAATATATATTTGTCACATAAAAGTAACATAACACAATTTTAGTAACATGGAAAAAGACTTTTACACTTTTCTAATTAAAATACGTATTTTGGATTTTATAAATTGCAGCATATGTATTATTTATATCCTACATCATTCAAATTCTTCAATTACATTTTTATTAATTACTATATTCTGATTTTTACAATTTTTACGATCAACAGCCAAAGTTATATTTTGAATTTGTTGTACGATTTGATTTTTAAGAAACCAAAAGAAATATTATTTTTTGAATGAGTTGCCACAGACACTGTCGCATCTCCATTTTTTTTTTCTCCTAAAGAAATCGAATCCGAGGCTGGTTGGCGTGCCCGGATGTGAAAAAAAAGTAAATGCTTCCGAACTCATGAAACTTCTGCGGGGAAGGATGCCACCCAGAGAGTTGGTAAGCGCACTACCCAACGTTCAACACTACCCAACTTTTTGAACGGGAAAGGAGAGAAGGCAAAGAAGAAGGGGTGGGAACTGAGCGAATCTCCTGCTCAGTCTGTAAATTAAAATGGTGGTGATGAAAGACCACCTCGGGGTTGGTATGGTGCTTGGGGTCCACCGTCTCTAAATCTGGCGGCTCCACTTGCGGTGTGACCATGCAAGTAAAGCGCATCTACTAACCCAACAAAATATCTATGGTTCATAGAATTGGAATGGACAAAAGGCACCCAAACCTTGCATCGACTTGAGTAGCCATACAAGAAGTGATTTTTTTTTTTTTTTTGAAAAATCAAACCGCATATTAGGCGGCTGGTGGGATTAGGGGTGTTAACAGGTTGTTAACGAGTTGTGTTTGTTACTAATTTTCATGCTAAAAATCTTTAATAAAGTATGTAAATTTAAATAAATTAAATAATTCGAAGCTAACATATCTGAATTTAATTTATTTTGGCTTGAAAACATCAGCTCCAATCTGAAATCATCTCTTTAATGCCAATTCCTGTTATAAATATTACATATATATATTATAATATATTATATTAAATGAGTTATATGGGTTGAACGGGTTAAATAAACGGGTTGGACGGGTTGCGAAGCCTCAACCCTAATCCGTTTATTTAATTAAATGGTTGAACGGGTTGGCGGATTATACCTCATTTATTCAAAAATTCCAACCCAAACCCATTTATTAACGGGCTGAACGAGCGGGTTAACGGGTTGACCATGACTATTAACACCCCTAGGTGGGATATAGGCTATAAAACTCATTTCCGTTTTATTCATCAGATTAAACTCCATGTGTTAATGCTGCGTGCAGCGGGTGTCAATTGCTCTATGGTATGCTTATTGAATGCAGCTGGCATACACTAATTAATTGCTGCATGGTGTAGGTCATTGATCAGCAAGGTGAGAGACGGCATGGGAAGCCATATGGCCGTTCATCAATGGCAGAGACAAACACCTAGACAACTTTGAAATGACAAGTTTGAATTAGTGTAAGAAACGATGTGATATAGTATAGATAATAATAAGAGTAAAGATAGTAAAATTAAAATAGATAAATTAGATGTGTGATTAATTATGTAGAAATAATCGAAAAATAGAGCAGTTATATGGAAAGATATAAAAAAAATTAAGAAATAGAATAGTTATAAAGAATAAAAAGTTTTAGTTGAAAATTTTTAATTATTACTAAACGAGAACTTAATCCCATGTTGATAGTTATACACTCGATGGGGTGAGAACATTGGTGATTTTCAGAAGGATTTTTTGCAAATATTCTTATAAAGTTCGACCAATATTGCATTAATATCCATAAGTTTGCCGAAATTGCAAATATGCACATAAGATTTGCTTAAATTTGCAAGTGTGTCCCTTGTATTATGATGTCATTAGATTTTTCTTTAAAATGATGATGCCTTTTAAACTAGGCATTACACTTGCAATTTTTTTTGCAAAAGAAATATTTGCTATTTCACCATTTTATATATATTTACCTATATTATTATTTTAGATTATTTTACAAATATGCTTTCAATATTTGCATAAAATATAAGTATAAAATTTAATTTAAAAGGCATTATCGTCATTTTTACAAAAAAATCTAACGTCATTATAACGGAAGGGACACACTTGTAGGTTTATACAAACTTTGTAGGCATATTTATAATTTTGGCAAACTTAGAGATACAGATACAATATTGGTTAAACTTTATAGATATGTTTGCAAAAATTACTTTTTAAACAAAAAAGCTTAGACAAAGATTAACTTCAAACCTTCACTCATTCAGCAATATTATTTAACACGACATCTTTAATCATTAATTGCACTGATTGTTAATGTTTAGTACCATCGGTAATCAGTCTTCAAGTGTGTGCTAGGTAAGACATTGAAAAATGTCAAAAGTAGAGAGCACATCAATATTCATTTTAAAAAATAATCGAACAATGATAAAAAAGAAAAAGAATAAGTTTGAGGCTTAGGCCACTTTATTTATGTTCCTAACCTGTGTAACGAGCCGGGCTAACTTGTTTTCCTAAACTTTCAAGCAAGAAAAAAAGCAATAATTGATGAGGATGAGTAGATATTGAAGTAAAAATTATGTAGGTGTGTTGTTGTTCTCCCGTCTTTTAAAAATAGTTCTTTAAATTTGGATTTATACAAATTATGATAGCGAAGTTAATCGATTTTATTGCGCTTTTATAAGAGCATTTGTTTTTGAATGTTCTGTTTCATATTTGCTGTGTAGAAGGGGCTGAATGCACCCGGGCGTACCGAGTGCATTTAACTCTTTTTTGAACTTTTTTTTTTATAAAATTGCTAATTTTGAAAAATAAAAATATCAAAAAATGGTAAAATTTAATGCACGTGTTACATAATTTTAAATTAATAGTTGTATAGAAAAAATTTTTAAAAAATAAAATGGATTAAATACACTTAAGTGTATTAAGGCTAAGTGCACCTGGATGCACTGTATCATTGCCCTTTGTTGTGAAGTTATTGTAAGATCAAATAATTTCAAATTAATATTGTGATGTCATAGGAAAAGATTCCGAGCTTAAAGTTTTATATTCTAAATTCAAATTTCACATTCTTAGTCATTTGTTTTGGGTATATTATATTGCTTGCAAGGCGTTTAGCATATTACGCTGTCTAAATAAAGTTTATTTGAATACAAACTAAATCAAGTTAGAAAGACGCTTTAATAACATTTTAAAATGTTTATTTTAGGTTGTTTAGTTGTGTGATTCAATAAATACGATTACATTCCTTGCTGGTAAAAAATTTTTTAAACACAATAAGACCATTGGTGAAATAAAAAGGAGTCATCTAAGTCCTATACAACAATATTGTCTGAACATAATTCCTTACACTCGTGTGCACTGAGCCTAAGTTCATATGAGTGTATTTAACCCATTTATTATTATTTTTTTGAAAATTTTTGAGACAACCATTAATCTAAATATATTTAACATGTGTATTAAGTTTTACTATTTTGAGAAAGCTTTAGATATTTATTTTTGATTTTTGAAAATCAGTGACATTTTAGTAATTTTAAAAAGTTTAAAAAAATTAAAAATTAGGTTAAAGCACTCAGGTGCACCAAGCCTAAGTGCACTTAAGTGCACTATCAAAATCCCAATATTGTCATAACCAAATTAAGTGTGTATGGAAAGTGATAAAACTTGTGGTTTGCTATTTAAAAATAAAATTTTGAAAACTAAATTTTTTTAGGGTGTGTTTGTTTAAAACTTTTCCAGCTAAAATTTAAAACTTTTTTACTTTTTTAACTAATCTATTTTTTAATTATTTTTTCATATATTTCTTTACAACTGCCATACTTTTCAATCATTTTTACATAACTATTTATACAACTAACATATCAATTTTAACTTTATGTTATTTATTCATCATCATTACCCCTATTATTTTATGTTATTTTCTCCTATTTTAAAAATTATTACGTAAAAACTTTTATCAATTCCCAAATATATCATTTAGGGTGTGTTTGGGAATGGATAAAACTTTTAATGAAAAGTTGTAGAGATGAGAAATTGTCAAATGATATGATATGATAAGGGTAATGATGAAGAATAAATAGGATAAAGTTGAAATAGATAGGTTTGTTGTGTTGGTAGTTGTGTAGAAATGATTAAAAAGTAGGGTAGTTATATAGAAAAATGTGAAGAAATAATTAAAAAATATGATAGTTGTGGAGAGTGAAAAATTTTAGATTGAAAAGTTTTAAATTGACAACTTTTTGTTGTTACCAAACACACCCTTAATCTAAAACTTTCCAATCTTCACAATTATTCTTTTTTTAATCAAAATTTCGCATCTTCATATACAACTAGCCTTCTTTTCAATCGTTTATACATAACTACATATATAGATAATCTATCTATTTTAACTTTATTCTCTTTATTCCCGATTAATACTTCTATCTTATTATATCATATTATTTTTCTACACAACTACCATATTTTTCAATCATTTTTACATAACTATTTATACAACTAACTTATCAATTTTAACTTTATATTCTTTATTCATTATCATTACCCCTATTATTTTACATTATTTTCTCCTATTTTAAAAATTATTACACAAAAAACTTTTTTCACTTCCAAATACTCCCTTTAATCTAAAGATTTATACTCTTCACAACTATTCTTTTTTTAATAAAATTTTTGTATCTTTATATGCAACTACCCTACTTTTTAATCATTTATATATAAGTACATTCATAAATAATCTATCTATTTTAACTTTATTCTCTTTATTCTTTATTAATACCTCTATAATATTGTATCATATCATTTTTTTACATAACTACCATATTTTTTAATTATTTTTACATAACTATTTATACAATTTACCTATCAATTTTAAGTTTATATTCTTTATTTATCATCATTATCCTATCATTTTATGTTATTTTCTCCCATTTTAAAATTGTTACGCAAAAAGCTTCTATTACTTTCCAAATACACCCTTTAATCTAAAACTTTCTACTCTTCACAACTATTCTTTTTTTAATCAAATTTTTGCATCTTCATATGCAACTACCTCACTTCTCAATCATTTATACACAACTACATTTATAACTAATCTATCTATTTTAACTTTATTCTCTTTATTCCTGATCATTACCTCTATCATATTATATTATTTTATCTCATTTTAAAAATTTTACATTAAAAATATTTCATCCAAAAATTTTGTAACTTTCCAAATACACTTAGATGAAAATCTTTTGAAATGAGAAAAATGATATGATATAATAGGAGTAGGGGTGGGAAGTGGGGTGGGTCAATCCGTAACTTGACTTTGACCCGACCCGTTTTTGGCCGGGTAAAAACAATATATTTTTGACCCGGAATAGGGATAAGTCAAAATTTTTGATCCGAATTCAAAAATAGGGTTGGGGTGGATCGATCATATCATAACTCGAAGAGTCTGACCCGCCCCGCTCCGCATATACTAATATATTAAAAATTATAAGCCTACATTTAAATATTATTATTATTATTTTTAAAATTTTTCACTTTTTTATATTCAACTCTATCAATAATAGAAGAATTAATTTATTCAGAAAATAATATAAAAATAAATAAAAAGAATTTGTACATAAATAACCCTTACGTGTAACTGTTTATTAACCTATTTTAATAAACTTATACTATATTTTCAAATGTTTTGTTATCTTAATTATGCATTTTTTAATAATTAGTGAAATATTGAAGCATGTAATATTTAAATTTAGTATAGATGTATACTTATGTTTAATAGGTATATAAATTCTTAAAATTATCTTATTTGACCCATATTGTTGACCTGACCGCTATCCTGGAACCGGTCCGATATCAACCCGAAGTTTATCCCAGAACTTATTAAAAAAAAGTGAGAGTGAAACTGACCTTATCCCGACCCGGTATAAAAAAAAGGTCAAACTCAATTTTTAAAAAATAAGGTCAGGTTTGTACAAACCTTGACCCAGTATGGCCCGCCCTGATTCCCACCCCTAGGAGTAATGATGAGGTGTATGGATAACTATATAAAAATAATTGAAAAATAAGGTCGTTACATAAGAATATATAAAAAATAATTAAAAAATATGATAATTATGGAGAATGAAGAGTTTTAATTGAAAAGTCTTGATGAATTTTTTTTTCCAAACATACCCTAAGAAGAAAAAATTATATACATGGCTACTGTTGGTAACACTATGGCCCCAATTATTGATGGGCGGGTATTCGAATCTTCTTTCCTCTTGCCCATAAAAGAATTTTTACAAATTAATCTTTTTAAAATGAAGATTTTACAATTTTCCCAATAATTGACGTGGGCGGAAACGGCGTTGTCTCCGACTCTCAGTCAGCGCCTCAGGCGACCTGAAAGATGTTCCCGGAGTTTTCATTTCTTCGGGTAGCGATGCGCGTTGAAAGTTCAAACATCGAACTTCGAAGTCAGTCGAAAGACGATGGTCATAAAGAGTAGAAAAAAGAGTGTGGAACATGCCTACGACCATCTCCTTTTTGCCGCCGTCCATTAGGCATGAATGATAAAACATAAAGGCAGTTTCTCACACATTCATTCTTGAGTTCCATGTACTGAATTTTGTTTTACATCGATCTACTACGTTAGATTATCATTCCCAACAAGTTCAACCAAAATTTTTCAATATTTGTGGAAACTAGAGGGTTATATTATGCATGTATGTGCACGACAATGGTTACGTACTAACTTAATTGAAATGGACTGTAAGCAGTTTTTTAATTGTAATTATTGGCAAACCCTTTACATCCTTTCTTTGATGATGGTATTCATTGCTCAAAATTCATCCGAATGGGCTTCCATTTCTCTGATAAGTTGGCTTTGCATGCGAAGAAGCCGCTGACACGTGCGAGCAACGATTTCTAGTCATGGTCAGCGAGAGAGAGCGGCAGCACGAAGGCCGAGCGAGCTTCCCGATCGACAGGCGGACCGAGTAGATGCCCCGCCGCGTGAGAACGTCTGGTGATCCAAAGATGAACGGACCTCACCATCAGCTCGCAACAGAATCGTAAACATACTACCACTTCTAAAAGATCTGATCTTCCTAAAAGGTAATGTCATCCTTGTATCTTGAATTTCATCTTCGATTAGGCAAAGTATAGACTAAAAGAAGTGAATATGTGTAGAAACGTGCTAACCGTCCTTTTCGTTTTAAATTGCATGCAGATGGGTCACTCGAGAAAAGAAAAGGCAAGGCATGCAGGAAGTAAGCAAGAAGTTGCTATCGAGTCAGGAGGGTCAGCGTGTCCATCTCTAGTTTGTTAGACGGCTAGGATCTAAGAGCACGTCAGTGCAACAAACCAGAACTGGAGAAGTTTTACCATTTTCACGATGTCATTATAAAGCACAGCGGCAAAGCGAAAGCACCTACTTAGCTGGAACCAGGAATTGTCTGCCAATCATGTCCTTGTCTCGGCTTCTCTTCCTCTGCTGGATTTTAGCTCGTATCTTCGTCTCCCACGGGCGTGAACTGGCAGCAGTAGAGGCAGCGGTCGCCTCCCCGGCTGATGACAGCCGATCAATAGCCGTCCGGCCCGTCCCACCCATCTACAACGACGCAATAGCACCCACGACGACAGTAGAAGCGCCAGTAATTGCACTAGTACCAGCCAATCATAAAGAGCACTTGCCTCTTCATCGTCATCATGTGATGGATAGATCTGTTTTTGGGGGCTATCTAATCCTGGGTGGCTTCGCCACAACCTCGTTCGGAGCCATCTTTTGCTACATCCGCATCACAAGGGGACGGAGGGTTGAAGGTGCTACTGCTTAGGCAAGCATCGCAGGCAGACATTTTTATTTATTTAGTCCATGACCACGGCACAGCAGGTGTCATACTTTGGTAGTTTTTGTCCATTGCATCGACTTAATTCGGGTATTATTCCTAATTGGGTTTCTCCGTACTCAATTTATTTGTAGATTTTGAATTTTTGAATTTTTTTTCTATTTAATTTGGTGTATACAAATGGATCGTAATATCTTTATCACATGTGATTCTTTGGCAGTGATCAATTGATAACTGCACGGATAAGTAATAAAGTGACCATTGAAAATTAGTTCTATTTTCCACTTGTAATTGCTGCATTAAAGGACATAATTAATCAAGTGGGAGAAAGACTCAAAATTGGGTATTTTTATATCGAATTCGTTGAGCAAGTTGCAACAGTTCACCTGGGAATTCAGGTTACTAACTGCTGCAAGCCCGCAAGCGTTATGTGAAAAAAAAAAAAAAGGATGGAATTTATCTTATAAGTGTAGCCCATCGATACCTTTTAATTTTACGTTTTTTTTTAGATTATTATGCGTGCAAGTTGCACCTGACGCTGCTAGTTGAAAATTTTATTTTGGGCCATTTGTATTTGCTTCAGCCTCTTTTTGTAGTTTGTTATTTTTGTCTTATAACTGTTAATTTATCAAAAATATCTTTGTTTGTAAACTTTGTTTGGAAAAAGAGTCCTTATCTTTTTAGGCTGGATGCACCGTCTCTTCCATGAGTCTGGCCCAAAAATTTATTATTTTTATTTTTTATATTTTTTTCATGGGTAAGTAAATTTAGGTATATTAAATATATAAACTAAAATTTATCATCTTTAGATGTTTTAAAGTATTTTTTTGGATTTTTAAACACAGCGTCATTTTCATAATTTTTGGATCTCAAAAAATTACGGAAATGCCACTGTATTTAAAAATCCAAAAAAATACTTAAAAATATTCAAAAATGGTACAATTTGATTTATAGATTTAATACACTTAGATTTACTTACCCATGAAAAAAATAAAAAAAATAGATTTTTGGGCGAACGCATCAGATGGCTTGGAAAAATGCCCTGTCATCATCAAAGACCATACGGTTTTTCACAGAAGTTTCGGTTTTTATTTGTCAAGTTAGACCTAATAATCATCAATGTGCTGATTATGGAAGCTACCGCTTTATGGCTTGGGTTAAAATGGGCCTTGGAGGCACATTTTGTCAATCTGCAGGTGGAATCTGACTCCATCATCCTTATTGATTTGTTGGCTGCTGAGCGCACTTTTAGGGCTCCGATGGGCACCTTTATTTCAAGAATTCGTCGTGTCGCTCAATCGGCTCATTCCTTGTCATATCACCATGTGCTTAGGCAGGGGAACTCTGTGGCCCATCTTCTTGTTGATTTTGTTTCTTCTAATTTTTTGCCTGAACAAGAATGGTGGGACAATCCACCTTTTTTCCTTCAGGAAAAACTCTGTATAGACAATTTTTTGACTTTGTTAAGCGTTGATTCTCCTTCCCCTTCCACCTCTGATCCTTCTTTCTATCATAGGTGGACGGGATAGGAGATAATCTTTTTATCAAAAAAAATAATCATCAATGTGCGTGACCCAATAATCATCAATATGCGTCAACCTGACAAATTAAACTTTTGGACTTCAGTGAAAAACCATATGGTCTTTGATGATGAGGCAGTTTTTCAAGCAAAGTTTGTAAATAAAGATGTTTCTGATAAAAGTACCAGTTATATGACAAAGTTTAGTTAGGACATGATTTAAAAATATTATAATATTGTTCACAAAATCAGATAATTTCCAAATATTTTTATATAATTTGAATAATTGCAGATACATGTATATAGTTTTAGAAATGTCAAACAATTTCTACATAATTTGATAAAAAGTGCATGCATGCCCATGCAGTCCTTTTTTCATGAGAGAGGTGACTAATTGGCTAATATATTTTTACAATGACCAAAAATGGGATTGCTGTAAGTTAGTGATCTTCCGCGTTGCCGATTGGCATCCGCTCACTATCACTGGTTGCCAATTTTACTGATTTTCACCTTCCATTTACCATCGTATATTTGCTGCCATTTTCCAACAGCAAACTTGGATAAGCTTCTACTATTATCATTATCTCTGCTGCTTATACAGATAACTATCGATGAAAGAATCTTTCTTCAATTTTTTCTAACTAGATCTGCTAGGATAAGGTGCACGCGGGCGTGCGACCAATAGGTAAGGCAGTAGTTTGATGCTGCCATGATGGAATTTTTTTTATTGCTAGTTGATCTATGATACTTGCAAGAAATAGAAACCAGCTTTGTTCTGCGATGCCGGCCGGTGCGATTGTTGTTCATGATAGCAATTGCAGATGCCTTCTACTGTCGACTTCCATCCGCAGTGCGTCACGAAGCTCGCCGTCGCCGACTGAGATAAGATCAGTATTTGTGGCACCCATCCTCTTATCTCCAGCCCCTTCCCCTTCACCCTCTCTTCTAACCCATCTTCTCCTGCCAGCCATTTCTCCATCTCATCCTCGCTTTTTTCCCACCACTCAAATGAAGAATTTCCTAGAAGCCTCCAGGCCAAGCCCAATTTCCTTGAGTCAGGCGGCCGTGATCTTGCAGACACTGCCAAAAGAGATGTAAACCATCGATCTAGGGGCATGGAATCTAGCCACTCCAAACACTGCTGGTTGGCAATCGCGACCTCATTGCCTCGATCCGCCTTTTCGAACACATTCTTATTGAACAGAGACACCGATCCCAATAGCCAAGCCTTCTTCCCGGTCGCTGCCTTATAGCTCTTGGCGCCGCTAGCTCCGACTCCAACGTGTTATTGTGGATTTCTTCCATGTTAGGAGAACGAGAGAAGGTTGCCGGGACTTGGGCTTTGGTGATTTCGATTTGGTAGGGCAATCTCGACATGATGAAGGGTTCAGCGTCGAAGACCATTGATTTGCAGAGATGGCTGCTGAGATTTGCAAAGGGGCATAAGTGAGGCCATTGATTTGAATGCTACTGTTCCAAATTTAAAGATGGCAATCAATCGCCACGAGAGAAGAAGATAAGAGATGGTTGGCTCTTGGATTTATGACATAGAGCATGCCGCTGATACTGGTGGGTGGATTGTGGCAGTAGGTTCTCTAAACATCTGGAGTGTTGTCATTCCTTCTTTCCAGCTCTTCCGACCCTATCCCATCTGCTATTTACGATGGCTACTGTTCGAATTTGGAAGATGGAGCAACGCTGTTCTGTGCCCCAAAGGCGTCTGCATGGCCATGCGCATTCACAAAATCCAGTAGGGAAGATAGAGTACCCATCTTCATTCATTGGTGGTTTACTTAAATTGAAGGGTTTTTTGGACAAATATATGACTTAACAGTCCATTATGATGCTCGCCATCACTATGGTTATGTATGCAATTTTTTTAAAATTATATAGAAGTTATTTACAATTTATGAAACTACGTGAGTGTATCTATAATGAAGTTCAAATTAAGTTATATATTTATTTTTTTAAAAAAGAGGTATATTTACAAATTACCCTACATAATTTAATAAAAACTAACACATAAATGCTTTTGTGAAATAAAATTTATAGACAAATTGAGAAAATCGCAAAAGAAAGCAATGAAAAAGCAAATAACCTATTTATTTTTTACTGTAGAAATTCTTAATTTTTGTATAAACAATATTCATTTTTTTTTAAAAAAAATTAGGCAACGACCTGAAAACATTACAAGTGTTTCACTTTCGATTTTCAACCAGAGTTTTGTTTATGTAATAGAAATAGGAAGGGATTTAATGCATTCAGGTACCTTAAGAATTTAGCGCACTAAAGTGTAGAACTTATTCAATTTTTTTAACTTTTTTTTTTATAAAGGTTGTGTTTAAAAAATAATAAAACTTTTGGAAGAAAAGTTTTTGAATTAGAAGAAAATGATATGATATGATAAAAACAACGATGAGAAATAAAAAAAATAAAGTTAAAATCGATAGGCTAGTTATACGATGGTTGTGTATAAATAATTGAAAAATAAGATAGTTCTATAATGTGAAGAAATGAATAAAATATAAGATAATTATGCAGAGTGAACAAATTTAGGTTGAAAAGTTATTATGGTATCTAAACATGCCTAAAATTGTTAACCTATAACATATGTATTAAGTTTTATCATTTGTGAATATGTATTTTTCTTTGATTTTAAAAATAAGAGAATTTTATTTATTTTTAAATGGATAAAATACTCTTGTTTTCTAAAATTAAAAAATATATACGTATTTAAAAATGATAAAATTTGACTTATAAATTAAACATACCTATATTAATAATTTTATAGAAAATTTAAAAAAATGTGTTTTACAATTGAGTGCTTAGGGTGCAACTCGGTCCAAGTACCGAGCGGGTTTAGAGGAAGTTACTCATGCGGTTGATTTAGTCTTGCATGTAAAACACCTGTTTGAATTCAATTAAAGTCGGTTCTAAGATTTGAGTACTTGGAATTGATTGAGATTATATATATTATAATAACCGTAAAATATATAATATCATTTTACTTATATCATATACCTTAATATCTCCTCTGCAATGACTATCATCTCGCTTGAGCCATCTCTCTTGAGTCTCAATTTCTTCTCAAATAGGTTCTCGAAAATCCTAGTAGCCGCATTGCTTAACTGTTGCACGCTACTCCAACTATCTTTTTTGGTATAACCAGCTAGCCTTTGACCTATCCATGACTCTTATAGCCTCTTCCAACCTCTCTCTTTCTTTACAATTTCTTCTCAAACAACCGTCATCTCTGAAAACCTTAATAGTTACGCCATCACACTGTTGCATGCTGCTCTGATTCTCTCGTCCAACGCAATCTAGATCTCATCTTCTTTGCCTAAAATCCCCAATGTACGTGCCTCTCTTACTCATTTGTACCAAGTCATCTCTCTCTCAAAGTTCTCTTCTTCAAATCGTCCTCTGCCATAGCTTTCAGGCTTTGTCTTCTCCAAATTACTTTTATTACAGCCTCTAGTCCTGAACACCTCATCTTTGCCTTTTCAAGTTGCTTCAAAGTTGAGACTAAGCCTCATTTTCCCCTTATTTTTGGTAGAAATTAGATGTCATCTTATTGTTGAAATAGTTGCATTATTATGAGATTTGCATAATTTATGTACTTTTAACATGCTTTTCTTGTAAGTGTTGAAGGGACATTGTAGAGTTGCAGTGTCACTGCTTCTCAAAATTTTTAAGGTAAAAAAATTATTGTTCATATTGAGGTTTTTGTTATTGGTTAAATTCATTTTGTATGATGTGTTTGTGAATGGGAAGAAATTTTAATCAATGTTGTAATGTTAGCATCTTAGAATTGACTGTAATATTGAGTATGAAAAATGACAACAGTGCGAATAATTGTTTTGATTTACTGATGGATGATATAGTTAATGTAACAGAGGACATAGAGGTTAAGAATGAGGCTAAGAATGTAGTAAAGGGATATATAATGTTACTTTATTTTTGCATTTTTTATGTGTTAAAGTTTCTGATTTGAGATGTGTTAAACTTGAAAGTTAGTATTTTTATTAGATTATTGGTGTGGTTGGATATCATATTACTTTATTTCTGCAACTTTTTTGATGTTTTAAATAATTACATGTTGATACAAATTTTGTGATTTAAATTGGCGTTGCTATATTTCTATAGTTACTTATTTTTTCTGCAGTTATTTATGACTATAATTGATGTGGTTGGAATGATGCATTAAACAAGTACGTGGCCTGAATTTATGTGGCCGGAATTATACAGTTACTAGCTACTAGTTGAAGTTTTAGCCTATTTCTGTAGATTTATTGACTGAAATTATGCAGTATTTTGCTGCAAATGGACAACTTTGTATTCAACAACTAGAAGCTACTTGTTTTTGACAGACTTGTAAGATAGTTTTTTGGCAAATGGATATCGCGTGTAATGTTTTTGGAATCGAAACCAACCTACCATTGAGAAAATAGGATAAAATGTGTTTAGAACCTGTTTAGTCTAAAACAGAATATGGTAGTTTTTTTTTTAAAATAAGATAAGGGTAGAGTTGACCTTTACCCAAACCAAGTTGCACCTCTACCAAGTGCACTAAAGTTTTAATACACTTGAGTGTATTGAATCATTTTTCATACAAAACTATCCAAAAAAATTTATACAATACAAATAAGGAACTGAATCTAGTGCAAACAAATGTACTTAGCTTTAATATACTGGTGCACTACACAATTTAGTTTTTTAAATTTTTTTATATATTTATGTAAACGTAAACATGAATGTCCCATGTATATAATTTTTCTATATTTTAATGTTTCTAAATATTTATTTCACTTTCAAAAAATATTTTATTTCAAATTTTAAAATAAAAATAAGCTATTTCTCATGTGCTAGCACATGAAAAATAACTTATTTTTCATTTTTAAAATACAAAATAAAAGCCAATAAAAATAATAAAAAAAAGCGAAAACTATATATGGGTCATTCATGGTTAGGCCCACATATGGATTTCAAAAAACCCAAAAAAAAAGAAAAGGGATAATGCATCGGAGTCCACTAAAACCTATCCCATTCAACCCGTGAACGGGTATCAATCCAGTCAACCACTGCACATGTCTTCTGTTACAGATGATAGATGACTCCTCAACGAACATGTCTCCACAAAAACGGACCATGCCATAGTAAGAAGATCAAGCAATCCCTAGTTTATGTCTTCAACACTAAACAGTAGGTGGCCCATCCAACCAACCGACTGTTCCACTTGTCCATTCTACAGGCGGGTGTAGGAATGATATCACCATCGCTTACAATGTGCATATCTGAGCCCTACAGTTCCAAATAAATGCGAAGAATTGATGGTGCAGCAATCCCCTAAAAAACATCTCACAGTTTTCACAAAGGGATAAATATTTGGTTTGGGAGACATCCAATGCAATGATGTGAAATCTAAACCATTCGTCTTGTCTGAAATAATGTTTTATATACTGTAAAAAGTAAATCATTTCAAAAATATGTGTATGCATTGATTTATAAGTTTTAAAAGATTTATCTATACTAGACAATTTTTTGAAAATGAATCTCGGATCATCCTATCCCTCCTCCCTAGACCATTTCTAGGGTAGTGAGATAGGGTGTTTCCTTTCATCAAAAAAAAAAAAAAAGATTTATCTATACTGTCAAATGTTTTTAAGTTTATTATATATTACGATTATTTCATGGTGAATTTTTTCCCTCATGATTAAATATGATGCATTAAACGCGTCGTATGGTTTATATTTCACAAGGTGACCTTGGTCGGGCCAAACTAAGTGTATCTACTTTTGGAAAAGATGGTAAACGATTTATGGCGTGGCTATGTTTTTGGATACGCCATAGCGAAAATTTTCTTCTGAATAATTTTTTATATTTATTTCACTTCTTTTCAAAAATTGACGTCACCATATGATATTATTTTATTATTTCATTTTAAAACTTTTCTTACCTTTTAAGAGTATGCCTGGTAATGAATTAAGGGGGCAGAGGATTTGTTGGCAGGGCTCTCATTTCCCTGCTCTTTCCTGGCGGCCAAGGCCGCCTGAAGACGCTCACCAGTGGGGACCATTGAGTCCGAATACTGCGGGGGACCCACGAGAAGGGCTATTTTCACCGCAAGCCACAAGTCTTATGCATGCCGGTATACAAGTAGACAAACCGGATTTGGAACTTGCGTGGTGCGCTTTGATTGCCCTTTTGCTGTTTGAATGTATTGTCTGTTCTCACTCTTGTATTTGAAAATCCCTGTTTCCTGTCCAAGGTGCATTTGACTTGAATCGTGTCCCTTTCTTCGAGAGCACCTCACATTGCATGCAGGCCTCGGCGTTCCATGATCTTAGGGAGATGGATTCCCAGCCTATATATCTTAAACTATTAAATTTGTCAGAGGCAAAATTAAAAGAAATGAACCTCTCATGTGAAAGAATGATCCCATTTAATTAGCCATTGTAAGCAGAGTATTTTTTAAATAAATTTTCATGACAACAATACTATAAAAAAATTAATTCTGGGGCTGGGGGTACAGGAGAAAATATGACAGGAAATGATGATAGCAAAACCGGCTTTTTGAAAAGAAATTTAAAAGGACATAATGGGAAATAAACATGCAAAGATATGAGCATTGTACACCTTTTTTTTTTTTTTTTTATATATATATAATATATTTATTGCGGCGGCCCTTTAAGTTCTCCGGCGCAAGCTAAACAAGGAGAAAGGTGCCCCAAATGCATAAATCTCGATCATAAAAGCCAAGCGAGAGCAGGCGCCAATTTGCATTTCTTTTGGATTGTATTGAAAGCAACATTGAAGCGGGGTCAGCAATGCTGGCAGCAAGCTCATAAGATGCCGCATTGATATCTTCGGCTGGATCTTGATTCCATCATTACAAGGCATGAATACCATGAATTTGAAGAGCATGCCTACTTTAATTATATGGGTACAGCTGGTTACTCTTAACTAAATTATCAAGCCCTTTCAATCATCTGAAAGGCCTTCAATATTATCCGAGAAGTTAATATAGAAAATGGTGAAGCAACAGAAAATTGAATTGAAATAGTCGCATCACTGACAGCCCAATTCTAGTTTGCTTTCCGACACCAGACATAACCAAAAAAAAAAAAAAAAAAGCCAGACAATGTCCCTCGTTTCAAAGACCTAGTTTTATTTTTTTTTGGGGTGTTGTCCTATAGTTCAAAGACCCAGTCGGGTTCTTTGTCACTATCCGAGGAATGCTCATTTGTGCCTTCTACATTTTCACAATGAAGTAGGAAAAAGACAGCAGATCACCTTGGTTCCACTGCATTTGAGGATGCCTTGTAATGGTCTTAAGGCCTTTTCCCCCATTTTGCCACTTAGGGCTGAACATCTGTGGTGTCCTATAGGCATCATATACATGGATCATCTGTGTCTGATTCAGGTTAGAAATCTGGTCCTTGGTCCATGTTTGTTGCCTTTTGAAACTATTCATGAGCCATTGATCTAATTGTATCAGTGGTCAAGATTAGAGAATCCATAGATTACACAGAAATGGAGCAGTAAGTAGGACACCTTTATAAGGTACAAATCAACTAACCCGCATAATTTCTATAAGTAGCAGGGGAAAAGTTATACAAGAAACATTTCTTGTGTGTTTGACAACTGAGGAAATTGAGTTTTGCAAAATGTACCTTGAAAATATATGAAATTGCATTTTAGCATGTATTGGCCTATTTGACAAAGTAAATACTTCAAATTCCAAAGCGATTGTCCAGGGGAAGATCTACTTTGACTACTTGAATAGCCACGTTTGTTTTGATGAAGATACTACTATTGCTTTATCAGATCTCCACAGTAAAATTGTGATACATCCCAGCTGAACATCTAGAAACAAGAGGCATCTTAATTGTCTCAAGCATGTCCACCAAAAGGTAGTGCAACACGTGAACAGTATGTTGGTTGTGTTTTCAGGCTATGTGGCAAGTTGAAGCCTAGAAAAAAGCTGGATCTGTGAATATTGAGTAGATACGTGTCTTCTGCTTTTCTCTTAGATTATTTGAAGTAGCGTGTATCGTACATCTTTTTGCAATTGGAGCCATTGATCAACTTCCTTAGATTCGACAAAATCCATCGTTGATCAAGTGAATATTAAAATCGCATGTCGTCGCTGAGATCCTACATTATATTGTAGAAATGACTTTGGTTAAGGTGCGTTCAAAATAAAGTCGATTCTTATGATCGATTTGGAAGTTGTTATGTGGAATTTAATAAGGTTAATATGATTGCAAAATATTTAACCATCTTTGGCATAAATACAAAAAATAAAAATAAGTTGATATAGATGAAAATATTTTACTTTAAAATTGACATGAATGAAAAATGATCTTAAAGTTTATTTTGAAAGATTTTGAAACATACAAGGTTTATTTGCAAATTTTAAAATAAAATAACCTAAAATGCAATTTCTTAGGCTGACGTGGCCCATTTTGTAAAAACACCATTTCCAGTTCGCCTAATCAAAATTCTTAACCCCACGCGGCTCTGCCACGCAGCGGATCCCGTATCCGATACCTCCCGATTCTGTCAATACACGTGGCGCGCCGATGTTTGTTTGTTTTTTATTCCCAGGAACGATCTCATCGTTGAAGCTAATCTAACGGTGTGCAATACACTACGCACCATTTCTCGTCGAAGAAAGGCTCGAAACGGTGCTTTTATAACCGGGCCGGATTCCTTAAAAACCAGCCAACCAGAAGCTTCCTACGGCCACAAGACCGTGTAGCTCTTCCTTTAAGCAGGTACGAAAAAGACGCAATTGGCAACTCTCTCTCTCTCACTCTCTCTCTTCGTGTGTATATAACATACATACACCCAATCCTACATATCTGCCTCCACTCCCCAGCACTCCCAGACGGGAATGAAAACTAAAGGCGCTCAGAGCAAACAACCGTCATTTCAAACCATGGCTAGATTTCTTCTCATTTGTTTGATACTAGTCCATGTCTTCAAGTCCCGTGCTGCGGAACTCGAATCAAATCAAAAGCTTCACGCCTCAGTGCAGCCCAGAGAGCCGAGTGTCTCAGAACAGCCCAGTCCAAGTGTTGTATCAGTGGGATCGGAGCAAGAAACAGAGGCAGGAGTGGCTGGAGCGCCAGCCGGTGTTCGGCGGTTGGGAAAGCACCACCATCATTCCGTAGATAAGTCGGAGGCCGGTGGAGGTGTCATCCTGGGAGGGCTGGCGACTGCCATCTTCGCGGCAGTGTTTTGCTACATTCGGGTCACAAGGCAAAGAGATGGGGAAAGCAAGGTTTAAGAACAAAGATTCGTTTTGTGCGTATGACAGCGTATGTATGTATGTATGTATGCGTCTTGTAACTTTTGGAGGCGCTGAAAATGATATGAATTCCCTTTGATATAGTGAAATGTAGAAGTTGCAAGTTAAAAATGCAGAGATCGAGGGGTATTTTCCCCTTTCAGTGACCTAATTGTATCTTGCTCTATCCCTTGTTCTTTTTTACATGCTTGGGAAGCTTTTCCATGATGATTTTTTGACTGCCTTGATCTCCATCGAGAGGCACAGCAACGAGTAAACTCTCTCTTGTATCTCTGCTAGGATGGGCAGATGAATCTAATTGCCGAAGACTCCTCTGTCTGGGAAAGATTGACCATTTTGTGCAATTATGAAATAGGTTCTGCAACTGCGTTCAAATAGCGGGCAGCTACCAACCAAAGGAATCGATGATAATAGAGAGTATGGGAGAATGGTGGTAATGGTGGGAGACATTTGGAGAATGGTAGGAATGATATGGAATGCATGAGATACGGGTAAACAGGGAATACACGGTAATTATACAGGAATTGATTGAAACATAGAAATAAAAATGTAAAAAAAGTAAAATAATTAGGTAATTAATAAAGATAGTTGGCAACTAATAGAATCGACTTTTACATGCTCCTCTAATTCCATTCCATTTTCCATGAGATACTAGTTTTTTTTTTTTTTTTTTTTGAGAATCCATGAGATCCTCGGCTTGATCAGAGAAGTTTGGAACTAAAGACACATTCTACGGGCCTCCGGATACCAAGCTTGGCCCAGTGGATGCAGCCCAGCCCAAAGAATCTCAAGCATGTTATTCCATGCGAGCCTGCACAGGTGGCTCTCGGATCCCGATTCGCCACGCACCGCCTTTGAGGAATAAGCATCTCATCGGTGAACCGCTTGTACAACGCGCAGACTTCACTCCATTCCACTCCACACGAGAAATCGATTTCTTCCTCCTCTCGCGTTTTTCCTGTCCACTTTCCCCCTCCTTTACCTCGCTTCTCTGACCCCGATGGCAACGGCGACGTCTGTAATGGCCGTGATCAGAGCATCTCGGCCGTCCTTTCGGAAGCCTCACGACAACGTTGCATTCGCCGTCCATGCTTCTTTTCTCTGTGCCGGCTACACACTCGTTGCCGCTGGAAATTCCGCCTTCTCCTACTCGGCCGCACCATCTTCTCCCGGTATGCTTTTTCCATACAATCTCTGTGGTCTCTTCTCAATTTATCATCTAGTTGTTGGATGTTGGGTTTTCTTGTCCTAAAGCGTCATTTTGGTTCTCTGTTTTGCTTAAGAGCAAGGAGAGGTGGGAATTGAGGGCTGGAACGATCTTGAAGATTGCTACGGGTTTGCGTACACGAAGGACGAAAATGGCACCAAAATATCGGTTTTAGTTAAGTGCTTGGTAATGGGCGATGACCTTTTGATTGATGCACTGCCTCTTACGGAAGATCTGAAAGAGCCCTATCACCTGCAGATTAAGTAATTAGATTTTTTTTTCCCCTTAAATTTTCTCTTCGAATCCTTTTCTTTTTGCTTGGATGTTTCTGCCTTTATAATTTTAGCAACCTAAAATTATTTTTTTACGCTGTCTAGGGTGAATGATTTTGTGTATAAAAAGCACAGCGAGGCGAGCAACTATGACCAGATGTTTCAGAATTTTCCAGCCCTAGTGGCAAAATTGAAATCGGATCTTATTGATAAACCGGAGAACAATCCAAAGAAGAAGGATTCTACTTCATCTTCCAGGTATAAGAAATTTGCTGTGATGGATCAATTCAGTTTGTTTAGGTCAACCATAGGCTTTTTCTGCTTCCAACCCAAACCTCACACACACTAGCACATTGGAAGAGGACTCTTCGTTTGTCTGTTGAAAAAGCACATTTTAGTATATTTTGGTGTTATTGACGTTGAGCAAAGAAATTGTTCAACTTGGCTGTGGCAAGATAATCGTTTGATTTTCACATAAAATATTAAGAAAATACAGTGCATGAGAACCCCTTGTATAAGATGTTCATTTTCTGTCTTTTATTTTGGTTTTAGATAACATTCATATGGCATTGGTCACGTACGGCTGCTTATGAATCGGCTGATTTACAAGTGGCCAAAATTTTTTTTGGCTGATTTACAAGTAGCCAATTTTTTAAATTTATTTTTATACAGAGTGCATGATAAATTGATAATCCTTTTTTATTTCAAAAAATTGGAAATTTTCATAGGTGCGATCTAAGTGGGGCCTATAAAAAATTAAAAATTAATTTTTTTCTTGCACATAAATTGGCCACGAGCTGCCCAAAAAAATTAAAATTTTAAATACTTTTGTAAAAGTGTAGGCCTAGCCTAGATGAAAGTAGATTAAATCAGAGAGGCATTTGTTCCAAGGGGAACATCAGGCACCCTAAAAAAAAATAATGGGCACACTGTTCTAAGGAGTAGGAGTAGGAGTAGGAGGAAGAGGAGGGGCAGCAGCAGCAGCAGCAATAATAAAAATAATAAAAATAATAAAAAAATAGAGCAGGAGGAGGAGGAGCAGCAGGAGTAGGAGTAAGAGCAGTAGTAGTAGTAGTAGTAGTAATAAAAATAATAAAAAAATAAAAAATTGCCAAATTTCGTAGTAGTAGTAGTAGTATATAAAAATAAAGAAAATAATTTTTCGTCCAGCCCTAGCAGCAGCAGAGGAGGAGGAGGAGTAATAATAATAATAAAAATAATAAAAAAATAAAATTTTTGCCAAATTTCGTAGTAGTATATAAATATAAAGAAAATAATTTTTCGTCCACGTGTAAATGGGCTGATTTATGAGCAGCTGCATATGATCAGCACGCTTCATCTCGAAAAAATTGAAAGCTGGTGATGTCATCAGATTTGCTGCTTGATGGATAACTCTCCACTATTCCATGACTCATGAAAAAGCAGCATGATTTACATAATAGGAACAAGAGAAACTAGATTACTCATCATTGATATGGATACATATATTATCATGAAGTGGGTGTTGTTTAATGGTAACTTTCGCTGATTGCAAGCAGGCAATGAAATCTCTTGATTTTTAGCTTATGACTTGGAACCAAACCAGTTTCAGTTGTTTGCTTAATAGGATGTGTTTCTTCATAATCCTTCTTACTCGCAACAATTGCCAAGTGCAAGATGTATTCCTTTGTTGGAAGTCCATGTTTGTAGCTTTAGAAGTCAGCATTTATCTAATTAGCAAGATTTATGAGTTGCCCCCTAATTCAATGTTTGGTGTTCAATCTTGGGATTTTTGAGTCTGAGCTGGCCCTCTAATAGCTTGATTTGTACAATTTCTGCAGGTCAGAAGCAACTCAGACGGTTGAAGGATCAGATCATAGCTCTAACCAACATGGTGTTGCAATTATCACTGAGAATCGACCTTATTCTTTGGGGTATTACTCAAATTACAGTTCCATATGATTTAGGGAACAACTTTAGTTACACATTGTTTGTTCTTGGACACCGCGCAAGATTTTGAAAAGTAGATTTCGAACTGGATTTATTGTTCCTGAATCAAATAACATGCACAACAGCATTTTTAGTGCAGTGTTTAGCATAGTAAATCTCATAAAATGGAGAAATCACCTAAATCTGTTGTTCATTATTTCATCTTTCATTGGCACAACTCTTAGGTCATTTGCCATAACATATAGACCCCAGAAAGCTGCCCCTTGGATTAGGAAATTGGTTTTGTCTTTTGACTATTTGATTAATATTATCCTCATCTAGAGTTAGGAAACTGATTTCAACTTCTAGCTATATTTCATAAACTTCATCTTTTTTGTGTAGTAACTTGATGGAAAGCGTCTCCATTTTTTAGTTTTTGGGATGCTTAGAAATCCCAATTAGTTGCCAAATGGCTTTTTAGGAAGGTGGGTAGTACCACACTTGACTCCATGCTGGTATAGCTGCATCAGTATTCCACACTGGTACAGCTTCATCACTCGTGGGGGACTGATTAAGAAATGCATCTACCAACATCATTGAAGTATTTGTATGATGTCAAGAAACAATACACCTAGAATGGTGATTCGACATAAATTTAATTGCTCGGTTAAGAGCATATCTACAGAACCTTGTGATCCACACTGATATTTCTATATCAATTCATCTACTCTTCTTGCTTATTGCACCCAGTCATAAGTAAATTTTTATCCTGAGATTGACAAGAAATGTAAGCTTAAGTGCTTAACCCAGAATCATTATGCTGTTATGTTTTCAATGTCCTGCTTTAAGACATTTATTTCTATATGCACTTATTTAGTGGTTTTGACTTGTTACATTATAATCCTGCTATTTTTTAATGTTTAGTACTAAAACCCTACCATTTCTTTATGTACTTCTCATTATTGACTTCTTCCATATTACTATGCTACTATTTTTTTAAATGTGTGGTATTATTGCCCTATCATTTTTATACGTACCTCATTACGTATTCTGGTGGTTTTGATTTTTTCCATAGCCTCATGATGTAATTTTATTTGCAGATGCAGTAGATGTTATATATGATTATGGTGGACCTGATTAGTTTTGACTCTTATGCATCCTTTTTTCCTTAACCACTCGTGCATATTCTTCCATGTAATCTCAACTGTTGGTTGCTGAAAATGTACAACTTAGAAGTTAAATTTATTGTGTGATATGGTGAATATTTTTTTGAAATACTTTCTACCAAAATGCTTTTTTTTAATGGAGCCTTGCCTCCTTTCTGAAAACAAGAGATTTTTTTATTTTTATTTTTTTTGATGGGGGGAAACAAGAGACTTTAGTAGAAATTTAGAATGGCCATTTGTGCATTTCATCGACCATTTCCAGGTGGCAAAACCATGGAGATGGACATTTGTGCATGAGTACTTTTTTGTCTGTGGAAGTACTGAGATTGTACAAATGGGAACAGCATTAATTCTATGTAGCAATCTTTAGGCCTTACCTTGTGTTGGCAGCAGATTTTATAATTCCTTGATCTGTACGCGTTTCATTGACCATGTCTAGGTAGCAAAACCATCCTTGTTGGATGCACCAATAGGCTTTAGAGCTGGGAGCAATCGTGTTGTGTGATTCTTCTAAAAAGAAGAGAACACTGTTGAGCACATACCGCTATCTATTAATCAATATAAGGCCACAGGAATGAAAGGGCACCCAAAAAAAGGAACCAGTCTATCCAGAGAGTTGTTGGGCTACCTCAAACAAATTAGGATGACTTCATGTGCATTTGTGATCTAAGTTGGGACCTGTCAGCACCTGGTATTACCAGAACTATTTTTAATGTCTGTTTCACCGAGTTACGTAATGTTTGTTGTTCTTATTATGCAGTTATGATTACCCTCCTGTTCCCCCTATTGGAATTGATGATCTTGTCCCTGGACCAGCTGCTGGAGTTTACCCTAGCAGGTTTTTTTTACCTCTAATGATTTTTTAAAAAATTTATTATTATTTACATTGCAATTATGTTGATTATATTGGTTATACTTCAATTGTATTTTTCATGCATTATGTCTTTCAGGGGTGGATTTGGCAGTGGCGGTGGCATGCTTCTTGGTATTTATATATTTGAGTGGTACTTTTTTCTGGGGTCCTTCAGTTCTTCCTTAAACTAATGTATTTCTTGCACCTGTTCTGCTGGTTTTCAGGGCCTAATGATCCTCGGTGGGGTGGGATAGGTGGACAGCCTGGATTCCGTGGTGGTCGTCTTCCCCCGTGAGTCACCTCTATTATCTTTCTTTGATGTTCTTTTTGTTTTAGAAAGTCGTTCAAAGTATGCTGATCTGATTTAGTACTTGTTGGTCAAACAGTGGTGTTCCACCTGGTGCCCGGTTTGATCCCTTTGGTCCTCCTGGTGTCCCTGGATTTGAACCTGGCCGTTTTATCAGGTAACTTGCCCTTGTTCATGATTTATTCACTAGAGAAAATAGTTTGCAAATCTGTCCCCTAACCCTTGGATACTATTTTGTAACAAAATAACTATAAAATGTTGAGTCTGAACCTAGGCGTCAGGTCATATACATTGCTGCATCTCGTTCCAAAATTCATGTTTGGAGTCCCAAAGTTGCTGAGGGAAACTTTTATTTGTCCGCCTGTTTTTGTCTGATGTTTCTGCACTGGCTGCCACTGTTTCCATCTCTGCTGAAATTTTTTTTGTTCTTGATTTTTAGGGATCCCCACCGCCCAGGGGGTGGGACTCATCATCCAGACTTGGAACATTTTGGTGGCTCAGACTATATTTAGATGTTCATGCTTTTGGATGGAGAAGTGCCTCCTTTTTTATGAGTCTTGCATGCACAGATGAGTAGAGTGCTTGTAATTTCTTTTTAATGGTTCACATGTACAGAATTGTATGAATTTTCAGTGTTTGTGGTAATGTTGAGCGACTCATCTCTTTATGGAGTTAACGGTGTTTTGGGTAATTTTGTTGCAGCCAATATGAAATTTGTGTCAAAGGTTAGGGAAACATCATGCTGGAGAATTTCTTAAAAGAGTTTAATATATCGCAGATTATAATGTTTCATGTTTAGTAATAAAATTGAATCTTTGCCAGTTAAAAGAGTGCGCCTTTGTGCAATTTGCACATTTCAGCTTATATACATCTTGCCATGTGTTTCGTTAGAGTTCGTCATTTTCTGTTCATTTCTGATGATCTTTACATCCAACGATCTCAGTGCTTGGTTTTGCGTGTTTTGGGTTAATTTGGTAGGAATCACGTTTAGTGGAGGGGAAAATAGTTATATATATCAGAAATTGGCTCTCGGCTTTTTATGTGGAAATCAAATGCCTTAAATAGTGCTAACTGGAAGGATGAGTCCTGGTCGAAAAGGGCACTGGAAAAAGATTGAAGTGAGCTAGGGGTACCAAAGTTACTCAAAATGCAGGTTCATATTAATGGAGGGATATTATAGATTGACGAAATTGCATGTTCTTGTGTTAGAGAATAAACAATCATTATTTCCATCATCGACGTGTGGAAAGTATGGCTTTTCATCCATTCCACAATGATGCATGCTAGAACTTCCGATTGTAGTTTACCCTCATGTTGGAATAATTCAAATGTACTGTTTTTTTTATTGGTATATTTATACAATTTGACAACTAAATGTTATAATTAAGCATCTTCACAACTTCCACACTTTGGAGAAATTCAAATGTACTTGGGAGTAAAAGGGTGCGCTCCTTGGGATGAAATAATAGAGAGGGTTTGGCATAGAAATTACGTTAGTTGCAGCAACGATTTTATTTCTTATGATGTTAACCCAATGCAGCTAACGTCATCCTAGGCTGGGAAGGTTGGGGAAGTTTGAGGAGACACGAATCATTTAATTTTATAATACTTTTAGATGTTTTATTACTATCCGAGTGGGCGTGCCGGAGTGGTTATCGGGCATGACTAGAAATCATGTGGGCTCTGCCCGCGCAGGTTCGAATCCTGCCGCTCACGGAATTGTTGGCGTCTTTCTGATTCAATTTGTTGAAATTAACTAAAATTTATTCGTTTAAATCATAGTTAGTGAAACGCCAATTTTCCGTTTTCAGGGAAGTATATTGCCTTTTTTTTCTAATTTAATTTGTTAAAATTAATTGTCAATTTTTATATTTCATTAGTGGAACATCAATGCATTATGTTTTAAGCACATATAGCACCATATATATCCGTATATATGAGAGTTGTTCTGGTGGGAGGCTGGTTCAATGCACCCGGGTATATTTCACCCATTTTTTTAAATTTTTTTTGAAACTTTTTTTTTATGAAAACGTTAATCTAAGTGTATTTAACATGTGTATAAATTTTTATCATTTTTGAAGATTTTTAGATATTTTTTTGAATTTTTTAAAATCAGTGGCATTTTTAAATTTAGCAAAACTGCACCGGAACAACAGTACATTTACTCAAAAAATAAGCTTCTTCATATATATTAGAGTGGGATGAAACTTTATACAATCATTTATCTATGTATCAATTTTATAACAAATGGTTTAAGTGTTAAAAAAACCACTTTAAAGTTATTATTTACATCAAACTTTTTATTCCGTTAAATTTATACCATTTTCAGGTGGAGGTCCATACATATATCCATTTGGGATGAAAATTAGTATGATAATAGAATATATTATTCTAAATACAATGGGTGGAGTAGACTATAATTTTATGATCATGTAGGGCCCATTTTTATGCAACTGCATCTTAATTGCGCTGAATATAATAGGTAGAGTAGATTATAATTTTATAATCATGTAGGGCCCATTTTGATGCAACTGCACCATAATTACAGTGCAGTTGTGCAACACCTGAATATATATATATATATATATATATATATATATATTTCTCTCTCTCCACATATATATATGATATAGTGCAGAATTATGGTGTAGTCTGCTGCAAAATAGGCCCCACATATACTAAAATATAATAATATTTTATATAAGCATTTAACATATAAAAATCATACTTTAGACGATTTAGATGTTGAAAATATCACTTTAAAGTTGATATTTACACTAAATTATTTTATTATGTTGATTTTTTACTATTTTAAAATGGGGCACATATGCATGTTGGATTGAGATGAAAATTGGTATACTAATAAAGTGAATAATTCTAAATACAAATGGTGAGATAGATGTTGATTTCATGATTAAATGGAGCCCATTTGCAGCGGACTACACTGTACTTATCGTGCAACCTATTTGCCCTTGATCAATATACATATAGAGAGAGAGAGTTGTTCCGGTGCAGTGTCACTGCACAGGAACAGTGATGTCGAAAATACTATTTTAAAATTGATATTTTAACATTTTTCATAATTTACATATGAGTATATACATTTTTTAACAAGTTTGCTCATAAACATACTTGATTGGGATGAAACTTGATTTCCTAGATAAACAAATGATGTTAAATACAATGAATGAATTAGATTTTTTATCGAAGATTAAAATCTTAAATTTTTTATATGGGTCCGTTTTTATATAACCCGGTTACATAGAAGCGGAACCCTATATATATATACACACACGCACGCACACTAAAAAGAACCCAGAAGAAAAGTTAAATTTAGGGACTGCTTGGATCACACTGCTTTCTTAGCTACTTTCAATGTAATTCGACATTTTTTTAAGTATTTAATAATTCGACTTTCTCCTAAAAAGTAGGATAGCAAAGACCCTGTTAAAAACTTATTAGCATTCTTTTTTGGGGTGTGTTTGGTTGGGAGTAAAACTTTTTAATGAAAAGTTTTTTAAGCAAAAGTTGTCAAATTGATAGAAAATGATATGATGTGAGAGAAGTAATGATGAGATTTAAAGAGAACTAAGTTAAAAACTTAAAGTAGATACATTAGTTGAGTGTTAATGATTGAAAAATAGAGTAATTTGTACAAAAAAATATGAAAAATAATTAAAAGATTATAATTACGGAGTGAAAGTTTTTTATTGAAAACTTTTTGTTGACATCCATCATCGCATGTACTTGCGATATTCAACTCTACATGCTCTGCATTTCGTGGTTCAATTAATACGAACGAATCTGTGCACGTTTCTGATTTTTCTTAACTTGGTGACTCTACGTTGATGATAATATGAAATCCATTTCACTCATTATATCTAAAACAATTTATTTTATTAGTTAACCTAGTTTCATTTAAATCAAGATGTGAATAACCCCAATATAAGCTTAAAATTAATTTAATAATTATTTGTTAATTCTAAATCTATTAATTCAACTTCTACAAAGTCTAAAATATTTTTTTACATGGATAAATAATTTTAAAATTATTATGACATTTTTATACATCTATGAATAAATTTAAACATTTTTCATAATTTACTTATATTTATAAGATGATATGGCCGGCCCCGCCTAAAATTCCAATTAAAATGATTTTTCGATTGCGTGATAATGTAAGTAACATTAAAACTATCTGACTCATTTGATCTTTTAATTGAAGAGAGGTGATTTAGTTAGGCTGGCGTAAGTTAAGCTTTACTTAGGCTGCCTTAAAAAACATATTTTTTTTATTTTTTTTCAGTTTTTTTATGAACATGTAAAGTTAGGTATATTTAATCTATAAATTGAGTTTTATCATTTTCAGATGTTTTAAAATATTTTTTAATTTTTAAATACAGTGTCATTTTTATAATCTTCTGATCTATGAAAAAAGCTGAATTTTTTTAAAAAAAATTGGCCGGACACATGTCTGCCCCGTGCGGCCAGCCCCGTAAATTATCAAAGATGGCCCGCCCCATGGGAGGAGAGGGGGCTTTTTGTTCTGCCAAACCCACCCATTTCAACTCAACCCACCCCAAACCCAACCCAATCCCGGCCTCTTGCAATTTTCCAGCACGTACGATGGCCATTGTTTAGGTGGGCTCCCTTATCAAATGCTCAGTAGAACAGTAGCCTGGATGGCCATTCATTTATTAGGTGTCCCCCACCCCACCTTGTCTAATTCTCAGTAGGCCCGTGTGTTCTTCTGACGGCCACAGCACATGTCAAAACGGCTATTCTCCGGTCTCTGCTCCCGTGAATTTCGGGATTTTGTATATGGGCGCATTAAACCTCGAGTAATTTGCACCTTTTCAACTCTCTAACTTTGTAAAAATTGTAAAATTAAGCTGAAAATTATACACGGACGGTTCTTTTTAAAGGATCAGATTTGCAAAATCCTCAAGCTTCAAGGTTATTTTGGCAAATATTTCGAATAAGGGTCAAATATGTAATTTTGCAAAGTTGCGGGGTTTAGTTCTTCAGAATCCTGATTTAATTTAGTGCTTTCAATTAAAGAATGTCCTAACCTCATCCAATTCTTAGGATTTTCCTTGAAGTTTTCGTGTAACCTGGGGATGAAGTCCCATTTGATGAAGGAATAAATAATCAACCATTCACATCATTAAAAATTATTAATTACATTATGAGGCAAAAAATCATCTTGTTTAGCAGTAATGGTGGGCCAATTATGAAAATGCTTAGATTTATTTACAGATGCACTAAGGTGTAATAATACTTTATAAAATTATTTATCTGCATAAAAATTATATTTTGGACAGTTTAAAATTTGAAAATAGAGCTTTGAATTTGCGTTCAACGTTATATTTTATTCATTTTCCAAATGGGGTCAATGTAGCTAAATGACTCTAAACGCCCCATAGCTATTACTAGCAAGAAAAGAATATTTCAACCAGAAAGGCCGAAAAGAGCAAATTCTAAAAACTTGGAACTCTAAATGCAAAAACCATATTAATTTCCAGCTTGACATATCTACCCTCAAAGCATCATGCTTAAATAGAAACCGACGGCTAGCTCGCGGTTAGCACAGCTGGTAAGAAGTCACACGCAGGTATGGAAGGTATGAGCTTCAAGACCTCGCAAGAGGAGTTTATCTTCCATTTTCTCTTGCAATATCTTAATAGCTATTTTGTTAGTAATATTGTTTGACGTGTACCCTGAATATGGGACTTTAACATGTACTTGAGTTGAATTGTAAATATAAAGAATTAAAAAAAAAATGGAAACCAATGAAGATAGATGATGCAGCTCGACAGGCTTGCAAATTTCGAATAGATAGTACTGACCACTGCTCAGCGGTTTCAATGCATTTGTGAAATTATGGTGCCCATTCATGTGTAAAAATCTCTATTCTGCATCCATACATTCCTATGAAATCACGTGAACTGGTAATAGCCTATTTTTTAGAAGTTACTACTTGCTGGAAAGAGAGATTCCTTTCCAATTTGGAGTACTTGAACAACCTGGAGGCATTAATGTACAGGCACTTTTAAATAGTAGGAAATGGCATTGTTGAATATATGTTTATGCCCAGCCATCTAGGTTTGGAAGATTGCATGCTAAAAGAAAAAAGGGAAAGGTGTCCATAAGTATAGAGGTCCACCACATGGGTTTACACCCATCTTTGATTTGGATGAAATTAAGCTTCCTAGCCATGCAAGTGAATTTAAATACAATCGCTGCAATGGATTTCACATCGTCGATAAGATGGGCCATATTTTCGCTAGAAGTGGAACTCTTTTGCAAATTATTTCATAAACGCAGGGATATGCAGAAGTTTAAAACATACGAAATTTATTTTGCAAAATGCCAAAAAAAAAAAAAACACACACACACACACACATCAGCTAGAACCCAGTTTTTCATATTTACGTGTCTAATATTTTTTGTTGTTAAACAGATTTTTATCATCAGAATTAAAATCATCTTTATTAACAGTTTAGATGTACTACAACAAATACAAACTTGTAGAATTTTGAAATTGTTGCAGGATCATCTAGATGTTTCCTAAATACAATAATAACCACAACATATACAAAACTTGCAGGATCATCTGCATCTTTTCCAAATACTATAATAATAATACTAATATAATGTGCAGAAAAAAAGAAGAGTGGAAAAACCAACTTCTTCCTCATACAAAAAGCAAGATATTTCACTTCCTGGTGTCTAGTAAGCTGTTACAATTTAATATATTATATAGGGATGGTAGCGCGACGGAAGAGAGAGACGCTATATGCATCTAATTGCATGACTGCTGGCATGGCACCTCGGGTGGGCCAAACACCACATGACAAAAATATCCACCAAGCCCTGCGAATAAAATAAAATACCAGCCTAGCTAGAAGCTCACCAGCCGATGCAACCAGTAGAAAATTTCTCCACCTTTTACCTCATTGTCTGCTCGCTCTTTCAAAGTCGCCCAAAAAGATCCAAGTATAAAAACTCCACCTCTTTAATTTGAAGGGAGAGAGCGAGCCGAGCCAATCATCAGAAGTCCCAATAAACATGGCATATCGACCGACGTTGAGATATGGAGATGCCTTTTACCAGAAGACAAGGGCATCCATCTGCTAACTCGTCTCTTTTCAGTTGCCCTCCCATCCCTTTCTTCCTCCGGCACATATTTTCTTTTATGATTCGGAACATCACTTCATTCTTTCAAAAAAAAAATCGAAATACAAAATTATGAAATTATCCAAATACATAATCGTCCCCAAGTATCGTAATCCGCTTACTGTTTGTAGTGTATAGAAAATAGAAATGCCAAAATTTCATGATCATCATATACAGCCACCCATCAGCTTTGGTGCAGTTGTGGCTGTTTTGCATCCTATCACAGGGAATTTTGTTGCGATGATGTGGTTGTAGAGAAGAGGTGTGCTTGGGCACTTGTGAAGCTCTCCAAATCAAAGGCCCGCGCTCACCAAAATTTTCCAGGTGGATTGTGCGTGTACATCTGTATATACCTTTGCCTTGCACTGGCACTGTTCTAGCACGTGTCGGGTGAGGTCAGTCAGTTGGAATCCTAACCCCACCAACTATGTAATGGGGGATTGGATGGGCACCTGAAAAACTCATCATCGCCAATTTCAGGCCTGTCGAGACTTGGCTGCAGAGCAGGAATTTTTTGTTTTTTGTTTTTTTTGTTTTTGGGAAGTCGGCTGCAGAGCAGATTTAACAACTGACTCATAGTCTCATACCATAAAACTGCAGTTCACGCCGAGCATGGCATCCTCGTGCTCAGGCTTTCTCCAAAGGTTCGTGTAAAATGTTACTTACTCCCATGCATCAATGATGATACTGAAATTCCCAACAAGACAGCCCTCGCATGAATGTACCTAATTACAAAACTTGGTGCGATTACTAGAGTTATAACTTTTTTTCTTTTATAGGATTACTAGAGTTCCAGCGAATTTTTAAGCTTGTTCTCGGGCTCTTCAAGATGTGCAAAAATAATAAGGGGATGATGATTCATCAGCTAGCGCGGCTAATTAGCAATGTGCTGTGTCCAGCTGGTGGCTTACACCATGTTCCTATGATAATGCAGCAGACAGTTGAAGATGATCACCAAAGAGAATGGTATGTCACCATAGAAAGGATAAGTGCAACGATGTATATAAAGAAAAAATGGGAATGAAAATCAAAATCTGGGATTATATTTATTTGCTCATCTTAATCAGACAGAAAGAAAAGGAAATTTTAAGACGTATTTCTTCCCCTGAAAAACAGAAATAGAAAGAAGACGAAAATTTAGATTATATTGCTTTGCTCACCTTAAACTGAAATAGAAAGTCCCAAACAAATATCTCATTTACAGCCCTAACACAATCACAAAACCTAAATTAGAGAAGGTAAGATAGAAACATCTCGAACCACAAGTTCTTATCTCTGAACTTCAAGAACCTTTTCCTTCCTTCCCATATTCCACATCAGAGCTGCATTTTATCCATGTAAATCAACTAAAATTAATAAGCAAGTCATAGCAAGAGTTCTGGGGGCTCTCTAATTGATGCAAGAACTATCTAAGGAATTAAAAAAACCTGAAATGCAAAAAATATTCATAGCATTTAATGAAATTCGTTGCAATCAAAGGCAGCCCCGCGAACGGAAATATTGGAAGAGGAAGGGGAATTCTTCAATTCAATTTTCCCTGAAATTGGTTGAACGAGCTCTCCAGGACATTAATTAACCCGATCTGCATACAAATTCATGATGTTTCTTGAAATTCCGTGCAACCAAAGACAGCCCGCCAACAGTAACGTCGGAAGAGGAAGGAATCATTCAGATTCATTTTTAGCAAATATCATTCCTGTTCCCGACAATGTTGCCTCTTTGGGTGGATTCATCAAATTAAGTGGTGGAAATGACCGAAAAGAAAAAAAAATTCAGATTTATCACCCCAATTGCTTCAGAAAACGTATCATCCTGACGCTTTCGGAGAGGAAACAAATCCTTTTTTTTGCTAAAAAAAAAAAAAAAAAGGAACTACAAGCATCAGATCTGAAACAAAATGAAAAGGCGGCAGAAAAACTAAACCCGAATAAGTTTCATGAATAATAAAAGAAAGAAAATAAGGTAGCGAGTTCTCTGTAAAATGTGCAGAAAAGGGGAGAAAATGGGATCTGGCTATCGTATAAAAAACAAAGGAATATAAGATCGAGCACTTTAAAACGAAGAAACCAGCGATGAAGACGGCTTCTCAAAGCAATTCATGAGGTCGGAATCACATTCCAGAAACTCCAGAAAACCGTCAAAAATCCGATCTTTCAAAGCAATTCATCTGATCCGAGACAGAATTTCTATCTCACCTTCCGGCTTGCAATCTGGTGGATCTTCGAAGAGCGAAAGCGAAAGCTGCTTATGAGCGACGCCCATGTCGAAAAGGATCACTCCAGAAGTGGGATCGTCGACGATGATATCTTTGACGGGAAGCCAAAGGAAGAGTTCCAGCTGCGAGAGCCCTTGGACGTTGGTGAGAGCAGCGTAGCTGAGATTGGCGCGGACGACGGCTTCGAAGAAGACCCTGCTCTCGTACTTGGTGAGGCAGGGGCGGTCGAGGTAGACCTCAAGAGCGCCGGAATCGTGGAGGGTGAAGGATTTCACGGCTTTCGGCAGGAGGCCTGCAGGAAGGCCGTTGCTTTTGAGGATGTCGTGGATCGTAGAGATGGAAGTCGACAGAGAAAACAGAGAGATAAATACGAGCAAATGCAAAGCGGATTTCGCCATGGGGGAGGAGAGGAAGAGAGGTTTAAGGAGGGTTTTGAAAGGGGGAGGTGCGGAAGGAAGGGAGGGAAGGGGGGGAGGAAGAGGAGGAGGGAGTCAGAGAGAAGATGGTGGATGCCAGGCATGAAAGACTGTTTAAAAAGGGATTAGGTTTTGGTGGGCCCGGAATCATCGTAATTGAAAGATGAAACATGGCCCACAGTACCTGCGAAGGGTTCCGCAGTTGAACCTGCGTTACCAAATTCGACCGGGGTGCGAACATTATGTACTTCAACTGTACAAAATGTTCAGATATCAAAAAAAAAAAAAAAAAAAAAAAAACTGTACGAAACGTTTCAAAGAAAAGATTATTACAAGGTTGTGTTTCTCCATTGATGTAAAATGTCAAATTAAAACTTTTTAATTTAAAATTTTTTCCTCTCCACAGCTATTATATTTTTTAATTATTTTTTTCACATTTTCTTATAAAACTACTCTACTTTTCAATCATTTTTACACAACTATCCACACAATTAACCTATCTATTTTAACTTTATCCTCTTTAGTACTCATCATTACCCCTATCATATTACATCATTTGACAACTTTTCATCTTCAAAACTTTTCATCAAAAGTTTTATTCATTACCAAACACACCCTAAATTTTATTTTATTTTATTTTTAAGTTAAAGGTTTAAATTAGGGGTGTGTTTGATAATGAATAAAACTTTTGGGGTGTGTTTGGTTGGGAGTAAAACTTTTGATGAAAAGTTTTTGAGGTAGAAGTTGTCACATTGATAGAAAATGATGAGATATAATAGGAGTAATGATGAGAAGTAAAGAGAATAAAGTTAAAATAGATAGGTTAGTTGTATGGATAGTTGTGTAGAAATGATTGAAAAGTAGGGTAGTTTGTATAGGAAAATGTGAAAAAATAATTAAAAAATAGAGTAATTATGGTGAATAAAAAGTTTTAGATTGAAAAGTTTTGGTTGACATGTTTATATCCCAAACAAACATACCCTTGATGAAAAGTTTTGAAGAATAAAAGTTGTCAAATGATGTGATATGACGGGGGTAATGATGAGTAGTAAAAAGGATAAAGTTAAAATAGATAGGTTAGTTGTGTAGAAATGATTGAAAAGTAAGGTAGTTGTATAGGAAAATGTGAAAAAATGATTAAAAAGTATGATAATTGTGAAAAATGAAAAGTTTTAGATTACAAAATTTTAACTTACATTTTTTATTAATTGCCAAATTTGCTTTCTAAGCAGCGGTTCTGTAGGTTGACCTCAGCGTTTCATCGGCAAATTGGGCCCGCAGCTGTTACAGTTCCCGTGAGTGCGTGACATGTTGCGCTTTTGCACGGACCCACTGCATTCTTATGGTCAAATTCTATCCGTCCATCCAGTTATGTTCTCGATTTCAGTATGATTACAGTAAAAATATTTGGATCAACGACTCCCAAATTTGTTTTTTTTTTTAATTTTAAAAATATATATTTATCCAAGATGGGATTTAGAAAGAAACCCATGAGTTCCGTCGGCAGATTATTATAAGTGCATGCAAAGTAGAGGAACAGATGAAACTTTTTTTCCCCCTTAACCATGCAAAAGTAAAAAGCAGGGGCGCGGCTAAAATCCAAGCGGGCCATGTGTGACAGTCACATGCGGCAATGCAATATGCATGGCCCGTCCCAGACATTGAAGACCCAAATTTCGCTATCAGCTTTTTATTGGCGTGGTTGTCACGTGAGGGATTGGGGTTGTTTGGCATGTACAGTTTTTTTTATTTTAATGTTTTTCTGCCTGTGAAGTCGGAAAATTTGTGGATGAAAAGTTTACGTGGTAAAAGCTTTTTAATGAGAGAAAATGGTAGAACCGGGACGTGACCGGTTCACGGTCCAATTAAAAAAATAAGATGATTGCAAAAATTTTAGATTAGAAAATTTTAATTAAGAAGTTTTACATTAGAACAAAGGCAGGCACGCTAGTAGCCAAATATGCCCTTTAAAAAATAAAGAAAAGAAAAGAAAAACGCAAGTTGGGTCAGCTCATGGGTGGCTGCTGTCCCCCGGAGTTCACTCTACCACGTACCTGGCCATTTACTACGTCATAAACACTGGGGTAGAAGATACGCCAAAATAATTTGACAAAGCTGGCGGAATTGATTGATTTGAGGCTCGGCGGTATTATCGATTAACGAAGGCGAAAGGAACGGCATCCGTTTTGAGTTGCACTTGCGGGTGGGGAGAGGAGGGCTTGATTGTGGCTGAGAATGCTGAGCGCATGGGGTGGCATCGAGAGGAATTTGCCGGCCCACACCAACATAGTGGTGGGTGGGGCACACGCACCAACTGAATTTCTATTTCTTCCATCTTCACTCCCATTTGCATGATTTTCTGTAATGGACTGCTTTTTATTAATTTGGGAAAAAAAATTAAGGAGTCATTATTGCATTGATTGTCTTAGGTTTCTTTTTTTAAATTTTTTTTATTGCTTTTTTGGTATTTTGTGTGATTCAATTGGTTTGTATATTGTGTCCTCCATTCCTTGTCACTGAAGCTTGGTGGCCTTTTTTTCATTTTACGTGAGATTATAACAATTTTCGATATTGTCTTTTTTATTATTATTTTACAATTGTTCTTATATTTTGTTCTATCAAATCTTCTCTTAATCTATTCACATCATCCTATATTTCCCAAATAATAATAATAATAAACTACTACAGAAATTTTTTTTAAAAAAATTTGGGGATGCTTTAACCCACCCTAAGTATTGGAGAAAGGGAAAGGAGCCCCATTCTCAATTAACAACAAAAGAATCCTTGCCCAAATGGGTAGAATGCAATTTGGTGGAGTCTCCCACCATTCTACTATATTCAAATTATTTGAAAGAGCAAGCTTGCCTAATCAATGGGCAACTAAATTGCCAGTTCCATTAGCATGAGAATAAGAGATATAAGAGAAACCTAATTCTATGTTCCTAATTTCTTCCTGACAGAAATTTAGGTCAGATAATGAAAAATTTACACCATTTAACCAAGTAATAATTACCAATGCATCACTCTCAATGACTAGGTTGTTAAAACCTTTTCCAGCTAGCCAATTGAGTCCTAGGAAAATAACCTTGATCTCCATCCAACTTGGTTTTTCAGCTCCTAATTCTTTCCAAGAAGCAACTGTAATAAACACTCCATTTTCATCCCTGGCCACAACCCCAAAATCCATTGACCCCCAATGTTATATGAAATTTATGGACAAGTCTTGTAGAATGGATTCTAATTTTAGGAAACATTTGTTTTTCAAAGTTGATTTCCCGATTCTAATTGAGAATGGGGAAAGGAGCCTTATTCTCAATTAACAAAAAAGGAATCCTTGCCCAAATGGGCTAGAATGCAATTGGTGGAGTCTCCCCACCATTCCACTACATCCAAATGATTTGAAAGAGCAAGCTTGCCTAAGCAATGAGCAACTAAATTGCTAGTTCCATTAACATGGGAATAAGAGATATTAGAGAAACCTAATTCTATGCTTCGAATTTCTTCCAGATAGAAACAGAGGTTGGAGAATGAAAAATTTACACAATTTAACCAAGTAATAATTACTAATGCATCACTCTGGATGACTAGGTTGTTAGAACCTTTTCCTGCTAGCTAATCGAGTCCCAGGAAAATAGTCTTGATCTCCATCTAGCTTGGTTTTTTAGCTTCTGATTTCTTTTCAAAAAGCAACTGCAATAAAGACTCCATTTTCATTCTTGGCTACAGCCCCAAAATCCATCAACCCCCAATTCTATACGAAATCTTTGTACAAGTCTTGTAGAATGGATTCTAATTTTAGGAAACATTTGTTTTTCAAAGTTGATTTGACATAAATAATCCACAGTAACTTTATTTCTATTATTATTATTAGAGTTTTTTTCAAATATACTCACTATGTTTGACCTTAATCTCAAATATATTCATGACATTTTCAAAATCTCAAATATACTCACCACATTTGCAGTTAATCTCAAAAGCATCCAATCCGTGAATTAACGTTATTAGTTAATATATAAAGTTACTAATACGTCCATCAAATTTTAGACATAATTAAAATTTTTAATGTCATAACTTACCAATGCCCTGATTATACATAAGCTTTAAATTTAGAGAGTCATAATTTCATTTCCTTTCTATTTCCTTTCATCTTTTATTATTTTATAACAAGGGTATTTTAGCATTTATAAAAATTTAACTCACAATTTTTATTAGAATAAGCATTTTGGGATTAATAGCAAACGTAGTGGGTATATATGAGATTTTAGAAACGTAGTGGATATATTTAAGATTAAGGTCAAATACAGTGGGTATACTTAGAAAAAGCCTTTATTAGTATTACTATTATTCTTATCATCATCATTATCATCATCTATATTTATTATTTTCAGCAATTATTTATCCTTTATCCATAAATTAAAGAGACATAATGATTTTGTTAATATATGGAGGATCTTTTTATCAAGGCCACATCAGGGATTACTTGAAACTTGGATATATAACGTCAATCTGATCTCCGAGAGGGCTATTTCTTTTTAGAACTGATTGAACCCTTTAACTTAGGGTATAAACCGAATGGTATACTAGAAAGTGATTTTCAAGACATTTACATTTGGCTATTTTTTAAATTGTGCTTCCTACATTGGATAACTAGATAATTAATAGAACAACTCAAAAAGGGATAATGAGACATATTGGATGATCAGGTAACTTACAGAAGACAACTCTAGAAATAAATATTAGGGAAGTATCTCTATCCAAATTTAAACGTTAAACTTCCTAACCTACACACATTTAACTCGTTTACATCAGCGGACCAATTAGCAGTTGAATGTTTAGATGTTGTGAATCATGTGTACTTTTGTGGAAGTATTGGATGAGTTCAAGCCACGTATTTAGATAGACATAAAACATAAACACTAATATTTCACTAGAACTCAGACGATATGTGAATCAAATTTCACATGCTTGTATATTTAAATGCATGAGTAGCGTGTAAGATTTAGATGATTTTATTTATTTGTTTATTTAAATAACTAAATAAATCATGACTATATATATCTCCAAGGTTGGATGCAGTTGTTAACTGGCACTGTTGGCTGTATGATTTGGATAAAGTTCATGCTGACGCAGCTGAAGAAGTTATGATGATACCAAAGTATTTTTTTTTTTTAAAAAGTGAAAATATAAACAATAATAAAAATAAATAAAATGGAGTTCTAATTCTGAATATTGGGTGCATATAGGCCGACATGGCACAGCATGGCCGGGCATATGGCAAGTGGGCAGGCAAGGTAGTGTTCTTATTAACCGTGTAATTCGGGTTGGGTTAACCCGAATAGGACCCAAAAAAAGCTGATTTCAATCCAAACTAGGGTAAAATAAGGTTGGGTTAAAGTTCGAAGGAACCCAACTCCGAAAAACCAAACCCCGTATCAAATCTAACCTGAAGTTCTTTCATATATATATTTTTAATATATTCTTTCCTGCAATCACATATATATATATATATATATGCATTTTTACATATTGAATATATATTCTTAAAATGCTATCAATATATATATATATGTATACTGTTAAAATATATTTTCAATTGATATATATTAATCATTAAAATATTTATTTTTTATAATTTTTAATAACTAATGCAATAATTTTTATTTTTATTGTTTTAAATATTTCTATCAAACAAAAATTCAAATTTAATGTCGTAAAATAAAATTTTATTTTCGTTTTTAAGAAATAATTATTATTTATATTGTTTTATAAATCAAAATTATAATATACTTTGAAATCATACTATTTTGATTTATTAATTTGGTTAATAGTTACAATAATTAAAAATATGAACTAGTTCAACCCAACTACAAATCGAAAATCAAGCTCAAAACATACATGGGAACTGGAATTAACCTGACTGGAACCCGATATAATTAGGGCTAAGATTTGAATTCATTCAAACTAATACAACTGGACTCAAGTTGCACTCCAATTTACAAACGAGGGTCTAGAGTAACCAAGCACATGTTAACTCATTAACCTATTAACCCAAACTGTTAATAATTGGATCAGGGTTGAATAAATTGGATACATGAATTTTAACTGTAAACCCATATAACTAAGTAGATAGGTTAGGATATTTCAACTTTTCTATACAATATGATCCATTTAACCCACCCAACTTATTTGTAACCCATTATCCCATGTATAAAAGAAAAATTCTAATATCAACCTTGCATTTCAATTTATTTCATTAACCTTGCTTTTGAAAGTTGAACTTGAACCAATTATCCTATTTGTTTTACAAATAAGGTTTGTTTCTAAGTTATTAAGTTTTATTTATTTTTCTGTAAGTTCATATTTCATATGATTGGTATGAATCCACTTTGTTTTCAACCCATTTACAACCCACATACTCAATACTTTACAAATGGCAACCCATATAATATAATAAATAAGTCATAAATGGATTGAGAATGAGGATACTATAAATAGATTAAAATTAAAATTTTATAAATATTTTAGGTTTAGGGTTGAGTTCTAGAGCCCTGATAATTTTACATTTTTTAATTTTTTAATTTTTTACAAAATCGTTATTCTTGTTATGTTTAATCTACAATAATTTTTTATCAAATTTGGAGATGTGTATATATTTATTTTGGATTTTTAAACATATAGGTATTTCAGTCATTTTAAATAGTTGAAATATGACTAAAATATTAGTATATTTAAAAATTCAAAATAAATAAATATATATATATACATCTTCAAAATTAGTAAACATCAATTTATAAATTAAAAGTAACTAAATTAACTATTTTGTAAAAAAAATTGAAAAAATATATTTTTTGACTAGTCTAAAATGATCATGCTTATTTGGTTGCTCTCCGAGAATGGAGGGGGTGAGGATTCCATGGTAGGCCTCTAGGCTGCAAGCAAGGGTAAAATATGGTTGGTCTTGACCCAAACCTAGTTTAATTTTAGAAAAAATTAAATTATATAACCCCGCTTGAACGTACTCGATTTTAAAAGTGGATTTGATTTGGGTTAAATGATTATAAACTTGACACAACTCGATTTCATATATTAGTGTAAAATATAATTATATTATTAAAAATAGTCATACATTAACACATAATAAGTAAAAATTAACTAAATATTATTGTTTTGAAATAAGATTATTTAACAATTATATTATTATGTAAGTTATAAATTGGAAAGTATTTCTATAAAAATGATTAAATTTTATTCTTTCATATAAATTTATATTTTAAAATAGATTTAATTAAGCAAAATATTTGTAAATATTATATATATTTATTAACTCAATTTCTAATCCAAACTGAACCGATTTCTATGGGGTTAAAATAGAGTTGAATTAACGTTTAAAAAATAAAGTGAAAAATAGAGTTGAATTGAGATTTTACAAGATGGGCTAAAACCTGAGTCAATTTAACCTAATTTACACCCTTAGCTGCAGCCTGCATCTCACAAATGGTTCGGATCACGAATCGGGCACTGTTGCCGGCTTGTCGATGACACTATCTCAAATGAGTGAATGACTCAGTTGGAATCCTTCCTTCGCTTGTCGGGGACGTTAATTTGTTCCCAATAGCTAAGATGATCTTGAGTGTTGATATGACCTGCCTCTCTCTCCCTCTCACACACACACACACATTATTCAACCTAATCGTTATCAGATTGGAAGATTTTCGCCGTCCAATCTTTAAGTCCTTTACTCCGATGTTACATTAGTTGCAGAATTTCTTCTTTTTTCAGGGAATTATTATCCTTCAGCATTTTGCACGGATGGTGTTCCACATCGCCAACCGTCCATCTATGATCTATCAGGCTAAGAAGTGGGCGAGGTTCCTACAACTTGCCAACGTTTAATTGTTATCTGAAATGTGAAGGCTTTCCTGAAGGTAGGGCATGACTTGACCATCAGGCCAGAGCAGAGCACAGTTGCAAAGTAGGTTAGAAGGATCCAATGCTGGGTTTTGATAGCTTTATATGATAAACAATGATTAACTTCGTTTGCTTTTTCATAGCTGGACATTGACAAGGAGCTAAAAGCGTTTTGTCTTGCTAAATGTAAAAGTTCTCCTGATTTGGGCAAAACCAGTTAATTAATAATCCAAAGCTTCAAGTCATTATATATAGATTTGTAAGAAAATATTGAACGTCTCAGCAACGAAGACTGTCCATTTCTTTTGACCCATTTGAGAAAATTGCAGCCCAAATATAGAAATAATTAATAATTATCTTAATCTTAGCCGAGCATATATCGAAAGTTCTATCCATCTATTTAATTGGCGCATCAGTACTGTGTAGACTTTGGACGGATGTAACTCCAAAATCACCCAGTTGAAAATCCTGTTGCAATGGAAATTGCTGGCCTGTTGAAATATCGATGTTAAGTTTTCTTTTCAGCCGGTATTACTTGTGTATTTGGCAGTGGCAGGGGAAATAATGATGGAAATTGCAATGAGTAATTAGGATATATTATCAAATTGATGTCCACCTGTTTAGATAATACTCAATGGTATCCACTTATGAGACCTTTGATGGATGATACAATGGTATGATGTATGTCATACATGCCAAGCTAGCATTGATTATAATTAACCAATATGAACCTGGACGACGGCAAGATTCTTTTCTTTTAAAAGGAATCATGCATGTGGCCTGCTAACCATCTAAAATTTCCCAAATAATATTAGTAATGTTATAGTAGCTGCAACCACCCAAAAATAACAAATCCCAATTGGCATTATTCATACATATACGAGTTTAACTGATCAAACGATCTCGCATCTAGAAATCAACGTTTACAGGTCTTAACCAAATAAATTGAAAGAAAGAAAGAAAGAAAGAAATTAGTGTAATTTATTTTTCAAATAATTTTTTTTACTTTTTATAATTGCTATATTTTTAATTATTTTTCACATCTTCCTGTACAATTATCTTACGTTTTAATTATTTTTATATCACTATTCATGTAACTAACCTATCTATTTTAATTTTATTATCTTTATTCATCATCATTATTCCTACATATTACATCATTTTCTTTTATTTTAACAACTTTTACGCTAAAAATTTTTCTTCAAAATTTTTATCATTTTCCAAACATACCATAAAAAAACATTTTCCAAACATTTTCGTCATTTTTTATCTGTTTATTAAAAAAATACCCAATCACCCCTCCAATTTAAATTTAATGATAAGCTCATTTCCGATGCGTGAACAAGGCTGCTATCTATGCCACTTACTTTTCCTTCTCTTAATATCGTGTGCTGCAGAAGCTACGCACACTCATTGCACTTTCCTCTACGCAATTCTAAACAAATCACTGTGCTTTAGTCTAAAATATGAACTAAAAATCGCAAACAAAAGAATCTCATTATCTTGTTGCATCTTGCTTCAAGATTTTCCAATATATTTCAAAGTAAGTAGTTGGAATTTCAAATGGACCACTATTTACCATTAATCCCAGAGGAAGGACTAAACCCAAATGATATTTAAACATATACATGATATGAAAATTCGCAGAGACCATCAGGCATCAGCCTTAGCTGGACCGAGTTTGATATTTATGAAAAAGGCGAGGGCATTTCTTGGACGCCACTGATCACGGGCATCTCGAGAAATCCATCCACGACAAATTCTTCTTATTTAACTAGTACAAATTCATTAGTTTATTGGGGCAGCGGCGGATAGACATAAATAAGGGATGTCTGGCGGAATAGACTAATTAAAAACGACTCTGTTCCTCCTCTCACAAGGCTTCTCTAATCATGTCCTGAACGCCTCCATGATTGGCATGTTTTGCGATTCTCAAGGACAATGCATCCCCATACTCAATGATGATCACTGTCCTCTTAAGTTCATGTGTTATAGGTATACCGCTTATTGCCTCGCCAATTGGGAATCATCTAATGTAGTTGAATTTGGATGTGAAAGGGCTGTTGTGTATGGGAGAATAAGATAATAGATTAAAAATAGAAAAAAAAAAAGTATTGAAATAGGAAAAGTAAAGTTATTATGGATTGAGAATTGAGAAACTATATAAGAATAGAAAATTAATATTAAAAATATATGAAAACTTTTCTTGAAAATGGGAAATTATCTCATCGCATGGTGATCGTAAACAGTCTTAATGCTTTCCTTTTTTGCTAACACTGCATCGGGGTGATTGTTTATTCAATTATTCTAATTTTTCAGTTGCATTGATTCAATGAGCAGGTAGGAGTGATGCCAAACAAACTTAAAAACATATCTAAGTGTTAAGTTAGATAGTATAGCCAATGCATCTTTTAATATAAAACTCGGGTCTATTGATTCGAAGAAGCGGATCGCAGCGTGTGGGCCCGTCAAATTATCGAGAATATTGGAATCCAAACCGTGCATGCGTATGTAAGCCTTCATATATAGTAGCTATCTGCAGACTGGAAGACTCATTCCGCGCACCGCTAGTACATCATCTTAAAATTCTTAATTGGCTAGTTATAAATAGCCCCGGCTGTGAAACAAAGAATTATCCCAGACTTACACCGAGGTATTGACAGTGATTCTCAAATATCACAGAACAAAATGTGATACGACGAGACAGAATGCAATAGAAACAAAAAACGGCTACTAAACGACTTTTCAAAGGTCTAAAGAACGGCCTCTTGAATTCGGAGGCAGGCAAAGGAGATTGACCGGGCGGTGACGGCGCGGAATAGAAATTACAAAGGGATCTAACCTTTTTTTTTTTTTTTGATAGGACAAGGGGATGTAACTTGAATGGTTGTCAGATGTTCCTTCCATTCAACAAAAACTTCGGCCCATTCATGCAGTTGTGAGCAAGCAGCGCCGGCCTGGGTCCTTACACTGCAAATGTCTTCCTAGGCTCCCATTGATACGCTTGGGTGAGTGTTAAGGCTGGAGTAGCAGTGCAGCTGGATTAACATTTGTGATTGCACGTGAACATGAGTCGGTCATCCGATGAGAGCACGTGAGTGTAGCAAGGTAGCCATAAAAACATGCAGGTTTGAGAGTTGTAGTTCAGTTCCGTTCTTTTGCATTCTTGTAATCAAGAAGTGTCGAAGATGTTCTCTCCGTAAGAGGAACCTGGCTTTGATCGATTGAAGTGATCAGCGGGAATCAAATAATGATTCTTGTTGGAATTTGTCAGTTGGGGCAAATTCGTGACAAAGGTATCGGAGCTCAAAGATCTTTGCACTCGCGCAATGCGGGTGTCGATCACGCAGGAGAGCTCTGGCTGCATTCATGGCAGACGGGCGAGCAATGGCAAACGAGCAACAGACCGCTACAGGAGGCAACGACTTGTTGGGAATATTTCACATAATAACACTACTTGGAAATAATCTTACAATAATATTTGGAAATAACCTCACAATAATGCTACTTGAAATCTATCAAAGCAATACTCATATCCCACAACAATTATGCTAATGATGAAAAATAACTTATCTAAATGAAAGACTGAATATTACAATGCTATAACAACAACATACCTCAAAAGAGCTTAACCCAAAAGCACTTTCTAGCCTAGCCAAAAATCTGGCCTAGCTTAATCCCAAAATAGCTTCTGCTGTTGGATTTTTATGTGTTGGAAAGGTGGGGACCAACTGCCCTTTTATAATACAATGGACCCCTCCCGTTTCCTCACATAACCGATGTGGGATGGGAGGTTTCCCTTAACACCCTCCCTTAAACCGAACCATCTAAACTACAAAACACAAGCAAATTTCTTAATACTACAAATATATCATTTTTTAAAGGTTTAGTGAATATGTCTGTCACTTGATCGGATGTCTTGTAATATGAAAGCTCAATTTCTTTCTGTTTCACCAACCGGCGGATGAAATGATATCGCACATCAATGTGTTTGCTTCTTCCATAATAAACTGGATTCTTAGCAAGTGCAATTGCTAAATTATTATCACAAAATATAAAAACTGACACATTTTCTTAATAATTCAACCCTTTGAGTATATTTTTCAACCAATAGCTTGACATGCACATGTTATTCCTGCAATGTACTCTGCTTCCGTGAGAGATAAGGTCACGATCAGCTGCTTCTTTGATGACCATGATACCGCTCCATCTCCATAGAAGAAGACATATCCAGATGTGCTTTTTCTGTCATCTAAATCTCCTGCATAATCACTATCAGTCAAACCTGTAAGAGAAGAATTTTTATTATCATATAAAATGCCAAGGTTTCTTGTCTCATTCAAGTAATGCAGGATCCTTTTTGCAACTTAAAGATGCATTTCATTTGGACTTTCCATATATCTACTGATCAAACTTACTGCATACATGATATCTGGTCTTGTAGCTATCAAATACATTAAACTACCCACAATTTGCTTATATAAAGAATTATCCACTCTCCTTCCACCACTATCTTTAGATAATTTCAATCCTGTAACAACCAGAGTACAAGCAAACGTACTTATTTCCATCTGAAAACACCGTAGAACTTCTTTCAAATACTTCTTTTGAGTTATAAAAATATGCCTTTTCGACCGATCAACCTCAATTCCAAGATAATAATTCATCTATCCCATATCAGTCATGTCAAATTCTTTTTCCACTAACTGTTTAAATTTATCTTTCATAAACTGATCATTCCCCGTATATATCAAATCATTCACATATAAGCAAACAATCAATATTTTGTCTTATTTTCCATATTTCACATAAAGAGTATGTCCATATGAGCATTTAATGAATCCCATATTTTCAAAATGGGAGTTAATGCGACTGTATCATGCTTGAGGAGTTTGTTTTAAACCATACAAAGCCTTTTTCATTCTGTAAACTTTATTTTTGCTTTTTGGTTTAATAAAACCACAAGATGTTCCACATATACCTCTTCAAGTAAATCTCTTTACAGAAAAGCAGACTTTACATCTAACTGAAAAACAGACCATGAATTTTGAGTGGCCAATGAGAGAACTAACCTGAATGTTTCTTGCCGAGCTATGGGTGCAAAGACTTCATTGTAGTCAATTCTAGCTTTTTGCTTGTAGTCCTTAGCAACAAGTCTGACTTTGTACTTTTCAACTTCACCATTTGCATTAATTTTTTTTCTATAAACTTGCATTCTTCCATATTTCATCTTTTGCAACACTTTCATGTGCAGGTGAAGTTTCATCAACATTTTCATCAATATTATCATCATTGTCATCACGTACCACAAAGTCTCTCATCCAATTTGGCTGCTTTAGAGTTCTCCGGGGTTTAGCAGTTGCTTTACTGTTACTTGATGAAGCTACATTTCCTGATAACTCTTCTCTTCTAGGTGAATTTGTTTCATCATGTATTCTGCTTAATTTTGATAATTCTTCTCCATTTTCTATAAACTCCAAAGGAATAATTTTCCTTATTTTTTGTCCATTGAAAAGCCTTATCTTTGGCAAAAGTTATATATTTACTATTCATAATCTTTTCTGTTTTGGGATTATAAAGTCGATAAGTCTTAGAATTATCACTGTACCCAATAAAAATACATATCTTGTTTTTGTCATCTAACTTTTTTCTCTTTTCATTAGGAATATGAGCATAAGCAATACAACCAAAAACTTAGAGAGGTGTTACACTTGGCTTGTAGCCACTCCATGCTTCTTCGGGTGTCATATTCCGTAAACTTTTTGTTGGGCACGTGTGCAATATACGAACACTCCAATTCACAGCTTTCGCCCAAAACATTTTTGGTAGAGATTTTGTTTTCAACATGCTTTTGACCATATCCATAATTATTCAATTTTTTCTTTCTGGAACTTCATTTTGTTGTGGAGTGTATGCTGCAGTAAATTGGTGTTTGATACCATGATTTTCACAAAATCGAACAAAATCATTTGAGATATATTCACCACCTTAGTCGGTTCTTAAGCATTTAATAGGACGACGACTTCGTTTTTCAACAAATAACTTAAACTTTTGAAATGCTCAGAATGCTTCTGACTTCTCTTCAAGAAAGAAAACCCATGCTTTTCTGCTGAAATCATCAATAAAGGTTATAAAGTACCTTTTATCTCCAAATGATCGAGGTTCATAGGCCCACATATATCCGAATGAACAATCTCCAGCAAATCGTTAGTTCTTCTTGACTGTCCTGTTGGAAAAGAAATTCGATGTTGCTTTCCCACTATGCAGTCTTCACATGCATCATTCGAGCGATTAATTAATGGTAATCATGCTACTATATTCTTTTGATACAATAATTTCAGTCCACTAAAATTCAAATGTCCAAATCTTAAATACCAAAGCTAAGAATCATTTTTCATAATAGTATTGAAACATGATAACCTTCCACTCTGAATATGAAGAGGAAACATTTTTGTTGAGTGTCATCTTGACATTTATAATGACTTATTTTTGCTAATTTTCAATTCTACAGCATTCATTCTTCATGCTAATGTCATAACCCTTCTCTAACAGTTGCCCCATACTCAATAAATTATTTTTCAATTTTGGTATATAAAAGACATTGGATATATGTTGTTGGGTACCTTTTTTGCTCGAATTGAAAATTTTCCTTTTCCCACAATTTCAATGGTGGAATTATCACCAAATTTGGTAGCAAATGAAAACTTTCATTAATTTGAAAGAATTATTCTTTGTTTCCACACATATGATTACTAGAACTAGTATCTAAGGACCACACAAAAATCTTCAGTTTCTTGTGTAACATTGCTTGTTAGAAGCAGAGTTTTTGTCATCTCATTATTCTTTTCTATATGGTTAATTTATTCTTGATTTGCAAGATTATTATAACATTCAGAACTATAATGACCAAATTTATTGCAATTATGACTTGAATGTGAGACTTATCTATTTTGACATAGTTTTCTCTTCCTCTTATTTGTCTAGACACTTGACCATGACCTCGGCCACGTCAACGATTGCCTCCTCTATTTTGATTGAATTCTTGATTCTGAACTTCTCTACGAGTTTCATTTGCATTGAATCTTCCTCTTCCTTTTCCTCGATTACCTCGACCTCTGCCATATGAAGCACCTCTACCTTTTTCTGCATTTGAATTACCAAAAACTTGCTTTGTCTGTAATGCTTGCTCTTTAGTTGAGCGTTCGCTTATTCTAACTTAATGTATCATTAATGATCCCATTACTTCATCAACTGATGTATTAGACAAATCTTTAGATTCTTTAATTTGACATGCCACATCAAATTTTAGGGTCATATATATAAGAATTTTTTGTATAATAGAAATATAAGCAATTTTTTCACCATTAGCTTTCATTTGATTGACAATAGCTAATGTACATGTAAAATAATCTGTTACCGATTCCGAAGATTTCATCTTGAGAGTTTCAAAGTCAACTTTCAAGACTTGTAATCGAATAGCCTTGAGCTTCATGAGATGTTTATGCTACTGTGATCTTTTCAAAAATTTCTTCATCTACTGCTTGATGTAGAAAAGCAAGAGCCTTATGGTCTTTCTTTCTCACATCCTTTAATTCAATTTTTTGTGCCTTTTGCATAACACTTTCTACTTTTGGTGTGAGTTCTTCATACTCATTTTCAACAATATTCCAAATATCTTGAAATTTAAAAATAACTTTCATCTGAGTTTTCTAATGTTCATAATTTTTACCTATGAGCTTTGGAATTTGTGGTTGCATAATACCGTTGGTTGAAGCCATTTGGGGATTCTTAACTTGACTTCTGCAGAGCCTCGTTTAGAAAACAACCTTACTCACCCCAACACAACTCCAATAATATTAACAAACAACCTAACTTTGATACCACTTGTTGGGAATATTTCACACAATAACACTATTTGGAAATGATCCCATAATACTACTTGAAAATAATCTCACAATAATATTTGAAAATAACTCCACAATAATGCTACTTGAAATATATCAAAGCAATACTCATATCCCACAACAATTACGCTAAAGATGAAAAATAACTTCTCTAAATGAAAAACTAAATATTACAATGATATAACAACAACATACCTCAAAAGAGGTTAACCAAAAAGCACTTTCTACCCTAGTTTAATTTGCTTCTTCTATTGGATTTTTATGTGTTCGAAGGAGGAAGGAGGTGCCATTTTATAATGCAATGGGCCCCTCCCATTTCCTCACATAACCGATGTGGGACGGGAGGTTTCCCTTAACACAGCAAGCTCTTCAAGTGATCGAGAAGGAAGACGTTCAAGTATGCGTGTTGTCTCCTTGGAGAGAGAGATGACAACCGTCGCACAGCAGCTTAAGGATCTCCAAACAAATATACATCGGCTACTTGCATCCCGCAGAAGTAAATACAAATTCTTGAGTTCGTCATCAAGCAATGAGGAATCCTTGTTAGAAGAGGATTTATGGTCCGATGAGGAAGAGTTTGCTCGGGGAAGGCATTCATACTACAGAGAGAGTAAACGGAGTGCCAGGGCAGAGTCGACATATCGGAGGTGTTGGGATCTGAATGGAAATTGTTTTGATTGCTATAAGGAGACATCGTTGCATCATACCGACCAGTTTCAGCAAGGCAAGCTGGATTTTCCAATGTTGTCGTCGGGGAATCCGAACTCATGGCTGCTCAAGGATCGAGCTCGCAGAAACTCCAGAGGATTTAAGGGTGCAGATCGCAAATAACCACTTGGAAGGAGAAGAGCTCGAGCGGTTTTATGAGGCTCACTGAAATAGACGGGTAAATTCATGGAGGAGGTTTTGCAAAGCTATCCTGTTTCCATTTGGAAAGAAAAACCAAATCTTGGTCTCGGCAGATGCAAATCTTGACAAAGGTAGCAGACGGGACCGTGGAAAGCAGCCTGAAAAGGCGCCATCGACAACAGGGGAGATGATGCTGAGCCACAATATGGGTGTTGAGTCAGGAGAAACAGGGAAAAGCAGTGGCGATCTAGCTCCTTTAGGTGATAAGAACCAAGACAGGGATGGCGAGTTGCCAGGGAGCAATGCCACGTTCAAAGCAAGTCTACCACTTGTGATGATGAAGATGCCGCATATGGACATGGAGAAACCGACAACAGAGAAGTCATCGCCGATTAAGGCGGTGCCAATTGAAAGGTTGGCGGTAATTCCGGCATTTGTGATGTAGAAGCTTTGCTTGCTGGGAGAGGAGCTTGTGGATGATGTCTTTCTGAAATTGCTCGGGCGCACAAAAGAAATTGTCGTGGTCGAATCCCAAGTGGTTTTGATCGAGCATTAAGAGGCTATAAATGATAAAAACAAGAGTGCTTGTGGTGCATGCAGGAGACGGGAAGAAGCTTGCAGAAATTCTCTCGCTTCGGTTCAATGTTGCCAGGTGGGATCGAGGTGACGGGTTGCTGCAATCAGAGAATGGCAAGAATCGGCAAACGTGGGAGCCGGGCGAAAAGTACCGAGTTTGGGGTGTCTGTGAACTGCTTTCCGAGGACTTTGAACGGGAAAGTACAATTTGTGGAGTATGGCACAAAACGCTATTGTGGTGGCACAAATCAAATTGAGAAAGGCCGGAGCTCTATATCAATTTGGGTAGGTGAAGGTTCCGCCATTACGGTGAGCAGAAACCAGGACAAATCAAGACACAATTGCAAGCAAACAATGAAACAAAACGACAAGTGTGTTGGAGGCAAAGACCATCGCCGCAGGCGTCACAGCAACTTAGAGTTCATGGATGCTTTTGCACCTGCAACATTGGAAGCGGAGGCCGAATTAGAGGTTGCGGGCAACAGGGAGAAAGCATTTCGCTCGTGGGCAAAAAGAAAGCATGTGCTGGACATGTTGCCGAGTCCATTAGACGCTTGGGTGAGTGTTAAGGCTGGAGTAGCAGAGCAGCCCGGATTATCATTTGTGATTGCACGTGAGCATTAGTCGGTCATCCGATGAGAGCACGTGAGTGTAGCCAGGTAGCTGTAAAAACATGCAGGTCTGAGAGTCGTAGTTCAGTTCAGTTCTTTTGCATTCTTGTAATCAAGAAGTGTCGAAAATGTTCCCTCCATGAGAGGAACCCTGCTTTGATCAGTTGAAGCGATCAGCAGGAATCAAATAATAATACTTGTGAATTTGTCAGTTCGGGCAAATTCATAACAACCATCTTCAGTTCAGGAGGCGGCCTCACCAACTCTTGCTGGTGCGTGAAAAGTTCCGAATGTTGCCTTCACCGGCTCCAAGTCAACAGGGTTCTTGAACTTATTTCATCATACAAAAGAAAATTAAAAAGGAAACGTTGTAAAAGAAGAACACCCATTTTCAATTTCGAATCCAACATCGTAGGCCATGTCAGTTAACCAGTGGAATGGAATAAGATGAGATTTGTATGAACAGATTGAATGAAGAGTAATGACGTATTGGAAAATAAAAAATTATATTAAGAATGTTAAAGGTAAAATTGTTATGTAGTGGAAGATAAAAATATAATATTGAAAATTGAGAAAATCGTTTTGGAAATAAAAAAATTCTATCCCTCCCGTCCCATCCAAATTGCGAACGGGAACACTTGGCTATGTTTTGGTACGGTGAATTGGCTCTAGTCTTATTATTTGCTAGCTATGCTATTCACGGATACTAGAATGGGATGAAATTTCACATTTACCAAAAACTATTTTTCGTTCCTGAAAACTAACTACTGCTTATCCCATTTCTTTTCTTCTTTTTTTTTTTTTGATAAAATGGGTATACTCAATCCCTAACCCCTTTCGATGTGGAAGGGGTTATGGATGGAGAAATCAAAGCAATTCATTGCCAAAAAATTATCTGTACATATTTTCCAAAAAATGGCTTGGGGGGGGGGGGGGGGGGGTGGGTTACCCCACCAAAGCTGGTGATCAGACGCCGAGACAGACACCAAATCGGCTAAAGAGTGCGCAGCATCATTACCTTGCCGCAATACATGATGGAACGAAAAAAACACATTATCGAGGATAATCGATCTAGCCTCGTCAATAACAAAGCCCACGGGGGATGAAAAGTAATGCGGACTTGCCAGAAAACCACATAGGTTGAGGGAGTCAGTCTCAAAGAGGACTTGTTTGAGATTTAATTGGAGAGCCCACTTAAGACCCAAGAGGAAGGCAGTGGCTTCCATGAAAAGTGGATCCCCGCACGCTCTACGCTTCCAACCGCTAGCCGCAACAAATGAGCCCCCCGAATCTCTGATGATAGCAGCACAACCAAACACATTCATCTCCCTCCGACACCTAGCATCAACATTGATCTTCACATACCCCGATGGCGGCCTAACCCAACGAGGCACCAATGATCTCTCCAGCAATCCAGACGGAACAAGTGCTTTGGCCACCCTATGATGATAACGAAATTCCATACACCAGGTCAACGAGTCCAGGAAGTTAGGGCGGGTTCCCTCCTCCTTGAAAATATTACGCAGAAACCAGACCCTCCAATAGCAGAGAATAAATAGAGTAAGATCGTCGAGACGGCTTTCCCTAACCAGTAAGTCAAAAGCCTCCTGCACAGAAGCCACAGAGGAAGACAGACTAGCAGCGGTACAGCAAACCCCCATCGTCGCACCACATCTCAGAAACAGATGGTCCGCATCTTCAAACTCCGAACTGCAAAAAAGGCAGACAGGGTCCACTTCCACACCTCTATGATTTAAGTTAAGCAGCGTAGGGAGCACGTCCTTCAAAAGTCTCCAGCCGAAAATGGCAACCTTAGGTGGGAGATGAAGCCGCCAAACCGCCTTGAAAGAAGCGCCGGTGGCACGGGGATCACGATCCGCACACAAAAGCCTATAAGCCGACTTAACCGTGTAGTTACCGTTAGGCTCATGTTTCCAGTACACACTGTCTGCAACTGGAACCACGGGGATTGGAATCATAGCAACTTCAGGCCACTTCTCCACGCCCATAGCAGCCACCACCCGTTCCAGATGCCAGGAATTATTTGCACGGTCGAAGAAATAGTCTGCCGTAACGTCCTCTGGAATTGAGGCCGGAAGGGGCCCCGCCTTCCGCACCACATCATCAAGCCACAAATCGGAGAAGACCCTTACCCGTTGACCGTTGCCAATACGCCATTTGCACCCCACTTGGATTAAATCCCTGGCCTTCAGAATACTCCTCAAAGTGTATGAATCAGTCGGCCTCACCCTACATGACCATATGTCCGAATTGGGAAAGTATCTGGACTTAAGGATTTTGTGGCATAAGGACGATTCGTGGGAAACAAGCCGCCATACCTGCTTAGCCAGTAGGGCGAGGTTAAACTTATGAAAGTCCCTGAACCCCATCCCTAGGTTTACACATTTCCATCAATGCCACCCAACTCAACTTCCTCTTACCATCTCTCTCACCCCACCAGAATTTGCTCAACATGCCGTTTAAGTCCTTACAGAAGGATTTGGGTAATAAAAAAATACTCATGGCATAGGTCGGGATGGCCTGAACAACCGCCTTGATTAATACCTCTTTACCTCCCCATGAAAGCAGTTTACCCTTCCAACCCTGTAGACGCTTTCCAATCCGCTCCTTTAGGCCCATGAAAAACCCCATTTTGGATCTGCCTAACCAGGCCGGGAGACCGAGGTATTGGTGGAAATCCTGCCGACCCGAACCAAGGATTTGGAGCAGGCCCCTTCTTGTGTTATCCTGCGTGTTGGTGCTGAAAAAAGCCGTCATTTTATCCACATTTATAAGTTGTCCCGATGAGCCAGCATATAAACTCAGAATATCCATCAGTTTCAGAACATCCCCATCAGTGGCCCCGGAAAAGATGAGCGCATCATCCGCAAAAAGAAGATGGGAAATGACCGGGCCATGCGGATGAAGCCTGATGCCATGAAGAGTCCCGGAAGCGACCGCATGAGAGATAATAGCAGATAGCCCTTCAGCACACAGAAGAAATAGATATGGTGAAAGCGGGTTACCCTGCTTAATTCCCCTATGGGGAGTGAAGAAAGGAGAGTAGAAGTCGTTGACATTAACTCTGTATGAGACAGTGGATATGCAGCTCATGATCCACTCAATCCAAATCGGGCTAAAATTCATGGTCTCCATCATCAGTTTGAGAAAACCCCACTCAACTCTGTCATATGCTTTCGACATGTCCAGCTTGATCGCCATCTCATGTTTGCGCCCCGTAGTACGCCTCCGCAGATAATGAATCGCCTCATAGGCAATCAGCATATTGTCAGAAATGAGCCTACCAGGAACGAATGCACTCTGTTCCTCGCTGATGACATCATGAAGGGGCCCCTTGAGTCTATTAGCTAACACCTTAGCCAGGATTTTGTAGACCACATTGCAAAGACTAATGGGTCTAAACTAGGAAAGATCCTGAGCGCCGCTCTTCTTAGGAATCAAAATGATAGTAGTAGAGTTCAAATTCCTGATAAGCAAGCGTCTCCGGACCGGATTGCTCTCATTCAAAAACATATTGCACCAGCTGATAATGTCGCTCCCCACAGTTGCCCAGTGCCTTTGGAAAAACCCTGCAGACATCCCATCCGGACCAGGAGCCTTGGAAGGACTCATACCCTTAATTGCGCTGACAACTTCCTCAGCCTGCAATGGTCTGATAAGTACTTGACGCTGCCCGTCAGAGATTCTTCGCATAACTACATCACCGACCCATTGAGACGAAGATGGGTTAGAGGAAGCAAAAACATCTGAGAAGTATTTGACAGTGTGCTCCAACAAGCTATCCTAATCCCTCACCCAATTGCCATTCTGATCTCTCAAGGCGTCAATATGGTTTGTACGACGCCTAGTGGAGGCCATGCGATGAAAAAACTTAGTGTTTTTATCCCCCTCGAGAAGCCAGTGTGACTTAGCGCGCATCCTCCAGAGTTGCTCTTCGTCTTCCAACAGAAGGTTGATCTGAAGCTTGAGTTGCTGCCTGGAGTCATCTCTCGAGTCAGACGGCCTCAAAGAAGCCAAGGAATCGAGCTCTCTTTGTTTCCTGGCGATCGCCTTACAAATACAATTTTTCTCATTCACAGTGCATAATAATACTTTCTCGATTCTGCATCCTCATCCCATCCAAGTTCCAAGTTGTGAATATAGGTATATACGCATAAGACTTTGATTCCGTGATGGTTACCAGCGGCGTAACAGGATTCATAGTTTGTCACATTTTACAGCCTTACAATCTACACATTATCACATCTAGATTTTTATCAAGATGATTTTACTTATTTCCAGGTAGCATCCCCTAGCATCATTTCCTCTATTGCAATTCCCAAAAGCGACCAAATCCAGCAACGGTGGATAGTACAGGTTGCTCCCATTCAGGATCACGTTGGTGGGAATGCATGAAAACAAGCAATAAAGAATACCAAAGAGGGGATGACGCACAAACCTCTACTCCCTAAAGGAAGGAACCGACAAATAGTCAAACCTCCCCACGGGCAGTTCTACCTGTTCCATTTTAATCAATACTCCGGCGTAAAGCTATCTGTTTCTTTTAAACACCAGAACCTAAGGAAAGCCGAGACTCAAAATTCCAATGAACAAGAATCCACACAATCCCCTCCCGAGGAGTCCAATATGTGAGCAAGATGTGGACGTCAGTATGGAACTGGATTCACTACAAAAGGTTACCAACAAAGAAAAAGAACCAGATCCAATGAATTTTCGGAAGTGTAGAATACAAACAGAACTACCATCAAGGACAGCAACTAGCAAACATTCCAAAGCTTATAATAAGCTGAAATGGGCACGAAGGGTTCATCATATATTTCATTAAATGGGAAAAGATGCAGTCTAGAACCAAAAAAATTACTCAGTGAGCATCACTTTGCCAAAATGTAGACTACATCTAGCAACACTGAAGACACATATGGACAAACACGTAACAGTAACACAACGCTCAGATGATCTCCTACGTGCAAGTTAATAACCCCTGCCACAAATAACCGCCTATGCGGAAGAAGTTTGTGTAGCACCATCAACTTTGGAAGCAATGCAGCACATCCTGAAAGGGTCACATAAATGAAAACAAATCAAGGTGGACATCAGAGGACGATGAGATGATTGATAGTGGGTTGGGATTTGGCCAACCTCATTCAGAGGGTGAACTGGCTTGGGGCACCTCTTGTCTGGGTTTTCTTCGTTCTGGCGGTGGGCCATCCCTCCTCCGCTCATATCTTCTGCTCTCATACTTTGAACCGGTTCGTTGCTTTGGTTGGTAAGTTGGGTACTTGCAGGGAATTATCTCCCCATTAATATATTTGTCACCTGAAGATTACAATATGAATAAAAGGGAAAGCTCAGTAATCCACTGAACAAAAAGAAGCGAAAACCATATCTATGTGGACTGGAACACTGCACCTCCATAATCCTTATTTTTCACATCAATGTAGGAATCTGGCAAGACCCAAAGGACTCCAGGCAATCCTGTGGAACATGAACATAAATAAATCCTCAGAAACTGTCTTTATAAAATACACAAGCAATAAGTTAAAAAATGCTGAATGAAGTTCAAATCACCCTTAAATTTCTCTGACACTTCTTCAGATACAGTGCATTGAAATCCAGTGTAAGTGGTAGTGCTAAAAGCATACATGTTCTTCTTAGCCTCTTCCATGCTGCAACAGAAATGAAATCAATGAGAAATTACCGTCTGATAACTCTCCTGCTAAATTTTACCAAATCGATAGTCTTCCCAAATCATCCACTATGCATTTCAATCTAGAAAATGAAATCAAATGGATAGTCATATTTTGAACAATAATAACCCATTCCATCCATTAAAGGGCGTTTGTTCGCATCTGGTAGAAAAATATTGCTGTGAAAATAACTATACTGATCACAGAACTGAGGCGAAAGTTTCGGCACTTCACCCAACACATGTTCAATTTGAATCCACCATGATGCCGAACCAATAAACTTCCACTCCTGTATAAGGTGATCCAACCTAACATGGTTGTGCAAAGACCAAAACTTCCGGACAACACCAAAGAACAAGTGGATTTATCTACTATTTGAAAAATCAACCATCACTGCTGTCGTCATCTAACCAGGTTTATCTGCGTCAACTGCATAAATTTTTTTTCTACCATTCCACTCTATCATTGAACAAGGTAGGGCATGTGCCATATTGCCATGTTAAAAACTCCATTTCAAACAAATGAACAATAGATAAATAGGGTCAAGTAACCGCTAAAAAAACAGAATATTAGACGCCCAGCACCTAGAACAATGCAACTCTAGATCCATCAAGCCTCGAATTTCCTTAAGCAGGCAGAAGCCGTCATATTCGCAGCCAGTTACCCCACCATTTCCACGAGAACAATGGAAATCTAAGATTACACGTAGCTTTAACATTACATATAAAGGGCTCGGAAACTTCCCGAACATAGATATACAAATAATAACACGGCACTACACAAAATCACTTGCTTCCCACTTATGAATCATCTCTCAGCTCATAAGTGGAATAACAAACCAACAATGTGAAGATTTAACACCAACAAAAAACAAACGCATGACACAACCCTATTATATTGTAGAAAGAAGGGCAGAATATCAACTGAAAGAATGAGGAACGATATACCAATGGAATGAATGGTACCTTCCCAAGACAGTGGCAAGGGTATTGAGATACGTTTCAATCATCTGCTCGCGAGTCGGGGCGGGGTCTTTTGGGAACTCCATGACGATGAGCCAGTGCATGTAATCGCAACCCGGGAGCAAGATCGTCTCCCTCGGTTCGCTGCTGCTGCTCCTCTTGGACGAGTAATCGGAGTCCAGCGCGGCGCGGACTACAGCAGTCCGACGGATGGCAGGACGCCTCGAGGTGGATGGTGCAGGGCGAGTAGCGAAAGACGAGGTTGCCAACCCGACGCGAGAGACGGACAGTCGGATTGGTAGAAAAGGGGTGGGCTTTTGGTAGATTACGGCTTGGGAAAGCATCGAGGCGTTGATTGCCGCCATGGATTACACACTTGGCGTGGCGGAGCAATCGGCTGCTAGGGTGAGGCTTGGGAGGCGATAAGGGCAGGTTCCGATATTTAACTTCGACAGTTGGTAATATGCACCTCGAGAGCACTCTTAAATGCTAGTCCTACGATTTTTTTTTTTATGATTTTATTAATAATATCATCGATATTATGTTACAATTTCAGTCCAATTTAACATTTTAATTTATAATTTTTTCCGTTCACAAGTACCAACATATTAGCAGGGGAGGAGAGCAAAATGCTCCTAATGCGGATCAAAACCTCAATCGCCTAAATACAAATCCAGATTTTTATGGACTGAAGTATGCCTATGCTAAGAATGCAGTACAAGTCACCTGATAATCCAGCTTTTTTGTGCTAACATGACGCAGCATCAGGGATCCAGACCGTTTATCATGGGATATGTAGAGTCTGCTTCTATAGCCTATGTGATCGCTGCCGAGGCCCATAACAGTTTTCGGCGCTCCGGATTCGTAAGAGCAAGGATATTTTCGGCGTGTGACTAGCTTTTTGGATTTCTGGCTCGCAGCAAGGGATCCACTCCAGCGGTGGCACCCGTTTGGCTAGAACAGTGACGATGAGAACGGTGGGATGAAAATAAGATCGGATCGATCCGTAATCTATCTCACTTTATCCCTTTATCCCGATTTCACAGAGGGTCTGGATAAGAATTTTGTACCGATGGGGCAGGGCTCGCCGAGGCAGAATTTTAAAACTTTATTTTAATTATAAAAAGTAAGGCAAATAAACTTTGCTCCGACCTGTCTCACCTTTTAAATTATTTTTATAAATCATATAACTCATTTATGTGAATGTTGTTTCGTTGGATAAATATATTTAACTTTATGACTTGTTAATATAAATATAATTTATGTTGATATATGTTTAACTTTACGACTTGTTTATATGAATAAATTTTTATTTCTTAGTTATATATGTTGTTATAAGTTATCTCATTCACCTAATCTATCAATGAAATGAAATATATTATCTATATTATTTATATCTTACAAGAATGGATATTATTATTTTGCAATTTAGCAGTTTTAATTGTAAGTTAAAATTTACATCAACATCTTCTTTAATGTTAATATATATATATATTTATGAAGTTAAGTTGTAAATGAAATTAATTAAAAAAATCTACAAATGTTTTGTTGTGACAATTGTGTTTTATTCACTAAATAATAAAATATTAGAATATTTATCGTAGATGTGAATTTATATTGATATGTATATAAAATTTCAAACATTAACCTATTTTTTCAACCAAATCTATTATACAGATACCAACTCGAAATTTATCCCAAGACAAATTAAAGAAAGACTAGAGTCAGATTGGCTTTGTCTCTACCCAATATAAAAAGTATAGTCAAATAGGATTTTTTAAAATCCAAGATCATAGTTGGACACATCATAACCTGCCATAATTTTCATCCCTAATGAAAACCGAAAAGCAAAAAAAGATTAATATCTAAAAATTTTAATAGTAATAATAACAATAATAAATAAATAAACAGACTGTCATAGGATAGAAAATGATAGCGAGAGAACAGGTAATGAGAACTGTTTGTAGCAATTTGGGTAAGGAAGATAACAAAGGGGCTGATAGGCTAATTTTTCACCAGACATTGTTGTAGGGAACTTGAAAACAAAATTTATCTTTTAAGAAGGGGATGTTCCAGAGGATTCGTGAGTCTGGGTGGGATGCATATGGGATAAAAAAATTTATTTCCAATATAAATTTTCTTATTTTGGATTCACATGGATACATTCTCATCCAATTAATCTCTCTCCTTCATGGAGTCGCACAAGAAGTAGATTTCACAATGCGTGCAACTGTTGACGGCACTCTTCTGCAAAATTAAAAGAATAGGGTACATTCCAATTATTCAAAAAAAGATAGAGCAATCGACTATTTTCTTCCGTTTTCCTCGAGTTTGTGCCTGTGGATTTTGCCAGGTCGGCCCTCCTCCATAGTCCATCTCCATCCCGATGCCTGTGGATAGACACATCCAAATCTTTCTCAACCGCATCTCCTGCGCCTCCATTACCATAGCCACCGTCACCCTCCTCTGCGTCTTCTCCCAATCCAACACCCAATGCACCAGCGGAACCTACCACCAGCCCGACTACCCCCCCTTCCCCAAATCCTCCTGTCAATCCAACCACCGCGAGATCCTCACCCTCCAAAAGAAAACCCACAAGCTCCACTCCTCCGCCTTCTGGCGCAAGCTCGTCTCCGCCCACCTCCCTTACTTTCTCACCCTCCGATCCCACGGCCTCATCTCAAATGACTCCAACGTCCTCTGCGTCTCCGCCGGCGCCGGCCACGAGGTCATGGCCCTTATTAACACCGGCGTTGAAGACGTCACTGGCGTGGAGCTCGTCGACTCCCCGCCCCTTGTCAGCCACGCCGATCCCCATAATCTCCCCTTCTTCGACGGGGTATTCGATGTGGGTTACAGCGCCCATTTGGCGGACTCCCTGTTCCCGGATCGGTTCGTGGCGGAGCTGGAACGGACGGTCAAGATTGGAGGGATTTGTATTCTGTTGGTGGAGAGGGGGGAGAACTTGCGCGCAATTCAGGGACTCTTTCGGGAGTCGGTGTTCCTTGGGGTGGACAATGTTACGCTGATGGGATCTGCCTTCACCCAAATTGTTATGAGAAAGGGAATATCTTCTTGAGGTATGACCTTCTCCTATCTCGTTCTCTTCTGCCTATTTCCTTGTGATGAATGGATCTGATTCCCTGGATTTCTCTGAAATTGCAGCTCAGAGGAATGGATGTTATTGATTTATCTAAAATCACTGCTACCTAACAGACCCAGGTGGAAAATAAAATGAGGAAAAACAAAGTTAAAAATTTTCAATAATTCAGTGGAAGAAAAGGTTCTGTTGCTGGAACCTCACATTTGTGTTGATTTGAGATCATGGCTCATGGGGGATCATGGGCGGTCCAAATGTTTTAGGCCAAATAAAATAACTGTACGACATGAAATAATAAAAATGGGAGCCTAATCCTTGTTCTTAAATTGCCAATTGCTATTTCATCTAATTGTTTTTTTTTATCGTACAATATTACGTCTTCATCTCATATTTTAATGAACCTTAATAATTAACATAAGAGAAAGCAATAAACTCCCGCCTATACACACGACTGCACTCCCAAGTCCCACCACACAAACGACTCACGTATTGGAGTTGAACCGTGGCCGCTGCCTTGTCCACGACCAACCGGTTGGTAATTTCATCTCCTCGTTGATCCTCTTGTTTGCCACTAGATGATTTTTCTTTCTAATTTTCAAGGAACAAATATGAAAGTGATGTTTTGGAGATGGTCGTTTGTCGCGGCTCAAGAGATTCGAGATGCATTCATATGTGGTAACCAGTAAGGAAAAAGAAATGGATCTGGAGATACAACGTGATTGGAGCAGATACTTCTTGCCATTCGGGTAAAGTATCTGGTTGAAGCATTCAAGAAGCTTTTATGGGATGACGAAAGTATATGAGAATGTAAGAAATATATTAAGAACAAGAAAAGTTGCATTGAAAATTTTAAAAATTACATCTAAACTTGAAAAAGTTACCTTGAAAGTAGAGATACGCATTCTGTTCGAGGATCTCGATCATTTGAAAAAATTATCTTAAAAATAGAGATAGGGCATTCTATTCAAGGACCTCGATCCTTCGGAACGCCTAATCGGAAACAAGATTTGGACCTGATTTCAATCGACTTTTGGATTACAGTTGTCTGTGAGAGCATGTTGTTGTAACAACCTTTTAGGCCCAGGCAACTGGAGAGGAAAAATAAAAATAAAAATCCAGGTTTGGACTGGTGTAACCCAGGGCTAGGGCGTGTGAAATTGTACATGTCTAGCACTGGCAAGCTCTTTTATTGAGGGAGAGTTTGTAGTCTTCTACCAGTTGTACGTTGAAGAATTTTACTCACCTTCATTCACCAGATAAACGGAAGATTTTCATTCATAGCCAATTTACTCTCTCGACTTCAGGTAAAATAAATTTCATTAATTTGCAAAATTTAAATTAAATTATGGTACATGATTTTACTTAATATATAATGATTAATATAACAAAGATGTGCTTTATAGAATCTGCATCCCATATATCATATTGTTTCAATAATAATTAATATTAATATGTGCTTACAGTTAAATACAAATCTGAAATTTAATAATACATTTGCTTGATATAGTTATTTAGACTTGATTTATTGCAAATAAATTCTAATAATTAATATATTTTTGAATTTTATTTCATATAAAGTACATAAAAATATTTTAAATAATTTGGATACTATATAAAATAATAGTTTAGATATAATATAATAATATGGCTTTGAACGGAGTTGGTTTCGTAGTATTAACTTAAAAATTTTTGTTAAGAGGTTACTACCTTCTAAGTCCTAACGTTACAAGGGCTGCAAGTGTAACTTGAGTTCATTGAACTTTCCTTGACCCTAATTCTATGTTTAATTTGAGAATTACAAGTTTAAAATTTCATGTACCTATAAACTAATATGTCATATAAATGAACATAATAATATATAGGATGTTGATTTAGTTAGGCCGGCTTAAAATAAGATACTTTTAGTTCGCCCTAGTATACCGCTTATTGTAATTAAAAAATTTCTCTTGTTTTTTATGAAATTGTTTTTTGAAGTATATTCAACTTATATATATATATATATATATATCATATTTTATCATTTTAGATATATGTACATATTTTTATTTTCAAAAAAGTAATCATTTTTTATATAAAAAAGTAATTATTTTTTAGGAGTTCAAAATGACTTAAATACCTCCAAATGATGATTTTTAGAAATTAAAAAATGTTTATATGTCAAGAGATTATGAAATTAGATATATAAGTCAAACACACTTGAGAAAACACAAGCAACAACTATACTTATTTATGTTACCAATCTATCAAATTCGAAGGTGCAAACATATTATTTTAGTTTGAGGGTGATTTTGTCTTTTACCATTTAGGATGTATTTGGTAATGAATAAAATTTTTGATGAAAAGTTTTAGAAAGTAAAAGTTGTCAAATGATGTGATGTGATAAGGTAATGATGAGTAGTAAAGAGGATAAAGTTAAAATAGATAGGTTAGTTGTATGGATAGTTGTGTAGAAATGATTGAAAAGTAGGATAGTTATATAGGAAAATGTAAAAAAATGATTAAAAAATATGATAGTTGTAGAGAGTGAAAAGTTTTAGATTGACTTGACATTTTTTGTCACTTGCCAAACACACCCTTAGTTTGAAGGGGTATCAACGAAGGAAATCATCCCTAATAAAATTGAAATGTTGTTAATTTTGGAAAATTTCCACGAGAATTTCCTGCTGAACGAATCTGAGATGGGAAGCGATGCGAGAGGCCCAACCTAGGGGAAGCACTTCCCCCGAGAAAAACCGAGGAAGCTTATCTCCAGCCGTTAATTTCTCTTGAACGGTTGGGATTAAAAAGGGCATTTTCGACCACTTCAAAATTTTAAACGTGCGGGTATCTTCTCAGAGCATTGCATCAGTCGCCTGGTGAGAGGGACAGAGAAGTTCATCTCCTTCTTCGATTTCTCTTGGATTTCTTGTGCATGTTATTTTGCTATGGAAAATTGCCAGCGATGGAGGAGATAAGGAAGGGCAGCGATTTTGATGTTGGATTTTAAAGACAATGTGCGGTTGATTAGAAAAAAGTGCATTGGTGACTTGTCGCCAGTGGGTTATTTTTCTCCAGATTGATGGGGAGATGTGCTAACCTATTGTGATTTAAGTTAAATCAAATTTACGGTTGTGCAGATGGCTATTTAGGGATGATCGCAAACAGAGGCAGTGAAAGCCATGGGCATATGCAAGGCCGAGATATCCATGTGAACTATTGCCGACTTGAATGGTTGCGGATAGATTTTGGATTCATGCTTCTGCCACGATTTCATAGAGGAATGTTTGCGTCAGTGCTGCCGGTGGGTTTTTGATTTGTGCTTCTGCCAATATTTTCATGCGAGCCGTCGGGGACTTGAATGGTTGTTAGATTTGATGCAGGCGGTCATGGACGACAGCCATAGATAAATCTAGGGAGAAGATGGTGCAATCCAAAAGGTTTAGAGGAAGACAGTGTTTAGATGACAGCTGAAGGCTTCAAATTGGGGAAGATGAAGCATTGAATCAGGTGCTCTGTGTGCGCATGATAACTGGTGCACATGCAGTGCATATCTTGAAATTAATTAATCATTTTAATATGCCGATTTATGGGCACAAATTATTTTAAACCTAATTAATTTTATCATTAAATTTCATATTTGAATAATAATAATAATAATACACATCAATATCTTTTCTACCCCATATTTTGAAGAAACCATATTGTAAAATGCATCGTAAATTTCAACATATGCAACCTAATTGACTTAAACTATTTAACGTGTATACAATCATTCTTAAAAAAGGAAGCCAGTATTACTATTTTTTTTAGTTGTTTTATATCATTTTATATGATGGGTACTTTGTGTTGATTAAAGTGTGCATATAACCATGTATACATATAATTTACACCATCAAAGCGTTATATAGATTATATTAAATTAATTTAATATGCTAATTAATATTTTTTAGTTATTTTAAAGCCTGTTTAAATTAATTCTATTCATGTTTACTTTCTTTTCATCACTAAATTAATGAAAATAATAATAATAAATGTTATAAGATGACTCATTTCATTTCCTACATTTTAAGATCTAATGCTAAGGTTTATATTTCAATAAAAATAAAAAAATATGAAAATATAATTTTCATAAAATTTCATGCAAAATTTTTATTTAATGACTATTTTTATAATTAAAAATGTGATTAATTTTATTTTCATTAAAAGACAAAAATTTTTAAAAATACATAGTTTAGCCTTATGCTAAAATATGTATTTTAATTTTTAAAACCTTTTTCTTATAAAAATGTTGTCTCAAGTATATTTATAATTTACCAAAATATAAAATTCATAGATGTAGTACTTGGTAATGCTCGTCTAAGCATTGAATTTATGAATTGTATATATATTTTAAATTATACACTTGCATGATATAACCATTATTACTAATTTTTAAAAATAAGTTTTAATCAGTAATATATTTTCCAATTAGCTTTAATAAAAATATAAAACATACTATTTAAGATAATTTTAATATTTTCTAATTTATAATAGAAAAATGTGACAACTTCTAAAATTTGATATGCTTTAAAATTTTTATATAGTAAACTATAAGAATACTATTTTAGATAATTTGCATAATTTTAATTAATTTCAAATTGGGTTTGCCAGCACCTAAAACGCTTCCAGAACACCTTTCCTGCTCCCTGCTCATGATTAAAATTTTAAAAATTTCACCCTCTAACATATATTCGTCATATTTTTTTTTAAAATAACCATAACCATGCATTTGTCATGAGCTAATATTTAATTTAATTTATTTTATTTTAAGTGATAAAAAATATAAAATTATTCTAAATATTTTAACACCAATCTACAAATATTAGTGATTTAAATTAACAATTGTAATAGGTTATAACTTACTTGACACCACCTATGTAGTAGATCTGGAACCGAAATGAAAAATATAAAAGAAATAGTAAACAACTGAATTTTAGTATGAAAATTTTAGTGAGGGGACTTTATATTATAATTAACGAACGAAGTATCACCACCTGAATTCATGCACATGCAGATTGTTAAAAATGACATAAATATTACTAATATAAAATACTTAATTATTAAATCAGTCCCAAAAATGATATATATTTAGTTATTAAAATTTCTATTAAATATAGTTATTTATAAATTGATTATTTAACCAATCTCAAAAAGTAACATATATTTATATATTAAATCTAAATTATAGTTATATATAATTTAAATAAATATAATTTATTACAATTTTAGTTTTAAAGAGTCATATATAATAATTATTATAGTTTTATATATTTACATAAATTTTTATTTCATTTAATTTAAATTAGTTATTATTTTTAATTATAAGTTTATATATTTATTTAGTTTTAAAATTATTTAAAGGTGTGCGTAGTTCTGAAATGAATTATTAAGTATATATCTTTTGCAAAACACACATATTAGGTAAAATATTTATGAAATTTCAAAAATTTAAAGATAAAATATACTTATTAAATTATAAAATCAAAAATCTAATAATCCTATGAGTTATTGCAAGTGAATCCTATAAGTTATTGCACGTGAATCTTATAAGTTATATACAAACTAATATAGTTTGTTTTAAAAATGTTCAAATTGAACTATTCAAATAATTTTACAATTCTTCCCCAATTGTTTTAATAACCTAGTAATCACCCCCCAAATTATTTAACAACAATTTTTATGAGAAAATTGTATTAATTTATTTAATTTTTATAGAAATTTTTTATAATTAATTTATTTAATTTTTATTTTAATTCTAAATAAAATTTATTTTTATTATTATACTTAATTATTAATTTTGAACATATAAGTAAATAATCAATTAAATTAAATATTTTGTACCAATCTAAGTTTTGGGATAGTTTAAATTATGATTTTAGGACATATAATTAATAAACATCCAAAAATACTTGATGATTAAATTAGTCCAAAAAAGTCATGTATTCATTTAGCTTATTTAAATCTAAATTATAGTTTAAATCTCTTGGACGGTCAGGATTATAGATCAAAAATTTTAGGCATGAGGATAGAGGGCGTAAAAAATTATTTCTTTTCAAATTAAAATATTCAAAAAATTATATTTTATTCTACGGGAGAAATGTGTGAACGGTATGGATCTTTGCAAATTTAAAGCACTAAATTAATCAAAATAATTATTTTCATCAACTTCGCATAAGGTATTTATATTTGTATATTTATTTCAATTAAAATGAAAATAATAATTTATAATTAATTTTTAAGATAAAATTCAATCATTGATATTTTCTTTTTTTTTTTGTATAAACTACATGAATGTCAAACATACAAAATACTTAAGTTTAAATCAATCCCAAAAATCATATATATTTAGTTTATTTAAATCTAAATTATAGTTTTATATAAAAAAAATTCATTGGACTTTAAATTTGATAGGACTTTATTTAAAGGTGTTCTATAACATGGAGATTTTCTATAAATTTTTAATTCAATGTAAATATTTAAACTGATAATTTTACATAGATTTCACTTGAAGTAAATAAATTTTTATTTTTATTTTAAATTTATTAGTTCGAGCAACAATAAATCATAATTAGTATATTAATATGTTAAATTTGTAATATAAACTTAATAATATTATTATATAATTTTAATAAATTTTATTATAAAATTTCTATTAAATGTAGTTATTTACTAAATTGATTATTTAACCAATCCCAAAAAGTAACATATATTTATATATTAAATCTAAATTACGGTTATATATAATTTATTATAATTTTAGTTTTACAGCGTCATATATATAATAATTTTTACAATTTTATATATTTACGTAAATTTCGATTTCATTTAATTTAAATTAGTTAACATTTTTAATTATAAATTTATATATTTATCTAGTTTTAAAATTATTTAAAGGTTTGCGTAGTTCTAAAATGAATTATTAATTATATATCTTTTGCAAAATACGCAAATTAGGTAAAATATATTTTTTGTTCAATGTAAATATTTATTAAATTGTTTGTTTATATTGATTTCACTTGAAGTCAATAAATTTGTATTTTTAGTTTAAATTAATTACAGTAACAATAAATTACAATTATTATATTAATACTTTAAATTTATAATATAAACTGTAATAATATTATTTTATAATTTTAAGAAATTTTGTTATAAAATTTCTATTAAATATACTAACACAAGTATCAATTAATTGAAATTTTAATCAATTTGAGTGGAGATTCGTTTAAGATATTGGTTTTAGAAATACGAACCATTAAAATATTTTCAATTCTGCGTCAATCATAATGATAAATGAAAAATAATTCCTTAAATCACCTAAATACGAATTTTATTTAATATAAATAAATATTTTTTGTTTAATTTTTATTATTTTTACCTTGTATTTTTACTCACACAAATTTTACAATAAAAAAGCATGGATGGTTAATCAAAATAATTATTTCTATGTACTTCAAAAATATAATTATTCACAAATATAAAAATACAATTATTCACCAATCTAAAAATATTTAACATTGCTTAAAATGATGTGAAATTTCAAAACCTAAAAATTAAAATTGCTTTCTTAATTTGAATAAAATAAATTTAAAGACGAAATATACTTATTAAATTCTGAAATAAAAAATTTATTATTCTTGTAATCTGTGTGCGGATATTGCCAAAACATTTTGAAATTTTGGGCAACCGGATTTCAGGCCTCCACTCGATCTTTCCATTCGATCTTTAGTCAACTAAATGGGCCAAGAATATAAGATTTACAGGAGATATAACACAAGGGTACATATTTAGAGGTGTTACATAACGTAAAATTTTCTATAAATTTTATATTCAACGTAAATTTTAATTAAATTATTTGTCCACATTGATTTCATTTGGAGTAAATAAATTTGTATTTCTAGTTTAATTTAATTAATAATAGTAACAATAAATTATAATTATTATATTAATACTTTAAATTTATAATATAAACTATAATAATAATATTTTATAATTTTAAGAAATTTTCTTATAAAATTACAATTATATATAATCATTTTTCCTCCTAACATTCCATGTATATATTTGAGTAATACCAAAGCACCCACAACCGGAGTACTCTGAAATGAATAATGAGCATACTTAATTTAAAATATCTAATATTTTTACATTTTTGTAATCTTCATTTCAAATTAATTGACAAATTTTTATTTTTTTTTCACATTAAAAATAATTTTTTGAATTATTTATCTTGGGCTTCATTATTGGCCATTGGTGGTGTTGAAATACATATTTGTCAAATATTTGTACCATAACTTTGTTCTAAAAAGTAAGTTAGATTATTTGATTAATTCATTTTTCATGGAGCTTCAATTCAAATTAATTTAATTCAACAAAATTAGAGATAATATTGGGTGAATTTTTGTAAAGTTTTTATTTAACAGAAATGACAATAATTGATAGCTTTTTTGTAACTACCTATCATTTCAATTCACACTTATTATACTAAAATGAATAAATAAAAGTTAAGTAATAAAAATATTAATGGAATAGTTTATTTTATATTTTGCATTTCTTCATTTTTCAAAAAAGCAATTATTTTATTTTATATTATTTATTTTTATGTTTGAATGCATGTTTATATGTTGAAATTATATTACAGATAATGCACATAAAAAGCTTATTAGCTTAAAAGTCCCAAACAGTCAAATATATTTATTCAGAACATTTAAAAATACTTAATTATTAAACCAGTACCAAAAAGTCATATATATTTATATTATCAAATGTTAATTATAGTAATATAATTTAAATAAATATAATTTATACAATTTTATTTTTAAAAGTCAATATAATAATTATAGTTTTATATATTTATTTAAATTATATTTTATTCAATTTCAATCAATTACATATTTAATTGAATAATAATTTATTATTAATTTGTAAAATACATAGATTAGGTAAAAAATTCATAAATTATAAAAAAAATTAGATTCGGTTAGACACGGTTAGACACGGTTAGACGTGGTTAGATGCAGTTAGACACAGTTAGATTATGGTGATTTTATTAAATCCTATTATTTGGGTTCAAAATTTGGTTGTTAAGATATAAATGGCCTTATAAGGGGCCTAGAATCATATTACAGGTGTTAAATTAGGATTAAGTTATTAATTTCAAAAATTAGACACGGTTAGACGCAGTTAGACGCGGTTAGACACGGTTAGACACAATTGGATTATGGTGATTTTATTAAATCATATTATTTGGATTTCAAATTTGGTTGTTAAGTATAAATGACCTTATAAGGGCCCTAAGATCATATTACAAGTGTTAAATTAGGATTAAATTATTAATTTCAAAAATTAGACAGGGTTAGACGCGGTTAGACACGGTTAGACACAGTTAGATTACGGTGATTTTATTAAATCATATTATTTGGGTTTCAAATTTAGTTGTTAAGATATAAATGACCTTATAAGGGCCATATGATCATATTACAGGTGTTAAATTATGATTAAATTATTGATTTCAAAAATTAGACACGGTTAGACGCGGTTAGACACGGTTAGACGCAGTTAGACTCGATTAGACACGGTTAGACACAGTTAGATTATGGAGATTTTATTAAATCATATTATTTGAGTTTTAAATTTGGTTGTTAAGATATAAATGGCTTTATAAGGGCCCCTAGGATCATATTACAGGTGTTAAATTAGGATTAAATTATTAATTTTAAAAATTAGACACGATTAGACACGGTTAGACACGATTAGACACGGTTAGACACGATTAGACGCTGTTAGACACGGTTAGATTCTATTATATTCAGAAAATAAAAAAATATTAATAAATTTTCAAAAAATCAAGAAAAATATAAGAAATTGTTATTTTTGAGAGTACCTTAATTATATTAACTTTAAATAATATGACATAACTTCTAATAAAAATTATATTTTCCAACTTTACCAATTATAATGAAATTTTATTAAAAAATTATTTTTTGTGCACTAATATTTTTAAAAATTGTCAAATAATGAAAAATTATGTTTACATACGTTTTACTAATTGATCTATCAAATGAATGGAATAGATTTAGATTTTGTATGTATATAATATAAAATTTATCAAAAAACCAAACATACTCACGATGAAAAATTACCACATTACCCTGCTTCTTTCTTTTTTCAAATGGAAGCGAACGCCCCGCAAAATTTAAGAGATGTATGGGAGGAATGGAAGGAGGAGATGGGAAGCGTAAGAATCTAACAGCCTGCCTCATCAACTCAATCCTTGCAAATTGGAATCCTCCGCGTCTTCTTTTCTCTCAATCCTACCCCTCCTCCCGCGAACGGAAATGAGCTCTAACGCTGCTTGTATAAACGACTTGCCAGAAGACGTGCTCCTCCACATAGTCTCCTTCCTCCCCATCACCGACGTCGTCGCCACCTCCCTGCTCTCCAAGGCCTGGCGCAATCTCTGGACCTACTCTCCCTCTCTCGTTTTCGATTTCGATCAGCTTACCCCGTATGACGAGTATGGCTTCGGCGAGGATGATTATAGAGTATTTAACTTCACTGGTTTCGTCGCTCAAGCCCTCCATCTCTACCACCACGCCAGTCTCCGCTCCCTCGCCATCTCCTTCGTCTACGAGGAATTCTTCGCCCGCGACGTCGACAAATGGGTCCAGATTGCTGCTCGGAACAACGTCCAGAACCTCCAATTCCACTTCTCCATCCCCGATTATTGCATTCCCTTCGAAGACGATGACAGCATGTATAATCTCTCCCTCTCCGCCCTCTGTTCCCCTTCTCTCTCCACCTTTAGCCTCCGAGGATGCCGCATCATTCCCTCCACTGACGTCGCCTCCTTCCGCTCGCTTCGGACTCTGTCTCTCTTTCGGGTGGCGCTCACGGATGAGACCGTCATCCATCTCATTGCTGGATGTCCGGCGTTGGATACCCTCACCCTAAACAGCTGTGCAGGAATTCAGCGTTTGAAGATCTCATCTTCGGCCCTCAGAAATCTCACCGTTAGTTTCGACGATAGCCTCAGGAATACTAGTCACGGTCTTGAGGACACGGTCCCTAGCTCTGTTGAAATTGAGGCACAGAATTTGATTTCGTTTGAATGTTTCCACTATCTTGCATATGACTTTCGTTTCAAGGATGTGTCGGCGTTGGTTAATGCATCTGTGATCTTCAGTGATTTGGTAAGTCTTTTTCATGACATGGGTGCTTTTGATCCGTTTCCGAAGATTATAGAGACTCTCACTCCTGCAAGGAGACTTACCACAGAGAGCTGGTGGGGTAAGGTATTATTCGCCTTTTCTGGCCTTTAGGCTTTCAATTTCCTTTCGTCATTCTCCTCCCCTGTTGGATGAATTGTTTGTGTGGATCTCGTGTTAGAATTTCTGAAATTTTCATTATACTGTATTACATTTGAATAAACTAAATGATCGATCATGAAAAGCCTGGAATTGATCCCTTGGGTGCTTTTGCTGGTTAGGCCAGTTGGGAATCTCAAAACAGCATGTTACTTACTGCATTTGTCATGTATTCTAAGAAATTTACTGCTATCTATTGTAGATGCATGCTGAACAATGAATATTAGTCTTGTATGTTTGGCATGCTGATTGTTGCTTCGTGGTAGCTTAGCATTGCACGTTCAAAGATGCTCTCTAATTAGCAGGCCAGGAGTGGTTTCACCTGTCCATTTGACTCTTTAATTTCATTGCTTGACAATCTCACTGTCTTTTTGCTTGCAAAGTATCTAGTGTGGAAGACAAGTCGACAGAAGATTTTGCCGTATCATTTGGAGTATTTGGAGCTGACCACAGGTTTTAGTGAAGATGAGTTCCTTGGTCTGGCTGTAATTCTCAATCATTCTCCCAACCTCAAAACTGTCATCATACGACATGAATTTGAGAGAGCTGATGTAAGTACAAAACAGAATTCTTGGATGATTTATAGAATCAAGATTCCTGACCTGCCAACCATCCTGAATCCAATATAAAGCTTAAGTTGGATAAACTTAGCAAAGATACGGGAAAGCACTTTAATATACCTGCATGAGCTTAATTTGTTTCAACATCCGGTACTCTCAGACTTCTTCAGAGAAGTTTCTATGTGCTGCTTCTGCCTAGTTCTATTGCAGCGACGGCTTATGATTTGACTATCCAGATAATCAGCCGATTGGCCACATTCACTCGTCAAAAGGGCAGACAATCATAATCACTAGACTAGGTGCTTTCCAGTCTTTGCCTGTCTGCTGTATGTTCCGCTTCTAGGAGTATGCAGTTGTTCTTCTATATGGATTACCAGATCATGATTCGAATGTTTCTGAGGCTCATTATCAAACAGAAACATGCAAAAATATTTGTTTTGGATTTCCTTGTTTTTCACTTCACAGATGCATTTTCTTTTTCTCCTCATTTTTTTAGGTAAGCTACGATACTGATGTCCTGGAGAGTTATTTCTGTGGTAGTCTGCCACAGCTCAAGACAATCAAAATATATTCATGTCTAGCAAATGAAAAAGAAATAGAGTTGGAAATGCAACTGTTGAAACTTCTGCTCAAGCATGGGACAATATTGAAGGAGATGATTCTCTCAGGTTGGGAAAGCTCCAAAGTTTTGAAGGAAAAGTATGATGAATTGCAGAATTTCCCTAGATCCTCTAAGAATGCTAAAATATCTGTCGTGGACTAATTTTCTTCCTTTGCATCTTTTAGAGATCTGTAATCAGTCTTTCCCCATTGGTTTTGCAATATTTTTGCTCTTTTGTGCGCGCGCGCGCCGTCAGCAGGTATTCCGGCAGTATTTCCAGTAGTATTCACTCCAAATTTTGTCTCGAATGTAACGTTGGGCTTCTGATGACGATGAAATTTAGGCTTTAGCTCCCAAATAAATTTTTTTTTACAACTTCATTTGGTTTAGCAAATATTGGTGGTGAAACTTTCTCGAAAAGGAAATTGATTACATCTATAGATGGGGGCTAGTGTGCGTGTTTTTACGAGTACAGCCAAATTGGAAATTGTCGAGGCTCGACCAAAATTTCGAAAATGCGAAGAGGGTGTACCTCCTGTTGAAATTTAGAATCCTAGTAGCTTCATTAGAATGAAGCACAACATTTCTCTGTATTGAGGCTAGATTTTAAATTTTCTATATCTGGGAAGTGCTCTCTTCCAATCATGTTGTTGAAAGAACGAGTTGGCATTGAGAAGTGTTGTTATGTTGGTTATGCCATGAGGTGGATTTGGGCAAAAGGTAAGATTGCTAAGTATTTATTTGGCTTGAAACCTTGCTTTTTTTATTTTTATTTTTAGGACTTATGCCCAAAGCTATTAAAATTGTCATACGTGTAAATTCCAAATTGGAGCTTTCAGCTTAATTCACGATTTTGAATTATGTTTGTTAAATGCCAAATTAAATTAATTAAAAGGCGGCGAGAAAATACAGAGAAGGGAATTCTCCCCCTGGTGCTCTGCTCTCTCTTGTCAAGACAAAGAATGGAGACAGGACAAGCACAGGGAAAAGATGAAGATGGAATGCAATTTTTTACTTTAACAAATATTTTTTCATTCTCGATCTACAATAATATATTTTCTTATCTTTGATATAATTTTATTTTTTTCAAATTTTAGCATACAACAGTATATATATTTTTTTTAAAAAAAAAACATTTGATCATTCCAATTCCATTCTCATATTATTCCATAATTCATCAGGAAAGTCAGAACAAAGGTTGACCTCCAACAATTCGTATATGGAACCTTCCAAATGATCGACACTCATCAGAAACTTTCCCATCTCACCGTAAAAGCATTGCAGATGGGCAGATGGCCTCTTCCGATATAAAAGAGCTACCAGAAAATCTGCTCATCCGCAATCTCCTCCCTGCCCATCAAAGACGCCATTGCCACCTCCTTCCTATCCAAGGTTTGGCGCAATCTTTGGACTTTCTCCCCCTCTTTTACCTTCGAATTCAATGGCCGAGTAGAGATCTTCACTCCCATTGCGGATCAGCTCGCCGCCGCCGCGCCAACCTTCGCTCCCTCTCCATCGCTTGCGACTAACTATCACGACGGCGGTGTGCACCATGTTGACAACTGGGTCCGCATCGTCTCTCAGAGCAGCGTCCAGAAACTCAAGCTCGACTTCAGACCATTAGAATGGGACGGCGACTTTCCAGATGCAGACTATGTCTACTGTCCCTCCCTTTCCACCCTCACCACCTCCTCTACCCTCACCACCCTCGATCTCTGTGGATGCCGCATTGTTTCCTCTACCCGCGCTGTCTTCCTCTCACTGCAGTCGCTATCTCTTGACCAGGTGGATTTTATGGACGATGTCGTTGTGGACCTCATTTCTGGATGCCCGGTACTGCAGAACCTGAAGTTGGAACGTTATCGAGGAATACGTCGCTTAACAATCTCATCTTTAAGCCTCAAGAATCTCTCTCTGTCACTTCAGCCACGAGAATAGTTCTGTAGAAATTGATGTTAGAAAAACCATATTGATTAAATCCATAATCACCCAGGATCCTCCATGTCAAAACCACTAAGAAAAATAAAACCATAAGCGGAAGCGTACTTGAATCCATGGATGCAGTACGTTCTTGAATTCTGTGGTTTTTGGGTTTTCCAAGTTAATGCCCTAGGGTTATGGAGAAGGTGACTCATCTTCTCTACTGATGGGATGGTAGAAAAGAACCCTAATAGGTGCATAACTCAGGGACCACAACCGTTTATATAGGAAGTCTATCTTTTATATTTCTAATTTAGTCCATCATAAAAATAGAAATTAAAAATTAGGCTGTAGGGTTTCTATGTATAGGAGATCCATACTTTATTAGATGATTTATGACCATAAAACCTTATAAGATCACTTTATAATTTGGGCCGCTATTTATGATAGCGTATACATATAATTAATATATATGTGTGTCCAAAATTCCAACAATCTCCCACTTGGACTACATATATTTTATAATTATATCTATAACCTTATGAGCTTAAAACCTTTTGCTATCATACTAAAATCATTTCCGAACAATCTCGTTCATTAGTTATGCCAACATAGAACCAAGGCGGCTTTTGTCACATTTATCGTAACTAGACCCATCCATGATCACATATATCAAACATAACCAAATGACATAGATCAAGTATGGATGTGTAGCATGGAAATTACATGTAATGTGATCTAACATGCCTATTTCCAACTGGTCCACCTTATTTGGTGAGATCAAACCAAAACCAAAAGTACTGAAAAACCAAAATACCGAATACTTTATTTCTGCAGAAAATATCCATAACCATAGTAAAGTGTCCAAACCAGAAAAATAAATAAATATAAACTCCCACTTAACTAGCATATCATTAAATGATACAACACCTGTATGAGCAGTATGCTCATGAAAGACCACAAGGTGTTACCCTTAGTAAGCGGATCCACAATTTTGGAGTTTGTCGCAATATGCTTTATAGACACTTTATTTTCTTGAATCCTTTCCTTAACAACCAGGAATATTGCTGAACTCCTGTTGTTGTTAGAATATTAGACTACTAATTTATTATCACAAAATAACTTAAGTGGTCTTTAAATGTTATCTGTATTTTGTAGTCATGTGACAAATTCTGTAGTCATATTCCATAATTGGATGCCTCATAATATACTATAAACTCTGTTGTCATGGTCGAAAAGCTATAAGTGTCTGTTAAGCACTTTTTCCTGATATAGCTTTTCCAACAAGCAGATAAATATAGCCTGAAATGGATCTCAAACTGTATTTGCATCCAATAAAGTCACAATCTGAATACCAAATGATCCCTTACTTATATGACTTTCTGTATGTGAACATATAATGTTTTGTTTTCTAAAAATGTTTTAAAAATTTGTTTGGCTGCTTCTTAAAGATCCATTCCTGAATTACTTAAATATCTGCCCAACATCCTTATAATATACGCAATAACTGAATGCATACATCCTGAGATTCAAAACCTGAACATAAATTAAACTTCCCATTGCTAAAGTATAGAGAGTCTTTTGCATTTCTTTAGATTTAAAATAATCATTCTTGGGACACTGATTTAGACAATTAATTTTGTCTCCCTTAGCAAGGAGATATTTTCTAATTTGCAATCCTGCATATCAAGTATCTTAAGTATTTTCTTAATATAGGTCTTTTGTGATAATCCAAGAATACATCTAGAATAATCCTGATATATCTGAATTCCTAATACAAAAGATATATTTTCAAGATATTTCGTTTCAAAATTCTTTAACAAAAATATCTTAAGTTTATGGAATAAACTTATCTTGATGTTGGGAAATAGTATATTTGTGTGTTACTCCCATTGAAACTATGATTACACCCACTGAACTTATAGTATATGCAATCATCAACCGAATTCATTTCAAAACCGAATGAAATGATAATTTGATGAAATTTGTAATACCATTATTAGAAAACTTGCTTGAGCTCGTAGATGGATTTTTATTTTAAAAATTGAAAGTCCATTATGGATGTTATCCTTACATCCATTTACTATAGCTCAAGGTCGAAACCCATTACTAAAGTCATTTATCTTGAAAGAAATTTTCAATAAAACTGGAAAGAAAATTTCTTTATAATCCATGCCTTCCTTTTGAGTAAAGTTCATTTATAACCAATCAGTTTTATACCTGTAGGTAATAGAATAGGCTACCAAAACGTCATTGTCTTTCATGAACTTAATTACATACTTATGACATCAATCTACTTTTGAAAGGTTTTACTTTGCATTGTTTGATGGAATCACCTTCCACAATTCCAATGTCATCCTGACGTATTGGCGAAATCTGATGCAACAATTAGAAACCGCATTCTCCTTTCTCTAGTAGATCACTTCAATGACATCCATTCTTGAGGTTGTTGAGCTTGATCATCAGGAATATCCTATTTATCAACGATGTCTTATAGATTTCTCTTTAAAGACATAGTCCCTAACTATATCTCCCCCTCAAGCTCAATTTTCTCAAAGAATTGACATTTTTGGTCTCAATAGAACTGAATGTAGGATCATAGGATTTATATTTTGATATTGTTCAGCATATCCAATAATATTTAAATTCAAAAAAAAGAACTAAAATGACTATTTCCAAATGAATAAAAATAACCAAATTTATTCAATACAGAAATAGAAACCAAATTCCATTTAAAAATGGTATCATATGTCTCTTTCGAATTCAAATGAAATTGAGTTTTTATTAATAACAACTTGAATATCCATATAGCTTTAATAGTACTTGATTTGCTATCGCCTCCATCGATGAATCTTTCGTCATCATTTGACTTTTAAGCAACTCAAGCAACCTCGCATGGACACTCTTCCATGAATAGCAACACCAAATCTATTCATAAAAAATGTGTCTTGGTTCTAAGGCTAAATTAATCACCGAACAAACCAAAGGGAAAAATGTACCCTTATTAGTACAATTCTTCTATGTGTCAAAGAGTCTATCAAAAGTAATAGCCAAATTTCTTATTTGGTTCCTTTTGTATTGGACTATCCGTAGTTCTTTTATCATTTTTCATGTCCTTATAGATACTTGCCAAGTGAGTACTTTTAGTATATTCTTACTTCAACTTATTCTTCTTTTGCAAACAATAAAAATAAGCTCATTAAGAGATCATTTATCCTTTTGTCAGTCATAATTAACTTTAAACTGATCAAATTGTGTTTAGAAGAATCAAAACTAAATGCACAAGCAAATCCGCTTTAACCTTAGTGCTTTTAGTTTCAAAGTAAGAAGAGACAATACTCCATTATATTTTCTTTAACTTTATACCTTATTGAAATCAAGTACTAAATTGTACTCGTTTCAGCTTTATTACCTTTAGCAATACTTTAGAATTTCCTTAATATAAATTTTGGCATTAGTTACCTTTTTTTTTTGGACATGATACCCCCTTGGAAGTTTCTAAAATTTTATACTTTATAATAATAAAACTCATGCAATTTTAACAATCTCACTTATCAAAGTTTTCGTTTTTCCTCATTGGAACTTTTAACCACAAGAGTAGTGAATCGTTCAATCCTTAATGCATGGTTTAGATTCATAACGCCAAGAATGATCATAATATTTTAGTTTCATTACTTCAGCATAAAAATAAATAAATGTTGGCAGATATAGCAGAAGCAGATTAATTAACCAAAAATTAAATAAAACAATATGTTCACATAAGTTTTATATAGAACTTTAGCAATTGAAATAATGGTAGGGCCCATCACAAGATACCTAGCACAACATTAATACTTAGTCTTTGGACAAAAGTATTAATTTGTAAGTGCTACTCTTGGTGCAGTGATCAAATATTGATAATAAAGTCCTGTCAAACAATAAGTCTTTCTTTGGACCGATTATTGTTCACATGAAATGCCTAATAATTATCACATATTTATCACCATATGTGTTTATGTAATCCGGCCAAATATTAACCTTCCTTTAGGCCGATCAATATCCGCATTAATTACATATCCACAATATTTTTGTGTAGTAATCAAATATTTAACAATAAAATCCTGTCAAATAACAAGCCTTTCTTTGGACCGACTTGTTATTTACATGGAATACTAAATAATTGTTACATATTTATTACCACAAGTGTGTACGCAATTCGGCCAAATATTAATCTTCCTTTGGGCCGATGAATATTCTCATGAATTACATACACACAATTATCTTAATGTCTTAAAAATAAATTAACTTACACAAGAGAGGCTACTTTGGTAGCATGTTGTTTCAATCAATTTATTTTAAAACATTAGACATCCATAAAAAATACTTGTACCATTATTTGAATTTAATAAAAAAGTCCAAAATATTGAACTTATTTCTGAATTCCAAACATAAAACTTTTGCATAATAATGGGTAAATTTGAATTTAAATACCCAAAAAATTCAAAATTGAATTTTGCACAACAATAGGTTAATTTAAGATTTTAATAGAAAGCAAAAAATCATGAACACATGAGATTAGACATAATTTGCTTTCTAAATATTCATAAACTAACCACATGAATTAATTGCACACATAATTTAAAAATCGCATGCATATATGTAAATTTCACAAAAATAATATTTCTGGACCTATTTTGCTTAATCAGACCCTTCCATTCAATCCAGAAAGTTCAAAAAATATAGAAAACTACTATTGGATCGTCCAAATCGGATACTGGGATCATAAAATATGTTAAATTTTATTTGGACGGTCATAAGCATGCCACGTGTTCACTACTGTGTGGGCAAGAATGCGGGTGGACCAGATCGGCTGGGCCACTAGTTCGGATAGAATACTGGACTGTTGCGTTTGGGCTTGAACTTGAGTGGGCTAAAAAACAGGCCTAACTGAATGGGCTGGCCAACTTGAGTGGGCTGCTTCTGCCTGGGCCAGTTTCACAGGCCCGCCCAAGTGTAAATGGTTTGGTCTTGGTCTGCTGGACTGGGCTGTGGGTTTGGCTCTAGAGCCCAAGACCACAAAAGATAAATAGAAGCCCATGTGCAAAAATGGTTGTTTCACAAATTTCGAACATTGGAACCCTTTAGCAAAAATAATTTCTGTTCAAGGGGTTTTGTGCAAAATTATTTTAAAGGGCTAATTTGCAAATATTCTTTTGCATTTTCTTCCCAAGCCAACGAACCAGGAACCCTAGCCGCCGCCACCCATCACCCATGCTGCTGCCCGCTACGCTGCTGCTCGGCCAGCAACCATGACGTCGTCACCGGCGTCCATCCCAGCAACCACGTTGCTGCCCAGCATGCCGCTGCCTCTGCCGGCCGCCGCACCGCCGTCAGCAGCGTGCTGCCTCCTGAAACGCACTCTTCTTCGGCGACGGTAGCAGCCGCCCGCCCCAGCCCGTGGGAATCTTCGTCGCAGCAGCCGCTCAACCCAGCAGCGGCGACCGCCACCAGCAGCGTCTTCTCCGGTCGTCCGGCCAGCCACCGCGGCAACCACCCAAACGTCCAGCCGCCATCCACCAGTTCAAAACGGAAATCCGGCGACCACGCAATCCGCAACCCGCGACCAGCGTCCGGCCATGGACGGCAGCAGCATCCAGGCAACCCGCAACCTGCCCCCCTTTCTTTTTAAAAAACAAAGACGGCAGCAATCTGCCCCATCGCCATCTAGCCACAGCGGTCCCGGATGGGTTCCTGAATCCGGTTTTGCCTGAATCGGCAGCAGCCATAATAGCAGCCAACCGAAAACCAGATCGGTCTGAAATTGAATGGGTTTCCCAATCTGTTTGCCAGCCAAAATCTGCGCCGCCCAGCTGCTGCTACCTACCCCACCGCGTTGCTGCTACCGGAAACCAGATCGGCAGCAGGATCATGCGGGTAGCGACATTGTTTTTTTTTTATTATTAAACAAAAGAAAAGGGTAGTCATTGCTATTTCCGGAGACGCGGCTGAATTCAAAAAACAAGTCTCAGGCAGAGACGAACAGGGGCACCGGCAAGAGACACCGCCGAGCACCGATGCCACGCCGTCGTCTGGTTTGACGCCGCACAGCGTCGCCGCCACACTGTTGCCCGAAACCCATCTCGCCGGTGCCGCAAAATCCAAATCTCAAAATCCGGTGCCGCAAAACCCCGCACCGCAGCCATTAAAGATGGGTTTTTATTTTCTGTGTTCTATAATTAATAAATCCATACATGAATTCGAGCAGTATCCATGAATTCATAAATCTGAAATTTTCATAAATCCTTCTTAATAATTTAACATAAAGATTAGGCTCTAATACCACTTGTTAGAAAAACCATATTGATTAAATCCATAATCACCCGGGATCCTCCGTGCCAAAACCACTAAGAAAAATAAAACCATAAGCGGAAGCGTACCTGAATCCATGGATGCAGCCCGTTCATGAATTCTGTGGTTTTTGGGTCTTCCAAGTTAATATCGTAGGGTTATGGAGAAGGTGACTCATCTTCTCTACCGATGGGATGATAGAAAAGAACCCTAATAAGTGCATAACTCGGGGACCACAACCGTTTATATAGGAAGCCTATCTTTTATATTTCTAATTTAGTCCATCATAAAAATAGAAAATAGAAATTAGGCTGTAGGGTTTCTACGCATAGGAGATCCATACTTTATTAGATGATTTAGGCCCATAAAACCTAATAAGATCACTTTATAATTTTGGCCGCTATTTATGATAGCGTATATATATAATTAATATATATGTGTCCAAAATTCTAACAATTGACACTTCGAATTTGATACTCTTGAATTGCTCCCACTATGTTGTCGATGATTACTTTTTGAAGGACGTCTCATCGTTGCTTCATGCGTCTTTGACATTCAACGATTGGGATCGGGGTTTGAACAACTTCCTCAATTTGATCCTTGGCGCAAGGTTGTAGAGTGTGAGGCTCTTAATCCTGCCAGGAGGCTTGCTATAGGGAGCTGGTGGGGTAAGGTATGCATCACCTCTGGAGTTCTATTTTTGAATTTTCTTTTACTCTCCCATTCTTGATGAATTGTCTGTTTTAATCTTATCTAAGAACTTTCTTCAGTTTGCCAGAATCTATTTTGTTCGGACTACCTACGGGATAGATTGTAGGAAGTTGGAAGTTGTCCTTTTGGTGCTTGGTGATAGTTGAGGATCTTTCAGAACATCTTTCTAGCTAGTTATTGCAATTGAAGGAGTCCGTTGCATTTTCAAAGATGTTGCATAGTTAGTGGGCTAAGACGAAGAGTGATTTTACCTGTTCATTCAATTTTTTCTTTCACTGCTTGACCATCTCAATGTCTTTTTTTTTTTGCTGTAAGTATTTGCTGTCGAAGATTCAACATTGCCAGAAGATCTTGCCATATCACGTGGAGTATTCGGAGCTGTCAACAGGCTTTAGCAAAGTCAAGTTCATAGGCTTGGCTGTAATACTCAGTCACTCTCCCAACCTAAGCACTGTCATCATATGCGAGGAATTCAAGAGAGGTGATGCGAGCATGCCACAAAATTCTTTGATGATTTTTCAATTCTTGACTTCTGAAGTACCAATTCCACACCACCCTAAATCTGGCACAAAATTTTAAGCTGGATAAATTTAAACGAGTATTCTTGGATGCACTTAAATGTACTCACATGAGCTTTGATGTGCTTGAAGATCCTGCACTCCGTTGTGTCAGAGTAGTTGCACGGAGAAGTTTGCACATGATCCTGCCTAGTTCTATGATGGCGAAGGCCCATGGTCTGATTTTCTAGATGATCTACTTATGGGCTATATTACCCACCTAAAAAAGGCTAGACGATCCAGATATTTTAAACCATGTACTGTGTACTCTGTTGTCCCTCTGCATTATCTCTTATCTGCTTGCATATGTGCAGGCTTTTTTTGCTATATGCATCCGGCTTCAAAAGATCAGGACCCTATGTGCAGTTGGCCTTCCATCTTCATCGCCCATTTTTTATTCAAAAATTTTCCGAGGCTCATTATCACATTCCTGAAATCTTGCAACTATACTTTTTTACCACTTCTCAGCTGTTTTTCTTTTCAATTTTTAGGAAGGGTAAGAAGGAGAGGTTTTGGAGACTTATTTCAATGGCAGCCTGCCGCAGCTCAAGATACTCAAAATGTATTCTTGTGGAAGTAATGAAAAAGAAACAGAACTGGAAATAGAACTAATCAAACTTCTGTTGAAGCATGGGATGGCACTGGAGGAGATGATTCTTGCTGGTGGCCCACGATTGAAAATATTGAAAGAACATTCTGATGAATTGCAGAATTTTCCAAGATCCTCCAAGGATGCTACAATATCTATTGTGGATCAGTAACCTTCCCTTGCACCTTTTTGACTTCTGTAATTTGACTCTTTCCCTTTTTCACTTACATTTTACCTTCTGAAAGGTTATCAAAAAATGTCTAGTATCACCCTAAATTTTGTCTTCTTGGATGTAGCATCACATGTTTCGAACTCCAGAACCTTTTAAAGTGCCTATCTGTAGTTTCTGGAGTAGTGAGAGTAGTCATCTATGTCTGTATCTAATTTTCTTTTGCAAAAAAATTTGACTAACAGTGTTTGGCTTGGATCATCGCTTATAGTGATTATTTAAACCATTTGCATGATAAGAAGATAATGAACCTCATAACAACAGCATCATAATTTATAAGTTGATTCCTATATATGTGGAGTCAATTATATGGATCATGTTGCACTATTCTTTACGATCATGAACTATGATTTTAGTAATCTTTAGTGTTTTTTCATATCTTGTTTAAGGGTAATGCCTAAATGCACCCGAGCGCACTTAAGCTTTGTGCACAGTGTACTCAGGTGCATTTAACCCATTTTTAAAAAAAAATTTATACAATTTTTAGTCTAGATGTATTTCACATATGTATCAATTTTTCCTATTTTTTGGATACACATGGTAAAAATGTTAAAAATTGGTATATAGGTTAAATACACTTAGATTAATAGTTGTGTTAAGAAATTCTCAAAAAATGGGTATGCATTCAAGTGCACTAGGGAGCATAAGATCGGGTTCCCTTGTTTAATTGCTTATATTGAAGGGGAGCTTTGGCGCAGCGATAAAAGTTGTTGTGTGACATCAAGGTTATGGATTTGAGTCAAGGAAACCACCTCTTACTTCACAAGGTGTGGTTGCGTACTTGTGTGCCATAAACCCAATAAGTGGTCCAATCCTTCCTTGGACTCAGTGCATGCGAGAGCTTAATGCATGACTTCTATTCATATTTTTTGGGGTATTCTTCTCATTCTCTTATTTGCACCAAGTCACTTTAGTTTGCTTTTTTTCATTTTATTACTTGTTAGGCTTCACTTTTAAATTATTTTAGATTGCTTCATTTCTAATTTTATCTATTCTTCTTTTATTACTCATTCACAATGACATTCTCATTTTCACTATATTCATTTTTATGTGTATGTTGTTCCTTAACTACCTAACATTCTACCTCATATAGCATTGTTGGTCTAATCGGAACTCGTCAATTACATAAAATTCTTAAAATACTTCTATGTCTTTCATCTTTCTTGAATTCTATTTATAATGTGTTTCTCGATTTTTCCATTTTCTTGAACTTTAGATATTAAATACCAAAAGCGATTAGTTGTTAATATTTGTTTGAAATCTTCATTGGTTCTTCGTCTAGGTACTTACTTTTCAAGTTGCATTTGATATATTCAGTTTTGGTTCAACTAATTCTAAAACCATTAAATTTTATTAAGATTATATCATCTATAAATAAAAACCGAATATCTTATCTTATGTGTAAAGCGCATTTCGTCATAAGATTGCTATATCATATTGGTTATGGTTCTTGTTTAATGTATTGATTGGTGGCCATCTTTGTATTTTTTCCGGCCTAGTATTTATTGGGGAAGATTTGACATCGCTAGTGGGTTTGGGCATATAATGTTGAGCACTTGGAGATGATTACAAGCTTTAGCAAAGCAAAGTTCTTAGGTTGGTTGTAATACTTAGGAGACGTTTGGTGACTAGCTAGTGTGGGAAACTGATGGAAGTTGTGGGATTTTGTTTCCCAGTGTCAATTATTATTCCATCAATCACATTATTTTTTTTACTTTTATCTCTATATTCCAATCATTTTCCTTACCAACTACATACAATAAACCTATTTATTCTAACTATACTCATATTGTTTCTTATCAATCACACATTTTTGAAAATATTATCTTTTTTATTTTCTACAATCTTACAATTTTACACGTTACCAAACGTCCCCTTAATCATTCTTCCAACCTAAAAAGTGTCAAAATATACTAGTGGATAAACTAAAACAAATATACTAGTGGATGCATTGGTTTTCAAGTATACTCATTGTTTGTGCATTTTTTGGAGATTAGATGCAAAGGCAATAGGTATATTTGGAGTTTGGACTATGATACAATGCACTCGGGTGTAAAAATTTATTTTTAATATATTTTTTAAATTTTTTATACAATTATTAATCTAGGTATATTTAACTCATGTATTAATTTCTACTAAATTTGATGACTTTTGGATATTTTTTATTTTTTAAAATCGATGGCATTTTCATAATTAATGAATTACAAAAGTGCCATCGACTTTTAAAAAATCAAAAAATATCTAAAAGTCTCTAAAATTGATAAAAGTTGATGCACATCTTAAATACATATAAATTAACAGTTGTATAAAATTTTTTCAAAAAAATTAAAAAATAGGCTAAATACACCCGGGTGCATTTAGTGCTTGGTGTATTTGGTGAAATCTTTGGAAACACAAATAATCCTCACCAAGAATATATATTTTTGAAGGTATATTAGCATGGTTGTAAATTTTCATCCCTCCCCCCGATCACCAAAGGAGATTGTGAATTTTTCAAATCAACAGAAGTTATTTGAAAAATGGGTACTTCCTGCTAGGTCGGACAGAATTATTTACTTAAAAATTACTATGATCAAAATTACTCACTCTACCTTGTTGAATTTGAATTTTACCTGAATGTAATATGAATCGAATCTGATTTTTTACACGTTAAGGCTTACCTATTTACCCCATAGGCCTAGATTTGCCTGTCATGTCAGTTTTGCTGTTCGATCTCTGCTCATCATAGGCCACCGGCGATGGGTATTTCTTTTTAATCCAAGGTAAGGGTGTTTCTCGCTATGTTGAGATGGGCACTTTTATTATTTCGGCCATCAAGTTAACGATGGAAATCATTTGTCGACCCATAACTTGTGAGATAGATGCTTGGGCCGCATCACATAACAGTTCTTACAAACACAGGTTCTAATTGGGTTGGGTTGCTCCACCAAATCAACAGGGCCAACCCATCAGTTTGAAAGGGCCTAAAAATAGACAAGCCGTTTCCTAATGAGACAACAAATTTTAAAAAATATAAATAAAGAAATAATGAGAAAACAGTAGAATCTAGGAAAAATGTAGACAAATGAAAAAATGGAAACCCAATCTCTAGGCGTGTAGCTGCAATCTCTACCTGTTGATTGAGTATGATTATAAAGTTTAGAAGCTAACTTTAACTCATTTACAAAACATCAATAATAATTTATTTATAACTCATTTATAAAAAGTTCAAGCCTTACCTTAATTCATTTAATATAAACAAATCGGGTTAACAAACAAGTTGCTAATGGGTGGAATAATAAAAAATGATAAAGATGATCAAATATATTACGATGAGAAATGATTCTATTAGCTCGATACTTAACCCACCTTTTCAAAGAACACGTTGGTTTTTTTTTTATTTACTTTTTCTCATAACTTGTTAGTATAGATATATTTAAAATATAAACTAAGTTTTACCATTTTTGAATATAGGTATATAATTTTTCAGATTTTTAAACATTGGCTAAAATACCCTAATATTTAAAAATTTTAAAAAATATATACGCATATGTAAAAAATAAAGAAAAATAAAAAATTATGAAAATTTTTAAGATAGACTAAATAATTCATTACTTAAAATATAATCATAAATAATCAACAATGACTTTTAACGCTAATAATTTACTTAAATTTAAAAGATTAACTTTCATATTTATTTTTAATACAGATGTGATTTATTGTCAATAATTATACATAAACATCAATAGAAATTTCAACTCTTTTACCTTATAGATTGCAAATAACTAATATGGGTTGATAGCTAAATGGGTAGCATATTGAGTTGATGGATTGGAGAAGCCAAACTCATGATTTTTTTTTTTGATGTGAAGCTAAACTAATGATTAATTCATTTATTTCAACAAGTTAGATATTGGTATATGAACCATAATCCACCTGGATCGAATAAGGTTCGGTTTGGTGGTATTTGTTTACAGCTACTGAATCCTGTATTTGTTTAACCCACCGACCACAGTACCTCCAGTTTTCATCAGTATTTATATCTTTCATTATGGGTTATAATTCAATCATATTAGACAGCACAGGATATAAATCTCATGAACTCAATGATTTGCATGGAGTCTGTTACACTCCATAGGTCACATCCCATCTGTTACCCTGTCTTGCATCACTTTTCAAGATTTAAAAATAGTATAGGCAATAGAGAAGTAATTGGTGGATATTTAGATTACGGCGTGAGCATGTGTTTGCCACGTACATTAGCAGGGTCGAATGTTTGCGTGCACGCATATATTTTACGTCCGTCTGTTTTCCTATTTTGGATTTGCACGCACACATTCTTGACAAAAAGCACAGCTGCCATATACGTATTCCTCTCTATCTGACGGACGGAAAGCAACATTTCATCCAAATCAATAGCTTGAAAACAAGCCCATGCCTTCCAAACACAAGTTACACAACTCAATCTCGACAGTGACAGCTCTATTAATACTCGTGCGATTTTCAAACTTGAAAGACCCACTGTCCGATCCAAGCACCCCAAAAAATAATTAAAACGTACAAAAATCTTCCGCATGTGCGTGATTTCCTTCCAATGCTAAAAAGACATAAAAATAATAAAAGTTTAAAACAGAGATGGAGGTATCTTCAATTAATTAAGATAGCTAGAAATAATTTAAAAACCATAAAATGAAAAAGGATAAAACGATAATATTAATTCTTTCGAGAAAAAAAAAAGAAAATTAATACTGTTTAAAAAGGACAGAAGTTACATAATAAATAATATTATTAAGAGGCTTCAATTAATTAAGATAGCTAGAAATAATTTAAACCATAAAATGAAAAAGGATAAAACGATAATATTAATTCTTAAGAAAAAAAAAAAGAAAAGTAATACTGTTTAAAAAGTACAGTAGTTACATAATAAATAATATTATTAAGGGGCTTCAATTAATTAAGATAGCTAGAAATAATTTAAACCATAAAATGAAAAAGGATAAAATGATAATATTAATTCTTTAGAAAAAAAAAGAAAACTAATACTGTTTAAAAGGTACAGTAGTTAAGTAATTAATAATATTATTAAGAGGCTTTTGATATGCTTCTTAATTTTACATATATATATATATGGTACTAGATTAGCTAGCTAATATATATATATATAGAGAGAGAGAGAGCGAGGGGGTGTTCCGGTGAAGTTACTTAAAAAATGGGCCCCACATATACTAGAATGCAATGAAAATTTATACAATCATTTATTCATATATAAATCATACTTTAGACGGTTTAGATGTTGAAAAATCCACTTTAAAGTTGTTATTTATATCAAACTATTTTATTATATTGAATTTGTACCAATTTTAGATAGGGTCCATACACATATTTTATTGGGATGAAAATTGATAAAGCAATAGAATATATTATTCTAAATGCAATGAGTAGAGTAGATTTTGATTTTATCATCATGTAGGGCCTATTTCAGCGCTACTGCACTTGATAATTTCTCGTGTATATATGGGCTCCGTGCTCGTCGATTTTTGTTCCCCTCAGCTGATATATCCCTATCATGCACGGATCGAAGATGATGAGGACGTAAGCGTTGGAGGTTTGATATGGATTGGTGAACGGATGACGTCCGTGATTCCATGTTACATGTATCTACTAATTTCAACGGCTTTTGTTGTCACTGAGAAAGACTTTCACTTATTTTCCAATGGCCCGCTGCCCACCATCACATCACATTAAATTCATAATTCATAATTCATGCGTGTTTCAGACAACGTTTCTTTAATTTCTTGATCGATAACTGCTACTGAAATATACGTGTCTAATTAGTAACTCATCCCACCCCACGTCTGATCTTTTTTTTTTTTTTTTTTTTGGGTATCGCAGCTTTTGCATGCATCCTGCCGTCACGCGTACATCAGATGAGGAAAATATCCCCCCATGTTCTCATTCAGTTCATCTGTTTCAAAAGAAAATCCGATTGTAATAATGCATGCATGCACGTGCACATGAGATGTGAAAAATATCCCCATGTTCTTATTCTGTTCATCTGTTTCAAAAGAAAAAAATCATGCGGATTTTGTTGGAAGCGTCTTGATTGATGAGCAAACTGCCCTACTTTCTTTCCTCCCTACAAATCCCGTAGAATAAGGAAGTAAACAATGCCAATTTGGTGATCCTCAATCCTTAATTTGTCTATATCTCATCCAAACCATTATTTAATTTGGGAACGAATATATCTTCACAAATTATCTTTGACCTGAAAATGACTGTACCTGTAGTTGTAGCATGGACACCACGCACGTAGTGGGCATCTTTGATATATATATATATATATATATATATATATATATATATATATAGGGAAATATTCCAGTGCATGCGACTGCACGGTGCAGTCCATGCACTGTGGGCCCCACTTGATCATAAATAGAAAATCCACTCCACCCATTGTATTTAGAATTGTTCACTTTATTAGCATACCAATTTTCATCCAAATCCAACATGTGTGTAGTCCCCATCTTAAAATGGTGCAAAATCAACGTAATAAAATAGTTTAATGTAAATATCAAGTTTAAAGTGGTTTTTTCAATATCTAAACCGTCTAAAGTATGATTTATATATGGATAAATGAGTGTATAAAGTTTCATTACAATCTAATATATGTGGGGTCCATTTTACAGCGGACTGCACCTTAATTACGGTGCAGTCCGACTGCACAGGATCGGATCTCATATATATATATATATATATTTATTGCACAGATATTTACATCTGTCAATAATACAAATTGGGTTTCCATACGCGTCCACATCCAAATTGTGTTTACAGTGCGTAACTTTTTACATTCTTTTTTTTTTATTAAGTTCCTGTTGTAACTTATAATTGATATCCAATATTTGATAGCTCGTATCAGTTAAAGAAATAGATTGAAGGAGATTATTTTAATTTCATGGAGCATATATAATCCCACATTTCGCTAAGGCGTCGAATTGAAAATGACTTTGGTGGAGGAAGATTTAGTAGTTGCACGTTGATCTCGTTGTCTCTAATTTAACTATTTATTTCCACACTACAATCCATGACTGTTTACTTAATTGCGTGGTGGTGGACTCACAAGTTGAAATAATTATATTAATGTAACAAGTGTGCATGCACACCCGACAAAATCCCACGGAATCGAATGATAAAAATAACCAAGATTTGCATGGTGACGTTTTGTTTATGATGCATCGAATTTAATTACACGTACACATATTGCTCTACCCTATTGTTTTAATAAATAATTTGAGCAACCAACCTCTTTTTATAGCAATTTGGGGGATGTAAGATTTATGAAACTTTTAAAATTTAAAATTTTATTCAAAAATATATATATAATTTAAAAATGGTAAAAATTTAGTACATGAATTAAATACATTTGGGCTTATATAAAAATGAAAAAGAAAAAAAAAATAATATGTAAAATGCACGAGAGTGTTATTTCATTGAGAAAGAAGTAACAACTGCTTGTACAAGATCATTATGGTACATATTTTTATCTAGTGGAGCCTAATCCCAATAATCAGGCAAAAATTACGATCGTGTTAATTTGCACAGGAAGTGGGCCGCACCTACAGGCGGGCTGGACCATCCAAAAAATAACGACAGAGTCGCGGAAGCTAGCCCAACCAGCCAGCTTGCGCAGCCGGGCGCCTCTGATTGAAATTGAAGGCGCGGCGTGGCGTGGCAAGGGAAATGGAGTGGAGTCGTCTTTTCTACGGCCATCTCACGTGACCATTCCTCGTCCAGCGTGTGCCAAGACAAGAGGAATGTGATAGATTGAGGGCTGTATGTGTAGTCAGGGAATAGGATGATTTGGACGGATGGGATCCACTGCAGGGCCCCCAGCACGATCGTGGAAGCTATTGTGGAGTAGGTCCCACAGACAGCCTCCAGGATTCCTCCTCCGGTCAAATTCAACGCACGTGCGAGGTGTCAAGGAGGATCAGGACGACCGAGTTAGCGTCAGGTGTTCCCCTAACCACCCAAGCGGCATCGCCCTCAGGCTCAGGGGCGTGACAGAACCACGCGGTCGTCACGTGAACGTTGGCCAACGGCCGGGCTCTCTCTCTCTCTCTCTCTCACCGCTCGGGGCCTGATTATGATTTTTAATTAATTTATTGTATGAAGATGTGGTCAGCTTAGCCCGCTTTTTGCATGTTTTCATGATTCTCCTGACACCTTATCCTACTTTAATTCGATTCCGGGCCCCTATCCACTTGTCGCATATACCCTCAAAATAGCATGATGCTCGCCTGGGCCCATTGCGTCCTTGGTAATTAAACGGCGACGCGGGTAAAAGTTATCTTTTTCTTTTCACTTTTCTATCATTATCCTACGTACATTCTATTCCATTAATTTTTTTTTATTTTTTTTTTTTTTTCAAAAGCTTCGTCGCATCCTTTTTTTTTTTTTTTTTTACACTGATATATGAATAAAAGATGAAGACAGTATTCGAAGCTGAAATGCATGGACGCTAGATGCTCGGACTTACACCACCAGGCTGATGGCCTCATGTTCTCACATTCCTTTGTCTGATACTTTTTAGTTCTAAACAGACTTATTTAGCATATTGGCCACGGTAAAGCCCACAATCCTGCCCTATTGGATTGATTTGAGTATGGTGAACAACCGTTGTTTGTGTGTTGCCCGATATTAGGAGAGGTGGGGTTAAAGCTAGCCAAACATATTTAGGTAGACTTGTAACTAATTAAAAAGGACTCTATCTTATACAAATAGGTAGAACCTTTTACGAATGTTTTAATGAAATCTCATGTATCAAAATTTCAATGAATTAGAATGTGAAGCTTATTTTTTAAAATTTTTGAAATTTTTTATAAAATTGTTAATCTATAGGTATTTATTCTATTAATCAAGTTTTATCACTTTTGAAGATACGTGTATATATATATATATATTATTTAATTATTTAAAATAGAGGGTTTTCCTCATTTTTAAATTACTAAAATACCTCTATTTTTGAAATATATATATATGTCTCCAAAAATAGTAAAACATAATAAATAAGTTAAATACACCTAGATTAATAATTTAAAATTTAAAAAATAAAAATTATAACATACTGCATTGAAATTTCAATGTACGATGATTCATTAAAACATCCTCAGAATCTTCACGCTAGTTGTTGATTAGATCGAGATTTATCATTTTTAGAAGACAAGTGCATTTGTTTTGGAAAACATCAATAGATTGAGTGCTTTACGGTTCGGCACAAATAGTGAATATTTACGGATAACAGTTTCTTGACGCATCAAATCATTTTGGCGATATGTCTGACTTCCGATGATTTTGTAGCACTTGTCTCGCAACCCTAGCCAATCCCACCTGTGGAAAATCAAAGACAGTTGGATTGGATGTAACTAGCCAGCCTCCTGCCCAAGAGACCTAAATCTGGCTGCAGATGATAAGGCATTCAAAGTTCTCTCCCAGAATTCTTATCTTTTTTTTTCTTTTTCTTTTTTCAAATAATTCTCTCACTGAATTCTGAGGTTCAAGCTAACTAAGTAATTGCAGGGACCCAACTCCCCTCTTGCCCACGACTTCATTAGCCTGATCAGGAATCTCTACGCCGGGTGCATAAAATCTTAATTAATTTGCTTTTGTAGCCAACTATTATCCGTCTGTTTGGCATTCCTTTTTAACAGCCTTTACTGGCTTATCTCAGCCTTCTCATGATAAATTCAAATAGGCATTTGGATGAGAGGAAGCTTTAAATACATTTTTTTTCCCTAATTATACTAATTAGGACTAAGAAACGCATATGATATATAGAAGCACAAAAATATGACTTTCATAAACAATGCCTCGTCAATTTCTTAGAAGGCAAAAGTCACCAAGATGGCACAACCCGTAAAAAGCCTAAATAAGATTATTTTTTGAAAAAAAAAAAAAAAAGGGCAGAATGCTCACACGGCCTACCAACCTCTCCTGAGTCTTGACCTTCAAGACCATGGGGTCAGTTCAGTTAGTCCTCGGTGCCCTCTGCACCCTACCTTCTGTATTAACTACCAAGACCTCATAATACTATATATAAAAAGGGTTCTCAAGTCACTGAAAAAAATATTAAAGTGGAAGTTTTATTTTTAAACTTCTGAATTATCTTTTATACTGTTCTTTCCTTGTCCAGAAATTTGTAAAGCTATTATCTGAAACGTATAGTAAGGAATGTGATTTAGAGGGTAGTTTTTTTCTCGGAAGATCTCAAACCCTTGGAAACTTCCTTTCTCGGTGGAAAGTAATAGCTTTATCTTCTTATCCCTTACAGGCCGAGCAAATGGCTTTAGAGGCGCACCAGAGCCGTGGTAGCCGACACCGACATTTCTGACTCTCGCTCATCAATAGCTTCGGAAATCCTAATGCTTCAACCGAAGTATGACCATTCTTTTTTTTTTTTTCTTACTGATTGGAATTTGACTGTCCAACTTTCTGTAAACCATTCGGTTTTGGGGATATTGGGAATATTAATGATACGAGTGTTAGACTTAGACCCCTTTTTCGATCATTGAGTTCTGGACTGGACTGAGGAACAACAACAACACCACGTTAATTTCAAGAAGCGCACGGATCGACGTTCACGGTCCATTTCCAATGATCAAATGCCGCATTCAATATCTCCAAATTAATTAATTGATATGGACATTTTATTATAACGTCGTGAAATAATGAGAGCCTGTTGACTGATCCAAGTGTATCCAACTGACTATTTCTTTCTTTATTTATATCACTACTCTCAACGTCCTTTGAATATCAATGCCGTCATCGTCCTTAGTTCTCAGAGACAGAAAGATCAGAATATATTCCGCAAAATGGTCTGTTTTTGTAAAGAAGTTGGTTTTTTCCATTTAATCGGTCTTACTTGTCATAAAAATTTTGATTTTTTTTTTTTAGTATTCTTTGTAGTTATTTTTAAAAAATTTTTTTTATTAATTATTGACATTTGGCACCACCGGTAAAGCCAACAACTAAATCCTGACGTTATCCCTGGTGAAATGTGAATATAAGAAGCAATAAAGAATGTATTTTGTCGTTTAAAAAAAAATTGTTCAACTTTTCCATCCAGTTTCTATACTTTATAATTATTCCTTTGTATTTTTTAATATATCTATCGTATCTGTTTTAATTTTATTTACTTTACTTATTATTATTATCCTCATCATATCACATGATTACTTTATATATTTTATAAACTTTTTCACTAACTTTTTACATTTTATCTTATTAAATATGATGAAAGAATTCAGTTATTTTCCAACCGAAAGAAAAAGAAAATTAAATGGGTTCACTTGAGCAAATTTCATTTATGTATCTATTTTTTAGTCATATATAATATATATTGTTTGTTGTTAATTGGTGACATCTAATAAGTGTAATTATTTTCTACATCAAATGCAATAAAAAATAATATATAGTATAGTTGTTAAAATTTGGTTGCAATTAATGTGGTAATTAGTTGCAATGGTATCAAATATTTGGTTATAGAAAGGTGATCACATATTTTATTTATCTTTTTTTTAAATCTAATTTATTTATATATTGTTATTGTTACATTAAAAAAGTCTTGGAAGAGCACATAACTAAATCATCAAAAACAAACATTTTAAAAGAGTAAAAAAAATGTCATTCTAAACCTAATGAATGGATTTCATAAATTAAGCTATTAAAAAGTAAAACAAAGGAATTTCTAGAATCTAGTTGCTTAAAAAATTGTCGAAAGTAAATTCATAATCCAAATACAATGACGATGATGGTGATGATGATGATAATAATAATAATAATAATAATAAAGGAAAATTCCACATATATTTATGAATTTTATCCTTAATTCCATTTAGAATACACATAAACTTTCAAAATTTTCAAATATACACGTATACTTTACCTAAAATGTTAATTATATTTATGTCATTATGGATCTGTTAAAGAGACCCTTAGTCATCTATGAAATAATGAATATGTTTATCAATAATTATGATTTTATAGTTAAAAATTTATATTCTAATAAATTTTTAGAAATTCTATAACTGTAAAACCATATATTATTTGACCACAAATTTTTAATTTGATCAAACTAACTTCAAATTAGATTAGACTTGAACATGTTGTTGATTTCACAGAGGTGTTAATGACTCATATAAAAATTCCTAATATCATGAGTATAAGCGAAATTTTAAGTAAATACATAAGTGCATTTGAAATTTTTAAAAATTAATAAATATAAATAAAATTAATGATAAAATTCGTGCGTACAAATAAAATTTGTGCAAACACTGGAGGAAGGGCAAATGGTGTTAAAGATAGACAGGAGACAGAGCCACAAACCGTGGATGACAAGCCTCACGTGGATTGCTGTGCCGCGATTGGTTAGGGACCCACACGTGGACAGGAACGTTCTCACGTCATCCAACAGTAGTAGAGGACCCGCACGGCGGAAACCTCGGGTCAACGCTAGATATGGCGCCACGTGTACGACTGTCCCCACCTCACCTGCTGCCCTGCAGACCATCTCCGATTATTGTTCCCGATGCCTACGCTGCTCCGTTGCATGGGATGGGCTCGTGGGCCCCAACTGGAGATGGATTGATGGTTTTGCGGACATGTCAGTCCCGATCTGACCAGTCCAACTCTTTAACTCCGAGACTAGCATCCGAAGTCGGGAGCACATGTACGGCGAAATTCGGATTTATCTCCACCTTAATTTTAACTTTATTTATAAAATATCAACCATAACTCTAATCCCAACTCTACCTGTAAAACTTAAACCCTAATCATATTTTTAAAAATCGGGTTCTGGTTGGAATTTAGGATGATAAATTTACATTTTATTTAAGAGTGATAAATTTAAAATTTTATATGAATGTATAATAATAATAATCATATAAGTAAACTTAATAATATACAGTCAAACCACATATTTTTTAAAAAATATAACAATATAAAAAAGAGGAGTAATCCTGTTAGCCCGGACTAACAAATGTCTTGCTTAGCCCACCTCAAAAAACTTATTTACAATAATTTTTTTGTTTTTTTCTTTGTCCACTTGTTTATCTAAGTGTATTTAACATATAAACTAAGTTTTGCCATTTTTGGATTTGTGTATATTTTTAAACATTTGTGTATATAAGTACTTAAAATACTTTTATCTTTAAAAATCTAAAAACATATATATACACATATCCATAAATTGTCAAACTTGTTTTATACGTTAAATATACTTAGATAAACAAGTGTATGAAGAAAAAATAAAAAAGTTGCTGTAAATGAATTTTTTAAATTAGGCTAAGTGGGGCATTTGCTTTGCACTGACTAATAAAATCATTCATCTATAAAGAATATCTTTAGAAAAAATTTAACATAAAAAACAAGATAAATGAAGAAGATTATAGAAATAAAAGATAAATATAAATGAAAATAATATACTTTATTTATAATATAATTACAATATGTCAAACATGTATTTATAAATATAAATAACATAAAATACAAAAAATATAAAGAAATATTTTTTAGATATTATATATAAAATATATTTTATAATACATATAAAATAGAAATCAGACTCAGGTTCTTCGGGTTTGGGTTCACTTGATCCATATCACATTTACAAATCGAGTTTACCGGGTTCGGGTTCTTCGGGCTCGGGTTGTAGAAAAGCGAGTTCTAACACTGTTAAAAATCGAGTTCGACTGACCGGGTTCGAGCTCAACCCAGCCCAAGTTGCATCCCACATGCATACCTATATACCGAATATAGATTATTTAGTGCCAATAGGAAATAGGTTTTTTTTAAAAAATAATTCGTGAGAATACGTTCCCATGGGTATTGATCAACATAATTTTATAATTTTTTTAAAAAGGTTGATTTATACATATATTCAAAATTTGTATAATTTATTATGTGAATTAAATACATTTGAACTCATATTTTTATGAAAATTAAAAATTTTAATCTTTAATATATAGAGATAAGTATTTTTTAAATTTAGATAGTCATTAAAATTATTTTATTTATTATAAGCTTCCACAAGTTCTTAATTCAATATTTAAATTATCTAAAATATTCATTTTACGCTTCGTAATATTCTAAAACTTTAATGTATAAGTTCAAGTGATTTTTTAAATGTACACTTGTTTTGTAAATTTTTACTAGATGTGGCTCATACACAACTTTTTTAATGATATATATATATATGTATTTTACATCTATCTCAATTGATATTACGTTCATCTCCTGAGAAATTCTTATAATCTTAGCTAGACATTCTTACAATTTTTTATTTTTTCTGAAGACGAGCTCCCGTGAATAGGAGTGTTAATAATTATGGTCAACCCGTTAACCTACTCGTCCAACCCGTTTATAAATGGGTTTGGATTGGAATTTCTTAATAAATGGGTTATGATCTGCAAACCCGTTTAACCATTTAATTAAATAATTGGATTATGGTTGAGATTTTATAACTCATCAACCCATTTAGTAACCCGTTTAACCCACATAACCTATTCAACCCGTTTAATTCGTTTAACTCATTTAACTCATTTAACTCATTAAAGTTATATATATATGTAAACCCCTTGGTTATTTTCCCTCTCTAAGTCTTCTTCTAGTCACCTAATTTTTATTTTTTCACTGCTGCCCTAATTTCATTTTCCCGTCACTGCCTTATTTATGTTTTCCCTATACAAAAAATACACCCTTGTCTCTCCCTGCGAGTTTATCATTTACTAGAGTCTAGGCTTTCAGGTTATTTGTTATACAACTCGTTAACAACCCACCAACTCGTTTATTAAATGGGTTGTAAATGGGTTAATAAACATATTAGGGTTGAAATATTTTAAATGGGTTAGGATTAGGATTGGGCTCCAACCCGTCCAACCCGATCCGTTAACACTCCTACCCATGAACCCCTCCGGGGGACGCTCCCATATCAAAAGACTTTACACCCCTAATATTAAAACCCACATCCACTATGAATTTTGAAATTTTAATTAAGCAAATAGTATCGAAAACTGTGATCATATTGGAATTACCATGAATCATTAAGATTGGGTTTAAATTATCCTGGTATATCAATTTACTTTATATATATATATATATATGAAGTTTTATCCCTTTGCACAACTCTTTTTTACATTTTTTAAGATTCTTATCATACATTTATTTAAAATTATTTGTTTTGTCTAATAAAACTTCCATAAAAAACTTGATTGAAAATTTTTATAATCTATAATATTTAAAATATAATCACAAAATACCTCGTACATTAATACTTGTTATGGATTATATATAAATTTATAATTTTTCATATTGCACAAATATCGATGAAAGAGAACGTGATGATGGCTTGAATGTTAAAAATAAAAAGGTAATTTGAAAATACATCTACTTCATTTGACTATAATTGCAAATATACTTATGTTGTTATGACGTCATTCCTGCATAGTTACGGCATGAATATATTTGCAATTATAGTTAAATCTATTAGAATTATTTACAATTTCTCAAATACATGAGTATATGTACAATTATGGTCAAATTAAATAGATACATTTGTAACTCACCCAAATAATAATAATAACTCAACCAATTGTAGAAAGTGGTAGGAGGACAAAAATTATGTTGGATTGAGAACTTGAAAACTCAAACCCTAATTTACATATCGACTTATTACTTTATGTAATTGCTTGGATAACAATAACACAAGAAATTTGTTAGAATAACTATTATATACATACCAGGCTTCTATAGCTTTTATTTAATAGTCCATGTCACACTTAATTTAAATAAATGCAATTACTTATAATTTCCATGAATGTTTGATAAGAAGATAGAAAATTATAGAAAAGAAATTACTTTCTCCTAAAGATTCTATGCAGTCTCTTTATTTGGATTCGTTATAATATTTTAACTAAACATGTTATTTAAGCGAGATCACATTGCCTGAGCTGAGCCCTGGAGAAATGAATGGTCTGTTGCGCGGTAAAATAAATATAATACACATGTATATAGATGTGAGAATTTAATTCAAAATGGGAGTGTAATTGAACTATATGAGAATGTTGACAACGGCGCACGCATAAACTTCGGTAGAATTATAAAAGGGTCACAATCTTGTATGTAACCGGTTCCATGAATTCATGTATATAGTCATAAAAAGTTTTATGCCAATCAGATTGGGGCTGTGCGTGCCAATCGATCTTCTACTCTCTTTTTCACGTCTTTACTTTACTGTCATGTCTTCCAATGAAAGATGAAACCTCTCTCTCTCCTTTCTCCTTCTCAGTTTCTCCTTTCTCTGTCCCTCATTCTGAGAGAGAGACATGATCCTGTAAACGTTTTGAATGTGTATGGCTCTTTTGCTTCTCAACAGAAAGGCAACGGAGGAACAGACTCTGGTGGAATTATATCTATCTTGTCTGCTCTTTACTCTGCTGGAATTTATACACTCAAGAATCTTTTCTGCCCATTTGGCAGTCCTTGTCTGCTGCTGCCACTTAAATGGGCTGATCCGGCCACTTGGCGGCCTCACCGTCGTCGATCATCCAATGTCCTCAAGTGGGTTGTCTGTGCAATCAGACAGACATTAGCGGTTCCGATGGGTGTTACCATAATCAATGGTCGTCGTGGAGATCATTAGCTGAAATTTTGGAATGAAGTGTGATGTGGGCGAGCCTTATTTTATTCGTTTGTTTCTGTCCACTTCGGATGTTGTAGGTTATGTGGCAACTAAAACATTTTTTTAAACCCCTTTGGAACTCAAACTCTATATGAAAAAGAAAATCGAATTATTAGGTCTGCCACAAAAGGGGCATTATTTTCTCGATTTTATTGTTGAAAATAAGGCTTTGAATGTCCTGTCTAGATGAAATTGGCGATTGAAGATAAGCAATTGTCTGTTAGAATCCGAATAAGGGAAATATAAAAACAACAAGAACAGAGTTTGACGTTTGACTGGCAGGCGCACTTGTATAGTATATTCATTTGTATATTATAAAATTTTCCTTGTGTATTGGACTTTTGAGACACTGGAATTGGGGTCATGGGGAGGAATATCACTCATGCTGATGATATACAATTGTCATTAATATATATTCATTTATATATAGTCTAATTATCTTCCTTGGGGTTGGTTATAATGTCATTAATCATGTCACAACGTTCTTGCTTTGTTTTCTCAGCTTGCGCCTCCCACAATATTTAAATGCAGGTTGTTATGATGATATGCAGTTGTTAGCGAACTTAATGATATTCTCTTTCCCATATTGGATTTTGCTACCCAACAAAATTGCCAAAAGAAGAGAGTTGAAATTCACTTGCCTTCTGCTGCATGCCTATATGACATAGCCCAGGACAATATTATTTTGGCGGGCAGAATTCAAAGCATGTATGTGGGTGTGATGCGAAAGAGCAGATTATCCAAAAGGGAACCACAAGCATCAATCCTACTTTTGGCTGTCCTTTTTTTTCTAAAAAAAAAAAAAAAAGAAAACTTTTTATTTTCTACGGATATTTGAAGAGCACTTTTGCCAGTATAGTCTAAAAAAGGTCATTCATCTCAAAAAAAGAGGGATGATTTAGATGCCTAAATTCCCAAATCTACGTACGCCTTATCAGGAGGACATATACAGTAGAGGAAGAGAGAGAAAAATGGAAAGGATTCCTTAAACAAGAACTGCTTTGTACAAAGCTGACTCAACGCGGAAGATATAAAACAAAAGAACAAGGGAAAATTCTAACGAGGGGTTTTCTCCTAATTAATTGAACAGTCGAAGTAAAAACATAAAAATTAACAGTTCCTAGATCCTTGAAACCCCACCCCACCTCCAAATGGAACGCCGACAGTAGCACATACGTCTGATGGATGGATGCACCCCCCCCACCACTTTCAGCTCTGGGTGCTCCATTTCTTGTGGCCTGGGACCCATTTCGGGCATTTCGGGCTAAAGTAATTGGAAAGCACCCTTGAATTGAGCAGCTCCACAATTGGTGCGAATTTGACGCATCTGGGGGTCTTGTACTGATTGATCGACGCGCCGCGGCTAAGAGCATAGTCCATGAGCTTGTCGAACGTGCCCACTTCAACGATCTTGATTTCCAGAGGCCCAATCGACCTGTCTGAGACACGGCCCTGGCGGTAGACGCTGTTGAGGGACTCTTCGATGGCCAGGCAGCAGTCTTCGAACACGGACGGAGGAATCGGCGTTGCACCCAGCTGCCTGAGCTCCCAGAAGAGCACGTAGTGGCCTGGAATAGTCGACGTGTCTGCGTAGCTCGTGTACTCCGCCAGGGATGCATCGAATGGCTCTAGATGATCCATTGCCTTCTTCACTGCATTTTGCAGCTCCACCTCATCGGTCTTGTCCGAATCGATGCTTAAAACCACGTTCTTTCTGCATATGAAGTTGAACTGGGGAGCCTTGTTCTTGAATCCGGCCACTCGGAGCACATCTCCAACTCGATAGCGATACAGTCCTATACAGATATATTGAGAAATAGAGAAAACCCATTAAGGATACTTCAGGAAAAAAAAAAAGTGTATATAACTTCTTTTTTTTTTTTTTTACACAGTAGAATTATAGATGATCAATATCCAAGCAGACGCTAGCTGCTAAACTGTCTTACTTACCGGCATAGGTTGTGACAACGAGCTCGTATTCTTGTCCAAGCCTCACATCCACGAGATCAACCAAATCTCTTTTCTCCTTGTCATTCAACATGGAGGGCACGGAGATGGCGTCAGTGACTCCGTTGTTGCGGTGCACTGGCAGGAACTCGAAGTAGGCCATGGTGGGAAGGAGGGTGTAGGAAACTTCGCTTGGTTTGCACATCGGATTGAGGTTGAGGCCAAAATAGCACTCAGAGGAGGCGTACATGGTGCACGTCAGTGGGAGGCCGTTGCTGTAGTAGTCGAGGGTGGGGATGTACTGCGACATGGTGCCCGTCACGATCACGTCGATGTATTTCGTGTTGGGCCACAGCCGAGTTATGATCCCTCTCCATGATTCTTTGCTGCATTCCTTCTCGATGAAATCCGCCAGCTTTGGGTCCGGCCTAAGGATTTTCATTACAGCTTCCCTCACGGAAGCGTCGGTGATCTGGGGATCCAGGATTCCGCTCCGGATATCGTTGCAGAGGGCGAGCCAGTTCTTTTCCAGGAAGCGGATGGCTCGAATGAAGCCGGAGGCGAAGACAGCCCCGACTCGGAGGACTTCCTTGTGGAGGCACAGCCCACAAAGCAGTTGAGAATACATGCTTTGGAAGGAGTCAGGGCAGAGGATGGCCTCATTTGGGCTGGTGTAGACGGTGTAAGGGTCGTAGCCCCTGGCCGTGAAATGCCGGCTTTTGTAGTAGCTGGTGAGGACGGGGCGGGCAAGGAGGCCGCCGGGCGTCTTCGCTTCTGATTTCACGAACAGGAAGTACATTCCTTTGCCTTTATCTAGACCAGGCACGAACTGGTCCATCACCGGCATCAGGAGGCTGTACAGCAACGACCGCCGGTCCAGCTCCTCTTCTATCGTCGGCATCAGCTTCCTCTCCCCAGCAGAAGTCCCCGAGCTACCCAAAACAACACCCGCATAAGCAAAGCGTAAAACGAGAACCTCAAAACATCGAGGAGTGCGAAGCTCGTACAACATCATACCTGGTTAGGAACTCGGAAATGGGCTTCCCGCAGAGGATTGGGGACTTATCGCCATTGGCAATACGTTGGATATCTGGCTGGAGATCCTCGTAGGCGACGACGGGGAGGAGCCTCTTGAAGCTCTCCCGGTCGGTGCGGCCGTCAAGGCCGTAGCGCTGCAGGTACTCGGCGTGGGCGCTTCGAGAGAGAATCTCAGAGAGCACCCTCTTTTGGACGTCGTCGGGGTTGATGGTGACTTCCTCGACAAATTGAAGGGCCTTCTTGTTGTTTTCATGGAGGAGGGTCTGGTTGACGCCGTTCACGGGAGCGTCGTTCTTCATTGGAGCCTCCGGCATGGCTAGTGTTGTGGAAGGCTGAAAGAAGATTGGTTTGAGAAGGGCGTTTAAACGACAGGAGGATGAGGAGGAACGAGGAAGAGAAGGAGAAGACGGCTTTTTTCTGCGGAGAGGGGGAGAGGCACAAGGGATATTTATAGGGAAAACGAGGGGTGGAACTGTAATTCTTCCCTCGGCATTCTTACCCGCGTTTTCTCCTCCTCCTCCATTTTTATAATTATATTCAAAGCCTTCAAGCTATTAACTACCTTAGCGCGAAAAGGAATTTTCTTCTCCTCCTTTTTCATTTTTTTAATAATCTAGTCCCGCGAGTAGTAGGATCCAATGTTCTGCTCGCGGCAACGTTGTTCATTAGTTGTCGATCATCCATCGTACGTAGATATATATTCCATTCCAATCGGATGGACCACCTCAATCCTCTAATCAGATGGGATCAGTTTATATCCCGACACGTGGCATGGGATTAACGGGTTAGATCCTGTTTCACGCTAGCGGATGTGGCCTGTGGAGTTGGTTTTTCCTTGTCGCACAGGGAAAACCCGTGACCGTGGCGACTCCACTCTCTCCCAGGCGGGGACCTGTTGCAATGCTTCCAAAACGTTTGTTGTCACTTGACAGAGGAAAAAAAATAAATAAATAAAACGTATTCGATTTTAAATAGTATATGTCTCCGTACCTTTCTCCAATAGGTCTTCTCTCGGCAAGTGTGCAAAAACGAGTGAAAACTGGAAAAAAGATTTTGAGTTTACTTGGTAATGGTAATTGGTAAAAATTATCACGATCAAACTTGTGAGAGTAAAATTTTTCACTTTTTATAATTATTTTATTTTTTAGTCATTTTTTCATATTTTTCTGTATAATTATCCTACTTTTTAATTATTTCTACACAACTATCGACGTAATCTTTTAACTTTATCTTATTTACTCATCATCATTATTCATATCATATCATATTATTTGACAATTTTTAATTTTTAAAATTTTTCGTCAAAAATTTTATCCATTTTCAAATATACCCTTTACGTCTTTGAAAATTTTTTATTATAAAAAAATGAGCCTATGATGGAAAATTATAACCGAGGGCAATGCGGCCCATAAAATAAATAGGTGACGTAAAAAATTTGGCAAAAAAGTAAATGGTTCAGCTTTTGGTTTACGAGTTCGTTAGGATAATTAATAAATTTCTTTGAAGATAAGCGGCTTGGATTAATAGCAGAAGAGATGAAAGTTGAAAAAATGGATAATATATATATTTTGTATGAGTAAAGGTGTGGTTTTGATGGTACAAAGCAATGGTGTGTGTATATACCGGCAGTGTATAAATATAAAGGGGATCGGGTAAGAGTTGAAATACCGCAAGCATGATTTTATACCGGCAGTGTCCGGGGAAGGCGCAGTACGTACGAAGGGTACAAGCGTGGCTGTTGCCGAAAGCAGCGGCAGCCGTCCTTACGTAAATGCCATCCAATCTTTTTTGCCCGCTCTCATTCCGCAAACCCCCCGTGAAAAGTGAAAATTTCAATTCCGGCCGTGGGCAGCCGTTCTCAATACCGACCTTCCTACGGCATTAGAAGAGGAACTTCCGGCACAAAACCCACTCTCCTGTCAAATTCCTCCTCCATCCTTCCCTGCATCTCCTCAACTTCTCGTATCGTCGCGGCAAATTTTAATGGTTTTTGGTTCGATGAAAATTCCCAACGCCGGCAATATCACTGCTGCTTTTGGACGTCGCGTATCCTGGTACCTTGATTCAATGCAATCCCCATTTATTATATTTTTAAATCCCGTATTGAATTAGATTGTAATAAATCATTTCCTGGGGAAACTGTTGCATCTGTTACCATGTGATAAAATGTTACATCATTTACATATGGAGAAGGCAAAATTAACGTCATAGCAATTTAAATTACTAGGGATTTAATTTGACGACTCATCCATGTATCAGCGACACCTCAGGTAGAATTAGCAACATCGATGTAAACATATTATTTTGGTGGATAGCAAAACTAATTCAATATATATATATACACACACACTCAAGTGTTCTTGTGATTGTGGGCTTTAAAAATTTTCATTAAGAATGATAAATGACTCTAAAATCTTATGCTCAATTGGTTTTCCAAACAAATCATCTACTTATGCCTCTTTTATTTAGCCATTATATTGTAGGAGTCATCTGAAATTCAGCGCAGCTCACAACATTGTTGAAATTTGCACTGGAAATTCGAAACTTATAATGCTGCTGATACTCGTTTCGGATCCCCAATATTCGATGTTATCGATTTCATGCCAATAAGGCAAATCTTCAGCAATTAATTAGTTTTAACCGGATAAATTATTTGTGTTGTGATGTATAATTAAATGAGAAAATGGTGTGTCGTGGAGCACGAGCAGTAGTGGAAATACACCAAATCGTGGGTGACCATATCCACTGTCACGTTCGAGAATGGAGAATATTTTGAAGAAGCACAGTACAGTTGTGAAACCGGAATAGAAGTCGTCCACTCCATCCCGGCCTCTAAATTAATATTGATTGGCCGTGGTCAATGCATGGCTCATAATTAACATTAAAATCCCCTTTACGATCAAATATTGAGCTGGACGTACCAATCGTCAGAATCATTTTTGGGTGGATTAGTCTCCAAATGAACCTTTTTTTAGCTAATTAAGATGATGCGTGAGACAAATGCTGAAAGTCATGACGAGTAGAATCTGAAGGAAGAACAGCGTAATGAGGATCGAGAAGTGTAATACATATATAATTCCATTTATGGAGCTGATTGCAGATTCCCTGCATGCTGGTGGGGCCCCGTCGATTTGAATCTTTAAGCATGCAAGGTTATAAAATTAACATGCCATTGATTTTTGCTGTGATTCGTTGCCTCTTATATAATAGAGTTGTTAGGTGTACTTTCTGATTTGTTACTAAAAATTGTTTGTTGTTGGACAGCTCGACTTAAAAAGCCCGTAGTCTTTAACTGAACTAATCATACATATCTTAAAAGAAAGTAGAAGAATTAGCCATTAATTTGCAAGTACATCTATGCCAAATTTTTAAAACTACATGTGCTGGAAATTGTGGAGACTTCAAGTTCAACCTTCAAGCTAGTTGTAACATACCGGTCCAGAAAGGTAATTCCGGGCCGTGTATTTAAATGTAATTTTCCAAGATCAATCACACATTTATAAAAAAATTAATTATTATAATTTTATAAAAATTTCAAAAATTCCACGTACACTAGTCATGTTCCCATTATTATATTAAGGCATAAAGAATTTTTTTTTTTACAAGTTTGACTCCTCAATGAAAGTTTGACTTACGCTGGGAGCTCAGTCTTTCATACAAATAAGTAGAAATTTGTTATCTCCTTTATAGATAAGTAAGAATTTGTTGTTTCCCATGTAGCTATGTAGAAATTTGTCATCTCCTATATGCATTTTAAAGCTTGATTGTAATATGATATGAAATGTAATATTATACATCCAATTAAAAAATAACTTTCATTAGAAACTTACATCTTGTGAAAATTAATGTACTTTGAGAATGTATATAACTATTAAAATTTTAAAAAATGTATAATATAAATATTTAGTATATTTAAACTTAAAATACATTAGTTGCTTGTGGACAAATACACATATTTTAACTATGGTGGCTTGCAAATGTACAACGAAAACCATTAATTAGTTTTTGTTAACAAAATGTTTTGTTGCCATGCCATGAACACTATGAATTTTCTTATATGTATATGGTCATGTTTTTGCAATTAAATTCTAATAGTTGCACTAAATATTACTTTTAATTGCATGTGATGTAAAGATAACTATATTTAACTAAATTTCATTATTTTAATGCAACTAAACATTTATAGCTAAATAATTAATTATAGCTAAAATATATCTATTGTTGTAAAAAAAATATGCAATATCTGTATATGCTAAAAATTTAGTTAAATTCAGCGAATTTTGTTGCGGTAAAATCATCTTTATTTTAGTAATTGAAATGATGTTGACAAAACTTGAAGTAATAAATATTATTTTTTGAAAGTAATAAATACATTAAAATGGGATGAATTCCCTTAAAATGCTCAGATAAAATAAAAGGAATTATCCTTGGCCTGGAGCGAAATACCATCTTATTATTGCTTTCTCTCGTACGCTTTAATTCTAAACCTGCTAAAAAAAAGACCAATTCCCATGCACAGAAAAGTCTGACCGAAATCAATGGAGTAGCTACGAATGGAAAAAAAAAAAAAAAAAAAAAAAGATTAGTTGAGTAACCATGCAATTCGTCCCCAGACAATTAATTTGGTAAGGTGCATGGCACATGAACGTGATCAGTTTCAGATCCAAGCCATCCATTCAATACTTCTAATTCAATGGTGTAGAATAATAATTATGCGATCTGCTCATCAGGTGGAAGGGAAATCTCTTTAGAGAAGGGGCAAAAAATAAAATAAAAAATAAAAAAATTCTTGAGAAAAGCTGTCCCTGACCTTAGCCTTATTTCTTATACCGTGCCCCACGTGACGAGCACACCAGCTAGATTTGATGACACGAGATCTATGCTGTGGGACCCACCCTGCTATATGGACGATCTTGATTCACTCTTTTCACTGCCACGTTGTCACACCTGACGAGCTCACGTGTGTGAGAAAATGAAACGAGCTATTTGGCAAATGGCAATTAATATTAATTAAATAACGGAATAGAGAATCCTAATTAAATTTATGAATATGTGAAATTTATGTCTTTAACGAAGATTATGATCTTGTTAGCCAAGGCTAGCATTTGCTTATGTTACTCTAGATTAAAAAATATATATTTTTAGTCTCTTATAAAATATTTTTCAAGTGTATTTAACTTATATAACAAATTCTATGATTTTTAGATATAAGTATTTTTATTTTCAAAATCAACATTTTTTAAGTTAAAAATCATTTGAATGCCCATTGAAATGTTGATTTTTAAAAATCAATATACACGCAAAAATTATAAATTTTAGCATATAAGATAAATAGTTAAATACACATGGAAAATCATTTTTACGAGAAAACTAAAAAAGAAAATGCACTTTTTGGCTAGGACTGAGAAGGTTATATTAGTTTGGGCTAAGCAGATCGAAACTCAATTGACAAATAGTTTTTTGCAAAAGTTGCAAAAGTTGCAAAAGCAGAGAGATGGTCGTTTTACAATTATCCAGAAGAACTTTTTAGCATATGATATTTCCAGATCCACGATTCATTGGCACGCTTGCGTATCGCGAGAAAATGGTTCCTTGTGTAGTCGTCCAAGCACTTGTCGATGACACGTGTAAAACTGGAAGTCGATGCTCGCACGCAGCCATGATCGGTCAACATACGCTTCCGACAGTCGTACATGCCAAACCAATATACGGATACCAGCCGTCGATTACATTCGAAGCGTGACAGAGAGCAAGACCAACCTTACTCAGTTTCTACGGTTAGATGTCTTTCTTAGTCCTTCAGATATTTTGGACCATTTGATGAGCGGCCGCCATTATTTTTTTTAAACACTGGGCGGGGGTGGTGCGGGGTGGGAACATGCCAACTGATGGATCGGATTTCATTTAAAGGCTTTTCAAACACGTTTCTGTATGTCATTGCACTTGTTTGGCTGGCTAATGAAATAGAGGGCCGGTTACCGAATTGCTGTCTTTTACGGCGCCAGGGAAATTCCTCGGCAAAATGTCGTACTGGCCTTCGGCACCGTCCTGTCATAACCGAACCTGTACATGGCGCATTGCTAATTTAGCTTTACCGAGCCCGACAATTTGGCTCTCTAATAAATAATTAAATATTAATAATAATTCTAATCTTTCCGTCTGGTTTATATATTTAATTTTTAACAATTTATTTATGACCATTATCTTCAATTCTATGATACGTTTCAAAAGAATTTTTCCTCCTTTCTAGTCTCCTTGTTTTCCAATTTTCGATTAAGTCCTATTAATTTTTTGTTTAATCTCTATCATATAAAAGTTGGATGGAAATGCGCTCATGATAAATAATAAACAGACTTTATATATATATATATATTAGATTATTACTTCTATGAAACTTATATTGTCGGCGTCATCCACTTGCATCTTTGTGCTTTAAATAATTTATGATATATCTCCACAATTGCAACTAACATGCCACCAGGCATTTGCCCTAGTGGTTGGCAATGGGGTTGGGGTGTCATACGTTTTGGGTTCGAAACCTGACGAATGCAGGTATGTAGCATGTATTCCCTTGATAATAGAAGTATTTATATAGTTGTCCCTCCGAATATATGGGCATTTACAAAATATCTCTCTAAGTGTGAGAGTTATAAAAATGCTTGATTTGTAATATCAAATGCTATAATACTCATTAAAAAAAACTATAGGAGCATAAATACTAACGTAGACCATATATGTGGGGTGGGACAAGAAGAAGGGTTTGAAAAATGTATCGATAAGATCAATTGGGTACGCAGGCTCCAATTTTTAACAAAAAATAAGATGAAAGAATGTGTGGGCAGGAAATGTGGTGCAAAACACATGCATTTGTTAATTCGGAGGGCCAGACCAGACATAAAACAAGCTAATTACTTGCACGTTTTGTTGGAAGAGACCTCACGCGAGGGACATGCATGGCATTCTGTTAGCTAGTTACCTTGGCACACGTACATACTTCATGCAAATACATACGTACACTACTCGAAAATCTAAAGACCTTACAAAAATTTGCAGGAATCCTGGATCGAGAAGCTACATGTTTTGAAATGTGATCAATATTTTCAGGAATACAATCCTTGATCAAAATGCCTGCAAAGTCCCCCCCCCCCCTCCCACTCCCACTCCCACTCCCACTCCCACCGACTGTCTGGCCATGGGACAAGTGCTGCGAACTCAAATATTTCAAATATTGATTGAAAAAATTAAGGTAGATAGATGTATATATTGATCAATTTCCTATATATATATATAAATTTATAGGCCCTAGTGTAGTGCTAGGATATACATAGAAGAAATTTGTAGGTTTTCTCCATGCTTAACGTCGGGTGGCTATTTGGGTTGCAGGAAAAGTAACATCATTTTCCTCCCGACAACAATTACCGGACTCTATGTGGCGAATATATATTAAGATGCCATGGTGATCATTTTTCATCAGCGAATGAGTATAGTCCTTTCAAGAATTCACTACTCGTGCTCGTTGCACGACATGCATGCATCATATTGTGGCCATTCATCATATCTACATATATATGACTCACTGCAACAAATTTTTTAATTTGTGGCCAAATTTGTGGTAGTTAAAAGTAGATTTGACTGTATTTGATACCGAAGGCAGCAAGAATTTATTAGCTAAGTTTTGTTATTATTTGCTGACAAACATAAACAATTGTATATTTGAACTATTTTTTGCAGCATATGATGTGAAAAAGTAACTTCATTTAACAAAATTTCAAAAGCAACTAAATATTTACAGCAAAAATTGATTATAGTCAATTATAGTGCACAAGGTGCCAAATCAAATATAGAATGGTGGGAGATGCCCGCCCCAATTCATTATAAATCAGTTGTCTATGGATTGTTTGCTCTCTGTGTAGTCATAAAATACACACTTTTCCATCCAAAAAAAAAATTATAGTCTCATTCATTTACGCAGAGACCAAGTTAAACTACATGTAACAGAACAGATAGTTGCATTCACCGAATATTGTTGTAATGACCTGTGGCATTAACAATGTTTCTTCTTTCTTAATTCCCACAACTTTGATTTTTGGCAAGTAAAATTTTCTTATAAAAAGTTAAAATTTTGTTGCTAATGAAAAATTTGATTGTCAATAATTTATAAGATATTCCATATAGCAACTACTAAGAAAAGCTTATAGCTAAATTTTAATTTGGTTGTCAAAATATTGTTATAAGTAAGATAAATTTTTCTTACCTTTGAAACCATCACTATAAGTATGAAAAATTTTCCTTGTTTATAAAAAACATCATCAAATGTAAGAAAAATTTTCTTGTGCTTGTATTTTTCTTACTAATAAATTTTTTTGGTTGCATAACATCACTGAAGATACATTTTCTTGTTGTTCTAGTTCAAATACCATCAATATAAAGATATTCAGCTGAATGTTTGAGTAGCCAGGCCTATTAGTTATCAAATCAAGCTGATTAAGGACTTTTTTATTTTGACCATCATTTTGTCCCATCAGCGCTCTTGCAAAGATGGTCTATGAACTAGAGCTCTACGTATTTGACTGGGTCATATATATATATATATACATATATATACACATATATACACATATATATACACATATATACACATACACATATATACACATATATACACATATATACACATATATACACATATATACACATATATACACATATATACACATACACATATATATACACATATATACACATATATATATGTGTGTATATATGTACATATATATATGGGAACCGTATATATGCAGTAATTACGGTGCAGTCCGCTATAAAATGAACCCCACACATATTAGATTGTAATGAAACTTTATACACTCATTTATCCATATATAAATCATACTTTAGACGGTTTAGATGTTGAAAAAACCACTTTAAACTTGATATTTACATTGAACTATTTTATTACATTGATTTTACACCATTTTAAGATGGAGACTACACACATGTTGGATTTAGATGAAAATTGGTATGATAATAAAGTGAACAATTCTAAATACAATGAGTGTGGTGGATTTATGAGAAATGATCAGGTGGGGCCCACAGTGCAGTCGCATGCACTGGATCATTTCCCTATATATATGTGTATATATACATATATATACATATAGATTATAGTGGATAATAAAGGAGAGACCATGTTCTCTCTGGCACTTGAAGCCGAAATCAGTACTCATACTCATACAGTATGGTCTATACCCTTGTTGACAACTGGGAATAGTTCTTAAATTTGCATATGAAAGCTCTATTAATTGTTCTTTAATTTGCATATGCAAGCTCTATTAATTCCCAACTGCTTTCACATAAGCTCTTTCATAAACCCACGTCGGTGAAGTCTTCATTTGATGGATTGGAGAAAGTTTAGAATAAATAAAACCGTCTGCCTATGTTTTGATAGATTAGCTAGCATTTGGAAGTTCGGGGGAAAAAAGGCACGAATAATTATGCAGAAGAAAATTACTCGACCCAGCGAAATGCGTATGGAGGTAGTCATGGGCAAAATAATTAGTAACATGTAACAGAATCAAAGTTCCTGTTCTAAATTGATATCTAGCAGGAAAGAAATTGTAAAGTGGGAAATGCCGACTGACTTCAAGTGAAACAAGACAGTCATGTTGAAAAATAAAAATCAAAGTCCATGCAAATTAAAATTCTCCAAGCAGAAAATACTTGCTCGAGGATATATCATGAACATGCGGCAACACTTTAAGCCGCATATGGGCTCCACTGCGAAATATCTGTCATTAAAGTGGAATAGTTTGTCCATGTCTATTTGGTGGACAATGACTTGGAAATTAACCAAGAGTAGACATGTGATTGGTAATCTTTCTTACGTTGTTCAACCCATACACTCCTTTCAAGCGCGCTTCCCAAGAGTTGAAAATATAATATTCACGTCAATGAAGAATTGGTGAATTATAATATTATCCTTCATCGTTACTTATACTTTTAGATTTTTCTGTTTTATTTCATTGTCTTTATATATATATATATATATATATATATATAGGATTCTGTTCCGGTGCAGCATCACTACACCGGAACAGCAGTGCAGTGGGCCCAAAATGGGCCCCACATGATCATGAAATCATGATCTACTCCACCATTGTATTTAGAATAATGTATTCTATTACCATACCAATTTTTATCCCAATCAGATACTTTAAAGTTGTTATTTACATCAAACTATTTTATTACGTTGGATTTGTACCATTTTCAGATGGGGCCCATATACATATCTGATTGGGATGAAAATTGGTGTGGTAATAGAATACATTATTCTAAATACAATGGGTGAAGTAGATCATGATTTTATAATTATGTGGGGCCCATTTTGGGCCCACTGTACCGCTGTTCCGGTGTAGCGTCACCGCACCCCAACAGTAGTACATTTGATAAAAAATAGACCTCACACATATTACAATACAATGAAACTTTATACAATCATTTATCCATATATAAATTTTATAGCAAATGGTTTACATGTTGAAAAAACTACTTTAAAGTTGTTATCTACATCAAATTATTTTATTACGTTGAATTTGTTTTATTTTCAGATGGAGCTCATATACATATCTGATTGAGATGAAAATTGGTATGGTAATAGAATATATTATTCTAAATACAATGAGTGGAGTAGATTATGATTTGATGATCATGTGCGGTCCATTTCAGCGACGTTGCACTAGACACTGCACCTGAATATTTCTGTATACATATATATCCGTCTCTTTGTCTCTGCTTTGTTTTATTTTTCATTATCGAAACACCAACCGACTTTACGAAATTTTATTTATTTACATTTATAATCGAAATCATCCCCAATTATCTGTTTATCTTCATATGCATTAATCTCCTTGAATATTTTGCATTGTCTAAACATAAGCTCGGTCGAGGATTGCATCTGTCTTCCCCATGCAATGTTCATGCATGAGGTCTTATACACATAAATGTTGGACTCTGAAAAATAGTATATGGTTTTCACCCGACGGTAGACCTACTAATATGCTAGCCTAGTCTAAAACTTTGTCAGTCACATGTAATGGATTTTTCCAGAAGGAAGAAAAGGACGTATGCGGCGTGATCGAAGTGTGCAGAAATGCGCAATTAGAAACCCTCTTTGGCCGGTGGTCCACCTCTTCAATGTTGGCATGCCCACAACAAAATTGGTCACCCGCAGACAGCTTAGCAGTTCTTGGGCTACTGTGCCGCCCCTACTTCCAACATGCCACCTTTGTAGCGCATCGGTGCTTAAACAAATAATTTTAAAAAAAATGTAGGGCTTATATATTAAGATCACATTGTTCAAATTTTAGTCACTTCATATCATCATCATTGGCTACTCTGACGGAATTAATGAACTGGACACAACACGCACACATATACATATATATGTATATGTGTGGGTGCACAATTCCCCGTGGGTACTGGATGCTAGTTTTTGGCACTTTGTGAGTGGCCGCATATGATTCGCAGCACTACCAGACTAGTAGGGAAAAAGAACTTGCTCTGCATTGCAAATTATTTATTTATTTTTCAAAAGGCCATTTTTTAGGAGAAAAGATCGCGAGGTCACGCAAGGAGATGGGGCCGATTCCACCGAAAGCGTCTGAAAATACAGCGGAGTAAGAGATGGGAAAAGTGGCGCCATGAGATGGCGTCATGCTGACGTCACCAGGAGATCGTGGGCCGTTGAACCAGTGGTCCCAGGGTACACTACGCGTCGTCCGTCTTGCTTGCCACGTGGCAAACTTGGATTCGATTCAGGTTTGGCGAATACAAGATACGTTGACTCGTCAAACGCAATCGGGAACCGTCGAATCGCGCTAAATCGGGAGGCACAGACGGCAACGATTCTCCGATCGAGGGGTAATGGGATAGAAGCGACAGAAAACATTCGCCGCAAGAACACGCAGTTCTACACGCGGGCACACGTCCTAACCCGGACAGCGGACACATGATCAGAACCGTCCATCCTATGGGTGCCATGATAAGAAGACTAGAAACGTAAGGTCGATGCATGCGCGGAGCTGAATTCTCACGTGACAATTGTAACGGAGGAGGTAGTTTCGAAGGAAGGATGTGGGAAGGGTGCCCCTCAAGTTGGGCGTCTTGTGCTTGGTGCTGGCTCTCTGTCAATCACCAGGTGAGGTGGGGCTGGAATGTCCACTGCATGAGAATGTGTGCATTTGTTTGTGCGAGGACTGAGGAGAGGAGAGACATTGGTATATGTGTAGATCCATCCCTTTGACCATATGACCCAAATTGGGGGATTCGAATTCTTCCCTAAGGTGCCATTGATGAATAAAATAAGAAGTAATCTCTCCTTCTCCCACCTCATATCCCTGGACCCTGCCCACCTTTCTTCCCTGTCTCCCATAATCCCATCTCTCTTCTGTTCTCCACTCATTAATTAAAAGATTAATAGTCAAATTCACACCACTAAGCTGAAATTGTCACATCCAGCTATCCTTACACATGCTTCTATCGTGGTGCAGTGCTAGCAACTTTTGTTAATGTTGCGCGCGTGCTCTCTCTCCGTCCTCTCGTGGGTGAGCACGTTGTGTGAAAGGAAAAAATAAAATAAAATTCATGCTCTAGCAGCACTGCAATTAAGCACCCGGAAGGTTTGATAATGTTGATTTTGCAAGGATTTTGAGATGCGGTAGGAAATGAAAAAATGAATGGTTTGAGATTTATGTAATTGATATAAATTTATAAAGGTAAAATTGGAATAAACAGATTAATTAGAGTGAGAAATGATTGAATTATAGAATAAAGCTGGAAAATAGCATTTTTGAATTATTAAATAATTAGTCGAAAAATATGGAGACCCCACGTTTTCCATGAAATCCCACACACATGCATTACCAATAAATTCTGCAATTGCGATGATTTTGGTCCATCTGTTCTGCCATGAAAAAGATATAATGCTTGAGTTGCAAACCTTGGTCAGGTGATTAAATCCTAGGCATCATGCAACTCCAGAGAACCAAACTAGCTAGGGCCTGCTCGGTTGAATCTCCTTAGAATCGGATTTTGAATTTCTACTTAGGAAAATTTTGGATTTTTTAAATTATCAGCTTATCAGCCCTCGTTTTCCAATAGATAACAATTCTATGTTTTGTTATTATCACGTATTTTTTTATATCATTCAATATATGATCTTTACAATAAACGCACCTTCGTTTTTCCAATTTTCTTTCCCTTTTTTTCCAAAATCAACTAAATGAACAGGCCACTGAATAAATAAAAGATGGATGAATATTGTCTTCCACTTATAAGTATTGCTTTTTTACGTATACATTAAATTGGTAATTAATTCTCTTTGATTTTGAATAATGAGGATGGATTCCTATTAGCCTAGGTACATAGGTGTGTTTTTTATTTTTCATGAAAATATACGTTCAAATATATTCAATTCACTAGTATTAATTCAATGCATACATATATGCTCAAGCCTTAATACACATAGGTGGTTTAGGCCCTTTTTTTTCCAAATTTTCAATTTTTTCATTTTTTTAAACCCGACATGTATTTAACTTATATACAAAAGCTTATTATTTTTGTATATATTTTTATAATTTAAAATAATAAATTTTGGCATATGTAAAGATTATGTGTGCTCACATAAAAATAAACGATAAAAATAAGGGCTCAAGTTGCCTATATTTATTAAAGTTTTAATATATATATATATATATGTATGTATTTAATCATTATCCTTAATTGATATAAAAAAAATTTAATTGTCAGATATATATTTTTTTTTTTAAATTTCAAATATCAACAGTGTTGGGCATATTTAAGTAATTTTCAGCCAAGAATATTAATTTTTAAAATTCAAAAATTTGTATATATATCAAAAATCTTAAGATTTTGTTCGTAAATTAAGTACAATTGAGTCTATGTTTCCATAAAAAGCCAAAAATATAAGAACACACCTATGTGTCTGGGATAAAAGAATCAATGCCCTTGATTAACTATGTATTCTTATAAAGTTTTATTTTAATTTGTATGCCTGTCATGGTTACATCTATGACAAACTCAAGTAGGAATCAACATATTTTTCTAAATGATAAAGCTACGGATTTGCTTTCATTAAAAAAATAGGTTTTTAACTTATAGATATTATACTTGGAACTTGTGTCACTAATTTTACTGCAAATTTAGCCACAGATAGACAAACTGTTTTGGAATTTCGTTGCCGATGTGTTCACTATACCAAATTTCCTTAAAAACAATCATGATTTTTGCAACATTTACATGCACGTATTTGGTCCCATCTACATGCATTTGTCTGTAAATTAATTAGCGTTTGAAATATTTTAGCTAAGCACAATGCTTATTATGAGTGCATATGAATAAATTAATTAGCGCTTGAAATATTAGCAGCATATAATCTAATATTTTTGCGGCCAAAATTTTCCTACATATTCTTTTATACGGAGCATGTTCTTATGTAGGAAAGAGGAACAGGAATAAAACAGTCTATAAGAGGATCGAAATGATGTCAATAACGTAGTAGTAATGTGTGTGTGTTTTTTTAAATGACGTAAGAGAAGACAAAAACAACACCTGTTGGAAAGACATGAAAATTATAAATATTAATGACGGAAAAATATAGAATGGAGATGGTTATATAAAAGAACATAAGTTTCAAAATCATGGAAATTAAAAGAGACGACAAGAAAAACTTGCGTGACCATTTCTGATGACTTGGACTTTTACAATTATTTTATCACATTGAATTAGACAAAGAGGAGGATAATCACGCCAGTTAGCATTGATATATGTTGAATATTAGAATCCAGTGAATGGCAAACTAATAGAAGACGAAACCCATGAATTACAGTCAAGTAGTACAATTGTGCCATTGAATTTGGCAATGGAATGAATTCAGTCGTTGCCAACAAATTTTGTATTAAATTAAAAAGAGCTTACGGCGCCCGATCAATCAGTCTGGTCCCCTCAGTGGATTCCAAGATATGGATGATATAAGATTCATTATATTTAAAGAGTGGACAATTTCTAGTGCATTGATGGGAGCCATCGCTATATATATATATATATACACAAAATGTCAAAGCTTTTTAATATAAATATATATATAGCAAAGTAAGCATGCATTCAATATGGGTCCCTTCCATCTCATGGAAGCCAGGCTGTTTATTATTTAATTTTACGGTGAATTCCTTAATTGTTTCTTTATAACAGAAAATCCATTAACAATCTAATCTTATTAAGTCTGGCATATGGAAAAGTTTCTCTTATGCTTATCATATATTTGTCCTTCATTTCTAATATGCTCATAATATTTCACAAATTTCTCTATTATCTATAGCGTTTAATCTTAAATTTCTATTATACCGATTCCGTCAACTATGCATACCCCAATATAGTCATTATCCATCCAGCTGGAAAGATAATTTTTTCCATCCAAAATTTTTGTATAAAAAAGATTTAGCTTTAATCTACACTTTTTGATGACCATAAATAGTCAATTAGTGGCATCAAATCATTCAAGTGGATCTAAATTAGTGGCTTAATTATTTAAATTAATAAACTTTGGATGAGTAAAATAGTCTTTTAGTGAAAAATAACAATTTTATTAAAGATATGAGTATGATGGTGTAAAATATTATGAGTATGAAGGAGTTTGTAAAATATTTTGAGTATATTATAAATTAGTAACAAATGTTATGGATATAAAAGAAATTTTTTTTAATCATACACTTTAACGGTGTTCAATTTTGGTGTATCACTTTATCTTGGGCCTAACTTAATGATAAAATCAAAATCCAACTAGGGTTTAGTATAATCCATCCTGCTATGGTATTAAAAATCTTTTTAAACATATTTTGAGGTGAGCGGGTACTTGTTTAAAATATCTAATCAGGTAGAATTTAAGAAAAATATTTAAATTTATTCACAAGTGTATTAAGATGTAATGATATTTTATAAAATAATTTATTCACATAAGAATAATGTTTTAAACAATATAACCATCAAATATACCACCTTTAAATTAACATATAAATTAAATAATTTTAGAGATACATTCCTATGATTTTTCATAAAATTGCATTCATGTCTATGATTTAAAAATTATTGCAAATACACCTAAGAATTTTTAAAATATTTGCAGTTATATCTATAATAAACATGAACCTCTTTTTTAAAAAAAAATCCAATATGTTTTGCAATAAATCCAAACTATCCATTAGGTTTATTAACACAAATTTAGTTAATATATCAAAATCACTTTGATTGATACCTCAGTAGGCTATAATTAATTTACAAATAATTTATATTTATTAGAGCCACCAAATTGTTCAATTAAACTGATATTTGGTATATTAGTTAAGTTTACAATAATAAACAAAACAAGTAGTTTGGATTTATGAAAAATTATTTTTTATAAAAATAAGAGGCTAATAGTTATTATAGGCATAACTATAAATATGAAGAATAAATGCAAATCCTATAAAAAATCTTAAGTGTAAACACAACAGAAATATCTAATAATTTTCTTATAGATTTTATATATTTTCGTATGAGTGACATGCATATCTTTTATTTAGATGAAAATTGATCTCTTAATTAAATAAATGATTCTAAATAGATTGATTGCATTAAATTTTAATTTATCATAAATCTTTTTAATGGTTTAGGCACTATTTTTATTGCTATTATATACAATTGTGACATCTGATATTACAATCAGGTACATTCACAACCTCCGTTATGAAGGAATATTTTGTAAATACTCACACATTCGAGAGGTCAAATTTGTAAATGCCTCAATTACTCTCTTTTTTTTTTTTTTTTTTTACCAGAGCCACTGCTCGACGGCATTACATGCTGAACACGGGAGTCGAATCCCGGTGGACGGGGCATCAAGCCACCCTGTGAAACCAACTGCCACACGGCAGGTTCGCCAATTACTCTCAATTTAAGTACATCCCATTTAGGTTAATGAGAAAAAATGTAAAAAACTTTTGAAAAGTGAGATAGTAATGCGAAATAATAGAGATATGTATTATAGGAGTAAAGAGAATGACGATGAAATAAAAAAAGTAGTTATATATAAAAATTATGAAATAATGATCATAAATATTGGTAATAACTGAAGAATATATGACTTGTGAGTTGAGTTGTCATACATGTTAGAAGAGATAAAGAAAGTAGTAAATTTTTTCTTTCATTACTAATGGTCCATTTGGTAATGAAGAAAAATAAGAAAAATAATTATAAGAAAAATTTTCAAAAAAGTGAAAGATTAATGCGATATACCAAAAGTAATAATTAAAATAAATAAAATAAAAATAAAATAGATACATAATTATATATAAATATATAAAAATGATTAAAAATGTAAAATTAATAATGAAAAAGTAGAGCAACTACTTAATTAAGATGTCATATCACATAAAAAGGAATGCATAAAGAGGAAGAAAATTTTTCTTTTTCTAATTAAAATTTTCTTTTAAAATTCAATCAGACTACGTATTATTATTTTTTGACATATTATTATCATTATTTAATATTTGCATGGAATGTTAAAATCTTTGCTCTTAATTTGTTCATATGAATGTCAACTTATACCTACTTTATACAAAAAAGATTTCAGTTTAAATTTTAAAAAGAGGGTTAGGCTTTATATTTTACAAATAAGATTAAAATTAGGGTTGAGGTAATTAATATGTACACAGGGAAGTGATATAGATTTCAGCGGTGGACGTCCATGCATGGGCTCGTTGTCCGGCAACAAAGTACGATCGGATTCCAACCTCAAGTTTGATTTGTTACTCTTTAGCGTTGAATAGGAAAGAATAGAAAATTATTATTATTATTATTTTATAGATGAAAAAGAAAGATTGCTTTTTAATGACTCGATCAAATCTTTTTGATGGTCCCCCAATCTCAGCTTTCCCTGAGAATGAGAATGTACTTTGTAATACAATGCATGCTAATGTTGATTGGTTAAGTAAGCATTTGGTATAAAGTAATGCATGCATGCCGGCTCGTATCTTGGATGAGGGAGACAGTACTGTGGCATGTACAAGATTAGTGAGCTTTAGATGGGAGTTTTTAATAATTAAATCAATGCGTACTAGCTGTTGAACATCTGAATCAACGTAAAGTATTCATCTTAATCACATGCATGCAGCTTAATTCCTCAAATATGTTTTTTTTTTTTAAAAAAAAAAAAAAAAAAATCTTCGTGATGGATGCAGGGTTAGTGACTTTTGAGAAGATGAAAAGGTTGGTCGTCGCCTTCTTCACAAAGTCGTAATTATTATGAAAGCCAAGCCAGCCATGCTTTTAAGGTATTTGTTTAGTCTAAACCCGCCCACAGGAAAGCCCGACTCTCAATTCATGCAATCATGAAAAGGCATGCTTAGCCTTTAATGCTAGCACAATACGGGTTGGGCTTTGTTTGCTTTGCATGGATTTCTCTTAATTTCGTTTTCCGCACACGTACAAATTTTACTCATTTTTGGATTCTTGGGGCAAATGCGAATATGTACTGTATTAGCCAAATAGCCGGGAATGGACTTTTCAATGAGTCGCAGCAGAATGAAGCCTCATTCTAGCTAGGTATGCTGCGCTAACTGTTTTATTACTTTTATCTTCTGCACCACCCAATTAATCGATCAAAGGAATCCAATTTCAATTTTGAAAAGTAAAGCAAATAGAGCAGATATCTCATTCTTCAATTAAATAAAGTAAGTATTTTGTATCTGCATTCCTTTTCTCTGTTAGATAATAGCAAAGCATAACTCAACTGTAAGTTTTATCCTAAGTTAAAGATGGATATGGATCACATCTGAAAGCAGATAAAATCAATATAACAAATTATTTGATTTATGTTTTAATTCTAAAACTATTGATCCAACTTCTAAATATCTAGTCCTTGCTACGTGGATAAATAACTCCATAAAATACTATTAAACTCTAATCTAGAATTTATAAATGGATCTAAGTATTTTTCTTAGTTTACATATAATTACATGTATTTTAAAGTAGGTTTGGCCCACGCAAGGATTTGATTAAAATAATTTTTGATACTAAGGTAAAATCAGTGATGACCCATTAGATCTTTAGTATCATAATCAATATTGTAGACTCCATTTGTAGCCAACTACACTCTAGTTTATCCCTTCAATTAACTATAGTTGCATATGTACATCACCATTATCTCTCTATATTTTTAATTGACTTCTCTTAATTCTTCAATTCCAACTATCATCCTAGTTTTCGCATTCCTTTCGACCACATTTTGTCTCATATCTAACATGCTATTATATATATATATATATATATATATATATAATATCCTTTCTCCATCTATGCAAACATGTCCCAGTTAATAATCAGCACATGACCGGATAGTGAGGCCTATCCACTTAAGTCAATTTGATTTGGAATCCACGCACAGGATACCTGGGTCTGATCATCCAAAACGTGCCACTTAAGTGGCATACAATCTGACTAAAAAGCCGAATCCTGTGCTTCGATGGGCAGTAATCCACTACTTTGTGCTGTAAGACAGAGACAGGTCCGCACATGCTCTTGTAAATGACAGATGGAGGGAGTGGGAAAAGAGAAGGGGGGGGAAAAGAAATCCTGCCTTTATGCATGCTGCAAGGAAGTAGCCATCAGAGCGTGTACTATATCACTACCATGCATATCAACGTCTATTGAGGAAACCAAACCAAATTAAATAACGAGATTTGCTCCTCACAAGATTTTCATTCATAGCCAATCTTAACCGTTTATCAGGCCCAATTCGCTCTTCCTAGGACACCTGTTACCTAGAAAGCGTTATCAGAGTACTTTTGGTCAGGTGATCCAAGTCAGTGTCCCGCAAACATGGGTGAACTTGACTATTCATTATCGTACTGTAATTAACATCATCCAATGTCTATCAATTAGTTAATTTTTACAAAGAAGTAACTAAGATGGCAGAGTATTCAACATGAATCAATGGCCCGGATTGATGATCAGCACATGATTTTATTAAACCTATATCATTCATCTTGCTTGACATAGTGTTTTATATATTGAAAATAAAAATTATTTATAGAAAACATATTCGATAAACTTGATGTAAAAGTTCTAATAGGTTTACATATAGTGTAAAATGATTTTAATTTATGGTATATTATGATTATATTATGGTGAAATTTTTTTATTTACGAATAATATGATATATCAAACATGTTGTGCGTTTTTGATTTCATAAAATCTAAGTTTAACATTTAGAATAGTGGGAGACGTTTCAAATGGATCACACCACATAATACATATATCTGTGCATACAGCTCTTCTAAGCCGTTAACAGCGTTTCTGTCGGGTTTTGTGTGGAGTACTACAGACCTTTTAAAAGGCTTTTTTGTGTCTTCTTTTTAAAATAACACATGGGTGTGTATGAGACAATGGCCTCTCAACGTGCACGTACGCATTGCTGCCCGACACTCCCTTTATTCCTCTCGCTTTCGCCTTTCGTGGATGCCGTTCTTGTTAAAGCCTTTGAAATTACACCTCCGCTATGTATATGTAATGCGCCCTTTCCACCAATATTATTTCTTATAGGGTGTTGTTAAGTCTCATATATCCACCATATATGCGAGCTCGGCATGATTAATTGATTAGATGTGGAAACCATCCAAATTGATGCACGCATGATGCGGAAACTAACCCCCACTTAATTTAATTTCTAGATGATCATACCCATCTACTACCCTTCAAGAATTGGAATCTTTATGCTATTGGGATTAGTTGTTGTTATATACTCATATTTTACTGTTTACAACTTGAATGTAATGAGGATGATATTAGTACTTAGGATTGAAAAAGTATTATTGTGTGTTGAAAATGAGAAAAATATATTAATATTGAAAAAAGATATATTAAAAATACAAAATATATATATATATATATATATTTGAGAATTGGGACATTTTATCCCCATCCATATCTCATTTTCATCCCATCCGAGGCATGAACAAGTGTCACAAAATTGAGAATATATGGAAAATATATCATGAATGACGTCAATACGAAGAAAATGGAGTCATTTCAACATACGTATTTTGCAATATTGATATTAATTGCTAATATGTTGTTGATGCCCTAATGCTTATGATTGTTTATAGGCATAATAGCGATATGCGCAAATATGGTTTGGTAATGTGGTTTATCAAATTTGTTGCATTCAGTGCCTATATACGCAAGCATGGTGGACTAACCGATTGATCTAGAAACTAGAAAGAGACAGGCAGGGAACTCGCTTTCATGAGCATTGACATGTTCCCCTCAATGAAGTGATGGATGGTATATGTATATATAGTGTGTTTTGATAGTATATCTATCAACGTACTGTTTCTACACCAATTAATGTCGGTCAACCGCGCATTTATTAATTAACTTTTAGGCACTCTATGCATCCATTACTTTGTATTTTGTAATTGATCTTCTGTAGTACGTACCATTGTAGAAGAATCCAGATCAGTTGCTTAATTATACTGCCCCCGCTTGATTAGAAGTTTCTTTTTCGAGAAGATAACCACAAAAGCATGGTTCTGCAGTTTATCGCCGCACACATAGGATTAATCAAACATTACAACAATGACAGTTGAAATGCGCCATATAATTACGCACCTTAATAGCTTATCTCTCTCTCTATATATATATATATATTGTCCATGTATAACCACGGCACAGGTGCTTAACTAAACTATTTCCTGTTGCCTTCTTTTCCCACAAAAATTTTGATTATCCTGCATGTATGCTGCCCCCTCCCCCACAAGCCATTATATTCCTTCAGTTAAACAATGTCCGACAGACATTCCATGTGTCCACCTGTTCCTGGGGTGTAAAGGAACTGCCGCAGAGCTGGCAAATTAAATAGCCCCTGAGGTCTAATTGCAAGCTGCTTGCATATATAAAATTATTTAAATTAATAAACGGATTTATATATAATCATCTTGTCAATGCTGTATGTATGTATATGACTAAAGCTTCAGCGTCCCATTAATTGGTAGGATAATTATTTTTTATTATATTAAATTACAATAAAGACCATGCTCTCGCCCACATTCATAGTTGGGATTAACACCCACGCACGCACTGGCATGTAATACCACTGCACCATCCCTTGGTTGACAGTTAGTAAGATAGTACTAATTGAAGGATTCCCTGGACTCAATCACCAAGCATAATCTATGTAGCCGTGTCGTGTTATTCAGTGATCATGGCATTTGAATGAAATTTTCAAGCAAAGAAAAGCAAAACCCAACAAAAAGAAATGATTGCACTGAACCAATTGTTGTGACTTGTGACATACATATGTAATGTGACACTTTGGCCTATTCTCGTTTTATTCCAAGTGAGTGCCTTGAAAAGTTAAAGAGCGGTGATTTTTATAGTCTAATCTCTATCCACACACTGAATATTACCTACCTTGCTATCATGTTGGGAAGTCAATCCAAAAGGGGATCAATGATATTTGTGACAGTCTTGCTAACTATCCATCTATCTATCTATCTACCCATCCATCTATCTAGCTTTCAATTAGTTAGGACTTTTATTTTTATTTTTTATCTTCGCTTCTTTCCAACAACTCTGATGTAACGCCTGCAAAGTTAGCACTAGCCAGCACATTGGATTCCATGATATGGCACGCACCAGCTTGTGTTGGGGCGGGCTAGAGATATGTAGGCACTAGGACAAGTGACCTAATGAATAGCTAGCTGCAAGTACCCCTGATGACGAAGAGAGATAAGCCCATCAAGAAAAGCAAATTAAAGCTAGCTCCTCCACTAATTTCAGAGCTAGCTAGCTTGCGCACTATACATGCATGTTTTCTTTCAAGAGACGTGTGGAGTGCAGATGAGGAGGTGGTCGTGGCCAAAGAGTGGATGAGGAAGGGAGGGACCCAGCAAGTACAGTGTCGGCGCATATTCAGAGGCCCAGCTAGCGTATATATCTGGAGATGATTCATGAAATTAAAAGCTTGGACACATGCATAAGAACACACTGATTATGTTTGGGAATGATGGAAGATAAGGTTAATCTAAAAGGTGGGATGCTTCGAATATAATCATGGTATTAAAAGGTGGGGGTGGCATTGAACTTGTGAGTTTCCAGTCAGCCTCTATTAGGCGTTAGTACTTAAGAGGGGGAGGGTGGGGGGAGAGAGTACTTAACAGAGAGGGAGGGAGATTCGTTTCCCTGCTCCTATGGTGGCTTTGGATTTTCCGTAATCAGACACCAAGAATGAGGAATTAAGGAGTTGTTAGCCAAACCTGGAAAGCAGGTCGCATGAGGATTTATTATTATTATTATTTTCCTCTTTCGGCCCGTCCTTTCATGTCGCGGGTGAGGCCAGCGTAGGGCCCCACCCTCTCTCAGGTCCACCACTTCCCTACAAGTACGCACAAAGTGTCATTCCTTTTGGTACATGATTGTGGTCATATGGAGAGGAGCAGAGGAGAGGAGGCAGTTTTCAGCATGCATACTTTTCAAAGGGATTCTCATTACTTCTTTTTCCTTCCTCCTTTTGGAGGGAGTGGGGGCCATTAGGAGGACAAAGGTGGCAAGCATATTTATGTAGGGGTTGAGAAAAACATCAGGCAATAGCATATGTGAAATGCCAGTGATTAAAACAAGTGCCATGATTGCTACAGCACGTGCATGATGCACCCATGTGAGATCCATGCCACCCATCTTGTTTTGGCCACAGCAATATCAATGCAAAAGTTTCACACCACCCGGAATGTTCGCCAAGCAAAAACTCATCATTTTTCTCCCAATTGCGGAGAATCAGATCAGCCCCATTTGCAGGGGAAGTGGTTTCGATACTTTGCGAGCCATTATGTGGGCAGAACCGATGTCTTGCACACGTGTGGCTGGTGACTCCAAATGTGGGGAGTCTACACGTTTACATCACTTACGGTGCAAGTACATAAACATCATATTTGTGGATTTGTAGCTTGTGGGTATGTGTCGTAACCTTACTTGGGAAATGATGACGGAAGATTCCAATAGAAACAGTTCGGTGGGCTAGGATTGAATTGGAGGAGACGGAGGTGTGGACCATGGTCCTATGGAAGAAACGCTGGCTTGTCCGGATAGTGGCTCTGAAGATGGCAAGGGGGGGCCGGGCGTGGGCTTTTTTTTTTTTTTTTTCTGTTTTTCTTTTTTTGACCAGGAAAGAGAAAGAGAGAGACGTACGCGGTCGAATGCAAACTGGGGGCCGGAGAATGCTGTTTTGGGGGGTGGGCCACCCTCTTTTTTTTTTCCTATCTAAATTCATCTAAAAAGAGGAGGATGGGGGTGTATCTAACGTGTATATGTCATGTCCCCCTACCATTTACTCCATGAGAATATGGAAGGGCAAAATGTTATGATTGTGTCTGTGCATGTAACATTCTTTTTCTCCCTCTCAATCTCATCAAAGGTAGGAAAATGTGGAGCCCTTGCGTGTCATGCACTCCCTCATACACGAATAATGACTGTAGCGTCATACATGAACAATGACTGGAGACAGAGAGAGAGAGAGAGCGCGCACGTGCACATGTCCACCCGGTGTCGATGCATGTGTGTAAACAATTGCAGAATCTAATCTCTTATGGGGAAGAGAATGAGAGTTTATAACAGTCATCATGTACGTGCCACAGTCACGTGCGCGGTCTCCTTCATGTACACCCACAAGCGTACATGGGAACATGTGTAAACGCGTATGTATAAAACGATGCTGCGTATGTTATCTTACACACACACACACACACACGTCTGCAGTTGTACATATGATTTACAAAAACAAGGAACCTCTTTGGCTTGGGCCTGTTTCAATGTTTGGATTCTTGTTCTGGCACACATGGACCTGTCGGTATATTTGTACATGCATTTATCGAAACGCAAGCTCACATATGATTATGCCTTCCTTGTGGATTTAATGCGACACGTTTCAGACATTGCAATAATATCAAAACATGAAAAGGGAAGATTGGCCGAGTCTTGTATGGAAAGGAAACCAAATGGACTGAGATAGATGCCCAATTTAGTTTCTCCAAGACATAGATATGGTAATTCTCGCGGATCGAAGCTGGCATTGAAAACTAATTGACCACCCAAGTGGTTGCAGGATGGTCCAAAATTCCATTTCAGATCCCACTGAATTACATGTGGGCCGATACTTTGAAACGACAATAAGTGGGTGTACTTCTTCCCATATCCTATTAAGAGGTGGGTGGCAACGATCGATCAAGCTAGCTATACAAGGAAGGAAAGCTAGCTAAATGAAGAAATTAGATAGGGAAGGCTGGCCAAGGCCAGGGAGATTTCATTTCAATTGTGGTTATGGATTCGGGTACTTAGACACGAATGTGGACTGCATACTATTATTGCCTCAACTTCTAGCCAAGTGGCCGAGCGAGGGTAGTTGGCTGGCAGCAGAGAGTATACAATCTCCCTCCCTCTCTCTTTTCTTTGGACGCCAATCTTCAAAAAAATGTTATTGATTTTTAAAAATTAAAAATAAATATCTAAAATACTCTAAAAATAGTAAAAATTTATAAATATGTTAAATACACTTATATTAACAGTTTTATAAAAAAAATAAAAATAAATAAAAATAAAAATAAGTGTATGAGCCCAAGAGCATTGAGCATTGAGCATTGAGCATTGAGCATTGAGCGCTGCATGCTCCCGGGCGCATACAATTGGCGTCCCCCTTCTTTTGGTTTTAAGACTGCCATCATCATTGGGACAGCCCTACTGAAAGTTGCACTTCTGGCCTTCAGGTACAACAACTATGTGTCTTGTCACATTCGCATCGACGGTGCGTATATATATGTCCAACTACATGCTCCTGTTCATTTCCTTGAGATGACAGATTTGCCCATGCACATTCGTACAAATACCAACCTTATTTCATTTTCTGACTGGGTAGGCTTCTTACACCGCCGCCTGTAAATTATGAGTGGCTAAAAATAAATTTTTTGAAAACTTTTTCCTAAATATACTAGCCTCACATAAATCTTTTATCCTACGAAATTTGACAATGTTTAAAAGTTAACCTTGTATTTTATTTTAATTTTCAGAAATCAAAACAAAAATATCAATAAAATTCTAAAATGGGCGAATTTCATATAGTAGGAGATTTACGTAGGATCCGTGTATATATAAAAATGTCAAAAACAATTTTAAGAGACCCATGACATGAAACCACAAATTTGCAGAAGAGTAACGGCAACAAATGGTTGCACAGCAGATGCAATGGTTTTTCCCCAAAGTAATACCTGCCACGTGTTGTTAAGATCCATGCATTAGAATCTAGAAGAACAAAAGGAACAATTGCAGGTATCGTGGTAACCGCGTCATTAGCAATTGAACCAAGTTCAAGAAATGGTTGTTGCAATGATGCAGACGTGCATGCAACTGGTAATTCAGCTGCGTGGCTGGTTGATGGAGCCTGTTGTGCTGGTGCTTTCAACTTCAACTGAAAGCAACCTCCAACAGTTCCAGACACTTTCTGATTGCTACACTTTCGTTCTACAAAAGTTGAATTGGCATTAGGACAAGTAATTTAATACGAGGGTATGTTTGCATAGTCCCCAATACTTTGTTAGATGAAATATCGAGATTATCATGCACAGCTAGAATGCAATTACATGTCCAGTTCCTCATAAGCCTGATCAGTTTGGATCACGAAGGCATGATATTCACATTGTAGGAATCCTCAAGGAGATTGATACCTATCTATTGGGTCACCAGAGATGGAATTGGATTTGATGCAAATCCCAGACAGTTTACATTATAATTTTCTGGTCTAAAATTGTATCAGCACAATTCCAACGAGCCCAGTAAAAGAAGCCTACCCTCAGCTCCCGACTTGCAACTAACTTTTGGAACCAACCAATCGACTGACTAATCCAAGTGGGCCACCCTTGAAAAGGAAAACCTTATGCATGGTCTACAACACTGCTTCTTCTTCTGGTTTTTGAGCCCCTAAATCTGTGCGTATGTTCTTGTGCCACCATATGTTTCGAATACCAGACTTAGTGGATGATCAATAAGTAACAATTCACTCATGGAAATGAAATGCATTCCGAGATCAAACATGTTAATAGACCAACCACCAATGTGAAAAGAAAGGACTACAGGAATCATACAAGTCGTCATTTACACCACCTATATTTGTTCTTGATGTATTAATCTCCATCAAATATCAGGTGCAAGTTCCCATGTGGGGAGTTTTGATATCACCTACCGCTCGACCCCGCAGAGATGCCCGTCTCGGAGAAACACTGAATTGGATTAAGATTTGCCTTTCACTAGCCCATGACAAGAACAATAATGAGTTATGGACACCAGATGTTACCTTGAAGGCACAAGGGAGGTAAGCAGAAAGTAAGCTCTGCGGAGGCTTATACACTTCCTGGCTTCCTGATATTCACTACGTAAGTATAGCTCCCACTATCAGCTGCCAATTTCTGCTGTACCCATCGAAACAATCAACAATAGCAAACGCATGTTGCTGGTTTCTCTCGTTTTGCTAACTTGCATATGTCAATAAATCTGCGCAGGTGCACAAGGCATTAGGAAAATTCTGTTTATCTGTACAAATTTAGGTATGGTTATATTTCTAGAGTTGACAAGGTGATTGGTTTATAAAATCAGCATTTAACCCACACAGTTTAGGTTGTACATGTCCAAAAATGTTGCTTTGAACATTGGACAAGCTACAAATTTACAACATTTTTGCTCTCCTTAAGCATGTCAACAAGCTCATCAAAAATAGAATACAGAACTGCTCGGATATTATTCAAACACAGAGACATCACCATTCCAGCTGCACGATGCAATCACATCAGGCAAAGTAGGATGAAAAGCAACATCGACGCATGGATGCTCATAAGCCTTTATTTTCTTAATGAGGTCTGAGGATATGTAGCTGTAGAAGTATAAATAGCCATCCGAAGAGCCAGAGGCAAGCTTCTCTCCATTCAGACTGAAATTACACTTGATGGGGAACCCAGAAACACTATGCTTCTCATACCTTTTGTACTTGTCTAACTTAAATGGAGGCCTTGAAGAGAATATCGCAATATAGTTCCCATTTGACTGTGCAACAAAACAGGATTCGAATGGATGGTATCTGATACATGGACATGTATATGCCTCCACATAAACCTGATACATCAAGAATCATTAAAAGTGCAAATTAATCTACATTATTCAAGGCGGGAACAAAAGTTTAGTCACAAATGTTACTAGATTCATTATCTCATTATCATATGATCCTATGCTGCAAAATGCGGTGATGAAGTTATACAGTCACAAACCATGCTCCATACAACATCATATAACTTGATCAAGATCTACACAAGCCAATCACCATTATGCAGATTGAATAAATGACTAATATTAGGGTTGAATAAATCTACAACATCCATTATTAGAGATTATCATTGGTTTCAATCAATTTAATCTGACCCGACATATAAAGATGTAACAGTGGTTTTGATTGCACTGCTGAATAAAATGGCCCATGGCTCCCCTAATAAATTAAACGATAGCAGATTCTTTACACATATGAAACCAAAACTATCAGACTGTCAGAACACTGGAGATCTACAGCATAGAAAAGAAAAATGTAATAGCTGAAAGTGACAACACCTGCACCAGCAAAAACAGCTTGTCTCTCCTTTATTTGTATTCTTTCTTTTTGGGGGGCTCAGAAAAGCCTGACAATTTGCAATGGGTTCAAGAGAACGACAAGAAAATGAAAGCCACTAAGCCAGAGCAACAAGTTCCTTTCCTAAAGACAAAATTATTTCTACCATACAACAAAATCCAACAGCAATTTTGCAGGCCGTGCATCAGAAGCAAAAGCTAACACCCAAAACTGTGGACGCCACTATGCTCAGGGTCTATACTTGCCAACTGAACAATGCTTTGTCGTAATAACTACAAGAGAGGTATGCTGATGAAATTACAGTAATGCCGTTCAAATCATGCATAAAGTATGCATCTTGCCAGGAGACACGGAAAACTGGGACTGACGATCTGGTTGGCCACAGTGGCTATGCAATATCGCAAAGGGAAAAGAGTGGAAAACAAAAAGCTAGTAGCAAAGTCTGAATCAGTGAATGTGCGATTGACAGTTGGCTCAAAAAAGAGCAACAGTTCAAATTCAATAAGCATAACTCAAAGCTGACAATGGTCAGGTGTAGAATTGATTCAATTTTTTTCAATACAGGATGTTTTATCAGTTGTAGACAATATCATCAATCCCCCAGCTGAAATGTTCACCAAATTGCTCGAATGATTGCAAAACTGGACCAGAATCGATGAATCAATCCACATTGACCAGATCCATCCTCGGCCATTCAAACTAGGATATAGATGGCTTAGCAATTCTTAATAAAAAGTAATCTGCTTATGATTCTATGAAGCAAGTTGCACAATGATGCCTCCCCATTGCACACTGGATCAAAACCAACCATTATAATCTCCATATATTATTATAATTAAAAAAATCATCTTGACGGGAAACTCATATGAGACAAATGTAACTCATAAATTTCCACCATAAGGTTTGTGGGATGTTGAGGCCCACATCGGTTTCTAACAGAAATGATTTTGATGTCTCAATTAATTAATGGTATAAAGTATAATCACTGACTAAGATCTGTTTGAAATATCAGATGTATGAAAGATGACAAGGTTGAATGATGAAACCACTTTCTTGCAATTATTATTTGAAGTTGTTTTAATCTGGTTTCATAAATTTGGTTGTATATTCACTGCCATCTTTTTATCTAGTGTTCAAAATGACATCCTAAGTTTTTTTTTATTTATTTAATTTTATAAGCTTCCCCATATACATTTGAAACATTAAATATTTCATAGGATCCACTCATGATTCAACTCTCTTTGAAGTGAACCACTAGATCAAGTTCAAGCAGATTCAATTATCAAAACACTGATGTATCACACGGGTTTCCATAAAATGTGGCAACTGACATGGATATGAATGTCCATGCCAGTATGCAGACCCCGATCCAGAAACAGTCATGGACACCACAATGCAAGACGAATTCTTCTTCTAGTACAGCTTAGACAATCTCAATGCATGTGGCCTGCGGATGAGCTGGATTTGTCTTTCATTTGATCAATATGTCATGCACATAAGAGGGCCTTCAAATTAGTTGGTCAGACTTCTGGAAATCCAACATTCTAAAGGTGCACATGGGCTTGGGAAAGCTATTGCAATTGCAAGAGACACGAATATAAACATACAGTTTATTTATTAATATACGCATTTGTAAAGGTCGCATTTAAATACAATGAAAAGATTCACATTTTTTCGGAGCTGATACTGATGATGCTTCTAAATGAATTCTGTAAACAACATCCATACCAATACTCACCCTTTTGCCTTCCTTAAATCACCCAAAGTCCTATATATTCCACTCTTAATTAATATATGTACTCTGGATGGGCTGTAAACCAGGCCACTGCTTTTGTTGACCCCGATTATCTTATTTTATAATCACATTTAATGAACTTTTTATACATTATCTTTTAGAATATGCACAGATTTCCTTAGGTCCGTGCAATAGGATGCACGTGACATAATGCCTATATAAAACTGCTCTGGACATAGTACATGCCTAAAACTGTCCTCATCTTGTTTTACAGAACAATAATAATAATGAAATAACCTAATAGAGAGGATTAGTGAGGGACAAGACTATATAGTTAGCATCTACCATTAAGAAATACGCTTGATTTCATCATGATATTGTAGTAAAGAGGACTAAGTTTGCTATATTGATACTATCAGTGACATTATCATCGATAATTTCCCTTCGGTGCATAAGGGTAGATTATTGCCATTGACAAGCCATTTACCTCTATTATCAAAGATATTATCACTGATAACTGAATTTTAACCCACTTTATATGGATCTTAATGCTACTGTTTATCTCTAACATAGACGATATTATCACCGATAACTGAATTTAACCCAGTTTATAGAAATCATAATGTTTTTGTCAGGATAGTATCTACAATCTCATGAACGAATGCTTTTTCCCTGTTAACGTGGTAGTAGGGAGGATCAAAGCACTTAATATTGATAATCTCTTTTTGAGGTTTGAGGATAGACTGCGCCCTTGAAAAATAGTTTATCTCTAGTTCAGATGATGTTATCACCAATTTCAAGATGTTATTATTTTAATTGAATTTAACACAATATATAGAGATAATAATGTTATCGTTTTGGGATAAGGTCTCGAAGAACACTTTTTTTTTTCCTCCTTTGTTGCTCGATTCCCTTCCTCTGTTGCTGAGATTTCGCAAGAGTACCAAGCACCCGTTTTCGCCAGTTCTAGACAAAACTAAAACAGGAAAAACATGTCACTACCAAAGAACCAGTTCACTTTTCAAACTGAGAGTCTTGCTCAAACAAAGGTTTTTTTGTAATAGAAAAAATGAGCTGTTTGTCTAGAAAACAGTTGTTTTCATTGTATTTCTCTAGAAATCAATAGCCATAGAAAACAGTTGTTTTTTGTACTTCTCTAGAAACCAGTTGATTTTTAGATTTTGGAAAGACTATCAAGTCTCAGAAAAAATGATTTAAAACCTTTTCAAAATTGAAAAATCTTACACCCTTTTTAAAATTGGAAAATCTATCTACAATCATGTTGAGGAAACTAATGACTGAGAAAACTCTATGATGATAAGTCTACCATGAATTCATATTTGAACTAAAAATTGTTAAGTACTTAAAAGTTTTGGAGAAATTAGGATGATAATCAATTTGATATTCAAGCTCTAATCGGTGCTTGTAATAAATAGTAATGATATAAGCGTAATTGGTGCTTGATAATAAATAATAATGATATAAACAGGCATCTTTGAGCATTGATGCAAATGAAAACCATTGTACAAATAATTTCAATTAAAGTGCAATTAGAGTTAATTTGGAAAATTTCCCCAAATTGTATGCTTTAATTCAAATTGTCAACGTTGATGATTGAACATGCTGCTTGATACCATTTGCCTCTATCAGGATTCTGGCTCAGCAAGTTCTCATCACTCACGGATCTTCAGAATAATATGCAGGTGAGTTAAGTTTTGGCAGTTCACTTGTAACATTTTATGGATGCTAAATGGTTAAAGATAATCTTTTTTCCATTACAACACACTGACAAATTTAACTCTCACATTAACATTTTAAATCATCACATGGTGAAGCAGAAAGCACGAACAAAATTCAATGGCTGAGTTTTGACCATCTACAGAGAGCCAGGGACTCTAGGAAAACGGGAGAAAATCTGACCTGATTTGATAGAGGAACCTGTCGCTGAACATCCCAAACAACAATGGAATTTTCACTGATGTTGGCCTTAGAACCATCACTAGAGGAGATAAAACTTTTGGCATCAGCACTAAATTCCATATCAAGAATTGGGCCTAGGCCACGAATATACTCCTGCACCCACTTGCCAACTCTTATATCCCAGAGCCTCAAAATTCCCTTGGAACCTCCAGAAAGGAAGAGATTTGAATTGCCTGGTTGAAATCTGATGGCCCCAACAGTTTGATCCTCCTTGAAAAACTGAATTTCTGTTGCCTTCTCGACATCAACTAATCTTGATGAACAGTCATAACCGCACGATAGTAAAGATAAGCCATGTTCAGACCACCTCACATCCTTGACTGCTGCATTGTGGAAGGTGAAAGTTCGGGCTTTCTTCTCACCTATGCTCCACACATTCCATACATTGACATTTTGATCCATACCAGCTGATGCAAGAAGATGGGCTGCCAGACTGATACCCTTAGAAGGCTAAAATAAGATACCATAACTGAGAAGCAACAGACAAAATTCAAATTGTTCTATCATTCATGTATTTTTAAGTTCAAAATTATTTTTGAAGAATGTATTAAACTCAGCATAAAATTCATAGAACTACCTGATTTTAACTTAATGCTGGTCCCATTTTTATTGGCAGTGGTTCTGAATCATGGATCTACTTCATTCTGAATTCTTGATTCCCTCTAGAGTGTATCAGTATCATCCATACCCTGATAGCCTCTAAGTCATGCTTCTATAATTTCCAATGACCAACATGGCAACAACAAATTCCAAAACAGATTTTGCTCATGAACTAAGCCAACTGCAAAGCCAGGTGGGGCCGTTACAAGTTATAACTATCATAACCATCTCCTCCAAGATTAAATTCTTAAAACTATTTAAAAAATTAACATTTCATAAACCTTTTAAGGAATAATCCAGTTTGATAACTTTATACCATAACTATCATAACCATCTCATCGGTATCCGGATTGATGACTTCAAAAACCTTTTAAAGAAAATGGTATAAAGTATACAGAAGCAACAAGATACTTAAAAAATGATATTGAGTTTTGCTGTTGTTTAAACTTTAAAGAAAGGAACATAAGAATCAATGAGATCTCTCACCATGACTTTTTGACCACTGTATAGAATTTACAGCCTTTGTATGGCTATTTAAGACTATAGAGAGTCGATCTGGAATTCTCCTAGAGGATGTGTGGTCCTTTGATCTGCCCCTCAATGACAAGTAAACATTACGTGGCAGATCAGAATCAGAGACTTGACCCACAGCTGAAACGATGATGAAAGCAGTTCAGAAAAAGTCCATCAACAATTGTAGATCATAAGGAAAAATCAAACACAACAATAGAAGCATAAGTGAAACTAGCCATATGATACTCATACGATGAAATTTCACATCAAAAATCATGGTCCTCTTGAATTAGATAATCAAAATACAAAGGAAAAGAACACTTGGACAAAAGAAGCTAGCATAAGATTTGACAAAACTCACAATAATATGAAATCAGGCATTAATAAATTATAGTAAAAAAAATACAAGATAAGGAACTAGAATACTTATTTAAAAATCAATTTGCTTCTTAAACCACAATGTGATGAAATCAAATAATGATAAATTATATCAAGGTATATCGTTGCCTGCTTAGGTTGATAAGTATAAAACATTCCTATATCCTCTTCATTTATGCAACTTGTCTTTCTTTTTCCTACCATTTTCCATCCCTTTTACACCTTTCCAAACAGGTGCGAAGTGTTCTCCAGCTAAAATTATCATTGTCAGATTCAACAAACAATGACCAATTCAGTATTCTCCAATGCAGCTCCTTAAAATGCGTGTACACCATGGCTGCATTATCTGTTTCATGATCTAAGTTACGGTTCATATGCATCCAAACATGCAGGAACATAAACCTGGTGGATGGCATATTGGAGGAAGTAGCATGCGGTGCACCAAAATGACCAACAATCCAAGTAAGCTTAGTCCGTCCAATTAAACTGAAAATTGGGCCATCTTCAATCCACAAGAAGACATACAAAGGGACACTAAATCCGCCCAACAACAAAAATGATTGCTGCGGATGATGGACAGTGATTTATATCCTTTGGCATAAAAAAGAATCCTGAAGTGAATCCTGAAGAACTCTCAAACTACAATCAAGCTTGGACAAACAGTTGGAAATCCCTTATTCGAAGCAGGCAGAGGTAATCAAGTGGAAGTGAGATACCTCCTACTGAAGGGCTTCCTTTAACCATCCTTCAGCCTAATGAAAATCCTAATCAGGGAAGATTGGACAAGCGATTCTACAGAATTCAATCTTGTGTGTGTCACCCAAAAATTCAGATGCAAGGTGAGTGGAACTATATCGATCTGTAATAACAAATAACAGCAAACAGCTCATAAACGACAAAATAAACACTCTAGCACCACACATAAGAATCCCTAATTCCATTCGCAGGAAGAAATAGGAAGATCAAACTCCACAGTGTTTTACTCCTACAGCATAAAACAGAAGAACCTGCATCTTTCCCAAGAAACATATGCACGCAATGATTCTTCTTAAGACAAATTTCAAGTTCGAGTGACTATGCATGAGGGATATTGCACTTGTCCAGAACAGCAGCACAAATATGAAATCCAAATGCACGGAGTCAAAAGGGAAAAAAGGATGAAAACCAGGCGTTGTGTTGACCGTGGAAGGAAGCTTCGAGTCTGGAGCCACCGTGATGGCGGAAATCGCTCGCTCTCGCTTCGAAATGTATCGCCCTGTGATCGGAGCTTCCCTCGGCCGATTATTTGACATATGGGGCGGCAAGAAAATCGAGGAGTTTTCATTTCTCTGCCGCTTCATGCGCGCAGAATCTGAGATTATCTCATCTTCTTCGTCATCGGAGGGAGTTGAGTAAGCGCTGGTGATCAGATCCATGGCCGCGAACGCGAAGGTCGCAGAAATCCAGAAGGTGGGATTCCGAGCGGCGCATCGGGAGGACAACACGGCACAGGTAAACCGGGTTGGCCTGACTAACCCCAACCCGAATTATAATAGCGTTGGATTAGGCATTTTAGTTAAAATAATAATAATAATAATAATAAGTTATATAACCGGATTTCAAAGTCAACCTGATTTCATATATTAGTATAAAATATAATATATTATAAAAATAGTTATACATTAGCATACAATACATAAAAATTAACTAAACATTATTACTTTAAAATAAATTTATTTAGCAATTATATTATCGTATAAGTCATAAATTGAAAAGTATTTCTGTAAAAAAGATTAATTTTTGTTCTTTTAAATAATTTTATATTTTAAAATGAATTTAATTAAGCAAAATATTTTTAAACATTATATATTTATTAACTTGGTTTCTAATATAAACCGAACTGATTTTTATAAAGTTAAAATATGATTAGGTTAAGATATTAAAAAAAGTTAAAAGTAACTTCGATTGAGATTTGATAATGTGTTAGGGTTGTATTTGTCCCAAATCGAGTCAACCCAATTTGATTTACACACTTAGAACATGATATGGTGGTTGGTGTGGAAAACGGAGCTTTTCCAATTTTGCACGGTCAAATTTTTTTATTTTGCAACCTCTATACCATGCCCAATGTTTTCACTTATATATACATGAATCATTCAAGTGTAGTGCATATGCATCATAATTAAAATACATTTCATTACAAAATAAGTCTCACAAATATTAGAATACTATAATACTTTATATAATCACTTGTTCTTTTAAAAATATATTTTTAGATGGTTTAAATATTAAAAATATAACTTTAAAATTGATATTCATATTAAATTATTTTATTATGTTAATTTTGTATCATTTTAAGATATGACCCATAGCCCCATACACATGTTTAACTAGATAAAAACCAGTATGCTATTAAAGTAAATAGTTTTAAATAATAAGTGGAGTCATTGTTAATTTCACGATCAAGTAAATCTCATTTTGTAGCGAATTGTATCATAATTATGGTGCAATCTAAATGCATTTAAATATTTTCCTATCTATATAAATTTGTTTTGGTGCATACAACTGCTCCATACACTTTATTGTAAATGAGCTTCATTTGACCCTAAAATCATTGTTTATTCCATCCATTTATTTGACATTATTTATTTTTATAATATATTAATTTTCCTTCAAATTAAGTATGTGTACATGTCTCATCTAAAAAGTCACAAAATCAACGTAATAAAATTATTTGATTTTCTATAAAAAAAATATATATTTAATTTAAATAACAATTTTAAAGTTATATTTTTAATAGTTAAACCATCTAAAATATGATTTTTATGTGGATAAATGCTTATATAAAATATTGATATATTTAAATGTACATAGGCTTCATTTTACAGTGGACTAAACTATAATTATTGTATAGTACAATAGCAACATAACATATCTCACACATATATAGATGATTGCCCTTTAAGTGTAGTTAGTTTGCGTCATAACTAGAATGCAATCCCATGCAAAATATGCATCACATGTATTAAAATAAAATAATTTATTGTATACTTATTTATTTTATAAAAATTATTTTTTAGATTTTTAAACGTTGAAAACACAGTTTTAAAATTAATATTGATATTAAAATATTTTATTATGTTGATTTAATACATTTTAAAATAAGGCCAATATATATTTGATTTGGATGGAAATTGGTATGACAACCTAAGTAAATTATTACAAATACAATTGGTGAAGTAAATATTAATTTTCATAATTAAGCGGGCCTCATTTGCAGTGGACCACACGTGTAGTCTGTATATTTTCTAACTATGTGTTCGTAAAGTAATAAAACTTTTGAAAAAATATTTTAGTATAAAAGTTCTTAAAATAAAAGAAAATAATGTGATATGCTAGAGTAATGATGAAGAGTAAAAAAAATAAAGTTAAAATGGATAAGTTAGTTATATGGGTAGTTGTGAACCAAATATTGAAAACTAGGATAATTATACATGAAAATGTAAAAAAAAAATTAAAAATATAATAATTAAAAATAATGAAAATTTTAAAATTGAAAATTTTAATATTAGTCAAACAAATCCTAATATTTTGATTATTTTCCCATACACAAATGGACCAAGATCCTATATGCCTGGGTGCATAAAGCTTTGGTGCATCTAAGTACAAAAATTTATTTTTAAAATTTTTTTAAATTTTGTATAAAATTGCTGATCTAAGTGTTTTAAATATGAATTAAATTTTACTACTTTTGGAGATTTTATATATTTTATTTTTTAAACAACTAGAATAGTTTAGTTATTTTGACTAAAATACTCTTATTTTAAAAAATCAAAAAATGTATATAAATCTCTAAAAATGATAAAAATTGATCTATATATTCAATACATTTAGATTAATAATGTTATAAAAAAATTTTAAAAATAAAAATAAAATTTTTGCACCCAAGTGCAATGAAGCTCCATACATCTGGGTGCATAGAATAAAAAAAACACACATATATATACAAGGGACTCACTTTCATGAAATTCTTTTTTTAGGTAATCTTATCTATTTTTAACATCGAGATGATTAATTATATTATTATGGAAATCATTTTATCTGTCTAGTATCACTGACATTCCATCTATAAATATGTAAAATCAATATAATAAAATAGTTTAATGCTAAAATATCAATTTTAAAATAGTATTTTCAATATTTAAATGGTTTAAAATACAACACTATGTAGATGTATGATTGTATAAAATATTATTATATTTTAATATGTGTGTGAATGAATGGAGGTGTTTTTCATAATTTACATACATATATATTTAAGCAAATGTGTCTATGTAAATATTTGATTTAAATGAAATTTAGTCTTTTAACTAGAAAAATAATGTTAAATACTTTGTACTAATCATCAACTTCTTAAAAATTGAGAAGATTACGTGACACCCATTTTATTTTATGTAACCTGGGGTACATAAAAAGGGAGCTTGTAACGTTCCGCTTCAGACTTCTGCGGAAAAAACAAAGTGGAGCAATACGTGCGGCTGGCAGGATACCCTGTTTTTAAAGCGAGTTCCGATCCTTCTCGGAATTTGAAAATTTAAATTAATATATCCATTTAGGGTTATCTTATAACGAAATTAAACTTTCATTAATCGAAGGTCCACAATATAATTAATTTTATAATGGTGCTAAAAATCATCTCGATATATGTTGGGTTCGAATCGAGTGCACCTGGGTGCACTAAGCTCCCATTCAGGTGCATTTAACGAAAGAGCAGGATTATATACGACATGTCGTATATTTTATGTTTCTACGACATGTAATCTACGCCATCGGTCTATACTCTATACAAGATGAAATACCACCGCTGCTTACGCATTTAATGCGCAGGGAGAGATGGTGATGTGGCGTATGAAGAATCAATGTTCATTAATGCGAAGTGAGAAGAGAGAAGACCAAACCAGCGCCAGCATCTCTTGCTCCATCTTCATTGCCGGCAAGGTCTCCGACACCACCTACTCCCACGGCTGCTCTGCGATCACCAACGCTGTCTTCGCTGCCCCTGCCCCTGCGCCCGCGCCCCACCCCGCCGTTGACGATCGCAACTGCAACCACCTCATCCTCACTTCCTCGGATGTCGCCATCTAAGACTTCTGTCGTGTCATCTGCTATTTTTGAAATTTTTACACCCATGCTCGTTATATCCAATTTCTTATCATTCTACAGTCCAAAAATGCAAAAATTGTTCTTTATTTCACAACGTTTATAAAAAAGGATCGTTACAAGCTACAATGCCTCCTTTAATTGAGAGCAGGATTGAAAGCGAATGCGAGAACAGTTATGTTTTCTTGATGTCCTATACCATCGAAATCCGATTATGCATAGCTTTGTCTTCTCAGCATGTATTCTGATCTCCAGATTAATGTTTTCTTCTTCTTATGGCTTACTTCCAAGCTTCTGTTGCTACTCTTGTAATAATGGCTCCCCCCATCAATATTATCTATCTCATTCTTAGTCATTCGTCAATGTCGAAGGAGGTCTTTTCGCCACACAGTGCCATGAACACCACCAAAAGCAACATCATGGTGCGGCAGGTCGATAATGTTGAATATCAATCCCTTGACCTTGTAATTTCTACTTCAATTTGAGTCGTTAAAAGCTCTCTCTTCGCCTCTGTTGCCTCCATCGTGACTTCTTCCAATACCAAGGGCAAATCATCCATGGATTTTCTGCTCTGTTACTCCTCTTTGGTTGCTAGTGCAAGCTAAATTTTTGAGTTGGCTTATCTCCACGCTTAGACCATGGGCAATGGAAATCTCGGCCTCCTCCCTCTTAAGAGCAGAATTGAGCTCCTCTTCTGCCTTTTGGAGCTGGGATTCAAAGTCTCTACCATGGCTTGCATATTGAGCTTAGCTGTCTCCTCGGACCAATGGGATGATGCATTGCGCTCTCTGTTGTTTAGCCCGAACGAGACTTCCATGCTTTCAATGTTCTAGTGTAGAGAAATGATCTTGTACTTGATCCTTCTAAGAGATATTTTCATTTCCTCCATACTCCTAATTCTGAGATTGGAGTGCAAAATTTTAACGCTATTGAAGCAAAAGATATTTCTTGCAAAGCATCTCATCTAGCAGCGATTCCAGCTCAGAATCTAACGTCGTTTGCTATTGTAGAAGCTCTTGCTCATTGCTCACGCTGCTGTGAAGTCCCAAGTCGGAGGCGCAATGACGCGACGAAAACATTTTTTAAAGCAATGTTCTCCTTCACTAAAAAAAAAATTTCCCCTATGAGGGTAGCGACATCGTCAACGATGGAGAGCTCTGGTCGAATTGATGAAGAGGTGGCGGCATTGGAGAACTCGCCGGCAACAAGGATGGAGCGAGAGATGTTGACGCCAGTCTGGTCCTCTCTCTCCTCACTATTCACACTAATAAGCATCGATTCTTCATACGCCAAATCAACAAACCCGGCAGCTCTCTTCCAGCTCGTTAAATGCGCAAGCAACAGTGGGATTTCATCTCGTATGGATCGACGACATAATTTCATCTCGTATGGATCGACGACATAGATTACATGTCGTAAAAACACAACATATACGACATGTTGTATATAATTGTGCTCCTTTAACTAATTTTTAATTTTTAAAAAATTTTAGTTTATAGATTAAATATACTTAGAGTAATAGTTTTAAATTTTTTTTTAAAAATAGTAAATTTAGTTTATTGATTAAATATATCTAGATTAAGAGTTTTATAAAAAAAATTCAAAAATATTAAAAAATAAAAATTCCAGCAGGATGCATTTTTAACTGATTTAAATGTCTTTGAAAACTTTTAAAATTAACTAAATAAAAATTAAGATTATAAAATTAGAATAAGTTAAATAGCTTTTTAACTTACTTTACGATTAAAAACAAAAACATAATTTTCTTTAAAGTTTTTTTATTCATGTATATATACATAAATCATTTGATATTACAAATAAGTACCTATGACTCCTCATCATATAGAAGAACCAAATAATGTCTTCATCATCGGAGAAGACCCTCATGACATAATGCTAGTAGGGACTTTATTCAATACACTTAGATTTTAACTATTTTTATTTAATTTTTAAATTTTTTTTACACAACCGTTAATATAAATGCATTTAATATGTATATCAATTCTTATTATTTTTGGATATTTTGGGATATTTTTTTGAATTTAAATATACTTAAAAATTAAAATTAACATTTTTGTAAAAAATTTGTTTAAAAAATAAATATAAATATTTGTATCCAAAAACTGAAGCTAAGTACCAACCGAGGCTAGCTCGGTTGGTCGGTGTCAGGGGCGCGGAATGCGCGCCGGCTGGAGGGTGGAGTTTCGAATCGCGCGGGCGGAAAAAAAAACAAGCGTGGGAGCAAAAGTGGTCTCCCGGATGGTGGAGTGTGGGAGCGGGTGGTCTCCCAGGTGGTTCGTTGGAAGCTGTGTCTTCCTTATTCTTTCGTGGAGCTGTGTCTCCAAATTTCTTTGGGAACATGTGTCCCTTATATTTGTAAGAATGTCTCAGATCTTCAAGTATAATATGTGTTGAGATATATGTAATTGTACCAATCAAAAAAAAAAAAAACTGAAGCTAAGTGCACCGAATGCATTAAATAATGCTCCTGTCTACCAAGAAGTAGCTGTAGTACCGAAACCCTGTAATGGAATTGATCCCAAACGCACATATTCGTCTTCGACCATCACACGTGCGATGCTGCTGGTGCTGGATATGCTGTGTTCTTCCGCACATTGTTTCAACAGAAACATGCCGCCTTCGTCGCTACATAACCGCATGTGTACTTTCCGATGCGTCTGCAGCCTTCTGTTCTTGAACGGAATTTGTAAATCCTAACGAAAGCGAAGGTGATTTTTTCCCCCTTCTACGCCTCACGAAATCGCTGCCTTTCCTTATCTGTTGATACACCTAGTCGCTTAATTTTAGCCTTTTTTTTTTTTTTGGGAGTTTATGGAGAAGAAGTTCATCGTTTCCTTGTTCGTTGGCTCGACGCCTCCTCATGACATCGTTGATGGGTCTGTCAGAAATGATTTCTATCATCAGTTGAAGCGTCTGGACTTTGCTGTGAATTCTGTGTGGCTATCAGTACTGCCAACCACTCCTCGGCTTGACTGGATGCATCAGTGCCTTCCTATCGTTAAAGTGGCAAAGTGGTGTGGAATCATATAAATTTTTTATAATAGACTGATGGTGGATTGTCTCTGGCCAACAAGAGTTGGAGATGGTGGCAAAAGCTTATTATTGATAGCACACCAACGAATTTCCCTTGAAATCAGGCAAACTGATGAACATACAATTCACCACCCTGTTTTCTTTCGGATTTTTTCTTACATAACTGAAATTTTGGCTAATATCTGGTTGCAGACAACTAAATATTGATATGTTAGATGCCGGCTGCTACCATTGTCTGTTTTAAAGAGGAAGCAATGCAAGCCAATGAACCGTTTAAAGATGCAAAAGGTGCTATAGATGGGTGGTATTAAAACATTATTATTTCATATAATGAACTGAAATTTTTTTTTTTTTTTTTTTTTTTTTGAGGATGTATGAACCCCTTAGGCTGACTGCAATGTTTTATTGTGGTTTCCACCCTGGCGTGCCAATATTTCTGAAATCCTGTTGGCAAAATCTGAGATGTGTAATGGACCTAATGGGATTTGAATCTGTTGATTTAGTTTAGATATAACGACTTCTGGGATGTAGGCATTTTCAGTTCACTGTGAGGCCTTTTGGGATGTAGCATTAGCAGTTCATTGTGAGGTTTTGCTTTTTATCTTAATGTAAATGGAGGATTGGGTGCCTAAAGGCTGTTTGGAGTTGTTCTTGGATGCTTCATGAACCTCATTTTGCCTTGTCAAGCCATTGGGTAACTTAAATTTCAAGGACTTTAAAACCATCGAATCAGCAATGCATCCTCAGGGCCTATCAAATGGTGTCCACGGGCTTTTTTCATGCATTCCATTGTGCATATGAGACACAGTGTTGTTTCAGTTGGCAAAAAGAAGAGAGTGAAAAACATTGTGCCCTTAGGCAATCCGTCATCTGGCATGCCCAAAAACTCAGAGCAGCCTGCTAATACGATCATGAGTTGATGCACTACGATGTTATGCTCTTTGGTTAAATGGAAGCTACAGCATTGAACTTTTTACCTCTCTTATTTATTTTATTCTCGTTTTCCTCCGTGCAGTGAATTCCTGAGTATGAAGTAGTGATCACAACTCACAAGATACTTGTGATGGAGGCAATCCAACCGCATGGCTCGTTTTATAGTGGATTTGGAAGTTCCGGACATGTAGGAAATCATGAGAAGAAAGTCATAAGATCCTTGCGGGCTCAACCTGTAATTGGACGGTGTTCTCTAACTCCAATTTCAGAGGTCAAAACTGATGCCACTAACATAGCAAGATTTTCTCATATATCAAATGAGTGTTTGAATCGAAAGCAGATCTCTTCACGAAGGAACACTTGCAGAAGGCGTATTTCCACTGTGATCAGTTGTCAGTCTTCGGCAAGTTATGGCATGGGTCAAGATGATGCTGATGAGATATTCCCTGCAAAGAAAGAGCATCTTCTTCTAAGTTCCATTCGAGACATTTTGTAAGTGTCGAGAATTGACTTAAGGTCTATGTAAATTTTTGCATGTAATCAATGTTCAGAAGTGTTCTTTCTGCTGTTCAGTTCGAGGGACAAAAAAGCAGATATTAAAAAGGGAAGTATGAAATGGAATTTGTAAATGGATTGTAAAAGGAGAGGGTATTATCTGAGTCACAAAGTGAATAAAGATAAAATAAACCACTCTTTTTGGAAGAAATTTTGGCAATAATGTAGGGAATCAGTTTCTATGGTTACTTAGGACTGGTTAATATTACATAAAAAGAAGTGAAAAAAGGAGCTATTACAAACTTTTAGATTTCCTGGGTATTAATGGTGTTTTCACAGTTGACACTGAATCAAAACGAAACACAGGTTATGGTTCTTGTGGTTGGTTTCTTAACAAATTCTCATTCCTGCATGGCATATTCTCCATTGAAGAGCATCTAGGTCTGAAGTTCTCTGGGGGGTGCACTCACTAATTGTAAGGATGACACTAGTATTTGGGTTGCAAGTAATTTGATTCAAAACTACTTTTGGCGAGTTCTCAAAACCTGAAATTCTCTTTGACATGCTTTTTCTGCACATATTTCTTAAATGGAGGATGTAGGCTTATGTTGCTTCAGTGTAGGACAGCAATCAATTTCCTACAGCTGGTTGTGTGTGAATAGGGTTTTTCAAAACTAGCACCCAAGTTTCTAAAAGAATAAATCAAATAAAATGGAATATGTAACGAAACAGTAGGTCTCCAATCTCTTTTTATGAGATTATTGTTACCTAGACAAAAATTACAGATTATTCATCAAAAGGGAAGTCACTTATGGACAAGATGTATATTCCCTTAGTTTTCTAACTGACGCAATTAGTTTGTGATTTATTTTCTCATGCACAAAGTTTTTTGAGTTGATATTATTTTTTAATTGGCTCTGAATTGTTATATTTTCATTCCAGTAGACCAGGTTCTGGAAACATAAAAAATGAGCTTCTAATGCTTGCTTTGCCAGCAATTTTTGGTCAAGCAATGGAACCCTTGGCACAGCTGCTGGAGACTGCTTATATCGGTAGATTAGGTACTTTCCATACATACTACATAAATGAGCTGTTCTTGTGTGCTTCTTTGCTAGTTTGGTTAGTGTGATCCCAATTGCTGTAGTTGCAGATTCACTGCCAACCCAAATTGGCACCAAAGTTTTTTTGTGATCAGGTTATAAATGTTTAGTTGATTGTCTGATTGTGTCTTCAAATATTAACTTTCCCTTTTCTTCAAGTGTTTTTTATTTTCCATTGCATGAAGAAATTCCTGTGTGTTGAATTTCATTAACAGGTCCTGTGGAGTTGGCTTCTGCTGGTGTTTCAGTATCAATCTTCAACATAATTTCAAAGCTATTCAATGTTCCTTTACTAAGCATCACAACTTCCTTTGTGGCTGAAGATATTTCAAGAAATGCCAACGCAAGGATCATCTCAGGTAAAGAATTCCTTATCCAAGTAATAAATAATCAACAATTGAAGTGAGATTTCATTCAATGTCTTGCTTTTTTTGGGGGGGAGGGAGTGGGGGCACAATCGAAGTGGGATTTTTTTTCAACATCCGTTCCACGAAACATTTTTCCGTATCCATGATATTTTACTTGCTGAATTTTTCCTCATCAGATATGGACATTCATGAAGAGAAAAATGCCACACAATCATTTTCAAATGATTTAATGGACAGAAAACAGTTACCTTCTGTTTCTACTGCATTAGTGTTAGCTTCTGGAATTGGTGTCATTGAAGCTTTGGCCTTGTACTTTGGAGCTGGTGTGTTCATCAACATAATGGGTATACCATCAGTAAGTTTTCATCTGGAGCGTTTCAACTTTCCTGTAATTTGCTGTCTTAGAAGCTATTATCTAGAACCAGAAAAGGCACCTTTGCTTATATGACTAGAAGTAAGCATCGCAGGACAGGTGACAATGGCACATACATTCAGGGTGCTGGGTGTTCATCATGTGTTGCCTCAAGCATTCTAACTTCAACTCACTGCTTAGATGTCTTCTTAGTTTTAGATGATTGAGTTAATGTAAACTAAGAATGATGAATGTTCAGAGAAAATATTTGACTACCTGATTGATTGATCAACGGATCTTTGGCATTTTATACTCTTTTAGGGTGTTATCATGCAATTGTCAGCATCCTGAACTTTACATGGATAGATCATTTATCATAAGTGTTCCATCATGAGCATGCTGTCTCCAACTCTAAGTTGAACTGCCAACATTGCTTGCTCATAGCTGCCATTTGGTCACCTGATCAATGAACCAGCAGCTGATCACCGGCAGGCTTTTCTTATCGAGGGGACTCTCTAACAAATTTCCTAATCTCAGTGCAAGTTCACTATAAATTAGATTCTTAAACTTGGCTGAATGTACAAAGCATTTCACTACCTTCTATTTCCTTGCTTTCTTGCCATTCTTTTGATAAAATACAATGACAAATTGCTGTTTTCTATTATCTGTCACTTTCATTCTCCCATTGTCTTCTTTCCATTTCTCCGTTTTTATTCCTTAGTATTGGACAGCTTTACTTTTCTGCATCCATTTCATGTGCATGATCTTTTATTTGATGGGGGAGGACTGTTTAATGAAATTCATTTTCTCAACAGGCTTCACCCATGTTCAGTCCAGCAAAAAAGTTCCTATCATTGAGAGCTGTTGGTGCTCCTGCAGTTGTAGTTTCTTTGGCTGTACAAGGCGTCTTCCGTGGTTTTAAGGATACAAGAACCCCAGTTCTGTGTGTAGGCAAGTATTTTGATGTACTTTGCTGCCCAGTGATTGAGTTTCTATCTTTTTTATGAAGTTAAATCTTAGAAAATTATTTTCTAAGAAATAATTTCTGTTAATGAAAGTTGTTATGTGCTTAATATCTGTTCACATTAGGAAGATCATAGTCATGAAAGTGGCAACATTTTCATGGAAGCTCATGCATTACTGGTGAAGAGATCATAGTCATGAAAGTGGATAGATGGTTGCAATGATCACCATTCATCCACATTTGGAATGTGAATGTATAAACTGATTCAGATTGTGGCCTTTGAAGGTAAAGATTGCTTGTGACTAAGTCATCGTCTATGCTTACTTTCCTTGGGCTTGTATGTATCATTTTTAGGACATAGGTTATTTGGTCCAAGGTTAAGGGGGTGATTGATGTCAATTGGGCAGACAGTTACTGTTGATTTCTCACTGTCAAGGATAGTTATTATGTACATGTATGATTAGCTGCTTTGCCATGCAATCTTGTGGTTTTGCTTATGTTTTGTTAGAAAGTATGATTCCATAGCTGCTGACAGTTATTGATTTGGACATGGGTTGATGTGTTAGAATTCTTTTGGATGAAGTTACTGGTTGTATTGTTATATTAGTAAGCTTTGGAGATTTGTTGATATTTTCATTTCAACACTGCCCTTGTGAAGATGGAGCTGTCTTACTAATTTTTTTATATTTTTTCTTGGTTTTTTAGGGGGATTTTACTGTAATATCTATTGAAATATTTACTACCGTAATATCAGATGCAATCTCAGATTTACTTCATAATAGCATCATGCATACATATTGAAAAAATTGCGACATTTCGTTTCTTTGATGGCAATCACAATTTGTGAAGTTGCCAGTAATATCTGTTAGTCATATTGTTATTTAACTAGTGCTATCTAATGTGCAGGAGTGGGTAATCTTTCATCTGTCTTGTTACTTCCTATTCTTATATACTTCTTTCAACTGGGGATAACTGGTGCTGCCATTGCAACTGTTTTATCCCAGTATGTTGTCCAGAATCTGCTAGAATCTTCCTATGCAAATTATAGACTAGTAACACATATATTTTTACCATGTTTGGGCCACTCTACTTGCACGTTGTTTGATAATCTTCAGATCATTTATTTCAGGTATTTGATGACTCTTTTGCTTATTTGGTTTCTTAACAAGAAGGTGATATTGTTACCTCCAAAGATGGAAAACTTACAGTTTACTGACTATATAAAATCTGGTGAGTGGTAGTTGGGAAAATATCCTTGCACTGTCTTCATTCTGTTTATTGTTGCTTGTTGAATATCCTTTAGCATGTCTCTTTCCTGGTCATTCAGCAGATGGATATTAATTCAATGGCTTTAAGCAATTTTCTCATCTAGATTTTGGTTTTTCCAGGATTTTGTGTCAAATCATCAATCTGACTAAATTCTGAATGGTGGACTGGCAAGCCATGATCTTCCATTCTCTCTGTCAATCTTTGTATATCAAGATTATGAATTATGGGATAGTTCGTTTTCTCATTTGACTGAAGAATGTTTGTCATATGTCATAAATATTTTGAGACGAGAGTAATTTAAGGTCAATCTCAGCTTACTGACGCAAATGATTTTGGCCCTATCCATGCCTTAATGATATTTGATGCGGTCCTATCTCTGGACAAGGAATGCCAGATGTGAATTAGTCATTAGGACCCTTCCATAGCATGAAATAGGCTATCATGAGTAAAGGAAAGCAATTTTTTTTTTTTTTCCCTAAAAAAAAGAAATAGGAAAGCAATGTTGATATGGATGTTTTAGTTCAAAAGCACTATGGACAGAATTATGTCATAAGATAGGTTTCTTGGGCATCCTTTGGATTCATTCTATATAGGCAGTTCCCATAAGCCCTATATTAGGGTGTTAATGGTCATGGTCAACCCGTTAACCCGCTTGTTCAACCCGTTAATAAATGAGTTTGGGTTGGGATTTGAATAAATGGGTTATGATCTGCCAACCCGTTCAACCATTTAATTAAATAAACGGATTAGGGTTGAGGCTTCGCAACCCGTCCAACCCGTTTATTTAACCCGTATAACTCATTTAATATAATATATATAATATTCATAATAGGAATTGACACTAAAAAGATGACTTAAGATTGGCACTGATGTTTTCAAGTCAAAATAAATTAAATTCAGGTATGTTAGCTCCGAATTATTTAATTTATTTAAATTTACAGACTTTATTGAAGATTTTTAGCATGAAAATTAGTAACAAACACAACCCGTTAACAACCCGTTAACCCGTTTATTAAATGGGTTGTAAATGGGTTAGGGTTGAAGTTTTTTAAATGGGTTAATAAACGGATTAGGATTGAGATATATTAAATGGGTTAGGATTAGGATTAGGCTCTAACCCGTTCAACCCGATCCGTTAACACCCCTACCCTATATTGGTGGATTTCTTCACCACAAAAACCAGATTTTTTCTGAGTTAGCTGGATGCTGTAATTTCTGTGATGATGTGAGGTGCTGCAATTTATACTTGGGGATGATTGGTGAGCTGTGCATCTTTGTAATGTATTTGACCTTTGTGATTAGGTGGTCTGCTTATTGGAAGAACTTTATCTGTGCTAATTACGATGACACTTGGAACATCGATGGCTGCTCGTCAAGGGCCCTTAGCTATGGCAGCCCATCAAATATGCTTCCAAGTTTGGATGGCAGTATCTCTACTTTCGGATGCATTAGCTCTCTCTGGTCAGGTATGTGCTTTTCCGTTTACTGGTCTATCATGCTCTCATATCTAGTCAATGATAGCATTGTCTTTGGTTTTTAATTCTTGTTGAAATTTTATCTGAAGCACAATTGTCTTCTCCCTTTTTTATGTGCATCTGGTTTTCAACAATTAAACAGGCATATGCCTTTGCTCTTCCTGTCTGAAAAGAGTGAATGTGCTGAAGTAGGCTCAAATGTCTAATCCAACCATAAGATTACTAACAGGAGAAATATTAAGACTGAAAAACTTTATGGTTCTCATTCAAGAAACATCATTCTTATTATTCAGCCCATAGCTTGTGCATTCAGCCATAGGACAAATTTCACATATACCAATGAATTTTACCTCTGATTCCACTTATATCCACAAATTTTCAAAAATTCTTAATATGCCCACGTATTTTACCCAAAATTCCACTTATACCTACATTGCTAGGAATCTGTTAAATGGGTCATTATTACCCTTGTAAAATGGCGAAAATGCTCATATCTAATTATAATTTTATAGTTAAAAGTTCACATTCAAATGAATTTTTAGTGCTTTTACAACTATAAAATCATATATTATATAAATGTAAATTTTTAGTTTTTAGCAAACTAACCTCAAATTATATTAAGACTTGGGCATATTTGTCATTTTACAGCGGTGTTGACTGCCCTGTAATGGATTTCCAATGGGTGGCATAGATATATGTGAAATTTTAGGCAAAATACGTGGGTATATTAGGAATTTTTGAAAATTCGTGGGTATAAGTGGAATTAGAGGTAAAATTCATGGGTATACATGGCATTTGCTCTTAGACCATATTAGTGCTGCTTCCAGACAATAGATCTTGTGGGAACCCATTAGTAAATGGGTTGTCATTTGTTAAAACATCAAGCTACAAATGATTCCCTAGCCTGCCTGGGGTGGGGGATGGTGTTAGAAGGGACAGATTTTGACTAAGTTTTTACTCACTTTGGGTCTACTGACATGGTTATTGGGATTGCTCTTTGATAAAAGTCTTCTCTTTGTATTGAAGATTCACTTGCAGTGTGATAAAGCACCCATGAATTTATTCAACTGAAAGATATGTAGAGTTTTGAAAGAAATCAAGATAACTATTTTCCATCAACATATATGTTACCTGGCAATTTGTTTATTCAACTTTTTTGCTAATTCTTCCATCAGTAATCAGAAAGTACAAGCAACCGGCAGTTTAGTTAACAGGAAATAACATAGATGAGTTTTGAAAGAATCATGTTAATTATTTTCCATCTTCACATATATTATCTTGCAAAATTATTTTTCGTTTCTTTCATAGTTTGCAGATCCTTCTCTTTCTAGTTTTGTGTGTGTAGTTGAACAAGGTTGTGCTATACCGTACTTGGGGGCTAAAAGAAAAGCACATATTTGTCAATTAGGATGGGTAGAAGTTGGCTTGATGTACAATGGGAAGCTCGAAGAAATAGAAGAAGAGGGGATGAGAAGGGAAGAAAGGGCAGGAACCAAGCCGAAATTTAGGGAAGATAAGATAAAATTAGGGAGCAAGAACAAGCACCAAGAGGCAATCTCAATTTAGTTGAAAATGACATCTGTAATTATTTATAACAAAAATAAATCCTAAGGCAATTCCTACCCTATCCTTACTCAATCCCAATCCTAACTTTTTAAATCAAAAAATCCCAATCCGAAATTTAATAACTCCTGTAACAACTTATTACTCAAGTAAACTGACCCTATTATGGTAAGGAATAAACTAAGCCCTAGATAATAAAATAGCAATTACATCGAATAAACCATAAAATTGAAAAATTCTAATTTTAAAACAAGCCTAATATTGAAACTTGTGTCCCGCATGAGACCGCATCATGGCCCCTGCATTTTACTAGCTAGTAGAGTTTCTTTTCATACAACTAAAGAGATTTGTTATTACTTGTAGGCTGTAATTGCAAGTTCCATTTCTAAAGGTGACTATGAAAGGGTTAAGGAGGCTACCTATTTTGTACTGAAGGTGATCAATTTATTTTACCTGTTGATTTTATTTGGAATTCATGCTGCATATTGATCATCAAAACACATTGACTTATTAAATCTATGGCATGTAATTTATATATTTGAAGCTTTAGCTTTACTGCACATTTTTTCTGTTGAATCAGACAGGAGTATTCACTGGTTGTTGTTTGACTATTATACTGGGCACTTGGTTTGGCTCTTTCGCTGAATTATTCACAAGAGACAAGGAAGTACTGCAAATTGTCAGATCTGGAGCATTGGTAAGCTACAGGTTCTATAAATGCATCCAAATCCAATATTATACTTCTGATATTAGATGGATCTAAATCTCGATAAAAGAAGCTGAGAAAAAGGTGTAGATGTAGGTTGTTTTTTGTTTCAACTTTTAATTTTTTGCATATGATTTTGTTCTTTCATGATGAATGATCATTAAATGAATATTTTCCAGTTCGTCAGCGCCAGCCAGCCGATCACCACTCTAGCTTTTATTTTTGATGGTCTACACTACGGTGTTTCAGATTTCTCATATGCAGCTATCTCCATGGTAAATTTATGTTGAATTTGTAAATATCTGAGGCATCTTGAATTGTCTGCCTAATAGGCACTGGTAACATGGATCTTTTGACTGTGCAGATGCTGATTGGAGCAGTGTCTTCAATGTTTTTGCTGTATGCTCCTTCAGTCTTTGGTCTTAAAGGAGTTTGGGCTGGTTTTTTCCTTTTCATGAGCTTGCGCATGGCTGCGGGTTTTGTAAGGTATTTTCAGTTTCTCTGAATTTCATCTGAACTGATCTCTATTAATAGGTCCAGCTCTCTTCAATTTTATCCAATGGCAGTTGTCATTGTTTATTGCTGTTGAGTTTTCTGCACCACAAAATCCCTTTTTAGTTTTTTATAATGATTTTCTTTAAAAACTCTATCTTTCGATTCTGAGTAACTTTTATGTAAAGTCTGAGTTTCTAAGGGTGTGTTTAGTATCTGATAAAATTTTGGGAGAATTCCTTATATACCCACGAATTTTACCTTTAATTTCATTTATACTTATGAATTTTCAAAAATTTCTTTCATACTCCTGAATTTTCATCATAATTCCACTTATATCCACACTGTTAGGGATCCATTAAAAGGGCTGTTAACTCTTTAAGAAATGATGAATATGCATATTCCTAATTATGATTTTATAGCTAAAAATTTATATTATAACGAAGTTTTAATAATTCTACAACTATAAAATTATATATTATTTAAATATGAATCTTTAACTTTCAGCAAAACAATCTTAAATTATATTAGAGCTTGGACATATTTGTCATTTTACAAGAGGGCTAACGGCTGATTTAACAGATCCCTAACGGCATGAGTATAAGCGGAATTATAATGAAAATTTGTGGGTATACAAGGAATTTTTAAAAATTCATGGGTATAGTGGAATTAAAGGTAAAATTTGTGGGTATATATGGAATTTGTCCTAAAATTTTTAGATGAAAAAATTTTGAAATGGGAGAAGTGATGTGATATGATAAGAATAATGTTGAGGAGTAAAGAAAATAAAGTTAAAATAGATAAGATAGTTATATGTGTAGGTATGCAGAAATGATTGAAAAATAGGGTAATTGTATAGAAAAAACGTGAAAAAATGATTAAAAAATAGGATAGTTATGGAGAGTAAAAAGTTTTAGGGTGTGTTTGGTTGGGGGTAAAACTTTTGATAACAAGTTTTTGAGATAGAAGTTGTCAAATTGATAGCAAATGATATGATATAACAGGGGTATTGATGAGGAGTAAAGAGAATAAAGTTAAAACAGATAGGTTATTTGTATGGGTAGTCGTGTAGAAATGATTGAAAAGTAAGGTAGTTTGTATAGGAAAATGTGAAAAAATAATTGAAAAATAGAGTAGTTATGGAGAGTGAAAATTTTTGAATTGAAAAGTTTTGGTTGACACTTTTTTACCCCAAACAAACACACCCTTAGATTGACAAGTTACATAAAATGCCAAACACACCCTAAGTCTTAATTGGTTTTTCTTGTCGAACCTTAGTCACCTAAGATGTAATAGCTAGATTTTTCTTGAAGCCAAAAAGTCAATTTAGTTTATAATAACAACCCTATCTTTCCTGTTTGAGCTGCTCTTTTAGAAAACCATATCTGTGGTTTCTGAACAATTTTATGCAAAGCCTGAGTTTCCAAGTCTTTACTTGATTTTTTCTTATTGAACCATAGTCATCTAAAAACTAGATTTTTCTTGAAGGCAAAAAGTTAATTTAGCTTTTGACAATAACCCTCTCTTTCCTGTTTGAGCTGCAACCAGGTATTGGGTGCCACAAACAAATAATAAATAAAAAAGAATACGTCAGTTGTCCTGTAATCCTGTTTTCAATGAACTTTGAAAACTTGCTCAACCGTGTCCTTGAAACTCGCTGGGAACTAGTGCCATGCACTGTAGTCTGTTGTCAGATCAGAGAAGCCAAGCTGTACATATTCTCAAAACAGTTCTATTCGTTTTTTTTTATAATGCTATCAAATATTTTATATAATAGAAGATCATCTTTCAACATCATGATGCAACATTTTGTTTCAGGTTAGCATCAAAAAGGGGTCCCTGGCGGTTCTTGCATGACTTGCAAAGAAGTCAGGTTGGTGATTGTACATTTATTTTATTATTTCCAGTCTCATTATCATCTGGACTAGTATGATATGTGGCCTGATATCAACTTGATGCCTCCAAAGCTTTCTTCCAACCCCAGGGCTTTTAGAGATATTTGCGTCATTTGTTTCAGAAGCAGATTTTTCAAAGGTTGGTCAATCAACAGTTGGATGATTAGGTATGGTAGTGTGGGATTATCCTCTATATTCATGAATCAACCCCAGCATCTTGGGTATATATTTCATATTGAGGTTGGTTGTCCATGTGATGGCCAATGGAGGAATCCATATGGATTGGTTTTGTATCATCTTTTTCCCCCAGTTGACTGTTGACATTACCTGTTTCCTGGGCATCACTAATGTGAGTGAGTGAGTTAAAAGTGTGTATGGTAGGATGTCTTTGGTTCAAAGCTAGGTAAAGGCATACGCCCTGTTATCTTTTTCCTGGAGTCGTCATTCATCAGTTGTCTGATCATCCAAGGTGGATGACATGATATAAGACAAAATAAAAAACTGTTTCCTGGGCAAAAAGGCTTGGATCGGTGTTGTGCATGAAGCATGAGAACACCAAGTGGGACATTTAAATGATAGGAATACAAGTCCTACAAATATTCCTTGTTTTCTGCATCAACTACTGTTGTACAGCTTTTTAAACATCATTGGAAACAACTTCGGTTTGGATGGACCTCGTAAAAATGGAATAAGGGTTCGAACGCTGGATCATGAGAGCCGTCCACCAGTCAAAATACTTTTATCTTAGAATTAGGTTCTGATGTAAAGTTTTGCTTTTCTTAAATTGTTATCTTCTGTTCTAGGAGTCCCTAACAAATGTCATTTAACAGGTTAGCGGTTGAGACTTGAGACATGGGGATGTGGGGTCGCGGACCATGCTTACATTTCGTCCAGCTGAGATTTGCATCAATTTTTGAATGATCCACGGCTAGTATTTCTTCCTGTAGATCATTACTTACAGCCCATCTTTCTTTTTCTTTTTTTTGATTGGTACTTACGGCCAATCTTTGATTCAACCTTGCATTAGTTAATGTAGTTGAAATTTCTGTTGAATGGCCAAGGCCTCGGCAGGGGCAGGATTTGATTGTGGGTTTCGTTGAGAACTTCGAGGGATGCCAGGGATGATTACAAATCTTGTTCCTGCAATTTGTTTCTAGGGGAACTGAATATGGATTTGGATGTTGATGATGGCATTGTGAGAAGAAGAATTGATATAAAAAAAATGTAGAATTTATACAGTTGACAGAAGAATTTAATGGATTTTTGAAGTCGGCATAAAAATGTTTATAGAATCTGAAAATTCCAAGATTGCTAATACTGGCCAGCACCACTTCATTAATGCCTTTGAATTGGATGGGAGGCAAATGTGCTTGTCATAGAAAACATGACAAACCTTGGGACATATAAATTAAAAAGAGCAAATTTTATACATACTCACGAATTTTATCCTTAATTCAACTTTCATTCCATGAATTTACAAAAATGCCTAATATACTAATGTATTTTTTCCTGTTAGGAATCCGGTAAAAGGGCCATTAGCATTTCTATAAAATTATAAATATGCTCAAGTCCTAATATAGGGTGTGTTTGGTAACAAGTAGAAGTTGTGAAGTTAAAATTTTTCAATCTAAAACTTTTCACTTTCTACAACTATCCTATTTTTTAATTATTTCTTCATATTTTTTTATACAATTACCCTACTTTTCAATCATTTCTACACAAATAATAACACAACTAACCTATCTATTTCAACTATATCCTATTTATTCTTCATCATTATCTTTATCATATCACATCATTTGCCAACTTCTACTCTGTACAACTTTTCATCAAAAGTTTTATCCATTTCCAAACACACTAATAATTTGAGATTGACTTGCTCAAAGTTAAAAATTTATATTTAAATAATATATGACTTTATAGTTATAAAAGTGTTTAACATTTATTTGAATGTGAATTTTTAGCTATAAAATTATAATTAGGGATAAGCAAGTGTGTGACTTTATATCGTGCTAATGGATCATTAACGACGTAAGAATGAGTAGAATTTTATGCAAAATATATGGATATATTAGGAATTTTTGAAAATTCACTGAGTATAAGTGGAATGAAGAGTAAAATTTATAGGTGTACATGGAATTTTCTCTAAAAAATTATAAATAATTGATATTTTTAATCTAGCTGCACTTGCTTACATATTTGTAATAGTTAGTTTTCTATAGAGAGCAAGAGATTTACATTATCGTGAGCGTAACTACTCATGATTGTAATAAGTCGTAGGCATAACAGCAATCTAAGTAAAAAGTCACAGATACAAGCATAAATAAAAGATAATTCCTTTTTATTTAGAAAAAATTATGGTTTAAGATGGCAGAATACATTTTGGACGGTTCAGATGGTTCGAAGTTGAGTTGGCACAAACATGGACAGGACTCGCGGGTTGACCTACGATGGTGTCGATTATGGTTGCGTCTGAACACCCCCGAGAAGAGAGACTCCGTAATTAAATTAGGGTTGAATGTGGACGCCTTTGTTGATTTTTTTCACATTGACTGGAAGCACATCTCCACTCTGTCATGGGGCCCACCTGATAGACCATGACACTCGTGGCAGTCAGTCAGCTAAAAATCTCGGAGGCGTGGGATCGATCGGGCGATGGCGCTCGTACACCAGTGGGCGCCGCGATGTTACTCGCGCCTCGCAAGAAGCTTCAAGAGGGAGAAGCGTGCGGATCCCACTATTGTATTGATTCAACAGTAAAATTCGTATTACATTTCTCTACCTGATACAAGACCCTTTTATATCTCTACAACCTGCAGACACCGACTCGTCGTATCTCAAGGATTTCACTATCAAAGTACAAGGCTGACATCCAACACTCGTGCGCATTGACAGCTAGCTAACCGTCTCAACAACTCATCTGCTTGTGTTAATCCCCACTGGCCAACTTGCGATGTCACGTGCTACTAGAGATCCAACCTTTCCCTTGGTTTGATGCTGTCCCGTGGCCTCAGCCTTCCTTACTTCCGCTCCCTGTTCCTTCGGTCTTTCCCGTCTCCCTGACCTATCAGGGGTGTCGGGGAAGGACGAGAAGTTGTCGACGGCAAAGAGGGGCAGGGACTGAAGAGTCAAGAGACAAAAGGCAGGAAGCGAGGAAGGAGGAGACGGGAAGAAAGAGCGCGAGAATGGGGGAGGGCTTGCTAACCGGGAGAGGGGAAGAGGTGGATGCGCTGTCGGCAGTGACTACTGGTGGTGGAGCAGCTCCATTGAGGTCGGTAGGGTCCGGACGTCCAGTCTGCTGCTGCGGACGGAAGAGAGGAAAACGTGCTTGTAGGAAGGGAAACAACTTCCTCTTCGATTCCCACTGTATCCAACTCAATAGCATTCGTAGGAGAACGCGGATGAGGACGGTATTGGTTCCCGCTGTAACACGCAATAGGTTGTGCACTGTTGTAATCTGCCTCAGAGGCAACGGAGTAGAATAGTCCAAGGACTGTTAGCCCTAAGAGGGACGGGCAGGCTAATGCGTGAAGGAAGATGTGGAGCAATATCCTCCAATAACTGTTTTCTTGGGACAGTCGTTACACTGTTTTAATCTGCATGAGTTGTAGGATGTGTTTTAACGGTGAGGGCCACCGTCCTACGGTGCTATCTAGGGGTGGGAATCGGGGCGGGCCATATCGGGTCGCGGTTTGTCCAATCTCAATTCTACTTTTTAAAAAGTGAGTTTTACCATCTTTTTACACTGAGTCGAGATAAGGTCGGTTTAACTCTTTTTTTTTTTTAATAAGTTTCGGAGCAAACTTTGAGTTGGTATCGGACCGATTTCGGAATAGCGGGTCGGGTCAAAAATACAGATAAAATAAGATAATTTTAAGAATTTGTATACTTATCAAACACAAGTATACATCTATACTAAATTTAAATATTATATGCTTCAATATTTCATTAATTATTGAAAAACACATAATTAAGAAAATAAAACATTTGAAAATATAGTATAGATTTATTAAAATAAGTTAATATACAATTACACATAACGGTTATATATGTACAATTTTTTTTTTATTGATTCTTATATTGCTTCCTGAATAAATTGATTTTTCTATTGTTGATTATAAAAAAAGTAAGAATTTTGAAAGAAAATAATAATAATACTTAAACATAGACTTATAATTTTTAATAAATTAATATATGCGATGCGGGTTGGACTCTTCGGGTTGGGACATGGTCGACCCACCCCGGCCCTATTTTTGAATTCGGGTCAAAATTTCTTACCCATCCTTATACCGGGTAAAAAAATATTAGTTTTACCCGGCTAAAAACGGGTTGGGTCAAAGTCGAGTTATGGGTTGACCCGCCTCAATTCTCATCCCTATTGCTATCAGGCGACTTGACAATTGCGGGTTTGCGGGCATATGAGGATTAATTTCGAAGGTACCATAACATTGTTTTTAATTACAAATATGCCTCTTAAGTTTAACATCGTTCATATATACTCACTGTCATTTACAAATATGCCTACTTAACATTTGTTTTTATTAATTTTAAATATATCCAAGATCAAACATTCCATGATTTTGCATTTGTAGATGGTTATATTATCCTTTGAATAAAAATAATATATTCATTTCATTTTATAACTTTCATTAATATGGGAAATTTTCATTTTAAACTCTCTAACTTCGCATTTTTTCATTTTAAACCATGAGATTTATGTATTGGCATTTTAAACCTTGTGAAATTTAGTTCTTTGCATTTTATACCCTCGATCCTAACGACGTTAAAAATCATCATTAAAATATTGTAAAATATCTAAAATACTCTTAGCTTTTTAAATCATGTGAAGTTTGATTTAAACTCTCTGCCCTCATGGTGCTCTTGACATTAAAAAACACCATTAAAATTGATTTGCACATTAGCATTTTAAACCATGTGAAATTTGGTTTGAAATGCAAAGGGCGTTTTAGATATTTTATCAGATCTTAATAATGATTTTTAACGTTGTTAAGTCTGAGAGTTAAAAGTGCAAAGAACTAAACTTCATAGGCTTAAAACGCAAATATGCAAATTTCAAAATTTAAAATATAAATATGCAAAGTTATAGGGATTAAAACATAAATTTCCCAATAAGATGCAAGTGGGAGCTTTGGAGATTCCGAGTGTGTTTGTTTTCCCTAAAAACTTTTAATTTTAAAAATTTTCACTCATTATAGGTATCTTATTTTTAAATATTTTTTTATGTCTTTTTATATAACTACCATACTTTTCAATCATTTCTACACAATTAACTTACTTATTTTGACTTTATTATTTTTTTACACTCCATCGTTACTCCCACCATATTATATTATTTTCTTCTATTTCAAAAATTTTTATATAAAATTTTTTTTATTTGAAAGTTTTATCACTTTCCAAACACATCCTTTATTAAAAGAAGTTTTGCTTATGAATTTGAAAAGACATTTTGCATGTGGATTTGATTTTTACAAGGTTATTTTCACTATTTTGAATGATATTAATAGCCATCGTTCAAAATGTTTGATTTTGAGTGTATTTGAAATTAATGATATACTTGGTGGATATATACGGGAAGTGATCCTGTTAGCCCGGACAAAGCAGATAACTTGCTTAGCCTACTTCGAAAAACCCATTTAAAAGACCTATTTTTTGTTTTTTCTTTATACACTTGTTTATCTAAATGTATTTAGCATATAAATCAAGTTTTAATATTTTTCGATATGTATATATATTTTTTGAAAAAATAAAGGCAAAGATTAGGAACTAGACAAAGTGAAAAGGATATTTTTAAGTTGGCTAAATTAAGAGAAAAAAGCAAAGATTTAACATATGTTAGATGTATTAAAAGTAAGGACCAAAGAGTTATATTCAAAGATGATAATATTAAAGAAAGACGTAAAACTTATTTTTATAGTTTACTTAAAGTATTAGTTTACTAAAAGATACTTTACACGAACATTTAATATTAGATGTTAGTTTAAATAGAGAAGAAAATAAGAATATTAATTATTTCCCAAAAATTTGAATATCTGAAATAAAGGAAGCTCTAAGGAAAATGAAAACAGGAAAAGCCTTAGGCCCATATAATATACCAATTGAGGCATGAAAGTGCATGAGAGATGTAGGTGCAACATGGTAAATAATTTTTTTTAATAAGATTATAAAAACAAAGTTAATGCCAAGTGAATGAAGGAAAAATATTATAATTTCAATCTATAAAAATAAGGGAGATATTTAAAATTATGCAAATTATCGTGGAATAAAATTAATGAGTCATACTATGAAATTACGAAAAAGAGTAATTGAACATAGACTAAGACGGGAAACTAATATATCTGAAAATCAATTTGATTTTATGCCAGAAAAATCAACCACTGAAGTCATTTTCTTACTTAGACGACTTTTCGAAAAGTATAGGAAGAAAAAAAAGAACTTATACATGATTTTTATTTATTTAGAAAAAACATATGATCGAGTACCAAGAAAGTTAATATGACAAGTGATGAAAAAGAAATGAATTAATAACAGAAACGTTGATATTATTAAATATATGTACGAGGGGTTGTTACAAATGTGAAGACCATTAGTGGAGATACTAATATTTTCTCAGTTAAAATAGGTTTACATCAAGGCTCACCGTTAGTCCTTATCTTTTTACCTTAGTAATAGATGAAATTACTAAACATCTCCAAGAAAAAGTACCTTGGTGTATATTATTTGCAGATGACATTGTTCTAATAGATGAAACTAAATGACTAAATTTAAAATTGAATAGGTGAGTAGATGCTTTAAAATCTAATGGTTTTAAAATTAGTCGCACAAAAACTGAATACAAGAAATGTAATTTTAATAATAGTGAGAACTCGGATGAGGAACCAATTAAGATTTTAGATCAAGTAATAACAAGAACTAATCACTTTCGGTACCTAGGATCAATAGTTCAATAGAACGGGGAAATCGAGAAAGATATAATACATAGAATTTAAGTAGGATGGAAGAAATGACAAAGCGCGTCAAGAATTTTATGTGATCGCCGAGTTCCAATCAAGCTAAAAGAAAAATTTTATAAGACTGCAATTAGACCTGCTATGCTTTATGAGGTAGAATGTTGGGCAGTTAAAGAACAACATGTACAAAAAATGAATATAGTGGAAATGAGAATGTTAAGGCGGATGAGTGGTAAAACAAAAAAAGATAAAATTAGGAATAAAAGAATTCAAGAAAACTTAAAAGTGAGACTAATTTGTGATAAATGAGAGAAAATAAATTAAGATGGTTTGGTCATGTTAAAAGGAGGCCTGAAGTAGTAGGAGAACAGAGTTTATCCAAGTAGAAGGTGGTTGGAGAATGAGAGGAAGACCAAAAAAATAAAATAAATGGAAGTAATTAAATAGAATTTAAAAATATTACAAATTATAAAAATTTTAGTCTTAAATCACCAAGAATGGCGCAACAAAATCGATGCCGCTGACCCCACTAGGTGGGAAATGACTTATTATGATGATGATGATATATTTTTTTGAAATTTTTAAACATAATCTCAAAAAAATATATACACATATCCAAAAATGATAAAACGTGATTTTGTGTTAACTACGCTTAGATAAACAAGTGTATTGGGAAAAAAATAAGTTTTTAAATGGATTTTTTGAGGTGGGCTATGCAAGTCAATTGCTTAGCTCGGACTAACAAGATCATTCCTCTATCTATATAAATAAGATATTAAACTTAATGAGTTTATTAGAGAAGTGATTCTGTTAGCCCAGGCTAAGCAAATGCTCCGCTCAGCTTACATCAAAAGGCTCATTGGATTTTTTTGCCTTTAAACTTATTTATGTAAGTATATTTAACATATAAACTAAGTTTTACCATTTTTAGATATGTGTATATATTTTTTTAAGATTTTTAAGATTAAACCAAGTTTTAATATATATGTGTATATATTTAAAAATCTTAATAAAATATATACACATATCCACAAATGGTAAAACTTGACTTATATATTAAATATACTTAGGTAAATAAATGTATGAAGAAAAAATAAAAAAATTTAAATAGATTTTTAAGGTGGTCTAAGCAGAACATTTGCTTAGCTCGGGCTAATAGGATCATTGCTCTATTTATTAAGGTCAGATGTTGATATATTTTGGGGCAAATTTCATATATATCTACGAATTTTATCTCTAATTCTATTTATACCCATGAATTTTCAAAAAAATTTCTAATGCTCAAGAATTTTCATCCTAATTCTATTTATACCCACGCTCTTAAGGATCCATTAAATGGGTCGTTAGTCCCCTTATAAAATGACGAATATGTTCAAGCTTTAATATAATTTAAGGTTCTTTTGCTTAAAATAAAAAATTTATTTTCGAATAATATATAATTTTATAGTTGTAGAGTTACTAAAAGTTCATTATAATATGAATTTTAACTATAGAATTACGATTATGGATGGGCATATTGGTCATTTTTCAAAGAGTTAATGACATTTTTAATGGATCTCATATGACATAGGTATAGGTGGAATTATGATGAAAAGTCATGAGTATAAAAGAAATTTTTGAAATTTCATAGGTATAAGCAGAATTAAGATAAAATTCGTAGGTATACAAGAAATTTACCCTATATTTTATTAGATTAAGCCGGTATATGAAAACGCAAGTTGGAACGAAGCGCAAAATGAGGCAGCTGTCAGCATTAGCATTAGCAACGGCCCCAATCTCATAGCGCTGCACGTGTTGAGGAAATTCTTCCAGCGGTGACTACGGACATAAGCAAGACTAGCCGGCAATTAAGAAACTGCCGAAGCCACTCATAAAATTCTAAAATGTTTAGCAGCGAGGAAAAGTAATTAACTAAGGAAGTCTCCTTTTATTGTCTACCTTTCAACCATTCCTTTTTTTAATTTAAAAATTTGTCTGTATTTTATTATTTTTTCTAACCAATGTTTCTTTTCTTCCAACGTCAACTTCTTCAGGGTACTGTTTTCCGAGGAGGCTATGCTCTCAGGAGCATACAATACTCAATACTTTCGGATGCATACATCGATTTTTTTTTATTTTTTTAAATTTTTTTACAAGATTGTTAATCTAGGTGTATTTAATATGTGTATAAATTTTTACTATTTTTGAAAATCATTGACATTTTAGTAAATACACTTATATTAACAGTTTCATAAAAAAAATTTCAAAAAAAAAAAAAAAATAGGTATATGCACCCGGGAGCATACGACCAGAACCCATTTTCCGACAAGAAAAGATGTTAAGATTTCTTTGTTCCAACTTTTTTCTTTTTTAATCTCTAAAGAGCTATTTTTTATCTTAAATTTCTTTGATCATTATCTAATATTTTGATACGTTGTTTTTATAACTATTTTCAAAACCTACTTTTTCTTGGTCTTTCTTGCTTCGTCATTTTTCAATTCTAAAATAGACTTAGGCACGTTTGAATATTACACAATATATTTTTTATTTTTTCAGAATGTCAAATGTGCCAATGCCACTGATCGAGTAGGCCTAAAATCTTAAAATAATCTTCAACTGACGGCTGGAACCCTGTAATTAGTGTTTTATTAGAGGCTTGTGATTAAAAAATTGCATAAGTTGCGCAAATGCAAACCAAACGTGCATATTCTTAGTACTCATTCAGCTTTCAGTACTTCACGCTCTATTAAAAGCAAAATATTGATTTCTGGTCTTTCTTGCAGTAAGAAAAAAAATGTTAGATTGTTAACATACACATAACTTGGCCGGTAAAAATTCTAACATGTGTTTTGATTGTTATGTCTGTTTTGAAGAGTGTGTATTATCATCATCATAAGCTATTTCTCACCTATGTGGGGTCGGCTGCATGAATTATGTTACGCCATTCTTAGCTATTAGAGACTAAATTTTCAGTTACCTGTAATATTTTAAAAATTGTTTAATTGCTTTCGTCTATTTTTTTTAGTCTTCCTCTCATTCTCCTACCCCTTCTACTCGGATAAACTCTGCCCTCCTAACCATTGTCATTTTAGGCCTCCATTTAACATGACGAAACTATCTTAATTTATTTTTCTCATTTTATCACCTATTGGTCTCACTTTTAGATTTTCTTGAATTATTTCATTCATAATTTTATTTTTTCTTGTTTTACTACTCATCGGCTTTAACATTCATTTACACTACGTTCATTTTATGTGTATATTATTCTTTAACTAACCAATATTTTGTCTTGTAAAGCATAACGGGTCTATTTGTAATCTTATAAAATTTTTTAATTTAATTAGGACTCGACAATCACATAAAATTCCTGAAGCACTTTGATATTTCTTCCGTTATGCTTGAATTTTATTTATTATATCTTTTTCAATTTTCCCATTCTCTTAAATTATTGATCCTAATTACCAAAAATAATTAGTTTTTATGACTACTTGATCTAAAATATTAATTGGTTCTTCGTCCGGATTTTCACTATTATTAAAATTATATTTCATATATTTAGTTTTTGTGCGACTAGTTTTAAAATTGTTAGATTTTAAGGCATCTACACACCTATTCAATTTCAAATTTTGTTATTATCTAGTTTCATCTATTAGAACAATATCGTCTGTAAATAACGTACACCAAAATACTTCTTTTTATAGATGCATAGTAATTTCATCTATTATTAAAATAAAAAGACAAAGATTCAAGGCTAAGCCTTGATATAAACCTATTTTAACTGAAAAATATTAGTGTCTCCACAGATGATCCTCACATTTGTTACAGTCATTTTATATATATCTTTAATAACATCAATATATCTGTTCATCACTTACCATATTAACTTTTTTGCTACTCGACCATATGTTTTTTCTAAATCAATAAAAATCATGTATAAGTTCTTTTTCTTATCTATATACTTCTAAAATAGTTATCTGAGTAAGATAATGACCTTAGTGGTTGATTTTCCTCGCATAAAACCAAACCGATTTTCAAATACATTAGTTTTCCGTCTTAGTCTATATTCAGTTACTCTTTCCCATTACTTCATTGTATGACTTATTAATTTTATTCCTTAATAATTTGCCCGATTTTGAATATATTCCTTATTCTTATAGATTGAGACTATAGTGCTTTTTTTTCATTCATTTGACATTCACTTTGTTTTTATAATTTTATTAAAAAAATTGGTTAACCATGTTGCATCTATATTTTCCACGTACTTCAGTGTCTCAATTGGTATATTATGTGGGCCTTCTATGCTTGAATTGTAAAAAAAATGAGAAATATTGTAAAAATGAAATTATCAAAAAAATGTTATACCTTTTTCTTGCTATTATACATCTATAAGAAAGTGTGGCTTTAGCCGTTAAACTTAGTAATGAAAGTAATTTCGTTGCTAAAATTATTTGCCCTAGCAACGAAAGTGTTAGTCCTACACACTGTTCGTTAGTGCCAATAGTTCATATGGTTCAGACAGATTATTTATCTTATTTTTATTTCCTTGATTATCTGACATTATTTTACTTTTCATGTTTCGTCTCTGATAAGTCTAAAATTGGTTAGGGTTTAAATCATAGTTAAAGTATAACAGGGACAAGAGATAAATATTTACATGGAAAAAAATAACCCTTGAGGAAGAAATCACCAAAAAATGAGGCAAGAAAGAGAAATTCACTATATGAAAGATATATAATAGTGGCTTCTTAGTGAGCTAATATATATTTTTTCTTGAAGGTCACAAATGCTGTTTACATCCATCTTTCCTTAAAAAATTACTAAAATGGATATATTTTTTCATTTGCTTTAAAAGAATATTTTCTAATCAAAATGACATGTAAGAGTTGGAGCATTCACATCTATATAATTATTTTAAAATTTATTGTAGACATATTCCATGTACAATTATTTTAAATTTATTATAGAAATATTCTCCGAATAAAATTATTTTTAAATTTATTGTAGAACATTCTCAATATAATTATTTTAAAATTTAAAATTTAAAATTTATCATAGAAATGTTCTCCATATAATTATTTTAAAATTTATAATGTTAAATTATTATATAATTTTTTCATATAATTATTTTAAAATTTATTGTAGAAATGTTCTTTATATAATTATTTCAAATTTTATATTTTTAAATTTATTGTGGAAATGTTCTCTTTATTATTATTTTAAAATTTTCATTTTTAAATTTATTGTATAAACATTCTCCACATAATTATTTTAAAATTTATTGTAAAAATACTTTTTATATAATTATCTTAAAATTTATGTTCTTAAACTTATCGAAAAAGTTCTCCATATAATTATTTTTGAGTTTATATGTTGAAAAAACAACTTTATTTTTAACCCGGAACTAAATGCATCGCGTCAAAATAGGTACTGGTTGCGGGCCAGGTAAAACTCGTCTGGTGTGTACCTTTAGTAGAAAGGGATGTTGAAAGCGGAAAAGTAAATATTTTTGAAATGAAAAAATATTATAAAATGACAGAGATAAAGCATGAAAAAATATATCAAAAAATATTTTTCTTGATTCCTTTATTAGACCATTCCAAAACTTAGCGTGGAAAATTTTTGATTTTTTTAATACTAATTTTTAAACCCGGTCCGGTCCAGTTTCAAGCCAGCCCGGATCTACTTTGACCCAGACTAAAATTGGTGGCATAGGATTTAGTACCGAATTTGACTTGAACCGGACAATATAATACCAGCATAGGTACCGGGTCCGGGCCGAGTAAAACCCGCCCGGCTTACACCCTAGTAATCATTCCTTGAGTTTCTTGGAAGGATGAGGAGTTCGACCCTCATTTGTTGCGGATGATGTAGCATTTGGCAAAGGATTACCTAATGATGATGGCCATGCTATTGTTGGTGCTCCATTTCAAAAATGTGGCTTGCAGTATCTCGAGGGTGGCCATGTCCTCTTCAAAAGACTCCTTTATTAATTGTGATGTTTTAGATAGCTCTTCACCCAGGGTTTTACCTATTTCAAATGATCTAGTTGGTCCAATCCCATTCTCTTTAAGAGGGACTGGCTTGAACCTCATTAGCTTCTTTTTCCATATTTTAGATGCATTTTCATAATTATCGAACAAAAATGCAGGTTTTCTTGCTAATATGAGTCTTGTAAGTTATAACCTCTCGTACTTATAAATTAAACTTTATAATGTCTTATTTTCAAAACAACCTCTTTAAGTTTCAAAATATTGCAAATAAATTTCAATGTTCGCATGGGAATGGAATGCGACGGATATGATAGAAATAAAGTAAAAATAATTTAAGTAATTATAATAAAAGATATGAGAAAATAATTAAGCACAAATAAAGATGAAAAAATACAATAATTATATAATTAATAACGTTGACATTCTGCATTCCCGTTCTTCATTCTCCTTTCACAATCTCGTATGACTAGAAATCATATTAGAAAGCTGTGGTGTTAACAACTCTTCTTCCCCAGCCGAGAGACGTAGTTTCGAATCACAGGTGCAACATTTCAATAGTTTTTTTCGACAACAACAATTTATACGTGCAGTAGTGGTGTTATCCTTCTCATGTTCTGTGAGAGGATTCACCAATTTGCGATATAAAAAAATAGGAAAATTATCAAGATGTTTGTAAAAGATTGTTAGTAAATTATAAGAATGTCTTAGAAAGTTTGAATGTAATGTCAATTAAGATAATGTAATATACGAATACATATAAAAATATATATATGTTGGGAATTTAGACTATTCCCTTTTGTGTAGATTAAACAGGGATAAATAATTTCAGACAATAAATATCACAAATAATTAAGAATCAAACCCACAAAAAACACACCACGATTTTACGTGGAAAACCCCTCTTTAATAAAGGGAAAAAACCACGGGACCCAGTCCAGGTAAAACTTCCACTATAGAATAATGAGATTACACTGCAATGTCTTCCCTAGTCAAAACTAGAGGATTTCATTATCACCATAAGGATGGATTTCAACATAGAAATTAACAGAGAATGGATCTCACCAAATCTGAGATGACAGCAGATTTTTCTTTCTCTTGATGGCTGGAAGAGATACTGCCGCAAAACCCTTTTACGGATGAAAGGAAAAACGTTGCGTACAAAAAAAACCAATTTTTGCGCAAGTGAAAGAAGATGAGAAAGGCAGTATGTGGGTAGTCCCCACTTGGACTCCACGTTACTTCACGTAACTTTCTCCACGTGGGAGGAAACCGCCCAACAAATCTCCCCCTTCCAACTACGTGGAGGGCTCTAGCAAACTTGTCATCTCTTTGCATACCATTAGTTTCTCGCTAGTTACAGTCTTAGTCATCATATCTGATCCGTTGTCATCTGTGTGAATTTTCTCAAGTTGCAACAACTTCAACTCTAACACATCACGAACCCAACAGTAACGCACCTGCATATGCTTAGACCTTGAATGGAAAGTAGGATTCTTGCTAAGATGAATAGCACTCTGATTGTCACAGTACATAATATACTTTTCCTGACTCATTCCCAATTCTTTGAGAAATTTTTTCATCCATAGAAGCAGCAATATACTCTGCCTCAGTAGTAGACAGCGCAACACACTTCTGCAACTTAGATTGCCATGACACTGCTCCCCCTGCAAATGTTACCAAGTAACCTGAAGTAGACTTTCTGGTATCTACATCACCAACCTAGTCCGCATCTGTGTAAGCTTTAAGCACAGGTCTATCAAAACCAAAACATAGACAGGCTTTGGAGGTACCTTTGAGATATCTGAGGATCCACTTCACTGCTTCCCAATGCTCTTTTCCTGGATTTGAAAGAAACCGACTCACTACACCAACCGCGAAGGCGATGTCTGGTCTTGTGCACACCATTGCATACATTAAGTTACCGACAGCAGATGAATAAGGAATTATTTTCATCTTTTCTTTCTCTTCTTCACTTGTAGGACATTGATGAGAGCCTAACTTGAAATGACCTGCAAGTGGAGTACAAACAGGTTTCGCCTCGCCCATGTTGAACCTTTCTAACACTTTTTCAATATATCTTTCTTGAGATAGCCAAAGCCTTTTGTTCTTCCTATCACGAATAATTTTCATGCCAAGTATTTTGTTAGCCGGTCCTAAATCCTTCATAGCAAAGGATTCACTCAACTGCAATTTTAATCTTTGAACCTTGCTAGTATCATGACCAACAATCAACATATCATCCACATATAGCAAAAGAATAATAAAATCATTAGTGGAAAATTTTCTAATAAATACACATGGATCAGAAGTAGTTTTACTATACCCGTGTTGTCTCATAAAGAACTGAAATTTTGTGTACCATTGTCTTGGTGCCTGCTTAAGTCCATATAGGCTCTTTGTTAATTTACATACTAAATCCTCATTTCCTTTGACCTTGTAACCTTCAGGCTGCTCCATATATACCTCTTCCTCCAAATCACCATGAAGAAATGCTGTCTTTACATCAAGCTGCTCAATCTCCAGATCCATGCTAGCTGCCAAGCTTAGAACAACTCTGACTGAATTCATCTTTACCACGGGTGAGAAGATCTTATGAAAATCAATACCTTTTGTTTGACCAAATCCCTTCACAACCAATCTTGCCTTGTATCTTGGCCGTGAGCTATTTTCATCTGCTTTCAATATGAAAACCCACTTGTTCTTGAGTGCTCTCTTGCCTGCAGGTAATTTTACTAGTTCATACGTATGGTTTTCACGCAAGGAATTCATCTCTTCTTGCATGGCGTCCATCCATTCTTCATTATGTTCATGGGACACTGCCTCCTGATAACTTTAAGGTTCACCTTCATCAGTAAGCATCACATATTCATGAGGAGGATACTTTTCTGATGGCTGACGTTGTCTTACAGACTTTCTCAATTGAGTCTCAACCGATGGCTGTGGAGCAGCTTGCTCATTCGGTTGCTCTGGTGTAACATTTGGTATATCTCCCCCATTTCTTGTATGCACAATAGGTGAAGTACACAAACTCAAATCAATAGGGCCTTCTGCTGAAGACTTTGCCTTTTCGATCTTCTCAAAGTCTTCGATTGTTTGATCTTCAAAGAAGATTACATCCCTGCTTCTGATAATCTTCTTGTAAATAAGATCCCACAATCTATAACCAAATTCTTCATGCGCATAGCCGAGGAAGATACATTGCTTGGTTTTACTGTCCAGCTTGGATCTTTCATCCTTGGAAATGTGAACAAATGCCCTGCAACCAAATACCCGTAAGTGCTCATAAGAAATATCTTTTCTTCTCCATACCTTTTCTGGAATCTCACCATCCAAAGGAGCTGAAGGAGATAGGTAGGGGTGCAAGTCGGGTCGGTTACCCCCGGGTAGGGGTGGAACCTACCCTTACCCATTTTTCAAAAACGTGTACCCTACCCTATTTTAGACCGGGTCGGTTCGGAGTCTACCCTACCCAATTTTTTCAGGTGCGGGTCGGTTTCGGTTCGGTTCCAAATCGGTTCCTAAAAACATTATACATCCAAACACAATATCAAGCTCCAAAAAACCTGTTTCACTTAATACATCCAAACATTATACATCCAAACACAAATAGCAATTGATTTGCACATAACCTGTTTCACTTAATAAAATTTCACATCCTTCTAAACTGAGAAATATTCAACCAAACACAATATCAAGCTCCAAAAAACCTGTTTCAGTTGCTAAATTGAACAACCTGTTTAACATTTTGAATATCTGAAACAAAGACAAATAATATCAATATAAGTTAAAGTTGCAAATGCTTAACTCTTCAGTGCATCACATCTGTTCCATGTGTTTTCTTGGAACAATATCAAGTTCGTTCAGTCCAATAGGAAATTTGTTTGAAAGTCATATACATCACAATGAATATAACATAGACACAACACAAACAAACATATCTTTCAAATCTCATCCTTCATTTAGAATGTCTTTTCCCTGAAAGTAGAAAATATAAGATTTAGTAAAAATCATATGATATTTAAATACAAAGACTAAATAATGAAAACTCTTATTTATTACAACCTTATTAGGAATGGTGGCAACGGCAGTAGCATTGGAATGAACACTTGTACTTTCTGCAAAACAATTAGAAAATATATATAAATGAGCAATTTATCATACAAGTTATGTTTCTGAACTTATTACCTATGACATATATTTAATATATGTAAAAAGAAAATAAAAATATAAAATGTTACCTGATGTTGAACCATTCAAATTGGTACCTGGTATTGGAATGGAAAACTCTCCAAATACCTCTTCAATGTCAGATGGCTTGGGAGTTGTCCTTAACCAATCTTGACAACATATTAGTGATTCCACAGTATTTGCAGATAAAGAACTTCTATATGCATCAAGAACCCGTCCACCAGTACTAAAAGCAGATTCAGACGCCACGGTAGAAACAGGAATAGCAAATATATCACGAGCAATCAAAGATAATACTCTAAATCTGGATGCATTAGCTGACCACCATTCTAAAACATTAATCTTGCTAGTTGGCAACAATCCAGGTTCTTGAAGATACATATCAATTTCTGTTTTCGACCATTGAGAATCATTCTCTTCACAAAAAGATAGAAAATCATCAGTTGCGCTAGCTTCAGCATTGCTTTCACCACATTCTCCCACCCCATTTGAAGCTTTTCTTGAAATAGAATGAGATTCATAGAACTTGAACAATTTATGCAATTCAGACGTGACCATTTCAGTGGCTTCAACAGATTTGCTCTTATCAAATAGCTTAGCATAAAAATAGCTTATAAATCTAAGCTTATATCGTGGATCCAATGCATTTGCTATCAACAAGATCATATTAATTTTGTCTAGGCTTCCCCAGTACTTACTGAATTTATCTCTCATTCTTTTACTCATGTCTTGAAGAAGATAATTATCTGATGTTGAACTCATGAGTAAAAGTTTTTCAACCTCATATAGTTGGATTAAAAGCTGTGAAGAAGTAACATAAGATGTGCCTGACAAAGCCTTTGTAATCTCAAAAAACTTTTTCAAAAATAGACACAAGACCTGTGCATTATCCCAATCAAACACGGATGGAGGTCCTTCCCTAGCTACAATTGCATCCTTTTCCCCTAATTTATCAAATGCTGCTCTAAACTTTAAAGCACTTTCCAACATAAAATATGTAGAATTCCATCTAGTTGGAACATCTAAGCACAAGCCACCTTTTTCTTTGATCTCTGCTTTCTGACAATATTTCTCAAATTTATCTTTCCTAGCAGGTGAAGCCCTCACATGTTTAATCACATTTCTAATTCGACTGATTGAGTCTTGAATTTCATCCACTCCATCCCGCACAATTAAATTAAGAATATGTGCTGCACATCTAATATGGAATGTGGATCCATCCCCAATGAGTAAACCTTTGCCCATTAATGATTCTTTTAATTTTCTGGCTGCAACATCGTTGCTAGATGCATTGTCCATAGTTATAGAACAAATTCTATTGAAGTTCCATTTCATCAGGCAATCAAAAATAACATTAGCAATGCATTCACCAGTGTGTGGAGGTGGGCACAAACAGAAGTTAATAATTTTCTTATTTAGCTTCCATTCGTCATCTATATAATGTGCAGTGAGGCATAGATAACCTTCATTAGCTATAGATGTCCACATATCTGTTGTTAAACACACACTATGCACTCGGTCATGGAAAAAACTCATTAGTTTAGTCTTTTCACTTTCATACACCAAAGCAACATCCTTAGCAACTGTTGTTCTGGACATAAATTTCACAAGTGGTTGAATTTTAGTGATATATCTTCGAAACCCCTCACACTCAACCAACTTAAATGGAAGTTCATCGATTATTATCATTTCAGCAAAAGATCTTCTACTTGCAGTTTGATCAAATTGCCATGTAGTCAAGTTACCTACTTGGCTACTAGAATTGCTTGTTGTAGATGATAAACTTAACAATTTCTGCCTCTTATTACTCTGCCCACGATCATAATAAGTGCATCTTTCTAAATGTTTCCTCATTGAGCTAGTCCCATTCTTGCTTGAATAAGCTAAAACCTTTTTGCAGTAATTACATGTCACTTCCTGTTTATCATCTTTCTTACCATTCTTTGAAATGTGCTTAACTTTCTTGGTGAAATGCTGCCACACACTAGAAGAAAGTTTATATTGTGATTTCGGTTTTGGAGGAATACCTTCATTTGCAGTTTTCTCATCCTCTAGAACCTTCCCACTCACACCCATTACACTATCTTTCATCATGTTCTCATCCTCATTCTCAACCTCTAAGACCTCCATTATGTTAACTGTGTCAACCATGTTTAGATCAATGCAGTTGTTCACACTACTACCATCTGCCATAATTAATATTGCAGTCACTCCTACAATAGTATCATTACAACATTGATTAAAATATTTAACTAATGACAAAAATTTAGAATATAAGTAAGGGTGAGAGAGAGAGAGAGATCACCTTTCGTTCCTATCCTCTCTTCAATGATTTAGAGAGACAAGTTAGACAAGTTTGTTCTTTAGATAACATGCACAATCAGCATTTGATGGAAGAAACCCTGCAGAAGCATATGAAACCACGTTTTGAGAGACAAGATAGACAAGTTTGTTCTTTAGTATATTAACAGGTAGTTTAAATGAAAATTCAAAGAGTTGAGAAGCATATGAAGCCATGTTTTAATACAAGCGGACCAAAAACTTAAATAAATTTAGACCACAGTTTGAAAAACCCATAATTACATATTAGCTTAATGGTATTTCTAAGCATACTCTCATTACTAAAAAAGCAAAGATTGGGAATTTTCAGTAATTTCTGCAACTAGATTTCCCTTATTTTCTAAGTCACTTCATTGACCTCACCCTAGAAGAGAGTTTCTGTTAGATGAATCTGAACATGTCAAAAATCTGATTATTGGCCTTACGATATGAGTTCTTAGTGTTGCTTGCTTTCAGCAATCCATTTCCTTGGCCCCAAACTCTTTGGACTGCAGCACCTGACCAGCTCATTTGAAGATTGGAACCTTTGTATTCACATTCAAATGAATTATTTGTTGAAAAAGCACAATGCTCGGCAGTTGGCTAGAAACATCACATACATAACAACTAAGCCAAGTTTGAATCATCACATACATATGGTAACATGTGTGAACTCGACTGATCATCCAAAGCTCATTAACCATAGCAATATTTCGAATATAAAAAATATAAAAACAGAAACCACTTCAGTTTCTTAGGCTACGTCACCCCTTTATTGTGAGTGGTTAGTTGGTTGAATAATGGGAAGGTGAATCCCACGTCCGAGCTACAAGTGGAAGGGTGGCATGCATTTTCGTTCCACCTACGTTGGTAGAGGTGTATTACAGCATAGCAGCAGGCCTGTTGGTTTATTATCTTTAAAAAAAATATCAGCCTTCATGAGACAGTTGGCCAATCAGTATCTCTGTCCACTAAAACCTAGGTGGAAAATGTAAAAGCGCCAAATTAATTAATCGGAACATCATCGAAATAAGAAGAGATAATCTAAAAATTAAACATATTTTTAAAAAATGGGAAAGCCGGTTTCAAAAATAATGTCATCATTTCAAAGGTAGGCATAACTCCACATGGAAGTACCTTTGGACCACTCAGATATTTATAATTTGGCCTTGACACATGTCTGAATGCTGTTTCCACATATTATCAGTTCTGCCTTCCAACTCTATTTCTTTCTCGTGAATATAACTGCTGGTATTGGATTCGACCCACATCGTCTTTTTTATCCCAACCCCATTAAAACTCCGCAAGTTGATTAGCCAAATAATGAGAGAGAGAGAGAGGGAGAGGGAGAGAGGCACTAACTCTCGAGGGGAGGGGGAACTGGGAAGCTGTGCCGGCGAGAGAGAGACAGACGCAATGCTGTCTTGCTGTCGAGGAGGAAGAAGAGCTCGCTGCCGCTGTGCTGTTGTGCGCCTTGCCGTCGAGGAGGAAGAAGAGCTTGCTGCCGCTGGCCCGCTGTGCCTTACTGCCTGTGCGCCTTGCTGTCGGAGGCGAGGAGAAGCTGTGCCGGCGGGGAGAAGCTGTGCCGGCGGGGAGAATGGCCGCGAACAGGGACGGAAACCTGGAAGAGAGTTTCGGGATTTAGGGCACCTGCGTCGGGACGGAAATGGGAAACCTGGATCTGGATTCGGGATTTACGATTTGGGAATTGTATTTTATTATAAAAATTATATAATATAGGAAATCCGGGTCGGTTCCGGGTACCCAGCACCGGAACCGACCCCGAACCGATTTTGAACGGGTATTTCACCCGTGGAACCGAACCGACCCGGTGGGTAGGTTCTTTGGAACCGAACCGACCCTAATTCGGGTACCCAGCGGGTCGACCCGCGGGTACCCGGACCGACTTGCACCCCTAGAGATAGGTTAATCAAATCAACTTCCGTTCTCATTGCCTCACCCCAGAAAGACTTTGATAATTTTGCATGAGAGAGCATACACCTGACTCTTTCGCAAATACTTCAATTCATTCTCTCTGCCACACCGTTCTGTTGAGGCGTCTTGGGAACTGTCTTCTCAAGTCTGATACCACGTTCACTGCAGTATCTTTCAAACGGTCCTCTGTATTCACCACCATCGTCAGCACGAACGCATTTTAATCTCTTTCCTGTTTCTCTTTCGACACTAGTATGGAAGTGCTTGAAGATACTTAGAACCTCATCTTTGGCCTTTATTGCATAGGCCCATACTTTCCTGGAATGATCATCAATGAAAGTAACAAAATATATAACACCACCAAGAGTTCTATCACCCATAGAACACACATCGGTATGCACCAAACTAAGTAAATCATGTTTTCTATGTGGAGGGAATTTATGAAATGCAACTTTATGTTGTTTTCCAACTAAACAATCAATGTATGATTTTAGAGGTAAACCTTTAGGAAAACATTTCTTTTTAGCAAGAATATCCAAACCTTTCTCGCTCATGTGGCCAAGTCGCTTGTGCCATAGCTCTGAGGAGGATTCGTGCTCCACCGCATTCACTTCTCCCTTAGCAATCTTCATATAAGATCTGTAAAGAGTGTCAGTCTTATTTCCCTTAGCTAAAATAAGAGAACCTTTCGTCAGTTTCCATTTACTACCACCAAAATGATGATAGTATCCATCATTGTCTAATTGTCCTGCAGAGATTAGATTGAACTGAAGTTCTGGAACAGGCTTGACACCTTTCAACACCAGTTTGCATCCCATGTCTGTCTCTAGCCAAACATCACCAATACCTTGAATCTTGCATCTGCCATCATTTCCCGTCCTTACATAGCCAAAATCTCCGCTAGTGTAAGATGAGAAGAACTCTTTACATGGAGTAACGTGTGAAGAAGCTTCAGAATCTATTATCCATGTAGGCACATCATTGGCAAAGCAATCAACATCACAAGCTATGACAACGTCATCTTCGAATACAACTGTTGCTTTTTCTGTGTCATCTTTCTTTTCTTCATCTTTCTTTTTATATTCTTCCCCTCTTTTCAACTTTCTGCATTCTCTAATTACATGTCCAAGCTTACCACAATGATAGCATTTGACTCCTCTTGACTTTGATCTCCCTCTCGGTTTATCACGATTCCATTTAGACTTGTCACGATCATTATTATTGCGAGAATATCTATGCTGATTTCTTCCTCTGTTTTCTGTAATTAGTGCTTCAGAATTGGCGGATGCACCTTGCTCTCTCCGTCTTGCCTCTTCATTAAACATGCTGTCTTTCACCACGAACATTGATACAACACCATTAGGAGCGGAGTTACTAAGTGAAATAACCAAGGTTTCCCAACTATCTGGCAGAGAACTCAACAAAAGTAATGCCTGCACTTCATCAGCAAATGTAATTTTCATGCTGGATAAATCATTTAAAGCTTCTTGAAAATTACTCAAATGCTCAGCAACTTTTTGCCCATCTTTATACTTCATATTAACAAGTCTTTTAATTAGAAAAACCTTATTTACAGCTAATTTGCGTTCATACAGGCTTTCTAATTTTTCCCATAATTTGAATGCATCAGTTTCCTTAGTAACATGGTGAAAAACACTCTGATCAACCCATTATCGGATATGCCCAACTACTTTTCTATTTAACACATCCCAATAATCTTGAGTTTTATCCACGGGCTTCACCCCTTTCACTTTAATAGGCAAGTAAAGTTCTTTGCAATACAAAATATCTTCCATTCTTGTTTTCCATATTGAATAATTTGATGATGTGGGTTTGAGCATTGTGAATGAAGTTTCTTCCATCTAATCGACACAAGAAAAAATTATGCAAAAAACGAACTAGGCTTTGATACCACTTGTTGGAAATTTAGACTATTCCCTTTTGTATAGATTAAACAGGGATAACTAATTTCAGACAATAAATATCACAAATAATTAAGAATCAAACTCACAAAAAACACACCAAGATTTTACGTGGAAAACTCCTCTTTAATAAAGAGGAAAAACCACGGGATGCAGTCCAGGTAAAACTTCCACTGTAGAATAATGAGATTACACTGCAATGTCTTCCCCAGTCAAAATCCTCTAATAACGAGATTACACTGCAATGTCTTCCTCAGTTAAAATTAGAAGATTTCATCATCATTATAAGAATGGATTTCAATATAGAAATTAACAAAGGATAGATATCACCAAAGATGAAGGCAGATTTTTCTTTCTCTTATTGGCCGGAAGAAATACTGCCGCATAACCCTTTTACGGGTGAAAGGAAAAACGCTGCGTACAAAAAAAACCAGTTTATGCGAAAGTGAAAGAAGATGAGAAAGGCAGTACGTGGGTCTGCACGTTACTTTACGTAAATTCCTCCACGTGGGAGGAAACCGCCCAACAATATATATATTAGAAAACGACTTGTAAGCAGCACGTTTCAATGATTAATGTCTATAATTTCCAGGAATAAAATGTGAACATGGGGGTGGGGAACCTGAACAGTCCCCATCGACTATCCGTGGAAAGACATGGAAAGTCAAGTAAATCCGCCGGAGCTTTTGAGTTTTTCCGAACGCACCTGAAAGTCTCGATCAAGGCCTACTGAAGTTTCTTCCGTTGGAGAAGATTCGATACCCACGCGCATTCGGAAGATGGAAGTCAGTCCATCGACGCAAATGTGCATTGAACAGGAGGAAAGATTAGGAGCCCCCATCAAGTGACTTCCAGCTCCCGTCGCAGCACTTGCATATATGCATGGGGGTGGGTTTTCATAGTCGTCATTCATGGAGAATACCGCTAGCAATCTCTGTCGATTTCATTCTCTTCTCCTCATTCTTCTGACGTTTCCAATCTCCAGGTCTCTTGGGGTGGTGGATTCCATCGCCCAAGGCCAATCCCTGAGGAATGGGGAGACGCTCGTGTCTGCTGGTGGGGTCTTCGAGCTTGGCTTCTTCAGCCCCACCGGCACAAGCAAACACTATCTCGGCATTTGGTACAAGCAGATCACAAAGGAAAACGTCGTTTGGGTTGCCAACAGAGAAGATCCCCTCACCAACACAACCGGAGTTCTCAATCTCACCATCGACCAGGCCGGCAATCTGGTAATCCTCAACATGGCAGTGGCTGTTGTCTACTCGCTCTATATCTCACCATCCCAGGCGAATTCAAGCAGCGCCGTGCTCTTGGACAGCGGGAATTTCGTTCTGAGGAATGAGACAGGGGGCGTCGTTTGGCAGAGCTTCGATCATCCGACCGACACATTTTTGGCTGGCATGAAACTGGGGCTGGACACACGAACGGGGAAGAAGCTCACTTCATGGACCAGTTCGAGCGACCCAGCTCCTGGTTCTTACTCTCTTGGATTGGACCGAGACGAACCACGACGGCTGGTAATCCGACGCAAAGACGAAAGCATTTCCTGGAACAGTGGATTTTGGAATGGGGAGATTTTCAGTCTAGTACCTGAGATGAGATCTATGTTCAACTACACCCTTGTAGAGAGTGGGAATGCGTATTACTTCATCTACGCTCTTTATAACAGCAGCACACTCCCAAAGCTTGTAATGGATGCGTCTGGAGAGCTGAAGCTGCGAATTTGGTCCCAGGAATCCAAAGACTGGGCCTCGTTCTGGTATCAGCCTAAGGACGATTGCGAGCTCTACAATTCCTGCGGGGCCAATTCTCGCTGCAACACCTCTGGGCCCAATCTCTGCAATTGCCTTGACGGATTCGAGGGTGATCTCTCCAGGCATCAGCAATCCAGCTTGTGGGAGCGGAGGTGCGTGAGACATAAGAACATCACGTGCACGGATGATGGAGATTACTTCTTGAATATAGAAGGAGTGAGATTTCCAGATCGATCGTGGTATGAGGGTAATGGAAGTATGAGCACTGGAGACTGCGAGATTGGGTGCAGGAGAAATTGCTCTTGCTCTGCTTATGCTTCTGCTTACAGCAATGGGACCGGTGGGTGTTTATTCTGGGCAGGAGACTTGATTGGGCTTCGTGACTCTCCTCCCTACGCTGTCAACAATGGCTTTGCCATGGGAAACATCTTCGTCCGTGTAGCTGCATCTGATGGAGGTATAGCTTGTTTCTATCATTTTATCAATGCCACGACTATGTTCCACACACAGAATTGAAGACCGTGGATCTACAGGTGCCGAACCTAGTGTTAACATATGTTTCTCCCTTCTGTTTTGAACTGTGCAGTAAAGAAGAGGCGGATTCATGTAATTATAGGGGTAGTTGTCCCCCTCACTGTGATTTTCGTAAGCTGCATTTTGTGCTATTTGTTAAGGCGGAGAAAGCTGAAGACCAAAGGTTTGCCATTTCTATAACATATGCCTGTGTGGGGCCCTTTTCATACCAAATTCATGTCCAAATTCTAGGAATTAGACTTGTGATTTTTAGGTCCTCATTTAGTAAACAACGCTGTTTTAAGGCTACTGTGGTCATTCCCCAATCAAGAGTAATCAGAAATTTGGGATTAGACTGGGCCTACTGCCTTATATTCTGATTGAGAAATTCATATTTGATGCAATGAAGACCCTTCGTAATTTCTTCTGGATGTTGGCTTGCCATAGATGAACCATTTCTCCTGAATGTGCTAGCTTCAGAACTTTGAAGCGTAAACCATCACCAAGCCATATGTGGGAATGAATACACAAATGACATCTAATACTGCAAATGCCTATCACTTGGGCTGTGTAGGTAACCGTGGGCACTGATCATTTTGCCAATCCACAGATGATTGGATCATCCTTCTTCGTCTTGCTCAATGGCATTTAAAGATGCTTGTTTTTATCAAAATCAAACTTGAACTTGAAGTTGAACTTGTTTGGCTAATAGGGGAAGTGGATTCAAGAAAGGAATTGTTACCACTTGATTTAAGCACTGATTTGTCAGCAGCTAAAGAGTTTATTCAAGCGAGCAACCTTGGCCATGGTGGAATGAGTCGTGATCTTCCCTTCTTCAGTTTTGCTGTTATAGAAACTGCTACTGACAACTTTTCACATGCAAATATGCTTGGACAGGGTGGTTTTGGACCTGTTTACAAGGTATTATCTATTACTCATCTGTTCCTTCATAATTATAAAGTAATAAATAAATTTCATTCTTTGATTTGCAATTAATTTGGAAAGACATCTTGATTGTGATTTGATAAGTTCAGTGAAACTCAAAGTCTGAGTGATTGTAAAAATGCATCTGGATATGTTAAATGAATCGCTTCAATCATCTCATATCCATTTACCAATTTGTATCATTGGCATGCTTCAATCTTTCAATAGTTCTGTTTGAAGAACCCAACACAGATCCAAAACAACATGTGATCGAGTGTGAAACTTTGTCATGGAAAGCAGATAAGATGTTATACAATTAATTTGATTTTACTGATCGCATTTCAGGGTAGGTTGGCTAATGGGCAAGAAATTGCAGTAAAAAGACTTTCCAGGAGTTCAGGACAAGGCCTGGAGGAATTCAAGAATGAAGTCATGGTGATTTCTAAATTACAGCATCGAAATCTCGTTAGGCTTTTGGGGTGGTGTGTACATGGAGAAGAAAAGATACTAATCTACGAATACATGTCTAATAAAAGTTTGCAGCTTTTCCTCTTTGGTATGTGTTCTCTTTTCCCTTCACATTTGTTGGAAGTTGTTTGGGTATCTCGGATACTAACAGGGAGTCCCATAAGATGAAATACACAACCACACGCAAAATCTAAATGAGGGCTCCTACAAATATTGCGAATTAAAATTTGCAATTCCAGGACAGCACCTACATGTTTTCAACACCTGGTGAGGACATATCTTGACTGGCTGTCAATGAAAGCAAATGACCTTATCTTAAGATTCGTTTTACTGCAGTTTTACACAATCATTCACTATTTTTTTTTTGGGCAAAGCACAATTCCTGTTTCCATGGACTAAGTGACCAAATGACAAACAGATCTTTCTTTCTTGGTCGTTTTGGTTTCTGGAAACTTGTCTTTTCTAACTCTTAGGTATCCCTTGCCTGTAATATTGCTTAATTTTCTGTCAGCATCATCATTAACCTACTGTAAACATGTAAAATTGCAAATTCTGTGACAGATCCAACAAAAAAATCAATGTTAGACTGGGGAAAACGCATTCAAATTATTGAAGGGATAGCGCAGGGCCTTCTCTACCTTCATCAATACTCAAGAATAACAGTAATTCATAGAGATCTGAAGCCAAGCAACATATTACTGGACAACAGTATGAACCCAAAGATATCAGATTTTGGCATGGCAAGAATTTTTGGAGGGGACCAATGCCAAGCAAATACAAAGAGAGTTGTTGGCACATAGTAAGTAGATTCTTCTTTCTCAACCAGCTTCTTGAACATTAACATGCCTAATACTTTCATGATTGCATCTTCAACTCTGAGGTACTGATTTGCTTAGTTGGATCACAGTGGTTACATGTCCCCTGAATATGGCATGGAAGGCATCTTCTCAGTCAAGTCTGATGTCTTTAGCTTTGGTGTTATACTTCTAGAGATAGTGAGCGGCAAGAAGAATGCTGCGGCCCATTACTTTGATGGTTCTGTAAACCTACTTGGATATGTAAGTGTCTACTTATAATTTTAGTTTATCTTGCAAGGAATGATGCAATGGTGTCAAAAGAGTCATATGCAGTAACATCATTCGGCATAAGTGGCATTTCACTCCCTCTTACTTAACTTGCTCAGTACTGGGACTGTTAAATGGCTGGTTTTGTTTTGGACCTTCCTTGATTTGAATAAAATTTAATCATTCAAGATTCCATAATCATTTTGTAATCTGATTTTCAAAATGAATAATTCAATCGATCTGATATTTTTCTTTTCTGTTTACTTTCTTTCTTACAATAAATTCAAAGTTTTATAGTCAATTTAAAACATTGTCATAATCAAAATTTAAAAATTGAATCGTAATTGAGTGAATGATGAGGAACCTGAGTCTGAGTGGATTATGAGAACTTGTTTGTTTTGTCTAATCGAAGATACACATATGATTCAGGTTGAATCTGGACGAAGATCCAATCCATTCATGCTCCTATCCATTTGTCCTGATGTGTACAACTTTCAGGTGGGAGACCAATCGTTTATCCTGAAAGTTGTAGGACATAATGAGAATTCGCCAAGAAATTGTTGGATACATAACAAGGTGGATGCCACCTAACCACTGCGTAAGTTTTAACTAACTCAACCAGTAATGAGATATCCCCCAATGTGAAACCACAGAATTCTGTTTGGCTTTTGTCCGTGTTCTCTGTTCGGGTTTCATCTAGTAATGGGACTGGTGTCATTTATGTGCTAGTGAACATCATGGTGGGAAACTATTGATGTATAGTTTAGATTGCATTGACAAACGATCCAACCTTCTCTCATTATTAATTTTTGTTTCCTAATTACGGTTTTCTCATCTTCAATTCATTTATTATCTTAAGTTGAGGCTCCCATTTACTCCATGTCCTACTAATTCTGAGTTTAATGGGCATTACATCTGTTTCTTAGGCATGGGAGCTATGGAAGGATGGGAGGATCTCTGAGCTTATTGATCCCATACTAGTTGATTCAGCACCAGCCCAGGAGCTTGAAAGACATGTCCACGTAGCATTTTTGTGTGTGCAGAACAGTTCTGTATGTAGGCCTACCATGCTTGAAGTAGTTCATATGCTTACCAACAAAGCAGCCACGTTGAATATGCCCGAACAGCCTGCGTTTTCCATTCAAAGGGTGGCAGAAGCAGATGGCAGCTCCAGCAAGCCGACTACTTGCTCTGTCAGTGATATTACGGTTTCGGAGATCAATGAAGGGCGATGACGTTAGCAAATTGCAGAAAATACTTCTGACTCTTCAGTTTCCGGTACAGCGGAGCTATTGGAGCGAGATTTTTTTTACTTCAAAATCTTCCATCAAATATACGTACCATTATTTATTCTTTTCTGTAAATATATATATAGTTGTGCCGATTGGGGGGTGGGTTTGTTTTGCAAAATACCTCAATTTTTTTAATAGTTATTCATATTACATCTCAACTTGGTATTACAATAACACCATAAGACATCCTTACAATAATCCAAAGACAATTGTACAGATATCTAGTCAATATTCTAATTTTTTCATAATAATATTTTTAAAATCTCAACGAGTTGACGCTTCCCTGGAAATTTCTAGGGAGAGAATATGCCATTACGAACAATTTTTCGAAAACTGCAGCTGTGCAGTTTTGAAGTTTTGAACACAGCTTGCCGCGCTGTGGGCGAAAGCTACGACCACTGAGGCTCCGTAACGTAAATTAGACCATAAAGTTTTATACATGTGAACAAATATCATCCAAAATTCTAAGATATTGCATGAAATCTGGTCCACTTTAAGATGGCATCTCTCATATTTAGATGTACGCCTTCGCCAGCGGGGGAGTGCCTTGCTGGTCATGGGCACTGGCTATATGCCAAACTATCCGTGTTTGAGTCCTCTACCATGCATGGAAGGGTATTTGCAAACTAGTCTCCTTGAAATGAGGGTTTTATAAATATCCCCATGGAATGAGGGTTTTTATAAGATTTCTAGTATAAGAGTGTATATAGAAAATTTTCCTCTATAGTGTGAGAGAGGTGAACGTGCCCCATTCGTAATATCAAGATGTCACAATGTGAAAAAGAAAAAAAAAGATGTGGGCCTTAATATATTAGATTCCTCTTGAAGATTTGTCAAGCGGCTAATTTTCTTTGTACTTCTAGTACTTTTTCTTCCCAAAAAATTATGGGCCTTTTGATAATTTTTTTTTTAAAATATTTACAAACTTATGTTTTTAAGATCTTGACCATCTATATGATAGATGTACCTACATATAACATCTTGGATAAGTTTAGATTTCTTTTTTCAAAAAACTTTAATTCTTTAATATAAGTCAGAACTGATGACAGCCGTGGGTCCTAAGATGTGATGTTATCTGTCACATCATGTTTGATTTGAGATCCTCCTCTTAAAATATCAAAGATCTCTATACCCTATTTGAGATAAGGTTCGATTCTTTACCGGGTTAGGTTCTCCGTCCACTGTAATTTTGGGAGCTGCCCCAAATACCCTCAACCTTTGCTGGTTCTAATGAAAAAAAAAAATTTGTTTTATAAGGTGTTTCGAATGATATAAGATTTTTGGATTGAATATGTTTTTAAGACGAGAAGGTAATGATGCATACTAGGAATGAGTAGAGTTATATTAAGAATAGATATGTTTTTAGGATGAGAAGGTAATGATGTATACTAGGAATGAGTAGAGTTATATTAAGAATAAATAAAGTTGTGTTGGGAATAAAAAAAGTTATCGTGGGAACTGGAAAATTATCTTGGAAATGTTAATACAAATTCAATTCAAGAATCTTTTATAATTTGAAACGGACCCTAAAGTCATCAAACCATTTTAAAATGTGGCAACATCAAAATTCATCATTAATTATGATTTTATTGTCAAAAATAAATTTTTAGCACTTCTACTGCCGTAAAATCACATATTATTTGAATGTAAATTTTTAGTTTTGAGCAAACTAATTTAAAATTAGAGTAATTTGCACATTCACCCATATAGTTTGACCAAAATTGCAATTATACCTAAATAGTCTCATAAATTGTATATTACTTCCACGTAGTTTCATCAAAATTGCATGTAACGTCCACATTAACAGTTGTCATCAAATGGAAGGAGTGAAATGTTAATAAATTATTTCATTTCCAAATAAGCCCTTGAAGGAAGAGTTCTTGGCCGTCAGGAGGAAGAAAGTGTAGCTAATTATGAAATAGATGGATGTGAGGAAGAAGTAGATGGGCTCCATCACGGACCATTCCTAGAACGTCAAATGCATGAAGCCTGCTATCTGAGCTGCAAGAAAACATAGCCCCAATCAGAGCTCCTTTATTCCTCTGCTAAGTCGCTGCTGAATTTTCTCCTTTCCTTAGCTGCTTGCGTAGAAGAAACCTGCGGACCGGAGCTGCTGAATCCGAGGTGGAATGGATGAAACAAAGACTCCATTACATTTCAGAAAGCCAAGGTATTTACAGCATCTCATTTAAACGCCAGGGGGGCCCGAGCGAAGAACAAAGGCTCTTGTCTCCCCAACATCGCCTGCTGCATGGATCAGGAGCCGAAGATGAAGAGCTTTTTGGTTTTGAGAAGTAACTATGCACGGGGGTGAAACTGCTGACGCAGATGATGGCAGATGCAGAACAGAAGGAGCGGAGGGTTTTGTGTATAGTTGGCATGGTGGGTCTGGGAAAATGGGTCATGCCAAGCTCTATAACGCCGATAGCGTCAAGGCAAACTTCCCCGTGCGCTCCTGGGTGTTTGTTTCGCGACAATGCTCTCGAGACTCCATTTACAAGTGTCTTGGTGCTTAGAAAAGAGTGATGATGATAGGGTGGCGAAGTCGAAGCATATTCTGAGAACAAATAGGCATCTCATCATGGTTGACAATGTGTAGAATAACAAGGACTGGGACGAGTTGGTGAAGTTGTTCCCTGATTCTAACAAGGATAGCAGAATCATCCTCACCACCCATTATGTAAACTTCAGCCATTACGCGATGGCGGGTGCGAGTAGCGAATGGCTAGTCTCTCCGCCGCATTTAACTAAAGAACAAGGTTGGAAACTATTCGTGAAGAAAACACATATGGAAGGGATGGACGTGTCCTGCCCAGTGTTTTAAAAACCGGACCGGACCGTCCGGTCCGACCGTGAACCGTTCGTTTAACGGTTCGGTTCGGATACGGTTCTTCAGTTTTGACGAAAACCGTTCGAACCGTGTGAACCGGGCGGTTGGACCGTAAAAACCGGTCTGACCGCGGCTCGGTTCGCACCTTTTTTTTATTTAAAAATTAATAAATAAAAAATAAATAAAATGTCGCATTTCATTCTGTTCGCGACTCCGCGCCCGCGGCTCCTCCCATCGTCTTCCTTTCTTGCCGAGCTAGGGTTCACCCACCATCGCCGTCGGCCACCTGTTGCAGCGGATCCAGGTCGTAGTCTGCCGGAATCGACGTACGGCAACAGTCGCAGTGCCTGGTTGTCGTCATCGGTTCCGGCAGCAAACACAGAAACCCATTTTCGTCGTAGGCTCGTAGCAGAACAGAATCCCATTTTCGTCCTCATCGGTTCCGGCAGCATCGGTTCCAGCAAACACAGAAACCCATTTTCGTCCTCATCGGTTCCGGCAGCATCGGTCCTCAGAAATTCCGGAACCCAGTCATTCTAAAACAGAGGTCGTGTATTTTTCCTCTCCGCATGATAATCTTCACATTTGTGCTCTGTTTGTTAATTGAATACGTTTATGTCAAAATCCCTCTTTTCCTTTCCTATATTATTCTTTAACTGGTAGTTTGAATTTGAACTAGCAATTGACTGCATTTATTTGCTTGTCTTCCCGTGTGCTATCTCATTGTGTTTCAAAAGCACTTTTCTCAAGCGTACGTTGAATTCATGCGAATCACCAGATTTAGCGTGGAAGCTTTAGTGTTTTTTTCCCCCTCTCTTGGGTGGATAGATTGCTGAAGAAGATCATCTTTCTAAGGCCAGGATTGATGACAAGTGTAATTTTTATATTATATAAAATTTATATATTTAATTTAATTTTAAAATAATTAAAATAAATTAAATATAATTATTACATCATAATTATGTCATGCTGACGTCACGGTTCATAACGGTTCGAACCACGGTTGGACCGGTTGGACCTGAACCGAACATAAAAACGGTTCAGTTCCCGGTTCGGTTTTTAAAACATTGGTCCTGCCGTGAGGAATTGGAGCATATGGGGATACAAGACGGCAGGTGTGAGTAACGAATGGCTAGTTTCTCCACCGCCTTTAACTGAAGAACAAGGTTGGAAACTGTTCGTGAAGAAAACACATATGGAAGGGATGGACGGGTCCTGCCGTGAGGACCTGGAGCCTCTGGGACAAGAAATCATTAAAAAATGCGACGGCGTGCCCCTTGCGATCGTTTCCATTGCAGGGGTGTTGGCCAGAAAGGAGGAGGTTTCGGTGTGGAAGCACGCGAGCAAAAGCATCAGTAATCTATTGACTAAGGGGGAGAAGAGAATGTCTGGGATCCTGCATTTGGGCTATAGATATCTCCCCTACCAGCTCAAGCCATGCTTTCTGTACGTGGTGGGCTTTCTTGAGGAGGTTTGTGCCCAGAAGCTCATTCGCATGTGGGCTACAGAGGGGTTGCTGGAGGAGCGAGGGGAGGAGAGCTTGGAAGATGTGGGGGAAGACTATCTGCTGGGGTTCGTACAGAGAAGCTTGGTTCGAGTGGTGGAAAGGAGTTCCACGGGCGGAATCAAGAGCTGTTGCATTCGAGTCTCCTGCGTAACCTCCACACCCTCACCAACGTATTTACAGGTGAACAACTGAAGGGAGAAGATAAATCCAGAGACAGGCAGGGGAGAGAGCAATTCGATGGGATTTTTTGCATTTTGACCCCTCTAACTATGCGTATTTTCTTCTAGCCCACTAGTTTCACATATTTGCTTTTTAGACCCTATAAATTTGCCTTATTTGTATTTTAATCCCTGCCGTTAACTGCATATATGAGTCGATTCATACTAATGAGTCAACTCATGAATATGTGCTGAACACAAGTCTACTAACCTTGCTATTAATTGCATATATGAGTCGACTCATGCCCTTGAGTCGACTCAAGAATATGAGAATAAGAGTCAATTCATGTATGCAGTTAATGACAGAAATTTAAAGAAAAAGACTAAAATGCAAATAGCTCAAACTTACAGAGTCTAAAAAGTAAATATATGACACTCGTGGGCTAGAAAGAAAATACACTAAGTTAGAGGGACCAAAATGTAAAAAATCCAAAACAGGTGCATTTGGATAGAGGTTTTCTTAGGGTTTGGTCAAGGTGAGATAAGGATGAAGAGGAAGAGGGTGAAAAAGGAGAAGATAAAATGCAAGCCATGCTAGAAGAGAGAGAGAAATAGAAACAAAGAGGCGGAGGAATGACAACCGATTTTTGTGAACTAGTGTTCGATGAATTCAAGATTCCTTCAAACTCATCTTCTTGTCCACCCATGCCTTGAATTGAAGGGTGTTTTCAGAAATAAAATAATTCACTAATGTCTCATTGCCTTCCTTTTAATGCAATAGTTAACACGAGGTTATATGCAATTTTAGTTAAACTACATTGGGGATAATGTGTAATTCGTGAAACTATTTAGGTATATCTACAATTTCGATCAAACTACGTGAGTATATATGCAAATTACTCTTAAAATTATATTAAAATTTGGGCATAGTTGTCATTTTCCAGGGCTGCTAATAACCCTTTCAACGGATTTCTAACCAAGTGAGTATAAGTGGAATTTTATGCAAAATACATGAGTATATATGAAATTTTTGAAAATTCGTGAGATAAATGAGTAAAATTCACGAGTATATACAAGATTTGCCCTAAAATATACACAAAATCTTATAACATTTTCGTCCGGTTTCTTTCAAAGATAATAACCTCAAATATTTGGGCTGAAAAACAAACGATACTTGAATGTGGATGAAGATAAAGGGGGGAGAAAAGAAAAAGAAAATTATAATCCTTACATTTATATGTGGATTTACACCCATGTGTTATTTTCATCTCTTAACAAGAAAATTATATATATAATCCATATGTTCTTTTTTCTTTAAAGTGTTTCTTTTCACTAGAATCCTTACATCTCCAAAATCGGCATGAATGCTCGGGGCGTGAATGGTGGTTCTTGTAAAATTGGGTGGAACCGCGGAAGACACTGATGGCCACTATCTCCCTTCAACCGTAGAAACAGTAATGTAATTAACAGAGCAAGTTGTTGGTACGTTGGAAGACGCATCGTCGGCGGCGGCTCTTCGAAGAAGGAAAGCCGGTTGTTTAGGTTCTGCTATTGTAGCCGTTGTATCTGTAAGCATGTGAACAACATCTGACATGGTTGGCCTATCCTCTGCTCTATCTTGGCCACACAAAAGTGCAACCTGGACGTATCTCAAAATTTCTGTCGTACTTGTAGGAGACGAATCAACTAGCAATATTGGATCGATTAGCTCCGAACTCCTGCCTTCTTTCCACTGCTCCCATGCCTGCACCAAGATATGCATAATGGTATCAATAACCTGAAAACGCATGCCCGATCACTGCAGGAGAAAATCAAGTTGCTTTAACATTCGCTACTTACATGTCCAAGCAGTTTTGGAGAGCCATCGAACTGATGAAAAGATGAATTCCTCTTGCCTCCCACAATCTCTAGTAGTAAGACCCCAAAGCTAAAGACATCGGACTTGATTGAGAAGACCCCTCCCATGGCATATTCAGGAGACATGTAACCACTGCATGCATCCATCCAATCCAATTCCCAAATTTCTTATTACCCAAAATATACTGGCTTGAACATTCGTATGAATTTCTTGAAACCCAAAATATCATTCATAAGATACTTGTACCCTAGTGAAAAAAAGGCTTTTTTAATTTTATTTTAGTACTCACATTGTGCCGACAACCCTGTTTGTATTTGCTGCAAATTGGTTCCCGTCGAACATTCTTGCCATGCCAAAATCAGATATCTTTGGAGTCATGTCACTATCCAATAAAATGTTGCTTGCCTTCAAATCCCTGTGGATTATTCTTAACCTTGAGTAATGATGAAGATAAAGAAGCCCCTGCGCAATCCCTTCAATGATTTGCAACCGTTTTCCCCAATCCAAAATCATTTTTCTGTTTTCATCTGCACAAACAGTCATGTTTGAAAGACAAAATGATAAATCCCTCCGAAGTAACAGACAAAAAGAAAAGGAAAAAAGAAATTCAAGGAATGGTTTCGTCACACCCAATTAATCGATCGCTCACCAAAAAGGAAGGTATCCAAACTCTTATTAGGCATGTACTCATAGACAAGTATCTTTTCTTCCCCACGGACAGCCCAACCCAAGAGCCTAACAAGATTCCGATGTTGTAGTTTTGATATCAATAAGACTTCATTCTTGAATTCCACCAGACCCTGTCCAGATTTTCTGGAAAGCCTCTTAACTGCTATGTCCTCTCCATCAGGCAGTTTACCCTGAAATTAATGGTGATGGGTTTAAGTTTCGGTTTGATCACTTACTACCAGGCAGAAAAAAAGGGGACATTGTCGTATTCTTAGTGGTCAATCAGTTGCTAATCCACATGGATCGTCCAGTGGACTCTCTGGGTTCAGATTTGTTTTTAATCGACTTCCCATTTTCTCAAAATTAATTTCCTAAATTTTTACCAATAAGAAAAACTTAACAATGTTACATCTTCCAATAGCATGGAAAAGGAAGCTGGCATGCATTATTAGTCGTTACCTTGTAAACAGTCCCAAAACCACCCTGTCCAAGCTTGTTTGAAAGAGCGAAGTTATCAGTTGCTGCTTCTATGGCTGCAAAACCGAAGAATGGAAGATCTGGGCCGCTGGTCTCGCTCAGATAGCTTTCATCATTCTCAATAGATGAATGCAGCCTCAATGCTTCCTCAACTGTTACTGTTTTCCCTGATTTGTTAGGAAAAATCGAAGGGTTCTAATTTCAGTTGTTCTTTGGTCACAAGAAAATGAACATCACATGCAGTCTCACTCAACCGACTCAAACTAATTCCGTTACCATATGTTATTTCACAATATATATGGAGTAATTACCTTTGCTCATGACCTTTCTCTTCCACAAATAATACAAAGAGAAGCTAAGAACCAAAATTGCTATCGTGATCACCACTCCAATGATCAGACCGATCTTCCATGAGTTGCTCGTAGAACCTGAAAAGAGATTGTTTCCTCTATCACCTCATAGAAACAAATAAATCAATCCATGCCAGGAAATAAATATATCCTGAGTTTCTGACTTTTGGTAACTGAAAGAGTGTGTGTTGGGGGGAGAAGCCAGCATACCTTTATGCGATCCTCCCACACGAATATAGAGATTACCAGCAGCAAAACCATTGCCGTTGACGTAGATAGGAGAATCTCGAAGTCCAATCAAGTCTCCGCTCCAGAACAGACACCCTCCTGTCCCATTTCTATAAGCTGTTGCATAAGCGGTGCATGAGCAATTACTCCGGCACCATGATTCACAGTCCCGGACGTCTAGTGCGTATATTGATCGATCTGGGAACTTGATGTTTCCCACTGCATAGAATCCGTCTCCATTTCCACACGTCAAGTTGGCCTGCCTTACGCACCTCGATGATGATAAAGATCCGTTCAATCGTCCATCATCAGCCGAGGAGAAACCCTGCAAGCAGTTGCAGCGAACCGAAGCAGAGATGTTGCACCGAGCATTCGGAACGCAGGCACCGTACTCCTCACATTCATCTCTGGGTTGAGCCCACAGCGTCCTCCAGTATCGTCGATCTTCCACCCAGGACAGTTGCTGGAGCTGCCCAGATGGATCTAGCACAAACTGCGATGGCGCGGTAGCAATCTCATCAAGAGCATAACTTATAGTCCTTTTCTCTTCGTCTCCAACAAAGCTGAAGTGCTGGGCGAAGCTTCTTTTTATCTCTGGGACCAAGCTCAAAATCGCTCCGTTCCAACTTCCAGTGCTCCAATAAATGCTCCCATTCCGTTTGATGAAAAAGCGAAGGAGTGGGCCCTCCGGATCTGCTTCCAAGGAGTAAGAACCAGGGGCAGGATCATGTGGGCTTTTCCACGCCACCAGCGTCCGGTTGCGCCCGGCCTTCTTGTCCACCCCGATTTCCATACCCGCCAGCATTGTGTGAGTGGGATAGTCGAAGCTCTGCCAAAGCACTTCTCCTGCCTCGTTCTTCAGTACGAAATTCCCGTTGTCCAGGAGCGTGGCGCTGCTTGAATTCGCGGATGCGGCTGAAAGAGAAGTCAGCATGATGGATTTTCCGCCCCCATCATGAACCAAGAGGTCCCCATCATCGTTGATTGTGAGAATTCCCGAGTTATTTGCCAGGTAGTTTTCTCTGTTGGCAACCCATACAACTGTTTGGTCTGGTACTTGCTTGAACCAGATTCCAACGTAGCGGTTGTTGGAACTTGGGGGACTGAAGAATCCAAGCTCGAAAATGTTACCCGAGGACACCAGTTTTTGCCCATCCTTCAGGGATTCGCCTTTGCTGATGGTATCAGCTCCGTCCGAAATTAAGACTTGAAAACCGAAGAAAAGAAGGAGAACAGAACAAGCTCTGACCTGTCTTGTGCTGCCCATGCGAAAGAATTTGCAGGCCGTTGAACCCAACTCCATCGCCATAGACTATCGTGGCTTTGTCTATAAACCAAAATTTCGTCCCTATCCCTTCACCAAACTCATTTTCCCCTCAAGACTGAACACGCACGCCAGACCCGACTATCACTAGTCTATCATTCCAACCTTCCATACTTCCAAACATTTTTTTAATAAAAAAAATAGCTTCCAAATTTCGAACTTCAAAAAACAAAATCAAAATCAAAATCAAATGCGAAGAAAATTCGAATATTAAAAAAAAAAATCTTCCACGTTCCAAACTTCAAAAATTAAAATAAAATGCTAAACAAATTAAAAATGGATAAGTTTCACAAGAAAAAAAAATTAAATAGTGGTCCCACATTTATAAAAAATAAAATAGTAAAAAAATATTTTTCGGCCCACTGGCAGTAAAGGCAGCCGCACAAGATTACCCAATCGAATCAAATAAGGACCAGGATCCTGTGCGACCAGAGTAGCCTAAAAATATTTTTATTTCTTTAACTTTTTAAAAATAGATTGTGTGGCTCCACTTAGATCTATTCTTTCATATTTTCGAAAATTAGAAGAGGGCATGGCACATATATCCATGACCAAATTTTGATTTTTTAAAAATAAAAAAAAAAAAAAAAAAAAGTTGGCACAGGGCCGATCTAATTAGATAGAGTTATAACCCATATCTGTGAAAAAATTATTAAGAATAAAAAAATTATACTTAAGGGCAGCCTAATGTAGGGTAAGCCGCACGTGATCGCATGAAATAAACAAGTAATTAAGAAAAAGGATGGAACAACGTGGAAAAATTTCCGCCTCGTTTCCTCGTTTCCTCGTTTCCACCGGCATGCGCACTTTGGAAAAGAAAACCAGCGACTTCCATTTTCTACGGCGACGAGTACCTAAGCCTAACTGCTGTGGCGGGACCGGGAATATCATTTTAACAAATATCATTGATCGTTGGTTCGAATAGATGCTTTGCAGAGTCATGATATAAGTTGCACGCCGTAAATATGAAAACAACACCAAACTGATGAGCTTGGGGAATGGCTTGAATGTAAAAGATCCCTATATCATTGGGCCATGGGCTGAATCCAGAGATGTGACCAAACAAACTCATGATAAATGCTTTTGTTGGTTTTTCAAGCTTGGCATTTCATTAATTGAGTTGCAGCTCAATTGACGGGAAATACAGTTTGAAAATTAAATAAAAGTCTTGCTCATAAGTTGAGTGTGAATGAGAACGGGGTGAAGACTTCCTTATCTAGTTTGGAAGTTGTGAGTTGGGGGTAGCCATTCATAGATGAAAATTCAGTCTCTTCGTTGTATTTAACATTTTTTTTTGTTTAATTAGAAAATTAAGTTTTATTTAAAGTAAATATGAGCATTTGCCACATTTGCTCAAAGATAAATATTTATGTAGATACATGATCACATTTTGTACATATTGCACCTAACTAATTTGAACTGTGAAACACATAAGCATAGCCTAGCTTGTTAATCGTCGTTGTACTTGGGGGCCATCGAGCGGTACATGCATGCGGATCCCTACTACTCGCATTGCCTTTTTTTTTTTTTTTTTTGAAAGGTTTCCATGACATGAATACACTGTTTAACAACCGAACCACGTTTCGACTCATGTCAATGGCGACGAGTACCCATATAACAATAATTATCTCAACAATTATTGTTTATTGAGCGCAATCTGTTTCGAAAGACAGCGATCTATATATACTAGTGATCGACAACCAGTTCAACTACTATTTATCTGCCGAATAATTGCTTCCAACAAATCTTGTCTGTCAACTTTCAATGATCAAAAACAGTATTGAGCTCTGCTAGCGCACTTGGCATCACATGGCTGAGGTCTCCAATCGGTCAAGAATTTGAATCCCACCTTACGCAGCCTCCTCCTGTGTTGGCCTTGGCAGCTGTGCTCAGCCCCTCAAAAAAAAGTAATGTGTTCTTTTTGTTGATATTTATCTATGATATCTGATATTATAATTATTGATATTTATATATACTATGATATCTAATATTATAATTAAATATATTGAACTCTCACACAATGGAGAGATTTTGTTTTGACCTCCACAATAAGGAGAAACCTATAAAATACTATCCCTCACGCAATGAACAGATTTTTTTTTGACCTCTATAGTAAGAAGAAACCTATAAAATACCCTCACACAATGAAAAGATTTTTTTTTTGACCTCTACAGTAAGAAGAAACCTATAAAATACACCCACAAAAAGGGAAATAATAAACCCATAGCTGCGGGACGTGAATCGAACTCACGCATAACATCGACCCACTAATCTTCAGCCCCAAGGTCGTACCACCAGGCCAACGACTCATGTCAATGACTTGTGTTTGTTATATGGGTAGTTTTGTAGAAATGATTGAAAAATAAGTTAGTTGTATAGAAAAATATAAAAAAAATAATTAAAAATAAGATAATTATAAGAGTTTTTTCCAAATATACCTATTACGCTTGACCATATTCCCAAATATGCCCACGCCGTCGGTGACCGTTACGTTAAGTGATGGAACCATTATGCGGTGACTGCTAATTTTTCAGAAATGCCCAGATTGCCCTTGGGTGAATAATAAAAGTTGAGCTCAGATTTCACTTGAAGAGAGCAGCAGCAGGAGAGTGCCCAAGGAGGAAGGAGCGGTGCATCATACGATTGACCATTTGAGGTATTCGTTTCATTTTTTTTTATGCTTTTGGGCATATCCGAAATTGAAATCATTTATGCTATTGTTAAATATCAATTCCGGACGTTGGATCTTAGAGCATGCGATATGGTATTTCCTTTCATATCATTCCACTGAACCCGGAAGTAGTCTGTAATAAATGGTATGAATTATGTCAGCCATTGCGCAATGGTTCCGTCAATTAAATCCCATAATGATATTTTTCCTTCCGTCTATGCTGTTGTATTTTTGGTATTTTTTCCCGTTGATTTCAAAAATGATAATTTTTTCCTTCCGTCTATGCTATTGTATTTTTGGTATTTTTTTCCAATTTGTTTCAAAAATGATAATTGCAGAAATGATGCATTTCGTTCTTATTATAACCCATAGGCTCTCCTGCCATCCGTCCGTACATGGTGATGGAAGGGGACGAAATGCATATGGGTATTATCATTTTTGAAATCAACTGGCAAAAATACCAAAAATACAATAGCATAGACGGAAAGAAAAAATTATCATTTTTAAAAAATACCAAAAATACAACAGTATAGACGGAAGGAAAAATATCATTGTGAGATTTAATTGACGGAACCATTGCGCGGTGGCTGGCATAATTTATACCATTTATGACAGACTACTTCCGGTTTCAGTGGAATGATATGAAAGGAAATACTATATCGCACGCTCTAAGATCCAACGTCCGGAGTTGATATTTAACAATAGCATAGATGATTTCAATTTCGGATATGCCCAAAAGTATCAAAAAAATGAAACGAATACCTCAAATGGCAGTTGTACGATGCACCTCTCCTTCCTCCTTAAGCACTCTCCTGCTGCTGCTCTCTTTAAGTGAAACCCGAGCTTAGCTTTTATTAGTCATGCTAGGGGTAATCTAGGCATTTCTGAAAAATTAACAGCCATTGCACAACGGTTCCGTCGCTGAACGTAACATTCACCAGCGGCGTGGGCTTATTTGAGATTTTGGCAAAACGTAATAGGTATATTTGAGATTTTTGAAACGTATTAGGCATATTTGGAAATATAGTCAAACGTAACGAGTATATTTGGGAAAAGCCCTAATTATAAAAAACAAAAAGTTTTAACTTCACATTTTTTTACCCATTAACAAACACACCTTCATAAGAAAGAAAATTCTCATACTCCCGTTTTTGCCAAAGTTAAAAGGAATTTTTTTTATAAAAAAAAAAAAAATTATTCTTTTTTAAGGCAAGTTGTGAAATGAGTAGATGCTCGTCGCCTCCAGAATATATCCGCTTTTCAACTGTGTCAAGCCGCGTGCACAGCTATGAGCTGACTCTGCTTCCAATGGAAATTAAAAAGATAGCACAATCAATTCTCAGCGAGGGCCAACCCATGGGAAGCGCTTCTTAGCGTTTTCTCATGAGAAGCCTCATCTGAACCGTCCAGATTGAATCAACGGCTTTGATTTCACAGGGCATTTTCGGTAGTTGAAAATGCGTGTAACCTTCGTTTCCATGCTCTTCTTCTCCCTTGCTTCTCCATGCATCTCTCTTGCCTTCGTTTCCACCCCATGCTTCTCCCTTCCCTTGCGACTCGCTGTGGAGCTTAGCCGGATTTGCTTGGCAGCCGGCGGGACGGAGAAGGTGGAGACGACACGGTGAGATCTGAGATGATGGGTTCCGCCTAGGAGACGACGCGCTGCTGACGAACTGCTGCTGCCGACGATGTGCTGCTGCTGCCGACGACGTTCCTTTGCAGCAATGAAGCGGGTGGATTCGAGCGGCAATGGCAGCATCGACCGACAGAAGAGAAGAAAACTCGCAGCGTTAGTTTTTTTTTAGATTCAAGCGATTGGAGAACAGATCTGTCCGGCGAGTTAGGCATCAAAGTTAGCAAGCCCTTGGCGAGTCATCCGTCTGTTCCAATCGGCGATCCAACGGCCGACGGCTGGTGGGGTATGAGGCAGGGGCGCGGCTGCCGGCTGCGATTCTTGGAGGGTGATGCACCGTGTCTCATTTGTCGCGACGGATTGTAGAGGCTAATGCACGGTGCGTTATTTATCGCGACGGATAGAAATTTGACGGCCAGTGATCGCGACGGACAGACATTTCAAAACAATTTTACAAAAAAATTTTAATAATCTAATAGAATTTCCAAATTATATAAATATAATAGTTGTGTAAAAAAATATAAATATTATACTTATTGCATCAAAATCTCAATTTCAATGTAATTTCTCTTAACATTTTGTGAAAATGATATAAAACAACTAAAAAAAATGTAAATTTTTTTATAAAGTTTCTATTTATATATTTTAAATAAACTTGTAAAAATAATTCTTTTATGTAGTTGGAATTTTTTAGATTTATATAGATGTCAATTATTCAATTCACAAACATAGTCAATTGAAAGATTTTATATAAAATATAATTATCAAAAAGTTTTTATATAAAATATTCTTAAGATGAAAAAAGTTAAAAATTAGAAGGATGAAATAATTAGCTTAACGAAATTGAGCTACTATTATTTTTAATTATACATTTATATTTCTTTTGTATATGTTTATATTATTTAGAATCATTAAAATTGAATAAAAGTCCATGGATTATAAAAATTTAAAGATATATTGTAACTGAAGATCTAATTTATTTTTTAAAATATATTATATTAATATAATAATGTGTGTGAAAGGGCGCGTGGGTGGGAAGTTAGTTAATTTTTATGTTTTTTAATGGAGTGTTACGGGTGTGTGAGTTTAATACAAATTTTGATCTTTTTAGAAAGTTGCTTACCTTACTCTATTTTGATTTACAAAATATTTATAACAATAGACGGTTTATATTAGAAAAATTCAGCTAATTAAATTATGAATATGAATAATTATGTACACGGTTAAAATAGTGCGATATTTTTATTTAAATGTGAATAAAAATAATAATATAATAATTATTATTTATTAATTATTTATTTCAAAAAAGCAATTATTTTATTTTATATTATTTATTTTTATGTTTGAATGCATGTTTATATGTTGAAATTATATTATAGATTATATTACTTAATTATTAAACCAGTACCAAAAAGTCATATATATTTATATTATCAAATGTTAATTATAGTAATTTAATTTAAATAAATATAATTTATACAATTTTATTTTTAAAAGTTAATATAAATGTGCCCCGCGGGTGTCCAGAAATAAATATTTTATTTTCTAAAATATATATATGTGTCCCGCGGACCTCCAAAAATGAATATTTTGTTTTCTAAAATATATAAGTGTCCCACGGGAGTCCAAAAATGAATATTTTGTTTTCTAAAAAATATATGTGTGTCCCGCGGGCGTCCAAAAATGAATATTTTATTTTGTAAAAATATATATGTGTCCCACGGGTCTCCAAAAATGAATGTTTTGTTTTTTAAAAAAATATATGTGTCCCACGGGCTTCAAAAAATAAATAATTTATTTTTTAAAAAATATATATGTGTTCCGCGGGCGTCCAAAAATGAATATTTTGTTTTATAAAAATATATATGTGTCCCACGGGTCTCCAAAAATGAATGTTTTGTTTTTTTAAAAAATATATGTGTTCCACGGGCTTCAAAAAATAAATAATTTATTTTTTAAAAAATATATGTGTCCCGCGGGCGTCCAAAAATGAATATTTTGTTTTATAAAAATATATATGTGTCCCACGGGTCTCCAAAAATGAATGTTTTGTTTTTTTAAAAAATATATGTGTCCCACGGGCTTCAAAAAATAAATAATTTATTTTTAAAAATATATATATGTGTCTCGCGGGCCTCCAAAAATGAATGTATTATTTTTTTAAATATTTAAATGTCCCACGGGCCTCAAAAGATGAATATTTTGTTTTTTTAAAAATAATCATGTGTCCTACAGGCTTCAAAAAATAAATATTTTATTTTTATAAAAATATATATGTATCCCACGGGCGTCTGTAATTGTAGAGGATGAGTTTGGTCAAATCTTCCTTTTATGCAAAGGTGCAGACAGGTATGTATTTCCTCACCATTTCGAACTCCGGTTGAGTGTTAAAATAATTTTTGTTTACCTTTTGACCTATTATCTTCTAAAGAGTCTTCAAGCCCAATTTTGACTTTTGCATTCGGATACCTATTTCGACTGCTTTTGTAATTTTGACCAGCCCAATTTTGACCAGCCCAATTTGTAATGTTAGTTTAAACTAATTAAGTGGGTTATATATCCTTCTTTAAAACAAAAATATTCTTGTGTAAAATATAAAAAGTTATTAGATTCTGATGCATTAGAATTTAATAATATTATAGGATTATTTATCCAAATAAAAATGATGTTTCAAATAATCTTGAATATCACTTTAAAATTTATATAATCGCTTGTCAAACTATTATTTTACACGTATTTAATAAATTTTGTTATCAAATTTCAATTTAATATAGTTATAAAAAAATATACGCATCCCGCGAGCGTCCAAAAGTGAATATATTATTTTTTAAAAATTTATAAATGTCCCACGGTCCTCAAAAAATGAATATTTTGTTTTTTTAAAAATTTACACGTGTCCCTCGGGCGTCCAAAATTGAGTATAATGTTTTATAAAAATATCTACGTGTCCCGCGGGCTTCAAAAAGTGAATATATTGTTTTTATAAAATTTAAAAATGTCCCACCGGCCTTAAAAATTGAATATTTTGTTTTTTTAAAATATATACGTGTCCCGTGGGCGTCGAAAAATGAATATAATGTTTTATAAACATTTAAATGTGTCCCACGGGCTTCATAAAATGAATGTATTATTTTTATAAAATATATGAATGTCCCACGGGCCTCAAAGAATGAATATTTTGTTTTTATAAAAATATATACGTGTCCCGTGGGCGTCCAAAAATGAGTATAATATTTTATAAAAATATCTACGTGTCCCGCGGGCGTCCAAAAATGAATATATTATTTTTTTAAAATGTATAAATGTCCCACGGGCCTCAAAAAATGAGTATTTTGTTTTTATAAAAATATATACGTGTCCCGTGGGCGTCCAAAAATGAATATAATGTTTTATAAAAATATCTACGTGTCCCGCGGGCGTCCAAAAATGAATATATTATTTTTTTAAAATGTATAAATGTCCCACGGGCCTCAAAAAATGAGTATTTTGTTTTTATAAAAATATCTACGTGTCCCGTGGTCGTCCGAAAATGAGTATAATGTTTTATAAAAATATCTACGTGTCCCGCGGGCGTCCAAAAATGAATATATTATTTTTTTAAAATGTATAAATGTCCCACGGGCCTCAAAAAATGAGTATTTTGTTTTTATAAAAATATCTACGTGTCCCGTGGGCGTCCAAAAATGAATATAATGTTTTATAAAAATATCTACGTGTCCCGCGGGCGTCCAAAAATGAATATATTATTTTTTAAAAATGTATAAATGTCCCACGGGCCTCAAAAAATGAATATTTTATTTTTATAAAAATATATACGTGTCCCGTGGGCGTCAAAAAATGAATGTATTGTTTTTATAAAATTTATAAATGTCCCACGGGCCTAAAAAATTGAATATTTTGTTTTTTTTTAAAATATATACGTGTCCCGTGGGCGTCGAAAAATGAATATAATATTTTATAAAAATTTAAACGTGTCCCGCGGGCTTCAAAAAATGAACGTATTATTTTTATAAAATTTATAAATGTCCCACGGGCCTCAAAAATTGAATATTTTTTTTAAAAAAATATATATACGTGTCCCGTGGGCGTCGAAAAATGAATATAGTATTTTATTTTATAAAAATATATGTGTCTCGCAGGCTTCAAAAAATAAATATGTTATTTTTAAAAATATATATATGTGTCCCGCGGGCGTCCAAAAATAAATATTTTATTTTCTTAAAATATTTATGTATCCCACGGGCCACTAAAAATATACGTCCCACGGGCGTTCATAAATGATTTGTTTTATTTTCTAAAATAAATCCGCGAGTTTAAATCAAAAACGAATATTTGATTTCTACAAATATTTTGTTTTATAAAGAAAATTTACATGAGATATAACACAAGCGATCATTTTTAGAGGTGTTAACATGAAATTTTGTATAAATTTTATATTCAACATTTCTCTTTTAGATAAATTATTAGTCCACATTAAGTTCATTTGGAGTAAATAAATTTGGATTTTTTGTTTAACTTAATTAATAATAGTAACAAAAAATTACAATTATTATATTTTTGTAATATAATTTGTAATAATATTATTATAGTTTCATTATATATGTATTTACAAAATATAATTTGTAAATAATTTTCATTATAAAATTACTATTAAACGTAGTTATTTACTCAATTGATTATTTAACCAATCCCAAAAAGAAACATATATTTATATATTAAATATAAATTACAGTTATATATAATTTCTTACAATTTTACTTTTATAGCGGCATAAATAATAATTTTTACAATTTTATATATTTACGTAAATTTTGATTTTAATTATTTTTCATTAGTTAATATTTTTAATTATTATTTATTTAGTTTTAAAATTATTGAAAGGTTTCCATAGTTATGAAATGAATTATTAATTATATATCTTGTGCCAAATACACAAATTAGGTAAAATATTTATAAAATTTCAATAATTAAATGTTGTTAGATGCTGTTAGATGCTGTTAGATGCCGTTAGACGCTGTTAGACGCTGTTAGATGCTGTTAGATGCGATTAGATGCCGTTAGATGCTGTTAGATGCTGTTAGATTGAGTTAGATTTCTTTAAATCATATTAAATTAGTTTCAAATTCTGTAATTAAGGTCTAAATGATCTTATAAGGGGCCTAGGATCATATTACAGGTGTTAAATTAGGATTAACTTATTAATTTCAAAAATTAGATGCTGTTAGATGCTGTTAGATGCGATTAGATGCTATTAGATGCTGTTAGATGCCGTTAGACGCTGTTAGACGCAGTTAGACGCTGTTAGATTGAGTTGGATTTCTTTAAATCATATTAAATGAGTTTCAAATTCTGTAATTAAGGTCTAAATGATCTTATAAGGGGCCTAGGATCATATTAGAGGTGTTAAATTAGGATTAACTTATTAATTTAAAAAATTAGATGCTGTTAGATGCTGTTAGATGCGATTAGATGCTGTTAGATGCTGTTAGATGCTGTTAGATGCCGTTAGACGCTGTTAGACGCTGTTAGATGTTGTTAGATTGAGTTGGATTTCTTTAAATCATATTAAATGAGTTTCAAATTCTGTAATTAAGGTCTAAATGATCTTATAAGGGGCCTAGGATCATATTAGAGGTGTTAAATTAGGATTAACTTATTAATTTCAAAAATTAGATGCTGTTAGATGCTGTTAGATGCTGTTAGATGCGATTAGATGCTGTTAGATGCTGTTAGATGCTGTTAGATGCCGTTAGACGCTGTTAGACGCTGTTAGACGTTGTTAGATTGAGTTGGATTTCTTTAAATCATATTAAATGAGTTTCAAATTCTGTAATTAAGGTCTAAATGATCTTATAAGGGGCCTAGGATCATATTAGAGGTGTTAAATTAGGATTAACTTATTAATTTCAAAAATTAGATGCTGTTAGATGCTGTTAGATGCGATTAGATGCTGTTAGATGCTGTTAGATGCCGTTAGACGCTGTTAAACGCTGTTAGACGCTGTTAGATTGAGTTGGATTACTTTAAATCATATTAAATGAGTTTCAAATTCTGTAATTAAGGTCTAAATGATCTTATAAGGGGCCTAGGATCATATTAGAGGTGTTAAATTAGGATTAACTTATTAATTTCAAAAATTAGATGCTGTTAGATGCTGTTAGATGCTGTTAGATGCGATTAGATGCTGTTAGATGCTGTTAGATGCCGTTAGACGCTGTTAGACGCTGTTAGACGCTGTTAGATTGAGTTGGATTTCTTTAAATCATATTAAATGAGTTTCAAATTCTGTAATTAAGGTCTAAATGATCTTATAAGGGGCCTAGGATCATATTAGAGGTGTTAAATTAGGATTAACTTATTAATTTCAAAAATTAGATGCTGTTAGATGCTGTTAGATGCGATTAGATGCTGTTAGATGCTGTTAGACGCTGTTAGACGCTGTTAGATTATGATGATTTTATTAAATCATATAATATGAGTTTCAAATTCTGAATTTATGATCTAAATGATATTATAAGGGACCTAGGATTATATTACAGGTGTTAAATTAGGATTAACTTATTAATTTTAAAAATTAGATGCTGTTAGATGCTGTTAGATGCCGTTAGATGCTGTTAGATGCCGTTAGATCCGATTATATTCAGAAAATAATAAAATATTAATAAATTTTCAAAAATTCGAGAAAAATGTTAGACGCTGTTATTTTTGAGAGTACCATGATTACATTAACTTTAAATAATATAAAATAACTTCTAATAAAATTTATATTTTCTAACTTTACCAATTATAATGAAATCTTTTTAAAAAAAAATTTTTGGTACAAAAATTTTTTTAGAAATTTTCAAATGATGAGAAATTATGTCCACATACATTTTAATATTTGATCTATCAAATGAATGGAATAGATTGAGATTTTGTATATATATAATACAAATTTTATCAAAAAATAAAACATACTCACGTTTTTAAATTATTATACTCTCGCTGTAAAATGACCAAAATGCCCAGCTTCCTTTTTTTTTTCCAAGGGAAGCACTTCCGATGGGTTGGGCCTCATTCTCAGCACCCCGCCCCCACACACAACCTTAGCCATCTGTTGGTTAGCTGTTGTTGTCCCGTCAGTTCCACGTACCCTGATCATTTTAGGCACCTCCAAGACACATGAAAAGTCCCAATCAAAAAAAAAAAAACCAATCAAAAAAAAAGACACATGAAAAGTTCATGAAATAAAAATTATCAAATTGATAGTAAATTATGTGATAGGATGTAGATAATGATGAAATATCAAGGGAATAAAGTTAAAATAGATGTGTTAATTGTATAGGTAATTGTGTGGAAATTAGTGAAAAGTAGGATAGTTTGTATAAAAAAATATGAAAAATAATTAAAAAAAAATAATTATAGAGAGTGAAAAGTTTTATTTGAAATTTTTTTAACCCAACCAAACGCACTAGAAAGATAATCTTTATTTAGATTGCATTTAGAATTTGGCCGGAACCGTTGTATTCATCACATTCATCACTTGGCTAAGCCCAGTTGATGATTCATCGGGTGGATCTTGTACCCAGAGCAAACGCAGCACGTCCAGAAAAATCAAGCACAATCCTCGAAGGTGTCATGGCATCATGAGCCCAGAGGAGGAAAACTGACCAGCCCTTCTATCCCACTGTGGCTGAAGGCACGCATCCATGCGATGGTCTTTCACCTGATCATCGGGTCCAAATCTATCTTTTTTGGAAATAATTACTTTTATATAAAAAACAGAAAAGACACGGCGTGAAAGATAGAATATATATATATATATATAGGGAAATGATCCAGTGCATGCGACTGCACCGTGCAGTCCATGCACTGTGGGCCCCACCTGATCATTTCACATAAATCCACCCCACCCATTGTATTTAGAATTGTTCACTTTATTACCATACCAATTTTCATCCAAATCCAACATGTGTGTAGTTTCCATCTTAAAATGGTGCAAAATCAACGTAATAAAATAGTTTAATGTAAATATCAAGTTTAAAGTGATTTTTTCAACATCTAAACCGTCTAAAGTATGATTTATATATGGATAAATGAGTGTATAAAGTTTCATTACAATCTAATATGTGTGGGAGGTAAATTAATTAGGGTGAAGACGAAGTAGAGTATACGGCTGATTAAGCTGATCATGCGCAAGAGACTTAAGAGTTGAAAGCAATTCAAGGCCGCGATTTTCTTCAATGATTAAAGTATTAAAGCTCTTAGATCAGTTCGGCTCCAAAAACCCATATGACGCAGGTCCATTTCAAAAGACTAGGTTAATTTTTCAAGGCGTGTTTGGATAAAATAAAAACTTTTCCAATTAAAAATTTTCATTTTTCATGACTATTTTATTTTTAATTATTTATTCACATCTCCATATTCAACTATCTTACTTTTCAATCATTTCTACACTATTCCTTATACAACTAAACTATGTATTTTTATTTTATTCTCTTTAGTCTTCATCATCACTCTTACCACATCATATCATTTTACACTATCGAGGTGTTTGTTTTAATATAAAACTTTTCAATCTAAAATTTCTAACTCTCTACAATTATTTTATTTTTTAATTATTTTTTCACATCTTCTCATCTAAACTACTTTACTTTTCAATCATTTCTAAACAACTATCTATACAACTAACCTATATATTTTAATTTGATTCTCTTTATTTCTCATTATCATCCCTATTATATTATATCATTTCTTTCATTTCAAAAACTTTATACTAAAAACTTTTCGTATAAAAATGTTATCACTTTCCAAACAAAAAAATTATTTTTAATAAAATATAAAAATTAAATTACTTGAAATTACAAAAATATACTTACGTAATTAAAGCGATATTGTAAGCATGTACTTCTTCCTAAAAGTTATAGTCGCTTAAAATTTGCCTAGGTTAAAATTTCATTCGATTAACAAAACTGCTCATCTCCTCTTTATTCTTCCCTAACCTAGAGTTTCCAATCCAACAACTGCTTCTCAGTTCAAGACTGTAAAAATTTTATCCTTCGTGATTAACTACATATATATTTTTTGATTGGAAGTCAAGATAATTAAAAAGGTAAGTAGTACTAAACGAAAAGTCTTCAGCCTTTCCTTCCGGATTTGTATGGGATAACTTCTCTCATTTTCAAGTTAGCTTTCTCAATTATCACATTTCTGCTTCTCATTTATAGCGCAATTACAGAATCATGGTTAGGCTGAATTTGCGAAATAACAAAGGGAGCATGCAGTGCTGCATGCTCCCGGACGTATACACTTATTTTTTAAAAAAAAAAATTGAAATTTTTTTCATAAACTTGTTAGCCCAAGTGTATTTAACTTATGTATCAATTTTTACCATTTTTGGAGATTTTTAAATATTTATTTTTGATTTTTGAAAATCAGTGGCATTTTAGTAATTTAAAATTACCTAACATGCCACTGATTTTCAAAAATCAAAAATAAATATCTAAAATACTCCAAAAATGGTAAAAATTTACACACACATTAAATACACTTGGGCTAACAAGTTTATAAAAAAAATTGATATATGCGCCCGGGAGCATCAGGAGCATGAGATGAGGCTCCATAACAAAGAGTCAGCAAGAGCGTCTATAAATGAAGAAAGCCTATTAAAAATCTAGGCGTTGAAAATCCAAACCACTGTTTTGTTTTGTTTTTGCTTTCCTCCGTAAACCCATCACATGAGGCAGACGCGACTGCATGTGTACAATTTGGCTTCATGAAATTGAAGTTTGCCTCTATTCTAATTTTAACTTTATTTATAAAACATAAATTTTAATTCTAATATTATTTGTAAAACCTAAATCCTAATTTTATTAGCGAAAAATGAATTTAATTTAAATTTCTGATTAAAGTTCGAGTTGATGAATTTATGTTTTATTTAAGATGTTCAAATGAATATACAATAAGAATAAATCATGTAAGTTAAATAATAATAATAATAGTCAAATTACATTTTGAAAAAATACATTGATATATGGTCCATTTCTAAAAAAAAATTAACATTGAAAACTAGACAAATGAAGAAAAATAATAAACATACAAGTAAATAATAGAAATATAAAGATAAATGTAAATGAAAAATAATATAATTTCTTTATAACATAATTACAATATGAAAAACATGTATTCAAGCATAAATATAAATAATATAACATATACAAATATGAAGAAATAATGTTTAGATATTTACGTATATAGTATACGCTATAATAGATATAAAATGAAAAATGAGTTGGAGTTTACTTAATCCTATCCTTATCATATTTACAAATTAATGAAATGTATAATTTTGAGAGTCAATAAAAGAGCTAAAGGTGATATGAGAGATATTACTAACCCTAATAAATAATATTTGAAATATAATTGTTTGAGTGTATTTAATAATGGAAAATCTTGTTTAATCCATCTTTATATATGCATGCTTTTGAGTTTTTCAAGTACATATTTTTATTTTTTTATATAATACAAGCGCTCATCAAATGGATTGAAACCTTAACCACCTTGACATAAGTTAAGATTTTTATTAAATTAAAGACTTTGATGAATGGGGCTATGGTCATGTTGTTTCGTTAATGTGTTGATTAAATGAGTTATAAATGAATTGAGATTGAAAATTTTTAAAAGGTTAATAAATTAATTAAAATTAAAAATTATTTTTAAATAAATTATAATTAGAAACATGCCGACGTGTTATATGCGTATATGATTCCAAATCGCCGTTTTTATTCGAAGTCAAATGCGTGGGAAATCGTACGAAGCACGGAGCTCCATCTGAAATGGAGCGGCGGCCAGGTTGACACTTGACACGCGCGTCAGCATCGGAACCGCTGTGTTGACTTCTAAACTTAATTTTAGTCCATAAATACATGTTTATTTTTATTTTATCGGATCAAGTAGTTTATATTTACATTGAAAATATTCATTGCATTCAATACTTAAATTTTATGCATTGATAGTATAGTGTTTTGAACGGCTTGATCTGCTTTACATTTTATTTGTAAAACCCTCAGGAATATTATGGTGCGAGGGGAAGTCAGCATAGGCTGCTTGTAAGTATGTTCCAAAGACAGATGCAAGAGGATGGTTTTCGCATGCCTTTGGAAACTTCTCCACGTTGGTCCACCCTTTTCATTAATCGTTTGTTTGATTCAATAAATAAACTTTCCCTTTTCCATTTTTGCTTCCCCTTTTTCTTGTGTCCTTCCAGACCCATAAAATCAAGGGCTTTAAAAAACATTGATGAATTTTGAAGGAGCTTATAGCAGAAGTCCATGGTCAGATAAGCAGTATGCTCACACACACGTTGTTTAATTAAATATGTTAAAATTTGGACCTTTGGCGGATCCCAATCATATACACCCGGGTGCATTCAGCCTCAATGCACCCGGTGTACTACACCAATTTTTTTTTTTTTTTTTTTTGAAATTTTTTTCATGAATCTGTTAATATAGGTTTGTTTAACATATGTGTCAATTTTTACTATTTTTGGAGATTTTTAGATTTTTTTTTAGATTTTTAAAAATCAGTTACGGAAAATGCCACTGATTTTTAAAAATCTTAAAAAAATATCTAAAAGTCTCCAAAAATAGTAAAAATTGATACATATGTTAAATAAACCTAGATTAACCATTGTGTAAAAAAAATTTCAAAAAAAAATAAAAAAAATGGGTGTAGTACACCCGGGTGCATTGAGGCTAAATGCACCCGGGTGTATATGATTGGGATCCACCTTTGGACTTTTCATAGTCTGGTCTGGCGGGCGTAACAATTTGGTTTATAGACACAGACAAGAAAGCCTGTGGCATTGGAGTTGGGTTCAACTGCCTGAAAATTCATTCGCATGGGCAGCACAAGACAGTTAAGAGCTTGCTCCGCTCTCCTTCTTTTCTTGAGTTTTCAAGCCTTAATTTCGGACGGAGCTGATACCATCAGGAAAGGCCAATCCCTGAAGGATGGGGAAACACTGGTGTCCTTGGGTAACAGATTCGAACTTGGATTCTTCAGCCCCCCAAGTTCCAACAACCGCTACGTTGGAATCTGGTTCCAGCAAGTACCAGATCAAACAGTTGTATGGGTTGCCAATAGAGAAAACTACCTGGCGAATAACTCGGGGATTCTCACAATCAACGATGATGGGGACCTCTTGGTTCATGATGGGGGCGAAAAATCCATCATCCTGACTTCCGTTTCGGCAGCGTCCGCAACAATCCTGGACAACGGGAATTTTATACTTAAGAACGAGGCAGGAGAAGTGGTTTGGCAGAGCTTCGACTATCCGACTAACACAATGTTGGCAGGCATGGAAATTGGGATCGACAAGAAGGCCGGGCGAAACCGGACTCTGGTGTCATGGAAAAGCCTACAAGATCCTGCCCCGGGCTCTTACTCCTTCGAAGCGGATCCGGAGGGCCCACTTCTGCGTTTTTTCATCAAGCGGAATGGGAGCATTTATTGGAGCACTGGGAGTTGGAACGGACAGATGTTGAGCTTGGTCCCCGAGGTAGAAAGAAACTTCCCCCAGCACTGGAGCTTTGTTGGAAACGAAGAGAAAAGGACTATAAGTTACGCTCTTGATGAGGCTGCTAGCGCACCTTGGCAGTTTGTGCTCGACCCATCTGGGCAGCTCCAAACACTGTACTGGGAGGAGGATCGAGGATACTGGAGGATAATGTGGGCTCAACCTGTAGACGGATGCGAGGAGTACGGTGCTTGTGGTCCAAATGCTCGATGCAACATCTCTGCTTCGGTTCGCTGCAACTGTTTGCAGGGTTTCTCCTCGGCCGATGTTGGACGATTGAACGGGCCGTCATCATCATCGAGGTGCGTGAGGCAGGCAAACTTGACGTGCGGAAATGGAGACGGATTCTACCCAGTGGCCAACATCAAGTTCCCAGATCATTCAACATACGAGCCAGGTGTTTGGGACTGCGAATCATGGTGCCAAAGCAATTGCTCATGCACCGCTTATGCAACAGCTTATAGCAATGGGACAGGAGGGTGTTTGTTCTGGAGTGGAGACTTGATTGGGCTTCGGGATTCTCCTATCTACATCAACGGCAATGGTTTTCTTGCAGGTAGTCTCTACATTCGTTCGGGCGGAATGCATAAAGGTAGGCCAGCTTCTTCCCCAGCATACTTTGTCGGTTATCATAAGTCAGGAATTCATGATAGTTTTATTTCCTTGCTATTGTACGAGCTTTTATTCTCCAAGATTAAAGGTTAGAATGAATTTCTTGTCCCAAAAAAAAGAAGAAGAGAATAGATTCAGACCTTTTTAACTAAAAATAAGTGAGAAATTATGTATTTGACTTATGTTTTAAATTTTACAATTTTTAGAGATATATAAATATATTTTTAATTTTTTAAAAATAAGAGTATTTTAGTCACTTAAAAAAGCTAAAGTAACTTTAAAAATAAAATAAAATATATATACATATATCCAAAAAGGTAAAATTTAGCTTATAAATTAAATACAACTATATTAATAATTTTATAAAAAAAATTTCAAAAAAATATGAAAAATAAGGTTTTAGACCCTGGTGCTGTGAATCTGTTCTCCAGTAAAATAAAGATAAAAGAAAGAAAAGGGAAGAATGAATATAATTAAGACAGCATGTTTATTTTATTTCCATAGAAGTGAAAGAAGAATAAAAGGGCTTTTCTCTGTTCCTCTTAATTTTTTTTATTACGATTATTTTCTCGTATGGATTGATTTTTTTTTATTGAGGTAATGGAGGAAACATACTGGTTTCAGGTTCTACCAGCAACTCGAGGAAGATTAGTCTGATAGTAGTCATCACGTCAGTAATTTTTGTGCTTAGCTTCTTTCTGTGTTATTTGTGGAAGAGAAAGATCAAGAGCAAAGGTAATTTCTTATGTCTCAAATGATATTAAATATTTATACACATGAGTTTTCAATAGAATTGAATTTTGACGATATAAATGCATATACGTAGAAGAATATTTTAAATAATTCAAATTTGGAAACGATATTTAAGATATTAAAAATAGTTGGTTGTTACTTAGTTAATAATAGCCTAATCATATAAGATCATTGACTATATATATATATATATTGAAAAAAACATGTGGTAATTGTTTGTCCGCCCCATAGCTGTAGCTTTTACCCAACCCTGCTCCTGTCCTGCCCACTCAATAAGCCAGGAAACAAAGAAGGGTTCAAATTCTATAGAATCCATTCGATGAAAATAAATTCATGGAATCATAAGAAATCTGCTCTGCTATTATATTTAAAATTATTTGTTTAATTACAAACTAAAAAGTATAAATAGTATTTGAACAAATAAATAGGCAAAGCAGGAGAGTACATAGGGTTAGTATTTTTAAAATGGAATACATGGGGCCACGAGAATCTTCCAATTAAGGAGTGCATAAAGCATGAACTTTCATCGGATGCGCTCGTGCTGCATGCTCTTGGGCGCATACACCTATTTTTTTTTCAAAATTTTTTCATGAAATTGTTAGCCCAAGTGTATTTATCGTATTTATAAATTTTTACCATTTTTGGAGATTTTTAAGTATTTATTTCGGATTTTTAAAAATTAGTGGCATTTTAGTAATTTAAAATGCCACTGATTTTTAAAAATCCGAAATAAATATCTAAAAATCTCCAAAAATGATAAAAATTTATACATACGTTAACAATTTCATGAAAAAATTTTGAAAAGAAAAAAGAAAAAAAAAAAGGTGTATAGTGCTGCATGCTCCCGAAAGCATACCATAAATGTCCATAAAGCATACACAACACTATGTGTGCAGCCACTTTGAAAGAAAAGAAAAAACATCGTGTACAGCTACATAATCAATACTTCATAATTCTGTTGAGCGTTTTTGTGGATCATCTGATTTGTTACTTGATAAACTATCAAGAGTGTAAATAGGGTTGATATCAACTCATACTTGGTATTTTGGAAAAAAAATAATTCATATAACCTAAATTGAAGAGACTTAATTTTAAAAATAGGTTAATTTGTGTTAGATGATTGTGAACACGACTCAACCCAACCCGATTTCATATATTAATATACAATATAATAGATTATAAAAAATAATCATACATTAGAACATAATACATAGAAATTAATTAGACATTATTGCTTTGGAATAAAATTATTTAGCAATTATATTATTATATAAGTCATAAATTAGAAATGATTCTTGTAAAAAGGATTAATTTTTATTCTTTCATATAAATTTATATTTTAAAATAGATTTAATTAAGTAAAATATTTTTAAATATTATATATTTGTTAGCTCGATTTCTAACTTGAACTAAATCGATTTTTATAGGATTAAAATAGAGTTCGATTAAGGTGTCAAAATATAGTTAAAAATAAGATTGAGTTGAGATTTTATAAGGTCGGTTAGGATTGTGTTTACTCTAATTCAAGTTAACCCAACTCGATTTACACTCCAATAAGCTATATGGATTTGCTTGCTAAACAATGATTAAAAAAATGGTTTCAAAGAAAATATTTTTTAACTAAGGAGGTATTTGTTTACACCAAAAATATTTTGAATTAAAACTTTTCACTCTCCATAATTATCTTATTTTTTAATTATTTTTTCATGTTTTCCTATACAAATACTCTACTTTTTAGTCATTTCTATACAATTATCTTATACATCCAATGTATCTATTTGAACTTTATCTTTTTACTCCTCATCATTATCCTTATCATATCACGTCATTTTCTCTCATTTTAAAAACTTTTATACAAATAATTTTTCATCATTGTCACTTTGGAAATACACTCTACAAACAATTTTTGTTATTTTCTTGAAAATAGTTGACTTATATATATATTTTTGATAGAGTTATGTTCTTCAAACTTGATTGTCTGTATTGCCGATCTACGTCTATGCAATGTACTATGCAAAGTAATTTTATAATTCTTGAAATATATATTTTTGTAAAAATTCTAATTTGTTATATTCTAACTGCTTGGATTGATTTGACAAACTTTGGCCACATTTGAGAGGCTACACAGGATTTGACAGGGCTTTCAACTGGTTTTGATGATGGCTGGACAAACTTTACTATGGTTGATTGATTTTATTTTGTTTGGTAGAAGATTTTTTATGTGCTTTTGTACGGGCTTTTATTGGACTTTGGACATGATAAACCCTAGCTCCTAAAAACAACATTTAATAGAAGTAATGTTTTTGGAAAATATCCCACAGAATTGCCCGGAAACGTGTCTGTGTCAGTTGAGTGAGACATCATGTGATGTAATCATTTTCTTGTGACCAAGGAACCACTGAAATTAATACCATTAGATTATTCCTAACAAACCAGGGAAAACAAAAACAGATGAGGAAGCATTGGAACTTCATTCATCTACTGCGAATGATGGCAGCTATCTGAGAGAGACCAGCGGCCCAGACCTTCCACTCTTCAGTTTTGCAGACGTAGAAGCAGCTACCGATAACTTTGCTCCTTCAAATAAGCTTGGTGAGGGTGGTTTTGGGCCAGTTTACAAGGTAATGACTAATGCATGTTGAAAGTGTAACATTGTCAAGTTTTTTCTTTGGTAAAAATTTGGGAAATCAATTTTGAGAAAATGGGAAGCTGGTTCAAGACAATTTGGACCCAAAGAGTCCATTGGACCATCCGTGTGGGGTTAGTAACTGGCTGATGGCTAACAATGCAACAAAGCCTTTTTTTTTTTTTTTTTTTTGGCCTTGTAGTACATGATCAATCCGAAACTTAACCCATCGCCATTAATTTCAGGGTAAACTGCCTGAGGGAGAGGAAATAGCAGTTAAGAGGCTTTCCAGAAAATCGGGACAGGGTCTGGTGGAATTCAAGAATGAGGTCTTATTGATATCCAAACTACAACATCGGAATCTTGTTAGGCTTTTGGGGTGGGCTGTGCGTGGGGAAGAAAAGATACTTATCTACGAGTACATGCCTAATAAGAGTTTGGATACCTTCCTTTTTGGTGAGCGATCCCTCTTTTTTCTTTTTTTCTTTTTCTTTTTTGATGATTGTGAACGATCCCTCATTTGGATGTAAGGAAACAACTCCTTTTTTCTTTTTCTTTTATTATTATTATTATTATTATTATTATTATTATTTGTTAGTAGGGAGTGAATTTACCATTTTTTTTTCTCTCTTTGAAATATCCTTCCTTTTTGGTGAGCGAGCCCTCACTTGGGAATGAGGAAACAACTCCTTTTTTTTCCTTTTTTATTTTATTACTTCACAAAGAATTTACCATTTCTTTCTCTTTCAAACATGACTGTTTGTGGCAGATAATGACAAAAAAATGATATTAGACTGGGGAAAACGCTCGCAGATCATTGAAGGGATTGCGCAGGGGCTTCTTTATCTTCATCGCTACTCAAGGTTGAGAATAATTCACAGGGATTTGAAGGCTAGCAACATTTTATTGGATGGTGACATGACTCCAAAGATATCAGATTTTGGCATGGCAAGAATGTTCGACGGTAACCAATCTGAAGAAAATACAAACAGGGTTGTTGGCACATAGTGAGTACAAAAAAATCTTTCCCCACCAGCATTTGAATATCTTAGGAATGATTAATTGGGTTTCACGAAATGAACAGGAAAATGCATATATGCCTATACATTTTGAGTACTAAGACATTTGGGAATTGGATTGCACGCAGTGGTTACATGTCTCCTGAATATGCCATGAGAGGGGTCTTCTCAATAAAGTCTGACGTCTTTAGCTTTGGGGTCTTACTATTGGAGATTGTCGTAGGCAAGCGTAATACATCTCTTCTTCGATTCAATGGCTCTCTAAACCTTCTTGGACATGTAAGTCGCTAATGCTAAAGCCTGATTTTCTGCCGCAGTGCTCATGCATCCATTTTCTAGATATTGATACCAATATAGATATCCTGCTGCAGGCATGGGAGCTGTGGAAAGAAGGCAGGAGTTTGGAGCTTATTGATCCAATATTACTAGTTGATTCATCTCCTACAAGTACAACTGAGATTCTGAGATATGTCCAAGTTGCACTTTTGTGTGGCGAAAACAGCGCAAAGGATAGGCCAACCATGTCAGATGTTGTTCATATGCTCACAGATACGACAGCTAAAATATCTGAACCTAAACAGCCAGCTTTCCTTATTCGAAGAGCCGCTAGTGTGGTCGTGGATACCTCTTCCAGCACACCCACAACTTGCTCTGTTAATCTCGTTACTCTTTCTGGGGTTGAAGGGAGATAGTGGCCGGCCCCTGTCAGCATCTGTCTTCCACCCAAATTCACGAGTACTACCATCCGCCCCCGGCATTCCTGACGTTTTTTTTTTTTTTTGTAAATGCAAGAGTTCGGTTTGAAAGAAACATTTAAAAGCAAAACGGAATACACGGATTTTTTGAAGAGTTGAAATCTTTCGTAGAGTTTTTGGAGTGTAACCGGTTCTAAATGCTGAACCACTCTGTTTTTTTTTTTTTTTAACACCATCCCACTATTGTAATCTAAGCTACTTACATTATTTAATAATTTTTGTTTATAATCAGTCAAGATATCCAAAATCACCTTGTGTGAAACTGTGAATACTTTATTAGTCTCTAAGTTTTGAAATGGCCTACTAAAGTCGTGAGAACTGCTTTTATTTTTTATTTTTTATTACAAACATGTAGAGTTATATGTATTTAATCTATCAATCAATTTTTACTAGTTTTGGACGCTTTTACATATTTTTTATTTTTAAACATAATGACATTTTCGTAATTTCTGAATCAAGAAAATTACGAAAAATATCACTGTGTTTAAAAATAAAAAATACTTAAAAGTATTCAAAAATAGTAAAAATTAATTTGTAGGTTAAGTATATTTATAAAAAAATATTAAAAAAAAACAAAAAATGGGTTTTCGACGGCCGCACCCGATCACCCCTCACTAAAGTATTCACCAGGGTTATTTTTATTATCTTGAGTATATATTATTAAAGATAATATGTGGCTGGGATTAATAAAAATTAACTTGGTTTGCAAAAATGTTCAACGTTTTAAATAAGTTCTCGTGAAGTAGACTTTATTGAGTTATGATCTTGTGAAGCCGGCTTCACGGAAGCTTCTATGAAGCCAGTCCAAAAATCTATTTAAAAATAAAAAATTTGATTTTTTTTTCATGGGTAAGTAAATCTAGGTGTGTTAAACCTATAAACCAAGTTTTACCATTTTTGGATGCTTTTAAGTATTTCTTTTTGATTTTTAAACACGGTGGCATTTCCGTAATTTTCTAATCTCAGAAAATTACGGAAATGCCACTGTGTTTAAAAATAAAAAAAATACTTAAAAGCATCCAAAAATGGTAAAACTTGGTTTATAGGTTTAACACATCTAGATTTACTTACCCATAAAAAAAAAATCAAAAAAAAATATTTTTAAATAAATTTTTGAACTGGCTTCATAGAAGCTTCCGTGAAGCCGGCTTCACAAGATCATAACTCGACTTTATTAGCTGCAAGTCATGTGCCCACTGGCCACGGTCGACGCCATCTAATACTCATAAATACGGCCGCCCCTCTCACTTGACGCAGATTGCCACCGTTTTTGCCACTTTGCCCCTTTGAGCTCTCCACGGATAGAAGGAAAGTAATCTTGTTACGCAACCTAAAATAAGTTTATTTTTAGTTTAGCCTATTACACGATATTTATTTTTCTTTTTTATGAATTTTTTTCAAATTATATTGTCTTTATATGCTAATTTTTCCAATTCCTGCATGTATGTATAGGGGTGTTTAAGTCATTTAAACCTATCAAAATGACGATGTTTGAAAATAAAAAAATTTACATGCATTTATTTTTGAATTTCAAATATATATAAATATTTTTTCAAAAATACTAAAACTTGGCATATGAATTAAATACACATATAATAACATTTTTATGAAAAATAAAAATTTTTGAAGCCTTAAGAATCATGGCTAATGAATTAAATATACTTGCGACAATAATTTTAGGAAATAGACAGAAAATAAAAAATATATCTTTAACACTGACACAGCTGCATGAGCTCTTGTCAGCCCAGGGCTGCGGCAAGTCAAAAAAAGGGCACCATTCGGGAAAGGTTTGCTGATGAGGCGGCTGCGGAATCGCTGGCAGTCTGCACGGCAAGTTGTATATATTTTAGTGGACGGACCCAGAGGCAGGTACTATGCCTCACGCGCGTAATAAAATACACACTCGTCCCTGTCCCCTGTCGGATGTCGATTGTAGCGTCGTTGCCGCCAACGAAGGGAAATAACAGTCGACCTTTGACTTTTGAGAGAGAATTTCTTCGTTGAGCAGCGTTTTCTCCGCGATGGATTTCTCTCCGAAAAAGTGGCAAAAACGTGTAGCCCATTCCCGAAGAATTGCCGCGCTCTCACGGTTTCGCCCAGTCCGGTAAGTAACAAAAGAAAAGAGTTGCATCTGGTGTAGATTAGGTTGGATTAACTCAGTCCAGGTAAATACAATTTTAACTTATTTTCTAAAATCTCACTCTAATCTAACTTTTAACTTTATTGTTTATACTGTAACTCAATCCTATTTTAATCATATAGAAAACGGTTTAACTTGTGCTAGAAATCAGGTTAATAAATATATAATATTAAGAAATATTTTGTTTAATTAAAGTTATTTTAAAATATCAATTTGTATGAAAGAATAAAAATGATTCCTTTTTATTATGAGAATACTTTTCAATTTATGACTTATAAAATAATATAATTGTTAAATAATTTTATTTCAAAGCAATAATATCTAGTTAATTCATATGTATTATATGCTAATGTATCACTACTTTTTAATAACCTATTATATTTTACATTAATATATAAAATCAAGTCGGGTCGAATTAACAATCATTTAAACCAAACCAACCCAGTTTTAAAATTGGATCGGTTCAATCAAGTTATATAACTTTTTTTAAAAAAATGTCTAACCTAACTCTATTATAAATTGGATTTGAATTGAAATCAATCCTATTTAGTCCCTAATTGTAGCCAACCACCAGTTGTGTGCTACTAGCGGAAGGATATTATTAAATCACATGTTCAAACTCTCTTAGAGCGAGACCATTATAATTCTCTTTATGATCTGAGGGCTGACTATTTGGTATACCAATCAAAAAAATTAAAAAGACTTGTTGCAGTTGGCCTTTCTATATTGGATCGGAATTTATTATTTGTAAGAAGAACATGATAAGTTTCCAAGAAAATGATACCACTGGAAATCTTTCACACATGGCCTAATATTTGCTGCTCGCCGTATTTTTCCCACTGCAATATAGTGACTGCAGTCTGTTGACTAGAGGGAAATATACGTAAGAGAAGAAGAGTTGTTATATTGTGTGCTCAGGTGTACTTAACTTCGGTGCACTAAAGTGTACATATTTATTTTTTAATTTTTTTTATACGAATGTTAATCTTTGTGGAACCCTGACCGTATACGCGTTGTTTCGAATGTATACGCGTCATTTCGACATTTGTAATTTTGTAATTATTTTATGAATAAATGAAAATTCATGAATTATATTGATGGATATGTGTATTGGAGATTGAAATAATGCGATTAGGAATTTAACCCCGTGAATAGTAAATGTGAATAGTAAACAAGGGGTTAAGATGTATGATTAAGAGTTAATCACTTGGATTAACTTAATCATAAAAGACAAAATAGAGATTTAATCACTACAAGACAAAATAGCAATTCTTTTGGATATTTTAATCCAAGTTTGGATTTTTGTGGAAAAATAGAAAAAAATTCATAAATTGCAATCCGGGCGTCGGAATTCGATGAAATTTTTTATGGATGGTTAAAAATTCATAATGGACATGATGAATGGATCAAGATGTGATGAAAATCACAAATCAAAGGTCAAGATGAAACGTCAAATGAAAAATCAAAAAGTAGCATTACTTTAATTAAATACTACTTTTGACTTTTTACAAAAAGTAAAAAAATAAAAAAATAAAAAATTAAATGCAAAGCAGCAAGGGCAGGGGCGTGAGCAGGGGCATTAAATGGCCACTTGACTTTAATCAATGGATTAAATTCATCCAAATCACAAATCAAGGGTTTAGATTTAATTTGCTTAAAAATTAATTAAATAAAAAATAATAAAAATAGGTAAAAATAGGGCTGCATAGGGCTGCTGGAGCAGGCATAGGGTGGGCAGATCTTGGCTCAATGCAATTTTTAAAATTAAAAAGAAATACCAATTTATAATTAAATACCTCAAAGCTAAGGGGGTAAATTCTAATTTTGTGAAAAATCAAAAACTATAAATAGGGGCCGAGGGGTGAACGACCAAGGCAGTCCCAAGCTTGAGCAAGAGCTCATTTTCCACCCCCAATTTCGTTTTAAGAGAGAAAGAGGAAGTTAGAGAGAGAAAGGGCGAGTTGGAGGAGAGATTTTCCACTTCGGGTAAGTGAATTCTTTCCAAATTTCTTTTGGATGTTAAATAGGGTAAAATCATGCTTAGATAATTCCTAAGCATGAGAAAATAAGTAAAGTTATAATGCTTAATTGGAATTATGCCGAAACATCAAAAATTTGGAGCGAAGATGGAGCAATCGGGAAGATAGCATATGATATGTGAAAATAATGCTCCAAAATTGATAAGTGATGATTTGGGATATATGATTATGATGAATATGATGTTGGAATAATGATATATTAATTTCATGATTTTTGGAATTAAGGATTATGCTTAAGTGAATTTATGGTGATTTTTAGTATATGGAGAAAATGATTTTTTTGGCCAAGTAAATGATGATAAATTTAAAATATAAGAAATATCTATGTAAAGAAATAATGCTCAAATATTATAAAGCATACATGGGAAGCAGCTTAAATAGAGGAAATGAAATATCCTTTGTCCTTGAATAGGAAAAGGAAAAGAGAAGGTCGAAGACACCTCCTAAGAAGGTAAGCAAGTTATATGTTTTGCAAATTATTTCCAAAATGCTTGAAATTGTTTGTGAATTGCTTTGTGAAATTTATTTAAGGTTGGCCATACCTATAACTGCTTTACATGAACTGAAGTTCATTTTGTGAAATTATTTATTAAATGCTTTTTATGAAATTGTTTATGATTTGCAAATATCATGCCGGCATGTGTATGAGAATGAGCATGTGCACGAGGAATAGGCCTTAGTCGAGGTAGTAAGCGGACCGGATGTCCCCCTCGCTATTGCCAAGTCGCTTAATAGGCCCAGGCCGGCGGCGACCTCCCTGAAATGGGAGCATGTATGGGATGGGCGCCTAGCTAGCGTTGCATCCAAATGAATGTCATGAATGCTATGTATGCATTGCATTTGCATTTTATGAAATGCATGAAAATGATTGAAAAATTATGTATAGCTTGCTTACTGAGTATTATTACTCACCCATGCTTTTTCAACAACAGACAGGAAATGATGATGAAGGCAGCATGCCAAGTGTTATGAAGTTTTTGATATAAATGATGTTTATGTAAACTTTATGTAAAGTCAACGATGATAATTTTGAGATGAAAAGAGAATATTTTTATTCCAATGAAAATGTTTATGGAATAGTTTTTGATCATAACTGTGTTATGTGAAATATATTTCAAATTGGATGAATGATGGAAATTTTCCATGTATTGATGAAAAAAAAAAAAAAGAATCCTGCCGTGTGATCAGGGCAACAATCCTGAGTCACGTTTACCAATCAAAACGATCCCGGAGTAAGGCTTCTAGGCACCTCGGTTCGGGGCGCCACAATCTTAGTATATTTAATGTGTGTATATATATATATATATTAAATTTTATCATTTTCGAATTTTTTATCAATTTAAGTGACTAAAATGCTCATGTTTTAAAAAAATCAAAAAAATCTATAAATATCTAAAAATAGTAAAATTTGATATATATGTTAAATATATTTAGATTAACAATTTTATAAAATAAATAAAATGCTTTTTTAAAAAAATCTATAAATCTCTAAAAATTTTAAAACTTGATGTACATGTTAAATATACTTAGATTAACCATTTTATAAAAAAAATTTCAAAAAAATAAAAAAGTTAAATATAACTAAGTGCACCAAAACTAAATGCACCTAGATATATTTAATCATTCACTAAAGAAAAATTATTATAAATAAAAAGTTTTTTATTAAAAAAAATTATTCATTCAATTTCGCTTTTTTTCAAAGAATACTACTTTTTCCTTTTTCGCAAAAGTCGACTATGCCTCACCAGTTTCAAATGGTTGGCCAAAATAAAGAAATTCACGGTGGAAGTTATTTTTATAGTTGAGAACTTGAGATATAAGTACATAACCCACGCGAAAGGAGAAATTAAACATTTTCTCAAGGAGAAAAGCAAGTAATCTTAAGATTTTTATAAGAGATGTATATTTGTTACAAGTTTTATTCGATATCCTATACCGATTTATAACTAAAAAGTTTTTTTTTAAAATGAAACTATTATAGATTGTCCAATTCCACTTTTTTTTTTTTTTTTGGCAATACCAATTTTTCCTTCTCACAAAAGTCAGTAATGCCTCAACAGATTCGAACGGTCCGTCAAAATAAAGAAATTAGAGATTTTCTCAAATAAAAAAGGTAATATTAAGATTTTTGTAAGAGATGTATAATTATTTTATTTGGTCGATTTAAATAAAATTCCAGTTAAATAATGGAAATTATATTTTAAAAATGGGATAAGCTTAGAAAGCGACGTGGCAACTTCTTTTGAGTGCGAGAGTTATTAGCCTATTGGTTCAGACGTTTGGACTTTGACTTGGCGGCTAACGGCGGCGGGGTTGACTGGTGCCATCGGGTTTGCGTGCAATCCTGACCAGGGTCCAGGAGGCGTTGATGACAAAGAGAAGAAGACTACCGCTGGAATTTCAAAACCTTCATCCTTGGATCTTCTGCAATTTCATCCATGGACGGAGCAGGAAAGATTCGCGGTTGCTTTCCTCTTCTTCTTTTCTTTTTCTTCAGTTTTCTAGTCTCAGCTCTGCTTGCAGCTGAGACCATCAGGAAAGGCGAATCCTTGAGAGATGGGCAGACCCTCGTCTCCCCAGAGAACATATTCGAGCTTGGTTTCTTCAGCCCCCAGAATTCCAGCAATCGCTACGTGGGTATTTGGTTCAAGAACTTATCGGTCGAAACTTACGTATGGGTCGCCAACAGAGAAAACCCCCTCGAGGATACTTCAGGAAATCTCACGATCAGCGACAATGGGAGCCTGGTGATTCGTGATGGGAGCGGAAAGTCCATCACGGTGGCTTCGATTTCAGCATCGTCAACCAACGCCACGCTGCTCGACAACGGAAATTTCGTGGTGAAGAACACGTCGGGAGGGGTGTTGTGGCAGAGCTTCGACTATCCTACGGACACCATGCTGGTTGGCATGAAGATGGGGATAGACAGGACAGCGGGGCGAAATTGGTCGATGGTGCCGTGGAAAAGCGCTGAAGATCCTGCCCCTGGTTCTTACACTTTCGAAGCAGACCCTGATGAGGCCTTCCGCTTCCTAATCAAGGAGAATGATATCGATAGCATTTATTGGAGCAGTGGGTCTTGGAATGGATTGATTTTGAGCTTAGTCCCTGAGATGATAAGAGGCAGCACAAGCCTGATTTCGGAATTCGTCTTTAATGAAGTTGAGAAGAGTTGGAGTTTCTCTGAGAGGTATAACGATACCAGCTCACGTTCGCGGATGGTGCTTGATTCGTCCGGGCAAATCCAAATGCTTATGTGGGTGGAAAGTACGAAGGAATGGGTGGTGGGGTGGGCTCAACCCAGAGATGAATGTGAGGAATACAATGCCTGCGGTCCGAATGCTCGCTGCAACATCTCTGCTTCGCCTCGCTGCACCTGCTTGCAAGGCTTCTTCTCGACGGATGGACGATCGAATAGGTCGTCGGCGAGGTGCGTCAGGCAGACCAACCTGTTGTGTGGAAATGACGACGGGTTCTATCCGGTGCCCAATATAAAGTTCCCAGACCAATCCATATACGAACAAAATCCTATGTTGACTCTCAAGGACTGTGAATCAAGGTGCAGGGGCAACTGTTCTTGCACTGCTTATGCATCGGTTTATCGCAATGGAACAGGAGGTTGTTTCTACTGGGCCGCAGATTTGATAGGTCTGCGAGATGATCCTCTATACAGCAATGCCGATGGTTTTGCTGCCGGTAATCTTTACATTCGGGTGGCAGGAACGGATTTAGGTATGTCAATTTCTTCCAATTCCCCCCAATTTTTTTCTTTTGGTTAAACAATTCTCCCCAAAATTTGGTTTCTACGATGTTTTTGTGTTAAGCTAACAGCAGAAACAATCTGGTTTCAGATGTCGCGAACAACTCAAGCAAGAAGACGAAGAAGCAGATTGGTCTCATCATTGGAGTAGTAGTGCCAATAGCATTTCTTAGCGTCTTACTTTTTTATTTATGGTGGAGAAAGCGCGAAAGAAAAGGTAAACCCTTTGTGTCATGAATTTGGTGTGTTTGTTTAGAATAGAATAGAAAATGAAGAATTAGAATAGAATGGATATGATAAAGGTATGGTGAGAATAAAGAAAAAAAATAAATTGGATAGTTGTATAAAAAATATGAAAAAATAATGGAAAATATATGAGAAAATAATTGAAATATAAGAGTAGAAATGAAAAAAATAAGATAGTTGTGTATTGACTTTTGCATTCCCATGCTCTGGATTAGTCCATCCTATTCTTGCAAAACCTAGCCAATAATGAAGGTTGTGGATTTTAAAATGGAACATGAGGCCACAGGCTTGCTCAAACTTCCAATCAAGTGTTGCATACCTCATACACATCCTTATGCATGCAAACTAGATAATTAATGATTCCTAATTCCATTTAGCATTTTGGTGGATCATCTGTCACTGCTTCTTGATAACGACATAAGTACACTGAGTTGGGTAAAATCAAAACCTAACTTAATATACTTGGAAAATTAGAACCTAATTGAAAGCAGAGACATCATCTACCATCATTTAAGAGTAAACAGCCTGACTGAAAAAGTTGGTAGGGTAAGTCGACCTGGGGTCCAACTAGAATCCATTTTGTGCCTAATATAGAGTCATCATATCATCTTTTCTTATGGCCAAAAAGAATATTGAAAACCGTTGGATCGATGATAACTACCCAGGGAGAAAGGAAGCATCGACACTCTATGCATCTACCGCGAATGATGAAAGTTATCTGATACAAACCAAGAGCACAGACCTTCCATTCTTTAGTTTTGCAACAATAGAAGCTGCTACTGATAACTTCGCTGCTGAAAATAAGCTTGGAGAGGGTGGTTTTGGACCAGTTTATAAGGTAACATCTTTTTTCTTTGTTATAGTACTTGGTGATAGAAAATTACAAAGCGTTGTTGGAGCAATGGTGACAATTCGAGAAGACAGGACGCATGTTGAGTTTGTCTATGAAGAACTAATTGAACCATCTCTGTGATATTCTGCATTAAGATCCACAGTCATGGAGGAACTAGCAGTAGATTAGCCAATAACTGGGTTGCCTTTGATACGTATATCCTGATTGCCTACCAAATGTACAAGGAATTTGGCTTTGGTCTTTATGCTTTTGTTTCCAGATAGTTTGTGATTGGTTTCACCAACTATCATGAACTTCCATGACATTAATGATCTCAAATTTTCCATTAAGAGGAGAAAGGACACCACCTAATTGGAAACACAAATTTTGCTATGGTGATTTCGTAAATTTTGGTAACTGGGCTAACTTCAAATGGAATTTTACCTGTGACTATCCCAGGGTAATCTGCCTGAGGGACAGGAGATAGCAATTAAAAGGCTTTCTAGAAGCTCTGGTCAGGGTCTGGAGGAATTCAAGAATGAGGTCATGTTGATATCCAAAGTACAACATCGGAATCTCGTTAGGCTTCTGGGCTGGTCTATCTATGGTGAAGAAAGGATACTAATCTATGAGTACATGCCTAATAAAAGTTTGGATTGCTTTCTTTTCGGTGAGTAATCTCCTTTACTTTAAAAATTAAGGGTTGTTTGGGTGCATGGAAACAAACTTACTGTAGCATGGATGCAAAATGTTTATGCAAATTCTTTCATTCCACACTCAATCACTTTTTGTTTTGGGTTGGATTCTACTTCTTCCATGAATGACATTTTAAAATTCTGCCCATGATCATACCTTTCATGATCGACCTCCTTAAGTGGAAGGTATAAATTCCAAAAGCCCCATTTTAATATAAGATGCACTCTTGTTACAAGTAATTATGTTTCCCACAGCTCAGCCCAACAACTGAAATCGTTTTCTCCAGGACTTGGTTTCTAGAACTGGTTTATTTCAAATTTCTCACATCCAAACCCCACCTTACATTATCTTTCTTACATTCCTCTAAAATTGATTTATCGTATTCTTGTCCTAACAAGATAGTTGTTCATGACAGATCAAACCAAAAAATCAGTATTAGACTGGGGAAAACGCGTGCAAATCATTGAAGGGATTGCTCAGGGGCTCCTTTATCTTCACCGATACTCAAGGCTAACAATAATCCATAGGGATTTGAAGGCAAGCAACATTCTGTTGGATAGTGATATGAGTCCAAAGATATCTGATTTTGGCATGGCAAGGGTTTTTGGTGGGAATCAGTCTGAAGCCAACACTAACAGAGTTGTTGGCACATAGTAAGTAAAAGATAGCTTTCTACACATCTACAATAAATGATCTGCAGAGAACATTCAGTATATGCACAAGAACATATTTCCTTATTTGTGGCATGTGATTTGGTTGCAGTGGTTACATGTCTCCTGAATATGCCATGGGAGGCATCTTCTCAGTGAAGTCTGATGTGTTTAGCTTTGGCGTCTTACTACTGGAGATTGTGAGCGGAAAGAAGAATTCATCTTTTTCTCAATTTGATGCCCATCGGAATTTTACTGGACATGTAAGTAGTTCATCCTAAAGATTGATTTTCGATCACATTTCGGTGTTTTTCTGCTGATACGATTAGATATTTCCAAAAAAAAAAAAACAGAGTAACCTTCTTTTGGTGAGATCTTCCAAATATTAGGCCTGTCCATTCACGATGCGGTATCTTTATTTTATTTTTTCACTCTTTTGCACATGCTTTCTATTCCAAAACTCTTCCCTTCCTCTACTCATTTTTACACTAACATTTGTTGTTTTTTCTTGCGATTAGATAAAATTTTATTTTATTCTATATATCTTTAATTTTCAAAAATCTACAAATTTTAAAAATTATTTTGAAAAACTAAAAGAGAACTTTTTGTCAATTACACTAATTTATTTACAGGAATATAATTGATTTTTTATGCAATTTAAGTAAAATTCGAAATTGTTTTTAGTTTATATATTTTTTTAAAATTTAGAAGTAAAGTTGAACACCTCAAAAATAAAAGGTTATCAACTTCTTATACGTTTTTATCTTGCTAATATATTTTATTTGTGAATTGTAATTAATTGATTTATGATTTATCTTTATTTTTTAACTTTAATTATATTTAATTTTGCTATGTATCATGTATGTTGAATTGTTGGTAAGTTTACATGTCTTGTCTATGATTTCTTTTTTCATCCAAAATTCATACTCTATGTTTTCCCACATACAACTATTTATAAAAGAAAATAGATCGATATACTATCTTATATATAAGCAAAATGCTAAGTAATTATATATACTTGCATTTCCCAATTTTCTCATTTTTTTATATTTTTATGGTAAAAGTAATTTTCATATGATACGGTCCGATACATCTGACACCGATACGATACTGCCTTATCGTATCATTCTTAAAGAGAACTATGCATCGGGTGCAGATGTCCACCCTTCTTATGACGTGCATTTGCATTCCAAGAGGAAAAAAATGATGAAAGCAAGTGATACTATCGTTGCCATTATCATAATGTTTTTGAAGCTAATGAAAAAATTTGTATACGAATAACAACTTTCAGGCGTGGGAGCTGTGGAACGAAGACAGGACCACGGAGCTTATTGATCCAGTGCTAGTTGGTTCATCTCTTGCCAGTGAAATCATCAGATATGTCCAAGTTGCGTTACTGTGTATTCAAGACAATGCGGCAGAAAGGCCAACTATGTCCGATGTTGTTCATATGCTAACCAACAGGGCAACAACAATGGCAGTACCTAAACAACCGGTTTTCTCTTTTCATGGTGCTGCCAGAGCAGATCTCTCTTGGAGTAGGCCAACAACCGACTCAATGACTGACGCCACTGTTTCTGAGATCCATGCAAGATAGTGGCCCATGAGCATCTGTTTTTTCGCCCAAATTCACTAGCATTTCCTTCCATTTTGACTATTCAGAGCCGTCCAAAATCCAGCCTCAATCCATGTGATTTTAGTGTTGGAGACTATGATTTCTTAACTGCTGACTGGAAGGAAAATCAGCTCCGCTGTTCATCATGCGGTTCACTTATTTGCTTTGATCCAGAGAATTGGCTATTCATCGAAACATACATCATGGGCCCTGTATTGTTGGTTTCTGAATGATCATTGTAGCAAGTAGTCCTCAGATGGAAAATCATGTATCATAACGATGCATTCACCAGTATATAGAAAGCACTCAGATTTATTTGCCAAAATGTTTCTGTTTGTCGAGATGTATTTACTATTTAAGCATTTTTCGGATAATTTGCTGATATATCAACTTAATTTAATGCTAATTACTGATATATCTCACATTATTTCACGAATTGTATATTATCCTCATAAAATTTTACAAAAATTGCTTACGTACCCCCGTTAAATAAAAAATGTAATTTGTTGATATACCTATTAAGTTTGATGGTGATTGCTGATATACTCACTTTGTTTTATAAATTGCATATTACTCCCCGCAAAGTTTTACTAAAATTACTTGTGTAATCATGACAACTTTTTGTCACCAAATGTGCCAACTTTGGGATAATGACAAAAAATGACCTCATTTAAAGTTATATTAGAATTTCACAATTTATAAAATATTCAATTGTGTAGGTGGAAGGGGTTTATAAAATACTCATATTAATTGCTAACATGTTATCTTCTTTCAGTTGTACGACTGAGTCATTTTTGTCATTATGTAAAATTTTAATCCACGTTTGGTGACGAAAATGTGTCATGGATATACAAGTAATTTTTGTGAAATTTTGTGAGGGTAATATACAATTCGTGAAATAGTATGGGTGTATCAGTAATTAGCATCAAACCTAATGAGTATATGGGAAAATTATTTTTATTTAACAGCCGTTAAATTTCAGCAGTTAACAGGGGTGTACAAGTAATTTTTGTGAAATTTTTATAAGAGTAATATGCAATTCGTGAAACAATGTGGATATATTAGCAATTAGTGTCAAACTAAGCAGATATTTCAGCAAAGTAACTGCATTTGCTAGTAAGCAGGGAAGGGGACCTCTACCATAATGCTCTTAGTATGGATGCTTGCTACAATGCTGTTGAACCGGTACCAATGTGCAAATAGCGTACGGACAACTCAACCATGGCTTTTTTCTAGATCATCCGGCTCATCTTCTCGACAATTGCTTACACGTCTGTAGCAAAGTCGAATGGATTTGCAAAATTGGGGAGGGAATATTTGGAATAGAGAACCCTATCCATGATTGTTCAAAATTAGACAAGAAGCCTGAGAAAGTGGGGTTGGATCAATGGTTATAACTCTGGGTATTTGGGATGCGAGAACGAGTAACCAAAGAGCCATTTTTTCATGTGGGGGGGTGGTGGTTTTATGGTAGTTTCTCCCACGACAATTTGCCCCACATTTTTCCACGGTTACTTCTACATCCATTGACGCAGGCCTCAAGGAATAAAAATTCCTCTTGATGGTGCGTGACATCCGCCAAATCATGAAGATCCGTTGGAATTTCATGAAGATTGATTTCGCGATGTCCACTGACGTACACATCGTACGTACCAAATTCCATCAAAGACGTCAGCTACTTTTTTTTTTTTTAAAAAAATAAAATAGATATTCATATGTTACCGCCATCTCAACATTGTATTACAATCAAGTTCCTAAAATATTCTTGTATTTTCAAACAATATTCTACAAAGATCTGCCGAGACGTCAGGTACTTCGAAGAGGTAGGCAGGCGCCGGTCATTTCAATTCTATCACCCTACCTTATTCGGCCTATCATGTCTGCCAAGCTACACCTGTGTTCTCATCATCTGATCCAACTTGGCCCACTTGCCCAAACATCCAAACCAACCATCCAACCTGTTCGACTCTGCCCTTTCTCTCTCTCAAAAATCAGCCAGTCGGCACGCTAGCTCCTGGTAAGACTGTCTCGACTGCCCCCACATTCATTTTTTTTATAAAGTTACTTCTTCGATCATATCCTATCCCAGTTGACATGGGGAAATTTTGGATATCACACGTATCTGAATCTGACCGAATAATATTTTAAAAATCAGCAGTTGTACCAAAACACGTCTTAATCTAATTTTTCCATGCCTGCTCGACCTTTGTCATTTATCCGACACAGGTCAACTCAATTACCAGCCTTCCCTCCACCAATTCATGTGGTGAATGCTATATATCATCCGTTGTTCGAGTTTCAAGATCCAAAAATAGCTCTATAGCTTTTTTACACTCTGCAAGCTTAGTTGATTCTTAGTCCAGGAACTTGTAAACAAATGGTGTGGATGGATGTTCTTGTTGATATTTTGCTTGCTTTTAAATGGAAACATTGATGCCTCAAATGGGCCCTTAATCAGCTGAGCTTTAGGTAGAAGCCCAGATGGCTAATTACAAGATTTTGAAAATGTCTTAGCTCAGCGTGGTTTCAGAAAAATAGCAGCTGTTGGAGTTATCTACACTACAAGGGGCCCTTAGGTAAGAACTGATAAAAATAAGCATGGAAGTCTACTAAAGCAGGTCGATCCTTTCGTAGAATAATAGCAGGCAGTTAGCTAGAGCAGTTGAGAAGTTCCTCAGGCTGAATTTGGATTCTTGTTATTGTATAAATTAGCTCTGCCTCATATGACTTGGAAAATAAGAACCAAATTGGGTCACCTTCTTTTTCCTCGAATTCATTAGGGAATGGCAGATGAATTAGATCGATCGAGTGCATTTCCTTTGAACCTGATCACACAGGTGCCTGGTCTGAAAGTTAGATTATCTTGAAGGGGGTTCCTCGTGAGCTAGACTCTCTTTGCATGGGCAGTCTCAATTTCTATCTGTTCTTGATTTCACCTGAATTTATTATTGGAACAATATTCCTTGCACCCATAATGCCCAACATTCTCATATCACAACATACCCGAGGAATCAGAATTTTTGGATTTCAACGGTTGGAGATCGACTCTTACATTCTTTCTGCCCACCCATAAATGTAGGGCAAGGTTTCCTTTACTACCAACCACTTAATAGAAAAATGTAATGATGTACCACTTCCACGGACGGTCTGATGGTGGGACTCTGCATCTTTTTGTTGTTTTCTTAGATGGGTCCCGCAGCTTGTAATAATATTCCTGATGAGGGTTCGATTACCGCTCCAATAACTAATAGAAAAGCTGAATCAAATGTGAACGGGATGGAATTTTTAGTTCTATATATATATTTTTTTCAATTCGCTATAATCCCTTCTCTGCTAATACATAACCATTTTACTTTTTCTATTTTTAATATTATTTTTTGAGTTTCAATATAAATTTTCATTTAGCATTACATAATAATCTCTTATCCTTCAAATAGAGTTCTTTTTTTTTTTTTTTGTAATCGTATCACCTCCTTAGATGATTAGGCAACCGGAGGAATAAACGAGACAAATGTCTTTATTTAGCTTTAAACCCTAAACCTCTTATTCTACACTCTCTTAGATACACCTATGTTTGGTCCTCTTAAGTGGTCATGCAAATAGAATTTGTCATACTAAATAGCATAATCAAATGTAGTCATATGCACACGGGAATCTGAATCATCTCTTTGTTCATTTTTATGAGTCATTGGTCTAAGAAGTTTGAACTTCTCAGACCGGTCTAAACATTCTTTCTATTTTTTTGAGAATTTTTCAGTAAGATGGCTAATCTATGTATATATTATCTATACATCAAGTTTTATTAATTTTGAATATGTATATATATTCATTTTATATTTTTAAACACATTAGTATTGTAATTATTTTCACGTAAAAAGTTTTCAATTTTTTTTAAAAAATGAGTATTAGGACCAGCCGTTGATGATCATGCCACCTGGTTGAATGGTTGTTAAATTGGTGCTGTTGATGAAAACGCTTTGACTTTGATAGTTTACCAATTTTAGAGATTACACGGCTAGTCTGAAATCTGAATACATATGAAAATCTCGATATTGTTCTTTGGGGTATATGTCTCTGGTCCAGTACTAAGAATTGAAGTTAAACGATCGATGGGTTAAAGGACTAAAATATGGTCGTCGACGTGCATCCACTACTAGCTTATGATCAATGATGGATAGCAGAAAGCTACCTTTGAGCCTGCCAGATTCTGAATTTCTTTAACTGTAGCGTTTCAGCTTTCACACTAAAATAGAGCCAGGGATCCTTTCTGATCTCCTTTCTCTTGTTTTTAATTATTTGTTTTAATAAAAGATACAGAAAGTAAAGGCAAACAAATTAAATTCTTAGTAATTAGCAAGTGGAATGAAAAATGTATAACGTTCTTAATATATATATATATTCAACACATGCACATGTCTTCCAGAATAAAAAGTAAAGTGCTATTTGCATTTTAATGCATACGCTATTGATTTATGTCTACCATAATTATTTTTTTACGTACGTCAACTGTTTTGAAAATATTTTATATCCGTGCCAACACCTCTAAAGACCTCCTTCACTTGAATTGATTCGACTGATCACGACTATAAACATCAAATTAATATACTTAATTTGAGGAATATTGAACAAATAGGTCTTTTATATATTTTTTAAACAATTTTCTTGTGTTTTTTTATTATAATACAATAAGAAGGACACCAAATTTCTTTATTTAATGTGAGAAAGTGTTTCCAAAAATAAATATTTTTTGATAAATTTCTTGCATTTTATATTATTTTGAAATTCTATTTATTTATATTCGTATGATTTTATATACATAAATTATTCTTTATTTATATATTACTTGTAGTAATAGAATATTATGTAATAAATATTATATATATGAGACATGATCCTCTTAGGTAGGACGGCAACAAAACCATTTTTTATTTTTTTGCTTTTTGTGAACGTATAAAGTTAAGTGTATTTAATCTATAAATCAAGTTTTATTATTTTTAATATATTTATATTTTTTATTTTAAATACAGGATCATTGTTGTAATTTTTTGAGTTACGCCAATGCGCATTTGTTTAAAAGTAAAAAATATAAATATATCCAAAAATGATAAAACCTGTTTATAGATTAAATATATTTAACTTTACATGTTTATAAAAAAAGAAACAACTAATGTGGCTAGCCGCGAATGATCACACCACTATATGTATTGGGTAATAGTTTTTAGTTTAATATATTAAAAAGGATAATTTGCAAATATACCTACTTGTTGACCATAATTGCAAATATACCTATATAACTTCAAAAATTATAAATTACTCCTACATAGTTTGACCATAATTGCAAATATATCTACACTATTATGATGTTGTTATTGCACCGTCACAGCGTAAGTATATTTGCAAAAGTTTGTAAATTATGTAAGTATATTTGCAATTTCAAAAATTAACTGGGCATATTTAGTTTTCGCAAATATACTTACATTAGTAATAATGTCAAAATAATATGAATATATTTGTAATTATGGTCAAATTAAGTAAATGTATTTACAAATTACCCTATATTATTATGTAGAGTTTGTATTAAAACTAGATTACCGGGACCGCGCTCTCCTGTGAGTTGGACTCTTTGACGGAGGTTTCCAAGGACTATTTCAGTTAATAGGATGCAAAAATATTTTTAAAATGATTAATACAAATGTAAAAAAGTAAAAAAATATAAATTTAAATATATTATTTTTTTTATTAATAGTATACACAAACTGTGACATCTAATATTACAAATCAATCACTTTTACAACCCTTATAATAAAGACACATTTTATAAATACTCTCATATTTAGGGGGGACAACTATAAACACCCCCATTACTAGAAGGACAAATAATTATACACTTGCACTTGGTAGGGTTTGAACCCAAGTCGTTAGACAATAATGCTAACGAACTTAGCACTGTGGCAGTGGCTAAACATATTACTTAACATGGATGTAAATAACCCATAAGTCAATCGACACCATAAAACACTCCACAGTCGATTTGGTTACTTTTATTCAATACCGATGGCGAGTGTGAACTACGTACGTGGGGTACGCATGAGTATGGAGGGGAAACGAGGGGGCGAGATGAGATCAAAGGCGGTGACATATCAGCTGGCAACTGGCGGTGGTGTATGTCATTGCATGGAATATAATCCAGAATAATACAACGCTTGATTCCTCAGGCCAAGTGTATGGTTGAATTCGGATCATTTGTCTGTCTTTTTAACCGTCCACATGCTTGTATCTTTTTCATTTGGTTTTTTCAAGGCTTTTTCCACATGAGAATCAGCTCTAGCCCGTGCATAAGATCGAAGGTTCTACTTGTATGTTTCGGGCCTCATCGATTGAATTAAAATGCAAAGATTGGATCAGAAGGAATTATTGTGCATTCAAAAAAAGTATTCTTTTATGAACAAAAAAAAAAAAAAAAGTATTAAAAACGAGAAAAGTAAGGTTGCATTTATGTTAAGAGCGCAATTGCTAACAAGCTTAGGTGAGAATACCTTTTCTTCTTCGTACAGCTTTCAAAAAATAATTTGAATATTCTTAATTAGTTAACTATCATATTTTTTTTTATTTTTACGCCTATATCCTAATTGTTTTTATATAACTATCATATTTATTCTCACATACCCTATTATATTATACCACATCACTCATTCACTCTCACACATTTAATTTTTTTTTTTTTTTTACTTTCTCACTTTCTTTCCCACCTATATCATCCAATGAACTCTAAGAAATAAAAAAGCTATGCAAAGAATTATAAAAGCAATAACTGAAATAAGAAAATCTTTTTAAATGAGAAATTCCATCTTGTTCCATCTATTGGGGATGATCAAGAATACGCCATTAAGGATCCCACGTACATGAAATGTGCATAGCTAGCTAGCATTTCTCTGGTCATCAATCAATAGCAATTGATCCACTGAAATGGGACGAATTATTATATTGGATCCGGCACCCACGTTTTTTTTTTTTTTTTTTTTTTACGGCTATTGGTTACTCAATGATTATCTAATTTTTACAACATTATTTTATATTTATTTTTCACTTTATTTATTGATATATGTCTTCACATTACATTGATCACATAACTTCCTTTCTATTTCTTTTCAGTTATTTCCATTTGAATATTTGTACATATACGTATGTGCAATCGGTGTTATTGTTATGGTTGTCGTTGTTGTTGTGGTTATTATAAATGTAAACCACATGGAATTTAGCATGAATAATTGTTTTGTAATAGACTCAACATGAATACTTTAGATATCATTCCAACCTGACAATTTCGCAGGACAGGTCCAGTGGGCCCCGCAGAAAAAAAAAAAAAAAAATCTGCCATAAGCCGTTTTCTGACCATTCATGGATTTGTAGACCTCGGTCTAGTAGATCTCTGCGGGCCAACAAGTTAACCAGTGGATTGGAGCAATGACAGATTAGTTTCACATGAACAGGCGGCTTTAAAAAATGATTAGCCTGATCAAGTAGTTGGAAAGAGTATCATGCACATACTTCCTCTGCAAGCAAATAAGACACATGCATGGACATTTCTAATAATCTCAGGTACTGATGATACGCCTGGAAATGTATTTGAGTGTCTTAGTACTTTTTATTAATTCCAATTGCTTTTTCATCAATTTATGCTTAAGGAGAAAGCCATCGTTGCTATAAAGTGGACATTTACATTGATGACCGTCTATCTTTTTTTTTTTATGCTTTGTCCATGAAATTAACTCGAGGGCTATGAACATTGTCTGAAAAAGGACACTAGATTCATCTGAACTAAGATCTTAATTGATTAGGTTATTGGATTTGTTGGAGCAAACTGCTCTGCATGCCGATATTCTGAGATGAATCAGAAGGAGATGGCCCTTCTTTTTCAGAAGTGAGAACGGAGCTACCCACAACTGAAGTGTGGGGGCAATGGCACCATACTATTCCTCTCAATTCACACAGCAGCCCAAAGTGTAAAAAGAGATGTATGGATGTGTGTGTGAACAAGCAACTTCAACCAAGGGAGGCTCTCTTTCTCTCCGTTGCAATGATGGCTGTAGAGAAAGAAAATGCGAAAAAGTAGGTCCGACCCGTCTCTAGTCTCTATCCTACCATCATGAAACCAACAACGAAACCCCTCGCATAATTCCACGAGTCAATGGCTTGTAGAGCCCTTTAACCAATACCCAAAAATATACCCTAAACTCAAAATTCATTGTGCATGATGTGATGCCCACGTCACCAAGCACAAACAATCCTTTAATTCAATTCCCCTCCGAAAATATATCCATGTGCATGTCAGCAATTTGGCCAGGCCAATTTTGGCCGAATTCTCAATACCTCTGAAAAAATATATCTAATCAAGCATGCATTTGACATCTACGGAGAAGCCGACATAGGGCAGGTAATAATACTAAGTCAAAGTTTGCCTAATATTTTCCATCAAAAAAAAGTTTTCCCAATACTTATCTTACTTTTTAAAATTTGTGTTTGATCTTATTTTTTATATCTGATTGAGACAATGTCAATTCGACATTTACTTTTTTTCAATATATAGATTTTCAAACAAATTTCATGTTATTCTCAGGTCCGTATCGAGAGGACAAGTCAAGTAGGATAATTTTAAGAAATTATATATTTATCAAACATAAAGACACATTTATATTAAATTTAAATGCTTTATAATTTAATATTTTACTAATTAATAAAATTAAATATCATCACTAAAATCAAATACGAGTAAATATATTGTAGCTTTATTAAAATAGGTAATAAAATGTACTCCATTTAGAATGGATTTTAACTTTTTGAAAAGTAATTGCCTAAAATGATAGTATTTTTTGCAAGTATTTTCAAAATTCTAAACAAAACTGTAATTATACATAAAATTTATATGTATATGTAAAAATGCCTTTTATTTGATTCTTATATTGTTGATATAATTAATATAAATAACATAAACATTTTGAAAGAAACTGATAATAAAATTTTAAAATACACTTATACTTTTAAATATATTAACTTAGGGTAGGTGGGATATCGTTAACTTATCTTGACTCTATTTTTAAATTCCTGTCAAAATTTCAGATTTGTTCTTATGCTAAATTATAAAAATGATGATTTTATTTGGTCAAAGACAATCAAATCATGGACTAGCCATGAGTTGGTCGTCTTAATTCTAACCCTTGGTTTAGGGCTTGGCTTTTAGATAGAAGAGAAATTATCAAGAATATCGAGCTTGTTTAAATATGCCCCTTAAGTTTAACCCTAATTCCAAATATATCACATAATATTTTCAAATTTCTAAATTTATTTGCTATGTTTGCATTTAATTTCAAAAATACTCAATCTATAAGTTATTTTTTTAGTTAATATATGAAATTGCTAATATGCCCATCAAATTTAGGACATAATTAAAATATTGAATGTCATAACTCGTTGTTGCCCTAATTGCACATGAGTCTAGATTTAAAGAACACTAATTCTATTTTTTATTTTATTTCATCTTTTATTATTTTATAACATGGGCATTTTGGATATTTAAAAAAAAAATTTAACTAATGGTTTTTAACAAAATTAGCATTTTTAGAATTAACTGCAAATATAATAGATGTGTTTGGGATTTTGAATACGTAATAAGTATATTTGAGATTGAGGTCAACATAGTAAGTATATTTGGAAAATTTTTAAGAATCTATGATAATAAGAGTGCGATTAGGACATGAGATGGGATGAGAATTTGATAAAATTTTTCATTTTCAAAATTTTTTTCTTATTCTCACAGCATAACAACTTTTTTTCATTTTTCACATTACTTTTTCCATTTTCAATATCATTAACCGTACCTTGATATATAGCAATTCTTTATCATCTCATCTTCATCCCATTCCACCATGCCAAACAAGTCGAGGAGATGAGCTTCATAGGAATCATAAGAAGACAAGGAATGACCAATATTTCAATCATGTCCACGAACTTAGTGTTGTTAGATTTTAGGTGTAGGGCCGGCCGGGCGTGCGTGGGGGAAGCTGGGACCCGGCGGTATGTGACTGAAAGGAATGTCGCATCGACATGGGTCAATCATCCATGTCAACCCCACTCAAGAAGAGTAAGCTTGATGACATGTGACAAGTCCAAATCCAATGATTATGGAGGCTTGTCCTTCTATTAATCCAATGGACAAGCCCGTCCTCTTCTTTATGCTTATGGTGGAATTGAAATGCAATTCTAGCTAGCTAGTGCTGTTCACACGAGTCAAGCTTGATTAGAAGACGAGGTACACATAAAACAAACCAATTCGGAAGCAAGTAGCCTTTTAAGTGGTTGGTCGAGATAATTACAAGGAGGGTTTGATAGTAATCCGAGCAATCAGATTACAGACATCAACACAACTCTCGATCCGCACAAATGCTCAACAGCAACCAATCATTGTATTACACTGCAACAAATGTCCACAAATGTAATCAGTTTTTTTGTTAGGTAAATTATAAATTCAGTTAAAAATTATATTTGGCTACTCAAGAATGATAGTATTCAGTCAAATGCAACCAGACTTATAATATCACTTGTAACCATATAAGTTTTCTTTGCCAATAGCAATTGCTAGTAGAGCTGCATGGTAATATGTAAAGTAGGGAATGTAATGGAATGAGATGGGATATGATAGAGGTAAAATGAAAATAGATAGGTAATTGTAGGTAAAAAAATAAGAAAATAATTGTAATATATAAATAACTTTTGAGAAGAATAAGTAGGTGGATAATTTATGGTTTTAACTTTTTTATTTCCCTCCATTTTATTACACGTACAAGTTACAAAACAGCACCCCTATAATTAGTATTAAAATTTTGCCGATTATAATATTAAATATTCAAAGTTTAATTTGGCTAAAAAAAGATCACTACATATAAAAAGTTCTATTATAGTCTCGATCTCCGATACATGGCAGTTAATTAGTGATAGGTTAAAAAAAAAAAAAAAAAAAACTTTAAAACTCAGGCATCCTGTGGTTGATCTTGATAATTTATGAAAGAAGAGTGGATGATGAGTATGACCCAACAAACAAACAAAGAAACTCGTTATTGTCCTGGAACTCTTCTACGATGGACCCCACCCGATGAACAGGCGAGATCTAGTACACGTATTCAAGTTAAATATCTTATATTTTGACATGCGGTGGCCGGCCTCTGATTGACGTTTGTGAATGATTCATGTGGTACCTTGCTTTCTACTGGAAAATTTCAGAAAGCTAGGTGGAAAAGCAAGGTTAGACTTTTGCTGAGCATGCCTGTTTGAAAAATCAAGAAAATGGACCAGCCACGAGATATCCACCTTTGTAGTGTCAAAATTCCATTTGATCGCCTTGAAATGAAAGAAGAGAAAACCGTGTGTTGATTTTTTCTTTTTTCTTTTTCCTTTTTAAATGATAACGAAATATTAGTTTATTGATTGACCAAAGCCCGCAACCTTTACTTTCAATTTCATTTGAAGAGAGAAGACCCGTCTTTTAAAAGGTGGAATAATTGACTTTACATAGCAGGCCTACTTCTACCTGGGGCTTTCTGCATTTCAATATACATATCATAAGGGTACACCAGTCTCATTTTTGGATAGAAAAAGAATGAAAACAAGGTTTAATAATTCTTAGCATAGCTATCATTGTACTGTTTCAGTAAGATATCAATTTTTCAGCAAGTGCTTTACCTCCAAGGATTTCAATTATTTGAGAAAAGGAGGGTCTTTCTCACTTGTGTCCAACAACCGTTGCATTAACTATAAACAAAAAATGATGGTATGTCTGTGCGAGTTTTAAACCATTTAGAATGTGAGGATTATGTTCAAACACCCATGAGCATGATCTTTTTGTAACCGTTCAAGTCCGCTTTGTAGAAGGATCATGGACCAAAATTGAACTAAGAAAACACTGCTTCCTCGTTTGCCGGCCCTTTCAAAATTGGATGACAGAAGTGTGTTACTGTTTGCTACTTCGTTTGACAGCCTTTTATTTAAATGATTTCCTGAGTTATCATTGTATTATCCTATTATCCAATTGCAAGTATACAGCTGAAACCAAACACTTAGAGGAAAATGAGTCGATACGTGGATCATCGTATGCGTTTCTGCTCTTCTTCTCATGTTTCAAACTCACAAAAGAAAACCTGCCACCTGAAAGTAACATAAAGCATCACATCTTTCTTTTAGTAGTCAGAATAAAAAAATATCTTCAATTCCCTCCCTAACACCCCACTAGCTCAAATTAAAAAAAGAGAGTAAATAAAAAGTAAACCCCTCATTTTTGTCATTTGTAAAGCTGTTAGGGAAATCTCACATCCTCTCAAGTGATCATACATGGTATGACACATGTTTCATGTTGGTGGCTTGTGCCCATTTGCGACACACATGATTTTTGCTTCCCCATGTTGGTGTTTTCACATTATATTCAACTTTTCTTTCACTCCATATGTCTACACTTGATATCTGATGATGATCTTAATAATACATAATATACGATAATTAGTAATAATCCTATGACCTTTCATCACCATCTCCAATTTCCAGATGATGTATATATATTTTTTTCTATGGTTGTTTGTAGGCTTAATTCCTCCATGTCCATTGGTGCTAATTACAGTGAAATAAAATAGGTTGACTATATAGAAGATGCGTACGTTTGTTGGGGAAAAAAAAAATGCGGACGCAAGGCGTGCGTCCTTTTTCTCCCACATCAGGGAGTCTCATCCAAATGGTCAACCCATGTCCACTGGCTCGTGTCTCACCTTTTTGTGGCTCCCCACGTGTCATTCCCACGTGACACGCTGGTTCCTTCTTGGGCCACTGCTCTCTGTCCGTCCCTTTCCAAGTACGCGTCCCCTGTTTTGTCCTTTCCTCTCCACCATACCTCACCGTCGCATCACCCTCACATCACTGCTGATGCACACGTGTAGATCCCTTACGCATGTTTGGGACATCTCAAGGGTCCAATGGAATGGATGGGCTGCATGGGTGAGGATTTGGTAATTGATATTTTTGTGGGATGAGGTAGAGTGAGGATTTGGTAATTGATATTTTTGTGGGATGAGGTAGAGGGTGAAAAATAAAATATTTTGAAAATTGTGTAATTAATATAAAATAACAGGGATAAAGTTTGAATAATTGGATTATTATAAGAAAAAATGATTTGAATATAGAAATAAAAGTGAAAAAAATAATTATTGATGGAATAAATGACTATCTCGTGAAACATGTACCACCCCATGCTATGGTTTTCTATGCTTGTAAGATACCAAATGTCTCCTTAATATTTGGTAGGGAAACAAATTTTTGTCCCTTTCACGCAGTTTAATTGAAAATTGGATATATTTTCATATGGGATGGAAAAGAAGTATTCTTGTTCCAATACATCATTTTTAAATTTTTTTTTTATAAAACTAATAATCCAAGTGCATTCAACTTATACATGAAATTTACTATTTGTGAATATGTGTATATATATTTTAAAAAGAGGTATTTTAGTCATTTAAAATGACTAAAAAATTTTTATTTTAAAAAATAAAAATATATACATATCTTCAACATAGTAAAATTTGGTGTACAAATTAAATACATTTAAATTAACAAATTTATAAAAATTTTAAAATAAATTTTAAAAATTAGTTTTGAATCGAGTTGCATTGAAACATTACATAAGGAAGTATAAACATCATTACTTGTTGTCAAATTTTCAATTTCTTATAAGAAGATTTATCTATTTAATGATACAAATATAATTTTCTTATATCATTTTGACTCTCCATTTTTCTTCCATAATTCAATTGGTTTGTCTTCTTGATTTTGTTAACACTTGCATGTAAAAATAAATTGGAATGTGCATTAAGCCTTAAATTATTTTATTACTTTTTATGGTTTCATTTTGAAAGTTATATATTTACAATTTAATAATCCAAAAGTACAATTTTTTCTAATTTGATGGAACAAATTTTCACAAACTATTACTTTAAGGAAACTATATTTCTAAAATGAGAAACAAAGCTCCCCCATCTAAATTAAAAACTGGACTACAAAGATAAAACCTTGACATGCACCAAATCACCAGGGTAAAATCATTTTATTACTTTGATTTTACATATGAGATGATGAATTTTTATAATAATATAATTAATAATAAATATAATGAATAAAATGAATTTATGAATATAGGAAAAATAAATGAAATTTCATCAATACAGTGGATAGGATGGATTTATCCTCTATGATCAAAGTAGAAATGCAGGGAAAAATAGATAAAATTAGATAGAAATAAAGTTGCATGGAAGTAGTAACTTTTGTTATAGTAGGTGTCAGCTAACTCGTGTTATAATTTGACATGTCGAAGTATACTTGATGAGATGGGCAGGGTGTGAACAGTGCCTAAGCTATTAGTCCCACACAGGATGGCGTAGGCAAACGCATGTGAGGAGGGTGAAAGGGGAGCTCTGTTCCAATTAGGGGTGCAACTTGGGTCGGGCTTAACTCGGCCCGCCGAACCTGAATTGAAACAGGGTTAAAACTACCCATTGTAAAAACCCGAGCCCAATTTTCCATGTTCAACCCGAACTTGAATTGAAAAAGAACCTGAACCGGGGTTGAGCTAAATCTGAACTTGATGAACCCGAACCCGAATTATATATAACACATATATTTTATATTTATTTTATACTCCATATAAATCTAGTTTCATTTTCCTCATATATATTATATTTATTTTATATCATATATAAACATTATTCCTCCTTAAGTTCAATTATATAATATAATATTTTTATATTTTCTTTTAGGAAAAAAGAGTTTGGTTTAGTGGTAGTTTTATAACAAAAAAATAAAAATTAGTTTTAGAACTTGAGATATTTTATTTGGTGCTTTAACTTAATTACTTATGTAGGATGTTATCATTTAGTCGTTTCAATATGATATTAGTAGTTAGATGTTTATTCTACTTGAAATAAATTCGTTGTAATTTATTTGATTTAATACTATGATTGTTAAATATTTTTTATTATGATTGACATTATAAGGTTTTTCTTATAATTAAATATTAATGTTTATGTATATGTTTATGATATTAACATTAAATTGCATAATAGAAAAATAATGCACCTTTTCGTTTTCTAAAATAGACTACTAATCTATTCTTTTTTTTCTAGAAATGACCATTAGTCTACTTAATATAAAGAGAATGTTTAAATGAAAATTTTCTTCTTTACATTCTTAAACACTCTTGAATTTTTGCTTGAAAATAGAAAAATATTATTTTTGATTTTTTTAATAATAGATTTAAAGTTGAATAAGTATAAGATAGATAATAAATATATAGAATAATTTTAACCTGAATTCTAGCCCGAAATTCAACTAGAGCCCGAATTTCAAAAATAGGGTTAGAATTTAAGTTTAAAAATAAGGTTAGGATTAGGATTGAAGTTTTAGAAATAAAATTAGGATTAGCGTAGAGGCGAATCCAAATTTCATGAGTCTGAGTTATACCCCTTCTTCCGATCATCGGAGTTCGGCAGCAGGCAGGGTTGACCATGTGGAATTAGATGGCCACTCGGGCAGATTTTTCATGTTTCCATCCATCAGTACTGTTGGAGTGAGTTAATTATTTTTAGGTACATATGTTGATGATTTGTCATCCACATAAAAAATCCGGATGTTTTCCAATCGCGGGCGTCTACGTGTCAGATGATCCTAGCAGCTGTTGGGCCCACCTAGCTAGCTATATATGTGACTCTTGGATGGACTCTGTCGGTCAGATCCCGTGTACATGTCTGGATGTGGTGTCCCGAGCTACCCACCGCCCCGCCCCGCCCCGCCCACCCAACAAAAAAAAGGGAAATTCGCTGTGTGTGGAGGAATCGCCACCCTTCTTCTATGTTGATAACCTAAAATGCTGACGCCATGATCTTGGGCAAGGTGTATTCTGATTACAGGCGCAACTGAGAACCGTGATCGAGACCGTTGATTGCTTCTCTCCGCCGCAGGTGGGGGGCTGATCTGTAAATCACTTCATTCATAGATAGATTTTTTATGACATTGGTACTGCCCTGGTTGTTTTATTGGACCTTGGCATATTTTATGCAAGACTCCTTTTCACAAAGGTTAAAGGAGGCAAATCAAAGGAAGAAAAATAGAATTGAAAAAATTAGTGAAAAATACAAGGGAAATTGGTATAACATGATAAAATAAATAAGTTTTTCAATAAATATATGAATACCATAACAAATTTCCTTAACAACAGATCATCTTCTTGTTAATAACATTCTCCTTTTTCTTGTTATTATCATTATTTTCCATCCTTTCCATACATAGTTTTGCATATGACTCTTTATACCTTTCCATGCATAGTTTTGCATATACTTCTCATAATGACTCTTTCAATACTCATATACCCATCATAAATTCATAATGACGCATGATCTTCTCAGTTCGATGTGATTTCCGGTGATTTCAGGTTGGTCCCAAAATATGTTTTTTTATTATTGTTGAATTTTTTTTATAAACATATTAATCTAATTATATTTAATTTATTTTAAAATGACTCAATACCCCTGTATTTAAAACTCTAAAATAAATATATACATATATCTAAGAATGGTAAAACTTGATTTATAGATTAAATATAACTAGATTAACATGTTTATAAAAAAAAAATTTAAAAAACAAAAAAAATTACATTTTGAGGCTCGTCTGAGAATATAACGCCTCGTTCATAATAGCCCTATTTTTTTGTTTTCAAATTCTCATTCCCTTTCAAACCTATATTTCAGACCCTGAATGCAACCATTAATTTGGTTGCATATAACAAGAAATTTGGCTATATATTATTTTTGCTTCAATTACTTCTATAAATGTTGTAACCCGGCTACTTGTGAGCATTCGTATGAATAAATATCATTACTTGTTTGAAATTTGATGGTGTCATGTTATTTTCTGTCGTTACTTACAATGATGCTGTGCACTTGGCTATTTATGTGAATGTTGCGCACTTGGTTATTTATCAACATTTGTATGAAAAATGTCACCATTATTTTCTGTCGGTTCCGCTTCTATTGAACAGGTTTTAATTAATTTTTTTTGAACCTGTTCAAACATAATCTACCTTTAACGATGATGTGAATTCTACTCCATGCCTTTAAAATCATTTTTTTTTTGCTAAAAAAACCTGAATTTTACCCGAATAAAAAAACCTACATAAAACTTATTTGATAAATATAAAATCAACCTAATAAAATTATTTAATTTATATATCAATTTTCAAAACGTCAATTCTACATCTAAAACTTTTTTTGAGAATAATGAGTTTACAAATTATTATAATATTTTAATGCATTTGTGGTTAGAGATAAGTGTGTCTCATAATTTACACATAAATATATCTTTCTAAGTAGGTAGGGCATATTCAATACTTGTATTAAAATCATTTGAGACTTGTTTGGTTACGTAAATTTTTTTTAAAACTAAAACATTTCACTTTTCATAACTAATATATTTTTTAATTATTTATCTATATTTTTTATATAAGTATCTTACTTTTCAATTGTTTCTAGACAATCATTTATGCGTTATACCTATTTATTTTAACTTTATTTTCTTTGTCTCTGTTATATTACATTACTTTTTTTATTTTAAAAACTTTTACGCTAAAAATATTTCATCTAAAAGTTTTATCATTTCCAAACGTGCTTTTAATAAATAATATAAATGTTGAATTTTAATTTTGTCATCAAAGTAAGGTTCATCTAAGTTATCTTCTTTATGGGAACCTCTACTTTAAAGTGTGATCCTGATGTTAAATCTTCACAAAATTTTTTATCGGAACCTCTAATTTGAAGTGTGATCCTCATGTTAATATTGCATTTTTAGATGCATTTAATACTATATAGACTAATATATTTAAATTTGGCTGTGAAAAACATAATTGCATTTGTGAAATTTTCTCACCGCGGCACTGCAACAAAATGATCAATCTTCTCAAATAGAGTTATCATTTTCTCGATATATAACATGATTTAGTCCTGTATGTATATATCCAACTGCAAATACTTATACGCAACGATGAATTGTCGCCTATGTAGCTAGGTTACTTAAGAGTCATTGCTTGTGAATAAGTCCAATTATTTTTTAAAAAAACTGATTGCATGAGATATTTTTCGTATTCAAAACAGAATAAGGTTGGGGTTTTTTTTTATCATTAACTACGTAGTCGGGAGTGAAATTACAGGTTTATTCCAAGTTTCACAAAACAATATAAAATACCTTGTAATGCTTGCATCAAATTGCAAGCATAGTTATTGACGTCGGTTCTTTGATGTAATGACAAAAATGCCTCTATTAGTATATGTTACAGTAAAGTCTATGATTTGTAACCCTTTTTATTCTAGTTATTGTAAAAAGCAGTAGAAATAATAAATATATCGTAAAATAATAATATCTATAAATAAATATTTTCACAAATAAAAATAATAGCAACAATAAGCAATTCATTATTAGCAAAAGAATTTTTCATTTTTTATTGAAAAATTTATCTGTCATCAATGAAACTTTAACAAAAAGGATATATTTTCAATTTCATGTAAATAATTTGATTGGGTCGATCTGAATCTACGTAGCCTAAGGTAATGTTTTTTGGGATTTGAGTTCATAATTTGAGAATTTATGCTTCGAAATGTGTGTTCAACCCCAATATAAATTCATTTGGGATTGGATTGGGTTGGGTTTGTTGGGTTAAACCCAAACGAACAAATCCAACCCGAAACTTCTTGAACCCCATTTCCATCATTATTATTTAACATATATTAGAAAATTCTTATATCACTGTTATTAAACAAATGTTTTATGACTTGTATGAGCGAAATTTTTATCTTTTATATCATTCTAAAATACGATATTGCTTTTCAATCTAAACTTATTTTCAAGTCTCTAAAAATAAATTAAAACTTTTAATAAAAAAATACCTTGTTTCACTCTCCAAAGTTAGAGACAACAAAATCATTTTTCTATAACCATTAATATAAAATATTAATATAATAAAAAATAATCAGAATCATGACTGGGATAGAAAATTGAAAAATAGATTTTGTAAATAGATATCCAACTCACATGTATTTATTTCTGTTAGAAAACGAGATTCACTTTAATATTTATTTTTGCAGAAATGCCCATAATAAATCAGAATTAGATAAACAATCATAAGATTAAATGCAAAGAAAATAAAAGTTTAAGTAGAAAATCCTTCAATTAAGGAAAGGAAAAATCAGGGAAAAGAAAAAGGAACTAGTTACAAGAATACAATTTGAACTAGCAGACACTTATTCTCTAAATATTTCATATATATTTCAATTAAGCCAATTTAATAATCGCTCTCTCGCAACCTGTACATACACCATAAAAAGCTACATTTACATCTTATTAGAACAACGTGTTGGTATATGTATGAGAATTCCTATGAGGGACAACATCTTTTATACTTAACAGGGACGACTTTGAAGATGTAGATAAAATAAAAATAAAAAAGTTAGTGAGATTTGAGCAATAAAAAAACATAACATTAATTAAAAGGAGGCAGAAAAAAGGGAGGCGGTTAAAAATCCTTCGACTCATAATCAAATAGCAGACTGCAAGTTTCTTAATCATGCATGCGCCGGCTATTGACAAAAGAGTCACGTCTTCCACCTTAGAGAGAGAGAGAGATTCTCCTTCTCGTTCTGGGCCACTCAAGTTTTGATGGCCATATCAAATAAACGGTTTTGATTGGCATTAAATGGCCCCCATAGGTTTCAACATATAAGCTATATAATATATATACATGCCGTGAGAAAAGGAAAGGGAGATAGATTCGAAATCACCAGAAAACAAGTACTAAAATCCAAGAGAGTGGATGGGGGGCGACCTAAAAATCTGATGGTCACCAACAGAGGCTCAAGTTGTCTTACCAAACCAAAGCCAATCGCTCATTCATTATTTCCTTATTATAATCTATTTCACATGTATACATTTATGCTACCCGGCACGGTGCTGTTTAATTATTCAGTAATCTGTCCACGTGCCATGTCCAAAATAATAATTGCATCCATATATTATCTAGCGGGTGATCCACATAAAAAAGTAACACATATTCGGCGATTTTATCAACGTTGGGCGGTTCAACGTGTTGGGCTAAGCTGTGGTACCAAACTGTACTCCAATATTCGTGGTAAAACTCTTACCGGGGAAATTACTATCAATACAATGATATGGCAGTGTCTTAATAAAGAAAAGGGAGAAAATTTCTGTTTTCTTCCTGATCCGTTTTTTTATTGAGGTTGTTTATAGGCATTAATAGTTAATTATATTTCAAAGGAATTTTTACATACATATCTACATAACTTAGCCAAAATTACAGACTTATTCCTTACATTAATAAAATTTCAAAAGATACTATAAAATTTTAATAAAATTATAAGCGTTTCCCTTCTATCAAAGATTCATAGATGGCGGTTAAGTTTTCTCATGGAATGACAAAAATGCTCAATTGATAACAAATCAATTATTAATATTTTCTTATTAGAACATAAGTATTATTAGTTTGTGATATGTTTGTTATTTTCATTGATTTTGACAACAGTTACAATAATACTTATAGTTATATACAAATAACAAAATGTATTGTAATGTGTATTGCCAGGGGCATTTTTGTTACTTAATCTGACGTCCATGGAAATTGGAACCCTTTTCTTTTTTATTGATGACGTCCATGGAGCCTTAACAGAAGCGAGATTACAATTTAATGCAAATGTTGTCTTTTGAAATTTTATGAAATGAAGAGTTATACCTACAATTTCACCCAAATAATACGGATGCAAAAAAAAAAAAATTATTGGATATCCATATTTCCAATTATTGTTGTTTCATCCGACAAAATCTATAAATATTAAGTTGATTAATTTTATTTTCAATTATAACCCATTGCAACAAATTTTCTTTAATGCAATAATTAATTTGATTATATGTAACATGCAATTTCCATCATTGGATGCCATGTGGCTGTAAATAAGTATATACGTACTAAACAAACTTGTTGCACATTTGGCTGCATATGGATCATTGCATATGAACAAGTGCAGTCATTTTTAAAAAATTGTAACATATAATGTTACATGTACCTAAAATTTGGCCGCATATAATATTGTATGCAACGATCTCTGCTTGGTTGCAAATACTAGAGATTGTTACAAATATCTTTGACTGCAAATTTTTATTTAGCTACAAATAAATATAATCATATTTAAAAAAATTTCTTATAGTGGAACCTTACTCTTTCCACATTTTGTCTACCTTCCTAAAGATCTAGCCAAAACTTTTCTTTTTTCATTTTTCCTTTTTTTTTTTTAATGTGGGGCTCATATGGGTCACAAACCACCCCAAATTGTAGTGGGACCCAGTCTTGGTGATGGACACGTTATCCACACGGTTGACCTAATATGGCCTAACCATTTATGGATGAGAGACAGGGGGTCAACAAACATTCATTCCATTGCAAAAGTATAATCCTCCAACTCCAATTTTTAACCTAATTCTCACTTAATTTCCACTTGATTTCCTCTACAAGCAGATGAGAGTTTCTTACATGAGCCCCGTAAAATCTGCTTCAACCACCATTTTCACTTGATAATTAATTATATAATCAGGACGAAGACCAAACTTTTGAAAGAGCAGCTGAGATATTCTTTTTTCACATCAAAGTGTGTGCTTGGCTAAGCATGAAATTGGAAGGAGGTGCAATAATTATCTATTTATATATCTTTTGAAATCGATTTGACATTACTATCTTGGTTAAGGTAACAGTCGAACTCTTTTTTATAGAAACAAATTTTCAGTAGAAAAATGGTTGAGATTGATTTTATATATTTCTTTCCACATAAAAATCATAAAATAAGCTGTTTTAATAAGAACTGATTTCCTTAATTAAAACATACTAAAGAAAACTGATCTACCATGAGATACCACGATGATTGGGTGAAATCTAATTCCTTCATCACGCTTAAGATTATCTTATTAATGATGTTATTCAAAATCATTTTAACCAGACACCAAACTGTACGCACACGGCTAGAATTTATTGAATTTACATATATACATGCGTAGATGTATATGTTGCACTAGTTAATGTTATGTGACTTATGTCTATGCTAGAAAATGCAACATGAGAATTGGATTTTTTTTTTTTAAAAAAAAAAGCCATGCTTATATTTATTTCTAAACAAAAACTTGTTTATGACTAATTATTGGCCACAAAAACATGACGTTAACGAAAGCTATCATTAAACAGCAAATGAAGAAACACACTGGGAATAAGTGTAAGCTATTAAAAACCCAAAAGTATAATACAATCAAATTTAGCAATTCAATCGGCGCAATAGTTTTTGCTTATAAATGAAATGTTAAAACTCTACTTCCTAATCTAAGTTAACTAAGATGTTTAATCTCAGCCATAAATAGTGGAAAGATACCAGATTTTATTTTTTTTTATAATAGAAAGGCAGCACACTTTGGATGAGCTTAGAGATTTGGGTTTTCTGTCAATATCGAAGATGGTGTGGTGTGGTTGACGAGAGGAGTCGATACGGCATCATCTGTATGAGGAAAAATCTGCGGCCGAGAAAAACCATACACTTGTACGTCCCGAAAAGATTGTTGGAATATGTATACATGAGTTAGGAAAAATCTGCCGTTGAGAAAACCATACACTTGCACGTCCCAAAAAGATTTCTGGAATATGTGTATGTGTGGACGGAGGAGATTATGGGTGGGGGTGGGAGTGGGTGCGTAACACACGCTGCTCCGCCCCCAGCACCACGACAAAAACGAAGACACTCCCAAGTTTTCAACGCCGCGATCCATACACGCATTGACGCCTTTTTCGTCAGATTTATTTCCCCAAGTGGTCAAGATCGGTACGTGTGGGCTGCGTCAACAAATGGAATAAACACCCAACCCTTGTAATTATGGATCATTACATTTTAAACTTTATTTTTGGCATTCCGCAAAACAGGCACTGTAAGTTTCAAATCTTTGCAAGATAAACCCTATGGTTGATCTAACAGCAACTTTAAAAGGTGTTTTCCTTTTTTATTTGGTGGAAAATTAAGAGCACGTAAGGTCGTTTGAAAGTGTTATGCTTCTATAAAATCCTTCTTTTATGCAACTCTATTTATTTTTTCACCTTTGATAATTGATAGAAAATCAACTTCATAAAATATCATTTATATTATCATGCAACCCTTTCATTTATTTAATATTATCATACAAGTTTCATCTATAGATGTGTAAAATGAATATAATACATATTATGCTTGCGTCTAATCCCAAAAATACTCTTTTTGTTACAAATATTAACAAATATCGTTATCCTATACGCGAAATTACCAATATGCTAATCAAATTTAGACTTCGATTCAAAATTTTGAATATCATAATTCACCGCTATCCTAATTGCATAAGAGCTCTAAATCTGTAAAGCCCTAATTTCATTCTCATTTCATTATATTTCATCTTTTATTATTTTATATTAGGGATATTTTGTGCATTCATGAAAATATAATTAATATTTAAATGGAGATCCGTTAATTTCCCTGACAAACATTAATGGAATGAGCATTTTTTAGGATAAATACAAACGTAGTAGGCATATTTAGGATTTTTAAAATGCGGTGAATATTTTTAGGATTAGAGTCAAACATAGTGGGTATATTTGAAAAAAGTTGATAATTTTATGCAAATGTATCCCATGCACAAATTTTTTTATGAAACTTATTCTTTTAGCTAAAAATGATGTTAAATATAATAAATTGAGTAAATTTTTTATCAATCATTAAGATATTAAAAATAAAAATTGATAAATGGAAACGCTTCTTGCATAGAAGCATAGCCCTATTTTGAAATACCATCAAATAATTCAAAAGGTCTTTTTGTTACAAATTCAAGTGAAAGGTATAAACATATCACATTTTGGTTGTTTATGCAAAAATTCAAAATGTATATGTCTCAACATACATACTAGAATATTACTATGCACAATTATTTGGTTTATCTGCAATGCCACAAAAAATAAAATTTGCTAGCGAGACATTTTAGATTTTTTGCATTTTGATCCAGCTATGTATATTTGCTTTTTAACTTGTGAGTTTTGCGTATTTGCTTTTTGAATCCTATAAGTTTACCCTCCTTGTATTATAAACCCCACAATCAAAACACTCAAGACTTGTTGTTATTTTTAAATGAAAAGTCTAAAATACCCTTATAGCTTAGTTAAGTCAACTTCTATATGGCATATAAGATAATTTTATATGGCATATTCATAAACATGAGTGGACTCGTGAAATAAGTTGACTTAAACTCGCAGATAGTGCAATTTTTGTTATGACCAATATTATCATTTTAAATTTTATATGGCAATTACTAATAAATTTTTCGTTCTTTCAATAACTTGTATAACGGCAGAGTCTAGGGCTTTAAAAAATAAATATGCAAAACTGGTAGGTTAAAAGGAAAAATGCAAATAACCTGGACTCTCATTTTTTTTTTTTTTTTTTTTTCTGAAATGGGAAGTTTTTCCTCCTTTCCCCCCACCCATCGTTCTCGGGCTTTGACTCCTGCTGGGGTGGACCCGGATGTCCCTCACGCGTGCGCCGCAGGCGGGGCCCACGTTGACCCGGAGACAGAGGTCATAAACATGGCGTCAGGTGGGGCCACGGTCTGGCGCCGCCTCGCGGCTAATTGGGCGGCTGGCCCAGCCAAATTAAAATAAGAAAATATCTGAAATCCGCGTTAGGAATTAGGATGCGAGACCTGGGGATGTGGGAAATTATAAAATAACGGAAAACGTGTTTCGTCGTCATTCGCGATTGTCGGAAGCATCGGAACCGTTGGGCTTGGGCAGATGAGAATGGATTATGGATTTTCATCCGTCTTAAGTCACTGACTTTTCCTTCCAGCGGTTGAGTTTGCATTAAGAATATAATATAATGAAGAGCACTTGTGTGCTTTTTCCTCGTGAGTAGAAAACGTGATAATACTCATGAGCATATTACATTTTATTGCATTAACGAATTTTGCGAGGTTAGTACTGGCGATATTCTCCATTCGAATGATATTCTATCTCTTCATAATATGTTACCTACTTAATGTGCATTTTTCGTAAGTAAATTATTCATAAGTAATTAGATTAAAATAATAAAAATAGTCCTAGTTCAAGATCAAATTCTATTAAAAATAGAATATGGGCTTAGTAATTAATTATGAGTAATAGTCCACATGAATTATAATATTTATGAGTAACTTTACATTTATCTGTATTTGTGAAATTTTCTCAATTAATTAAAATCAACTGAGTCAACTCATGATAATTTTTTATAACTATAATTTTTTACTTTTCGCATATAGTGTACGCAGGTTATTATTAGCACGCGTTATGATATTATTATTCAGGGGTTGTTTGTTTATACTAAAATTATTTTAAACTAAAATTTTTCATTCTTCAAAATTATTTTTTTAATTATTTTTTTACTTTTTTCCTGTACAACTATCCTATTTTTCAATCATTTCTACACTACTATCAATACATTTAAAGTATCTGTTTTAAGTTTATTTTTTGTTACTTTTCATCATTACCCGTATTATATTATATCGTTTTCTCTGATTTCAAAAATCTATATAAAAAATATTTGTCATTAAAAGTTTGATCACTTTCCAAACAGATCCTTAACAATGAAGTTTTTGAATTCGTAAAGAAATTTGTTGCTAGAATTAATTTCATCTAATTAACTTGTGTTAACCTTTTATAACAGTATTTTTTGCATCATTCAGGTTATGATTAATACACATCATGGCATCACTACTCAACAATAATCATTTTGTGAATTTATAAAAAATTTATAAAACTAATCAAAATTAAATTTAATCGACTAAAAGTAATAGGAATTAACTCGAATATATCAACTTTTTATAACTATAATTTATTTATTTTTGTTATATGATAAGTCGTAAATGAGTTACACGGGTCGATGGGTTATTCAAGTAAAATAATCTGGTTGTGGGTTGAAGTAGTTAACCCATAATCAACCATTGGTCCTAATGGGTCAAATGGGAGGATAAACCAGTTGAATAATAACAAACATAGTCTATATGAAAAAAGAAAAAAAAAAAAAAAAAAAAAAAACTGGCTTAGATTAGCCAGGTCACGGGTCGAACCTAGCCCATTACGTCCCTAGAAATTGCAGAACCCAATATGTGCGAATGATTATGTGGTGTTGGGCAATCGATTGACCTTACGCATCCATGCAAATTAAAGATGGTGCAGTTACATTAGCCAATTGGAGAGGAGATGAGGAAGCTGAAAATAACAAGGGAATGGATAAAAGAGGAAATTCGGGAGGAGGCAAGTGGGTCTTGTCATCATGATGCAGCCATCCCTCCAAACGACAATCCATTTGATTCGGAAACACTTGTAGGAATTAGGAAATGGGAAAGATTGCTGGAACCCAAAAAGGCCCCGCCCGGTCCCGTCTGTATATCCATCTTTCTAATTCCCACCCGCAAGCACTAGTGTAGTTAACTAATATATAGTACCAGTGTCAGTGTACCAACAACAGGCAAAAAAATCAATAGCATCAATCAATTAAGTTTGTCTGTCTTAGGAGCTCATCTGATTTATGGCTTGGATGTTGCACTGATTGGAATGTCACGGCTTTCCACATTGTTCTCTTTTTAATTTGCCAAGTGCGTTAAAAGGACTTGAATTTTTTTTTTTTTCTTTTATCGTTTCCCTTTAACTTTGAACCACTTCATTTGCTAAACCTTTTATACTTTTGACCTTAATTCTAAATATATCCACTATGTTTTTAAAATTCTAAATATATCTACTACGTTTGCATTTAATTCTAAAAATACACATTCCGAGAGTTAACACCGTTAGAGAATATGTGAAATTACTAATATGTCCCTCAAGTTTATGACATAATTAGAAAAATTGAATATTATAACTAGCTATTGCCTTAATTGCACATGAATTCTAAATTTAAAGTGCCTTATTTCATTTTTTATTCATTTCATCATCTATTATTTTCCAATAGGAGTATTTTGGATATTTTAAAAAAAATTAACTAACGATTTTTGACGGGATGAGTATTTTTTGGATTAAACGTATATGTAGTGGGTATATTTGGAATTAAGGTCAAACGTTGTAGGTATATTTGCGAATAATCCTAAGAAAGAATACATATTGTAAATGTAGAATAAAAGGTTATCATAACTTTTACATTGATTTACGATTATGCTTTTTCTGATCATTAAATTACTATATATTACTCAATATTTTCTTATAAAATAATATAATATTTATCTTAATTTTCATAAAAAGTTATTGACTCTGTACTTGCTGTGATCACCTAATTTACTCTATTAATAATACATCAAAACACAGCCTTAGGCTGAGTTTAGTTTAATTAACTAAGTCTATTTCAAACTAGTAAACCTTCTTTTTTTTAATGAAAGTAACCTTTTAATTTCACACTTTTTTTACATAATTCTCTTCCTTGTGACCTAGAACAAATGAATTTACCATTAAAAAAACAAATGAATTTATGATTTAGGCAAGAGAGAAGTTGAGTAACTTGGGATACATTTTTTAAATCATCAGGAATTCTCTTAACGTAGGATTCGATTCTCTATTATACCAAGGTCTTTGTCATCAATAATTCTTAGGGCCATGACAATAAATATTATTAAAATTAATTTTTTAATGGAAATACAATGGAGAAAACGATACTTTGGCATAAATAAAGGAAGTTTTAAATTTTGTTGGCATAAATGCAGGTTTAAAATTATTGGTGTGAATGCAAAAGACCTTTTGTAAATTATTATTTACATTTTAAATAATTTTATTACTTTTTACATAAAATTTTTTTTGGCTAATATCATCCACGACCTTTCTAATTATGCACTTTCGACCTTAAAAGAAAAGAAGTGGGCATTGATCTTAATTTTAGTGCATGAAAGTAATTGCAGCTGCAATGACTCGAGATTAACCGTGACAACAACTCAGATCGATCTTGAGATTGTCCTGGCCGTCAATTCATTCTAACACGAGGGTTTGGCATTTAACTTGAATCGCGGGTGAGAATGATATGAGATCAGATCTCTCAGGAACGACTCTTTGGAACTAATATCAGGATTCCAAGAGTGTATATATGTTTATGAGATGGAACTGTCAAGGTTTGGTATGTCAGCTAGCATTCGGCATTCCAACTTATTAGTTAGTTGGAAACTGTCACGCTCGCCCAGTAAAGTTGTTGATCACTACAATTAATGAGGTTTAGTGCAATAATCATACTAGCTAATGCATTCATTAGAAGTGGGTCATATGATCATATGCAGAGATAGAAAATAGCGCCTTGTTTTATTACTACGTTTTATTCACTCCTTCACATTATTGATTTTGATATGCGGAAGACTTCAAATTTTCTCCTAATTTCTAGGAACGGATGATGAAGCAGTGTAATTGGTTTTGTGAGTTCATCTTAGGAAAAGCACTATTTGTGCCCGGAATATCTTGATGTATACTACCTATCAGTCAAGATGCAAGTCATGGCATAGGATGACAAAATAGGTCAGTTGCATGAGAAAATTAAATATAAAAGAATAATTGAAAATATAATAATAATGAAAATTTTAAGTTGTTTCTTAAGATTTCAAGTCATATCAAAATATATAGAGAGTGTTTGGCAAATTAAAAAACTTTTTCAACGAAAACTTTTCAATCTTTACAACTATTTTATTTTTTGATTATTTTTTTACATCTTGTGATATAACTATTATATTTTTCAATCATTCTTGTACAACTACCCATACAATTAACATATCTATTTTAATTTTATTCTTTTTACTCTTCATCGTTATCTCTATCATATTATATTATTTTCTACATATTTTAAAAAAAATTACATAAAAAAATTTTCATCAAAAATTTTACCGCTTCTTGCACACCCATAATTAAAATGATGGTAGAAAAATTTTCCATTTTGTTTCCTTTTATTGTTTTTATGGTTTGTTGTTGTTGTTGCTACTAATAAATACGAGTTTTGGATTTTGGATTTTGGATTTTGGATTCTTGATCGATCTCAACTTGTCATGTTCATCTTATGTCCAGGTAACTTACACTGAACTCCCTGCAGAGGCTATTCAGAGTAACTATTATGTCATTATCATCATCTATTCATATAATCAAGTGATACATATATGGAAGATAATAATAATAATTAAGAAGATAATGATTTCTACAGGATTTATTTCGCAAGTGAGGAAGTGCTTGAGAGCCAGAAATTATATCAGTTTACTGTTTGCTCTCATATCTACATTATCATAATTTTATAGTACCTTTAATTATATCAATCAATGCTTTGTGTTTTGTTGTAGTCTGTACGTATTCCATGTAAACACGTATCTTTTCCCAGGTTTGGTACTTCCTCGAACCTTCCCTTTCTCAATTCTTCGACCACACTTTTCCCCTGGTTGACTTTTACACTTCAATGGTTTATCTCTTTTCAAGATATGTTCAAGGTGCATGCATCACGCGTCACTTTAAAAAAAAAAAAATTCAACTTTTATAAACTTTAAAACTGTAAAACTTGTTACTGTATAAATTATTTTACACTATAATGTTACTATAATCAAATTATTATAAGTTAATAAATAAATTTAGTGACAAGAAAATTATTACAAGTTAATAAAAAATGAATTTAGTGATAATTTTTTTAATTTGTTTACATGTAATGAGGTAAGCAGGTTAAAGTCAACCTGCAACCTGGTACACCCTGCTTGATTTTTAGTGGATTAAGATTAAAAAAATTTTTAATCCATATACCCATTTATATAATCCGTTTAAATAAATGAATTGATTATAGATTGAGCTTGTCCAATCCATGAAACGGATTATCCAATTAATTTAATTATCAACTCATAAAATTCGTTTATAACTTATAAAGCATTAATATTTTCTGACCTTACTTTACAAGTTACACATATTTATGAACAATGGAATCAACATTTTAATTGATAAAATTTTGAAAGTTGACATTTTAAATTTGATTATATTATTAGTATTAGAAACATCTATTGAAGATATAAAATATATTGTATGTAAAATAATTTATTATCTTTTATTATTCAACTTGTTAATTGTTTGTTTTACTAACACGTTAACAACCTGCAACCTAATACATTTATGTTCATGTCTTAAGGTTAGGGTTGAAATTTTTATAAATAGATTATAAATGAATTAATGTTGAAGTTTTATAAGTGGTAAATTTTTGTATATATAAAGATTACATGTAGGTTTTCATAAAAAAAATTTAGAAAATAAAACTCAGAACACCTCTAATATTTAAGCTTGGTACATATGCATGTATTGAATCATTACTTAATATATAGAGCGTAAAAGATAATGCAAAGAAAAGAATAAAGGCGATGCCCGCTAAGAGCCTAAAGACAATCTCGAGGACCAAAGACAAGGAAGTAAGAAGAGAGTATAAGCTACAAATTAATACCCGCAAGGCAGGGGCATTCTCGTAAAATCGAGTCTTTTTAGTCAACTTAGAGGAGTTGTAAGGGTCTCATACGGTCAGGGTTACTTTTGTCCTCTGAAAAAGAACAATCTTGGATTAGATTGGTAAATTAGGGTTGAAGCTAACCTTGGGGATAACTTGCAAACTATGTACCCTTAGGAGCTCAGGACAATCTGCTCCTGCACGGGCTTTATCAAAGTGTGGCCAACTTCTAAATTATATTTCAAAAAAAAAAAAAAAAAAAACTTCTAAATTATGGCACCATTTGGGATTTTGTGTGAATCTAGGGTATAAAATCGAAAAATGATATATTTTGTTAGCTTGCAGTGGTTGGTACTTGGTAGAGTCTTTGGTATGTGCAGGACATCCACGTTTTGAGTCCTGTTAGGAGAGCTTGTCTTCTATTTTAAAAGTAATGTTTTTAGTAAATACATTATTATTTATATAGTTTTTTTTTTTTATTAGTGTACATTGTACATATTGACATAAGATATTACGCATGAAGCCCATTCACTCCATACTCCACCTATATATTAAGTGAGACTAACTGCTCTCATCAAATTTTTAAGGAGGGCTAAAATGCCCCCACATAAACTGTTGGCTTGACTTCCCAATCCGGAAGTCGAACATCGTACATGGCAGTCACATGAAAACTCTATTTGAAGACTCTATTGCGCTACTCGTTTGACATTAGTTTTATAGTTGAATTTACCCTTTAAGTAAGAATTAAAAAAAAAAAAACATGTACTTGGATTGAATTGAGTTGTAATATAAGAAATCAAAAACGGTATATTTTCTATAATTATATTTTAATTAATTTATTTCTAACACCTTTTATGGAAATGAAGATTTATTTTGCTCAATCGAAATAATTAGTGTCATGAGCAAACATAAAAATTGCTATCTTTTGGATATGAAAACCAATTTCATTAGTTGTGTTGTGTCATCTTATGCAGCTCGTGATCCTTTCAGGTAGCAATTAATTTGGCCATGTTGTTGAATGCACATCGGAATAGCGAGCAAATACTCGAGGTGAATGAGTTATTCTATGGGAGCTTTGAGTTAGGCAAAAATGCACATGCGAAAATTTCCACTCATTTTTTTAACGTAAGAAAATTTCTACTCATTTTTAAAATACTAGTTTATTCCATTGAGGGTAATAAATGGACTAAAATTTATGATGGTTGAACCTCTACTGTTCTGCACAGAGTCATGAACTAGATAAGCATATTTTTAACACCGAACTAGATAAGCATTTAAAAGAAAATTAATTACCTTGCAAACAAAGTCACCTAAAACTGGATTGATCTTCCGCTGCTCAAAAATCATCATTTGCAACCTTATTATTCGTTAGCTATTATAATTGATTCGTAATGATGGTTTACTAATTAAAAATTATAATACAAATAAATAAAATTATACAGATAAATAAAAAGTTAAATGTCGTGTTACGTTAAATAAATAAATAAAGCTACTTCAAAATCCAAACATATAAGAATTTTTATGAATTTTGAAATTTATATCATTTACTTGAGCCTTTAATAATTTTTCAAAATATTCGAATATTTAATTGAAAGTATGTGTGTCCTCGAATGATCAAATGATTTTGATAAGTTGTTGATCAGTTTCAAATTACTTTTGGTTTGGTAATTAATATATGTCTTTCCCTAGTGACAAGAAAAGTAGCTTTACGACGAGCTTTTATTGATAATTGATTAGTTCACTGTAAAAATATTAATTAACTCCGAATGGTTTTTGTCAATTAAATTTAACTTTTAACAACAACTATAATATGATGTAAACATTACAGAATTTTAGCGGATGAAATTTGTGCAACATGCTTTGGGTAAAATATTCATATTTAGCACGAATGTTTCTTGTCTCTATATGGTTCTTTGGTGAATTAAGACAATTTGGTTCAATATAAAAAAAGGAAAAAATATTTGCTTCCCAGCTAAAAGGATAATAATTAATTAATGATCGAGTTAAATGACGGTGAGACGGAAATTGAAGAATTCTATTTTCTAATGCATGCACCATACTCTTCGGATATATTTATGTATTTTTCAGATAATATCTTCTTTTAATTAAATTATATATATCCAACTTATATGACTTAAATACTTCAAAATATTGATTTTTGAAAATTAAAATCTATATACACAAACCTAAAATTGAAAGTTTATCCAGCAAAGTCAAACTGCACCATACCATAGCTATGGTGTAGCTGCCGCAAAATGCGGCGTACAGGTATTAAATTATTTTTTAAATTATTTTTTTGAAAATTTTTAAATAATTTAGATGTTAAAAATATAATTTTAAAACTATTATTTAAATTAAACTATTTTATTATGTTAATTTTATATTGTTTTAGATGGAGTTCATACACAAACCTAATTTGAATGAAAATAAAATTTTTATACCACTAAAATAAATAATTTTAAATATAAAGCATAATAAATTATAATTTTATGATTGAATAGGTCTTGTTTGTAGCGAACTGCATGGGATCAATTTTCACGAGAGATTGCGTAAATTTTAGTATACGGGTTAAATACATTTAGAAAACTATTTTTCTTAAAAAGCTTTAAAAAACCTCCAAATTAAAATCAAACCTATCTAAATGTATGTCGAGGAATAATTCCGATAGTATGGGTTAAGCAAATTACTTACTTAGCCTACCTCGAAAATTTCATTTAAAATATTTATTACTTTTTCTTGATATACTTGTTTATTTAAGTATATTTAATGTATAAACTAAGATTTATTATTTTCAGATAGTACATATATTTTTGAGATTTTTAAACATCTATGTGTATGTATTATTCAAAATATCCTTATCTTTAAAAATCTAAATATATATATATACATATACATATTCAAAAATGATAAAACTTAATTTATATATTAAATATATTCAGATAAAAAAAATATATGAAAAAATCGAAAAAAGTATTGTAATAAATTTTATAAGATGTGTTAAGCAAAACATTTCCTTAGGGCCAACAAACAGTATCTTTCTCATTTATGTCAGCCGGTGCTAACGGGAACAGAAGCTCTTAACAAACTTGCAAGCTACGACTGGAGAGAAATAAAAGTGCATCAGGTTCTTCGATGCCACGTGTACGGTGAGAGATGCATAACCAAATTCCCTAATGCTCCTCCTACCAACATCCCGCCTTTCAACCTCCCGGAATTATTCCGGACTTTGCTTACGTGTCACAGGGATAAAAACACGTTTCATCATACATATCATATCGCTTTGTTCCCAAGCCAATATATATATATATATATATATAAAAGAATATCTAAAGGCAGAATTTCAGAAATAGACATTAAAAAATAAATGACGATAATAATAAACAATTAAGGAAAAGAAAAATGGGGGAAATTGGATTTCAAAGCCTCTCTCCTTGTCTAATCATTCACCTGAAATGTCAACCCCGGGACTCCGGTCTTACCCTTCCGACCGTACACCCAACCCTTTGTATATAAGCCACCTAAAGCCAATCCCGCTCTTCTCATCTGCCCTGCTCCATCTGCCATATACACGCACGCAACGGTATATGCGAATTCTTCTCCTCCCCTCCAAACATCTCCATGGCAGACGACTTCCAGTCCGGTATTTGCAGCGGCAACTGGTGGACTTCTTCCAGGACTGGGCTAACCGGTTCTTCGTCTCCTTGTTCCACTGCTCTCACCGATCAGATGGCTACCTACGGGGGATGGACTGGTGAGATGGGCGCCGGCGCCGGCGACATGAAGTCGAGGTCCTGCGAGGAGTCGTCATCGGTTGCTTCGGTCTCCAGCAGCTCCGTCGTTTTCCAAGACACCCACAAAGCCCAAGCCTCGGATTCCATCGGGAGCAATGTCTTGATGGAGTCCACGTTGCAGATGGCGGGCTTCGGCCTCTCCTCATCCACCTCCATGGATTGGAGCCAAGCGCTACTGTAAGTACTGCATAGATACACCGAATTCAACAACATCTGTTTGTATGCATCATTGCAACAAGAAGATTGAGAATTTGAACTTGAATTTCTTTATTGATGGTGATTTTGTTTGTTGTGGGGCATGTATACAGTCGAAGTAGTGGGAGAGCTGAAAGCAGCTTCCATGCCATGCTTCAAGAGGACCTAACTTCGCGCAGCAGCTTCCGCCAAGAACCAGGCATGGAATCTCCCAAAGATTTCTCGGGCGGGAGCGAGGATTCGGCATTCAAGCAAATGAATCAGCCTCAGCCTTTTGGATTAGACCCACACCATCGATTGAGTTCCTCTGGAGACACCACCAGCACCTTTGCTGTTGCTACTCACTCCTTCGCCTGCCCTTCCAATCTCTTGCAAGGCCTGTTCGAACCAGACCACCACCAGCAGCAGCAGCAGCAGCAGCAGCAAACTCCTCCTCCCTATGACAATCGCCCCATGAATTATCAACCGTCGATTTCATACCGTCTGAATTCCAATGAATTTGCAGCTTCGTGGCCTAAATTTCCTCCATTCCTCAAAACATCGCCGCCCAAGCCACAGCCCTCCTCTAATCAGCTGCACTTCTCCAACAACACCCCGTTCTGGAATGCGTCAGCCGCAGCCATGAACTTCCCTTCCCCACAGCCCCAATTCGGCAATCCCATCTTCGACGAAAAATCAACCAACCTTTCCGCTGCCAAGGTAATTTTTGTCTTTTTTCAAGTTTCAAATCGACATGCATGGTTTGTAATTTCTAACAATTTCCAGTTGCGGTGAAATATTAACGTCTATGAATTGGGATTTGCTGCTTCAGATGAAAACAGAAGATGTTCGGGAATCTAGCTCAGTAATGAAGAAAAGCAGCACGGAACCTGCATTTAAAAGGCCACGGATTGAAACGCCATCGCCATTACCGCCTTTTAAGGTACCTGTTGATACGGCGATCTTTTCACTTTATTTTCTACTTTTTTTTTTTCTGGTAGCTCATCAAAGGAACTTCAGTAATTGGCTATATATTCTTTTTATTGTCTTTCTTATTTGTTTTTGTGCATATATGATGAGAATTTCTATCTATCTTTATTCAGGTTCGAAAAGAGAAATTAGGGGACAGAATCACTGCTCTCCAGCAATTGGTTTCACCTTTTGGAAAGGTGAACATCTGATCTTTACTTTTGCTTTTGGAGATTACTGTTAGAAATTCTTTGTTTGAATTCGCAAAAGTTCACTTTGGGTTGAATTGAAATGAATTGGATTATATTCTCCTTTTCGATTTTTCAGACTGACACAGCATCGGTTCTCTTTGAGGCCATCGAATACATCAAGTTCCTCCATGGTCAAGTCACTGTAAGTTCCATCCTATTTTTGGTATATTTATATATCAGAAAAGAAAAAATCCAGCAAAAACCAAACGTGAAAGAAAATTATAAAACAAATTAATGTTTTCATTTTTTTGATGAAAAAATGCAAACTTTAATTTGTTTTAGAATTTTCTTTTCTGATACATAATTTTTTGGTAAATTAATGTTTGCATTTAATTTGGAAGCATTACTGCATCCCACAGCAATCATTAACGGGATTAGTTAATCTTTTAGTTTACAAATTAATTAATTCCTTTCAAATTGGACATGAAAAATTAATTAAAGTGGTTTTTTATAATAATTAAAGCGAAGTTTAATATTGCTTCATCATCAGGAATTGCACTAATAATACTCAATCATTTTTCTTTTGAATCAATTGTGTACTACTAATAAAATAGAATCCTTCTTCGAAAAAAAATAAAAAAAATCGGACATGATCAGGAGGGGAACTAAAAAACTACCCCAAAAAAGAAAATAAGAAATAGCCAAATCTAATTCTTAGACATCTCTTTGTTTGAAAATTACAGGCTTTATGTTCACCATATATGAAAAATGGAGCTCCAATGCAGCAGCAACAGCAGGTGTGTATTGAGAAATTAAAGAAACGAACATTCTTAGCTATAAGAAATTAATTAATGGTGGGCAGTCTGGCGACGCCAAGAATGAGTACTGCACCCATGCATACTTTTACCTTTCCATTCATTCACAATAGTTTTATGATCCTTTCATACATGTATTGTCACCACATAGTGGTGGGTATCTCGTATCGATACAGCAGCGCACAATACAAATATCAAAGACTGCAAAGTTGCACCCAGCTGTAGATGAAGCATTACCTGAAATAGCGCCGACAAGATCATTGAATTTGAAATCCACTCACTATTTTCCTCTTACCCATGAATTTGAAATCCGTCCATTGAATGAATAGTCTGGAATATTAGTGGGTCGGTGTTATTTTGCTTGTTTGCTCCATCGGTACATGTGATTAGAAAGGTGTGGATATACATATATCCATGAAAATTAACTACTGGTTTCCATTCAAATACTTCGAGAAAGATGAAAGACTTGCAATATGTATGTTGTGATTGTACAGAGTACTAGTGATAAATCCAAGGACGGTGAAGGAGCGAAGCAAGATCTGCGAAGCCGCGGCCTGTGTTTGGTTCCAATTTCAAGTACTTCCATAGTGGCTAATGAGAATGCAGCTGATTACTGGGCACCTAACTTCGGAGTAACTTTCAGGTAGAGATAGAGACGTATGCTGATCAGTGTGGGTAGTTTGAATGAAGCTAGCTGGAGATGGATCGCGCATGCTACCTAAGCTATCAGACCGCCCATGGCAATGCAAGTTGGTAAAGAAGCATGCCAGAACCGTCCCCATATTATTGGTAGCCTGGAGTGGGAAAGCAAAGCCAAAGAAAGAAGAGGAAAGAAAAGAAAAGAAGAAGGGGAGACTACTACGTGCAGCTTCCACCATTTCTTAAATGGTGGTGACTCATCTCGCATCATACGTGTGACGCTGTTGTGAAATCACGACCGTTCGAAACTACTAGGGCTTGCAGTAGATGGAGCCTAAACTGAAAGTCACATTTAAATCTTACCCATTTGATGTTGCGGTGACCATAAGCTTCTCCTAACCATTTTATATTCTTAACCTTCCTTATAAATACTAAATTAGTACTCTCATGGTCAAGATTTTGTCCTCGGCGTGATTTTCTGACTTATGCTCCATTTCCTGTGGTTGATTGTATTTCGAACGGTCTAGATTGAGTACGTACAGTCACACATGCCGCATGGAGTTTGCGTCACCACCATTTAAAGAATGGCAAATGAAGATAACAGTAGCCAACCCATGAGAAAAGAAGCGAGAGCCATGAAGAAAAACAGGCCTTGCTGGGCCAGCTAGGAGCAGAATGATGTAGGGTGGACATTACATTATGGAATGTTGGAAGAGAATATTTAGTAGTGTAATAATAATAATAATAATAAAAGTTGTATAGTATTTTATTCATATATATTAATTCGGAGATGGGCTTTAGACCATGGGAACATCTGCTAATTTTAGTAGTTGTTTGGATTAGTTTAAAAATGCATTGCTGTGCTTTGGATTAGTTTAGAGGTGGGTTGTTATTACCTGCTGAAATCTGATCCGTGTTGTTGTCATTCATTGAATGCTGTGTGTTTTGGGGTTTGGGGGGGTGGGGGGTGGTGGGGGTGTGTGTGTGTGTGTGTGTGTGTGTGTGTGTGTGTGTGAGAGAGAGAGAGAGAGAGAGAGAGAGAGAGAGATGTGTTGCTTTTCTTAGTATTGAGAAATGTACAGGGGAAGCACCTCCTTTATAAAAATAACGAATAATTGAGTTCCAGAGCAGGGGAGAGTGAGTGAATGTGTGTGTGGAAGTCATTTGATTGGGGATCTAACTTTTTTGAGGGCAGTTTGTTTTTATATGTGTTAAAGAATGAGGTAGTGGAAGTCAGAGGAACGGGAGGCCCACTTTGTTTCTCTTTTTCAAGGGCCTTGATTCATTTTGTTTTTATTTTACTGTATTTTCTGCGACGGAGGTGAAGCGAGGGAAACTATCAGGCATGCTTTTATGCTTTTCTTTGCAGGATCGCATTTCCTCCTTTGGTTTGACATTCTACAATGCTTGTTGCACACACCATGGGGCCCTCGTGAATAATCTAAATGCTCATTTTAGGGACCTCGAAATTGATAAGGATAACCCACTGAAGTATCTTTTTAATTGTACTCACCATGTATAATTAAAGAAGATACTTAGAATGTAAAAAGAAAAATGAAAATATCATTTATTTTCCAAATATTTGAGTACCTAAAGTAAAAGAAGCTTTAAAAAATGAGAACAGAAAAAATATAAGACTTGAGAATCTACCAGTTGAGGCGTGGAAGTACACAAGAGATATAAGTATAAATTTGTTTAAAAACTTCTTCAATAAAATTATAAGAATAAAGTTAATTGAATAAATTAAAAATATTACAATACTAATTTATAAAAATAAGGAGATATTCAAAACTATACAAATTACTGGGGAATTAGAATAATGAGTCATAAAATGAAACATTAGAAAAATAATTCAACAAAGATTAGGAGAAAAAGAAAATGCTTTTGAAAATCAATTTAATTTATGTTCCGAAGATCAATTATTGAAGTAGTCTTCTTAGTTCTTACTTACACAATCATTTAAGAAGTATAGAGAAAAACCTATGTATAGTTTTTATTAATTTATAAAAAAAATATATGATAGTATCCCAAAAAAATTAATTTTAAAGGTTCTAGAAAAAAAATTATCAATAAAAGTATTAAAAACAAAAAGGTGAGATCCGTGAGTCGAGATACAAGCGCTTTTCTAATTGCAATAGGTTCGTAGCAAATTAAAGCTCAGCCTCAAATATTTACCTCTTTACTTTATGTATAAATCAATTTACTATACATTTATAAGAAGAAATATCTTAGTGTATGTTATATATAGATGATATAAATGTAAAAATAAAATAAAAATGGATAAATTTAATGTAAACCAGTGAGAAGATGCTGTAAAATCTAATGATTTTAATCAATCAAAAAACTAATATATGAAATGGAACTTTAATAACAGCAAATACTAAGTACAAAAATCAATTAAAATTTTAGATCAAGTATAAAATTAATAGTTCAAGAAAATAAATAAATCCATAAAGCAGATGAATAAAATCTAAGCACAACGAAAGAAATGGCGGTGTATTTCAAGAATTTTATGGACCCGTCAGGTTCCAATTAAATATAAATAAATTTATAAGATATCGATTAAACCAATTATGCTATATAAGGCAAAACGCTTGGCTGCTAAAAATTAAAAAAATGTATATAATTAAAATGAATTAGAACAATCTACGGGTGAAGCAAATAGATAATAAAATAAGGAAGAATACTAAAATGGTTTGAGAATATTAAATAGAGGCTTGATATGACACTAATTGGGATATTTAAGTTTATTTAAATAGAAGCACTAAGAGAATGATAGAAAATTTGAAAAAATGATAACAGCAATTAAACCAAAAATGAAGATGTTAGTGAAAATATAATTCATTATCATAAAAAATAGTGCAATAATATCCATACAATTAACCTTACATGAGTGGAAATAGTTCATGATGATGATAAATTATACTCACCTTAAAATATATTTATGTACGGATGGGTATTAAACGTTTTCCTTTTCTTTTGACATTATTTTTTTTAATTATATATGCTTTCAGTTGTCATTTTATGTAAAAATTTATTTTATTTTTATTTATTGTATGATTCTCATTATATCATATTACAATGATCCCACCATGCATTTTTCTTATAAACTTCTGTATTTTTGCACACGCAACATGTGGTAGTTTGACAAAATTATAACTGTATTTCTTGGTTTCATAAAGTTATAAAATATTTTATAAATTTGCATAAAATTACTAGTATGTCCCTAGTCTCACTGATGGTAGTTAAATATTTGATGCAATGAACCAAAATGCCTTACAGCACATATTATTATAAAGCTTATTATTTTAACTGATACCCTCATTGCGATTATTGTAAAAATATTGTAAATAACAAAGATATTATAAAAACAAAAATATCTATAAATAAATATTTTAATAATAAAAGTAATAACATTAATAATAAATTTCTTATTAATGGTGGAATTTTCATCATTTTATCAAAAATTTAAATGTCATTATTAAAACCTCAACAAAAGAGAAACTTTTACACCTTCATGCAAAGATTGTGAGCTTTTTAAATTTTATGAAACTAAAGAATATACTTGCAATTTTCATCGAAAAAAATATACTTGCAATTTTGCCAAACTATATACTTGCGTAAAAACTCTTTTTTTATGTCTAATAAAATAATAAAAAATTCACTAGCTGTTGCTATATCTATTTTTTGCAATGATGTCACTAATCTCTCACTAATTAGTAGGTTTCGATTATGCTCTAACTATGTTATAAAATGTTGTTGTTCTTATGATCAATGATAAATTATTTTCTTTTTGTTATAAATGTTGTTGTTATAAAGATATGCAAAAGATACGAATTAGCTATTTTAATCAATAATATCATTTAGCTTTCAAAGATATGATATCTATTGAAAAATATAACTTTTTAGTCATTATGGTTAAAAAAAATTAGTAAAAGTCAAACTAAGGATAATTTTATTAGAATTTTCTATCACAAGCTTAGTGTGATTGACCGACATCACAGTATTGACAATGTTTCAGCAAAATTGTCAAAGTGGCATAATGAAATTTAAATTTTTAACTTTTATTCATAATTTCAATAAATTATTATAATTAATTGACTTTTTAGTAATATTTTACCTGTTACACTTCCAAAACTCATTAACATAATGATGCATTTCAACAATAACTATTTGTAAATGTCACTAAAATAAAAATTCTGATAGACAGCTATCCTTTTCAACTAAATTTTAACATTATTTGTATTTGATTGTAAGCACCAAATAATAATCAACCATTATTTACAACTAAATACAAATGTCTATAAATAATATAAAGTTTAGCTGTATTAGACCACTTGTCATCACTCCTAAGCAGCCAAAGTCATATTTATATACACACAACATTTGTTGATCCTAGTTATAAGGAGCGTGGTTCACCTTAAGTAAGGTTTTAGTTCCAAGTCTTGTGAACTGAGAAACAAGCGCGGGGAAATCTTTCTTCCTTTATAGGGTTTTGCTCAGCTTGACTTTAAAAATTAAAGTTATGTAAGTAAAAAAATTCATACGTATGTAGCCAAATTTATATTGTATAAAGCTAAAAATAACTTTTTATCAACATTTGTTCCAGCATGTTTAGTGACTTTCAATATTGTTTAAAAGCTTAGATATATATTTTTTAATACCGTAAGTATATATTACATATTGACAAACGAATATAATAACCATTTCTAATAATATAACATAAGGAAAAATTATTTTCTGTCATTAAATTACTTATACATGACATTTTTTCTATAGACAACCCCTCATTGGCCGCTTGCCTCATCAGTGGTGGATTCAAGACCTTGGGTGAGAGGTGGCAATTAGAAATTAGAAGAATTATATTATTATTTGAGAGGCGGCAATCATAGTAAAATCAACTGTGTTTTTAACATATTTTTTAAAATTGGAAGAATTTATACTTATTTACAAAATTTCATTAGGAGCAATTGTCCACACTGAGCTCCATGTAGATCCACCCATGTGCCTCATGCGGTTGACTATAGAGTTACATCCATACATTAAATCATATGGAAACATTTTGCTTTAAGGAGTGGGGCACATGATTCAAAAATTCAAACTACACTATTGAAGTTTAGGGTTGTCTTATACACCACAATAATATAGGTCCTTTGCAGCCATTTTAGCGACTAAATCTTTTTTATTTCTTTTACTCTTAAATTAAATCAATTTTTTTAAAAAATTTCAATAACATGTCTCATCTTCTAATACATAACTACCTTACATTTTACATTTTTAATATCATTTTTCATTTCCCATGTACAACAACCACTTCTCACAAAATTTATTTATTTTATTTTCATCCCTTCCATCCACTTGATCACACTGAACACACAAGCAAAATAGCATGCACTACAGTACAAATGTACACCTTTATTGCCAAAATTAAATTAGTTGTAGGATGTGTTTAAATAGCGCTCCCACAACCTTGTCAATTTAAAACTTTTAACTTTTCATATAATTAACATACGTATTTCAACTTTATTTTTTTTTTTACCCTTCATCATTATCTCTGTCATATCATATCATTTCTCTCATTTTAAAAATATATATATTTTATCAAATACCAAACACAGCAGGAGACCTACTTAAATTCTTAGAGATAATTAATTAGCAAACTCAAATCCTCCACAAGTGGTGCATCTTCATCGATGTGAATGCCTAGCACCCAATGGCGTTTGACTGTATAAAAGAGGCTACAATGAACAAAATATAAATAACAGAAGCATAAACATAAAATATGTTACATACTTTAAACAACAAAACATAAAAGCACTAACCTTGCTTTTTCAATTGTAAAATTTACCCTTTGTATCACCATCTTTGTGTATTCCAAAAAACTTGTATTTTTTACTTATTGCAATATGAGAAAAATTGAAATTAGTTTTTTAAAAAAGGATTCCTTACTGAAAATTCAGCATAAGTGATGGCATCCTATTTCCTTAGTAATTTGCCAATGATAAGTAAACTAGCACTTTAACAACTAAATTTTTTAATTCCTTTTTGAAAATGTTTTACAATAGGGCTTTATTAACATATTGAAATAAGGTAATGATTACAAAGAACAAGCATAAAGTTAAAATAGATAATGTAATTATATGAAAAAATATGTAGAAATAATTAAAAAGTAGGATAATTATATGAAAAAATGTATAGAAAAGTAGTGGGAATAGTAGTGGAAATTTTTTTCCACTTTTTGCAGAACACTATAATTTCCTTTCTTCTGATCTATCTTATATATTCACCTAACAAACATAACATAAAATAACATATTAATCATATAAAATGTAACCTTACAGGTTCTAAAGATCTGGTGGGGAATTCTAAAACAAATTAAAGAGAAAGTATTCTTGTTGAATTGTAATTGACTAATATCGTATTATATAATCATTTGTACGTTAGATACAACAAATAAATAATAAATTTCTGTATAGATCTTAAACTATCAAATAAAATATAACAAATAAGAATATTTGTAGCAAATTTTTTTTTTGTTTTTTGTTTCGGGCGGCTTGTATGTATGGCTATTTAGATTGATAAACACATTGTTTTTCAGTAGTGTCCCCTGGTTTCCTGTTTTTTTATTCTCAGTCCATGGATCAATTTCCAGCGAGGCACGATGATTAACGGGCCATGAGAAGCATCGCATAAAGGGAAAAGACAGGAGACAACGAAACAAAAAGAAAGAGATGCATGTATGGCTAGGAACTAAGTGCTGACTGCGATGTGCACGCGCGTATGGCTACTTCCTTGGATACATGCATTTATGAGTTGTTTAAGTCGCCCTGGGCAATTAGAGCCAAAGAAATACATCCATCGGTTGGAAGTGAAAAGATCAAACTTCCGGCAATTTAGATTGAGAATAAATAGTATTGATATTCCTAGCTTCTTTATATGTTAGACATTTGATTTTATTAGCTTATTAGCTGGATAATTAGGTGGTGTTTTCTTATGTTAGACTTCCGGTATGATTTTGTTAGTTTATTAGCCATAGAGCAGTTCAATGTACAACCTGGAGCTGTTTAATTAGGAAGCAGATGGGTGTCCCTTAATTTGCTTGAGTGATTGCTTTGATGGGGCCACAGCCTCTTTTCCTTGTTTCACCTGTAAGTTTTTCCCATTTGAAGTTTTTTTTCTTCATCGTCCTTTTCATCCCTGGGGGATGTTTTGTTTCTCGGTGCTTATGATTTCATAAAACAAAACTGACCAGTCCCTCTATGTCTGGCTGGATATTCTGCCTACGATCGTAACAACAACTCACTGTAAAGTCTCTCCCTTTTCGTGAGCCTTCAACTCTCTTATCCTTTACTGGCCAGCAGTGGTGGCCACGAGATCTTTCACCCATAGAAAAGTCATAAGCGCATCCACAGCCACAGGAGGTAGCATCATCCCTTTCTACTTCTAGGCGATGAAATAGAACAAGCCTGTTTAATTAAGATGCCTGAATCTCAAGGGATTTTGAGATGGAGTTCTATACTTCCTGGTCCTAACCATATTAACCAAGAGGCTAGCCACAATTCATGCACTAATGTAATTGCAAAAAATCAAGTGCATGAGGGAAAACTGCAATAAAAATTAGCTACAATCCTAGAAATTCACATCAGACGAAATCCAAAGCCGACTGATGAGTAGTTGCTGGACTTGGTTATCAGTAAGCGTGGGCGTTTTCATCTTGGCTGACTTATCACCTGATTTCAGGAATGTGTTTTAACTTTAAGACGAGTTACGCCCAGAAAGAAAAAATCCCATGACAAAATGAACAAGGAAGCCTTCTCCTGTTTTATATTCTGCGTTTATTATTTTATTTTATTGAGGGCCATTTCAAACGTAGGTTAGATTTACCACTTTGTGAAATTTCACAATTTTTAAAATTTATTTATATTTTATTTTGATGATTTTTTTTTTTTTTTTTATCAGAAGGTGTACTTCAAGTGCAGTGCAAGGTGACAAATTCACTATTTTTACCCAATATTTGAATTCGAGATCTTCTACTCGTATTACTCTATAGACACCATGAATTAGCATGATCGGCCCTTTTTGTTGGTGCCACCCGTATTGGGGATTGTCAAGCTTTATTTTTTGTCGACTGGTCATTTACGCAAGCTCAAAATTGATTGATTTTAACCGATTCTCACCACTTTTGCCGCGAATAAGATTAACAGGTGTTCGACTCATGGTAGCAACATGTCTTCCCGATATTTTATGGGAGTTTCCATTGAATAGGAATATTGGAATATTATATGAAAATCATAAAAATGTCTCAAGGGCCTGATCGTAATACAAAATTAAGATAATTGTAAATAAACATCTATCAAAAAATGACCGATTTCAAACTAGTTGTAAAAACTTATTTTTTTTTGTAAATTTTTTATTTTTTTTACAAATCTATTAATTTAGGTTTATATAATTTATAAACTAAATTTTACTATTTTTAAAATGTGTAAATATTTTTCACTAAAAACGACTAACATATCTTTAGCTTTGAAATTTAAAGAAATACTAGCACATTTTAAGAAATGATAAAATTTAATTTATAAATTACATACACCTAAATCAACACAAGTTTATAAAAAATTTTAAAAATAAAGTTTTAAGACGATCTAAGAAGATCGTAATCTTTGCCGGAAATACAAATATGGAATGTTTACCATCTTAATAAAATGTGCGACCAGGTTCCCTGCATGGTAAGCCCCCCTCGCGCAATTTCCTATCATGGTTGAAGAAACATGAACACATCCGCTCATTGATATCGAAACCAAACAGCTGATCAAACCGGTGGATTTAGATGTTGGGTTTAAACCGGTTTATCCGTTTCTTGAAACCGCCTTGAACCGTGAAATTGTTATTATAATTAGCTATTTTTATTTGTATTTAATAATTGTATATTTTAAAATGATTCTAAACTTTATGGATGGAGTGGATCTTTAAATTCCCTTTAAATATGCATTAACTATTAATGAATGCGCACTGTTCCAAAATCATTAAACTATTAAAATAACAACCACATAAACGGCCAAGGGAAAAATACTTTTTATACTCACAATATTTACACCTAATTCTTAATAAATGCATAACGTTTCACAAATTCTTCTTATACTTATAACATTTCATCTTAGATCCCTATTATACTTATATCATTAACACGTATTGAAAAGACGATTTTATCCCTAAAAATTTTTCTAATTAAAATGATTTAATCTTAGTATAACTTTTAAATCATTTAATGTCATATATTAATAATTTACTATCATCAATTGAATCATATTATAGTTAAATTTTCTGAATTAAAAAATTTTAAACAGGGCAAAATAGTTTTTTTAATAATATAAATAACAATTATGTTGGTCACGTAGGCATAAGAAGAATTTATGATCAAATGTTATGGATATAAAAAAAATTTATAAAATATCATGAGTATACATCAAAGGGTTATGATTCTACGCAGCTAGCTGCACTGCTGCGGCCTGCCATAAAATTTATTTTTTAACCTTTTTTTTTTTTTATATTTTTCATGCATACGTAGGCCCTACCAGCATCTTCCATCCTCTGAAATTTTGCAATTTTTTAAATTTGTTGAGTATTTTCTTATTGTTAAAAATCAAATTTTAGGGCATGGACACATGCACAAACAAATTTCAAAAAGTATCGAATTTATAGGATGCAAGATCAAAATAAGGCCTGCATAAGTAATTTAAAAAAAAAAAAAAAAAAAAATCAAGCAACTTCTTAAAGATTGTTTTTAATGGCAGTACAGCCTGCCACACAAAAGCACATAACCACTGCATAAAAATGAGAAGGAACTGCAACAAGTGTCGATCTGAATGGACAGGCCACCAGTCCGCGGTCGGACTGTCCAGTAGGATCCGGTTCTTATAACATTTCATCCAACAGAGTAATAGATCTGGATAAAAGACAAATGTATTAATTATGAAGCAAATGAGAACATTGATAGAATCCAGTGTAAACATAACAAACACATACTCTGAAACGATACACGTATTATTCTATCGTGATCTTAAGTGAAGGAAATTGAGATGCTAAAAGGGGGGCAAACCTGGATGTGATAAAAATCAAAATTTACAGGTATATAAATGCCAAACAGATTTTATGGTAGCGAATTCCACCTCTTTGAGCAAGAATCAGGCAGCCGCCTTGAGCTTCTTGACAATGCCAGCCATGTATTTGCCTTGGTGGAAAGCTTGCGCCAGTTCGAGCTCCGATGGCACTCTTGAGCCATCGCCAGCGAAGGTGCCAGCACCATATGGACTACCACCTTTGACTTTCTCCAATTCAAACATTCCAGCTCCAAAAGTGTAACCAATGGGCACAAAAATCATCCCATGATGGACTAACTGAGTTATGGCTGTCAACCTGCATAAAGCCAAAAAGACCAGGGACACCCTCATGAGCATCACATTAACTAGAGGAACGCAGATAAACTTGAAACCTGTATCGAGTTATGATAAAGCTACAAATATGCAACAAGGGGAGTGTTGGGCGATATAAGCAGACTCACGCGGTAGTTTCTTGCCCTCCGCCCTGTGAACCGGTGCTGTAGAATATGCCAGCCGGCTTCCCCGCAAGCTGCTGTGATCTCCACAGACCCCCAGTTGCATCAAGGAATGCCTTAAATTGTGCTGCCATCATTCCAAACCTTGTGGGGAAACCAAAGATCAGTCCGTCAGCCTCTGGAAGCTCGCTTGGCTGAATGATAGGCACGTCGCTTTTTGGTGGGGCACTCATCTTACTGAGAACTTCGTCTGGAAGTGTCTCTGGAACCTGCTTATGAGGATCAACTTTAATCAGACTGGATCATGGTATATTGAAAAGCAAACAGAGGCCGTTAGATAAATCTCAGATTGGAAAGGGTGACACAAAACTTAAATTCAGGCCCTGCCCAGGCTACAAAATAAGGCCCAGCCCAGTAAATTACAGCAGCCAACTGCACCCACTTACGCCTAAGATGAAAGCTGTTAATCATTGAGCCAATCACCCTATTTGTTGATCCACAAATAAGGAGAACGCAAGCCAGCTTTCCACATAGTAGGCCCACTAGTCACAATTGCCACACCAATTAAACTGAACCACAATGGAAAATACAAAAACCTCCTCAAGGCAGCATCTTCAAACATCAAACAACAGTTTTAACCAGCCCTCTACAGACTCAATATACCCCTGTATTCGGGGGAAAAATCCCTTTCTTTTTGCCATCGTCATTGTGAACAGGTTACACATGTTAGGTCTTTATTACATATCCAGTTTCTTCCTATTCAATTGCCAAGATGGCATTTTTTTTTCCCTTTGAGAAATGTCAAGACAACTCTGTTTATAGCAATCGATCAAAATGATTCTTAATCACTGAAAATTGGTCCCACATGGCAGGTTAAGTAACCAACAGACATATGTCTATGGAATTGTATATAATAGGCCAAACGTGAGCAATTAATCTAGTAACGTGTCTCATTAGTGAGTAAAAAGAACCATTTATTAAACAGGAATCTCTTGCTTTGAATTCTGATTGTATTATAAACTATTATACATCATTCAGTGATTTGACAAACAGCTATTAAAACACTTTGTATACAAAAAGGATATCTAGACATGAACCTTGAGCTTTTTCATAACGATTAATTCAGGCAAATCCCTACGAGAAATGACAGAAGCCTACCCAGGACACAGATTGTGCTCGAACTGTAGTGAGAAAGAAATCATGACAGAATTTGGTGCATCCCAGTTGCAGTGACTCAAAATTTTGTGGCAGATACTCTAATTTTATGACAGATTGTGCTCAAACCTTGCCAGTAAGACTTTCCATCTTACTACTAGTCGCAAGCCTAGATAAGAAGCGAGAGTTGGCATATCAAGCTAGCAGCCAGTGCTGTAAAAATTACCGCCACATTTCTTATGGGTTAGCCAACCCCACCTTAGTGGGAAATGACTTATGATGATAATGATACCTAAATTCACTAAACCAGAAACAAAGATTTGGTGCCATGTGATAAAATGAATATGGAAAAATAGGTTACTGGGTTAGGACTGTTTTGACCCCGAAGGGACTGGAAAACCTTAATCACACTCAATGGCTTGAGTTTCTTGTTTAAACAAGCTAGAATTAGCATGCGAGAAACCTAGGAAGTTGCCAGGCAAATGGCTCAAATGCAGGACCAAATTGCACCAAGCTTCCACCCTAATCAACAACCTGCCAAGAAAAATATTTCACCTCGAGCTTTTTCTTGCATTTGTCGCTTAAAACTCAGAAAAGTCATGCAAACATGCAAGTCAGGGATGACACCAAATAGAAAATAGACCTGCCATAGCTTAGCTTCCACTCCTTCAACAGATGCAGCACCCTTCTTTATCTCTTCTGCAAGCTTCTCAACATGCCCATACATAGAGTAGTACCTGAAATTGGCATTAAAAGTTCAGTTGCCCTATTTGGCTTCATGCAGCTTAACCATCAAGATAGAAACTGAAAACTGATATTCAAGCCTCTAACGCATGCTTGGCAGGCTGGAATATAACCATTGCCATAAAGCATGATTTTAAAAACTAACATATGAAAGAAATGGCAAATGTCTAGACCATCAAAGTCATGGCCTATCAGAGTGGTATGAAGCTAAAAGTGTCATTGATAAACAATTCAAACCATCTGAATGGCAACATTGACTAATCAACTTAAAGTCACATGGTCAATGGTTCAGATTAAAATTTTAAGATTTGTATAACTAACAAATATACAGACAATGTGTCACTCAAAAAGGAATCCATTATCCAAACAGTAAAGTTTTTTAAGTGGCCCACCATAGTGGGCATCTTCATAAAGAAAAATCAATGACTTTCCATCACCACAAGCTGGAATCATCCAACCACTTTTCTACGATGCAATGATTAAAGGTAAAAATTTCATTAGATGAAAAGATAAGACAATTTTTCCATTAAAGTGATCATAACAAATGCAGGCAGCAGGAGTCATTTCAGAGGTGAAGCGACCACTTACCTTCTAATGGGTGGACCAGCCACAAAATTAGCATTGACGAAGGCCCGGTAATAATATTCAGTCACAATGGATATCAAAACTAGGGAGATTTTAGGCAAGAGCGTATAATGTTTTTAAAAAGGTAGCCAATATGGAACCTGCTAATCATGAAGTCCAGGTCATAAAGATTCTTCTCATAATGCATGAACAATTTATCTTTTTTAGCTTGCAAAATTTAAAACTCATACATTGCTTAGAAATAAAAGGCTGTGAATACATCATGGCAATAAGACTAAGAATGTTATAGAGTCAAAATTAAGTTTGACAGCCATCACAGCAACTCTCCACTCAGGTCTTGATTTGAGCTAGCTGTCCTGAAATCAATAGATATTTTCCTAACCAATTAACTTAGCCATATTATTCACACGTCACATGATATCATTGTCATGGTCATTCTTATTTTGGCTTATATTTATTGTTGATTACTGCTTTGACCTGGTGGCATCAGCTATAAATTATATACAAATCTCATACTCCTTATTGTAATTAAAGGAAGAAAAGGATGCACAAATTATTGTCTTCGATGCCTGTTCTCAGAATTCTTCTGTCATGACTACTTAAAACATATGATTCAAAAATTGCTAATCAACTAGCATAATAGCAACCGAGGAGTCAAAGGAACCAATTTTAAAAAGCCGGCCACCCACCAGCACAGCAAATATATAGGATTAGAAGGCAGGCAATAAGAAGATGACAAGAATAAAGTCAGATCCAAAGCAATTGCGATAGTTAATCCTAAGCCTACCACAATGGTGTGGACTGTGGACCACAAGATCAGACATTCGAAAATGCTACTGACTCAGACTCCAACTCGAGAAAGATGTAACGTATCACACTTAAAAAACCGCAAAAAATTCTTAACAGATTTTGAACACTTTGTTTTTTTTTTTTTTTTGGCCCTTCTTTGCAGGATATCAAAATAAAAATGCCAGAGAAGAATCCTCTAACGAAACCCAAAATCAACATTAAAAGGGAAGAAATTTCTGCATAATGACTTTAACTCAGACATCTACCTACTGAAAAGAATGAATTTCTACTCTTCAATGTATAAAATTTAAGATCGTATATCAGTGTAGCCCAAATTTGAGCACCTACATGCTCATAGCTTCAAAAATTGTACACAAGGGGTCCTATTTTGGATGGTGAATTGATGACCAGCCAATGAACTCAAGAGGAAGCAATACAGAGTTAAAATTCGCGGACTTTGCATAAGGAAACAAGCATTGATATCGATCAATCTTGCATCCACAAGTGGCACTAGTATCAACAAGGTTTATATAAATATACACACCAGCACGGTAGAAGGGCCCTGCTGGTACAGCCGTTTCAGTTTGCACCTCAACTTTCAAAAGTTGCACCCACCACGACAAGCTCTAAGGACGAAGAAAATGCATCGAATTTTCGTAATTTCTCAAAGCAACACGTTCTACACTCACAAACCGACACCAATAGGCACTTTCTACGAACGGAAAGAAGGCAGTCTGATATGAGATGCTCAGGACCAAGAGTTTTCACACGGAAAAAGAAAAACAAAAACACGATTCCCAAATCAATGAAACACAACGAATCCGAAAGAAAAATTACCGACCGATGAAATAATCCATGCTTGTCGACGAGATTATAACAAAATCAAAACAATAGTCATCACAATTCCAAAGATCAGATGATCGCTCCAAACTATCCAAAATTTCGACCGATCTAAAACCGTATAAAAAAGATTCCAACTGAATTGCCCTAAACGGATCTCAAACACCAAAAGCTGCACAAAGGAAGCTCCAAATAAATAAAAATCCAAAATTTCCCAGACAAATTTTTTTTTTAAAAAAAAAAAGAGAGAGAGAGATAGAGGAATCTCGCAGTGAGAGAAGTAGGGATTCGAAAACGCTTACACGATATAAACCTTTGTCGCCATTGATGATCAAGCTTCGGCTTCTCTTCCTCTGTGTTTCGCTCCTGCTCTGGTTCTACCAGGAAAAAAGTGACTGGGAAGGGGGTATTTATAGTCCCGTCCAGCTCAACAGTATTAGTTTACTGATTAAACTATAATTGAATTTAGTGCGTTAATTAGAAGTCAGTGGAATGGGAAATGGGAATCGTCCCCAGTCCCCAGTCCCCACGAGTACGAGTTTGCCGCGACACAGCTCTCTATCATGACCTCTACCCTACTCCACCTGCCTACCTGAATTGCATTCTCCCGTTGTTATGTCTAGCGAAATTTTCACGAAATTCTTAGGGTGTGTTTGGTTGGAGGTAAAACTTTTGATGAAAAATTTTGGAGGTAGAAGTTGTCAAATTGATAGAAAATGATGTGATATAATAGGGGTAATGATGAAGAGTAAATAGAATAAAGTTAAAATAGATAGGTTAATTGTATGAGTAGTTATGTAGAAATGATTGAAAAGTAGAGTAGTTTGTATAGAAAAATGTGAAAAAATAATTAAAAAGTAGAGTAGTTATGGAGAGTGAAAAGTTTTAGGTTGAAAAGTTTTAGTTGATATATTTTAGCCCCAAACAAACACACCCTTAATTAGAACCGTTGGATATAACAATTTATCAGTAGATATCAAAAATAAAAATTACACATTAAATTTATATATTTACACTTATAAATGGAATTAAAAGCCCTTCTGGGTTGAGTTTCAGAAATATCTTTTTCTATCTGATTTTGTTTTTTCAGATTTTTATTTGTACGTGCATTCAATGGTTGAAAGAAGAAAGAGGATTTTTTTTTTAATTTTAATTTTTTGTTTTGGTTTTGCTGAGAAGAGGACCCCACCCTGCTGGCGAAAACTTGAAATGGAAGTATGGTGTACAGAAGGTGATAATGCCCTCTGCCGCTGCAGAATTATCGAAGGGAGGATTTGTTGGTCAATGCCATCTGGGCCTTCACGTGGCAGTCGCCCGGTGAATCACGACCGTCGATATGGTAAACAGCACTGGAGGATCGAAGGTGCGTATCCAGAGCGGTAATAGCAAAGGGTCTCGCGGATCGAAAAATCAACGGGTAAGATCGGCCTCGTTCCCTCGCGCGCGTACGGTAGAACTGATATGAGGAGATGGAGCGAATATTGATGTCATGCATTCTCATTGTTTACGTTCAAAATTTGCGTTAAGCCATGGAATGGCGGGTTTCTGATTTTGTTAGCCGCTTAGGCTAACAGGAGGCTGTTTCCCTGGCTAATGGTATATTTTTTTCATGAAAATGTCGGCACAGGAATTTTTGCAATTAAATCACCGATCTCAATTTTATACTTTTTTATAGAAGATTTTGTATCCGTACATAATTTGCTTAAAATTAGGTGCATGTCTATAGTTGTTAAATGACAAAAGTGTCCCTATAAACAAATAAAATTATAGAATTTGATAAATTTCCTTTAATATAAAAAATATTTCTCATACTAGATTTATTTCATATAAAAATATTTTAAAAAGCGAACTGTTGATGTATTGCTATTTTCTTGCATTTCATAATTTTATTTGTTTGTCAAGGTATCTTTGTCAATTTAAATTTTTTACTAGAAGCAATATGCTAGGAATTTCAAACAAACTATATATAGATACCAATCAAATGTTAAAAAACTAATAATACACCAGCCATTTCACCCGAACAAAATAGGTATAGTGAAAACCCCTCCTATTTCAAAGGATATGAAATTCTTAAATGGAATCTGAATCTACATTTGTTAAATAGTTTTTTCAATTCACAAAAAAGTGCTTTTAATTTCCGATACGACTTTTTATAAACAGATACCCTTCAAAAGATTTTATATCCTTTAAACACCTACTCGTAATCTGGCGTGTGGTGACTGGTGAGAGGCTGCAATTTGTCGTTTGGGTATGAAGAACGTAAAGATCAGGCCGGCAGACATCATGAGAAGCTATGCGACTAATGCGAGACTGCCCATTGCCCACGTTGACGAAATCCGAGCCGCTTGTTTGAATTTTTCAGCTCATCGGTGATTATCAGAACACAGCGCATACGTCCCTCTTTTCTTCACTACAAAAAGGTTTCTGGAATTTCTATTGTGGCATATCACGTATGACTGTATCAGTAAGAACGGATGTCGTTTTCATCGAGTTTCAATGTTAGGTAGCGAGCAGCTACCTCAGTGTAACATCTCCCTTTGGACACTGTAATATTAATTTATATAAATTAGGTCCAGCCAGGCCACAGTAATGCATCATCTCTTCAATTACGTATTCAACCATCGTCAACTACTTTGCTCTCTTTATTGTCATTTATGTGATATTTAACTATCATAGTAATTATCCTTTGATGCCATCAATGGGTATAATTTTCGTTGGTTATTATATTTATTTTCAATCACCTACCTCACCTTCCTCTTTAACAAATTTTGGGTCTTCGACGTAAAGTGTAATAGCTCGAAATCAAATCTCACATCGAAGGAGAGAGAAAGTTCCTGGTGGTTTATAAGTGAGTTTCAAGTTAAATATAATGTGACGTGTTTTAAAGCTGTATAACTAAGTTGCTAAGTCAAAGTGGACAATATAACACTATAAAGCCCATAGACCATTTGTGTGTCATGTGCGTCAAGCCCAGTAATCGTTTTTCCGAGTCTGTACATTATAAGTGGTATTACAACGAAGCTATGAGGCCCATAGACCACATACTCAATGATTTTTTTCTGGATTCGTGTGTCCTGTGTATCAGACTCAATGGTCATTTTCTAGATCTATGCTCATGACAGAAAGAGCCTCTAGATCATTCTTTCATCAAATCAAATTAACCAAATGACTAGGATTCATAATCCATGCTAAAGTTTCAATTTAATGTCTGGGCCAAGGAAAAAAGAATCAAATGGCGACACAAATATGCAAATTTTTTACAAAGAAAAAATATAAAAAATCCATGCAGAGTTGATGAATTGTTTATTTGGTTACCCAATATGATTCTTATTCAAACGAATACACTCAATATTAAAAGATGTATGATTTATAAAAATAAAAATAAAAAAAAGATATTTAAAGATGTTCGGCTTTCAAAGCCTAATTACGAAATTAAGAAGGGGGTAGTATTCTCAAAAGAGATACCACAGGCCAATTCCAACAGGAATTGGCCGATGTGGTGGCTCTAGTTCAGCAGTAACGAAGTCAATAAATGTGAAATTTTCAATTATAAGTGGAGTGTGGATGTTGAAATATTAGGGACAGGTGCATGGGTGCATGCTTTTTAGTGGGGTAGAGCATTTTTCATTCCACAAGGTTGGTGGGCCGCTGATTCCCAATCGACCATACGCTTTTTTCCATGGGACTCTTGAAATTAACAATACAGATCAGATCCACAACTTACCTGAAATGATATGATTAAGCAAGTGAACTCCAACATGTACGAGACACCTAACGCCCACGTCTCTACGCTACATGTGGCATCTGGTTTTTTAATCTGAAAGCTAATACTATTAAAATTCAACTAACAAGAGATCAAAAAGATTCTTAGTTGGACCACGTTTGGGTCCTTTTTTAACAAGAGCAATCCGAAGGATGTGTTTCTTGTTGCATCTTGCTAGTCTTGGAATGGATTCGCAGAACCCCTATGGATGGCAATAAAAGGTTTTCTTTTATGTGTGAAGTGGCTAATGTATCTACCTTATCAAAACATTATTTTTGAGACTGATTCTCTTATTTTGTATTATTTTTTTACTACACATCTTGTAATTAGATCAAGTATAGGTAGTTTGATAGGAGAGAATTTAGAATGTCATAGGAATTTTGCAAACTATACATTTTCTCATGTCTAGATTAGGAAATAATGTTTATCATGCTCTGGCGAAGTTTGCTACGGTGCAAGATCTAACCTTTTGAATTTGGTTAGACAAGTCTCCTGCATATATAGTCAGCGCCATGTATAATGATTTTCATAGTGCAAATCTTGAGCTGGGTTTCTCTTCCAACCTCCCGAGCTCTCTAGCTGGTCGAGGGTGGGGCAGATCCCCTTTTACTTATCCAAAAAAAAGAGCAATCCAAAGGCCAATATTTCGATGGTCCAAAAGTTGGCCGATGAGTTGCCCGACAAAACTTCTTACCCATCAATTCGCTAAAAATGTTGCAACTAAAATTTTTAATTAGAAGAATAGAAAGCTGAAAATTTTACCGATATTTCGTGTTAAAATGATGAATATACATTTATAAAATGTTAAATTGAAATTTCAACTTTTCACAACAGATAAAAATACATGAACACATAACAGAAACCTGAGCACTATTGGGTGCAACTAATGTAGGATTTTAAAGGATTACATTGGGTTGGAGCCAATGGTGAACTGTAATTACAGTCCAATTTTCTGAAAATTTTGACTTCAGTGGAATTTAGATTCCATTCTAGTTTTTGTAAACCATTTTAAAAAATTCTAGCTTGAATTATTTTTCTGAGAAAACTAATGCATGCATCAACAATATGGCAACCATAGGTGGGTCTAATCCCTTGAAATTTTTTGTATTTATAATAAAATTCATATTTCCCTGAATGACATCCTCAAATGAAAGTACGAAACTATGATCCCCTCATTTCACATTACACTCAAAGGTCCGATATCCGCCGCTCGCGGAAATAGCCACCTTCAGCTTAATAGGATACAATTAATGGGAATAGAACATGAGGAGGATATTCATGATAATAGAAAATTAGAAATGGTAATGAAAGGCGAGGCATCAACGGCAGTATCTAGAAAAAAGGAAAGAGAAGCTGCATGCATTTTGGGTTGATTGAGAAAGACTGTCGCTTCGCAAGAAATAAAGATGTGAAAATGGTAATAAAAGGAAGTGTGAAGCTTAAGCGTGGCTAATGTCCTCGTCAGTGATTGCTGGGGGAGTACACATTGGCACGGCTAGTTGCATGCATGTGTGTGTGGCCCACCATGCAGCATCACCTCCACATCACTAGAAAAAGGCGATTGGATCGGAAAAGGATGTGCTACGAACAGGACTGTAGGACGAGACACGGGGTGGGGCGGGGGCCGATCATGCATGCGATTGGAGTAGCGCGGGACACGTAAGGTAGCGTGCATCGGAAGGAGCATTGGCAGACGAGAGCCTGGAAGCAGGTGCATGGGAAAGAAAGGACAACACAGATTCAAAACCAAAATCCGTTCAGATTACATGTTATTATTATTTTTGTTTTGGGTAAGTGATTCGGATCGAAAATCCGTTGAGGGTTTTATTTTCCTTTTAATATTTGAAAGTTTGTAGTTTTTTCTTTAATACTTAAAAGGTAGTGATCTTTTCATAATCTTCCTATTTAAATTTTACAAGAATTGTCTACGGTTTAAATGTAAAATGTATTAAGATGTAATGTAAAATATCCTAATACCCAAAAAACAAAAACAAAAAAAAAAAACAAAATCAATTCACCCACGCCCCTTTGATTGCCTCGTTTTGGCACAGCAACTCAATAACTAAAATTTCTATTTTTTTTGGCACGTGGGTGGAATATTTGCATGTCCTCCTCTGGGAAAAAGTGAGAGTTTTGATTTGTTCTTATGAAAATAGCGGGTCTTATGAATTTTTCTTTTGAGATATAGGTATTTTAGAAAAAATTTCTCCCTTGTATGAGGGTTATGAAAGGATTTGATTATAATATCTGTTATTACAATATATGAAAATACTAATCAAAAAAATTTTAATTTTTTTTTGGGTATGCATGTCCACACGGTGTCGAATGACAGGAAGGCTCGCCCCCAACAACACCCGTTGCGGTCCCCACCTTCCGTTTTCAAGTATTTACTGTTGGCTTTCAGTGTTTACCAGTAATAGCAAAGGAATTTTATAGGTTTTGTTAGCTTTCAAATTAGCATAATATCACTTAAGAATGCGGTTTAAATATTCACACATCCGCGCTTGGTATATTCTCGATTATCTTGTAAAATTATATTCATATTTATGAATATTTCTTCACAGATACACACGTCGATTTCTTATGATATTGGAGCGATGTTATGGCCTCGGGATAAAACTACCAAACGAGTAATTACAAATATAATTTCAATTTAACATTTTTGACTACTTGTGGACAAAATTGGAAGGTCTAGATCGATCAAACGAAAATGACTGGAGAGCCGATGAAGCTGGGTATTTTCGGGAAACACCTTCTGATGATGCGATCATCCTCCGCGTGCACTTGAATTTCATCCCTTTCACGCATAAAACTGTAATAATTACAAGGGCCTAATTATGGACCATTTCTCCACATTGCAAATCCACCAACAATACCATCATTATCCGCCGTCTAAGTTGTGGTCATCCATGTTGCCGGCCCCCCTCCCCAGCCTTCTTCTTCTTCTTCTTTTTTTTCCTAATATGAGGCCAATTGCCTAAAAAAGGAAAGGCAAAATTTGCGATCAGCTCTCAAAGTATACGGTTTAACCTTTTATAGTTTTGCATATTTTATCTCAAAATTAAAGTAATTAGCATTTTAGAGGTTGTACGAGTAAAAGTGGGGATGATTAAGAGTAGTGTTGAAAAAATATAAAATATGATTGAAGTGTAGAAATAATAACAATTGAAAAATTAAGGTAGAAGTAAAGTAATACTAAAAAAACATGTGAGAAAAATTGGAAATTTTTTTTATTTTTACATGTTTCAAACAAATTTTAAAAGTAGTTAAAGAAGCTTGATTATATACATTATGTTGTATTTTACTCTAAAATACAACATTCATTTATTTTTATAATTAATTATATTTTTTTTGATTTTTTCTTCCTAAACATGTTTTTCCTAAGTGTATTCAATCTATATACAGAATTTTGTCATTTTACAATACTTTTATATATTTACTTTTGACTTTTTAAATCAAGATTTTTAAGCGGTGAAAATGACTTAAATGCCCTTGAAATCGGTGCTTTTTTAAAAAATAAAAAAGTAAAAATATTACAAAATGACAAAACTTCGATATATTGATTAAATATAATTAAGAAAACATATTTATGAAGAAACTACCAAATAAAAATAAAAATAATATAAAATAAATAAATGTTGTATTTTAACTTAAAATACATCATGGTATATACAATCATGCACGATAGTTAAATATCTTTAAAAGGGAAAATGTTAAAATTGTTAGTCTATTCAGAAAGCGTTACATTGTATAGAATTAAGAAAAGAATTGGAATATTTTTTATATTTAATATTATTTTTCATTTATTATATGACCTTCATTTTTCAATATATAATAATCATATTCTTCTCATTCTCAAAATAATTCTTTCCGATCATACATCCATAATACAATCTTTAATTTTTCAATACAAATTAACCACTCCTCTCAAACTCATACAATATAACATTTCTTTATCCAATTTCCTCATTTAAATTCTATTCTATTAGATACTTTGGAATAGGAATCGTAGATTGTGATACATTTGATGGGCTGTTATACATTTGAAATCTGGAAGATGATAATAGAAATACTAGTGTAACTAGCGGTGTTTGAGAAGCAGTAAAAATTTTTGAAAGAAAGTTTTTATAGAAAAAAATTTTAGAGTATAAGAAAACATCATGATATAGTAGAGGTTGACTAGTTATATAGAAATGATTGAAAAGTATAATTGTTATATAGAAAAATGCGAAAAAATGATTCAAAAAATAAGATAATCATAGAGAGTGAAAAGTTTTATATTAAAAAAAAAAAACATTTAAGAAAAATTTTGATGAATACCTAATTCCACTTGAGTGCATTTAACCTTAATGCACCCGGATGTACAATTCATTTTTAAAATGCCGTTATTTTTTAAAATTTTAAAATATATTTATAAATCTTAAAAAAAAGCAAAACTTGATTACATATGTTAAATGCACTTAGATTAATAGTTGTATAAAAATTAAAAAAAATAAAAATAATTTTTTTGCATCTAGATGCACCAAAACTAAGTGAATTCGGTTTACACAGGGATGGTGACTTGAAATTTTTTATAGGAAGTTGATTTTATGCACCCAAGTGCAAATACCTATTTTTCAAATATTTTTTTGAAATTTTTTTACATGATTATTAATATAAATATATTTAACATGTATATCAATTTTTTTCATTTTTTAAAGATTTTAGATATTTGTTTTTTATTTTTTAAAATCAGTAGCATTTTAGTAATTTAAAATTACTGAAATTACCACTAATTTAAAAAAATCAAAAATAAATATTTAAAAATCGCTACACATATTAAATACATTTAGATTAATGATTTTATAAAAAAACATTTCAAAAATATAAAAAAGATTAAATCCACCCAAATGCATTGAAGCTAAGTACACACGGGTTCATAAAATCAGTTTCCTTTTTGGAATATATAATTTTTCCTGTTATCGAAATGATCTCGTAAAAATTTGGATGGCTGTAAGGTGAATTTGCAAAACCACAAAATGCGAGTCTGCATTCTGCAATTTGAGAAAAGCCCAGCGCAAAAATGCGCGGTTGACAATCCCACATCCCACTCAGACGTTGGGACGAGTACGATAATCCTTGTATGCTCCAGCCAATCCAAGCATGTGTCAAACTGAAAAATTTTCTTTCTATTCGCCAAGAAGAAAAGAAATAGATTATTATAATTATTTCCGTGTGCGGTTGAAAAAAAGTTAAAAAATGGAATGAAAGGATTGGATCCTTCAAATAAGTATGCAATGCGAGCCGCTTGAACCTTACTGAGGTTGCCTGGTGCGGTGATCCTGACGTGACCAGCGGGCGTTTCCACGGGGAAGGGAAGCAAGCAACTAATCCATTGCCGTGCTGGTGCCCGATCTGGGTCCCACAAAATTTTCATTGGCGTGTCTGAGGTAGTTGGCTTTTGTTGCACGTCTCTCTCTCTCACACACCCCTTGGGCCTGCCCAATGGCCCATCATGCCCAATCGTTTTGAGTGTTTGAAATTCCACGCCATGCTCCCCCCACCCCACGGCCTCGGGTCCCCACCAACAAAATAACCTCCTCGCGCTCCGCCTTACGGGTTTTCTTTTCTTTGCTGCTGGCTGCTGTCTCCCCTGTTTTTCTTGTTTGGCTTCTGGGAGTTAGGAAGACGAAACGATGGATTCTTTTCATTTTCGGCCGCCCCTTTGCTCCTCCGTCCATACGATAGATATCCACGCGCCAAGTTTACGACAGCACCTCCCCTTCGCTTGCTCAATTTTTAAAGAAGCGGGTTAAAGGTCCGATCGGTTCGTAAGGCACGGAGCCACTTCTGCAGTTTTTCTACCCACAATTCCCCCAAACAATGGATCGAATAGCCCGCTGATTTGTGTCATTTAAAAAAAAATTTTACCTTCCATGTTGGTTGGTGGAAATGGAACGTAATCACATTTCTTACCTTTTCTACTCACCTTTATTATAATTTCACATCTCAACTTTTTAAATATAATTTTTTTTGTTTTTCCGAGTAATCCGGTTACACAGAAATTGTTTTTATGTCATTTCTTTAAATTTTAATATTTTAATGTTTTTATAGAAAATTCAATCTATTTATTTTATTTGACATTATTTGCTTAGTAAGAAGATCAAGTTTCATCTAAACCAAGTATGTACATAGGTCATATTCGCTTATATATATTCGTATGTAAATTATGAAAAATATTTACATTTATTTATATATGTATTAGAATGTAATAATATTTTATAGATTCAATTATCTACATAAATTTTAAATAGTTTAGACATTGAAAATATAACTTTAAATTGATATTTAATATTAAATTATTTTATTTTGTTGATTTTATACATAACTTTAAATTGATATTTAATATTAAATTATTTTATTTTGTTGATTTTATACATTTATAGATGGGGCCCATGTAGAGTGATACTAAGTAAATGAAAAAGTTCAAATATTATAAAATGATACTAAATAAATGAAAAAGTTCAAATATTATAAAATGATACTAAATACAATAAATGAAGTATATTTTCATAAAACATTAAGATATTAAAAATAGAAAGAATTACATGAAGAAGAGTTTCATAGAAGCATTCTCATGTATTGTTACATTTATATTTTAATTATTTTCTCATATCTTTTATATAGTTACCTCATGTATTCCTACTTCATACTAGCTTTAGAACCTTACAATTATCTTTTATTGTTTTGAATCTATTCCTTTACATTCTCATCAACTATCAAGTCTCAAACACTTGATGAATGAAATTAAGGGTAATGATTAAAGATAAAGAGAATAAAATAAAAGAGACAGGATATAAAGGATAAAGATAAAAAAAAAATTAGTTACGTAATTAAGATATCAAATCACCTCGAAAGCATATAAAAAGAACGAAAAGTTTTTTTTACATCTTACAAAGTGGATTTTAATTTGCAAAAATTTAGGAGTTGGCATAAAAAATACATAGGCCTTTTTCTTATTATATTGCACGGAGGTATTTTTCCCGTACAGGCTCGAATCTGGAACCACAAGCACATACTACTCATCATGTGATGCGGTCTAAAGCATGCCACGAAATACAAAATTTCTGATTGAGTAGGCTTTGGGCTTAGTTTGTTTGGGAGTCGTATTTAGAAAACGTACCCAACCATCGCCCCCCTCCGCCCAAGTTCAGATAAGTGCCATAAACAGCCGTGCATGTAGGGCATGACGAGCAACAATTATTTGAGGCACCCACCGAGCCCACCATCACATGCACCATCCTATTTCTTTATTTTAGTATTTTTATTATTTTTTATTTGAAAATAACGGTCGCGCAGTTTCCTTAGTATTACGCAAATACGCAGGTGAAGCGGCGAGCACATTCTCCAATGGCAGCTGCCTCAGTTTGGTCTCGGTGACAGTAATTGTCTCTCATTTGCTTGTTAAGAGTGTTGTCTTCTGCAAATACATGTATAAGTATTATTCCTTAGCAAAGATTAAAAAAAAATTAGTTGGGATAATTGATTAACTTATAAATTTTCAGATGGAAAAATATAAAATTTTAAAATAAAAAAATAAAAAAATAAAAAGTTAAGGGAAGCGCCCGTGCCGTTCTATTATTAAAAAGACATGTATGGTCCAATGCAACGTGAGATAATCATACAACAAGCCGCCTCATCTTTACCAAGTACACATGTTGTGATCCAAACCTCTTGACTTTTTGGGATCAGGCTATAGACAGAAAATCATCACGATTTTAATGGTGAACGACTGCTTTACAAGTACCTAGTTCGGAAAATAGAGGGTATTTTTTTGTTATGTGGTTCGTGAAATGGGTTGGGAAAATAGAGGGTATAATTATTTCAGTAAGAAATAAATGCCTAATACTAGAAGCTCACAGCCCAAGACGAATGAATTCAAAAAAGTATAAAAGATATGGAGTAACTTTTTGATTTGTCATCCACTTCTACATAACATTTTTTAAATATTTTATAAAAAGCTTAATGCATTTATATTTAATTAATAAATCAAGTTTTACCATTTTTAAAGATGTGTACATATATTTTTACAATTTCCAAATACAAAAGTATTTGAGTCGTTTTCTACCATATAAAATGACTAAAACGTTCTTATGTTTAAAAATACAAAAAGATATACGCATCTCGGAAAATCATAAAAATTAGTTAAGAAATTATCTGAATTGCTCTGGCTTACTTAGCTCATTTCAAAAAATTCATTTAAATTTTTTTTTCTTCATACACTTATTTATCTAAGTATGTTTAATATATAAATCAAGTTTTACTATTTTTGAATATATGCATATTTTAAAAAAAAAATTAATGAAAACAACTAAAATACTCTTGTGTTTAAAAATCTTTAAAATAGATATACATATCCAAAAATGATAAAATTTAGTTTATTTGTTAAATAAATCTATATTAACAAGTTTATTGGGAAAAGAGTAAAAAAAATATTTTTTAAATAAGCTTTTTGAGATAAGTTAAGTAAATCATTACTTAGCCCAGACTAACAAAATTATTTTTTAAATTAGTTTACTAGATTAAAAGTTTTATTTAAAAATTAAAAAAGAAAAAATATGTTATTCGTCCCGGGCTAACAAATCAAAACATAGGTAGAAAATTGTACTTTTGGATGATTTGAATCCATCAGAAAATTTGTTGGAGTTGGCAGATATGAAAGCCCCATTCCACGGCGCAAGCGTTTAAAACCCAGCTGGGCCTGGGTCAACGAAGTGGTTAGTGGAAGAAGGGTTAAAAGCATCAGCCGGCCTAATTGACAAATTGGGGGAGAAACAGTACAAGTGTGCAACGACGGGCTCCTTGAAACCCGTAAATATCTATATGAGTCAAATATGACCATTGATCTTGTTTGCCACTTTGCCTGGGCCACTTTATCTATTTTCTTAATTTTTTAAATTTTCTATAAAATGGTTAAAATATACCTACATTAGCAATTTTATAAAAAATTAAAAAATATTTTTGGACCGGTCTAAGTTTAGCCATGATCTAAAATGATCATCGCATTAAGATGAATATTTACAATTGATTAATTCGTATTCTTGTTGGCGTAGGTTAAGTAATCCATTTTTAAGCCCGCACCTAAAAACTTATTTTTTTAACTTTTTGATCTAAGTATATTTAATATATGAAGTTTTGTTATTTTTGGAGATATATAAATATTTTTTGAATTTTTTACATAAAGGCATTTTAAATCATTTACATCATTAAAAATGACTAAAATACTTCTGTATTTAAATTTTTAAAATATATATATATACATTTACAAAATGGTAAATTTTGATCTATTAATAAATACCCCAGCTAGATTAACAAGTTACAAGAGAAAAAAACGAAAATAGTGTATATAGCCCGATCTAAGAAATGGATTATTTAGCCAAGCCTAATAATATCATATCTCCTGCTAATTAATAGTTGGGAGTTGAGATGGAGTACCGCAACCACAAATACATCTCAATTGACAAGTTTATAAAAGAAGAAATAAACCTAGTGTATGTAGCCCAAGCTAAGTCATCTCTCCTGCTTATTAATGGTCGAAAGTTGAGGCGTAGTATCGTGCCACAAACACAAATGACTATTTAACCTAAAGAAAATGAAATAAAACTGCTTTTTTAGTGAAAAGACAACAATTAAAACTACAAGATGAAATAAATTGAGCAGCTAAATGTGACCTAAAAAAATTGTCGGGACAAGAGGAGGGGAACCGAATCTCCTCAGCAGGCCCGACCGCTGTGGGGGCAAACGTTAGATTAAGCACTTGATTAATGTGCTAAATGTTGTTAAATGGGAGAACACAATAATTAGTCGTAAATGGATAAGGGACTAAATTTAGAACCAAAATTCCAGGACTTGACACTGATTGACAATCTTTTATCTACTCGTGCAACTGTCAGCCACACTAATAGTCTAATAGTGACATGTGAAGCTTAAGGGGCACGTTAGTACCAGCCATCAGCTTTTTGTAGGATGAAAAAGTAATCCAATGGGTTTTACCCAAGTTATCTGAGATTTATGTGGGGTATATATCAGCATCACCGAAAATAGGATAGCTTTTGCCAATGAATGTTATTCTTTATATAGCTGTTTTTGACACTTTTTATATTTTTTATTTTATGTGAGCTCACAATCTTTATCTTTAAATTTTAAAACGACTATATATTTTATAAGTTTTTACCTTCATTTAACGCTAAACGAGGTAAAAACTGTTCATTTTTGAAGTTATAAAAATATATATCATAAATGGTAATTTTAATATATTGAGAACATGTTTGGATACTATAAAAAATTTTCATTATCTATAATTAACTTATTTTTAAATTATTTTTCACATATTTTTATACAAATTATCTTATTTTGCAAATAATTTTTACACAACTACTTATACAAACTGGTGTATCTTTTTAAGCTTTATTCTCTTTACTCCTCATTCTTATCTTTATCATACTACATTTTTCTTAATTCAAAAATTTTCATTCAAACATCTTATCACTGCTCAAACCCACCTTGAACGTGAAATGAGGATTGAAACGGGTTGAACAATTCCAAGGTGCAATGTTCTAAAGTGAAATGTTTCATGCCCCTTACCCATGCCTCTCCTTGTTACTCTTGATTTTCACGAGCCCATGAGTAGAGGTGCAACTCGAGTCGGTTCAGTTCGGATAATGGACTAGGATACATAATAATTTTAAAATTATTTTTTCAATAGGTAAACTATCTAAAATATATTTATAAATGGATAAATAATTTCATAAATATTAATATATTTAAGTGAATATATAACTCATTTTTAGCTAAATGTACCATAACTTATGGTACATATAAATGTACAAAAACCATTTAATTGCAACTCATATGCACCATGATTTTGGTGGTGCATTCCATTACAAAATGAGCTTCACAAATATTAGAATATTATAATATTTTATACAATAATTTATCTATACGAAAATCATGCTTTAGATAATTTAGATATTGAAAATACAACTTTAAAATTATTTTTTATGTTAAATTATTTTATTGCATTAATTTTGTATAGTATTAAAATGGGACTCATGCACATGTTTGATTGAGATGAAAATTAGTATGTTATTAAAGTAAATAATTCCTTTTTGATGTTATATTAAAGTGAATAATTCTAAATATAATAGGTAAGATATATGCTAATTTCATAATCAAGTAGACACCATTTTTGCAGTGGACTGTAATATGAATGCACTTGAATATTTTTTTCTATATATATATAGAGTTCTGCTTTTATGTAATACTAGAGATGTTAATGATCATGGTTAACCCATTAACCTACCTATCCAACTGGTTTATAAATAGATTTGAGTTAATTTTTTAATATGCCTCCCTTCCTCTCTCCCTCTCATTTCCTTCATCTCTCCCCCATCATCTTTAATCATTGCCTCTCTTCATCTCTATCCATGTTACCTCTCTCTATCCTCTCTATTTCTTTGTCTTTTTGTCCTTCTTTGTCTTGATGTGTTGAAAATACACTCTTCTCCCGATGAAGATTCGACTATACCATGTATGTCATCGGTGTAATTTAATTCACCATGACAATTATAAACAACACACACTAAACTATAAATTAGCTTAGTTTTGACTCATTTACCACTATATATACAAACCCATTAACAACCTGCCGACTCGTTTATTAAACAAGTTATAAATAGATTATGGTTCAAGTTTTTTAACCGGTCTAATATAAACAAATTAGGCTTAAATTTTTTTAATCAATTAATATTAAAATTAGGTTTTACCCTGTCCAACCTGAGCTATTAAAACCCTTATTAGGACCCATTCATTGTTTTGATGTTGATAATTGATGCAAAATTCAATATATTTATTATATTTAACATAATTTTTAACTAGGAAAACCAAGTTTCATCCAAATCAAATATGAGCATAGGCCACGGTTGTTTCAAAATAGATATATTCATGTGTAAATTAGAAAAACACTTAGATCTATTCGTATATTTATTGATAATAATTTATAAAATTATTTATCCATATAATAATGATATTTTAAATAGTTTAGAGGTTGAAAATACTACTTAGATCTATTTATATATTTATTAATAATAATTTATAAAATTATTTATCCAAGTAATAATGATATTTTAAATAATTTAGATGTTAAAAATTGATATTTAATATTAAATTATTTATTACGTTGATTTTGTATATTTATAGATGAGGCTTATATACAACAATATAAATAAATAAAATGATTCCATAATAATATAAATGATGCTAGAGGGAATTTTTCATCAACCATCAAGATATTAAAAATGAAAAAGCTACACCTAAGAATAGTTTCATAAAAGCATTTTCCAGGTATAGTATATTGAATCACTACCCATCTTAACACAAAAGGTAGATAAAAGTATACTCACACGGAAAAGATATATTCTTTTCATCTTTATGCTTTTTTTTTTCTTGAATTTTAAATACATGGTGGCTTGGACATGTACAGCTAAAAAAAGGCATCTATTCAACAGTTATCTTCAATTGTGGTCTTGGTTTGGGTATCGATGCATGAGAGGTAATGATCTAAATCATTTTCTTATTTTGAAATTTTCAAATTTAAATCAAATTATATTTATCGATATGTAGTTATTCATAACTTTAAATATTACATCAATCAGAAACTTATATATAAAGTCATTGATCAAGTGTACATTAAAAAACAACTTTAAAATTATTATTTACATCAAACTATTTTATTAGGTATATTTTATACTATTTTCAAATAGGTTGTATTAAAATTGATATATTACTAAAATAAATAATTTTAAATACAATAGGTGAAGTAAATTATAATTTTATTATCATATGAGGCCATTTTGAACCACATGTTGATAATTTACGGTACATGTAAATGTCCATGACGAAACTCATATATATAAGTTATTATTGTGCATTTTTATGCATTATAAGTTATAGTACATTTAACTCAAAATAGGCCCACATGATCATAAAATATATATCTACTCTACTTATTGTACTTAAAATTATGCCCACATGATCATAAAATATATATCTACTCTACTTATTGTACTTAAAATTATTTCTTTATTAGCATACCAATTTTTATCCAAATTGAATATGTATATTGACTCATCTAAAAATAATAACAAATTAACAAGATAAACTAGTTTGATATAAATATTGATTTTAAAATTATTTTTTCAACATATAAACTATCTAAGATATAATTTTTACATGGATAAATGATTGGATAAAGTATTAATATATTTAAATGCATGTATGGCCAGTTTTGGGTCAAATGGACCATAATTTTTTTGATAGAACAAATGTACCATAACTTATGATACATGTAAATGCATTGGATAATATCAATTTAATTATCAAATTTTAGTAAGGGTGCACGAACGCGCCGCCACTGGAACCCGGTTCAATTAGATCATTTCCCATCCACTAGAGAATAAAGATAGTCCAATATTAGGAAAATTCGGTGTTATATAAATTATATTGATAACCAAGCGGGGTCCGCGAACTGCCAATTTTATGAGTTGATATTAGTGCAATAAAAGGCAAATTTATAACATGTAAAAAAATTTTGATGAAAGAACTAGCCGAAAATTTGAATGACAAATTTGTGCTTTGGATAAACAATGTGTGAAAAGAAACACGGCAATAAAAAGTTCTTCTTTTCCACTTTGTTGTCCAAGGTATAACTTTTAAATTAATAAAAGTCAGGTAATTTGTAAATATACTTACTTTGTTAAGCCATATTTATAAATATATTTATATAATTTTAGAAATTACAAATAATCTCATATAGTTTAATCATAATTGTAAATATACCACACCATTATAATACCACTACTGTTACATCACGGTGTAGTGAATTTGTACAGAAATATAACTACGTGGATATATTTACAAAAACTAAATATACTTACTTAATTTTTAAAATTGTAAATATATCCACATATTTTGCATGACTTTGTAAATATACCAACGCTGTGACAATGTAGTAATGATGTCACAACAGCTAAACGACATTGGTATATTTGCAATTATAGTTAAAATATGAGGGTTACTTGCAATTTTTAAAATTATGTTAATATATTTGCAATTATTGTCAAATTAAGTGGATGTATCTGCAACTCACAAATAAAAATCATACTTCTAATTTTTATGTTTTATTTTTTTTATCCTTCGTATTTTTTTATTGGTATGTATATAATATGACATGTGATATTATCATCAAATTTATTCACAAGTAAGACAATAAACTCCCAAAAAGTAGCAATCACGTCATGAAAAATTGGAGAGATGGAATTAACTGCAATTGGCGAATAGTGTGTGATTTTTGTAGATGTTTGACGGTTGATGAACGGCGTAAGTGCATGTGCTTGAATCAAAGTATCAATAAATAATTGCTCATGACTTATAATTAGATCGTTGTTCGCAAAAGGGACCGAATGAAATTGGAATTGCATGTGAAGTTACACGTGTGGAAGGAAGACTTACATGAGAGCCATATCGATTAAATTAACACGTGAACTTACACGTGAGGAAGCGAAACTTCGAATGGCTCAAATAATCAATCTCTGAGGAGTGGACCGCCTTAACTTGCTTTTCAGAAATGCTAATAATAAATGATTTTGTTTATTTATTTAGAAGGAGGGACGAAAACGCGTTTGAAGTTGGAACCAAGAAAACGGTAAGCACCGGCGCAGCTGAAAAGTAATCCAAACGAATCATTTCATAAAGTCAAACAAACACAGCGGGCAAAAGCGAGCTGTGGGCCCACCGACGGGCCCTTCTCTTTCCATCTCTCGGACCTGACCTGCGCCCCTGCGAAGAAAGCCGGTGCACCCAACCCCATGTAGTACTCCGTCCGAGGACGGATTAAGTCTCTTTGATGCGAATGCGGTGCCCTCCGAATTCCAATGAAATTGGCCCATTTAGCCAGATGAATCTGATCGACGGATCAGATCTTTCCTTAGATTAAGTATCACAACCAGCGAGGGTTTGCCAGAGGATTTTCGTGAACCGCCGGTGGGCGCTGGAATCATAGACGAAGGCATGACGCTATCGAACAAACGATTTGGATTTCGGAAGTGCGTGTTGGAGTGAGAATAGCATGCATTGCCACACGTGGGCGCTAATCTCATTTTGGTTTTTGTAACTTGGCATTCATGTTCTCCTCGGTTTTACCATTTCCTTCTACTCTCGAATGATAGATAGATGCAATAGACAAAATGTAATAATATGATATTAATAAAAGATTATTTTAATCATATTTATTCCAAAAATTATAATTTAATATGTTTTGAATAATAATAAAATAAACTCATAAGATTATAATGAAAATTTTTCATTTTTAATTATAGAAAAAATAAACAAGGATGTAACATGTACCAATATACATTAACTAATAACTGTATTATTGTAGGGTAGGGAATGCTGATTATAATTATATGCGAATATAATTATAATTCGGTTGGATCTTCTCGGCTAAAATATCATAATAGTATGGGCCAAAATGGATAGTACCACGTGAAAAAAACTTTAGCGTACCTAAATGGATCTCATGTAAATGAAATCGATTTTAATTATTGATTTGGCTTTCTTACGGCATTGTATAAATGGACTCTAGTATTTTCCTATATATATAATTTGAGAGTATATTTGGGTGCATATAACACTTTTCAAACTAAAATTTTTTAGGGTATATTTTGGATAAAATTAAAACTTTTTAATATAAAACTTTTAACTCTCTACAATTATCATATAGTTTTAATTATTTATTTATATCTTTCTATACAATTATCATGTTTTTCGATCATTTTTACATAATAATCCGTATAACTGACTTATTTATTCTAATTTTATTCTTTCTATTCCTCATTATTATCCATGTCCTATAATATCATTTTATTCTAAGAGTATATTTGAAAAATGATAAAATTTTTGAATAAAAGTTTTTGGTGTAAAAATTTTGAATGGCTGCGAGATCATAAAACTTTACTTATAGACTAAAAACATCTAAATTAACAGTTATATATAAAAAAAGAAAATAAAATAAAAAAGATTTTTTCCCCCGGTCTAAGAAACAAGATCATGGCTAAAGTTAAACATTGAAAATGATACATCATGTGCCAAAACATTAATAATAACAAAGAAAAAAGAAGACGACAGAGAGCCGTGACTGATGGGAGAGTCTACGAGCCTGAAAACACGCTTGGATGGACTCCGAGGATGGAAGAATGGATGGGAGACAAGCATCAAATCAGCAAAAGATTGGAAGAGTTTGGAAAGTTCGGTAGTGGCCCTCACGCCATGAACCTCTTCAACAGTTCAACATCAACCAACGTTGCAAGGCTCGCAACTGGGATCGTCCGCAGCACACATACATCGCATTGGCAAAGACGAATCTTGAATTAGCAAATGCATCACCATTAGGAAATTCATATATCATATACGTGTGTGTGTGTGTGTCCGTCGGTGCTGCAGTGGGCAAATAATTTCATGACATTATTAATAGAACAAATGGGATTCACTATTCGAAAATTGTCAATTCGAATTGTTATTTTATTGGCATCAAATTTGGCTCATGTGTATGTAATCACCCATGTCAGAGATATTATCCACATTCAATATTCTGATGGGATTTCAGTAATTTCATAACTCAAAGAACTACTACAAACTGCTTTTCTACATTTTTACTATAAGTTTTTTTTTTTTATATATAAAATATATATATGTATATATGAAAAGCATTCTACTTTGGGCTACCGACCTTAGAAGGCCACTATATGTGCCAAAAGATAGGCTTGAATCGGCCTGCGAATTCAACGACATTAATTAAAAAGCTTGGAGACGGGAACACGACTGATACCAACTATAATGTTGACCGAATCGAACAGGTTGAGACAATCACATACAGGGACGGTCACTACCTCTGCATCTGTTTCTTCCACTCGATTGAGAACATCCCTCAAATTAGTCCTGCCGGGGTAGGAAAAGTGAATTGATCTTCTTCTCTACATCTCGAAGCCCATAGAGAGGCGACGAGAAATTTGTAAAGATGAGGAGTTTGGCCGACAGATTTGCTTTTGACTGGCTGAAATGCTTTCAGTTGGAAAAACTGAAAGTGGAGGATTTTATTCGATCCCTTCGCTCTATCGAAATTACAGCCAGTGAAGTTAAGAAGAGAGACCCATATCCGTGTCGACTCATTCATTCTTCATACTAGAAGCCCTCCAGCTTATCTTCTAGACAATTTTGGGAGAGTGTCAATTGTCAACTATGAACTACCAAATACATGAAGAACCAGCAGTAGAAAATGTATATATTTTTAATAACAAATTTTTGGGTCACTAGGAAAAGGACCTTAAGAACTAAATCTGAAATCGACTCAGCATCCTTATACATCTCTCCCATTTTATAAAATGCCATCTAAATATGTTACATGCTATTTCGACCAAGCTAAGAGTTAGAACTGCGACCATTTCAATATATACTGCGTGTTATTTGTAACCAGAAACATCACAAGTCTTTTCTCAAGTGCTCACGTCAGAAACGCGTGGATAGACCTTAAATTATGATTTCTAGTGTTTTCTGGTGTTATTTTTATATTATATAAGCGGTTTATATGCATTGCAACTGATACGCGTTTGGATTCATCCATATCCATGATTGTAAGAACTAATATAATAGAATTCCAAAATCATGAAAATGTCCAGACATGTCAGCGTCAGGCCCTGCACAGCCCCATTGTTCAAAACCAAACGGAATACGAATGAGATGCCCGTGTTTGCATGCATTCTTTTCTTCTTCTTTTTTTTCCTGACAAGGTAGGAATATATCCATGTTACCATCCAAGAACTATTTGAAGCTTATAAATTACTTGATTTAGCACAGCAATTCAGCACAACTCCGAAATGCCTGCATTTCTTTCCTATCAACATTCAATTGGGAATGCGTAGGGCCATTAAATTGAGCTGGGTTACCATGTGGGGGCGATTCGGGTAGTGGAATATGAAAACAACATTCGAAATTAATCTGAAGGGAGCTACAAGAGAGCAATCCTTCATTCCTTCCTAACTTTTGAGCCATCACAGTCCAAACTCAATTACAATTCACAAATCAAAAGGCAGCCTGCTCTGTTGTGTTTATCACCCCTTCCCACCCACACCCCACCCTACACACCCCCCCAACCCCAACACCCCCCACCCCACAACAAAAAAAATAAAAAAAGCCTGCTGTCATATTGGTACTCAAAAGAAAGCTGAAATCCTAAGCAACCCAAACTCCGGAGGGCGTAACCCGCAGGATAAAACGGTCTTGCAATTCCGATTTTCCAACAAACAAGATGAGGAAAAACCACGTAACATCTCTGCGAAAAACAGTTACATTTGCAGACATCCGACGCCATCTCGATATCAACATGGGAAGAAGGAGAAGACGGAAAAACTGAATATTCTATTTATTCCAATTGTACAAAAAACAGGGACTTCAACCCACCCACAAAATCCTAGTTCTCGTTTCTCTTTCTTTACATCAACTACTCCAAAACAGAGGAATAAACAATGAACGGAATTTCCTAGACTCACCTCCAAACTATTCACCACTGCTGTACCACGGCCACCTTGCCTCAGCTTCCTTCCATTGCAGTGCAGAGCGCAAAACCCAAAAACCAGACATCATCCAACAGGCCCACACCGATGAAGTGTCTTGATCAAGCTCGATGCATTCCTTCCAATCTTCAAATTCTCGTCCCCGACCAACTCAAAACACTGCGCTAAAACCCCTTCACTCCTGGCTTCCAAGGCCATCCGCTGGCAGTGCCCGCAGACAACGTTCAGCGCTGAAAGCGCATGCTCCACGCTCCTCGACCTGCCTTTCTTCAACACGCGAACCAGAACAGATACACACCCATCAAGCCTCTCCATCTCCTCCCTTCCCTCTCTACACTTGCCCAGCAAACCCAACACTTCGACCGCCCGCTCGACGCCGGAATCCGCCAATTCTAGCAGCACGGGCACCGCACCGGCTTCCACCGCCCGCCGCTTGTTCTCCGGAAAAGAGCAGAGGGTGTAAAGCGCCGTGGCCGCCTCCCTCTTCCCCCTCCCCTTTCCATCCCTCAAGAGCGCAACCAACGCCCGGACTGCAAATGGATCGTCCCCAATCGTGCCTTTATTCACTTCCACTACAGCCAAGCTCGTCAGGGTCGTCGCGGCGAGAGCACGACAATTGGGCATTCCATCCCGCAGCGCGGCGACGATATGGGTGACTCCTCCCTCGGCGACAATACCCACCTTGTTGTCGTCGTCCAAGCTGAGATCGAACAAGACGGCGAGTGCGGCCTCCTGGACGGCCTTTTCCCGGGACGCAGACGCGGCGCTGAGGCATCGAAGAACGGCGGAGATTGCACCAGATTCGGTGATCTCCCGCCGGAAGGAGGGGTTGTGCTTGGAGAGGGAATGAAGATGGCGGAGAGCGTCGAGGCGGGGGGAGAGGGAAGGGGAAGAGAGAGAAGAGAGGAAGGAGATGGGAGAAGGGAAAGGTGGTGATTTGGGGGAAGAAGCAAGGGAGAAATTGGAGATAAGGGAGCGAAGGGCGTGGTTGGGGATGAGAGAAGGGTGCGGAGGAAGAGGAAGTTGGGTGATGGGGCAGGTGCGGTGACCTGAGTCGAGCCAACGTTGGATGGAAGAGCGGTCGAAGGTGTGGCCAGAGGAGAGGATGACTGGGTCGGACATGATTTCGAGGGAGATGGGGCATTTAAAATCGTCTGGAAACTGCGCAGCCATTCTCCTCTCCTCTCTCTTTTCTTCTTCCCTGATTTGGGTGGGTGTGTGTGCTGTGCTTCCGTGCAGTGAGGGGGATTTGATTTGATTTGTTGGCGGTGGGTGGGTGAGTGGGAGGGTTTTGGATATTGGGAGATGGGTGGGGAGGATTTCTCTTTCTGGAAGTGGGGTTTGATTTCCTACCTCCTCTTCTTCCTTTCTATACCTTTCCTAGGCGCCTCTCTCAATTTCTCGAGTTTCTTCCTCAGCTGCCTTTGGTTTTGTTGCGAGTGGTGTCGTCACAAGGCAAAAAGGAGGAAGGGAACGGACGACGAATTTCTTTCGGTGCTCCGCATCATCAACTCATATTAGTGTACACCCACAGGCAGCAGCGAGCGTCAAAGGGAGGACTGAGGACTGAGTAGGGGAGGTTGCTGACTGGCTGAGGAGCTTGTGGAACGAAAGCTATATTACCCCACTGACCCAGCATGCTCTGTGGATTGAGCCCACGTCGTCGCATATAAAAAAGAAAAAGGTAGGCCATATGCCTGACTGTTCGTCTGATTTACTTTAATTAATATGACATTTATTTTCAAGTTTGATGTGCAAGATGTTTGGCGAGTCGAGATTAACAAGTTAGGACTTTATTCGAGTTTAAGAAAAGTTAATTAGAATAATTTGAAATCAATTAAGTATATCATGATTTCAAACATGGCAAACATGGCAAACTCTTTATTTATTTGTTAGTCTAACTTCTATTAGGGTGCAACTCCGGCTCATGAAACTTGGGTTTACCTCAACCCTAACCCTAATCTTATTTATAAAACTTTAACCTTAATCTTAACCCTAACCCTATTTGTAAACCTCAACCTTAACCCTGTTTTTGAAATTCGGGCTCGGGTTGAGTTTCGGGTTGAGTTTCGGATTGACATTATCCTATTAATATGTCTTTATTATTCATCCTATATATAATTTTTATCACAAACCTATTGTATAAAAAAGTTTTAAAAATAATTTATTATACGAAAATAAGAAAAATTCAAATATTACTTAAGAGTAGAAAGAAACATGTTTTGAGCATTCTCTTTGCATTAAGTAAAATAATAGCTGTATTTTGGAGAACGTAGAAGTACAATCGTTTTCTAATCTGCAATTTAACACCAATATCACAACTATATACATCAATATTACCATCCAATTGTAACATAAACCTTATCACATCAATTACAATAAAATAAAATTATCCAAAAACCACAAAATATCAAGTTGAATAAGATTATATTAATTCAAGTATCAAACTCCAAATCACAACATCCAAGTTAACTCCAAGTTGACAACACAAGTCTTAATGTTATTGTCATTTGTTTATTTCTAAAAATTCATTCTACTTATATATAATCACATTACATAAATTTTTCCCACTCTCTTTTTCTCTCATTTTCAAATAGGGTTTTATTACACCAGCTTTCAATAATTAATCATGTACTGTTAATTTGTATATTAAATAATAAGCAAGGATTTTTTCTAAAAAATTGTCAATAACAGAACTGTTACCAGTGCACAATTCCGTTGTTGTCTGTTGGTCATTGGCGTGTTTGGACTGGAAGCAAATGGCTTGATGTGAAAGGCGCGCCAATGTGAACAGCGCAGGGATGCAAGGTTGCTGCCAGCACAGGGATGCAGGGGCAGAGACGGGCGCTGCCGGCGCAGGGACAGGGATAGGGACATGCACAAGGACGTTGCCAATGCTGATGCGGGACGCCGACACAGGGACAAGGAAGGGCGCTAACGGCGCAGGGATGGGTGCAAGGACAAGGACGAACGCCGGCGCAGGGAGCTAGGGACAGGGACGGACGTCAGGCAGCGATAGGGACAGGTGGGGCACCGTGGCCGGAGAAGAAAGTGAGCAGACAGGCGGAACGACAGCGCTACTCGAAAGGCCAGAGACTGAATCTCGTGATCAAGATCTCGCGAGATTTCGCTGGTTCGATGACCTTCGATCGAGGCAGTTGGTGTATCGCGAAAAAAGGCCGAAGACTGAACCCGAAACCACAGCGTCGTTTTGGCGAACAATGGAAATGCATCGGCGGAAATGCAAAGCTCAAAGCCTCAAAGGCAGAATGGAATCACGGCGGAAAGCCAGAACCCGGAAGCCAGAAAGGAAAGCTGGAAAGGGCGTAGCGAAATCGAAATTCGAAACTGGCTTGGGCGCCTAGCAGCGTGCTCCATGACAGAGACGGGATGGCAGGTCGGTAGCTGGCATTTCCACCGTTCGCTGCATTTTTGGCTCTGGATTGACGTATAATAATAAAATATGAATATTTTTCAAATATAACCTCAGGTTCGGGTTCACCTTAACCTGAAACCGAGAGTTACTGGAATTCGATCTCGGTTCGGGCTGAAAAATCGGACTCGAGTTGACAATTATCGAGTTTCAACACTGCTCCCAGCTGGGTTCGGCGAGCCGAGTTCGGGCTAAACTCGGCCTAAGTTGCACCCCTAACTTCTATGCATCCCAAATTCGGATGGTTTGTTTTGGAACCAACCTTGATAATTCTTTTAAATTTATTCCATTAGTTTTATCATCATGTGTTTAGTTAAAGTTACAAAATTATTATATGACCATTTTAAAATTATAAAAATTTATTTCTTTGTTATAAAGATTTATGAGGTCAAAATCTAGTCATTCAACATGTCTATCCTTTAAAATAATGATTTCATAATTTCATGATATTTTACTACTTTAATACTTAAATTCATTTGATTTTTATAGCACATTTGATTTTTAAATTTATAATTTTTATAGTACTAATAGCATGGTTTTGATTAAGATGAAGTCTAAATGGTATTACCAATTCATGCTGATAAGCCTTAGTAAATTTAGGATCTTTGGCCAGTGGGGGCAATTCAACATAAGGAGATTATATTATTATTAAGTAGCATAATCATGTTAAAATGAATATTATTTTAAAATATTTTTTCAGATTACTATACAAAATTATATAATTTTTAAAATTTCAAAAGTGAACATGGATCCACCTAGATGGTAAGGGAATATATAGAAGTTGACCTCTTTATTTATTTGCACCTTCCTCTTTATTTGTTTATTTATTTATTTTTTCTTTCTTCTAATGACCATTAACTCAAACTAAACATATTATTGTTTTTTATTTAAATTTGTATATATTTTGCTAATTTGGTAAGTAGAAACGTAAATATAAGGTTAATAATGGAAATTTTTGTATAGAAGTTTGTATACGTAGTTGCTTTTTATGAAGGTGTTTGGCAAACAAAATTTTTTTTCAACAAAAGCTTTTTAATCTCTACAATTACTCTATTTCAACTACCTTACTTTTCAATCATTTATAAATAACTAACATATCTATTTTAATTTTTTTCTCCTTATCATTACCCCTATTATATCACATCACTTTCTGCTAATTCAAAAACTTTTTCACAAAAAACTTTTCTTAAGAAATTTTACCACTTCCCAAACGCACTCTATGTTTTAAAAAAATTACGTCTAAATTATTTAACTACAAAATAATATGCACTTATGATGCCGAAGGTCGCTTTGATTAAAAACTTATGTCTATAAAGAGTTATGATTATATGTGCCCGGGCTAGCCCAGTTCATGACCCATGGTCGAATGTGTGGAATTTCCACCATATGATTTGAGGAGGAAGAAAATTTCACTAGAATTGTATTCTTGTCCCTCCGCATGGACCGTTTACCAATTAACAGAAAATGAAGCTAGTGGACCCCATATGGCCTCTCTTTTCCCCATTTCTCATCTCTTCGTCACGCCAATCATCGCCCTTCTGTTGATGAACAGTAGTTGAAGTGGAAGCATCTCTTCCCTGTGGAATCCTTCTCTTTCTCACGATTTGAGCAACCCTAAGTTGCTGCTCATACCTTGTCTGGGCATCCCCTTTTCCTCCTGAGATGGACCCTAAACTGGTTTGAAGCTTCAGTTTCTTCTGCTATGGAGATGGACCTAAAGCAGCTCATGTGATGCTTCTTCGTCAAGTGAATGCACCGATATGGTGCAACTTGAAGATTAGAATCTCAACCAGGCAAAGCTTTCAACTAAGAAAATCTTACGAAGTTTTGTTAAGCATTGGACATAGAAGTAAGTAGAAAAATCTGAGAAGAGACGGTCTGATTGTCTTTGAACTCTACTACTATTCAAAGCTATGGGTAGCAAAATGACATATTAAAGTGAATGATTCCATCCAAACCACCCACTAACAGAGCTAAGTCCACAAAACTCAAAATACAAATTAAATGATACTAATAAAGGAAGGAATTGAGTTTTTTTTTTTTTTTTGGAAGTAGGAAGGAATTGAGATTACGAACAACACTTTACATAACTTTGAGGTTGTAAGCAACACTTTACATAACTATAAAAACAGATGGGAGCCCTCTTACATCCCATACAAGCATTCTATCCAGCAGTCTCAAAACAAGATGGGTCGCCCTTGTCAGTCCCACCGAAATGAGAGTTTTGATGTCGCGCCTAGCTAAGAAGTCCATGAAGCCTGACCGACAGATAGAAAGCTTCAACCGGCACTTTCTCCTTCAACGGAGGTATCTTCTCCATCCTTGTGAAATTGTTCGTATCCTGTTTTCTTCCCCACCAACCGCTGATGCGAGTTTCGCACCTGGCTTGGACTTCACTGCAACAGCAATGAGGCTAGTTTACTCTAACGCCCCCAGCTCTGGCGTCCACTAGTTAATGACAAAGGCTCGTGTAGCTGCTCTAGCCACACTCCTTTGTCAGATCTTGTCAACCATTCGTTCTAGCTAAGACAACCTAACATCGAAATCCTCGGCCGCCTACACCCCGTATATTCACTCCAATCGAGCTAGCCGGTCTTCGAAATTGTGATCAATCTTGATCTTATTCCATCGCTGTCAGAGGGAGCACTTTAGCATTCACCCCTTCTCGCTTGCGTCAATGCTGTCCACTAGGAACGCTTCAAAGTTAGAAATGGAAACTCACAGAAAAGTGTGGTCGACGGCTTTGCTATCCTGATCATCTTACAATCCGCCCTATGGCTACTGAGTTTGGGAAGGTTGCTGTTGTTTTCTCGTCCTTGCACTACCTTCTTTGATTGATCACGGCGCTCATGATCTTGAGTGATGTTTGACTCGTTTGATCTCCCAATAGGTGCGGAAAAATCAAGATTTGACCCAATTGAATCTTTGTTTGGAGGGTATTTCAAGAAGTTTCTTACAGGAAAAAAGGAGGAGAAGAGGAGAGGAGGGCATGCGAAAGACTACCGAAGAAAGTGAGATTATGAGAGAGGGTGCAACAACTTATTGGGTGCCCCCTCACTGCCAGGAACTGCAAGAGAAATTCTCATAAAAAGTCAATCCAACGATTTTAATAAACCCACACGATCCGCAGTGTATGACGAGTGGGTATGCCTGGGCCCATATGATCAACGCTTATTTATAAATATTTAACATAATTTTAATGTGAATATGGAAATTTTAAATTTTAAAAATAAATTCTCAAAATATTTGATTTTCAACACTGTGAAATAGTACAGATTTTAGTATTAAAAATTTTAATGAGAAATGAAAAATAATCATTTGTAAACTTAGGGTTTATTTGAGAAGTGATAAAACTTTTAGTTGAAAAGTTTTTGATAAATAAGTTTTTGAATTTGAAGAGAAAGATATGATAATGCCGAGGTATTAATGATGAGTAATGAGAATAAAGTTAAAATAGATATGTTAGTTGTATGGATAGTTGTGGAAAAATGATTAAAAATAGAGTTGTTAAGAAAAGTGAAAATTTTTAGCTTGAATTTTTTTCTCATTGCCAAACACATCTTTATTTTACAATTTTTATTTTAATCATTTTCCAAAATCATATTAGCAAATTCCTTGGCTCAAATTGGTAAGAGGGCTAGGAGGGGAAGCAAACTCCTCATCTGGTTATGCACATTTTTGTAAAAAAATAATTTGACAATTTAGTTACCCAACTATCCTACTTTTTCTATTTTTACCTTTATATTTTAATTATTTTATCACACAAATATCTTATTTATTTACACTTTACTACTATTATATCACATTATCCTCACACTTTTCAAAACTTTAACTTCTCATCTCATCGCTATCCACATTACCAAAGGATTTCTTTACCACGACTATTAAAGTTGAGGAAGTTCGATAATCAACTTATGTGGAAACCGTCGACCAGCAAATAGTTTAGTGGTATAACATGTATTGTGCGGATAGTTTAGCGGCATAACATGTATTGTGCGTGAGTGTTGATCTCAGCTTTGATGCAAGTATATATCTCCATGGTAATCTAATGTAAAACTTTCGGATGAAAAGTTTTTAGTATAAAAATTTTTGATATAAAAGAAAATAATATGATATAATAAGAATAATAATGATTAAAGGTAATAATGTTAAAATAGAGGGATTTAGTTGAATGCACTTAGGTACATGTAGACTCATTGAACTCAGGTGCATTTATCTTATTTTTAAATTTTTTCAAACTTTTTCATAAAACTGTTAATCTGATTACATTTAACATGTTCATCGATTTTTACCTTTTTAGAGATCTTTAAATTTTTTTAGATTTTTAAAAATGAGTGGAATTTTTAATAGTTTAAAATTACTAAAATACTATTAATTTTTAAAAAACCAAAAAAATATTTAAAAATCTCTAAAAATGGTTAAAAAAATTAATATGTATATTAAATACAGTTATATTAACATTTGTGTAAAAAAATTTCAACAAAATAGGTATTTGCACAGTGTATCTGGGTCCATGTAACTACACTCTTAAAATAGATTGGCTAATTGTGTGAGTAGTTCTTTGAAAATAATTAAAAAATAAGGTAATTATATAGGAAGATGTGAGTAAATAATTAAAAATAAGATAATTATGAAGAGTAAAAATTTTTAATTTGATCATTTTTACAAATTACTAAACACACTCTTTTAACTTGGAGAAATATTCCTTTCCAATCTTCCAACTTTCCTACCACTTCCACGTTAACGTTATCGATTATATCTATGACCGTTTTTTGTCAGGCGGGCAGGGAAAACTGATTGCCGGTAACATTTGGTCACAAAAGGCATCCCCACCAAAAAAAAAAAAAAAAAGCATCTCTCGCTTTGACGTGGCACTTCTAACTTCTGCAACGCGTGTTCTTTTGAAACGTTAACGAGGTTAGCATAAGCCATTTGGAGAGGTGCACCAGATTCGTCCATCCCATTCAAAAAGTCAATTTTCCCGTTTGCATCCAAAGTTCACGTTGCTTTTTAAGGATGGGCAGTGTTTCAACTTTCAATGCCGTAGGGATCGCCAAAACAGTGGTTGTACTTGGATTTTATTTTTTATTTATTTATTTTATATAATATCTCAAATTATTTCAATCATAGTCGTCTTGAGTAGATCATATTTACTTAAACGGTTCTTAAAATATATAATTATGTAAAAAATATGGAAACTACTTAATTCTATTCATATTGTATTGAAATATTATAATATTTTATAAAGTCACGATTCATTTATATAAGAATGGCTTTCAATGATATGCTAAATGATTTAAATGCTAAATTAAAAACTTTAAAAATAATGTATAAATCAAACTATTTTATTTTATTGCTTGCACCTTTATTAGATGGGGAAAATTAACATATTATATGTACACAAAATGTAATTTTTCGTTAAAAATCAATTTAAATGCAATGAATAGATTATATATTGTTTTAATCATCAAAGTGGACCAACATTAAGAAGACAATGCCGAAACATTTACATATAATTGACACCATTAAAGCACAACCTCCCTATGCGTCCAACCACAAAACCCCCCTCTCCTAAATATTTTGTTATTTTTTATAAACATGTAGAGTTAGGTGTATTTAAACTATAAACTAAGTTTTACTATTTTTGGATGCTTTTAAATATTTTTTATTTTTAAATACAGTGATATTTTCATAATTTTCTGACTTAGAAATTACGAAAAATGTCACTTTGTTTAAAAATAAAAATACTTAAAAGTATCAAAAAATAGTAAAGCTTAGTTTATAGGTTACATTCACGTAGCTTTAGATGTTTATAAAATTTTTAAAAAAAAAGTAGATTTTTTTTTTGTTGGACGCATGGCTACCCCCATGCTCCCAACCGCACCCGAACACCCCTCAAGTTTCTAATATACCTGATTTTTAAGTTGACAGTGCTCACACTTGCGTCCTTTCAAGCTAAATCATGGTTATGGAAAGTGGATTAGAACCTCATTTGCCCACCTCAACATTGGTGTATATTTTTAGTGGTTATCTCTGATGATCATCTCTTAATTCCCAAGACTCAACATGAGTTAGGAATTCAATTTTAAATGGACCTTAATTTTGAATACCGGATGTACTTAGCTTTAGTACACCTGATGTATAATCTTCTTTTAAAATTTTTTTATTGTTGAAATTCATATGTGGGCTTGAGCATGAATATCTCATATATATGGTTTTTATATTTTATATTTTAAAATATTTTATTTTGAATTTTAAAAATAAAAAATAATGCATTTCTCATGTGTCACACATGAAATTGCCTTACTTTTTATTTTTAAATTTTAAAATAAAATATTAAAATGTAAAAATTATATATATGCGACATTCATGCATGGGCTTACATAAATATATAAAAAAAATTTAAAATAAAAATTAATTTTGTATTGCACCAAGTGCACCAAAGTTAAGTCCACGGATCCAATTTCCTTTTAAATATGTTTCAAAAGTTGAGAAATGGTTCAATGCATTAGCTTTAGTGCATCCAATACAGTAAACTATTTCTTTTTATTTTTCTAAATTTTTTTAATATTTATGTGCCCAAGGATGAATGTCCCATATATAAATTTTACATATTTTTGTTGTTTTTAATATTTTATTTTGGATTTTGAAAATAAAAAGGCATTTCTCATGTGTTGCATATGACAAAAGTCTTATTGTTTATTTTTAAAATTCAAAATAAAATATTTAAATATATAAAAATATAGAAACTATATATATGAGATATTCTTTCTTAGGCCCATATATGAATTTCAAACAAACTTGAAAAATCTTAGGAAAAGAATTGTATACACAAGTACCCTTAAGCTAAATACACCCGTGTGTGCTGGATTGAAGTCCAAAAAAGCCTCATCTCAAACATTAGGATTTAAACAGCAGCGGTAATTAGTAAAGAATAATATTACTAATGATAATAATAAGACTTTGAAAAGAATTATTATTAGTAAAGGGCTAAAAGTGATCGACCTAATGAGTGTCGGGTAGGGGAGAGACTAGGGATCGATCCGCTTCTTGGGGCCCACCACCCCAGTACCGCAATTGTTCCTGATTGGTACGTCAACCTGCCACGTGTATCTCAAACGGTCGAAGGTGTACGGAGCGGCAGTGCTCGTGGTCCTACCTTATCATTTCCGCAGATGCACCATCAATCGTCGACAACGCATTGAACGGACCAACAATCAAAGTTCTATATTTTCGCTTGCGGAGGGAAGGAAAAACCCACGATTTGCGTTTGAAGTAAGTGGCGCTATGGCAGTCGCATCATTCCTTCATTAAAAAAAGGAAAAAAAAAAAAAAAAATCAATACCGTTGATCTGCTTATGAGTTATGACCACCTAAAGGATTTTTAGCATTAAAAAATGGGTGCGGTTGGTGATGTTTGCATTGCACTGTTCAGATAATGCGAAGCCTGCGTATTAAGATGGTTGTGCGACAGAGCATCGGAGCCGTCTTCTTTTCGATTGCGTTGAGGAGTGCTGCGGCTGATCGGAATTGATTTTGAGCGCGACGATTGAGGAAGTAAATGCCAATTAAAAGAGAAGCTTTCCGTCGGTGAAATCACGCGGGTTTCACGTGATAGATTGAATGCGAGTCGTCGTCTACCGGGAATTTCGGTGGTATCTTATGTATGTATTCCACTTCCATAACATAACATTTCAAACTGTAATTAATCAGAGATAATCCTTGATCGAACATTTTTGGATTATTCCATGATTTGTCTGTGATTCATACGGCTGATTAACAATCTGGAATTTTTCTACTCCAGTAATAACGTTTTGTATTAGTAACCATGTTTTTTTATCATTGTTTTATAATATTTTAGAGCAAATTTTAAATATATACACAAGTTTTGCATGTTCCAATAATTCCAAATATGTTCATGTAATTTATCACAAATCTTACTCATATTCATGTTTTAGGCAAACTATATGATTATGTTTGAAATTATAAAAATATTAAGAAGATATTTGGAATTATGATCAAAATTTATGGGTATATTTGGGCTTTGACCATGTCTTTATTTTAAAATATTAGCATACGTTGTTTTCTTTGTTTGTATCATTAGTGGATATCTAAACGAGGTCTTATCTATCTATGCTATCTTTACTATTTACTGTACGAGCAAAGTAATGACATATAGTGCTGAGATCATCAGATTTCCCTTGTAATTACACACACGTTATATATATATATATATATATATATATATATATATGAGACCCGATCGTGTGCAGTCGGACTACACCGTAATTACGGTGCAGTCCGCTGTAAAATGGACCCCACACATGTTAGATTGTAATGAAACTTTATACACTCATTTATCCATATATAAATCATACTTTAGATGGTTTAGATGTTGAAAAAACCACTTTAAACTTGATATTTATATTAAACTATTTTATTACGTTGATTTTGCACCATTTTAAGATGGGGACTATATACATGTTGGATTTGGATGAAAATTGATATGCTATTAAAGTGAACAATTCTAAATACAATGGGTGGGGTAGATTTTTTATTTATGATCAGGTGGGGCCCACAGTGCATGGACTGCACGGTGCAGTCGCATGCACCGGAATAAATCCCTATATATATATATAGGGAAAGTCCGCTGTAAAATGGATCCCACACATATTAGATTGTAATGAAACTTTATACACTCATTTATCCATATATAAATCATACTTTAGACGGTTTAGATGTTGAAAAAACCACTTTAAACTTGATATTTACATTAAACTATTTTATTATGTTGATTTTGCACCATTTTAAGATGGAGACTACACACATGTTGGATTTGGATGAAAATTGGTATGGTAATAAAGTGAACAATTATAAATACAATGTGTGGGGTGGATTTATGAGAAATGATCAGGTGGGGCCCACAGTGCATGGACTGCACGGTGCAGTCGCATGCACTGGATCATTTCCCTATATATATATATATATATATATATATATATACTTTCTGATTTCCTTTTGGTGACGTAATATATATCTACTCTATGGTCTATTTAAGTGATCTTGCAATTATCAAGAAAAATCTAAATATTTGATCATGTGCTTCTCGGATTAGGTAAATTTTGCTCTGAATAGAAGGTTAATCTCTGATGATGACTGCTCAAAAATAATAAAGCTAAGACATCTTTTGTGAAATATTGAAACCAATCCTGCTAGAATTTGGAAATATAAGCCCGATTTTGCATAGCACTCCACATTCTATTGACGGTTGACGGGCACTTCAAAGGCATGCATGATTCCGAGCATCTTTTCGAAAAATTGGGCATATGTGTGCAATTAATTAGATGGAGATGTGCCTAACCCCTTTCCCTCCATTCTGCAAAATTGCAAATTCAAACCAAACTCAAATGGCTCCAAAACCGTTGTGGGTGGGGGCCAGCACCATCTTTGGGGCATACACTTAGGGCTGTCTCTCCTAAATCTGTCCACCTAATTTAAAAAGCTAACACGCATATGCCTAGCTAGGCACAAGCGGTGGCTAAGTTGCATTTTCTTCCCTAAGTTTGCTGACATTATTTGACACTTCGTCTACCCTTTAATTTTGAAATTTGCAATCCTATATCAAAGATTTGCACTATTCTGAAAATGGGTAACGGTCATATATTCACATGCAACCGGTTAGTCATTATTCAATAATATTTTTACAAAACAATTATAATATTCATCCCCATGTATTATTTTTATGCTCACGGGAAATCACATATATTTGAAAACTTTTATTAGTCATACATATATTCAAAGGATGTATTTGAATATAAATTTTTTTGAATTGAAATAAAATGATGCAATATGACAGGGGTAATAATAACCAATAAAGATAATAAAGTTAAAATATATAAGTTAGTTGTATAGAAATAATTGAAAAATAAGATAGATTGTTTAATGAATATTTATACATCATGACAACTTATATTACAATCAAGCACAATTAGAACTTTCATACAATGTAGAAAATTTTTACATAACACTCACACAGGTTGAAATTTACAAATACTTCCATGCAAAAGGAGAAAATTAAAAACTCCCACTCCACATAAGGGAGTGGAGAAAATACGAGAAGTCATTAAAAAATAGGATAATTATGGAAAGTAAAAAAATTTTACAAAAAAAATGTCAATTTAGAATTTATCCACATTACATCTTTGATGACTTTTTAACAAAAAAAAAAATTTCAGCAAAACAAATAAGTCTGGCCAAACATCCCTAAGAAGCTAAAAATTTTAGTGCTTTCCACTTACAAAAAGTGAGGCCAACCATAGTGTTAGCCGGTTGAACCAACTTCAATATGTTGGCTTAAATAACATTGGTGAATGGTGGGTAAAAATGCAAATAAAATTTAAATTAGAGGATCACAGATGGAGATACAACATACGTGTGCATATGGCGAAGGGGATGATAAAAAAGGACAGGCTAGCAGTGGGATGACCCATATATCCTATAAGCTAGTGGAGAATTTTCCTAGGCATCAGATCCATTGCCCATGTTTGGAAAGCACTGTCCTGTCCTGTCCAACCCCACGAGCGGAGATATGCGCTCAATTTTCGCCAGTGGCCTGTCAATGACGTCTCTGATCTCCTCCATTTTTGTGTTCGATTTGGAATTTAAATCGATTGCTATGTCCATCTTTCCATGTTGAGCCTTCGATGGGGACAGATTCTCTCCTTTCCTCTCCCCTCGTCCCATCAAATCAGCACCATTCCTCTATTGGCATTGGTTGTTCGGTTTGATTGGAAAAGATTTCGAACATATATAATTTCAATTTGAGGTTTTAAAAGAAGTATTATTGTAGTAGGTATATGTCATATCATATATTAGGATTAAAAATACAGATAACAATTAGAAAATATATTTATTACACGTTTGAAATAAAATAAAATGGAGTTGTTTTATATTAAAAATAAAAATGTTATATTTTGATTTGAGAAAATTAAATTTTTTCAGGTAATTTGTAAATATACCCATATAATATTGAAATTGATAAATAACTCTTACATAGTTTGACATTAATTGCAAATAAACCTACTTTAAAACTAATCTATCAAAGTTCCATTACAGTGTAGGTATGCTTGCATACATATGCAAACTATGTGGGTATACTTGCAAATATATAATATATTTATTTAGTTTATAAAATTACAAACATATTCATATAGTTCGCATCTTTTTGCAAATATATCAATGTCATGATAACATGAATATATTTGCAATTATAGTCAAACTACGTGGAAGTTATTTGTAGTATATTTTAAACTAAGTTGATATATTTATAATAACGGTCAAAGTATATTGGTATATTTGCAAATTGTTCAAATTTTTTGAGAATTAGGATCTTATTCTTCAGTTGTGGAATAGCCCCAAGTCATTTTCATGAGTTGTGACCTCGTGCATGTAGGTGCAAAAATCTATTTTTAAAATTTTTATTGAAATTTCTTTCATATAATTGTTAATCTAAGTGTATTTAACATGTGTATCAAGTTATACCATGTTTGGAGATTTGTAGATATTTTTTAGATTTTTTAAAATTAGTGACATTTTTATAATTCACATATTACAAAAATTACATTGATTTAAAAAATCCAAAAAAGTATAGACAAATCTCCAAAAATAGTAAAACTTGATACACATATTAAATACACTTAGATTAACAGTTGTATAAAAAAATTTCTAAAAAATTTAAGAAAATAGGTTAAGTCCACCCCAACGACTGAGGCTAAGTGCACCCAGGTGCGTTTAAAAATATTTCCTATTTTCATATGCTGAAAATAAAAAGGAAAAAGTCCGTAAGTACAATTGATAAAATACTTGGATGATAAAAAATAAAATTTTCATTAGTAATATCAAATATTATTTTGCGTATGGTTAGTCAATAAATATTACATGATAGTACATTAAATCTTTCATGATAGCAACTAGTTCATGGAATTGTAGTGTTAGTTATATTGATAACTAAATATCTAAACTTTCAAAAAATAAAAACAATGATCAAAATATAAATAAAATGCAACAAAAAATACAGACCATTTCCTAAAACATGAATCAAACATTAAAAATTCTCTAGCATATATTTGTGTATCTAAAAGCACGCAGGTATGAATCAGTTCCGTGACCTTTTTCACCCATTTCAACACAGCCCCATGCTATACGATTTAGGGCTTTTTCCTCTTGTTTTTACCCTTTTTTTGAGGGCTTCTCTTTTCTTTTTTAATCCCTGATGAGTGGCGATGTGAATAAAGGCATGTCGTAGCTTTTGTCCATTTTTATTATAAGGAATGATCCTGTTAACCTGGGTTAAGTAAATATCTTACTTAACCCACGTCAAAAAATCCATTTATAATAAATTTATTTGCTTTTTTCTTTATACGTATATTTATCTGAGTGTATTTAACATATAAATCAAGTTTTACTATTTTTGAATATATGTATATATTTTTTCAAGATTTTTAAAAATCTATGTATATATGTATTTAAAATACCTCATCTTTAAAAATCTAAAAAAATACACGTACATATTCACAAAATAGTAAAACTTGATTTATATGTTAAATACACTTAGATAAATAAGTGTATAAAGAAAAAAAATATTATTATAAATAAGTTTCTGAGATGGGCTAAGTAGGACATTTACTTAGTCCGGGTTAATGAAATCATTCCACTTTTATCATTTCCCATTCTGAATTCTTGTGAGATTGCATTCAGCATCCCCAACTCTAAATCCAAAGTCTACTTTCACGTTTTCCCAAAGTCTGAATGGGTTGCTTTTTCAACTTCGTAACATATTCCAAATGAAACGTCCGCTCTCAGACTAGGGGTGTAACTCGGGCTCATGAAACTCGGGTTTACCTCAACTTTAATTCTGATTTTATTTATAAAACTTAAACCCTAACCGTATTTTTGAAAATCGAGTTCGGGTTGAGGTTTGGGTTGAAATGTATGTTGATAAATTTACATTTTATTTAAGAATAATAAGTTTATAATTTCATATAAATATATAATAATAACAAATCATGTAAGTAAACATAAAAATATATAGTAAAACTATAGATTTTTTTTAAAAATAGCAATATAAAGAATATTTCTAGAAAGATTTAACGTAAAAAAGATAAAAACTTAATGGATGTAAAAGTAAATGATAGAAATAAAAGATAAATAAAAATAAAAATAATAGATTTTATTTATAATATAATTACAATATGTCAAACATGTATTCAAATATAAATATAAATAACATAAATATGCAAAATATAAAAATATTATTTAAATATTATGTATATAATACATCTATTATAAACACAAAATGAGAAATCAAACTCGGGTTCACTTGAACCCTAATCCTATTATGTTTACAAATCAGGTTCATCGGGCTTAGGTTAAGAAAAATCAAGTTTAAATATTGTTGGAAATCAGGTTTGGTGGGCTGAATTCGGACTCAACCCAGCCCAAGTTGCACCCCTACCTCAGGCTACGTATTTTTAATGTAGAATACATTGGAATACTGCAAAAATTGGAAAATGAGAGTGAGAAAGTAAATATTTAAAAAATCAGGTTGGTGATGTAATATGATTGAGAATGCTTTTATGAAGTCTCTTTTCTAGGTAACTCATTCCATTCTAAATATTTGGACGGTTGATAGAAAATATACACCATTTATTGTATTCAACATTATATATAGGGTGCGATTCTTAACATTTAAAACTTTTGATAGTGTGCTTTGAAAGTGATAAATTTTTTAGTAAAATTTTTTTAAAATAGGAGAAAATAATGTAATATGATAACAGTAAGAATAAAGAAAATAAAGTTAAAATATATAAATTAGTTATATATGTAGTTGTGCAGAAATTACTAAAAGGTAGGGTTATTGTATAGAAATATATAAAAAATAATTAAAATATATAGTAGTTATGAAGAGTGAAAATTTTCGTTTTAAAAAGTCTTTTTGGTAAAACAAACATATCGATCTAAAACTTTTCATTTTCCATAGCCACCATATTTTTAAATTATTTTTTTACATATTACGATACAATTACCTTACTTTTCAATCACTTTTATATAACTACTTATATAATTAATCTATCTATTTTAACTTTATTCTTTTTACTACTTATCATTAACCCTATCATATTACATCATTTTCTCCTATTTCAAAAACTTTTATATAAAAGCTTTTCATTTAAATTTTTTATCACATTACAGTCACACCCATTAATATCTTAGAAATCCTTTCAAGTGTTTAGTATTACCGTGGATGGATCTTATCTACAAATGTATAAAATCAACGTAATAAAATATTTTAATTTTAAATATCAATTTTAAAGTTGTATTTTCAATATTTAAATGGTCTAAAATATTATTTCTATATGGACCAATGATTCTATAAAATATTATTATATTCGAATATATATGCAAATTGGATATAAGTATTTTTTCAATTTACATATAAATATATCTATTTTTGAGTAAATGTGGCTCAAGCACATATTTGATGTGGATAAAATTTGATCGCTTAACTAAACAAATGATATCAGGCACGATGAATTAATCAGATTTTCTATCAAGCATAAAAAAAACCTCAGATTTGAAAGAATTACATGGAACTACTTTTATATAACTCAGTTATATAGAAGCGGACTCATAATAAGATAAAAGTAAAGTTAGAATAAATAAGATAACTGTGAGGAAAAAAATAATTAGAGTACTGGGTTAAAAGTTGAAAAAGTAAAATTATTTGATAACTAAAATATCAAAAGTAGTATTTATGGGAAAATGAGTGGAAAAGAAAAAAAAAATCATAGAAAATATGTTGAGGTGATCAGCAAAAGTAGCCTTAAAATCCACCGTTGATACAGTCTGGTGGAAGACCTGCAGTGCACGGAGCACCGACTGGGTATTGTCGGGATGTGGATGTGGGTGTGGGTGTGGGTGTGGGTGTGTGCGTGCGAGAGAGAGAGAGAGATTGTGGTGAAGCCCGGAGGGGGGCGTTGAAATTGGGCGTAGAAGATTGAAATTTGGGTTCAAATGGTAGAGCACTTGCCTCCAAATTCAAATGCCGTTGGAAGTCTAACAAAGCTGTATTAATTGCTCTCTTCTGCTATACTGGATTATGAAACATGTTTTGTAAAGAATTTGAAGTAGCTGGACAACTGACTCGTTTTGTTATACGGGTAAACATGCCCATCTACGTATACATGTATTTTGCCATTTTGGATCGACGTTTGGACAGCTTGATGTTCCTTGTCGGACTGATCTTCCTTTTTAAGTTCTTTTAATTATTGAAGGCTCAATTTTATTGGTATCGTATCACGAAGGTTTCTCATAGAACAAAATAGTAGTAGTTTAATAGCTTTTGAGGATTAAAAAGGTTTTACAATCTATTTTCCTTGTCATCATCACGTATCTTAATATCATATGGAATAATCTATTGGTTAGCTCAAACCATAAAATAATCTACTAGTTTATTTTTTTATGGAACTGTATTTAATTAATATACTAAGTTTTGCTTTTACCGAATATGTGTAAATATCTGATTTATTTTAATTATTTTTTCAATACTCTTAATTATTAACATCCAAACTCGCCGACGATGTCTTTACTGTGTTTTGTTGGTGTTGCTGCTATCCCAGTCCGCTGCTTTCTTAACACACGTGACGAAATTGCAATCGACGGTCACTGCAAACGTGGAAAACATGTTTGATGCGATGGCAAATTGGTAGTTGCCGCCACGCGTCTGAAAAAGGATGCTGGTCCGATTTCTTTTTTTCTTTTTGAAAGTTTCTTATCCAATTTGTTAAGGCCAACGGACGTATAGAGAATCTGAACCCTCCGCCTTTTTTTCATAATCTTCAGGGACGTTTAGATAGCTTAATGCATATGAAGTGGGGTGGGAAAGGTCATATCCTCTTTATTCTCCCACAAATCATTTAATGATTTAACAACTTTATTTTCCAATTTTACCGTTCTATTTCAATCTTTTTTATTTTTTTTCAATTATTTCATATCAGTTATATAATTTTAAAAATATTTCCTTTTTTTATCCTACGATCCCATAAAGATTTGTCCTCTTATCTCGATCATAGCCAGTGTGATGGCAAGGACAACGGATGAAGACATTTTACGAACTGTCCTCTTAAGATAATGTGTGGCGCCTCATTGCCCCACGTCTTCAATGACACTCGACGGGTGACATGTACTGGCACGCATCTCGTGCCGTGGCACTTCATTCTTCACACACTGTCCGTCTGTTACAGCCAGACGACAGTCCTACTAATCCATGTCTTCGGAAAGAGAGAGTCGTAAAAGTAAGGAGGGAGGCTAGTGTATTGCCACGTGGTAATCTCCTTTTTGATTTGTCCGCATCGTAGGGATGGATGTCCGCACTCTCACTGCTACGTGCCAGCTAAGATGCAAATGGCCCTTTGAGATTGACCTGTCAGCCGATCAACGCGCCTCCCGACACTCTGGCACGTGTCAGCACTTGGCCAATCGGTTCCCGCTCTCGTCAGCTGGAATAAGAAAATCCTTTCATGGTCAGGCCAGAAAGAATGGTGATACTCTGGTGCAAATGCATAGAAAAGAGACAGTTGTTGCTTCCTATTGCATATTCTACAGTTGTTCGGAGACTTCTTTCTCGTATTTTCCAAATGATAAGAGATTGTTTAGCTTATTTTTCAAATGATAAGAGATTCTTTAATCGGATCTATATCTAGGATATCTCAGGGGTGCAACTTGGATCGGGTATCCATGGGTCGACCCGATAAGTATCCTAAATAGGGTTGGTTCGGTTCCACCATAGTTACCCACAGGGTCAATTTGGTTCCGGTTAAAAAATACCCGTGGAGATTTGGGTAGGGTTAGTTCCAGTGTCGGGTACCCGGAACCGACTCGAATCGAATATTATAATAAAATATATACACATATTATCAACAGCTCGGTTTGGAATCGGACGCTCCTTTGCGGCACTGCCCTACTTCCCACCCATCCCCCTTCCGCCTGAACTCCATTCGTATTTCGAGAATCACGATTTCGGACTGCGTCTCGGCGAGAAATGGGAATTTCCAAATTTCCAATTCCCATCTCCCTTCCCTTGCTGCTGCATTTTCATGGGATGCATTGCTCAGTGATGTATGACAGGAAGTCTGTGATCATCAATGGGCAAAGGAGGATTCTCATCTCCGGTGAGATTCACTATGCCAAAAGCACTCCCGATGTATGCTGCCATCTTTTCTTCTTCGCCTCCTCCTCCTCCAAACAATAACATAACAAATGCATTTCTTCTGCCGCAGATGTGGGAAGGCCTGATACAGAAGGCTAAAGACGGCGACTTGGATGTCATTTAGACCTACATCTTCTGGAACGACCATGAACCTTCTCCTGGCAATGTATTCCATACAAACCCCTCTCTCCTGCTTTGTTTCCCTGCTTCCACATTTTTTCTTTGGTGGTTTTTTTTTATTTTCAGCAGTTGGTTTTTGTAGTACAATTTCGAGGGGAGGTACGATCTTGTTCTGTTTGTGAAGACGGTGCAAAAGGCGGGGATGTATGTTCATCTCCGCATCAGACCTTATGCTTGTGCTGAATGGAATTTTGGGTATTTTCCATTTCCTCTGTTTCTTCCTTTCCTTATTTAATGAGCTTGGATTTTTCTTTTTCTTTTTTTCTTGCCTTGATTTCTTGCTTGTGGTGTTCTTGCCTAATAAAGAAGAGAGTCTCTTATTCTAAAGATTTTCTTTATTTACCCTTGTGTTTTGCAGAGGATTTCCAGTTTGGCTGAAATATGTTCCCGGAATCAGCTTCAGGACAAATAATGAACCTTTTAAGGTGTTTTTCTAATCACACATGTCTTGCGCAGGGGTAACAAATAGTGAGTGAGAAAAAAGGGGAGAAATTGACAAAGATAGGAAATGCTTGCCCATTTTTGTGAATCTCTCTCGCAAACATTTTCGTTTACCACGTTGAAGGGAGAGTGTGATGAAGAGGACAGATTAGCAGAGACGGGGACAGATTTTATGAGTTGGGGAATTGATAATATAACAATGCCCTTCCCTAACCTTTTTATAAATTTTGGTGCTTTGGTACATGAGAAAAAATATGTTGCAAAACTGAAAAATTTTGCATTATTTCTTTATTTTTTTATTTTTTTAAAATACAAATTCTAGGCTAAAAAATATGCACATCCCTTTTTGGGATTTTAAAGCTTGATGTCTTCATCCTCTTCCCTCTTTTTGATGAATTTTGCCACATAAATAATTTTCTAGACAATGTTCTTCTTTTATTTTAGAACTTCCTTTTAATCTTTTTTTTTTCCTTTTAATACATCCCAGAATTTTATTATTTTTTGGTTTTTCGTGAATTCTTATTTTTTGTGGCTTATCAATCTGAGATTTGTAATTGACTCTTGGAGTTGATAGATTTTTCTTCAAATTCTTTTCTTTAATACCAGATCCGACATTGTAAATTTTTTTAAATTCTTTTCTTTAATACCAGATCCAACATTGTAAATTTTTTTACTTGATGCAGACAGCAATGCAAGGTTTCACGCACAAAATTGTGGAGCTAATGAAGACCATGGACTTTATGAGTCCCAGGGTGGTCCAATCATTCTTTCTCAGGTTATTTTTCTTTCAGTTTTTTAAAAATTTGTTTGTTTGCATGCTAAGACTCGGAGGCCAATTCTCAGTTGCAATTCTGAAAAATGCATTGAGAAGAATTATTTTTACTCATTGTCTTGTTTCCGCAGATTGAGAATGAATATGGTTCAATAAGTAAGATCTTGGGTCCTCCGGGTTACGCATACATGACTTTGGCTGCAAAAATGGCTGTTGGAATGGATACTGGTGTCCCATGGGTGCTAGCAAATGTTGATAACAGTTGAGATTTTTTACTTTCAAAAGGATGATGATATGATGGTGGAGTAAGCCAATTTTAATGTTGAAGCAAAGTACAAAAGGAACCTTAGAAAGCAGCAAGCTCATCAATTCCTATCTTAATATTGTATTTGTTAATTAAATGCGAAGGTTCAATGAGTTTGGAGGTTAAGTCCACAATGGTTTCAAATCTATTTCGAATGGGTCCTCAATTGCTACCTCTCTGTCAGTTTGAAATCTACTTTGGGTAAGTCCTCAAATCTACCTCAGTTTACCCCAGTTTAAATGATTTTTTATTTTTGATTTCTTGATATTCAGATTTATTGTTATGCATGTAATTGTTAAAAGTTGGAAAGGATGGAATTTCTGGTATATTGTTAATTGTTTGGTGTGGCTTGATATTTGGACAGTTTTGTGCATTTGTTTGGCAACATGTATTTTTGCTCATGATTTTTAACCATTTGCAATGACAAAATGATTTCTTATTAAAAGTTTCATGCATCTGTTAACTGTTTTATGAATTTCTTGCAAATGTTTGGAACAGATTTGGTAAATTGTTTATACTTGATCATGATATTCAAATATCTAGACTTGCAAACAGATTTTGGCAGCATGCTTGAAGAATTTTTAATGGAATCGATTTGGAACCGGAACCAGAACTGGAACCAACCCGGCCTTAAAAAAATAGGGTAGGGTATACCTCGAACCGACTCGGTATAAAACAGGGTAGGGTAGGAGCTTTTTAAAATAGGGTAAGGGTAGGTCGACCCCTACCCGGACCTACCTGACTCAAGTTGCACCCCTAGGATATGTAGGATGAGAACGTAATAGTGTATATTGAGAATGAGTAAAGTTGTTTTAAATTTTTTTAAAAAAATTATTAAAAATTAAACAGCTATATTAAAAATGATAATACAAATTCAATTCAAAATTTTGGTATTATTTAAAACATGTCCTCATTTCTCCGGACGTTACCCATTCAATAAATGGTCTGTTTTTTCGGACGAGGATAGCCGGATGTCAATGCAAACCAAGGATTTCCTGCCCGGAACCCTGCAGACGGCAGACCTATTATCTTACACTGAATTACTTTCAGTTGAATTTTTTAGTACGGACTTTGTATTAAATCAGGTCGCTGGATTGGACGCCTTGAATGGGCTTTCACATCATCAAAGGTTTTGATTTTTTAGGCCCAGGACAACAACAACACACCTTGGAAATGAAGGTGATACTGCAGCACCAGAGCAATCCCGACTTCATAACCTGTCTTTGGCAAATAATAAAAAAAGTGAAGCTTAAAACTTTTTCCTCTCTATAATTAACCCATTTTAATTATTTATTTACACCTTTCAATACAACTACCATACTTTTTCTTCATTTTTATACAACTACACATAACTAACCAATCTATTTTAACTCTATTCTTTTTTACTTCTTATCGTTCTCCTTACCATATTACATCATTTTGTTTCGATTTAACAACTTTTATACTAAAAACTTTTTACTCCAAAGTTTTACAATTTTCCAAACACACCTAAGTCTTTAGTCTAGAATGCTTCGCAAAGAAGGAATGGTTTGAAAAATAGATAGTTTTGAGTTAAAATTTGGGATTGTAATCGTATCCACCCGGGTGCATTGAGGCTCAATGCACCCGGGTTTACTACACTTATTTTTTTTAAATTTTTTTTGAATTTTTTTTCATGAAGCTGTTAATCTATGTGTATTTAATATATGTATCAATTTTTACCATTTTTTGAGCCTTTTAGATCTATTTTTTAAAATTTTTAAAAATCAGTGGCATTTATTTAAAATTACTAAAAATGTCACTGATTTTTAAAAATATAAAACAAATATCTAAAAATCTCTAAAATTGATAAAAATTGATATATATGTTAAATATAATTAGATTAACTATTGTGTAAAAAAAATTTGAAAAAAAAATAAAAAAATAGTTGTATGCTGCAACCTTAAAAATTGAAGATTAAAAAGATAAATTATAATAAAGAAAAATAGATACAAATATATTATGAATACTTATAAGACACCAAATTTTCGTAGCTAGGCGCATATAGGGGCAGTCATGCGTCTAACCCAAAAACATATTTTTTTTTTCAATTTTTTTCATAGGCATGCAAAGTTAAATGTATTTAATCTATAAACTAAGTTTTATCATTTTTGAATATTTTTAAATATTTATTTTTTATTTTAAATATAGTGGCATTTTTGTATTTTTCTCTCTCCGTAAATTACGAAAATGCCATTGTATTTAAAATAAAAAACAAATACCTAAAAATATCTAAAAATGATAAAACCGGATTTATAAATTAAATACATCTTTGCATGCCCATGAAAAAAACCGAAAAAAATAAAAACTTGTAATTGTATTTTTTCTATCCAAAGTTAATTATGTTTAGTGAAGATCATAATTGGATAATATATGTTTCAAATATAATAATGAAATATCTACATGAATAATAACATTCTAAATAATTTTTTTTTATTTTCTTTTATGCTACGTATATATTATCACCAATATTGACATTCTCTTCGTAGCAGTAAATTCTAATTCCTTTTCTTTTTCTTTTATAAAATATTTCTGACATGTGGACCTCTGTTCTAACGTCTGCATCTCAAACGAGACCGATGTCTCTCAGCTTGCAAAATTCGTAGGAGGGATGTTGGAACAATTCGGAGAATTTGTTGACCGAGGAAGCCAAATCAACAGATCCACATAGATTTTCAATGGTGTTTTTTTTTTTTTTTTTTTTTAATCAGAAAAATATTCTAATGGGAAGCCCTCGGCTCCACTCCTCACTAAAAACATGAGGTGAGCGGGAAAAGGGTTGCCATTAGAAGCTCCATTAAGGAAATCATTGTCAGATTGCAGGACTTTGATCCGGTCATCCTAAATCCTTCCAACATAGAACTGATCGTAGATCCGCTATTACACAAATATTGTGGCATTTATGTCCAAAGAAAATACCGATTGAAAATGATATCCTTTCTACTGCCTAATGTGAACGATTTCTCCGTCAAAAATTACATTCCCCATAAACATGGGAATCTACGTGTAGGAGATTCCTGGGCAGCGATCCAAAGTGGGCCCAGAAAACTAACGGTCTTGATCAATCCAAACAAGGACTAATCACTCCGATGTCCATTATCAAAACCGAAGACCCCCACCCGAAAAATCAAATAAAAAAGACTAAAATCTTTTTATTCATTACAGGAAAATGATGTGTACATCTCCAAAATAATCAGTTTCCAAGAAAGAAAGGGGAAAAAAAAGAAAAAATCTTTCTACCTCATAAAATCTCTCAACTCCTCCTCGATGGCCTCTTCCAAAAGTCTCTGCCCGTCTTCCATCAATTCGGGGCTCATCCTCACCATCAGTACACAAAATTCCATCTCATCCAAGCAACCATCGCCATCCATGTCTCCCTCCCTTAGCATGCTCAACAGCTCATCGTCTGTCATCCCTTGCAACCCTAACACCGCTGAATTCCGCTTCAAGCTCTCGAATGTGATCAGGCCCTTGTCCGCATCCATGAGCAGGCGGAACCCATTGCAGAGCTCGCTCATCAGTCCCTCTTCCCCGAGCTTCTCCGCCATGAGGGGAAGGAAATCCTCGAAATCGACCGACTTCTTCGCCATTGCCGGATGAATGAAAAGCGCAAGAAAATAAGATCGAAATGGGTTTTCTGTTCTTTGACCTGAGGAGTGGATTGGGTTGGGGAGCTTTGAGAAGAGGGGTTGAACTATATAAGAAGGTAGAGAGGAATTGGGGTTCGTGGAAAGAGAGGAAGGGATGACAGTGGGGAGACAGCTGCGTCTGGCATGGCTGGTATCGCTTTCTCCGAAGCTGCCAGGGGCAGAGTTGGAAGGAGATTGGGAAAAAAGCGCGGTTGGCTTCTTCTTCGCGCTTTCGTCCTTCTGGCGTGAGGAGGAGGCCGTGTGTAAAAGTACCGAAGCGCCCTTGGGTTCATACCCTGAATTTCCCAACAGGCTGATCTGAAATTTTACCGAAGCACCCTTGAGTTGACTGATAAATGAATGTGATGTCTGACAACAAAGGACTGGGTAATCTCTGACGTTGATTTTTCTCTCTGTCGAAGCAAATATTTTGTAATCCACACCGTTCACGTGACGTAATCTACTTCTTTTAAGATGATGCATGGACGAGATCTTCTTGTTATTGATATATCCTCCGGGAAGGATTTTTAGATACTTGTGTAGACTAAGGGGGTGTCCAAGATAAAAAAATTTGGTGAAAAGTTACAAAGCGTAAAAAATATTAAATGATATGATATGATAGAGTTAATGATGATAAGTAAAGAAAATAAAATTAAAATAAATAAGTTCAACGTATGAATAATTGTATAGAAATAATTAAAAAGTAAAGTAGTTGTACAGGAAAATATAAAAAAATAATTAAAAAATATGATAATTACGAAGAGTAAAAAATTTTAATTTGAGATTTTTTGCCTATTACCGGACGCATCCTAAAAAAAAAAATAGACGAACGATGGGTGGATTGTCAACAGCTGCGTTTGAACGTCTAGTGGTCCACGAGCAGCCACTTCTCGCCTCCCCTGGTCATATTTTCGGAAGACATCATTGCAGTCGTGGAAGATGTGGGTCCCATACGCATCGTCGCGGCCCAAAATGATCAATAGCGTGTTTTAGAAAATAGTCAATACTAGTACACTGCTGCAGGTGAAAGAAAAAAAAAACAAAAAGAGCTCGGTTCTAAAGTATTCAAAGGCTTGAATACGATCTAATGAGATAAAATTTTCTATTCTTAAAATAATTTTTTAAAATTTTCAGCTGAGAAAAATTCTCGTACCCACAATATTTAGCTGTTATTCATTTCGTATCAACAAAATTCTAAAAATTCCTCCGTCATTTACAATATTTCGCATCTAATTCTTAAGAAGCTTATGTCATTACTCTCAACTCAAAATAGACATTAACTATATGAGAAAATATCAATTTTGCCCCACATCATTTGTAAAAAAGATTCTCAATGTAATTCCTGTCATATTTTTTTTGTAAAATAGATTAGATGTATTTTATTTCAATTATAATAAAGATAGAGTATGAATTTATTTCATTTTTATTTACATAATGATATGAGTAAAAAAAAATATTTTCATATACAGTTAACGTTAGTTGACTAACAATAACAACATGAGTTTCTGAGAAATTAGGGATGAAATGTTGTGGGTGTTGAGATAATTTTTGAAATGTCATAAGTACAAAAAGAATAATGACCAAATGTTGTAGGTATGAGAATAATTTTCTTTTTTTAATATAATTTTTTATTTTTTCAAAATTAGATTTCTTATTTTCAATATACATGGTTACATTCTCATCATATTATTCTATCCTTTCATTTTCTTAGTCAAGCCTTCAAATACTTCCTAACGCCCCCTTATTATTATTTTTGTAGGGAACCAAAACCCCTTTAATTAAAATTCATCAAAACTCGCATAAAAAAAAAAAAAAAAAATCAAAACGAATGCATGGATGGGAAATTTGCGGTAGGACCCAATTCCAATGGGTAGAATGGAGATATGGAATGGATGGACTTTTGTGGCGACGACTCATCTGTGTAAGCAGGCAAATGGGTCAAGGTATTAATTGGGTCACCATTACCCCAACAACACCTATCTATCATCTGGCTTCACCAATTCCACCATTGATTTCCATTTTCTTATATTTATTTGGGCGACTTGGACCGGGTCAGTGCCACGAGGGTGGGAGAAATTTCTGTCCATTTCAGCTCCAATTCCCTCGTCCCAAACTTCCAAAAAGGTGGATTTATTCGGAGGGAGAAGGAGTGGCACACTTTTCCTTCTTTTATTTTCCTTTTCCTCCTTTTATTTTCCTTTTCCTCCCAAAGACGTCTGATCTCTGTAGTTTCATTTATAGAAATTGGAAGCGTGAATGAGTCCAATTCCAGACGCCGACAGATGCATTGTCCGCTGCAGCTGACCGACGAAAACGAAGCAAAGGGAAGGACATGCTACGAGCCGGCGGAGATGGAATCCAATTCCGACCCACACTCGGCTCATCCGAACCATTCATTCAATCGTCCACATCGGTCAATTTGTCAAGTTTGCCCCACTTTTGAGAATGAAACCATAATCCACACCCATACTTGGCTCATAAGTTTTTATTTTCTTTTTTACATTTTACTTAAATAACTTGCCATTTATCTGATAAGTATTCTAGATTAACCTCACATGTATCATTCGTTTAAATATACATGGTCATATTTCTATGAAATTCTTCTTCTATTTTTTTGTTTTATTTGAAAATTCTAAAACAAGTTTAATAAGAGGAAGCAACAGCAATTTTTTGTTTTTTGTTTTTTTAAAAACAAATTGATATGAAAGACGACGAATAATAATTAAAAATAACGCAAATTAATCCAAAATAGTTGCTGGATCAAATAATTTTTTTTTTACATGTTTCACTGCTAGGGTTCAAAAGAGAGGTAATGCTACCAGCCTTTGGTGTCATGGTTAGCATGCTAGGCCCATGTGGCCAAGGTGAGTGTTCAACTCTTCTCCTCAACTCCATTTGTGACATTATAAATTTCTGCTAGCGATGGGGGTTTTATAAGAAACTTTTCTTCTTGTTGTAAGGATTTACATGTTCTAGATTGTAATACCAGATGAGTTGTATACATAAATGAATTAAAAACGAGGTAATAAATGCAGCCATAGTAGGCTGACGAGGTATGTCTGAAAAGACTAGTTTACGAAGTAGCTATAGGCTCCAAAACACGCCAATCCCACCGTTCAAAGAAAAAAAAAAGCTAATACTATACAAGCACTAGATAAGGATGCGAGTTGCATCCTTGGGATAGTAGTTTGAATTTCATAATCCCTTAACAGTATTTAGGTTTGTTTGGGAAGAAATAAAATTTTTAAATGAAAAGTTTTTTGTATAAAAGTTTTTTGTTTGATAATTTTATATAAAAGTTTTTGAATGGGAAAAAAATAATATAATATGACAGGAGTAACGATGAAAAGTAAAGAGAATAAAGTTAAAATGAGTATGTTAGTTATATGAGTAGTTAAGTTAAAATGATTGAAAAGTAAGATAGTTGTACAAAAAGATGTGAGAAAATAATTAAGAAATAAGATAATTGTGAAAAATAAAAAACTTTAGGTGGAAAAATTTTAGTGTGAAAAAAATATGCCCCTAGTCTCTTTTAATATTAGATTATGGTCTACCATATAACTAAGTAAGAGCATGTTATGTTTTATAAGAATTGATGGGAGCTTATTATCTTTTGGTATAGAATTTTAGCTTAATTATACTATACGATCAAAATATAATATTGTACGGAAATCAATAAAAAAAATTTATGACAATTGTCTGTGAAGGCCTTAGCGCCAGTATGCCATTGGTGCGCATTTCGAGCTTGCATTCTGACAGTTCGGGTATTGAATTTGGGTGAGACTTTTATCTTCTGTTCTAAGGGTGTATTTGACAACAATAAAAAGTTGTCAATTTAAAACTTTTGATAAAATATTTTTGACGGGAAAGTTTTTGAAAATGAGATAAAATGACATGACATGATAGAAGTAATGATACGAAGTAAAGAGAATAAAATTAAGATAGATATGTTACATATATGAGTAGTTGTGTAGAAATTATTGAAAAGTACACTAGTTGTGTAGGAGTAAGTGAAGAAATAATAAAAAAAGAATAATTATGAATGATAAAAATTTTTAGTTTGATAAGTCTTTCGTGTTACCCAACACCCCCTGGGAGTGTGATCTCGTGCATGTATAATTTGTTGAACCAAAATTAGAAATATGTACTTTCATATGATATGATTAAGTTATAAAATATGCAACTTCTAAATAGAACCATGAAAAAAAAAAAAACCCACCAATAGTCATTCATGCGAGTGTCGGTACTAGACAATCCATCCGATGCTAACCCATACGCATAGTCGGGGCTAATGCAAAGTAGACATTAATATGCACGACCATCACACTGCTATTACCAATGACTAAAAACATTACATTAATGGTGTCCTTGTCTAATAATAAAATTTTTCAAAATAAAACTTTTCACTTTCCATAATTATGTTATTTTAAATCATTTTTGTCATCTTCCTATATAATTATAATTACACTATTTTTTAATCATATCTACGTAATTATCCCTTGTTACAACTAATCTATGTATTTTAACTTTATTCTTTTTATTTTTCATTATTACCTTTATTATATCATATTATTTTCTCATATTTTAAAAACTCTTACACAAAAAAATTTTCACACAAAAATTTTATTATTTCCAAATACATTCTAAAAGTTCATAACAATAGTATCAAAAGTTTAGCAATGGACAGGGCATGTTTAGAGGAAACAGTGCTTGAATGGGACAGAAAAATAAGATAAAAATGCAAAGCTTTTTTTTTTATTGCATTAAATCATATTTGTTTTATCTTTGTAGATTAATGTTAAATATGACTACAATAACAGTATTTATAGATATGACCACAAAACAACATAGACGATCACGTATTTTACCCTTGATTCCAAATATGATGATGCAATTAAAATTGACATTAAAAGAAATGTGAAGTTACAATATTATCCTTGTTAAAAGTAAAAAAAAAGGCTATTCGAATTAGATATTATAATAGAGTTTAATAAAATGACATAAAACACAAATTAAAAACAGACTTAATCACTGTTATGCATACACGTTGTCCTTTTTACAAGAATTGATCAGGGCATTGTTATTATTTTAAAATTTGAAAACTGCATCGTTATAGTTACATCTAGAAATATAAGTTGTAGCGATATTTAGAATTAACCGTATCTTTATTTATCATTTCTTCTGATTTTCTTTACGTTTACCCTCTTCTTCCACCCATCTAATTCCAAGAGTCAGAACCAAAAACTAGCACTGGATATTTTAATCGTCATGCATGGGTGAGCCAACAATTTAAAAGTTCTGATAGAGATTAATTAATGCAAGTTGTCCACCAGGAATCTGAGTGAAAATAATAAAAATATTGATCAATGTTGGTGGGAACAAGGATGAAAGGAATCAGAATCCTTAATATTCTATGAAAGCTGTCATTGGGAGAAGAAGGCGCATGTTCTGAGGAGATCTGTGTTAGGAAAATGCAGAGAGCCTAAGGCTGTTGCTGTTATCTTGGAGAAGAGAGAAATTTTTTCATTCCTCTGTTCACATCCGAAAACACAAGGCCAATGAGTTAATTCCCCCAGCAAATTTCGCTTTGCCCTCGATGAAGTGTTAAAACACAACTCCACCATAAATGAGAGAGAGCATTTAGCCTTCCTCCGTAACATAACCAAACCCATGAAAATATCTATATTTTTATAACTATGTAGTTTATTTTATTATCTCTAATAATTGTTACTATGCTAGCACGCAGTTTTCTATTCTTCCATACGTGATTTTTACTTGTTCTTCAATTCTCCAATTGTAGGGGCAGAATTGCATGGAAGATGTATGTCCAGTGGGAATCAGAATCTATAATAAAATATAATCCGTGTTTATAGGAACAGATGAAAGAAATCAAATGTATAAAAGCTGTCTTTCGACAAGGCGAATCTTCCGACAAGAAAAAAGCCAGGAAGGAAGACGTGCTCTTGGACTTGGGAGGAATCCTCGCAGGTACAGCAAATATGCACCAGCTGGCATAAGTAGCGAGAATTGAGACCTGAATGTTGGCACACATCAGGAGTTTTTAACTTCTACATGTCACCGAACCGACGCTTCTATTGCTGTGTTCTCTCGAAACTTTGATTTCGGGCGTTGGGATGCGGTGTGTTTATACGACGAACGAAGATAATAGCAGGACTTTTGCAAATATGGCTTCGAACGTCAGTGGGTGTTGGGAAGCACACGAAGTTATGTAACGAGATTTGAATGGAATATGAATGAGATGAAGAGATTAGACAGCCAAGTATTGATGTGTACTGAAAAATAAAAAATATGTCAACATCGAGAAAAATAATATTAAAATTAAAAAACAAGATATTATATATTGGAAGTGGCGAAAATGTTCAAAAATACTAATAAAAAAACTCTTATATATTTACATCCTATTCAAGTCTAGCAGACTCTTGCTGGTGAAGATTTTGACACGGACATGTCATTACTCATTACTTAATGGATGTAGATTAGGATAACATTGACGGTGTTCGTATGCGACTAAGAATAGTATTAGATAACAGGCTATACAGGTTAGTACATCATCAAAATGTACAAAAAAAGTATTATTTAACATGCTAACTGGTATAATCTGTCACTCAATAAATACGATTGTTGTAATTTTAATCCGAGTTCCTACTTAACATAGGTTTTTACATCTAAGAAAATTAACTCAAATTATCAATCCAAAAAAATTCATTTTCAACCACAAAAAATGAAAACAGATTTTGTTACAATTCCCTTCTTTCAATGTAAATACTGTTTTAATCTGCGTTCTTACTTAGCATAGGTTTTTACATGTAAGAAAATTTGCTCAATCTATCGATCCAAGAAAATTTATTTTCATCCACAAAAACGAAAACAGATTTTGTTACAGTTCCCTTCTTATAGTGTAAACATTGTTCTAATCCCCTTCTTATAGTGTAAACATTGTTTTAATCTGCATTCTTACTTAACATAGGTTTTTACATCTAAGAAAATTTACTCAATCTATCAATCCAAGAAAATTTATTTTCAGCCACAAAAAATGAAAACAGATCTCGTTCCCTTCTTGCAACGAAATGTTTGCAAGTTTTGTTGGCCGCCAATCCCTCGGTCAGCATTATTCATTTTCAATGGAAAAAGAATAGGCCATATGGGCGGATAAATTTATTTGGGGTTAGTTTCTTATATAGTCTCCCGGGCGATTTTCGGGAGACCGTGTAAAATATATTTTTATTTTTAATCTTTTTCAAGATATGTAGTCTTACATAGATTTTCCACCTTATTGAATTTGACAATTTTTTGTACAGTACCCACTCATTTGCTAATTTTGAAAAATAAAGTAAATCAAAATTTAAAAATCGTTTAATCTCATCTGCGAGGCACAATAGCATTCAAAGGGTAATGAATGGGTGAAAACTGCTGATTTTCAAAATTATATAAAAAATATATAAAAACTGAAAAAAGTACATGTTCAAATGGACTTACATAGCCTAGAAGGTTTAAATAGTGTTCATTACGATAACAGCTGCTGTTCCTTTTACTGCTCACAATCTCCAGAAGCAAGACACCAAAGCTAAAGACATCAGATTTCTCTGAAAATCGCCCTTCCATCGCATACTCTGGGGCCATATAACCACTGCATTTTTATAATTGTACTATTTATTTAGAATATGAGTTGCAATCACTGAACATGATATACATTGTAACCAAGTTCATGATCATGGAAATTCTTTGGGATCAATGCAACATATGCTGCTAGAACCATACGCTAGCCCAACCATATAAAATAGACTACTTTCCCAAAATAAGAAGGGATTCTTATCTCCTCTCTTTCTGGATGATCATTTTCAACATGGCAGAAGCATGAAATTAATTAGAGAAATAAAATGTCAACGGATGCTTAGACAACATTTGACCAAAACTGAAAGAAACAATGAAAGTTTATGAACAATCATACTTAGTTCCAGCCTCTCTCTTCGTCTTTGCTAGAGATTGACTCCACTGAAAATCTTTGCCATGCCAAAGTCTGAAATTTTAGGATTCATCTCTCCATCTAAAAGGATGTTACTGGCCTTGAGATCTCGGTGAATAATCCTTAACCTAGAGTCTTGATGAAGATAAAGAAGCCCTCGGGCAATCCCTTGAATGATGTGGAATTGTTTCGCCCAAGTGCAACTTGCTTAGCGGGATCTGAAATTTTTACTTAACATGAGTACTTACAACATGTGAGACAATTGAATAATAGTAAGAGAATAGCTATGCAACCGACAAAGATTTTTCTTAGTTAGACAAACTAGCTACATCTTTGTGCTCCCCGTAGATTTAAAGGTATCACACAATATTAATAAGGTTAGGCCAGAGAAATGCGTGGCTAGGGAGGCGGATGCATTGATAATGAGTAAGATTGTCAATTAAGGGGAAGCATTGATAAATCCCAAGCCTAGGGAGAATGATCAATGTTGTGGCTACCCAAGGGAGTAATGATGCCCATTGATTATTCGAAGTTCGAAGTCGTTCTTGGATTTCTCAAATCATAGAATGCCTAGTGATTTAGGAAATTTCTAGACCTTTCTCCTTTCTTTCCTTACCATTGTCATAATAATCAAATCCCTGTGACAAAGTGATTATGTTCAGCTGAATGATTCCTTTTACACTTCAGATATCATGGACTGCATAGCTACTTTTTTTTTCCCCCTGAACAGTGGTTGCATAGCGATCTAAATAGATAAGCTCTAAACAAAAATCTTCTGCTTTTTTTTTTTTTTTTTTTCTTTTCTTTTTCCGCAAGATGAAGAAAGAACAATAAGATCAACAAACCAAACAGAAAGGAGTCCAAGCTCTTGTTCGGCATGTATTCATAAATTAGGATCTTTTCGTCTCCTTTGATGCAGCACCCAAGAAGCCTAACAAGATTCCTGTGCTGAAGCTTTGATATCAATAAGACCTCATTCTTGAACTCCTCCAGGCCTTGTTCGGACCTCTTTGATAGCCTTTTCACTGCTATGACTCGTTTCGTAGCTGGCAGCTCCCCCTGAAATGTAGTTTGAGAATGTAGTTTATTGTTCATCCTATCTCACTTACGAAATCTTACATAACTATTGATCTTTTGGGCCACAGATTGATTGGCAACAGATAAACATTTAAGCAGCTAGACCACTGGAAGCAAGAAGAAGAATTCTTCCACTAAGTGGCAGGTGCCGTCATATCAACTTTATCAGGAAGTTGATGGCTTCAGAGACCCCTATATGATGCCCTGGATCAATGTCTCCATTCAAATCAATAGATTTGATCACCATAATAGCACATGCAAACAACACTTCCTTAAGCATTCATTATGTCATATTACCTTGCATACAGGGCCATAACCTCCTTCTCCAAGCTTATTTGCAAAATCGAAGCTATTTGTAGCCAGAGAAATTGCACTGAAGGCTAGCAATGGTAATTCAAAACTTTCCATTTGGTTCATTCTGTCAGCATCTGAAAGAAATTGTAGTTGCTCTGCTCTGTTTTCCAAAAGAACAAGCCCCTGGATTCTCCTTCTCTCTCCTGCTTTTTGGTTGAGTGAAAATTAGTTAGAAGTATGTGTTGCAGTTAACTCTTTTAAAGCAATTAATTGAAAAGAATGGTGATTTGCGCAAACAAATGCTGATCCAGATAAATCAAGCATACGAATGCGGAGCACGACCATAATAAACGAAATTTATTTAGCAGATTGGTGAGATGCCCAAGACATTGGTTGCTGCCTTCCACCATGATTTTAATAATCTTGGAGAGTCCTTGTCTTAGACACCCACTTGGCCTTGGGACTAATTTGGAATATTGCCCTTCTTTTTGGCAGTCCACTTCCAAAGGAGGTAGTTGGAACCAAGCAATGCAGCAGTCCCTATAATTACAGATATAATGATGACAAACAGTGTAACCTTTCGCCTTTCACCTGCATTAGGAGAAGGAAAATAAGCATCAGCTTTAGTGTGAATGAGGAAAAGAGAGAAAAATTCACCTGCGTTTGGGCATGGAAGTAATCATGCTTATACAGATTTCGGCAATGATACAAAAAATGACAAAATTAGCTCCAAGAAATGGAACTTGAATAGATGATTAGGAGCTTTGGCATTACTTTTTCTGTCCTAGGAATGTATTTTTTTCATGAGCTTTTAGATGCATGCCCTCCTTGTGCGTTGTCCTATAGAGTTATACTAAAATGATTAACCTGATCTTGCTGCCAAAAAAATTGGACTGCATGCTATTGCTAAAATGTTAAATTGGGTCATGGTCTTTTAGAGGGAAATAACTCTGTCCATCTGTTTTTGTTTAAGACAACCAAATCAGATTTCTCTTCTTATGAAAACGTTCACATTCAGTCCATGTCAGTGGATCAAATGAAAAACTTTATTCACCAAGTTCAGATTTTGCAAGATGAATGAATAGATCCTGTCTCCAAGTGAAAATTCCTCAATGTCTATCAAACCATCTGTCCAGCTCATGCATCCAATCCCTGAAGTATATGCACAGGCAACACAGGAGCAGTTATTCAAACACTGGCATCCTTCTGGACTATTGGCATCCAACAAATTGGCGAAATCTGGCAACTTCACTCCTCCCAACCTCCAAAATCCATCTGTTCCCCCATTCTCTGAGCTATTAGTCCCAAGTCTCTCACATTGCAACTCTGTTCTTCTAACACGTCCACCTGACCAGTTTCCCTGGCTCCATTCCTGAGGGGATTTGGGCACAAAGCCTCGGAAGCATTTGCAAATTGGTGAATTAGGGTGTGTTTGGTTAGGGGTAAAACTTTTGATGAAAAGTTTTTGAAGTAAAAATTGTCAAATTGATAGAAAATGATGTGATATAATAGGAGTAATGATGAGGAGTAAAGAGAATAAAGTTAAAATAGATAGGTTAATTGTATGGGTAGTTGTGTAGAAATGATTGAAAAGTAGGGTAGTTTGTATTGAAAAATGTAAAAAAATAAAGTAGTTATGAAGAGTGAAAAGTTTTAAATTGAAAAATTTTAATTGACATTTTTTTTGCCCCAAAACAAACGCACCCTTACATGGGTTGCAGCTTCCGTGATACCCACAAAATCCATAAGAATCGCACTGGTTACTCAGGTTTGACCATTCGACACAGCAGTCCTTTGTAGCATTTATCAATACCATTTGCTTGCCCTCTCCTGTCCAATCAACTACGTACATGGTAATAAATGATTTATCACTGTAATCATACTCCAAGTACAACATTCCCTGCTCGTCAATTCCAAGCACAAATCCGTTCAGATAGTTACTATCCATCTTCGGAAGCCCCAAGAATGTCTGCCCATTCCACTGCCCGGTTCTCCAAGCTCGACGGGATCCGTTGTAGCCAAAGATTTGTGGCGCTATCTCTTTTTCAAGGCCAAACGAAAACCTCCCTCCTGCAGGATCATCCTCGCTCTTCCATGACGTCAGCATCCGTTTTTCACCTGTCAATAAGTTCACGCCAATCTTCATGTTTGGCATGAATGAGTTGGAAGGATGATCATAGCTTTGCCATAAAATACTTGATTGATTTGTAGCCGTTGCATCTTGCGATAGAAAGAGATATAGTTCAAAAACAAATGTGCGGCACTCAAGGGCTCATTGCCATTTTTCAAAGAAAAATCGTCACAACTAAAAAAGTAGCAGTGATAAACAAACCAAAGGGAAGGCGGCCAAGCTCTTCCTGGGCATGTACTCATAACCAACAACTTCTCATCTCCTTCAATGTCACACGCAAGAACCCTCCGCGCAACGTGGCTCGGGTCAGGATATTATCAACCCAACTTTATTACTTTCTATCCAATTTCCTGGGCTTTTCCCATGTATTCAAACGATGTTTTGAAAATACCCATTAGGTTTGCGCAAAATCCCAATTTCGTCTCCACCGCCGTCCCGTTTTCTTCGACCATCATCCATCGCCGCCTTCGAGTTCCCCAACCACGACAACCGACCAGCGCGAGCGAGCCACCGCCGGCAGAACCTCGTTTCTATAGTTTTATTTTGCTCTATTTCGGCTGCCGTTCTATCCCCATTTTCCCTCTCGCCGTGTACGCTGTTGTGCAATGATTAAACTTGTAATATTTGGAAAAGAGGGGCAGATCATGCGATTATTGAGCGTCTTCGCCGGATTTGGAAGGAGCAGGGGCTGCCGAAGAAGAATATGGTGTTCGCCGGTCCGATGTGCGGCGGCAAAATATGGATTAGCTGGAGGTGGGCGGTGGGTAGGAGCAGATGTTGATACGACAGCGGGATCCATGGCTGCCGCTTGAATGGAGGAAACGATGGAGTACCGTATCATGTGCTCCGACGGTTCAGCATGCACTGTGTACATGCTGCAAGTGTACAAAATCTGTGTACCGGCAGAGTATCAGTTTTGGTACTTCATCATCAGCCCCAACGACCTTCCAGACTGCCATGGCTGCCATAGCAACCTGCATCGTCTTCAATAGCAGTGACCTCTCAGTTGCTCCACTGTCTCACCAACTGCACCTGGACTCCTGTGCTTTCTAATCCCTACTAAAAGGCAGCACCGCCTCTCTATATCTGGATATTTCCAGATTAATTCCACCGACTTCGCTTACCGACTTCGCTTATATACAAACTGGAATTCTTGGATAAAATGCGCCGATTTCTTTGATATTTTGAGCATTGACTAGCAGTAATTTTTTGAAAATATTGACTGCCTGCTTTTGGCGGTGAAACACAACTATAAAAAGGGGTGATGGGCTGCCCTTTCTCAAGCATTCGATGTTGGCATGTGTGTGGTTTGGGTGTGAGAGCAACGTGAGGAGAGAGTTGGGTGGTACGTGTGAGAAAATAGAGAGAGAAAGTCGTGAGTGCATGCAACACTTAGGGAGGTTGGTGTGAATTGTGGGTTAAGTGAAGTGAAAGGGGTAATTTGTGGGTTAATGCTAGTGTTAAGGGTAAGAGCTTACAAGTTATAAAGTGCGAGTATCTAAATTATTTTTGGGTGTATATCTCTAATATTTTATTTTAGAGTATCTATTTTTTCAACAAGTGGTATCAGAGCCAAGGGTAAGAGATCATGGTTTGTGAAGGCTACGCCAGCTAGACAAGTACGAGGAGATTCTGCACATGTACAGTCTAGGACTGTGAAGCCGATTGGTCTGGGACCAAGCTTACTTGAAGAAGTGCTGGGCATACTAAGTCACAATGACTAATATTTCTACATCAGTAAGCACCATTGAGAAGCTAAATTATAACAACTATAACACTTGGTGTTTGCGTATACAGTATTATCTGCTTGGTCAAGATCTGTGGGACATAGTTGGCGGCAATAGTATTGCGCTACCCACAGATGACGAAGAATTAATAAGGTGGAAGATAAAAGCTGATGAAAGCTATGTACATGCTAGTAGTAACTATTAAGGATGAGTTGCTGCAAAAGATCAATGATGCTAAAACACCTAAGGAGGCAAGGGACGCCCTCACAGCATTATACACGAGGAAAGATGATGCAAAACTCCAGCAGCTGGAAAATGAGTTGTTATCTTTGAAGGAATATTCACTTACCATCATATTTTGTTGCTAAATAGATAACAACTATCTTTGGAGGAATAGGCCAGACACGGCTGCTATTGTTGGCAAGGTTGATAGTGAAATTGCACCACGTCTTCCAGCACCTAAACACCCAGCATTTGTGTTTATTAGTCCATCTAATACCAGAAATTCTCAAATTAAACCAGAAATGACCTCAGAAAATGAGCTAACATCTCCACAGTGGAAGGCCAGTGGGGATGAAGCTTGGATGCATTTCATGCATACATGTTTAATTGAAAGAGGTAGGTCCATACGGTTGGCTTGATAGATTCTCAAGCTGACATTTGGGTGAATTATGCATTTTTTTTTCTATGGTTTGGATAACCAGAAGTTGGATGGTTTCGGGTAGTGTGATTGAAATTTTAGGACCATGAGGATTATGGAGCATATCGCAGTTCACACGTGGGCTTCTCTCTTGATTCTTTGGATGATAAAAAGACTACGACTCTCTTTTTTGGGACGCAAGGCTTGGTTATCGGACAAATTTCAACACATTTCCATATACCTTCTGAACGAAAGGAACTTCTGTTCAGAGTGACTTATTGTGTTTTTGTAATACATATATATTTTTGGAAGTTCAGCCTTTTCTTTTCCTGCTTATCAATTCTCTATAGATTTGGCTTTTGTCTATTTTTGTTTCTTCAATGTTAAACCAGTGGCATCTCAGGTCTTATTTAGTTAACATGAATTTAGATTAAATTATTTTCTTTAAAAGAGAAAAGATATTCAAGATATGTGTCTGAGTAGCGGTAAGGATTGATAACAAAGTGCATTATATGGTCAAAATTTTAAAAATTATATGGGTAATGACTTGGACGTGATATGATTTTTTGACAATTAGTTGTTTTAATAAGTGAGTCAAAGTATTGTAAATATATATTAGGGGGGCAATGACGGTTGAATCATTATGTTAGGCAAATGTGAAGGGAAAAAGATAAGAATGTGACAAACGAATTAAGCGAGAAATACTAACACATTTCTTGCATCCGTCAGAGGATCTCTTTCTTTTGTCAAATGCATGCCACTACCATGCACTATCCACTTATAAGCAATTACATGTTTCAGTGGCAAAAAAGACATTATGTAGTACGCACATTTCCATAAAGGCCAAATGTCACAGACCTGCAAGATTAGTGAATCTAAGCTACATTCCCTCACATCATCGGCCTTGAGACATTGTACTAGATATACTCATCTGATTTATAGAGTACATTTCATGAATTTCGTGCACAGATTTGGACTCTGATGAACTTTCCTGGGTGAACGCTGGTTGTTTTGGAGTTGGTAGATTGGCATCATTAGATAGCATGAATACCACAGATGACATGGTGGGCCTATCTTTCAGAAATTCTTGCACACAGAGAAGCCCAACGTGGATGCATCTCAATACTTCCGGTTGGAGAGATGAATGGCCTAATGCTGGATCAACCAACTCAAATACCTTCCCTTCATTCCATAACTTCCATGCCTGAAATTTAAACAATGCACTTATACAATAAGTTTGTAGTCAATCTCAAGAAGGATTGGATTGTGCATAAACAAAAGAATTATCTGGTGATGTGAGGTTAGGCACATGCATTTGCTGCCTTTATATAACAGATTATACCTAAATGGTGCATAATCTTGCGTGTAACAATTAGAAAAAAACAGAACAACAACTGTGTACTTACATAAGTCAGAAGGTTCAATGACAGTTGATGCTGATGAAAACTAGAATTCCTCTTACCACTCACAATCTCTAATAACAATACACCAAAGCTGAAAACATCTGATTTCTCTGAGAATCGTCCGCCCATAGCATACTCAGGTGACATGTAGCCACTGCATTCCATCATACAAACAAATAGTCCAGCACTTATTGAAGGTATGTTTTTCAATTAGGTGAAACTTTTAAATTTTGAAAAAGCAAATAGACTTTTATTTTTAGTATGAAAAAGTGTTTGGAAGTGCAAATACATAATAGAGCAGGTGAACAAAAGATGAGAATAGGCTATCAATCATCATAGAACGTTAAGGTCATCAAAATGGCTATTTCACACTCCATCACTACTAACCACTTACTATGTCCCAACAACCCTCCTCGTTCGTGCTAGCATTTCATCTCCTCCTAGAATCCTTGCCATGCCAAAATCAGATATTTTAGGAGTCATTTCACCATCTAATAGGATGTTGCTTGCCTTTAAATCTCGATGGATGATCTTTAGCCTGGAATCTTGGTGCAGATAAAGAATCCCTCGAGCAATCCCCTCAATGATTTGGAAGCGTTTTGCCCAATGCAGGAGGGCTTGTCCGTTTGGATCTAGCCCAGTGCAACAATCAAATGTTATTAAAACAGAGGAGTTTTAAGTGCCTGAAGCATGAGCATGTTTATGTCATAAAACATAAACACCTTATGGCCATCTATAAGTAATGGTGATATCCTGGCTGTAGTCAATAGCATTTTTCTATGAGGCCTAGCCAAAGTAAAACACCAGGATCATTTCTATTTGTAGACTATGATTAAGGCCTGAGTAAACTGCCAGGTATCTAGACCTGAAAAGGTCTACCTTGTTTATGAAACCGAACTTTTAGATTAAATGTTTCCAAGGGAAGGTATCAAGAATACAAAAGGAATTAAGCAACCAAAAAGGGCTAACCAAAGAGAAATGCATCCAGGCTCTTGTTAGGCATGAACTCGTAGAGTAACATTTTCTCTTCTCCTTCGGTGCAGCAGCCGAGTAGCCTAACTAGGTTCTTATGCTGGAGTTTGCAAATGAGAAGAACCTCATTCTTAAATTCTTCTAACCCCTGATCAGAGCTCTTGGAAAGCCGTTTCACTGCTATTTCCTGTCCATCTAGAAGCTTCCCCTGCAAATGATCACTCGTGGAATGTTTATACATTCAATCGACTGTTAATTCATCTAAAAGAAAAAATCATCAATTCATCGTCAATGAGCAGGCTGTCTCAAGTCTCAATGAAGGAAAAAATATTGATGTTAAACTCAAGCATCATGACCTATATTCATTTATTTAATCACAAGCTTATATACAATGATATAGCATTCGCCCATTTGAGCTCCCCTGGAGTCCTGGATAGCCTGCAACATCAAGCCCATGTTGAAACTGAGCTGATTTGGCAACATTACCTTGTACACTGGACCAAAACCTCCTTCTCCAATTTTATGTGCTGCACAAAATTTGTTTGTTGCGGCTTCTAAAGTGGTAAGATCAAACATTGGAAGCTCTGGTAGCTTGGCGTGCTTAGCATTAGCGTCAGAAGATGCCAAGGAGGCTCCTCCAGTTGCACCCACCCCAAATAATGGCCTTTCTTGGAGCTCTTTGGCCCCTCCTGGTATAAAGCCACATAGTGAAAAATTGAAATCTTTGCTGCTGAAAAAATTTTCTGAGGCAAGACCAAGCTAGCAGTGTTATCATTACCTTTTAACAGCCACCTTGACAAGTAGTAAGTGCAAGCACCCATGGTTAATGCCCCTAGAATTACTATTACAATGATTATTACTTCCACATCTCTCTTGTTTTCTGCATAACAGACAAAGAAATCCATAAAAATGAATGATTTAAAAGAGACCAGTTTGTGTCAAGAGAGTTATTTTGTAAAATTTACTATTCCAATAAGCAGCAACTATTTCACTATATCCATCACCTCATAAGCAGATGAAACTGGGAACTTTATTTGATGTTCTGATCTTTTCTTAACTTAGAAAGAAGACATTTCTTCTAGTATCTGCCCTAAAATAAGACAATCTTGAATGTCAAATACCCGCCAACTTCATAGAAGATGAACTGCTACTGACATTATTTAGGCATTTAACTGAAAAGATATCCTGAGGCTGGTACGAATTATGTGACCGTTTATCTAGCTTATTATGGGGTGCTGGTTCAATGCTCCCGGGCGCATATACTTTTTTTATTATTATTTTCAAAAAATTTTCATGAACTTGTTAATCTAAGTGTATTTAACATGTATTTCAATTTTTACCATTTTTAGAGATTTTTAGATATTTTATTCGGATTTTTAAAAATCAGTGGCATTTTAGTAATTTTAAATTACTAAAAATTCCAATAATTTTAAAAAATCCGAATAAAATATCTAAAAATATCAAAAAATAATAAAAATTTATACACATGTTAAATACACTTATATTAATATTTCTGTAAACTTTTTTTCAAAAAAAAAATTAAAAAAATGGGTGAAGTAAACTCGGGAGTATTGAAGCTCAATGCTCTCGGGCGCATTGAACCAGTACCCCTTAGAGAACCGAATTCTAGGTTTATTCTCAATAAGCACTAGAGTTTGTTCTTTGAATTTCGTGCTTGACTGAAACCTGGAAAGGGCGCCTAATGGAAGCCTAGATATTCACATCATCATGTTATGACCTCGGAAGCTACAAACTAATATTTATGGCTTGTATGTGCCTTGGAATTAGCAGTGCACATGAATATATATACATATGAGTTATATTCGCAGTTGCGTCAAAATAGGCTCCATATGATCATAAAATTATAATCCACTCTATCCATTATATTTCGAATAATTATTCTATTTCTATATCAATTTTCATCCTAATTGGATATGTATATACCCATCTAAAAATAGTACAAATTCAACGTAATAAAATATTTTGGTATAAATAACAACTTTAAAATATTTTTTTCAACATGTAAACTATTTGTTATAAAATTTATATGTGGATAAACTATTATATAAAGTTTCATTGCATTCTAATATGTGTGAGGCCCATTTTTGGGCAAATATACCGTTATTTCAATGCAGTTGCGCTGCATCGGAACAAGTCTCTCTCTCTATCTGTAGATATATATGATATATATTTCTGTGCAGTGAAGCTGCACCATAATTAATGATGCATTTGACTAAAAAGGTTCCTACATGTACTTAAATGTATTGATACTTTATATAATCATTTATCTATATATAAATTTTATAGCAAATGGTTTACATATTGAAAAAATTACTTTAAAGTTATTACTTACATCAAACTATTTTATTATATTGAATTTCTACCATTTTCAGACGAGATCTATACAAATATCCAATTATGATGAAAATTGGTATGATAATAAAATACATAATTCTAAATACAGTTGGTGGAATAGATTATAATTTTATGATCATACGGAGTCCATTTCGAGGCAACCGCACCTAAATATATATAATTATATACGGAAAATAATCAAGTGCATTCGGATTGCACCATAATTATGGTGTAGTCCATGCACTATGAGGCTCATTGATCATGAATAAAAAATCTACTCCACTCATTGTATTTAGAATTATTCACCTTATTAACATAGCAATTTTTACCCAAATCCAACATACATATACATCTCATCTTAAAATGATACAAAATGAACGTAATAAAATAGTTTAATGTAAATATCAAGTTTAAAATGGTATTTTCAACATCTAAACCGTCTAAAGTATGATTTTTATATGGATAAATGATTGCATAAAATTTTATTACATTTTAATATATGCGGGGCCCATTTTATTGCGGACTGTACCGTAAATAGGATAAGTTCTGTCTCTATATATATCTTCAGAGGTAGGATATCTATGGAAGATCTGAATGGGGCCAACATTTTTTATCTTTTTCTAGATATTGGCTACTGGAAACAAAGGACGAAGGGAACAACTAAATTGGAAGAGAAGGAATCTGCCACCAATTTGCTTGATGACTATTGGGCACCTGAACAAGAAACTTTTCTGATGTGTTCAGAAGATCTAGCCATTATTTCAGGTTCTCTTCTACTACAGCATTAACAAACATTTATACAAAAACAAAGATCTTACCCATTTCAGAAGCAGCAAGACGAATGTAAATATTCGCTCCTCCAGTCTCAAACTCTTGAATGTCAATCAAACTCCCAACCCAGAGCATGCACTCAGTTCGGCTGTCATATGAATAAGCTGTACAAGAACAGTTTTTAAGGCATTCGGCTTTGCAGTTCTCATCATTCCAGCCAGAAAGCCATATGACGTTATCTGGTGGTTTGATCCTTTCCAACTTGAGAAACGAATCTGCATTTCCTTGAGGACTACTAGTACTATTGATTTCACACTGCAATTGTGTTCTTCTGACACACCCACTAGACCAATTCCCCCTACTCCATTCTTCCTTTGATCTGGGCTCGAATCCTCTCAAACATTTGCAGATGGGTCTTTTAAACCCGCTACAAGTTCCAAATGGCCCGCATTTATTATAGAAATCGCACTCATTATTAGGGGCGGACCACAGCAAGCTCCATTCTGCTTGCTTTTCATTCCAACCCAAGTACTCAAGCTTCCCAGAGACATCGATGACGAAGGTTGAATTATGGGAGCCATTGGAATAAGTGTAACTAATATCCACCGTCCCCAGTTTCTCTTCTCTAGTTATAACGAATCCATTGAGATAAGAACGTCTGTTCATCACGGGAATGCCTAAGAAAACCTGGCCATCCCAAGGCCCACTCCTCCAGTGCGTAATGGAACCATTCCAAACGAACAACTGAGATAGCATATGCGAGTTGATGCCTGAAGAGAAGCTGCCAGCAGAAGGGTCAGAATTCGATTTCCACGATGTTATCACTCGTGGCTTGTTCGTCCTCAAATTCGCACCCAATTTCATCATGGGCATGAATGTGTTTGTAGCATGGTCGAAGCTTTGCCAAAGCTCCCTGTTAGAGCCTACCTCCATCAAAACAAGATTACCTGAATCCAAGAGCTCAGCATGTGAGATGTTGCCCAGGTTGGAGGTGTTTGTCGACCAAAAGAATTTGCCGCCGCCATCCAAGATCACAAGATTTCCAGAGCTGTCAAACCTGAGAATTCCCGAGGAATCTTTAAGTGGTCTCTCTCTGTTTGCCACCCAGATGATCGGATGGCCGTGAAACTTATTGTACCAAATCCCCAGGTAGTGTTTGGTGGAATTCCCGGGGCTGAAAAATCCGAGTGCAAAGTACCCATCCGCAGAAACCAACGTTTGGTTGACTCTGATCGAATCATTTGGAGTTAGGATGCTGGTGGCAATGCAAACTGGGAAGCTGCCCAAGTCGAAGAATAGAAAAGCTAGAATGATACTTACAGTTGTTGCGCTAAAAATAGCCATGATACCAGGAGGCAAACAAGATTTTATGAATGGGCACTCATAGAAAACGAGGACATGGGAGTAACGTGGACCGAGGATCTTTACAGGTTTATGAACTGAGGCTTGGCCTGGTTGGCGGATTTAAAAAAAAAAAAAAAAAAAAACATTTTTTTGTTGACTGTTTAATGTGAACATCTGACGGTACACGGCACCAAATTCAACCAAAACAACGAAAAATTGTAAATATCCCCTGGCTAAGATGAGTGGATGAAAAAGAATTAGATGAAAATAGTGCGAGATTTTCATTTTCAGAAAGATTTTTATTTTTTTAATATATAATAACCTTACTTTTTCTATTATTAATATTATTTTTCTTATTTTTGACATAAAATTTCACGTTTCAATGCTTCAACCATGCCGTCGATGATAATATGCTTTGAAACGTGGAAAGTTATGGTGAACAAGAAAAGCAGTAGGCAATTTGAAGAAGAAATCAATCAGATTGTGGAAAGTTGGTGTGGATCCGTACGGGACCAGGAAGCAAAATTAAACGGGTGCTCTGTTTCATTCAATGACCCAGCTCAAGTCGCCCAGAAGTCAATACATAACAACTAAAATTAAAAACGTGACCAAGTTTTATTAATTCGTGACTACGCACTCATTGACATTGACGAATGGGTTCTAAAGAAGTAATGATACTAATTTCAGCTGCTGAATGATTCAATTGCCGAACCTTTGATCATTCATAATTAAATATAATATAGATAGCCACTATAGTTGTATCTCTTTTTTATTTTATTATTATTATTATTATTTTTATGGGAAGACACTATAGGCGTAGCTTAGTTGAATGATTTCGAACCGTAGACAGAACATTTGTCCTCTATTTCTACTGAGAGCATCATCTACTACTGTTTGCTGTCAAAATTAGTTGCGCAATGTAGAAAAAATATATACTTTTGGATGAGTTATAAATATAATAATAATAATACTAAGCAACAATTCATCTCATGCCTCTAACATTTACCACTAATTCCTTATATATTCACAATATTTCTTAAATTAGTGGTATTTTCGGTAATTTAAAATTACTAAAATGCCCTCGATTTTTAAAATTTTCAAAAAAAATCTAAAAAAATCTAAAAATGGTAAAAATTAATACACATGTTAAATAAACTTAAACTATTCATGAAAAAATTTCAAAAAAAATAGATGTATACACCCAAGTGTATTCGAGGCTCAATACACCCAGTGTATATGATCAAGGGCTAATAAGAAACAATATGATTTGATCATAATAATGAATGAAATCTTTTAACATCCGCTCAAGAAGACCTTGGTGACAATCATCATGAAAGAAAGGAAAAAGGGGAGAGGAGGAGTGAAAGAAAAGGAATTTTCTTTATATGTTCCTGGGAGCACTTAGACTTAGTGCTCCTGGGTGCGTATAACTCGTTTTTAAAATTTTTTAAGACTTTTTTCATAAAATTATTAATGTAAGTGTTTCTAATATGTGTATTAATTTTTATTATTTTTAAATATTTTTTTATAATTTTTAAAAATCAATGACATTTTAGTAATTTTAAATTACCATAATGCCATTAATTTTTAAAAATCTGAAAAAATATGAAAATGATAAAAATTGATACACATGTTAAATACACTTAAATTAATAATTGTTTAAAAAAATTTTAAAAATAACAAATTGATATATACACTCAAGAGCATTGAGTCTGTAGCGCCCCGACCCAGTGGAGCGCATTAACCTTACTTCACGGATCTTTAAGTGGTGAAGCTTTCATCCTTATATGAGCGGAAGCTTTACCTAGCGTGTTAGAAAATTAGCCGGAATTTTTTTTTCTTTTAACCTACATTAGTTCCCATTTTTATAACTAAAGTCCGACAACATGCTGTCTGTTTTTAGGATATTTAAGCAATACAAAACCAGATAATCAGTATATAATCTAACATTTTCGACTAAATCATTTGCATATACTCAATTCATCTAGTACATTCCTTATTTAAATCATACTTCACACAAGAGGCTACATATTACACTAATCAATCTTAACATAATACAAATTTAATATATACAATTTTAACAATTATGTTCTAAAGCTCCAAATACCTCAAAAATACTAGACGTCATATCTTCACTAGGCTCTTCTATTAACCCTGTATCATCTGCATTCACTAGTTATTTGAAAACAACTAGTATAAAATACTCGGTAAGCAAGCAATTAAAAGTACCCATAATTCCCCAAAACTCGTTGCATTAGTCGGAAATATAAAATTCTTAAATTCTTTTCATGAAATGAGTGCGTACATGCATCATGACTTATTCCTCGTTCGGCTGATGATACTTACCAATTGATCATCCACCTATCATAACTTTTCTGATCTTATATACTTAACAATGCAATGCATGAATCATATGCATCCCACTTAACTCCAGAGGGTACTTGAAACGCTTCTGGTGCCACCCTTAAGACCCGAGGTCAAGTGACTGGGCTCAGTTTCCTTAGAAACATTACCTCCTAGCTCACCCCGTAGGGATACTTAATGCATTTAAGCATACCATGAATCATGATCATTGTGAGGAAATATGTATGACATCATAAAACAAAACTAGAAATTGTCATTTTAAAGTGTACAATTCAAACAAAAAATAGATTAATCATTCGTTGGCAAATATCATTTCATAAAATGGAAAGAAATGAATTTTCTTACCATAAAATTCCTTTAAAACATAATTTTTAAGGGCTTGCTTACCTTTCTCCTTTAGTTTTTCTCCATCTTTTCTTTTCCCCCTGGCATAACCAATAGGAAATAATATCTCAACATATCAGTCTCCTCATCAAACATGCCAATTTACATGCTTACTTATTTCCTCAACATTTTCCTTTCCTTTTCCTAAACAAGTGAGAAGGACTATTTTATATTTTGGTAATATATATTATACACACATATATATTTATATACTTACAGGTATTTTTTTCTTAGTTATTATACCGAATCACCAACTGGACAGTTTCTATCCATTTCATAAAAAAATCTGTTTAGCTTTCCAACTCACATCACCATATGATTCTTTTATTTATTTATTTATTTAAATGTCAACCTATTATTTTTATTTCCTAATGATGATAGCAATAAATTAAAATTCTGTTATAATTATAAGTATATTATTCATTACTATTTATTGGTAGGATTCATTAATAATAAACAAGGTATATTTGTTATAAATATTTTTTGAATGAATTAAAGGAACGTATGTAATACGTAAAATCATTTGGACGTAAATCAGGTAGAAGAAAAGATTTTAATACTTGTGTAAATATTGAACCTGTATAAAATATCAAAGAAAATTCAATTGTAGGCGTGAAATCGTTCGTACTTGGCATATGATTAAGTAAATATCAAAGGTATGAGATGTCCGGTATTCTTCTGCTCCGCCTCTCTTTCTTCTTCTTCTTCTTCTTCTTCTTTTTTCCTTATCAACGACTTTACATAAAAATGATATTGTCAATTTCTCGGCCTTTTATATCTTCATCACCCATCGGTTAACCTTGGTAAAATCATTTAACCATGCTTACCTGTGTTCTCATTTTGCTGCCACATCGTTGCTTTGCATGCACCGCCCATGTCTACTTGCTGCTAGCGATTTCTTTTTCTTTTTATTGCTAGCCATGTATTTTAACATAGGCAAGTGGCAAGGATTCATTTCATTAGGCTAGGTCGGTTTCTCTAAAGCTATTGACTTCGTTCCTTTATTTATTATTATGGTTATATTTTTTTTTCATGTGACTACCGTTCTATTTTTTTTAACAGCGTATGTGTATATATTATTACACATAATTTAAGGCTGTTTTAAATTTTTTTTAGAGGTTTTATTTATAATCCATACCGTCTATATTATAAAAACATTAATCTAACTGCTGATATCAAGTTTCAAGTTAAAGCGATTAAAATTGGTTAAGATATAAGCATTTTCAATTAATTAGTGTAATTCATTTAATTTCTAACTTTTATACCTACTTTTAATTATGTTTTGTATAATTTAATCCATTAAATAAGTAGGATACATTAGTTTACGCTTACCCATGAAATTTCACTTCGAATGGAGTTGTATATATATTTATATAATAATTTAATTAATAAAATGTGAGACATATGGTAAAACTGATATATATGCATGTTTGAAGCGTAGAGATGTACCTATGCATGAATTGGTCAAGGCACGTTCTTCAATGCATGCTTTGAAATTTCATAAATGCTTAATTAAATTATTTTTCCTAATCCACTCCATTCATCTTATAAAGCATGTAAATTTAACCGTCTATCTAAATTTTCATATCAAAATAATTTATATAGGTTAAAATATTAGCATTCTAAATTAATTCATGAAATTTTATCAATTTTGGTTGTTTAAAAATCTACTAAACATAATTTTCATGGTCTAGGACATTCACTATGCAGGGTATATTAAAATAAGCTTAATTCTGAGATGTCAGATAAAATTGCCTTATAAACATTAATATATTAATTAAATAAAAAATTACATAAAAATAACAAAAATGCGGAAGGAATGCTTCTTGACGTTGGACGTTACTTGATAAGCATGACTTGACTTTTGGGCACGTTTTTTAATGCAATTAAGTTAATTACTTTAGTCAATTATTTTTCTTAATCTATTCCATCTAGATTAAAAAGTATATAATTTAACATTTTCTATTGGATTTTCTTGTCAATTTAAGTTATATGTTTTAAGATCTAATGAAAACAATATGGGTAAATATAAGCCCTTCATTAGTACTCCAAATCAGCCCTTTTTTTCATTTATTTTTTTACTTTTCCAAAAGATCCATGAATTTAAAGAATTTCCTCTAGTATTGTTTGGAATTTTGAAATTCCTCCCGAAAAATTTATTTTCACATCTTATCTCTATAAAATCATAATTTACTCACTTTTTCTTATAATTCTTAAATTTAACCCTTTTTATCTCAATTATGCCCCTCTTTGTCTCTACTCTTTACAAATTTACCATTCAATCTTTTTTAAAATTTCAATTTGATCATACTTTCCTAAAATTGCAATTTAGTCTTTATATATATATATCTATATATATTTACATATCATGAATCATAAAATTTAAATTTTATAACTTAAATCCATAGTATGCACTTAAGCCATTAAATCCTGACCATTCATTAATTTAAATAATTTAGGTTAATAAAAATATCTAAATAGGACCACTTGATTGCAATTAATTAATCCAAGAGTAATTAATATACTTTGCTATTTTTTCTAATTCAATAATTGAACCTTAACTCATCATCATTTATTATTAATTATTTATTTTCTTACTGTATAGTTTTAGGCCATTAATTTGTATTCAATTTCATTAATTCCATAGCCTAATATATATATATATATATATATATATATATATATATATGTTATATGCTCGAGGGTGTAATTTAAAAATGGCGGTTATTACAGAGTCCAAGTGCTCTCAGGAGCATATAAACGAGGATCTGAAAAAAAAAAAGACCTTAGGGACATAACATCATGACCGTACCTCCGCAGGGCCTTGATTTTTTACGGTATCCTGTAGACTGCGGTCCAGTGCAAGGCATTCAGTCGACTCCAACGTCAAATATGAGCACGTGCCCTCCTCTTTTACAGCCTCAGACATGCGCTCCGTGCTGGATATATTAATTATTTTACCTTTTTTTTTTTCTGCCAATCAAATTTGGTGTTTGGGTGCGCTTGTTTAGCTATAAATTTTTTTAAAATTCTAAATTTTTTTATTTTTTATAATTATTCTATTTATAATTATTTTTTATATCTTATTATATAATTATATAATTATCTTACTTTTCAATCATTTTTGTATAACTATCCGTATAACTAACATATTTATTTTTTCTATTCCTTATTATCACATTATTATATCACATCATTTTATTTCATTTCAAAAACTTTTACATCAAAATTTATTCGTCCAAAAATTTTAATACTTATAAATATACTCTTTTATCTCATGTGAATTTCTCTCATCAACTTTATAGAGCATGGCTCTCTTATTATATAATTAATTTATTTTCTAATGTAGGCTATGCTTATCCTTTTCGTAATTAATTATATTTCCAAAATGATTGTATTTAATCATCTTATCTTTGGGTGTGGTTAAAAAAATTTTGAAATGTCAAAGTGGAAAAAGTTTTTAAAAATGTGAAAAATAATACGATAAGATAGGATAATGATTAAGAATAAAGTACGGTTGAATAAAAGAATTTGTAAAAATAATTAAAAGGTAGAGTAATGATATAGAAATATATACAAAAATGATTATAAAATAGTCTAGTTGTATAAAAGAACTTGTGGAAATAATTAGAAAATAGAGTAATTATAAAAAGAAAAGATATGCAAAAATGATTATAAAGAAGTATAGTTGTATAAAAATGCGTGAACATTTTTGCGGAAAGAAAACTTTTTTCTTGTGTGGTTTACCAAGGCTTCCTTTGGCCGCAGTTTATGAACAATCGTGCATGATAAATTTAGATGTCTAATTGTTAAAACTTCTAATTTTCTATTTTGTTGATATTTTATTTAAGGTGGGAAGATGTAAATGGTGGAAATGAAATGAAAAGGATTTGAAAGAGATAAAATGAGAATAGAACGTAAATAAATAAGGTAGTCATGTGAAAATACAGAAAAAAATGATTAAAATATAAAGATAAAAATGAAAAAGTATATTAGTTGAATAATTTTTGTATTCGTATTCAACTATTCAAAGTTCCGGACCAGGTATCTTACAGCCGCCATGAACCGTTCCAAAGCTTGTCTATCTTGAAAACGTAATCTTCGAGACGACTTCCTCAAAAATATCACAGTCAACATCTGAATCGGCTATCAGCTATTGAACTCGGATTGGAAAGAGCACCGAGCTCTTTACGCGGATTGTGATGTGAAATAAAATATCCGAATTATATGAAAAAATTAGATGTATCTGATATATATATATATATATATATATATATATATATATATATATATATATATAATCGATTATAACTAGCAGGAAATTTAAATTGTTAAATGTATATGCACTATCAATTAATTTTTTTAAATAAAATTCATATATTATTTTTAAAAATTCATTTATTATGTTAATAAAATATAATTATAAAAAATAAGAATAAAATGATATTAGTGGAATTAGTATCAATTAGAACATAAAGGACTTCCAAATTATACGATATTCTTAAATTGAATTTGTATTATCATTTTAAGATAATTTCTCAATTCTCAAAATAATTTCTTCAATTTTCAATATAATTTTACTTATTTTCAACACACATTATTATATTCTCGTGTAAGGTACAATTAGATCTATGAATGTTGTATGACTTAAAACATGCCTTAAGTATTTTAATAAATTCAATTCATAAGACTCTTATAAATAAATAAATTTTTATCTTTTGTTAATAAACTGTAATTAGAATGCAATTAATGATTTAAAGTCTCCGATGATCTCTCCCGTCCCCGCTCGCTGCTTCCTGCACTCAGCCATCCTCGAAGCTTCCCCCTCCAGCTGCTTGCTGGGACACGGATCAGCTATACGTGATACCCATCCCAGATGCATCTATGTTAACTTTTAAGCACCGCCTGATGCATATATCTCATAGATGCCACCTGCTTGATTCATTTGCTTTCATGTTCCTCCGAATCAAAGCCGATTGACTGAAATGAAGTGTAGTCCCGTGTGAGAATCCTAGAAGAGCAAAGCACGGCCATTAGGAAAACCTGAAGCAACCATGCATACATGGTGTTTTTCTCTTCTCGATGCTTTCTTCTTCTCCTTCTTCATTCCATCCTTGCTGCGTCTGCCTCTCACGACCACCTCCTCAGCGGCTACGTTGTCTTCCTCAGATTATGTTAGCGACGGAGAAACTATTGTTTCCGCAAACAAGCTCTTCGAATTTGGATTTTTCAGCCTCAATCAACGCTCTCAAAAACGCTACGTGGGAATTCGCTATTCCGGAAATATTTCCGGCAATCCTGTTGTTTGGGTTGCCAACGGAGAGAACCCACTGGTGGATTCCTCCGGAGCAGTAGGCATTGCCACTGATGGAAATCTCGTGATTCGGGATGCAAGTAGAAATGTTATCTGGTCCACCAAGGCATCTGCTTCCTTAGATCGTTCAATAGTCGTGCTGCAAGATGATGGGAACCTTGTTTTGAGAGAAGGAAATTCCACCAAATTCGGGCGAGTCCTCTGGGAGAGTTTTGATAATCCGTCGAACACAATGCTTCCCGGCATGAAGATCGGCATCAATCTCAAGACGAGAAAGAGGTGGGCGCTCAGATCATGGAAGAGCGAAGATGACCTAGCAGCAGGAATTTACGAATTTGGCATTGATCCTCAAGATCCAAATCAGTTCTTCATCTGGAGAGGGTCGGTTCCATACTGGAGGGTCCTATATTGGAATGGGAGTAAATATAATGCTATTCTCACGTTGCCAGGTAGCAGTGAATACGTATTTAACTACAGCGTCGTCCGAACACAAGATGAGGTCTATTTCACATATTTCCTCTTTCCTGACCCATACACAATTCATGAATGGATGGTAATGAAAATCGAGGGGACTCTTGATGCGAAGGGAGCATCCACCAGTGGGAGTCAGTCAATCTCATACTGGGCTGGAAAGGCTCCAAATCGTCGATGCAGCTTCCCCGGTGCTTGTGGGCCTAACACCAGCTGCAATGAGGATTCAGAGCCGATGTGCAAGTGCTTGCCAGGGTTCAAGCCAAAATCGAACTCGTCTTTCTACTCAGGCGATTGGCGAGGAGGCGGTTGCACTCAGGAGCAGCAGCTGCAATGCGGGGCAGGTGATGGATTTTTGGATCTGAATGGCGTGAAGTTGGATGATCGGACAACGGAGTCGTCGGCTCAAAATGAGACCATGTGCAGGCAGCAGTGTGTTGAAAATGGCTGCAGCTGCACGGCCTATTCTTTTGACAAGGAGAGAAGCAAGAGCACTCTTCCATGTTTGCTTTGGTCTTCAGACTTGAGAAATCTCAGGGAGGATGAAAAAGATGAATCCGCGTTTAACGTTCATGTTCGAGTTGCAGCTTCTGAATTGAGTATGCTCCTAGCTATTTGTTATTCATAGACAATCAAGTCTGCATCACTCACCCCTTAGCATCCAGGTAGATTGCATTTGATAGCAGATGATTAGGACCATGAAATTTGCCCAATTGCACGTTTCCAAATATATTCTTCCATGCATCATTTAAATGGCATTTCGTTTCGTTTCTTCTCTTAGGTCTTGCGGGGAGAAGGTGTGAAATCTGTGGCACTTATGTTGTTCCTTATCCCTTAAGCACTGGACCCAACTGTGGGGACCCGGCATACAAAAGCTTCTACTGCAATGAATCTACAGGGCAGCTTTACTTCCGACCACGAAGTGGACCGTCTTATGAAATTACTGGTGTCAATCCAAAAGCTCAGACGTTCGCGATAAAACTTGAAGGCATTGATCTTTGTTGGGCTCAAAGTCTAGACCGAAGTGCCATACACCTGAATAACAGCTCACCATTTCATGCAACCAGTAACAACACTGTTCTATTACTAAATTGTTCTTTAAGAGCAGAGAGCTCTTTGGGTTTGAATTGCAGCTCTTCCAGTCCATGCCATAGCTACATACGGGAAGGAAGAGCACCTTGTTTCAATCCAGATGCCTGTTGTAGTTACATTGCTGGAAATTCGGCATCATCCACTTCACATTATATTGGCGTTTCAAAGTCAGGGTGCAGTGCATATACTAGCATCATAAACTTGAATTCTTCAGTGGATGTAGTCGATTGGCAAGAGGGACTTGACATTCAATGGGATGCACCTCGAGAACCGGTCTGTGGTTCATCAAAGGACTGCAATGATTGGCCAAATTCGTCTTGCAAGACAGATGGAGCAGGAAATGACATGAAAAGGTGCTTTTGCAATGAGAATTTTAAATGGGATGCTTCACTTACGAATTGCAGTCAAGGTACGTAGTACCTTTTCTATCTGATAATGCATGTCGTTCATTTCCTTCATGATTATCCTTCCAAAATGATTTGTCATCGAAGCTTTATCACGCTCAAATGCTGTGAATTATTTCATGATTGATCTGTCGTATTATTCTTAAAATTCCAGCTTCTAAGCATACTTACTATGCAAAATACAATTAAAACTCCACGATCACAATTGCAAGCCAGTGCCACTTGGTCCAGTTTATCATATGCATCTCATCATCGTAGTTTGGTGAAAGAAACCGATGATTGTTTATATCAGGATGACTAAATAAATTTTGTATTACTCTCTTTATCTCCAGTTGCAAAGCCCAGTAGTCCTGATGGTATGCAGAAAAGGCTGATAATAATCATCACAATAGCTACTGCTACGGGAATTCTTTTGTCAGGGATTTTTCTCTGTGGATGGCAGCAGAAGAACAAAAGGAAAGGTCAGCATGAACACAGATGTCTCAAGACCATTTTGTCATGTCATTGGAACAGATTGTCACTAAATTTTTCTGATTTGAATCAGTGGATAGGAAAAAATTAATTAGCATACCCTTGATCCGTCCTAGTGAAAGCTTTTGCATTGATGAGCTACTAGGTGAAGCTGATGAGAATAACGGCCTTGATCTACCACTTGTTGATTATGAAAGAATAGCACAAGCAACAGAGAATTTTTCAGATTCAAATAAGCTTGGAAGAGGAGGATTTGGACCTGTGTACAAGGTAATTGCTCCTTCTGACCCTGATGCATTATAGGAATTTGTAAACTTAGTTGTGCTTGATTATCCTCTCCTAACACGGATACATGTGCCTATACTCGTCGCATGCCACTGGGGATTGCCTCGTTATCTAACTGAAAGATACGAGTTTTTGCTAAAATGCCTATAATCAGTTGTATTCATATGCTCATGGTTTTCTTGATTAGTGTACATCCTTAGCCCCTCTTGCAGGATTAGTCATCTATAACTTAACTAATGGAAGTTTGTTACCTTTTGTGTTCTATATTTGGCTTGTAGGGCAAGTTTCCAGGAGGACTAGAAGTCGCTGTGAAAAGGCTATCAAAGCATTCAGGACAAGGCCTAGAAGAGTTCAAGAATGAAATTCTCTTTATTGCTAAGCTGCAACACAGGAATCTGGTTAGGATGTTGGCTTATTGTGTTGAAGGAGATGAGAAGCTGCTGATCTATGAATACATGCCTAATAAGAGCTTGGATTTCTTTCTCTTTGGTAAGACCTTACATTGAAGCACAAGTCTTGTTTTGTATTCTCATCTTATCCACATTTTTTCCCTCAAAACTAGTTATAATTCTACTTTTCCTTTTGGTAAACTTGCAGCAGATCCGAAACAACGTATGTTGTTAGATTGGGAGAAGCGGTTCAACATCATTTTGGGAATTGCTCGAGGACTCCTTTATCTTCATCAAGATTCTAGGCTAAGAATAATTCATAGAGATCTAAAGCCTGGTAACATTCTTTTGGACAAGGACATGAATCCTAAAATTTCAGACTTTGGAATGGCAAGGATCTTTGGAAGAAATCAAACACAAGAAAATACTAACAGAGTGGTTGGAACATAGTAAGCCTCACAAACTCATCATACTCAGAGAAGAAAATATCAATGTTCTGATGATTTTTGTGAGACAAACCAGCAAAATAGCGTCATTGAATTGAGGCACTGAAACTGAGCTGACTTTGTAATTGCAGTGGCTACATGCCTCCTGAGTATGCTGCAGATGGGCTTTACTCTGTTAAATCTGACGTGTTCAGCTTTGGAATCATACTACTAGAGATTATCAGCGGAAAAAAGAACACTGGCTTTTATAATGACGAGAATGCTTATACTCTCACAGGATATGTAAGTCAAAACACGAGTAGTTTTGCTTCGTTTTTGTAGTTTTTCTCTGTTGCTTGACTCTTGATATATCAAAAAACCCAAAATGATTTCAGGCATGGCAACTGTGGAGGGAAGAAAGAGGGTTGGATTTAATGGATCCATGTTTACACAGTTCTAGTGATCCAACTCAAGTTCTCAAGTGCATCCACTTGGGCCTTTTATGTGTTCAAGAAAATGCTGGGGATCGGCCAACCATGACTTCTGCTTTGGTCACACTCGAGAGTGAAACACCAAGTCTTCCAGAACCAAAACATCCAGGTTTCTTTGGAGGACGTTCCACTGCATCGCCTGGAAGATCTGATCCCACGCCAATATTTTCCAACAACGAGGTTACAATCTCAACATTAACGGGTAGATAGCCGCAAAAGGCTGAGAATATAATGAATTACGTATGGTTAGGTGTTCTTTTATCACTCATTGACGTAAACAAATGAGATGAAAATTCGTTTGTTACGACTACAAAAATTCATTTCCATACCAATTCAAATTTCGATCCAATCAAGGTAGTCGGGACTAAGACCATCTACATCTTCTAGGGCCATATTACTCGTCAAGAGTACAGCCGATCACATACAATAGACTAGTGGCTAGCGGGTGGCTAATTGGGAGCCTCTAATCATGAAATTTTTTCTTCTTTTTGATGTTATATAAAAATTTGTTGCAAAAAATACAGGATATTAGTAATGAAATTGGTTTCATTGCTAAATTTCGTTGTTTTTTTTTTTTTTTTGATAAAGCTAAATTTCGTTGTTAATTCTAAACATTTGTGGGAAATTTGAAGGAGCCTTGTCGTTTTCTAGTTTTCCTTAGTGCTACTGACAAGTGAAAAGTACTTGAAAAGTGGGAGGAGTATTTTGCAGGTATTTCCAATGACTGTGATCCATATCTTGCATCAAAAAACAAAACGATGAAGTGCATTTGGATTTTGATTTCGCATTCGACACAGGCCCTATACAATTACACAAATGGCTGTATGAATGGGCTTCTACGTATCCGGTTCATCAGAAGGAAGGCCCTTTCTAATTTTTTTTCATGAGAAAAAACTTGAAGTTACTTTTTTTTTTTTTTTTTGTTCGAAAGGAAACTATCCCTCCTGCCTATTTTCGTACCAGGACCTTACAAAGGCGCGTGTAGCGATCAGGAAGCAGTGACCACCTACTGAAAAATACGTCGCAGGCTAGCCATTTTTTTTTTTTTTTTTTACATCTTCTTATATAACTAATTTACCTATTTTAATTTTATTCTCTTTACTCTTTATTATTACCCTTGTTGTATTACATCATTTGTTTTTATTTTAAAAATTTTATTCCAAAAAATTTTCTATAAAAGTTTTATTATTTCTCAAATACATCTTTTAAATACGCACATATCTATAACATTTTACACTTAGTTCTTTTGATATCTATGCCGTTACATTACAGTTATCTATTTCGTTGAAAAAAATATTTTATGCTTCTAAAATTTCTCTACTCGAAATGATTCAATTATAATATGATTCTTGAATCATTTAATGTCACACATTAATGATTACTATCATCAATTGAGTCATATTAGGGATGGATTGTTTGAATTAGAAAATTTTAGACAAGTAAAATTATTTTTTCATTAAAATAAATAATAGTTGTGCTAAGAGTACAAAAGAAATTTAAGATGAAATATTATGAATACGAAAGAAATTTATAAAATATTGCAAGTATATTATAAATTAGGTACAAATATTATGAGTATAAGAATACTTTTTCCATTTTAATTCTATAGATCCGTAACATTATCTATTAGTAAATTTGCTTTGTAAAAATTAGTAATAATTCATTAGTGAACATTTTTAAAAGAATAAAACAACGTACTTTAAAATGGATTTGATAAACATATTGGTCAAGATATTTCAAGTTCAAACCTTTTAAAACGTATGTTTCCATTTGTATCCTACTTATTCCAGCATTTTAATTTTAATTTTTTAATAAATTCTGTGACAAATTAGTAATATCTTTGATGAACACAATTTTATTTTTATTTTAAGTGACCTACAAATTAAGGGTGCATTTGATAAATGTAAAGATTTTCAAATAAAAACTTTTTAATTTAAAATTTTTTATTCTTCATGATGTTGGTCCCGAGTTAATGGCAATTACCCAAGAGGAGAGGGGTGAATTGGGTAATTAAAAAATTTATAACTTAAACAGAAACTTTACCCCGGATTAATTTATTCCCCTTTATGAAGAAACAAAATGGAAAGCAATATAATGTAAAGAGCAGAAATATAAATCAAGCACACAAGATTTTTATAGTGGTTCGGGCAACCTCCCTACTCCACTCTTCCAAGCTCACACTCCTTGTGACTTGGGTTCCACTATTGTATTCTTCAAATACAATGAGAGTCACTGCTCTCTTCTAGATTCCAGCTCTAGGGGGCTTCAACACAACACAGCACAGGTAGGTGATGAGTTCCACTCCAATCACACACTACCTTGCTTACACTTGATCTTAGTTCCTCAAACTAGATCAAGTTCAATACAAACAAATGAAATAACAAATGAATCTACACTTTACAGATGTGTAGTAGCAATTTGGCGCAGAGAAGAACTCGTAATGTAGGCTTTGAAGATTCAGAAATGTAGCTCTTACAATTTGAAGCAAAGTTCTTCCTCTTTGAATGACTTGATCTCTTTAGAGCTCTTGAATATAGGAGTTAAGCACACTTAATGATTCTCAGCTACTTCCCTCGTCCACAATGAATGCCTTTTATAATTTTGGAGGGAATCCGAACGTTTGAGGGTAGGTGGCGCGCATTAAATGCGCCAACGTTCAAAAATTATCCGACCGTTGCGACCCAAGTCGCAAGCGGAGTCGACTTCGGATGCGACTTCGCCTAAGTCGCAGATGGAGTCGACTTCGGGTACGACTTCGCCTTCTGTTCGCGACTTCAAGTTCCAGGTCGGGTCGACTTGGGCATCGACTTGACCCCAAGTCGCAAGTGGAGTCGACTTCGGTGTGCGACTTCACTTCGGCAGGAAGCTTGATGACCTTGAATACTTGGAATGCTTGGTTCCTTCATTTTCCTTTGGATCATTATCTTCTTCTTAGCTTACTTGGCTTCTTTCTTTGATCATTTTATTCTGGAATGGCTTCACATATTTGTAGTCTTCTTTGAAGAACTTGTTTTTGATTCATCCTTCTTGCTTTCGATACTAGTCTTCATGTCTTGAGTTTCTTCACCTTAAAATGTACTTGAAGCTTTTGTTTGGACTTGATAAACTTGATCTTGATAATGAGCTTGTATCCTTGATTTGGTCTTGAGAGATCTTAAGTTGATCTTGGAAATGAGCTTGAATATGCATTTTGGACTTTGAAGAACGTCAAGTCGAACTTGGGGTCGACTTCGTCTGCGACTTCGCCCAAGTCGCAACTGGAGTCGACTTCGACTGCGACTTCGGTATACTTCTGTCCCAAATTCAACTCTGGACGGTTTTTTCCCATCTGAAGTCGATGCTGGAGTCGACTTCGTTTGCGACTTGGCTTCCTAAGTCGCAAGTGGAGTCGACTTGGCCTGCGACTTCACCTGCTCTTCTTCCCGTTTCAACTCTGGACGGATTTGGCTCTTTGAAGTCGATCTTGGAGTCGACTTGGGGAACGACTTGGCCTTCCATGCTTTATTTTCTTCAAATGTATATCCCTTAAACATTTCCACAAACGTGTTAGTAGCCAAGACTTACTCAAATTGATTTGTTAATCATCAAAACATAGATTTAGCTTGTTTTCCACATATTTCCAACACATGATTATCATATTTTCAATTATTTTCACATTTTTCTATATAGCTCCCCTACTTTTATTATTTTTGGGCAATTATCCATATAACTAACTTACTTATTTAATTTTATTATCTTTACTCATTATTATTATTATTATATTACATTATTTTTTTATATCAAAAACTTTTACGCAAAAATTTTATCACTTCAAGATATCACTTTAAGATACCCATAGTCCAAATGATGCAGAATGGATGGGATAAGACCGGATCCCAATCATATACACCCGGGTGCATTCAGCCTCAATGCACCCGGGTGTACTATACCCATTTTTTTTGAAATTTTTTTTTGAAATTTTTTTTACACAATGGTTAATCTAGGTTTATTTAACATATGTATCAATTTTTACTATTTTTGGAGACTTTTAGATATTTTTTTAAGATTTTTAAAAATCAGTGGCATTTTCGGTAATTTTAAATTACGGAAAATGCCACTGATTTTTAAAAATCTAAAAAAAATATCTAAAAATCTCCAAAAATAGTAAAAATTGACACATATGTTAAACAAACCTATATTAACAGATTCATGAAAAATTTTTTAAAAAAAATAAAAAAAAATGGGTGTAGTACACCCGGGTGCATTGAGGCTGAATGCACCCGGGTGTATATGATTGGGATCCGATAAGACCACCTTGTCTCATCATCACGTGGGGAAAAGCGGCTTTTCAAGCAAACGGCCCCAATTATTCAGTGTCCAAGTGTCCATATGTGAAAACAGTCACACCTGCTTTCTTAAGCCTTAAGCAAAGGTTCCCAAAGGAGAACTGCGCAACTGAGAATTTATACGACACTTGAAGATATCTATCTGAAAATATATTGCAAATGTACAATCCATTCCGTCTATTACCTTTGTTATGGTAGTGATTGAATGTCTTTTTTAGAATATAATCATGATTGCTTTTGGACAGCTAAAATATTTAAATACCGTGACGTGGATCCGCAGCTGGTGTCATGGCTCAAGCATACATATGCGACATATCCAAAGTAGACTGGTCAGTGTCGACGGGAAGCCTCTTTTCAGTTTTTAGCTTTGTGGCTTTAGCCAGATCACGCGGAATAATCGTACGACGCTAGAGAAGTTCGGTTAACACGAACCACCCCACTCAGTATTCTAGAATTTTTGAAGATTATATTCTTAAGTTTATTAAAATTGCAAATATCTCCGTAAGGTGCATATAAAATTGGGTGCATCTTCCTCCCGTTAAAATATCATTGGAATTTTTTATAAAATGATGATGATACCCTTTAAGTGAATGGATATCTTTGCCATGCTTTTAAATAATGTATATATATTTGCTAGTTTATTATTTTATATATTTTTATATGTATTATTATTTTAAAATTTTTAAAAATATTCTTATAATATTTGCAAAAACTTCTAGTGTATCCTTTGACTTAAAGGGTATTATTATTATATACAAAACTCTAATAATATCTTAAAGGAAGAGACATATTTGCAATTTTATGCAAAATTTATGAAGATATTTGCAGATTTGCCAAATCGAATGACACAAATGTAATATTAATTAAACTTTGTAGGTATATTTTCAAAAATTCATACTATTTTTTAGGGTTAAGACCTAAGAATTTAGGAATTTAAGTGTCGTGGCAGAGTACTCAAGAAGCTTATTTGGCATTCAAAAATAATATATGAATGTAATAATATATATTAGGAACATAAAAAGTGATATTGAAAATGTAAACATTATATTGTCAAATAAAATTTACATTAACAATTGAAAAAATTTAATTGAAAATGGAAAATCTCCATCCTTCATGTTTCATTTAAGCCTTTTGCATCTTGAATACTTTTTAACATATCTTTAATTAAAAATAGAAATGTCGCCACTGAGGCTTTAACCATATTTCGCCTAGTGCATTGGCGACATGGTTTTGAATATCCATAGCAGCAAAATACCACGCTTTCAGTAGCGGCGTCGCTCTCTCCAGAGCACGCCCGTGGGAGCGTCCATTGTGATGGAATATTAAGAACTAATGTAGGAAAAGAATTAGAATGTTGATAGGATATTTGTAGAATGTTGTTTGCATATTGTAAGAATATCTTAGGATTTTTTATAATTATAATACATGAATACTTCAAAAAAATTAAAATAAAGATGTGTTTAGGTTTACAAGAACTCAATAATCTGAATTAATATATATATATATACATACATACATACATACATACACGTATACATATAAGGAATGATCCTATTAGCTCGAGTTAAACAAATGTCCTACTTAGCCCACTTTAAAAAATTTATTTACGACAACTTTTTTTTTCATACGCATATTTATCTAAGTGCATTTAACATATAAACTAAGTTTTATCATTTTTAGATATGTTTAAAATACCTTATCTTTAAGAATCTAAAAATATATATATACACATATTCAAAAATAGTAAAATTTGATTTATATATTAAATACACCATCAAGAAAAAGTAAAAAAAAATTATTGTAAATGAGTTTTTTAAGATGGGCTACGTGAGGTATTTGCTTAGCCCACGTCAAAACACTTATCTATAACAACTTTTTTTAAATTTTTTCTTCATATACTTATTTATCTAAGTATATATAACATATAAATCAAGTTTTACTATTTTTAAATATGATTATATATTTTTTTGAGATTTTTAAACATCCACATATATATGTCCAAGTAGATGTTTAAAAATCTTAAAAATATATATAAATATATCCAAAAATCGTAAACTTAGTTTATATGTTAAATACACTAAGATAAACAAATGCATGAAAATAATATAAAAATTGTTGTAAATAGATTTTTTTAGGCGAGCTAAGCAGAACATTTGCTTAACCCGAACTAACGAGATCATTCCTTTGTATATATTAGGAAGATGTTCACAAAGTATGGGAGCATAAGTATCACCAAATATAGTGTATTCTCAAATATTGCTTGAAATAAGAAAATAAATGTTGTTAGGAAAATGTCATATTTTCTTCTATTTGTAGGAAGTGTTTGAAATTTTGACATTTGAATGAAAATAGGAAATGTAAAAGGTGAACATTATGAATTCCTAATTATCTTATTTTTTCCATTTTTATCCTCATATTCTAATTATTTTTTTATCTTTCTATACAACTATTCCACCAATTTTTTATTCTTACCTTATTCATATCATATTTATTTTATTCTATTCCAATTTACATCTTATCCAAAAGTACCTGTTTTGCAGACTACGAACGTTACTAATCGTTTTTTTCTTGATTTAGTATATATTTACGTACATTTCAATTAATATTATAATCAGCCCTAGACATTCTTACAATTATTATCAGTATGGAGACACCATGCTCCACCTATAAACTCTCGAAGATACAAGCTCCTCCCCTATATCAGCTCCCACCAAATATGGGGAGAAAATGAAATCTGAGCATCTGTGAGAAAATAAAGCCTAGAACCCTCCCGAGAGATGCGAACACCCACCATCTAAATGGAAGGTAACTAGCGTTACCGCTAGGGTGAAACCCTGATGGCTACTAGTCGGTTCATCTGAAGTAGTGCATTTTTTAATTGTTTAGCCAGACTTATCTATTTAACCATAATTTTTTGAGTTAAAAAAGCTCCAAAAATCATGGAATAGATAAGCTGGGAATCAAATCTTTTCCCTTAACCGGGTAAACAACCCTTACAAACGAGGTGAACAAATGCACTCGAGTGCATTCAGCTTCAGTGCACCGAGTGCATTTCATCCATTTATTTTTATTTTTTTAAAATTTTTACACAATTGTTAATCTAGGCGTATCTAATATGTGTATTAATTTTTATCATTTTCGGAAATTTTTAAATATTTGTTTTTTATTTTTAAAGTCGGTGGCATTTTCATAATTCATAGATTACAAAAATGCCATTGATTTTAAAAAATAAAAAATATCTAAAGGTATCTAAAAATGGTAAAAAAAATTATTATATATGTTAAATACATCCAGATTAACAGTTGTATAAAAAAAAATTTCAAAAAAAATTTTAAAAATGGGTTTTTGCATGCAGGTGTACCGAAGCTAAGTACACTCGGGTGCATTATATCACGTCCCTAAATGGTTTACTTTTTTTTTCTATTTTGGGCGTGTTCCAAAAGTAATAAAACTTTTTAAATGAAAAAAATTTTGGTATTAAAATTTTTGAAGTAAGGAAAAATGGTATGATATCATAGAAGTAATGATGAGGAATAAAAATGATAAAGTTAAAATATATAAGTTAATCATATAAGCAGTTGTGTAAAAATAATTGAAAAATATGATAGTTGTATAGAAATATACGAAAAAATGATTAAAAAATATAGTATTTATGAAGAACGAAAAAGTTTTAACTTGACGTTTTTTAGATATTACTAAATACTCCATTTTGCATACATCATGATATTAGATATTAAGGCTGAATATATCCCACGCGAACAAATTTTTCAAGCGGTGTGTGCGCCAGAGTATCACATAGCTTTGCTGCGACTGCTATAATAATATTATTATTATCTTTTATCAAAATAATAATATTATTATAATTATCTTTTATCAAAATAATAATAACATTATTATTAGGGATAATTCCTTTTATATCCATGACAATTGCACCTAATTTCTAATAGACTCATAATGTTTCATAAATTTTTCTTATACTCATAAGATTTCACCTAAATTCTATTAAACTGACGCCGTTAAAACCACCGTTATCTACCCCATTGAAAAGATGATTTTGCTCTTTTAAATTTTTCTAAGTAAAATAATTCAACCTTAATGATTTACTATTATCAATTGAATCATGTTAAAGTTAAATTATCTCAATAAAAAATTTAAATGGGTAAAATCATTTTTTTCAATGGTGTAGATAACGATTGTATTGACGGCATGGGCATAAGAAAAATTTAGGGTGAAATGTTATGGTATAAGAGGAATTTATAAAACATTATCGGTATATTAAAAATTAAGTGCAATTGTTATGGGTACGAGAGAAATTACCTTTATTATTATTGTTACTGTTATATTATTCGGGTAATTTACAAATATACTCATATAGTTTGGCGTTAATTGTAGATATATCCACATAGTTTTATTAAAATTGCATACCCACCTTAAGCTCATTTTTCGATTGGTTACGGCCAAGACATGGCTAGATATTTTGTAACATGGCGAAAATGACCCTCTAATTAAGGTGTTGGGGATGTAATCTTTGATGATTGGATCTGCAGTAGCCTATAAGTCAAATTTGAGCCCTGTTCCAGAGCTCGATCATGACTTGAAGCGCAGACGTCGCATGATGGCATTTTCTAAAAAGCTTATTTCTGTCATTTTACAAAATATATATCAATGCATTAACGATGGCTAATGGAAAAGTGAGCTTATAGGTACGTACGTAATTTTAGTGAAATTATGTAGGAATAATATACAAATCATGAAATTATGTTAATATATTTGCAATTAATATCAAAATATATATTTTATCAAAAATATCAAAATATATATATATATATCTGCAAATTATTCATATTATTACCATTGAGGCAAACTCATATTATTACCACTAAGGACCTCAGTGGTCAAGGACTTTGCCCAGTGATGTTGGTGTTCTTGGTTCGAAGCTCGACTGGCACGTTTTCAGAAGAATTTAGTAGTGGCGTTTAGTCTCCTCAAATTTTATCTCAGAGCTTGATTGTACTACTTGAGATGCTGTAATATCATCAAAAAAAATTTACTCATATTATTATTACTAGAAGCGCTGCTATTATTGAGTTGACAGGTTTATAAAAAGCAAAGCCACTCTCCAGTAGGCTAGAGATCGAACTAGCCCTGCTTTTCCTACCAGCAATCAACACCATGGGAGAAGCTCAAAGAGTAAAGAGAGAGGACTGCTCCGAGCTCAAAAACGGCCCGGATTTCTCACCATGGAAGGTTCACTGCCTCTTAATCTCTGTAACCATGCGGTTTAGAAACCAAATAATTTTCACGTACTTCCTCAGGATTTTTCCTTCATTCTCTCTTTTTCTATCTTCTCCGTCTTCTTTCTAATATGAATGCAACTCAATAGAATTCAAATAAAATATACACGATTAACAATTTAACACCCACTTTCCGAATTGACCAAGCTTTTCTAATGATCCAACCCAAACCAAGATCAGAATCTTCAGATCATGTCTTGCTTTATACATTTTCACTTGTTCACTTCACTCTCACTCTACTATAACTCTTGCATGAAATCATTTATTGTTTAGTTCCAACAGAGCCAGTGTGATATGGTTTGCAAGTTGTAGGATGATCCGTTTTGTCAGAATGATTCGAAGTGGCGCTCTTACATATTTAAAATCACACATTCTTTGAGCAAAATTTTCATTGACAGTGTTCTGGTTGCGATGGAAGCTGTTCGTAGCTTCTTTTTTAAAATTTTCTTTTCCCACTTGTCAAGTTTCCATCTTTGTTCACTTGGTGTCATCAGGCTCTCGTTGGGCCTTCTGATTGGGAAGACCACTCCTCTGGTGTGTGTGGAGCAGAGAGGTATAGAACCCAGAACCTTCCCTTGGGTTGCATGGGTCCAGGTCTCTATGAGCTTGGCATAGCTATGACTTCCACTGAAAGTGGCCAGAGAGTTCGAGATCCCAATCCTAGATACGTCATCACCGTCTATGTTGGAGTTGCTGATAATGTGAGAACAAGGCTTCAGGAATATGGGCGCAATGGTTCTCATTTGGACGGCGGCAAGTCAATCAACCTTCCAGATGAAAACAAGGGGCCTGGGCTGTTCCAGGATGTGTTCTCTAAGGGCTTTTCAATAGTGTGTAGATGGGTTCCGGTAAGGCTCACTTGCAACTGAAATCTTCCTCTAAATTTACATTCCAGTTATGGAGCTAGACAATGCACCTATGTTGAATTAACATCTTCTATATTTACATTGCCAAGTTCTGAGATTTTAACAAATTAACATAACTTCACGTCTTATGGCACTTAATAAGATCAATCTTCTTGTAGATGAGAAGGAAAAGGGAAGCTGAGGACACAGAAGCTATGCTGCTAAAACGATTTGATTATGCATGGAACAGAGGAGGAAACGGTGCCCGCCGTCCACATGACATCACCCCAATGATGGATAAAAATAAAATCATCTCCAGAAAGAACCGATCCTGTGATACTCTCACCAAGTGCAGAGCCTCGTCTCTGCAGATCAATGGGAGAATACCATCTGAGGATTCTGAAGCAGGCCCGAGTTATTTAAAACTCCTCCATGGTTTACAGGCCAATGTGCTTAGTCGATCACGCCCACAATTAGTCTCTAGAAGATTTGCTGTCCACGAGCTGTATATTTGTGGGGTGATGATGGGTAATGGATTGACCATCGAAGGAAATAAAAGGTGCATTGACCATAAGGGGCAGAGGGTTCATGGTTCATTCAGCATCTGTGGCATGATTTTGGAAGATGGATCTACCTGTAAGAGTTCTCCAGTGGATGGAAGAAAGAGGTGTGAACTCCATAAAGGGGAGAGGATCCCTACAGGATGGTTAGTTGACACCAAAATTGCCTCCAACTGCCCAATTCCTGATTTTACTTTACCTCTTGTAAAATACACTGACCATAAAGAGAGGCTTCCTTGTTCATTCTTCAAATCTGTTGGGGAAGATTGCAGTTCGTCCAGTATTTGTGGCATGATTTTAGAAGATGAATCCATCTGTAAGAATTCTCCAGTGCCTGGAAGGAAGAGATGTGAACTTCATAAAGGGGAGAGGATACCTAGTAGACCTTCAGTTGACGCCAAAACTACCTCAAAACACCCAATTTCTGATTTTTTTTTGCCGTCTGTAAAGTCTGATCCATTGCCATCACAGCCCATTTCTAAGAACCATCCAGCTGACGAAGACTACAACAAGTGTGGGGTGGATTTAGGAGATAGCCGGCTCTGCACGAGATTACCAGTCCAAGGAAGGAAAAGATGTGAAGAACATAAAGGGAGGAGAGTGACTACTAGCGCGTCATTTGAACCCAAAACTGCAAGTGGTGGTTACCGGAGCTGGGATTATTGCACTTCCAAGAGTCAGCAGCAATCTAGGCCTTGTACTCGTTTAATTGATTCTGCGTATGAAGAGAACTACGACACGTGTGGAGTCTCCATAGGCAATGGACTTCACTGTAGAAACAGGCCTCCCAGTGGAAGAAAGAGGTGTGACGAGCATAAAGGTCAGAGGATTTATGGGTCATATCCCAGTACTGTAATGGCGGACTACAGCGGCTTTTACGGTGGCTTTTCTGATGTGTGTGGTGCACCTATGAGAAATGGCTCCATTTGCATGAGCTCCCCGGCCCCTGGAAGGAAGAGATGCGGCCGACACAAAGGAATGAGGGCCTAACGCGTGTATGATGGAAGTTGTTGTCTAATATTTATTTATATAGTTGCTGTTGCTGCTATCGCCTATAAATACGTGCTGATGGTGTGTTAATTGGACCTTATGATATTGTCTGCGATCTTGTCATATATAGATAGATAATCTGGTGTTGTATTAGAAGATGCAGTTGTGACAGTGGTGTCTTGTATCTGTAAAAGCTTTCCTTTTCTTTCTAGTATGACAATTTAACTGACTCTTAACCATCTTGCTTGGTTTTATGATTATTTATATCTATACCGTTATGTAAATTGCTATCAATTTTGTTTTTGTATACTTTATAAGCTTAAACCGTAACCAATTCACGTATCTATACCACTAGCGTTTAACAATATAACTAAATTTTATTTTTCAAAAATTAATTTCATTAAATTTTTTTTTTGTATAAACAATGTGAAATATGCATGCATTTCTGACCAAATAACGTAGACTAATTATCTTTATTTTTTTAAAAAAAAAAAAAAAAAAAACTAAAAATATGTTCCAGGGTAACGGTGTATCTGGCTAATGCCAGCTACGACTAGGGGTGGGAATCGGGGCGGGTCAGGGTTTGACCCTACTTTTCAAAAATCTTGTTTGACCCTTATTTTATACCGGGTCGAGACAAGGTTGGTTTGACCCTTACTTTTTTCTACCAGGTCTAGGGACAAAATTCGGGTCGGTGTCGGACCGGTTTCGGGATAGCGGGTCGGGTCAAAAAATACGAGTCAAATAAGATAATTTTCAAATTTTATATATCTATCAAACATAAGTATACATCTATACTAAATTTAAATATTATATGTTTCAATATTTCATTAATTATTAAAAAACACATAATTAAGAAAACAAAATATTTGAAAATATAGTATACATTTATTAAAATAGGTTAATATACAATTACACATAAGGGTTATATACGTACAAATTTTTTATTAATTCTTATATTGTTTTTGAATAAATTGATTCTTCTATTATTGATAGAGTTAATTATAAAAAAGTGAGAAATATGAAAGAAAATAATAATAACATTTCAATATAGTCTTATAATTTTTAATAAATTTATATATGCGGGGCGGGTCGGACTCTTCGGGTCAGAACATGGTCGACCCACCCCAACCCTATTTTTGAATTCGGGTCAAAATTTCTGACCCATCCCTATACCGGGTCAAAAATGTATTGGTTTTACCCGGCCAAAAAGGGTCGGGTCAATAACGGGTCACGGGTCGACCCGCCCCAATTCCCACCCCTAGCTACGACTGGATTTTATATTGCGCCTTTTCGTAGTCATAATCATGTCATTGCTTGCTCTGGCCATTAAAAGCAGGCCTAGTCACTAACTCAGGGGAAACTCTTCCTGGGGGCCGCATGATAAAATATGGAGTCCGTAAGCCGAGTTTTAATTGTCATGTACCATGACTTACATGTATGGCTTAAAATGGATCATATATGATTATAAAATTATAATTTATTCTACTCATTATATTTAAAATTATTTATTTTATTAAAGTAATAATTTTTTTCCAAATTAGATATGTGCACGGGCCCATTTGAAAATGGTACAAAATTAATGTAATGAAATAGTTTGATATAAATAATAATTTTAAAGTCGTTTTTTCAAAAATATAAACTATCTGAGATATGATTTTACATGGATAAATAATTGTATAAAGTATTAATATATTTAAGTGAATGTAGAATACATTTTGATTCACAGCTTTAATCTTTGTTTCTTTCAAAACTGGACCGTTTTCGAACATTAGGTGTGCCACTTGAGTCAGAATTATAGTGTTTAGGTGGATCCAAACCCTAAGTCTACCGGGTTTACGTGAACCCAAACTAAAACCCTAATACTAGAATCTGAGTTTTGGTCAGGTTTGGACTGAGTTGATTTTGATTTCGGTTTAAAATTCGGATTACTCTCAAATCAATAGAAGTTAAAATTACTGGCAAAGATAATAATTTTTTTAACATTATTACATTCATATATAAATAATTTACATGTAAATATATTTATATGACTCAAGATATCTTTAGTTTTGATAAAAGTTGGTCTTTTAATTAAAAAATAATTCTAAGTACAATAAATTTAATAAATTTACCCATTAACAATTAAGATAAAAAAAATAAATTATATTACATAAAATTACTAACTAAAGTTTAATAAAAGTGAAATTTATATATCGCATAGTTAATTAGTATGTGTGCAATAATTTTAAAAAATTAATATATTTGTAATTATTTGCAAATAAAGTTAACGTAGATGCATTAGATTCAACTTTTATAGATAAACGTAGACGACATTTAGATTTTAGAATAAAATTTTTACAAGTTAATTAGATTATTATTACATAGAAGAACTTTTGTTATACTTATAGTTAAAATGTTTAATCCATAAATAAAAATATAATTATTTTAATAAATTAGGGGAGATATCGGGTTCAGGTTGGGTTGATGTAAACCCGGTTTTGGTTCCAGGTTCTTCCGGCCCAGGCCTAATTTGAAAAAAAGCTAAAAAATAAAACCCAGTTTACTTTTGAAACCAGGTTGAATTGGGCAGGTTGGAACCCACCCCAATCCCAGGTTGCACTCCTACCAAACGTTTCATGATTTAGCCATTTCAACAGCTCTGTCTGGTTTTTAAAACACTGAAGATGCTATGAAACTCCAAATTATTTGACAATATATATAAATCTACTAGACTTTTAAATTGATTTTGATGCATATATTTTTCCGAAATGGTTTTTAAATTATATAATACGTAAAATATTAATTCAAACGAAATAAATGGTTTAGATTTTAAAACCACATTAGTGGCCCCCCCAAAAAACGTTTCAACTTTCATGAGAAGTGAAAAGCGTCTCTAATTAATGAATCGTTACTCATACAGACATATACGACTATTTCCGAATGCAGCAGGACAGTAAAATACAGTGGGCTGTAATGTGCGCTGTTTGATTCAGTTGGAAAGAAATAAAACTTTTGAATGAGAATTTTTTTAATAAAAGTTTTTCACACAAAAAAATGATACGATATGGTAGGGGTAATGATGAGAAGTAAAAAAATAAAGTTGAATTAGATAGATTAACTGTATGAATAGTTATATAAAAACAATTGAAAAGTAGAATAACTATATCAAAATATGTGAAGAATTAATTAAAAAAATAAAATAGTTATGAAGAGTAAAAATTTTCAATTTGAAAAGTTTTTGATGTAAACAAAAATACTATTTTAGTGATATATTAATTTTCATTCAGATTGAATATGCATAAGTGCCATTTGAAAATATTATAAAATCAACTAATAAAATAGTTTCAATTTAAATAATAATTTTAAAGTCATATTTTCAACATCTAAACCATTTAAAATGTAATTCATATATAGATAAGAGATTATATAAATATCAATATATTTAAATACATGTACCTTGTCTCAAAAAAAATTTTGCACGGTACCCTATTTTGCGCTTTGCAGTGGACTGCATCTTAACTAAAGTGTAGTCGTACTAAAAATGCTCTCACTACCAGGAGCCATTATTTATTTTTTTTTTTTATTTTTTTTGCATTCATATGTAAACCGAAGTATGTTATTTATGTATACAGTTTTTCATTTTCAATTTTTAATTTTAAAATTTCGAAATGAAAATAAGCTGCCTTTCTTGTTCATTTTTGAAATTTTAAAATAAATATTGAAAAATCAAAAAATTATAAAATTACTTCAATGAAAACTATATGCTTGGATCCACATAAGAATGCAAAAAAAATGAAAAAAAAATATACATCTAGTTCTCACTAGATTTTTCATTCTGATTTTTCCTTTGATATAAAATTTTAGATCCAGGTAATCGTCCATGGTGGTACACCTAGTACCCCTGTTACCATACCCCAGTGGAACACCCGGTATACGTACATCCAACCTCAGAGGCTTTACTCAAGATATGGTCTGAAAAACGGTAAGAGGGATGAGACTTAAATCTATATGTAATGAGTTGTAATGACTGAAACTCAATTCTAAACTTATAGCCCAGGTGTAGAGTTTAATGTGTAAAGTATGTTATTTTGCAACTTGTAAGCACCGGTTATATTTATTTATTTAATTTTACATCCCTCAGGCAGTGCTTAGTTCCTATAATGTATTTATGAGGATGAGTATATTATACTCTTAATAGATCTAAAACCTTTGTATTGGGGTATTTAATTATAAGGTACTCTACATAGATCAACTTATATGAGTATAGGAAGTGAGACTGCTTCTATTTCTAGAATGTATGGGTTCGCTCTGAGGTGCTCATGAAACCAAGATACTGACACATGGCCATCAAATGTCACCTTTGTAAATATTTGATGTAATTTGGAATCTTGTATATAGGATATGTCCGATCTATCAAATAGGGTTGACAGTTCAAAGCTCTGGCTACTATACACATTACTAGATCTTGAAGTATTTTCACTAAATGAATGTTCAAGTCTACCCGACACCTTTAATTATGTATGAGATTTTCTTAGCTTGAATGGAATTGATTTTTATTTTGAAAATGGCAGGGGAATGTTGGAATTTTCATAAATAAATATGCGATTTACGTTTGATGCATTGGACGATTTCTGAAATTTTCAAACGTGGTTTACGATTTTTGGTTAATGCTTGAATGAAATAAATTTTGGAAACGTTGGAATTTACGTTGAATTCATTAAAATCATTATTTTAAATGGTACACTCAAGGCCTATATATATGTGTGTGTGCATTAACTTTTCTTGGAAAAACATGAAATTTGCTCACCAGAGTTCTCTTGCTCACCTGCATTCTCAAAAATCTTAGTGAATTTTTTTTACTTGTTTTCCAATTCTATTCAAAATCTGTTATTTTATTATCAAGTGTTTAGAATCTAGAAGGGAAGCTATTTCTTTTCTAGATTAGGTTCTCTCTTTGTATCATGAGGGCAAATGGTTATAACCCTAAACAACCGTGAAGGTATAAATATTGTCTTAAGGAAAGTGATGTTTATAACATGCCTGGAGTAGAAACTTATTTTCTAATTTGATTATTTTCTCACTTTCCTTAATTTCCAATTCCAATTCCAAATACCTGCACCAACATGTTGGAGTAGGTTGAGTCGTTAAAAAAGACTCCAAAGCTCATGTCAGCCATCCATCAAACCCTCTTACAAATATAACAGTTTGGGATATATAGTTAGAAGCTTGGTTGGTCGGTGTTCTACATGTATAAATACTAATTGTTGAGTCAAATTGAGGGCAATTTTGGTAAACCCGCAGCCCTAATATGCAAATGGCATGGGTTCGACTTTCCACACCTCCTTGAAGTGAGTGATTTTGACTGTCCCTTGAGTTGGTGGGAGGTTTTTACAATGTAGGAATTTCATACAAATTTCCCCTCATGCAAGTTGTTTATAGAAAAATTTCTTCTATATTATAAGAGTTATGAATATACTTAATTGTAATACTAGTTGTTGTATTGTGGAAATTTCAATAAAAAAAATCGAAGATGATTTTCATTTCCAAAGCTTTTTTTTAAGGAGTCAGGGAAGATGGGAAGAAGCTTAAAGTTAATTTCCCAAACCATATTTTTATTGGATATTTGGCAGGACTTTTGCAAATTTAACCTCTTAGGTTTGCAAAATAACTTATTTAACTTTGAGATTCAACATTTAGAAAATCCAATCCTCCATTTTGGACAAGTTTACAAACCTAATCCTAAAGGTTAATGAAATAAGTCATGTCACTGTAGAAAACCATGAAATTGTCCTCTTTTAAAATTTTAAAAAATGCAAACGCAGTCATTTGTATATAAATACAGGTAGGCCATGAACTAAAAATATAATTTAGTCCACTGACTATAATCAAATTTGGTATAAACTTAGTTAAAAAATAATTAAGATGATTTTTGTTTTGTGAATCTTTAATTTAGATTAATTATAAAAGTAAAAAACCAAATTGGGTAATTAAATTAATAAAATAATTAAGATAATTTTCTTTTTGTCAATCTTTCATTTTGATTGATTATAAAAATAAAAAAGTGGGTCTAAATTTAATTAATAAAAAACTTAGATAATCTTTGTTTGTGAATACTTAACTTTGATTAATTTTAAAAATAAAAAATTAAGTTCGGCGTAAACTTAGTTAATAAAATAATTTTAAGTAATTTTTGTTTTGTGAATCTTTAATTTAGATTAACTTAAAAAATAAAAATTGAAGCCCGTATAAACTTAATTAATAACATAATTTAGATAATTCTTATTTTATGGATTTTTAATCTAAATTAATTTTTTAAATAAAAATCATAGTGGATATAAATTTGATTAATACAATAATTTAGATAATTTTTGTGAATGTTTAATGTAGATGGTCCACTCGTGTGATATGTGAAAATTAACATCGATTTATTTAATTAATATTATATATATTTTTATTCTAGTTCATTTATTAAGATTGAAACTAAGCCAAATTGAGAGCCGAACTATTTATAATTTATATTTTAGTTATATTAACTTATTATTATTTTGTATAGCATAATCATTTTATCTGTGTCTTTATATAATCATTTTTGTGTATTTTATTTTCCTGTCGTCGTCTTATTCATGTCTATAGTTTTCTTTTCTATTGGTGGAGCAAACATGCAGATGTAGAAAACAAACCTAGAATCTAATCGACGGTTAAGAAAGAAGAGAAGATTACTGAATAAGCTAAGGTCTTGACTTTAAGAGCAGTGAAGGATTATTAATCTCATGTTCTATGTGAAACCTGTCGTCCCAGTTGCAGGTTGCATGGAGAGATGCCTTGAAATTATATGGCTGCAGTCACAAAAAAAAGCCAATGTTCAAGCAATACAGAACAGAGACTCGCTTCTCTGATCACTATCTGCTTGGGCTGAAGGATATGATGGATCAGCAGTAACATTTCTGAGTAGATGTTGCTCAGACCATCCACGTGGGGCATGGGTTAAGATTGTGTTGACATAGTCACTATAAGATAAGTTGTTTTTATTGGTTAACATGCTAAACAATACTTTTCTTATACTTTAAATAAGCATATTAACCGGTGTAGCCTGCGACAGTATCAACACTATCCAGATCCGCATCCCTGATGTGCATCAGATATACATTAGTCGTAGATTGATCTTTTCAGATTTCAGATTGATCTAAAAAAATTTGTTGTTTTCTAAAATTTTTTTAGAAATATGTTAATCTAGTTATATTTGATTTATAAACAAAGTTTTACTATTTTTGAATATGTGTGTATAGTTATTTTAGATTTATAAATATAAGAGTATTTAAGTCATTTTCATTTCCTCTTAGGTACACCTTCATTCAGGACCTAGTCATCCAATGTACGTTGCTCAATTAAAAAAAATGCTAGTTGTTATCAAAAGGAAAATATATATATATATATATATATATATATATATATATCCATGCTAGTTTTCCTCCTTGTATTAAATTCTGCAAGTGATGGCATGTTCCTGTATATATGTATTTTAAATTAATTTTGACATGATTACCCAGTCAAACTATCGTATTTTTTTACAATACATTTTGCACGCATTATAAGACTAGTGAAAGCATTTCGACACTTTTTTATCCGTTATTTATCATTTTAATTCAGCCACATCAAGCAAGCTTGATAGCCTCAAGCATTTTATTTCAATTTTATCAAATATTATTTGCTTTATTCGGATTCGTATCAAAATAGTCTTTACTTTGTTAAGTAGTCAATTGTATGATTTGGTTGAGATAGACAAGAGAAGATAAGAAAGCAACCATGAAACGGCATGCAGCAATATACGACTCTCGGGTGTTGCAAGTCATAGTCAAGGATCGACAAAAAGTATTGCGTCCGAATCATCAACGTGGAAATTTTGTACAGAGCATACCTCCAGTCAAGCATAGACATGAACATCATGTACTCAGGAGTCAGGACACCATCAGCTTCCTCGAAGATGAAGTTGAATTCGGCATCCAAGTCATAAGGCATGATTCATTGAACTAATGAATTATGGGATATACGTAAGGAAAGTTGCCTCTCTCTGTTTTGATTTTGAAAAAGATGAGAGAGAGCAATTTGAGAGGCAATGACGATAGACGAACATGATAATCGCCTTCGTTTTCTGTCATTGGACAGTGTGCTTCGATTGATTTCCTGCCCACAAAATCGCTACTGAAATTCGACAAGGTATGGCATGTATACAAATAGCTGAACCCTGAGATTTTGAGAAAGTGAACAAACAGCTGGGACAGTGATGTCCCGTTGTTCTTTTCAATTAGAACTTTTTGATATTCGTGTTCTGCGTTTGATGGCAAGAATTTCTTCCATCAATATTCCCTTCTTTATATTTTTCTTCACGCGCCTCGTATTGTCGGCCACCACCACCACCAACACCTTGTTGGCTAATCAATCAATTAAAGACGGAGAGGCTCTGGTTTCAGCCAACGAACTTTTTCAGCTGAGATTTTTCGGTACCGCATATAATCGCTATGTCGGGATATGGTTTCACGATCAATTCGAAATCAATCAGACGCTTTGGGTGGCAAACAAAGAAAATCCACTTCGCAATGACTCCGGAATCCTGACTATGAGGGCTGATGGAAGCCTTGTCATCTCCTATGAAAATGGGAACGTTGTGTGGTCGACGAACGTCTCAACCCAATCAAACAGTTCAGTTGCCGTGTTAGAAGACGAAGGTAATCTGGTTGTAAGGAAAGGAAGCTCTGCAGCAGAAGTCCTCTGGGAGAGCTTCGACCACCCGTGCGACACTCTGCTTCCAGGAATGAAGATTGGCATCAACCTTACAAGCGGAAGCACCCGAATGATCAGAGCATGGAGAAATGAGTCCGACCCTTCTCCTGGAACTTATGCTTTCGGCGTCGATCCGCAAGACCCAAATCAATTCTTCATCTGGCGAGGATCAGCTCCTTACTGGAGGGCCATCTTCTGGAACGGTAGTAGTTTCAATGTCATCTATGCACCGTTGATGAAGGGCGAAGACATATGGAGCAGGACGGCACCGTTGAGTCAAGACTCCCATTTTAATGCTTCGGTGGTGCAGAACCGTGAGGAGGTCTATTTCACAATCGCCCAATCTCCTGGCGCACTTGCATGGCTCAAGATCGGAGCATCTGGCAGTCTAATGGGATACATGGAACGCGATGAGAAGGTGGAGCTGAATGGCAGCTGGGTCATGAAGCCTGCACATCGGCAGTGCAGCACAGAAGGTGTTTGTGGGCCTAACAGCAGCTGCAACGAGGAACAAGACCCCATGTGCAAGTGCTTGCCTGGCTACAGGCCCATGTCGACAACAGATTGGAACTCAGGAATTTGGACGATGGGATGCACGTCCACAACAGAGTTGCAGTGCGGGGCCGAATATGGGTACTTGACCCTCGAGAATGTTAAGTCAACCAAAGATTTTTCTCCTTCTCATCAGGACAATACAACCATGTGCAAGCAGATTTGTGACAATGTCAACTGCAACTGCAGGGCATATGCTTGGACAGAGGAGAACTATGCTAATGAGTCTGTTTCTTCTTCTTGCTTTATCTGGACAGACCAACTTGGGGACCTTCAAGAGAATGTCGATGATGAAGATCGAGGATTGGGATTGGTGTTCCCAGAAGTACACATCCGGCTTGCCTCTTCAGTCTTGAGTAAGTTACTCTACCTCTTCATTTCTCAGAGGTTGACAATGTATACAAAACGAGGTGTAAGCTAATCAGTTTGCTTCTTTGCTTAGGCCAAGAAGGCAGGCGGTGCGGAGCCTGTGGCAGCAACGTTGTTCCTTATCCTTTAAGCACCAGCCCCAGCTGTGGTGACCCGGAATACCATCGCTTTTACTGCAATAGCTCTACAGGAATGTTGTACTTTCAAGCACAATATGGCTCCTCTTATTTGGTTTCCGCCATCAAAAAAGAAACCAGGACATTTGTGATCAAGCCACATGGAATCGATCTTTGCTGGGCAGGGTCTGAGAAACGACTGGATATACACCTGAACAGCAGCTCGCCATTTCGTTTGACCAGAAATAACACTGTTCTGTTACTAAATTGTTCTTCAACTCTGGAGAATATGTCATACTTGAATTGCACCTCTTCTAGCTCCTGCATTCGTTACATACAAGAAGGAAGGGCTCCTTGTTTCCACTCGAAGAAGTGTTGCAGCTATAATGTTATAGATTCAAACTCGATTGGTGTCTTAGACAAGCAATGTAGCTCTTATGCAAGCATCATTAATTTGAAATCATCATCATCCACGGGCGAATGGCAAGAGGGAGTCCAAATAGAGTGGGATGCCCCAAAAGAACCGGTGTGTGAGTCAGATGAGGACTGCATTGCCTGGCCGAATTCATCTTGCCTGGCAACAGAGGTGGAAAGGAAAAGGTGCTTGTGCAATGATAATTTTCTGTGGGATAGATTAAGTATGAACTGCATGCTTGGTAAGTAGCAAAACTTCTCCAATGCCCTAAATCATTGCCAAATCATTTACTTCTAAATAAGAACTAATCTGGAGAGTAGAAATGATGGAAGAAATTTTTGTCTCCACCTGATAAGACATTGCATTTACATGCAACCTTTTGTCTTTCAACATTTACATCTTATTATGGTGTGAGAAATGATCATTTCAGACCATTCTAAAACATATTTAAAAAAAAATTTCACAAAACTGTTAGTTTAGTTATATTTAATCTATAAACCAATTTTTATCAATTTTGGAGGTGTATGTATATATATATATATATTGGATTTTTAAATATTGGAGTATTTTTAGTCATGTTTCAACAATTTAAAATGATTAAAATACTTCTGTGTTTAAAAATCCAAAATAAATAAAATGGCCTCGTTTCAAACAGGTATGAAATGATCAACCCTGGCATGAATCGAACTCGCATATTGCACCAGATATTTCTTGGAAACAGATAATCCACCCACTAATTAATTTCTCCACCCCACTTTGATGGCTTGATGACATGCGGTATCTTTACTTTTTTGTAGATTCAAGTGGTAACAAATCATCAAAGAAAAAAAGGTTGCTCCTGGTTGCCATGACAACTGCTGCTGGAATCTTTTTGTTTCTGGCATTTATGTACTGTTGGCAGAGGAACAATAAGAGGAGAAAAGGTTAGAAAATAAATTCAGTTAGAAAATAGAATACATTCATCATCTATATTGTATGACGCATGACTGATATTAAACCAATCTCATCAGAGAAATGGAATGCGTTACTTAACATGTCACCTCATCAGTTTGAAGCAAGCGTTGGTGCCAACGAGTTGCTAGACTTGTCTAGCGGCAATGAAAATTTCCATGTGCCATTCGTTGATCTCGAGTATATATTACAAGCAACAGATAACTTTTCAGATTCAAAGAAGCTAGGAAGAGGAGGTTTTGGGACCGTCTACAAGGTATATGGATAAGGCTACAAATAGATGTGTGTTTTCTCATTTTCCCTTTAATTATGAGTTCTCATATCATTGTTGTCTGCAAATGGTGTGCATGCAAGTCCCCAAACTCCAGTTCCTAGGAACCGTATGTACTCTTAGTGGTAACAGCAACAAATTGTTTGGGTGACTTATTAGTATAGACTAGTGCTGCACAGAGATTAATGCACTAATGGTCTGGTTCTATGCTAACAATTCAATATTTTCCCCTTTTAACCACACAGGGTAAGCTTCTAAAAGGACAAGAAATAGCAGTAAAAAGGTTATCCAAGGAGTCTGGACAAGGCCTAGAAGAATTCAAGAATGAGGTTTTGTTGATTGCTCAGCTTCAACACAGAAATCTGGTAAGGATTTTGGGTTATTATATTGAAGAAGATGAAAAGATGCTCATCTATGAGTATATGCCCAATAAAAGTCTGGATTCCTTTCTATTTGGTAAGAATCTATAATCTGAAAACTCAAATTTTGTTTTGCTGCTTTGCCTCTCATGTTAAGCTCAACTCCAACAGATTTGGCTAGTTTTCCTGTTGGTAACACTTTGGTAAACGATCTGCAGATCCCAATGGATGCAGTTTGTTGGACTGGAAGAAACGCTTCAACATTATTTTAGGGGTCGCTCGGGGGCTTCTTTATCTTCATCAAGATTCCAGACTGAGAATCATTCATAGAGATCTTAAGAGTAGCAATATTCTTTTGGATAAGGATATGAACCCTAAAATTTCAGATTTTGGGATGGCAAGGATATTTGGTGGAGATCAGACTCGAGAAAATACAAATCGAGTCGTTGGAACATAGTGAGCCCCCAAAACAAATCTTCTTATTTTTTGCTACTTATCTCATTTTCTCAAGGGAAATTTCCAGCGTCATAACTGTTTGTTTCTGACATGCAATGCAGTGGCTATATATCTCCAGAGTATGCAGCAACTGGGTTTTTCTCTGTAAAATCAGATGTGTATAGCTTTGGAATCATAATACTAGAGATTGTGAGTGGAAAAAAGAATGCAGATTTTTTCATAGACGAGGATTCGCCTACGCTTACAGCATATGTAAGTGTCACAACATGATTGCTCGTCAGTCGTTTGTATTGATTCATCTTTGATTGTGATTCAATTCAAAACAAAATGAATGCACTCAGGCATGGCAATTGTGGAAGGAAGCGAGAATCTTGGAGTTGATGGATCCATCGCTACGTGAAACTTGCAATGAATCCCAAGTATGGAAGTGCATCCAATTGGGTCTCTTGTGCGTGCAGGACAAGGCGTCGGACAGACCCACCATGTCTTCAGTTCTTGCCATGCTCGACAGCGAAAATGCAAGGCTTCCAGCACCAAATGAACCAGCCTTTTTCAGGGGAAGCTTCTCAGCTCAACACCCTACACGGTCTAATTCTGATGGGATGCCAAGATATTCCAAAAACGACATCACAATTTCTGCATTGCAGCCGAGATAGCCCCGGAAAAACCCGCAATCGACTGCCTCAGTTTCGAAGCTGCCAGTAGGAAAGAGAGTTACAAAGTGCTAAAGGAGTTACTCTTGGGCTTTTCTGCTTAATCCTAGATTCAAAATATACACACGGTGTGTCCAAAATTTCCAAAATTTCAAATATACCTGCTAAGTTTGTATTTAATCTTACAAACGCTCATTGAATGAGTTAACTTCTTTAGTTAATATATGAAATTACTAATGCACCCATTAAATTTAGGATGAAATTGAAAAAAATTAAATGTCGTAATTCACTGATACTCTAATTGAACATGAGTTTTAAATTTAGAGAGCTTTAATTTTAATTTTTCTTTATTTTATTTCATCTTTTACTATTTTAAAATAGGAGTGTTTTGGACATTTACAAAATTTAACTAATTATTTTTTTACAAAGTGAGCATTTTTAGAAGTAAATGCAAACATGATATGTATTTTTGAGATTTTAAAAACATTATAGGTATATTTAGGAATAAAGCCAAATGCATTAGGTATATCTTAGTTGTATTAATTTACGTTGTAATATTGCAATAACGAAGCCGTTATAATTACGTCAATGAATACCTTAGTTGATGATTTTTTGAACTTTTCATTGATAATTTTTCTCGAAAAAATTACTTATTCATTCTATTATTTTCGTCAAAAGCTAATCTCTTGCCACAATAATTGTTCATGTTATTAAATATTATTTTTTGCTATAAAAAATACGAAGGGTATACTTCATAAATAATAAAACTTTTGATTGGTTAATTATATGAATAATTATGTAGAAATAATCGCAAAATAGAATAGTTGTATAAGAAGATATAAATAAATAGTTAAAAAAGGGTAATTATTAATAGCGAAAAGTTTTAGATTGATAGTGTTTATTGACATTTAAACTTTTTCAAACTAAAACTTTTTACTCTCTATAAGACTCTATTTATTTCTTTTACTTCTTCCTATATAATTGTTATACTTTTTAATCATTTCTACACAACTACCAATACATCTTACTTATCTATTTTAACTTTATTCTATTTACTTATCTTCATTATCTCTATTATATCAAATCATTATCTCGAATTCCAAAAGTTTTTACATCAAAAATTTTAGTTTTGGTTTGAAAACTTTTTTCATAAAAATTTTTGAATCTTCACAATTATCTTATTTTTAATCATTTATTCGCATTTTTATATAATTATCCTATTTTTCAATTATTTTTACACAACTATCTATATAACTTATCTGTATATTTTAACTCTATTTTTTTCTCATCATCATTAACTTTATTATTTTACATTATTTTCTTCTAATTCAGAAACTTTTACAGTAAAATTTTCGTTTAAAAATTTCATTACTTTCCAAGCACACTCTTAACCAAATATACCCTAAATGTTGCTAAATGTTAGTTTTCTTGTGATGTAGTGTCATTTTAGTATAATTGAATAAATGAGACAAGTAGAAGATGAGGAGAGTGGATAAGGATAATTAATTGTATAAGGAGGATGAGAAAAATAATATTAAAAATGTAAAAAGCCAAGTTAGTAGGCATGTAAAGATAAGAGATTTTTTATATATCATTAAAATTGATATTATAATAAGGCATATTCGCGATGCTCACACTATGGAAAAAAATTTGTATAAATACCCCTACATTAGAAGGAATCTCTAAATACCCCCATATCAGAGGAAAAATTGAAAATTTTACCCACACAACTGGTAGGACTCGAATGCTTGAGGGGTGGAATAAAATTCTCCAGCACTACCATGTGGTAATTTAGAAAGTTATAAAATTTTTGGATAAAAAGTTATAATTGAAAAAGACTGATGTCATGTGATAAGGATGATGATGATGAGTGAAGAAAATAAAGTTAAAATAGATAGGTAAGTTGTGAAAAATGATTGAAAAATATAATAATTGTATAAGAGGATGTAAAGAAATGATTAAAAATAAAATAGTTACAAAAAGTGAATAGTTTTAGATTAAAAAATTTTAGCTTTAATAAATTTATATTTTTTACATGTGATTAGGTTGAAAACTGAAAAATATTTTTCTGAGAGAAAAGTCTCGTTCGATTCTCGTTCCTATCCCATCCAATGGGATGGTGGTAAAACTTGCCTTGGATCACACTGCTGACGTTTCCTAGGAAGCAGAAAAATGGAACGGAGGGAGGGCGCACCGCCAGTTACCCATTCATTTTTCTTATCCACGGTGACATGGCAATCACGTGGTGTGTGTATGTATGTATGGAAATTGGTATGGTAGTAGAATACATTATTCTAAATACAATAAATGGAGTAGATCATGATTTCATAATCATGTGAGCCCCATTTTAAGGCCACTGCACCGCTGTTCCGGTGCAGTGATACTACACCGGAACAGCATCCATATATATATATATATACATATACATATACATATGTATATGTACATATATATGTATGGGATTTAATCATGTGCATTCGAACTGCACGGAAACTACCGTGCAGACGGCTCATCCGGCCGTCTATTTCGGCGGGATGAATCCTGTCCGTCGAGAGTTGGTGCGCGTGTTGTGTTGCGTTGGGCGGGACGTACACGCGGTGAATGTTGGGAAAATTTTCCCGCTCGGCAGCTAAAAACAAAAACAGAAATCCCGCCTCCTCCTCCTCTCTGACGTCCCTCGTCCCTCCTCAATCCCTAAATCGCGGCACCCCCCGAAGTTCTGTGATCGATTCCGAAGTTCTGCATCGACGGAAACCGTCGATTTTGAAGTTCTGTGAATGAATTCCGAAGTTCTGCTTCGACGGATTTCGCGCTGATCGTCTTCTCCGAAAATCCGCATGCGGATTTTGAATCCGTATGCGGATTATAACTGCGCAGCAAAAGGTTTCCTATTTGCGCGGATCGTCTTCTCCGAAAATCCGCATGCGGATTATAACTGCGCAGCAAACGCGCCTCCCATCTGCATCTCTCTTACGCGAAAATCCGCATGCGGATTCTGAATCTGCAGCAAACGTACCTCCCATAAGTGTTGTTTTCCACATGCGGATTTAGAATCCGCATGCGGATTTCGCGTCAGAGAGATGTAGATGGGAGGCGCGTTTGCTGCGCAGTTATAATCCGCATGCGGATTTTCGGAGAAGACGACCTGCGCACAGTACCTTCTGTCGACACAGAACTTCAGAATCAATCATAATCGATCATAGAACTTCAAAATCGACGGAGAAGGAGATTTGGGAGCAGCAACGGCGGCTGCAGCAGTAGCAGCGGCAACGGTGGGGTCTCTGTTTTCGAAATGGGAGGGATGAGCGGGTGGGTTTTTGTGGATTTTCAGTCCACCGAGCGGGAAAATGCATTATCTGAATTTTTGCGCGCATGTACGCGCGTCTCCGTTCGGCTCGTCATCTCTCTACAGGCATAATTGAACGAATGGCGTAAATTTTTCCCGCTGAAACGAACGGGCAGATGGGATGTCTGCAGGGTATTCGGGTGCAGTCGGAATGCACCTGAATAAATCCCTATATGTATATATATATATATATATATATATATATGTATATCTCGAGAGAACCACGTGGTATTTGTCCTTTTCACCGTTTCAGATTCCCGTCAAGCCACGCAAGTGGAATGCTTGACTAGGAAACCTTAACGTCGGCGAATCCTCGACAACTCTTTCCATCGGTGCTGATGTTGCATCCGGAATTTGAAATATAACGCGATAGATGGTAGAATAACCGGGCGCTGGTTCGATGCACCCACGTGTATATTTCATCTTTTTTCTATTTTTTTTTTGAAAATTTTTTTACACAACTATTAATCTAAGTGTATTTAAAATTACTAAAAATATTACTAATTTTAAAAAATTAAAAAAAAGATCTAAACATCTCTAAAAATGATAAAAATTTATACACACATTAAAAACACTTAAATTAACATTTTCATAAAAAAAATTTCAAAAAAATTAAAAAATGGGTGAAGTACACCCAAGTGCATTGAACAAATAACTGATTCGAAAGATCATTCACCACCGATCTAAACCGAATAAGTTCACAAATCCGGTTAGTCAACTTGGTCTCCCTAATATAGGGCATGTTTCAAATCGAAAATTGTTTACACTAAAAATTTTCAATTTTTCTAATTATTTTATTTTTTAATTATTTTGTCATATGTTCCTATATAATTATCTTGTTTTTCAATCATTTCTATACAATTACTCATACAATTAATCTATTTATTTTAACTTTATTCTTTTTACTAGTCATCATTACACCCATCGTATTATATCATTTTTACACAAAAAATTTATCATTTTCCAAACACACCTATAATCTTTTAATTTATTTACCTACCAAAATTAGGTGAGGTTGGCTACATTTGTTGAACCCAACTCAAATTGCAACTTCTAAACAATGATCCAATAGCATGGCTAGGATGAGATAGGATGGGAATATCCTAAAATGGAATATTTCATTTTAAAATACACATCTACTCAATTTTAATACACCTTTGCTTAATCTTAATACACATTTATCCCTTTTAAATAATATTTCTATTTCAAATTCTCAGCCTCTACTTATCCCATCTAAGTTCTCAATAGCAATAAATATGTATTTCCATTCTCGAGGCCGCATTTTTAATTTTTAATGTGATTTATATTTTTTCAAAATAATTTTTCATAAAAATTATTTTACGAAAAATCTTGCATCGTTTCGAATTTCATAAAAATATGGCCGGGCCCCACTTGGGGTTAATTTTTCGAACAAAGCCTAGCGGTTTTTCTGACTTTTAGTTGCCCACTGATTTAGATGTTTAGTAAGGCTATCATATTCACATTTCAAACATGCGCTACTTCCCACAATTTTCTTGCAATAGAAACTGGAGAAACTAGTCCTTTTTGGACGCCATCTCACTGCGCCGTGTCAGAAAATATATTTTTCAGGCCGTGTTTGGAGACGCTTATAAATGTATAGTTTCCAGATACATTACTGCGGCGGTGAGATGATTGGGCAAAATTTTATTTAAGATAGACGAGGAGTTTACGAAGTAAAAGTTTTTAACTTGTAAAGAGAATAAAGTTAAAATAGATAAGGTAATTTTATAAGTATTTGTGTAGAAATGATTGAAAAGTATAATTATTTATGTAGAAAAATATGAAAAAATAATTAAGAAATAAGATACTTACGAAGCGAGAAAAATTTTTTATTGAAAAATTTTCGTTGACACGTGATCGCCGTACGCGCCTAAAAAGTGAGAGCGAAAAACTAACGGGTGCTTGCTTGTGAGAAAGACAGTCTCCACTCGCCAAACCGACATTGGGTAGTCTTCATCGATGGAAGGCTAGAAGCAAGCAAGAAAAAACAGGTGGTTCGATGTGTCTTGGAGCTGGAGAAATGATGGAAAATTTCTCCATTTCTTTCATTTTATTCCTCTCCTATTTTTCCTTTCTGCCCGTGTCTCTTCTTCTATCTTCAGCGACAGCAGACTCTATAAAACAACACGGATCAATCAAAGACGGCGAAACCATTACTTCCGACGGCGCCATCTTCGAGCTAGGCTTCTTCAGCCCCAACAATTCAGATAACCGCTACGTTGGAATATGGTATCACAAGATCCCCATCAGAACCATCGTCTGGGTGGCCAACAGAGAAAACCCACTTACGGATTTCTCTGGGGTTCTGACCATAGGGGGGGATGGAAATCTGGTGATCTTGGATGGGAGAAATATCACCGTATGGTCGACAAACGCTTCGATTTCAGTAAATTCTACGGCAGCCACTCTCTGGGATTCCGGAAACCTTGTACTCAAAGATGGGACTTCGAATAATTCGAGCAACATCTTCTGGCAAAGCTTCGATCATCCAACCGACACGCTTCTGCCCGGCATGAAGATTGGCATCGACTTGGTAGCCCGACGAAACCGTATGATCCAATCATGGAAAAGCGCCAATAACCCGAGTCCTGGAAATTTCTCATTTCGGCTCGATCCAAAGGACTCCAACCAGTTCTTTATCTTTAATAATTCCGCCCCATATTGGAGAAGTGGTTATTGGAATGAGCGAGTTTTTAATCAGCCGCCGGTAGTAAGTACCGATTTCCTGTTCCATTTCAATACTATAAGCAATGAAGAGGGGATCTACCTTGAATATTCATCCTTGTATAACAATACCAAGTTGGTGATGGATGTGTCTGGCCAAGTACAGTGCCGCATATGGTTGGATGAGGCGCAGATTTGGAGTCTTGCCTGGGTGCAGCCCAAAGATCAATGTGGGCGGTATGCTGTTTGTGGTCAAAATAGTAGATGTAGTGATTACAATACACGGATGTGTGAGTGTTTGGATGGATTCGAGCCGGTGTCACCTACGGAGTGGAATTCGGGTACTTGGTCTGGTGGATGCAAGAGAAGAAAGGCGCTGGAGTGTGGCAATGGAGACTCGTTTTTGTCATTGGGAAAACTGAAAGTGCCGGATCATGAACTTTTAGTGGGAAAAGTGGGAACTGATGAGGATTGCGGAGTGAAGTGCTTGAGTAATTGCAGTTGTATTGCTTATGCTTTTGCAAATGTGAGCAACGAGGGAGGATACCAGTGCCTGGTTTGGTCTGGGGATTTGATGGATATTGGAGATTTGAAAGAGAGTCATGGAGCACAGGATATTTACTTAAAAGTTGCACCTTCTGAATTGGGTAAGATTTTTTTTTTTTTTTTCCTTCTTATTTTTTCAGTTTTTCTGTTTTCTTAAATCAACAGAAGCATCAGTTTTGCAATTCATTTTGGTAGATCCACTTCTGATCAATAAAACACCCTGCATATCTCTTCTGCATCCCAGAGTTGTTTATTCCCCAAATTCACATTAGACTTGAGAAATGGGTTTAAATATTCCAGCCTAACACCTAGATGATGTGCATCTCAACTAAAAGCCAAATGAGTTAGGTTGGAAAAGACACGATGGAATTGTTAATCAATCCAATTTGGTAAGGTCTAATTTAAGAAAAGTCTACATTATATTCCTTCAAGGTTTTCAACAGGGTTTATGGTTATTGATGGCGAGATCAAACCTGTGTTGTGATGTGGACAAGCAATCATAATTAATATCCCTCCATCTGCTCTTAATCCATGTAAAAACCCATCCAAAACTAACACTGATCGTACAAAACAAGATAACTCTATTTCTCAACCATCAAGATGGGAAGTTTTTCCAAGTGATTGGTAGGAATACAGTCGACTGTCAAAGTTTGTGGCCCGGCTTTTCATGGGAGGCTTTTTCTTTTTCTCTTTCTTTTTTTCCTTTTGCATTAACATACATCACATCAGGCATGACTCAGCATGTTTATCACCTAATAGGAATCATTACCAAAGTTCACTTGCCATATTCTAATGGACAAAATACTAATAATTCGTTAGGAAGGTTTGTGCTATTAATGCTGTTTTTGGCCAATTTCTATTAGTTAAGATTTGACCATGCAAATCCTGGTTGCATTCCACACTGTTAAGGATCAGAATTTCTTGATGGAAACAGAGGTTTTTGTCCTTTGTTTTTCATACTAATCCACTTGTTTGCATCTATCTCTCATCATTGTCCTTCCATAGTTTGTACACGTTGAATATGGATCAATCCTTGCTTTTTAGACATTCTATTTCCCAATCTATGGCCAATCTCAATGCTCTTATTATAGCTAGATATCCTCTTGCAAACTTGTTGCTTAACTGCCCTGCATTTTATCTCTTGAAGGACCCTCCCTCCTGTAGCTTTCTTATAAAATTTAATTTTCCACTTACAAGAACAGGAATGTGTGTACGGACTGCGCTAGTCCTTCTCGATCCCTTTTGTTTTTTTCTTTTTTCTGCGATTGGAAATTTTAAATTTTCTCCATGCACACATGCATGAACTGAAACCTTACCACTCCTAGTGACTGCATGATTTTCTATAGTAACATTGCCTAAGAACAGATTAGTTCTGTTGTTGCACTCATACAGATCAATTTTACAGGTACAAATAATCACAAAAAGTTAGCTGTGATAGTGGCAGTACCTGTTGTGGCAGGGATCGTTGTATTAGGTTCACTCTTCTGCTGTTTGAGGAGGATCTTGAGGAAGAAAGGTAACCAACGAAAATAACACCCTCGTCATGTAGAAAATTCTATATATTGGAAGTATATGTGTGTACAAAAGATCCAGTGTGATGATCACATTTACAGCGTGGGATAGATTTTCATCATCTTCAATAGCCAAAATTGGACACAAGGTGTAATCCAACTAGCAATTTGTAGATCACATATGCTCACTGCTGGTAATAACAAAGGCATTAGTCAAAAGTCCCATCCTGCCAGTCAATCATGGGTCTACATTGTTATTTGATTTATTAAACTTCTCATTCGAGTTGATCAAATGGTCAGTGTCATATAACTGAATGTTTATCTTAAATGATGGTCCCATCATTAAGAAATTTCTGATTTGATACTTAGAATTTTTATTATTGATGGGATTGCCGCATCAGCTTATGATGGGTCTCTGTTCTTTGGAATAGAGTTAGATGATTGGATTGTCCCAAGAATCCAAGGCACCTACATTTCCATCAAGTTCAAGAAACCAGTCAAACATACAAAATGTTTGAGATAACTCGATGTTAGTGTGCCTTCAATCAGGAAATAATGAGGGAATGCCTCCATTTGGTTCTTCAGACACAAGCATCCTGTGTGGAAGTGAATTCCTGGACACAAGTAAGCTTGCCCAAGATGGGCAGAAATGGACAGATATTCCATTTTTTGAGTTCAGTACATTAGCTGCTGCCACCAACAACTTCTCACGATCAGACATGCTAGGTGAAGGAGGCTTTGGGCCAGTTTACAAGGTAATATCTTTCGTTATTATCCTCGATTTTTAAAACATTCGATGAGTAGAGTTTCCATATCTGATATAATATATGCAATTTTCAGGGTAAGCTGCCTGGAGGACAGGAGATAGCAGTTAAAAGGCTCTCTAGGTGCTCTGGACAAGGCTTGGAAGAATTTGAGACTGAGGTTAAACTAATCGCAAAACTCCAACATAGAAATCTGGTACGGCTTCTTGGTTATGGAATTCAAGGATATGAAAAGATGCTAATCTACGAATACATGCCCAACAAGAGCTTAGATTGGTTTCTCTTTGGTTTGTCCATGATCCTTTCCCCTTTTGATATTCAATTTAATATTACATGTATTCAAATGAAACAGAATTATTGATTTCTAATTTTTCTATCCTTGGAAACAAGCCAGACAGAGATCGGAGCAGGATGCTAGATTGGGAAAAACGCTTCAACATCATTTTGGGAATTGCTCGAGGTCTTCTTTACTTGCATCAAGATTCTAGGTTGAGAATCATCCACAGAGATTTAAAAACCAGTAATGTTCTATTGGATGAAGAAATGAACCCAAGAATTTCAGACTTTGGCCTGGCAAGGATTGTTGGAGGAAATCAGACTCAGGAGTGCACCAAAAGAGTAGTTGGAACATAGTAAGTACTTAGGGAGGGGAGTAAACATTTGAAGAAAAAAACTGAACAGAACACTTACACATCTCATTCCACATCCTTGAAGCCTTACTGACTTATCTGAATGCTGCTGGATTTCAGTGGTTATATGTCACCCGAGTATGCTTCACATGGGCTGTTCTCCGTGAAATCTGATGTCTTTAGCTTCGGAGTCATCCTACTCGAGATCATTAGCGGCATGAAAAGCAATAATTTCATTCATTCAGATGAATCTTCGAGCCTCCCAGAACATGTAAGTTCAATATCTCCAAAATACATTCAGTTGAAGTTGGGTAATATCTATGATAAGGATTTCCATCTCATACACCACATTCTTGTTCTTTCTTAGGCCTGGGGATTGTGGAAAGAAGGCAATGCACTGGCCTTGGTGGACCCAGTGATCAGAGGAAAATGTGATATAGATGAACAGTTGAAGTGCACTCATGTTGGGCTTTTGTGTGTGCAAGAGAAAGCAGCAGACCGACCCACCATGGCATCCGTGGTTCCCATGTTGGTTAGTGAGGCAGCCACTCTCCCCAATCCTCGCCAGCCAGCTTTTATCATGAGAAGAGATCTGTCTGAGATTGAGTGCTCGAGAAATGAGATGACATTTACGAAGGTGGAAGGAAGATAGTGGTATATCTCGTCATTGTATATTCATTGACTGCATAGTGCACAGCCTATTGAAAGTAGATTCTTGAATTCTTATTTTTTTATTTTTCTCCTCAGAGTGCGAAAGATTAATACCATGGTGTTACATTCATGTATTGTTTTTATTGTTGATTATAATTGGTCGGTATTCTTTTCTATAATTTGGGAGATGATTTCTATTGAATCAAATATATTGCATTATTTTCCTGAGTTTGTTAAAATTGCAAATATGCTTATAATATTTACATAAAATTGGAAGCGTGTTCCTTTCGTTAGGATTCCATTAGTATTTTTTGTAAAATGATGAAGATACTCTTTAAACTAAGTGTTATACACTTATAATTTTATACAAATTTTGAAGCCATATTTGCAATTTCAGCAAACTTAAGGATACAGATACAATCTTAATTAAACTTTGTTGGCATATTTGTAATAATTTCAAAACTTTGTCGGCATATTTGTAAAAATCTCAAAAGTTTTCTGATAAACTAGTATAGACATTTTATGCTACTAACTAAATTAATTTTCACTAGCTAGTCTAGAGGGGAATTCTAGCAAATCTGTATGAAAGATCGATGACCCGCTCTTCAAATACATTTTACTATTTATGAAATTATATTAGGGTGCACCATGACGAAACATCTCTACCATGAAATGTCCCCACCTTGACGATAAAATCAAAATTTATTAGATAATAATCTAATGCACTTGATGCACTACCCTATATTTATTTGTTTGAATTTCTTAATTTCATATGTCGCCCAAGCATGGTGTTTACATATATGTAGTTTTTATATTTTTTAATCACATGAGAGATGCCTTTTTATTTCTAAAATTTTAAATAAATATTTAAAAGCATCACAAAATGTAAAATTGCATATATAAAAACATCATGCTTAAGCCCACATAACAGTGCAAAAAAATATATAATAAAAGATAGTGCAGCTGGTGCACTAAATCGAAAATCAAATCAATTCCACGTATTCTGTTTAGAATTATTTTTTAGCCAACAAGCAAAATCTCACCCAAATCAAAGATGTGCATGTTGCCTCGTTTTATAAAGGTTTAAAAAAATATGTCGAATTATGATTTTATGATAAACATGTAACTTGCATCATTTTTACTTAATAAGGCACGCTTTAGTTACTTACATCATTTTTACTTAATAAGGCACGCTTTAGTTACTTACATCCCACCTAACCTTGATAATCATTGGATTTACTTGTGTGATACCGTACTACCATTTTGGAAGAGAACCATGCCTCCGCCGTTGTTTTTTCTCAAGACATGGAAATAATTAATACTAATAGTGTACATTAGGTAGGTTTATGCTGTTAATGTTGTTTGTAGGCCAATCTCTATTAGTTAAGGTATGACCATGAGGATCCTGTTGGGCGTTCCACGTTGTTAAGAATCAGAATTTCTTCACAGAAACATAGATTTTTGTCATTTATTTTTATAATAAATCCATTTGCATGGATTCGCCTACCATCATTGTCCTTCCATGATCTGTATATATTCGATATGAATCAATCCATGCTTTTTAGACGTTCACGTGCATGAGAGTGAGTTGGAATCCTATAAAAGGAGAGTCCTAACTTAGTGTCTGATTTTCTGGTTATGTCTTGTGATAAGCAAGATAAGGGAGATGTTATGTAAGTGGCCGTAAGAATCAAATAGCCATTGATTTTTGGATGAATTTTGGTGTAGATCCTAGTCGGTTTGTATCATTTTCTACTAGTTATCACTTAATAACACAATTCATTTTATTATTTCACTCATAGCTAGCCTCTTGTGCTATTTTTTTTTTTCCTGATAAAAAGACTTTTGTGCTTATTTGTATCTGTAAAATTGATCATACGGCACTAAAGGCTTTTTAATCAAATAATAATAATAAGCACTAAAGGCTTTTTAATCAAATAATAATAATAAGCACAAAAGGCTAGCTATGATAGTGCCATTAAACATGCATATAAATGTATAAAAGACCCAGCATCCCTTGACTCATGGGTGAAGTTGTTTCATCCTTAAGCGACCATAGGTTCGGAGTCATCCTACTCAAGGTCATTGGTGGCATGTAAAACTATAAACTCATTCATTCAGATGAGTCTCCGAGCCTCGTTGAACACGTATGTTCAATATCTTGAGTTCTCCAGAATGAATTCAGTAGAATTTGGGATATATCTATACCAAGGATTTCTATCTCATGTACCACATTCCTGGTCTTTCTCAAGCTTGGGGATTATGAAAAGTAGGCAGTGTACCTGCTTTGGTAGGTGTGGCGATCAGAGGAAAATATGATACAGACGAATAGTTGAAATGCATTCATGTTGGGCTTTTGTGTGTGCAGCAAAAGGTATCTGACCAACCAACCATAGGGGCATCTAGGGTGACCATGTTGGTTAGTGAGGCAGCCCTTTTACTTCACCTCGCCAAGCAGCTTTTATTATAACAATGGATCTGTATGAGACTGAGTGCTCTAGAAATGAGATGACACTTACTGAGGTCGAAGGAAGATGGTATTGTTTTTTTTTTTGATAAAAGAAGATGGTATTGTTGATTGTGCGGTTTTTCAAAAATTACAGTTTCGAAAATCATTATATTGAATTGAACATACAATAAAGAGCAATGTCGATATGTCCGAGTGGTTAAGGAGACAGACTTGAAATCTGTTGGGCTTCGCCCGCGCAGGTTCGAACCCTGCTGTCGACGGTTTTATAGTTCATCTTTGACTTTTAAGGGTTTCATTTTCATAATCTTTTAGTCTTTAAATTCATTTTTTTGTTATTTCTAATTTATTTTTAACTCTATGCTTGCAATTTATTTTTTTATTTTCTGCCTTATGCCTTGCCGCCAATTTTATTTTTGGCTCTTATGGTTTCATTTTTATATTTTTCTAGGCTCCATTTTTCGTAATTCTTAGCTTTTAAATTCATCTTTTATTTTGATTCTTTTCTAATTTATTTTTTGCTAATTTTATTTTTGGATCTAATGTCTCCAAAATTTTACATTGCATGAATGATCAGCCAAGTACTGGCCAAAAGCCTAAGGATGTAGAGTAAAATTATTAGTAACTTCCGTCATAGGCATAGGTCTCTGGGTGTTAATGGTCAAGGTCATTTCATCAACCGTACTTGTCTAACCCATTTATAAATGAATTTAGGTTAAGATTTTTAAATAAATGACTTATAATTCACCAACTTATTTAACTATTTAAATAAATAAATATGTCAAGATTGAGATTTTATAACATGTGAACTCGTTTAGTAACACATTTAATCAATTTAGCCTATTTAACCCATCAACTTATTTTCTAAATCCTCAATCTATTTTCATTTCAATTTTTTATTTTTGTCCTTATGTCTATAACTCTATAATATCTTCTACTATAGTCATATAATGTTGTCATTGCCGTCTTTGTCATTAGTAAAATTTTTCTTCAATCTCTGCCTCTCTCTCTTTCCCTTCCTATTTGTTTTTTATCATTCTCTTTTCCATCTCTTTTTTTATTTCCACCTTACTCTCTCCACTTTCCTCTTCCCTCCATCATTCTTTCTCCGTCTTTAATCAATTTCCTCCTTATCTTTATTATTTACGCCCCCTCTTTATCCCTCTCTCTTTTTTACCGAGTTATTTTTTTGCTTTGTGCTGGTACATCAAATATATACTCCTCTCCTTATAAAGATTTGGTAGTGCCATGTATCCTCTTAGTGCATATTACTTTATAATGACAATTACAGATAATATATACTCAACTTTAAATTAGCTTAGTTTTGATTTATTTGTAATATATATACACACTCGTTAATAATTTACTAACTCATTTATTAAGTTGGTTATAAATAAGTAAGGATTTTAAAGTTTTTTTAAAAAATAAATTAAGATTAAAATTTTTTAAATAAATTAAGATTAGTATTAGGCCCAAACACATCCAAACTCATCCATTAACTCTCTTCGGGATCACGCGAGGAAGCGTTTCGCTTTCGATCCGTGTCACTGTTGGAAAGGTTTTAAATTTTTGGACCTATTAAAGATTCTTTTTAACGAGAATAAACGCGCGGCCAGGTTTGCTTCTTGTGCGGCGGGGCCCACCAAGCTTCTACCATCCAGCGTCGCATCTTTGACCGCAGACCTTGGAGTTGACGTGGCGACGATAGTGCCCGTAACTAACTAAAAAAAAAAAAAAAAGTAAATAAAAAAAAAAGCAGCGGACGCCTCTAATGCCGTCCACGAGACGAATTTTTTCGAGATGCGGTGAATTCACGTGATGTATTTTTCCACGAACGCATATAAAGTCCTAATAAAAGCAGTATAATATCAAAATGGAATCGACCGTTCCACGTGGGAAGATTGCACATGGGGAATTTTCATCGTAAACTCGCTAACTATGCGTATTAACATTTTAAACTTCGAAATTACGTATTAGTATTTTCGACCTCACAGAGTTCAAAAATTTATATTTCGGACCCTACGAGCTCACTACGTCACATATGCCCTATTAGGCTGCCTGTTTCGACAGAACTACTCATGAATGTAAAAGAAATCGCATGCCCTACTCGAAAACCCCATCCCCAATTTGAAATCTATTCGATAGCTAAAAGCCTCAAATCAAAACCGTAGAAACCCAAAAATCCCACAAATTCCAAATTGATTTGCGTCAAATGCCCAAAATCTATGAATGGAAAATCGAATCGCATCTGAAGCCCATCCTACCACCGATGCCCAAATCTGCAGATTAGAAACCGGTCAACATCAAAAACTCATCCTTTCTCCCATGCCTATCTTCCTCTTTGAAGCAACTTGTCGAGAGTTGTTCATTCCCCTGCAACATTAGTTTGCCATATCACAAACAGTATGCCCTTCTTCCTCCCTTCAATGATGGAACTCAAACTTCCCCCTTCATCCTCTTAAAAGCTTGCTGCATGAGGTTAGCTTCGTCATTTCGGAAAATTTAAACGTGCAAACAAGCAGCCTAACGAGGCATATGTGACACCGTGAACTTGCAGGGTCCAAAATGCAAATGCCTAAACTTCGCAGGATCCAAAACACTAATCTGCAAACCTCATGGTCTAAAATATTAATACGCATAGTTAGAGAGTCTATGCTCAAATTCACGTATGCATAAATCTACACACCTCTCAATTTCTCTGTGTACTTATATATATATATGAGAGCTGTTCCGGTGCAGTGACGCTACACCGGAACAGCGGTACAGTGGGCCCAAAATGGGCCCCACATGATCATGAAATCATGATCTATTCCACCCATTGTATTTAGAATAATGTATTCTATTACCACACCAATTTTCATCCCAATCAGATATGTATATGGGCCCCATCTGAAAATGGTATAAATCCAACGTAATAAAATAGTTTGATGTAAATAACAACTTTAAAGTATCTGATTGGGATGAAAATTGAAAATGGTATAAATCCAACGTAATAAAATAGTTTGATGTAAATAACAACTTTAAAGTATCTGATTGGGATGAAAATTGGTATGGTAATAGAATACATTATTCTAAATACAATGGGTGGAGTAGATCATGATTTCATGATCATGTGGAGCCCATTTTGGGCCCACTGCACCGCTGTTCCGGTGCAGTGACGCTGCACCGGAACAGAATCCTATATATATATATATATATATATATATAGGGAAATGATCCAGTGCATGCACTGTGGGTCCCACCTGATCATAAATAGAAAATCCACCCCACCCATTGTATTTAGAATTGTTCACTTTATTACCATACCATTTTTCATCCAAATCCAACATGTGTGTAGTCTCCATCTTAAAATGGTGCAAAATCAACATAATAAAATAGTTTAATGTAAATATCAAGTTTAAAGTAATTTTTTCAACATCTAAACCGTCTAAAGTATGATTTATATATGGATAAATGAATGTATAAAATTTCATTACAATCTAATATGTGTGGGGTCCATTTTACAGCGGACTGCACCATAATTATGGTGCAGTCCGTCTGCACAGGATCGGTTACCTGCATATATATATATATATATATATATCCTGACTGATATATGTGTCAATACGTGTCCTGAGGAACTTTACTTGTGAATGCATCCTTTATTAAACGAAAGTCGTCGTGAGTTTTCTTTTAGAAGTCAAGAGTTTGATTGATCCAGTTACCACCAAAATAAGTTAAATAAATGATGGCATTTTGTGCAAATTTAATAGGTACTGGTGAAAGAGGACGAGACAAATGCAAATAGACCATTTTCTGTAATAAGGAAGCCACGGGAGTAGCGGAGCAGCTTGCTTAATGCTTGTAGCATAGATAACATCTTGGCTGTAGTAAGTACACAGCGGAAAAAAGCGATGTTCGTGGCTTGCGGTAGTCTGACCAGACGAACTGGTGCCTGGTGGACGAATTATTATTATTATTATTATTATTTATTTTTGTCGATGCAAACTGATGGCCGAATTTAATGACTCGTGAATGGGTGCTCACGCGCAGCGTATCCATCTCCAGTTCCAACTTCCACCCTATCCATCTTCTCCCGTCCACACTGGCTTCACGACGCCACCGTACAGGTACTCCGCTAGTGAATCGGACATCTGGCTCGTTGATTCTCATGCACCAGTTTCCTTCATGCATGGCTTGCATGCGTCCGCATCACCATGGGACGAATTTACCGTGCTTGTTCCCGTCTTGAACTCAATCGGAAATGCTGTTTCCCGCTGTTAGAATCTATATGTAATGCATCAGCATATGTCAGCTAAGAGCATAAGTGTGTGTTTGGTTGAGAGTAAAACTTTTGATGAAAAATGTTTGAGATAGAAATTGTCATGTTGATAGAAAATGATATAATATAATAGGAGTAATGATGAGAAGTAAAGAGAATAAAGTTAAAATAGATAGGTTAGTTTTATAGATAGTTGTGTAGAAATGATTAAAAAGTAGGGTAGTTTGTATAGAAAAATGTAAAAAAATAATTAAAAAATAGGATAATTACAGAAAGTGAAAAGTTTTAAATTAAAAATTTTTTATTAACATGTTTATATCCAAAACCAACACGCATGCGAAATCGTACTAGCCAGCAACTTTCGTCTAACGGAGAAGCGTGAGCCACGTGGCTGCACGAATGTGCGCCTTCATGATCCCCGCGTGAAAATAAATCCAACGGACACGACTGGAAAGTCCGATGGGCAGCGGTTATTAGAGAGCGAGAGACGCAGCGACAGGACGGCAACAAAACCCCAAGCCCCCTTCTTCAATCTTTTCTCCCTCCTCTCCTCCTGCTTCCGACTCTAAGAGTCAGAGAGAGCTGCTCATCGGCTGACGAGAGGGCAGAAGGGGGGAGAGCATGAGAGAATGCGACCTCTGCGACGTGCCCGCGCGGACGTTCTGCGAGTCGGACCAGGCCAGCTTGTGCTGGAGCTGCGACGCCAAAGTACACTGCGCCAATTTCCTCGTCGCCAGGCACTTGAGAAGCCTCCTCTGCAGCGCCTGTCAGCGAACGACGCCGTGGAAAGCGTCCGGATCCAAGCTCGGTCCCACACTTTCCGTCTGCCAAGGCTGTATCCGCGGAAGGAAAAGCAGAGCCGAAGAACGCCAGGGCGAAACGCATGGCCTAGTTGAAAGCGGCGACGGTGGAGGAGGAGAAGCAGGTGAAGATGACGTGAATGGTGATGGTGAGAATCAGGTCGTTCCGTGGTCCTCCATGCCAACTTCTCCGCGGCCACCGGTGAGCTCTTCCTCAAGCAGCAGCGAAGAGTCCTCGAGCAGCAGAGGACGAGCTTCCATGGGGGTGGGTTTGAAACGAGCCAGAGAAAATGCAAATCTATGTTCTCAGGTATTTTCGTAATTTGCCTCCGTAAGCCGATTTATTTCCGCGATCGAGGCGATCCAAATTAGTAGTCTGAGCAACGAGAAATGTCATTTGCTTCTTCATTTAACGGTCAGAATCCTTGCACGTATCTTCCCCAGGGAGATTTCGATGGTTCGTCGTCTCCAGCCGCCACTTCTTTTTCCAGCCCAGCCAAGCACCGGAAGAAACAGTCCGCACGAGCCGGCAGACTGAGCTCGGCTGCGATCGGCCCCAAAAGGAGATACCGCCGGCGAGGCTAGCAGGAGAAGACGACATCATCTACGTCTGCAAGCTAAGCCAAGATGGCAAGATCGCACCACAGCCATCAATCGCGACCTTTCAATCGGAGGAGATTTCATGGTTGTATTAGAATTTGGCATACACAAGAGAGGTTTTTTTTTTTTTTTTTTGAAAATTGAAAATTGAAAATTGAAAATTACGTCCTAATCTCGGTCTCTGTTTTTAACTCGTTCGTCACAACATCTTAATTCCTCTCCAATCACACGTTTGGCTAGTTCATGATAGATTACTTTATATTTTTTGTGCTTTCGTCGTTGCCTCCTGTCGGTCCTTTTGCGTCTTGCTTACGGTACACGTGTCTTGAGATGGGCCCACCGCCAGAGGATCGTACAACTCCCGCCGCCTGAACGTTGTCATTACCTGCGTAACTCCTCGTTCACAGTCCACAGACAGAGTCCGCTTCCGTGAGCGGGAGTGCGGGCTCGTGCTGCCCGGGATGTTTCTTCTTTACTTGTGCAATCTTATGTTTATTTATGCGATAATTGCGATGGCGTATATGCCTAGTCTGATTGAAAATTGAAATCTAGTTAGGGAGGCTTTAGTTAAGAATTAAAAAGATTAAAAGTGATAGAACTTTTGAATTTCTAGCGGAAAAGTTTTTAAATTTATAGAAAATAATATAATATCGCATAGATAATAATAATAATAATAATAAGTAAAAAGAATAAAATTAAAATAGATACATTAGTTGTATACCTAATTGTATAGAAATTATTAAAAAGTATGATAGTTATACATGAATATGTGAGAAAATAATTAAAAAATAATATATTAGTAAAAAGTGAAAAGTTTTGTTCCTTTTCCGATACACTCTTTGAGTGTGTCTGGGAATAGATAAAATTTTTGATGAAAAGTTGCAGAAAGTAGAAGTTGTCAAATGATGTGATATAATAGGGGTAATGATGAGAAATAAATAGGATAAAGTTGAAATAGATAGATTAATTGTGTTGGTAGTTGTGTAGAAATAATTAAAAAGTAAGGTAGTTGTATAGAAAAATGCGAACAAATTATTAAAAAATAGGGTAGTTGCGGAGAGTGAAAAGTTTTAGATTGAAAAGTTTTAACTTTATAATTTTCACTTATTACCAAACTCACCCTTTTATCTTTTGAGTTTCACTTTTAATTACTGTCCTTGTTATTTGTTTATCTAAAAAACTTTTCAAAACTAAAACTTTAAGAAATGTTCCTGTGCACCTGGGTGTATTTAAACCTATTTATTATTTTTTTGAAAAAAGTTTATGCAACTATTAATCTTAGTATATTAAACATGCTTATCAAGTTTTACCATTTTTGAATAATTTTATATATTTTTTGGATTTTTTAAAATCAATGACATTTTAGTAATTTTAAATTAAGAAAAATGTCATTGATTTTAAAAATTCAAAAAAAAAATCTAGAAAATCAAAAAATGGTAAAATTTGATACGCATGTTTAATACACTTATATTAATAGCTGCGTAAAAAAATTTTAAAAAAAATAAAGACTGGTTAAATACACCCAGGTGCATCGAAGCTAAGTGCACCCAACTATATTAATTCGCCTTCAAAAAATTTATGCCTGAAATTTTTTGCTTTTCACAACTATCTAATTTTTAAATTATTTCTTTACTTATTTTTATATAATTATCTTACGTTTCAATCATTTTTAGGTAACTATCTATATATCTAACATATTTATTTTAACTTTATTCTCTTTATTATCTCTACCATATGGTATCATTTACAAAAAAAAAAAAAATTTATCAAAAATTTTATTACTCCTGAGCACACTCAACTCTAATCATCACTCGTAACTTTTACCTCTCCCGAAAACGGAAAAGACAGTAGAGAGAGAGAGAGAGAGAGAATAGATTGTGCAAAAAATTCTCGATCACGGCAGGCCTGGCATCTCTGAATGGGTACACAAACGATTGTAAATGGATGGAAATTTTGATTAAAAAGTGCAGAATATACAAAAAAATAAAAATTGTGCAACGCGAATGGCCGATGCACTGTGGGAAGGGTGAGCTCGATAATGTTTAAAGAAGGGGAAGCATGCAGTGTGGAGTGAATACATTTTTATATCAGGACGTATAGGAAGATGATTAAATGGAAAAAATATAACCCGATGATGATGCTAATAATAAAATTTTTAGTAAAAAGTAAAAGTAATTAAAAAAAAATTCATGTAGCCTATGACCAGTAAAAGTGGGTAAGATATCTGAAAGTAATTAAGGTGTGGTGTCAGTGCGTGTTTACAAAGTTCACATATCTTAAAGAATATTTATTACACATATAATAGCATGGCAGGGAGGACGGAGCTAATCGCGGGTGCATAAAATGAGGGGAGACCTTCAAAGACAACAAAACAGGGGCGTCATCAAATACGGACGCTGGAATACATATGTCAGAGTCAGACCCGCTGTGTTGGTGAACAGTAGCAATTTATTCCCCATCGAACCTCGCCTGAACCAGGGCATTGCCAGATTTTATATATGAGTTAGACTTAGACATGCCTATAAAAACATGTTTATGAAAAAATAAAAAAAGGCATCGTATATAATCATGGTCCATTAAAATTTAACTGCAATTAGTAATAAAACTTCAGTTGCAATCAATGAGCCTGAATAAATACAAATTAATAATATTGCTCTAAATATCCTAATTAACTAAATATTACTGAACATAATTAGTAGAATAGATCCAAGTATCGTATATTACTAGAGCGGAAACCTGAACCGATTATAGAAATGGGCACTTGGGGCATACCATGGAATTCAATTTCCAGCCAACGAATGGTCCACGAATTTTATTTATTTTGATAGAGAAATGGTCCACAAATTGAGCGGACGGCGGATGATTTTTAGGTAGCCAGCTCCATCATATACAATGAGCCTCCTCTTGGCCCAGCTAGATGTGATAGACGGTTAATTGCGTATTTTATTTGCAAAATGCAAATTAATACCCTTAATTTTGTTGATGATAATACCCTTTTTTTATTTAGAAAGAAAATGACCTACACTCCGTGGAGAACTCAAACTGCAGACGAGCGACTTGTGTAGTGGTCAAGTCAAAGGACACTACAAAGTTCAAACCATGTCGACAAACGCGGTTGTGTTCGGTGGAGCTGTGATCCGGCAATCTTCACCGTAGAACGTTGGATGGGACATTACATCATATTTTCATGATCCAGCATGCGTGATATATATTGACTAAATGGAGGTCAAATTAATTTAGTTATGATGAAAATTAAATGATGTGATGAATTATAAAAATTAAATGATGTGATGAAAACTTTTGATGAAAAATTTTAAAAAATAAAAATTATAAAATGATGTGATGTGATGAGAGTAGTGATAAGGAGTAAAGAGGATAAAATTAAAATAGATAGATTAGTCGTGTGATAGTTGTGTAGAAATGATTGAAAAGTAAGATAGTTATATAGAAAAATCTGAAGAAATGATTAAAAAAATAAAATAATTATGAACTGGAAAAAGTTTTAACTTAACAACTTTTAAACATTACCAAACACACTATGGCCCCTTCAAGTTTTCAGTTGGGTTTGCCACTAAAGGTGTATTTATTTATACCGAAAAATTTTCAAACTAAAATTTTCATTTTTCACTTTTCGTAATTATCATATTTTTAATTATTTCTTCACACATTTCAATACAACTATTTTGTTTTTCATTATTTTTACACAATTATCCATGCAACTAATTTATTTATTTTAAAAATTTTATCAATTTACAAACGCACCATAAATGAGTGGAAAAAGCATGCATGTCACCGAATTAATGGATTAAATTTTTTATACACACCATTATAGGCCTTAAATAGACTATTCGCTGCTAAGTTGATAAAGTTTTCGACCTTTGTTGGGCGTCTTAGGTTCAATCTCGGCCTTGAAAGTTGTGTTTTTCATTTTTAGGAGCGATACACATTATTAAATTTATATTCGTGGAGCAAGAACTATAAAAAACGTAGGCCTTCACGAGGTGCGCTAGTCAATTGATGGGGCACAAGGAAAATGGATATTTCTAATTCAGCTAACACCACCAATATCACTACCAAATAATGAGACAGACCCCAACTTTGAGTGGCAGATCGTCCACCATACAAAGCAACCATCCTAATGGGCTGTAACAAGCACGATGCTGCTTTTATTCTTGTCCGTTTTTTTAATGTTTCTTATTTCAAGTTGGTGATTGAAAGGCCGTCGTCGTATTGGCTTGGGCTTGTTGCAATTTCCCTATGGAATACATTAGGACTTTAGTGATTTGTCATGATCCTCCTTTCATTATAAAATGAATATTGTTGTTGATGCACAATAATTCAATAAAGTGTTGGTAATCTGAAATGCCAGTCCCCACGTATTAGGCACACTGTCATCCCTCCTTCCCCCTTGTCCGGAACTTATGTCACTGTTGCAATAAATTAGCCAGCAATGGGTGTTTTGTGGCGTAGACTCGTCTTACAAATAAAATGGATTTGTGGCCATGGTATCTTCTTTTTTCTTTTTATAATGAGCTTGGAGACATGGTAGCTTGCCAGCTTGACTTCCCTAATTCTTCCGAGGCTTGCTGCTTACACATAATGCACTTCTTAGGTTTTTTTTTTTTTTTCTCTCTCTCTCTTCCGTAAGATGAAGAGGTCCAAAAGAAAACAACTGTCACCTTCCGGGAATCCGGCCATCTCAAATCCACAGATAGTCAACATCTTAGAATATATTTTAGACTAATAAGCAACATACCAAAAAGGGGGAGAGGAAAAGAAAATTAAAGACTGAAAGTAGGAGGATAAAAAATAAAATATATAAATGTTTCGATAATGGTAAGAAGATGCATCAATTTTTTTTTATTATTTTTTTTAAAAAAAAGAAACGATTTTTGGAAAAAAAAAATTATCCTTCCAAATAGGGGAGAGAGTGAAGCTTTGTTTGGCCGGGAAATGCATTTCACGGGGCATGATCATCTCCAATCAGTCCGAAGTCCGAACGGTCCGCAAAACTTTTACTAAAATTATTTTTAATTTTTGCTTTTGAAACTGTACATCTAAGTTTATATATTCCACAAATTAAATTTTAAGATTTTTGGACAAGTGTATATGTGTATTTTTTGAAATTTGTGCACATGGGTATTGTGGTCATTCCACAATACCCCGTGTTCAAAATTTTAAAAAATGTATTTACCTCTCTAAAAATCTTAACACTCTTATAGATTATGGGTGTGTTTGGTAACAACAAGAAGTTGTCAAGTTAAAACTTTTCCATCTAAAACTTTTCACTCTCCACAACTATCCTATTTTTTAATTATTTTTTCACATTTTTCTATACAACTACCCTACTTTTCAATCATTTCTACACAATTACCAACACAACTAACCTATCTATTTCAACTTTATCCTATTTATTCCTCATCATTACCCCTATCATATCACATCATTTGACAACTTTTCATCTCTACAACTTTTCATCAAAAGTTTTATTCATTCCCAAACACACCCTATATAGACCTAGATTTGCAGTTTCAAAAACAAAAATAAGACCCATTAGAAATACTCCCATTTTCTACCGGGAGTAAATGATGAAAATGCATATTTAGCACGGTTAAGGATTTGTTTGGCTTCGCCTTTTGTAAGCAGAGATAAGTATTTAGCACGGTTAAGGATTTGTTTGGCTTCGCCATCCGTGAGCAGAAAAATAGCTGAAATTGTGCTTTTTATAGATGTTCGAGCTGATTTACCCCTTCCACCTGAAATTTTCACAGGGAGAAGCAATAAAAAAGCTTGGCACGGCGCGAAGAAGCTTCTCGAATTCACACTTTTTACTTGCTGCATAGCGCTAAGTAGGCTTTCTAGAGAAGCAGAATTTACGGCAGCGCTTTTAGCATCTTTTGAACGCGTTAAAATGGAAAAACCCCAGAAGCTAGAAACGCAGAATCCGCGCTTTTCCCTCTCCAATCGTGTGGCCAAAAGAAGCCTAAAGAAGTCAGGCTATTGAGTATTGAAATGACTGGTGACGTTGATCTGCCCAGAAGCTGGCAACTCGGGAAATAAAGCGCGGGGGCCTTCCATGAGACCGGCAAATACGCTCGGAAGAAGCCCTTTTACGTAAAAAATTTCCAACAACGTCAATTTCCATATGGTCCATGACTATGAGATGAGACAGGGAGATGGAGATCGCTTGTTAGCTTTTTCCTAGCTTAATTGAGCCATGAGTTGAATAATTTCATGCCAGTGTATCTAGACATAAATCGGTAAGAAATGGCTTATCTTCTTCAGTACTCAGTAGCCAATGGCATGGCCTCATCGCACATTTTCTTCCATATTACTAGTGGGCCCTTTGTTCCACACAAGATAACAAGAATGGAAGCAATTGGGAATATGACCTACCCACCATCAACTCCCTCCAAGCTCTTGGCTCCTCTTTGCATGTAAGGCTCAAAAAGATGCTCTGTGCTAAATTCATCAAACGAATCGCGGAAGACTTGTAAAGAAATAAGTAGAACCTTTCCAACAGATTTTTGATTTTTTTTTTTTTTTTGTTTTTTGAAAAATAATAAGGCTAGGGAAAAATGCAAAAAAAAAGAAGAAAAGAGTTAGATAAAATTTCTAGAACTCAACAATAATTAATTAAACCCTAATCGAAATGATCCACGTTTAAAGTTGAAATCACTTGATGTTATACTCCAAATTCCCAAAACCACCATTACACTTCATAGATGCCTTTCATCTTGGCTGCAAGGTTCAAATGACATAATGAGATGGAAATGGGATGAGAAAATTGAATGAAAAAGTGTTGTTGTGCATGGGATGTGAGAAATTACATTGGAAATGAAAAAAGTAGTATCGGAAAATTTTAAATAGTAAGATTGATATGTATTAAAAACGTGAAAAGATTTTTGGAAATGGAAAATTTCATCCCATTCCCTGCCTTTCCGCCTTTTCCATCCATCCACTCTTTTTTTTCTTTTTTGACGGTTCCATCCACTCATTTTGAACAGGGCGATTTGTTGCTGTATTTTATTTGGACCTCGCAAAGTCACACTATATTAGGATTCTCTTATGAGAACTCCCAACCTTCCCCAATTTATAGCCTTCCCCTGGGAAATTTACTTAAGAGAAAACATCACCTGCAGACATGCTGCCATCTTCTTCAACAAACTCAATTATTGTCTTCTCTTCTTCCCAGATAATGCTTCTCCTTCCCTCTCTTTGTCCAAAACACACACTTTCTGCTGTTAAAAGAGGCTTACTTTCAATTTTCTTCTTACACATGATTGGTGGGGAATAGAACTATGTAGTCCATACAAACCACCTTGCTGACTCACTCCAATGTGTCTTTATCCTCCGTATTCAATCAACCAAAATTCTTATAGACAAAGGCGAAAAGACATACGAATCCTTTGCTAAGGCATTGCAGTCGAGTGACGGAGATAATTAACAACAAGAATTCAGTTTTCAATCAACAGGAAACACAAACCCAATAGGCTCCAACAAGGTCAAAAAGATGGATTTGATGGACCCAACTAACCAAGGCCGTAATCTTTTCTCTTTTTCTTTTTTTTTTTGATGAAAAACCAAGATCATAATCTTGAGTCTGGTCTTATCAACAATATTGTGCATTCAAGATGCTGCATAAGGTCAATCAAGCATGGCTTATATCCTTCATTTGCTTATCCATCGAAAGCCATGCAGGTGACTATGCTTCTGTTCACATCACGTCTGAAATTCAACCTCAAACCAATAAGGCAACTTAAGAATAGGTAGGTCGTATCAAATGGGAGGACAGAAAAGCAGGACCGCATTCAACCTACTTGCCCCCTTGGCTTTTTCCATCCATCTGATCAATGTGCTGAAGTGGCATGGCTAATTGACTACACAACGGATGTTCTGTATTCCATTTAAGAATACCTGTAGTTGTTGTATTTCTGTTGATTCATTGAATAACATTATTCAAGATTTCCTTGAAAATTGGAGGTCCGATCCCATAAGTGCTGAATTTTAGGAATAATCCCCACTAGTGAATTAGAGGACCAATACCCTCAAAGGGATCTCCAATGATGACAAGATCAAAATTTGAGGGGATGAATCAGAGAAAAGATCCCCTCAAAGAGAGCAAAGATCACTCCATCACCATGATACAGTTGGAAAGAATGAAGAATATTCAATATTAGAATTCCAACTATGAATCCTGCCGAATCATCTCATATATATCCCAGCAGGACCAAAACTCGTTGCATTACAATGCACTGGCAAGCAATTGAAATCCAAGATTAGTTTTGCACGGACAATAGGAAATAATACCATGACAATGCAATGCCAAAGATTAACAGATTGAAATCCGAGATTACAGGTCGGGCGGCCAAGAGGAAACACAAAATTCACCTCATTCATCGTAGCCATGCAATGGGCAGACAAAATTAGATCGAGAACAAGACTAACTTTTCAATGGATAATAGGAAATGCCACCACCATCACAATTCATTTGATGGCAATGTATAAGGAGGTAGAAATCTAAAATTAGGTTTGGATAGGAAATGTTAAATAATACAATCGCCTTACTGCATTGCACTTCAATGATGGATATCTCATCTCCTGTCTCGATCCTGCCATCTCTAGTGTTCAGATTCTCTCAATCTCTACCCCTTTTTTTTCCATTTCCCCCACTCCGGCCATTCAAGTGGGATCGATGATTTGAATCAGATGGTGGCGACCATCTTGAAGAGGAAGAAGCAAAGGAAGCAGAAGAAGATGAGGAGGAAGCCGTAGTCAATGATGAGGAAAACGGTAGTCGACCCATGCCGTCTGCTTTTCTTCTTAATCTTTTCTTCCAAGGGTACCAATGTCGCCATCATGCAGTGCAAGAAGCGAGACTTCCTCTTCTTGTTCTTGTTCTTCTTCCTCCTCCTCCTCCTTCTCCTCAGATTCGGATTCGGATTCAGATCTGACTTTCCGAGAGGGGAAGAAAGATGGGAGAAGCTAAAGCAAAGTAGCGGAAGAGACGGTTGTTACCGAGGCGTAAAGGAGCAACTTTAGCACGCGGAACGCACGTGAGACCGTTGCCTATTGCTTGGCTCTTACAATTGCCCATAATCCCACCAGATGCTACAATATATAAAAACAGGGCAATCCCACTAACCCCATTCATAAAATAAAAACATTTCACTACGTAGAAAATTTGAAAGAGTAAACAAACTTGCTTTTATCATTTTCAAAGAATTTAAAATTAATAAAGTCATTACAATAAAAATAACTTAATATAGTCATTTATCTAGGGAGGAATAATACTTTGAGTGGAGAAGATACCGACCTGCTTTGTGGTGGTTTTGAAATAAACTAGAAAATTTGGGTTTATTTCTAAGAATTTATACTGTTGTGCCTCATTTCTACTTTTGATCGAGATAAGTTTATGTAACATCCCATGTTGGTTAAGATAAAGGAGGGAGCTTAGACTATAAGTAAAAGTTCTGGTTGAATGGTCGAGGCGCCTTTTTGGGTGAGTCAAGAAGGACAAAACCGTGAGGGTGCAAGGCCCAAAGCTGACGATACTTGCAACTATTGGCCAAAAAGTGACAAAATGGTATCAGAGCCGACTCTTGATATCTTGCTAATATGTCCAGTGGAAACTCATCCTACTAGGACGCTGGAGCTCCAAGGGGGGTGGATGTAACATAACGTCTTTTGGGGTGAGCCCAGAAAGACAAAACCGTATAGGCACAAGGCCCAAAGTGCACAATACCTACGACTGTTAGCTAAGGCGTGACAAAATGGTATCAGAGCCAGCTTCCAATATCCTGCTGGTGTGGTCAGCGGGAACTAATCCAGCGAGAACGTTGAAGCCCCAATGGAGGGTGAATGTAACATCATCCCACATCAGTCAAGGTGAAAGAAGGAGCTTGAGCTATAAGTAGAGATTCTGGTCAAATGGTCAAGACACCTTTTGGGATGCCTGCATAGTCCAAAGCAGACAATACCTGTGACTGTTGGCCAAAGTGTGATAAAATGGTATAAATGATATCAGAGTTGACTCCCGATATCTTGCTGGTGTGTCAAACGGGAACTCATCTAGCAAAGACGTTGGAGCCCCAAGAAGGGTACTGAGGTAAGCCTAAAAAGACAAAACCAAGCGGACGTAAAGCCCAAAGTGGACAATATCTATAACTGTTGGCTAGGGCGTGACAGTTTGCAATCATAAATAATAAATATATAGAGAAAATATGATGGCTAAGTGGCTTGCATTTAATTAAATCAAGCCCGAAAAATTAAGACTAGCATTAAGATTTCATTTGGGCGGCTTATAGAAATCCATTTCTTAACATGCCATTCTGTTCTAATTTTCAAACAAATTAATAGGAAGAATATGGATACAGTATATTTTCCTTTTCATGCCTTTTGAATTTGCTGATATTATGTTCAACCCCTCAGGTGATATTAGCCGCAAAAGTTAGTTCTTGAAGGGTTCACCATAATTGCCGCATAACTAGCAAAACAAGAAGTAAAAGGAAAACACAATTCGATTAAAGAAAAATGCCTAATCTCATTCAATTTACATGACAAGAGATATTGCAAGTTCAACGTGTAAATGAAAAGAAATAAATAAATAAAAGAAAAATAATAGAAACAATCTGGCCCATCCTAGCCAATTCAGACAATTGAGAGATTAAAGACCTGTCCCATTTTCTCTTGTGCATCCAAAAGCAGCCGAAGAGGGACAACGCTTAGGGCAGTTGGCCATGCAGAAAACTGAATCGGCAGAAAAATACGTCTCAGGAGGTATCTATGCAGAGGTAGAAGGCATGTCTTCAGTATCTTCCTTGCGTTCAACAGGAGTTGGGGGTCGTTTACTCTCTGGACAAGGCTTCACGGGCCTTTTTGGGTGCATTTGATCAACTGTCTCAGAAGAAACGCCGAACTGCAACAGCAGAGACAACCAAGCGGAGAAGACATAAGACAGTACTATGGATAAACCCCATTAGAAAGGTCTGCAAGGCCTGTATGCTTATGAACTAATACTTGACCCTCATGACTGCATCCTAGCCATATTTGTGTTTTTGTAAGCCAAAATTGTAAGGATCTGAACTTGGGAAGATAAAGACCATGCAGAAATCAATATCTGATTCTTCAAAATCTAGCTTGTCATCAATAATGTACAAATGGTTCCAACAATCTTACATGCATGGAAAGTGTGTGCTACATGATAAAGAAATCAAGTCACATGACTCTCAGCCTATCAAAACCATTCAGAAAATATCAACAGCATTTCCGTCTCTCCGAATAAGACCGACAAGAATTGATTATGTGTTTGTTTAGACGAAAATGGAAAATGTAGAATGGGAATGCAAACTTCAGTACTCAACTACCCTACCTTTTTTACATTTTTAACCCTATATTTCAATTATTTTCTTATATTTTTTCAATCATTTCCTCATATTTTTTCAATCATTTCCTCATATTTTTTCATATAATTATCCAATCTATTGTTTCTTTATTCTCATTTTACCCTTATCATATCCATTCCATTCCCATTCTCCATTTTTCATGCTTCTCTAAACAAACAAATCCCAATAGTAGTGAAATGTAGGGTTTTTGTGCCCAAACGAACTTATTGGGTTGGCTTAGAATTTACATACAGAAATAAAAGCTGCATCAAGCAGCTTGCAAATTTTACTGTGTTTACCAGTCCAGAAAGCAACATATTTCCATTCCCCTTCTTAACTTAAGCAGAATCTTATAGTGGTGCATCCATTTGACACCAGGAACTACGAATGCCCAAACTCAACCCTACATTTCTCAACAAGAATCTAAACATGAAATTGACCAATCGCAACAATCACATCTACATGAAAACCACACTAACCTTATAGCCACAGCCAGCAACACAAGCATGAAAACATTCCTGTCACAAAGAGGCCAGGAGAGTGAGTTGGCTACAGAAGGTTAACCAAAGGACTGATGTTATATTTATTGTACATACGAGCCATTGCATAGAAAAAGAGAACAAGAGACCATTAACTGTGTGAATGCATCTTGGTGGGTATAATCAGTGACACTATGATACTTCATTATCTGCAAGTAGCCATGCCATTAAAACAAAAAATTTGTCCAGATTCGTGCAACAAGATCACACGCTTCTGAAGTACTTTTTCAATTATAGTGCATGCTTATCAGAATGAGATGAGAACATGCACAAGTACATGAGAAATTTGAAGAATCTAACTTCGTAGTGAAAGTAGAAATTCCATAATTCCATTTAGCGGTAGAAAAATATCACGATTTTGGAACTCCACAAAGCAGCAATTACAATGGCTAGTCCTTGCCTCTGAGAAGAAAGGATAGATGTTAAGTGGGTCCAGGTCATGTTTCTACCAAGATGTCATTAGAAGGAAAAAAGAAAGAAATAACCAAGATATGAAATGTGGTAATGGTTATAACCACAAATGCATGATGCTTTTCATTGTCTACGTACTGGAACAAAACTTCCCATGTCAGTTTGCTCTGCGATATCGCCAACTGAATCTTTGAAAGAAAAGTCAACCCTCAAGTTAATTGAACAGGTATAGTTCATCTTGCTTTTAGAGGCATTGGTAATTTCTTTCAGAGCTTATAAGACCAAAAGTAGCTTACTATGCAAATGACCTTCCAAGGTAGCTACATGACAGCTAGGCCAAAAGTGCCAGTAAAGAAAGTTTGTTGGCAAGTATACAAATTGTTCTAAAATTCAGTGAAGGACTAACAATTATCATGAAACAGCTGCTTTGATCAATTAAAATCTTAAATGAAAACAAATTCTAAGAATGGGAATTAGTTAATAGACGTACTGCAGAATAGTTGTCAGCTCCTGGAGACCGATCAATGTATGCACTCCACTGTTGGTCCTTGAAAACTGGGTCTTTGTAGCATATCTCCTCACACTCTGCCAAGCCTAGCGATGCAAGAACACTGGAAATGTTAATTGACACATAAAGGAACAAGTTAGCATTCACCTATAACATTATTAATCACTAATCAGTAGCTCAGTTTAGTAGACATCTAAATTTTGTTGACCTCATTTTGGCTAACATGCAAATGGATGAACCTGGAAAACAAAGCAAAAAACACTGGCAAACCTGACTTTCGAACGTTTTGTTAAGTAAGATGAATGAATTTTTTTAGGCACTTATTAAATTATGCTTGACCCTTTTTAATTCCAAGCATTTACAGTAGCCAGACAAGCTGTATAGCCAGCATTTCACTTTTCCTACTGGTTAAAAAAATATACTTCCTGCTAACGCATGTTTAATTGGCACAAACTGCAAGCTTTCTGGTATTCAAAATGAGATTTAAACCAGTATAACCAACAATCTACTCTGACAAATCTCCAGTGGTTGCTTGAGACCTTAAACCTGCATAAAGGGGCAGTTGAGTTCCCAGTCCCTAGCAATATGTTAGTGGAGACATCTTATGCATATTCGCAATCAGAATTTCATGATGGGTTGTGACCATTATGTATTGACCACATACGAAAACCTATCACTAATTAGGGAGACATTTGGTAATGTGAAAAATTATGGGATTGTGGGAAATGGAAATAGATTATTTTGGAAATTGTGTGATTAATAGGAAATGATACGGGTAGAGTTAGAAGAAATAGAGTTAATTAAGGTAGTTGGTAGGAAAAATGATTGAAACATAAGGTTAAAAGTGGAAAAATAGAAAAAAAAATGGCAAAATCATGCATTGAAAAACGTGCGGCAGTACAATTCCCATTGGAGACCATGGTTTCCCACGCGCACGAATGTTAACAAACAACGCCTAGGTGGTATTTGCAGCCTGATCGCCAGGGGGAGTCCGCTTTGGCTGTCTGAAATTCAAATATTGGTCCATCCATGTTGGGGCCAGCTCAATAAACAATCCAGATCAAAACCATGGGTTAACGTACAATTCTACCGAAGCATACCAAAAAGGGAATTGATTAACCATGACTTAATTACATTCCTTTTAATGAATGACAGCATTAATGATTCACTTCCTAATCCATCCTTACTAAAATCAAATGGTAATCAACTAAAAATTAACATACATAAGTCACACTAGAAGCCATGTAAAACATAAGGCATCAAAAGGAATGTACTTACATTCCTCCCAGGTCTCTCCATCTGCATCACAGCCCTTCTTACAAAACACTCTCCCTACAAAAAAAATAAAAATAAAAAATAAATTATTATAATAACAAATTTTTGGATTTCAGATCCACTTTGGAGCATACTGTAACTAAGAAATCCTCAAATTGAAAATGTACTGGATCGGCAATTGCAACAAGCTGGACTGCAAAAACTTCCAGGCATATGATCACTGGCTTAGTTTCACTACAATCAACAACTTCATATAAACAGTTACCTCTAACCTGAGCCTCTAATGATTCGTTAGTTAAGCTTGGAAATTCAACAATGAAAGTTTCTACACAAATTGATTCCTTCTTGTTATCAGCTTCAAAATTAAATAAAGTTCCTCAAAAGTCGAAAATTTTCGTTACAGAGAGTTGAACTGCAATAATGGGCAAAGAAATCCTGAAGAAAATCCTGCAAAACTAGTGATTTGGCAGGAAAAAAATGATGCACCTCACCCCTTTAAGTGGTCACATCACCAGCTTTCACTGGATATCGATTGTGTGCAAGCTCAATTCCCTGAATATGCAGCGCTTGCATAACAAATTTCTAATTCATCCATAATTGTAAGATCCAATCACCGAAATTACAAAAATAAAAAAGGAGAGACTGAAAGACAAACAAAGAGGAAAAAATGACGAGAACGAAATGTGTATGTCCTGGGGCAAAAGAAGACATGCATCCAATTCAACCCGTTACATACATATGCACCACCAAGCACCACGACGATGAGCAGCCCCGACCCGGTCATCAGGAGGGCCAGACCACAATTTTCTACAGATCAAAATCCTAGTAGTTCTGTATAGCCTGGATACGTGGTGCCACCACCTTCAAGCCGTACAAACATCCGAGGGGCCCCACAGCAGCAAAATTTCAGCTTTGGATGGTTTGCATGGTTTGCATGGTTTTCATGGCGCCCCACCTGAGCTTTCTTGTTCTCAGGTTACGCCCTCACGCACGCACACACCCACCCATGTTTCCATGGTAATTAAACGATGCCCCAGCTGAAAAGTAAATGCACAACAGATGTTTGTAGAAAGGAGCGAACGAAAGGAAACGGAATTACAGAGACGGTGTGAGGAGGCAGGCATTTACATGGAATCTGCATCAAAGCCGCGTATTTGTGAGTGCAATGATTTCCGCATGGAGATGACCACTGCTGTGGAAACATCTTCCTTCAATTTCCACACAAATACAGAGAAGGAATGAAAGGGAAAGAACACGAAGAAGAAGAAGAAGAAAAAGAAGAAAAAGACGACGACGACGACGCCCGCAAAAGAAACGAGGGAAACGCGAAACCACCGATTGCTACAAATTTTTGGCTTGTCTGTTGATACTCTGGTGGAGTCCCGTCCATGATAAACCCGACGCCATACATTCTGCTCCCCTGAGTAAACAAACACCAATCAACCACTTTGGAATTTGGATGCCCCCACAAAAAAAAAAAAAAACAAAAAAAAGGACGACTCTTGGCTTTCTTGATCTCTAGCAGAATTTTGCAAATATAACTGCGCTTTTTAATTCGTACGTGTGGTTTTCCAAAATATTTAAAAAATATTCATAAAATTATCTAGATTATAACAAAGTATTTTTAAAGAAATATAGGCCCAAACCCTCTTTGTCCAGTCTTATTTGACTCTGAGAAATTCTCAGTTGCTGCCACTATGCTTTCAAAGCTGAAAATGGGTTTTTCAAGTCCAATTTCCTCACGTGTTCCAAATTTAGAATCATCAAGAAGGCCTTTGATTCTTTGAAAACCTGATTATTTGATTCCATGTTTTTGGTGCAAAAAGGTTGCACGTCCTTGAAGCTCAGTTTCTTTGTCTGATAGTGGCGGTTCGTATACATGTCCTCCTCGAGTTCTTTCAGAGAAACACAAGGACACACATGACTGCATGAGGCTTCCTTGGCTCAGTACTCCACCCCGCACAAGCAACAATAGATCATGGGTGGTAATGGTTATGATTAACCCGCTCATCCGACTTATTTATAAATAAATTTGGGTTGATATTTTTGAATAAATAAATTAAGATCGCCAACACTTTCAACTATTTAATTAAATAAACGAATTAGAGATGAAATTTTATAATCCATCAACTCTTTTAACCCATTTAATCCGTTCAATCTATTTAATTCATTTAACCTATTAAAATTATATATATATATATAAATGTAAACCTCCTGGTTATTTTTCTCACTAAGTCTTCCTCTTACTACTTAATTTTCACTTTTATATTGCTGCCCTATTTTTATTTTCTTATTACTGCCTTATTTCTATTTTGTTTATGCCGAAAACACCATCTCGTCTTTCCCTGAGATATCATTGTCCGTCAAAGTTTAGGACTTCGAATCATTTGTTATACAATCCATTAACAACCAGCGCAACCCATTTATTAAAAAGGTTATAAACGGATTAGGGTTGAAAATTTTAAAATAAATTAATAAACGAATTTGGGTTATGATATTTTAAATGAATTAGGATTAGAATTTGGCTCCAATTGGTCCAACTACATCTGTTAACACCCATAAATAAATAGATATTGAAGCCAAAACTCAAATTTCATATATCTGTGGCAGCAGAATTACTTTTTTGAATAATGTTACATATTATGAAAATGGAAAAATAAATATGTTGTTGCTGCAGCTGAATTTATGGGAATCCTTAATCTCCACCTGTGTTAATTAATGGAAGAGAAAATCTACACCGTATGATCACACTGCGTGCCCTGATGCACTTGCTAATCAACGAAAACCTGACTGATTGAGTTCGTTTGCAGGAGTTGGTTAATTTAACTTCCAGCAAAAATTAAAAAAGTAACATGAATTTGGAATTTCCAAAACACATCCAAGCCATATTACCGTGCAGCCAAATGAGACCTAATACAGAGTCACAGACCAGAGGCGTGGAAAGGGGCATTAACCTCTCTTCAAGTGCGGGCAAAGCCGGACAAATTACCCATTTCCCAAACGGCTGTGGAGTTGTGTTTTAGCCGTCTTGCTGTTTTTACTTACTCTGGAGATGTGTTTAGCCGTCTTGACGTATCAAATAGGGGGGTATATTCAAGCCGAGCCTGAAGAATCATTCTGCCACTTTCAATTCTGTATTTTCCCAGCATCACTGCCCTAGTGCGGTTGGATGCTGGAGTAATTCGTCATTTATTTATTTATTTATTTATTTTTTGGAGGGAGGGCGCAACCAACCACAAGCTGAAACCCCTGGTGCTTTTCTTTTTCTGCTTCTTGAACAAACGCCCTCTCATATTTGTTTTAAAATTCTCTGAGAGCATATTTGGACAGAGAAATATAAAAAAAATTCATTAAAAAAAAAAAGCGAAAATCATATAAGGTAGACCTCTGTAGGGTAGGAAGATGACCCGCAACCAAATTGGACACATGCGATTTGGTCATGTAAAAAGTTAACGCAGTCTTCACATCCTGGCAGTTGAAACCTATTGGCACACAAAAACCTTGGCCAGGATAACCTCAATACACCAGTTCTATCATCTAAGCGCAAAACACTCCATCAAACGATGTGTGTGGACAGCAAAATTTGCTGGAGGCACTACTTTCCGTTCACGCAATGGATGATAAATCCCAAGCTTCCAAACAGAAAAAGATTGGTAGCCTAAAACAACCCCTGGATTGTTTCTTTCAAAGAAAGCTGCAAATGTACAAACTATACTCTGTGAGCTATAACACAGACTGCATCATTCTCACTCACTTAGATACAAAGTTGTTGACTAATAAAGATTTCCCTACTTGGAAATGAATAGCTGCATAATATCCATGATCGCTGAGTCCATGTGGTATATGGCCAAGATCTGGAATAAACCTCTCATATGACTGCTCAAATACTTATCGGGGCATCCATCTCCACAGCAGAACTATTTGGAAGATGCTGACCTAATTGACTGTCCAACAGTGTTAAAATGTTCCAGGGCTACAGATTTTTTGGAGCATCCCAAACTTGATGGGATCATTTAAATCAGGATATTAGTCATATCCTTGTGCATTAGTACCTGTTAGTTCCTCCTTAGAGCTTGCTGAAGATATGCTTTTGGATTGAGTAGTGGTGGTGGCAGTACTTTGAGGCTTAGAACTTTGAGCTGATGATGATTCTGTATGAAGCATGAGGTTCTGATTCTGTATAATGATTGACAGCGATCGTGGAATAGGGGGCATGCTTGCCTCCAAAACACCCTCAAGGATCTGAACAACCAGCCCCATCGATGGCCTATCATTCTCATCGTCTTGAACACACCAGCAAGCAACTTTGCAAGCTCTAACTAGTTCTTCCATTTTAGCATTGCCTTCCAATCTGAAATCCAGCAAGGATAGAAATTCACCTTCCACCATTTTGTTCACAGCCCAGCCAGGGAAGAATGCAATCTTGCCATCCTCTGATTGCTCAGAATTCCTTCTTCCCGATATAATTTCGAAAAGCATCATCCCGTAGCTGTAAACATCGGCTTTTGCTGTTATTGCCAAGCCTGAAATCCATTCTGGTGCAAGATAGCCTCTAGTACCTCGAATGGTAGTCAAAGCCCGGCTGAACTCACGCCCAATGAGCTTTGCCAAACCAAAATCTGCCACCTTGGGACAAAGTTCCTTATCCAAAAGTACATTTTCCGGCTTGATGTCACAATGGACAATACAATCTCGGCATTCCTCATGCAGATACGCTAACCCTCTAGCTGTCCCCAGAGCAATTTCGTACCTTGTTTGCCAGTCTAAGGTATTGGATTTGACTTGAAACAGATGAGAATCTAAAGAACTGTTTGGCATGTAATCATAGACCAGCAACCTTTTATCACCTTCTGAGCAAAACCCACGAAGTCTAATAAGATTAACATGGTGAATAGTGCCAATTGTGCTCACCTCCATCCGGAACTGCTTGTCGCCCTGTCGAAGGCCCTCGAGCTTTTTCACTGCAACAGCCGATGAGTCTGGCAAAAGCCCCTTGAAAACAGAACCGAATCCTCCTCCTCCCAACTTTTCTGAGAAGTTCTTGGTTACTATCTGCAATTCCCGGTAGCTGAATGGCACCAAAGATCCTTCCGTCGCCTTGAGAGAGAAGGTCATATGCCTCCTTTGGTATCTCCAAAATAGCAACAAAAAAATGCCGAGTATGAGCGCTAGGCCAGCAAGTACCCCCACAATAATCCCAGTAATCATTCCCTTCTTACTACTAGATCTTGGCAACTCAGAATTTGCAACACGAAGGTACATAGTCTTGCCTGCAGTATCACTATCTAATAACTGCTTCAGATCTAAGAGATTCCCCTTCCATGTTGAACACTGGCCATCATAAGCGTAAGCATTACAGGAGCAATCACTCAAACATGCTGATTCACATTCATCAGCAGTTCCAGCAGTCAAAGAAACTGGATCCTTAGGCAATCGCATGCTTTGCATCGCCAAAAACCCATCCTTCTTTCCATTAGTGGAACTATTGCTCCCACAGTTCAAACTGGCCCTCCTAACACAACCACCAGACCAATCATTTGAATTCCAATCCGTTGGAAACTTCTCTTGAAAACCTTGCAAGCAGTTGCAAAATGGGATGCCTTTCTCATTGCAGACGCCATAAGCCCCACATAGAGAATACACATCACACTGTGCTCTTGGTTGAGACCAAAACAGAAACCAGCTTTCACTGCCCTGTAACCATGTCATCTGCTTGATCTGCCCTGATGTATCCATCACGAATCTCGTGAGAATTGAGGTATCATACACAGTGTAATTGAAGTAGTTTCCTTGGGCATCCGACTGAAAGCTGAAATTATATATATAGGTTGTTCTCATCTCTGGAACTGAGCTGAAAATCTGCCCATTCCATGTGCCACTGCTCCAGTACACTTTGGTATCATTCCACAGTATGAGATACTGACTAGGTCCATTAGGGTCTATTTCAAGAGAAAAAGGACCAGGTGCGGGATCATCGGAGCTCCTCCAAGAGATGAGGCGCTGATTGACTTTGGTGATTTTATTCAACCCAATCCTCCCACTAGGCATCCAAGTATCGGTTGGGTTGTCAAAACTCTGCCAAATTACTGCAGATGTGTTCGATGACCCATTTCTCAGGACAAGGTTCCCGTTGTTCTCTAGAACTAGGACTGTCGAATTGGGTTTTGTGGAGGTGGTATTGGATTCCCAGATAGGGGTGTTTGATTGATTCAGGAGGACAAGATTTCCATCTTCGGTGAGCTTTAGCTGTGGGGAAGTGTCAGGAAGAGGCGTTTCTCTGTTGGCCACCCAAATGACTGTTTGCGTGGAGACAATCTTGGTGTTGTACCATATTCCTACATAGAATTTGGAAGAATTACCTGGTGTGAAGAAGCCCAACACAAATCTGTCGCCTTGGGAGGTTACGGTCTGGCTTCCAGTGAGAAATTCCCCCGGAGAGATTCTGTCAGCCGCCATGCAAATATGGGGATTGGGGGAGAGGGAGACAGAGAGGAGAAAGACAGCGAAGAGGAGAGACGAGTTGATCTTGGGAGCCATGCAGCTTGCTAGACCTCTAGCAGTTGCATAAGCATGCCAGGGAAATGAGATCTTTTTGTACGAAATAACACTGGGTGTGTTTGGTGGGGGCAAAGCGCTGATAAAAGATTTTGTTCAAAAGTTGTAAATTCGATAGAAAATAATACGATTTGACAGGGTAATAATAAAAAATAAACAAAATAAATTTAAAATAGATAGGTTAATTGTATGGATAGTTGTATAGAAATTATTAAAAATATGATAATTTATAAAAAAAAATGTGAAAAATAATTAAAAATAAAATAATCATGGAGAGTGAAAAGTTTTGGTTAATATTTTTTTTACTCAAACAAACACACAATATAATTTTGGCAAGTGATTGTGTTTTGGATGTATTTAAGAATGAATAAAATTTGTTTAGAAAAATTTTAAAGAATAAAAGTCGTTAAACAATGTAATATAACAAGAATAATGACAAGGAGTAAAGATGATAAAATTAAAATAGAAAAATTAATTTTATAGGCAATTATGCATAAATAATTAAAAACTACAATAATTATATAGAAAAATATAAAAAATTATTAAAGAATATAATAATTATAAAAAAATGAAAAATTTTATACTCGTCACCAAACGTACCAATTTTCTTTTCCTAAAGTGCTGGCTTTTGACTTTTCTTAGTGCTAATCAGCTAATATGGATTTTTTCTTCTACCTGCCTCGAGAAAGGCTGCAATGATTACCTTTTTGAATTGATATTTTGAGAAGACGCGTGTATCATTTTTTACTTTTTGTATATCAAGAGCCGGACTCTTTGTGTCATCAAAAGGTGTGTTTGCCATTTGAAAAAGTTTTCGAGTTAAAATTTTTGAATTTAAAATTTTTTACTTTTTATAATTACTCTTTTTTTAATTATTTTTTACACATGTTTCTGTACAATAATCCTACTTTTCAATCATTTCTACACAACTACCAATACAACTAACCTATTTATTTTAAATTTATTCTCTTTATTTATCATCATTACTCCTACAATATCACATCATCTTCTACTAATTTATCAACTTTTACATAAAAAAAAATTTCATTAAACTTTCCAAACACACCCAAATTTTAATTATCTTTTTGATGATTTCTCTTCAAATCAATGGTAACTGGTAAGCTTTCATCAAAAAAAAAAAAAAAAAAAAAATTGGTAACTGGTAAGCAAAGAAATAATAATAATAAATAAATAATCTTATTTGGACAAAAAAGACAGAGACAATTTCAGCACGCGGAGACGCCTTCGGTATTTCAACAACCTCCACCACCATAATTACCTAACGGCGCAGCCCAGATCCGCAGGACTACCGGATTCTTGGTGCAATCGATTGATACCGTCAGCCGATCCATCCATTAATCGAAAACGACCATACAATTGTTCTCCATGTTTTAATGGATATTGGAAATTAATGATATCTATTTACCTATTTTAACTTATTTCATTACGGATTTCTTATCTAAGTTGTTTCTAATCATGGGTATTTATCCCATGAGATGAACGGTTAAGATTCTGCGAGTCGGCTAAGCATTCAGATGGTACCCGTACGACGAAGCAGAAGCTGACGCTATTGCTAGTGCGCCTGCTCTATATAACCCGTGTTCACAGTCGCAAACAGAAGAAACATAGTTGCCTGCATTGATACATGTTTTGTCCGTAATCTCCACCTAATCTTGAACCAAATTTACAAATTTTACTAAATATATATGTTACGTTTAATCCTAATTATAAATATACATATTGCCTTTTTAAAATTCCAAATATAATCATTACATTTACAGTTAATTCTAAAAACACACTCTATGAGTTAACATCGCTAATTAATATGTTAAATTACCAATATATCTATCAAATTTTGGACATAATTGAAAATTTGAATGTCGGAACTCTCCAATGACTTAATTACACATGAACTCTAAATTTGGAAATCTCTAATTTTATTTTTTATTATTTTATAATAAGAGTATTTTGGGCATTAGGCATTTATAAAAATTTAACTAACAATTTTTAATATAATAGACTTTTTTGGAATTAACTATAAATGTAGTGCATATATATGAGATTATGAAAACGTAATGAGTACATTTAGATTAGAATCAGACCTACTAGAAATATTTGGAAAAAATTCCTTTTAAATACGTACGATGGCTCGCTGGCCCATCAAGGTCTCTGAATCTGCTAAATAGATGGACGGCTGAAATAGCTACTTTAACTTCTTTTCCAACATTATTTAAACATTTTTGATAATATGAAGTTTAATTAACTTTACACTAGTTTATGGGTTTCGATCATGGTAGAAGAATAAAATCAAGGTGTTTTCCTAGCGTTTGAAAACACCATTAGTAGCTGCCTGCGTATGAGATGCCAAAACTTATGATTTGTCATACCAAAAAAAAAAAAAAAAATCCCATCTAATAAGCTTTCTTTGTCTGGATGTGGAACGGAAAAGGGTAAAGGCCTCGCAAGTTTCTCAGGAAAGTTTTCATCAACAAATAGTTTAGATATTTAGAAGGTGTTTGGTAATCCATAAAAGTTTTCAAGTTAAAACTCTTCACTCTCAACAACTATCTTATTTTTTAATAAATTTTTCACATTTTTCTATACAATTATCTTACTTTTCAATCATTTTTATACAACTACCAACACAACTAACCAATCTATTTTAACTTTATTCTATTTATTCCTCATTATTACCCCTATCATATCACATCATCTGACAACTTTTACTCTCTACAACTTTTTATTAAAAATTTTATTCATTCGCAAACACACCCTGGCTATAAAAAAAAAAAAAAATCTAGATTTGAGGCTTCTGGTCTTGTTCAGCGCAGAGCTCTTTTTATCAACGGTTGAGGTGAATGAAAATGACTTGCACGTGCGACGCTGATGATTGCACTCACCTGAGCTAGGATTGCGTCACTGCGGGCGTTAGTTGCGAAGTGCGACCTGCTGTAGTCCGTTACACCACAGTGCAAGCTGGGGACGGTCTTTCCTACGGTGCAACCTTTTTTTTTTTTTTTTTATTTCTTTATTGGGCATCATGCCCACACGCCTAATGCACCATATGAGTATGCGCCATAGCGATCAAAATTTGGGTAGGATATAATAAAAAATATTATCTCCAATATATTTGAAGAAAAAGGTAAATCACCTCGAAGAGAAGAAAAAAATTAGAAATATATTTGGGCTACGGAGAGAAAAATAAAATCCATATAATAACACAAAAATCTATACTCGTATAGCAAAAGATACCCATCTATATAGGATTTACGTACCCTTTACATAGAACCTATCTTACACTAATTGAAGATATACGTAATCTTTTGTACCCTAGTCCCTACCTTACTCTGCTGGTAATTTTTTTAAAACTTACTCCACCCAAAAGGAGGCCGGTTAGGCACCCTATCAAAGTTGCACCTCTGCATGCATCCTAGGAGAGAAGCTTAGAAATGAGAAACTCATGGACCCATCCCATCTCTCATCTGTTCAAATGTCAACGGAAAATATGATTGCAGGGTTTCTGATCCTATCTACATTTTCCATACAAACATATAAGCAACCAGCTTCATCCGTGAATTGATGGAATCATGGAAAAGCATTCCGTACCGTGCACCAACAAGAAAAGAAGAGACACTGCATCCAACTTAGAGTAGAGAGTAAAAGTAAGAGTAAAGTCACTTTTTACTCTTTCATGCGATCAGATCGTATGTAATGTCTGTAATCCTAGTGCCATGCCTTTCTCTCCTGACAATGCTCACCTTCTGTCTCTGCATCCTAAGAGAAACAACCTTTGGATAGCTTGCGTCCCAGGCTGTGTCAGTGACACCATTGGTTTCATCATCACCATGAACAGATTCAGTCTGAAATTTCGTGTCCTCAGCTGGTTTCCTCCTCTTGAGCTTCTTCACTGATGAGTTGTTCAATTGCTGATTAGCTCCACAGAGGTAGCCCAAGAAGTGACGAGGGTTGATGTAGCAAAATGATGATGAGACGATACCAGCGATGTTCCATGGTTTGATGAGCTCAACAAACTCTTGTATCTCACGGAAGCAGGAGTGTTCAGAGTAGGGGACGTAATAGATGTACCCTTTGTAGCATTTGGGGGAGATTGAGTCGTCACTAGTGCTCTTTCTTTGATCTTTCTTTCTGTGTTGAGCTGAAGAGGCAGCTCCAAGAAAAGCATCCCTCTCATGAGTGAGCTTCGTTCCCCATGCAAGGCCAGATGGCAGGATCCCAATGGTGGGGCAAATGGTATTCATTGCCTCCAGGTTCTCAATTGTGAAGCTGTTGCGGGGAACAGCTCGAATTCTTGTGAGACAACTTCTTGTTGTGAAGACATCTTTAAGCTTGAGAAGGTGCATTATTTGCAAACGTTCAGGCCACACACAGATCTTTGAAACCCAATCATGAAAGATTAGTTAGATTTGATTGTAATGATTGGACCTAATGGAAACATGTCAAGATCAGATGAATCAATCTACGATAGTGAAAGGCAGGCCTCATAACTGAACTTGGAAGAGCAAATCCACAAGAGTTTCGTGGTAGGAACCTTTGTCTGTAGTACATGAGAAATGAAAAGCAAAAGATCTTCCTTTCCAAGCCTATCAATGCCGATGACAATTTCATGGTCAGGATGAGAAGCAATGATATCAACAACCTATTAATCCACCACAAGAAAAGAACCCAAAAGAAAAAAAAAATCAAAATCAAAAAAATCAAAAAAGGAAAACATAAGACTTTGATGCCTGAAATGATCTGGATATAACACTATTCGGTTCAACAAAAGCTCTGAAGTTGAAATGACATATCAGACATTCGGATTGGATGAGTTGTACTCCTTGAACATTGTCTTTTGATAGAGCCATATGATGCAAAAGATCATTTGACAGCATGATGAGAACACGTTGGCTATGGAACCTTTTAAAGAAGGTAACGGGTGTTTCATGGTGAACTTCAGTGTAGTGGAGGCATTCTTCTCACTGTTATCATTTGTGAAGTCTACTGATGCTAGCCTTGGCAAATATAAAGATCCTACCCCTCTGTTGATGCCTTTGGCATGATATCTACCCAGCCTATTTAGCAGGGTCACATTATTAGAGAAACTGAATAGTTAGAACGGACAAAAGGCAAAAATCTGCATAAAATTGGATAGATTTACCTGGGTTCTACGTTTAGGCTATCTATTTAAAGGAACCAACATAATAATCTGTATGAATCCACTAATATGAGACAGACGTAAAATGAAGGTCCATTTGCAGATAAAGAGAGATGCTTTTATGCAAATTTTAATTCTATTGATGAAAATACTGCAATTTCCTCCAAACCACAGATTAACCAAGGGTGCGAAACATCTTAGTGGAAATATCAGACTTCTAACGTTCTAACCACTGTACTAATATTAATTACATCAAGGGGAGTCCATCACTGAAAGCAAGTTCATTTATTTAGTTTGAAGAACTGGCTCCCTTATGCATGAAGCTGGTGTTACTAAACCTTGCAGTTAGCAAGGAAAGAACTGCTTTGGATTTAATAGAAGTTATAGGTTGAACAGGAACCAAGCTACAAGAATGCAAATTCTTCACTCTTATTCCCAAGAATGCCTATATTGCATGGATAACTACGCCCACAGGGTAACTAAATCGTACAATTAACATGGTGATACTGTAATGGAAATATCTGATGACAAACACAAAACCTTGCGGAATGACAAAATCAAGTAGTTAAATGCCATCAAACCTGTTGAGCTGCAACTTCACGAGAAGGGAATGAAAACATTGGATTGCAAAAAGTGTTGTCTATGTAGAGGATATCTACTTTGGCATCCCCAAGAGCATTAAGCAGCATGCTCCTCCCCAGCTGTGCCCTGTCACTGGCTGTTTCCCAACGGAAGTCACCTGTGTATAATTTGCATCCAAATTCTCCACAAAACAGATACATCACAGCACCTGCCCTACAGTAAAGCATAGGGAAGTGATGCATGATATGCAGCTGTATAAATCTCTCATGGCAAAACATGGAAAAGAGTCAATAATTACAAGAATTCCATATTTGATGATGAATGATGATCCTTCCGATTGCGTAACGTGGAAAGCAATCAGATCAGAATATGCAATGAAGGAACTATTAGATAAAATGAATTTAATGTTGTATGGATTGTGAAACTAAGAGCTATTGCATGATTCCTCCTAATTCAACAGTTTAATTGTATTTGAACCGAATGAAGCTGACATTCTCTACTACAGCCCACTCTCCATATTGTTCATCTTCTTTATTTGATTGCAGATGAAACCATTCACCCACTCCTTCATCACTAAGCATTCGAAGGGCAAAATCAACAGACGGCACGGCTTGGACTTCTATCAATGGGAAACTTTTCTTGTGCATGATGTGCTATATTCAGGTGGACGGAGCAATAAAAATGAAGAAGTAAAATCACAACAAAAACAATAGCCAGAGTGATTTTTTGCAAGCTCGCGCCAGCCAGTTGAAGGACACCAGTTCATAATACCCAATCCGCTAACTTTTGGCCAGTATCTTCTACAGCGAAAACCATCATGCCCATGAAAAATCGGAAAACGCATGAAGACCTAGCAAATTGACAATTACTAAATTTATAATCTTATCACTGAACACTTGAGTTATAAAGAATAAAATTTGATCCGGAAAGCACTTAATTAAACAGGAACATTGCAGATCTGACAAGCAGAAGAAGATTGAAAAGAATTCCAGGCAAAATAAACGTTCTTTTCGTTTACTTGGGTGATTACTTGCAACAGGAATAACACAGGATACATTCCACAAACGAATTTATGGACAAAGTACACACCGGGGCAATGGTGGGCGTCAATGGCCGTAACCTGGAAAGTAACCTTCCGTCCCGAAGTCGGAGAGACGGCCGAAACTGAGTGCGGGGAACCGACTTTTAGAATCCGAAGGAAAGAGAGGTCAAAGCCGGGAAATTTGGCGGGAAAGAGAGCAGCAGAGATGGGAGAGCAAAAGAGAGGGCCTTTGTTCCAGCGTGGGGAGAGGCCTTGGGTGTGGTCGGCATGGAGGTGAGTGAGGAAGTAGGCCTCGCTCCCTTCGGCCCACTGATCCACAGCTATCAAGCCTTTCTCCATCCTCTTCCTCCCTACCTTCCTCTCCTCAGTCTACACTTCCACTTGGGGATTTTTGATTGACAGCGGAGCAAGTAACAGCAGAGCCGCACGAATCGCTTCTTCCCGCGCTTTTTTTTTCCCCCCCTGTTGTGTCGTTTGTTTGTGGATTTGGATTTGGATTTGGCAGGCGTTGGAACTTGGTACTCTGGAGGATGCCGTTTTCCCAGTCCCACGAATCCCTAGACTCGTCTGCAATCCAGCACTCATATGAGTATTTATGGGCTTCAGTTCGGCCTCCCTAAGCCCAAATATTTCTTCTGCTGTCCTTCCGTGATTGGTCCAATTTGGATGAAAACCTTTCATTTTTTTCAAATTAGCTGGTTGTTAAGTATGACCTCTTTCAAAGTTCAAACACGGCCATACACAAACTCCGATTACCAAGCTTTTTAAGATGCTTCTTATCTTCCTTTCAGTCGCGTCCGATCCTCTTTTACCTGAAGACGAAATGAAACCTTTATCTTTCACAGCGATCAAAGGAGATAGCAAGAGTATCTTTTTTCACAGTCATCCATGAAAATTTGTTAATTAAAATATAAAAATGACCATTTTGGAAGTTAATATTATACTTAATGAGTCGATTTTGTAAATGTAGGCATAAACGGAGTAATTGTATTTAAAACAACTTGGATGGGTAACTTTTGCAACTTTCCGCCTTTTCACCCAACACTCCTTTGAGAGGTAAATAGAGATTCGAACTAAATGTATGTTTGGATATGTTTAGAAAGTTATAAAAATTTTAGATTAAAATTTTTTAGTATAATTGCTGTCAAATAAAAAAATAATAATATGATATTGTAGGGTAACAATGAGAAATAAAAATAATAAAGTTAAAATACAGAAGTTAGCTGTGTAAGCAATTGTATAAAAATGATTGAAAAATATGATAGTTGTATAGGAATATATAAATAAACGATTAAAAATATGATAATTATGAATAATAAAAAATTTAAATTGAAAAAAAATACATTTTTTTATTATTTGTCAAGCACGCCCTACATTAGAAAGGTCGGTAGCACATTGTGCCTTTCATATGCATAAAATTCAATTAGTCGGCAACGCTAAATACTATGAATGTTAGAAAAACGAGGGGTCGAGGAAAGATACAAGGGTCATCCTCCAAGGCATACACAGTGATGATTGGGGTGTTTTTGTTAGTGAGCATTGATCATGGGGACGTTACCCGCCTGCTCCGGGGAGCTTATATCCTTTTTTTTGAATTTTTTTTTATAAAACTGTTAATCCAGGTGTATTTAACATGTCTATAAGTTTTTACCATTTTTGGAGTATTTTAGATATTTATTTTTTATTTTTGAAAATCAGTGGTAAAAAATAAATATATAAAATACTCAAAAAATAGTAAAATCTTATACACATGTTAAATACAGATAAAAAAATTTTAAAAATAATAAAGAAAAATAAGTATAAGCCCCGAGAGCGAGAGCAGGCGATAACATCCCTTGATCATGACCCATGAGGAACGTGCACTTGGAGCAGAGCGTCTCTTTCAGTGGACTTTTCTCCCGTGCCAGACTTGCAGTCACCGCATCTTCTGGTCGACTTGGAATAATACCACCACACCAGCGGCACGCAACCTAGCAATCCCACTGTTTCAACCTATAATTTGAAGCTAACCAGCTATCACCAGCCAAGGTACAGCAGTCAATATCCTCGGCGCATCTAAACCATTAACCTTTTTTTATTGGCTAGACAGTGGTGCGATGCCGTTCATCATGCTTTATTTTGTTCTCCGAAAGAGTGGTAGGCCACCGAATCAGATTTTGGGAGCTGTGTACAGTTGGGATCGTTCTAAAAAGGCATTTAATTTGGTTAAAATAAAGAATTAAGCCCCCCCCCCCCCCCCCCCAAAAAAAAAGTCGGATAAAAGTCCAACGCCCCAGGATAACGTATTTTATGCTTCTTCCTTTCACACATGAAGGGCTCGTTTCCAACGAATGTAAATATCTAATAATATATCCAAAGGAAATATTGCTGATGAAAATGATTTCGCCGGATATTTATTCCCTCTGCATGCCTACTTGTCGAGATTTCCATTTTCCACACGTCCTGGTCCGCGACCTCGTACACCCGGGAATCGGCCACGGCCAGGCAGCCACGTCGGACAAGGCTCGGAATACATGCGTCTGTCCAAAGGGCTGACATCCCGGGAGAAGAGAGACCCAATTTATTTATTTATTTATTTATTATTATTATTTGGGGTCAGATCCGAACCGTACAATCAGTGCAAATAAAATTGTTATATCCTACAAATTTAGATTCTATTTAAAATTTGATAAAACGTTTGGATGAAAAATTTGTTAAGTATAATTATTTAAAATTAGAGAATATGATACGATAATAGTAATAAAGTGAAATAAAGATAATAAAGTTAAAAATAGTAAATAATTAAACGATTAGTTGTGTAAAAATAATTACAAGGTAATAAAATTATATAGAGAAATACAAAAAATTAAAATATTTTAGTTTAAAAATGTTTGTACGTAAACACCCTTAAGCAGGCAATAACATGCATTGGATTTGCAATTTGAGGCAACTACACCAAGGCCTTGACGTGTTCGTAAGTAGGGGTGCAAACCAAGCAAGTTTTATCCGGCCTGGATCTGATACTAATTTAAACCTTGTATATTTTGGATAAGGTTGAACTCGGTACTAAGTCTTGTCCCTAAATCCTGTCTCATGAATTCCGGCCCAGGTCAGTGCGGTCCGGTTCGGGTTAAAATAAATACGACATTATATGGGAAATCAAAATTTTTTTATTTTAAAATTTTTAACAATGCATGAACAAACATTTAGAAACATACCGTCTACTTATCAGTAAAAAAATAAAAAAAACAGCCTATCAACTTTTTTATTCAAATTACAAGCATCCCATGCAACATATTAAATTTATATTAAATCCCACGGGCTCCATACTTTAGAGATTTTTTAATCTCATCTATTTTTTAAATATGATAAATCCAATTTATTCAATTTATTTAATTAGAAGTAGAACTTTTAAGCTATTTTAAATTGTAAAAAGTTATTGAAAACGTTATTAACTATGGGGTGTTTGGCAAATACCAAAATTTTCAATTTTTACAACTACTCTATTTTTTAAGTTGTTTACATCTTTCTATACAACTATCACACTTTTCAATTACTTTTACATAAATGCCCATACAACCAACTTATCATAGATGGTAACACATTTATAAAAAAAAAAGCATAAACTATCATTTATCCTTAATTTTGAATATGATAGTGACATTAAGTATTATAAGGGTGCAATTTGGATTGGGTTAGGTTTTGAAATATGATAGTGGCATAAACTTAGTTTTGATATCGGGTTGGGTTGAGCGGGTTTAGACCAACCCGACACCAAAATTACATTTAATTAAAAAGAGCAGTTTAGTTTTTATACATTTGCAAAACGAACTCAATCGAATAACATAAAAAAAAATTAAATTATCATATTTAGAATTAAAGGACTCAACACACTTCAACTTAAAACTTTTCAATCTAAACTATACAGATAATTTCAACACACTTCCCAAACACGCTCCTTAGAGATATTTTGGTTGTGATATATTGCTCTCAATAATGTGGATCATAGAGGCCACCAAATCCAAAGCATTAAAACATAAATGATGTCACTAGAAGCATTTTCAAGATTTATTGCAAAAAAATGACATAAACAACCTCGCAAAGGTATTTAGAAATAAGTAAAATTTCTATATTTCTGCATATACAGTTGGAACTGTATTTCTATCAACAACAATAATTGCCCTACTATATACAATTACATCAACATAAAATATTCAATCTCAATGGTTTACATCAAAACAAAAGCAAAATATTTTTAAAATGTTATGCTAGTTAATTTTTCAACCGAGCCGCTTTTTCCTTTATCCCCCCTTGCATCTTCACCTACACAAGAAATCAAAAGAAATTAGCTATTGATGCATAGAAATGTCATTGTATGATTACAACTTCTAAAAGACCCAACTAGTCTTACATTTCCCACATTGAGGAGGAGATGGATAAGAATCCAATTTAATTTGAGCAGACTTACTTAATATTGCCTCGAAAGATTTTTCTATCACCTCTATTGTTGCTTTAGGATGAAAGGTGGTTCGGGGGCGCTAGAAGATGCATCATCCTCTATAATATGTGAAAAACAAATAACCATAGAAAATTATCATTAAAAGAAAAGATAAATTCATATACATAAAAAATGAATGAAATAAAATTACTCGCTATAGCTTTGAAAAGTTCACCTAGCTTTTCTTCGTCTTCGATTGGTCTTGGGGCAGATCTTAACCAATCTTGGGTACATATCAAATATTCCATCAAATTAGGCATCAAAGAACTTCGATATTGATCAAGAACACCCTCTCTTGTGCTAAATGCAGACTCTGAAGCAACCGTTGAAGCTGGAATGGCTAAAATGTCTCTTGCTACATAAGATAATGTCCTATACTTAGGGTAAGTAGACCACCAACTCAAAACATTAAAATTACCTTCATAATATTTATTAGCTTATTGCAAATACCGATCCACTTCTGTTGTTTATCCTTACTTTGTTTTTTTTTTTTTTTTTTTGCTTCGATTGCATAAAATGTTCATGTTGTTCTGCATCAACAATTGATCCGCCTGAAACTTAACTTCCTTCATTTATAATTGCAATTGGAGACTTTTGTCTTTCATATATTTAAAAAAGATTCAACAATGTGTATTTCACTTTTTTCTCAATTTCATCAACCACATTCGATTCAAGATATTTTGAACAAGAATACAATACAAACTCTAATTTATAACGTGGATCCAACACAGTTGCAACAAGCAAAAATATATTCAGTTTATCAAATGAACCCCAATACTTGTTGAACTTATCCCTCATTATTATACCCATGTCACAGAGAAAAGGATCACTTTCTTTGCACATACCTTCCAAAAGATCATAAATTTATCAATCTCAACAAAACATCGATTTGCAGTGATATAATTTGAACTAGATAAGACCTTAGTACTTTCATAGAACTACTCAAGAAAATGACATAGAACTCTAGCATTATCCCAATCCAAATCTGGTGGAGCCAAATTCAGCGAAAAATCATTATCCTGTATTGTCATTGCATCAGAAACTTTTCTAAATTTAAAAGCACTTTATAACATTAAAAATGTTGAATTCCAACGAGTTGCAACATCCAAACATAATGAACTCTTGAACAGAAGCCAACCAATCTATCAAAACATTCTTGTCTAGCAACAAAATTTTTCGCAAACTTAACATAATTGCGAATACGACCAGTTGAATCTTTTACTTCACTAAGTCCATCTTTTACAATCAAATTAATGATATGTGTTGTACAATGAACATGAAAGCAATTTCCTTGGACCCCATTCCCAAGTAAACCATCTTTGAATAGTAACTTATTTGTCAAACTTCTAATTGCTACATTATTAGATGAAGCATTATCAACTGTGACAATGCAAACTTGTTAATCTTCCATTTATCTAAATAGTATGAAACACATTTGGCAATAGCCTCACCTGTGTGTGAGATGGGAGAAGACAAAAATTAAGGATTCTTTTCCGTACCTTCCAATTTGCGTCTATATAATGCGCAGTGAGGCAAAAATATCCAACATTTTGAATGGATGTCCACAAATCTGTTGTCAAACAAACACGATGAATTTGTTCCCTAAACGTGGCCATCAACTTCTTTTTTCTGCATTATATAATTGAAAACAATCTTCTGTCACAGTTGTCCTTGATATAAGTTCAAAAAGAGGTTAAGAACATGACAAAAATCTTTGAAACACTCATTTTCTACAAATTTAAATGGTAGTTCATCAATAATTATCATATGGACCAAGGCTTTTCTATGTGCCTCTTGGTCACATTTCCAATCAAAGACACCACCACTGCTCAATCTTGTAGAGAATGACAAAAGTTGGTTACCCGTCTCCTTATTTTATCTTTAAAGGCATCTAAGCAAATGCCTAGAAAGCGAGCTAGTACCCATTCCACTTGAACGCTTGAGTTTTTTTATTGTACTATTTACGTACCCCAAATGCAAGTTTTCCATTCATAGAACCCTTTTCAAAATCATTCCAAATCTTTGGCATCCTACTTCTTACATTTTTAACCCCTGCTCCTTCAGATTGAGTTTGTAGTATTCCTGTAAAATTTAAATCATTCACATCTATTGATGCATCTTAGTCCATTTCACTTTCCATATTTAATACAAAGCCTAATAGACAATTTAATGAATATTAGTCACAAAAAATAAAGAAAGAGGCCACTTTTGTATAAAGAGTTAGAAATACAAAATACGTAAATCACTAGTAGAAAAAAAAAATTAGATTGCCTACCTGTAAGCTACAAAAAATCAATGTATAGGATACATGTAATGGCTTCTACCCAACAACAATATGATCGGGAAGAAAATGCATTGAAAGTAGGAGCAAAATCAAGTCAAGCCTACAAAGAAGGATTCAGGTAGGTTACATGCAAGGAGGAATTGAATACTGATGATCCCGCTTGGCCCACCTTTTTATCTACAACCCACAATCACCAAAATATGGAGATTATGAAGCTTGTCACAACTATTGCCGGAGATAAAGAAGCTTGCCGGAATGAGCACGCATCAATGGTCAGCGACCATGCGCTTCTACCAGAGGCGATCAATGGGAGAACGAGAGGCTAGAAGAGGGCACAGGGAAGGGTTTTCCATAGGGGTGCAACTCAGGTCAGTTCAATTTGGGTAGTGGTCTACCATACCCGTACCCTTTTGTAAAAGGCCTGCCCTACTTTATCCATTTGTCGGTTTGATTCCTAGTATACCCTACCCTACCCATTACCCATAGGGTCGGTTCCGGTTTCGATTCCAAATCGGTTCCTTTAATAATCAAATACAATTTTTTAAAAAATTTTCATGTTATTTTAAATAATGTAAAATAATACTCATTTATGTTTTAAAATTATAAGTACATATATTATTATTTATATTATATAAAAATATGAAGTATAGACTATCATGACCTAATCATTAAAATTATTAATATATTATAATCATAAGTCATAAGCGTATTTATAAGAGTCTTTCAGAAGTCAATGATATATATATAAATTCATTTAAATTTATACTTCACAGGATACAAAATTCATTTAAATTCGAATTTGTTAAAATATGTGTATAAATAAGATGTCAAAGACAAAATATAATACATAATACATAATATATATTATACATATACGTAATTATACACCTAATTAATTACCCATATGAATACCTATGCGAGTCAGTTTTGGGTACCCAATGTATCTACCCTACCCATACCCTATTTGAGAAGGCGAGTAATAATTTTTATCCTACTCATACCCATGAGTAATATTTTATACTCTACTCAACCCAAATTAGAGTCGGATCGGTGGGTACTCTATCCAAGTTGCACCCTTAATTTTTCAAGACAGACAAGGATTTTTTCGATAACGAAAGGGGAGTTTGAAAGTGAAGTTTTTTGGTTGGCTTCTCAAGGACTGGTTTTTTAACGAAGCGGCACAGGTTTTACTCGGTTCTAGGGTATACTTAACCCAGTACTATTGTGCTCCGGACCGGGTTAAACCTAATACTAATGTTTGACAAGTATTTTTTGAAAAACCCAAAACTGAGGTTTTTTTACAGGGTCGGTCCGGGCCGGGTTAGAGAAAACCCGCCGGGTTTGCACCCCCCTAGTTCGAAGGCCCAGACGTAAAAGCTTCTGATCGCCGTGAGTCAACAGCAGCACTCATGACGGTCCGCTCCTGCTGTGACGCGGCCGCTTAACAAATATTTTTAGCTAGATTTACACATGATTCCTTCCGTTGAATTTTTTTTTTTTTTGCCCCCCTTTTGATAGACGGCAGAAATTCATGAACATCTCCTAGGACGACTAATCTTACATCTTTTAAGGGAACGGTTTAGATAGACACGTTGAAGAAGGATAGAGCTTAGATATTGGGCTACAAAATGGCGGCCTGTAGAGCGTATCAATCTCAGAAACGAACTTTTCACCTCCCCGCGATAAGTCCAAAAGAAAGCGGAGGGGCAGTTTCGTAAATAAGCAAATATTCTCGCTCTTCATCTCTCTCTTTCTCTCTCTTCACCCACGCCACCTCAGTGTTTCTCTCTCCCTCTCGCTCGCTCTCACGGACCTGCGCACTCCACTCCTTTCAACACCATTCATCGGTCTCGCGCTCTTCGACTTTCCTTATTCCAAAGCCGAAAAAGAAACCGGAAAGAGCGGAGGAAGAACAGGAAGTTGCTTCCAGAAATTTCCTTTTTGATTTTCCCGACCATGCAACCAGCTCCGGACAACGCCGTCAGTGCATCGCCCACCTCCATCCAGCCTTCCTCCCCACGCTTCCTTCATTCAAGCAGCGCCGGCGCCAGCCCCACCGCCCACCGCAAGATCGCCATCGCCGTCGATCTCAGCGACGAGTCTGCCTTCGCCGTCCGCTGGGCCGTCCAGAACTACCTCCGCCCCGGCGACTCCGTCATTCTCCTCCACGTCCGCCCCACCAGCGTCCTCTACGGCGCCGACTGGGGCTCCATCGATCTCTCCGTCCAGGATTCCTCCTCCGAAGAGTCCCAGCAGAAGCTCGAGGATGACTTCGATGCCTTCACCACCACTAAGGCCTCCGATCTCGCTCAGCCCTTGGTCGCCGCCCACATCCCCTTCAAGATCCACATCGTCAAGGACCACGATATGAAGGAGCGGCTCTGCTTGGAGGTCGAGCGGCTTGGGCTCAGCGCCGTCATCATGGGTAGTCGTGGATTCGGCGCGTCAAGGCGGACGAGCAAGGGGAGGCTTGGGAGCGTCAGCGATTATTGCGTGCATCATTGCGTCTGCCCTGTTGTAGTGGTGAGATATCCAGAAGACAAGGAGGGCGGCAACTCTGCAGCTGCTGATGCTTCCGGGCTGGTTACGGTAGGACAAGGTGTCGAGAAGGAGGCGGAGTTGGGACCACTGCCGGAGGAGGACCAGGAGTATCATGATGCTTCTGACGAGCAGAAAGGTTCGGCCTTTTCCTGTTTTCATGGATGCTTTCTTCATTCCGATGTTGTTTATTATTGTCGTCGTTGCTGTTCGAAAATTTATGCGTGCAATGCAACGGCATCTTCTAAGTTAATTTTTATTTTCAATTCTTATAATGCTTATAAATTATAATTTCATGTGTGCGGAAAATAGAGTTTGCCTTCTGGATGGGAATCTGCTGTTTGCCTGATTGCTGTGGATGGCCATGATGGTGCTTCCTGTTCCTGTTGCTAGACTTGATGATTATCAGGATGGTATGCTTTATGCACTGCTTTACGAATGAGCGGGTGATGTTTCCTGCCTGAAGCCGGCTGCAGATACACTGTGGCAAACGACCCATGGAATTGTCATTATTCAATCACTCGACCTCAAATGGCTTTTGTTTATGTTATCTTCACATGTACAATGCGCTGTAAGTTGCAGATGTGGGGTCAATCAAAAGCAAAAGTGGGTTCAAGGATCTAATGACGAAATTGGAATCTTTACTCCTTTGGTTAGTTAGTTGAATTTCTTTTATATGGGAATTTTGAATTTTCGTTTTTTAAGCTGGGTTGAGGTATGAGATATGGAAAAGAGGAGGACAAGTTAAAAACATAAGAAGGATGCAGAAGGATGAGATGATATTAGTGAAGGTGACAGCAATCATAAATTTAGGCCAGTTCGGGTGGATATAATTGGATGAAATGTAATGTGAATTGGATGGGGATTAAATGAGGAAGATTGTTGTGTATTGGAAAATGTGAAATTATATTGAAAGTATTGGAAAAGGAAAAAAAAAATAGGATTTTTGTGTATTAAAAATGAGAAATTGTATTGGAAATGAGAATGTTTTTTCTTAGGGAATAAAAATCCCCATCCCATTATATCCAATTGTATCCTCCCAAACAGGCCAAAGTGAATAAAGACAACATGGATTAACCTTTTTGGTAATAGGATAAGTAATGATGCTAGGAACATTAGCTTGATTACTAACGATTAAATGTTATAGCAGGATAGGAAGGACAGATTGACCGAATATTTTTTATCCTCCTATTACCAAAAGGAGCTTTTACCCCTTTTCACTTCAAAACAAACACACCAGACTTTTAGATGCTGCTATTTGTATAATTTTTTCTTCTCTAGTATTTGGCTTCTCTTTCGTCTTTAGTTTTTTCTTGCAATAGAACTTGGGTTGTTATGTTTGCATTAACTTGTGGATGGGAGGGCGGGTAGATTTCAGTCTTCAAGTGATGAAGGTCTTCCCTCAAGGGCTTTGAAAAATGGCCGTGAGAAAAAGAAAGGGGGGGAGGGGGGGGGGGGGAAGAAGAAGCCATGAACATACTTTGCTTTTGAGGTGTAGCTTGTTGCTTTTCAGTCCTAGTTTTGTCCTGGCTGTGCTATCTTTATCCATTCTTCTTGTTGACAGCTTTTGCTTTTCTCTCTTTTTGATGATTTTTTTTGTCAAATTACATATTTAGTTTTATTGTTGTCTACAGGAATTGGTGCTTGAAATCAGGACAAATTTTAAAAAAGAAAAAAAAAAACTATCTGGTTAATTTTGCAGTTACCTCACCAAAGATGCAGGTGTTTGCATGAACAGCTTATGGAAGAATGTTTGAACTGTGTTTCAGCTGGAATTTGCAGTGACAGCTTAACCCCAAATTTTGCTAATTGCTGATGCCATGTGTATTCAGATTGTGGATTTCAGCCTTAGTTTTTTAGCTAGCAAAATTTTCCTTATGCGTGGATGTGTTTCTTGGTCTATATTAGACTGTATCGGACAGTATTTTTTAAGTCAAAAAATATGAAAATTTTCTGAAAATTCGAAAAAAAAGAGAGAGAAATCCAAGAATATGTTGATGATTTACATTTTGCCTAGATAAAGGATGGTGTATCAGTCCATTCCCTCTAACAAATAGCTGACTAGTTTGTAACCATTGTAAGCAATTAATTATTGAAATATCAAGTTCAAACTTCAAACTTAAGAAACAAATATTTAGGCATAAGAAAAAAAGATGCAGCTAGGGCAATAGAGCAACTAAAACATTCAACGCCACACATTAACAAGTTTCCAATCATACAAACATGAAGTAAATATAGGTAGGACACGGATCTAATATGACTAGTCGCACAAACATTAAGTTGCAATTCATGGCCTTAGCGATGTGATTTTGTGGGAGATTTGGTAGCCATCCAATTCTTGTCGGATAAAATCACTTTTTTTTTTTTTTTTTTTCAGAAAACACATCAGCCATGTCTCACTTGAAGCATTGGTAGTCTAGAAACATTGGGATGCTGATGATTCCCATTCTTCCTCCATCAACTGAATTAATTAATTGGTCAACATTGTATATCAGTCACTGATTTTATGTAGGCCCTTCTTCGGTTAATCTAATTAAATAATCTGCCAAACTCATCTTCCTCCCTCAATGTCTCTGCCGAGGTCATCATGGTGATGGTAGATTTTTTAGTATAGGGGAGAAGCACTCCACTCTGACTGGGCTTTTCCAGCTGATAGAACAACGACGCTGAAGGGTTCTCACTGGCAGATGCAGACAATGATGGATTTTTCGCAGGAGCAGCAGAGAATGCTGGTAGCAGTGGACTTGATGATTTGGTTTCCTGAATAAAAATGGGTGAGATGATTGCCAGCAATGTAGAAGAGGAAGAACGATTAATGGCATCTGCCTCGGGAGATGATGGTGAGCAGTGTCATGGCTGCTGATAGGTTTTTCTGATCAATCGAGTTGCATCGGAGCAGGTGCAGCAGATAGATAGAGTTTTTTTCTGCAAGAGACAGAGGAGAGAACACATGGACAGAGAAGATTGGTGCGATGTGGGTGTCATTGTGTCAAAATAGCTTTGTCTGACAAGAATCGAACAACTACCAAATCTCTTGCAAAATCATGTGGCTAAGGCCATAAGTTGCAACTTAATGTTTGTGCGACTAGTCATATTGGATCAGTATCTGTGTGTGTGTGTGTGTGCGCGCGCGTGTGTGTTTGAGACTTCAAGTTAGTGTGCAAAATCAAAGTTGCTATATCTTTAAGTGGTTCCAATGCATACTACTGAACTGCAAATGCATTATGATGTAGCATGTAACTCGAAAGAACTGAAAAAACAGTTTCTTTAAAAAAAAAAAAAAATCTTCAATCTGAAATTTCATGAGGATATAGAAAATATCGGGTGTAGAGGGGATGAGAGGGTGCTTTGTGTGAAAAAAGAGGCAAGTAGTCATTTTGTTCTGCAGCTGATACGGGCTTTACTCATACAGCTGGCTGATATGGCTGATAGCCTGACACACCTATATTGGCTGATACGCTTCCATTTTGTCCGATTCACTCCTGTATTGGCTGCTACACCTACTTTCCTAAACTTTAACTTATCCTGTGTAGGTGGTTGCCTTACCTATCCAATACAACTGTATTCAATCTGTATTGGGCCTATCAGCTGACTTTTGGAACCATGTGTGTGATTTACTTTAGACTTCCAGTTATGGCTTAGTTTCTTTTTTGATCCTTATTTTCTATTTTTGGTTGAATAAATGTGGCCCTTGAAAATGTAGGAAACTCCTTTTTTTCCCCTAAAAATAATGTTGTTAAGGAAATGGAACTCATACACCTAGGGTGTGTTTGTTTGAGGCCAAAATATGTCAATTAAAACTTTTCAACTCAAAACTTTTCACTCTCCATAACTACTCTATTTTTTCACTTTTTTCTATACAAACTACCCTACTTTTCAATCATTTCTACACAACTACCTATACAACTAACCTATCTATTTTAACTTTATTCTCTTTACTCCTCATCATTATCCCTATTATATCACGTCATTTTCTGTCAATTTGACAACTTCTATCCCCAAAACTTTTCATCAAAAGTTTTACCTCTAACCAAACACACTCCTAGGTTTTTTATTTTTTATAAATCATGTTAACTCTTGAGGAGAGATTGTTGTGAAGTCAGTTAGCAAAAATATGATCTTTTTATACAAAATCATTGATACTTTGTGTAGGCATGTTTGATAATCAATTTGGATATGGTGATGAAGATTGAAATAGGTCAGGAACATTTCGTCAGGATGATTATGCAGTCATCAGCTGCCGCATGGGCGTCTCTGCATGAGCGTCTCTTGCGTTGAGATTCATACAGAAATTAATTTAGTTTTGTGGTCTCATGGCTTGAACCAAGTCAATCATTCTAATTGGTGCAATTTTAGGCCTCTGCTGTAATGTTAAAATTACCCAGCACCTTGATCGGCATAATGGATGAAGACCTCTTGGATATAGCTTTGTAGGAAACATTTTATATATAGTCCTTGTCAAGGAGCGTTTAGACCTAGAAAATTGGGATGATAACTACCTTATATTAATAGAACATTGATGTGACATGGATTATGTATGAGGTATATCATTTCATTATAAATGACAACCCCTTGGCCGTCAAAAGATGGTAGCTGGGAAAAAAGTTTCAAATAGCAATTTTTAAAAAAAATGTAGAGTAGCTTTCAAATTTCAAATTTGTATATTTCCAACTGGGATGTTGAGTTACTGAAAAGCATTATTTCCTATTTCTTAACTTGAATGAGAACTCAAATTTTGAGCTTTTTTTTTAAGGGACAATTTTGAGCTTTCTTGGTAGTACGACAAGCTACTTACGAGGATATTCCTGAACAGTATCAGAAGATGAGATCACCTTTTCCCCTCCAAGGTTCAGTTCCCTAAATTTGGAACACAGCATCAACTTTGGTTGTGTCCATGGGTGCCAACATGAGGTTCCAAACAGGCTGTTTACCTAAGAGGCTGTTGATTGTGGAGGACATAGGAGTAGGATAGACACAGGGCAGAAATGTTCACCACTACTGAGCTCCTTTATGCATTGTGGCTTTTTGCCGATTTGTGGACTTCATGTTATATTCATTTTAAATTCCTGTGTTTCTGCAGAAGTTAATGTTTGCCTGTTGTTTTCCTCATATGATGTGCAAAATTTTAAAATGTTCATTTTGGTCTTGATGATAAAGGGGCTTGTTTTGCTTGCGGAATATAAGCTGCCTTGGTTTGTTAATTAACCTCCATTTTGGTTGCAGATCTTTGAAGGATTTATATAATGGCATGATCCTCTTGGATCCAGGTAAAAAAAAATCCACAAGGCTGATGAACATTCTCCATTTATTTATCAATGAAGACGTCATACATGTTAAACAGAATGTTATGTAGTCTGATTTATACCCAGTGACAATCTCGGCTATCTCATGGTTTGCATTATTCATTTGCACAACTTCGTTCCATAAGATCTGCTAGTACGTGGTCTTTCTGGGATTTGGTCCTAGAATATTTTTTTTTATGTAAAAAAAATATCAATACAAGTGGTAAATTCCGAACAAAGAACCTTTTGCAGGGTTTTCTTGTAAGCTTGTTTGTATAACATATACACAATTCGGTTTGGTTTAGCATGGTGGATTGTAACTTGTGGATTATCTACCATTCTTTGCAGAAACTGAAGAACTATGATTAGTAATTGGCAAGGGAGTTGCTGAGGCTTGTGAGGCTGTTTTGCTCGTTGGATTCATGCCGTGTTGTCGAATGCTAGTCTTGTTTGTTACTCTCGTTCGTTGTTAAGTGCTTCACATCAGAACTGGATGTTTGATGTTAATGTCAATGTTATTGTAGTCTTTTGTTTCTGGGATTTGTAGGTGTGGGAGAGGATATATGTTACAGCCTGTGAAAATTCCGTACTGTTAAAAGATCTCCTACTGTTTGCAAGATTTGCCCCTAATTTCTTGCTCACGTCTGGCTTGTTTTGACTGGAGATATAACAGCTATGCATTGTCTCATCATGGCATGGGAAGGGGCTTGCCTGTCAATGGTTCAAGCCATCTGTCGGTGGGATTGGCCGTCAAGGTGGTGATAACCACCCGATCCTAGAAATTTCAAGATGCGCGACGATACCGTTACTCGATAGCTTGTGGTCTGTTCGATCCATATTCAAACATAAAACATTTTTTGGAGATGGTTCGGTTGGAGCTCCCAAGTAGGGCTAATCAGGATGCCTTCCGCATGCAAGATTGCCCGCGATTGCCGTGTTGCATTCCGATCCCTTCACTTTCAGAATTGCATGAGGGTGGATCATAGATCATGAGGGGTTCGCCGTGTCACATGGTGTATCAACTTAAAATTCGCTAAGGAATGTAAATCATTTCTAAATGACTGCATGTGGTTATACGGTATTCAGTTCCTTTGTAGCGACAGGTTCAAATGGGAAAAAAAGTTAATAGTGAATTTGCATAAAAGAAGGGGGCTCCCCCCCCCCCTTTTTCTTTCTTTTAATAAAGGCAAATAAATAACAAAGAAAAACATTTTTCTTGATATCGGAGCCATCAATTCCTTCAAAAATACGAATTAAACAAGCGAATCTAGGATGCTACATTCAATCCGCACGACGGAATTATTTTTTAAAAAAAATTGCCAAAACTATCACGAAGCTGTTTAGATTATGACTAAACTGCACTAAAAACAACACATGATAATATAATCCTACTCCCTCCCCTATCACCTACTTATTAACGATGGAAATGTCAGGTATCAGGGTACCCTCGCTGCGAGTGCGGCGCATGGAATGGCTCGATGGCCAATCCTGTACTCTGCTGCTGCTGATATTCGGATGATGCTGACTTCCTCTACTTGCTGGTGCAGGTGGCCGCCGACCATGCTGCACTGCCCTTGACCGTTGGCTGGACCGGCTATGGCTAATGGAAGATGGAACTGCAGCTCCCTTGTGTGATGATCTTCGGGGTGGCTTGTGCTCCGTCCTAAGGCCACGCTCAAGCTGATACCCAGACATGGAACGGGAAGGCCGATGATCAGCAACTTCTTTCAAAGAGCTGCTCTTGATTGTCTGCCTGTTGAAGTAGACCAGATGAGGGAGAAGGCTGAGTAGATATTTCTTCAGCTGGTCATCTCCAATGTTCCTTTGAGCCGGGTTTCCTTCGAGGTTAATAATTTGCAATGAATTGTAATTGGCTGCAAGTTGGCCCAGAGATTTAGCAGTCGAGATCTTGTTGAAACGCAGGTCTAGAACATTCAGCTTAAGGAGACGGTGAAGCCCTTCCACTTCTCCAATTTTATTGCCTGCCAGATACAGCTCCTTCAGAGAGGAACAAGAAGCCAACCCTTAAGCACATCAAGAAATGAGAAAAGAAATTAATATTAGTACCATGAAGTCTATATGGAGTAAGACTGAAAGGAACAAAACTGCCAAAATAGAACCAAATACAAAATACACAAAGGCTGTAGCAAATTACATAGTTATACAAGACTAAACTGTAAAATTCATCATACTCACTGTAGCAAATTCCATCTTTTATGCAAAGACTAGGGGTGTGTTTGGGACGAAAGATAAAAATGGTAGAAAAAGTTTTGGTACACAAGTTCTTGAAAATGGGAGAGATTGATGAGATGTGATAAGAGTAATGATAAGAAGTAAAAAGAGTGAAGTAAATATAAATGAGGTAGTTGTATGGACTATACAAAAAGTGTGAAGAAATAATTTAAAAATAGAGTATTTGTATTGAAAGACGTGAAAAATGATTGAAAATAAGGTGAAAGTTAAGGAAAATTTTTAGCTTTGGATCTTCATTCATAGCTACTGTCATTTTCATTATCATGGTTATGTGCTAAGCAAATCACCAGAAGAGTTAACTGCTGGTAGTACAAATCATCAGAAGAATGACGTCATAATTTGCATATGCCAACCCAACCTCTGGACGATGGACATTGAACATAGAAGGAAGACTGATGTGAAGTATCTTAACGTTGTGGTCAAGGGAGGCATCAATAAACAGACAAATCAAATTGATTTCCATTGATATGTTGAAAATGGATTGAAAATTGATGATGGGAGATCTGATGAAATGCATCCATTTATATCCTCGCTCCCTCCCTGGCATTGTGGCTGATGTGTTATTCTTGTTAGGTTCTCAGCAAGCGTCTGTCTGGTGTTTTCCAAAAAACAAAGAAATCATATCATGTCTAATTCTTGCACATTCACCAAGAAGAGTATCTAGCAATAATATATATAATTCTATTGCATATAGTCACACGTAAAGACGGATTGAGTATGCTCTCACTTCCCCCAATGCATCAACCTCCTTTTGCATATTAGTTATTGCAAGCAAACCTGGAAAGAAAAACAAATTGCCTTGCAAAGAAAAATGTCAATATGCTTAAATGAAACTTGAGGCTTGATACATAAGCCACTTCAAATAGACATGATTTACCAATCAGTGGTAACAACTAAACAAAAAGCTCAAAATATGCAATTCCATTTTACTCAAATGAGATAGAATATGATGGTAACATCTATGCGATGAATATTTAAAAAGAAAAACAAATGTTACAGTAGGAATAGCAAAGCAAGTTTTAGAATTACCGTGACCAATTCTAAATATGCGGTTGTAACTCAGGTCTAGAACCCGGAGACGTGTTAGATCACGAAGACCTTCAATGGTAGAGATGTGGTTCTTTGATAGATTTAGCATATGAAGACCCCTAGGAAGAACTCCAGCAGTTATTCTCACTGAAAAGGCAAGTTGCTTTATATTACTCTACATTTCTTAGACCTCAAGAAAACCTTCAACATTTATGTGTGGGGCACAAAAGTGTAGGACCTGGCAATAACTCATACATTTTTACATAAAGAAAATTAGTGTACTGGTGCACACAATGTCAGCCTCTCAATGAAAGCTTAATCATCAGAATAGCGTTGCAATTTGTAAAACCAGAGGAGAGGTCGAATTCAAGTAGGTAAATTCTCAATACCATGTGTGGCATGCACATGGTGGTGTACATGAGTACACGAACTAATTTTTATTTGTGGAAAAACTAAACAATGAAGAACAGACAGAATGTTTGCTCTGAAAAGAAGCATACCTATGGAGTTCCCTGATAAATTCAGCACTCGTAAGCTATTGAAAGGACTAAGAAATGGAATTGCAACTAATCCAAGATTTGCCATCTGTGCTGAGGTAGCTGCATGAGACAGGGAAGTCCCATGATTATTAGCCACTTCAACACCATGTCCAGGCGTAGTCCTTTGATCAAAATTTGCAACAGTAACTCCAATTGCCAAATTTGTTTCTTTACTTGCTTTAGGGGCATAATCAGAGCATTCTCCAGGTTCTTGCAACGGGCAGCTCGCTCCAAGGTTAATATTGTTAATCCACTCCTCGATGCGCTTGATGTTGAATTCTTTGGAAGGCAACTCCCAACTCTGAACTGATAATTCTTGCAGACAAGTGCTGTCTTGCACATCCACCTCTTCTATTTCAGAGACTGGCCAATCCTTGATTCGACCTTGAAATTTGATTGGAACTTTTCCATCACCAAGCTGATTGTCAGCTGTATCCACTTCACTCGGATTAGAAACAACACAATCTTCTCCCGAAACTTTTTGTGGAAGCTCTCTTTTGTCAAGTGAAAGTGGTGCCTGTGCTAAGTTGCAACAAGATGGTGCACTGATTGATTTTTTCAAGGCAACTCCAGGATGTAATTCATCAGTCTTAGTTGGAAATTCTCCTCTAATGCCAATGGTGAGAAGGTCCCCAACAGATCCTGACATTAGACACTCGAAACCACCTTGTTGGTTAGCAAAAGCATTAAGGTTTGGTAGAGAGCACGATTCTCCAATTCTTGCCATCCTATCAGTGGTATTGGGTGTACAATGTGCAAAATCCCCAGCATGTTCAACAGATACATGCATACAGGAATCTTCTTGCATATCTGTTTGATGTGGATCTCCAATGGAGAATATAGATTCTTTACTCACATGACCATCATTTAAGCTGAACGACCCAACAAGGATGGTTTCCTCCAATGGATTTAGCACATATGTAGCAGGGACCTTCACATCAAACGGTTCTGTAAGGTGGCTATCATCCAAATCATCACATATTCTGTCAAACTTTTTCTCATGAAAACTATCACAGGAGAGACTATGATCTGGCTCATTCTCTATGCCAGTGCCACAATGGATCCTCCCTTCATTGTCCAGTCCACTTTCTAATGACTGACTCTTCTTAAGTCCAACTTTATGAAGAACCTCTCTACCATCCCCAGGGCTAATACTATTCATATCCTCTGATTTTAAGCAACAGTCGAATGAAGAGGAGCTTGTCATTTGCTCAATGCTGGTTCCAGAATGATTATAGCCCTTTCCCTTTGGTTTCTGTAGGTTGGAACCTGAAGAGCTACCTGACACTGTTCGCATTAGATCTGGAGAAGAATCTGGGAGTTGATTTTCAAATGCTTTAGGAGATCGTTGACCAGATTTCTAAAACCATTAAAAAATGTTGGCAGTCAGTCAGATTAATAAAACTGAGGCATGCACACCAAAACAAAATGCACTAAGATAACGCTTGACATACCTTTGATTTGTAGTGATGAATGGGGGTAGGGAAGCAAGAAAATCTAACCATCTTGGTAATGTGGAAGAGACCACCGCCTCATAACACAATAAGTGTACCAGAAGTACCTAAAAGCTACCAACTGAAACTGCTGTTCCGAATTGAAGTTGAAGTACAGATTACATGGCTGACATCAATATAAATATAAATATACTCGACTAGAATACAGCACTAAGCTTTCCAACAGCAAAACCAGGTAATCTTAGCCATAGTCAACTGACAAGCCTTCCAAGATTCGGCACAACCTCCAAATGTAGGATGATTTTGATCCCAACACAAAGCACAATATTATCACTTTTTCATCAATGCCCCACACCCACTTAGAGGTGCGAGAAGTGAATGGTTTATCTATAGCGGCCAGAGTGAAAAAAAGCTCGATCGACTAAGAATATCCAATCGTAAACATAGAAGAGACAAAAACCTGCAAGCAGGAAAATAAATATATGCATTAAGCAATGAACATCCAAAAGGCATAGTGTGGAAACAAAAAAGATTTTAAACAATTATGCTAAGCCCAACAATTGCTCATGAGAGCATTGCCCTTTTTTTAAAAAAAAATTGACAAATATATATATGTGTGTGTGTGTGTGTGCGGGCCTAAGCACGGTGGTTTTAAATATGAAATTTGGCATTTTTATTTTTTAAAAATAATTTTATTTTGATGGCGTGTTTGGAAAGTGATAAAATTTTTAGATGAAAAGTTTTGGCGTATAAGTTGTTAAATTGATAGAAAATGATGTGATACGATAGGAGTAATGATGAGATGTAAAGAGAATAAGGTTTAAAAAGATTAAGCTAGTTGTATGGGTAGTTGTGTAGAAATGATTAGAAAATAAAGCAGTTATATAAAAAGATGTGAAGAAATAATTTTAAAATATCGTAGTTATGGAGAGTGAAAAGTTTTAGATCGAAAAGTTTTTGCTTGACATTTTCTCCTCATTGCCAAACACACCTGAATTTTAAAATTAAAATGTCAAATGTCAGATTTAAAACCACCTTCTTTGGGCCTGCGTATATATGTAATTCATGCTATTAAAAAAAATGTTATGAAAAGTTCCTCACTTTGCACATCCTAACTGAACTTCTATACATATGGTCAAGTTATGGAGAAAATCTCCAGCCAGCTGACTCCCATCCCGCCAGAACTTCAGCCCATACAGCCCTTTTTATTTTTTTTGTAAATTTCATTCAACCCACATTGAGCTCAAAATTCAAATCTAATCTTAGCATACATCAGACGATGTTTCTTGTGCACAGCTACAGAAAACATGCTGCACCACTGCACCAATGACCAAGGTGACGTTTGGGAAAGTGAAAGTTGTTAGAAATGTGGTATGGGGCGGGAGTAAAAAAAAAATGGAATATTTTGAAAATTATGTGATTAATATGAAATGATAGGGGTAAAGTTAAAATAAAAAAGTTTGTTGGAAGGTAGTTGATAGGAAAAAATGATTTGAATATAAGAGTAAAAATGGAAAAACATGATGATTAGTTATTAATGAGGAGCTTTGAAATCCGTGCTCCTCCCACCGCGGGATACCAAAAGTGGTCCAAGTAGGGCATCTAGATGCAAAAAAATGCAATAGTTGGAGCAGAGAATGCATGAAAGACTAGAGACAGAAACATTTGGCCAAAGAAAAATGAAAAAGAACAGACAGAACAGGTTTGAATTGACGGCCATATGTCATGGAGGTTACTTGCCCATAAGAAGGCACCCACAGGTGTGCTCAAATATGTTTCTTTAGCCTTGTTTCACAAAAAGAGACAACACATTTTAATAGATATAACATAAGAAACACAACTAAACAAAGCAAAAGTGTCAGCGATTTTCTACTACTCTGTTCCCTTTACCACGTTATAGAACCATTTACACATTCTAGTCTGGATTTTTTTTTTTCATAAAGTTTATGCCACAATTGATATTTTGAGCACTTCCCACAACGACTCCAGGTTTCTTCACATTAAGGTCAATCAGAGGAAACAGCTGCACAAGCATGCGGCGATTGCGAATTTTGCGACTAAAGCACAACAGGACGTGTGCTTTCGATGACAGATGGCAGATATCAAAGAAAAATGCACAAAAGAATCAAGCCAGTCCATTTATAAGAATACGATCAATAGAAACACCAACAACCAATCAGAATATGGAAAAACAGAACTTCAGGCAACCTTATGCAAATCCCAAGAAGAAAAATGAAAATTGCCAATGGAGAAAGTTCATGCAAAAACATCTAAAAGAAGCCCTAGTGCCATTCGAGCAGGAAACATAGGCCTAGGTCGAGAAACGAGCATCTAACCTTCTCCCGGCCAGATTGTAAAATCGATTGCTGCAGGTTCCAGGGTAATGCGAAGGAGGGAAGGAAATCTGTGACACAAAACGTTTCAGATCTGAGAAGGAAGGAGCGGGAGGTCGGAGATAAAGAAGGAGACCGGACAGAAAGTCATCTTATAGAGGGAGAAAAAAGGCAAGCGGACAACGTAAGGAAGAGGGAGAAACCCTAGGTTGACGTGCAAGGGTATAATCGTCCGAAAGAAAATTCCCGATGTTGTCTTCCCGCCGTCCCTTCTCCTGCGTACACCGTTATTGGAGAGCGCTTGCACGGATACACGCGCGGGAGCACGCTCTGTCCCAACATTTTTTGCAAGTAAATCCAACCGTCCATGATGTTATAAATTATATAATTTAAAACTAAAAAAAAAAAAAAATTTAATTTCTGAAATAACTAATGAACGGGTGAATGTTAACTAGGGAACTAGCGATGGGCACACTGAGATGGAGGACATTTGCCTGGCAACGGGCAAAGATTGGGTCTATGGGTGTGTTTGGGAATGAATAAAACTTTTGATGAAAAGTTGTAGAGATGAGAAGTTGTCAAATGATGTAATATGATAGGAGTAATGATGAAGAATAAATAGGATAAAGTTGAAATATATAGGTTTGTTGTGTTGGTAGTTGTGTAGAAATGATTGAAAAGTAGGGTAGTTGTATAAAAAAATGTGAAGAAATAATTAAAAAATAGGGTAGTTATGAAGAGTGAAAAGTTTTAGATTGAAAAGTTTTAACTCGACAACTTTTTATTGTTACCAAACACACCCTATATGTTTAGCAAATCAACGAAGATTGGGTCTAAAAAGTCCGGTACTCCGAGCGGAATCAGCATGTGATTCGTGATATGTGTACCGTACGTGCAAATAACGGGTACCGTCCGTTTTCTGGTCAACCCATGCAGATGCTTATCCTATGAAATAAGCGATTGAAATAAAAAAGAGAGAAACAACTCAACAAGCACGAACACGGGATTTCCTCCTGTGGAATATTTTTTATAATACAAAATGCCACGCGTGTGGTGGTGGTTCGTCCCGAAACCAACACATTCGCTGGAACGTCGCTGTGACGCGCAAGCGGTAATAATAGCAGGCGAAACGATGTTCGTTAGCCCATCTGCCCAGCTAGTTTCAGTGTTTTAAAAAACCGGGCCGGACCGCCGGGTCCAACGGTTCGGACCGTCGACCGGCAGCTTTGCCGTCCGGTTTAGTTCCCATTTTTGATTGAAAATCGTTCAAACTGGACGGTTGAACTGTAAAAATCGGTCAGACCACAGTTCAGTCCGTCTAATATCATTTTTTTAAAAAATATACATATATAAAGAAATCCACGCACCAGTCACCCCTTGGCCCTTTTCCGCTTTTCTCCTTTCCCCCTTTTCTGCTTTGTCTCCATTACTGTTCCCCTTTTCTAATTTGTTAAAATTTATTATTATTTTTAAAGTTTCATATTGATTAGTATATGTGGTTTATTTTTCTATTGATTTGCATAATAAGTTTTAATATAATGGACTTAAATGTATTGTCGATATCATATGTAATTTTTATATTATATAAAATTTATATTTTTAATTTAATTTTCAAATAAATAAAATATATTTATTATTTCATAATTATGTCATGCTGACATCACGGTTCAAACCGTTTTGAACCAACAGTTGAACCGGTCGAACCTGAACCGTACATAAAAACGGTTTAATCCACGGTTTGGTTTTAAAAATATTAGCTAGTTTGAGTTGGGTGGATTTGTATTTTGTAACTTACACCATCTACTTTTGCAATATTATAGAATAGTAGTCTTTTTATGTTGTAGTTTAAATCTTGTAAGTTGCCATCGAGCGTGTAGCACAGTTAAAATGACTTCCTATCATTTCTGCCAGATGACCTCGCTTCGAACACCAAAAAAAAAAAAAGTGTATTTGCCTCCTATTCAATTTTTTTTTTTTAGATTGCCTACGGGGGAGAGTTCGAACCCTCAACCACCGGGACACAGCACCCCGGGCGAGTACCACAGCGATATAACACCCGACTCTTGCCTCCTGTTTATTGAGAAGAGCTTCTGCGTTTCCCATTTGTATATAATTTATTTAAATTAAAATTGTTCATTTCGAAGTTTAAAAAATATAAGCATATTAAAAAGTCAATAATACCGGATTTTAGAATATGACTATCTTTTACTATATTATAAACTTAGATTTTTATATTAAAAATCTTATTATTTAAATTAAAATTGTTCTTTTTGAAGTTTAAAAAATATAAGCATATTAAAAAGTTAATAATACCGGATTTTAGAATATGACTATTTTTGCTTTATTATAAACTTAGATTTTTATATTAAAAATCTTATTATTTAAATTGAAATTGTTCTTTTTGAAGTTTTAAAAAATATAAGCATATTAAAAAGTCGATTTTAGAATATGACTATTTTTTACTATATTATCAACTTAGATTTTTATATTAAAAATCTTTTTTAACATTTAGAAAATTTTAATTAATTATTTGTGGCCCATAAATTCAATTTGAAAATAAAAACAGATAAGTTTCATAGTATCTTTCTTAGCTTTGCTTATGGTCATCCATGATTCCATGTACGTAACATAAGTGGCTCAAACGGTAATGAGCTAACAATTCTTTCTAGTCTAGACACATATTTTTAAAAAAATTTGTTTGATTCTCATATATACCAAATTTTATAATTTTTAGATATATGTATATATTTTCTTGAATTTCAAAAGTTAATAATTTGTAGTAGAAAATTGCTTAAATTGAAATTTGTTATTTTTGAAGTTAAAAAATATAAACGTATGTAAAAATTAAAATGTGCTCAAGCTTATGGCTTTATGAAAAATAAAAAAATTATGCAAAAGGCTAACAGGAGTTACTTTTAGCTCTGGCTAAAAAGTAAATAGATAATATTGCTGACTGATTACTCTTTATATGTACATTTCGAATTTTTATAAATGGATATTACGAGCATCATAGACGAGAAATGGTCCATAGGCCATGATAATCGGATGCCAGTTAGCCGTCTGCCAGACGTGTTGTAAAACAATCCAAGCCGTCGGTCCTGCGTTCTGTGCCGCGAGTACCAAAATCCTTCGTAAGTATCGTGGGATTTTTTCGCTTCTGCGAGGCAATGAAACTGGACTACTGGAGGATGCCTCCAGTCGTTGCTTGACGGTCGAGGGAGGATTAGATAGAAACAGGTAAAGCACCCGAAAAGTGAATTATATGTAATAATTTTTTAATATAAATATCGTTATTTACATTCCAATTAAAATTTAATACTATAAAATTAAATTTTAATTATTTATATGAGTTTTTAAGAAATTTTGAATTGATATTAGTTCTATAAATATTATATTATCCTATTCTTTTGGCTACAAATATATTTTACCATCATACCATCTAATCCGAATAGGAAATAGATAGGTGTAGATGGGAGGAGGTCAATATTATTCATTGAAGCAAGCAACAACAGACCTGTGGTAATTATCAAAAAATAAATGAAAGATTAAAAAAAAAAAAAAAAAAAAAACAGACCCGTTGTTTTTACAGAGGAAGGGTTGAATACAGTCTATAGGGGATTTGCCCACCATTCACTTGAGTGACTTACTGTTGACACTCTACCGTTGGGCTCAAATATGGATAAATTGAAATGGATTTTAAGCCCAACAAATTCAAGACAAAAGGAAATTCAAGGCAACCAAGCGGGCCCTCCCGCACTCAGCCCACGGAGCGAAGCTCCACCAAGCCTCGAAGCAGGCTTTTCAACAAACTAAATCCGGCCCACAAAGAGCGAAGCTCCTACAGGCCACCTCAACGGGCTCCACAAAGCAGCCCACCAGACAAAACAAACGGGCTTAGCCAAGCTCTAGCCCACTAAAGCCTCGGAAGCAGGCTTCTCTACAATTTTGGGCCTCCACAACGGCCCACCCAAAGCCATGGGCTAAGCCAAGCTCTAGCCCACCAAGCCAAGCTTATGGACCAAGTCCAAAACCACTCAAGAGGCCCAAAGCCCATGACCCCAACTCAAGACCAAGTCCATGGACCAAGTCCATGATCCCACTCAAGCCCAAGCCCATGGACCAAGTCCATGACCTCAAGGGAGCCCAAAGCCCACTCCACCATCTATAAAAGAAGGAGCTCCCCTCTCATTCAAACACACTTGAAGAGAGGCATCCCAAGGGGAGGACGGGAGTCTGCAGCAACGCCCCCAGCATCCCGGCTTCCATGCTCTACGCGCTCCACGCCTCTCTTCCCATTTCCCCCTTTCCATCTCTCCCGTTCTCTTAAACCCTTTTTATTTTCCTCCTTTTACGCCGTGTAAACCGCCTCGGGTTGGCAGATTTCTCCATATTTGCTTCAACCCGTAGGCCGGAACCCATACTCTGTATTGCTAGTGCCTTATTTCTTTAAATAGGGGCCGATCTCCCTTTAAAGATCGGTGGCGACTCCATTTTCATTGTTTTCTTGTGTGCGTGTTTGAGCTAACGCCCCGGCAAGGTGGGTGCACGCGGGTCCGCAGATTCCAGCATAGTACGCTGCCGTTATGCTGCCGGATTTGTGACCTGACCCGTGTACGGAAGCCCCGTCTTAGCCGTCATGCCGCCAAAAACACGAGAAAACGCCTATATGCCCATTTTTCTAAAAAACGTGAGGCCTAACTCATTTTACCCCATGTGAATGCAGGAAATCCGAGCCCACGTCGCTTTTCAACACAATCCACATCTCTAAGGCCCGGGAAACCCATTCCGAGCCCACCGTAGCGCTCCCGGCGGGTGCTACAGCTTGGCGACTCCGCTGGGGACGGCGTTGTTGGTCTACATCAAGCGCAAGGGGGTCAAAAACGGGAGAACGGAGCTCTGTCCACGCTGGACAGCGAGTTGCAGGGGAGTTTCTGTCTTCTGGCAGCGTGTTCCTGAAGTTTCTGCCCAAATCGCTCAGAAACCTAAAAAGTTTTTAGGTCCAGAGGCGTCCAGCTCAAAAAACGAGCAGAACTCGTGGAGACCTGCTGGATACGGCCTTGTGACTGTTAAGGCACCTAATACGAGCCAAAATGAACAACTTCCAGCAAGAATGAAATTGATTAATGTTAAATCCGGCGTAAAAATCACTTCTTTTCCATAACCTGAGTGTTTTCTGGTCACGCTTCCAGAAACGCTTCAAGCGAACTGGTCTTTCTCCAGACACTCTTCAAGCGAACTGGTCATTCTTCCAGACACGCTTCAAGAGAACTGGTCCTTTTCCAGACACGCTTCAAGCGAACTGGTCATTTCTCCAGAAACACCTCAGGCAAACCCGAACCCGTGGACCTCGAACATTCTCACGCGTGGAACTTAAAACCTTTAAAATTTGCAAAGAACACAAAAGGACTCGAACCTCCAAGCATCCATCCAAAGGTTGATCTCCTTATTATTTGCTTACAAGTACTAATCTTTTTTTTATTGATTACTCAGGTTCTTCACCATAGCTCGGGGGCAAAACCAGTCAACCGTGGATCGAAGCCCCGTGGTTACCAGATCAAGAGCGGCTAGGATGGAGTCCGAGCAATCCTCACATCATGAAGACCGGGATCACCAGTTCAAGCAGTCCATTGAAGCCTACATGGTGGCAATGGATAAGAGGATGCAAAAGCTAGAGGAAGTCCTGTCAAACATGGGACAACCTCTTATAGGCGGTCAGAGCACGGCTACACCACCATTTTGTTCACAAAACCCGAATCCGGAGCAAGACGGTGGACCTCAACCATCTTCCCATAAATCCCGGATTCCAGAGCAAGACGGAGGACCTCAACCATCCTCCCACAAATCTCGAAATGATCACTACAAAGAAGAGGAGTTGGTCTTAGAACAAGGCCGTAATGAAATCCAAGACCTCAAGAACCAACTCCAAAACCAATTAAAAGAAATGGAGGATCGAATCCGACAACATCAAGGGGAGGGCCTACCTTCGGCCAAAATCGAAGACTTATGCCCGTTCCCCGACACCAAGTTGCCAGAGAAGTTCGAGATACCGGCTCTACCCGCATATGAAGGAGACTCATGCCCGAGGGCTCATCTCAAGGCCTTTTGCGGCATCCTATATCCCTTGGTGAAAAGCGAAGAAGTCTTGATAAGGCTATTCCAACATAGCCTAAAGAAGGACGCCTTGGAATGGTACATATCGTTGGATTGCCGGTTGATCAAAACATGGGAACAACTCTCTTTGGCTTTCATGGACCGCTTCTCCTACAAGTTAAACATGGCTCCAAAAAGGGCCGACCTCGAAGCGCTCAAGCAAAAAGGGGACGAAACATTCTCCGAATACATTGCTAGATGGCGGGCATTGGCGGCAAAAATGAAGAGCCCGTTGCCTTTGGATGAGCAAATCTCTATCATCATCAACTCCGCACACCCGAGCATCTCGGGTTACCTCATTTCTCACCCCTACGTCAACTTCACTCAACTTCTCCAAGCCGGGGACCAAGTGGAGGCGGGAATTAGACATGGCACCATCTCTCCATGGCCTTACCAAGGGAACGCAGCTCGAAGGAAGCAAGAACCAAAAAATAGTAATTCCTCGAAGAACCCGGATGTAAACGCCATAGACACCACCCCCAAGCCTTTTCAAAGAAAAGCATACAGAGATTTTACACCTCTCACCCAGTCATACACCGACGTCCTCAACATGCTCATCCAAAAGAATATGCTTGCACCTCTAGCTCCAAAACCTCTACCTAATCCCCTTCCTAAGAACTACCGTGAAAATGAGTTTTGTGCCTTTCACCAAGGGAGAGGCCACACCACCGAGAGATGTTTTACCCTCAAACATGCCATCCAAGACTTAATAGATGATGGAAAAATCAAAATTTCATCAAACACCCATGAGGATGTGATCCAAAACCCCTTACCTATGCATGAACCGAGGAATCCCAATGCAACGAACATAAACTTCATAGAAGTTGCAAGGGAACCCGCAAAGTCAAGTCATGAGGCCTATATGATCACTCTACAACGGACTAAGCAAGAAACTATCACACTACAAGGAGCCGCTCCTCGGAATGTCCGTAAACCTCAAGAAGCGCATGGCCAAGACTACCTCATATTGCCGGGCGTGAACAACTTGAAGATTGCTCCTCCTCATCAAGAACCCGTGGTGCTAACGGTCAAGCCAAAGCCAACATATGACTCGCACAAGGTCCCATGGGAATATCCTCAATGCTCGGAGATAGGCAACATCTATCCCAATGGCCGAGTCTATCGACGGGAACCGGCCCGCAACGTGATCATCAACCCGGAGAAGGAACCGTCATATGACGTGGCTTCACAACTCAAATCCTTGCCAGCTCAAATATCCATATGGGAGCTATTATGCACATCAACAAAGCATAGGGAGGCCTTCACTAAAGTGCTAAGCGAAGCTCACATAACCACGGAGGTGACTCCCGATGCGGTGGGTCACATGATCGGGCAAATAATGGCCCCTAACGCCATCACATTCACCGATGAGGAGCTTCCCGCGGAAGGACGCAACCATGGACATTCCTTAAGCATCACGGTCGGGTACAATGGATTGAAGATCCCCTTGGTAACCATTGACAACGGAGCAAGTCTTAATATTTGCCCATTACGAACGATCAAGAGGCTTGGAATCCCGATGAATCAAATGCGGCCGAGCGACTACCATGTAAGAGCCTTTGATAATTCTCAAAAGACGGTCTTGGGTGAACTAGACATAGAAATCCAAGTGGGACCCGACACCATGGTCACCCCTTTTCAAGTCTTGGACATCCTCGCGTCTTTCAACATGTTATTAGGAAGACCTTGGTTACACCAAACCGGAGCCATCCCGTCCTCTCTCCATCAAAAGCTTAAGTACATATCGGCGGGAAAGCTAGTGGTCATCGAAGCCGACCCCGAGATCATCATCCCGGTGGAATTTGAGAACTGTCATGAAGTTCCACTAATTGAAGTGTATGAATCTTCGGATCCTCTCCCTTTCAAGATGGATGACATGCATGAAGTCCATCACATCCCTTCAAAGCAAAGGCTTCCACTCCACTATGTTATATCTCCAGCCGAGAGGCAAACAACAAGGTTCAACATCAAATACCGAGGAAAGACGGTGTTACTCAATCCTCAACAAAAGAACAACAAATGGGGACTTGGGTATAAGCCTGAGGAAGATAAATTCAAGGAATCGAACAAAGCAACTCGGTTCATAAGCGCGGGACACATACTACCCGAGGCATTGGAGACCCAAGAAGTCTTAATGATAGCTCATGATGACCGGCATGAAAAAAAAATGCCATTATGCAAATACAAGCCAAAAATTGGTATGCGATACCAACTTGCTCGAGACCCGGCTCTAGCAGTCATATCACGCATCCGGTACCCATTCAAAAGAAAAAGAAGCAAACGGAGCCGGATATGTGGGCCAGCATTCGCTGGTCCCACGAGTTGCTAGAAATCTAAGAAGATCGTGGAGTTGATGAGGAGCTGCGCGGCAACATAGAAAGACATGAAAACAAAGACGCAGCTTTGGACTACGAGATCGTCAATTTGGGAACCCCGGAACTACCCAAATGTCTTCGTATTGGAAAGAACTTATCTGCCGAAGAAAGAAACCAAATGCTCGCTTTTCTCAAGCCTCGGCTAGTCAACTTCGCCTTTTCCTACGAAGACATGCCCGGACTTGACGAAAATCTCATTACTCATCAACTCCCAATAAAGGCCGGTGTCAAGCCGGTAAAGCAAAAATTAAGGAGACTTAAACCGGAATGGATACCCAAGATAAGGGATGAAGTGATCAAGCAATACAATGCCGGATTCTTGGTAGTATCTCACTACCCGCAATGGCTAGCTAATGTTGTTCCCGTGCCTAAGAAGGATGGAAAGGTCCGAGTGTGCATTGACTATAGAGATCTCAACAAGGCTAGCCCGAAAGATGACTTCCCACTACCTCACATCGATACTCTAATCGACAACACGGCAGGCCATACATGGTTCTCCTTCATGGATGGGTTCTCCGGGTATAATCAAATTAAAATCGCCGAAGAAGATAGAGAAAAGACATCCTTCATCACTCCTTGGGGGACATTTTGCTACAAAGTGATGCCATTCGGTTTGAAAAATGCCGGAGCTACATATCAACGTACCATGACGGCCATCTTCCATGACATGATGGGCAAAGAAATGGAGGTCTATGTGGACGACATGATAGTCCGGTCTTGCACTTTTGGAGAGCATCTAAGAGACTTGGAAAAACTATTCAACCGGATGGAGAAATTTCAACTAAGGCTCAACCCGCAAAAATGTGTCTTTGGAGCTCAAAAGGGGCGCTTGCTCGGATTCATCGTTAGTAGAAAAGGAATTGAGGTGGACCCGGCAAAAGTCAAGGCAATACTAAGCATGCCGCCTCCCGCAACCGAAAAGGAGATAAGGGGCTTCTTGGGCAAACTTCAATACATTAGCCGGTTCATAGCCCGACTAGCATCCACTTGTGAACCCATCTTCAAGTTGCTAAGAAAAGACTCTCCCAAAGAATGGAATGAAGATTGCCAAATCGCCTTTGATAAAATCAAAGCCTACTTGGTTAACCCTCCCATCTTGGTGCCACCTAGAGCGGAAGGTCCCTTGCTGCTGTATCTCTCAGTCACTCCAACGGCATTGGGGGCGGTGCTAGGACAACCGGATGATTCGGGACGGAAGGAACAAGCCATATATTACTTGAGCAGAAAATATACCCCTACGGAAGTCAGATATCCGGAGATTGAAAAAGCATGCTTGTCTCTTGTATGGGCCGTGCAAAAGTTAAGACAATATATCATGTCCCGTACCGTATTGCTCATTTCCAAAATGGATCCGTTGAAGTATCTTTGTCAAAAGACCGTATTGACGGGAAAGCTAGCACGATGGCAATTACTCCTCACAGAGTTTGACATAGTATATGTCACGAGAAAAGCTGTCAAGGGACAAGTGGTAGCGGATTACTTAGCCTCACAGGCGCTCCCGGACTACCAACCGCTACAAGAAGACTTCCCGGACGAGGAAATACTACTTGTAGAGCAAGACGAAGAAAATGATGCTTGGACCTTATACTTTGATGGCGCATGGAACGCTTCGGGTAACGGAATAGGTGTGGTCCTTTGCTCCCCCAACCAAGCCCCAATCATGATATCAAGAAGGTTGATTTTTCCGTGCACAAACAATATCGCCGAATATGAAGCTTGCATAGCCGGAGTACGGGAAGCCTACAAGTTGGGGGCAAGAAAACTTCAAATCTATGGGGACTCGCAGTTGGTAATCAACCAAGCAAATGGAGAATGGGAAACCCGAGATGAAAAGCTAAAGCCTTACCACACGGCGTTAACTCACTTGGTTTACTCATTCGAAGAAGTCACTTTCGCCTATGCGCCACGGGCTCAAAACCAATGGGCGGATGCACTAGCAACCTTGGCATCCATGGTTGAAATACCATATGGGAAGGGAACTCAAGAAATCACAGTGCAAACATCTCAACAACCCGCATACTGCTTGCAAGTGACGGCCGAAGCCGAAGAAACTCGAGAGGAAGAAAAGCCGTGGTATCATGACATAAGACAGTTCTTGGAGCACCAAGCATTCAATGATCATATCACGCTTGCGGAAAGAAGAACCATCAAGAGACTAGCCTCTAGCTACATAATACAGGGGGCAACATTGTATAAGAGGTCTCACAACCAAATGCTACTACGGTGTGTTGACCGGCGAGAAGCAAAGGAAGTCATGACCCAAATTCATGATGGGGACTGCGGAGCACATATGAATGGGATCATGATGGCAAAAAAGATAATGCGCCAAGGATACTATTGGATCTCAATGGAAAAAGATTGCTCGGAGTATGTGAGGAGATGCTTCAAATGCCAAGAGCACGGGAACTTGATACACTCACCCGCAACGGACTTGCATTACTTATCTACCCCATGGCCTTTCTCAACTTGGGGAATAGACATAATCGGCAAGATAGCTCCTAAGTCCATTGGCGGGCATGAATATATATTGGTGGCAATAGAATATTTCACTAAATGGGTTGAAGCAACGTCCTTCCCAACTATCAATGCGGCACAAGTCATACGCTTCATCAAAGGGAACATCCTATCAAGGTTCGGGCTTCCGCAAGCAATCATTAGTGACAATGGAACGGTCTTCATCAGTAAGAAGGTTCAAGACTTCCTAGCTCAATACAAAATACAACACTACAAATCAAGTCCCTACCGTCCTCAAGCCAACGGGGCCGTAGAAGCTGCAAACAAGACCTTAATCAAGATCCTTGGCAAAATGGTGGAAAACTACCGAGATTGGGTAGAAAAGTTGCCATATGCCTTGTGGGCATACCGAACCTCTATCCGAAGAGCTACGGGATTCTCACCCTATGCCTTGACTTACGGCATGGAAGCAGTTTTACCCGTTGAAGTAGAGATTCCAACTTGGAGGATCTTGAAGGAAAGTGAAATGGAGATGGAGGAATGGATGCAAACACGTCAATCCCAACTGGATCTGCTTGATGAAAAGAGAATTCAAGCTCTTCACCACACCCAAGCATATCAACGGCGAATGGCACGGGCCTATAACCGATCGGTAAAAGCTAAGAACTTCCAAGAGGGTGACCTCGTCATGAAAAGGATCCTACTTGTTCATCCTTCAGATAAAAGAGGCAAATTTAGGCCTAATTGGGAAGGTCCGTGGATTATAGCCAAAATTTTATCAAACGGAGCGTTAGCCATCTCAAAACCCGAAGACAACGGAAAGGCCGAAATCATAAGTTCGGACCATGTCAAGAAGTTCTACGCATAAAAGGGCTCACCATCGAAGTACGGATATGACAGCAAAGCATGAGGAACACCCAGAAACCGTCCCTCAACATCTCTCGTGAAATTGAAGGCAAAACACAAGTGCAGAACTGCTGCTGCTGGAAACAGGCCGATAGACCTAAAAAGTTTTTAGGTCTATATATATAAAAAATTTTACAGCACCCTTATGCAGAATTTTCAATGGCCAACGGCCTACAATGGATCAAGGCATTACAAGGGACGTCAAGAAGAAGAAGTTTACAAGATTCATGCCCTGCAAAAGCAACAGATCATGCAGACACATCCTCCAAAAATGAGCCGGTATTCACACGGCTTTACATCCAAAAATGGGGCATACAAGCATTCAGATTCACAAAAATGCAATTTGGCCAAAAGAGGAAAAAATGAAGAAAAGTCTTCAAGGCGTCCCACTGACAGCCCTAGCCCGAGCAAAAGCGTCACCACCCGAAGCCTTGTGGCGATCGGCCGAAGAGGTTCCCGCGGCCGAAACTCTAGCCGTTGAAGATGAAGTCTTCTTGTCTTCTCATGCTACATCATCCGGAATTTTGACAGGCATGTTCGCCAATCCACCCGGCTCATTGGATTTGAGCCATACTGCTTTATCTCGAGAGCGCAAGCCATACGCCTTTCTAGAAGACATCTTGACAACTGCAACATAAAAGGCGATGGATCAACACAAGGCAACAAGCAACAAGATAAACATCATGCCCCGAGCAAAATCATATCAGGTCAGTTTATACCACCTTTTCAAGCTTGTAAAAAAAAAAAAAAAAAAAAAAAAAAAAACACAAAAACACAAAAACACAAAAACACAAAAACAAAAACAAAAACAAAAACAAAAAGAAAACAATCAAAAAAATCAAAAAACCAAAAAAAGAAAAAAGAGAGGTTATGATAGAGGTCGCAACCACCCAAGCAATATCGAAAGGCTATCACACAACCAAAAGAGGTAGCTACCCCGGGCAAACATAAGCAACATAAAGTAAAGGAAGATCAACACATGCAAAGGAGAAGACACCATGGCAGCCACACCAAGAGACAAGTGTTTCAAATCGAAAGATAGAAAGGCCAGCAGTCACATGTAAAGGATACCCACGCACAAGACAAAGGTATGGAAGGTGGGGACCACCGCCTCCAAACGGCAATTCAACTATGACAAGAAGCAGACTCCTAGCAATTTCTCCTAAGTTTCAGAACAACTCCAAGGCATTTTTCACAAACGACAATGCAAATGAAATATAGGCAGAAAGCAAAGCAAGTGACAAAGCAAAAGAAGAAAAGATACCTGTCTAAAGCAGATCCACTGTCAATACTTCAGAAATCCCAGCAGTGGCAAATCAGCAAAACATATGATGAATCCTTGGCAGGCTACCCAAAAAAAAAAAAAAAAAGGGAAAAGAACTCCGCTGCAACCGAAAATGAAAGAATCAAATAGCAGGGGCGGCTTCACCGGCGACGGCAGCTAGAAAGGCAGAAGCAGCGTCAACGGCGATGACCGGACGAAAGCAGAGAAGCCGACTGAGCAACGGCGACAGCGGCGGCGCGCCACAACCAGGTAGCCTCGGCGGTAGGAGCAATGGCAGTCGCACAACGCAACAGCAGCAGCCAGCCGCAGTAGCTGGGGGAGAAGAGCAGCGGCGGTATCCGGAGCAATACCGGCGATGAAAAAGGGAGCGGCCGCAACCCGGCGGCAATAAACAGCAATCCCGCCGTCGCCGAAACACAGGCTGCGGAGAGAAAAGAAGCTCCGAACGGCGGAGGTCTCGGCAGCAATGGCTGTTGTCGGAAACTAGGAAGAGGATGGTGAAAGCAGCAACGGCGGTTTCGGCGACAGCAGTGACCGTCAACGGCAGCACCAGCGACGAAACCGACGAACGAAGAAGAAGCCGAAATCAACGGCGCCGACCAACGACAATGGAGGAGAAGTACTCCCCAACAGCAGCAGCAACGTCAACAACACCTCGCCGGCGAACGAAGAAGAGGAGAACCCATCGGCGGCTGCGGCGAAAAAATGAGAGAAGGAGCTGGCAGGAAGAGGGGCCCACGATGGAAACCCTAAGAGCCGAAAAAACTGCAAACGCCCCCCTCCTATTTCCGAAAATCACAAAATTGCCCCCACTCGAGGAAAAATGCAAGGAAGCCCGGCAGGACTTCCAATCTTTCAAAACAGGACCCACGGGAATTTTGCAAAAGGGCCGCCTTCGAGATACGCACTGCAAGATTACAGGAATTACAAAAAGGACCCAAAAGACTTGAAAAATCACTCAAGGACAACGGGGTGTCGGTTACTTTGCCATTCACCGTCAAGACGCCTCTGGCAAAGGGGGGCAGCTGTTGACACTCTACCGTTGGGCTCAAATATGGATAAATTGAAATGGATTTTAAGCCCAACAAATTTAAGACAAAAGGAAATTCAAGGCAACCAAGCGGGCCCTCCCGCACTCAGCCCACGGAGCGAAGCTCCACCAAGCCTCGAAGCAGGCTTTTCAACAAACTAAATCCGGCCCACAAAGAGCGAAGCTCCTACAGGCCACCTCAACGGGCTCCACAAAGCAGCCCACCAGACAAAACAAACGGGCTTAGCCAAGCTCTAGCCCACTAAAGCCTCGGAAGCAGGCTTCTCTACAATTTTGGGCCTCCACAACGGCCCACCCAAAGCCATGAGCTAAGCCAAGCTCTAGCCCACCAAGCCAAGCTTATGGACCAAGTCCAAAACCACTCAAGAGGCCCAAAGCCCATGACCCCAACTCAAGACCAAGTCCATGGACCAAGTCCATGATCCCACTCAAGCCCAAGCCCATGGACCAAGTCCATGACCTCAAGGGAGCCCAAAGCCCACTCCACCATCTATAAAAGAAGGAGCTCCCCTCTCATTCAAACACACTTGAAGAGAGGCATCCCAAGGGGAGGACGGGAGTCTGCAGCAACGCCCCCGGCATCCCGGCTTCCATGCTCTACGCGCTCCACGCCTCTCTTCCCATTTCCCCCTTTCCATCTCTCCCGTTCTCTTAAACCCTTTTTATTTTCCTCCTTTTACGCCGTGTAAACCGCCTCGGGTTGGCAGATTTCTCCATATTTGCTTCAACCCGTAGGCCGGAACCCATACTCTGTATTGCTAGTGCCTTATTTCTTTAAATAGGGGCCGATCTCCCTTTAAAGATCGGTGGCGACTCCATTTTCATTGTTTTCTTGTGTGCGTGTTTGAGCTAACGCCCCGGCAAGGTGGGTGCACGCGGGTCCGCAGATTCCAGCATAGTACGCTGCCGTTATGCTGCCGGATTTGTGACCTGACCCGTGTATGGAAGCCCCGTCTTAGCCGTCATGCCGCCAAAAACACGAGAAAACGCCTATATGCCCATTTTTCTAAAAAACGTGAGGCCTAACTCATTTTACCCCATGTGAATGCAGGAAATCCGAGCCCACGTCGCTTTTCAACACAATCCACATCTCTAAGGCCCGGGAAACCCATTCCGAGCCCACCGTAGCGCTCCCGGCGGGTGCTACACTTACCCAAGCAGCTGCATTGGCAAAATAATTTGTGGGTTGATTCTCCCAACTCTTTAAAATCTGAATTATCGACAGTTCTTATTTTGATCAACACTTCTCAAATGCTTTTTTATGTTTTTTCAAATGCAATAAATTATTTTTTATTACTTTATGTTATCAAAAGCCCGCTATGGGAGCTCTAAAAATCAATGTAGATGTAGAAAATATGAACAGAATTGATATCAGAGGTTATGAGGTGATAATTAGAAATTGGAATGGGACTTCATGGCAGCTAGATGTTGGGCTGATGGGAACTCATTAACCCTCTTTGGATGGAATTTAAAGCTTATTTGTTGAGGCTAATGTGTGGGGGCAAGAGAATTAGGGATAAACAAAGTTGAGTTGGAGAGTAATTCTCTTGTATTGATTAATTTGTATACAGGAGAGGAAAAGATTGAATAATCTTTGAAATTTTTGCTAGAAGATATTAGAGATTCATGTTAATTTTTCGAGAGGATATGTTTCAACCATGTGATAGGAAGTGCAAATCAAGTTACGCATACTATAGCTAAAGTTGCAATTGGAAATGAAGGTACTCATGGGTACTAGTGAAGTATCCTCTTAGAAAATGTTGTTAGTCTGCTGCAAAAGGATTTGTATTTTTGTAAGATAAATTCAATTTTACATCCTGGCCCATCTATTGAAAATAGCTATTTTTTTGTGAATATAATACCAAAAAATTTATCAAAAAAAAGATAATAATACCTTCAAAGAAGTCTATTTAATTTTCAACAAAATTCTAGGATTGAATCACTAATTGGGCATGGAAAAGAGGGAAAAATACAAAAAGCATAATTAGGAATTCTTAAGGTGACTTGAATCTAACATGAGAAATGTTTTCTCATGTTTTTTTTGAAATAATTCACAAAATACTTCCCATAAAAAATTTATTTTAAAATTGAAAAGTAGGCTTATCAACTTATCTACAAATTAAAATGTTAAAAGCTAAGTCATCATTTGGATACTTAAGTGGCCAAACAATCAAAAAAGAATATTATAAGCTAAGAAAATGGGTTATACTACTTAGCCAACATCATTGATTATTATTATTATTATTATTAAATGCGACCTTGGAGTCGATCCTTGGTCACCTAATAGAAAAGTCAGCACATGCATGAACTAACTCGGCTAAACTCTTGCTTACCTTTATTATTATTATTATTATTATTATTATTATTATTATTATTATTATTATTGTTATTGGCGATATTTATCTTCGAAGATCTGGGTAGTCCTAAGTTTTTTCGATTGTCGATCCCTCTTCCTTTCTATTTATTTATTTTTAATTTGATACCCCGGGTATTATGCCTTTTAAATGTCCACCGGTCGACGACTGACGTCCCAATACGCAATAATAATTCAGAATATACGCTCTCTTTTTAAAATTTGGGGCTAGATCCGCTTAGTATGGGAACCTATTAATGTTAAATTTTTTACTTTGATTTGCAGAGCATGAGCATGGGCAAGGAGCATCAAGTTGCAGAGCATCCAAGAATTTACAGATCACTGGACAAAATTTGCAGCTGCTCCTTATCTGCATGGCCTAGAAACTTTAATGAGTAATGGAGAAGAAGTGCTGACCGTTCAAACAAGTAGAAATGTCCGAATCATAACATGCATAGACTGCATCGACTACCAGATATGTATATACCACCTAAAGAAATTTTCGAAAGCTTAAAACAAAAAGAGGGAATGACATGCAATTACCTTTAATTCTCTTGATCAGCAGCTCCATGACGCGTACTCGGTCGGCCCAATCCCCTTTGGTGGCACGTTTATATCTTACGCCAGTCTCGCTTCTGTGTGGGTGCCCTGGAGCTAGCTAGCTTTGCTGAGATTATATAGCTTGAGACATATCTGTCGGTTTCCAGACTTGCTGTTGAATTCCATGCCGAGGGGAGCCAAATTTCAAAAAGAAAACGGGAAAGAAAGATTAGAGGGGGTTAATCATCCTTAAGATGCCTGTTAGCGGAAGAAGTGGAGGCATTGGTTCTATTTACAACATTCTCCAATGATCAGTGGCACTTCCAGCTTACTTTATAGAAAATTACATACTGTGATTGGTCACTTTAATTATATTGAAATAAATTAATGATGTAGTGAATTCACAGTTGTGCAAGACGTTCGGATGGAGTTCAGCTTCATTGAGTAAAATGCGTAGCAAAAAAGAATGGAGAGGATGAGAACAAATAGGGGTGCATGGTATGATTGGACGTTGTTCCTATGCGCCCAGGAGCATTGAGCTGTCAATGCTCTCGGGCGCATGCACCTTTTTTTATTTTTTTTGAATTTTTTTTTAAAATTATAAATCTAAGTATATTTAACATATGTATTAATTTTTACTATTCTTAAAGTATTTTAGATTTTTATTTTTTATTTTTGAAAATCAGTGGCATTTTAGTAATTTTAGATTACCTAAAATGTCACTGATTTTTAAAAATAAAAAATAAATATCTAAAATACTCCAAAAATTGTAAAAATTTATACACATATTAAATACATTTATATTAACAATCTTGTAAAAAAAATTCAAAAAAATAAAAAAAGGGTGTATGAGCCCGAGAGGCGCATAGGATTAGCATCCGGTATGATTGGGCTTGTACCCAACCTGAGGAACTCAAAAATTTTCAAGCTTTGGATATACTTTTTAAGAATCTAAGCTTGACAAATTCGAATGTAAATGAAGTTTTTTGTATTTATATATTAATATATAGTATATTATAAACATAACAACTAAATAATATTTCTTCATATTTATGTTTTATGTTGTTTACATTTATATTTAAATACATGTTTGTCATATTGTAATTATATTATAGATAAATTATATTATATATATAATAACTAAATAATATTCCTTCATATTTATGTTTTATGTTGTTTACATTTATATTTAAATACATGTTTGTCATATTGTAATTATATTATAGATAAATTATATTATTTTCATTTAGATCTATCTTTATATTTATATTATTTACTTTTTTATTGATATATTTTACATCAACATCTCAATTGGTATTATAATCATTGTTAGAAAAAGATTGTAAGCTCTCAAATATCAATAAAGGAGATCACAACTCTCAAATATTAGTAGGAAGAAGAAGTTTTTAAACCACTCAACTGAGGTTTCAAACTCAAGACTTACTAATAAAGATGTTTGTCTCTGACCACCTGCGCTAGTGGTAACGTTATTCACTTTCAGGTTTATTACTTTTTTTATTTTTCTTATTCTAAAATGTTAAATTTTATTTTTAAAAATGTACTATATATGTTTTCAAAAAATTTAGTTAGAATATGTATTATTATTTTTGCTTACATAATTTTTTAGTATTGCATATCCCTATCAAATTTTAAACTTGACAATTTTAAATTAAATAAAAAGTTGGCAACTGAGTTTCCAACTCAAAACCTAACTTAAAGCTAGTTTTCACAAGTTTTTTTCTTTTAGCAGAGCCAAGTCCTCCATGACATATGCAGGACGCAGGATTCGAATCTTAGTGGCTGGACATATAAGCTCTCATGAAAAACCAACTATCTTACGAGCAGGTCACGATTTTCACAAATAAGGTTAAAGGATGAGAAAATGCAATATCAATGATTGACTGAGTAAAAATGTGGTCGACCAAATTGAAGTTACGAGGAGTGCCATATAACATCATCATAAAGCAATTTCTTCCGAATTGATAATCCAAATACAATAAAAAACAAGAGTTCTTTTTTGCAGTCACATTAATTATTGCAGTTAAATTTAAATTTTGCAACATATAATATCACATGTTACTAAATTCAACAGCACCTCAAGTTAAATTCTATTACTGGTTATAGCAAGATATAAACGACTTATACGTTAATGATTAAATATTATTTTTGGTTGCATATTATGAGTGTTTTTGGAAAGTGATAAACTTTTTGATGAAAATTTTGTAATAAAAAAGTTTTTAAAATATGAGAAAATAATGTAATATAGTAAAGGTAATGATGAGGAGTAAAGAGGATAAAGTTAAAATAAATATTTTAGTTGTATAGATAGTCGTGTAAAAATGGTTAAAAAGTAAAATAATTGTACAGAAATAAATGAATAAATAATTTAAAAGTAAAATTGTACAAAAAGTGAAAAGTTTTAAGTGTTAACAAAACCCAAGTTAAAAATAGCTGCATTTGAGTGAAAGTCACTAATTTTAAATTTGGAAGTTTTTGAAACGAAATAGATATTTTGAAAAGTATGCGTATAAGCATATAATCTAATTGATCAGTTTCCCGAACTACAATAATGTTAATTACCAGCGTTTTAGCTAAATAAATGACATTATGAATTATAATTAACGGTTAGCTTGCGTTACATTAAAACATCATTGAGAAAATATCCCTGAGCACCCAACCACACCACAAAAAAGAAAAAAACCACTGTGGGTGCACATGAAACAGGTCCACATACATCATTAATCACCATCCCCTCATTGATTAATAATATATCCTGGATCTATATAATATCTTGCATTCGATATGTATGCAGAATGAAAGGCACGTTATTTGAAGAAAAGCCAGGGAGCCCTTTTTTTCCCAACCCCCCAGTTCGAAAAAGCATAATATATATTATATTCAAATCGGTTGGGATGCTTCACTTGATCAGAAACGAATTATCAAGTTAAAAGGAGCATCCTCATTCCTGCCTTTTTATTAATCTCTGATCTTTTGCTAAAGATGAGTTTTCTTTACAACCATTTTACTTAATGCTTCGTGCACTTGCTGCCGCCACAGCCATTTACTTAATAAAGCAATGTAATCCCCAAACTCTGAAATATAAAATCGAACGTGTATCTGCATTTCCACATAAAGTATCCCTTTTATATCTTCGAAAGATCGTAACGAAATTTTGAAGTCTCTGCGTGCAATGCAGCCTCGACAACGCAACTGCTTCGGTGCTTCCTCGAGCTAGACATATCGCACCAACCCCCAACGTGCATCCTGACGTGATGACGGCTTATTAGCACGGGTGCAACCCACGGACCCATTCTAATTTGAGTAAAATATGGTATAAAATATTACTAGATAAGGTACAAATTATTATCCGCACCCTCAAATAGGATACGAGTATGGTAAATACATTGGGTACTCGAAACAGACTTACATAGGTACTCATATGAGTAATTAATTAAGTGCATAATTATATATATAATATATTATATAACATGTATTATGTTTTGTCTTTGATATCTTGTGTGTACATATATTTTAACAAATTCAAATTTAAATAAATTTAATCCGTGAAGTTGTGAATTGTAAAGTAGAAAATTAGTTCGGTTATATATATGTCATTGTCTTTCGAAAGATTCTTCTAAATAAGCTTGTGATTTGTGGTTGTAATATATTAATAATTTTAATTATTGAGTTATAATAATCTGTTCTTCATATTTTTATATAATAATGTAAATAATAATATATGTACTTCTAATTTTAAAATGTAAATGAGTATTATTTTACTTTATTTAAAATAACATAGAAATTTTTTAAAAATATTGCATTTGAGTATTAAAAGAATTAATTTGGAATCGATCCTACAAGTAATGGGTAGGGTAGGATACGTTGGGAACCGAACCGACAAATGGTTTGAGTAGGATAAACCTTTTGCAAATAGAGTACGGGTAGGATAAACCAGTACCAGAACTGAACCGACTCAAGTTGCACTCCTATTTATCGGTGGATGCTTGAATTAGTTTTGGATTTGTAGCCCAAATAAAATTATAGCATATAATGTTATAGGTAGCCGATATTATATACAATAATTTTTTTAAAAAATGACTATTACTGTTAATATGCGATCAATCAATTTGTTTACTGCATATACTTGTCTGCAGCAAAATAATATCAAAAGCAGCCAAATTATGTTAGATAGAGTAAAACTAATTGTCGATTTTTTTTTAAAAAAAGGATTGTTGCAGTGAAAGAATCTGATGGGGGATTTGTTTACTAATTAATCTCAACAGTTCATACTATAATTCTTTCTATTGCACTTATTTTAATTCCAGGCAGCAAACATAGGTAGACAACTCTGTCGAGTATCACACACGCCCAATCTATATATTAATCCTCCTCCTCAGCGTTGCACAGTGAATTTACTCATTTCTTGAATTAGCTTCCATGCAGCATCCACATGACGCTTTTCGGTGAGCGTGGATCCGATGGCAAACCACAGTACGAAAGTGCCGCCCAAAACTGCATGGCTGATGTGCGCACGACCGCTCGAGTTGATAGCGTTCAACAGCTTTCGGTTCAGGCCGGACCCATCCTCGCCGCCTGCTGCCGTCCTGAGCCGAAAGCACACCAACGCGAAGTTCCTCGGCACCACGACCTCAAACCTAGCGTCTTCACGCACCAGCCCTTCGAAGTGCTGGGCCAGCGGTACATCAACTACGTATGTGGCTCCTCAGGTTCTCCACCCCCATGGGCCCGGAGAACAAGCCAGAGCTTTATGGCCCTGAACCTTCGGCTCAGGGAAATTTGCCAGTCCTTATAATCAATCACCTGTTTAGCACTGGTGGCTTTGTTTTCTAAAATATCTGGATCAGTGGACAAGGACCCAGTTAGGAAATTCGAGTTTTTGAACCACAAGCAGTAGCTGTCCATGTTGGTGAGGAGCCATTTGTGGGGATTCATGCTGAGCGAGTCAGCAAAATCGAGTCCATCTAGGCAAGGCCTCAACTCCGGGCAAATGCATGCGGACCCTGCATAAGCAGCATCGACGTGAAACCACACGCCATGCTCCCTGGCCACCCTGCCAAGACCCTCAACTGGGTCCACCGCCCCGCATCACGTAGTCCCAACGGTGGCGCAGAGGTAGAGTGGCACCAACCCAGCATTCACGTCTTCCTCCATGACCTTGCGGACCACTTCGGGAGATAACGCGAATGCGGTTGCAGCCGATGTTGGAAGGCAGCGGAGATTCGCTGGGCGAATGCCGACCAGCTTTGCTCCCTTCCAGAGCACGAAATGTGTTTGATCAGAGCCATAGACCACCAGTTTACCGACGTGGTTCGAGCCAATATCTTTCAAGGCCTTGTCTCTTGCAGCTGCCATCATGCACACGACGGATTCACACGTGCTACCATGCAGCACCCCTCCCCCTCCCAATCCGCCTGAAAACAAGAAACCACTTGGGAGATGGAGCATGTTACCGAGCCAATCCATGACTATGCTCTCCAGCTCGGTGGCGGCGGGGGAAGCAATCCAGTTGAATCCCACGACGTTGAAACCGGAACAAAGCATGTCGCCTAGAAATCCTGCGGTGCTGGCATTTGCTTGGAAGTAAGCAAAGAAGTTAGTGCTCTGCCAGTGGGTGTAACCGGGTATAATGTGGGCGTGAACGTCTTCCAGAATGCTTTGTGTTGGGATTTTAGGCTATCCCCTTTTGTGTAGATTAAACAGGAATAATTAATCTCAGACAATAAATATCACAAATAATAAACAATCAAACCCAAAAAAAAAACACACCACAATTTTACGTGGAAAACCCCTCTTTAATAAAGGGAAAAAACCACGGGACCCAGTCCAGGTAAAACTTCCACTATAGAATAATGGGATTACAAAGCAATGTCTTCTCTAGTTAAAACTAGAGGATTTCATCATCACAATACGGATGGATTTCAACATAGAAATTAATTACGGATGGATCTCACCAAATCTGAGATGACGGCAGAATTTTATCTCTTGATGGCCGAAAGAGATGACTGTTGTAGAAGCGGATTGAATCCTCTCTCCGTCGGAGCTGCTGCTGCTGTTGCTCTGAAGAGAACGACGACGACGGATTTTCCTGCGAGAGCCGTGATCTCTTGTTTATCTCTCTCTCGCTCGCCTTTTATTTCTCTCGCGCCGAAAGCTGCGCCGAAAGCAAATATCTCCCGCGCCGAAAAACAGAAGAAGAAAACAAAAGAGCGGGTGGGCGTTTTCTCAATAACGCCGAAAACGTCTCCCGCGCCGAAAACGAATACATTTTCTTAATAAAGCCGAAATAGGTGGGGCCCTATTTTGACTTTACGAAGGAGGAAACCCACCTAACAAATCTCCCCCTTCCGACTACGTGAAGGGCTCTAGCAAACTTGCCATCTCTCTGCATACCCTTAGCTTTTCGCTAGTTACAGTTTTTGTCATCATATCTGATCCGTTGTCATCTGTGTGAATTTTCTCAAGTTGCAACATCTTCAACTCTAAGATATCACGAATCCAACAATAACGCACCTGAATATGCTTAGATCTTGAATGAAAAGTAGGATTCTTGCTGAGATGAATAGCACTCTGACTGTCACAGTATATGATGTACTTTTCCTGCGTCATTCCCAATTCTTTGAGAAATTTCTTCATCCATAGAAGCTCTTTGCTTGCTTCTGTTATAGCAATGTACTCTGCCTCAGTAGTATACAACGCAACACACTTCTGCAATTTAGATTGCCATGACACTGCTCCCCCTGCAAATGTTACCAAGTAACCTGAAGTGGACTTTCTGGTATCTACATCACCAGCCCAGTCCGCATCTGTGTAAACTTTAAGTTCAGGTCTATCAGAACCAAAACATAAACAGGCTTTGGAGGTACCTTTAAGATATCTGAGGATCCACGTCACTGCTTCCCAATGCTCTTTTCCTGGATTTGAAAGAAACCGACTCACTACACCAACTGCGAAGGCGATGTCTGGTCTTGTACACACCATTGCATACATTAAGCTACCGACAGCAGATGAATAAGGAATTATTTTCATCTGTTCCTTCTCTTCTTCACTTGTAGGACATTGATGAGAGCCTAATTTGAAATGACCTGCAAGTGGAGTACAAACAGGTTTCGCCTCGCCCATGTTGAACCTTTCTAACACCCTTTTAATATAGCTTTCTTGTGATAGCCAAAGCCTTTTGTTCTTCCTATCACGAATAATTTTCATGCCAAGTATTCTGTTAGCCGGTTCCAAATCCTTCATAGCAAAGGATTTATTCAACTGCAGTTTTAATCTCTGAACTTTGTTAGTATCATGACCAACAATTAACATATCATCCACATATAACAGAAGAATAATAAAATCATTAGTGGAGAATTTTCTGATAAATACACATGGATCAGACATACTTTTACTGTACCCGTGTTGTCTCATAAAGAACTGAAATTTTGTGTACCATTGTCTTGGTGCCTGCTTAAGTCCATATAGGCTCTTTGTTAATTTACACACTAAATCCTCCTTTCCTTTGACCTTGTAACCTTCAGGTTGCTCCATATATACCTCTTCCTCCAAATCACCATGAAGAAATGCTGTCTTTACATCAAGCTGCTCAATCTCCAGATCCAAGCTAGCTGCCAAGCTTAGAACAACTCTAATCGAATTCATCTTCACCACGGGTGAGAAGATCTCATGAAAGTCAATACCTTTTGTTTGACCAAATCCCTTCACAACCAATCTTGCCTTGTATTTTGGCCGTGAGCTATTTTCATCTGTTTTCAATCTGAAAACCCACTTGTTCTTGAGTGCTCTTTTGCCTGCAGGTAACCTTACTAAATCATACGTATGGTTTTCATGCAAGGAATTCATCTCTTCTTGCATGGCGTCCATCCATTCTTCACTGCATTCATGGGACACTGCCTCCTGATAACTTTGAGGTTCACCTTCATCAGTAAGCATCACATATTCATGAGGAGGATACCTTTCTGATGGCCGACGTTGTCGTACAGACCTTCTCAATTGATTTTCAACTGATGGATGTGAAGCAGCTTGCTCATCTGGTTGCTCTGGTGTAGCATTTGGTATATCTCCCCCATTTCCTGTATGCGCAACAGGTGGAGTACACGACCTCAAATCAACTGGGCCTTCTTCTGGAGACTTTGCCTTTTCAGTTTTCTCAAAGTCTTCGATTGTTTGATCTTCGAAGAAGATTACATCCCTGCTTCTAATAATCTTCTTGTCAATAAGATCTCATAATCTATAACCAAATTCTTCATGTGCATAGCCGAGGAAGATACACTGTTTCGTTTTACTGTCCAACTTGGATCTTTCATCCTTAGAAATGTGAACAAATGCCCTGCAACCAAATACCCGTAAGTGTTCATATGAAATATCTTTTCCTCTCCATACCTTTTCTGGAATCTCACCATCCAAAGGAGCTGAAGGAGATAGATTAATCAAATCAACCGCAGTTCTCATTGCCTCACCCCAGAAGGACTTTGATAATTTTGCATGAGAGAGCATACACCTGACTCTTTCGCAAATACTTCTATTCATTCTCTCTGCCACACCATTCTGTTGAGGCGTCTTTGGAACTGTCTTCTCAAGTCTGATACCACGTTCACTGCAATATCTTTCAAACGGTCCTCTGTATTCACCACCATTGTCAGCACGAACGCATTTTAATCTTTTTCCTGTTTCTCTTTCAACAGTAGTTTGGAAGTGCTTGAAGATACTTAGAACCTCGTCTTTGGCCTTTATTGCATAAGCCCATACTTTCCTGGAATGATCATCAATGAAAGTAACAAAATATATAGCACCACCAAGAGTTCTATCACCCATAGAACACACATCAGTATGCACCAGATCAAGTATATCATGCTTTCTATGTGGAGGGAATTTATGAAATGCAACTCTATGTTGTTTTCCAACTAAACAATCAATGCATGATTTCAGAGGTAAACCTTTAGGCAAATATTGCTTTTTCGCAAGAATATTCAAACCTTTCTCGCTCATGTGGCCAAGTCGCTTGTGCCATAGCTCTAAGGAGGATTCATGCTCCACTGCATTCACTTCTCCCTTAGCAATCTTCATATAAGATCTGTAAAGAGTGTCAGTCTTATTTCCCTTAGCGAAAATAAGAGAACCTTTCGTCAGTTTCCATTTACTACCACCAAATTGATGACAGTATCCATCATTGTCTAACTGTCCTGCAGAGATTAAATTGAATCGAAGTTCTGGAACATGCTTGACACTTTTCAACACCAGTTTGCATCCCATGTCTGTCTCTAGCCAAACATCACCAATACCTTGAATCTTGCATCTGCCATCATTTTCCATCCTGACATAGCCAAAATCTCCGCTAGTGTAAGATGAGAAGAACCCTTTACATGGAGTAACATGTGAAGAAGCTGCAGAATCTATTATCCATGTAGGCACATTATTGGCAAAGCAATCAACATCACAAGCTATGACAACATCATCTTCGAATGCAACTGCTGCTTTTTCTGTGTCATCTTTCTTTTCTTCATTTTTCTTTTTATATTCTTCCTCTCTTTTCAATTTTCTGCATTCTTTAATTACATGTCCAGGCTTACCACAATGATAGCATTTGACTCCTCTTGACTTTGATCTCCTTCTCGATTGATCACGATTCCATTTAGACTTGTCACGATCATTATTGCGAGAATATCTGTGCTGATTTCTCCCTCTGTTTTCTGTAACTAGTGCTTCAGAATTGACGGATGTACCTTGTTCTCTCCGTCTTGCCTCTTCATTAAACATGCTGTCTTTCACCACATCCATTGATACAACACCATTAGGAGCAGAGTTACTGAGTGAAATTACCAAGGTTTCCCAACTGTCTGGCAAGGAACTCAACAAAAGTAATGTCTGCACTTCATCAGCAAATATAATTTTCATGCTGGATAAATCATTTAAAGTTTCTTGGAAATTACTCAAATGCTCAGCAACTTTTTGTCCATCTTTATACTTCATATTAACGAGCCTTTTAATTAGAAAAGCCTTATTTACAGCTGATTTGCGTTCATATAGGCTTTCTAATGTTTCCCATAATTTGAATGCATCAGTTTCCTTAGCAACATGGTAAAAAACACTCTGATCAACCCATTGTCGGATATGCCCAACAACTTTTCTATTTAACACATCCCAATCATCTTGAGATTTATCCACTGGCTTCACTCCTTTCACTTTAATAGGCAGGTAAAGTTCTTTGCAATACAAAATATCTTCCATCCTTGTTTTCCATATTGAGTAATTTGATGATGTGAGTTTGACCATTGTGAATGAAGTTTCTTCCATCTAATCCACACAAGAAATTACGTAAAAACAGACCAGGCTCTGATACCACTTGTTGGGATTTTAGGCTATCCCCTTTTGTGTAGATTAAACAGGAATAATTAATCTCAGACAATAAATATCACAAATAATAAACAATCAAACTCAAAAAAAAAACACACCACAATTTTACGTGGAAAACCCCTCTTTAATAAAGGGAAAAAACCACGGGACCCAGTCCAGGTAAAACTTTCACTATAGAATAATGGGATTACAAAGCAATGTCTTCTCTAGTTAAAACTAGAGGATTTCATCATCACAATACGGATGGATTTCAACATAGAAATTAATTACGGATGGATCTCACCAAATCTGAGATGACGGCAGAATTTTATCTCTTGATGGCCGAAAGAGATGACTGTTGTAGAAGCGGATTGAATCCTCTCTCCGTCGGAGCTGCTGCTGCTGTTGCTCTGAAGAGAACGACGACGACGGATTTTCCTGCGAGAGCCGTGATCTCTTGTTTATCTCTCTCTCGCTCGCCTTTTATTTCTCTCGCGCCGAAAGCAAATATCTCCCGCGCCGAAAAACAGAAGAAGAAAACAAAAGAGCGGGTGGGCATTTTCTCAATAACGCCGAAAACGTCTCCCGCGCCGAAAACGAATACATTTTCTTAATAAAGCCGAAATAGGTGGGGCCCTATTTTGACTTTACGAAGGAGGAAACTCACCTAACACTTTGTATGGGCTCGGGGGAGGATGGAGCAGCGTCAGGCGACAGCTTCTTCAAGTAACCGGGTTCAACTTTGCTTTGAACTGGGTATGTTTCGATGGCTCGATAGTAATCTGCAATGAAGTCGACGACAGCATAAGATTCGTGGGCAAGGATATCTGGATAGAGAGGATTAAGGGGGGTGCTGCTGCTACTGCTTTGCAGGTTGTCCATTTCTGCTGGAAGAGAGTATGGGAAACAAGCTGGGATGTTGTGATTATATCAAGGCTGGAAACGAACGCGGATTAAATAAGTGTTAGCACAGTCGGAACATTGTCAAGTGCGAACACCGTTATAATCTTTGTCTTTCAGAAACTTAGAAAGTGGGTAAATGTTTTTAAAAATTGTAAGATTGAGGTGGAGTAGAGCAGAAATGAATAAAGCTGTTGGATGGGAAAATAACTGAAATGCGGAAATAAATGCATATGCTTCCAACAAGCAAAAAGATCCGTTCATGGAGCATAGATGACCTAAAATTCACGCAAAGTGAAGTCAATGCTGTATAACGCTGTCTTCATGCGACGTTGTGTGGGATTGGATACTACACTAGCATACTAATTTCTAAAATTTATAGCACTGAGTGTAACTTTTCAATATTAGGATGTGTTTGATAATGAATAAAACTTTTGATAAAAACTTTTGAAGAATAAAAGTTGTCAAATGATGTGATATTGTAGGGGTAATGATGAGGAGTAAAGAGAATAAATTTAAAATAAATAGGTTAGTTGTATTGGTAGTTATGTAGAAATGATTGAAAAGTAAGGTTGTTGTATAGAAAGATGTGTAAAAAATAATTAAAAAAAGAAGTAGTTACGGAGAATGAAAAGTTTTAGATTGAAAATTTTTAACCTGACAACTTTTGCAAATTGTCAAACACGGCTCACTGTAAAACTCATCAAATCAAGGAGTATAGCTGCGGCAGAAGGGAAGTGTAGTGTAGTACCTGTGCATGAAGCATAGATGACCTAAAAATCACGCAAAGTGAAGTCAATGCTGAATAACTCTATCTTCGTGCGACATTGTGTGGGATTGGATACTACACTAGCATACTAATTTTTTAAATTTATAGCACGAGTGTGTAACTTTTCAATATTAGGGTGTGTTTGTTTGAGGCCAAAATATATTAACTAAAACTTTTCAATCTAAAACTTTTCACTCTTCATAATTACTTTATTTTTTAATTATTTTTTTACATTTTTTTATACAAACTACCATACTTTTCGATTATTTCTACACAATTACTCATACAACTAACTTATCTATTTTAACTTTATTCTCTTTACTCCTCATCATTACCCCTATTATATCACATCATTTTCTATCAATTTGACAACTTCTACCCTCAAAACTTTTCATCAAAAGTTTTAACTTCAACCAAACACACCCTTAGACGGCTCCCTGTCAAACCCATCAAATCAAGGAGTATAGCTGCGGCAGAAGGGAAGTGTAGTACCTGTGCATGACAGACCACCATTGTAGACCAAGAAATACGTGTGGATGACCATTTGCTCAGCGGCTAATTTTTTCAATTTCATCCATGTAAGTGGACGCGGATGCCATAGCGTCTGGATGTCCGAAATTGGTGCAGGTCCGTGTTCTGGTTTAGCAGCACTTTCTGGTGGCATTTGCCAAGGCAAAAAAAAGAAGAGCCGGATGAAATCAGCTGAACAGAGGGCGCATTTAATGATCGTCAGGCAGTGTCACAGGAGTTTCACCGAATGCCAAAAGGCAAACAAACTCGCTTCTCTTGTATATCATCATAACTATGCTAATCAATATAACCTATACTGATTGGCACGACTTTCATACAATATCATTACTATTCTAATCAAGTGAAGTTTCTCCATCAAGGCCATGAATTGTCACCTTGCGCAGGCCTTGCACTGTACTAATCCAAGTGCCAAATCAAGGCCGTAAACACCTCTGTATTTAAAAATACAAAATAAATATATACTCAATTTTTAAAATGATAAAACTTAGTTTATAAATTAAATATGCGTAGATACACAATTCTATAAAAAGGTTTCAAAAATTTTTAAAAATGTGTATGTTTGAAATGGTGTAAAATGGCTTCATTTCAAATGGATCCGAAATAATCAAACTCGATCGTGTGTATATGGGGCACAATTATTTACAGTCGGACGCGATTTAAAAGTATTTTGTCCACGTCGAGTCACAACTATAGCTTCCTCTAGTTTACACATTTTAAATTTATTTAATATTTTATTTTGAATTTCAAAAATAGATAAAATGGGCATGGATACATGTGCTAGCCGATATTGTAAGAATTGAACCTATGAAGGAGTTCGAACCAATTTGACTGGTTAAGCAAGTGACATAATTATAAGGTCCTAAATATTTATTGATTTTTAATTAATAATATATTTGTAAAATATTAAAATTATATATTTATAAATTCTAAATCTATATGTTAGATTTTAAACATCACAACAAAACATGCAGAAAAATATTAATAGAAAACTTTCAAAAATATTTGAAGCATGAATATTAAAAAAATTTACTCTATTAATTTACTTAAAATGTATAACAAGCTTTGAATGTTGACTCTTGATTTCCGAATTCTCCTTATTTATCTCAGCACTTTTATGAATTGCACTTTTGTAAATATATCTAATATAATAAGAAATAAAATAGATCAATAATTGTCGAAGGATTGAATAATTAAATAATGTATAATAATAGAAGAATTAATGATGAGTTACGCATTCAACAAAAATGAACATTTAAAAGTGATGCTAAAAGCCTAAAAGTGAGAAGGCATTGTTCCTAATGCTTTAGCTTTTTCTTAATTTTCAGTATTTTCTTCTGTAAATCGTAAGTCATAAGAGCAAATCTGAAAAATATTACAGAACTGCCTAAAATAATTCAGTGCCTTAACAAATTAATTATTAAATTACTAACAAGTAACAACTTGATAATCAATGATGATATAATGGTTGGTTTCAGCCACAATAGCAGAGGCAAACTATAACAAATGGATTTTCAATTTGTATTTTCTGTGCAAAAATATGAGAAGAAATTTATGGTTGATCAGTTGATGGAAGGACACCAAGATTAGAATCATTTTAAGGATCAAAATGATGGAGGGATGCTGCTCGTCGAAACTGCCGTTGTTGTTGCTAGATGAAACTGATGTTACTGCCAATGGGGCGACCTTGCTAACGATCAAAGTGGTTGCTTGTCGAAAATGAAGAGGAAAGTCATAGGGACCTGCGTGCCAGAAGTTGTCGGGTTCGCCAGGACTGCTGCTGTTGCCAACTATCGGAGAATGCTCGTCAGAAATGAATAGGAAAGCTGTAGGGAGGTATGCTTTATGCAGTTGCTCCCTTGTGGTTGTCGGTGATCGGAGGATGAGGGCGAAATGGCTAACAGCGAGCGAGGTGAGCATGCGTAACACTAAAAATGAAAATTTGTCTGCTAAGGTTTGGGTTTTTAGTCATTGAATATGTGGGAGCTCGGGAGGACTGGGAAAATCGAAAATAAAAAATCGTCTGCTCTGCTCTGTCATTTTGTTTTTTTTTTTAATACATAGCCATCGAACCAGTTTATTTTGGTTCGACAGAAAATATGTTCGACCGCCGGTTCGCCGGTTCGCCAGTTCACACAGTTTACAAATATTAGATCGAACCAAGTGTAAATGAACCGCAACTGAACTGATTCCTAGTGAAACCGATAGAACTAGTCAGTCCTGTCCGTTTCTAACAACATTAGTGCTAGCACATTTTATCTATTTTCAAAATTAAAAGTAAAATATTAAATAAAATTTAAAAAGTTGTAAATTTTCATATGGAGGAAACTATTGGGAGGACTTACGTATGAATAAAAATTTTTACGAAAAAATTTAAAACAAGTGTTTTATTGTTGGACACAACTCGTGCTGAGTTGTGACGGGTAGTACTAATTAAAGGGTTGTTGGTGCCCTTCTATATGTATAAAGAAAATATCATATGATCCTATTAGCCTGTGCTAATAATAATTCACTTAAATCACGTCAAAAAATTTATTTAAAATTTATTTTTTACTTTTTTCCAATAAATTTATTGATATATATGTATTTAATATATAAACTAAATTTTTTCATTTTTGGATATGTGTAAATATTTTTAGATTTTTATACGTAAGAGTATTTTAACTATATGGATGAATGATGAAATGGATTATATGTGAATGAATTAATTATTTTTACAATTTATATATAACATATTTTTAAATAAGTATAGATAATCCAAGATTTCCATTCAAATGATTTCCAGTAATGTAATAAAACAAATGTTGTTAAACAATGACACATATTGAATTTTGATTTCCTTATTGTGATAGCCCTTATATGAGAGGTTTTATTGGAAATACTCCACTTTAATGTTTATGTAAGCTCTTCCTATTTTTATTTCTTTTGCACAGACATGTGGGTTACCTTTTAATGAAATTGTTTATTTTTTAAATTAAAAGTATAAGGTCTCATAAAAAAAGAAATTAAGAAATGAGTAACACCTGGGTAAAACATTGAAGTAAAACCCCATTGAGAATCTAGGTTTCATTGAATTAGAGTCCTTTAAATATGTATTTTATTTTTATTGGCTTCTTGGAAATGAGTGATACTTCATATCCACAATACTATTAGCAATGCATGTTTCTTAAAACATTTTTGTTGACATTTATCATTAACCACCAATGAAAAATCTAATCTATTTATTATATTCAATATCATTTATTTAGTTAGAAAACCAAATTTCGTCTAAATCAAATATGTGCATTGGTCACATTTTCTTTAATATATATTCATATATAAATTAGGCAAAATGCTCTGATTCATTCACAAATATGTAGAATCTAATAATATTTTATAGGGATAATTTCTCTTATACCCATAACAAATGCATATAATTCCTCTTATACCCACAACATTTCGTAAATTCCTTTTATACCCATAAAATTTCACCATAAATTCCTCTCATATGCACGCCATTAAAAACATTGTTATCTATCCCATTGAAAAGACAATTTTACCATTTTAAATTTTTTTAATTAAAATAAATCAATCTTAATATGACTTTCAAGTTATTTAATATCTTGTCTTAATGATTTACTACCATCAATTGAGTCATGTTAAGGTTAAATTATCTCAATTAAAAAATTTTAAATGGGCAAAATCGTATTTTCAATGGGGTAGATAACAGTAGTTTTAACGGCATAGGTATGAGAGGAATTTATGATGAAATGTTATGGGTATAAAATGAATTTACGAAATGTTGTGGGTATAAGAGGAATTATATGCATTGGTTATGGGTATAAGAGGAATTATCCCGATTTTATAAAATCATTTATTCACATAGTAATTATATTTTAGATAACTTATACGTTGACGATGTTATTTTAAAATTAATATTTAGCATTAAATTATTTTATTATGTTAATTTTATATATTTGTAAATAAAATTCCTGCAAAATAATAGTAAGCAAATGAAATAGTTTTTATAATAATATAAATGATGTTAAATACAATACGTATAATAGATGTTAAATACAATACATATAATAAAGTTATCATCAACCATCAACATATTTTCTATTGCAAATTATGAAGATAATGAAATGAAAAGAATTACGTGTGAAAAGGATAATAAAATGAAAAGAACCACGTGGAAAAAGTGTTTCACTTTGTAGCACATAACTCGGACCTAAGGCATTGAGTCGGTGCCTGCTCCACGGTGCCGCCTGCACCAAATTAAAGGCATATCTCATCGTCGTGTTCTCAACTTTTCACAGGGAAAGCCACTGCGCAAGACGGCAAGAGGCGGAGTGGTAACACCGTCTGCCCCGCTGCTCAAGTGGGCATGCGTTCGAAACCAGCTTCTGTGAAATGGAATTTTTACATAACAGTCCCCCTAGAATGGGAGTTTTTATGATTTCCCTCCTATTTGTGGGTGTTCTTATAATTTCCCTCCTGGGTGGGGTTTATAAGAAAAATTTTCTTCCACAGTGTAAGGGTGTAAATGTACTCTATTAAAATATCAGGATGTCACCATGTATACAAATATATATATATAAAAAAAAAATTCTCATGATAAAAAAAAACATTATATATATGGTTTTGTTCCCCGGCATGTAAATCTACCATGCAGTTTTTGCACTATAGGATCTACTTGGTTATAAATAGTAAATCTACTTCACCTATTATGTTTAAAATTATCCACTTATTAATATATAAATTTTCATTCAAATCAAACATGTGTATGAAATCCATTTTAAAATGGTAATAATTTAATATAAGTATTAATTTTAAATTGGTATTTTCAACATATAAATTATAGCAGTCTAATATATATGGGGCTCATTTTGCAATAAATTAATCATAATTATGATACAACCTACATGAGATAACTTATATGTATATATAAGATTATCTTGTTGTATTATAAATTATGCGACATTTGGCTCAAATGGATCCCATATTTATTGAAATGTATTAATACTTTATACAATTATTTATTTATGTAAAAATTATTTATTAAATGTTTACACGTTGAAAAAAATTTTTAATTTTTATTTGCATTAAACTATTTTATTATGTTGATTTTGCACCAGTTTCTGGATGTGGCCCATACATATATTCAATTTGGATGGAAATCGATATGCTAATAAAATGAAATAAAAAATTAAATATAATAAGTAGACTAGATTACCATTTTATGATCATATAAGACCCATTTTGAGTCAATTGTACAATAAGTTACTTTATAGTTAATTGCATTAAATTATATTCCTATGTATCTATATAGAAAACCATTAGGTGTAGCCCATATGTACTGTATTTCTTGTGCATTCCGTTATAAAATTAGCCAATACATATTAGAATGTTATGATATTTTATATGATTAATTATTCATATGAAAGTTATATTTTAGATAATTTAAATGTTAAAAATATAATTTTAAAATTAGTATTTACATTAAACTATTTTATTATAGGCATATTTGTTTCATATCAAAACTTTTCAATCCAAAACTTTTGACTCTCCACAATTATATTATTTTCAATCATTCACAGCTATCATATCTTTAATCATTTTTCACATCTTCCAGTATTATTATCCTCCATTTCAATCATTTCTACACAAGTATCCATACAACTAAACTAACAATTTTAACTTAATTTACTTTACTCTTAAGCATTAAGTCACATTATTTTCTCATATGTAAATGTATCTTATAAATGTATCTTATAATAATACCAGGACCTGGTCCTGATGTATAAAAGTACCAATAAAAAAATGCTGCTTTTTATTTATTTATTACATTTATTTTTATTGAAAAATCTTGAATTTTTTAATATTTAATATTTTATAATTTTAGAGTAATACTTCCGCATTTGTAACCTTAGGGAATTTTCCTCTTTGAAGGAAACTGCTCAGCAAACTTCGAGGATGTTTGGTAATGTGAAAGTTGTGGAAATTGTGGAATGGGGTGGGAAGTGGGAAATAAAATATTTTGAAAATTGTATGATTAATATAAATAATATATGTAAATTTGGAACAAATAGGTTTGTTGGAAGGTAATTATAGGAAAAATATAATAATAAAAGTAGAAAAATATGATAATGGGTCAAGAAATGATGCATCTCGAAATCCACGGTATCATAGTTTCCCACGTTATATTTGCTTGGTAATGTGTCATTCATTTGTAATTGCCAGTGTCGTACTGTCGTTCCGATGTGGGATGTAATGTTATGCTCATACTCCCGGGCGCATGCACCTTTTTTTTTATTTTTTTAAAAATTTTTTATAAACTTGTTAGCCCAAGTGTATTTAATTTGTGTGTAAATTTTTACCATTTTTGGAATATTTTAGATATTTATTTTTTATTTTTGAAAATCAGTGGCACTTTCCAACACTGTCATCATCTCCAATAAGGCTTCTGACCCAAAATCTTTCCTGCACAGCTCCTGACTTGCCCTGCCTCCTTTATCTGAAATTTAATTAAAGCAAAGAAGCAGTATGGTTACAATTTCCTCGTATATATATATACTGCACCGGAACAACGGTACATTTAATCGAAAATGAACCCTACACATATTAGAATGCAATGAAACTTTATACAATCATTTATCTATATATAAATTTGATAGCAAATGGTTTACATGTTGAAAAAACCACTTTCAAATTATTATTTACATCAAATTATTTTATTATATGAATTTGTACCATTTTTTAGATGGAGCCCATATACATATCTGATTAGGATGAAAATTGGTATGGTAATATAATACATTATTTTAAATACAATAGGTGGAGTAGATTATGATTTTATGATCATGTGAGGCTCATTTCAGCGTCGCTACACCGGAAATTCCAGTCACCTGAATATTTCTGTATATATAGATATGAGAGTTGTTCCGGTGAGCGGCGCAGTTACCCAAAAAATAGGCCCCACGCATATTAAAATGTAATGAAAATTTACACAATCATTTATCCATGTATAAATCATACTTTAGATGGTTTAGATATTGAAAAAACCACTTTAAAGTTGTTATTTAAATCAAACTATTTTATTACGTTGAATTTGTACCATTTTCAGATGTGGTCCATGCACATACCCGATTGACATGAAAATTGATATAGTAATAGAATACATTATTCTAAATAAAATAGGTGGAGTAAATTTTAATTTTATCATCATGTTGGGCCCATTTTAGCGCCACTGCACCTGAATATATCTATATATATACATGCAGCGTGTTGCTTGGTCACATGAATGCGTGGGAAACCATAGTTTCTCATAGGAATTGTACTTGAGGGGCACATTTTTTAAGGCACAATTTTGCTATCAAACTTCTCTATTTTTATATTATTTATTGTTATCAGAACAGGTTTTATCCCATCAAGTGGTATCAAAGCGTGGTTTTAGTAACCTTGTGCCTTGTGTTGAACAATGGAGGTTAATACAAGTAGAATGATTAATTTGAATGGTTCAAATTATCATGTGTGGAAGGAAAAAATGGAAAACCTGCTGTATGTTAAAGATTTTTATTTGCCTGTGTTTGCGGAACAGAAACCGGTAGATAAAACTGATGCTGAATGGACTTTGCTTCATCGTCAAGTATGTGGGTATATCAGACAGTGGGTAGATGATAATGTTTTAAACCATGTCAGTGAGGAAACACATGCACGTTCTTTATGGGACAGGCTTGAACAACTGTATGCTCGAAAAACAGGGAACAACAAGTTGTTTCTAATAAAGAAGTTGATAGACTTGAAATACAGGGATGAAACTCCTTTATCAGATCACTTGAATGCTTACCAGGGAATTCTTAATCAGTTGGCTGGGATGAATATCAAGTTTGAAGATGAGGTGCAGGGGTTATGGCTTCTAGGCACATTACCGGACTCGTGGGAAACGTTTAGAATGTCGATATCTAACTCAGCTCCAAATGGTGTAGTCACTATGGATTTGGCTAAGAGTAGTGTTTTAAATGAAGAGATGAGAAGAAAGTCACGGGGTCCGTCACAGTCAGAGGTCTTAGTCATGGAAAAGAGGGGGAGGAGCAAGAGTAAAGGTCCGAAGAACAGAGACAGAAGCAAAAGCAAGTCAAACAGGTTTGCCAATGTTGAGTGTTATCACTGTGGTAAAAAGGGGCATATAAAGAAGTATTGTCGACAACTCAAAAGAGACTACAAAAATGAAAAAGGGACAGAAAAGAAAACTGATGATAGTAATGATGTTGATAGAGTTTCTGCCATCACAGATGACTTCCTTGTTGTGTATGATGATGATGATGTTGTCAACCTTGCATGCCATGACACTAGTTGGGTGATTGATAGTGGTGCCTCCATTCATGCTACATCACGAAGAGACTTCTTTACATCTTATACATCCGGAGACTTTGGGAATGTTAAGATGGGTAACAATGGTGTAGCTAAAGCCGTAGGCATGGGAGATGTGTGCTTGGAGACCAACAATGGTACGATGTTACTTTTGAAAAATGTTAAACATATTCCTGATATTCGCTTGAATTTGATTTCAGCAAGTAAACTTGATGATGAGGGGTTTTGCAACACCTTCAATGATGGTCATTGGAAGCTTACTAAAGGTTCTATGATTATGGCTAGAGGCAAGAAGTGCTCCTCATTGTACTTCATGCAGGCAAAGGTTTCTGCTTGTATTATCAATGCAATGGAGAATGAAAGTACAACAGAGTTATGGCATAGAAGACTATGTCACATGAGTGAGAAGGGTTTGATGGTTTTGGCAAAGAAGAATCTTCTTTCTGGATTGAAGAATACAACATTGAAGAAATGTGCTCATTGCTTGGCAGGGAAGCAAAACAGAGTTGCCTTTAAAACGTCCTCTCCTTCAAGAAAGCCGGGTATACTTGATTTAGTATATTCTGATGTTTGTGGTCCCATGAAAGTAAAAATACTTGGTGGTGCTCTCTATTTTGTGACTTTTATAGATGATCATTCAAGGAAGTTATGGGTCTATACCTTGAAGACAAAAGACCAAGTGTTAGATGTGTTTAAACAGTTTCAGACCTCAGTTGAGAGACAGACTGGGAAGAAGTTAAAGTGTATCAGAACTGATAATGGAGGTGAGTATTGTGGTCCTTTTGATGAATATTGCAAACAGCTGGGTATTAGGCATCAAAGGACACCTCCGAAGACTCCTCAGTTAAATGGGCTAGCTGAGAGAATGAACAGGACACTAGTTGAAAGGCTGAGATGTTTGCTTTCACATGCACAGTTGCCAGGATCCTTTTGGGGTGAGGCTTTGAGTACCGTTGTACATGTGTTAAATCTCACACCCTGTGTTCCTTTAAATTTTGATGTTCCAGACAGAGTTTGATCGGGAAAAGATGTATCCTACAGTCACTTGCGTGTCTTTGGATGTAAGGCCTTTGTGCATATTCCCAAAGATGAGAGGTCTAAGCTTGATGTCAAGACAAGACAGTGTGTATTCATTGGCTATGGCCAAGATGATTTTGGCTACAGGTTTTATGATCCAGTGCAGAAAAAGCTTGTAAGAAGCCGAGATGTTGTCTTTATGGAAGACCAAACCATACAAGATATTGAGAAAACAGTTAAAACAGTTTCTCAATATTATGATAATTTAATAGACTTAGATCCAGTTCCTCTGACACATGTGCCAGTACAGGTTAGAGATGAAGTTCAAGATGACCAGGATGGTACGGTTGATGTTGATACTCATACACAGGTTGAGATTAATGATGATATTCTCGAGCAGTCGCCAGTATCAGAAGTTTCACCAAATGTTCCACTCAGGAGGTCTACTAGAGATCGCCGTCCTTCTACACGATATTCTGTTGATGAGTATGCGTTACTGACTGACGGGGGAGAGCCCAAATGTTATGCAGAAGCCATAGAAGATGAACACAAGAAGGAGTGGGTTGAAGCCATGAAAGATGAGATGAAGTCACTGCATGAAAATCATACATTTGAGTTAGTAAAGTTACCTATGGGCAAAAGAGCTTTGAAGAACAAGTGGGTATACAGAGTGAAGCTAGAACAACATACCACACAACCTCGATACAAAACAAGATTGGTCGTCAAGGGATTCAATCAAAAGAAAGGTATTGATTTTGATGAGATTTTTTCTCCGGTTGTTAAAATGTCTTCTATTCGTGTGGTTTTGGGTCTAGCTGCTAGTCTTGATTTGGAGATTGAACAGATGGATGTAAAGACTGCTTTTCTCCATGGTGAATTAGACAAGGAAATTTATATGGAGCAGCCAGAGGGTTTCGTGGAAAAAGGAAAAGAGGATTATGTGTGTAAGCTGAGGAAAAGCCTTTATGGTTTGAAGCAAGCACCAAGACAATGGTATAAGAAGTTTGAGTCAGTTATGGGGAAATATGGCTACCGGAAAACAACTTCTGATCATTGTGTCTTTGTGCAGAAATTCTCTGATGATGATTTTATTATACTATTGCTTTATGTCGATGATATGTTGATTATTGGCAGAAATTCTTTGAGGATTGACAGGTTGAAGATGCAGCTAAGTAAAGTTTTTGCTATGAAGGATTTAGGGCCAGCAAAACAAATTCTTGGCATAAGCATTCATCGTAAGAGGAATGCCGAGAAGTTATATCTGTCACAAGAGAAGTACATTGAGAAAGTACTTCAGAGGTTCAACATGGACAGAGCTAAAGCGGTTAACTCTCCTCTTGCCACCCACTTTAAGCTAAACATCGAGCAGTGTCCCTCTACAGACATAGAGAAGAAGGACATGGAAAGGGTTCCATATGCTTCAGCTGTAGGAAGTTTGATGTATGCAATGGTCTGTACAAGGCCAGACATAGCTTATGCAGTTGGTATTGTTAGCCGGTTCTTGTCCAATCCTGGGAGAGAGCATTGGAATGCAGTTAAGTGGATTATGAGATATCTACGAGGTACTTCCAGTTTGAGACTTTGCTTTGGCAATGAGAAACCATTACTAGTTGGCTACACGGATGCAGATATGGCAGGAGATGTGGACACTCGTAAGTCTACCTCTGGTTCCTTGATTACTTTTGCAGGGGGAGCTGTAGCTTGGCAATCAAGGCTACAGAAATGCGTTGCACTTTCTACAACCGAAGCGGAATTCATTGCAGCAACTGAAGCATGTAAAGAGTTGTTGTGGATGAAGAGGTTTCTACATGAGCTCGGTTTCAAGCAACAAAGATATATCATATTTTGCGATAGTCAAAGCGCAATTCACCTTGGTAAGAATTTTTCTTTTCATGCAAGATCAAAGCATATTGATGTGAGGTATCATTGGATAAGAGAAGCTATTAATGATAAGTTGTTTGAACTTGAGAAAATTCATACCAATCATAATGGCTCTGATATGTTAACAAAAGCTCTACCGAGGGAGAAGCTTGAAGTTTGTCGTTCAATCATCGGGATGACGAATTCCTCCACATAGTCGGAAAGGGGGAGATTTGTTGACTTTGGGTTTCCCCTCCCACGTGGAGATGACCCACATTGAAAAAAAACAAAAACAAAAGCTACGGCGCCCGTTGTTTTCTCTCTCTCTCTCTCTCTCGTTTTCCTTTCTCTCTTTTTCGCTCTGGTTTCTTTTCTCTCCACAACGTCTGTTCGTTGTCTTCGGCGAGATCTATCATCGGAGAACGCTGTTCGTCGTCTTCGGCGAGATCTATCATCGGAGAACGCTGCGGTAAGAAGATTTGCAGTTACAAACAGAGCTGGACAGAAACAGGGAGGTTTCGAGCAGTTTTCTTCAAAGAGAGATATCTCTTTGATCTACCGTCCGATTGAGCTGATTTTTGGACAGGTCCTTCTTCGCTCGTGGTTCTACAATCTGACCATTGTGATCGTTGAACAGGAATCTCAGGAGAGAGATACACACCCAGATCAGAGGATTCGAGTTTGTGTAATCCTAACTCCCTTGTTCTTCTTGTTGATTCTACATGTGTTGTCAAGATTAGTTAATCTTGAGATTGATGCATTATATGTTTCTAGCTTAGCTAAAGAGAACATTGTGTATTCCCATTATATTTTGATAGTGGAGATTTCAGAGGACCCGTGGTTTTTACTCCTTAAGTCAAGGAGGTTTTCCATGTAAAATTCTTGGTGTTCTTGTGATTGTGATTGAAATTCTGCTTGTGTTTATTGCTGCTCTACAGAATTGCTTCCTGTTAGGTTCACACAAGAGAGGATAAATATTATTTATTGTTATCAGAACAGGTTTTATCCCATCAGTTGCAAGATGAAGAGGTGTCTGTTTCTTCTGTGACGAAATTAAGGTAGAGAGATTAAGAACATTAAGAAGTTTGCTGGCAGACTTAACAATTGAGATCATTCCGTTGGGTACTTAACGAATTAAACATTATTTCTGTGCTCTTTCCTGTTTGATAATTGGCTGGATCTGACATATATATGTTTATATACACACACACATATTTATTAATTCTATGATTAATTAGTGGGATGCATTTCGCCCCAGCCCAGAGTAAATCAGGACAGATAAGCAGTATTTATTTTCCTGTCAATGCTATCAACCAAAACTAAACATATTGCTGCTTAGAGTATGAAAACATTCATACCACTTTCTTTTTCTCTATCTAGATCATAACATGACTGGTTTAATTTCAAGACAATTTTATATTTCTAAAATCATCTTTTTTACATACATCCTCCATAATAATAAGAATTCGACCGACCTTCAATACTTAACTAATTTATCTAAATTTCAAAGGCGTATATAGCTACTTGAGAGTTGGAAAAAGGAATGCATGGAGAGGCGTACGGAAAAAAAGAAAATCAATAATGTGATAGAAAAGATCATTTGGAAGATACGAGGCAATGATTTGAAAATATAAATATTGCAGAAGCAGGCGTAACCAGAAGCAATTAGAAACATTCATACCGAGGTATATATAAATATGAATAATGATATATATATAGATAGATATTTCCCTACATATTTTTGGGTTTGGATGATATCCATACCACGTCATCTTCTGGAGCATTAAGAAGTGAAGAATTGTATCTGAGTTGGTTCATAAGGCCAGAGAGATCTCCATACAGTGCACAATAATGGATGGTCAATTGAAGATTGCCGTTGGTCATGATCTGCTGCTTCTGCTGCTGCTGCTGTAGGAACTAGTGGGAAGTGGATGACTGGATATATATTATTTATCATACTTGGGTTTCTAATTTCAATAATTCGGCGGCGGCGGACGATTGAATTTGGATTTTGGATAGCAGTTGTGCGGCGGAAAGCTGGCATCTCTCTGTTCATTCCTGCTAAAATCCAGGCCTTGCCGAAACGTACGCCCCCATGAGACTTTCAAGAGCATGCACGAGCTCGACGCGGTTTTTCATATATAAGAGAATTGGAAAAATTATTAATCATTAAAAATTTAGTTAGAAAAAATTAAGTGTACATGTGTTATTAAAATGTTAAATCTCACTATATAAGCAAATATTCATATTTTCATATACAAAGGTGAATAATATTATAATTCTGTTATTATTTACGTTTTTGAATGAGTAATATTATAATTTGATATTTGTATTTTCGTGTACGTTAGGTTTGAATAATTTCAAAATAAATTATATAAGTTTAAATATTTTGCAGATCATATTCTAATGTTAACACATCATGTGGTTATTTTTCCATAATAACAAGGTTTATTTTACAAAAATTCTACTATCGTTTGTAACAAATAATTCGATCATGACAGTGTTGACACCCCACAAAAACGTTAAAAATATATATATATATAATATAATAAAACAATAATAAAATTTCAAATGGGCTTACTATTATTTGGTTTTGTGGATTCATTTTGGATTTTTAACCCGTATATTTGCAAGCCCAACATTGTGTAGGTTTCACGGGCCTTCAATACTTCAAGCCCACTAAGGAGGTAACGGCCATCAATCCACATGACAGATCAAGGACCATTCGCATTCGAGATAAAGTGAAGAATATTTTCTCAAGATGATGGGAGCGGAATTGACATGATGAACGGTTTGGATTAAACAAATAATCATTATTTTAGGAGATTTTAATGGTCAAAGTCAATTTGACCAAAGAAAGAGGAGAATTTGCAATATTTTTAAATGATAAATAAAATTGATAAATCCAACTTATTAAGTAAAAATCTGAACCGTTAAAATGAATAAAGAACATTAATAAATGTGGGCCCCATCTAAGATCAAGAAAAATAGATGATGATCAAGGCATGGATAAATTATACAAAATGCATGGCTAAAAAAATATTTGAAGTACTAGCCCAACAAAACCATGGGCCCCATGAATGGTTTTCAAAAACCACTCACAAAATTACTAGAAGGCCCATTTTTATTATATTTTTGCAAAAAAGAGAACAGGAAATTGTGCAAAAAAAAAATCAGAAAAAATACCAAATTGCAATTTCTCAAACTTAAAAACCTATAAAAAGGGGGGCATTCTCCTCTCAAGGGACACGGTGAAAATATCCCACACCTAGCCACTCTCCCCTTATTTCCCACGGTGGAAAATATCCCAAAACCAGTTTCTCCTCGGAAACCCATCTTCCCATCCTTTTTTTTATATAAAAAAAAAAGCAAATAGACTCCATCACCGTCCCTATTGTTTTCGTTTTCATTTTTTCACCGAAGATACAGATCAGCGACACATCCTCTCTTCCTTTTTCATTTTTTCGTTTTATTTAAAAAAACAAACCAAGCATCGAGCTCCGGAACGCCTCTTCTCTCTCCTTCCGTTTTTTTTTTTAAAAAAAAAAAACAAAGCAAGTTCTACACGTCCTCTTTCTTCCTTTGCCGATCTTCTCGTTTTTTTTAAAAAAAAAACGAACGAGCATACCGTCCCTCTCTTCCCTTTCTTTCATTTTCGTTTTTTTTTTTATTAAAAAAAAAATAATAAATCCAAAGAGAAAAAAAACCTCCAGCGCATCCGTCTTCTCCCTTTTCATTTTTCTTTTTTTTTTTGTTTGTTTTCTTTAAGAAAAAAAAGAGAGCAAACAACTCTCCAACCCGTCACTTTTCCCCATTTTAATATTTTTCGTTTTAAAAAAAAATAATATAAAGCAAAAGTAAAACTGAGTTCAGCACGTTCTCATTCCTTCCTTTTTTTTATTTCTTTAAAAAGAAAACCAAAGGAGAGAAGCTCCAGCACGTCATTTCCTCTCCTCTTTATTTTTTTTCCTTCGTTTTTTTTAAAAAAAAAAACAAAATCAAACAGAAAAGTCCAGCACGTCATTTCTCTATTTTTTCTTTTCATTTTCTCGTTTTTTTTTTAAAAAAAAAAAACAAAACGAAAAGTCCAGCACGTCATTTCTCCTTCTTCACTTCATTTTCTCGTTCTTTTTTTAAAAAAAAAAAAAAAAAGTCCAGCACGTCATTTCTCTATTTCCTTTTCTCGTTCTTTTTTATAAAAATAAAAAATAAAAAAAACACCCCTCCTCACCTGCTCCAAAAATCTATACATTATCTTCTCAAAAAAAAAAAAACACAGAATAGGAAAAGGAATTCCAGCCCGTCCGTTTCTTTAGCATCATCATCTCTCTCTCATGAGTTAGGGCCTCAAAAAAAGCCTAGGGATTAAATTCCCGCCTCCACCCTCCTGAGCTTTTACATATAAATTTTTTTTTATTTTTTTTTATTGCACTCCTAGGACCGATGTACTAGAAAAATAAAGTTGTATTTTTTTTTTCTAGTTGTGAGTTCACCCAGAGAATCTCTGTTTTTAGTGCTTTATTGTATACGGACTAACCACCGTTATATGGTTAGTGGCGACTCCTAAAGTTAATATATTATATTTTATCTTTATTTGTACGCATGTTACTAACTGCTAATTGCGTCTAATTGAAATACATGTTTGCGTTTGACTAACTCGCATCATTTAAAAATCTCTAAAAACTTGCATCATCTAAAAGCCTTAACGCTTGCATCTCCCTTCTTTAACCCCCATGTCTACACCTTTTATATTTATTCCATTTCTGATCTTGAACCCCTTCTCTACATCGTTTATATTTTTATTTTTGCACGCTTAATTTCTGCACCTAACTTGCATCACGACTAACCCGCTAACTCGCTAATTTGCATGTCATACTTATTCTCCTTTTTTGGTGTATGCATATTTTATTTTCTCATTTTAGTTCATGGTTATATGTATTTTTGAGCTTACCTTACACTTTTTTGGCCCATTCGTCGGCCCATCGTAGCGCGCTAAAAACCACGTGCTACAGTTTGGCGACTCCGCTGGGGACGACTAGGAGTGCTAATTCCCATTTTTAGTAAAAGCTCAAGGAGGGTATTTTCTTCTTCTACTTTTTTCTTTTCTTCTTCTTCTTTTTTTCTTCTCTCTTTTTTTCTTTATTTAAAAAAAAAAGAGGCTAAAAATAAGAAGAAAAAAAAAAGGAGATAAATTTTTTTAGCCCTTTACTAAGGATCCATAGAAGTTACATACTATTCAATATTAAAAATCTACATATATAAAGAATAGCACATAAAAAGAAAATATTACCATCCCGTAGCCCGATAGTCACCAGGTCTAAAACAAATCAATCAAAAATGGCTGAAGCAACACAAAATAGGGGAGGATCATCCTCAAATCATCCGGTTACAGACCTCACTGACATGACACAACGAGTAGATAAATTAGAAGGAATGATGCTCAAAGTCCTAGAAAAATTAGAAAGCTTACATCCATCTAGGAATTTAGAGGACAACAGAAAATGCGTATTTACTAATACAAATAAAGAAAAAGAAATAGATCATTATGAAGAAGAAGAAACAATTTTAAAACATACCACCAATGAAATAGAGAAAGTGACAGAAACTCTCCAAGCCCGATTAAGGCAATTAGAAGACAAAATAAGACTACATGGTGGGGAAGGGCTACCGTCTTCAAAAATTGAAGATTTATGTCCTTTTTCTAATATTACCCTGCCCGATAAATTTGAAATACCAGCTTTACCCCACTATGAAGGAGATTCATGTCCTAAGGCCCACCTAAAAGCCTATTGTGGAATCCTATACCCATTAGTAAAAAAGGAGGAAATTTTAATACGTTTATTTCAACACAGTTTGAAGAAAGACGCTTTAGAATGGTACACATCATTAGACTACAGGCAAATTAGAACATGGGAGGAACTATCCTCAGCATTTTTAGAAAGATTTTCCTATAGATTAAATATTGCACCCAAAAGAGCGGACTTAGAAGCTTTACGGCAAAAAGATGATGAACCATTTGCTGAGTATATAGCTAGATGGAGAGCTTTAGCAGCAAAGTTAAAGATCAATTTATCCGTAGAAGATCAAATATCCATCATTATCAAGACCGTACATCCTAGCATTTCTGGATATTTAGTCTCATATCCCTTCACTAGCTTTGCACAACTAATACAAGTAGGTGATCAAATTGAGTATGGATTTAGAAGAGGAACCATCTCTCCTTGGTCATATCAAGGGAACACTTTTTGTGAAAAAATGGATTATAAGTCACAAGTGTCCGATAATGGCCCCGAAGTTTATTTGATTAAAGGAGATAGAAGTCATAACCCTTACATGCCCAATAAACAAACTTTTCACACAAATATAAAAGACGAAGTTTTTGTTCTAATGGGTACACCCTCCAATCCCATCGCTTCTCAAAGACAACCTATTAATCAAAATGATATTTTTGTTCTAAATGGTGCACATTTTAATCACATTGCTTTTCAAAAACAGCCTATTGATCAAAATAATGTTCTGATTTTAAAAGGTGCATCTTCTAAACCCACTTCTTTCCAAAGAAAGCCTGTTGATCAAAATGATACTATTGTTTTAAAAAGCACGTCATCTAGCTCTAATATATTTTCAGAGCAACCTGTTGACGAATCAAAAATTATTATTTTAAAGGGGAAACCTTCTAATCCTATCACCCCCCCGACACCACCTATGGATTATCCAATCTTTTTTCAGAAAGAGTCTACAGAGTCGACTCCCCGGTCACCTACTTTTACAAAAGAAATAATTAGTATATTCCATGAAAGCACAAATAGAGCACCAAAAATGACCAACCAAGTAGACCCTTCCCACATATTTTCAAAAGAGATTCCCGATTCAACTATCCAATCAAAGCCTATAGATTTAACGACCTCTGAATCTTCTATCTTTGCAGAAAGTACGATAAATAAATTTTCTGAGAATTTTTGTGAAACACCAAAAACAGCTCCTCAAACAAAAGTCTCCCATTTATCATCAAAAGAATTTTTTACATTTTCCAGTCAATCTAAATCTAAAAAGTCAAATTCTCCTCCAACATCTACAAGAAAATCGGTTATTAGATTCTCCGAAAATACAAATAAAATATCAAAAGTGGATTATCCAACAAATTTCTCCCAAGTACCCTTCATTTGTCCAGAAAATTTTTTCACCTTTGTTAATCAACAAACTGATAATTTTTTCATATCTTTGGAAAAAATTCTCATTCCAGTTAATCAACCAAAAGACAACTCTCACGTATCTTCGGAAAAAATTTTCATTCAAGACATTTCATCTTCAAAGCTTGAAAAGTCCAATCCAAAAGATATTTCTCCAGAAAAACTTGCTACTCCAATTAACCAACCAATGAATCTTAAAGCGATTAATCCAGAAAAAGAAACAAATCCTACTATTGCAAAATATACCAAAAGCTCATGCAGCATGACTCAACCAGAAAATCAAACCAAAGCATTTGCAACTCCTTATCAAAGCCTCTTCATTTTAAACAGTTCAAATAAAATTAAATCTCAATCATTGGGAAAGCTAGCCCGTAAAGCCGCAGAAAGCACAGGGAGCTTTATTACTCAATCATCAAAAAAGCTAACCCGTAAAGCCGCAGAAAGCGCAGGGAGCTTTGTTATCCATTTTTCAAAAAAGCTAGCCCGTAAAGCCGCAGAAAGCGCAGGGAGCTTTGTTATCCATTTTTCAAAAAAGCTAGCCCATAAAGTCGCAGAAAGCACGGGGAGCTTTATTACTCAGACATGGGATAAGTTGGCCCATAAAGTCGCAAAAGGCGTAGGGTACTTATCCAAAAATCGAATTAATCTTCTAAATGAGGCTTTATTATCATTGCAAAGAATGCTTTCAATCAGCATGGACACCATATTTTTGCAAGGTCCCAATATACTCCAGGCAGTTACCAATTTATCAAAAAAAGTTACAAAATTGAGGGCAACTACCAATATATTAAAAAAGATTTCAAAACTAGGAGGAGTTATCAAAATACTAAAACATATTACAAAAATGGGGGCAATATCTGCCAAATGGAAAACTATGCGGCACAAATATCAAGGTGATGTCATTCTCAGACAAAAGAGGAAGTCAAATAATAGGAGACAAGGGCTAAAAAAGAAAATAAAAAGAAGAAAAGCAAAGAAGTTATTTTATCATGGGAGACCGAGACAACCATGGCTCAAATCAAGGAAAGTCATCAATATTTTCAGCGTCAAATCGGGCACGGCTGCAAACAAGGTATGGGACCCTGGAGGATAGTTAGCAAGGTATGCCACTTTCCCCTCCCTCCCTCCACATTTATATGCATTTTTTTTTATAAAAATGGGGCTGTTATTTTAAAAAAAAAATTTTAAACTTACATACATTTTAGCAAAATTTCAAAATTAGTCATATGGATAGCATATCTTATTTACAAAAAACACAAAAAATGATAATGCAAAAAAGGGACAAAATGAGATACTAAAGTATATATATATATACACCTGAGAGACAACCAAATCATCTTTTAGCTATTAAGAAGGCAATCGATTCACAATTAACGCTGTTAAATACGAAATAAATTAATTAAATTTGACAAAAAATATGGGATTGTCTTTTTAAAGTGTAGAAATGTGCAAGTCAATCTCAAATGGGGGGCATCACCATCATTAATATTCCAGTTATTAAGTCTCATAAGTCGCAGAAGGCGCAAGACGTTCATCAATTAAGCCCAGTAGGTCATGCAAAGCTCAAGGCACCGACTCGTCTAGTTGTAAACCCCATTTATGAGAATGTCATTAACCACACTACTTGAAAATATTGAATTCCAAGCAAATATTAATCCATAGAGTCATAAGATGTGCACGTTGGTTGTTTAGGTATTAAAAAAATAATAATAATAAAAAATAAAAAAAAACGCAAAATAGATAAAAAGGAAAAATAAAAAAAAATTAATTTCATTGTCAACAAACAAAAAATTTTAAGTTAAGATGTTAAAGATTTTACACGTAAAAAAAAAAAAAAAAAACTCAAAAATATCTATTACTCTAACGGATCAAGAAGTGAGAAGTAACCAGTTATATTCGTGAAAATCTTTCATGACATATGTAAAAATTTCATAGCACTCTAAAAAAATAAATCTTATACACACATTAATGAAAATTGGTGGATACAAAGATGATTCAACATTTTCTCATCCAAAGAGATAACTATTAATATCATTATGAAATATGGTGAATTGTTTTCAAAAAAAATATTAAAAAAAAAAAATCCCCAGATATCCTGAAATAGGGTGAGGGGAAGAAAAAATAAAATCCCCAGATACCCTGAAATATGGTGAGGGGAAGAAAAAATATATTAAAGAAAATCCCCAGATATCCTGAAATATGGTGAGGGGAGGAAAAAAAAAAAAAATCCTCAGATACCCTGAAATATGGTGAGAGGAAGGAAAATATATATATATAAAAAAAAAAAAAAAATCTCTAGATACCCTGAAATATGGTGAGGAGAGGAAAGTACAATACACCACCATTATATTTTGCTATCATGGTTAACTCACTTGGATGAGTTGTTAAAGTTTCATAAATCTGACATCTACCAATTGATAAATCACACACTCACGTGCTATGTTATTTTAGATATTTTATGAAAAAATTATCACTAATATAAATTAATGAAGCTCACTTCTTAAGCTAATTGTTTCAACAAATAACCTCGAAATTTTGCAACTTCATTACTCATATGGCTACAAAAGTCAATAAATTTTTTTTCCAAAAAAAAAAAACTATGAAAGCTTATAATGATTACATAATTAATAGGATTACAATAACTTTTCTAAAAAAAAAAAAAAAAAGAGATGAAAAGTATGAGGGTAGGGCGAATTATAAAAATTAAGAAAATCATACTGAGCTGCACTAAAAAGAGAAAAAAATTTTAGGTGTCAACCATACCTTCTTTAATGACAATGATCATTATCATTAAAGAAGGGGGGGCAACTGTTGACACCCCACAAAAACGTTAAAAATATATATATATAATATAATAAAACAATAATAAAATTTCAAATGGGCTTACTATTATTTGGTTTTGTGGATTCATTTTGGATTTTTAACCCGTATATTTGCAAGCCCAACATTGTGTAGGTTTCACGGGCCTTCAATACTTCAAGCCCACTAAGGAGGTAACGGCCATCAATCCACATGACAGATCAAGGACCATTCGCATTCGAGATAAAGTGAAGAATATTTTCTCAAGATGATGGGAGCGGAATTGACATGATGAACGGTTTGGATTAAACAAATAATCATTATTTTAGGAGATTTTAATGGTCAAAGTCAATTTGACCAAAGAAAGAGGAGAATTTGCAATATTTTTAAATGATAAATAAAATTGATAAATCCAACTTATTAAGTAAAAATCTGAACCGTTAAAATGAATAAAGAACATTAATAAATGTGGGCCCCATCTAAGATCAAGAAAAATAGATGATGATCAAGGCATGGATAAATTATACAAAATGCATGGCTAAAAAAATATTTGAAGTACTAGCCCAACAAAACCATGGGCCCCATGAATGGTTTTCAAAAACCACTCACAAAATTACTAGAAGGCCCATTTTTATTATATTTTTGCAAAAAAGAGAACAGGAAATTGTGCAAAAAAAAAAATCAGAAAAAATACCAAATTGCAATTTCTCAAACTTAAAAACCTATAAAAAGGGGGGCATTCTCCTCTCAAGGGACACGGTGAAAATATCCCACACCTAGCCACTCTCCCCTTATTTCCCACGGTGGAAAATATCCCAAAACCAGTTTCTCCTCGGAAACCCATCTTCCCGTCCTTTTTTTTATAAAAAAAAAAAAGCAAATAGACTCCATCACCGTCCCTATTGTTTTCGTTTTCATTTTTTCACCGAAGATACTGATCAGCGACACATCCTCTCTTCCTTTTTCATTTTTTCGTTTTATTTAAAAAAACAAAAAAAAAAACAAACCAAGCATCGAGCTCCAGAACGCCTCTTCTCTCTCCTTCCGTTTTTTTTTTAAAAAAAAAAAAACAAAGCAAGTTCTACACGTCCTCTTTCTTCCTTTGCCGATCTTCTCGTTTTTTTTAAAAAAAAAAAACGAACGAGCATACCGTCCCTCTCTTCCCTTTCTTTCATTTTCGTTTTTTTTTTTATTAAAAAAAAAAAAAAAATCCAAAGAGAAAAAAAACCTCCAGCGCATCCGTCTTCTCCCTTTTCATTTTTCTTTTTTTTTTTGTTTGTTTTCTTTAAGAAAAAAAAGAGAGCAAACAACTCTCCAACCCGTCACTTTTCCCCATTTTAATATTTTTCGTTTTAAAAAAAAAATAATATAAAGCAAAAGTAAAACTGAGTTCAGCACGTTCTCATTCCTTCCTTTTTTTTATTTCTTTAAAAAGAAAACCAAAGGAGAGAAGCTCCAGCACGTCATTTCCTCTCCTCTTTATTTTTTTTCCTTCGTTTTTTTAAAAAAAAAAACAAAATCAAACAGAAAAGTCCAGCACGTCATTTCTCTATTTTTTCTTTTCATTTTCTCGTTTTTTTTTTAAAAAAAAAAAACAAAACGAAAAGTCCAGCACGTCATTTCTCCTTCTTCACTTCATTTTCTCGTTCTTTTTTTTTTAAAAAAAAAAAAAAGTCCAGCACGTCATTTCTCTATTTCCTTTTCTCGTTCTTTTTTATAAAAATAAAAAATAAAAAAAACACCCCTCCTCACCTGCTCCAAAAATCTATACATTATCTTCTCAAAAAAAAAAAAACACAGAATAAGGAAAAGGAATTCCAGCCCGTCCGTTTCTTTAGCATCATCATCTCTCTCTCATGAGTTAGGGCCTCAAAAAAAGCCTAGGGATTAAATTCCCGCCTCCACCCTCCTGAGCTTTTACATATAAATTTTTTTTTATTTTTTTTTATTGCACTCCTAGGACCGATGTACTAGAAAAATAAAGTTGTATTTTTTTTTTCTAGTTGTGAGTTCACCCAGAGAATCTCTGTTTTTAGTGTTTTATTGTATACGGACTAACCACCGTTATATGGTTAGTGGCGACTCCTAAAGTTAATATATTATATTTTATCTTTATTTGTACGCATGTTACTAACTGCTAATTGCGTCTAATTGAAATACATGTTTGCGTTTGACTAACTCGCATCATTTAAAAATCTCTAAAAACTTGCATCATCTAAAAGCCTTAACGCTTGCATCTCCCTTCTTTAACCCCCATGTCTACACCTTTTATATTTATTCCATTTCTGATCTTGAACCCCTTCTCTACATCGTTTATATTTTTATTTTTGCACGCTTAATTTCTGCACCTAACTTGCATCACGACTAACCCGCTAACTCGCTAATTTGCATGTCATACTTATTCTCCTTTTTTGGTGTATGCATATTTTATTTTCTCATTTTAGTTCATGGTTATATGTATTTTTGAGCTTACCTTACACTTTTTAGGCCCATTCGTCGGCCCATCGTAGCGCGCTAAAAACCACGTGCTACAGACAGTTTGGCTTAAATTTCATACTAATTTTTACAAATATGTTATAACTAAATGTAATATGCTATCTCCAATTTTACATAATTATAATATGTAGTTGTATCAGTTCCTGCCAAAAATATTTGTAGGACTCCCGCTCTTTTTTAATACACTTCCTGATGGTGTTAAATATGCTTCACCCATTTTGTCAAAAAAAAAAAAATCTGCTTTGCCCATTAATAAATCAATTATCTTAATTATCATTTGTCATGGTGTCGGTTCCTATTTCCCACCAATATCTCACTGGTTTTAGTAACGGTGTTAAATCAATTTGATCCATCATATTTAAAATTATAAATTTTACCAAAATCAAAGATGTTATGGCCCATCTAAAATGATATGATGGAATTTAAACTTTTTATCATTCTTAATATATCATATTTAATTAAAAATATTTTAAATTTAGCATAAATGTTAAGCTAAAACTTTTCACTTTTCATATCTATTCTATTTTAAAATTATTTTTTCACATCTTTCTATATAACTACCTTATTTTCTAATTATTTCTACACAACTAACCTTATAACTAATCTATCTATTTTAACCTTATTCTCTTTACGCCTCATCGTTACTCCTATCATATCACATTATTTTCAATCAATTTAATAACTTTTACACGAAAATTTTTTTATTCAAAAGTTTTATTAAATTCCGAACACATGCTAAATCAAATTATCGAGGATTTAAATGGGGAAATACACGTGCATGTCTGTCGATAACAACCACAGTAATATGGGGTGGCTACAACGGACTGAAGAGCCTAGTAATTTGGATTTTTGTTAGATGTGTTATCTTATACCAGTCCAGTCCTCTCCTGTCGCCTTTTCGGGCTCTGCATCGTTTCTCTAGTCAAGGGCAACCCTCAATAGTCACGAAGATTAAAGAGCCCTCAAGAAATGTAACCCGGTTGGGAAAGTCACCAAATTAAGACAATGGCAAATGCGAAGAGATTAAAGAGATGAAAATTACAGATGAAAATCTCAAACCAACTTCACATGGCATTCAGGTAGAATTGGCAGAACATTTATTTACTGTATGTACAATCTACTAGAAATTCAATTTACACGGTTTTGACAGACGAGTGTACGGATAAAAGGCTTACAGGCTGAGGATGCTACAACTGTCGATACCACCTCTACAAGAGTCTCTAACTTCACTTCAATGCGCTTTTGTATCTGTTAATTTCTTCTTATACAATATGGCCCCAACTCAAACTAAATTCATCTGTGTTCTTTTCATGTGTTCTTCATCTTAAGAAAATTGGATATGAGCCCTGCTGCTATTCACAAAGCTGGTTGTTTCTCCACTGCAAAAAGGGGTGGGGAAAAGGGATGATTAGATTGCTTCCAATCAGTCGGTTCCTAGGACTTGCCTGCAATGCTCTATACATTTTGCCGTAGTAAAAAGAAAACTCGCATGCTCAAACCTGTGGACAAGTTCAAACTGGTTTACAAGAATTGAAATGACCTTCTTCAACAAACTTGTAATGTTTACTTGATAGGAAAAACTTGTATGGCCTTCTTGAACTTGCACGGTTATCCAAACGCATTCAATATTTACGCGACAGGAAAAACTCATAATCTGGTTGATAGTTAGCAACTCTGACGTTCCCTCTGTAGACACAGCCTCTGGCAAATAATGATGCACTTTCTTCAAGAGTTCTCAGCCTTTCCTTGAGGATTTCAGAGATGTCAAAGGGCACAAATCCTCTGGATGAAGAATCAGCAGGCTTCTTAGGACAAAACCAGCATTCACCCTACAACCCCAAAGCACATTGAATGCATTAGGCTGATCTGAAGTTGAAGCATCATGATACTTCGCAGAGTAAATAGCAAGTTAAAATATACCCGTTTACTAGCGTGCTTTCAAGAGTCAATACAAAAAGGAAAACTAGGCGAGATGGGAGTCTAAAGAACTACTTTATAACCAAGTTGTTTTACGTAGAAAAGAATCTTTAACTTGATACCCAAGTAACCCAACGTTACAAACCAATAGCATGTATGGATATAAGGAAAATTTTTTAGACAAAACTTTTCACTTTCCACAACTATCCCATTTTTTAATTATTTCTTTACATTTTCCTAGACAATCACTCTACTTTTCAAGCATTTTTACATGACTACTCGTACAATTGACTTATCTATTTTAACTTTATTCTCTTTCATCATTACCCTATCTTACACTAAAATTTTTCATTTAAGAGTTCTATAGCTGCCCAAACACACCCTTGACAAAAAAGCTAAAGTTTTCTTGAAAATAAATTCATTTTGTTCGAAATGTAAAAGACAGTATCCAAGCTGGCCTGAATAGGTGAAATAAAGTAAGCCTAGTATTCAGCCATTATAGGATGGCATCACTCCCATCATAAACACATTTAATTTTTCTAAATATGAGAACTTAATCTGCATTGGTCCATACTGGAGGACATATTTGGGCCTCAGTTCCACATGAATTCATAGAATTGGGATATTGGTGAGATCCAAACTTCAAACATGTAACACCCATGACTCCATGAGATTTACACTTGACTGAGTCTGCATTCGCATACATGGAATGCAGATTGCCCCTGAGATACAATCCCCATGCATCTGGTAGACACCCAGGTCTTCTGAATCTAAAGGACACTCATGTGAATTGGACTTTATCAAACATGATTGCTGCCCGTTTTTAAGAAATTCTGTCAAAATATCAAAATGGATTTGCTCCTGAAGCAACAACTTTGTGTTTTTTTTTTTTTTGGGTGGGGAAAACCCTATCAAGGTGAATCTAGATCCCTTTGTTCCATTTTCATTCAAAATAATGTCAATTTAAGTCTTCAAGAGCCATGACTAAGTTATTATCGTTCATTCTTTTGACAATTTAAGGAGTCCGTTTTTGATGCATAAGAAACTTGGTTTACCTGTGCATTGTAGCTCTGCAATCCCAGAACAGGAGAGACAATAGAAAACATGTTTCCCTTGATACACTCACTGGAGATGCTTCTTTGAACCAAATGACCTAGTGAATGGTAAGTCAAGAATGATGCTCGAAAAATGCCTTCAGGTATTCTATAAATAGGATACCAAGCTACCGAATACCTGTAAATTCAGACATATAAACACGCACAAAAATTAGAGCCAGACTCCAGAAGTAGGTGATGTTGGCATGCCTTAGTCTTAACGCTTATGAAAGAACAAGCAAAATATGAACAGTGGGTAACACTCACCATGATGCAGGATGCAGATCATGCAGACTCATGAGCTCTAGCCTGGATGGATCACCAAATACTTGATGATTGGAATCACCAGTCTTGATAAGATCCATTATTCTGCAGTTTGTCAGATCAAAAAAGCAATCAACCAAGTAATATTGAAGTCAGATGAGCCAAGTCAGATCTTCTGAATTAAATTTATGCAAACAGAGTTGTCTTTATCTTTTTATTTTGTATTCAAGTTACATGAGTGAAGTTATATTCACACAAAAAAAAGTCACAATGTATAATATCTAGGTGAAAAAAATTTTAAACAAAAAAAAAAATTCGAAGAATGACTTTTAACTGACACTCATGATTCATAAGATAGAATATATACAAACAGAATGAGAAAAACTAATCTCTGGATCAAGGTTTGGTTCGACTCTATTAGAAGAAGATTGATGGCAATTTATTCAGGCACTGTTGTGTGGAGAGTTCAATGGGATTCTTTGTCAGCCTTCTAAGAAATTTTGATTTCGGACACAGTAGAAAAGTACTGTTTTTTTTTAAATAAAACAATTTAGGATTATTTGCATACATGCCAACTCGAAACCAAAAGAATTGCATTCGTACCCACATTTTTGTCTTGCAAATATGCCAACTACTTAAAAAAAAAAAATTTCATCCAAGCCTAGGGTGTCAATTGCCATAAACAACACAGGTTCCACCCTGAGGAATGAATTAATATCTTTTGAGAATGTCCAAAATACCCTTCTTTACTCATTGGAAAGGCTATGGGAGAACAAAACTCTGTACACACCAATGACCGAAGCCTGGATTGCTTGAAAAGGTACTGAAGGACATACATTGCTAGAAGAGGTACCAAAAGCCATGGTCACTGTCACTGAAGTGATCACCCATCCCCATTCCCCTACCACTCTTTCACTCACTACACCGACTACGTCTACAATCCTGTCAGTCCAATATTTAGTTCTCAAATGCACAACTGGAATCTCCACATCTGGGGGATTCTTACTTTATAGCTATCCATGAGGAGCAGTCTATTGGCTACATTATGGTCCTTACTCATGCATCACTCATGTTGCAAAAAGGTATTCATCCCAAAAAGCTGGGTATATTCACCAGTTTAATGAGATGATGATTTCTTTTATACATGGAATCAAATCCAAGGAGTATTATTAATTAAGCAATTTCCATATCTCCAAGAAGAATGTTGAGTGATTGATGCAATCTGTGATTGGAGGAATGAGGAACTTGAATTCTTAGATGTAAGGGGTTGCTGGAATGTGAGTCAGATGACTGCTTGAGGATGAGGAGATTGAAATTGAATTCTTGAATGTAAGGGTTTGCTGGAATGAGAGCTAGATGACTGCTTGAGGGAGAAGAATGCCTTTTGTTGTGGAATTCCATAATGGCTTGAGGGAGAAGCATGTGGTTTGAAGGTGTTGGGCCCCACATCATCCTCTATGCGATGAGTAATTGGATTGCCAGCTTGGATTACTCGGACTCGAAGAAAGGGATTTTGGCATTTCAAAAAAAAAAAAAAAAAAATTCTTCCCCCTTTCAACATAATACACTGCAAAACTAGTTCTTTAAATGCAAATTCAAAAATAACTATAACATTCTCATTTCATAAACTGCAAGGGGATTTTGAAAAAGAAACAACACTTGCAAACTGAGATTTAAAAGGAAAGAAACAAGATTTCGTGGTTTCAACAGAAGAAAAGTTATGCTGCTGAAGCTATTGATGCATCATTTATCATCTTGAAGATGCCAGGAAAAAAAAAAAAAGAGGGGAAGCAGCTGGGGAAAGAATGAGAAAGGAGGATGACTCATGCCATTTTTGCATTGGATATTTTGCTCAATTTAATATCATGAAGTAACAAAAAGTGACATGGTTGAGTAGTAGGCATACTTGCGGGATTTTTTAATGCAATATATATATATATAGTTTTGAGTTGACATTGATGCAAACTAGCCCTAATTTATCATTCTTAAAAGAACAGAAAAAAGGAATCAGATGAAAGACACCAAACAATGCAACTCTCACTTTTCATATAATGGTCTTCGCTGTTGAGGCTGCTCATACTCGAAAAATTCAAATAGAAGCTCCATATCATCAAAGGAAGGAAGTACAAAAGATGAGCCATAAGAGTCACCAGCATCCGGTCCTCGTAAGTCAGATGAGATTGAATTGTCCTCTGAGTTTATGGATAGTGAGAATTTTGTTTTGTCTGCACTGTAGGAACTGTTCTCAACTGCTTGTGTGAATGGAATATTTGCCGGAGTCCCAGATAAAGGCAAAGATTGCTCCATGTCTCCTTTCTCAAGTTCTTGAGAACCAGGTTTTTCTGTTCCACAGCATTTAGAATCTTGCAAACGGCCAAATAACTGCACTGCTGAGAGAAATGGAACAAAATGGGCATGGAATGAAACCTTATCAGCATGCAGTCCCGTTGGGTTTTCAGAATCCTCTGCCTTCACTTCCAAACCGTAGCTGCCTGGTTTCTCATACCACTTCCAAACCATGCCTAAGGGAATGTCAGGAATTTGGTGATTGCAAAGGGAATTACCAAGAGCAAGCTGATATTTCAAGCATTCTTCACAGTGTTGCACAACAGATGTAGGAATGATCACTGGAGAAGCCAGATGCAGAAGCCTTTCAAACTCAGCAAGAGGACAACCTATTGCCATCTGAACACACTCAGATGCCATTTGCAATCTGTAAGCTTCTTTCAGCACCTTCACTGCCACCCTTGAACCAATGCACAGCAGTGTGTTCTTTGAATCAGAGGCAACATTCTCTTTTGTGCTCTGATGCTCTTTGTCACTTCCTCCGTTTCTTTTAAGCTTGCCTGACTGCAGTATTTCACTCTCAGTTCCCAGCATAATAGGCCTTCTGTTTGTGTCTAGAGCTTTCAGATTTGATCTCAAACATTCAACGCCACAACCAAGTGAAGGAACTGGACCACAAACAGAACTTTGGCGCTCATCCTGACAAATATCTTCTTTTGCATGAGAAGAATTTGGTTTATTCTTAGAATTATGTACACCCGTCCCATTCCCTTTTCCAATCAAAGAATGTTTCCTGCTAACAGGTATCCATTTCTGTATACATACTCTAGAAGCGAAATCCTGTACAACACTGTTTCTATATGCAAATTCAACTTCTACACATGCAGGTCTCTTCTCCCTCTTTTGCAAGCAATTGTTTAAAGCTCCAAGCAACATTTGATCAGTACTTGGAATCTTTATCCATGTGTGTGTTTGGACTTCCTGTAATGTGGCTTGATCTAACAGGGGTGATGATATCATTTTCTGTGACGTGCTCAGCTGCACGCAAGAAGAACAAGGAGGATCTGAAGGTAAACACTGAAAATGATAACCGTCAGCACTTCTACACGCACATGGATCCATTGATAAATTCAAGGCTTCTGCCCGTGAAAGATTTGCCTTATTTCGTGGCTTACTCATCCCTTTATTAGCCCAGAAGCTTTTTCTGGAGCGGTTGACATTTTCAGGCTTTGGTAGTTGATATGACTTTTCCACAGATTTTAACCGGCCCTTATTCCCTTTCATGTTTTCTTGCCAGGATTGGGAAACATATCGACTGGCACAACTGTGGAACTTCTCCTGAGCAATCCATTGTGAAGATTCAACCAGTAGATTGGGATAAGTCGTGTATATACCTTTCTTGATTTCTACAACCCCCTTGGACTTTTCAATAAAGGAACTTGGTCCATTTACGGGAGACGGCAACAGTGGTCTTGCTGACATAGTAGACTCGGGTGTGCCAAATTCTCCCAGCTTGTAGACGTGATTTGACCACTTTGTGTCATGAGTTTGTAGATTTCTAATTTTTTTGGGAGTCTTCTGCCAGATTGAATGACCATTTTCCTTCCCATTTTGCCGAGAATTATTTGCTCGAATGACTGTGTGTACTTTATCATCTAACTTCTGGGACACTTCCTTACCATCTTCAACCTTTGTTCCTTTTATGCAAGGATCATCCCCTATATTACAACAGCAATTGATGGACTTGATTCTGTCAGAAGTTCCATTGCCAGAGTCTTCAGGCCCACCTAATAGTCCTAAGTCACATGAATTTCCTTCAGATGCATATAAAGAAGAAACATGCTCGCTGTGGTCAGCTATGCCCTTCCTACCAGTTTTCAACCCCTCGCCATCACAAATGATTTCACTTGAACCACAGCCAGATATGCTACTTTTTTCATAATCACCATCCAAGGCACAAGAATAAATTTGTGCCCTATCAAGGTGAGAGTTGCTACCAGAAGAAAATTCAGAAAACAGTTCCTTGTCACAGTCATTCACCTCATCCAAAAGATTCCCTACAGTTTCACAGCCAACTGTTGCTAATGTTTCATCAGTTCTGCATGTATAAGTTGGGTTGCCGTTCTCATCAATATTAGAAAGTCTGGAGACTGATTCACCAAGAGATAAGCAGTCCCTATCCACAATCATTTCACAGGTTTCTTTATTGCCAGTTGAGGTGCATACCATTCCAGATGTTCCCAAAATACATTCTAAATTAGACGTTGCAAGTGAATATTTTTTGTTGAATTTTGGGGTGAACTTACAACCATTGACATTCCTATTCATCTTGTTAGGTGAAAGGCACGATTCTGCAATATCACTGTAAAAACTAGGGTTTGCATCAATAGAACTAGCTTCAGCAACATGACAGTTTTTACCATTCATCTCCTTAACTTGAATGCCACCATCGTTTTTACTTTTTCTGTTTGATTGAACCTTCTTTCTTCTATATTTCTTCTTCACAATTTTCTTTGTACGTTTTTCTGCAATTAGAGAATCTGTTCCCAAGGTTACTGAGCTGTTTGCAAAGAGAGCATCTAAGTCTGAAGATAAAGAAGTTTCATTCAGTCCATCGTTGGCTAGCGGGGAAGGTCTTATCCATTCTGAATTGTTTTCAGATTTAAAATGTGCTGAAATTTTATTTTGTGACCGCGTCAAATCGTTGGACCTTGATATATCACCCCCACGTGCAGCATACCTTGAAGCACATTTAGAAAAAGGAACAGGATGCTGATTCGATCCTTGCAGCATTCTTGATGGGACAGCTGCAGATAGTGTATCCATGCTCTCATGAGATCCTACCTACAGACCAAACTGTCTCTTTAGGCAAACACTTGAAATCCCACTAAAAAGGAGGCTGAGGAATGGTGTGCACAAAATGTTCCACTGGTACTTGCTTAATCATCTGCAACAAATAATATGCCCTGCAAGAAAAGAGAACAGAAGAAGTGAATAAAAGTTAATTTTGAACAATCAATAACCACTGAAGCCCGGAAAAGCCAAAGTTCTACAGACTACGGAAGGAAATAAGATATGGAAATGCAGCTAATACTTTCTGTGTGACCATATATATGAAGCAACTGAGAATGATATTTAACTTAGAAATGCATGAGCTTGTAAGCAGTCTGGTTCTTTCTGAAGTCTGAAATGCTCTGCTGTCTTAAATATGCATCAGGAAATGACATGTAAAGGTCAAAGTACGGTCTTATCTCTCAACATGGCAGATACCATGAAGATAATACCGTATGCTTAGATGTTGGTTGGTAGAATGATGGAAATCAGGGAATATTAAAGACCTGAAACAGAATACCATCACAACTGAAAAGTGCAAAGAAATGGGTCAAAACGCCCGATGGATTCTGTTCAAAACACCAAAATGTGGAAGGAATGTTCAAAAACGATTTGCAGAAAAATCTAGGAAGGCTTCTTTCAAGTTTATCATGAATTTGGAATCTAATCAGGCATAAACTTAGCGTATTTTGAAGGTCATGTTTCATCCTCCACCAGAAATAGTTTGATACTTTGGTCATTGAAGGGTGCAATCCAACTATTATCGTTAAATAGGCTTCTTCCCCTGACACTTTCAGGGCACTATTGTTCTAGCCTCTAACCATAGAGTTGCATTCTCTAGTGCCATACATGATTATTCTTTTTACTTCTCTTTCTTTAATGAAGTCTAAGCTTCTGGTTACAATTATTTATAATAGGTTTGTACCAAATAAGACTTTTTATTTTTTACAAATGTGTTAGCCCTGTCTAAATTTTTCTCCCAATGATAATTTTTTGAATTTGTTTGGTACTTTACTTCGATTTTAAAAACCAATAACTTGGCAATGAGTACATGCGACTGACAGAATAACAAACAAATTTTAAAAAGTGTCAAATTTCATATGGATGAAGATTTAGATGGGGCATGTACATTTATTTTAAAAAATTAAAAATATTTTTTTCAGCCGGTATGCGCATCTGCGTAAGATCGCCAGCCATACATTAACATATCTACATAGCAGTTGGAAGTGCTGCTGCAAAAGAATACTATTTCTATGGATTTTATCTTTGTTATACTCAAGTTCTCTCTGTAGCTACAGTTGCAAGCACAACCAATGTATCCTGATCTTTAAGGAACCTGGACTCCCGTGCTGAGCATGCAAATCAGAGTGATGCTTGAAATTGTATGTTGTTTCCCCTTTCATTCAGCGAGAAAGAAGAAGAAAATCCTTTTTATTCAAGAAAAGGAGATGCTGGACTATTCCAGGAACATGGGAAGGATTTCCGCATGAAGCACCCATTAACTAGAACTGGCATGTCAAGAAGGAATCATATCCTCCACCATTTCATGAAGTCTCAGATATCCAGATCCCCAGAAGCCAAAGTGCCGCGAACCAATGACTTCGATAGATGCTTAAAACTTCTCGTGCATGAAGCATCATCTAATACGCAAATCTTGAGCGCAAACATCGCAGTTCCTCGGCAGCATCGAACCGACAAGCATTTCAACAAACCTAACCCCCTTAAAATACAATAATAGCCCATGTTTCCGACTTCATCTGGAAAGAAGATTTTTAGCACGCTAAAACCCTAGGAATTACAATTCAATCAAAGAAAAGCAAGAATCCATGACGAAGAAATCAAAACCCTAGTTTGAACCGAATCACTAAAACTCCGATGTGGGAATTTAAATACAACGAAAACTGCTGAACGCCATCTGTGGACGCATAAATGCAAGAACAATTGAAATCCAAAACAATCAATTCAAGAAGGTGTCAAGCAAACAAACGCACTTACTGTTCAAAGATTCAGATGAAAAGCAGAAGACAGTAGCAATCACAGAGAGAAAGGAAGAGATGACAGAACAGAGCGGGAGACAAATGAATAAAAACCTGAATGAGAAAGCAGAGAGAAAATGGCCTCCTGCGGTTGAGATAGAGAGGAAGAGGGGGAGAAGAGAAAGGTGCGAAATGCGGATGTTAAAAACCAAACCAACCACTGAAAGAGATTTTTCGTTTCTTTTCTTTGTCTTTTTCTTGTTAACGGTTTTCTTGCCCGCCCGTTGAAGATTTAGAAAGTATCTATGAGCGCGCGCCGTTCGCACTAGCAAGCACTCGCATGTGTGGGCCGTGTGACAGGCTTCCACGCGTGTGTCCTCCTTGCAACCTGTACACGGGTACCTCCTCAAACTCGAATAGAAAAAAAAAAAAGTGAAAAAACAGAAACGACAGGAATAATAAGAATGGAGAAAATAATATAATACAATAAGAATAATAATGATAAATAAAGAAAACATAAAATAATTGAAATGTAATGATAATAATAAAAAAGAAATAAATTCACTTTATTAAAATGATAAATTATAGGAAAATTTCCCCTTATACCTACAAAATTTTGCAATTATTTCTTTCATACTTACGGCATTTCATAAATTCGTACAACACGCATAACATTTCACCTCTAATTCTCGAAATGTTTATATCGTCAGTCTTAGTTTAAACCAATGTCAAGTATACGCAGAAATGTCAATTTTGCCACACATCATTTGTAAACAAAAATTCCTAACGGAATACCTACCATATTTTTTGTTTAAATTATAATGAAAACAAAGCAGCAATTTTTTTATCTTTGTTTACATAATAATGTAAGGGCAAATTTGACATTTTCACATGCACTTGACGTCCGTTTGAGTTGAAATTAACGGCATGAGTGTCTGAAGAATTAGTGGCGAAATATTGTAGGTATTAAAAGAATTTCTAGAATGTCATGGTATGAATGTAATAATGGCCAAATATTATAGATATGAGAAAAAAATTCCCAACATTATATAAAAATGTGTATGGAAGAAAGACGGAGAATTTTTTATAATCAAACCTTAGTAAGAAAAGACTTCACTTTCTTCGGCACATCTAATGATATGATTTTATTTGTTTTAATTTTTTATCATTACATCTATTTATCTATGTTCAATTCCTTTTAAATTTTTTATTTTTACTTCTTTATTTTTCCACTCTTTCCCAACAAACACTTTGTTCAATATAATCTTTTTTACTCTTTCAAAAAAATTATTTTCAACATAATTTCACATTTTTAATAAAGCAAGGAATTTCACGTAACTCCATGTATCTATAGTTTTTAAATGTTATTAATTGATACAAAATTTAATCTATTTATTGTATTTAACATCATTTGTTTAGCTAAGAGGTTAAGTTTCATCCTAATCAAATATGTGTGTAGACTCCATTTACTCAAAAATGGGTACATCCATATATAAATTAAAAAATACTTAGATCAATTCTCAAATATATGAGAATGTAATGATACTTTATAGGACCATTTATCCACTTGCTAATAATATTTAAGACGGTTTAGGTATTGAAAATATTACTTCAAAATTTATATTTAATATTAAAGTATTATATTACATTAATTTTGCACATAATAGATGGGACTATATACAGTGGTACTAAATAAATAAAATAATTTATACAATAATAATAGTAATGATGTATTTTTGAAAATATTACTTAAAAATTTATATTTAATATTAAATTATTATAATACATTAATTTTGCACATAATAGATGGGACTATATATAGATGGGACTATATATAGTGGTACTAAATAAATAAAATAATTTATATAATAATAATAGTAGTAATGATGTTAAATACATTTAGAATTTTTCATTAACTACCAAGAAATTAAAAATTGAAAGATTACATTGAATAAGGATTTCATAGAAGCGGCTCTATTTGATATATAATAATGTTTATTTTTAAAATTTCAATACTATTTTTTCAAATATTTCATTTAACAATCCACGAGCACAACAATTTCTCCACGTTCAAATCATATCTCATTCCACCTAAGCACAATTGCTTGTTTTGAAATAGTTAGAGTGTCAGCTAGGGGTGTTAAAGGATCGGGTTGAACGGGTTAGAGCCTAATCTTAATCCTAACCCATTTAAAATATTTCAACTCTAATCCGTTTATTAATCAATTTAAAAAACTTAAACTCTAACCCGGTTACAACTCATTTAATAAACGAGTTGGTAAGTTGTTAACAGGTTGTATAGTAAATAAACTGAAAGTTTAAACTTTAGTAGACAATGATCTCGTATGGAGATACGAAAAAGTGTTTTTTGCGTAAGAGAAATGAAAATAGGGCAATAATGGAAAAATAGAATTATGACCGCAGTGAAAAAATGAAAATTAGGTGACTAGTTGAGAAAGACATAGAGAAGAAAAATAACCAAGGATTTATATATATATATAACTTTAATGAGTTAAACGAGTTAAAAGGATTGAACATATTACATGGGTTACTAAACGGGTGAATGAGTTATAAAATCTCAATTTTAATATATTTATTTAATTAATAATTAAATGAATTGATAAATTATAATCTATTTATTTAAAAATATCAATCCAAATCCATACGGATTAGACGAGCGACTTGACTACCGGTGTCAACAAATAAAAGGTGTTTGGATGCTCCCGAGACTTGCGCCGTCTCACTCTCGCATCATTGGTGTTGGCGGCTTTGGATGAGCGACGTTGGATTTTATTTATTTTATTTTCCAAGTGGAGCAGACAGCCAAAACGTGGCAGCGGCGGGGTGATACCAATTCATATATGCATGTGGCTGACGCTATTTGGACTTTTCTGGCAAAGCACTCCACAATAATGAAAGCAGACAGAGCAATGAGTGTTCGATCGTTATTCGATAACCACGATTAATGGCATGTTTGGTAATCTACTTACACCTACGTTATCTTATAAATATTTTTTTTATTATTGGTATTTTACATCATCCTATAAATAATTTATAAGTATTCAACAAACTTATTTTTATAACTTTATTCTTATACTAATAAATTTTCTTATAATTACCTTATTTATTTTAAATGTATCCTTATCATATCATATATATTTATATAATTTTTAAAATATTCTTTTTTTTACTCCTGCACTGTTTCTTTCTGTATATTGGGCCCTTTTTTTAGTACAAAAATTTAAAACAACACTAGTATGAGTGCAACTTAATATCGGATTGATCTAAACTCACTGGCTGAACCCGTCTCAAAACCAAGATTTTATTTTTGTAATTTTTTTAAGATACATCTAGTTTCAACCCCAACTCGGAAAAACCTAAAGCCAATACTGAATTTACATCAACTAGTACCAAAATTTAATCCTATTCTAACTCAATACCCTCCTATGTTGTTAAAAGAATTTTATTAGTTTATATATTAAGTATGTTAAAAGAATTATATTGATTTATATACTAAGTATTTTAATTATAATTATAATAACAAAATTTCATATAATCATAACATAATTAAACTATAAAATATTTATTCTAGAACTTAAATATCATCTACAGTTGTCCATAAAAAAAATTGAATATATTGCATCTACTCAACTTCATTTGTAAATAATTATAAATATGTCAACTATTTAAAATTGTCGCATATATACAAATTAATTATAAGATAAATAAGTTTCACTTTTATTAGACTTATTTAGATAGTGATTTCATATAATGCTAATTATTTTTCTTACATTGATTGTAAATGATAAATTCATTATTTCATTATACTTAGTATTATTTTTTAATCAGAAATCAACTTTTATCAAAATCAAAAATATCACAAGTCATATAAATATATTCTTGTGTAAATTATGATTGAATAAGTTATCATAATCAAAAGCGTATTTTATAATTATTTGATGTGGACTTAATAACATTCAAATAATTCATTTTTTTATTAGTAGATTCAACTTCTATCAGTTTGAGAGTGATTCAAATTTTAACCCGAAACCAATGTCAACTCAGTCAAAACTCAACCCGAATCCAAATTTTAATATTAGAATTTAGATTATGATTCATTTAAATCCGGGAGGCTTATGATTAGGGTTCACATAAATCTAGTATAACCAAACCTGAGTTGCTCCCTAAATACTGATTTGAAAGAAGATTGAATTATAATTGTCAAAAAAAGTTATTATTCAAATTTTAAACATATAAATTTGATAAATTGACTTTTGTAAAATCAAACCAATATAAAAATGAAAAAATATTTCTAAGAAATGTGAAACTATATTTCATTCTCATCTCCTCCGAGTTATTTGAAGGATATATATTTAGCCCAAGACCTCTAATTTTGACTTTTTTTAACCTACAAGATAGTGGGAAAAAGCTATCACACCATTGAGGGTGCGTTTGTCTAAAAAAAAAATTAGTATGAAATTATCATTCTCTACAATTACCATATTTTTAATTATTTATACATACCTTTCCATACAACTACTATAATGTTAATCACTTTCACACAACTACTCATATAACTCATTTATCCATTTTTTATTCTCTTTACTCTTCAATGTTACCCCTTAACGTATGATATTATTTTTTTCATTTCAAAAATTTGTACTCCTAAAGTATTTTATCCAAAAAATTTATTTCTCATCAAACACATCTTGAATGTTGGACAATTTTGTTTTCCACCCTCGTATTATTATTTATCGTCTTCTTTTGCTCTTTCATTTACGAAACTTACTTCCCCTTTTACGTGAATAGGTGGAAAAGACTAATTTTTAAATACTTAATAATTAAGTTGAGTTGGGTTTTCTATATTATTATTCATGCTTTCAATTAATATCATTCATTTTCTCCATTTAAAAATATTTTAGTTTTTTCATATATAAATTTACTTTATCTTCAACTTTCATGTGGTATTTAACTAGCTTCATCATTTTCAATGCTTTTTATTTTTTAAAAAAATAAAATTTTCACCTTTTTCTTTGTCCGCTGCTTACATCCATCGACACTTGCAGTTAGCCCGTGGATTTTACATTAAAACTTTGATTAATTGTGAAAATTAGCATCTGTACCACCACGTACAGTAATTTATTATTTAGTGACTAATTTTGTACCACTGAAAAATCATATACTCAAGCTTTTATGCCGTGTTATTTGCATTATTAATTTTGAAAACCCCATTTTTTATTACTTATAGTCGAAAATTTTGGACATGAAGGGTGTGTTTAGCAATTAATAAAACATGTCAAGTTAAAACTTTTCAATATAAAACTTTCTATTCTCCACAATTATCATATTTTTTAATTGTTTTTTATATTTTCTTATACAACTACCTTACTTTTTAATCATTTTTACACAATTATCTACACAATTAACCTACCTATTTTAACTTTATCTTCTTTATTACTCATAATTACTCCTATCATATCACATATTGACAACTTTTACTTTCTAAAATTTTTTATCAAAAATTTTATTCGTTACCAAACACACTCGAAATATTATTCAAACTCGCAGAAACTCGCTGTCACAGCTCACCACTCGCAACTACCGAATGACGAGGAAAGATACAACTCGTCGAATCGAGGGGCCTGGCTGTCAAAATTGTTGTTGTTGTTCATACTCTTGAAGGGCGGGCAGCACTGGCATGGACGAACTAGATCGAATGGCGGCTGTCACGTGGATGTGTTCGAAGCGTGCATGCTGCTCAGGAAGGGATCGTATTCGTGCACAAGGCCACGCCGACCACGTTTGGATTGCTGACAGCTGCGAAACCCGATTACCGGCAGCAATGATAAGCCAAACAGGCTAGTGTCGGCCGCTCTCCATTCCCAAGCGCTGAGAAGATGATAGATTTATACATGATCTGAGCCGTTCATTAGGTTGAAAGTTGGAACATTTCCATCGACTCGTTAGGTCTCGTTAGCGTAAATGAATCTGTTAACCGCTAATCATCGTGAAGGATCTATCGATTCCGCATTCCACTCATCACCTGATAAATAATATGCCGCAGAGCAGTAAGCATAAAGCAGAAGGTTCCGCGAAGCCGCTGCGATTTTTCATTCGCGCAAACCACCAAGCGTTTTCTCCTTCAGAGATTTCAAACTTCTAATATCCGTTAAATTTTTAAAAAGGACCAATTTCGTAATCTGCACACTACTGGAATGATTTCATAGCCGGCGATCGAATGAAATTTAGCACCATTTTGACAATGAAACTGAAATTTAATACATAATTAATCTCATGGTGATTTATTTATTAACGAGAAAAAAAAAAGAAATCATAAAATAAGGTCCTTTTTCATTAAAATTATTGTACGGAAAAACCGGAAATGTGAAATTAAAACTTAAAATTTTATAAAATTCCCGAGCATCACCTGATCCTGATCCTCGCGGTCTACCTTAATTCGCGTGAATAGTGTAGCAAAATGGGCACATGCAGGTGGGGTCCACCTGAAGAGCAACCGTGGCTGAGTCATCCTCATCGAATCCTATTCCTATCTGATGAATCATCCATCCGTCCTTCCTTTCCTTCTGCCTTGTCAAAATTCCGACTTTCTCCTTCAACTTTTCAAGCGCACAGCTTGAAGAAGCGCCATTTCATTTTCATTGCTTTCTGTTACGTTTTCTTTTTCCGGGGGGGTTGGAAGCTAGAAGAAAGCGGCAGTCCAGAGGCAAAGGAAAAAGCCGCAGCCGTTCCTTTTCCTTTTCTCTCTCTTTCTCTTTCCCTTTCCCTTTCAAAGCCAGGAAGGAAACCCTAGCCAAACCTCTTGGAATTCGTCCGTCCTCCTTTTGGAATCTTCGTCAGCCATGGCGGGCCAAAAGGAGGAGACGACCGTCCTTGCCGCGGCAGACGAAGAGCAGGAGCAGGAGGAGAAGCTCCTGGAAGATGTGGCGGTGTTGGATTTCGACATGCTCTGCGCCACCGTGGCTATGCAGACACAGGGGTTTTCGGTGGGGAATACGGGTAAGGTTGGAGGAGGAGGAGAAGAGGAAGGGGAGTTCGGCGGAGTGCAAAGGATGTGGGAGGGAGAGGTTCTTCATTGCTTCGCGGACCGTCGGATTGCTCTTGAAACCGTTTGGTAAGTCCTGTTCCGTATTAAAGAGGAAAATGGATTTTGTCTATTTTCCTATACTTTTTGTGTGCTTAGTGGTTACGATGGCTGTTCTCTGACTTCTTTTCGAATTTTGAGTAAAAGAAAAAGAAATTATATCACTGATTATTTGGAGGCTATTTAAGAAAAAAAATCTAAAATTTAGAATGGGACGTCTTCCCCTTTGCCAGAAGGGGAAGCTGAAATTTTTCATTGATATTTTCAGTCTAGATGAAGCTTAAGGTTTTGAATCATTTGTGGATTGTGTATGCATTGCTCTGAGAGAGGGGATATCTGTGAACATCTTTTGTTGATTGCTTTTCTGACTAGAACTACTCACATATTCTTGAAAACCACGTGCATTTTAAATGTGTGCCATCTTATCTTTCTTTTCTTCCTTTCCAATTTTTTTCCTTTTCTTTAATATTTTATTTTCCCGCTGCAAATGGATTTAATTTCTTTACACAACATTGGATTCTTTTTTTTTTTCTGTTGCAGTTGCCCATGCTATAGATTTGGGAAGAATATGGAACGAGCTGGTTTTGGGACTTCTTGTCTTCAAGTAAGTAGTTTGTATTCTTTGAAGTTTTGTCATCGTTCGGGTCGCCAGCCATAGCTTTAATCATCACGGCACAATGATTGTGCTTGGTTCCATCTGCAAAATATTGCAATTAAGCCTAACAATTCGACTAGATTGTGGCGTAATCTTTGAGGATAGGAGATCCCAGCTTGCTTTATTTAATCTCTTTATTGCTATTACAACAGCGCAGCTAAGTTTATCTGCCTCCAGTCATCTATCGTGTAAATAAGATATTTGCGAACTGAGAAGCCATTTCTAATTTTATGATTGCTCTTGGATCCTCTAATTGGGATTTTAAGCAGCTGTTTTTTTTTTTTTTATATAAATTTATTTCCACACAGGGTACCGTGTATGTTGTCCTTGTTGCTGTTGCGCTTCTCAATTATGTAGCTTTTGGTGTGACCAGGCGGCATAGCTTTCTGTATCTGGCTGTTGCTTTCACAATTTTAATTGGCACATACTTGGGCCTCTTCCGGACACAGATAAGAAAGCAGTTCAATATAACGGTATGTATCCCTCACGATCCCCCGCTCCTACGTTGATGGTTTTGCCATGCACCACGGTTCTCATGTGCTGCGGTTTCCACAGTTACTTCACAATTACATGCAGACGCATCTGCAACCGATCCCCATTTCCCTTCTTGCGTTGCTTCAGTCATGCCTTGGCCTTCTATGTTGTATGGTTTTGCCATGTTCCACAGTTCTCAGGTGCCGTGGTTTCTGTAGTTACTGCAAAATTACATGCAGACCCATCTACACTCAAAAAAATCCCCCTCCAATCCCACCATATGAGGACTCATTCTAGATTTTCCACAATGGACCTCTTATGACATCCTTAAGGAAAATGCCAAATTGGAACCACAGATTTCTGATAATTTCAGTTACCTGAGAATTCAGGGGATCTTTCCATGTGAGGGTTTCACACCCCTGTATTTGAAGAGATCACAGATTCAAATATGCTTTTTAGTTCCTTAATGAGAGCTTTTCTGTTCCTTGGCGTGACATGCATTGAATTGCTTTCCTTCAGGGAAGTGATAGTGCCTTGGACGACTGTATGCAGCATATTTTTTGTCCCTGCTGCACACTATGCCAGGTTTGTTACCAGAATCTCACCATACAAATTTCTGTTATTTTAATCAATTTCATCATACACTTTGTGCAGTATATCATAATTGGTAGTAGCTTGGAGACATTTTCTGCAGTTTCGATGGAACAAAGCTTTATTTAACTGGTCATTGGTAGTAGTGTGTTTTGGTGTAGTTCCTTGTCAGGTATCTGAATTTTACTGAATTTGTGAAGATTATGTTTGCATGGGCAGGAATCCAGGACTTTGGAGATTAACAATGTCCAAGATGGTGTTTGGCGAGGACGAGGCGACACGATATGTGTGGGAAGGCATAGTGAGAAAAACAGAGCATTCTTTGAAATCCGCCAGTCCGTAGGCCCCACTCTGATTTCCAGCAAAACACCCGAACTCTTTATCATGGAACGAGAAGCAAACAGTGACAACCATGCTTGGAATATTGATATAAATCATTCAGAGCCTTTGGCACAAACGAATTAAATAGCGGAGCCATGCTGAACCGATCCACCCTAAAATTTTCGTCCTTGTGATCTATGGAAAGACTGGAGAAAAATGGGGAGATCGGCTTGGCTTGCACATTGATTAGAATGCAAAAGCTCGTAGAATGAAATCTTATTGGTGGATACCATCTCGGGACAAATCAAAGCATTGGTCAAGCAGAAGGCTGTTTTGGGCCGGCTTCTACACCTTTTATCAACACTTGCATCCAACGCTCAACTGCCGCGATCACAAAAATCTAGCTAAATGTTGGAAACATTGGTTCTGTAACTTTTACATGGGGTTGTCTGTTCTATTCTGTCTATTTCTCTCCAAGCATCACTTTCACATTCCGGTTTGTGGTTTCCCGAAGCTGAAAGAGCCCAGTGATTTCGGGGTGCATGAAATGCTTGAACAGGAATATGGATTCTAACTTACCAGTGTTGCAACAATGTTAATCTTCGGGTCTATCAGCTCTTGGAATGCCAAAGTCTAGTGAAAATCATGATGAATCATACTGAGTAAAGATAGACTCATTCCAAGCTCTCTTTTTTTTTTTTTTTTTTTCTGAAAACACTATGGTTAACTTTATATTTTTATACTAGTTGTTTACAACAAAACCTTTCAAATTAAAAATTTTCACTATCCACAACTGTTTTATTTTTAAATTATTTTTTTACATAATTATTCTACTTTTCAATCATTTCTATCAACTATCTATGTAACTAATATATTTATTTTAACTTCATTTTTTTATTTGTCGTTATTACCTTTACCTTGTCACATTATTTTTTATCAACTTAAAAATTTTTACACAAATTTTTTTTATCTAAAAATTCACTTAGGTCAAGACAATGTTGACCTAATCTTCACCTTACTTTAATAGATCTCATTTTCTCGATCAAGATGATAATTTGGACATTGGTCTTAAGTTGGCGGTTTCAGTTGAAAATGCGAATCAATTGTGATAGCATTAAAAATTATGATTTTTTATCTAATATACTTGGGTGTACTAAAGTTAAGTACACTTAAGTTCATTAAATCTAGTTCTTGTATTTATATTAAATTTGTAGGCTACATATTACTAATTATTGAAAATGAAGCACAACGAACTACAGTATAGATTTTAGCTTTGCTAAATCTATTTAATATAATAAAGTTATTCGAACAAGTTAAGAAAGTGTGTAATTCATTGAAAATTTTATTTGCAAATTTAATCATTAATTTCATTTTTAAAAATATTTTATTATATACGCAAGTTTTTTTTTTTTTGGTATATTTTACATTCATCTCAACATATATTAAACTAAAGTTCTGAGACATTCTTACAAATTTGGAGATACTCGGCTCCCCAAAGAAATCCGGAGACACAGCTTCGTCGAAGAATAAGGAAGATATAACTTCCAACAATCGAACAGGAGACCACAGCTCCTACTAACAATTTTTCACTACTGGCCGAAATCCCGTATGTGGGATTCGAACCGCACACCCCAGCACCTGTATAGCTCTATCAGGCCTGCGCTAACCAACTGAGCTCAGCTGATTTATATACGCAAGTTGAGTTGAAGCTATCAGGAACATGATCAACCTAACTCGATTTAAGGTTGCGGTGAAATATTAACCCAATACATTCTATTTCATAGAAATAGCAATCCTGGGTCGGGTCACTGGTAAACTGACCCATTGTCGCTCCTAGGCAAATTCCTACAAAAGCTTAATTTTAATAGCGAATGCATGGTCTCTCATTAGTCTTTTTTGTTTTAATTTTGGGATTTTGATAACTTTAGTTGGGAATTGGTATCAGAAAAAGACCGAAATTTGAGTAGGTGGCTAATTTCCAAAATATATTGTGTTTGGATAGTGATAAAAAAAAATTTACAAAAGATTTCTAGTATAAAAAATTTTAAAATATGAAAAAATAATATAATATAATAAAAATATTAATGATGAGCATGATTGTCAAAGGTGCGCCTACATAGGTCGCAAGGTGCGGTGCGTGGAGAGGCGCGTGCCTAAACGCACCTAGGCACGCGCTTGCGAGCCTCATGGGCTTCGGGTGCAACGCTGGACTTCGCTTTTTTTTTTTAAAATAAATAAAAGAGTTTTTTACAAATATACCAATTACATTTGACTATAATCCTAAATATATCTACTACATTTCAAAAATCCAATACATGCCTATTACGTTTGTATAAAATCAACCGTTACGCTCAGTAACTGAGATGGTGGAAAAACGTAGTTAATTTTTTGAAAATGTCTGAAATGCCCTTGGCAGCATGCCTCCTTGCTTCCCATTTCCATGAAAGCCTATAATACTCCAATATATGACCGCCCACATATTCCGTCAAAGCCCCAGCAGCAATAGATCTTGTGCATTTTATGCTGCTACTGATATTGTCATTCGAAGATCAGCTGCAAGCCTTTTCAGTTCAACAGGAGATTGTCGTCCTGGAAAGTTCTGCTTGCAATCCTGAAATTTCTAGATACAGAATATCGCTAAAATCACAGGAAACCAAAACAATCTACTAAAAGGATATAAAACGAAACGTTGAAAATCGTTGGAACAGATGACAAACAAGGCATCCCAATAGAAAGATGGAAAGGATGGATCTGCGAAGAGATCTCTAGAATAAGGCATGGGAAGTTGAATAAAGAAAATTGGTAGTGTTGTTTCTTAAGCAGGAACGGCGAGCTCAGCTACTTCAATGGTTCCCCAAACCTGTTGATATCGTCTCCAGCAAATCCCCTCAAAAGGTTTTGCTTCTGCATCCCACCAATTTGGATCGAGCCGCTTTCTTCTTGAAAGACGAAGGTGGTTTCATTTGAGATGGTGGGGGATTTAAATTTGGAGGTGAAGTAGAGTGGGAAGAGATGAAGAGGCGCTTGTTCTTTTGTTTGTCAATGGAGACAAAGGAAATATTGGAGTCATAGGGAAAGGAGAAGACGGAGACAACGTTAAGGCCCATTCAAGGGATATGGAGATGGCAGAAGGGGTGGTAAAAGGGGGATTGCTTATGCTTCTTCCCATGGCAGGCGGATGTTGCCTTTTCAGGTGACGTACACCTACATGCTTAGGCGGCATGGTAATCGGAAGAGAGTTGTGGCCTTCTTCATTGGATTATTGGCGACGACAGTATTGGAGAAAAATGATAGCAACCATAACAGTGTGTGGTGATGGTGTGAAGACAGCTATGGTTGGAGAGATGGGGAAGAAGGTGAAGGATTTAGAAGATGAGACGAGCTTACCCTACTTCTCTTGAACATAGAAGGTGTAGTGACACAGGAGTTGGTTCAGCCCTTGGGTATGGGTATGTAAGTAATTTTGCTTATTTTATAACGTTGTTTTCTCACGTTGTTAGTGCCAGAGGGACGTCGATTGTATGCGCCCATGAGCATGTAGCGCTCAATGCTCTCGGGCGCGTACACCCATTTTTTTTTATAATATTGTTAATCTATCTGTATTTAATATGTGTATAAATTTTTACCCTTTTGGAGTATTTTAGACATTTATTTTTAATTTTAGGTAATCAATGACATTTTCGGTAAAATACTTCAAAAATGGTAAAAATTTATAAAGATTTTAAATACACTTATATTAACAGTTTTATAAAAAAATATTCAAAAAAAGAAAAAAGAAAATAGGTGTATGCGCCCAGGAGCATTGAACGTCGCATGCTCCTGGGAGTATACGATCAGCGTCCAGTGACAGAGTAGGTATATCCGGGATTCTGTCACGTATATCCGGGATTTTATAGAAACGTAATAGGTATATACGAGATTTTTGAAACGTGACGGATATATTTAAAATTATGGTAGAATGTAACGAGTATATTTAGAAAAAGTCCTATGAAATGAAAACTTTATATAAAATCACCTTCAAATCCTTCGATTTAAGGCACCTGTCTTAATACAAACAAAACCGAAGAAAAGGGAAAGAGGGAAAACGAAAACGAGAGGAGCCAAGAAGGGAAATCCGCCATTTTCGTCTTGAAGCTGTCGTTAGAAGCTCACACTGCTGCCCAAAGAAGAGAGGTTTCTGGAAATTTGCTAGTCGAAAATCAAAGAAAGAAAAACTACTTGTCGGAAATCGGAATTGGGGCGAAATCGAAACTACCATGGACCGCCGATTGAAGAGGAAAGTTATTCTTCTTCTTCTCCTCCTCCTCCTCTGCTGCTGTTGGTTCTTCTCTCTTTTATCTTCTTCTCTACTCGGCTGGTCCTTGAACCTGAACCCTGAACCTGCAACTTCTTCTTCTCCACTTCCTCGAACTCGAACTTGACCTTGCAACTTCTTCTGTTTTTTTCTTCTCCTCCACTTTGTCCGATTACTGCTATTTATTTTATTATAATTTTATGTTGATGTTTTTCCTTTTTTTCTTCTTCTCTAGCACACACTTTGTCCTGTTTCTGCTGTTTATTTTATTTTATTTTTATAATGCAACTGTCCGGTTGATGTCTGTCTGGTCATCGCTTTGTGTTTTTTAATTTTATTTTTATGTTGCGGCCACTGCTGTTTATGCTGCCGTATGCTGCCGTTATGTTGCATTGCTGCTAGATCATTATGCTACTATTTTTTATTTGATTTTGTTATACATTTATTATGCTGTTTTAATTTAATTACTTGCTGCTACTATGTGCCTGTTAGAAATGGAATTGCTGTTTAAACTTTCAACTTTATTAAATGTTGCTATTGCTATGAATATAAGCACACTTTTGAATCATATTAACAAGTTGAAATGAGATTTACGATCATTGTATGGTAAGTCTAAATTGATTTTTGTTCTTGGTAATTGTAAGGATGCATTTATTTGACTCTTAAGATGTTATATTATTTTTTTAATCACTAGTTTTAGGCACCACTAATTTTTAGGTAAATTTTATATAAAATATATTTTGCTTCGGGCAGGTTCGAGCCTTGAAAGTGCACTTGGGCCCCTGGACTGCGCCTTATTATTGCTTGCACTTCTGACAACTATGAATGACGAGTAAATAGAATGAAGTTAAAATAGATAATTTAAATGTATGGGTAGTTGTATAGAAATTATTAAAAAGTATAATAGTTGTATATGAAAAAATTAAAAAAATTAAAAAATAAAATAGTTGTGAAGAGTGAAATAATTAAAAAATAAAGAAACCTTGTCCGCGGTGCCCCATTGTTTACCTGGAAAATAAAAATCTCTCAATGCAACACAAATTGAAATTAAATGGCAATTCGATTAAAGATCTTCGAGCAAAGTAGAATTCAACAAAAGCGGCATCAGCTTGGAGCCTTAGATATGAGGAAATATAGATCCTACGTTCCTTTCAAACCACCTTGTGGACGTGCCGGAGTGGTTATCGGGCATGACTAGAAATCATGTGGGCTCTGCCCGCGCAGGTTCGAATCCTGCCGTCCACGTTTTCTTGTACTTTTTATAAAATATGGGTCAATTTCCTAGAGGATGTTTCAGTGCACATCCAGCAAAATGCTTGAAGATAAAGAGGGGCTTTGGGATGCTCTAGGCATGAAAATGATGGCAATCCTTTTTGAAATTAAGTGGGGTAGAACGGCGGCCGGTGAAAGAAGAGAAAGGGGGGTTTTATTGAAGTCCATTTCGCTGCTCGATTTCTTCATATTCTACGCTCAGGAAATGAACTGGCCCGTCAATGCAATCTTCGCTTGTAATATGGAAGCAGATACTTTGGCCGGGAGGAATTATCCCGATGAAATTATATATGGATTTTTCTAACTCATCTTAATACACTTTCTCTCTTTACCATAAAAAAAAATGTAGGAAGTAGGAACCAAGTTTTCCTATTTTTAGAAAAAAAAAACTAAAACCTCTTTCATCTTCATCATTGAAATTTTATTTAAAAAATAAAAAAAGACTAAAACTTTCTTATTTTTAAAAACTAAAAATATATATACATATAGCCAAAAAATAATAAAAATTAATACATAAGTTAAATACACAAAAATTAAGAATTTTATAAAAAAATTACAAATAAAAATGTGACTTTCAACTAGATGTATTAAAACAAACCCGTAATTTCGGAGTAAAACTATAAATAATTTGTTCAAGAAAAAATCTAAATTTTTAAAAAGTTCTTTAAAAAAAACTCCAAACTTGAACAAAGTATAATTGTGGGAAAACGTTAGGAATTAAACTGCAAGATAATTCTTTCTTTAATAAAAACTCATCCAACTGATTTTTAAATTTCGTAAGCGGGACGGACAGAAGTGAAAATGCGCCCACGAAACGATGGCTGCCGCCGCTACGAAGCTTGTATCTAATCACAACGCTCTCCGCTACTTGGAAAAATGCAGCTCCATGACTCAACTTCTTCAAATCCATGCCCAAATGGTCGCCACTGGCCTCGTGCTCGACACCTTCAATGCCAGCAATCTTCTCCTCTTCTGCGCCCTCTCTGACTCTGGAGACATCCGCTATGCCCACTCCATTTTTCGCCGAATTCCAAACCCCAATCTCTTTATCTATAACACCATGATCAGGGGTTCCGCACTGAGCCCCTTCCCGAAAGATTCAATCTTTTTGTACTCTCAAATGCTAGAAAGAGGCATCTCTCCCGATAATTACACTTTTCCCTTTGTTCTCAAGGCCTGCGGTAGGATCCGGGATCCTCATTTAGGCAAAACCATTCATGGGATGTTGGTGAAGGTTGCTTTCGAATCAGATTCCTTCATTCGGAGCTCGCTTATTAACACGTATGCGAATTGTCGGTTGGTTGATTCTGCATGCCAGCTGCTCGATAACATGTCTGACTTCAATGTTGTTTCATTCAATGCTATGATGGCGGGTTATCTTAAGGTTGAGGATTTGGCTTCTGCCCTCAAACTGTTTGATAGGATGCCTGAGAGAGATTTGGCCTCGTGGAGCATTGTGATTGCAGGCTGTGTGCAAGTTGGTGACTCAAAGAAGGCATTACATCTTTTTACCCAGATGCGAGAGTTAGGAATTCTAGGAGATGAAATCATTCTGGCCAGCTTGCTTTCAGCTTCTGCACAATTGGGAGCTCTGTATCGAGGGAAATGTTTTCATGCTTATATATACAGGTCTCATGTGAAATTAGATGTGGTACTTTGTACATCACTAGTAGATATGTATTCTAAATGTGGGGGAATTGAGATCGCACTACAGGTCTTTCAGTTGATGTCTGAGAAGGATACATCAGCATGGAATGCAATCATCACAGGTCTTGCTGTGAATGGATGTGGGGAAAAATCACTTGGGATTTTCTTGGAGATGCAAAGAGAAGGCAGGAGGCCTGATGATATAACATTCATAGGGGTCTTGTGTGCATGTAGTCATGCCGGGTTGCTGGATGAAGGGTTCAGATACTTTGACTGCATGACCAGAGAATACAGAATTAAACCCAGAATAGAGCACTATGGTTGCATGGTTGATTTACTTGGTCGTGCTGGTCATTTTGGAGATGCACAAGACTTTATAAAAAGAATGCCAATTGAACCTAATGCAGCTGTCTGGGGTGCTTTGCTAGGTGGATGTATTGTCCATGGAAATATTGAGCTAGGTGAGAATGTGGGGAGGCTTCTTATTGAGCTGGAGCCTCATCATAGTGGCCGTTATGTTCTTTTGTCAAACCTTTACGCAAATGCCAATCAATGGGATGATGTGCAGAAAATAAGGGATATAATGAAAGAGAAGAGTGTCCAAAAGATACCAGGCGAGAGTCAAATCGAGGCAACAGGAGTTGTTCACAAGTTTGTCATGGGAGACAGATCCCATCCTCAAACGAAAGCAATATATTGCAAGTTGGATGAGATTTCAAAACAGCTGTCAATTGCAGGTTACAAACCTGACACCTCAAAAGTGTTGCTTAATTTGGATGATGAAGATAAGGAACATGCTCTTGGCTATCACAGTGAGAAGTTGGCTATTGCTTTTGGGTTAATTAGTCTAGCCCCAAACATTCCAATTCGTATTGTTAAGAATCTAAGAGTATGTGTAGATTGCCATACCGTCACAAAGCTCATTTCAAGGGTCTACAGCCGAAAGATCATTGTCAGGGATCGAAATCGTTTTCACCATTTCCAGGATGGATATTGCTCTTGCAAGGACTATTGGTGAATCTAATTGCGCAAGAAGCATCGAAGTCATATCCTAACAGATTCCTTTCCATTAAGGTCGAAGGTCAAATGCTGTTGTTAGGTCTACTGAAATTGATCGATCGTCTTGATGATGGTGGAGGATTTCCGAGACTACTTTTTGGCATTCAGATTCAGTGGACGAGACAAACAAATGCTTGTATGAGGGGTAAAAATAGAAGGGAGGCAACGGCTGTAGTAGTATTGGGGGGCTGTTCCTTTTTCAGACGCAGAAACTGACAATAACATACTCAAATAGAATACAGATTTTTTTAATTTATCCGCAAATTTTCAGCTAAGCTGGTGCATGGGTGGTAAAAAAAACAAAGAAAATCAATTTCTGGAAAACCTTCCACACTGAAGATGTGAGTCAAATTTGATGATAGGGTTTGCAATGAAAGATATGGGTCCAGAATAGATGATTGGATTGCCTAATCCCCAATATTTTGTTACCTTCCATCAATCAGCGATGAGCCAATGACACATCAAATATTATGCCCTCACTCCAACTTCTTAGCCAAGCAGCAGGAGCCATGTGGTGAACCGATTTCTAACTGAGGTGATTCAATTTGCATCCTGCAAGGCTTACAGTGCCGTTGTAAATTTGTGGGTTAATTACTGTAAAATCCCTTGAAACGACTTTATATATCTCTGATATGAGCTAAGATTTCGGTTGGCTGTAAGCTATCTGAGAAGTTGACCTGTAAGAGAAAAATGTGAGACCTCTTATTCAACTAGGAGCTCAGGGCCCCGTTGGCAGCACGCCGTGGCACATGGCCACAGGGTCGAGGGTTCGGACCCCACCTCCCCCCATTTGTAATGAAAATCCTCTGAGTTCAGGACAGATGTTAGTGTGTATCAAAGATGTGATAAGTCAAAAATGTCATCCTTGATGATGAAATTTTAATTATTTATATAGAAAAAAAAATTACTTGTAGAAAGAATTGTTTTACTGTACTTGGATCTCATTACTTTTTTGATTTTTTTTTTTTTCCGTAAGTACTTGATCTCATTACTAAACGAACATGTCTGTCTGTTAAGGTAATGTACAGTGGGCCCGTGAACATGTCTATCTCGCCGTTAATGAGAGGGAAACGGTCACTCTGTAAGCGGGGTGAAAATTGGGGCACACATCGTATATTTGAATGATCAGACCCTTTAAGAGATTTTTGAAAAAATCATAAACCGTTAAAACATGTAAATCGGATGACAGGGGCATTCCACCTCTGTAGGTGTATCAAAACCGCTTCTTCTTAGCATAAACAACATAAATGCATTGGCGTAGTTCGGTGGTACATATCCTGGTGGTGTTGGTGTCTGTAAGTCTAGGTTTCAAATCCTTGTGAGGGAGACTTCTTCTTTTTTTTTTTTTTTTTTATGTTCGATGAAAAGTCATTGTACTTTTGGATGATTAAGTTGTAAATACGTAGATTCCAAAATTGAACGATAAAAAGGAACACTTACTAAATATTGACGTTCTTGATCGAAATCAGTCCTATGTGCTTGGGTACATTGAAGCTTAATGCACTTTGGTGTATTTCATATATTAATTAATTTTTTTTCATAAAACTTAAATGTTGTTGATTTTTAAAAATTCGAAAAAAAACTCCAAAAATAGTAGAAATTGATACGCATGTTAAATAACTTACATTGATAGTTGTGTAAAAAAATAGACGTTTGCGCTCGGATGCATTTATACAAGTGCAACCCCATTGCTCTAACATCTTTTTCAGATCTCCCCGCAACTTCTCAAATTTTTTTTGAGATTATCAAACACATCCTAAAAAAAATCTCTTAAAATTTTTAAAATTTTTTAAAATATAATTTATTTTTATATGGTTGCCCCCTCCCCCAAATAATATTATGCCTCCGTTCATCCCCTTGCCCCTTTCTCTCCAAAAGCCATGGCTCCATCGCTGACATTGGTTATTCTACTTTTTAAAGATACATTTTGTTAACTTATTATTTTTATTATTATCTTTTACATCATTGATATTTTTGATATCCTTTCTTTCCAACTAAGCAATCATGCCGTTTGGTAGAATATAGCATTGAATATTATAATTTTCACCGTTGTTAGATAGTAAGAGTGATTTATAACTTCACACATGCTCAATTTGTATCAGAGATCAAGTGTCATCCTTTAACATATCATTTTTTATTAATGCAAAATTTTAACTGCTTTTAGTAATTTTACTTATCAGAGTGCTACAAATTTCAATCAAATTTCTGATTTTTCATTGAAAAAATTATTTTAATATTGTTACCATATTTTTCTATTCTCTGTTTTTGCATTAAACTCTTGTTGGTTACGCTACATCCAAATAAATCTCTAGCTAACAGAAGATATCCATGATTAGTTGGCTATAACTGCAAACAGCTATAGCTCATTAAATTTTCAGATTACGAAAGTACCAAACCAAAACCGTTGAATTTACTACATTAATAAAAGGCGATTCTCTCTCTCTTTTTTTTTTTTTTTAAACGAAGTATTCTTAGTGTTAGTTTATGAAGGTTCCCTTTTTCTTGATGACGGCAGATCTTCTCACATCAGTATGAAATGTGGTGATTTCAAACCGGCATTTCGGATTGGTCCAAAATATATATTTTAATTTTTAATTTTTTTTTATAAACATGTTAATTTAGTTATATTTGATCTATAAATCAAGTTTTACCATTTTTGGATATGTGTATATAAAATAAATGTATACACGTATCCAAAAATGATAAAACTTGGTTTATAGGTTAAATACAACTAAATTAATGTGGTTATAAAAAAATAAAAAAATAAAAAATATATTTTTGGACCGGAAGATCACGTTCTCTTTTTTGATACGGGGTCCGATTTATTGAGCCTAAATGCATAAACTTAAACGGCATAAAATGCAAAAGACAATTTAACATATAATGGAAAGGAACCGGTTGGATGCTCCCGAGCCTAAGTGCTCACGCTCAAGGGAGGGCCATGAACGGTATGTATTAAATATCATTAAATAAATATGTTTAAGAATTGGGCGTGTTTGGTTGAAAGTAAAACTTTTTCACAAAAAAATTTTTAAGGTAAAAGTTGTCAAATTGGTATAAAATAATGTGATATGATAAGGGTAATGATGAGGTGTAAAGATAAAAAGGTTAAAATAAATAGATTAGTTGTATAAGTAATTGTATGAAAATGATTGAAAAGTATGATAACTTATATAGAACAATGTAAAAAAGTAATTTAAGGGTGTGTTTGTTTGGGGCCAAAATATGTCAACTAAAACTTTTCAACCCAAAACTTTTCACTCTCCATAACTACTCTATTTTTTAATTATTTTTTTACATTTTTCTATACAAACTACCATACTTTTAAATCATTTCTACACAACTACTCATACAGCTAACCTATCTATTTTAACTTTATTCTCTTTACTCCTCATCATTACCCTATTATATCACATCATTTTCTATCAATTTGACAACTTCTACCTTCAAAACTTTTCATCAAAAGTTTTATCAACAACTAAATACACCCTAAAGATGAAGTAGTTATAGAAAGTAAAAAAAAAAAAACTTTATTGAAAAGTTTAGTTGATATTTTTTAAGGGCAACCAAAAGCACTCATGAAATTTATCTTTTCTAATCAACTCTAAAGCAATTTCAAAGTATCTCTTAGTTTTTTTAAAAAAACTTATTTCTTAGTGTTACTTATATTATTCATTGTATAAGTAAAATAAGATTTAGGTTGAAAGGAATTTTGTATCCGGTGAGATTATCGTTTCACGAGGATTTCTGTCATTGTTATGAAGTGAGCAACGTTGATATATAACAGTGCGCATCAGCTACTTCCTGAGAAATAGATTAAATCTTCCCAGGAAATGGAAATAGAAGAAAAGTAGAAGGTGATCGGATGGCCTGAAACGGAAGCAAACAAATGGACTAGCTAGAGACGAGTACGCATTGCCTTCGCCTTCCCGTTTATGCGATTCTATCTCATGCCTGTGTATTCATAAATAATCAAAGGGAGGAGCAGCTTCAGGTGGCTTAGCTTGGCTTGGCTTGCAAGCTGCATGAGATCTGGATCCTGATCATCAGACAGGTTGGCAGATAAATATCATTTACGGCTTGGAGTTAATGCGCGTGACACGTATAAGCCGGGGGATTCAGGTGCGTATTTAAGCAGCTCATGAGCTGCACCAGCAGCACCAGCGCGCGATCCCCTCCGGGCCGAGCTGTCCCCCCGCCTTTCTCTTCCCTTCCCTCAGCTCGACCTTACCACGGCAACCGCCTGCCTGCGCCCAGACTACCATAACGCGTACGTCAGAATCTCTAACTCGCATAATGCAAATATGCAGGTGGGCAGACGGAAAGCTACTGCAAACGTTCCTCGTCACAGTACATGTCCACGTATCATGCGACCGGGACTGCCATGTGATCTGTACGCCAAGGCCGAGGCCGGGCCATGCGCCTCGAGAAGCAAGGGAACCAACCAAAATGCCGTCGCCATGCAAAAGGAGCGGCTCTAGCACTCCGTAGTCCGTACTTAGTTCCCACGAATACAGTACTCCACCACAAGAACCCTGCCTCCGCTGCAGTCCCTGCGCATTTACGCAGGCGCCCCCATGTATTCGAGGTGCATCTTTGGGTGGTTCCTCGTAGGTCTAGTTAAGCCACTCTAATTAACGTAGGATAGTAAAAAATAATCATAAGTTATGGTAGAATAAAATAAAAAAACACTTATTCTGAAATATTTAACAAATAAGGACACTTAGGCGGATAACAAAATCAATATTTATCAATTTAAATTCTCGAGGGCTTTTTTGTTTTAATAATCCAAGAACTCACACTTCTTATGATTTGAGGATTACAAATTTTACGTTTTTATTTCTTTTGATATTTATTTGTTATTATTTTAATATGATGTTATTGTTGTTGGTTAATTAAGAAATTGATTTAGAATTAAAAACTTAAGAATTGAAACCTAACTAAGCTAACCCTCACACAAGTCGGATAAAGTAAGCTGAGAAATTTTTTTTGAAACCGAGAATTGATACAACAAAATTTTTACCTATAAAGTATGGATAAGATAAACTAAAAACCAAACCCACCCACCAGATATAAGTCTCCAAGTGCTGTTAATTCTCTTTGTAATTTTGCAACATTGACTAAGCAGGTTAACGGAAGTGCGTACGTGTGGGGGTAAAAAAAAAAAAAAAAAAGAAATCTGCTAATTAATTTCTCACAAACGGCATAACTAACATGAGAGAAATAAAAATAAAAAAAAAGCGGCCTGATATTTGCTTAGATTGGACAACAGAAGCCAAGAACCAGAAGCATAAATCCATACGAGTTAGTTGGTTTCAAGGGTACAAAATCCAGACTGGCATTTGCTTAGATTGAACAACAGAAGCAGCAGATTGAAGAAAAAATAACTATAAGAAACATACAGAAAAAGCTATGTTTCAAAAATGAAACCCTCTATTCTTATTTTTCTTCTTTGCTTTTCTTTTCTTTTCTTTTCTTTTTCCTTTTTCTGATCATAGCTTGAGAGATAGATCCACATATCCGGAATACGAAGGAGAGGGAGAATAAGCTTCCCCGGCCACGGCACCTGCTGCGGAGACTGCCTTAGCAGATACTGCGCCTCTGCTGGAGCTGCTGTAGCTGTCGTTATTGTAGCCTTCTTTCCCTGGGAAGAAATCGTACTCCTTTAGAATGCCTTCTTCCACCCATTTCCCTTTTCTCTCAGCTAATGCAGCAACGTCTACTCCCTGTCATCGACACCCCAAAACGATTCAGGTGACATTCATATATGCAAAAGATGAAGTACCTTTTTTCTCTTAGTACAATAACGTGACTAACGTCCACTTCCTGTCATCGACAGGCACCCCAAAAAACGATTCAGATGAAAAGTGAAATATGCAATATTTCTAGCCTATTTTTTTACTGTCCTAAAGTCTCTCTCCAGCTCCGACTTTTATTTATTTATTTACTTTTTCTTTTCTTTTTTTAAGTTGAGGAACTTTTTAAACCTCCATTCCCATCATGTCTATATGATGTATGGATCACTATTGTGACTGCATTCTATAGAGACAAACACTGGTATTCGAAAAAGTAAATGTTCAGTCTCTTTGACAGAGATCAGAAAACTGCCGGTATCTCAATTACAAATAGATTGGGAGTACTTACTACATGATTCAAATGACCATCTTCTAAGACTGTGACTACCTTTTACTACACTCAGTATAATAGAGGATTAGATGAGATACGGTGGCCGAATTAATTACAAAAAAAAAAAAAGATGTACAAAATCAATGTTCTTTGTCCAACAGCTCTCAAATCCAATGCTAGACGGCAAGGATTCAGCGGCTTTTCAAAGTTCAAATCAAGTCGAATGACGCTATTATTATCAAATAAAAATGTTGATGCCAAATGTTCACTGCGAATCTAGTTTTATTCTTCATTTAAATTCACTGAGCTAGTTTAATAATTTATAAATAAAGTTTATTAAATTGGTATGGAACATGGGTTAACAGTAATTTGAACACTACCTCGAATGAAGCAACTTATAAATAAGCAATAAAATAGGATCCACAAACTCTCACAAGTATTGTTAACCTGTTAGATTAGTAAACTGTTATGGCTGGTTTTATAATTAACCTACTCAACCAGTCAATACCATCTGTTCTACATTGTTCCTAATAGATCATTCAGAGAACTGATTTGGGTAGGACCTGACTCCGGTTCCTGGTTGAGCTTATGGAGTCTAGTATGAATCTTACAACATTTTGATGCATTTGCTCAAGTGGTCAGCAAGAATCCGAATGTATATATGGATAGGAAAGTTCAAAGAAATCCGTCTTTTATGATCCAATAAGGCCTTAAAGGCTTAAAAGTACATTTCGATTTTTACGAACTACTTTCTCTCTCATGTCTCATAGCTAGTTCCCTGCCGTTGATATGGATGGACACCTCCAGTCAACAAACATCGATCAACCAATATTTTTGAGCAAAAACAAATATCGCAGCGTCGACGCATATTTCGCAGAAAAAAAAAGAAAGAGCGAAAGTATTGAAAGAGCTTCCTGGTGATATTGACCCCCTAAATATCAAAATATCAGGATTAATTTTAGATAGACTGAATACAGCCAAGTATTGATCAGAAGCTGAAAGTAGAGTGAACTGAGAAAAAAGTGGTTGATGGGTAACAGCTTTTCAGGTTGGAAGGTATTTTTGGAGGCTGAAGCATCTGCCTTTCACTAAATGATAGGCATCAATCATGACAGAAAATAAAAACCAAACTTTAAAATAGTAGTGCAAACAGATATTTTCAATTATACAACCAAAAATAAATCAACAATTAAATACCCAAGAAACCAGGTCGAATATTTTAATTTTTTATTTAATAAGGAAATCACCAATAAGATGGCAAACATCCACCAATTGAAACGTTTTGTTGATCGATGTTAGCGAGCCCTCTGGTATACTTCATTTATTACCGAAAACCATAGCAGGAAAAATAAGTAGAAAATCGAGGGAGTCTCTATCAAAATCATCGCTGCAAACTAGAGGTAAAAGAATCAAATGCACGAAAACGAGATGAGATCATCTTGGATTTCAGCGAGTGTGATGTTTAACTCATCTCCTACATTCTCGCCTTGTCTTTAGCAAATAGCATGCACTTGTGCTTTATTTACGATTTTACCTCAAAGACATGCATTCCGGAAGAACCGCCACACCATCCTCCTCTCCCACCAAAATCCGTACTCCCTATATCAACGGCGGTACCTCCCCCAGGATTGAGTCCCAGAAAATTGCATCCGTCCATCTCTGCGTCCGGAAGTCTGCTGCTGTTGCTCCAACCATTAAACGGATTCTGGGTGGTCTGGCCTTGAATACGCTCCTCCTGAGAATGAAAAAACAGGAATATAGAGAGAGATCAGAAACGTTTCAACATCGTAAGAGCAGAAATATGGACGAATTTCCGAGAGGAGATCTTCTCACCTTAGCGCAAGCCTCGCACTGATTAAACATGCACAGCTGCGGCATTTGGGTTGAAGGGAGCTCTCTCGTCATCGGAAACCTCGCCTCGTGGGCGGCAGCTGCGGGGTTCCTAAGCCGATCCGCAGCAGGCTGGACAGGAAACGCTCTATTCCCAACAATAAATTCTCGACCGACGACCGGAAACCCACCATTTCCGATCTGTCCGCGCATCTGAGCATAGTTGGTCGGTGGGAAGGGGCCGAAAGACAAGTTTGCAGGGGGATCGGAAACGCAGAATGGGAACAGCAATTGCAGGCTGTGAGCTTGAGACGGATCGGATTCGACGTTCTTCTTCCCAGGATCCTGTAATCGTAGCCGCTCCAGCTGCGCCACTCCGAGGCCGCGTTGCGGCGGCCGCTTCGGCGCTCCGGAGGACGAGTTTTGCTTGGAGGAGCGTCTGGATCGGTGCTTCGAGCTCCTGGGCTTCGGGGCTTGGCTGCTGGGAGAGGTATTTTCGGCATTTTCTTTCTTCTTCTCCTTAGAAGAGGACCAGAGAAGAAGAGCAGTCGCCATGAACGGAGAGGAAGAGAGATTAGATTAGGGTTTTTGAAGTTTGGAAGTTGGGTTTTAATGCATGCTTTTGGGGTTGGATTTCTCTCTTTCTCTTTCTCTCACGGTGCGAGCAAGTGAAATGAAATGCGGCTTTGCAATTTATAAGAGGGTGTGTGAAGTGTGATGGAGGGAAGAAGTTCCGCGCATTTGCCAGTCATAACCGTATTTTTCTCGGTCCCCACCCGTCAGATATGTGTCCCACCTATGTGCTTCCGCACGTGCCGCAGACTGTACGAGCAGCATGTCGGACGGCACGCTCGATTCGTATATCGTACGTATCGGTGCATGCCCGAAGACGAAATGTCCAGAGTTGGTAGATGTGACTCCTTACCGTTCATCTGCGTGGGATCCTAGCGTCTCATCTTGTGGCCGCATAACCAAGATTTCTTCGCATTCTTAAAAATTTAAATCGAGTTTGTTAATTTTTCATAGCAATTGCAACGTTATTTTTCAATTAATGTCCCACCTCTTGCCATTTGGTGTATATTTGAATGGTCTGCACCAAAATAAAAAATATGATTATTTTCAAACTATATATTAATTTTTCTACATTAACAAGTTAATTATATTTAAATCATTGCATGTAGCGGAATGTATTTGAACCCTCGATCTCGTGAAATGGCCAATAGAACTCGGGGTCAGTTGATATGAGATAAAGAACATCGACAAAAAAAAAACACATTAAAGAGATTTTTGGAAAAAAAGAGAGTAATATGACATGATGAAATAATGATTTAATAATGAAAATGAAGTAAACATAATAATTATATTAAAAATTATTTGAATATAAAAGAAATAATACATGATAAAATAATGAAATAGTTAATACGTTAAATTCCACCAAAAACTACAAAAAGTAATGAGAAGAAAATCAACTTATGGTGGAGGAAGGCATGATTACATACAATATATATTATGCTTAAGTTACAATATTTATTTTTTATTTATTTTATCTCATTTTTTATCTTTTCCTTCATAATTTTTTTTATAAGTGTATTTAATTTATATACTAAGTTTTTTATTTTACACTATTTTTACATATTTATTTTTATTTCTGAAAATCATCAATTTTAGAAGCATATACGTCATTTTTCACCCTTGAAAACTTGATTTTAAAAATAAAAAATAAATATATAAAAATATTGTAAAATAATAAAACTTGATATATATATTAAATATACTTTAAAAGAGCCCAATCTAGTATATTTGGGTTCAAAATTTTATTTTTTAAATTTTTTTTAAAAAATTTATACAACTGTTAATCTAAATATACTAAACATGCATATCAATTTTTATCAATTTGTTATATTTTATATTTTTGTTAATCTCGGTGTATTAAACATATTTTAGATTTTTTTTATTCATAAATTACGAAAATGTCACTAATTTTGAAAAAATAAAAAATCTAAAAGTATCAAAAATGGTAAAAATTGATAAACGTGTTAAATAACTTAAATTAACAGTTATATAAAAAAATTTCAAAAAATTATGTGAAATGCACCTAGGTGCACTGAGACTGAAGGCAAAGAAAAACATATTTATAAAGAAAAAATCAAAAATAAAATAAAAATAAAATATTATAACTTGAGCATGTATACTATATATTGAATGTAATACGTCAATATATATATATACATATATTATGTATAATTACGCTTCTGGTGGAGGAGCCCAAAATGTGCCAGCGTTTTGATGGGTGGTCCAGATTAAGTGCTACCGGGAAAGGATCATACCATTGAATATATATATATATATATATACATATATTGCAATGGTGGCGGACAGCAGCTGTCCAATGTTTGGTATTTTTCTGTAGATTTGGAGCTCGACGTTACAAATTCAGGCAGCGAGTTACAAATTACGCATGCACTGGTTGTCCAAATCATTGACTCGGCGGAAGGACTACGAGACACATTGTTCGATCCATATGGCTTTATTACAAAATCCTGAAATGCAATATCCTGTTTTTGGACATAATGGCACATGACGTATGACCGAAAGCCCTTTTAAATAAGTTTGACCATCTGGCCCCATATCCTAATGATGGTTACCATCAGAAAATATCTTTCCGAATTTGATATCCACACCCTGTTGGTAAGAACATTTTCTGCTCTGCTTAAAAATAGGTTTCAACGCACCAATAAATAAATAAATAAAACAGGTTTCAGCATGGGTAGCCTCTAGAGTCTGGAGTCTAGCGTCTAGACTACACCTTCCTAGGTTGTAAAAGTAGAACTGTAGAAATGGAACAAAGTGCATCGACTCAACCCAGAAAGGGATGTGCAAAAAGCACGAAATGGGCGTAGATATCAATTCCCCCAACACCCATAATACACAGGAAAGTTGAGGCCATACAGAGGTAGATTGGATGGTTTAACCTCTCGACGTAGCATTTGGAAATCCTGCCATGCCATTCGGGAATCGGGACTTGAGTTTCCACACGAGGCATTGGTTTAATCTGGACCGTTTCTAGTGGATGAAAGGACGGAGGGACAAAAGCCAGCCGCTTATTGTCAGAGACGAAAGCAGAGCATCTAATGCACTGAAACGCTTTTTCCGACCGGCATTTGCTGTTCCAACCTCGCCAGTCACGACGGGGCGATTTGTTGCAGTGGACTTGTCCCTAACCAGATGTTACTGCACGGAAACGGGCAAAAACCACTCAGTTGTGGGCCCCGCCAAAAATAATCACCGATATTCTCACTTTTTATATAAATAAAATAAGTGCATTTATTTTATAAAATCCTAACTATCTCCCTTCTATTGCCTATTTTTTCATCCGCATTAACAGATCCTAGAGCCTTAGAGCATCAGATAGAAAGATCGTTCTATGCAGTATGGTCTCTCGTCTTGCCGTTGCAGTTCGTACTTCGTAGCATATGAGGAACAGCGTCCGCAGCTGCCGTCATGTAAAATTCAACAGATTAGCCAGTCCAATCTGAATTCGATGACATTTTGGTAGGACAGTAGAGATAAAACCCGACCATGCATGAATTCCCCCACGTAGCAAAACATTCATTTAATGACAGCGAATTCGTGGAATCTTGTCATTAATGAATGGGATATCACAGATGTATATGTTTCAGTTTCAAGAGTCTTGAAATAGCAAACCGTTTTACTTGATAATATTTTCCACGGGCGGCTAGGCTTTATTATCATTATTTTATGTATAATTTATTTACGCATGCCTAGTTCATTTTGGAAGTAAATCCAACAAAGGTGGCTGCCCTTTGTGTAGTGGTAGATCGAGGGCCATTGGTGGGTGAGAAAATTGAAAAGCAATTATAAGTGATATTTGAGGGAATAATTAATATTTATCAATTTCCAAACTAATTTTACTTGGAAAATTCTCCAAACTTTAAACGGGTTAAAACATTTTTTAAAAAGGGGCAATTGCCCATCTTTAACTCCAGGTACACGGATCTTGTCTTTCGCGCACTTCTTGAGTTCAAAATTTTTTCTACTTAATGCCTCCTTGGGCATTACTTTTCTCAAACATCTAACAAAAAGTGAATGCAATTATTTATTATTTATTAAGTATAACTGTTTTAAAAATTCGTCGGCGATAAATATGAAATTCTTAAGGGTGCATTTAAAACGTCCTTAACATTTTTTGGGGCTCATATGATGTATCGAATATTTTTAACACTCGCAGCACTTACTGTTTTCTCATTATCAATGACGTGTTCAATAATTTGTTTTATTTTTAATTTAAATGTTTGTTTGGCAATGATATCATCTAGTGGCATTAATATTATACAGTTTCATTTAAGATTTAAAATATGATTTTCTTTGGAATGAGATGCAAACTATTCTTCTGAATAATCATTATTATTTAATTTCAAACTTTTTCTTAATTGGTAACTAGGCAGTCAAATCATTGATTAACGAGAGAAATCAATAGTTGTGGTTGGCAGCTATTAGTTGATTATTGAATTTAGAGTGGTTAATAGCCATCAAAGTCTTTTAAAAGGTGGATCATCTAATTGGATGGAATGGGATGAAAGTGAAACAAGACTTTTTATTTAAAAAACTTCCATTCTTGAAAAAAATCTCTTATTTTTAATGTATAATAATTTACTTTTATCATTTCAACATTATTCATTTTATTTTCTATAAAAAAATTCATTTCGCAATACATAGAAACTCCTCAATGAGTAAACTCCATAAGGAATGACTATTGCATATTGAACAATAAAAAAATTTATTATTAAGAATGAAAAGAGTATTATTGAAAAAAATATTATGATTATTGTCTAATTAGAAACGAAAATTTTCATTTAAAATAAAAACAAATTTTGATGGTAAATCTCATACAATTACATCCCATTAGATGATCATGAATAAGTCAAATATCATATTAATTATATTATGTTAGACATTATCGGTCAAAATGGTTCAAACTAACAATTGAATTAGTTAAATTTAAATTAGACATGAAAAATAATAAAAAATGATTCAGCTCGTGATCGAGTTTTGAAAACACTGGTTATATATGTATTAATTTAGCATCTTTGGGCCTCCAAGCGTCGTCTGAGTGTACTAGGCCCATATGTAAGAGGAAGTGTTAGCGTTGTTTTTGGATAAAAAAGTTCATTTGAACTAGTCAATTCATGAAGTAAAGAATTAATAAATTGAATTTTTGGTTGAAAATATTTCTACTACATAGGGAAATTTTGTTATTATTTTTAAAATCTTTGCTATAATGAAGTGTAAGTGAATCAAAGAAAGTGCCTTTATAAAAAAAAACATTTGCATGCATTTTGTAGATGTATTTTCTTGTTGTTGTTTTACTCTTAGATTGTGTTTATAAACTGGGGTTGTCCCTTATTTTTTATATTTTCTATACAAATATTTTATCCATCTTGACTTTGTTCTTTTTATCCATAATCATTATTATTGTCACATGCATCATTATCTCACTCGTTTCAAAAATTTTCCATCAAATTCTTTCCCCTTGTTTTCCTGTTTTGGCAAATGCATGTTATAATTTTGGATAAAAGAATCCACAGGAGCTGTTTCGACATTTACTCAATTTATTCAATATTTTTTTCATTGCATTAAATTACAATAGATACAATGGTCCGGTCAGCACTTGAAGTAGGGATCAAAACTCCCGTGCATGCATATCATACCACCGGGCTGTCCTTGATGATCGACAACAAGTAGCCAACAATTTGATACGAGGAGCACATGGTGGCAATTTACATGAATTTTAAAGTGATGACGACCTCATATCTAAGATTTTTTGAGCAAAAATTCCCTAAATTTCCGGAAAAAGATTGATTTGATCAGCACGCTTTAGAAATACCTCATATTTTAGCAACTGACATCTAACATGAACTCAAAAGAATTCTCAAGCTTTACGACGAAACCCGTATCCAACTTTTCAACGATGCTACAATGTAAAATCTTACAAAATGAAAGTCCAAGTAGAGGAAACGTTTCTTATTTAACTAGCTTTTAGGGAATGAAGTGCACGTGAAATTGACTGAATTTTTTCAACAAAATAGCAGTCTTTTCAGTGTTAAAAGAATTTGAAAGATTTCCCCAGACATCGTTGGTAGAAAACATCTTTTAAATAGTAATAATAATTAAAAAAAAAAACACCATCGAGAAGCATTGGTGTAAAACGAATGGAAACTGAAAACGCGCGTCCCGGCATTCGTTCGATGGGTGGAAGATCCGTCGACACCGTGCTGCTGCTGCCGCCGTCGACAGGAGGGCGCACAATCTCCTCCCTTTCGCCTTTTCTAGATCTTTTAGTGGCGGGCGGAAATCGGGTCGCTTTCTAACAGGGAATCGAATCCACATATCTATTGCTAGGACCCACTTAGGCAGTAGCCAGTAGCCAGTGGTCCCCGCGTGGTTTGAGGGCCCGTTGTACCGCGGGACCACCGAAAGGCGCGGGAATCTCTCTGCGTGTACGAGGAAGTTATGAGCCTAGGCCCTGAGTCCTGAGAGGGAGTACGAAAGGCTGCTGACCTGCGACGAAAGGGCCAGCAAATCCAACGTGGAGGATCACTGCCCGTGCCGCGACACGTGCAGGCATCCCTTCTGATGGACACGTGTCGGCGAGATGGAGGGCTGTGCGTCCTTTGCCGGTTCTGGGCAGGCACGGCGGAATCTCGTTTTCTGGAGCGTGGATCGCGCTCTGCATGGAATGATTAGGGCGCCAAATAGGACCACTATCAATATTCGTAATTACGGAAATGCCCTAAAAAATTATTTCGGTTACATACAAAACATATCAATGAAAACTTTTCAATCAAAAACTTTTCACTCCCCATAAGTACTTTATTTTTTAATTATTTTTTTCACATTTTCTTATATAAACAACCCTACTTTTCAATCATTTTCACACAAATACTCATACAACTACCCTATCTATTTTAACTTTATTTTCTTTACACCTCATTATTACCCCTATCATATCACATAATTTTCTATCAACTTGACAACTTCTACTCTGAAAAGTTTTCATCGAAAAGTTTTGCCTCAAACCAAACGCACCCTTAGTGTGTGATAAAACTTTGAGGTGGGAACTTTTTTAGGGTGTGTTTGGTTAGGAGTAAAACTTTTGATGAAAAGTTTTTGAAGTAGAAGTTGTCAAATTGATAGAAAATGATGTGATATAATAGGAGTAATGATGAGGAGTAAAGAGAATAAAGTTAAAATAGATAGGTTAGTTGTATGGGTAGTTGTGTAGAAATGATTGAAAAGTAGGGTAGTTTGTATAGGAAAATGTGAAAAAATAATTAAAAAATAGAGTAGTTATGGAGAACGAAAAGTTTTGGATTGAAAAGTTTTGGTTGACATTTTTTTGTGCCAAACAAACGCACCCTTAGGGTGTGTTTGTCAATCCACAAAAAATGTCAAGTTAAAACTTTTCAATCTAAAACTTTTCACTCTCCATAACTATCATATTTTTTAATCATTTTTTCACAGTTTCTTATACAACTACTCTACTTTTCAATCATTTCTACACAACTATCCACACAACTAACCTATCTATTTTAACTTTATCCTCTTTACTACTCATTATTATCCCTATCATATCACATAATTTGACAACTTTTACTCTCTAAAACTTTTCATCAAAAGTTTTATTCATTACCAAACACACCCTTAATGTAAAATTTTAATTTCTGAAATGAAAGAAAATAATATAATATAATATGATGAAGATTAAAGAAAATAATAGTAAAATATATATAGGTTGTTTGAGTAATTATATATAAATGATTGAAATGTAAGATATTTGTATAGAAAAACGTTAATAAATAATTTAATAATGGGATAATTGTAGAAAGTATAAAGTTTTAGATTGAAATATTTTAATTTTAAAAGATAAACATACATGCCCTTAAATTTTTTTATCAGGTCAAATTCTATTCTTGTATTATATTAAAAACATATTTTTTTAGATGTGACTTCGAATTTGATAAACTATAAAGTTCGTAAAAAAATAAAACACTAGAGAATAATTCTTTAGTTGTGAAAAGCTAACTCAAAATTTTAGATCAACTCGCAGGGCTAGTATTTTCATAATGGAATTAGATTCAAATATTTACATCAACTTCTATTAAATGGATTGAGTGGATTTTAATGCGGCATTCGGTAATGTGAAGTTTGGTGAGAATTTGACATAGAGTGGGAAGTAGAAAATGTAATATTCTGAAATTACGTGGTTAATATAAAATGATATGGATAAAATTAGAATAAATATGGTAATTGAAAGAAAATATGATTAGAATATAGAAGTAAAGTTAGAAAAATAGAATTATTAAGTTGTTAAATCATGAGTTGAGTAATAGGAGTAGTCGTATATTCCCTTGGTTTCTCACATTGAGATGTTACTAAACATCCCCAAAGCAGGTGGATTTATTGGGATGTGCTATTAAGTCTACATCATAAGGCTTTATGAGTTATTTAAAATTAAAAGCTAGTAGGTAACATTACTTATGCGAAGCTTGTAATTATCTTCTTTTAATAGAGAATTCAAAATAAATTATATTTTGAAACTATTAAGTTAGGATGAAATGCTAAACTGATTTAAGTGTTGATGGGCTCCAATATATTCAAATCGTTTTCTTATGCAATTATCATATTTTTTATTTTACTTTTATCATGTTGCATCATACATATGCTTTTTAAAATATTTATATTTTCACTTCCCTACTCCCTTCCTATCTACATTACTAAACAGCTCTCGATCATAAAAGAACGATGTTAGCTGAAAAGGAAATAAATATTACATAGATAATAAAAATAAAAAGACGTATAAGACAACATGTCAGTATTTTTCTTAACTTCGGTTTCACCAAATTTCTACTAATTAAACCACTACATTTGGTGTCTACATCAACAATATATGAAATCTAATATAGTTACTTATTTGACGGTCATTTACGTAGCTAAGTAGAACATAAAATCATTAACTTCATTTGATTGCTTGTGTACTTTGCTATTGAATATTCGTAATTTACAAGTAAGGATATCATTTAAGGTTTTTAAGAAAACAAAATAGCTAGTAATTTGGTGCTAAAAATAGGCCAATGACTGAAGGTATGGGCCAAAATGCAACTTTTAAGTTACTGTCGGATGGGTATTGCGTCTAAACGAATGCCAAATTGTTTGTTGGCAAGGATGTAGAGCTATTAGAAAGGCAGGCAAAAGAATAGGTGGGACTCACTCATTTCAATCTCTTCTGCAAGCTTGTTTGTTTTCTTCTCTCTGCAAGGAAAGGAAAGTGAATGTTTTTATTTTCAGTTAGAATTGGGAACCATATGAATCATAGCGGATCATGTCTTTCATCTCCTATTATATTTACTCATATAAAAAAGTCAATGAGATAGATAGAGAGAGGAACAGTAGTTGAGACTTGGGAGAAAGATGTCAAGTAAAATAAATGGAAGGGATAGGATTTGTTCACTAATCTCAAGCTAGATACGCTTGGGATAGAATCATCTCTGCTTCTTGACTTTTTAGCCTCGCTATAAAAAGGCTTATGGTCCCTCACACCTAGTGGTGTAAATAGGGTTTGTTTCAACCCTAACCCAATTTATAATAAGATTGAGTTAATCATTTTGAAAAAAAATAAATTTTATAACCCAATTTCATAAGTGGGTTGATTTAGGTTGAATGATTTTAACTCGGCTCGATTTCATATATTAATGCACAATATAATAAATTATTAATAAATAGTCGTACATTAGTACATAATACATAGAAATTAAGTAGACATTATTGATTTGAAATAATATTATTTAGTACTTATATTATTGTATAAGTTATAAATTAGAAAGTATTCATATACAAATAATGAAATTTTATTCTTTCGTATAAATATTATATTTTCAAATAGACTTAATTAAGTAAAATATTATTAAACATTATATATTTATTAACATAATTTTTAACCCGAACCGAACCAATTTTTATAGGGTTAACATATAGTTGAGTTAATGTGTGAAAATATATGGTTGAAAGTAAGGCTAAGTTGAGATTTTATAATGTGAATTGTGGTTGTGTTACCCCAACCTGAGTCAACCCGACCTGATTTACACACTTACTTTCACACTCCATACATGTATTGAGGCCCACCTCTCTTACGCTACGCATGTATGGTCTTTCTTGCAACCCCACTCCATTTACCTTTATTGGATACCCATCAGTAGTTCAATGGCTCACTTCCTCTGCTATTGCCTGTAATGTAATTTTTCAAAGGCGTGGGTTTGTAGTCAGTGTTTCTGAAGATATGGTCTTTTAAGAATAGTAATGGCTACGCGAAACATCAACAAATTAACATCATGGTGTATTGCCTGACTGCGTTCGTACTTTGGCTACCAATGCCTCAATTACAAGCATTGTGCATTTCGGTAATGTTTGCAATGATTTTTTTTAATGCTTCAATGTTGTGCTCATCATTGAAGATTTTCATTTTCTTTCAAGGCTAGCTTGATGACGATTTAACAACATCCAATTATATAACTTAATGTTATTTTATTGATTCATTTATCTATACAACATGTCATTTTATATTACAATCCAATATAAGCAACTCCTTACAACATGAAAGGAAATTTCTCACTAGAGGAAATTATAACCCCACAACCAAAGGGTGTCGAATACTCGACCTTGGGCACATTGGCTTGATAGGCTAACTATGGCGCTATAACAGTAGTAACTTAGTGTTATTTATTTTAACTTGATATATAAAAAAAACTCTTGTATGAAATCTCTCTTATACAGAACTTCATTCATTTTTAACATCGAGGTGGTTTATGAAAAATTCACTTCGTCCATTTATCTAGTATCATTGAAACTCTTTCATTTGTCTAGTATCATTGTACATGAGTCCTATATACAAATGTGTAAAATCAACGTAATAAAATGATTTAATATTAAATATCAATGCTTAAGTAGTATTTTCAACATCCAAGCCATTAAAATATCATAATTATGTGGATAAAAAATGTCATAAAATATTTCTACATTCTAATATACAAGTGAATAGAATTAAACATTTTTTTCTAATTGAGACATGATCTTGTTAGCCCGGAACCTACATCAAAAAATTATTTACAACACTTTTTTTATTTTTCTTCATACTTTGCAATAGATGTTTAAAAATCTTTAAAAAATATACACAAATTTAAAAATAATAAAAATAGTTTATATGTTAAATACACTTAGATAAACAAGTGTATAAAGAAAAAAGTAAAAAATATTATAAATGATTTTTTTTAAAGTGGGCTAAATGAGATATTTGCTTAGTACGAGCTAACAGGATTATTTCTCTTTCTAATTCATATATAATGTACTTATTTTTAAGCAAATGTAGCCTGTACACATATTGAATTGGAATGAAACTTGGTCTTTTAGTTAAACAAATGATGTTAAATACAATAAGCTAATTACATTTTTCATTAAACATCAGAATCTTAAAAATAGAAGTGGACCCGATATAAAAATACCTAACATTTATAAAATGGTCCCACTTCTATGAAACTCGTTTTCTATGTAACCTTCTTCATTTTTAAAATCCTGATGACTGATAAAAAATCCACTTTATCAATCGTATTAGCATTATTTATATTATCACGGAAACCCTCTCATCTGTTTAGTTTAACTGTATATGGGTCTCATCTCTAAATGTGTGAAATCAACGTAATAAAATAATTTAATATTAAAATATTAACTTTAAATTAGTTTTTTCAACATTTAAATCATCTAAAATATCACTACAATATAGATAAATGATTCTATAAAGTATTGTTAAATTTTAATACATGTGTGAATGAATCTAAGCATTTTCCATAATTTATACATGAAAATATAGTTTTGAGGAAATTTGGCCTATAAACATATTTGATTGGATGAAATTTGGTCTCTTAAATAAATAAATAATGTTAAAAATAATGAATAAATTGGATTTTAAATTAATCATCAATGTCTTAAAAATTATGGAGGTTACATAGGATTATTTCTATGTAATCTGGTTAAATAAAAGCGGAACCCTTTATAAAAATAATTTTCTTTATTATAATGCACATTAATGCCCTTTCTAAAATGTGTTTTCCCCATGATGAGCTGATTGGCTGTTAAATTGTATTTATTGCATAGCGTTCATAGAAGTGCTAGTGACCTTTTAGGAAATTTTAACTAGAAGGCTCAAATTTATTGAGACGTGATACAATGCACCCGGGTGCATTTAGCTTCGGTGCACCCAAGTGCAAAAACTCATTTTTTAGATTTTTTGAAATTTTTTTATACAACTATTAATCTAGGTGTATTTAACATGTATAACAAATTTGTATCATTTTTAGATACTTTTAGATATGTGTTTTTGATTTCTTAAAATTAGTAGTATTTTTGTAATTCATAAATTATGAAAATGCCACTGATTTTAAAAAATAAAAATAAAAATCTAAAAAATGGTAAAAATTGATACACATGTTAAATAAACCTAGATTAATAATTATATAAAAAATTCAAAAAATAAAAATAAATGGGTGAAATGCACCCGGGTGCATTTGGTCACTCCCGAAACTTATGAGGTTGGGGAAAACTTCGAATCAAAATTTCATTATGTTTGGAATTGGATGATCAAAATCAATGGTAAAGCCATAATTTTTTTAAAAATTAAAATCTCTATCTTAAATAATTTAAATACTTTAATTTAATTTTACATAGTTGCACCCTTCAATGCCCTTCCGGAAAATGTCCTAGCTCTACTACTATGCAGAAAGATGTTTAATAATACGAAACCCAATTCTATGCACCCTGGTGCATTGAGGCTCAATGTACTTGGGCGTATTTCACCTATTTAATTTTTTTTAAATTTTTTTTCATGAAACTGTTAATATAAGTATATTTAACATTACACGTATTCATTTTTACTAATTTTGGAGATTTTTAAATATATTTTTTAAAATTTTTAAAATCAGTAGCATTTTAATAATTTTAGCAATTTTAAATTACTAAAATGCACTAATTTTTAAAAAATAAAAAAAATATAGAAATCTTCAAAAATGGTAAAAATTGATATACATATTAAATACACTCAGATTAATAATTGTGTAAAAATATTTTCAAAAAAATAAAAAAGAGGTGTATGCACCCTTGTGCATTGAGCTCAATGCACCTGTCTGCATTCAACTGCTTTCCTAATAAAACTCTCTTCTCACCCTTTTTTTTTTCTAGAGAAGTCATTCCAACTTAAAATTCTTAATAAAGAGAATGGATTAAAGTACGAAAGAACGAGAAATCATAGTTTTTCAAGATAACTCTGTTCTCTTTGCCGCTTAGGCAAAGTGAGCCACAAAATGCTGAATAATAAATTTGTAGCATTTGAATCGAATTTCAACAAATTGTGTTTAATTAATTCATATGACTTGTTTATTTGCTTGAGTAGTAAAAAAAAAATTTGCCACGGTTGGAAATCTTCACGTGCTTCACTCATGAAAAGAAGGATGTCTTTGGTCACATATTTGGAAAAAGCGTCATTGACTACTAATTTTACCTATTTTAACTATTATATTTTTCTATTTTCATTTCTATTTAAATTATTTTTCTATGTAACTATCTGACTTGATTTCGCCTTACCTGTGTTATATTTCTCACTGACTTTACCAAATACGCCACAAATGTTTTCGAAGAATTACATAAATTTCGATTTATTCAAGCCGGTTAAGCTGTCAATTGTTTGAAATGATGAGATGCACACGGAAACAAGCTAAGGTTGCGAATAGTACGATTTCTTCATAAATCATAAACCAATTCAAAATAGCCACTGAGGTCAGAAGACTGCCCAGGTTTATGGGCGTCTCCTATTCGAATGCGTGTGGTGGCAGTGTAGGTGAAGTTATTTCTTTCCCCTGATTATGGGTGTGTCCACCTGTGTCCACCGGTTCCAGGAAAAAAAAGGGTTTACGGAAAATTCTGAGTTGATTAGTAAGATGATTATAAGAATGTTGTTAGGGAATTTGTAAGATTCTGAGTTGATTAGTAAGATGATTATAAAAATGTTGTTAGGGAATTTATAAGAATATCTCATGACTATGTTGTAATATCTGTTGAGATCATTGTAACATATATATGAATAAAAAAAATAAACCAATTCAAAATATAGTTTGGACATTGCAGCTACTGAAACTTGTTTAGGTGCACGGTGGCTGTAGCAGCGTAAATAGATCTATCAAATTGGTAAGTTTTTTTTTTTTAAATGAAAGGTAAGTTATGAATGGTTAATTTTTTAAGGAAAGGTAAGTTATTAATGTTTTTTTTTTAAAAAAAGGAAAGGTAGGTTATTAATGGTTAATCTGCAAATAAGTGAGCTTCCGTCGTCACTTTCAATTTCGGTCCAACCTCCAGACGCTTTTCCCAGACAAATGCACAATTCCAAGCCTATTTTCCCATTTCTCTTCCAACGTCGGGCAAAGAGAGAGGAAATAGAACAGGAGGTTTATAAAGGAGCAGACAATGGGAGATCATTCACGGAAGGGGGTAGCGTTTGAAATGAAGGCTGGGTTTTACGACAACGCTGCCAATCCCAACAGAGTCGCCAAATCCTGTAATCTCATCTCTCCTATCTTTTTTTCCTCTGTTGAATTTATCTTCCATTTCTAGGGTTTCTATTGTGTCTTTTGGACTTCTTTTTCGTCGATGAATTGCGTGCTGAATTCGTGTCAAATCTGCATCGGTATGAAGCCTGCGGGGTACCCTAATCAATCATATTTTCTGCTGCTGGATTGGAGAATTATTCTGAGGTGACCTTTCACTTATCCGGAAGGAGCTTCAGCTGATACGTGAACCTGGACTGAGAAGCCTTGTGTGGGCTTGTAACTTGTAAGGATCGGATCAGCTGACAACCTTGTACGAGATCCATAGTTCCCATTCAATTGAAGAATAGCAATCCAATATCTGAAACTGACGCGTGCTTGTTGTTTGCCCTTATTTTTTGGAGTTGTAATTAGTATTTATGTAATATGGCAGAATACCTCTACCCGACTGGTTTCTGATCAAAATATGGAATACAGCAAATTTTTGTAAGGAGAAAATCATTGTGCAGACCTCTTTTGTTTGAAAGGACAATAATGCACTGTTGGATTAGAATCTTAGATCCATTCATATGGCACAAATTTGCATACAGACCATATACTGTTTTGGCTGAAATAAGTGAGAGAAATTTTAATGGGACTGCTGAATCTGTGGAGATGACTTGTCCTTCTGGATTATCTTTGTCTGTCTGCATTTGGGGTACATGTCAAAACACTTTCCTTGAGATTTGTCATTGTAACTTATGTTTCATTTATTTGGTCTTTGGAAAATGAAAATTTTGAAAAGATGAAAGAATTGAGTATCAAAGGCAAGATCATGGCATGCATGCCTATTAGATTCTCTTGTTCTTGAAGTGGTTCCACCTTGTTCTCACTTCTCAGTTCACCTGAGTGTTTAACTTTTGTCTTTGAAATTCGCTTCAGCATTTCAAAAATTTCTCCCCATCCAACGGTTATGTAGGCCTTTCTTTCTCCCTCATTAGGATTTTGTTAATCTGCACATGCCATGAACTTCACTTTTTTTGTTTTGTTTTGTTTTTGTTGTTTACTCATTTTCCCTACTCAAAATTTTGCAGCAAGTTGTTCAAGAGACACTTCAATTGTCGTTGTTGTGTTAGAAACTGGTGAAACATACATCATTGTGAGTTTGTCAACTAGGGATGATACCCAGGTCATTTATATTGATCCAACGACTGGAGCACTGTGTTATGATGGAAAGGTGGGACGTGAAATTTTCATTTCTGAAGAAGAAGCTCTGGGCTATATCACAGATGGGTCAAGGTGGTTGTGCAGGAGCAAAACTTATGCTAGAGCAATTCTGGGCTATTCAGCCTTGGGGAGCTTTGGATTACTTCTAGTTGCCACAAAATTGACAGCAACAATTCCAAATTTGCCTGGCGGTGGACGTGTATATACTGTTACAGAGAGTCAGTGGATTAAGGTTCAGCTTCAAAATCCTCAACCTCAGAGTAAAGGGGAAATAAAAAATATTCAAGATTTGGTTGAGCTTGATATTGATGGGAAACACTATTTTTGTGAAACAAGGGATATTACTCGGCCTTTCCCCAGTAATATGCCGTTACAGACTCCTGATGATGAATTTGTTTGGAATGGTTGGTTTTCATTGCCCTTCAAAGAAATTGGCCTGCCGCAACATTGTGTTGTCCTTCTCCAGGTCTTGATCCTACTCGGTATATGAGATATTTTTACTGAGTTTCCATATTAATTTCATTTAGTTGCTTCTAAATGCTTAATTTTCCAGTTTCCTGCAGAGATGCCATTTTGCCCATCTTTTTTAAACACTGTCTAAATTGTCTAATTGTTTTCAAATCTTCATTTTGCGCAAGACTTTCTCTAAATGTTGTGACTCTTATTCCTGGTTTTGTGGAGTAAAACAGCAGCATTATAGTTAAGTCATTTACAAAACAGAACCCTCTAGCTTAAAGTAATGTAATTTGAATGGTTGTTAGAACAGGTCAAATGTTACAATATCTGGAATTAATTCATAAGGTCAACAATTTCTTACACATTGGTTGCATTCCCTACACATTACATCTCTTATATGTCCTCTTACTATGCGAGAGCTTGTGCAGGTACTGACAATTCTTTTCACTCTCTATGATTGGTATGAATTTCTCAGGGGTTAGCAGAATGTCGAGAGTTTGGGTCATCTGGCCAGAGAGAGGGAATAGTGGCACTTACTGCTCGCCGTAGCAGATTGCATCCTGGTACTCGTTATTTGGCTAGAGGGTTAAATGCATGTTTTAGCACAGGTAATTCTGCCTGATCATTGTTTCTGGAAGCTCTGTGATATCTTTTGGATAGTTGTCACATATCTTCATGTGCTTCATTCATGATAAAACTTGAAAAGATGTATTCTAGATCAGAACTCTGGGTATTTGTTCCATTTATGTTTTGCTTTTTGGCTTTTTCAGGAAAAATATATAATCAGTCACCTATTATTACAGGATAGGTCATACAATTAAAACATTGATTGTTGATTATTACTGCAGAAAACAAGCTTTTTGCTGTTTCATCTCCTTATTTTTGTTTCCTTTTCAAAACAGCAATGTTTTACTATAATAATAATAATAATAATAATAATAATAAAAGAAAGGCACGATGAGACCAAGGGACTATAGGAAAGTATCTCACATCAGCTATGCAAGATATTCGAGAACTCCTCCCAGTTAGAGCCATCAAATTCTATCTCTGCAGCTAATGATAGTTTCTCCCTTTTTTCCCTTGTATTAATTGCTTGGCCTCCATCATTTGGTTTGTGCTGGAAAAACCGGAACGTAAATGGGAGTGTGACATCATTGTTAGTGGTTGGGAACGTTCCCCCTTGTACTTTTTGAAAGAAGGTAAAAGTTTTCTCCAAATCACTGGGTTTGTGTGGCTTCAATTTTCTATTCAGTATGTCCCATCAAGGCTAATGATGTCTCCACTGTCAAATCTTCCACAGAAATTTTCCTCTTCTTTTGTAAATTACACAGCTTGCTGTATCTTTCACTTTGATTGGCCAGTAGAACGAATTTTTATCAAGATGAACTATTCATTTCCCATTAAAATGCACTGAGTTTGAATGTACCCTTAAAAGGTACCCAAAAGACTGGAAATGCAGGACTGCATGCCAAACTTTATAGTCTCAAATTCATAATATCCATTGGTTGAATGAAAACAGGAATGGGAGGTTGACAAATCAGGTACCTTTTCTGTGGTTTGCAGACAGGATGTTGAAGTTGGTTCCTACCATGAAACAATGATAAAGTATGCTTTAGGCATTAAACATACTCCCAGCAGATCTGTGAATGTGTGCCTTTGGATGCTTGGCTGCTCAAAATGTTGACTTTTACAATCTTCAATGCAAATAAGTGTTCATTATTTGTTCATTAATTGAGACTGTTTATTCATGCTTGGGAAGGTCAATATGTCATGCATGCCACCTTTGTTGGTTTATGCTCAACGTGTGGTTTCCCAAGTTTATGAGGATTTCAAGGATTAAAAAGAGTTTCTGGCCAAGATGGCAATTTTTTGGGGTGCCTTGGTGTGCCTTGGTGTGGCGCCCCCAAACCCGAGACGCCGGAGCCTTACTCCAGGATCATCTAGTTAGTAAATTGTGAGCAGGATTGTGGCCCTGTTCACGCGGCATAGTTTTCAATTCAATCTCATATTAATTTTCAAGCAAACAGTCACTGATAATTAAAATCACATAATATTTACAAAGCATTAAAATTCATATATATCGTCAATCTTTGTAACCTGATAGTATTGTATCTTTACAACCTCATCATTCATCAAAATATATAAAAACCATACAACCTTACGAGTCTCTAAATTGCGATATTTTTTCTTCTTCTTAAACCTTGCTGTACCTGTCTAAGGTTGAGAAAAACAAAATGTGAGTACTAGACTCAGTAAGCAAGTATTCTCATTTAAATAAATATTTTTGTTTCATAATTTGGCATTTCATAAATAATGCACATGCAAATGCACATTACACAATCATGCTTTAAACCTTCATTAGACGGTACGCTAGCTAGGCGACCATCGATTCGTCTACCCCCTATTTTAGGGAGGGCCGGCCGTTGGGCTTATATCAGCGACTCGGTCGCATTAGAGGGAGACTTTGGTCCGCTTACACTTCTAGAATGGACCTGTACTTTTGTGCACCATGCATCATACACATGCTAGCGTAACTTCAAGAATAATTGCAAGTCATTCAATCATTTTGAAAATAAATCATTTCAAGGCGTTACTTGCTTACCTTAGAATCTCAGCTTGCTTCCTCAGCCTTTTCTTTTCCTTTACCTGAACATATAAAATAAATTACTACGTACGATATGAAACCAAATAATAAACTAATTAAAATTCCCAATCTATTTTAACGTCTCTAATTTCTAACAACTACTTTCCCAATTATTATGTATTTAAATATTTAGTTTATTACTCAAAGTGACGTTCCTATGCAGCAAAAATCCATAACCAGTTATATATAATAGATAAACCCCAGCACCTTTGGACGTAAACATGTTTTAGAGAATTTTTTTTTTTTTGCAATACCTAAATGTGAGATTATGTATAGTAGAATAATAATAAAGACATAAACTATTATATTCGGATGAGAAGCCAAACATAAAATGTTTTTTTTTTTTTTTTTTTTTTTCTGGACGTGAACTCATACTTGCACAGGCTGGAAACTTTGTGAATTAATTACTATCTTATGAAGTCTATGCATATATGAAATGTAGGGAAGGAAGTGATGCCAAGAACCTTGCCAGACGCCTGCTGTGCTTGCTTGTCTCCCTTCTCTCCTTGGCAACGCCCTTTTGCCATTTCGCACATCTGCCGCTCTTCTCTATTTATACGTTGCTGGAAGTAACACCTGGATGCCACCTCCTTATTTACATGCACCGCCCATCTCCGATTTACCGCCAGCAATTTTATTTTTGTCATTTTTTTTATTAGCCTAGTTATTTAATAGGTGGCAGCGCCACTTGCTGAGTCCTACTTTTTTTTTTTATACGGAAAAATTCCATCATTACTTAATTAATTCATAACTGCCTACATACATACTTATATATTATGAAATTTTTTTCTACTAATATATATATTATTGCTCACAAAATGCACCTTTCGGAATTTTTAAAAATTTTTGTTTCATTTTTTAATTAACTAATTCATCTTCGGACATAAAACCTCTTTATAAAATTTTGAAAACATGTTTTCCAAAATTTTATTCCTTCATTAAATTGGGCACATTAATTTAAGCTTACACATAAAATTTCACCTCAATTGGAGCAAAGTAAATATTTTAATTTAATTAAAATCGTATTTTGGCATAAAATTTCATTTTAAAAGCTTGTAGACATGTTTTTCAAAATTTAATTCATTCATTATGTAGGGTGTATTAAAATAGGCTTGCTCCAAAAGTTTCATCTCAAACAACCTTATATGCATTATTATATTAAATAAATAAATAAATAATTACGTAAAAATAATGAAAGTCAAATCAGGAGGCTCTGGACCGGACGTACCTGCGGCAGTTGTTTTTGTTTTTTTTTGGCACGTTTTTTAATACAGTTAAGTTAAACACTTTACTCAATTATTTTTCATAATCTAATCCGTCTAGATTAAAGAGCACACAATTTAATACTTTCTATTAAATTTTCTAGTTGTTCTGAATTGTACATTCTAAGATATAATGAAAATAACATAGATGAATATAAGTCCTTAATTAGTACTCCTAATTAGTCCAGAATTTTCCATTTATTTTTATTTTTCCATAAGGTCCGTGAATTTAAACAGTCTTAATTTATGTAATTCAGAATTTTGAAATTCCTTCCCGAAAAATTTATAAAAATTCATTTTCATATCTAATCTTTATGAAATCATTATTTACCCCTTTTCTAAATTTGTACTTTAATTTTATTTTTCTAAAATTACAATACGCATTTTTCTATAGCTTTACAGCAATAATGAACACAATGTACAAGCTTTCAGTACGTATCACATTCACTAAGTTTCAAATAACATGAGTTTCACACTTGGAAAGGAAAAGGCAAAACAGGATATTCGAAAGCAGGTCAGATAGTGGGAATTCAAATTTTGATGGGTTAAAATTTGGTGTCATGGGATGATGGTTCCTATTTATTTCCAGTACATCAGTTGAGAAAATATTTTTTTTGCCATGCCCATCCCCCTCCCCCTCCCCCCATCTCCCTTCTTGCAGCTTCACTCCTATCTTCCAATTGTGTTTGTTTGTGAACTATGAGACAAATACTTCCATCTTTTGGACCGGATTTTTATTTTATTTTATTTGCATCTATACTAGTGACATTACTGACATTTCTTCTCTGTTAAATCTTATAACAGACTAACTTAACATGTATAACCAATTGCCAACACGGTTTTGTCCATTGCTTCAATTTTCTTGCTTCTGACTTTAGAACATTTGTAATTTGAGTCTGTGCAGAGCAGTCTGGTGGACCTATTGTAGAAATTAATAATGTTTGTACTCATTTATAACTTCCATTATGACAGGAAATGAAGTGGAGTCAATGTTGTTTTTCCTCATTGGTTTATGCTCAAATTGTTGTTTCCCAAGTGTATGAGAGGATTTCAAGGATTAAAAAGAGGTTCTGGCCAAGATGGTTTTTTGGGGTGCCTTTATGGCCTTGGGAAGGAAAAGGGAAAACAGGATATTTGAAAGCCAGCTTGATAGTGGGAATTCAAATTTCCGTGGGTGGAACTTTAATGTCATGGGATGATGGGTTCTTTGTTATTTCCAGTATATCAGTTTAGTTGCCCACCCCCTCCTGCCACCTCCCTTCTTGCACGTCCACTCCTATTTTCCAATTGTGTTTGTTTGTGAAGTATGAGACAAATACTTCCATCTTTTGGAACAGATCTTTTCTTTTCTTTTCTTTTATTTGTGTCTATACTTTTGGCATTACTCACATTTCTTTTCTGCTAAATCTTGTAGCATACTAATTTAACGTGAATAATCAATTGCCACAGTTTTGTCCATTACTTCAATTTTCTTGCTTCTGAGTTCTGAACATTGGTAATTCGAAGCTGTACGGAGCAGTCTGGTGGACCTATTGTAGAAATTAATAACGTTTGTTCTCATTTATAAATTGCATCATGGCAGGAAATGAAGTCGAGTGTGAACAGCTTGTATGGCTTCCTAGGAAGACTGGCCAAAGTATTGCCTTCAGCACATACATCTGGCGGCGTGGAACCATACCAATTTGGTGGGGTGCAGATTTAAAGCTTACGGCTGCGGAAGCAGAAATTTATGTAAAAGATCGAGATCCCTACAGAGGAAGTTTACAATACTATCAGAGATTAAGTAAGAGATATGGATCACAGAAGTCGGATGTGACTGTCACTTCCAATCAAAAGAAAAGTCCATTAGTTCCAATTGTATGTATCAATTTGCTTAGAAATGGTGAAGGAAAGTCAGAAAACATTTTAGTCCAGCATTTTGAGGAATCCTTAAATTATATCAAATCTTCAGGGAGGCTGCCTTTTACTCAAATCCATTTGATAAACTATGATTGGCATGCAAGTGTAAAACTTAAAGGTGAACCACAAACAGTTGAGTGGCTTTGGAGGCTTCTCAAAGCACCCACAGTCACTGTCGGCTTTTCTGAAGGGGATTATTTGCCTTCGGTACAGAGGCTCAAGGACTGCAAAGGTGCAGTCATCTGTAATGAAGACGTAGATGGAGCCTTTTGTCTAAGGTCACTTCAGAATGGGGTGATACGTTTCAATTGTGCCGATTCTTTGGACAGAACAAATGCGGCTAGTTATTTTGGTGCTTTACAAGTTTTTGTGGAACAGTGCACACGACTTGGAATTTCTCTTGATAGTGAATTTTCTTTTGGCTTTTCATCTGTAAATAGATTTTCAGAGCTGAACAGTTATGGTGGTTATACTGCACCTTTGCCACCTGGGTGGGAGAAACGATCTGATGCTGTAACAGGGAAGACATATTACATTGATCACAACACACGTACAACAACCTGGGAACATCCATGCCCAGACAAACCTTGGAAGAGATTTGAGATGGGATTTGATGAGTTCAAGAGGTCAACAATACTACATCCAGTCTCTCTACTTGCTGAACTTTTCCTGCTTGCAGGTGATATCCATGCAACACTATATACTGGCTCTAAAGCCATGCATAGTCATATCCTGAATATATTCAATGATGATGGTGGAGGAAAGTATAAACAGTTCTCTGCTGCCCAGAATGTGAAGATCACTCTACAAAGAAGATATAAAAATGTGCTTGTTGACAGCTCACGTCAGAAGCAGTGGGAGATGTTTCTTGGAATGAGACTTTTCAAGCACCTTCCATCAGTTCCAATTCGACCATTGAAAGTGAGTCCAATTAGCTTCACTTACTGATTGCTATATTTATTAAGAAAAGCAACTTCAGACAAATGGTTTTTACTGCTCCATAAATCATTTTATTTATCACTGGATGATATGAAATAACTAGAGCAATCCTTGGACTTTTTGTAGTTTGAGCAAAGAGGGTACCCATCTCACAGAATGTTTTGTGACCTGTTCTTGATACAATACATCATATGAGGAGTTTATGTGTAAATTACCTTTTCATCTTCATTTATGGAGGATTAGTGATCTTTCATGTCTGTTTTTCCTTCTCATTGTGATTTATGATGTTGGTCTTATACTCTCCTGTAATTTATATATCATGTGTGCAGGTATTGTCACGCCCTTCTGGATGCTTTTTGAAACCAATTGTTAGCATGTTTCCTAGTGAGAACGGTGGAGGCAGTCTTCTCAGCTTCAAGAGAAAAGATTTAATATGGGTACCCATTCTCTTCATATGAAATGCAATACTCCAATGATAGATGTGCATATTTTATGGCAGGAAATTCTATCTAATAATTGTTTGTCTTATTCATTTCTTCTAAAAATGTCTTACCTTGCTAAATATTATTTTTATTTTATTCCTGTTACTGTCCACAGGTTTGCCCCCCGGCTGCAGATGTTGTTGAACTTTTTATTTATCTTGGTGAGCCCTGCCATGTCTGTCAGCTTCTTCTCACTATTTCACATGGTGCAGAAGATTCATACTTTCCAGCAACAGTTGATGTTAGAACAGGAAATACTTTAGATGGGCTTAAACTTGTCCTGGAGGTTTGTTTTGCTTCCCTTCATAGCCAATGAATTTTATTAGAAAAAAAAATCTTCTTGCACATTCTGTTATAGAGGTATTTAACAAAGGAATCTCAAAGGCATTCACAGATAAATGCTGTTATCCAGTAGATATATCCTCATGTATTTGGATCTACAGTGCTTTGAGTTCAAGAATAAATCTTATTCTGTCTCAATTATTCATGTTCCATCTTATCGACTTCTCTCTCCCTCTCATTTTTTTTTTCTCTTCTTTTGAGAGGTACAGACACCAATGGTGTCTGATGAACGAACTAAGCATGCTTTGCTTTTGGCTTTTCATTCAATCCCCATTCTCTTTTTGTTTTGGAATCTTCATAAATTCCTTTTGATGTTCTGTTAACAGTTGTTAAAATTCAGAAATAATTGTCTCAGAAGTACTTTTTTTTTTCCTTAAAAAGTTTACTGGGTCTTACTTTTTTGGATAGAGAGTTAGAACTTTGGGTATTTTTCACCTATTGCAGGTTTTTGCTGGTTATCCTCAGATTGTAGAAAAAATTAGAAATTTTTTTTTTATTTGTTTGCAACTTGGGAAAAATTAAAAAAAATCTATTGAAGCACGTAGGTATGAGGAATGTTGTTGAAAAGGATGAAACATTCAGGACTGTTTATCATCAATCTTTTCAGCACTTCCCTGTGCTCGAGTCAGGTGTTCTACGGTGCGGTCATAGTTCTTAATTGTACTTGAGCACCGACTGTGATTTTCTTGTGATATTGGCTACAAGAAGTGAGTTTAATGGAGTGAAAGGTTTTTAGAAAGCTAAGAAAAGATTGAAAATAAAGTGCATAAAGGTTATTAGGGAAGATGCAAAAACTAATGGATGGCTTATGATTAACAGGAATTATGTAATAGGATCCATGTAGTGGGCTCCAGTGAGGTAGGAAACTGCTTATGAATTACGATGATGTAAGGTAATGATAATGCTTCATTTCATTGCTGGTTGTACTATTGAAACAGTTTTATTAGGTAAAATGAAAGCTTAATGGTTTGTAAAAGAGGCTATTGATCCTTTTGGTAGGCGAATGATTGCATTCTTTTTGTGACAGATAAAAAGGGTAGCCTGGTGCGTTAAGCTCCCATTACGCATGGGGTCTGGGGAAGGGTCGGACTACTTTCGATTTATATGATAATCATACCTTGCAAAGCAAGAGGAGGTTATTCTTTTTGTGACAGATGCAAACTAAAAAGTTATGGAAAGGAGAATGACTTTCAAAATCCGAATATGAAAGAGGAAGTTAGAGAGTAATACGTGTTTCAAATTTTCAAGTTTTCACTTAAAAAAGAATTATTATGCTATTTTCTTTATATTTGCAAAATAATTTTAATGTCATGTTTACCTTTATGCTAAATTACCCATGTAAATTAGAGACCTAGTTCTTCCAAAAAACACTTTTGGGGGCAAAAACTTGTTTCATTGTTTAGGTTCCTTTGCTGGAAACATTCAGTTTTTCAGCTTTAGAAATTGACAAGGTATGTGAAGATGTTGGAGCACACCACCATAGACTACACGATTTGTAGTACATTTGTATCAGTAGAGATGTTGTCAATGAAATGTCATGAAAATATGCGATAAATTTATAAGAAACTGGATGACATGCCTACTACTGGAATGAGCTGTTACTGTACTATTACTTCCTATTTGTGCAATATTGTTTACCATGACATGGTCCTGGAATATGCCACTTTTGAGGCAATCAATTATTTATCAATGATCTTGTTCCTGTTAGATATGGTTCGGAGTTTGATGTCATGAGAATGCGACCCTTGCCTCTTCAGCTTTTTTGTGCATTTCTCAGATGCGCATATGATATAAACTTGCTTTTCACTAAGGTTAGATTATTCTGTGTCCATGTTATCTATGAAATTCTATCATTCCTTTTCCTGACTCTTTAAGTTTTAAAATTTGTTTTTGGTTCATATGTGATTATGACATGTTGGGATAATATGAAAATATGATTCCAGGATACGTTGGAATGATCTTCATTGGAATAGTTTTGCTTGTAATGGTTTGTGATCTGTTAGTAATTGAAGCTTGGGAGATATAGTTATCAATTTTTGAGAATAATTTGACCTGTTTAATCCTGAAAATAACAGCTTTAGTCATCTACTTTTGCTTATTTTTCATTTTGGTGAAGTTAAATTAAAGCCATTATTATTTTTTAGTGTTTACAAGACGTAATGTCACAAGTTGATTCTGGTTGAGGGGTAATTATTCAATGCTGAGACATATAAGTGTTTTGAGCCTTTTTAATTTTTCTTTTCATTATTATGTGGACCGTATGTATTTTTTTTAATTGTTCCATTTTGGAATCAAACTTTATAATATCTCATGGAATGGAATTAAACTTTATAATATCTCATTTTCCATCTAATTATTACAAATCAAGCCCATGAATCTTTACAAATTTTGTTACAAATCAAATCCCATAAATCCTTATAGATTTCCTTATAATATCAAGGAGGAGACTAAAGCTTCTAATACAAAAGACTGTTGCTCCCACACCACAAAGACGACATTGAGTCTAAGTGTCGAACCCTTTTGTTAACATGGAATGCCCCTGTCCAGCGAGCTAAGCTCAGTTGGTGACCATACGTAATCTTTCTGGATACCAAAATTTACTATTGTTAAATTATACGAGTGAAAATTGTTGATTTTTGAAATTAAAAAAAAATACAAAATTTCAAAGATGGTAAATTTTAGTGTATGAACTAAATACATATGGGGCCACGTAAAAATGAAAAGAAAGACCAAAAAACGAAAAAAAGGCTCAAAACACTTATATGTATTGAGGTTTAGACATACATGTGTTGAATCATTAAACCTAGTTGAGACTAATTCTTTTTTTGGAACATTTTTCATGAAAATTTACAAAGTACAGCTACTTGGCAAATGCAGGGAGTGGCTGTTCCTCGGTGTTCAAATGGGACAAACCTTATTGTACCCTTAACAGGGCCCATCAGTTCAGAAGATATGGCTGTTACTGGTGCAGGTGCTCGCCACCATTCTCAAGAAAAATCTCATTTGTCATTGCTATATGATTTTGAAGAATTAGAAGGAGAATTGAATTTTTTGACTCGTGTAGTTGCACTTACATTCTATCCTGCTGTTCCTGGAACTCCTATCACCCTTGGTGAGGTATGAATATGCATATCAAAACCAAACCCAACATCTTTATTTATTTGCTCTTAACAGCTATTTTTTTTTTTCACATTATGGCTTATATGATCCATATCAATACCAAAATTCCTCCAATCATATTTTGTCCTTTTCATTACCTATCTTTGCAATCATCAATCATATTTTTTCCTAGTCATTTATCCTATTGATTACATCTTTATTCACTTTATTGTCGATACCATCTTATATCTCTTTTCAATTACATATCTTTTCTCTTTTCAATTACATATCTTTTACACTCTACAACCCATTGAAGCTGATCCTAATTAACTGCTTGTTTCCTTTGAATGTTGTCACAGATGGAGATACTCGGTGTTTCCCTTCCCTGGATGAGCATATTGACTGATCAAGGGTTTAGTGCAAAATTGTTTGAGCTGGTGCAAACGTTTGAGACAAACTCATTTCTTAGCTCCAGTGCCAGTGCCTATCGGGAAACAATTTCATCTAATGGCAATGAGTTAGCAGGTAGTCAACCGAGGGAGTTAGAATGTCATCCAGTGGACTTCCTTACTGGAGACATTTTATTTTCTCCATCTGCCAATGAACCAGCAAAGCAAAGTGCAGAAGGAACTGCTGCCAGCTCAGGAACAATGGGGTTTATTGATTTCTTTGGTGATTCTGTTGCTGATCATAATGATTTGAAAGCAGATTCAAACCTTTCGGTACCAGATGAGACACATAAAGATTCAAATAATATCCAACATTATATTAATTATTTTAGAAGCCTTTTTGGCCCATCTGTGGTATGCTCTTTAACCTAATCATTGATTTTCTTCATTATCTTTTGAGGAACCACAACTCATTATTTGTCACCCCAGCTTTTGGGATTATCTTTTTGTAACTATGATACTCTTTTTTTTTTCCTTGATCAAATATATCAGATTTATTTTTCATAATAATTCAAGCCTGTTCGATTTGGCCTACTTTGGAAGATCATATCTTATTTCCTTAAAATTAGGAGCTTACAAAAATCAGCCACATTTAGCATGCTCATGAAAAGAACTTATTTGCCAATTTTGATAGATAAGTCATTAGCAGTCATTAAAATTCTCTTCACCTTATTAATCTTGACATTTTTAAAGTATCCTAATAAGTAATATATAATTACTGAAATACTCTTCCCTTTTTATTCATTTCTTTTCTAAGGAAAAAAAAAGTTACCTTGCAATGTCTCCTATCCTTTATGCATTGACGTTTTTGATGATTCACATATTCATAAACATTCAAATTATTTAATTTAGTTTTCATTCACTTGGACAAGGTTGTAAATATTTAAGAGAAGTGATTTCCTACAAGTGTTTGCATTTAGGGTTTGTTTGGTAAGAGGTAAAAGACATGGGTAAATTTTATGGGAAAATTTTTGAAAAAAGTAGGGTAATGATTTAGATTAAAGAGAATAAAGATAAATTAAATGTGGCAGTTGTATCAAATGATGTGAAAAAGTGATTGGAATGCAAAGGTAATAATAGAAAAACTAGGGTAGATAGGACTAGGAGTTGAGTTATGAGAGCATATCAAAAGGTGTGTAGAAAAGAGTGGGAAAGTTCTTTTTTCCTTTTATATCTTTCCAAATGGACCCCAATGGTTCAGACAAACGTCACTTTTCTATTTTTAAGCTTTTTTTTTTTTTTACATCTAGACCATGTAAAATATAAATTAATTTGCATATATTTATGATGCCAAAAATCACTTAGATTGGCAATTTATCAAAATATTTAATTCTTGGCATTATAGCTATATTTTTGAAACTGTAACAATTTGAAGGTAAATATATAATATGCAAAAGTTTTCTAAAATTTTGATTCATAAATATTTAACATCATTTAAAGGTGCATATGAATCTGTTAAAATTTGAAAAATATATAATATATAAAATTTTTCAAAATACTTGATTTATGGCATCACAATTAGAATTTTGAAACAATTTGAAAGAAAATGTATAAAGAGTTCTCAAAATTTTTGATTTTTAGCATCATAAAGAGTTGTGATCCCATCATCCTTAGCCTGCCAAAAAATCCTATTCATTTTTACTTTTTTCATAACTTGTTAATCTAGGCATATTTAATATATAAACTAAGTTTTACTGTTTTTGAGATGTATCGTACAGTTTTTTTCAAATTTCTAAACACAGGAATTTTAGCCATTTTAATGGTTGAAAATGACTAACACGTTCCTGCATTTAAAAATAAAAATAAAATATATTACCTCTCCAAAAATGGTAAAACTTGGTTTATATATTAAATACATTTAGATTAACTAGTTTATGGAAAAAAAATTTAAAAATAATAAATAGGGTTTCTTGGCCTCAGTAACATGGTCAGAACTCTATTATAAATGGTTTAGATACTAAAAAATCATCTGGGAAGTGAAAGGAAAGAAAGATGTTTTTATCATGTAAACTTTGTAGGGAATCACTCTCCATAGTCTAAATATTTTTTTTGAATTTAAAATGTGCCTATTTTTAGTTTATAGATTTTTCTATCAAGTTGCAATTTGAATATTTTGTTTTAATCTATTCAAATATTTAATTATGCATCATAAATTCATAATCAAAATTTAAGCATTAAGTGTAAAACTTAAAAAGATTATTTTGGTGTTTTTATCCATTGTTTCAGAAATTCAGCTTCAGCTGCAAGAATGATTTTATTTGTATTCTACCATGTCTTATAGACTCGTAAGCCTCTTAGTCTCACCATGATTATGCAGATTCTATTAATGCTTGAGACATACAATCTTCAAATTTTGGTGTGGATGGTTGTATATGTGCAATTAGATAAATTCCTGTGTGGGATCTTTTTGGACTATGATTAACTTGTTAAAATGTTATGTCTTTCCTTAAAAGTCAGTTTTCTACTTGGAAACTTTTTGTACTATTATATTTATTCTACTTTTGTGTAAATAGGTGCGCCTAATTTTGTAGACTGAGGTAATGATATATTTTTGGTCATTAATATTTGTAAATGATATCTTTAATTGTAAACGTGATACTTGCACCATTCCCAGAGTTCTAGGAGCATCGGCATCAGGTCAATATCAGCAATTTATCTCCCCGCAAGTGTGGTACTATATTTGATTATTTATTAATATGGAGAATGCTAGTTTTAGCTATCGATGTGGAACAAATTACTTATAGTGACACGGAAGACTAAGAATTTTTTGACTGTGTGGCACCTTGTTTTCATGTGGACGAACACACGAGTCTGGTTTGTAACAGACTAACAGCATGATTCCTGGGAAATTAGAAAATGAATGATGGAAAAGAAAATTCAAAGGTGTTTTCATGCTGGAACTTTTTTTTTTTTTTTTTTGGAATACTGGACATTGGCTATTGTGCTTGTCAGTTTACCTGGCTGTGGAAACAATCTTTTACTGGGATGTGCTACTAGTTTTAAGAAGAAATGCTCCATTTTCCTTTGCCAGGTGAAGAATACACCACTGTGTTTATAGCACATGATTTCTAGGAACCAGAAAACTGAGCATGGAAGAAAATTCAGAGGTGCATCTGTACTGGAAAACCATTTTTCAGATACTAGACATTCGCTATTTTGTTTGTCAAATTACCTGGCTGTGGAAACAGTTATTTTCTGGAATGCAGTATTAGCTTCAAGAAGAGACACTGTACTTGGCCTTGTTCAGAGGACATTGAATGAAATCTGGAACACTTTCTTACTTTTTTTTTTTTTTTTTTGGATTGGAGTTCTTACTCATTTTTGTTTTAATTTTGTTCTTTGTATATATGGACTGGTTTTCTATACTTAGACACACTACTGATACTAATCACAGTCAGTGCTTTGACAATTTTTACATCCATTTGCTGACTATCAACATGTCATTTTCTCCAGTTCAGAAAATTATATATTAAATGGGTGCTTTTGAAGCTTATGGATTTCAGTTACGCTGCTGTTGATCGTCTTGAGCAACTGGTTTGCTGGAACGTTTACTCAAAATTCAGTTGTTCTGTTTTCAGGAAAGTAAAATTGACTTTGTTGAAGCCGTAAAACTTGAAATTGAACGTATTCATCTGAATCTTTCTGCTGCTGAAAGAGATAGAGCTTTGTTATCAATTGGTGTTGATCCTGCAACAGTAGATCCAAATGGACTACTTGATGAAGTCTACATGGGAAGATTGTCCAAAGTTGTAAACAATCTTGCATTTCTGGCACAGGCTGCTCTGGAAGATAAGATTACTGGTTCAATTGGTCTTGAGACCATGGATGATGATATTGTAGATTTTTGGAACATAGCACGAATGGGTGAAACATGCTATGGTTCTCAGTGTGAGGTTCGCGCTGAGAGGCTGCCACCTACACATGTACCTTCTAGGCGTCACATAGGTGATTCACCATTGTTTCTTGTTTGTTCCAGTTGCAAAAGAAAAGTATGCAAGGTTTGTTGTGCAGGGAAGGGGGCTACTCTGCTTGCAGACTATTCAGGGGAGGTGGCAACCTTTAATGCCTTTTCAAGCCAGTGTGTCGGATCTGGCCATGGTGGCCAATGGGAAGGACCATCTACTAGACAGACTGGAGGATCAGCTCTGGCAGATGGTGTCATGTGTAAGTTGTGCTGCAATGAAATTATTCTGGATGCACTGCTTGTGGACTATGTCCGGGTCTTGATCAGCACACGGAAAAAAGTGCGTGCAAACAATGCTGCATTTAAGGCTTTGGGTCAGGTGCTGGGATTTTCCATGAGTAACAGTCCCTCTGATGCAAGCAGAACAACTCAACAAACTGGCGAAGCTAATAAGAAATGGTTCAATAAATTACTAAATGGAGGGGAATCACTTGCTGAATTTCCACATGCAAACCTACTATACACGGTAGAACATTACTGTCAATTTCATTTTTTTGTTCCTTCATTTACCGTAAGATCAGTTGATAAACTTCATCTTTATGATATTTTTTTCTAGGGCAATGATTCAATGAAACCAGATTGCACGGAGTGACACTCTTTTTTCTTTTAAAAAAAAATAACTGTTTTCAAATCTAAACCATCTGCTTTGTTTTGCGCCATTTGTTTTTTCATGTTACCAAAATTAATTCTGGTCTGAAACTTATTTTAGAAAAAATTAGCATCTTTTGAGAGTAAATATATAACTTTTTTTTTTTTTACCAAAATGTGTAGTGTATATACAGTATATGAAACTTTTCAATCTATATGATTTGTGGAATTATAAATAAATGCATTCGGATAAACATGATAGATAGTTTAATTTGTGAAAAAACATTTTAAAATAAAAAAGGGGTTGCATGTATCAGTTGTATTGATTCATCCCCTCTTTTGCCAATCTATGTGTATACAGTTTGATATTGGCTTTTGGTGCTCTGGAAGATTTTTACTGGCCTTATGATAGTTCTGACTACTGAACTTCTGATCCATATCTGTGACGGAGTGAATTAAACTTGTGATTAGTCTTTTCATATTAACCATGTTCAATTTGTTAAAAAGCAAGTGAATGAGATATCGGGTAATTTTATTGTGTGTGAAAAGTGAAAAATAAAATTTCTATTTGTAAATTTGTGGAAAATGATGCTATAATTAGTAAAGATGGGAGATGATATCATGTATAAAATTAGCAAGGGCAAAATTGATAGGCTTTTTTTTTTTTATAAAAAGATGAGGTTAAAAATAAAAAATATATATATTAGTAATGTGGGAGCTTAGGATTATTAAAATAGAAAAAAATATTAGTAATGTGGGAGCTTAGGATTATTAAAATAGGTAAGTGCAAAATCAAAGAAATAGGATGTGAGGACGTTTTCATTTCCAAGGAAAAATGTCCACAAAACAAAAACATGCAAAACTAGGAAAATAATTGTGAGAAGTTGGGGAAAACTCATTTGTAATTTGTATCGACAATCTTGGATCCCAGTTTAGTTGATGTGAAGATAAAAATCAATCTATTTCGACTTAACTGCTTCAATTAGGTTTTGGGTTCTGTCACTTTGGAGGAAAAGAAAATACAAGGTGGATTTATTTGGATGACTAAAGACTATTTTCTCTTGTTTTTTGTTTATTTGTTGGTAGACTACAGTCAAAGTTCCACTTTCAGGATTAAAAGAATTTTTTTATCAGAAAATTGGAGATTATTCATGAAAATTTTATGTTTATCCTTAACCACGTCACATGTTTTGCAGGTTGAGACTGGAGTTGGTTCAGCACCATTTTTGTCACTGCTGACACCAGTCAACAGCGGACCACAAAATGCTTATTGGAGAGCGCCCTCTAAGATATCTTCTGTTGAGTTTGTCATTGCCCTTGGCAGTCTTTCTGATGTCTCTGGTGTAATATTACTTGTTAGTCCATGCGGCTATTCACCATCTGATTGTCCCATCGTGAGTTTCCTGCTGTGTTTTTTCAGTATCCTTTTTGGCATTTAGATTTACTATGATCAAAAGTATCCACTGGAGGGTTTCTCTGATTTTGTCATTAATTATTACATTCCATGTTACCCTTTAGATTGAGAAACCTTGAACAAGGGCATAACCCATTGTACAAGACTTTCATTAATATAGGGTCTCGGAGGCAGGATGTGCACAGAATACTTCCATTTTCTAAAGAATCTGTAATATTGGGCAAGAAAGGAAGAAAAGTCTGGAGGAGATTTTCTCAAAACAAAATGAGAAACAAAGAAAGAGAGAAAAATAGACTACTTGAAAGAGTGGAAAATAGAAAGACAAGAAAAACAAATGTATTTTTCAACTCAATTCATGAAGTGTTGATAACTCTATCATAAGCTATCCTATTTATAGGAACTTGTACTCAAAGCAAGACCTCAATTTACTTGCTCAAAAATAAAACACTAGCTTAATCATTGTTTTGATCGCTCGAGGCATACATCAAATCGCTAGAAGTAAGCGGTCAAGGGAGGAAAAAAGAAAAAAAAAACAACTCCAAAAGTAATTCATCATCTTCGTTATCATAAGTTGTTTCCCACCTAGCTACATGGATCCTGTTGTGTCATTGTTTATGATCATGAATTATATTTTCAGTAATCTAATAACTTTTTAATATCTTGTTTGATTATTTCTTCTGCCTTATTTCTTGTTTTAATATTTTCAGTAATCTAATAACTTATATCTGAATAAATTTATTTCTTCTGCCTTATATCTGAATAAATTTATTTCTTCTTACCAGTACCATTTCAGGCTTCCATGTAACATGCTCAAACCACCTTAGTTTACTTCCCTTTATTTTATTATCTATTTTTTGACCGTTCATTTTATTATCTATTGGCTTCACCTTTAAATTATCCCGAATTACTTCATTTCTAATTTTATTTTTTCTTGATTGATCCTATCCATCTTAACATTCTCATTTTTTTAACACTCATTCTATGCATATTGCCTAACATTCTTCTTGCATAACATAGCTAGTTATCATTGTCTTATAAACTTTTTCTTTTAATTTGATTGAAACTCAATGGTCACATAAAATTCTTGAACCACTCTGCTATTGTCCATTCTACTTAGATTTTAATTATGATGTCTTTCTCAATTTCTCTATTTTCTTGGAATATTGATCCTTGATACCGAAAGTGATTGGTTCTTGATACTACATGAGCTGAAATCTCAATTGGTGTCTTATCTACATGCTTGCAAGTATTAGGGTCCGTTTGTTTTTAGCAAAAACCTTTCAAATTAAAACTTTCCACTCTTCATAATTATCATATTTTAAAATTATTTATTCACATCTTCTTATACAACTACCCTATTTTTCAATCATTTTTACACTACTATTCATACAACTAACCTATCTATTTTAACTTTATTCTCTTTACTCCTCATTATTACCTCTATCATATGACATCATTTTCTATCAATTTAACGACTTTTGCACACACAAAAAATTTGCATATAAAAGTTTTATATCACTTCCCAAACACACCCTTAAAGTTGTAGTTCATATATTTAGTTTTTTATTAGATTAGTTATAAAATCATTAGATTCTAGAACATCTTTCTCCCTGTTTAATTTCTATTCTTCTTGTTTCATCAATTAAGACTATCATTTACAAATAACATGCACCAAGGTATTTTTTTTCTTTTAAGGATCCAGCAAGTTCATCTATAACTAAAAGCGAAAAGTAAGGACTTAAGGTTGAACTTTGATGCAAAATTATTATAATTGAAAAATCACTTGTATCTTCATATCTTCATTCATGGTTCCTCATGCATATATCTAATAGCATCAATATATCTATTGATAATGTGTCCTTGGGATTGACCCAATGGTAACACACTGGGGCATAGATCTGCATGGTGGAGGGTTCAACCCTCTGAACCTCACTTCCAGTGTAATGTAATTATATATATATATATACACACACACACACACACACACACACACACACACACACATATCTATTGATAATTATTTTCTTTTCTAGATCATATGTTTTTTCTAAATCAATAATATTATATATAGGTTCTTTTTCTTTTCCCTACACTTATCAAATAATTATCTAAGTAAGAAGCTGGCTTTAGTGTTTGATCTCTTTGGCACAAAACCAAATTGGTTTTTTGATGCATTTGCTTCTTGTATTAGTTTTTCTTTTTCTTTTTTTCCATCATTCTTTCTTACAAATTTCCTTGCACGACTTGTTGGTTATATTTTACAATAATTTGCACGATTTTGAATCTCCCTATTTTTTGTTGATTGGTACTATTATAATTTTTCTCCATTTTTATAGATTGTATGATTCATTTAATTTGCACAATTTTGGATTTTCCTTTTTTATAGTTGGTATTTTAGTAATTTTTCTCCATTTATTCAGCATAACATTGTTTTTACTATCTTGTTAAAAATGTTAGTTAATAAATTTATACTTATAACTCTAGTGCACTTCCATGCCTTGGTATATTATTTGGACCTAATGTTTTTTCCTATTCTCATTTTTCTTCGAGCTTACTTTACTTCAAAGATTCGAATATTTGAAAATTAGATGATATTTATCTTTTTTACATCTGAATTTTTACCTAATCTTAAATGTTCCAATGTATTATCATTTAATAAACTATAGAGATTATGTTTTTCATCTTTTTCTGGTTTCATCATCTTTTACTAAATTTTTTTGATATTTTCTTTTAATTAAGCTAACGCACATGTATCCTTTTCTCCTTTCCTAGTATGTCATATAAATTGTCATCAGCTTTGTATCTAGCTTCACTTATAATCTTTTTAGTAAAATTTTAAAATAATTTATATTGTAGTAAACTTATATCATTTTATTGATTTTTCCTTCTTTAAACTTCTATTGTTTGTTATTTGTAGCCTTTTTAAAATCCTCATTCCACCATCGAATTTTCCTAAACAATGATTTACCAATTTTATATACTCGTAGAATATTTTGTGTAACTCTTTTAGTGTATTTTGTCCAACTTATTTTATGTCTCATCTTCCTTGTATCATTCTTTTATTAAAAAAATTCCATCTTAACACCTTTCAAGTTCCACCATTTAATGTTTGAAAATGTATTACTTTTAGGTTATGTCATCTCTTTCTGTATATATATGACTCTGCTTCTATATAACCAGGTTACATAGAAGCGGAGCCATGCAACCCCTTCAAAATTTAAGAATTTAATCCTTGATGGAAAATCTAATCCATTCATTGTATTTAACATCATTTGTTAATCTAGGGGATTAAGTTTCATCCTAATCAAGTATGTTTATTTGCCACATTTGTTAGAATATATATATATATATATTCATGTGTAAATTATGAAAAATGCTAAAATATCAATTTTAAAGTAGTATTTTCGACTTCTAAACTATCCAAAATATCATTTTTATGCGAGTAAATGATTCTATAAAGTATTATTACATTCTAATACATGTGTAAATGGATCTAAACGTTTTTTTATAATTTACACATAAATATATATATTTTTGAATAAATATGGCTCGTAAACATACTTGATTGGGATGGAACTTGGTCTCCCAGATAAGTAAATAATGTTAAATACAATGAATGGATTAGATTTTCCATCAAGAATCAAAATTTTAGATTTTGAAGGGGTTACATAGCTCCACTTCTATGTAACCAGGTTACATAAAAGCAAATACATACACATATATATATATATATATGAGATCCGATCATGTGCCGCTGTAAAATGGGCCCACACATTGGAATGTAATGAAATTTTATATAATCATTTATTCATATTAAAATTATACTTTAGATGTTTAGATGTTTAAAATACGAGTTTAAACTTGATATTTACGTTAAACTATTTTATTATGTTGATTTTATACCATTTTAAGGTGGGGAACATAGACATGGTGGATTTAGATGAAAATTGATATGCTAATCAAGTGAACAATTCTAAATACATTGTATGGGACAGATTTTCCATTTGTGATCAAATTGGGCCCACAATGCATGGACTGCATGGTGCAGTCACATAATGTTTATTCTGACACCTACATATAAGCATCCAATAACTTTTTCACCTTTTCAATATGGAATTCAATTAGTCTACATATGAGGCCCTTTGCCTTCTATAGTTCTCATCTATTGGCCTTCCGCTTGGTTCATCTCTTCAAACGACGTCTACTAGAAGGGTCTATCATTTGTAACAACTCAACCCTATTTGACTTGGATCAAAACTTCTTGACGTGGATCAAACCTCGATAATTGCCTGGATGATATTGTCCACTTCAACTTAACAGCTCAATGGCATTGTTTTAAAATGTGTTACACCATGTCTTGAAGCCCACACATAATCCATCAAGAACACTTTCCTTCTTTATGTAAGATTTAGTTCGTCTACTATATCAGACCTGCCTTCTATAATTCCCAGGGCAGCATAGGATCTATTCTAAATTTTGAAGAGCTCCTGGCGCTGGATTTTTTTCTTAAAAAAATTCAGCATCGAGTCCTTTTCTGCTACTACATACATCCCCATTACCTCTCTTTTTTTATTAATCATTGCATTGGTGAATTTGATTTTGGAGTCATATAGTTTCGTCCCATTCAATTACGATAGTAAATGGTGGTATTTGCCTGTGTACAGACTTCCTTTCTGAGTTTCGCCAACACTAGTTTTACATAATGTGTTCTTGATGATTGCTTGCTTTTGTTAGTATAGGTACAAATATGGGCCAGCAATAAGATTGATAAGGAAGAGCGTTCATGCATAGGGAAATGGGATGTCCAAACTTTAACTGCATCTTGCCCTGACCTGTGTGGACCCGAAAAGCAAAACAGAGATGATATGCCAAGGCATGTGAAATTTCCCTTTCGGAATCCAGTTCGATGTCGAATTATTTGGATAACATTAAGTCTACGACGCCATGGTTCAAATTCTGTCAGTTTAGACAAACAATTGGATCTTCTTTCTCTCGATGAGAACCCCTTTGCCGATTTTGGTCGCCGTGCTTCTTTTGGAGGTGCAGTTGAAAGTGACCCCTGCATACATGCAAAAAGGATATTGGTTACGGGAATGCCTTTGAGAAAAGATCTTGGACCTGATAGATCATTTCAAGGCTCTGACAAGATAAATATGAAAGCTTGGCTGGATAGATCACCACAACTTAATCGATTCAAAGTATGATTCATGTGCTTTCAATGCAATTCTTTTGAAATCTACTTTTCCATTTCTTTTCTGCTTCCACGGCAATTCAATTCTTCTCTTATTCCTCTTCAGGTGCCAATTGAGGCTGAAAGGCTGTTAGACAATGATCATGTCCTGGAGCAATACCTGGCACCTGCTTCACCTGGGCTTGCTGGATTTCGTCTGGATGCTATTAGTGCAATAAAACCCCGTGTTAGTCATTCACCGACTTCTTTGGATTCTAGCATGCGTGATACTTTGTTAACATGCATAGAAGATGGAAATATCCTACCTGCAGTTCTATTTATCCAGGTCTCTGCTCTCCAGGTAAACATCACAAACTCAGATCTTCACATTACATTGTATTATGGCAGTTAACTACAGTTCAATCAAGTGCATAGTGCCCCTAAACATTTTTAGCAGTTAACTGCAATATTAAAAATCTCAAAAAATATATACACATAATCAAAAATGGTAAAACTTGGTTTATATGTTAAATAAACTTAGATAAACAAGTGTATGAAGAAAAAAACAACAAAAAGTGTTGTAAATGGATTTTTTGAGGTATCTTCCTTAGCTCGGGTTAATAGAATCATTCCTCTAAATGAGAAATGATCCTGTAAGCCTGGGCTAAGCAAATGTCTCGCTTAACCCAAGTCAAAAAACCCATTTAATTTTTTTTTTGTTTTGTTTTCATATATTTGTTCATTTAAGTGTATTTAACATATATACTAAGTTTTACCATTTTTGAATGTGTATATGTTTTTTTGAGATTTTTAGAAACAAGTATATGAAGAAAAAAGCAAAAAAAAAAAAATGTCGTAAATGGGTTTTTTAAGGTGTCTTGCTTAGTCCGGGCTAACATGATCATTCCTCATAATAAATTTTGTAGCAGTCGACTTGTGGGCTTGTGGCCCTAGCATTTAATATATCACTTGAGTGTGTTAACAAGATACATGCCCTAGGCCGGTCTCTTATCCTTGTCTACACTTTTTCAAACTACTAACTTGATGATGTTATCTGTTAGCTTTGTTTTAAGATTACCATATTCTGTGGCATATGGAGGTGAAATCCATTAAAGAGGCTAGGATTATGTTATGGACCAACCAAAATTACTTGCTTTTTTTGGGCTGTAGATTGGACCTTAGTGACACTTCAGAAGTAAGCTAGGGCATGTAATTAAACTCTATATCCGGTTGATACTACTACCATGTGGTTTGATGTTTTCACGCAGGCATCAAACAGTGGAGTCACAAAATTGATATATACGACTTAAACATGAAATTTATGTGAGAATCATTCTTATTTGTGAATATAAAATTGTTTACTTGCTAAATGTTTAAAACTAAGTTTCATTGTGAATATTGGATTAAGTTCTTGCAAAATGTTTAAGTGATTGAGGCATATAAATTCCAACTCATGAAAATTTTAAGGAAATCTCTACCGTCATGCTTGAGTTCCTTGGCATGTTTGAGCTTTTTTTTTCATTTTGTTTATGCTATCCGGAGTCCTGATACAGGCATTTAATTATAGATATTGAAATTTCCTGATGTGCAAGATACTGCCTTGCCATGGCAGAAATGAAACAATTCCCAGAGTTTAGAGTGTTGAGCATAAAGAAGACATTGAGAAAGCTCTCTCTATAAACAAACAGAAGCTTTCAAATTCATGGATGGATGAAGAGCGCACGTGTCAGATTTCTCAACTGGATTGATGTGTTCCTAAACAACCTAGGAGATAAGTTGCACATAGGATGGGGTAACTCAAATGCGGTGAAAAAATACTAGATGTTCTGAAAGTCAGAGAACTGAATTTGTGAGGGTAATACTAATGCTACAAGTATATTGAAGAGTATAAAATGTCCTGTCGTATGGGGTTTCGATCTGTTGGTGATTTATCAATAGTAATAGGTATGGAATTCCTTGAGGGTTTAATGGAGGTCTTATTGCTGTCAACCTTATATTAAGCATATAATGTTGTCATTTTACCATTTTCTATGTTTGCCTATTTACGTCAGTAAAGTAAATAGGAAGATGTGTTGGATCACACATATGGGCTATCTGAGCACCTTTTTGTGCATTTTCTTCTGTATACACATATCCTTTCCCCTGTAGCTGTACTTATACAAAAAAGATGATCTGCTTGTCTGATTTTGGCTGACACACTGGGTTGTACTTACAGGACCACAGTAAAATGGTAACAGTTGGGGAGTATCGGTTGCCAGAAGTGAGACCTGGGACACCTCTTTACTTTGACTTTCCCAGGCCAATTCAGGCCCGTCGCGTGTGTTTTAAGCTGTTTGGAGATGTGGCTGCCTTCACGGATGATCCCACAGAGCAGGATGATTCAGATTTTAGGCCTTGGTCACTACCTACAGGGCTCTCTCTAGCAAGCCGAATCAAGCTGTATTACTACGCTGATCCTTACGAGCTTGGAAAATGGGCCAGCCTTTCGGCAGTGTGATACCTTCGTTTTTTGTATTCTAGGATTCATGGAGCCAGGAGAAGGATTGCGCTTGGTCATGATAAGATGTGTTGGTTGCAATATGATCGTTCTTATTCTCTCTCTTCCTTTCCTGCAGTAATGGCAATTGATCAATTCGTTGTTATTGATGTTGTGCAGGTGACGTGTTTGCCTCCCTATTAGCCGCTTGAGTTTTGCATTTTTTGCTATGCGAGGATGGTCTTTTTTATTTTGTGTTTTTTTATAATAATAAAAAAAAAAATTCAACTTGATAGCCTTTTTCTTTTTCTTTTTTTCTATTAAGAGTTTATTGCCTGCAACATTGATCTCCTGATGCTTACATAACTGGGTTGATGAGCTTGAAGTTAGGTAAGCCTGCACCGAGAGGACGTGAACTGCAACCCGTTGGATAAAGACTACCAATGAAGCGGATGTCATAAATGAAGAAAAGAGGGCTGCAAGACCATTTGAACTATATCCATTACGTTATATGGGCCGGACCATTTTAGTCATGTTTAACATGAATGTAATGTTGCAGTTCATAGCTATTGATAGGAGGAAGGGAGATGCAATTGGATATATGTCTCTGTGATGTATCGGCTTCATTTATAGAGAAGCATACTGCTTTAACATTGGGAAGGGATGGACGCTGATGTTACCTTCGATTTGAAGCCACCTTAGTAGTTAGAAAAAAGAGAGACGATTTTGTTAATCCAAGCTAGGCAATGACTTAGCTCATTTCGAAAAACAATAAAAAATATATGTATATTTTTTTACTTTTTCCTCATATTTAACATGTAATTCAAGTTTTACCAATTTTAATATGTTTATATATTTTTAAAAATTTTAAACAGATATTTTAACCATTTTCTACGATTGAAATTGGCCAAAGTACCTTTTTTAAAAAATTTTAAAAATATATACGCATTGAAAATTAGTAAAACTTAGTTTATATATTAAGTATATCTATATTAACAAGTTTATAAAGAAATTTTTTATAAAAAACAGTTTTTTAAATAAAATTTTGAAAGTAGGCTAAGTTAGCCCTTGAGTTAGTTGGGATTATCTCTTTTTTAAAAAAAATAGCTAGATAATTTTTTTGGTCAATGGAAATTAGAATATTAATTAAAGAAGTCGAGAGCACAACAATTATCTTGCCTTACACATTGGCTCACGATCGCACTCTCGCAAAGGAATGAAGGCCATCGATCATTTACGGCCACAAATGGTCCAAAGACGTTTTTTAAAAATTTAAAAAAAAAAAAAAATCTTTTAGATTTTTTTTATAAAACCATTAAGGTGTGTTTGGTTAGGGGTAAAATTTTTTATGAAAAGTTTTTGAGATAGAAGTTGTCAAATTGATAAAAAATGATGTGATATAATAAGAGAAATGATGAGAAATAAAGAGAATAAAGTTAAAATAGATAGGTTAGTTGTATAGATAGTTGTGTAGAAATGATTGAAAAGTAGAGTAGTTTGTATAGAAAAATGTGAAAAAATAATTAAAAAACAGAATAGTTATATAGAGTGAAAAGTTTTAGATTGAAAAGTTTTAGTTGACATGTTTATATCCCAAACAAATACACCCTTAATTTGAATGCATATAATTTATAAATTAAATTTTACTGTTTTTAGCCGTAACGCTTGCGTCGTCATGGTAAGTTTGGGCATCACCAAATGGGATGTCCTAGCTTCAACTCTTCCCGCCAACATGTGGGTGTATTAGGTGTGGTTATCATTTCCTCCATAATGTGATGATATTTATAGAAAAATCTCTCCTTTGTGTGAGAGATGAATGTACTTGAATGTAACATCAAATGTCATCAAGCTCCTAGAATGAAAGGAGAGATGTTTCGAATCCTCAACCAACCAACACAGACCAGATCATACGGCGCCTGTAACAAGCAAAAGCTGGAAGATCACCACATCTCTGTGTTCTTTCACGCGGCATGCAGCTATCCCACCTGATGATGATTGATGCACTGGTGTGATTGCAAGAAAGAATTCTCAATGCACAGTCATATTGCACGTAATCTCCTCCCTGAACACCAAAACTCTGAGACGAAGTCTGCCTCTCTCCTGCATTGCCTTCAAATAGTATTCAACATGGGTTTAGCATCTTGCACAAGCAACAACCTCAGGCAGGAAGAATGATGCACAAAGCATCCATTTTCTCGGTGCAACAAGCCGAACCCTGTGCATCTCGACTTCAATGGTGGCTACAGACAGCACCATCCTTATCCGCTGTAACATTGGTGAATAGTCAGTAAGTGGGAATATAAACACAACTGTAGAAAAGAACAAAGCAAATATGCACACAGAAAACACCACATATTTGGATGAACAAGTGAATTGAATTGAGAGGCTTATGATGAAACAAAAATTTAATGTCCTAGAAAACTGTGAAACAAGTAACAATTCAAGTGAGTTTTAGAATGCTATTTTCCAAATGTCAACTCATTCAGCCGAAATAAGAACTAAGCTTGACCAGGCGTTTTATCTGTCTGCACATTTGCTTTGTTCACCAATGAGGCTTGCTAAATATGGATGAAATTAGTTTTTTCAATTCTTTTTGTACGTGGAAATGCTGACCTCTTGAAAATCGAACTCAGGATCCTGAGCCTTTGAGAAACCATAAACGTGAATCCTTGGCAAGACGGAACCAACTTGCACACCATTGCGCTTCTTTTTGTATATTCCCCTGAATGCATCTGTCATATAACAAACATTAGGATATTGCAATCAGTACAGGGCGTACATTAGTCAGAAGTTACAATTTCCATTTCGGGGAACCAACACCATCAACAAAAGGGGAAAATAATACATTTTCTCATAGGTATGGAGCTTTATACTCAGATAATCTGCTTAGATTAATATTTCAGTACCCATTCAAAGAAAATGTACATACTGGTGATGATTTCTGGACCAGAAAAAATATTGGAACTGTTTATCTTTCCATCTCATTTCCAAAACTAAATTATAAAGTGAGAGAAAGAAAATGAATCCAACTAACCAAGAAATTCTGCAGCATCATTTGGCAAGTTCATAACCACTTGTGTAATAGACTCAGCCCTTTGGCTTGAAAATATAAAATTGATGAACCTTCTCCCATCCATATTAAATGCCTGAACAACCAAAAGTATGTGACTATGTTTAGTGACACCCAGACTAGAAAATACTCAAACAAAATTCTCAATATTCATTATCAAAGCACAACTATTCCCAAATAGAGTGAAAATGAAAGGTAAATATTTTTTTTTTTTTTTTTTTGATAAAATGAAAGGTAAATATTGGTTCAAAAATAAGTCTCACATTAGAAAGGACATAGATAGTGAAAAGAAAGGGCTAGCATTGGGTTCAAAAGTACGCTTCACATTGGAAATGACATGGGTAGTAAAATCTAAGGGCCAATATTGTGTTCAATTTCAAAAAACGTCTCAGATTAGCAAGAATATGAACAATGAAATCAAAAGGCTAATATTAGAGGTGTGTTTGGGAAGTGATAAAAATTTTTGTGTAAATGTTTTTTATTTGGAAGCAAATGATGTGATATTATAGAGGTAATGACAAGGAAAGAGAATAAAGTTAAAATAAATAAGTTAGTTGTATTGGTAGTTGTGTAGAAATAATTGAAAAGTAAGTTAATTGTATTGGAAAATGTGAAAAATGATTAAAAAACAGAATAATTGTGGAGAGTGAAAAGTTTAGATTGAAACTTTTTTATTTGAAATTTTTTTGTGTTAAACGAACATGCCCAAGGTTTAAAACTAAGTCCCATATTAGAAGGACAACGACAGTGAAAACAAAAGGCTACTATCAGGTTCAAAAATAAGTCTGAGATTAGAAAAGGCATGCATCAAGATTTATAGCATTGAGGAAAACCTGGAAGAAAACTTTTGTTTATTTACATGCTGTTCTGAACAGGGAAAAGTGTAGTGACTGTAACAGAGACAATCGTCTACCTCTATTTTCCGGTCAAGTTTGTTGAGAACGACGTTTCTTTCCAGATAATCAACTGCAGAAGGGTTTAGGTCATTTGCATAAACATAATTCACTTTTTTCGCTGCCAAAATAGCTAGAGGACCAACACCGGAAAAGACATCACCTGTTGAGAATGCACTTATCAATAAATGGATGCAACATGCTAAAGACGGCATAGCAGCAAAACTGAAGTCATAAAAATTATTAACAAAGACACTTACAGACAACATCTTTATTGGTAAAGCTGTTGATCAGTCTTTGCCTTTCAGTTGCTGATCTTGAGTTCCAGTACCTGTACAAAAGAATCCAAAAAGTGTCACAGACAGGCATCTCCAGCCATGAAACATATTTTATCTCCATGCCAAAGGAGTCGGAAACAATTGACATAAAAATACAGCATATAGTTTGCAGTAGAAAAGATAGTGCTGCAACACACCATTTCCATATTCATAGTGACACAAAGATCAATGATATACAGATGCTAGATATGTTGATTAGTTGATCATTATGTTCCTTTGTGCATTTGGACTTTCTCTAGTTATCTCGAGTTTCTTATCATATTATATTATCCAAAATAGATGCTGTCATAATCTTCTAAGCATCTAATACAGCTCATTGGGGTTTTGATTCATCTTGGATTAATATGTAAAAATTATTCAAAAAAATTTCCTATATAGGTTGCTTGGGACCCATTTCTCTACCATTGTCCAAATCTAAGGAACATTTTAGAAGTACCATCAGTTTCATGCGGTTGCCTACGTCACAGTGAATGTCATGTAAAAATTACCAAATATAATTGAACTAGAATATATTGTTTAGTGAGATCATCCCATTGAACCCAATGTAAACTGCATATTGTGGAATTGGGTCACTAAGATCTTGGCTTTCCTCTTCTAGCAGACAAGTATATTGATAGAGACATACACATGGGGCGAACCATGCTCTGAACCACATGTATGCAGGTTATGTACTCATCAAAAAACCAATGACAATAGAGATATCTGAAATTCTGCTAACTGCAGAGGACGTACACAGTTGCTAAGTCAACATGAAAACGAACTCCATTCTCAACAACTGTAGTGACGAGGGAATGGTTGCCTGCTAAAACTTCAAGTTGCATAGTTCTGTAATCATTCTGAATCATATCAATCTTATTAACAACTGTCAGTATCTTTGGCCTGTTTTTGTCTAGGACAACCTGAGAAAAAAATAATTCTCAATTAATTCACGATACTTACTAGAATGGACACTTCTCAAAAGAATTCTTCAGATGTTGTGCTTTGTGATATTCTATCAGAGTGATATCTGTATCAAAAGAAATATTTCTGGACAAAAAATATATTCCCACATTGTTAATTGATATTAGACAGAGCTGATTACCTGAGCAATAATTTTTTTGTAAGGAAGTTGCTCATCTCTCAGATTCAGGTGTGCAATATGTCCAACTGCTTCAAATGAAGCAGGAAGGGTAATGCCCTTGGGCAACAGAGCCACTAGAATCTGCAAGTAAATACGAAATAAATTATTTTGCGGCCAGAAAAATGACAGCCGGCAGCATTAAAATAAGGATGGAATTTAAAAACCACCTCCTTAGCTAACTCAAATAAATAAATAACAAACAAAAATAAAAGTCACAGAAAAAGAGAAGAAAGATAAAGTGGTTGTTCCAATACCTAAAGATAGTAGATTGAATTTCATGCATGGGAAAGAATAATGCAACTTTTAATAAGTGAATCGTTCTTAAACAGGGAAAACTCAGCAAAGAGCAGCAACTAAAGAAATCAGTTTGGCTCAGAAGGCCAATTAACAAGTAATTAGGATCTTAATGTGTCAGAAGGTAAATCTGTAGGTAACTGGAATCCTAATGAGACAAGAAAAGGATGCAGAAAATAAACATCTTTCAAGACTTCAGAATAACTGAATAAGGTAAAACCGTAAAAATACCTCATTCATTTGCCAATAGTTATAAAATAAGGTTAGCTTGCACTGCACAAGTTCACGTATGGACTTCCTTTGCTCAATTTCTCCTTTTAGCACAGCCTAGAGACAACAGCAAGAGTTAAACCATCAGACTCAGGACAGAAAAATGTTACATGAAACATCTGAAGGAAACAGAACAAGAAAAGTCCCACAATCGGCAACACAAAAATTGAAAAACTTGAGAATCTTAAACTCATCTTACTTGAGCGGTGATCTGTGCTCAGAGCAGGGATAGCCAGGAAAACATTTTTATCTGGTCAGTGAAATACTGCAACGGACTTATTTGCATTAATCTCTAAATCACTAAATCTGAAGGTCTGCTTATTCAACCTTATAAATCAGTAACATCTAAGGAAGCAAAGAAAGTTTAAAATGTATATCTAGAGTAAGGGTAACAATGCTGCTAAAACACAAGTGATGTGGGACCATGTACCGTAGCAGCAGAGTAGCAGACACACTTCAGGATTGATGGGAAATGGACAACTTTAGCTTGAAAAGCCAATTGCCAATAAGTTTTAGCACAGACTCTCTCACATCAAAGAGTGCAGGGAATTTTTAGCACAGACTGTCTTATCCCTGTACTCTTTGATGTGAGACAGTATATGATAAAGAGAGTGCAGGTAAGTGTTACCACAGACTGTCTCACATCAAAGAGAGCAGGTCTGCAGGAAATATAGCATATGAACAACATCATGGTCTTCTAATCATGAAATAACAACAAAGGTTTGCCAAATGACATGCTACAAAATATTTGACAACCAAACTAAAATGATGTACCATCCTGATAACTGTGCCCAAAAACATGAAAATTGTCTTGCTCAGGATCAGAATCAGGATTCGGGATGTTCAAGTCATCAAATGCAGCATTCCTTGGGAGACCCAACTAGTCATGGACTTGCTTGATTTCTCAGCTATGTAATTTTTGCAGTAAGGCCCACCATTCACACAGCTGATGCTGGGAATAGAAATAGGCCACCTGTTGAACCGACCTACAACTGGCTGTAGGCGATTTTTATTGATTCCTTTCAAGTGACTCGTGTCACTGAGTCCATCCCCTTCCACAACATCAATTCTGGCATCAGAAGCAATATTCACAGAGACCCATAATCTCAACAACTCACAATAACACATTCAGTTGAGTAACATCCAAATAAGATTAACGTATGTGATGATGCAGGCTGCGCCAATTAATTCACACCCAAAAGAAGGAAACTCTTTAGTAGTTGGAACCATTGCAATTTGAAGCCCAATCAGCAGATTCTGAACAAGTACAAAACCCAGTCTGAAAACACGTGTAATCTGCATTAAAAATGAAGTATGCACAGCGCATGTTCGATTAAACGACAGACACAACTCATGAAGCAGCACAGAAAGCAACCTTTACAGCCTCGGGCAGTTCATCCTCTCCTTTGTCGGCATACCTCTCATCTAAAAGCAGCAATCTCGTTCGCCCACGCCACCTCCCACCTTTGAATTCCTCCCCAAGCAAACCACTAAGGTCCTCCTCGTCATCACTGCCATGTGAAACGACCTCAACAGCAACGAAATCATTTTTCCCTTTTCTCTTTCCTCCTCCATCGTCCTTTTCTACTATCTTCTTCTTCCTCTTCACCTTTGGCCTCGATATCTTGGCAAGATTCCTGAACTTCAAGAACCCTCGGCAATTGAACGTCTTGACAAGCTTCTCTCTATACAAAACCGGGCTCATTTTCTCACCATCACCTTGGGCACTCCCGTAGACTCGCCGTTCAACGGAAGCAACGACCTCGTCCTCGTCTCCGCCCGCATCTAGCCGAGGAAGGAGCCTGGCATCGAAGTCCGGGTCAATGTCATCGCCGGGAACTCTGGCAACATTGCGGATGCGGGGCCAGTTCAAGAGGTGGCCCCGCAGGCGATTCTCGAGGGCGGAGCAGCTGTCTGCAGGGACGCGGAGAGCGGCAATGTGGAAGGAACGAGCGAAGGCATCTCTATCGATTAGATTTCGATCTTCTTCTTCATCAGTCGACGGGAAGACGTTTGGCGTTGGCGGAGATGGAGTTGGAATGGTGCCTTTGTGGAGAGAAGGTCCGTAAGAATCTAGGATTATGGATAGGGTTTGGGGGGAGAGAGAGGAGAACAGAGCGTTGAGAAGGAGATGAGAGGGTTTGGGGAGAAATGGAAACGTAGGAGTAGTTAGGCGTAGAGAGAGTCTAGTAGCAGCGGCCGCCGCCGCAGGCGTCGCCGCCAATGCCATGGACGTACGGAGTTGGGAGGGTCGGGTCGGTCGTTTTGTGTAAACAGAAACGAATACGAGTAAGTAAAGCTCGCTTTCGCAGTGCGACACGTGGCCAATTTCCTCCCCTCACTGCGATGTGAGGTGCAATTTGTCAAAATGGGCCAAACGCCCGTTGCACAGCCCATTTACAAACAGGCTTTCTACGTGATTTCGTTATGTTCCGGGTAGGGCGCAGCTCGGGTATATCGGGTTTAGAAGAACTCAGACCCTAAACCTTACGAGCTCAGGTGACCCGAACTCAAACCCAAGTTCGGACCGGAGTGGCATTAGTTTTGAATTACTCCCAAGTTATTTTCAAACCAATAAAAGTTAAAATTAGTATTAGTTTTAGATTACTTCTAAATTATTTCTAAACCAATAAAAGTTAAAATCATTAATAAAGATAATGAATTTTTTAACATATAACTTATGATATATTTGATTTGGATAAAAGTTGATATTTTAATTAAAAGATAATTTTAAATATAATGAACGTAACTAGTTTACACATAACAATCAACATAAGAAAATAAATGAAATTATATGAAATCACTGTCTAAAGTTTAATAAAAATGAAACACATATATCTCGTAGTTAATTAGTATATATGTAATAATTTTTAAAAGTTAATATATTTATAATTATTTACAAATAAAGTTAATATAAATATAATATATTTAACTTTTATGGACAAATGTGTATAATATTTAAGTTTTAGAATAAATATTTTACAATTTAATTAGGTTATTATTATATAAAATAACCTTTATTATAATTATATTTGAAATACTTAATATATAAATAAATATAATAATTTTAATAAATTAAAGAGAATTTCGGGTTCAAACCAAAAAAAGTTTTAATATCCAGTTGATGCAAACTCAATATTAATTTCGAATTTTCTTGAGATGGATTGTCTAATTTTAAAAAAAAAATTAAAAATAAAACTCAAAACTTTTTAAGTTTTAAAACCGTGTGAGGTCGGACGGATTTGTACGACCCAACAGCAAGTTGCACCTCACGTTCCGGGCCTTCCGGCATGCGGTTCTTCCCGGCTTTTTTTTTTTTTCTTTTCTTTTTTTTTTTTATATTTTTTTTTGCACTTGCAAATCCGTTACAGGGTATGAGGAATTCGGCTTTCTTCGGTTCTCTATTAGTTCCAGTTTTCGTATTCATCGACCACAGTTGATCATTGGTACTTCTCTTTTTCACAAGATGGATTGCTCAACAGATAAGGAGAGCACGATCGGAGTGAAACGGACAGCTATGACGGTTGCAAGGAAAGAGGAGGCGGCGGATTCGCACGCTGGTCAGTTGAACCATGACGGGGGACTGAGAGGGAGAGAACAAGACTGGAGATGGCGTCACCATCGCCGCCAGCATCGAAGATAGAAGTTGAAAAGAAAGAGGGGGAACGGAGAGCGAGGCGTGGCCAGGAATGGCGTTGCGCTCCATGGGAGTCGTGATATCAGGTTTAGGGATTTAGGTCCCCGATTATATGCGTTTAGTTACAGTCCGCCGCAGATGAGCTAGACCGAGAGAAGGGAGTTCGCCGGAAGAGACGACTCACAGGTCTTACCTCTGCGTCGCCGATAGGGTTGCTGGAGACAGAGAGAGCGTCGTCAGTTTCTTTCGTTTTTTGTTTTTTTGGGGTTCCGCACCGAACAGATTGGCACGGATTGCTGCCTAAATGGGAGCCGACGGCTATTTTTCGTCCTGTAATATCGAAGGGTTCAGAATGGGCGGACACATGCCATCGCTGGTACGTGCGTTTTTTAAGCTTAGCAGTGGCGGAAGGGACATGTTAGTCGTTGCTCGGTTATAACACCCATATTACGGGTGTATTTGGTAATGAATAAAATTTTTGAAGAAAAATTTTAGAGAGTAAAAGTTATCAAATGATATGATATAATAGGGGTAATGATGAGTAGTAAAGAGAATAAAGTTAAAATAGATAGGTTAGTTGTATGGATAGTTGTGTAGAAATGATTGAAAAGTAGAGTAGTTGTATAGGAAAATATGAAAAAATAATTAAAAAATATAATAGTTGTAGAGAGTGAAAAGTTTTAGATTAACTTAACATTTTTTGTCACTTGCCAAACACACCCTACAACTAGATGTTTGACTTCAGTACTAGCATGACTACTCGTACTACTGAAAAATAGGGTAGAGAATGGAAAAGAGTTGGCAATTAAATAAGCCCGGGCTCGGAAAGGATAGATATTGTAGAAGGTCAGGCCTTTTTCTGCCCCTTTTCCCGGGAACGGTTGCTAACTTTGGGATCATGGAATGTGGGAACCCTGCATATTCTCCCACGGGATCGTTAAATATGGTAACCACTTCTTTTTTTTTACATATTTTTCCACAGATAGTTTGACATATTAGTTATTTAACAATTTTATTTTTTTCAACTTCATTCTTACGAGTGTGTTTGGAAAGTAGTAAAATTTTTAATTTTTTAAATTAGTAAAAAATATGTAATATGATCAGGATAATAATAAGTAAAGAGAATAAAATTCAAATAGATAAGTTAATGATACAGGTAACTATATAGAAATGATTAAAAATTAAAATAATTGTTTGGAAATATGTAAAAAAAACAAAAATAAAAAATAAGGTAATCCTAGAAATTAAAATGTTTTAAATTGAAAATTTTTTATTGAAAAAACATGCCAAACACTCCTAATATTTCAATCTTTTTTTCACACGGTTATTTTATTTTGTTTGAACTTTATCCTTGTCTTATTATACAATTCTCACATTTTTACTCTCTTACTTTACTAATTTCCCACCGTAATTATATTAGCAAACATCCCCCTGGCATCCATTACACGTGTGACATGACTAGTTACGGAGAAATAGATCCAGCTTCCATACGATAAGCAGGTGGGTGGATCGTAATAAAGAACTTCCCTTTTGCTCCTTATCCAACCATCGTAAAGCAACTCCAAACTGATGGTTATCCATGAAAACAGCTTCACGAGATTGCCATCGGTGCCAATCACATACAGGTTTCATGTGACATTACCGAGTCCACAACCCTCGGATCTCCTTTTTTTTTTTTTTTTTTTAATTCCTAGATTATAGACATGATTTACCAGCAAGTCCTCTGGGAACCGCATTTTTATATATGATGGAAGTTGGACTGCACAAAATCAGTCCACGTGGATGAATTTAAACGTCCACCAAGGCGGTAGACATTGGCTTATCTTAGAAACGGCATTGAAATTGTCAGCATTACATTGACTCGGAACTGATTATTATTTTTATAGTTTGGGTGTACTTCAAAAGTGATAAAATGTTTGAGGAAAAAGTTTCTGGTGGAAAAATCTTTTAAAGAAGATACAATAATATGAAACGATAAGAATATAGATCGAAAAACAAGCTAGTAATATTTACTATGATAATTTGACATGAAATGATTGAAAGATAGAATATTGATATAACAAAATGTAATGTAGTAATCGAAAAGTTAAATAATTATAAAAAAATTTAGTTTTAAAAGGTTTTTTTGGTTTAAACTCACTCACCCTTTATAACGAAAACTATTAGCTTCCTTAATCGTTCTTGTTGTAAGGTAAAGCGGCAGGCCGGCGGAGTTTTGTCGCTTGCTCTGCCATACAAATTTGTTGCCGTCTTCGGGAGCTCAAAGCACCAAATGACAAATTCCAAAGTTTTTGTAACTAGGGAATAGGTCTTGGGGCGATGCATTGGAAAGAAGGCCCCTTGACCTGTCCCCATTATATCCATTAAAGAAATTTTTGTTGGCGCAGGGCTTTTGAATAAAGAGAAGGGATTTGGATGCTGGCGAATGCGATGAGCACAAGTGTGCGACATAAAAACGTGAGAAATGAATGTCTACGTGACTGTGCGGATTTTTGGAATGCTCAAACCGCACCATTTCTAGTTAAACCCTCTCATCGTGTATTCTAACTGCAGTTTCATTACAACAGAATTTTTATAAAGTTGGTCGCATTTGTTGCCAAATGTAGCTAAATACCGTATCAATTATAGCCAAAATAGTTGCATTAACTATTATTTTTTACTACATTTAATACAAAAATTGGCTGCATTTAGCCAAATACTACTATTCAGAAGGATCAAGTATTTATAACTGAATAATTAATTGTAAATAAAATAATGATGCAGTCAAATATATATTATATATAACTAAAATTTAACTATGTCTAATGAAATTTGTTGCGGTGAATCTCCAGCTGCCACGGTTGAAATTCCATGCACGCTGCAAATCACCAACTGCATGCCATATATCACATTGTCACGGTCGATTTTGATGGCTATCAAATCTAAAATATGTTGGTGAAAGCCAATGCGCATGTTGGTGAAGACCCATTCCCATATGTAAAAAGATCGACAATCTGATATATGGCCCTTTCAGCCGAAAAGATTTTTCGGCAATGGTGAAGTAATGTTTCTTACATAAAAATAGCCGGGCAGCTAAAGCAACTACTTTATTTATTTTAGCTGGAGTTTCTTCCTGAAGATCGAAGACCTAAAGCAATACTTCATGCATGTGGAGGATGACAGGGTTTATTGAGAATGTCCTTTGTGCTTCTCATCTTATCTGTTCATGGCGATATATAGCAATCAAAACATTGAAATGATCATCTAAAAGTAGGTATGTGTAGAAAAAAGAAAAGCATATCGAGGAACCTTCCTGGTTCCTATCTCCACCCAACTGCAACACTTCCTGAAAAGAAATGCTGGTTGTGGATTTGTAAGCTCGTTAAAGTACCCAAATTGGAAGAAACTTGTGTGCCACTCATCATTTAAAAAGAAATTGAGAAATAGGAGGTATAAGAATTCCGATACGCTTGAAACGCAATCTTTACAAATGTAGTCAGCTAGCTGTCTTTACAATTAATGCATATGTGAGGATTCAACGCCTACAAGGTGATTACATCTGTCTCTAAACGCAAACCAACCAGCCTGAGATCTGCGCCCCCCCTGACACGGAAGCACTCAGCCAGATCAAAAGCTAATCATCTCCATTGATTCAAATAGTATTGAATCATTGATTTGGGGTAGGCACATCTCCAAAATTCCACATGCATTGATTTGGAGCAGGTTGGTTTGCCAACATCTTCCAGCGACTGTGACCATCTACTCCCACATGGCCTGTACGTCGACCCTTAAATGTCTTTGATTGCAAAATGTATTTTGGTACATGCAAAAGTTGTTGCCCAGTTTCCGGCAACATCCTAGTAAACCCAAAATCATTTTCATAGCCTTAGTATAATTTCTTTCTATTATCTCTGTCTAGCCTCATGTTTTCCTATTTCTCTGCTTTTCCTTTCATCATCTTTAATGACTTTTCATAAATAAATGACCTAATTTTTTTTGTAGGTGTGTATTTTTTTACAATTATCTCAATTTATATTATAATTAAACTCTGTAAACGTTCTTAGAATTTTTCCATACAATAATCTATCAAATATCTACAATATTTTTATTTTTCTACTCTTATTGTCCTACAACATCTACCTGTAGACACTCCCATAATTAAACAGGAAGACAAATGTTGCTGCTGCTATCATGCTTGATCTATCATCACCCAACTGAAGGGCACGGCAATGTACCACAGCGCCAAAGACGCGAGGGCTAAAGGACCTAAATTTTAATGTGGATGAATAAGACTTGCAGAAGATTCAAGAATTTCCTTTTAATGTAGTTTATACAGTTAAACTAAACAAAAAAAAGCAAAAAAAGCCCCATTTTCTTTTTTCTTTTTTTTTAAAAAGCCCCATTTGATGTGGTTTTTTATACAGTTCCACGAAAATAAAAAAGGCCGGTCTCGGCAGACAAAATTAAACTTATCCAAGTACTACCCGCAAAGCAAGCGCTCCATACATGGGCCATACGCCCGCCCACGAGGCGAGGGGCTGTTGAGGTCCACCTCAAAGCCAGATCGGTCATTTTGAGTGGGGCCCACGGATATCACCGAGTTGCATGCTGCTAAGAATTCAGTGGGTCCGGCCTTTTATTTTTTTCCAAGATCAGCCTTCTTCGCGCCCGTTTCTTCTGAGGTGTGGCCCACCGCCATCACGAGGATCGCGGAGGACGGCTATGATTTCACGAGGGCATGTGCAGCACGAAGGAGTTGCCATAGCCCGTGGTGGCCCACCCATGCACCCTATGCAAATTGAAATCTGATTTTCTGCGCGTGAGCCGATTCAGTGTCGAAACTTCAAGCTCGGCGGTGGTTCCTCTCCAGGAGCCCTTCCATAACGACTTGCTTCCTGTACTCGCTCCCGTCCACCTCCGGCGCCCTCTTAGCCGGCGATGAAATAGCGGCACTCGCCGGCCGATCATCTTGCTTCTTCCAGCGAATCACTAAGTATAAACACGTGGAAGTCCAGAGAATCGCACAGAGCCGGCCCCACAGAACCAGCACCGACAAGCTGATCACCAGCAGGTACAGCGCACCGAAACAATTGCAATTTCCAGCCCCGCTTTCTGTCCTCCGGCGAGCCGTTGACTTGTCGGAATGCCAAGCGACGGAATTCTTACGGCCAGATGAAGAAAGAGATGGAGAAGAACCGGAAGATGCTGCCTTCGGTTTCCCCGCATCGCCTTCCAAACTTTCACCGCAAGGTTCTCGTTGCGGTGCCACTTTCACTGCGGCGGCGTTTTTTTCTGTATCTGCAATTGCATCTTGCCGAAGTTTTCGATTTTTAACCGTCGCCGTATCCTGTAATGTTAGAAAGTAAAGTTTCGCTTGAATGGTTACGGACACGCGCATATATGTATGTATGTATATAAAACGAGAGAAATTTAAAAGACAAAAATAATCTTTGACTGTTTTGATAGAGAGGTTGAGGCGAAGAAAAAGATACTCACCGATTGAAATTCGGCGATTTTCAATCTGAGGACGCGAGCAAGGATATGACGAGCACCTCTCCGGCGAGTCTCGACGACGATCTCTTCCTTTCGGCTGTTGGCGGCGTTCTCGGAAATTCCTATATCCGACGTGGAGACGGAGATGTAGGAGAAGACCGGCTGCGGATCGGGGATGGATTTCTTTTTCCCTATGAGTTTGATCTTGCTGTCCTCGAATCCGTCTTCTTGGCAGACGGGGCGGAAGCAGAGCAGCCGACTTTTGCCTCTGGATTTCATGATCCCGAGGCTTGGGCTCGCAGCATTGGAAGACAAACGACGGAATGAGGGAGAGGTGGATGGAATAAAAAGCGATCGAAACGGAGAAAGCTAGAGAGAAAAGTAATTGACACTTGACAGGTTAGGCCGACTTAAGAAAGAGGCTGCCTCCCTGCCGGTGTTTCGTCGTCTTCTTTTCTTCTTCTGCTGCTGCGGGTGTCAATGACTGGTAGCGGCCGGTTCTTACCCTTCGCGTTTGTCCGTTACTGTCCAAGTCGTTCATATATAGCGCGCCGGGTGGAGATTCAGCAGCATCGTCTGGTTCGGGCCGTAGTCTTGCCATCAAGGGTGGGCCTACTGCCGTGTCGCTCGACCGCTGGATTTTCGGTTCGACGCAGCCCGGCCGAAAGGGGTCCAATTACCATGGACTGATATTTGAAATATTACTTTTTTCTAGAATATTATTCAATTATCCGCCAAAAAATCAGAGCACACTGAAATGTAGAACCCGAGCCTCTACACGTTATAGAAATGAAAATGTAAGTTGTGTTTGCCATGTGATGATTTTTCGTGAACCAGCATTTTCTCTGATCTGTCTGCTAATAGCCTCTGTTATCGTTTTAGCTGTGTAATGTTCATTCTTAATTAAATTAAGGGCTTGTCTCTTGAAATTCCTTTGATTTCTCAGGTTTTTTTTTTCAAATACAAATCAGTCATAGTATTTAAAACTATTTATTTCGCTTGTGCGTTGCCAAATATTGTCCTAAATATAAAAAAAAACAACTTAATTGAAATATGTTAACAAATGTAATTATAAAAACCCTCATACATTCATATTCGAATCTAATTAAGACAATTTTTGATATTATACAAATATTTATGAAGTAAAATATAGCTTATGCTTGTGAAAAATTGATAAATCCAATGCGTTGTAGATTGTAACAAAGCCAATTAAAATAACACTGATGTTACAATACATTCTAGTGCAAGAAATATTTTTTTAATATTTTGAAATTTTGTGTAGAACTTTTAACTTATATCTATTTAATCTATGAACGAAGATTTATCTTTCGGTGATGTGTATATATTTTTATTTTTAAAAATAAGAGTATTTTAGTCATTCAAAATGACTAAAACTCCCTTTATTGAAATAAAATAAATATACATATCAAAAATAATAAAATTTAATATTAAGTTAAATACCCGTAGAGTAATGATTTAAACAATTTTAAAAAATAAAATATAATTTTACAACTGAGTTTATTGAAATTTTAATGCATTTAGATACACTGATATATAATTTTTTGTGTTTACAACTGAGATGAGCATAGGATGGAATGAGATCTCACATTTTTCACTTTTTAAATTTTCAAAATATAACAATGTACTTTTGCATTCCAATGCTCGTTTATTCAATCCTAACACACCTTTACCCATTTTTAATTATTTTCTATCCTAAATTCCTGTCTATCATCATCACATCCAAATTTTTTATATTTGTAAATGACATGCCTGATTTTTGCTGGTGGTATTGCTGTTGGCAGGACGACCACTAGACCACAGCCGAAGTCTTAAGTCATGCTTATATTGCACGAAGAACGTGGAACAAACTATTTTTAGAAAAGGAATTTCTGGATTACTCTGTTTACATTGATTAATGAAGTCGGATTTATTTATGTACAAATTAATGTAACCGCATATGCAAACGAAGTGGAAAATCATAACACCCTATTTCATATGTAAATGAAGTACAAAAATAATTATTTCATTATTGCACGAAGAGCCTGTATATGCTTAATTGTTTTTAAATTTTCGAGGTATTTGTTTACCTACAAAATTTTTGCAAACTGAAATTTTTCCATCCAAAATTTTGTACTCTTTACAATCATCTTATTTTTAATTATTATTTATTTATTATTATACAATTATCATACTTTTTAATTATTTTTATATAATTATCTATACATAAATAGGATAGTTATGAAAAGTGACAAATTTTAAATGAAAAATTATAATTAATTTTTTTTATTGAAAGACAGATTACTTCCCAAAAAAATTTGGCTTCTCAACCACATCCTAAATATCGTATTTTCCCGTCAACTTGTCGGATTGAACCCACTCATTTTCAGATACAATTGATTTGATAAACCCATTTCATTTCCGTACGTGAGATTGAAAAGATCGATCGATTATTTTTATGCAAGACGTCGGGATTTCATCAACTTGAGTACTCAATGCTTCCTGTGCATATATCCATTTTTTTATTTTTTTTGAAAATTTCCTTACAAGATTATTAATTTAGGTGTATTTAATATGTATATAAATTTTTAAAATGCCACTTGTTTTCGAAAATAAAAAAAATATCTAAAATACTTTAAAAATGGTAAAATTTTGATACAAATATTAAATATATCTGGATTAATAATTTTGTAAAAAAATTTAAAAAATAAAAAAATAAGTACATGGGCTTGAGAGCATTATAGCATGCTCTTGCGAGCATACTTCCAGGCTCGGTTTTACCAGTACCACGGGAAGGGCGGTTTCGTTTCTCCGGGAAATCGCGATCCGCGTGGAGTTTCTTCTGGAGATTTAGGCGGTTAAAAATTTATTTGCGCAATTAATAGCAAGCGCATGAGGCATCGCGGGAAGCCAGAGTATGAAATTACTCGTGGGCCGTGCGCCACGATCGTAGCCGCGGCCGAGAGAGTTTGCTCCTGCTGCGTGATGCGCTAATCCAACGGTAAGGATAGAGTTTCCCTGTCCATCAGAGAAGTGGGCCCACCAGGAACGAGCAAAGAAATTTATTTTTATTTTATTTTATTTCTTTAATCGTCTCCGCAGATATCATCATGCGCGCAGCCAAGACCCAAGCGTGACTTGTCCCATACCAACTGAAGGGACCCACTTTTTTTTTTTTTTTAAGCATCGTTAGGGGCCACTTTTAGATAGGTTAAGGTAATGTTGAGGGGTCATGAGAATAAGGACAAAATATACAAGTTAGATATATAAATAGTTATATAGAAATAATTAAAAAAATAAAATAATTGTACAGAAAAAGCAAAAAAAATAAAACATTTGTAGAAAACAAAAAGTCTTAGTTTGAAATATTTTTTACGTAAACAAAAAATCTCCTTAGTTATGATTCTGGCTTTTATGAGCATTAAACCCGCAAACCCGTTTTCCATGCATATAACCAAATAGGTGTAAACGGGCTTCAAGGTGAAAAAAGAGCTGCGAGCTAAAAGCCGGGCCAAACACAGCTTATTTCATTTATCAAATTACACAGAAGTTGTTTCAACATATCTTCATCTACTTTTCGCACTTTGATACTTAGTGAAAAATTTACTTTATTTATTTCATTTAAAATTATTTATTTAGTATGGAAGCCGAGTTTTATCCAAATCAAAAATATACACACAACCCATCAATAACTTGTTGAACTATTTATTAAATAAGTTGTAATACATTGGGATTGAGATTTTCCAAATAGGTAAATGAACAGATTAAGATAAAGATTTTTTAATAAGTTGTGAGTATGATTAAGTTCAAACGCATTTAGCCCGATCCATTAACACTCCCACTTACATATAAGTTGCCTCGTAGGATTTTATCCCATCCCTATTTCTATTCCTAGTGTATTTTAGAAACACAATTTGGATTGATTTAAGTCTACATTTAGCCCAATGTACTAAAAAAATTAGCGCTAAGATTTGTATTTTTCTGCCCAAACTTAAAGAATAAGAGGAACATGACCTCAATTTTCCCCTCATTTATGTTCAATGTAAAATATATTATATATTCAACAAGTAATTAATATTTGTATATTTATAATTAAATACATTCTTGTTATGTTTATATTATATTATAGATAAATTATATTGTTTTCTTTCACAATTATATTTCTATTATTTACTTTTTTACATTTATTAGTTTTTTCTTTTATCTTATTTTGAAAAGTTAAATTTTAAAAAATATATTATTACACCATATAACATTTTAAAATTTAGTTACATTATGTATTTATTTTTTGAATAATTTGTTGTTATTGCATATATATTCATATGAAAATTTAAAATATTTACTCTTAGCTCAAATTAACACTTGTCAATCCAAATTACAGTCTGTATTCAATTTACATAAATAGAATTAAAGTTAATTTTACAAATAAAGATAAAGTTAGTGTTGCAGTTTAAATTTTAGAATAAGATTAAATTGGGCCAAGACCAACCCAAACTGGACGACTGATAAATTTAATTTACAAAAAAATTTCACGAAAAACAAATTTTGTTTATATTGATGCATAAATGTTAAATGTTTTGGATTACATCAACGAATTAGAAATCGAAACCAAACTGCTTTAACCTCAGCCAAATCATAGTATGTGTAGAGTAGGATATGACTTCTACTACAAATACGATACTAGTAGGATTGTAAAATGACGAAAGCGAATGGATCTGAGGTGCACGTAGAGCAACCATATGAAGCAGCGTAATTGTGGGGCAAAGACAATCGCGAAGCGACGGACGAAATACGTACATAAAGAAATAAAGAAAAGACAAGCTAGATGTCTCACTCACGGCTCACCCGACCCGTGATGCTCGTGAGAGGTAGCGTGGGTGGTCCATCATTAGCCCCGTCTAATTAGGGCTGTTGCCAGAATGCTACTCTTTCTCCGTTTTACTCATTTGTGTAGATTAATAAGTATACTTGTAGTTATGCTTTTTTTTTTTTTTGGAAGCCTAACACTAGCTATATCAAGACATTCTAGAAGCTTGGATTATACATGGATAATAACCTTGTATGCAACAACCTCCCGGTATTTTATATTTTTATGCATATCTTTTATTTTTACGAGGGTTGCGTGTTTACTTTGTAGAAAAATTAATTATTCTTTGAAAAAAATTTAAAGATAAGAATTTTATTTTTTTTTTCTCGTGGAGTAAAGTGTGAGATGATCGAGTAATTTTTTTTTATTTTTAAAATTTTGTAAAAAATATATACAAGCATAAAAACAGTATATTTTCGTATTTGAACATGTACAACCGACATAAAAACAAAAACAAAAAATTATAAAATATAATAATTTCCAAATAAACCAAAAATTATCAAATTTCCTAAGGTGGGAGATCTGGTAGGGCATGCACATACACTTTTTAAAAATAAACAAGAATATTTTTTTAGGTCGCTCATGGATCGCTCTATTAATTTACAGGCGATCATGTGACATCATTGGGATAAAAATGTATTATACCTATAAAAATTTTCGTCTTATAACCAAGCGGATGCAAACCTTTGATTAAAATGAGCGTGAAATTATTATGAATTGAATAAATATAAATAACTTTCATTAAATGGTATAAATGGGCCAATGGTTCCACATTTGCTAGTGGTGAAACCTGTTCTGGCTTCTGAGTGATCTGGCTTCCGAGTGAACATCATCCAAGCTTAAAATTTCTAAATTTTATGTATTAATATTTTAAACCCTGTGAAGTTTGGTTGTTCGCACTTTAAATTATCGGCACTCACAACATTAAAAAGTCGTTAAGATTTTGTAAAATGTCTAAAGCGCCCTTTTATATTGGAACACTAGTTTAAGTATTTCACCACTAATAATTTGCATATTTTCATATTTACTTACATAATATTATTATATTAAAATATTCTTAACTAAAATTTTTTATTTGAAATTATTTTTAAAAATAGAAAATAAATTTTTGATATTTTAGAAAATTTTAATATTATTTTTTAACGTCATGAAGGCCGAGGGTCTAAAAGGTAAAGAATCAAACTTCGCCGAGTTTAAAATTATAATGTGCAAAAATTTTTCTAAAAAAAAATATATATATATATATAAATTTTAAAGTTTAAAATATGAATACACAAATTAAAAATTTTTAAAATATAAATAGCCGAATCCAGGACAGGAGTCAAGAATGTAAAATGGCGGAAGGCGTTCTAGAATTCCAGTCGAACGCCTTGATAGCGTTGTGGAATTTTTGACCACTATCAAATTGGAACCCATGATGGATTGATGGTATCAGTATCAAGCGCAAGGGGGGAACAACCGTCGATAGGTCCAACTGTCCAAGCACGCATCGTCGACTCAGTCGTTGATAGTTTGATAGAATTTTGCGTGGAAAGGAAGGTGGTCTCCTCAACCTCTCGATCTCCATTTGGCATACATGCTAGTGCTGGCAATCCACGTGACCTACGCACAGGAGAGCATCCATTTACCATGGAAAATTTAATGCGCGCGCATCTGATTTTAGGTTTGATCGCCGACTAAGGAAAAAGAAAGAAAAATATCAGAGAAAATAATAAATGATAAACCAAAGAAACAATAGGTCAGGGAAAAAGTAATAACACAAAAAATAGCTAGCTTAGATGAACTACATTGAGTTTAGGCAATAATAATAATAATAATAATAATAATAATAATAAAGGATAGATAGATAATCAAAAGTAAAGTGATGACTTTTTCCCCTTTTTACCAAATTTCGGAACAGACGTTTAAAATCTATAATGACCAAGATGACAACATTTATATAATTAAAAAAAACCTTTGGCGTTCATATATTTTAGGAACAACTTTTTATAATTGCTGCTATTGTCGTTAAAAGTGCATTGCCCAGTCATGTGCGATTGTAATTTGCAAATCAAAGAATTTGTTGTATTGTGCGATAGCAGTAAATTTAGATTTTTCGTAACAAAATTTTCTTCTGTTGTCAAAAGTCAAATTTATTATAGGTTTGGTAAAATTCTAGAAAAGGAGCCTCTCAGACTAGTTTAAATCTGTATTATTCAAACTTACAGAGAGACAATAAAATTCCAAAGTGCATTAAACTTCAGCATTTTCACTGATGAATGGAACCGCGTGCACTCGGTCAAGTAAAAAGTTAGAGAGATGATATATTGAATGCTTACACAAGTATCGTATTTACTCTTTATTTTTAAGTTTAAAATATTTTTTGAAAACTCTAATTGTTTATCATGTTTATTCATAAGTGTTTATTTATAAACTTTTATATACTATAGTTACCCTATATATTTTTAAAAAATTTTAATGTTCATATATTCGCCCCAAAAGAAACTATTTTCTATAAGATATAATTTTTCAATGAAATTTTTTTATTGTCATGGTAAAATATTATTAGTAAGCATGATCAATAATTTCGATTTAAAAAATATTAAAAAGTATTGAAGGGTATTAGCAAGGTGAGTGGGAAAAAGAAGGAAAGGTGAATATATTTTTCATGCATTTTAATCATTCTAAGGGCATATTTCGCTGTATATAAAAGTTTTGAAATAAAAATTTACCAATCTAAAAAATTTCACTCTCCATAACTATTTTATTTTAATTAATTATTTATATATTCATATACAATTATTCTATTTTTTAATCATTTCTATATAATTACTTATACAACAAATTCATTCTTTTTAACTTTAGGCTTTTTAGTTCTCATCATCATTCTTGGATCCTGATACAGTGCATCTGGGAACATTTTAACACATTTTAACTCATTTTTAAAAACTTTTTTTAAATTTTTTTATAAAACTGTTAATCTAAGTGTATTTAACATATGCATCAATTTTTACCATTTTTGAAGTATTTTAGATATTTATTTTTATTTCTGAAAATCAGCGGCATTTTAGGTAATTTAAAATTACTAAAATATACTATTTTTTTTTTAAACATATAATCTTTCTTAAGCAGTGGCCCAACAGATTAATATATATAATCCTTGGTCTTTATCAATTTTTTTACTAAAACTAGCTAATCCGGCCTCATAATTAATTCCCGACTGTGCATATTCGGTAGCTAGGGGTGCAACTCGGGTCGGGTTATACCGGGTTGGAGTGAACCAAAACCCTAAGCCAATTGGGTTGGAGTAAACACAAACCCTAATCCTAAGAATTTAATCCGGATTCGCACCGGGTTTGTATTGGTTTTGGTTTGGTTTCGGGTTAGAATTTGGGTTACCAATAAACTATTTTTTTCCAAATTTAATTGTAACCTAAAAGAAAATTATTGGAATATACATACCTATGTTTATGAAGTCAAGTCTCACGCTAAATTCTGCAACATCTTTTCAAAGAATTCTGCAAAATCATGCTGAATTCTGTAATATTCTTTGAATGAACTCTGCAAGCAATTTTTCAGCACCCTATAGACACAAATAAATGATATATTAGTTAGTTTTATGACTAGTTAGTCATTTCTATTTAATAGCTAATGGAAATGACTCAAGTGTAGCAAATAGAAAATGAACATATCATACCAATTATTGTAGTTGAAACTAAACATTATCATACAAATTGTTGAAATTGAATTCAAACTGAATATTTATCATATAAATTGCTCAAATAAAAATTGACTACTTGTCATACCAATAAACTTAAAATATGAATCAAATTTATATTACAATCTGAAATTCAAATTAACAGATTTCTCATACTAACAGAAAGTATAATATGAAATAGATTTATCATGTCAACTCAAATTCAAACATAATTCACATAACAGTGATTCAAAACAACTAAATCTAAATACATTAAGCATAATGGATTAACATTCCAATCTAATTTAAGACTTTAAGTGCAATCCAAATTTAAAATAACAATATAAACAAATCTCAAGTTTAAATAAGTTTACATCCACTTTTAAACAAATTCAAAATTCAAATGAGTTCATGTCTCCGAAGTTTCCAAAAAAACTAAAAAACTATTCGAAGACTTTCAAGTAATTTCTCCATTGATTTCCATCTGCATTTTTAATGTCAAGTTCTTCCTCCTCGATTTACATCTTTGAAAATAATATGCATCAACCTAGACAAAAAAAAATGCATGCAAATGTTAACAATAAGAAGATAATAATCATAAAAAATTATCCTAGAAATTAAGTTACCTCAAGCATGCTTTGGTAATGGAGGAAGATGTGATTTGTCTGAACTAGAGTTGGTAATGCCTGAAACATTTAATCTAAATTATTATAAGAATATTAAAAATGATTTTAGAATATAAAATATGGTATCTAAAAACATAATTACCAGATATAAGTCTATCAAATTCAGTAGTTTTCTCTTCATCTTCAGTTATTCAAGGTATAGCTCTAAGCAAATCTTGTGCACATAAAAACATGTATAATCTATTAAAAAAAGTATATAAATTATATCGGGTTCAGACCGGGTCGGGTTTTTTGGTATCGGTTTGGTGCGAACATAGTTTTTCGATTTCGGGTTTCTACGGGTCGGGTTGAAACCGAGTCTATTTTGAAAAATCTAAAAAACAAAACATATTTTTTGGTTTTGGTACCAAGTCGGGTCGGGCGGGTTCGGACCGACCCGGTACCAAGTTGCACCCCTATCGGTAGCTAGTTTTATATTCTATATTCGATTTCATAATCCGTTGGTCATATGCCCAAATCCAAATTAATTAAGCACTTTTTTTCCTATGAAGGAAATATTATTTCTGCATGTTTAAAATCCTCTCCTTAAACATGTAAAATTTACTAGAATTTTGTATATTTTTACTTCGTTACGTTTCTGTTGTCATATTTTTGTCTTCCATTTTCTTTAGTTTACAGTTTTATTTTATAATCTCCATTTTTTAGACTTTTACTGCAACTCAACCGTATACACCATGCGTAAACCCAAAGCATCCATTCCATTTATACCTTGAATTGTTGGCTTTGGATTTAACTTTGTACGAGTACATGTATGTAGCTATGTTTTTGGGTCAGATTTAAAAAATCTCAAAATCCCCACGTGAGAATTTGCATGCAGAACCCGTTTTGGGCACATTTGCTTCCCTCTTTCAACAAATTTATTATTTATTTGGTTGGAACCTTCTAAAGTATCGCATTATATATGGACTTCTTTAACTTTTTAAATAGTAAAAAAATGCCAATAGGCATCTGGCCATTAGGCCAGGGAATTTGATAATGGGTCCCGCTCCGTGCGAACCGGTTCTATAGCATATTTGTGTAAATCGTTTCAAACGTGCGTAGCTTATATACATTCACAATGCACCGGGTGCAAAATTCCTTTTTAAATTTTTTTTGAAATGTTTTTATAAAACTATTAATCTATATGTATTTAACTTGTATATTAAATTCTACAAGTAATACATGCGTGTGTTATGCTGCTGAAATCCTTAATTATGAAGTAATACATGCGTGTGTTATGGAACTCAGCATCTTTTACTCACAGGAACCATCTGACCAACAAGTGTTGACGGATGCAGAGTAACTTTTACTACGTTAGATGGCGGTATGTTAGTATTTTTATCAACATGATTGGCTAGCTGGGTTTGATCTAAAGGCTGCACAATGAAAGAAGCCACCCTGTCTCGTGGCCCTAGCTTTTTAAATTGTGATGTAACCTCTAGTTGCAACAGCTACCGCATACGATGTTCTGATCGAGCATTTGTTGGCCTAAGTTTTGGCATAGAAACTGACGGCTGTATATCTACACGTCAAAGAAAAATGACGGAAAAGCCAATGTTGGTTTCTCCGAGAATAGCAGCCTGCCCTGGGATACTTCAACAAAATCAAGATTCCTATTGAAATTACGTGTACCCAACGCGTCTTTTTTGTTTTGTTTTGTTTTGGGCCTATGACTATGAGTGGTGGAATGCCAAACTTCAATTGGAGTTCCCTGACCACTGAGGGCAGCTCCGCCTAAAGCCTTATGGGAATGCATTTTCAAGTCATTTAAAATTTATTTGGCAACCTCACCAAAAGCCTGGTTGCTTTACCAACAGAAAAAAAAAAAAAAAAAAAAAAAAACACTAGTACCAATAAATAAATGAAATGGTCGGATGGCTTTCTTTCCCACCCCAAGCGAGCTTTGTTTTTATTTATTCAAAGTAAGATGCTCGCTTGCGTGCCTCATCCAGTGAGACCCAGACGAGAATGGATTCTCCAACGCAATAAAGATGGCCATGAACAGTGAACGGCCTGCCTTTTGAATTCTAAAACCGTCACTGATTTCAGCTATCGATACCATTTGATTATATACGTGGACAATCATCCTCAGCTTCGACAACGCAATAGAGATGGTCATGAATCCGTTTCGAAGCTGTTGGGAACGCCTAATATGCAGTAGGTGACGTTGGTTGACGAAGATAAAACATGACATTTAGAACAATTAAGGTGAAAGATAGAATGGATAGCTTTGTAAATTAAGAAACATTGATGAAATATAAACTGCAATAAAATTATTCGAAAAAGACGAAAGTAAGGGAAGAACACATCGCGGTTGGAGCTTCTTTTGCTGCTCACGACGACATGGGCCTAAATGCCTATTTCAGCCCACATACTTGAACGACGAACGAAATCTAAAGAGGGATGGACCTAATAAAAACAGACAATGTTCAGATGGAATCAGACTCTCTTCTCCTGTGCACATTTCTGGCTAACGACTGTCAAATTCTCTCTCCGGTTGGCCATATAATTGCTTCAGTCCGATCAATCCTTTCTGCTAATCCCCAAGTTTCGGTTCATCATGTTCTTAGAAGTGGGAATATGGTTGCCCATGCTATCGCTGATTTGGTATCAAACTCCGTTACGGATCATTTGGAATGGCGGGGAAATCCCCCACATGTTATCATTGACAAAATCTGTACAGATAATTTTTTGGCTATGAATTATCAGGGTTTCTCTAGTCCGAACCTCTCCAATGGGGTGAGGGGGTCGGCTTAGATAAACTTTTTCATCAAAAAAAATAAAAAATAAAAAATAAAAAATAAAAACAGACATGATTCAAGCAGAAAACCATGTCAACATGGACTTCCCTTTCTGGTAGCAATTGGTCTTGTTTTGGCCCGCTATCTTTTTTCTTATTTATTTATTTATTGATATTTTTATACCCTCACATCAGTGGATGAAATTTTCTGTTAGTACCACCACGTTAACGGAAAACCTGTAAAAAACACCCTCACATCAGTATAGGAAATTTTCTGTTAGTACCACCACGTTGAAGAAAAACCTGTAAAAAACACCCTCACGGGGAGGAGATGAGCAAAATAGCCCACACTATGGTGGGATGAGTTAAAAGTACTCCTTCTTGCATCATAGGTGTTACCATTAAGGGGACGTTTGAGAATGTGTAAAATTGTGGGATTGTAGGAAATTGTGGGAAATGAAAAAGATAATATTTTGAAAAATGTGTGATTGATAGGAAATGATAGATGTATAGTTAGAATAAATAAGTTTGTTGTATGTAGTTGGTAGCGAAAATGATTGGAATATATGAGTAAAAATGAGAAAAATAGTGTGATTGATGAAGTAATGATTAGTGTTGGGAAACCAAATATCATGACAAAACCATTGTTCCCATGCTCGTGTGTTACCAAACGTCCCCCAAGTCACAATTTTGGTGGCTTAGCTTGTTATCTTTTTTTTTTTCTTTTTTTTTTTTTTGAGATTGTTGGGCCTGTTATCTTTGGCAAAAGAAGTGGAATTTGGATATCTTTGTGAAGTTTCTTTTTTTTTATTTAAACCCTGTAGCTTTATGTATTTATTTTCTAAAACTCAATGTTTATATATTTGCATGATAGATCTTAAAATTTTAATTTTATTGAATTTTAGCCTCTAATCCTAACGGTGTTAAAAACCACCGTCATCCCATGGTAAATGTTAGTAAGCCCGTGTATACTTATGAAAACTAAAGACGACGTCCGTTTTGTCCTCGCTGGAGAGTGGAGATGGCAAACTGAAGTCGACGAAGGCAGCTTTGCAGCGGCATTGTTATCATGGGCAATCCACGGCAGCATTATAATGGGGATGGCAGCGGTTCGTTGGCGCCTAATTTTTGAATGGCCAGAGGTGACGACGAGCAGCAATTCGCGATTTCTACCATACTTGCTCAGTCCCTCCTTCCCTGTGTTGAGATGCTGCCATCGATTTGAAGTGGCGCTTGCCTAAATGATCAAGATTTTGTTGCTGACTTACTGCTCATCAGAGAGGAGGCGACGACAATGGGTTTGTCGGATACGGGAGGAAACAACGAGAACTCTATTGGTTGGGTCTTGATAAGGCGGCGCCGTTGTGTTTTCTGCCGTGAAATTTAGGGAAAGATGGGGTTGGCGATTGGAAGACGAGGGCAGTGCTGCCTGTAAGATGATGGGCGCACTCGTTTGGTTGACAGTGGTCGGTGGGTTTCTCCGTTCGTCCAGAATGGAAGAAAATGGGGCGGGCAATGATCGATTTGCTGGATTGATCGGAGATGGAGATGGCAGGCGGGTTGCCGGGTCGGCAGCGATGACAGCTATAAGGGGAAGATGATGTTTTGTTGCAGCAGTTTCAAAAATTGGATGTCTGCATTACTGATTTTTTTGGTTATAAAAATGCTTGTTTACAATGATGTCAAGTAGAACTTGAGGATGTTCAAGATTCGAGAAGTTTAATTAAAATCATTGGCGTTTACAAAGAGGAGTCATCCTCTTAGGTTGTTAGGCCTCAATTACATCCACTCATTTCAAAAAAATTTTAAATTTTTTTTACAATAATACTTCTGTATTTAAAAACGAAAATATATAAACATGTAAAATTTAGTAAAATTTGGATTATAGATTAAATATATTCAAATGAACATGTTTATAAAAAAAATTTTAAAAATCAAAAAAATATGTTAAATGGTGAAATACACTTGGGCTCACTTGCGGCTAACTTTATTCATTTACAAATATTTATCATTTCTTGAAAGGAGGGTGGGGAGGGCTTATCAGTTGTGATAAATTTATGTGATTTTAATTTTTAAAAAGAAGATTCCTGATGCAAAATAGGAAAGAATTGTGGAGGTGCATAAATAATGTGATTTTAGTGATAAAAAAGAAAAAAAAAAGGCTAAAGTAGATGGAGCGCGATTTAGTGCACTCGGGTGCGGAAACTTTTTTTTTTTTTCAAAATTTTTTTATATAACTGTTAGACTAGTTTTTTTAAACATGTGTATCAATTTTTATCTTTTTGGATATTTGTAGATATTTTTTGTATTTTTAAAATCAATGGCAGTTTCGTAATTCATGATTTAAAAAAATATAACAAATATCTACAAATATCCAAAAATAGTAACAATTTGTATACATGTTAAATATACCTAGATTAACACTTGTATAAAAAAATTTTGAAAAAATATTAAATATACCTAGATGCACTGAAGCTAAGTACACCAAAGTGTATTTGAAAATATTCCAAAGTAGATGGTCATACAAAATAAAATACCACAATTTGGAGAGGGGGAAGTAGAGTCGGGTTAAAAGGAGAAAATGACAAGCATTTTATAAGAGAAGGATAACAATGGAAACGATATTTATGAGATGAAAACAAAATAGGCTGGCTGAGGGTTTCCTTATGATGTATTGGAAAGTGATAAAACTTTTAAAAGAAAAATCATTAAGATTGGAGAAAAATGTTACGATATTATATATGTGTAGTAATAAAGAATAAAAAAAATAAAGTTAAAAATAGATGAGTTAGTTGTATGGATGATTATATAAAAATGATTGAAAAGTGTGGTAATTATATGGGGAAAATATGAAAAAATAATGAAGAAATAGGATCATTATAGAGATTGAAAAAAATTTCTTTGAAAAGTTGTAAGTACATTGAAACCATTTAAAATAAGTGATGTTGTTTTTATCTAGCAACTAGCAAACTTTCGGTGCTAGATCAGTAAATGAAGCACAATTTTCTTAGGCCGACTACAAAATCTTTTTTTTAAATTTTTTATAAACATATAAAGTTAAATGTCTTTAATTTATAAACTAAGTGTTAACAGTTTTGTATATATTTATATATTTTTTAGTTTTAAATATAGGAGCATTATCGTAATTTTTAAAATTACGACAATGCTTCTGTGATTGAAAAAGTTCTACAACTCAAAGAATGCGGGTGCCTCATTCACGCATGATAAGTCAGAATGCATAAAAATATATAAAAATTAAAAATGGTAAAATTTAGTTTAAAAATTAAATCTACATAATTTTACATGTTTATGAAAAATAAAAATAAACAGTGTGGTTTTTAAATTAAATAGACAAGGGCACCCCATGCGGGGAGTTGCAAATGATCATGCCACGTAGTAAATTTCTTCCTGTGTTCATGCATCTATGGCTGGGGGTGCAACTTGGGTTGGGCTCAATCCGAACTCGGGCCGCCAAACCCCGATTTGAAACTATGTTAAAACAGCCCGCTGTAGGATTCAAGCCCGATTTTCCGGGTTCAACCCGAACCCGGATTGAAAATAACTTGAACCCGAGTTGAGCTAAACCTGAACTCGAATTATATATAGCATATATATATTTTACATTTATTTTATACTCCATATAAATCTAGTTTCATTCCCCTCACATATATTATATTTATTTTATACCATATATAAACATTATTCCTTCTTAAGTTCAATTATATGATATAATATTTTTATATTTTCTTTTAGGAAAAAAGAGTTTGGCTTAGTGGTAGTTTCAAAACACAAAAAAATGAAAAGTATTTTTAGAACTTGAAATGTTTTATTTAGTGTTTTAACTTAACTACTCGTGTAAGATGTTATCATTTGGTTGTTTCAATATGATATTAGTAGTTAGATGTTTATTCTACTCGAAATAAATTTGTTGTAATTTATTTGACTTAATACTATGATTGTTGAATATTTTTTATTATGATTGACATCATAAGATTTTTCTTATAATTAGCTATTAATGTTTATGTATATGGATATGATATTAATATTAAATTGCATAATAAGAAAATAATATACCTTTAACATTTTCTAAAACAGGCTACTAATATACTTTTTTTTTGAGAAATGACTATTAGTCTACTTAATATAAAGAGAATGTTTAAATGAGGTTTTTTTTTATTTACATTCTTAAATTTTTGTTTGAAAATAGAAAAATATCATTTTTGATTTTTTTAATTATAGATTTAAAGTTGAATAAGTATAAGATAGATAAAAAATATATACAATAATTCCAACCCGAATTCTAGTATGAAACTCAACCTCAGTCCGAATTTCAAAAATAGGATTAGAGTTTAGGTTTATAAATAGAGTTAAAGTTAGGGTTAAGATTGAGGCAAACACGAGTTTCGTGAGCCAAAGTTGCTCCCTTATCCATGGTCACTACTAAACTCTTTAAAACGCATGTATAGGCTAATTTGATGGTAGACCAATGAAAAAGAACAACCACTATCAGCAATTCGATGGAATTTTTTTTTTCCTTGATAGCTTTGTCTATGCAAATAGCATATCATAACATCTCCGAATCAACCTTACATTTAATTTTATTTTCGTCATTTAAAAAAATTATATGCGTGGAAAACAAATGAAACCACCTGCTTCATATACACATAAATACAGAAAAGTTATTTTGTGCTTATAAATACATTATAAGCTATAGAGCATTTGGCTCAAAATGGGCCTTAGACAATTATAAAATGCCCATCTAATTTACAAATTGCATTTAGAATTATTTTTTTTATTAACATACTAATTTTCATTCAAATTGGATACGTGTATAGGCCTATGCAAATAATACAAAATCAATATAATAAAATAGTTTGATGTAAATACTAATTTTAATTTTTTTCAATATATAAACTAATTAAAATATAATTTATACATGGATAATGATTATATAAAATATTAATAAATTTAAATGCCTATAAGGTCAATTTTGAGCCAAATGTACTTTAAGTTACGGTGCATATAAATACATACAATAGCTTCTCGTTTACAAATGTATATATACTTTTTAAGTTTAACGCCTGTAGAGCTGAGGGGTATGTAACGAAATCAAACTTTTCGGACTTAAAATGAAAAATATGCAAATTTCAGGGGTTGGAAAGAAAATGTGTAAATTTACAGGGTTTGAAATGCAAAAAAAAAAAGGACCTCTTTTCGGCGCCACCGCAGCCAGGTTAAGAGGACCTGTGTCTGTGCGAAGTGTGTCATGTGTAGCAGTAGTGAGGCTTAGGGCAAAGAAAATTCCTTTCTTGTCTATAAGCCCCACTTGCATTTTGATTTCTTTCTAGTTGTTTCCGTTTTCGTACGTCCTGCTCTCTCTCTCTCTCTCTCCTCGTACCTTCTCCCTTTCTTTCTCTGGCGCCATGGACTTGCTCCGATCGAACCTCTCCCGGGTTCGAATCCCAGAGCCTACAAACCGAATCTACAAGCAAGAATGCTGCATCTCCTTTGACACCCCGGTAAACTTTCACCCTTCCATTCATCTCCTCGATTGCATTCTCGTTTCCGGCACTGATAGCCGTTGGCTTATTGGCAGAGATCCGAGGGGGGTTTGTACGTTGATCTTAGCTCGTTTCTTGCTTTCGGAAAGGACTATGTCCAGTGGAATTACCAGAAGACCGGGAACCCGGTTTACTTGCATATCAAGCAGACGAGGAAGCAGGTGTCCGAGGATCGGCCGCTCAAGAAGCCTACGCTTTTGGCGATAGGTGAGCTTGTATCTGTTGTCTTGGATTATTCTTTCCTGGTGTTTATGTCTGGATTCTCAAGCAAGTAATGATAAGTGTTCCTGTTCGCTTGGAAGTCGGTGCATCTAGTATATTGTTTTGAATCATCTAGTCTAATACTGCAGTTCGTTTTAAGTTGTAGGGTGTGGACTGTAGACTGAGAAAGGATGGGCCCAGGAGAAAAAAGCCTTCAAGGCACAGGACTTAGATGTCGGTTTGTTCCAGGAGAGAAATGAACGGAGTAGCAGGCAATTTGTGTATTACAATTATGTCACGATTACTATATTACAATGCGATGTTTTTTGTTTCCAGCCTTGGACTTTTGGATATCCTTGTAACATGCATGCATAAATGCAAACATTTCTCAATCCCATTGACTTAATCTAACTGTTATTTGTTTGGATTTTCATTTTCAAAAAAAATCCTAGGTGCAATGGATTGCCTAAAGAGTACATGATGGTGCTATGAGGGTCTGGAAGACTGAGCAACACATCACTAAGCAATATTATTCTCAATGCTTTTGTTTGTGGATCATACCCAACATTGGCATTCAACAATGCTCCAGGGCCTTCTGAATATATTTAAGCATTTGCATTCTTGTTTATCTTGCTTATGTCTAAAAAGGACTGCATGCATTCACTTTTTTATTTTTCCCTATTGTATTTGTGACATTTTTGGTTGTTATCATTTGTAAGTCACTGACATTCTTTGAATATGCTTTTTCTTATTTGCAGGTGTGGATGGTGGATTTGTCGATGGTCATGAACCTGAGTATGAAGAAACACACAATATTGTAATCTTGCCTGATTATGTCTCTCTGCCATTTCCATCGGTTGAGTTGCCAGAAAAGGTAATGACTATTTTCTTCTTGGAGAATCAGCAAAATTATTATTATTTTTTATATGTGTTGCAACTAATTTTTAAGTTCAATTGGAACTTTTCAGGTCAGGTTAGCAGTCGATGCTGTTATAATGAGCGAGGGAGCTGAACGGAAAGAGCAAGTGGCATCTTGGATGGTTGATAAGAAAAAAGTCAGTGTATATGCTGAGAATTTGTTACAGCTTGACAATGGTGTTGTCATACCTCCATCAGGATGGAAATGTTGCAAATGCGACAAGGTCGATAATCTCTGGCTTAATCTGACTGATGGAATGATTCTTTGTGGGAGGAGAAATTGGGATGGTACTGGTGGCAACAATCATGCCCTTGAACACTACAAAGAGACCAACTACCCTCTTGCTGCAAAGTTGGGAACTATCACAGCTGATCTGGAAGCAGCAGGTAATTCCTTCAAGCACAATATACACCAAACTCTCTTCCTATGGTTGATTATGCCTGATCATGTTTTCAGCTGCATTTGGTTTTTCTTTTCTTTTTTCAACCATGTTTTGCTCTGACTATTCATTCTTCATATTCAAATAAAATCTATGCAGTCGACAAAAGGCTTCAAATGCTAATATTTCTATGGTCCAATCATGCATTGACCATTCTTTTCATTGTAGACTGGTCTTTCTCTTTTCTTGATTGCCATTATTATGAAAAAAGTTTTCGCTCAATTTCCTCTATTTTTTTGGTTTATTTATAACATGCCAATAAGGAGATTATATTCTGTAATAAAATATATCAGCCCAGTGCCCACAAGTTGAAGTGTTGTTGACTTGTCGTTCATGCTTTTGCTCTTGAAGTCCACCAGTGTTCTTGAAGAATTAGTTTCTGTTTTTTTTTTTTTTGTTGATTTAATTGTTGAAATCCTACTGTGGCAGCTCAGATGTTTTCTCCTATCCCGAGGATGAAAGTGTTGAGGATCCATTTTTAGCTCAACACTTGGCGTTTTTTGGCATTGATTTTTCATCATTGAAGAAGGTCAGTATCACTCAATTAGCACTCTTGAAATTTAAATTCTTAAGAGTTTGCTTGGTGCAAGAAGATAGATAGAGTGGAATCTGCTTTCAGTTTCCATGGTAACAGCTTGGAACGAGTTGATGATACTAGTCTTCAAGTGCTTTGAATGCTGAAATGATTTTGCGAGAGTTGCAATACCATGGGAATGCCACTTCAACCCAATCTAGTGCAGCAAGAATGACAATGAGTAAAAAATGTGCATGTGAAATGCCATCCAAATTATGAACCAAATAAGTCAAGAATTGTGGGGCCTGAATTCAGGTTGGGTTCCAGAAGGAGAATTATGGTCTCAGTCTTTAGGTGCTTTTTAAGCTTGAAATTACCTGTGAAATGGCATACCAGTCATCCACTGAATACTCATCAATTATCTTTCTTCATCTTTTCCCCCCCCCCTCTTTTGGTGGTTTATCAGATGCATGGGCTTCCATAAAAGTTGAAGAATCTATTTATTAACTTGTTATGTCTATGCTGATATCCAGAACTGACAATTCTTTAGGTTGTAGAGATTAGTAATGCTGGCAAGATGCCTATTCTTCCATCCTATTACAGCTTGTGTTTTTGTGCTATAATTAATATCAGGAGGTTGGAAATTGACATCAAGATGGTTTCCTGCTTTCTGCAATTTACTGGATCTTCACCATGTTTGCTTGTGTGAGCATGTCTTGTTTGTTTGCCTATGGTTCACTTGAAGCTGTTTTTTCTGAGTCATAGGTCATACTGGATGACTGCATGTTGGCCTTATCTGAATGAAAATGTACACTTAATTAATAGGAATTAATTAAGCGCCCATTGCTTCAACCTTATGGGGGTTTTAGTTGGTAACTGGGAACAACTTCACAAGTATTTTGCCAAATTTGTTGCTATTCCAATTAAAATTCGCATTTTTCAAGTAACATGACAATTGGTGGAAAGGATCTTGACCAAGATACCAATTTTGACTGGAATTGCATACAAGAAAGTGGGAAAGACTGTAGTAACTAGGAACAACTTCCCAAGTCTTTAACCAATTTTGACTTAATGATTTCTTTTTTCTATTGATGTGTATTGTTCTTACAGATGAACTTTGTATTTTCAGACTGAGATGACTACTGCTGAAAGGGAACTTGACCAAAATACCAATTTTGACTGGAATCGCATACAAGAAAGTGGGAAAGATGTTGAACCTTTATTTGGACCAGGCTACACTGGACTTATCAACCTGGGGAACAGGTAATCCTAGCATTTATCGTTCTTTGTATTCCCGACAATAGTGTAATTTTTTCAACATCCTGTCATTTACCTTTCTTTGTGTTCCTGATAATAGTTTAACTTGTTCATGTTTTTACTTGATTTTACCCAGTTGTTACATGGCATCGACCATGCAAGTGGTATTCTCAACACATTCATTCTGTTCAAGGTTGGTATTGCTACTCTATGCTGCACTAGGATTATTTGTGGTGTAGTTTTACCCTTTTCTTTTTACTTGGTTGATATCTGTGCAGATATTTTGAGAGTCAAAGCTTGAAAAAAGCATTCGAAACTGCCCCTGCTGATCCAACTGTAGACTTGAACACCCAGTTGTAAGTAACTGATGGGTTTAGGTTCTTGAGATTTTTTCTTTTCTCAGTGTTCTGGTCAGAGGTCAAGAAAACAACAAAGGATTACAGCACAAAAGCAAATAAATTATTATTATCATTATTTACCAAGCGAAAATCTATCTACGGGTATCATATTGATTCAATATGCCTAGGCATGATTTCATGCTGATGTAGCATGCCTTACGGTTGTCTTCTTCTTCTTCTTTTTTGTTGTTATATTCACATGAATTGAGGAAATTTTTTGCATTTGAATGATAAATTGTACATCAATGATTGATGGTGCTGACATTGTTTTGTTTGAATGAGGCTTTGATGATGACAAGTGAATATATTCAATAAATGTTTACAGCAAATGTTTAGGTAAAAAATCTTTGTCACATTTATGACATCCCCATCACATGTAAGCTACTTGGAAATACGTCTTATCTCAAGTATTGATAAGTATATAGATTGAAGACTTGATGTGTTAAATTATTTGAAAAAATGCAAAATCTTGTATGCGTAATGTAAAAATCTCTTAAATGATTTAAGCTTCAAGTTGGCTGAAAATTTGGTTGAACTTCTCATCTTGGTAGGTGAACATTATTGGTAGAATCAATGCCTATAAGACATCCATATAGGTCCGAGAAATATTTTGGTTTTGTGATTAGAAAACGAAAAATAAAAATGGAATCGATGCTTATCCTGATCTTCTGAGCAGTGGCATAGATTAGTGAGACGATTTGTTTTTTTATAGTTCTATTTTCTGAGATATCAAGTTAAACTATTTTGTCAATGTTCCCTGACTATTAAGCATTGCCAAAAAGTTGCCATCTTTCTCATTGACACATATTTGAATGGTGCTGTTGTGTGACAGGACAAAATTGGGGCATGGTTTACTATCTGGCAAATACTCGGTTCCTGTTCTTGAGGTATGCAAAAGGCATTCTATTTAGTTTTGTGCAGCCAAATTTTTTTTTTTTAATAATTCTGTTAGATGCTAATTTTTTTCTGTATAACAGACGGATGAAACAGGAAATTCAGCAAACTCAACGACGAGTGCTGTAAGTAAAACAAGCAGATGATCGTTTAAAGATGAAATTATATGCTCACTGATTCCTCTCTCTCTCTCTCTCGCTCTAACATAAACAGAGTAATCCAAGGCAGATGTGCCAATGTGAAATTCATATGGGATCTGAGCCATTGATTCAGTGGAAAACACGAATAGCTTCGTAGCTCACCCTCTTATCCTAGTCCAAGATGGGCTACTTCTGAGGAAGATACTTTGTTTAATACAAATTGTTCTTCATTCAGCATAAATTACGTCTGTCTTTTGAGCAGCTTATGTAATGGGTTTTGGGATGCCTTTTGGTTTTTGTTCAACTCATGTGCATTTCGCATGGGTGATTCACAAAGGTACTTGTTCTGCATGTAATTGTAAATTATTTAACTTTTTTTCCCCCTCATGAGAGAGACCCAACCCTGGCACCTTGCACTTACTGACAGTGTCCAAAATAGGTGTTCGCTAGTTTCTTAGTTACAACTGTGTTATTTGTTCTGCTCAGTGGGAGCTATTTTTCTTAATAAGGGGTAAGAAAAAGAGTAGAAGACAAGGAGGTGGAAAAAATCAAACATTCTTGCAGGGACATGGAAGACTTTGTCTAGATTCCAGACTGGCGTCTGTAGTAATTGTCATCATTAACATCACTGTTTGGATCTTACGTTGTAAGCAGTCATTTAATTTTCTTTCTGCTGCATACTAATTCAAATATAAGGCAGTCACATTGTTTTCATTCTTGCCATTGATTTGATTCTTTTTCTCTTCTTTTGGAGTTAATAAGTTTACTTCTGAATTTCAGAAGCAAGAAGGAATAGCCCCTCGTATGTTCAAGGCAGTTATAGCGGCTAGTCATCCTGAGTTTTCTTCTGTGAGGCAACAGGTAATTTCTAATTACGTCTAAGGCTAAAAAGGCCTATTCAATTAGTTTGATATTTTGTTTTGTTCGTTGAATCTTAGATAAATGGTTTGATGTTGATGAGCTTATTGCTTCTGACAAGCAATCTAGAAGTTTTCTTGTTTTTTCTGTGGAAAATAAATATATGAGCTTTTGCTGAAATGCAATTAGGGTTATGTTGAGAATTGAAAGTCAGTTTTAAGGCTATCTTCCCGATAACATCCATTTCGGTTATTGGAAAATTTCCCTGATAACTATCCATTTGTCCTCTAGTTGTTTGGAGGTTGAAGCAGCTTTGGGAATAATTCTTTGCTTCCATGACTATGACATAATGCTTTCATTTTTGTCATGTGGATGCAATAAAAGTAGAAATTATAGAACTGTGTTTACTCATGAACATGCATGCAGGGTAATATTTGCTTCAAACATCACAATGACTATCTAAGGGTGGAGAGGGATTTTCCTCCAAGCTGAATGGATGGTTCAGTTCCTTGGACTCAACATCATAAGCTGTTTACCAATATGGGGTCAGCTGTTTCAAGTCCTTGGACTATGCCCAGATATTTACCTACAATAATGAAAAATATTTACTTATATGACCTGTGGGGTCTGAATGTTGCTGGTTATCAGTGTTGAATACATCTGTGTAATGGTCAACTTGGATTTTAGCATTGCAGCTGTAAACTACTTGGGAGAAACTTTTCCGATATATTCATCCTAGTAATTTCATCATGATCCTATAAGTGGTTGCTGCTTGCCAACTCTTTTTAGGATGCCCTGGAGTTCTTTCTGCATCTTCTTGATCAAGTTGAACGGGCTAATGCTGGGAGACCTGAATTGGACCCCTCAAGAAGTTTCAAGTTTGGCATTGAAGAGCGTATTTTGTGTCCTTCAGGGAAAGTAGCTTATAACAGAAGGGTTGACTGTATTCTTTCTTTGAGCATTGCATTGAATGAAGCTACTAACAAAGGTAGGATCTTTGATTCAATGGGTTTTGTCATGGATAATGCAAAGTGAGAACACATATATATATGTATCTATTTAAAATAAATTGGCATGCATAACCTGCTGATCAGTAGTCTGTGAATGTATATGGATTGAATTTTGAGGGCAAGGAGGGCGAGGAAAGGGAAAACATGGTCTAAATTAATTGGACGTCCTCCAGTCCTGGAGTTGTTTTGGCTTTATATTAGGGCCTTAAGATCAATGTTTAAGATCACTTGTCTATGATCCGGTCAACTTATAATATTACTTACCCTTGATTTTAGGATGACATAGTCATTCCGTTCTGATGACACCTTGGATGGTTTTTGCTGATATCTTATGATTTGAAATTTCAGAACAACTAGAGGCCTTTCAAAAGTTGAAATCAGAAAAGGCTTTGGAAGGAAAGGAACTGTGAGTAGAAGAAAGAAGTACACGTTGGTTTTTCCCCCCTCCAAACTTGGCCTGTCTTGATAAGTAGATCTATTTCTGACAGATCTTCTGATGAAATTGTACGCCCAAGAGTGCCACTAGAGGCATGCTTAGCTAGCTTTTCAGCACCAGAGGAGGTTCATGGCTTCTACAGCAGTGCTTTGAAGTCAAAGACTACAGCAATCAAGTAAGATTGTAGTGATTTTTCTAAAATTTACCAGCAGAAAATAATAATAAATTGTGTATTGCATAATTTGTGTAGTAACCATTTTAATCTATCACATGAGCAGATCTTGTTGCTTATGTTTTACTTGTTGTCAGAACATGGTGAATTGTCTGACATTCTGTTAGATATTTTATGGTGCAAGAACAAATTCCCTGACTTATTTAAGAGATCTCCATCATTGGTAAAATGTGCTTCCATGCTTCGTGAATTTTTTTTTCATAGTTAATCTTTATTTTTGATTGGAATAATTAATATTTTCTGCATGTGACTGTTAATTCCTTCGTTGACAGCATCCTTTACGATAGAGTTTAATAATTGATGTGTTTATTATTCGATAAAACTTTTGAAAGAAAAGTGTGTGAAATGGGAGAGTGATGTGAATATGGGTAATGAATAACAAAGAGAAGAAGGTTAAAAAAGATAGGGTAGTTTTATGAGTTACGAAGAAATGATTGAAAAAGAATAGTGGTAAATGATTGGAAAAAAAGGTAGTTGTGAAGGAAAAATGTTTAAGATTTTTTTGGTGAATAACAAACAGCACCCTATGTCTAATGTCAGCTGATGTAAAACTTGTTTAATTTGGCTCTTTTGAAGCTGGAAAACTGCTAAGGTAACAGGAGTCGGGAGGGAAAGAGAACCATTAACATATGAAGCATGTGGGAATATTAATGTGTCTGAGCTGGTTTAGTTGTTGAAAATAACTTTGCTTTCATGCAAATCTGTGTTTGCAGGACAGCTGGTCTGACATCCTTCCCTAGTTATTTGGTACTGCATATGCGAAAGTTTGTACTGGAGGAAGGCTGGGTGCCAAAAAAGCTTGGTATCTATTTTTTTCCATGCTTACCCTTTTAGCTGTTCTATTGGCGTTTCTTTGCTTTCTTATTTTCATTAATTTCAAAATATATATATTATTTTCAGATGTTTATATTGATGTCCCGGATGTTATAGACATCAGTCATATGCGCAGTAAGGGTTTGCAGCCAGGGGAAGAGCTACTACCAGATGCAGGTCAGTGGGACTATGTGATCTCTGGTTAATTTTCTTCTGAGTGGATGTGATGGGCTTTTGTGTCCTAAAGCTTCTTCTAGGATGCCAGAGCTCTGGTTGTTTCAAATTTTTTTTTTTTTTTTTGATGGTCAAGATTGGGGCTGCTAATATGATGGACCTATGCATATACAGGATTCTAAAATCATATTGATTCAGATATATCTTGAATGCGAATGCCTCTCTTTCCTAGCTGTGTGTTGATTTGTGTTCAGTTTTCCTGATTACTGGAGCATTGGCCTGATTTTTGGTCACCAACATTGTATAGTTCGTTATTCCTGGAAATCATCATGCATCCTGCAGATGAGCCAAATTCTGGCATGCACACTAGTTTGAGAATTTTATTCAGCAGGCTGCCTCAGAATTTTATGCAAACTCAGGTTTTCTACTCTCGATGATATTATTTCCATTTTGCAGTTGCTGGTGACAATGATCGGGAGCCAGCAAAACCTTCAGCGAATGAGGAGATTGTCTCCCAACTTGCAGGCATGGGATTTAATTATCTTCATTGTCAAAAAGCAGCCATTAGCACTTCAAATGTTGGAGTAGAGGAAGCAATGAACTGGTTGCTGGCTCACATGGATGATCCAGGTTTATTATTTGAAGTCTTTGTATACACATCCATATGTGCATGCATTCATAAACAGCACATTTGTATAAAGTCCACTATTTGACTGGCAAATGTCATCTAGTGTAGTGCAGCATGGTAAAAAATCATACTCCTGTTGAACAGGACAAACAAGTGCTTTCAGTTGCAGTTGCAATTGCATTTATCGTGAACCGATTCACTCTTGGTGATTTAGGGGAACCATTGTAGATGACGATGTTCTAGTGTAGAACATTTTTCATCCTGTTTTCCATGGTTGACACATGCAATTGGGAGACAGTTTGCATCTCTGAACTGTGATTAAGTTGATGAAATTCCCCACAAGTCTTTTACTATGAGCATTGAACAATGATATAAGAACCTCAAATCAGTATGGACTTTCTGATTGTATCAAATTATCAACTGCTCCGTAGGTCCATTTTGGAAAAGTTCGATGGAAAAGCCAGACTAAAAAACTAGCTCTGACTGTTTTGGACTGACAGTTGGACTAGTCCCGGAATTATCTTTTAAATTGTTGGTCTCTGCTTTTCAGACCATTGGTAAGAATATAGTTCTAAAGCAGTCCTAAAAGCAGCCTAAGCAAGACCAACCTATCAAGTGGTACAATAGCCAGTCTTGTTTTAAAAAGTTGGTCAGGAATCAGGACCAAACATTTCATCTATTTTGTGTTAATCTTTTCTTTGTTTTCTCTTTGTTTTTCTTTTTCAATTTGAACTCCCTTGCAGACATAAATGATCCTATTTCTCTAGAGATGCGGAGTGCTGAAGTGCTGATGTCTTTTGTTGATGAAGCAAGTGTTAGTACTTTGGTTTCATTTGGATTTCAGGAAGAGGTTGCTAGGAAAGCACTGAAGGCTTCGGTAAGATTTTTTGGCATGAATTTGTTGTCTTGATAAAGATCTGTAGATGTATTGTTTATGATTCAATCTTTTCGGAAGAGGAATAGACATTGTAAAATTTAAAATTCTTTAACATTCTTCTGAGGCATGTTAGTACATAATTCTCAGGTTTTTGTTTGGGCGACAAAGGCCATTTGTAGCTTAGATTCACTTCATGTTGGAAAATGCCAGAAGAAACTGCCAGCACTACATATTCTAATCATGTGATCATTGGCTGATAAAGTGAAAACTTGGTGCTCAAGCAAAAAATAAAAATAAAAAATAAAATAAAGAAATATTTTCTTATTCATTTTCAGTAGACATAAAGCTCTGATGCCGATGGTATATCATCTGTAATTCTGCATCGGAGACTATGAAAGGCACTACTGGTACAGATCTAGAATAGATCATCAAGCTTAAGTTGTGTTATGAATGTGTACCCTTATTTTGTTATTGCTGTGTAAATGTAAATTTTGTTCCCCTAGATAGTACTAGAAATGACATAACCCTTCATTTGATTCACCATTTCCTGCAGGGTGGAGATATAGAGAAAGCTACAGACTGGATATTTAGCCACCCAGATGCTTCAGGCTCAGTGGACATGGAAACTGCGCCAAGCAATGGTCCAAGCACTAGTGATTCAGCACTGCCTGATGGAGGAGGAAGTTAGTTTCTTCAATCCTCTTCCTATATCTCACATATGCACTTCTCCGACTTGAATGACTCAATGATGGCTTGTCCTCTTCTTTGAACCTCGATTTAGTTCCAAATGAGAAATATGCCAATCAAAGGTTCAGCCGATATTTTATCCATTGCCTCTTTATACCGACGCAAACTCACGATATCGCTTATAAAGCTTGGCCAAGTTGGTATTTGTGATTATTTTAACCAATATGTTTGTTGAACTTGATATTCCTGTATTAGATAATGAGCCAAAGGCGATAATCGTGACATTATAATTATTGGAACTTGTACCAGCATTGCATGCTAGCATGTGGTGGGACATGCATGCAGCTGCTTAGATTTTGGATTAGTAATACTATGCATCTGCTGGTTGTGATGTCATCTTGCAAGTTTTTTGGGTGCGAGGATATCAAACTCATGGTATGTTCTGGTGTGATGCAGGATACAAGCTAATGGCAATAGTGAGCCACATAGGCACATCCACACAATGTGGTCATTATGTTGCACACGTGTACAAAAATGGGAGATGGGTTATTTTCAATGACAACAAAGTTGGTGCCTCTATTGACCCCCCAGTGGACATGGGCTACTTATACTTCTTTGAGAGAATGGACGGTTAGAACATGGAAGCAAGCGCTTAATGGTGAGATCTCAGTGGAACGCCCTGCCCAAGTTAGGGTGAATGGCAAGACTGTCTGCGGTACTATTTTACAGCTATATGCGTTTAAGTGTTGGGGTAGTCTAGTTGACATTGATGGTGTCTTGTGATGGGCGGTTCTTTTATTGAAATAAAATGGATTTCTTTTTATGATTATGTAGTATTGAGATGATGGTATATGTGCATAGTCTTTGTGATGGCAGGTACTTTCGATTCTTTCAACGCAAAATATTCTGTTGCGTTTTTGATGAGGCTGCTGGAATGCATTGAACTTTTTTTTTCCCCCCCTTGTAATTATATTGGATTACAGTGGAGAGTATGCTCCCGCAGGCATTCGAAGCTGACATCAACTGCTCATGCACCCATGTGTCATGCCCGCTGGCTATGCCTTGGTTGACAGATGTTTTGAACGTTGATTTTGGGCTTTTGAAGGTGGATGGTAGTTGGCAATGTTAGCGGGGCTTCTGTTTTGGGTGTTATGAGATCCATAGAGTAGGGCACATGCTGGTTGGCTATGTTACCAGGTCTGCTTGTTTCAATGTCGAGTTTTTCAGACTCAAAGGTGCTCTTTTGGCTTGTTGGGTATCCCTGTTGTAGGTTTAGTAGGGATTTCGGATTTCGGCTATCCTTAACATATATGCATCGGGGAGTCAAAACCCCGAGCAGCTGAAAGATTAATTATTAAGAGGGAAAGTGACAATGAGCAATGGCTCTTTGAATGGCCCGTGGGCCATGGGCGCCATTTTTTGCCCTCCGCGGTCACGATCATCTATATTTGAAGTTAGTGTTTTATTATTAGCTTACTTTATAACCATTTCTTCATAACACTACCAAAAAGGTATATGCGATTATTTTTTTGTTGATCGTATGGCTGCCTCTTGTTTTGTTTTGTTATGTTTTTGCCCCTTTTACTTCGTTGAAAAACTGAAATGCAACCGATTTTGCATTCTGATACTTTACAATTTGTTTGCCCGCACTGGCTCTATTGCTAGAGGTAGATTGGATTCACACAGTTCTGGTTGATGTCGGTTTATATTTTCCCGGGTGATGCATTCTCCTTCGTTTCCCTTAAAAATCCCTGCAAGTGCAAGGGGCCTGCAAGACTTCAAGCCTTGTCTTGTTCCTAACCCGTCTTTGTTTCATGTATCTTGAGAAGAGGTCTCAAGAAAATGACTCCGGTTTTCAATTCCATGCATGCGATATCTACAGATAGCCAATAGGCCATAAAGGGGGAAAACAAGAGATAATTGCAGAGTCAGAAAACAAGGGCTTGGATTCGGAGAAAAGAGACCCAAGGAGTCATGCATGAACGGAAACCTTTTTATTCTGTATTTCTAGCCATTGTGACTAAATAAAGCATGCACAGATGCATGAAAACGGCATGCTACAGTTGCTATTTTTCAGAGGGCTGGAGCTGGATTGAAAGAAATGAGGGCCCATGATCCCTGGCATGGCTTCTTCCATACCATGACCCGGTAATTGTTGCTGTCTCCACCCTCGGTGGCGGTTTCCACCTGCAGCCGATACCTAACCCCGGACTCCAATTGGAACTCACCGCTGATGACGCGTTTGAGCATCAGCAGTGCCTTCTTCCCCTTGTTGTACTCCGCCACAGCGAATTTCCCCGTCGTCTGCACATGGGGATCATCGCTTGCGTCCTTAATCGGATGCCATTCGCTTGTGATGGGCGCCTCAGATTGTGTCCCTGGAAACCCCTGATGGAGAACTAGTACTAGTAGAAGAAGAAGAAGCAGCAGCCACTGAAGCCTCATGCTAATTCCTAGCTTCACGTTTCGCTTTCACTTTCAGTGCTGCCCACACATGATATCTCTTCCTTTATGCGCTAGTGATTTACATCTCTGCCATGGACCGTGGTTCAATGCACCCGGGGTGTACTTCACTCATTTTTTTTATTTTTTTTTGAAAATTTTTTTACAAGAATGTTAATAAAAGTGTATTTAACATGTGTATAAATTTTTATAATTTTTGGAGATTTTTAGATTTTTTTTTGAATTTTTTAAAATAAGTGGCATTTTTAGTAATTTAAAATTACTAATAATGCCACTGATTTTAAAAAAATCCGAAAAAATATCTAAAAATATTTAAAAATGGTAAAAATTTATACACATGTTAAATAGACTTATATTAGAATTTTCATAAAAAAAAGTTTCAAAAAAAATAAAAAAAAATGGGTGAAGTACACCCGGGTGCATTGAACCACGGTCCCTCTGCCATGAAGTTTTCTTATATTACCTATTTACCCCTTCAGTTTTAAAAATTTGCATTTTTATATCAAAAATTTTAAATATAAAACTTTTCACTCTTTTCAATTATTATATTTTTAATTATTTTTTATATCTTTCTATGCATTTACACTACTTCAATTATTTTTATATAACTATCCATATAATTACTTGTCTATTATTTTAACTTTGTTATCTTCATTCTTCATTGTTATTTTTCTCATGTCATTTTTTTTTTAATTTAAAAACTTCTATACTAAAAAGAATTTTCATCCAAAATGTTTATCACTTTTCAAAATTATCAAAAAGCACGGATTAAAATGGGATCTTTCGTACACGTCGCTGAAGCTTGTTGCACACGTGGCATAAACACATGCGAATTTGTCAGGCAGTTCCCGTTTTCTCTGCTTCGCAATCCTCCATGCATTTATTTCTTTTTTATCCGGGGAAGATGAGGGCGGAAGCCGATCGGACGCTTGTGGGAATGGGTGCCTAAAAAAATGGTTGAAAATATAAGTATCTACCTGAATTAAATAGGAATAAAAATTGCATACCTTTTCAAATAACTGCATTAGTTTAAGATGCCCACCAAAGCCAAAAGCCTACCAAGTCCACTACAAGCACGCTTTCGAGATACGGTGCCACGAAAATTCCTGGAAAATCAAGGTGTTCCTTCTTGTTCTCGCTCCACCAAGCTCGCTTAGAATTAAATTTAAACTAATTAAAAGAAAGAACTAGGAAACAAGGTGGTCATGCAGCAAACATGTCTTCCCCGGTCATACCGTTGATCCACGGGGTAACATAATTTTTTCTAAGTATATCTAATTCATAAACCACATTTTATAAATTTCGAATACGTATATTTTTTTGATTTGCAAAAAATCAACATTTTCGAATTAAAAATATTATCTCGCTAGCTACTTATTTATTTATTTATTATTACATAGGAATAATAGAGACCACGCTGTCGCTGATACTCGAAGCTAAGATTAATTCTCATACACGCCGTATATCATACTATTAGACTATACCTCGGTTGATATTATGCCAGCTATTTGTTCACTACAACAAAATTATTTTATGCGACCACCATTTTTAGTCGAATTTTAATTTAGCTATATCAAATACAACTGATTATTATGTTAATTGCTACCAAGGTCTTATTATTATTTGCATCTAAATTTTACAGTTATGTCAATATTTGCGACCAAAATTTATATCTATGTTAAAATTACTTTAATTTGCCTACGTTGGATGTAAAAAATGACCACATTTAATCAAGTAATACCATTAAAAAATCAAGTATTAATTCGTAGCTAAATGATTAATTATTCAATTGTTGCTAAGATATATCTAATGTAACCAAATATATACTATAGACAATTAAAAAATTAACTAGAATTTCTTAGGTGGTTATACGAATATTAAGGTCAATCGATATCCACCATTGACCTTCTCATAAAAAAATATCCATCTTTGACCCATCACATTTTCTCAATCAATTTGTGATCAGCAACGAATATTTACCTTTTAATTGCTTTTTCTTTGGTCTGAAATGAATGATGTACTTTCTTTTTTCCTTAAAAAAATTATATTCATTTAGATTTTTTTTTTTCTGGATGATGCATAGTCGGAGGAAATTAAAATTATTATCTAATCAAATTGCCTTAAACACTACAACAAATCTGACCACGGGCAATAAAAATTGTTGCAATCCGCGTAACGGAAAAAAAGCCCTAATAATCAAAGTACATGTGGACCTACGTGACCGGCGCCACTAAAAAATTTTCTTACAAAAGGTTAAAACTTAGTTGTTAAAGAAAATTTGATTGCTAATAATTTATGGCGTATTTTATACAGAAATTATCAAAAATAATTTTGATTGTCAATAATTCAAGATTTTTTTGTTTAAGCAAGAAAGGTTTGATTTAGTTGTCAAAACATTATTATAAGCTAAAATTTTTTTCTTGCCTATCAAAGTGCTATTGTAAGCAAGGAAATTTTTCTTTGTATATATGTTTCCTGCTAAGAAAGATTTTTCTCTTCTAATAAATGTCGCAAAAAATGTAATTTTGGCGGTACACGTACATACATATAGCTTCTGATTTCAGCCGCCAATAAATAAAAAAAAAATATATTTTTTTTATAGAGGTAAGACTTAATTTGAAAAAAATTTGAATTATTGGTATTTTTTTGACTTTTGAAAGCAAAGAGTGTATGAATACGCAAATTTTGAAAAAATGCCAAAATGTTGACATTTCGATGGTCATGTGGTAAGTAATAGCGTGCATGCATGTCTTCCAGTGTTTGAATTTAGGCTGAGTTGATAGAGCTGCATTCAGAGCCCCCCCCAAAAAAAAAAAAAAATTCCAAAAATTGACAGGGGTGCGACTTATATACAGAAGATGTACACTTCTAAAATAATAATAATATTAATAATAAAAATAAAATTTATCGCAACATGATATGCCGTGGCCGGTACTGGAATATGAGTGAGTGGAATTGAACAAGTGGAACACATACGAGGGCTAGAATGAATCCTCTAGAAATTAATTAGCAGCATATATATGTATTCCTAATAAAGAAACCTTAAAACGATTCGTAATTAAGAAAAATTGGGCTGCTTTTTCCATCCCCACCCATGATCAACTTACAGATTTCTGTCAAACCTGTCTTTTTCCACGAAACTTGAGAAAAAAGAAAAAGAAAAAGAAAATTCTATCTGCTAACCATCTCGTAGTCGTACTCGCTCGATCGGTCGGGCTTCATCGTTAATTGACCAGCATGTTTATGTGGATTAGTTCCAATTATTGGCCATTGGACGTTAGCTTGCACTACAAGAAAGTGGCAACCCTTAATTAGCAACCAAAAAGTTTATGTTAGCAAGAAATATATATAAGAAAAGAATTCTCTTGTTTTATAAGCAAAGAAAAATCTTTATGCTTTTATAATCAAAACAAAATTTGATTACATAAACATAAAAACACGAATTATTTGTTGATAACTAAATTCTTTTTAATGATTTCTATATGAAAAATGCTACGAATTTTTTGTAATTAAAAAATTCTTCTAATAACCAAATTTAAAGATTTTCAAGAAAATTTTAATTTCCAAAGATTAAAATTTGTGTAGTGTAGCTAGCTAGCCATTGGTCATTTCTTAGAAACTCGTCAACCTAATTTATCAATATTCAACATTGTACTACAGTTGGGCTCCACTTTGAACATCAATCATATGGTCGACTGAGATAGGTGGATGGATGGATCTTAGCATTTTTCATAATTTATATATAAATATATATTTTCGAGCAAATGTGACCCATGCATATACTTGACTTAGATGAAACTTAGTATCTTACCTAAATAAGTGATATTAAATACAATAAATGAATTAGATTTTATATCAATCATTAATATCTTAAAAGTTAAAGGAATTATATGAGATTACTTTTATATAACCTGGTTACATACAAAAATCGGACTCCTGTAACTCCTTTAAAATCTAAGATTTTGATCTCCAATGGAAAATCCAATCCGTTAATTGTATTTAACATAATTTTTTTATTTAAGAGACCAAGTTTCATTCCAATCGAGTATATTTATGGGCTACATTTGTTAAAAAAATATATATTCATGTGTAAATTATGAAAATACTTAGATCTATTTATATATGTTTTAGAATGTAATAATACTTTGTGGAATCATTTATTCAGATAGAAATGATATTTTGGATGGTTTAGATATCAAAAATACTACTTTAAAATTCGTATTTTAACATTTTTTATAATTTACACATGAATATATACATTTTTTAACAAATGTGGCTCATAAACATACTTGATTGAGATGAAACTTGATCCCCTAGATAAACAAATGAGTTAATGAATGTGATTTTTTTTGTCCGAGCTAAAGCACCATTTTCTGCGTCCGCGCGTCAACTGCCGTTCGATGAGGCGCGGCCCTTCCGGATCGTCCGATTCGAATAATGGAAATTTTGCAGCTTAGTCCCTGCGCCCAAAATAACGTGGCACGCGGGACTAGCCCGAATGACGAACGCAGCTTCTCTCATCCTCTCTCTCCGTGGATGGCAGCACGCTCAGCAACCCGCAGCACTCGCGGACGGAACTTCTCTTAGCCTCTCCCAGCCCATCCCCACCGCCGCTCCTCTCTTCTCTCCTCTCTCCTCAATTCCTCCACCGCTCATGCTAGAGCCCGTCATATCCATTCCACCGCTCACGCCAGAGCTTGTCGCATCCATTCCACCGCTCTAGATTTGAAAGCACGCCAATAAGGATAAACTCTCGCTCCATTCCAGATCTGAAAGCTCCATTCCATTCATGCCCAGATCCATTCAGCTCCATTCCATTCACGCCTAGATCCATTCCACGTCTCCTCCGGCCATGTCTCCTCTGGCAGCTCATCCGACAGCTCATTCGGCCGTGTATCCTTGTAGTATCCTTTAGTCATTCTGTATCCTTTCAAAAATTCATCATTTGAAAACGATAATAGTTTGAACGTTCATTTTTCCTGTTGTTTCTTGGTCTTGGTCTGTGTTAGTGGTATCATGTTTCTGTTCAGGCAACGTGTAGACCTTCTTCTCTGATCTCGCTCGAATGGTTGCTGTTTTAGCGGATATCTTCGAGGAAGATGTTGTTGCTTTGGACGATAAATCAACTCTCAACCAGTCAACCAGGAAGAACGATTGATCAAAAAGATAAGCAGAATTAAAGACCAAGCTGCAAACATCATTGGGGTTGGAGGGACAATTGATGTAAATTGAAAATTGTGAATCAGTCCTGAGAAAATGCATCTCTGGCAATGATGTCATCCATGCCTTGAAAGCACAGAAGATAAGGATTCCCTTCCAAAGGTTGAAAAGGGAGAAATAGAGAAGATAGAGGCCACTGTAAATCTGAAAGTGGTAAATCTACATTGTAGAATTTTCTATAAACAGAAGTGGTTTTGTATTGTAAATATGAAAGATGAGAGTTGAGAGAATATTATTTTAAATGAGATTGTTATTGCAAATCTGAAAGTTGAGATTGTCAATGATATGAAATTTGTGTTTGACTGATTTTCATTGTAAATCTTAAAGTTGAGAGTGTTAATGGATTTGAATAAAGGTGGATTGGCATTGCCACTGTTGCTCATATTACTCTTCATAAAGAAAATCCATGAAACTGATTCGCAAATTCCTGATAGGAAATGTGTTCCTCTGTCCCAAAAAACTAAACAACGCTAAAAAGAGATCAACTTTCTGGATATATAGGTTTTGCATCTATGTGTATTAATTCTATAAAACGCAATTGCATCCATGTGTATTAATTCTATAAGATGCAATTGTCTATGTCAGAATAAATATTTCAAAGGATATCTGATATTGAATCTTTTGTGAATGGACTGTACAGGGAAGAAAATGTAAAAAAACTTCATTCTCAAACCAGTTCATTTCGTCAGTTGTGAAAAACCTCCAACCCCATCTATTGAAGGGAAAACCCAGAGGGCATCATCCAACCATTAAATATAAATAACATTCAACATTTCATTCCTACATGATGCAAGCAAAACATATAACATTCAACATTTCATTCCTACATGATTCAAGCTAAATGAGTCCAAATCCAAGCTTTATGTGTCAGCATACTCCACACATAAGATGTCCCATTCTATTTCTGTTTTACAATGCTAAGTAAATAACAATGACAAGAACAAGACCACATAGAGTAATCAATAGGATTTCATTTCTCTTCACTTTGTTAATCTCTCTCTTGTCTTTCCTTTCATTTGCCTCCCTCATGACGAGGTCTTTCGTCTCTATTATTTGCTTCAACTGACGTATGTCTGTCATATGCCGCTCCCTCAAATCGTCAACACAGTGGATTAATTCTCCCATGTCCACCACTATTTGGTCTTGATTGATGGCTATGACTTGGGATTGGGATTGGGATTAGTTATCAACTTCAAGATCAGCGTTTGAAAGAACCTCACTTTTTGATGAATGACAGTCGTCAACACATCTAAAAAACTTACATGCAAGTGATGCATTCTACAAAAGGGATAAAGCTATTAAAAAAGCAGCTGTTGCAGTATGCAATATAATTCTAAAATGCGAGGTTCAAGCCACAGAGAACTCACACAAAATTGTGGGCATCGAAGGAATCGCCGTCCCGGATTTAGTGTCGTATGAGAGGTTAGCACTACAGTTGGTAGACCACACGAACAGACAAAACTCTTACTACCATGAAATCTAGTTCTTGCACTTGAAATTGTCATTTCACTTGTGCCCACCTGTTGAACAAGATAAGGAAACAATGCTAAGCATAAAATTCAAAGAAAATATAATTCAACTTAAATTGTGGAGCAAGACAAAATCTACTATGTAAGATAAAGATAAAGATATTGAAGATACCACGACCTCTGCCTCGACCTCGACCCATAGAAGTGCAATGATCATCATCTATCGAAGTGGATATATCATTCGAGCTTGGGACCTTGAAAGCGGGGCAATTCCGTTTGTCATGACCGACAACAATTTTTTTACAACCATGACAAAATCTTGCTATACCCCGTAGCTGTTCTAAAGGCCCTTTTATGTGTTTTGAAGACCTTTCTTTCGTTACTGAAACATGACCAGGGAAGATAACACAAGCTTGAGAACTTTGATCAGTTATTGTTTTACAAGAACCACCTGGATCATTGCCCAAATCTGCATTCAGTCCTATGCTCATAAGATTGAAGTTATCACTTGACACCCCAGTAGGATTTTGATTTGTAGCAGTTTTATTAGTATCAGTTGTCTTTGCACATGGAGGCTTAGGCAATGTTGACAATGCAGCAGTCAACTTTTCCATATGATCTTTAACAATTTCATAGGCATCTAGGTTATGTAAGGCCTCGCTTCTTATATGATACCACCATTTTGATAAAGTATAACTACGAATAGCCATGGATTGTGTGGCTCCCTTGTCACTCGTTGTGCCTGAAAATTTAAACTGAGATTTAGCGTCTCGTGTCTATCTAGGTAGAACATGAAATGGAGGAATGGTTTTCATTTTTAGAAATCGTAACAATGTGATAATATGCTTGCAAACAATACCAGATGACTCAAATTTCAAACAGGGGCATTTTGCCACCATATGCTCCGTATTCCATGTTATGATTTTTAGCTTGTTCTCATTTTCTCCATCTAATAAGAAGATTTTCCACTATTGCATTGGTCCCTCATTAGTAATTTTCTCTGCAACATAGTACAAACATTCAACCACTTCCGTTTAAGCCTCTAAGAAGATATTCTGAGTATACACCTTCGCCATATGACCTTCAATACTGCATTTAGTTTTCAACTCAGGAATAGCATAGAAGGTCTTGAAATCAGCATCTGCTTCAGCCTCACGTCTTCACAAAAGTGCTTTATCATAGCCATTTGAAAAATCAATTAAATTTGAATTTTTTGAAACAAAGCCATCAAAAAAATCATTTATACTCTCACTACGATGGGTAGTTCTCATCTCGGTTGAGAATATCTTCTTTGTATAAGCAGGAATCCACATATGGAGAATATCATACATGTGTTGCAACCATGTATTATCTTGCAGATTAAACGCTTTTATCATAGCACTCCAACTACTTTCGAAGTCATCGTCGTTATTGGTGCCAAACAAACAATAGTTCCATTTTGCTTTGAATGTAGGATGCTGGTGAATGACATGAGATAATTTCTCTGGTAAATTTTTATGTATATGCCACAAGCATAAGAGATGATTGATGTTTGGGAATACCGCTGCAATTGCTGCAGCAATAGATGGATCTTGATCCGTAATGATGGTTGTAGGATGGGCTCCCCCCCATTGCATCTATTTAGCTTTGTAATAACCATTTAAAGTCTTCTATTGTCTCTCCAAAAAGCAATCCTGCGCCGAATAAGCATTTCTGCTTATGGTGATTAACACCAACAAAAGGACTGAATGACATGTCATACTTATTTGTCTTATATGTGGTGTCGAAACACGCTATATCACCAAATATCACATAATCTTCCTTTGATTTTTCATCTACCCAAAAACGTGAGGTCAATCTCATGTCCTCATCAACTTGGATTTCATACGAAAAATGACTATCATCACGGTTTTATATTTGAAACATACGTAAAAGGGTATTTTCATCATTCTCATACATGATTTGCCTCTTTCTTCGTATAGCATTCCTAGCGTCCCTTGCTGAATATTGCAGATGAGAACAACCACCTACTTCATTCATCATAAAGTCAATGGATCTGGCCACACCAACTCCGGATGCTTTTAAAGATGCAATTAAATCTAGATCAACCTCTGCCAACTTCTTGTATGACCGCAATTTACGGGTCTCCATAGGATTGCTAAGTGCATGATTATGAGACTCTATAAATTGTGATACGTAATATCTATTCTTCTCCACATTCAAATTGACATATAGCTTAGCATGACATGAGCAATGACTTATTAAAGCAGTCTTTTGTTTACTTGAATCTTGATTTTTTTTTCTGTCTACAATATCGGCTTTAGAGCACCTCAAAACACGCCTTGAAATGGCACCGGACTTCAACTTACGAGTACTATCCTTTCTAACACTAAATCCACAATGTCAAGCATAAGTGTTGTAAAATTTGAAAGCCTCTTCTAGCAATACAAACTCCATTCCAATTTTTGGCTTCAGTTCAGATGCAACATCAGTTATAAACAACCCATCTGTATTACTTTGGGTACCACTTGGTTTGTCTTCTTCTTCACTAGATGCTCCCTTCTCATCTGACACATCCACCAAACCACCACTACAATCAACATCACCTTCATGTGCATGATCTACTAATGTGACACCAAAAGAAGCTTTGACTTCCACAGTCATAGGGTTGGGTTCATTTTCCCCCTTGTGCTCTTCCATACTAAACTTTTTTCGGACACCAACTACCAATTTCAAAGAAATATTTAATGATGGATAGGCAAGAAACAATGATAGATAAGACAGAAACGATGCAAAAAATAAAAACAAATTCTCTCCCATTTAAAACACATTTTGATTTCCTGATCTCATTCAGTCACATATCCAAATGCTTTCAAAACAAAAACAAAATATCACACATATCACACAAAATATTAGCCAATACGTTGCACTACGGCCGGACAAAAATGAAATTCTTCTGAATAAAACTCAAAAACTGCATTCGGATAAAAAATGTCAGATTTTTACCTTACTCCAGTAGATCTGATGTCCAGTGAACAGAAGGAGCTGCCGGATGAGCTGCCAGAGGAGACACGGCCGGAGGAGACGCGGAATGGATCTGGGCGTGAATGGCGTGCTTTCATATCTGGAGCATGAATGGATTTGGAATGGAGCCGAATGGATCTGGGCGTGAATGGAATGGAGCGAGAGTCTATCCTTGCTGGCGTGCTTTCAGATTTGGAGCGGTGGAATGGTGAAATGGATGCGACGAGCTGTGGTGTGAGTGGTGGAATGGATGCGACGGGCTCTAGTGTGAGCGGTGGAGGAATGGAGGAGAGAGGAGAGAAGAGAGGAGCAGCGGTGGGGACGGGCTGGGAGAGGCTGAGAGAAGTTCCGTCCGCGAGTGCTGCTGTGTTGCTGAGCGTGCTGCCATCCACGAAGAGAGAGGATGAGAGAAGCTGCGTTCGTCATTCGGGCTGGTCCCGCATGTCGCGTTCTTTTGGGCGCAGGGACTAAGCTGCAAAATTTCCATTATTTGAATCAGATGATCCAGAAGCGTTGTGCCTCATCGAACGGCTGTTGACGCGCGGAAGCAGAAAATGGTGATTTAGCCTGGACGGAAAAAATCACACTCTAGGTTTTCATTTTGACAAAAGAACAGGGGAAGAAAGCTAGAATAGGCGAACGACGGGAATTGAACCCGCGCATGGTGGATTCACAATCCACTGCCATAAGCCACTTGGCTATATTCACTGTTTGAGATAGGAAAAAATAGAAAAAATGCTACTTTAGTTTAAATTTAAAAGTCAAAGGCTGCTGAATCAAACAGATCCACGCCAACTTATTTCATCAGTAAGTTGGCGTGTTAATCTGTTCCTTCAACAACTCGTATACACTAACACTAAGACTGAAGTATTATCCGTTTGTAGATGGAACTTTTACAACAGTATATATATATGCTCATTTTCTATGTAACCAGGTTATATAAATATATATATATATAAATATATATATATATATATATATATATATATATATATAGAGAGAGAGAGAGAGAGAGAGAGAGGGAGTTATATTCAAGTACAGCGCCGCTGCACCATAATTATGGCGTAGTGGTGTTGAAATGGGCTCTACATGATGATCAAATTATAATTTATTCCACAAATTGTATTTAGAATAATGTATTTATTACCATATCAATTTTCATCTCAATCAGATATGTGTATGGACCCCATTTGAAAATGGTACAAATTTAATGTAATAAAATAGTTTGATGTAAATATTAACTTTAAAGTGGCTTTTTCAACATATAAACTATTTGCTATAAAATTTATATATGGATAAATAATTATATAAAGTTTCATTGTATTCTAACTTGTGTAGATCCCATTTTTTGACAAATGTACTGTTGTTCCAGTGCAGCCGACAACCCTTATATATATATACACACAATGCCCTGACCCTTACCCTTGCCAATTACCTGAAAGTCTCACCTTTATCTTGATGCATGCATGTTTAAGTTTACTTGTAGTTTCTTGATGTGGTCAGAATACCGTCAAGGATGATTTCTGTAAAATCGACATTGCTCTTCCCATGGCTATGATCGAACTCCGATTCACCACCAAACTCCCTGTCTCAGTAGTAGCGAGAGGTCACCACCGACATCACGAGGAGTGCTTTCCAGATACAACTCTTAACAAGGGTGTCACGTAGGCCTCGTACTGGAACATAATCATTTCTTTCTTCACAAAGCAACCACATGAATCTACCACTTCGCCATCATTACCTGATCGGACTAACATGCGGCCCCGCCAACGTTACCTCCATTGGGATTTAAGCCGCCCAAGAGCTTTTAAAAAAAGAGTAATCATACACTCTTAAGGGGACAGTAACCGATTTGGGGAACAAAATAAGAAGAGTAAATATTAAGAAATCTCATTAATTTCTTTCTCATCTGGATTCACCTCTATCCTCCTACTTTAATTATTTTCCAGATAATGAAAATTTTTTTCCCCGTAATTTTCAACCATATATTGAAATTACTGAATTTCTTTTTTCCATATAAAATCTTCGTTATCTTGGCTCTAACTTGTCTCTATCTCCCATAACCCATCTGGGCCTCTGTTCTGCGCCCTGTTCCACGGCCTTAGATGTTTCTGGCTTCATCACAAGATTTTAGAGTATATTGAAAATAAAAAAAAATAAAAAATAAAATTTAGAGTATATTTATAATCATGGGTTTTAATCGGTTAAAATTTAGTTAATTCGAAACATTTCAAATTAATTTCACGTTCGGATAGAAGAGCATTCTTCATTCTTCGTTGTTGATATACATGGTTGACGTACGGGTACCGCTAAAGGAAGGTCTCTTACAAAACAAAACGTACTGTTTTCTGTCTTCGTCGGCGCCAACAATTTTAGACTTTATAAGGAAATCATTCTTGCGTATATGGAAATTGGATATGGCCGGCCCAGTTGAATATTATAAATTGTCATTGCACGAGATCCGAGGCTGATTAGGGTTTTAGAACAACTGGATTGAAGCAGTGGTGATAGCCTGCTAGGTGTGCCCGGGTTGGTCGGAAGTGATGGGGAGAATACCCTGCTGTGACAAGATCGGGCTGAAGAAGGGTGTGTGGACACAGGAGGAAGATCACATACTCCTGTCTTACATTCAGAAAAACGGCCCTGGCAAGTGGCGCACTCTTCCTAAACATGCAGGTAATTAAGAGGAGTATGCATCCAGTAGAAAGAAAGCTCACATTCAGAAAATGCGATTTTTGTTGTTGTTGTTGTTGTTGTTGTTGGCAAAGAAAATGTGAACTTAGCTGGTTGTATTTCGAATGAGAATGGTTTGTACTATTTAGGCTGCATAAGATCAATTCAGTGTGGGAAATTAATCCTTGAATCTTGCTTCGAGGTGTCTTTGGATGAGGCCTTCTACACCAGCCATTCCATGCCACCATGCATGCATCGGCTTAATTACAGTGTCTTTGTTTTGGGGACATTATATATACAGCACTTAATTATTGGTTAATTTTTTCTTTGCAATTTGCACACACACACATATATATATATTTATGTATGTATGGATGTATGTTTGCAGGGCTATCGAGGTGTGGAAAGAGTTGCAGGTTCAGATGGACCAATTATTTGAAGCCAGATGTTAAACGAGGCAACTATAGTAAGGAAGAGGAAGATATCATAATCGAGCTCCATAGACAACTTGGGAACAGGTATTTGATAATCCACTTTCTTACCATGGAAGCGCTCCTTTCTTTAAAAAGAGCTTTATTTCCACTTCACACCATAAAAAACCTATATATGTACGTATGTATATAGGTTCCCGATCTTGTTAGGATTCTAGTAGCCAATCTTGTTGCTAAAAACATATAATTTTTTGCAATACATTCAGGGTGAAATTCAGATTTTGGTTACAAATAAGAATTTCCAGTTTCTTAATTGTGGGGTTTTGTGATTGGGAAAAGAGTTTAGCTAAAATTTCGTTCTTCCTAGCTATATATTTATATCTTATTTGGTTGATGTAAAACTTAATTACCACGCACATCAATTCGATCCAAACAAAGGATGTATACGTAGTTAAATCACTGCATGCATGTGTGTATGTGTGTATATATAGTTCAATTGTTTTACAGATGGTCCAGAATTGCTGCAAAGTTACCGGGAAGAACTGATAATGAAATCAAGAACGTCTGGAACTCCAAGCTGAGGAAACGAGTACTTGCCGGGCAAGAGACTAGGACGAATCCCAGAAGCTGTGTGAGGCCCAATGCTACAAATATTACCACCATCCCAAGATCACCAGGCCATATCCCTAGCAATATGGAATATCATGTGCACCCACAACATCATGAAGATTCAGGTATCAACGCAAATCAGTCCTTCGAGCAAAGCAATTTTATTATAGATGGGTACTCCCACAATTATATCCCGAGATCATCAGGCAATATTTCTAGCAACGTGGAATATCACGTGTACCCACAACAACATCATGATGATTCGGGAATCAACGCAAACCAGTACTTCCAGCAAAGCAATACTACAGATGGGTACTCATGTGTGAAGACGACAGTGGAAAAGATGTCTGATATTTTCGAGTTGTCCCAATTGCTCGAGGCGGAACCTGCGATCCGCTTCATGCAACCTGATTATGATCGCCTAATTGTACCAGGTGCATTCGATGGTCTTGATGAGTTCCATTCATCACGATTTATAGATACGGGTATTCAAGCTGCCTGCAGTCATGTGATGGACCCGGAGGCTGCTTTTTGGTCAATCTCTTGAGAGATATATGTAGTAGAGAATGGAGAGGCTTAGAATCGTTCTTGATCGACCTCTCTGTTGTATGTGTGTGTGGGTCGTGACTACAGCATGTTTGCTTAATAGTTTTTTTCTTTTTTTTTTTTGATGCTCATGTTTGCTTAATAGTTAATTAACTTTTTTCGGAACATTTATCATCTAAATCAACGTTGGAGTCGTTACTTGAGTTTTTTTTTTTTAGAAAGGGTAGTTCAATGCATATTTAGTTATTTAGTTTCAACTAAAACTCGAATCTTGATTCTTTGAAAAAAAAAGAAAAAAAGAACTCTAATCTTGATCCGCTGGTCAAGCGTACTCACTGAAAAAATATCACGTTATGCAATCTTAATGCAGAAAACAAAAATTATATGTATCACGCATATGCAGCAATTAATGTGGCAGCCAATTATCTGCAATAACATTTATACGCAGTCAATTCTATGTTATATGTTACATAAAAAAAAAAAAATTCTATGTTACATGTAGCGAAATTTTTTTTGATGGAATACATGTAGCGAACTTGTTTGCTAGATAATGTGATTTCTCTTGTAGTAATGATCTTCAAACAACTCTGTCTTTGTTGTGCAATTTCCTTGTAGTGTTCTCCAAAGGACGTCAATTTTGTATTATATATATATATATATATATGCATAATTAGTTTAAGATTCAGAGATTCACCACATGCATTGCATTTGTAACATTTAATTTAGTTATAAATTGAAATAATTTTTTCAATCTTCATAAAAGTTTTCAATACCAAAGTAGTATGCAACAAAAATAGTTACATAGGTTGCCAGGTTGCTGCATGTAACTGTCATAGTGGTTAGCGGCATACGTAACATTTAATGCAGAAGCCTTTTTTTTAGTGAAGTTCTAGGTTGTTGTGTATAAATGGTTGCATATAAGTAAATGTTTGGCGTGCATGCATCAAAATATTGGTACAAAGCTTGGTTGCATAAAAATATTGAAATGTAAATTTTTGATACAAGAAAACAAACTTTCAAAGATGCTAAAATTTGTCACTATATATATAAATTTCTACCACAAAATCACTATAACTAAGATAAGGTCATTCAGCCATAAAATGTTTTAATGACAATTTTTGATTTTTTTTTATCATTAAAAGGTTATTTTTGCTATATCTATTATATTGTTTTCATTAAAAATTAATTTTTAGTGACAATGATTATTTATGTTACTAAATAGTATTTTAATATTTCTTAAAAAAGAGTATTTTTTAAGGAAAAAGTAGTGTTTCTATTAAGCGTTGCTAAAAGAATGATATAAAATGTTAATTTTCTTATAATATCTGTGCATTTTACAATAAATTCATACTTGTTACGCCCCCTATTATTAGTAGCAGTAAAAGTTCAATATAATTTTATCCACTATCACTTTAAGAAAACTAACATTTACCAACGTACTTTTGTTGATTTTTAATTTTTTTTCTGCGGATGTGTTCAGAAAGTGATAAAATTTTTGTTGAAAATTTTTAGTGTAAAAGTTTTTGAAATGAGAAAAAATGATGTAATGTAATATGAGTAATGATGAGAAATAAAGATAATAAATTTACAATAAATAAGTTAGTTGTATAGATAGTTGTGTAGAAATGATTAAAAATATAATAGTTTATATACGAAGAAGTAAAAAAAAAAATTTAAAAATAGAGTAATTGTAGAAAGTGAAAAGTTTTAAGTGAAAAGTTTTATCTTTTAATAAATGCACCCACACAAAAGTACTATTTAGTGGTATAAGTAATTATAGTTGCTAGTTGTGACGAAGCCTCAACCCCTTTGAATTTTTTAACATTAAAAAATTCACTCAAATTTTTTTAAAATTTGAAAATATAGTTTATTTGTACATTATTGCCTTCCTCAAAAAAAAAATACTATGATCCCTCAATGACCAAGTGTCCCATTTCCCTCAATCAAAGGGTCAACTGTCAATAACATAATCGATATTGGCTAGGGGTGTTAACGGATCGGGTTGGACAGGTTGGAGCATAATCTTAATCCTAACCCATTTAAAATATCTTAACCCTAATTCATTTATTAACTCATTTAAAAAACCTCAACCCTAACCCATTTACAACCCATTTAATAAATGGGTTGGTGGGTTGTTAACGGGTTGTATAGCAAATAACCTGCAAGCCTAAACTCTAGTAGATGATGATCTCGCAGGGAGAGACAAGAGAGTGTTTTCGGTGTAGGGGAAATGAAAATAGGGTAATAACGGGAAAATGGAATTAAGGCAGCAGTGGAAAAATAAAAATTAGGTGACTTGAGGAAGACTTAGAGAGGAAAAATAACCAATGAGTTTACATGTACATATATAAAACTTTAATGAGTTAAGCGAGTTAAATGGGTTGAATGAATTAAATGGGTTGAACAGGTTATATGAGTTAAATGAGTTACTAAATGGGTTGACGAGTTATAAAATCTAAACCCTAATCCATTTATTTAATTAAATAGTTAAACGGGTTGGCGGATCATAACTCATTTATTCAAAAATCCCAACCCAAACTCATTTATAAACGGGTTGGACGAGCGGGATGACGGGTTGACCATGACCATTAACACCCCTAATATTGGCAACAGTAACCTTTAATAACAAAAAATGCCACTGAAAATATGACTTTCAATGATTAATTTAAAAAATCATTATTAAAATATTTTATAATTAACATATAGTGATTTGGTTATAGCAATATAAATTAATATAGCGTGAGAGGTTTTTTTTTTCCGCATATGACAATAAGTTTGAGTGTCACTAAAAGTTAATTTTGTTATGGGACATGTTTGTTTAATACAAATTTTTCTAACTAAAACTTTTTAATATAAAACTTTTCATTCTCCATAACTATCATACTTTAAAATTAATTTTTCACATCTTCCTATACAACTACTCTATTTTTAAATTATTTCTACACACAATCTAATCTATTTTAACTTTATTTTCTTTGTTCGTTACTTTTATTATTTACATCATTTTTTTTATGAATTTAACAACTTTTACATTAAAAATTTTTCATTCAAAATTTTTTATCACTACTAAAACACACTCACAGTGTAATTACTCTAAGTGACACAAGGCAACTTGCAAAAGATAATGAAAGAAGCATCTCTGCATATATTTGAAGATGACTATCACCGTCTATTTGATGTGGGTTCAGCGACGCACGAATTAGAACGAATTTCCAGGATTCGTTTGGGTAATCAATTTATATTCTTCATATGACACTTAGTTAATATTTTGGAAATTGTTTGGCTGAGGTAAGAATAAATGAGTAAATAATGTATAAAATGAACCACTGTAATATTGCCAGGGCGATGTTCATCAAAATAAGCTTTCAGTATCTGATCTTCCTCCGGTGTCCAAGCTCCCTGTTTTAGCCCAACCTTTTCACAGCAACGATTTCTACCCATCTTAATTCCAACCTTGCTTTATTTTATTAATTAACATTATAGGAAATTAAGACCATCCAGCTAGCTCTAGCTGCTCTCACGAGATGATTTATCACGGCCATGAGAATTTAGAGTGAATAGGAACAGAGTACAACGTCAAACATAGCTCCAATTGTTAATATCCACTCTTGGTTGAAACTTCCAGCTCCAGGAACCCCATCAGAAAAGATAAATGGCGAAAAAAAAACGGAGAGAACTAAACAAGATTTGTCCTTTCCATCTGGTTGAGTAGTGACTAGTGAATAGACATTTAACCAGTCAAGTAAAGCATCCTAGGACGAAAAATAAAATAAAATAAAAAAACCTGGAGGGCCAGGGGTTCGATCCGAAAAGACCAGGTTTGTGTCCGCATTATCCCGTGCATGTAAGCACCTCACAGCAATGCAGCATTGCAGATTTGCAGATAATCATCCAACTTTCAGCCGCCTCAATTTGGACGGTGCCTGCTACTTAATTAGTGGTATGATTTAAAAAAGGACAGTAGCTAAGACCTTATGAAGACTTGCGTTTTTCCAAAAAATGCACTGGATTTATTTCTGTAGTAATATATATTAATCAGAGGAGTTATGGTAAATGACAACTTCATGTATTTTTTATTTATACTTTTTTTCTATTTTCACTTTTACATGGGCTCAAGTGTGTTTATATCGTTTTTTTTTAATAAAATTTTAAAAATCAAAAAATTTCACAATGAAAAATGTTAAAGTTTTATTTTTTGAAAAATTTGGCACATCTGTTTAACACAAAACTTCTTAACTCAAAGCTTTTCAAACTCGGATATGATACATGGGTGTAGTTAGCTTAAGTGCTTCCAAATGCATATATTTTTTTTAGTTTTTTAAAATTCATGTATTGGTCCAAGCATACATATCTCATATATATAGTTTTTATATTTTAAAATTTAAAAATAAGGCAGTTCTCATGTGTAATTCAAAATAAAATATTAAAAATAATAAAAATATGTAAAAATTATATATTTGGGACATTCATGCTTGGGCTCACATAAATATATAAAAATATTTTTTTTAAAATAAAAATAGATTGTGTATTGCCCTAGGAATACTAAAGCTAAGTGCATCTAGGTGCATTGAATTATTTTTCAAACTTTCACTCTCTACAATTACTTTATTTTTTAATATTTTTTACATTTTATTATACACTTACCTTACTTTTTGATCATTTCTACATAATTACTCTATTTCAACTTTATTTTCTTTACTTTTTGTTATTATCTATATCATATCATATTATTTTCTTCCATGGGTGTGTTTGAGAAGTGATAAAACTTTTAAATAAAAAAATTTTTGTGTAAAATTTTTTGAGTTGAAAGAAGTGATGTGAGATGATAAGAGTAATAATGAGGTGTAAAGAGAATGAAATTAAAATAGATAAGTTAGTTATATGAGTAGTTATGTAGAAATGATTGAATAGTAGAGTAGTTATATAGGAAGATGTAAAAAAAAAATTAAAAAATAGAGCATTTGTGGAGAGTGAAAAATTTTAATGATAGCCAATACACCAAAAACTTTTTATTCAAAAAATTTATCACTTTCCAAAATGAAAAAAATTGATATATGTTCTAAAAGCATTTGGGCTCACATAAAAGTAAAGAACAACGAAAAATACAAGATAAAAGAAAATTTTTTGATCGTTAAATTAGCTAAAAAACCCATTATATAGTGTCATAACTCTAATTGGAGCCACAAATCCCATCCAACTATATTGTTAATTTTTCAGCTTTAGACGCGTCTTTGCTTGAGCCTTGATAGCTATTTCTTGAGCCATATGAAATGTTCTTTGCTATTATGGGTGTGTTTGTGAAGTGATAAATTTTTTATATAAAAAGTTTTTAGTTTAAAATTGTTGAAATATGAGAAAATGATGCGATATTGTAAGAATAATAATAAGAAATAAAGATAAAAAAGTTAAAATAAATAGATTAATTGTATGAGTGGATGTATAGAAATAATTAAAAAAATAAGATAGTTATATCAGAAAATATAAAAAAATAATTAAAAAGAGTAATTGTTAAGAATTAAAAGTTTTAAATTAAAAAGTTTTGGCTTGAAAACTTTTATATGTAGCCAAACATGCACCATGCATTATATGACTTTCCTTAGAAAAAGAATTTTCTAGTTGACATTGGACCGCAAGATTTTGGTCCTTTATTCATGCAAGTAAAGTGAAAGAAAAAATTATGAAACTTTTTTCTCCCTTGTTTACCAAATTCATCCTAATATTCAGCTACTGAGAGGCAAGCTCCTCCTTTTACCGTACGGCTATTCATGTTGTAAATGAACGTAAACGTAAATATAAATAAAAATGACATAATTTACTTGTAATATAATTTCAGCATGACAAATATCTACTAAAATATAAATAGAAATAGAATAAAACACATAAATATGAAGAAATAGTAAATCAAGCTCAAGTTTATCAGATTTGGATTTATTTGAACCTTAATCTTATTTACTAATCTGGTAGCAGGAGCATTGCAAGCGTAAGCACAAATATTAATTTTTCAACTTAACCAAGCCCAAGTTGCGTTTCGTATTCCTATTTATTTAATTTGAATGCCGCCCTTAATTAAATGCAGATCCTAATTAAAAACATCTAACCTGAAACCATCTACTTCATGCCATGTTTATAGAGAATGATCATACCATTAGCAAGTTGAACAATTTTTTAAGAGGCCATACGTAAGCAGCATAATGACCAAAAAAAACACCGCCGGCCCACGTGCACACTTCTCACGATTATTGTGGCTTTATTGACTTACAAGATTGACACATTCAGCTTACAATTTTTTTAAAAATGTATATATTAGCATTTGATGGACTTGCATAATTTGTTCATAGTCTATGGTGGTGGACTCCTACCGCGGTACATTTACAACAAGAAAGTTTACCCTTTATCAATCGAAAGTTTATTAATTAAACGAAACATGGAATTGATCCTATTCACCTTTGGGTCTTATTTCAGTTCTTCACTGTCCAATTCTTTTAAATTTTTTTTTTTATTATCTTTATATTTTAATTATTTTTGAAGTTTTCGCTACTATACCTACAAAGTTTGGTCTAAATTACAATTATCTTATCTTTTTTTTTTTTTTTTTTTTACAAAATCTGCATATGTGTCTGCAAGATTTGCAAAAAAAAATGAGACTATAAAGTGCCTACGAGATTTTGAAAACAAATAAAATTATAAATTACAAGGTTATCACATTTTTTGCAAAATTTGCATATGTATCTATAAGATTTGCCTCAAATTGTAGGTGCATCAATTAAGGTTTAAAAATTATGAGAATATCCCTACAAACAAATAAAATTATAACGTGCAAAGTTAAGAAATATCATTTTGAAAAATATTCTTCACATTAAATAAATATATTTAATATGTGAAATATTTTTTAAAATTTTTTGTATTTTAAAATTATTTTCTTGAATTTCATATTTTTTATTTATAAAATTATTTTTCTTATTTTATATTTTAAGTGATATGCCAACCATGACAAGCAAACTTTAAAGGTATGAATGAGCCAATGACAAGTTTCGCAAAAGTTATCAACCAGACCCTATAGTTATGAATGTAAAGATTCCTTATTTTTTACATTTTTCTTACAAATATTTTATCTATTTTATATTGAGTTCTGCTTCAATGTAATCAGGTTACATATAAACAATTTCATGTAACCCAATTTATTTTTCACATCTTGATAATTATTGAAAACTTGCTTCATCCATTATATCTAGCTTCGCTTGTTCAGGTAGGAGATAAACTTTCATCTAAATTGAAAATATGTATAATCACGCTTGCTTAAAATATATGTATAAAATTATAAAAAAATGCTAAGATTTATTCTTATATGTATTAAAATACGACAATGCTTTATAAAATTATTTATCTACATAATAATGATATTTTAGAGAATTTAGATGTTGAAAATATAATTTAAAAATTAATATTTAGCATTAAATTATTTTATTATATTGATCTTACACATTTATATATGAGACTTTTACGTAACGATACTAGAAAAATGATGAAATTTCTATAATGTTAAGTATAATAAATGGAGTGTATGTCTCATTAACATCAAAGTGTGGGAAAAATAGATAAAGTCACATAAATTTTTTTTAGAAACGGAACCTTTTATCTTTGTTGTCTTTACTTCTGCGTTACCCTATTATATTGCCTACGTCTCACAATTTTTAAAACTTTCTGCACAAATCTATTTGTAATTTTTTAAACCTTATGCTAAACGTCTCCATAGTTGCTTTTGAGATTGCAATGGGCTTAACTTCTTCTCTTTTCTTTTTTTGATGAAGCAATGGCCTTACTTTTAAAATTGCAGGACGTGTAGTTGCGCAATGACATCCCGTTCGATGCGCCCAAAGAGAAAAAAAAAATTTCTTTAATAAAAATCATATAAAAAATGTTTGCAAGGATCAGAAATGGGTAAAAAATTTCGCATTTTTAAAAAAAAACCAGGGCTACAGTCGGGCTGAACCTTACATCAGATATGGGCTTTGTTCATTAACATTTTAAGCATGGAATGGCATGAATTAGTACCAGCAGGGGTCAGTAATCGTTAATAGGTGCTGTCGACATGAAATCTTGATATTTAAATATGCTATGTATTTACAGTATATGCAGCCAGGTAGAAATCTATAAGGGACGGGCGATCCTATACCTTGCTCATGGCCACCCGAGTCATGGATCTAACGCCAGCATGAGATCATAGAAAATGGAAGATCGATGCATGCTCGATGAAATTTCAAAGGTCGGTTGTGTTGTTGCGCACCGCGTAATTTATGTGACGGAGGAGTACTGATTTCTTTATTTTATTGTTATTATTATTATTATATATATATTTTTTTAAAAAAAGAAAGTGGGGTCTTCCGAAAGGAGTGCAAATTAACTGCAAACGATTGGCATTGCTGAACTGGAATGACGCAAACGCGTGACGTGTGGAGATGATGCAAGGATTTTGCAATCACGTCGACAGCAACTCGTATTTTTTTTCATTATTGTCATTTTCATAATTAGAATAAGTACTGAGTTTGTAGAATTTGGGCCTACGATACTATGGGGATAGAGATTGGAATGAAAAATTTTCATTTTTAAGATATAACAACTTATTTTTTTTTATTTATCATATAATTTTTTCACTATAAATGTGTTTTGTAAGATAGGAAAAACTTTGAAAATGTAATATCATTAGATAAGAGTAATGATAAAAAGTAAAGTGAATAAAATTAAAATAAATTAGTTAGTTGTAAATAAACTATTATAAAGTAGAATAATTATATAAAAAAGTGTAAGAAAAATTTATTTTTACTTGATTACCAAACATATCCATTACAATACTTTTTGCATACCATCCTATATCCAGTTTCACGTCCGAATCCCATCTACTACACCAAGCTTTTTGGTCCATGCCTTCTTTTTTTAAAATATATATATATTTTTTTAATGGAAGGTTCATGTTTTCTTCACACAAGATATCGGTTATATTTAAGTGGAAAGATCGCCAACCGAAAGTGGAAGGAGACGACTAGATATTGGAAATGCAATAAGTTGTGTACAAATTGTATTTTAATCAAACAATTTCTAAATGTTTTTAACAACAAACTTATATTACAATCCAAATAGGATTCATAAGCTTGTTTGGAAGGATTCAATGAGCTTAAATAGGATGAATAAATAAGATAATAATGTAATGATGTATGCTAAGAACGAAAAAAGTTGTATTGAAAATGTCAACATGTTATATTAAAAATTTAAAAAATTGCCTTGGAAATCAAAATGAGAATATATTTTCTGTTTAAGTATCTTGGACCCTTTGTAAGATGCCCACGATCTTTAGTTGTGCTTGCCGTGATGCTGGTCCAGATCATCAGCCTGCAACTCCCTAGCCAACTTTTGGTAACCTAGTTACAAATCATTCATGTAAAATTGTGACACACTGACCATGTGGTTCTTTTACTTTTTATTGTTATTTATATACACAGTGACATCTAATATTATAATCAAATATCTTTCACACCATTATACTATGGAAGGATTTCGTGTAAATATTCCCAAATATAAGGGAGAATCTTTAAATCCTTATTACTAGCAAAATGCAACACAGGGAAACAAAACTGCGTTGTTGTTTTGACAGCCAAAGCGCATACCACCACGGCTTAGCCTTGGTGGCTGTGGTTCTCTAGCTTTAGCAGCCCAAGTTGTGTTTGTTATTTTTAGTTATATTTCTATATTATCAGCACAATTGATTAATTTTTCATTTTTATTCATTTGACACTAATATGCTATTATTACAGTATTCATTAGCCTTTTATGTAAATTGATTGCATAACATATTTAAGTGTGCTTGGGATGGGCTCGAAGGATTAGTTTTAATTGTATGATCGCATGATCCAAGAATGAAATGCGCTCAAGGGATCAGTTTTGGTCCATTGAGCACGTTACGTCTACCACATACAACTAAACCAGGATATGTGGATTCTTACGTTCTATGTCAATAAAATTAAGGAGTGGCCTCAAATATTTGTCATAATCACAAAACAAAGTAATCACACAGGGCTATCATGAACGGTTGTATATATAAGAAGTACCCATTCTATTAATTACCTTGCAAATATATATGAGAAATATTCAGGTGCAGTGCCATTGAAATGGGCCCCACATAATTATCAAATTATAATCTACTCCACCAATTGTATTTAGAATTATGTATTCTATTATCATACCAATTTTCATCTCAATCGGATATATGTACGAACCCTATCTTAAATTGGTACAAATTCAACATAATAAAATAGTTTAATATAAATAACAACTTTAAAATAATTTTTTCAACATATAAATTATTTGTTATAAAATTTATATAAAGATAAATGATTGTATAAAGTTTCATTGCATTCTAATATGTATGTGGCCTATTTTTAAGCAAATGTACCGCTGTTCTAGTTTAGTGCAGTTGCGCTGCATCAGAACAGCCCACTGTATGTATGTATATATATATATAGAGAGAGAGAGCTGTTCCGGTGCAGCGTCACTGCACCGGAACAGCGGTGCAGTTGCCTAAAAATGGGCCCCACATGATCATGAAATTATGATCTATTCCACCTATTGTATTTAGAATAATGTATTCTATTATCATACCAATTTTCATCCCAATCAGATATGTATATGGGCCCCATCTGAAAATGGTACAAATCCAACGTAATAAAATAGTTTGATGTAAATAACAACTTTAAAGTATCTGATTGGGATGAAAATTGGTATGGTAATAGAATACATTATTCTAAATACAATGGGTGGAGTAGATTATAATTTTATGATCATGTGGAGCTCATTTCAGTGGTGCTGCACGGGAATTTCCGGTGCAGCACCGCTGCACCTGAATATTCCTCATATATATATATATATATATATCTGTATGTATGTATATTCAAAAAAAATATAAGTGAGGGATGATTAGTTGAAAACATTTCCAACTTGCCCCAAATGTGGAATGCTTGATTTGTATGTAATCAAGGTAATTTTGTGAAACCTAAGTCATTCATCTTCCTTGAAATTATATTTAAATCATTATAAATCAAAATCATTTCCAAAAACTATATATACATGCATTACATTTGAGGTAAAAGTTTTAACATATTTGTAAAGATTTTTAATCAATATTAATATTATGGAATACTATGATTATTAAAATTTTTTATTTCTTAACTAAAATAATCCGGTAAACATGTTGGGTGATTTGGATTTCATAAATCATCTTAATTAGGCCCAACTAAAGCATTTTTTTTAAAGTGAGCCGGTTGGAAACATTTTCAACTTCAAAAGTGGAAATGCTTGATTTCGAATAATCCATTGGGATAATGATCATGCAATACCAGGCTTAACTTTTGTTTTTACAATAAAAATATTTTAAAACGTGAACTGTTTACAATATTTATTATGTTTATGATGCCATAATTCATTCTGATTGGAAACTTATATGTACAAACATCCAATATTGTTTGAGAGCGAATATGAAACCATGAAAATTTGAGAAAATTTAAAAACAAATCTTTAATATATTACAAAAGTTTCTGATAAAAGGGAATTTTGACATCATAAATATATGAGGGTAAGATGATGTTATAAATAACTTAGATTTTAAAAGTGTTTTTAATAACAAACAAATAATTGTTAGTTTGTTAAATAACAAGCTGATTGTATATAGCCGTTACCCTTTGTATTTTTTTTTATATATTTATTTATCATGTCATCCACATATTACAATGAAGTACATGCCTACCCTCATACCATAGAAGAATTTTTTTTTCTAAGCCCCCACCACTGGGAGGAAATTGTAAACCCCCACTGTAGGGAGGAAATTATAAAGCCTAGATTACAGAAGAATTAAATTTACTAATTATACCTGCAGCCGGTTGGTGTTGAACTCGTGACCTCACCTTTGTGTAGCTGGCCGGTGTTGAACTATGAAATTTACATGATTACCGTTTGTATTTTATATTTTTGTTTTTACATGAGTTCATGCGTATTTAGCTCATATAGCAGAATTTATCATTTTTTATTCTTGTTTATACTTTAAAATAATTTAAAAAGTAAAATTTTTCACATGAAAATGGTAAACTTTTTTATTTTAGAAAATTTATAAAAATACTCTTGAGTATTTGTATCCATACTAACATAGTTTGAGTGAAAATAAGTGTATCACTAGTTTTTAAAAAATCACAAAGATAATTGCATGGTTTACTTGAAATTTCTTACGTGTTACTTTTGTTAAAAAATTAAAAAATTACAAAGTACCTTTGTAAACAGATAAAATTATAAAATGTAAGAAAACACTTTTAAAGTATAAAAATTTATTATTAAAAGTATTTTTGTATTCTAAATTAATTTATAATTTCATTTGTTTATAGGGCATTTTTGTTAGTTCTTAAAATTTTTCAATAAAAGTGATCCCTGCAATTTTGCTGATAAGCTCGATTATATACATTATGTTGTATTTTAAGTTAAAATACAACATTTATTTATTTTTATTTTATTTTTATGTTTATTTTAATTTTTTCATAAGCATATTTTCCTAAGTATATTTAATACGTATACTAAGTTTTGCTATTTTATAATACTTTTACATATTAATTTTAAATTTTTTTGAAGATCATCAATTTCAAGGGGGCATTTAAGTCATTTCTCACCTCTTAAAAACTTAATTTTTAAAAATCAAAATTAAATATGTAAAAGTATTGTAAAATGACAAAACTTGGTATATAAATTAAATACACTTAGGAAAATATGTTTATGAAAAGAAAATAAAAAATATAACTAACTATAAAAATAAAAGAATGTTGTATTTTAACTTAAAATACATCATAATATTTATCAGTCTCACTTCTATGTATTCGGGTTACATAAAAGTAGACCTATGAAACCCCTTTAAAATTTAAGATTTTGATCTTTGATGGAAAATTTAATTTATTTGCTGTAGTTAATATCATTTGTTTATCTAGGAAACCAAGTTTCATCACAATCAAATTTATTTACGTGCCACATTTGTTCAAATATATATATATATATATTTATATGTAAATTATGAAAAATGATGAGATCTATTTACACATATATTAGAATGTAATAATATTTTATAGAATCATTTATTCAAACAGAAATGATATTTATGATTGTTTAGATGTCAAAAAATCTACTTTAAAATTGATATTTTAGAATTTTTCATAATTTACACATGAATATATACATTTTTTAACAAATATGACCCATAAACATACTTGATTAGAATGAAATTTAATCCTTTAGATAAAAATAATTTTAAATTCAATGAATGGATTAAATTTTCCATCAAAGATTAAAATCTTAGATTTTGAAGGGATTACATGGGTCTACTTCTATGTAACCTGGTTACATAGAAGTGGAGCTCAATATTTATAATCATACTTCGAGAAGATAAGGATAAAAAATGCAGGTAGACGTATGTGTATTTATGTACCGAAACTAGGAGTGCAACTTGGGTTAGGTTGTATCGGGTTTGGTGAATCCAAAGCCTAATATAAAATCCAGGTTCAGGTCGAGTTCAGACTGGGCTGGTGTTAGTTTTGGGTTGAAATTCAGGCCAATTTCAAATCAATAAAAGTTGAAATGACCAATAGAGATAGCGATTTTTTTAGACATTATTGCATTTATACATGAATAATTTACACGTAAATATATTTATATAACCTGTGATATCTTTATTTTGATAAAATTTGGTTTTTAATTAAAAATAATTCTAAATACAATGAATTTATATATAAAAATCAATGTAAGAAAAATAAATGAGATTACATGAAATCACAATCTAAAGTTTAATGAGAATGAAACTTATATATTTCTTAGTTAATTAGCATATATGTAATAATTTTAAAGAGTTAGTACATTTATAATTATTTGCAAATAAAGTTAATATAGATGTAATATATTTAACTTTTATGAACAAATGTATATAACATTTAGGTTTTAGAATAATTATTTTATAGTTTAATTAGATTTTGATTATATAGAATAACTTTTATGACAAGTATAATTGAAATACTTAATGCATGAACAAATATAATTAATTTAATAAATTATGAAGAATATCAAATTCGGTCAAGTTTTGACACCGGGTTGATGCAAACCCGTATTAATTTCGGGTTGAAACCGGATCTAATTTAAAAAAATAAAATTCAAACTTAATTTTAAAACTGGATCGGGTGGGATAGGTTCGGACTGTTCCGGTACCAAGTCGCACCCCTAACCTAAAAATTGGTAAACTTGCTCGTTTACCAACAGACTTTTTTAAAGTCTTTCTAAAACAATTTCAAATTGGCGCATGATTAACGAGTTTCTCATCCTCGTTATGATAACGACGACGACATATATTCAACGGGTCACGTGCTTCAAACCAGCGGATGTGCAGAAAACAGAAGGACGCCCCCGAGGACTGAGGCGGCGGCTTTAGTAGGCCTGAACTCTGGAACCGTATGGTAATGGGCTGCTCTATTACAGAAATACAGAGGAATTCTTGTGCTCAAATATTAAAATAATAATAATAAGGGGCTTTCGCATCCATACATACATAGTTTTATTAAAATTGCAAGTATATCACTGCTTTTCAGAAAATTGCATCTATACCTGTATAGTTTTATCAAAATTGAAATCATGTCACTTCCATTGGAGTTAGGCCATTCCATGTTAAATTTTTTTCAAAAATGACAAAAATGCTACTCAAACAAATAAAACTATTATTTGCAACATCCTATGCATCATAAATATTATAAAATTGTTGCGAAAAGAAAAATATCTTATTAAATAATAAAATATGCAATAAATATTTGAATAATAAAAATAAAATAATCAATTTAATATATATATCTGTATTTAATAAAAATTATAAGAAAATATTTTAAAATATCAAAAATTTAATTTAAAAATTATTCTGCACTTAAATCATGTTAAAATTTGAAATTTGAAATTTTTAATATTTTTTACATTTTTATATAATAATTTTAGAAATTGAATTTTATAATGTTTATTATGAGAATTTTTAGAATTCGACGGGCATGAAATAGACATATTTAATGTGATAAATATTTTAATAAAATAATTTTTTGTATTTTAAAGACATTTTTTTGAATTTTTCTGTTATAATATTATAAACTGTATTTTTTATATCATACCCGCTTCGTCTTCGTCGAGGACAATCGTGAACTCCTTGAGGAGGAAAAAATGGAAATGAGAGGTTAGTCTTTCTTGAAAATAAATAAAAGTTTGTTGTCTTTTTTAACAATATATGGGAAACTTGTTGTGTAATTGGTAAATAAACTTAATTTGTAATATAAATGTTATGCTGTACATATACCAATAGAAATATATACATGGGAATCTCAAAAAAAATAACAAAAATATTTTTAAAAGTGAAGTACTGAGACATGCATGTAAGTTGGTGCTTGGGAGACTAAAATTCAATACCGTACGACATGAGAACATCTAAACTTCGTTGGTCCCGGTACTCAGATTTTGAGACTGCCCAGTGCCCATGGCTTGCCTGAATCTGATTTCTGATGGAGTTGCAGGCATTTATAATTATTAAATTATCAAAAACATAGTTAGACGCTTATGGCTTAGACAGTGAGTGGTGTGTGGCTACTTATGGAGACGTGCATAGCCCTATGACATGGTGTAGCTTGTGTAGGGTATTAGCACGAACTGATCTTTTATTTCGTTACGTAGAGTAAATTTAGAAAAAATAATCAATAAGGAATGAAAAATTATCTATGTGCACGACTGAGTAGAATAAGTTTCATAATTAAAATGGGTACCTAAAATCAACCCAAGTGGATGCTCTTTACATGCCCTGTACTATGTGGAGGAATTGCATCCTATGCAGCCCGCAAATCCCATTTTTAAATTTTTCGAAAATCTTTTATAAAAGTGTTAATTTATTTAATCTATAAACAAAATTTTACAATTTAGAGATTTGTATGTAGTTTTAACTTGTTAAAAACTTAGGTATTTTAGCCATTTAAAAGCGATTAAAATACTCCTATATCTAAAAACCGTAAAACTTAATATATGGAATAGATTTTGCTGCAAGATACATTAAAACATTCCTCTATTATGTAAGTATAGATTCTTACATATGTTATCCCTATATGTATAATAATTATATATATAATCTATTCTAGTCTCTACGTTAAAATCCATTGTTAATATAGTTCACTTCTGTCGTGGAGATTTTTTTTTATTGTCATGTTCGGTTTCCTACTTTTAATTTTCTTTTATTTTTAGAAAGAAACCACTCAATTATTTCAAAGTTAAATATCTTATATTAGAGTAACCTACACAAGATCAAAATTGAACCTACCTAAGCCTTTGGCTGTATGGATAAATGAAAAAGGCTAGAAATCAAACAAACCCATAAATAAGATAAAACAGAACTTTTACACATAAAATATGGGACCAATTTCTCATATATCTATGAATTTTAGCTTTAATTCTGATTATATTCATGAATTTTCAAAAATATTTCTTATACTCACAAAGTTTCACCCCAATTCTACTTATACCTATGCCGTTAGAAATCTGTTAAAAGAATTTCTTATTAAATAACAAATATGCTTATCTCTAATCATGATTTTATAGCTAAAATTATTTTATTACTATAAAATAATATATGATTTGAACATGAATATTTAATCTTAAGCAAAATAACTTCAAAATATATTAAAACATCGACATATTTATCATTTTATAGGGAGTCTAGCGGCCCATTTAACAGATTCTTAATAACACGAGTACATGTGGCATTAGGATGGAAATTATTGAGTATGAAAGACATTTTTGAAAGTTTGCTGAATATAAATAAAATTATGGGTACGTTTGGGAATGAATAAAACTTTTTGTGAAAAATTTTGGAGATTAAAAGTTATTAAATGATGTGATATTACATGGGTAATGATGAGGAATAAAGAGGATAAAATTAAAATAGATAGGTTAGTTGTATAGGTAATTGTGTAGAAATGATTGAAAAATACGGTAATTATGTAGGAAAATATGAAAAAATAATTAAAAAATATCGTAGTTGTGGAAAGCGAAAAGTTTTAGATCGAAAAGTTTTAACTTAATATTTTATAAGCATTGCCGAACACACCCTATGTATAAAATTTGTAGATATATATGAAATTTGACCTAAAATGTAAGTAGGATAAAACGAAAACGCAACGCAACTTAATTAATCACTGCGATGAGCTAATGAGCTTGCCGTGTGTGCGTGTGTTCATCCGGCATTTCTGATAAAGACATTTGAAAACGCTGTACATAACATAAGCATGCATATACGGGTCTTGCTCATTTTATATATTGTGATTTGTAGATATTTGCCTGGATTTTGTTTTCTAAAGAAAAGAAAAGTGCTTATGTCAGGAGAGCATCAGGCGGATAGGCCTGATGAGAGGAGCGATGATAGCGAAGCATGTCTGAGAGCCAAAGGAGAGCGCCAGTTGTGGAGTCGTAGTCGTACTACCGCGTAGGGCTTCCTTTGACACTAAGCAGCACCGCGTTGAATACTGATGATGATTGATATGCATCTAATGAATTTTTTTGCTCCCCTCCCCCACCAAAAGAAGTCCTGTGAAAGAAATCAAATTGTATCTGGCCAAGAATCCGCCTGGGAAGACTCCAATCGCTGGCTGCCAGCACACGTACTATCGGGTCTTTACCTAAACCTGCTGGGAACTGGGAAGTGGTCCTTGGCTCCGGGTGGGGTGCACCGCACCTGGTTGCAACTACATTATGATCCATCTCTGCCCCATCACAAATATGTGTAAGATCTGAACCAGAAAGACATCTCCAGCTTATTTTCATGTCTGCCCGCCTCTGTTTCAAATCTTCCAATTCAACCTCTTCTTCATCTGGGCTAAAGCTTGATTGCCGTATGTACCAACCCAACTGGTCCCTACTTTTTCCTGGTCTCACTCCCACACCAATGAAGTCATATTCATCCCATTGCCGACCAAGAGAAGCGATCAGGGAGTCAATGGTCCATACACACTAATCACCTTTTTTTTAATTATCAATGGGAACACATATTAATCAACGATTTAAATTTTTTTATTGGCTTTGATTTATAATTTTTGTTTCCAATAATCTGTTGCATTTATCTTTGACTCTATGCTACATAACATTTGCAACCAGATTTTTTTTTTCTTTTATTTTTTGAGAGGGGGGGTGGAAGGCAATCCGGTTAATTTTTTGATTTTATACAATATGACAACTCATATTACTATTAAATACATTCGCAACCCTTACCACACGAAGGAAATTTGTCTACAAACTTTCAGAAACATTTTTGAATGGTTAAAACCTCCACAACTCTAAGGATACTACTTATAAAACACCGTTGCCAAGAAAGAAGTTCGAACATGCGACCTCATGACGGTGGGCTGGAGGTGTTACCACTACGGCACAAAGTAGACATTTTATGTTTTTTTGCACTCAAAACCAGGTATATAATTAATTTTATGTCAGCAAAAATTCAACAACGAAAGCAGCTGCATTTGGAAAAATATGATAGCTGTTGTATATCTTAGCCAAGTATGTGCGGGCCGAAATAAGTAATTTTTTTGTATGAATAAGTATTTTAAGATACTACAGGAAAATTTGGAATTAAGCGACCATGTGGTGGACCATGAATATAACGCACAAAGGTACATAAGATTACGATTCAATACACACGCATATTATCGGCCTTAGTACATACATGTGCTTCGAATCCTTTTTGATTTTACATTTTGCATTTTATTTTTATATGGGCCCAAATATATGTAGTCTATATATCAAATTTTATTATTTTATTTTTTTTGTACTTTTTTATAACTTGGAAAGTAATAGTTTTCTCCCCATTTAACATTGAAAGAGATGAATACTATTGATTTTTAAAATTATAAAAATGCATATAAAAATTAAAAAACCGATAATTTTTTATATGAACAAAATACATGTGAGCCTCTATAAAAATGAAAAGCAAAATAAAATAGGATGAAAGCACCTGCATACACGGATGCTTAGTACATATAATGAATGTATTGAATCGAAGCTAGCTAGTTCTGGGAAGTCCAGTTGCAGCATACGGACGGTGGTGATTAGAATTTGTAGGTTTGTTGAAATAGTGCAACAGTCCAAACAAGCATTTTAATCAATATTATGTAATTTTCTTACATCAGAAAAAGATATTATATAATTTTCGAAACTTGAGTGGAGGCACAGTAAAGCGGAACGCATAAGTCCCTGACGTGCCAAAACTAGAATTTGAAGTTTTCAATTAGAGCAGCTGCGTGGACAAGGAAATAAAGTTATGTGGACCATGAAAATATTAATGAAATTCACAGGTGTATGTGAATGCGGCATTGACTTCCATGGATGCATTTAATTAATTAACAAAAAGATTCTTAAAAAAATGTAGAAGAATGAACTAAATACCAGTAGTTTTATTTTTAATTGACACCACTTTATTCATTGCCAAAGCTTAATACAAAATGTTTCATGATCAGAGTGTGTTTGTTTTTCGATAAAATTTTTTATTTAAATTTTTTTCATCTAAAATTTTTCATTTTTTATAATTACTTTATTTTTTAATCATTTCTTTAAGTCTTCATATATAACTATCATGTCTTTCTCAATAAAAAAATACTCTATTTATTAATCATTTATTTATAATTTTTGTATAATTACCTTATTTATTTTAACTTTATTCTCTTTACTCGTTATTTCCATTATTTCTTTTGCTTCAAAATCTTTTTAGTAAAAATTTTTTATTAAAAAAATTCATGAAATTAGTTAGTCGCACATTTATAAAAATGAAAAATATGATCATATATTTTAACAAGATTATCAATTTTGCCAAGTATTTTTCCTAGTATACCCGCACCTAAAGTTTAAACGTATCCTCATTTACAAAAAGAATGATTTCCATCGCCCTTATTAGAGCTCTATATTTTGATAATTCCATATATTAATTGCAAATTTAATCAGTTTCTAGCCACGTTTAAACTATGTAATGTTCTTTAAAAATAAAATAATTAACCCCATTTAAAAATGCCAATTAGACATAATTACATTCGAAACATTCTTCAAATCAGAGTATATGAAATTTGATTTTTCAAAAATAATTTATATATATTTTTAAAGAACTCAAAATGTTATTACTAAAGATTTAATTATTGACAAGAAAATGGTTGCGAAGTTTTGGTACGATATATTTAAAAAGTAAAATACATCTAACGAAAGAAATTTTTTGGTTGCTAAATTATTTTTAGTAGGTTTTTGGTTCATAATTATTTTTATTTCGAACGCGTGCTGAAACAACAGTTCTATATAATTAAAGGTAGACGCAAAAATATTTGCATGTGGACGGTAGTTAAGACTCTTTTTCTTTAATCTTTTTTTTTTTCTTTTTGATAATAGACTTTTTTTCCCCCCTTTTTTGAGAGGGGAAATATTGGAAACCTCGAGCGTAGCGCATGGGCAATTCCGCGAAACATGTCAGTCAGATCTCAGAATTTTCCATAGATAATAGATTAAAAAAAACGTTAGATTCGAAAGCCACGTTTCCTGGTGGCCAAGACGTCACATGCCAAACGTCACTCCAGTTCAGCAACGCGACCACCGACCGTGTGTCAACCTCCACTGAGGACTACGTAGTCCTCCTCGCGCGTCCTCATCATCTCAGCCTCTTTTGTCTTCTCTCCAAAGTTTCCAGGAACCCGTCTCGTCGTCCAATCCATTTCTTTTTAATTCACGATTGCGATAGGCAACGTGATAAAGATGCAATGGAATTTTTTATGACCAAAAATAATTTTCATTTCTAAAATTATAAAAATTTATTTTTTCTATTTTCTACCCAACTTTTTACTATTAGCAGCGGTCCAATTTTGTAATTACGCAACGAGTGTACGGCAAAGTGAGTTAAATTTGGACATGATGCACAGATAAAGATGGATGATGGATGATCTAGATATTTTTAAAATTAAAAGAATAAGAGTTGCTCACTATAGTTTTCATGTTTACATAAGTGTTAAATTATTATCATTAAAGAAAAAAGAAAAGATGCTCTTAAATTATTATCATTAAAGAAAAAAGAAAAGATGCTCTTAAATGAGTTAATTTATAAGAATTATCTCAGAGTTTGATTTTGTGAGACGTATTAAGATGTAAAATACAATACTCCAATAAAAAATAAGTTAATTTAAATAATAATAGTACTACCCCAATAAAAATGAGTTAATTTGAATAATAATAGTAATATTAATAAAATAATAGTAATAATACAACACGTGAAACATATGAAACAAATATGTTAAATATCTCCCATCGAAAAAATATGTTAAATATCTATAGTTGTGTGGATGTGTGTACTTAGCTTCATGCCTGTTATTCAAAAAATAAGTAAAAATACATACAACAAATGTGATTAAATGCGACTAATTTTTTGACTACATACAAGATAATTCTGCCTGCATACAAATCTATTGGTCACAAGTTATTTTTTGCTGTAAATACTTTGCTGCTTTTGAGTGATAACATTTGATTAAATACAACCACTTTTTAGATAAGGTAAACATAGTATTTAATGCATTTGTTTAGCTTTGGCTGTCAATAGTAACAAATTTTAGTTACAAATACAATAACTTCTGATTGTATTTGATACCAAATTTAATTTTGATTGCAAAAGGTAGCCGCAAATAAAAGTTTTTAGTAGTGAACTTAATTAGTAATCTTTCTAAAACAAACTTTTCGATTTGTAGGTAATAATAAATAAATAAAGTTCTTGAAACAAGTATATTGTGTTATTTCAAAGAAAGCAATTTTCTTTGACTTTTACGCGTGGAAGAACATGCAGATACTTATCATTATCAAGATATAAAATTATTTTAACCTTGTTTGCTGCAATCGACCTGGTAAACGGGAAAACAGTACATAATTATTCAGCGTTTAAAGTCCACGCCGAGATTGGGCGAAATAAATTTTTTTCTTAATTGATTGTACTTCCGCATATTACTACGGAATTTCTTACATTTTGATTGGTACCAAATGCTACTATCTATTTTACTTGCAGTCAGAATTTATTGTAAATACTTGATTAAGAAAAATGTTACCATTTATAGCCAAATTTAAATAGCTGCATCAAATACATGTTTAGTTACATTTGATGTAAAAAGTGGATGCTTTTAATGAAATACTATCACTTGAAAGCAAAAGCATGCAAGCGTTCACGGCAAAAAAAATCCATGTAAATGCAGTCACAATTATGCTACGTGCAATCTATCAAAATTTTTTTTTTTTAAAAAAGCAGCTACATTCAACAACCATTTATTCACTTAGAGATATCTTTTTAGCTACTTTTATTTGCAAGAAAAGAAATTTATTAATAAAGAAAAAATTTCTTACTTGTGATAATACTTTCAGAAGTAAAAAAGAAATTTCTTTGCATATGATGATGCTTTCGCAGGTAATAAAAATTTTCTTATTTATAATAATATTTTTCCTACACATAAAAATTATAAACAATTGGCAATCGAGTTTTTTTTTTTTTTTTTTTTTTTTGTGTGCATCAGCGCACAACAAAGTGACAACACATTTGGGTGGGTTGGTGTGTTTTCAGGATCAAATATTGCGGAAGCCAAGTCTCCATTATAATAATAAAAAAAGAGTTTTTTTTTTTTTTTTTGTGTGGTTCTTATATACAATATGTCATGAATTATTGGTAACTAAGTTTTTTTAAACTTTTGGAAGAAAAATCTAGTTGCAAAAAAATCAACATTTTTGTAATGGTTTCCGTGTCGGAGAATATGACTGCAATAGGATCATCTTTGGTCTTGTGTTGGCCTCCTGATCAGGTAGAAACCAAAGCTAAGTCTTTTTCGGCAAAAAGTTATCTCAATCCTCTTTTTTCAGATCGACAGCGGCAAAAGCAAAATGTATAACTAATATTTAATATCCGGTCACACAGGACATACTGACACTTTTAAGCTTCAAACGGATAGCCGAACAGGCCATTAAATTCATCATAGCCCAAAATTCATCACCGATTTTTTAATTTTTTCCAGTTAAGGATCACTTTCAAAATTCAAAATGTGGACTTGAACCATTGTACCAATTGCCTCGCAAGTGGTGAAATCCACAGTTAAAAACTGAGCGAAATGAAAAATAAAAACTGACTTTCGTAAAATAATAATAATAATAAATAAATAAATAAATAAATAAATAATAATAATAATAATAATAATAATATTGCAAGATCCAATCATCCATTGAACCGATATATCAAAACTGTACGCACTAGGCCAACTGCTTGCATGCACTGCGAAAAGAAAAAGAAAGAAAAGATTTGTGTGTGGGAATTAAAATTACCCTTCAGTTTTATTTATGTAATACTTGGACACGGAATCTTCTATACTTGCTCTCTTATTTTTTTAATTTTAAATTTTTTTCTAAAATCTAAATTATTTATCATGTTTATGATTGTATATTTATTTATAAAAATACAAGTATTGCAAACTTTTATATATTATATTTTCGGTATACATTTTTTAAAAATTTAAATGGTCATATTTCATGGTCAAAAAATAATATTTTTTTAAAAAATAGAAGTTTCTAATAAATTTTTTTTTAGTAGCATGACAAAACAAGATATATTAAACATGATAAATGTCTTAAATGTAAAAAATATATTTAGACACATTAAAGTTCAAAGGTGAGCACAGGGGCTACCCTGTTTACACAAGTATGAGATTATTATCTATTTTATTTTTTCAGTAGATAACTTTAAGTTTGATGAATTTACACATACAATCCTAATTAATTTATATATCAAATGAACAAAATAACCTTTTAATATTCCTATCCAAATCTTAAATTAATAGCACTGGTTAGTTGAATAATTTTTCTAGCTGCATCGTGTATTGAATTTCAAGTATTGTGCACTTTGCTATGTTTTTTCAATGTTTTGTATTTATAATTGTTGGCATTCGAATTCATAATTAAGACTTTTGTTAGTTCTTGAGATCATGCCTTTTATTACCAATGGTGAAAGGCCTTAGTTAAAGAGTTCGGGTGCCATTCGGTACCTGTGTAGTGAGCCTGTACATAAGATGTCCTCGCATTGTTGGATCCCCAAGGAAGCTAGGATCGGACAATTTCTTATAAGAAAGAATATTTTAAACTATTAACTAGCATGTGATTTTAGTCATTTCAAATTAACTAGCTTCATTTATCGGAGCAACAACCTTGCTTGCAAATTTAATAAACTTTAAGTCATGTACTGCAAATATGAAATTTAAGGATTAAAAGTGAAATTTGGAAATTTGAGGGACTTTATGCAAAAATGCCTGAAAATGGATAACGACGTCCTCGTTTTGTGTTTATTTATTGATTCATTTTTATATGATTCTTATTAAGTTGAAGGGGGCGAAGGCAACGCAAGGAATATATCGTTTGCAGCACCCGACAACAAGGTATATATATATAAAAGACAAAATATTAAGAAAAAATTTCTTTTGGTGGGCCAACGGTTTAGACTATTCAACGGGAGATTTTTGACAAACGGGAGGTTGCGTTGTCTGTTCTGCTCTACACATCCCGTTTGGGTATAAATAGCCATGGCGATGGCGAGAAGAGTGGGTCTCTCACAGAATACCTGAGGCGTGGAAGATGGGGAGAACTCCTTGCTGTGACAAGATTGGACTGAAGCAGGGAGCTTGGACAGTGGAGGAAGATCAAATACTCAAAACTTATGTTGAGATACATGGCCCTGGCAACTGGCGCGATCTCCCTAAACGAGCAGGTAAATTCATCGCTCGAATCCCAAGTAACTAAATCATCCCCTATGTTTCTGGAAATAAGTTGCCATGTTAGCCTGTTCTAGGCTAGAGCATGTGGAAATCCAAGCTTATATGGTCCATGGAACTCACAAGGAAATGCAGCGTGAAGCATTTTTAGCTTGAATGGCCGGCCTTATGTCTTATCGCATGCAGGAGATTAGAAGTCGTGGCCAAATCTCTTGGGGATTGTGAATCTTAGGCATCTAACTTTTTGGGATTACATAGATGGGTGGAGTTTAAAGCATTAAGTAATGAGCTTGCAAAATGTCTGTGTTTAATTTAGCTTGTCACAATCTGCAGGTCTGTTGAGATGTGGAAAGAGCTGCAGATTCAGATGGACAAATTATTTGAGGCCAGATGTTAAAAGAGGCAACTATAGCAAAGACGAGGAAGACACTATCATCAGACTCCATGAAAAATTTGGAAATAGGTATGCACTACCTGTCAAATTTCACAATGTGCAAAGCTTCAAATTAAAAAGAAATTCTTCCCCAAATCGGTCGCGAATTCTATCATTTGCATATTAATTCTATTCCAATCAACATAATTAATTAAACGGGTTCATGTTGTTTTGCAGATGGTCGAAAATTGCTGCCAGTTTGCCAGGAAGAACTGACAATGAAATTAAGAACGTTTGGAATACCCAGTTGAGAAAACGACTCGAACGAAGAAATCAGCTGACCCAAGAGGTTAAGAGGCCCTCTTCTGTACCCGTTGCCAAGCGTGAATATTCCAGTGCAAAAGGAGACTTGGAACGCGTTGCACTGGAATCGAATGTTACAACCATCACTCCTGCTGTAGCTGCGCCTTCAGACAATTATAACAATATCAGATACCGGGAGACGTGCCCACGACATTCCTATGGAAATTTATCTCCTACAAGTACCAATTCCTCCAGTTTCAGTTCCAACCTCACGGAATCAAACGACATCAATGAGTGTGTGATGGCAGTGGAGATTATGTCTCCTGAATTCGTTGTTCAGTCTGCAAATTTCGGCATTCAACCTGACTTTCTACCAACTTTTGATTATGATATGGAGCTGGAGCTTCAGTCATTAATCTTACCAGAGAACTGTGATGGGCTAGGAAGCTTTTGTTCCCAACTTTTGAGTGAGGCAAAAGAGAATGATGAAGAGTACGCGCCGTCTTGGTTGATGTTTTGAAATGAGTTGAGAGTCTATGTAGCTTTTTATCTGAGATATATGTATGTATATTCTAGCAAGAAAAAAGAGGAATTTCTATCATATGTATGCTATCGTATCACCCGGCCACCAATATATATGTTTCATCTATATATCTCGAATTTGAGTGTGACCCATCTGAGTTTAATGACTAGCATGTGCTGTCCGTGTCGAAATTAACGATGCCATTTGAGCAACTGAGTCATCTGAGTGAGTTTTTTTTTGGGATAGCAAGTTATCTGAGTGAGTTGGGTCCACATGTCATGCGTATATACTTTAGTCGCAATTACTTTTCAAATGACAAATAAATGTTAAAGTAATATAGTCGAAAGTATGTTTATTTGTCTGGCATAGGGTAGGTGTAATCAGGTACATGCATCATAATAACGGAACGCAATCCTATGCATCCGGGTGCATTCAGCCTCAATGCACCCGGGTGTACTACACCTATTTTTTTTTATTTTTTTTTGAAATTTTTTTTACACAATAGTTAATCTAGGTTTATTTAACATATGTATCAATTTTTACTATTTTTGGAGACTGTTAGATATTTTTTTTAGATTTTTAAAAATCAGCGGCATTTTCGGTAATTTAAAATTACTGAAAATGCCACTGATTTTTAAAAATCTAAAAAAAATATCTAAAAATAGTAAAATTTGATAAATATGTTAAATAAACCTATATTAACAGCTTCATGAAAAAAATTTCAATAAAAAAAAAGGTGCAGTATACCCGGGTGCATTGAGGCTGAATGCACCCGGGTGCATAGGATTGGGCTCCCATCATAACAGCCATTAGGATAGATGGATAGATAGATATATGTATATGTATATGTATAATAGCTCATAGCTGGTTTGCATGATTAAGACATCCATTAGAAAATAAGTTGAGGTTATGTCTATTAGTGATGTATCTTTCGTTTTGATTATAATATTTACCTTCGAGGTTATCATTTTGCTGTTAATTTTGCATAACCGTCATCTTGGAACGATTTTTGTGTGGGTATTATTCAATCGAGCCAGTTTCGAGTGTGGAATTTTTAAATTTTTGCATATCATGATATTTTTATAAATCCAAGTCATCCATTATGTTTATTAACAATTATTTAATTAATTATATTAAAATTACCCTAATTAGATAATTTGGTGGGCTATTATAAAGATGAGTTTGAATTTGATTATCAGACCCTACAAAAGTATCTAAATAGCCTTGGATTCAAAAAATGTAATGGCTTGCAAACATAAAGTGGTAATTAAAGGTTACACAAATTGGAACGAATTCTAGGAAAACAGATCCCCTAATTAGCTACAAGATAAAACATAATTTTGTGGAGAGGGACGATCATGCACCCACTTAATAATCAGGAGTAAAAAGAATAACATTAACATTGATAAATTGTTATATGAGAAAAGATATAAAAATTGGAATATAGATGTAATGAATGGAAGAAGGTAGTTAAATTTGACATCACATTAAAAGGGGGAATATACAAAGTTGAGGAAATTTTTTTTTCTTTCCCCTCTAGGTTAATATGTCAAAGTGAGTTTTTTGAAATATGATTTTAAAGATTTTTTTTCATCCATACCTATTAGGTTCGATCAAAATTATAGGCATGTAACAATTTCACTAAATTAGTAACAAGGATTACTTGAAATTGCATGTCTACGTATAGACCCGAAATTCTTTTAAAATAACAAGACTTCCCCTATAAATAAACAAACTTATAAAATACATGAAAATACTTTTAAAGTACAAAGCAAATTTTTTTAAAATATTTTTCAAATTAAACTTATTTATTTAATGTGAGGAATATTTTTTACAAAATAAAGTATTTTTGTATTTTAAAGATATTTTCTTGTGTTCTATAATTATATTTATTTACAGAAATATTTCATTTTTTTTAGTGTTGTAAGTATGCATATTATTTCAAGCAAACCTTACAGGTAGAACGTAAATTTTGCAAAAGCCATTTCACATCTTACTTTCAAGCAAACCTTACGGTTATGAATGTGAAAACCCCATAATTTTATGATGGATGGTCATGCATGCCTAGATGGGTTATGAAGTGGTACTCAACATCAATAAAATCTTTTGAAAGACACAAAATTAAAGTGATGCAAATTTTAAAAATTCAAAATTTAGATGAAAGATACCAAATTCAATTTTTTTTTAAATCATTGTTACAGTATCTCAACTCATCTCCTATTATAAATACCAAAAATCCTTACTATTTTCTTATAAGCACCTTACATCAACAAATTTTTTCTTGCAATCAGCTTACAATAGTAACATAAAAGACCAGCTCCTCACACAAGAGTAGGGGTGTAAATCGGGTCGGGTTGACTCGGGTTGGCACAAATACAACCCTAACCCACCTTGTAAAATCACAACCCAACCCTACTTTCAACCCTACTTTTCACATCTTAACCCAACCCTATTTCAACCCACCTCAAATCGGTTCGGTTCGGGTTAGAAATCGGGCTAATAGATTACACATGTTATCAATGCTAGTTAAAGTTTTGTTCACCTGAATTTCTAAAATAATAAAAATAATGATAATTATAAAAACAATAAGTACCAATAAAAGTTCTACATAGCTCAAAAGTGGAGGATAAGTTTAGTAATTGATTCATTTTTTTTTTTGTATTTTTGAGCAATCGATGTCTTCTGCAAGTCAAAAAGTGAAAGCCAAGTAAAATTATTACAGTAAATTATGCAAAATAGAAAAACGAATATTATAGTCTTACTTACCTTCTTAGTTGGCTTCCAATCAAAGCTATAAACATCTTAAGTTCTCAGTTGACCTATTATGTTATTCTAAATCACCAATGCGAGCAAATATCTAAACAACCTATTTACGATGCAATATAACCAAATAATCCAAACACAATTTCACAACTAATTAACCAAATATATTTCCAAACCAAATAAATTCAAACAACATTTGACAACCAAATAGTCAAACAAATTTCCAAACTCAACACAATTTTATTTAAATATCTAAGCAATATGAATGAAATACACTCTCATAAATATATGAAAATACATATCTTATGAAATCGGGTCGGGTCGGGTTGACCGACCCATAACCCAACCCAACCCATTTTTAAAATCGGGTCGGGTTGAACCCATTTTTTAAAAACCAAATTTCCAAAACCTCAACCCAACCATGGTATAAATCGGTTCGGGTTGATGCGGGCTCGGGTTGAACCCAACCCTATTTACACCCCTACACAAGAGATAAGCTTCCACAACTAATGAGATACAAACCCACTTGAGATCGGGATTCGATCCTATAACCTTCCTAGTGATAAGCCATGGCTAGTAAGCTTCCACAACTAATGAGATACAAACCCACTTAGGATTGGGATTTGATCTTATAACCTTCTTAGTAACAAGCCATGACAAGTACCAAATTGGCTATGCCCATGTTGGTAAATCAAAGCTTCTCAACGAAGTTTCGGGCAACATAAATTTCAATTTCAACTTAAAGTGTATGTAGGTGGCTTTTCAAGTCCTCTGTTGAATCCTAAGGCTCTATGCTAGGTAGGTAGTAGAAACTATTAAATTGGAGTACATGAGGGGTAAAGAAAATTTCCAATGAAATAGAGAAATGCATTGAAATGAAAAAAAAAAACCACATCAATAGTGCTTTACTAGGTTGATACCAAAACTGAGAGACAAAAGTTGGGAGAGTGAATGGGATTAGAAACCTCAATAGTCCTAACTATAAATGATGACATTATGTTGTGGATATCGACTTGTGTAATGCTATAGCTAACATTTTAAGTATCTTGCCTAGGGAGTACATTCACAAGAATAAAACTAAACGAAATTCACAGGGCAGCAGTGGAGCATGTAGTTTAATTTGATGCAAAATTAAGAATCTTATTGTGACTTTACATGCCATGATCCACTTAATTTTCAAGTGATTGTTCATCATGATTTGATGAAGAAGTTTGGAATTTAGAGGTTCCCTCCTCTACATCTAATTTTTCCCATTATACCATACAACCCAACGTTGACAGGACAATTCTATCATAGTGACTACATGACCTAAATTTAATTGAAAGTAGAGAAAGCAAGGAGATTGGAAAGAAATGGGATGAAGGAAGAACTAGAATGAAATGAAATTTTACATTTAAATTTTTTTCCATTTTTAGTACATAACAGCTTTACTTTTTAAATTTTTAATAATGTTTTTCTCATTTCCAACCTAATTTTTCATATTTTAATACATAAGAGCATTTTTCTAGTTTATAAAACATTTTTTCATCCATTCTTATGCCATCTCCATGGCATTCTCAAAGGAGAACCATCTAAGGAGCAAGTTATACGTTCCTACCAATACCATCAAAATCCATTAATGGCTGGCCTATGGGTTGATTTTAATTTTCTGTTCAATATGTATATATATGTGTGTGTGTGTGTATATATATAGGGATTTGTTCAGGTGCATTCGGACTGCACCCGAATTCCCCTGCAGACGCCCCATCCGGCCGTCCATTTTAGCGGGCGAAATTTGCGCCGCTTCTTCCATCATGCGTGTACGTGTAGAGGGAGACGGTGAGCCGAATGAGACTGCGCATACACGCGCTCAAAACTTTGGAGAATGCATTTTCCCGCTCATCCCTCCCATTTCGAAAATGGAGACGACGACGCTGCTGTTGCCGCCGCTACTCTCGAATCTCCTTCTTTGTCGAGATTTTGAAGATCTTCGTCGAGATTTCGAAGTTCTCCGTCAATTCCAAAGTTCTGCGTCGACGAAAGGGGTCGCCTTCTCCGAAAATCCGCATGCGGATTATAACTGCGCAGCAAAAGTACTCTCATCCGCATATCTTTGACGCGAAAATCCGCATGCGGATTCTGAATCCGCATGTGGAAAACAACACTGATGGGAGGTACGTTTGCTGCGGATTCAGAATCCGCATACGGATTTTCGCGTCAGAGAGATGCGAATGGGAGTACTTTTGCTGCGCAGTTATAATCCGCATGCGAATTTTGGGAGAAGACAATCCGTGCGGATGGCAGTACGGGCTGGCGCCTGGGAAGGAGGACGGGTTGGCGCCTGGGAAGATGATCTCGTCCACCGCCGACCGGACGAGACGATCTGATACGGGCTTGGAAGACGACCGGGCTGGGAAGGAAGACGATGAAAGAAGACCAGGAGGAGGGAAGACGATCGGGAGCCCTTGATGCTGGCCTGCTGCGCGATTTGGGGATTGGGGGCGATTTCGGTCAGTCGGGACTTGGAGATTAGGGCGCGGGTGGGATTAAGGAGGGAAGCGAGAGCGGAGGAGGCGCGGGCGGGCGGGATGGAGTTTTTTTCTTTTTTTGCTACCGAGAGGGAAAATGCATCCTCCGCGTGTATGCGCAGTCTCGTTTGGCTTCTCAACACGCAGAATCAAAGAAGCAGTGCAGATTTCGCCCGCTGAAATGGATGGCCGGATGAGGCATCTGCAGGAGAATTCGGGTGCAGTCCGAATGCACCTGAATAAATTCTATATATATATATAGATATAGATATGGAAGAGCTTTTCATTACACATATAATTATTATGTATATGAAAAATAATCAAATTCATTGGGACTGCACCATATAGTGTGGTCTTAACAGTCATAACAAGTTTGAAAAATATGTATTCGGGTGGACACAATTTGAAAGAAGAAATAGGGGTAAAGAAAAAGAATGTAAAAACTAAAAAGTGGACCAAAGAAGAGTAGTAAAAGTACGGACAAGAATTAAAGTAGCAACGTATGTAGTAGAAATAGAAATATGACTGGGAAAAGAATTGAATAAAGACGAAGTGAATGAAAGTACAAAACACAAATGAAATCATATGAATTTTCTATATTCATCTGGTCATAAACTCTTAAGATCAAATAATCCCAGCGGTTAATTAACCCGGACATCTCACTATACTGATCAGGTATTGTATCCTATTTAAAGTAATTTTCTTACCTTGATTACGTATTTAGTTTCTAGATGCATGCTAATTAGTTAGCTGCACATTTCGAATACGAAAATATATTTTCAGTCTTTAATTAATCGGGATCAACACATGGCTTCGATGGTTCCGAGAAACTAATACACAATACTGTGTACATGTGTCGGCCTAACTGGCATTGACGAATAAATAATCCATTGTAATTTACGCATTTCAATGTTTCAGAGCCAAAATTTTGTGCTCGATTCACTTTAAGATTGAGAGCATATTTGTTTTTCATAAAAAATTTTAAGTCTAAAATTTTTTCTTCTAAAACTTTTTTCTTCATAACTACTCTATTTTCTAGTTATTTATGTACATTTTTTTATACAATTATTTCACTTTTCAATCATTTATTCATAACTCTGAGTACTGATACAGTGTACTCAGGTGCACTTAGCTTCAGTGCACCCAGATGCTTTAACTTATTTTTTCAATTTTTTATAAAAATGTTAATCTAAACATATTTAACATGTGTATTAAGTTCTACTATTTTTGAATATTTTTAGTTTTTTTTTAAAATTTTTGAAAATCAATGGCATTTTAGAAATTTTAAATTACTAAAAATGCTACTGATTTTTAAAAATAAAAATATTTAAAAATGGTAAAACTTGATACATAAGTTAAATACACTTAGATTAGCAGTTGTATTAAAAAAAAATTTAAACTAGATTAAATGCACCCAGGCGCAGTTAGCCTTTTCCTCGTAACTTTCATATAGTTATTCTTGGTGTATTTGAGAAGTGTAAAAATTTTTAGTGTAAAAAATTTTGAAATGAGAGAAAATAATGTGATATAATAGAGATAATAACGAAGAATAAAGAAAATAAAGTTTAAATAAATTAGTTTTTATGGGTAAAATAAATAAGTTATATGCATGAGTATTTGTATAGAAATAATCAAAAAATATAGTAGTCATATAGGAATAAGTGAAAATAATTCCAAAATAGGATAGTTGTGGAGAGTAAAAAGTTTTAATTTGGAATGTTTTTGGTGTAACACTCATATCTATTTTACCTTTATTCTTTTTACTTCTCATCGTTACCTTTATCATATTATATAACTTTTCCCATTTTAAAAACTTCTCCTAAAAATTTTATTAAGTAACAAACACAACTTCTTGTAAAAATTTTATTAAGCAACAAACACATCATAAATATATAGACACATGTTCTTCTCAAACTGTTCTAAGATGGAATCATCTTAGACCAGTCTAAAAACTCATTTTTTTGAAAGTTTTTAATAATGGTTAATCTAGGTATATATTATCAATAAACTAAGTTTTACAATTTTGAATATTTGTGTACAATTATTTTATCTTTTTAAGCACATAGGTATTGTAGTCATTTTTATAAATATGATATAATTAAAAATATAAAATAAATACATAGAAATCTTCAAAAATTAGTTTATATGTAATATACAATTAGATTAATAGTTTTTTTTTAAAAAAAAAATTAATAAAAAATGGGTGCTATGATGGAGGATAGATAATCAGGTGTCAAATATATAACTAATGACTCAATCATCAGTGGAATTCACTGTCATGTTGGATGATTATTTCATATTTTTAGAAAGAAGTATTTCTTCATCTACGGGTTTTGTCAATGAAATGTCACATCCATATTGGAGGATATGCACACTCTTTCACCAGCCCAAGTCAAATTCATTAAATAAATTCACATGGGCATCCATCTAATGGATCATGCCATCTGTCATGAATTGTCCTTATTTCTCATAACCATGGGGACGCATGACATATATATTTATGCAACCGGCCCCAGGTCCTATCTGGCTTTTTCCATGAACTTAATTGCTTCTCTCTCTCTTCTCTTCTCTTCTTTGTATAAAATTTTTGTTTTTTTTTGTTTTCGAAAGACTTCTTTATATTATTAAATGGCTAAAACAACCCCTCTTTCTTGAAAGCAAGGAAAGTAATAGTCACCACTCACCATCCGATAAACTATTTGTAAATGACTACATATGAAATGTTGGTCAATGTGTGCAGCACGTGGAATCGTGCGCAACGGATCGACTCGGTTCCGAGTAAAGGAGCCACTGCTGCAAATCTATCAAAACAACGCGGGTTCTAGAAAATAGAAATCCGCAAAATTCACGCGCCCATCTATCTTTTTCAACTGTCGCAGTCACCACCTGTGAATATTCAACTCCCTTATCAAGCAATGTGAGTTAAGCTAATGCGATTAAACACGCCCCACTTGGTCTGCGGTTGGGTTTTGATAACGAAACTTTCTAATTTTAATGACGTAATTTTCTTGATAAATTCATAAACGTATATTATTTGCATAGATTCCGCTATATTCAAGCTTTAATGACCCAGTCAGCTTTCTAATTGCCTAAAGTTCATTTGGTTTTTTCCGCCCATTCAAAAGCGCCATTGACCAAAACTGTCAGATACCTCAGTCAGAAAAAATTTGACCACCGTCCACCGACCACAGGGGCATTCCTGAAAACTTCCTCCTCGTCTCTCTTTCCTAGAGATATTCAATTATCCCAAATGGGGGGGTCTGATAACAAAAACCTCATTTCTTGTATATATTTTTATAAACGTAATTTGTAAATATAACCATATAGTTTCATGCTAACTGCATATATACTTATGTAATTTCATAAATTGCATATTACTCCTACATGGTTTTACTGGAATTGCATGTATACCCGTATTAACTGCTGATATTTAATAGAAATAAAGAAATTATTAAATAAAATGTCATTTCAAAATTTCCCTTTAAACTTATTGAATGTGAAACACATGACATCCCGAAGTTCAAACGCGAATGGGCCATAAGATCAAAGCATGAATCGGAAATTTAAATAAATAATTGAATAACTAAAGTAATGTCCACAGTTAAATCATTTTTTTAAAAAAAACTTTCATCTTCAAACTTCAAACAGGAAAAAGAAAAGTCCTCCGGGTTTAGTCCATTTGATACCCGCCCATTGACAGTTAAGCATCCAAGGATTATCTTAAATCGTTACTGTATTATTTGTCTCCATCATCCGTTTTCTCCATCAATGCAACTATGTACTTTACGACTAATTTCACTTTTAACTAATATTACGAACGTTAACTGCCCAAAAAACCCGTCGAAGCAAATTATCGAAATTATTTTGTATCGGGACATTTCTACATTGAAGTTATTTAAACATCAATGAGGTGCATCTGCTGTATTCTTCATTTTTGTGACTGTTAGCCGTCCAAAACGTGAAATACTCTTACGCTGCTGCTGAACGTGTTGAAGGTGGCCCACAGTCTAGGTTGCTGCTAAGAAGATGATGCTACCAGTCTTGATGATTTCGGGCCACCTTTTTATGCTTAAATGACTGAATCTAAATAAATATAGGCTAACAGACATGATGGTTTTCATGACCATTTGTTCATTGGAGCTTGGAGAAAATGCACAAACCGAAAATTTCCTAGCCGAGTCTTACTTTTCGCTTAATTTGGATGGCCATTGATGGAGAGAAAAAGTAGTAGCTTTTTACCCTTTGGTTTGGCAGCGATGGTCTGCTCATTTAATGAGAGAAATGATAAAAATTTTGATAGTCTAATGGACTATTTCAATTGTACATGTGTGAGTTGAGTTTTATAATATGTCGATTTTTGTCATTATCCAATTTTTCAAGCTACATATTTATAGTTGTTGACAGCAGAGATGTCTCATGGGTATGCATGCAATTTCGATCAAACTATATAAAGGTAATATGTAATTTGTGAAACTATATAGCTATATCTGCATTTAGCATCAAATTATACAGTTATATCTACAAATTACCGAATGGACCCAAGCATGTATATTTACTCCATATATGAAATTTTTTCAAAATTTGAATTCTTATATATACTTTTACAAAGTCATAAAAAATTTTACCATGAAATTTTCATGTACCGGAGAGTGTGACATAGATAAAAGTTTTTTATTTTTGAAATTTTATAAAAGACATGCATAAATGATAAAATTTTAATTTTAATATATGAACTAAATATACATGAGTCAAATAAAAATAAAAAAATATAAAAGAGAAAAGTTGTTACTTAGATAAGTAATATAGCTAACAACTGAATGTACAAGATCATTATCAATATACGTAGAAAATAACTTCAGCACACTTCATCTTACTCATTTACTTCACTCATTTTGTTATTATCTTGATATTTTGTCAAATCTAAATTTATATATCAATCGTATCTAATACTATTTGTTTTCAATATAAAAGTTATCTTAATTAATCCACGACTTTCATCATTTTCAAATTTAAGAATCACTTAAGATATATTTTTATATTTATCGTTTTTTTTTATCTTGCTGACATTGTCTCTCTTTTCACGTTTTCAAAATTTTAATGTTTTAATTTTTGTTAACATTTTTATTAAATTAAAGTCTTGGCCTATAACAAAATAATGATTCAATATTTTCACTATAAACATATAGGCTCCATATTTACCCTTATTTTTAAATTTTAAAATATCATTTTTAAAACCTAGATGATGTATCATGCTTAGCAAATCTTGTTTATCATGTTACTAAAAATCATTTTTATTGATAATTTATCTTTTTTAAAATGATTTTAATTAACATTATAAACAAGATATGCTAAGCATCATGTATCATCTCTTGAAATTGAATATAGTCATTAATTTTTTAAAAAATTGCATAGTATAAATATAGTATATTAAAGTGTACTATATATAATATATAAATCTTTGAATCATAAATAAGTACTCGTAGAGAAATATGATAAATAGTTTTAAAATAGGGCGATTTATATATATATATATATAAATTTTACTGTTAATTTCACTTATAACTATGAATTTTTAAAAATTTCTCTCATACTCATGAACTGTACTTAAAATTTTATTTATATTTATGTCCTCAATTTGATAAATTAAATATTTTAAAGCGACAAAAATATCCTCGTCTTCCATCAACGACGCTTTTTGGCGACAATGCATGTGCCCAATTTTGACTGTATCGCTGAAGCACCATATTCGGCTCTTCATCATCCTCATCGACAAGATGTGTTTTGTAGTTGCCAGTTCGCAGGATTTAATGGAGAAGAGCTCTAAGATGTGATCTATCGGTGTTGGAGAAGACGGTGGCCGCCGAAGAGGAAGATGCGCTTGCCGAATCTGAAGATCGCAATCTGAATGTGCCGCAGCATATACATCTGAGTTGGGCAGAGAAAAATCCTGACCTGCAATGGGCAGTGGACTAGAGCAAATCCTGCTGTGTCAATTGCGACAATGACTGCCGCCATGAAATTCTAGATCAACGATACCACTTTTTACATTTTAATAAATATGTTAATAGAAATGGGTGTTTTTCATAATTTACACATGAATATAATATTTTAAAGCAAATATAATAACGCATATCTTTAATTTAAATAAAACTATAGCTTCTTATCTAAAAAAGTTACGCTGAATACAATAGATAGATAAATTTCTCACCAATCATCATTAAATACAGAAATGAACGAGGCTGCACAAAACTGCTTCCAAACAAGAGGGACTGGAAGACAATGTGAACTGGCTAAAATCAAAGATTGTTGTAATGTTTTTCAGCTTTCATAGGATGCTATTTTCATTGAAGGGGTCGTCCACAGGGACGGATTAGATAGATGATTTAAAAGTTTTCCACAACGTACAGACTCAACCGTCCAGAGTTCACATTAGGAATCATCGGAAGGCATTCAAAATTTCTAAAGACAGACTTTGACAAATGTTCACGAGTTTCCCGATTTGAAACACCCCAAAACCCCGGTCGAAGAGATTTTCCACCACATCCAATCACCACGAGACAATTAATAGTAGCTAGATAGATCACCAGAAGAAGATTATGTTATCGCAAAAGCTCATTAGAAAATAAATTTTAAAATTACGTCAAAAGTCCTTTTCTATAAAAATTAAGTATAAAAGTCTCTCTTTTTTTTATGAAAAATCACGTCTGAATCTTATTTTCACAAGTTATCTACCAATATTGCAATAAAAAAAAATTTTGGTAAATTTTTTTTATTTTTTAATACGATGCGTTAGATACATTGGAGGTTATGATTTAACAAAATCACCGCAATGAGGCGCATGCCAAAGCATTTCCTGTTTGGGAGAAAGCATGAAACATTTCCACCGATGCAATCCCAATTAATACTCTCCTGGGCAACAGCGCCCAATTGGATAAAGTCAGCTAATGATAAAGGGTTATGACGTTATTAGCCTGGGCAAAATTATATATATTTTTATGTATTTCATGAAAAAAAATTTCTCAGCAGTGTATTTAATTTATATATCGAAATTTTTATATTTTTAAACATGCATATATATATATATAAATTGATTCAATGCCCTTGGGTGCAAAACCCCATTTTTTTATTTTTTTTGAATTTTTTTATAAGATTGTTAATATAGTTGTATTTAATTTATAAGCCAAATTTTATCTTTTTTGGATATGTGTATATACATTTTTTATTTTTTTTAAAACAAGGGTACTTTCGTCATTTTCAAGTTACTAAAATATCCCTTTTTCAAAAAATCAAAAATATATATTTATATATCTTCAAAAATTGTAAAACTTAATATATAAGTTAAATACACAAAGGTTAATAAAAAATTTTAAAAAATAAAAAAATAAAGTTTTGCACCTAGGCGCATTGAATCAGTTCTCTATATATGTATGTATATTTTGATTTTTAATAATAACATTTTGGTGGTATTTAAGTCATTTTATCTTAAATTGTTATTTTTGAAAATTATATATATACACACACATACACAGCTATCCAAATTTTGTAAAATTTCATTAATAATAATAAATATATCTAAATTAACCTGGCCAACCTAAGCTCATGTTGGCCCAAAGTAAGAATATCATGACCAAATGATAAATAGCAGCAGTCCGATTACAACTTCAAGAGTCAAAATTTGGATGCTGTAATTTTGTCCATGCCGCATCATCAGGAGTTTATTAATACTTCGAAATATGAATATCTTTCGACATGTTTTTTGGGTGTGGGAAGCCTCTGCGCCGCGTGGTTGTGCTCGTGAAGTGCATGGAAACACGTATATTATTTCTTTAACCCAAATGCACTTCGCCGTCCAGTTGGGACCCCAACAGACGCAAAATTTTCACAGTGGTCAGGGTGTGTATCATGTGTTGTCGCTTTGGAATTCGGAGAATATTTCAATGTATACATTAGAGTGTAACGTTTTATTTTTTTGAAATTTTTTTGTGAGATTGTTAATCTATATGTATTTGATTAATAGTCAAATTTTAACTTTTTTGGATATATGTATATATTTTTTTAATTTTTTTTAAAAAAGGTACTCTAACCATTTTTAAGTTACTGAGATACTCCTCTTTTTAAAAAATCAAATATATATATTTATATATATCTAAAAATAATAAAACTTAATACATAAGTTAAATACACCTTGATTAATAGTTTTATAAAAAAAGTTCAAAAAAATATATTAAAAAATGGAGTTTTGCATCTTAATATATTAAAATTTCAATGCATTAGGATGTATTAAAACATTACTCTCGAAAATTAAGATATTTATAGTTATCTCAGTGAGTACGGGAGTATTTTCAAAAATAGTCTCTACGTGTGAGCGCTGTGAGTTGCCACAATGTGTATAATACCAATAAAAGGGTTAGCGGCGCAAAGGCCTTGGGGTGCAGCATGGTTTCATGGAAACAGCTCGTTGCGCTTCCATCACCAATCCAGACCGTACGTTTGCTAGGTGCAGACCCATTTTCTGTGGAGACCTGAATTATCTAAACCAATATTCCTACGGTGTAAATTAAAGTTTCTAATATAAATATGTAAAGCCCGGATCCCCCCGCTCCAAGCATAGATACCCACCCGATGTCTCATTGCACCAACGTCAATGCCAAGAAAACAAAATCCTCAAGAGTGTTTCCGCGGGGGCCCCGCGTTTGCAGAAAATTCAACCGCCAAGCTAGAAATCTCACGGACAATGTTGGACTCTGTCCTATTAGTAGAGGAAATAAGAATATTTTTCATGGCTGGCATTGGAGGACTAGGAATATCTTTCAGAGCGCTGGTATGGGCAAAGGGCTTTTTCAGTGACTGAAGATGGTGAGAACTCCTTGCTGCGCCAAGGTCGGGGTGAGGAAGGGGGCATGGACGGCAGAAGAAGATCGGATACTCTTGGCCTATGTTGAGAAAAATGGCCCAGGGAACTGGCGCACTCTTCCTGAAAAAGCAGGTGAAAAAAAAAAAAAAAAAAGCTTGCTTCGTCACTATTTTTACTTACATTATACTCACCATACATCCCAATCAATTAATTCTGTATCTATGTTGCAATTATCCGTTGGTTTGTATGCCATAAGTGTGAACATGCTATGATTTGCTATTTCAAAACAAATGGATGGGCGAAGGAAAAACAACATTGATGGGCATTAATTTCAAGGTCAGAAGATTAAAACGAATATGGTGAATGTGTACACGTATGCACACATCATGAGTCTTTGAGTTGTAAATACATCATTGTACTGGGATATATATCTTGCCATGCATGTGCTGTCTTAGAAAATTTCTTTGGTTTTCGGTGCATTGATCAAATCTAGTAAGTAGTTTATGACGCGTGGTGCAGGATTGTTGAGGTGTGGGAAGAGTTGCAGATTCAGGTGGACGAATTACTTGAGACCGGATGTGAAAAGGGGGAACTATAGCAAGGAAGAGGAGGAAACTATCATCAGACTACACGCACGACTTGGGAATAGGTTTTGCTCAATTTTCTTAATTATCCCAAAGTATCAGTACTGTTCGAATTTGGATTGGTATCACTATATTTCGGTCTGGCAAAAGTTTTCCATTTATTTGTTGAATATATCTCGGTGGAAGAAATTAAATATGCCTTAGCTTATTATTAATTAACTAAAGAAAAAACTGAAACAATTGCACCTGCAAAAGAGAAGAATTCTAGTGTGGCACTGGTCCAAAAATGGATGAAGCTACTCATAAACTTAAATTTTCAACCGTGTGGGATGAGATGCAAAATGTCATGATTCAATATCTAGCCAGTTCCAATCATAAATCAGCATCTTATTCCTTTTTATTTAATTAACAGATGGTCGACGATTGCTGCGAGATTACCCGGGAGAACAGACAACGAAATAAAGAACGTTTGGAACACTCAGCTGAAACACCGGATCAAGCAAAGTGGAACAACCCAAGAAACTAAACGGCCCTCTAACAAGGAACAATCCAAGTATATGTTCAGCCTTGCAGAAAGAGATCAATCGCAGAGTGCTATAACAGGCCAGTTAAAGGACATGGATATGCAGCCACAATATTTTCCCTGCAGTAAGTTATCTCCCATGACCATGAGCAGCAATTCCTCCAGCTTCGGCGAAAGTTTCATGGAAATTAGCGGCATCGATGGGTGTCCCGCAATAGAAGAATTCTCCCAAAATTTCCAGCGGAATTTGGAGAATCCGAGGACGCAACCTCATAATCTCCAACCCATTTCCAATGAGCAGGAGCTTTACACATCGTCAACATTGCTTTCAGATTCCCTGGGTTCGAACAGCACGCACTGCGAAGATCTCAAAAGCTTCTGGTTGAAACTCCTGAAGCAAGCAAAAGAGTCTGATTAAACAGATTTGAGAGTACTGTACGTTTATTCTTTAATTTGCTCATTGCACTTGGACTGTATGACGAAGAGTATAAAAATATATACGTGTTATCGATATTTATGTCGAGAGCACTCGTTGAGTATTAACAGAGATATATGTCAAGTGAACTTGGGTTAGACCGTTTGGAGGCTAATTCTAACCCTGACAAATTTAAAAACTTCAATTATAATGTAGTTATAACACATTTACTGCCTATTCGCAGTCAGGAAAGGATGTAGAAAAAGATTTTCAAAAATCCAGTTGTGCGTTGAAACAGACAAATCACATTGTTATTTTTTTTGACGGAGAAAAATGTTTTTGACAATATAAAATTCTGCCGAATTCCAATCATGAACAGATTAAAATCTCAACTGTAACCTTGTTCCATTTAACATAAGTTGTGAGTTGCTGAGAGGTTAATAAAATAAATTGCTAATAAATTCAAAATCAGTAGAATAGTAAAAATAAAACTAACAGCTACATAAAATGCAGTCCTAAACTATCAATGAGAACTTCTAATGGTAATAATTTACTTGAATGTAAAAGACTAATTTTTCATATTTATTCTTAATTGGAAAGTTGATTTTATTGTCAGCAATTATGCATGATTTGTAAAATAAATATTAATAAAATCTTAACTTCTTAATTTTATAGGTTATTAATTGATTGTGTCAGTTGTGAATATAAAAGGCCGAATCGTTTTGTTAATGGTTGGACAAGCTGTATAGTGCAATGGGTTATTATATGATGGGTTGATGGACTGAAAATTAAGCCCTAATTCACCATAACTCAAGCTGAATTGGCCGGGTTATCTGCTTACCCTAACCCAGTTGCACATTAACTGCATCCATCATTCGCATGTATGAACAACATATGGCATAAGTGCCACCTAGGCATTTGCTCAATGGTAAGGCATTTCACCCATTCAGTTGGTGATGCCCTTTCAAAACTCAACGGCAACATTTTCAGAATAGCGGTTTTCATAGCATACAACGGCAGCATTTTCACAGCTACATGGTGAGTGGTGTTGTGTTCTCTTTAGGAATTTTGGGATATTATGAAATATTATATATAGAAAAAATTAGAATATTGATAAGATAATTGTAGATTGATGTTTAAATATTGTAAAAATGTCTTAAGACCTTGTTGTAATACAAATTGAGATGAGGTAAGATATGAATATCAAAATATATATATATATATATATATATATATATATATATATATATGTTTAAGTGTATTCCGTATGTGAAGCAACAAAGCCACTACTCAAGTGATGACGTGTAACTCAACCCTTTGATGTACACTAGTTTTGCTTAATTAGCCAATTGGTATTTAATTTTCATTGTAGATATTGTTAATTATCTTACAATTATCTTTGAAGTTTGCTTATATCACGCACTAAGGGCCTGCTCAAAATCGGATGAGGTCTACATCAAGGCTCAGCCTTGAGTCCTTACCTTTTTACCTTAGTAATAGATGAAATTACCAGACATCTCCAAGAAGAAGTACTTTAATGTATGTTATTTGCAGATTACATTGTTCTAATAGATGAAACTCAAGAATGACTAAATTTAAAATTGAATAGGTGAGTAGATGCTTCAGAATCTAATGGTTTTAAAATTAGTCGCACTAAAACTGAATATATGAAATACAATTTTAATAATAGTGAGAACCTGGATGAGGAACCAATTAAGATTTTAGATCAAGTAGTAACAAGAACTAATCACTTTCGATACTTATGATCAATAGTTCAAGAGAACGGAGAAATTGAGAAAGATATAATACATAGAATTCAAGCAGGATGGAAGACATAGAAAAGTGCGTCAGGAATTTGATGTGACCGTCGAGTTCCAATCAAATTAAAAGAAATTTTTTATAAAACTACGATTAGACTTGATATGCTTTATGGGGCAGAATGTTGGACAGTTAAAGAACAACATATACAAAAAATGAGCGTAGCGGAAATGAGAATGCTAAGGTGGATGAGTGGTAAAACAAGAAAAGATAAAATTAGGAATAAAATAATTCGAGAAAACTTAAAAGTGAGACCAATTTGTGATAAAATGAGAGAAAATAGATTAAGATGGTTTGGTTATGTTAAAAGGAGGCTTGAACTAGCACCGGTTAGGAAAACAGAATCTATCCAAGTAGAAGGTGGTAGGAGAATGAGAAGAAGACTCAAAAAAATATAGATGAAAGTAATTAAACAAGATTTAAAAATATTACAAATTACAAAAAATTTAGTCTTAAATTGCTAAGAATGACATAACAGAATCCATGCAGCCGACCCCATCTAGGTGGGAAATGGCTTATGATGATGATAATGTTTTCAAAAAACACTTATTTCATTCCTAAAATATAACCATCTATTTTCCCATTTTTAGTACAATTTTGCTTAATTTTTATATAATTTATTTCATCGTCAACATAAGGAAATATTATTTTCATCTCATCCTGCATCCTATTCTAATTCCACATTCCATCCCAACAGTGAATTAGGCTTGGTATGGTTGGGCGGTTTGCTTGCTACCTAGCGAGTAAAATAACACTTTTATGAGGGAAGCTATTTCATTTTGCTTCCCCTGGTAACACTTTTAATATCTATCTATACCTTCCATCGTGCTGCCAAACTAAACCAGGCCTTAACCTTTCAGTTTTGAAACTGGCATCCATATTCCTTAGGAGCCCAGCTATCCTACATCTCATATCTGTTATTTCGTTGATTTGTTGAAAAAATAAAATATATACGAAGGAACCTGTAGCCGTTGGGGCCCAGACAAGCAAAACTACTATATAAAGCATTTGATTTACGAAACCGCATCAACCGTAAAGAAAAATATTGGTAATTAAGGAGAGGTTGAATTCGATTTAAAAAGAATTCAAGAAGCATCGATCAAAGAAATGCCACAAACAGTTTAGTACCTTCCCAATCCTTTGACATGAAAGTGATTGACGGCAGTCCAAACATGGATGCTTGGAAGAGACCATGGATAAAGCTATTGTCGAAAACACTCTCCAATGATCCGTATCTAGCCCTACTTCGTTTTTAATTTTTTTATTTGTAAACGTCGTCCATTGGACACCGGATCAAGCAATGGTCCAAAACAAAATCCTCATCGGATATTTCAACGGCCAGTCAAAGTGACCCTCAAATCATATCACGGTTAATTTTCCAACGAAAAAACTCTTCTTCTTCTTCTTCTTTTTTTTTTTTTTTTGTTTGGACAATGAAAAAAAAGAAAAGAAAAAAAACCTCTTAATCCAATTCCATGGAGAACTTATCCCTCCATCGAATAGGATTGTCTTGTGGAGACCCATTTTTTAATAATAATAAGTTTTTGGACGCCCCCAGGAAGCTACATAAGGTACATCGCTAATATTCCATGATTTCATCACGTGGAAAATTGCATCTTTCATGAACGTGCAATTTCATCAAGCAAGACGGCGGCTCTGTTTTATTTTCTCACCTTATACTAGTCGACCCATCACTAACATATTAATAAACCAAGATAAATGACAATTTGGAAAAGAAGTGTATAGCAAGAATAAACTAGATTAATTTTGAATAAATATAAAAGATGATAAAATGATATTATAATTCGTAAATACTCAAAACCATGCTTTAAAAAAAAAAAGCAAATAAAGCGTGTATTTGGCAATTGATAAAAAAATATCAAATTAAAACTTTTCAATCTAAAACTTTTCACTCTCCACAACTATCATATTTTTTAATCATTTTTTCATATTTTTCTATACAACTACCCTATTTTTAAATCATTTATACACAACTACCAACACAATTAACCTATTTATTAACCTTATCCTCTTTACTAATCATCATTACCCCTGTCATATTACATCATTTGATAACTTTTACTCTCCAAAACTTTTCATCAAAAATTTTATTCGTTACCAAACATACTTAAAGTGATCAGAGGTTTTATAGTTGAGCAACCTTGCCAACACATGCATGTTGAGAAGAGAAATATTGAGAGGTCCAAGTTCGATGGGAAACATCGAATATCAGACCGAAATTATTTACAACGTGAGACGTAAGCCACAGGTGAATCGCCGTCGTTTCTGATTTCTTGGATTTTTTTTTTTTTTTTTTTTTTTGATAACACTGATTTCTTAGAATTTGAGTACTAGAAAAGAACAAACAACCAAAACAGGAAATGGAAATTCAACCCTTTGGCACCTTCCCGCTCTGTTTTCCTTTCGCATGTCTCTCTCTCTCTCTCTCTCTCTCTCTCTCTCTCTCTCTCTCTCTCCGTAAGTAAGCACCCGGAACCGTACTAGAGATCGAACTGCAGAGATTTTGTATCTCTTTTCTTCCTAGTTCTTTTTTTCCTTTCACTGTCCGTTTCGTTAGCTTGCCGTTTTAGCAACGCTGCATCTGCGGCGCGGGAGGATGATGGAACGTTTCGCTGCTGCTGCAGGAATCCCTCGTCTTTCTCTTCTTTGTCGCTCCTTCCGATCTCATGGCAGTCTTTTCGTTGCTGATACTGCTGGCTTTCTCGCTCTCCAGGCAATGTTCATTAAGAACGTGGTCTGGACTGTTGGATATCGAAAAACCAGCAGGAAAGATTGATAGGTATCCATCCATTACCACGCCCTGCAACAGATTGTAGCAATCCAACAACTTCTCCTACACCCCCGGCAAAAGATAGAAGCAGTGAATTGGAAATTGATAGAAAATTCAAAGAAGCTAAAATAATGATTTTTAATTCTGGATACGGCCTTACTTTATTAATGTATACAGAGGAAAAAATCGTCTTGCGAAAGCAAGGAAATTGCACTGGAAGAAGCTCGTGGGATGCAGACAGCAGTGCAGACGCAGCGACTGCCGACGGTTTATAAGCTAAGATGTTCACTTCTGCATTGATAACCAAAAACTAGCAATACCCAATTCGAATTTACACCAGGAAATACAAAGAAATGCGGAAAGATCGAAGTTTCTACCATTTTGAGCTCTAAAAAGGATCTCGGTAGCTCGATCTTTGAGAGCCTGCTTCAATGGCGGGTCATTCCGTTTGAAAAACGAGAGGAAGAATTCAAGGAACGCGAAAGGCGTCACCGAGCGCATTCGCCATTTCAACGCACTCAGAATTAGAAGCTCCATGCGCGAAATCGTCCGTGTATCGAAGATAATCCCTTCGCTGCTCTGCTGCATTGGAACTATCAAAATCAAAATCCATCCTCGTGTGCATTCTCTTGTAAGAAAACCGATCCTTTCATTTTTCACCTGAAAATCATTTAGAGAGAAAGTGCTGTTTTTCATCTTTGCAGCAAGGGACGCACAAGAGAGCGAAAGGAGCTTTAAGACCCATGGCTCTGATTTCTGCAATACTAAAAGTGGTTAAATCTTCAATCCGGTGGTGCGTTGGAAGAAGTAACAAAAAGAATTTTTATTTTTTTTTAAAAAAAAAAGAAAAATCAGACATTTGGGCGGGTAGACCTCACCGGAATTCCTTGTTTAGATAAGAACCGATCGAGGTAATTGACAGCAAGATACGCGATGACTGGATCGAGCGCAAGCTGCAGGTGACGAGATACGAACCAGTTGGGAGTCTGAAAACAGAGAGGAATGCATGCTTTTATAGGGTTGGTTTTCTCCCACTTTACCTTGAGAATGAGGGCAATTGCATCTTGTCGGAAGGAAAGCTGGGCATCCGATGTTTTGACATAGGAAGCCATGTGATCGGATTCGGATGCGAAAAGAGATGGAATAGGATCGGAATCGCTTACTACCATAGGGTCTTCCAAATCGAAATCTTCCTCCATTTTTAATTTCTAGTTATTCCTCAAATCCTCAGTTTCCTGGAAAATTTTAGGCAGACAGGCTGGAGTAAAAAGGAAAGCAAAGCAAAGCAAAGAGGGATTCATTTCCTCTCCTAGCCAGCCTCTCCGCGGAAAAGAGGGCTAAGTAAGAGGAGAGAGTCCTTCTTGTATTTTCGTCTCTCCTTTCCTACAGAGCTACCACGACAGAGAAATCTCTTTCATGTTTCGGGCTAAGAAATAGGAGACCCTCTAAGGTGGTCTGCTACGTAACCGGCAGATTTTGGAGGTGAGTCATGCACTGATGCACTGCAGGCATCCAGCTTTAGACGCCCCACCCACCGCAGGAAAGTATGCGCCTGGACATGGCATCGGAACAGCTGGCGCGTACGGTGCTTCTGCCTTGGTCCGCAGACGCAGACGCAGGCGAGGACCTCACCTGCTAGTTTCCATTGTAGCTAGTGAGTGAGATTGGAGATTTTCTGTAAAGCAAATCCATCGTATATCCATTGCAGACTGGTCATCGGATTCGATCCCATCCCACCCGTCCTAATTTTTACTCCAAAACTCTTTTTCAGAGGCTACTTGAGGAAAAAAAAAAAAAAAAAAAAAAAACTTCTCCAATCATAACTTTTCACCGTCTAAGGTGACCTTGTTTTTTGATTTTTTTTTATGTCTTTCCGTATAATTATTTTCTTTTTCAATCATTTATATACAACTAATTTATTTATTTTAATTTTATTTTATTTACTTTTTATTAATTTTTCTATCATATTACACTATTTTTTACAAATTTTAAAACTTTTACGTTATCAAAAATTTTACAACTTTTCAAATACACCATTAGTTTAAATTTTGCACGGGCTATCAAAGATATGAAATTTTAACGTATAAATTTGCATTGCCAAATATGAGAGGCGCACCTCAGGACTGGCTCGGTTGAACAAGTGGCGCACCTCAGCAGTTGATGGAGATGTGATAGATAAAAAGTTTCCCCGCATGACAGGGAAGAGAGGCAAGGAATAACATGGACACTTGACTTTCAAATGTTGCAAACCAATGCACATGCTACATGTACATCTGACATTCTATAGCTAGGGAAACAACATGTACAAACATTTACAACTTCCGAACTTTTTTTTTTTTTTTTTTTGCCAAAGCCCAACTGCTCAATGGCAATTATGCTAACAGCGGGAATCGAACTTTAAATGGGGACAAAATGCCCAAATTGTCATTTGTTGGGATGTTTGATGGTATGGTAGGTAAGAAAGATAATATTTTTGAAATTATGTGAATGATATAAGATAATATAGATAAAATTAAAATAAATAAGATAATTATAAGAAAAATAATTAAAGTATATAAATAAAATTGGAAAAATAAGTTATTGGATGGTTACATCATTTATGGAAAATGCAAAAGAAAAAGAAAAACCATGAAAATGAATGGTACATGATTACCAAACGTGACCTTATTACTCAAGGCTCTTGCATGTGATCCTTCATGACCTGCAAATCACATAAATCCATCCCAATGCTGAAAGTCAAAACTCACATGCCCATTTACCGTCTACAAGTACGGACTTCAACAATGGCGTGTACACTTTGAGAAAAAGTGTACTAGTACCGGATAAATTTGTGGAAACACCATACATTTGTCTGTTAATCTATATCCATGCATATTAGGTTACCTTTATATTTTTTAAAAATATTTTCTTTTCTATTTTTAGTATTCATTTTCTACCCTCGTTACTAATCGAACTCTTAATCTCTTTAATTTGTAGGGTGCGATATCGGTTGGATATGTTTCACTTAATCAAAGGATCTAATTAGATTTTTCTACAGAATAATAAACGGGATGAGTAGTCAAATAGTTTAGTTGCAGCTAGTATCAAATACAATCGCTTACCCATTTTTTCTATTAAAAATTTTATTATTATTTACAACTAAATATAAATGACCACATTAATTCTTATTTTCATTGCATGACATATAAAAATTAGTTAAATTTGAGTAGATACCATCCTCCTAAAGCAGCTATGTATGTATATATAGCCAAATATATAAATGCAGCTAAATTCATACATAGAGTAAAAATTATATTATATACAAGTACAACTAAAATTTTAACTATTCATACGAATATTTATTGCAGTGTTAAGAATGATTCTAAATGGTGAACCTGAGAAAAGCCCACTAGAGTCACATGGGGCCTGCATGCGTGCATATTCGGGTTTGAACCTGCGGGAGAGTAGTGAGGCGCCTTGTGTAATGAAATCACTCAATATTAGAGTGTGTTTGGTAATAAGGAGAAGTTGTCAAGTTAAAACTTTTCAATCTAAAACTTTTTCACTCTTCACAACAATCTTATTTTTTAATCATTTCTTCACATTTTTCTATACAACTACCATATTTTTCAATCATTTATTCGCAATTACCAACAACTAACCTGTCTATTTCAACTTTATCTTATTTATTTTTCATCATTATCCTTATCACATCACATCATTTGACAACTTCTACTCTCTACAATTTTTCATCAAAAATTTTATCCATTCCCAAACACACCCTTAAAAAATCATTGGGGATGAGACTGAACAGAACTTCGTCAACATTTGGGTGATTATGTCACACGATCCAATCAACCTAAGTTCCCCCACCCTTCTAATAAAATCACACTTTTATTTTCAACGAAAAGTATGCCAAATTCAGACAACTCAATTGCCCAGCACAGAAAATCATCATGCAGTCTCCTGATCACTCGATACTCGGTGACTTGAATTGGTCTAATTTTCATGAAATGAGGAAAACACTTTGGCTACATTTAGGGTGTGTTATAAAGGATCTAAGATCATTAAATGGAATAAATATCATCATTTTTAAGATAACTTTTTCAATCTTCAATAAAACTTTTCTTATTTTTAATATATATTATTAGCTAACACACGACTAGTGCATCTAGAAAAAAAGTCTCGTCTTGGTGTGAGAATTTCGTGCTTTGAGTCCCAGAATGCAAAATTTATCTTTCATTTTACATAGCAATATCCTCATATCTGCTAACATTATTACATTTGTACAGCCATGGAGTTAAAATATTAGATAATATGTACTCCGATTCAGTTGTAAATATAAAAAAATATTATTACATTCTCATCTCATTTTTCCATTCTATTGAAATCCTTCCAAACAGACCCTTAATAGAGTAAATTTATTAACTAAGTAAAAGATGCAATTTGGTAAAAATTTAAACGGTATGTATCAACCTTGAAGTACTTTTTCATGTATCACTGCATATGTGGAACAATATTAATTGTAAAAGTGTGATAATTTGGATTATCTAGGTGGTGATTGCGCATTGCGAATGGCACACCACTGACACACTGCCCACATTTTGGCATGTACGGTAAAGCAGCAGACAAACAGAGACCAGAACCTTCTAAAAGAAAAACTCGCCAACGCTTTTGTCCATCAATAAACTTCTAAATTTTACCAACGTGAAGCTGTGAAGGCGTGAAAGGGGGATCTGAAGAATAGAAAAAGGGGGAGACAGTTATTCGGATGTTTGGTCTGTATCCAGACCACAATGCTAGTTAAGTCATGCGGGGGCCCAAGAGCCTCTCTGTCTACAAAATTGTAAGGGCCTACCTTCCCGATTCCCATGTGCAGGGTCCTTAAAGCCTACAGCTCGTGGCCGTTCGATGTCTTTGCCTCTCGTAATTCATAAAACATGTCCAAACTCCAAACCCTATCGCATTTCTCTTTTTGAGCTGCTACGGCAATTCAAAGACTAGTCTCACAACAGAGGGAAATATATATATATATGGGATATAATCGTGTGCAGTCCGCTGTAAAATGGACCCCACATATATTAGATTGTAATGAAACTTTATACACTCATTTATCCATATATAAATCATACTTTAGACGATTTAGATGTTGAAAAAACCACTTTAAACTTAATATTTACATTAAACTATTTTATTACGTTGATTTTGCACCATTTTAAGATGGAGACTACACACATGTTGGATTTGGATGAAAATTGGTATGGTAATAAAGTGAACAATTATAAATACAATGGGTGGGGTGGATTTATGGGAAATGATCAGGTGGGGCCCACAGTGCATGGACTGCACGGTGCAGTCGCATGCATTGGATCATTTCCCATATATATATATATATATATAGGGAACCGATCCTGTGCAGTCCGCTGTAAAATGGACCCCACACATATTAGATTGTAATGAAACTTTATACACTCATTTATCCATATATAAATCATACTTTAGACGGTTTAGATGTTGAAAAAACCACTTTAAACTTGATATTTACATTAAACTATTTTATTACGTTGATTTTGCACCATTTTAAGATGGAGACTACACACATGTTGGATTTGGATGAAAATTTGTATGGTAATAAAGTGAACAATTCTAAATACAATGGGTGGGATGGATTTATGGGAAATGATCAGGTGGGGCCCACAGTGCATGGACTGCATGGTGCAGTCGCATGCATTGGATCATTTCCCATATATATATATATATATATATATATATATATATATATATATATATATATATATATATATATATTCTCTTTAATTTGATAATAGACTTTTTGGGCCGACAGCCATGAAAGTTTTAAATCTCATTTATTTATACCATCATTGTGCATCTCATAAAAGCTTAGGGATATATTTAAGAAAATTTTAGAAATATAAATTGATATCCTTGTGAGGATCAAAAGATGTTGGGATTCTAGAATACGACTCATTCTTGATTAGAAGGCGGGCCACACTAACTGATAAAAGATGTGAAACTTGGACCAAAAATGGCTCAAGGTGAGGCCGTGAGGGTATGTATGATGGGAGGGGGAGATTCTCGAGGTATAATATTTGGAAAAGGACAGGGAATTTGACCACTTTGGGCGCAAGTAGAGGTAAAGACAAGGTCATTTTCCATAAATTGGATGGGGGTATGGGATTTGAGAAGAAGAAACGGAACGCTTTGTTTGCCTGATGGGCAGCTTAGTCCCCAAGGGCCAAGTCGCTAGTCGCTGCTGGTGAACGTACCTTCTATCTTTTTATTTATTTCGGTGTCTCTTTGGTGATGCGACGGATTCCCTGATGCATTGATACAAGAGAAAGCCAAAAGCTAATGTTGCCTTTCTCCAAAGTCCATTCAAGAATATCCATTTCCACTTATTGGCTGATGAAGCTTTTGCTTTTTTCTTCTGTTGGGAATTTCAATCTGTCTTCCTCTGCCATACTCTCTTTATTCTTCTTTCCATATTTTAGTCATTTTGCTTAAGCAAGTTCTGCCGATCGTTAGTTTCCTGGCTAATGGGCTCAAATTAATAAGAATCTGAAATTAATTAATATAAGGATTCGATTAACGTATTTTAATTTTCAGGCCTCTGTTAATTCAGACATCAAAGCATAGAAAAAGAATCATTACCAGCTGTTATTAAAGAATTTTAAAAAAAATTTGCGGTGGCTCCGAGTGAGAGCTAGCTGATATACGTCTTAAGGATCAAGGAATCACATGCATGCTTATAGTAGTGCGGACAGACTTTTAGTGGTCCTTTCTGAACTACTTTTTCTTCGCCCCCTGTACATTTTTCATAAACAATTTGACATAGTAATTATCTACGAATCTTATTTTTTTCAACTTTACCTTTATATTTTAATTATTTTTTTCTCATAATCACTTTTTTTATTTCAATTTTACCTCTATTATATTAACAGTTCACATACTTTTCAAAATATTTTTTTTCTTACTTCCTACCTTTCCCACTATTACCTTAAGGTTGGTTCAAGGCGATCCCATTAGATGAGCTAAAATGAAGATAAGAATAACTTTTCTATTTCCCATAAAAAAAGATGAATTTTTCTATTCTCAATAAGCTTTCAATTTTCAATAGGATAAATTCCGAGTTCGGTTGTATACTCCCGGAAGCATTGAGCCACAATGCTCCTGAATGCATACACCTATTTTTTTTTTTTTTTTTGAAAATTTTCTTACACAACCATTAATCTAAGTATATTTAACATGTGTATCAATTTCTATCAATTTTGGAGATTTTTAGATTTTTTATTTTTAAAAATCGATACTAAAATGCCACTAATTTTTTAAAAATCTGAAAAAATTTAAAAATCTTCAAAAATGATAAAACTTGATATACATGTTAAATATATTTAGGTTAATAGTTTCATGAAAAAGTTTCAAAAAAATTAAAAAAAGGGATATATGCACCCAGGGCCTAGGAGCATAGAATTAGGTTCCGATAAATTCTATATATATCTATGAAATTTACCCATAATTTTATTTATATCCATGAATTTTAAAAATTTCTAATATGCCCATGTATTTTATTTAAAATTTTACTTATAAATATGCTGTTAGGGGCCATTAGCACTTCCTATAAAATAATAAATATGCCTAAGTCTTAATATAACTTAAGGTTAGTTTGCTTGAAGTTAAAAATGTATACTTAAATAAGATCTGATTTATAGTTATAAAAGTGCTAAAAATTCATTTGAATGTAAATTTTTAGCTATAGAATCATAATTGGCAATAAGCATTTTTATCATTTTATGGAAGTGCTAATAACCCTTTTAACGGATTCCAATTGCGTGAGTATAAGTGAAATTTTATGCAAAATACATAAATATATTAGAAAATTTTAAAAATCAAGTGAAATTAGAGATGAAATCCGTAGGTATATGTAAAATTCGAATTTTTTAATATAACAACCTTGTTTTTTTATTTTCGATATTATCGTTGTTATCTTCTTTATAATTTTTAATTTTTCAATACAGAACCACCTCTCTTCATTCAATTTTTCATCCAAATCATATCTTATTCTATTTAATTGGATAATTTTGAACAAGTTTAATGAGTGGATGGGAAAATAATGAAATAAGAATTTAAATCACAAAAATTCTCATCTTTTAATTTTTCATTTTCAATATATAATAACTTTCGGTTTTTAATGTTCAATATTATTTTTTTATTTTTAATGTAATTTTGTATCTTTAATTTAATTTTATATTTTTAATGCAATTTAATGTTCAATATATTTTGTCGAAAGAAGTGTAAGGGGTGATATGAATGCATGGAAGGCAGGCTTCCACGCCTAAATCCCCATGCACGCGACAAAATCATGACCACATAATAAAATGGGCCATGTATGCATCATCGCAGTATGCACCAGCTGAATGTAACTCTTCAGCGTTGAATAAAATTAATTATTGTTTTGGACCAGGAGAGAGAGCCTTTGCGTTGAAGAAATTAGTGTCGGCTTGCTGAGAAGTTCAAAAAAAAAAAAAAGGAAATATTTGTAGAAATATTTTGAAAAAGTGAGCTCGGTATGAAAAGAGTAATTGTTAGAAGTAAAGAAAATAAATATAAAATAGATAAAGTGATTATATGCAAAGATGTAAAAAATTGAAATATAATAGAAAAATGGAAACATCTAGGTCGTTAGAATTGTACTTAATTCTATGTAAATTTTCAACGAATTTTTTGGGTTAATTTTGCCCTGCGGTAGAAAAAACTAGACCGCGTGTGTTAGCACCAATGTTATCAGAACCGAACCGGTAAAGGAACTGGTCTGGTTCAAACCGGTTTGACCAGTTAAGCAAACCGGTTTGAACCGGTGACGTCAGCATGACATATTTATGATGTTATAAATATTTAATTATTTTTAATTAACATATTAGTAAATTATATATATAACTCCTAAATCTAAATATTAATTATATTTCAAAACTATGCAAACCTTTAAATAATTTTGAAACTAAATAAATATATAAAGTTATAATTAAAAATATTAACTAATTATGTGAGCTCTTAGCCTATTGATAATTTTCATTTTATCTAATACTTTCATATTTTAAAATATTTAAAATTTTATTTATAATAGATTTCATATGAAAATTGTTCCAAAAACAGACTTTTGAGATTTGGTGAGATTTTGTAAGTTTTTAAGAGATTTAATGGCCGTATTTTATTTTTTGGGGAACGCATGTGCACAAATAAAAGTATGCTAGTGGAGCACCAAACTTAGTGCTCCATCACCTTCCTTTTCCCGTTTCCCCCGTGGACGGCTAACCCACCTTCAGTAGCAATCTCGGATCCGGTTCCAACAAGTAGATTTTAGTAGATCAGAGCCGTCCAAATTTAGGATAGTGAGAAACCTTGAAGTCCGGTGACAAAATCTTGATAGCAGAAGACAAGATGCGGAACAGAGGAAGACTGCACGCACTGTTGATGCCTTTAGGAATATGAGATTGAACAGATCTGGGTCGAATGCACTGCTGGTCTCCGGGGACGAGGAAGACAGCAGTCGCACGCACCGAGCAGATGGACCAGACGAAGAAGACGATCGAAAAAATGGGGAAAGAAAAGTGCTTTGCTGCCGATTCGGGACTCGGGAGGGAAACTAGGAAAGACGATCCATATAGTTGTTCCTGCTGTCCGCCACCGCCGCTCAGCCACTGCCTTCGGCAGCACCACCACACCGCCGCTGGCGTCCCTTTCAGCAGCCACCTAGCGTCTGCCGCTGCCGTTAACGGCGTCTCCTCCGGCAGCAACCTACCCAAACCAGAAGGGTTTTCCCGGCAACTAGCCTCCACCTGCTGCCGCTGCCAGCAGCCTCCTCGCCGTCAACGACGTCAAGACACCTCCGTCACGTAGTGCTGCTCCCCCGCCAAACGATGCTGCCTAGTCGCCGGAAGTAGCTGTCCATTTCCGGGAGCAGTCCAACCGTCCGCTGAAGCCGCCAACAGCCTCACGACGCGTTGCCGACATCCAGTCCGGTGGAAACCCGGCGCCTGAAACCTGATGGGTTTGGCGTTGCTGCCGCTGGAAACCAGATCGCCGGTGCCGCCACCTAGTCCCGACGGCCAACCACTGCCTCGTCAACGCCCTGACGACCAGCAGCTGCCCCGATAGCAGCATCATCAAAGCCCTTTGCCGGCGTTCTCTCCGTTTATTCGCGAACCGGTCTAACCGGTTCAACGGTTCATGCGGTTTAATACTATCAGACCGAACCGCATGAGATCGAACCGGATGCATGCCCAGTTCCCGGTCGGACCGGTTCGACCGGCCGGTCCGGTCCGGTTTTAACAACACTGGTTAGCACTCATTAAAATAATACTACACAACCTCCTCACTTTACAAACACAGGCCAAATATATACACGCATCCACGTGTGTATATAGTGGCCCGTATAGTGGCCCAATGATAGCCTGTGTCAAGCAGTAAGGTAGTGCAAGAGCAAATACCGAGCACGTACTAGCCCATATAGTGGCCTAATGATAGACTAGCGCATGTCTACGAGCCATCGACAGCCATCCCAGGATGGAAACTTAGAGCAATCCCAGATCTAACCCCATGCTGTCAAGGCCATACCGTTGAGCTCTACCTTGAATCTTTTTTATAAAAAAATTTAAAATTTTTTATGAAGTCTCTATCTTTTTTTTATATCCAAAGATGATGTCAAATTCTTAACCGTCCTCACAGCGAGAAGCTAGGAAGGATGGTAAAGAATCTACGCCCTTAGATTAAAATCCAAAATATCTTTACACATTCCATTCGAGATGCAATTTGGGGACATATCCATCCAAACACAAGTGGATAAACCCTAGCCTTTGCATACTCAACTAATGTGTAAGCAGCACCATTACTCGATCTCAAAATATGAAAAAACTCACACACGGAGAACTGACTGCAGAGGTTCATAATTGCACCAATTATATGACCCACACTCGATCTCAAATGACAATGATTAGCCAGAAATTAGAACAAAATCAGAGAGTCGGTTTCAAAAACCACATTTGTAAAAGGAAGTTCCTTCACCCATTGTAGAGCCAGCCACAATCCATGAGCTTCCATCCGTAGAGAATCAGCTCTACCGGACTAAGACCAACATTTAGCAGACAGTACCTGTCCATTGTGGTCTCTAATAACTACTTCAACACTAATCCATTCCAAATCCTTCCAATTACCTGCATCCACGTTTATTTTAACTTGGCCACGTTTTGGAGGACACCACCTAACCATTCCTTGTTGCATGAGATTCTCATTCCTTAGAATGTTTGCATCGTCATATTGATGCAAAATGGCCTCATATTTGTATAAAATTATAAAAAAGTTTAGCATTTTCCCTGATGAACTCGACTATTGCTGAAATGCCAGATCAACTAGCATGTGGTGAGAAACTTCCTTAAGTGTTTACCATCCCGCTGTCTAAAATTCTGCAATACAATATCCTTAATCTGTCCAGAAGTTCCAAAATGTAAATGTTGTGCAAGATCAAGAGAAAATGCCTCTAATTTTGGGCAATTGCAGAAAACGTGTGCATCATCTTCCACAACACATCTACACAAGGAGCAGAGGGGATCGGTCAGTATGCCTCTCTTGATGAGGTTACTTCTTGTAAACAAAGCATTCCGCAATAACTTCCAAGTAAAAATTCTGATCTTCAAAGGTATGTTGAGCAAGATCCTTAATCTGTCCAAAGGTTCTAGAATGTAAATGTTGTGCAAGATCAGAAGAAAATGCCTCCTTTGATTTTGGGCAATTGTAGAAAATGTGTGCATCATCTTCCACTACACATCTACGCAGGGAGCACAAGGGATCAATTGGTATGCCTCTCCTAATGAGGTTACTTCTTGTAGGTAAAGCATTCCGTAGTAACTTCCAAGCAGAAATTTTGATCTTCAAAGGTAACTGCTGTTCCCAAGTAATTTTAAAGCTTCCAAAGTAGGGATGTTGCTCATATTGTCAATCTCTTCCAACTGGGCACATCGGTAACCGGATTTCACTTTCTAAATACCATCATGCTTTTCAGGCCAATAGATAATATCTTCTTCTTCAGCTGATTGGATGGGCACACGTTTAACTCTATCTCACCCATTATCGGCCACAACTTTTTTGATAGGGTCTTCTTTCCAGCACTTGTTAGACCAATCAATGAATTCCTCCGCTTTTGTATCTCTAGATATTCCATAAGGTAGAGGGCCAACAACAGTAATCTGATAAGGTGTCCATCTATCCTTCAAAAATCTTAGGGTATGTTTGGGAAGTTATAAAACTTTCGGATAAAAAAATTTTGGTATAAAAGTTATTAAATTAATAGAAAATGATGTGATGTGAAATGGATAATAATGAGTACTAAATAGAATAAAATTAAAAGAGATAGGCTAATTGTATGGAAAATTGTGTAGAAATAATTGAAAAGAATGGTAGTTCTATAAGAAGATGTCGAGAAATAATTAAAAGAAGGTCGTTATGAAGAGTGAAAAGTTTTAAATTAAAAAATTTTAACTTGAAATATTTTCTTTATTACCAAACACACCCTTATGTTTTTACCATTCCCAACACGCCAACAGCAATCTCTTTTAAGAAAGTTCCTTACTTCCAAAATGCTCCTCTAAGTATACGAGGCATGAACCTTTAAAGGATAGTACCAAAAATCTCCATCTGGGAAATATTTACTTTTGAGAATATGGTAGCTTAAAATATTCCTTCTTGTCATTAATCTTCAGGCTTGTTTGGCAAGGATGGCTAGATTAAAAGCTGCAAAATCTCTGAATCTCATACCGCCACAAGCTTTAAGTACACCCAAATCTTTCCATCGAAGCCAACTAATCTTTCTTCTTCCATTCTTCAATCAAATCAGAGTTTTCTCTCTAATGCATTTAAATCTCTACAAAACTATTTAGGAAGTTTAAATAATGCCCATATATAACTAGGTAGAGCCTAAGCCACCGCCTTAGTTAATAATTCTTTTCCTCCGCTTTATAAGAACTTTGTCTGCCAACTTTGTATTCTTCGCCAAATTTTTTCTTTAATCGTTTGGAATTCTATAATCTTGGCTCTTCCAATCCACACAAGTAGCCCAAGGTAGGTTTGGATGTATTTACCAAAGACTCCAAAAATCTGCTCCACCTTTCTCTTAGATTCTTTGGATATGTTCCTGCTAAAATATAGGGCTATTTTGTGCATGTTCACCTTTTGCCCTGTACATTGGTTGTAGATGTGGAGAATTAATAACAAATAGCATATTTTCACTCTATTGGCTTTCAAAAAAAAGGATAATATCATCAGCAAAAAGTAAATGACAGATATGATGACCATGCCTATTCAATTGAATTCCCCTCAATGTTTGTGATATTTATGCCTCCTTCAGCAAGTTAGATAGTCCTTTGTGTAGAAAAAAAGAGATACGGTAATGAAGGATCTCCTTGTCTTAGATCCCTGCTTACAGTAAAGTTACGAGGTTTAAATTCATTGAGGATTATGAAGTAAGTGGCTGAGGAAATGTAATTATAGATCCATTGGGTCCATCTTTTGATGAAGCCCATCCTCCTCATTATTGAAATCAAATGCTCTCATTCAACTCTATCATAAGCTTTGGTTATATCAAGCTTAATGGCAACTTCTTCTTGCCTTGATGTTTTTCTTCTTCTTAGGGAGTGCAGAATTTCATAAGCAATGAGTATGTTGTCAGCGATCAATCTGTCTAATATAAAAGCACTTTGGTTGATTGAAATCACACGTGGCAAGCAATGCTTAAGTCTGTTTGCAAGTATTTTAGCTATAATCTTGTATACCAAATTCTAGAGGATGATGGGACGAAAATATGCCAAGGATTTTGCTTCTTCCTTTTTTGAAATAAGAATAATATCCATATGATTAATTTTCATCACTTTCCATTCAGATAATTTTGACTGTTTGACTTAAGAAAATTTTTGCATGTCATGAATACACTCTCCCCAATAACTGACCAATTCTGCTAAAAGAAACTAGCCAAATGTACCATCTAGACCTTAGGCTTTACCTAGATTCATTCCTCTTAGAGCTTTTTCAACCTCTTCAATTCTTAGAGGAGCAATTAACAATTGATTTTCTTCTTCAGTAACTCTTGTTTGAATGTTAGGGAGGATCCTATCCAGCCCGCTAACCCCTTCAGACTTCAACAAGTCCTTGAAATATGAGACTATTAGTTCTTCTTTCTCTTTCTATGAGTGAACCTCCCTTCCATTTTTGTCAACCAGCAACTCAATAAAATTTTTCTTTTTTCTATCTAATGCACTTTGTGAAAGTATTTTGTGTTTCTATCTCTAAATTATAGTCAATTTAATTTTTCATCTCTGATTCTAAAGGATCTCTTCATCCTCTAGTAGGCTATTGATTTTCAATTCTTGTTCTTTGATCTCTTTATCTCTATTATCTGTTAGAGGATTTTCTTTAAGTCTTTCCAAAATAAGCTACTGATTATGGATTGCATTTATGAGATTACCTCTGATTTTAAAGTTCTATTTCTTTAACTTCTCTCTGCATTTGTCCATTTTGAATTTAATATCCATCAAGGATAGAGTGGATGGTTCATTCTCATCCTCCCAAGTGTTTTTAATGATCTCTAATGCTCGAGAGTCCTTTTCCCAAAATACCTCATATCTAAATATCTTAGAAGGTTTTGACTGTGCATTTTAGAGATTTAAATTTATCCATAAGAGGCAATGATTTGATACTGCACCACAAGGTGGTGATTATAAGCTAAAAGGAAAAGAGCCAGCCAATCCTTAGATACCAAAACTCGATCCAACCTAGCTTCCAACCTATCAACACCTTTTTTATTATTCCTCTAAGTTAGGGGTGGGAATCGGGGCGGTTCAGGGTGTGCCCGACCCTGACCCTCCTTTTCAAAAATCTTGTTTGACCCTTATTTTATACCGGGTCGGGACAAGGTCAGTTTGACCCTTATTTTTTTCTATAAGGTCTCGGGATAAAATTTGGGTCGGTATCGGGTCAACGGGTTGGGTAAAAAACTGCGGATCAAGTAAGAAGTTTTTAAAAATTTATAAAACTATCAAGTATAAAGACAAATTTATATTAAATTTAACTACTATATGCTTGAATCTATTATTAATCAGTCAAAGTAAATATAAATAATTAAATAAAACATGAAAATTAGCATTGAACGATGTTTTTCTTTTTAATGTAAAATATCAGAAAACGGGTCAGTAGGTAGGTCTGCCCCGACCCGCCCCGCCACCCTGTAAAAAATCGAATTTTGCCCCGACCCGACCCACCCCGCATTTCTTTAAAATCATCAAAATCCCGCCCCGCCGGGTACACAATCCCGACCCGCCCCGGTATTAAACAGGGTCGGGGCGGGGCGGGTCACGGGTCGACCTGCCCTGATTCCCACCCCTACTCTAAGTAAATTTAGGATCCAAGAAGCCTAGATCCTTCAAATAACATTCATCAATCATCTCCCTAAAGCACTATATCTGAAATTCTGCTCTTAATCTTGTGCTGAATATTGTGCTGAATAGTTCTGAATGACCAGTTATCTCGTTAAAATCTCCTGCAATCATCCACGAACTGTTGCTGACTTTTTTATATATTTCAAAAGGCGCCAAGTATTTTCTCTTCTTCTGACATCTGATTCCCCATGGAAATCAAATCCATCCTTTTCTCTCGTTAGAAGAGAAAAAGCTTACTGAAAGTTTCCAATTATTTAACCATAACAGAGCAATACCACCCCTTCTGCCATTATAGCCCGCAACAAAACAACAATTAAAATTCATTTTCCTTCTTATCCATTCCATTTCTGTTGAACTATTTTTTGTTTCTGATAAGAAAACCAAAATGGGAACTTTGCGCTGGACAATGTCAAGTAGATTTCGAATCGTAAATGAGTTTTCAAGCCCACGATAATTCCAAACTAATATAGTCATTATTCCCAATGACGGTGACCAATCTGCTTAGCCACTACCTATGAGTTAGAGTTTTCAACTCTAGAATCAATTGTTTTCGTCTGCCTTCTCTTGCTACTTGACTCCAATAGTTCCCATCTTAGTTCATCCTTGTTTGCATTTCTTTTGCTACTTTCGATTTCCTTCACAACCTCTCCTTTCGCGCTTATATTTGCTTTCTCAGTACTTCTAGCAATTCTTTTCCACTTTACTCCCATGCTTTTCATTTTGGTGATAGCTTCTTCTTCTTTATCATTATCAACCTTTTCCTAACTACTAACACTAGAGTAGCTTTATGATTCAAACTGATGATGTTCAGTTTCCATCCAGTCCTTGTTTTCGCCCCCTTCTACTATTCTATAATTTGAGATTTGCATGACGTGTTTGTCCTTCTAGTTATTTTCTCTTCACACCTCTCCTTCTCTACCCATTCTCTTGTTTTCACCATCGTCTCCCCTTCCTTTGTCCATATTCTACTTTGCATCTCATGACTAAACCCAGTTGTTTCTCCTTTACTCTCTTTAAATGTTTTTAATTCCCCTTTCCTAGGCATCCCTTCATATTTTCCTATATGCTTCTGTGTCCCCTTTTAAATCATTCCATCATTGAAATCCTGATACCCTTCTTTACTCACCGTATTCATCCACTCATCCTCCTCCCTTTGGTCATTTAAAGTTCCTTTACTTGTAATTTCTTTTCTTTTTTCTTCCAAATATGTGAAATGTGTGAAAAAATATACTCTATTTTCACCTTCTTCTCCTCTCTCCAATCCAAAATTCTTTGTTCCCACCCTTAGAAAATTCCCATATAGTAGCTTGGCTTCATTTTTTCCTTTATCATTTTTTGAGGAAAATGTACAATCATTTGTTGCATGCCCCATCCTACCACAGAAAAAGCAAAATAAGAGTAGTCTGTCATATTGGAAGCTGAGCCAATATCTTCTTTTCTGAGCATTTATAGTGAAAATGACTCTCCTCAGAGGTGTCCTTATGTTTATAATTACGTATATCTGAACTTCTTCTCCCTCGACTTGCACCTTCAATAGCTTACTAAATGGTTGCCCCACCATGGTACCAATCTCCTCTTTCTTGTATAAGAAAGGAACGTCTCTTATGTGGACCCACATCGGAGTATTGAATAACGCTACTTCATTTACACTTATTGGTTCAAACAATTCTTTGAATAAAACTAGGCGTCGATCATAAAGCCATGGTTTTCCATTAAGAATTTTATCCAAATCTTCCCACACTTCAAAAGTTATCATGTCAAATTTTGGTCTGCTTCTCTGAATTTACACTTATGACTTACCCTTCATTTTCCATAATTTCCTCATCGAAGCTTTGAAAACTTCATTGTTGTAGGACTTCTTTGACCACACAGAATATAGCACCGCTGGTTTTTTCTGTAGGTCGAGTAAGTTGATCATTCTGTTTGAGATCTCCAGTGCTTGGATTTCTTCTACTAAGAGTTTCTTTTCCTTAAACGAAATTTAGGCAATGTGGAACCCTAAATCTTGATTTCTTACCGCCCCAAATCTCTAGAGACTGTGACGCCTTTTGGAAAATCGAATAAGCAATGGAACAGAGAAGGTGTTGAGATGGAAATCCACCAAAACGACCCACCTCCTTCACCTCTCTCTAAGTACAAAGAACCACATCTCAGAGAGCACTATAGAAGAACTTTCTTTTGCACTTATGAAGACTCTCTCTTGAACCTTGATGACCTTGCTCCACCGAATAACATGATTTTCTTTTAAAAATCTCAAAAAATGTCATTTTTTCGACCCCTCAATACTGCGATTTACACGCTAAAATCTCACCGCTTTTGATGTGAAGATGAAGTGTGGAATGACGATGGACATCTCAAAGCCATCATCTCCCTCAAAAACTCTGCTCTAGCCTACTCCCATGCATGCATCCCGATCTTAGTTGTTTCCAATCAGAACTTCCAACCGAAGTTCCCTTCAAAGTTTATAGGTTTGTCAGGATGTGCCCCTTCTTCTTTGAGGAGTTTTTAGGTGGCCCCAACAACATGTCATGGTTCAGGTTTATGGGAGGTTGTTGATCTCAGCATAGAAGAGCAAGCAACGTAACACAGTAGTCGGAGGAAATTCATAGGCTAAATAGGGCATTCTGTCTTGCATAGGCATAAGACACATGGGGTTAACATACAGGCTCCTCCACATGTGTGTAAATAGAGTCTCAGAAACCCCGTGCAGAGTCAACGGAAAAAAACGAAGAGATTTTTCGAGAGACTGAAAAACCTACTCGCAAAAATCTAAAAAACCCTTGCGCCATGGTGGACTTCCTCCAATAAGTATAAATCACACTCTTTTTTATATTTTTTGTAGAATTCTTAATAACAAATTGAGAACCCTTAATCCTTCCTCTTTATTTCCTTATGGTGAGTACTATTGATCCAATCAATTTCATCTGCAAAATGGGGTTTTTCAAATGAGGATAATGGAATGAAGAAAAGGTCGAGAGAAGAGGATGATGAATTAAACAAGCAGCAGAAGCTGATATGTCAGCCAACTTTTCTTCCCTTAGGAAATGCTCTTTTGCCACTTGCTTGGTATGCTTATGACGATGAAGAAGAAGAGGAGGATAGAAGAAAAAAAAATCTCACAATAGGAGTAATGACTACACTCAATGGAATGATGAGGAGGATGATGAAGAAGAAGAAGATTGATTTGCTAGGTTGGCACATAGTCGTAAGAGCCATCAACAACATATGGAAATTCGAAGAGATTGCCCATATTTGGATACTGTCAATTGTCAAGTATGCAAAACACACTTCTCATCAATAATTTTTTTATTTCTCAGTTGTATAGCTTTCTTCTTGCACATTCTTTTTTATTTCGTGTATCATTAATGCATCTTGGTCATCACTCCAAGCTAATTTAGTTTAATTATGCCAATTTCTCTAGCAATTTTTCTCTTTGATCACTTCATCGTAACCTTTGGCGACATCTTTCTTAGTGTCTGTGTGTTTGTAGCCTTCACCTTTCTATATAAGAGCCTTTGGCTTGAAACCACATTCAAGACAAACCATCATTGTCCAAAGCCATCATCACGAATGAGACGACCTGAAACGAGGCTGAAACATGTCTAAAGCCAGAAAAGAAAGGGTAATTTGCAAATACATCTACTTTGTTTGATCATAATTTCAAATATACCATTACTTGCTTAGTTTTAGAAATTGCAAATTACCTCACATAATTTGACCATAATTACAAATATACCCACACCGTTATGACGTCGTTACTGCACCATCACAGCGTAGGTATATTTGTAAAGGTTTGTAAACTATGTGGGTATATTCGCAACTTTAATAATTAAGTGGTTATATTTAGTTTTTACAAATATACCAACGTAGTTTGCAAACTTTTACAAACATACCCACGCTGTAACGATTTAGTAACAATGTTGTAATGGATGTGTGTGTAGTTGCAACTATGATCAAACTATGTCACGGTAATTTACAATTTTTGAAACTATGTTGACATGTTTGTAATTATAGTTAAATTATATAGATTTATTTGCAAATTATCCGAAAAGATAAGATGATTTTTCTACCAAGAATGGTGGGGCAATGTGCATTTTGTTATGGTTGGTTCACTCTCTTCTATAGCTATACAACACAAACTTCATAGTTCATATTAGAAAACTATATAAGGTTCAAGCACGGGAGCACCTGCAATTGAAAGCTTTACCTAAAGGTTACAACCCTTATATGTAAACATCAAAAGAAAAGCCAATTGAAAAAAGACATCAAAAGCCAGTTTTATCACCAGTGCATGAAAATTTATTTAATTTTTCTTTCTATTTTATCACCATCATCAATATGCCCATGAAATAATTTTATGTGACATCAATTAGTCCTATTGCTTTCAGCTGCGTGGAAAAGAAAATCCAAGTTGATTGACATATAAACAGTGCAAAGCGATGTCATCTAAACATTTTAATTTCTAATTACATATTCGCAAGAAAATAAACCCCTACCATGCTAGTTGTTGTTGATAAATAAAACCAAGAACCTTATCCATAGGCAGTGGCAGAGGTATGTGGTATTAGAAGTGTTAACGAATCAGGTTAGATGGGTTAGAGCATAATCCTAATTCTAACTTATTTAAAAAATCTAAATCTTAATCCGTTTATTAACTCATTTAAAATACCACAACTCTAATCCATTTGCAACTTATTTAATAAATAAGTTGACGGCTCATTAACGAGTTATATATACGCTACATACCAAAAAAATGTTGCTGATTTACAATCATGATTAACTAAAAAAATTGTATTAATAACTTAAAGCTAATGTCATACTTGTCTATTTTAACTTAAATGAAAATTCTCCAATAATCATCCCTTTAATACTTATTTGTTTCTGTTCTAAAATGCAATATCATATTTTATTTCTATCTAACAATTCAATTAACATTACAAATGCATAACTCATAAATATATATTTAATTTAATAAACAAAAGGTAAGACTTCCAATACTAAATAAATTCAATCAATCATATTTAAAATATCACATATTATTACATATTCGTTGTTGTCTTAAAATACATAACTATGGTAGAGCTCAAACAACTTTAATCTAACGTTATTGCAAACTAATACTTGATTAGTTTCCATATGCTCTTTAGCCATATGCAATACTTTATCGTATATAAAATATAACAACACAGTGCATAAATTATACAACTTATAAAATAATGTTAAGCTAATAGCGCACTTCATAATATTAAACATGATAATTATGAAACTACTGAAATATAAAGTATTCACAGCTTTTCTAACCCATCGGTCCAATTTCAAAGTTATGTCATAGAATTTTCACAACTAAGTCATCAAATGCCCTTGCTCCAAAATAAGAAAAAGTTAAAGTTTATACTTGCCAATGGTGTCAATGGTTAGATGACAGCAGCGGTGAGGCAGGGAAGATGCAGTAGTGTTGGCTACCAAAACAGATCTAAGGAGAGAGAGAGAGAGAGGAGATTAACAAAGAGAGAAATTACACATAGGAGATCGAAGAAGGAGAGGGCGGAGTTAGAAAAAATAGAGATGAAGGGGGAGAGAGGTTGGGATTCTTTGCTTACCATGAGTGAAGAAGGATCTATACAACAACAATTAGACGATAACAACGGCGAGTGGAGAAGATGTAGCGGCAAGACGGCAATAACATAACGATGGTGGAGATAGGGATGAGGACAGAGATCTCAGGTTGGAGAGATATAACAGGGAGAAATCAGAGAGGCTAGAGATTGAAGAAGGGGAGAGAGAGAGAGAGAGAGGGCAAGGGAGAGACTAGAAGGGAGAGAGGGGTCAAAACCTTGTGGGCGAAAGAGGAAAATGAAAGGGGAAGCAAGCAAAGGCACGACTACATGCGGATTGAAATTTTTAAGAGAAAATATAAATTAGTGTTTCCATGTCCATATATATACCTTCATATATATGAATTCAACTTCTATGTAACCATATTATATACAAGTGGTTCCGTATAACTTCCTTAATTTTTAAAATATTGATAATTGATATAAAGTGCAATCCATTTCTGAAATACATTCACGTATATAGTAGAATGTAATAATACTTTATAGAATCATTTATTTACACAATAGTGATATTTTAAATGATTTAGATGTTTAAAAACTATTTTTAAAATTGATATTTTAGTATTAAATCATTTTATTATATTGATTTTATATATTTATAGATGAGACTTATATACGGTGAAACCAAACAAATGAAAGAGTTTTCACGAGGTTTTATAGAAGCTAGACTGCATATATATAAGAACATATCCTATGCAAACAGATAGCATTATAATTACGGTGTAGTCCGTTGCAAAATGGGCCCCATATGTATTAAAACGTAATGATACTTTATACAATTATTTATCTATTTAAAATAGATATTTTTGATGGTTTATATATATATATATTTGAAAATACAACTTTAAGATTTGATTTTATATTATTTTAAAATAGGTCACATATATATGTGTTTAATTTGGATGAAAATTATTATAATATTAAAGTGTACAAATTCTTCTATATATAATAAAGAAAGTATAGAAATTCACGGTGACCATTAGCACTCGTACATCGTACTTGGGGGGGTGGATGTTGGTTCAATGCACCCGGGTGTATTTCACCTTTTTTTTTATTTTTTTTGAAACTTTTTTTTGTGAAAATGTTAATACAAGTGTATTTAAAATTACTAAAAATGTCGCTGATTTTAAAAATCCGAAAAAAATATCTAAAAATCTCCAAAAATGATAAAAATTTATACACATGTTAAATAAACTTATATTAACAACCGTATAAGTACACCCGGATGCATTGAACCAGCCTCGGGGGTGGGGGACCCTGGTTCATTGCACCCGGGTGCATTGAGGCTCAATGCACCCGGGTGTACTTCATCCCTTTTTTTACTTTTTTTGAAACTTTTTTTATGAAAATGTTAATTTAAGTGTATTTAACATGTGTATAAAATTTTAATATTTTTAAAGATTTTTTGATATTTTTTCAGATTTTTTAAAATTAGTGGCATTTTTAAATTACTAAAAATGCCACTGATTTTAAAAAATTCAAAAAAAATATCTAAAAATCTACAAAAATGATAAAAATTTATACACATGTTAAATACAATTACATTAATAGTCGTGTAAAAAAATTTTCAAAAAAAAGAAAAAAAAAAAGGGGTGAAGTACACCCGGGTGCATTGAGCCTCAATGCACCCGGGGGTGGGTGGGTGGGTGGGTGAAATTGCACCACCTGGAAATGGTTCGTCGGTGTGAACGAAATTCCTGGCAACTTCCGACGCCATCTTCTCCAACTCCATTCATGGCCACCTCCTCTGTAAACTCTGTGGCCGGCGACTTTGCTGAAGACGAAGGCTGCAGCAGCAGCAGCAGCAGAAGCAAAGGCGTCAAACACCTTATGGACGCTTCCCCACAGCGACGCTCCATCCCTCCTCAGTTCATCCTGCCCCCCCATCTCCGTCCGTCGCCAGTTTTCGAGGCTTCGATACCCGTTATTGACCTGTACGGCGTTCACGGACCAGGCGAAGCCAGGACTCGGATCGTTCAGGAGATCAAGTCCGCTTTCCTGGAGTGGGGAGTGTTCCAGGCAAGCACTTATATCTCTTTTCTATTAATTAATTCCGCACTTCTTTTCTTTTTTCCTGTTATCATTGGCCATTCAAAGGTCGTTGGGGGCATGTACTTGGAAATAGAAAGGATAGATTAGGGTTGCAGCAACTTGCGCCCCGGGGTACTCAGGCTAGATCCGAAATTTGTGAATGGCCATTGTCTTAGCTAAATGCTGCAAATCATGCTAAAAGCAAATTTGAGGAGCCATCGCCCCTTCAGCATGGTGATACTGGACTTGCCCCCACAAGCTAGGCGACCAAGTTTCAAAGCTCGGTAGCCAGAAAAAAAAAAAAATGGTGACGACGGCAAATAAATTAGAAATATTGTTGGATATGTGTTAGAATATTAATAAGAATTTGTAAGAAGGTCCCAGAACTTAATTGGAAAAAATTCTAATTGAGATGATTGTAAGTACTCATTAAAAAAAAGGTAAAAATCTTCAATAGAGGTCATCTTGATCATTCATCTAGAATATCCTCTGGGTGGATTTAGTCCTGTGAAAAAATCTGCTTCCCTTGATGCATTTGTTGGAAAAGAGTCAAGTTGCTTGAATGAGATGTAGAAATGGGATAACAATGTAACCATGAATATTGAGAACAAGAAAACTAATATTAAAAATATAAAAAAAAAAATGTATTGAAAATTGAAAAAATTATCTTAAAAATGTCAAGAGCTATTCCATTCAAAGATCTTGAATCTTCCGGCACACCTCTTAAATAAATCAATTCCTCTCAGGCAGCCGAAGCTACAGAAAGGACGCTCGATTGAAATAGGTTGAAGAAGGTTCATTGAAAAATTCAATGAATGTCGATAGTGTATTTCAAGATCAACTTAGAAAGAAGACAAAATAGCATAATCCTTTGAATTGTTGTCAATTCCATCTAGAGGACACACTTTATAACCTTTCAATACATAGCGAAATTCACATTTTTAGGTGGTTTTTTGGAAGGAGACTTTTTCATATAAAAATATTGTCTCATTAATTTTCTTTTTCTGGTGTCTATCATGTTTACCCACTAACACCAAGGTGACCGAACCTCAGACATTCTCGAGCATCTTCATTAGGAATTGATCTAACATATTAATTTAAAAATACAAGTAATCGTTCAAAAAAATAACGATGTTTGAAGTTGAACACCGACAAAATCAAATTTGGGTGTTTTATTCAGTGAGTCATTAGGGATATGAAGTTCAATTTTCTTTTTCCAACACAAAGGAACAATACATGTCCTTGACTTAACATAAAAACGTGATAATAATTCATAAGTTGGTCATAAGCGTTGCAAAATTACTATATATAGGCCTGATTATATACAATTAACAGTATGTATGCTTTAACTTACAATATTCATTTTTAATCAATTTTTTTATTTTTCTTCATAAATATGTTTTCAAATTAAAATTAAAAAATGAATATTATACTTATAATTTCCTAACAATGTTCTATACGTATCTTACCAATATTTCAATTTTTTCAAAACATCCCAATTGATGGACACCCCCACAAAAACTTGGAGAGAAATAATGCCACTACTGCTCTTACCGTTACTTCGCATGATATGCTGGTGGTATACTTCGAACCTATGTCATCCAACTGAATGCAGCAGATGCAGTACCACTTTGTATTTAATACTATTAATTATACTTAGATACTAAAAGTCATATCAATTAAAGTTATGTATGAGCCATATATTTTAGATATGTATATAAATGTTTTTAAATTTAGAAAATCACTTAAATCTATAACTAAAGTTTTAGAAAATTATCAAATCATATAAAATTATTAATGTATAGAGGATAAACATTTTAGATGTCTTAGTTATTGAATTTTGACTATGAGGGTTCTTGTAATAAATAAATCACTTTTAATGGATTGAAAATTAGTTTTAAGTAATTTTTAATTTTGAAAATGATGCAAATTATGAATTGATGCGATTTTTAGTATTTAAGTAAAACAAATCATGTTGGATATAATATCTGTATTGGATTTGACAAAATTATGAAAATAAATTCCAAACTAAACCGTCCTCCCAAAGTGAGTTGGTATTAGCGGTTTATACAAACTCATATAAATATATATATAGAGAGAGAGAGAGAAAGAGAGAACCATTCTTGCGCATTCCATATACACCTTAATTATGATTCATTCCATTGCAAAATGGGGCTACACATATTAGAATCCTATAATAATTTGTACAATAATTTATTGATATAAAAATTATACTTTAGATGGTTTAGATGTTAAAACTATAACTTCAAAATTGATATTTATGTTAAAATATTTTATTATGTTGATTTTGTAACATTTTAAAATGCACGGGCATATCTTTCATTTGGATAAAAATTGATATGCCTTAAAAGTATAAATAATTCTAAATATAATAGGTTGGTTAGTTGTTAATTTCATGATCAAGTGAGTCTCATTTGCATAAAAATTCACCCAAATTAGGGTATAGTCCATATATATATATATATGATATACACATGTGATGTGATGATTATGATCAGGTGATCAACCATGGTGTGAAGGCGTGCCTGATGGAAGAGATGTTGGGCGTTGTGAAGGGATTCTTCTCCCTTCCATGGGAAAAGAAGGTGAAGTACTTCTCCGACGATGTTATGCATCCTGTGAGATATGGAACAAGCTTGAACACCCCATTGGCTCACACACACCACTGGAGGGACTACTTGCGCCACTATGGCCATCCTGTTGAAACAACCATTCATCTCTGGCCACAGGACCCTACAAATTACAGGTAATTAATTTTTTGACTAATTGTTTAAAATATCTAAAATATATATATATATATTTTTTTTTTTTATTTTTTTAATTGAATGATTCATTACTTGTTGAAGGGAAGTAACGAAAGAGTATGTGGAGGAGCTTTGGAGGGTTCTGGTAGATTTAGCTGGAGTGATTTCGGAGGGGCTTGGGCTTGGGAGTGAGCATCTGAAGAAGTTTCTAGGTCATGGATTCCAGCCCATCGCCAGCAATTACTACCCGCCGTGTCCGGAGCCAGAGCTCACGCTGGGGCTTGCAGCGCATTCGGACCATGGATTCCTGACCATACTGCTCGACAACGGCGTCCTGGGTTTGCAAGTGAAGCAGTATGACACATGGGTCTCTGTCGCGCGCATCCCCGGCGCATTCATCGTTAATGCAGGAGACTGTTTAGAGGTATGTATGAATATGATGGGACTTGGGAGTGGGACTCTGTTTACCAAATGGCAGCAAAAATGTGTGCCATCTGATGTAGCTGACCAACTGATTCGTGGACCACTTATTATTTAATCAAAGTTTAATTTTAAATATATAGCAAATATAACCATAGGTTTTTACTATATTTTTAAATATAACTGAGGTCATCAGTTTTGTTCTTACCAAAATATGCATTTGGCTAAAACTTACGACTTACAAATGTATGTTCATCTATGAAAATAGGGGAAAATGTTGAAATTATGAAATTAATCCTTTATAACTAATACAACTCCGACCAACAACATTCGTGTGCAGATGCTAACCAATGGTAGGTACAAAAGCGTGGAACACCGAGCTGTGGTGAACAAGGAAAGTGCGAGGATCTCCGTTGGCGTTGGGAGTGGGCCCCATCTGGATGCAACGGTGGCCCCACTGGATCATCTTTGTGAGGAGGATGGTGGGCCAAAGTTCAAGCCCGTGGTGTACAGAGACTACGTGAGGCTCCAGCAAAGCATTACCTCCCGGGGAAAGAACGCCTTACAGGTAGCTTCATCAACAACACCCCCGACTCAATGAAACCAAACCACTTGTATTGATATTTTAGTTTAACCGACTGTAAAACTTATTTTTGAATTTTTTTTTTCTTTTTTGTAATACTGTTAGCCTTAGTATATTCAACTTCTGTATTACGTTTTATTATTTTCGAAAATATGTATATATGTGTATATCTTTTATTTTTAAAAGTAGAAATATTTTAGTTATTGTTTTTAAGTAAAGAGATATTTTAGTTATTTAAAAGTAAAAACATTTGTGTATGTGTGTATATATATATGCTTTTTTTAAAAGAGGTATTATCCTGTGCACTTACGACGCTTAGCCCGCTGCTTCCCACTACTGCCATTGCCGTGTGATCGGGCGGGTTGTTTTGTGGCCATTAGATCCGAGTTAGTGAGAAAAATGGTAGAGCAGCCCTTGTTTAGGAGGCCATAAAAAAAATTTAAAAAGAAAATAATAAATAAAAAGCCAAAAGGGATGATGATCTCCTAAGTCCCACCTCGTTCCACTCTCTCTCTCTCTCATCCCTCCCCCACCTCACACACCAATCTTGCCAGAGACGAATCATGCCAGAGACAGTCTCTCACCTCTCCCGAATCTTGCCAGATCCAACCTTGACCCCCACAACTTCTTCACCGCCACCGCTGCGTGCAGCCGATGCAGCTCGGCCGTGCACACCACTCCTGCCGCGCCCGTGCCGATATCGTTGGATTCCTTGATGCAGGTTAGGATGTTGCTGGTGAAGCACAGCCGTCAAAATGCCATCAGTCGCCTTGGCCATTCACTGACTTCGGAGCCCTACTGGTAGCCTCAGAGAGGGCTTCAAAGGCGGTTGTGGGAGAGATAAGAGAACGGCGAGGAACAAGTAATCCTGAAACTGATCCGGGATCTCGCCGGACAAGCCGTTCTCATGTCATTAAACATGGTTTTGAATTAGATGTTTTGGCTCAGAATGGTTGGAGCAATGTGTATGTGAAATTCGAGTCAGTGGATGCTGCACTGCAAGTCCCCGATAAGATGACCAATTGGAGTTTGGTCTCTCAGAAAGCTTTGATTAGTGGGTTAACGAGTTCCTATGAGAGAAGTGGTGTCGTGGAACTCAATGATCGATTGTTATGTGCAGAACGGGCAGTGGGACGAGGCCTTGGCTTGGTTTCGTCAAATGCACGTAGAGGGTATGAAATCAAATGCAGTTACTGCAGTCAGTACTCTCTCTGCGCGTGCAGATGCTAGATCTCTGAAGCTGGCCAGATTGGTTCATTTGTAAAGTGAGAAGAAGTCTTTAACTTCTAACCATTTTGTCTTTGCTAACCTCGTTTTGATGTATGCACGGTGTGGGGATATAGGAAAACGCAGAGAAAGTTTTTTGATGGTTTAGTACATGAAAGGCTGATGTATCTCAGAATCATGAGTCAGAAGTTTGGAAATGAACCAAATTTGGAACATTATGCCTGCACGGATCCACCCCCATGCGACACTCGCGTAGTATGTGGTGAAACATGTCGTCAACCATGACATCATGAACTCATTGAATTGGGGATGCTACGGAAGTGCTGGGATGCATCCAAGGCGCATGCTGGAAAACATTAAGATTGAGTACCCTGTCCAGATACGTTGTCATTTTACAGATGATCTGCGCTGGCCTGCTTTTGTCCCTTAGCGTTTTTTTTTCTTTTCCCCCCCTGGCTTGAAGCTTCCTGGCAAGTGTCTTCAAACAAAATGTGATCGTGAAAGCCGGTAAAGTCCTCCTGTGTTCCAAGTGCAAGCCAAAATCCAGACTGGAAGTGGAGTATTTCCGTGGCACCCCCACGGGTAGAGGATCATAAGACGAAATCCCCATGTTGATCCCATAGATGCCTTCTATCTTTGCCCCGCCATGCGTGACCTAATCTCATGATATCTTCACGCTTCCTTTAACTTTGGTGGGCAATCCGAATCTGGTGTATAAGTGTAAAAGACATGACAACGCCATAGGGCATAGCAACATCATCAACCATTCCACCAACCACTGCTTTACCGGAAGATGTCATAATGAGAAGCAATCATTTGCCTGATGAACCTTGAAATACTTAAAAATAATTTCTTGGCTCCGGATATTGAAGGGGAAGAGAGCCAGCAATTGGGGCCAACTCCGTGGTTTTGAAACCTTATTAATTAAATCTATAATCCACCAAGGATTCTCCATGCTAAATCACTAAGAAAAATAAAATTATAAGCGTAAGCGTACTTGAATCCTTGGAAGCAGTTGTTCTTGAATCTTGTAGTTTCTGGGTCTTTCAAGTTCATGCCCTAGAGTTTTCTGGAGAAGGTGACTCCTCTTTTCCAATAATGGGATGTTAGAAAAGAAATCCTAATTTGGTGCATAACCTGGGGACCACAACCGTTTATATAGGAAGTCTATCTTTCGTATTTCTAATTTAGTCTGTCATAAAAATAGAAATTAGAAATGAGGTTGTAGGGTTTTTACGCATAGAAGACTCATACTTTATTAGATGATTGAGACCCCATAAAACCTTAGAGGATCACCTTTTAAAATTAAGCCGCTATTTATGATAATATATATATATAATTAATATATGTGTATATCCAAAATTCCAACACGCCTAACGCTTCTGCTATACAATGCCGAGACATTGCATTGCAACAGAACAGAAGCCGACATTCCAGGAATGCAGACAAAAATAGTCTTAACAAAAGCCATCATCCTTAAAGGGGAGATAATTCTACTTAAATCAAAGGATCGAGAAATGAACTTGCAAAATCACTAAATCAGAAAACATAGAGGACTATATGTAGAAGAGTCACTTTTTTAGGCCAAACAACGATGGCCAATTTACAACAAATGAGGAAGGAGACGATCACTAACACTAACAGCCTTCAAAAGCCCACTACTGTATTTTTTGTGGGGGACAATGCTGCTTCAGCGGTCGATCGTTGATTGCAGGATGTCCGCACACGAGGGGCGAGAGAGAAGGTAGCAGCCTTGCTGGAAGCAAGATAGAGACGGCTTAAGGATGCACAGTCACTGCAGTGTATATTTTCAATTAAAACTTTAAAATTTTTTATTCACTACAATTATTTTATTTTTTCAATTCATTCTTCTGGTTTTCCTGTAACAACTGTCCTATTTTTTAATTATGTATACACAACTGTCTATACAACTAACCTATCTATTTTAACTTTATTTCTCATTATTACTCCTGTCATATCACATTATTTTCTCATCCAAACATTTTATCAATTCCTCAACACACCCTAAACATAATCAGACGAGCAAAATTTACGCTATGTAATCCGATGACTACACTTCCAATGCCTAGACTCTTAGTCTAGATGCATGTGATCACTACTCTTTTTTAAACTAAAAAACATAAAAAATTTCAATTTATAACTTAAATACACTTACTCTTTTTGAAAATAAAATAAATATATACAATCTCAATCTTGATTTATAAATTGAGGGGGTGTTTGTTTACATTAAAACTTTTCATCTAAAAATTTTTCAATCTAAACTTTTTTATTCTTCATAATTACCTTATTTTTAAAATTATTTCTCCACTTCTTATTATACAACTATTATACTTTTCAATCATTTGTACACAACTATCCATACATCTAATATATCTATTTTAACTTTATTCACTTTATTATATTGCATCATTTTCTTTCATTTCAAAAACTTTCACACCAAAAATTTTATTATTTCTTAAACACACCCTAAATACATCAAGATTAACAGTCTTATAAAAAAAAATTTAAAAAGAACAAAAAATAAAAAAATCTTTGCACTATGTTACACTAAAGTTTTAATGCAGTCAGGTATATTCAAATAGAACTCAATGTCAAGTCCCTCCTATTCATGATATAATGATCAATATATGAGCATCATGCATACTTTTACGTACTTTGTAGCCAACTTTAATGTATAAACAAAAGACGCTAAGTTAGGTGCTTATGGGAGTTCTATGTATGAGTCTCAATCCTGTGCACCTAAGTGTAAAATATCTATTTTTATTTTTAAAATTTTTTTTATAAAATTGTGAATTTAAGTGTATTTAAGATAAAAGACAAATTTTAACATTTTTGGATATTTATACATATTTTTTATTTTTTAAAAATAGAGATATTTTAGCCTAGATTAACGATTTTATAAAAAATTCAAAGAAATAAAAAATAAGTATTTACAGCCGGGTGCACTTGAGCAGCGCCTCTATAGATTAGTTACCTATTAGGAATTCTCTAAAAACGAGAAACTAAGGAGCTATAATATAATTCTTAGGGCATCCAATAAGAGATGTGAGTGTGTGATTAATTGGAGATGTATCTAAAACATTCAGAAAGTAAGTATATTATTTTCAATTATATCCTTATAATCTATTTTATCAATATACATTCATCTTTCTCATAGTTTTTTCACGAAAATATATAAACTATTTTAGATATAATTTATATATAGATAAATGAGTGTATAAAGTATTAATACATTTAAGTATATGTGAGATCCATTTTGAGCCAACTGCACCATAAGTTACGGTGTCGTTACTGCACACTAATATATCTCATACAAGTTACAGCAAATTCCTCATATACCTATGAATTTTACCCCTAATTCTATTTACACCTACAAATTTTTAAAAATTTCGAATATGCTCATGTGTTTTACCAAAATTTTCACTTATACCCACGTCATTAGAAGTCCGTTAAACAGGCCATTATTACTCCTATAAAATAATGAAAATGTTCATCCTTAATTATAATTTTATAGCTAAAAATTCACATTAAAATGAATTTTTAGTCTGAGCAAACTAACCTCAAATTATACTAAGAGTTGGGCATATTCGTTATTTTATGAGGGTACTAATGGCACCTTTAATGGATTTCAAACGACATGAGTATAAGTAGAATTTTAAGCAAAATACATAATTATATTAGGAATTTTTAAAAATTCATGGGTATAAAAGAAATTAGATGTAAAATTTTGTAAGTATATAAAGCATTTTCCCTAAAAGTTGTGAAAAAATTCTAAATTTTTTCTTAACTTGTTTACCAAACATACCCTGGTTAGTCATGCTGCAAAATATTTAGAAAATGAGTGTAATATATTTAAACTATATCTTTGTGATTTATTGATCTTAGTAAATTTGTATTAATACAAGTTTAGTTTTTTTCCTTCTAATTGAAAGTTTTTCTACATAAAAATATTTGTTTCTTATGCGTTTGATCTTGTACTTATTTATTTAATCCTAATTATTACGGGTGCTTCAATAAGTATTAGTGTCGAACATAACAAATATGGCATCCTGGGCCAGTGATTTATATCGTGGTGTGTGATCTAGGGTTCGAAACTCTAAGAGCAGCACAGTTTCCATATAATGTAATAAAAAGAAAATATAACAAACATGGCATCAAAAGAATTCCCAATTGCATGTACAGGATTCTATGCCGACCATTTAATTGACAAAAACAGACCTTAATGCAGACTGCCCGACATAGATATATGTGTCCATATTTGGGAAGATAGCGTTCACTTAGAGCCAAATGCAGAACTTGTTCAAGTGGGACATAATTTGCATCATTTTTTTGATTCGTCATGTCCCAACTCATATTGCATTCAAAGTTTAAGACAATTCTTATAAGTTTTTCCAAAGAAAGACTATAAGTTCCAAACATTAAGAATATTGCATTCAAAGTCTTAAGACAATTCTTATAAGTTTTTCCAAAGAAAGACTATAAGTTCCAAACATTAATAATATTGTATTCAAAGTCTTAAGACAATTCTTATAAATTTTTCCAAAGAAAGACGATAAGTTCCAAACATTAATAATATTGCATTCAAAGTCTTAAGACAATTCTTATAAATTTTTCCAAAGAAAGACTATAAGTTCCAAACATTAATAAAGAAGATCACTACTTACCAATTATATTTAGTCCAAAAAACCCACCCGTGGAAATTCGAACCGACTCACGCATGGAAGTGCACACTAGGCGGACTTGTTCCAACCCAGACTGGTCCGGCACCTAAAAAACCCCGTTTCGGAATGCTAAAAAAAGTAGTCGACATCTCTCGGTACCAGGTTCAACCCGGACGGTAATGAATTAGTGGCTTATTGGCGGGTTTGGGTAAACCCAGCCCGGTACCCAAAAAAAACCTGCCCCGAATTTACCGGCTGCCAAATCGCTGAGATGAACATGGCTGGTGCTGACGTCCAACACAACAACCGAACAGCATATATGTTCTCAATTTGTCTAATATTTTTATTTCGAACGGGATAAATAAGTGTTCCAGCAGGATATGCATGCTTTCAAATCGTTGATGATAAATATTATTAAATAATTTAAACATAATTAAATAGGACTATTGATCCATAGACTACCTGGGATTATTTTTATTAAAATATATTTTTAGATCCAAATGAATAATAATCAGATATTTGTATTTATTTAAAATCCTAAATAGTACATATAAGGGAAAAATTTTACATTTCATATGTTATATTTAAATTGCCTATGCATTTCCTTTTAAATAATTTCTAGAATATCAAAATAAATATAAATATATGAATTCTCACGTTATTAGTTTTCATTTACTTACGTCATGAATAAAATATAACTAACGTCGGAAGCAATTCTATACTGATTTATATTACATACAGATAAAAAATTCGATATTAATTATTTGATTAATATCATTTTAATTTTTTAAAATATTTTTACATATTTATCATTCGAAACTAAATATGATATATTCAAAAATTATTTTTCATGAATTATAATCAAAAAATTTTGGATTTCCAAATTTTATGTATAATTATTATTTTCGAAAATATTTTATTTTATGAACTTATTTGAAAAATTATTTTGCATGAATTATTCGAAACTTTTTGGATTACAAATTTTATGTATAATTATTGTTTTTGAAAAATTTTTGTTTGGAAAATATCTTTTGTTTGAACTTAATTTAAACCACTGTTGTCAGAACCGGACCGGACCAGCCGGTCCAACCAGGAACCGGTCCTGATTCCGGTTCAATTAATTAAACCGCTGTAATCAACCAAACCGCGGTCGAACCGGTTCGGCTATAAAAAAATTAAAATTTCACAGTTGATAAGAATAATTTGTTTGTACACTTTTAAATTTTCATTTTTGTTGAGCACATGAATTTTTCTTAATTCTTATATTATTATGAATTATGTTTTTAGGGTGAATATTATTATGAATTATTTAATTTTTCAATCTTTTAACAATTATTGATTTATTTTATTTCTTATTGTGTTGAATATGTTTACAGAAATATAATTCAAAAACATACCAAGATAAATAAGGAGGATTCAAGAGTCAAGCATCAACATTAAAGCTTATTACATATGTCAGGTCAGTTAATATAGTTAATTTGTTAACATTCATGCTTAAAGATTTTTGAAAAAAATTTCTATTTATTTTTTCCTACATATTTTGTTGTGTTGGTTAAAATCTAATATATAAAATTGAGATTTATAAATATATAATTAATTAAAAATAATTAACATTTATGACATCATAAATATGTCATGCTGACGTCGTCGGTTCAAACCGGTTTGTTTAACCGGTCGAACCAGTTCGAACGAGACCAGTTCTTTTACCAGTTCAACCACTGGTTCGGTTCTGATAACATTCTAAACCCGCTTTAAATCGGACCGGAATTCATAATATAACGTTTCGTATCCAGTTCAACCCAAACTTAAATACGCAATGTTAATATAGGGGCCTATCCGAGTCGGAAAAACCCATCCGTTGCGCACCCTTGTAATATAGCTATTTGGTTGATGAAATATTTGCAGCCAAAAGTCAATTATCAACGAATTTATTTACATGTAGAATATACTTCAACGATAATGATATTATAAAAGAATTTTAGCAAATCATATTCATTGGGCCTTCCTTTGACGATGAAATAAAAATTTTATCAATTTATTTTATTTATCGTCCTTTGTTTTATTGTGTTACCATAAATCATTTCAATCGAATCTTAAGCGAATCATAACGGCTTTAAAATATTTATAATCATATAAAATAAGAAAATCATTTAAATTAAACCATACACATATGAATTAAAATGTTATAATAACTTATAAAATTATTTATCTCTATAGGGAACACGTTTTAGATCATAGATATTAATAAATTAATTTGGAATAGGCATACAACTCGAATCATTTTATTTTATGATATTAATTTACGCATTTGAATTGTTAGCAGATTGAAATCTTTAGCAGTGTTGGCAGCATTGGAGTACTTTCCTTAAATTTGTATATTTACGAATACCATCAAAAATGCAGTTGTTAGCTTGTCATCAATCCGAATTCAATGGTACCCCAATAAGGTTGTCATTTATAGTAGACTTGGGCAACTTCTTAGTCAACCATTGAAATGTATTCTTATTTCTTACATCACAGGATAAAATGAAAAATAACTAATGAATAGTTATGACATTTTTTGAAAATATAAAATTTAACGTAGTTTTTGAATTAATTTTTATGAATTTATTTGGAAGAAATACGACTATTTTTAACCCGCTCTATTCCAGACTAGAATTAATGGTACTGGGTTTGCTATCGAGTTCAACTGAAACCAGAATATACAAAATCAACATAGGTACCGGTCTACGTTATAAATAACCCACACGATGTGAACCCCTAATTATTTTTCATTTTCTAACCATTTTTTTCTTCTTGTTCCGTCATGCCTTTATACACATGGCAGGATGGGTAAAATGACAAACAATTTGTCAAGTGGCCGTTTTAGTGATTCTATCCATTTATCGCCCTTCACTAGAATTTCTTTATTAACTTCAATTTATGGGACATAAATGAGTTTTGTCACTGATGCATTATCATGATTTTAAAATTCTGGATTCCTGAATGAAATCCCGTGCAAGGGTGTGAGCCAGGCAGGTTTTTCCTAACAAGGACAAGTCAGGAACTTAAAAAACCTGGTTTGAGGTTTTTTTTTTTTTTTAAAAAAGTACCTATTATTTGTCAATGCCAAGTTTAACCCGGCCCAAAATTTATTATAGAAATGTTCTGTGTATAATTATTCTAAATTTTACTTTTTAAAATTTATTGTAGAAATATTCTCCCTATAATCATTGTAAAATTACATTTCTAAATTTATCATAGAAACATTCTTCATGTAATTATTATTAAATTTATTGTAGAAATGTTTTCCAATATTTTAAATTTATATTTTTAATCTTATTGCAAAATTTTCTCCATGTAATTATTTTAAATTTATATTTTATAAATTAATTTGAAAAAAATTATTTTTTAACTCGGTCAGGACTGATCCTAACCCTGCCCGGACCCTCTCTGACTTGGACCAGATTTGATATTATAAGGTTTAATATCAGGTTCAACTGGTATTACGGCAAAGTATTACTCGGCCGAGTATACCTTCAGCAAGACCGTCCTCAAACTTGTGGATCCGACTATCTTCTTCCATTCTGAGCTTGGAGCAAACCAAAGCAGAGAGTTGAATTTTGTTTCATACTTGGCCACCGTCATAGTGTCTTGCTTTAATTCAGCAAACTCTCGGGCCTTTGAAATTCTAATAGAATATGGAAAAAACTTGGCAAAGAAAGATTCTTTAAATTTATCCCGAGTTACATTTTCTTTTTTACTGTTGAAGATACGTTGTTGTATCTTCCACCATCGATAGGCCTCTCCACTGAGTTCGAATGGAGCAAATAAAATTTTCTGTCGTTCTTCACAACCCAGAAAGTCAAAAATCTTTTCCATCGCCTCGATCCAATGCTAGGCAGCTAAACAATCACCACCGGCAAAGGATGGAGGTTTTTGATAATGGAATGCATCAGCATCTTGCCGATCCATTTCTCACTGTTTGGGACAACCCATGATTGCAACATTCAGACTTTCTACAATTCTTCCTTAAGCTTTATCACTAGCCCCTCTGTTTGTCTGGTGCAAGACCTCCCTTTCTTTCTACCTACCAAATTCCGACTTTTATTCTAAAATCGGAGCATCAGAGTTCTGATCTAACCTTTCTTTTTTACTCCCATACATACTAGCAGTTGACTGATGTTCATCATGCCCGTGGTGACGGTGCTCTTGGTTTCTTAGCACTATTGATAATTATTGTTGAACAATCTGTTTTAGCTATGCTTGCATCCGTTCCCACTGACGAAAAGCCTCTGTTTGAAACACAGCAAAGATTTGCTCATGCTCATTCAGATGCTGCTCAAGCATGTTAGTTCTGGTCGAAGATTCAACTAGAGTTTTATTCTTCCTTCCACTGGGCCTCTTTTTAGGCTCAACTTCTGGTTGGTCCTTAGTCTGCTTCTTTCGTGGCTTTTTACTAGGATATTACTCTGGGTGACCCGTTTAGGCATTCAGATCATCGGAATTACTTTCCATTCTAGCATAGAAAAGAAATATGGTCTTAATAAATATTCTTAAGCAAATAAGAACAATCGTAACTTTTATTATATACAAAAAATATTACAACCTAATTTGCATATTTGCTAAAAGGATAATTTTCCTTAAGGTGATCAGAGGAATGACATAAAAACAAACTTGGCTATCATATGGACATATCTTAGCTGTATGTACATTGGTACTATAAAAATAACACGTTAAGGGTCGTTGGTCATAAAAAGTCATTGGTTCCTTTCTGGTGTAGCCTTCCTTAGACTCGACTCTAGTCTGTACATTTTGACCCTGTGACCGCATACAGGGTAGATTGCAAGTAACCTGAGAATGTACTTTTCAAGTCTCTACCTCAGTCTAGACAAGATCTGGCCTGGGTCCTTGAATAGAGGAAACTTCTTTCTGCAGCTCTGGACTAGGTTCAACCATTACCTTTGGCTTGGGTGTAGCAAAGGACTCACCCATGGCCTTAGGTATATCAGTAGCTTTAGGTACATCCACCACTTTAAGCACATCGACAGCCTTAGGTACATCCACAGCCTTGGGTACATTAGTAGCTTCAAGCTCATCCATAGCTTTGGGCACATCCTTAGTTTTGGGTACATTAACAGCTTTGAACTCATCCACGACTTTGGGTATATTAGTAGTTTTGAATTCATCCATGGCTTTGGATACGTTAATAGGTGATATTTTAGGCTTTGAAACAACAACCTTAGTCCGTATAGAGGGTTTCCTTAAAGTTGAAGGATCATCCTGTTTTAGGGTTCCAGCCATCCGAGGTAGGGGTACAACTTTCTTATATGTAAGCACAGCCTGAGTTTCAGCTTTTTTTCTTAGGCTTCTCATCCTCTATGGGTTTTTGGGTACGCAGTCTTTTACTTTTATCAGCTAAGGTTTCATTATCTAGATCAATTTCTGGGTCGGTTATTACTTGGGTTACTAATTTCTTACCATTCTCTCTACTTAAATTTCTAACCCGATGCTTAACAAAGGTAGGTGGGGTGGCAGCATCCACAGCCTCTAGGATCATATTTAGCTTTTTATTTAGGGCTTGGTACTGTAAATAGGATTCCTTTCTCCATGTTAAAACCTATTTTTCTAGGGTACTTAACCTTTCTTTGGTAGTAGGGAGAGTCTTTCCTTGGGTTTTGGGATTAGGGTATACCGATGTACCCGAACTGACCATTTTCTGGACTCAAAAAGAAAAACATAGGGTTAGACTTGCAAATCCATTTCAATTTTTTTTAAAAAAATTTATATAATAATTAATAAGCCATATTTAATATATGTGACCGCTCTGACACTATCTGTAACATACCGGTTCAGAAAAGTGATCCCAACCGTGTATTTAATATAATTTTCCAAGATCAATCACACATTTATGGGGAAATTAATTATTATAATTTCATAAAAATTTCAAAATTCCACTTCTACTAGTCAATGTTCCCATTATTGCATCAAGGCACAAAGAAAAAAATTTTACAAGTCTATCATTCTTAATACATGCCTTCAAAATAAATAAATAAAAATAACTATTCTTGAAAATCTGTACGTAAATCCAAAATGCTAGTGTCCCACTTGATTTGGTACACCTGTAAAAATAATATGTTACTGTCAACATGACTAGCGAGTAGAAAATTATTTAAAAATGGATAATTGTACAAATAAAACTTAGTTAAATGATAAAATAATCATTTAATTTAATATCTTAAAAATTATACCTCAAATGCAAAATCAAACCCTTCCATTGAGTCCAGAAGCATCAAAAACATAGAAATAGGCTATTTGAACATTCAAATCCGAGTTCAATGAATAAATCATAACAAAATGGTATAAACGACCCACATTAAGCCACATCATCATTACTTTTCCTGCAAATAGGACCCACCCGGCCTCTCTCACTTAACTTGTACTGTTGTGATGGCTACACATCAATTTTAGTCCAGAATATTTAAACGGTAGAAGCATTAAAGTCATCAAATGCAACCAAAAGAAATTTGGTTGCATAAAATCCAAAAGCATGGCTCTGGCGAAAATTCTGCACCGTGCTTGAATTTTCAAAGGCTTAAGTATTCTAGAATTCCAGTTGCCTTAGAATTCTACATATCTGCCTGCCGTGCTTGAATTTTAGTTGCGCATTTTTTTCGAACTATTTTTACAACTTATTTTATACATAGATATTGTTATGCATGATGAAATTATTATTATTATTTTTATATCAATCTCAATATCCACGTACATTTATGCTTATAAATAAAATACATAATAAAATACCTCGATCTTAATACATATAATTTTAAGTATAAAGTTCAGGCATATTTATTTGCAAAATTTTACATCCTAAAAACTTAGGAGTCTAAAATTTAAATATGTCAAGCATAATCTAAAAATTATAATATATAATATACATGCTTTATACATAACAATTGTATAAAAATAATTATAGCATTGAATTAAAATCAATTTCCAATAAAATCTTACTTGCCTTATAAAAAGCCATCTTCTCTCGCAACCTTGCTTTCTCTAAAATTCTCCCCCTAAACCCCTTTTTATAAAAGGTCGGTAGATTTTGAGAGATTGAGATAAAATTCAGTTTAAAATTAAATTCATTCTTAACCAACTTTATCTAGAAGAGTTATAATCTCATCTTATCTTATCTTGTGGGGCCCACATGCTTGGGGAGACAAAAGTGAAAAAATTAATTATTTTTCTGCAAAACCTCCTACTCGAACTCTAGATCTCTAGGACTACTTGGACCACCTGTATGCCAACTGAGCTATACAGGTTGCTAAAATAATATTCAAAAATATAAATATAAATATAACCCGTGACATATTTAAATAATTATTGGTCAAGCCTCCATTATTACTCATTTGGCCCAGTTGGCCAAAAAATCTACCCTTGCCACGTAGAGTGTTCTACGTGGATTTTAACCACTCAACTTAAATTATTATTATTATTATTATTCAATATTTGACAAGCTTGGTGTGCACCTCTAATCACGCTGCAGCACAAAATGCTTTATTTTGCCTATTGTGACCAACCAAACGTTACTGGGTTGACATAATTTGCATCGTTTTAAGTGATACATTTCATCAGTTGCATTTAAAATATTATATTTAATTAAAAATATATTAATCTGGTTTTAAAATGCATATAGATAGGCTACGAAATAAATATAATTTTAAAGTGAATATCAACCGATTAAATTTTTATCTTATGTATAGCTCTTTCAAATTTCTAATTAAAAATAATTTTAAACAATATTATAAGAAAATAAAAAAAATAAAAATAAAACGGATATGATGAAATCCGTAAATATTGAAAATGGAGCCCACTTGAATGGTGAATAAATTAACATTTGATTAATATACATTGAACCAGCAGTGAGGCATACCAATATTCAACGGTATACGTAAAACCCTGGAAGTCAAATTTCTGCAATCACACGTTTGCACGGGAGCAAGTATTGCAGCATACGTATGTACTAGTTTTCTGTTTATTTATAGCTCGACCAGAGTCGCCTTGAATATTGCATACCCACACGGCCACACAGCCTCTCCCTTCCTTCCACGGCTCTCACGCAGGTTGAATTAAGTCTCCTGGCATGGGTAGCCTCGACCCCAACCTTCCCCTTGCTTCTTTCACGCCTTTGGATCCCGAAGAATTTCGTAGACAAGCCCATCAGACCGTCGATTTCATCGCCGACTACTACCAGAACATCGACTCCCATCCCGTCCTCAGCCGCGTCGAACCGGGCTTCCTCCGTTCGCGACTCCCTGCCACCGCCCCCGATCACCCCGAGCCCCTCCACCACATACTCACGGACGTCCGGAATCACATCATCCCCGGCATGACCCATTGGCTTAGCCCCAACTTCTTCGCCTACTTCCCTGCCACCGTCAGCACCGCCGCCTTCCTCGGCGAGATGCTCTGCACCTCCTTCAACTCCGTCGGCTTCAATTGGCTGGCGTCGCCCGCCGCCACGGAGCTGGAGACCATCGTCATGGACTGGCTGGCCAAGCTGCTCAAGCTGCCCCAGTCGTTCATGTTCTCAGGCGGAAGCGGCGGGGGTGCCATCCAAGGGACCACCAGCGAGGCCATTCTCTGCACGCTCGTAGCCGCCCGCGACCGCGCTCTCGCCAATCTCGGCAACGAGAAGGACATCGCCAGGCTTGTCGTCTACGGCTCCGACCAGACTCATTCCACCTACGGAAAAGCATGCAAAATCGTCGGCATCCCGCCCGCAAACATTCGCTCCATCGAAACCACTAGAGAAACTGGTTTCGGCCTCGACCCGGTCCGGCTCAGGGCGGCCATGGAGGGGGACGTGGCAGCCGGGCTGGTGCCGATCTACCTCTGCGTCACGGTGGGGACCACCTCCACCACCGCCGTGGACCCGTTGAATGCTCTGGCGAAGGTGGCGGAGGAATTCGGCGCGTGGATCCACGTGGATGCGGCGTACGCAGGGAGTGCATGCATCTGTCCCGAGTTCCGGCACTACTTGAACGGGGTAGAGCGAGCGGACTCAATCAGCATGAGCCCGCACAAGTGGCTGCTCACGTACTTGGACTGCTGCTGCATGTGGGTGAGGCGAGCTGATTTGCTGGTGAGAGGGCTGAGCATCAGCCCCGAGTACCTGAAGAACAAAGCCAGCGAGTGCGGCTCGGTGGTGGAGTACAAGGACTGGCAGGTTGGGGTGGGAAGACGATTCAGGGCTTTGAGACTGTGGGTGGTGATGAGGAGCTACGGGGTGGCTAACCTGCAGGCACACATACGGTCCGATGTTGGGATGGCAGCTTCATTCGAGGCGAGAGTGAAGGGAGATAGAAGGTTTGAGATGGTTGTGCCAAGACGATTCTCACTGGTGTGCTTTCGTTTCAATCCGGTCAAGGGGGGGAGAGTGGGGTGGGTCGATGAGCTGAATCGGAAGCTGCTGAACTCAGTGAACTCGACAGGGAAGGCGTACATTACGCATACGGTCGTGGGCGGGGTCTACGTGCTGAGATTTGCGGTGGGGTCGACGCTGACGACGGAAAAGCACGTGGCTAGTGCGTGGGAGTTGATAAGGAAGAAGGCGGACGAGTTGGTGGTGGTGGCGGCGACGTCGGATGCATGCAGCGACAGTTGGGAGGCTCATGTGCCAGGTTAAAAAGCTGGAGCTCGCGCAACCAGTTATAAATCATTCAAACTTAATTTACTTTTTAAAAGATTCTAAAAATAAATAAAAATCAAAACAAAGTCTTTCCAGAGAAAGCAGACTTTCTTCCTTGAAACTTTTTTCTGCCTGGTGAAAAGCTGAGTCGTACGACGTGTAATACTTCTTTTTCTTTTCCTTTTCCACTTTTTTAAAAGAAAATTTTTTTTCTTTGCTTTTATTTCATTGTTACTTTTCACCTGCCATGCATGTGAAATTATGAAACAGCAGTTCGGCGTTCATATATATATATATATATATGGTGGCTGTTGTTCGTTGGACAATTGGATTCATGGTCCCCCGTCGTTACTTGCTTGGGTATTTAATAGTTCCTGTCGGTTGGACTACTTTGATTCATGATCTCTGTCGTTACTTCTTGGGGCGTTTATAGCTTCTGTTGGTTGTACTTGGATGTTTCTTTATCTGTCTTCAAGTGATGTACCTTCTCATTTCATGAGGAATTTGTACACATGCTTACTGGATTTTATTGTCAAGTTTTTTAAGAAAACCTATTAAGTAATACGGAATTTGTAAATATGAGTACAAAGTCTTGTTGATTTATAATCACTCACTAGTTTAAAAAAATCAACATTTTGTAATATAATTTTAGCGATACATAACTGTATCTTTTCGCAAAGAGCCAGGATGCCACTTATTTTGCAAAAAAAAAAAAAAAAAGAAATTTCAAAAAAAATTTAAAAAAATGAGTTAAATATACCATGTGTACCGAGGCTAAGTGCATCTAAGTGCATTTAGTCATGTGTCTTTCGCAAAAGAGATGAAATTTTATTTGTTGATAAGGAAGAGTATAAAAAAATCCTAATTTGTATACTTCGTAATATTACATTTTAACTGTCTAAACATCGTACTTTTTTGTTGTTACTTTTACATTTCAATCATTGTTTTATACATTTAATTTTATACAATTAATTATTCTCTCTATTTCTAATTTTTACTGAATAGACACAAAGCATACCTCTAGGCTTCGCTGTTAAAGACTACTTTTTATGGCAGATACTATTTTTTTGCTAAAAGCTTACCTTTAAGCTTTAATAATTATTCATGTTGCTCATTAGAGTATATTTAGTAATGAGTAAAAAATTATAGGAAAGGTTTTATAATATGTGAAAATTTGATATGATGTCGTAGAGATAATTATTAAGAGTAAATAAAATAAAATAGATAAGATATTGAGAGCTGTTCCGGTGCAGCGTCACTGCACCGGAACAGCGGTGCAGTAGCCCAAAAATGGGCCCCACATGATCATGAAATCATGATCTACTCCACTCATTGTATTTAGAATAATGTATTCTATTATCATACTAATTTTCATCTAAATCAGATACTTTAAAGTTGCTATTTACATCAAACTATTTTATTACGTTGGATTTATACCATTTTCAGATGGGGGTCATATACATATCTGATTTGGATGGAAATTGGTATGGTAATAGAATACATTATTCTAAATACAATGGGTGGAGTAGATCATGATTTCATGATCATGTGGGGCCCATTTCAGCGATGCTGCACCAGAATATATTCCTAAGATACTTACATAGAAAATATAACTAAAATAGACTTATGAGGTAGTTAAAACATCAAATGACATCAGGAGGGGTGAAAAGTTATCTAAATTTTTTCTTTTTACCTACTGTAAAACATACCACTATAAGAAAATTATATGCAGCCAAGTACTTGTAATAGAATATAAATTTGGTTGCAAATAATAGTAGATGCAACCAACTTAAAACATTTAAGTCCATGCTTAATAATATTTGCAACCAAATATAAATCTTTACGTATGATGTTATATGCAGCCAAATGCGACAAAGTTTAGAAAAATAATTGCATTCGTTCACACGTAACGATCCGTATACAGTCAAATATATAACAAGAAAAATGATAATAAATACTACCAAGTTCAAATCAATTGCAGCCAAATTAGTTGCTGCATTTAAGAAAATTTATTGTAGCATATCCTCGTTTAATCAATGTAAATCGGCCTACTAAGGATGATAATATCCATAATAAAATGGTTTGTCGATAAAGAATGGTATAGCATGCTAGCTAGTCTAAGAGAGACATGGAGCACAATCAATTCAATTCATCAAAGTATCTTACCAAGAAATTAACTCCCAAAAAAAAAAAAAAAAACTCAACCAACTTCTATACCTCAAAGTAGTTCCAACTTCCAAAGAATAAACAAGGGAAGCAGTATGCTTGGAGGAGTTTTAAGAGAGATTATCATTAGTTTTTCTAGTTTCTTTTTTTATTGGTTTGGTAAACTAGTGAAAAAAAATTCCCAAGAAAAAAAAAACATTTCCAATCATTTGAATACATCTTTCTTTACAATTGTCCTACTTTCCAATCATTTTAACATATTTTTCTATATAACTATCTTATTTTTCAATCATTTCTACACATTTTCCTTTACAACTATCATCTACTTCTAATCATTACCCCTATCTCTTCAAAAAAAAATTTTACAACAACTTTTCAATTTTTTCACAACTTACCAAACGCATCCTATATATACTATGATATATGATATTACAAATAAAGTCCATTCACAACCCTAACCATAAAAAGACATTTTTGTGAATACCCCCTACATTCGGAGGGGGACAACTGTAAATTCACCATTACTAGGGGACCACTAATATTTAACTTGCACTTGGCGAGACTCTTTAGTTCTTTTATAATTTTAAAATTTTCTCTCAAGTTATAGTTCTACTTTTACTTTCGATTCTTTATTTGCTTTCAAAACTTTATACGTTGTAGTTTAATTCTTGAATATTTGTTTTCATTTTTTTAATTGCTCAAGTTTATTTTCAATGCTTTTATTGCAACCACTACAAGAGAACTAATCTTTTAAAACATACTTTTGGTGATGTTTAATATTTGTTATCACAAAATTCCTATTTAGAGACAAATAATTATTGTCACTAAAAACTAGCTTTTAGCAACAACAATATAATTGATGTTGCAAAAAAAAAAAATCTTTTACTAATAAATTCTAAAAACCATCACAAATGCCTTTGTTGTAGTATAAATTAATACATATAGTGACACAATTTTGTATTGTTGAAAGTTTATTTTCTTGTAGTGAGTTCAAATAAATGGTGGTCATAGCATTTCTAATAACAAATGCCCATGGGCCTTCACCAATAACTTGTCTTCAAGAGTAGAAATTGCTAGCACTTAAACAACTTTTACAACATATATGAGATATAATCCAATGCTTTTAAAAGTACTATAAAATATGGTATAACTGGCTTAAAATGGGCCTTACGTGATCATAAAATATAATTTACTCTACCTACTACATTAAGAATTTTTTATTTTATTGTCATACTAATTTTCATTCAAATTAGATATGTGTATTAGCCCCATCTGAAAATTATATAAAATCAATATAAATAAAATAGTTTAATCTAAATAAAAATTTTAAAGTTATTTTTAATACAAAACTATGTCAGACATATAGTATAATATAAATGATTGTATAAAATATTAATAATTTAAATGAATGTAATGGCCATTTTGAGCCCATTATACTATAAGTTAAAATACTAGATTATACACATGAATAATGATCTTAAGTTAAAATACTAGATTATACACATGAATAATGATCTTATTAGCCCGGGCTAACTTAAGCCAGGCAACAAAACTTATTTTAAACTTTTTTATATTTTTTATAAACTTATTAATCTAAATATATTTAATACATGAACTAAAATTTACTATTTTTTCAATTGGTTATATCTTTGTATTACATCTAAGCATGAAAAAAAGCTCTTACTTATCCACTCGGAGTTAGGGGTGGGAATCCGGACAGATCATTTCAGGTCAAGGTTTGCCCAACCCTGACCCTACTTTTTAAAAATTGAGTTTGACCTTCTTTTTATACTGGGTCGAGACAGGGCTGTTTTGACCCTCACTTTTTTTAATAAGTTCCAGGATAAACTTCAAGTTGGTATTGGACCGATTTTAGGATAGCGGGTCGGGTCAAATAAGATAATTTTAAGAATTTATATACCTATCAAACATAAGTATACATCTATACTAAATTTAAATATTATATGCTTCAATATTTCACTAATTATTAAAAAACACATAATTAAAAAATAAAATATTTGAAAATATAGTATAAGTTTATTAAAATAGTTTAATATACAATTACACATAAGAGTTATTTATGTACAAATTCTTTTTATTAATTCTTATATTACTTTCTGAATAAATTGATTGTTCTTTTATTGATAGAGTTGAATATAAAAAGTGAGAATTTAAAAAGAAAATAATAATAATATTTAAACATAGGCTTATAATTTTTAGTAAATTAGTATATGCGGGGCGGGTCGGACTCTTCGGGTCATGACATGGTCGACCTATCCTGACCTTATTTTTGAATTTAAGTCAAAATTTCTGACTCATTCCTATACTGGGTCAAAAATATCTTGGTTTTACCATGCCAAAAATGTGTTGGATCAAGGCCGGGCCACGGGTCGACCCAGCCCAATTTCCACCCCTACTCGGAGTATAGCAACAAACTGTCATATGTCCACTCAAGAGACAACAAGCTTCCACCTATTTATAGGAAGACAACAAACTCCTGTCTACAACCAAACTCCGAACTCACGTCCACAAGCCAAGTGCCTGCATTTATGACCAACCGAGTAACACCCAATTGACAAGATTTTTTTTAGATTTTCAAACACAGTTGTTTTAGTAATTTTCAAACATTAAAAGTGGCTAAGATGCTCTTATGTTTAAAATTTTTAAAAATATACATATCTTCAAAAATAATAAAACTTAATAATTTATTTCTGTCAAAAAAACTTGATTTATACATTAAATATATTTAAATTAACAAGTTTATGGACACATTAAAAAACAAGTTTATTGTCATTAGCGAAGTTACTTAGCTTGGGCTAATAGGATTCTATTTATTTTTTATTTTTTAAAAATCAAGCTTTTTAAGAGTGAAAAATGGCTTATATATGCCTCTGAAATTGATGATTTTCAAAAATAAAAATAAATATATAAAAGTATTATTATAAATAGCAAAACTTTGTAGATTAATTAAACATACTTAGGAAAATATGTTTATGAAGAAAAATCAAAAATAAATAAAAGTAAAATTAAGATAAATATTATAAATTAAGCATATGTACAACATATTGTATATAATCATGCCTTTCTCTCTTCTGTAGATATATATTGCAATATCTTGCTGCTGATCAGCAACTATAATTTTGAGCAGTCTCGACGCTGACAATATGTACCCATGTCCCATGTCAATAATATAATTGTACAGATCATTGAAGCTTAAATGTAGACTTACCTCTCAACTGTATTACTGTTACACGCAATATTATGCGTGGTGCGGTGGTCCCTTGCTTGTTGTTGGTTGTTATAATTGAAGGCATTGCAATATATAGAAATGTGAAGGGAGATTTCAACAGATGGCTTTCGTGAGCTGAACAATATCCATGCGGAAAATACGTGTGTACATGGGGATGAAGAAGGGGACGTTTCGACGAGACCTGTGGCCCCTGATAATTGATTGTTAAGATAGAGTCAACATTGCTGATTGGTTAGGAGCGAGAACAATTACTTGCCAGCAAATATCCTCATTTTTTTAATTAGTTAACTTAAGGTCTATATACACGATAATAACCACCTTACCTTTTTAAATCATCATCGATATTTAATTCATTCTTGCTTTTCAATACCATTTCGGTTAGCTTAATTAGTTGGCTAGTTCAAAGATCGATAATTAATGGATAAGAACATGGACGCGTGTTTCTACATTCATTGTTGGGAGTGGGCACCGGGCAGTCAGTGTGACAGCTGATTTGGAAGTATACTAATCACATCTCTTTCTTTGTTTTGTTTTGTTTTTTAAAAAAAAAAAAAAAAAAAAAAAAAAAATTTAATGAGGAACCGACTGCTCACGGCTGGATGCAAATTGCAGGAAGGGGGATTCGAAACCCCGACGGCATGAAATGCCCCATGCGCTACCACCCGGCCTAAGGCCCTGGACACTACATCTAATTTTTTAGTTGCACATAGCATTTATTTGACCGCATTAGGTATATTTTAGCTGTAATTGAACAGTGATATCGAGTGAAATATAGTCGATTTTTTTTTAATATCAAATGGAGTAAAAAATAATAGCCATATAATATACTAGACCGAAGTGTAGAACTAGATCATAACCAAATGGACCGGCTGGTTCAACCAATCGAACTGGTGATTACCGTTTTAAGAACTGATTCAAACCGGCGGTCATACCCATTGAAACTGTGAACCGCTCATACCACAGTTTACCAGTTTTTTTCTGATTCAGCTGTGGTTAAACCACTAGTTTACACCGAAAGCCGTCATGAAAACGGTTCTTCACCCTAATCGGTTTTCAAAACAGTACTGGTAATCGTTTCGTCGGGTTTATTTGTACCCGATCCCAGTTTATTGGAGAGGTGGTCAGACCACTCGATCTTCCTTTTTTTTTTTTATTGGAGGATATTTTACATCATATCTCAATTCATATTACATTCAAACTCTGTGACAATTCTAACAAACTTACAATGGAAGACGACAACAAACTTCCACACATCAAGTGGGGAGACCACTAGCTCCCATTAAAGTATAAAGGGGGACCACATGCCCCCACCCATATTTGGGTTCAGAATCTCATTTGGGATTCGAACCACGCATCGGCTGGGAACGGAAATCCCATTCGGCCGCCGATGACCAGACGAGCTGGCACTCGATCTTCCTTTTGTTTTTTTGAGTTACAGACCAGTCGATCATTGATTTGTAGAATATATACGGAAGCGTGTGCAGAGTACATATGTAAGTTTGCAGCTTAAGAGGGTTATTGTGACGTTGGTTTCAAGGGGTCGAATGTGGACCAAGAAAGTCTGCCGTAATGAATGAGGATTGTGCGTATGTGGAAATGTTGATGCGGGCAATCAATGCTGTTGAACTGCTTAGTACACTTCTCTGCATAACGACGCTCGTAGCAGGCTAGCAGCGTAGCTTCCTTCCGAGTTCCTTCCGCCCCGCCCGCCCCGGCCGTTTGCCTCCTGCCAACGACTCCCATATATAGCAAATTATTCAATGAACGTGAACCTTAAAAGACGCCAACGGTCACGGTCTCGACCTCCATCTGCCCTTCGCTTGTCGTCCCTCGTGTTGATAAGTGAGAATTGAGAACTTGTCCTTTCATCTCCTCTACATATTACTAAGCTTAAACAACCAATCAAAAAGTTAAGCTACAATAAAATAAAACTGAGCTTAATTGAAATCAGAAAGTTAACTCCAGAATGCAACAATCAAAAAGATGTGAGAAGTTCCAGATACCAATTGAAATCAATGTACGTCAGCGTAGTGGCTTTCGAGATTCCAAGTTCGAACATGCATGATTTACTCATATAATTCTTACACCATCCCACCATCCTGGATGATGAAGGAATGACGATCATTTCATTACTAAATAAAATAAATAAAAATTTTGGTCTAAACTATATATCTATAAAATTCTTATGTAATATTTAAACCATATATTTAGTCAGCTACCTTATGAATATTAAATTCCTAAAAAATCATTTCAATCATAGTTTTTTTAAAATTATATCTTAAGTACTTTCAATATTTAATAATTGTTTTATATTTATTAGACTATTATATCCAAGTAAAATCTACGCTATTTTTGGTAATGAGAAAGGAAAAAAATTTTCTTTTACTTTTCTATCCAACCAAAGTACTTTATGATTGCCAACCGAGTCGTGCTCGGTTGGTGGCCGCAGCAGTAATAAGGCGTTTGCGGAGCTGCGGCCAGATTTCTTTGGAGGAGTTATGTATTTCCGTATTTGTAAGAATGTCTCAGAACTTCAATGTAATATGTGTTGAGATGTATGTAAATATAACCATAAAAAAAAAGTATTTTATGATTATTTATTGGTATATTTATATACAATTATCTTACAGCCTTTTCATAAAATTATTTTATTTATTTTAACTTTATTCTCTTTATTCGTAATTATTATTTTTATCATTTTACGTCACTCTTTTACTCTTTTTTACAAAACTTTTTTCATATTTATTGAATACACCTACATACGATGAATGATTGAGATATTTCAGATCAAATCTATGAGAACTCTTACAATTTTTTCCAAAATTATCTTTATAAATTCATACAAATCTTTTTTATAATATCAAAAAGAAGACTAAAACTATTCACAAAGAATACTCCTACTAATCTTCTTTAATATACCCCCATTGTTTATTCTTGCCGAACTGGCAGAAGTTTCAGGGTCGAAACTTAAAATCCAGATCATCCCACAATTCCCATCCCCGTAGCATTCCATTCCACGTCTAAAAACTTGAAATGTGCTTGGTTGAGAGCGTTAAATGGCTACAGGAACGTAGCAATATGTAACAGCTAGCATCCGATGGAGGAGACGAGTCTGGAACATGCATACGGATGATTCATGGAGGACTAGGGACCAGGGCCCTACTTCTCATACCTAACATATATATATATATGTGTGTGGATACTTTCTGCCATTGTGATTTGGACTAAAGAGTCAAGTCAATCGGACGGGTTTTCTTGTTCTCACACACGCGCCGCGGATTAATTTGCTTCGACCACGGCTTTTACTTTTTTTTATGAGAGACGTGAGTGTGTGGGTGTCCGGGTGTCCATTCGCGGCAGATTGCTGTAAATTTTAGAAATGAACGGGGGCGGAAAAAACGACTTTTCATAATATTTTTAAAAAGTGTGAAAATGATGTGATATGGAAAGTCATTTGGAAAAAAATGAAAAATTGTATAAGAATATAATTGGAAAATTATAGTACTTCAATAGTCTAGATACCAAACCATTTTTTCAAAAGTTTGAAGGGAAATCACTTCCCCCCACCCTTCTTATCAAACAATGCTTGCAATTTTATTCTGTCCTAATGAGTTATGCAAAGTCCTAAAATTTTCAAATTTTTTACAGTAACTAACCAAAATATACTTTTAATATTTTAACAAATATTTTGAATAATTTGTAGATTATATGCTTGCTTTAAGAAAAATTAATTTGACTTTGATTGATTAATAAGTCATTAAAATATTTTTAAAAAAGAATCTAATGGATATGTGCAAGAGTATTCACATATTATGTCTCCAATTACGTGCATAAAGATGAAAATATAAGATAAAATAAATTTTAAGAGCTTAAGTTCATATATAACAAGTTCAGCAAAATGAAGTCTTGACCTAGGTCGACTTAGCTTGCAATTTCAATAAAATATCAACCTAAGTCAACCTCATCCGTGACTTCGGTGAAGTTTCGTCTCGGGTCAACCTCACCTGCAACTTGAGATATAGAAATGTAGACATTATGTTTTTGAAAAGGTGAAATCTCACTCCTATTCGACGTAACCTGCAACTTGAAAAATGAAAAAGTGAACAACAAGTTTTTACAAAGTGAAGTTTTACTCCAAGTCAACTTTATATGCGACTTGAGTGAAATGCATCCTCAATCGACTCTAGTTGCTACTTTACATTTTAACAATTGAAAATTTTGATTGTTAGTGCATTAAATACATTCCGACCACCACTCTAATGGTTAGATCTTCCTCTCCTCTATAAATATCACTAAAGTATGAACTTGATAAGTTGTTGACATACAAAGTTAGATTTTAACTTCCAATATTCAAAAGTATTGAAATTATTTGAATAACTATTAAATATTCAGAGAATTGCTACTTCAAATAAGCTTACAAAATCATTTTTTTTTACATAATAAATAGCTTTTAGAGCAAATTGATTACATATTTCAAAGTATTTTTTTTTTTTGTTTTATGTTAAGGTGTTTCCTTGAATCGGTATTGGAGATGGAATTCAAGAAAAAAAAAAATAGAGGATTGATTTGAGTTTATCTAACTGATAACTTTTGCTTAACTAGTTTAAGTTTGTTATATTAACTGATTAGGCTTAATTGGTTGAAGTTGATCTCACTAATAAGTAGTTATTGTATATGTCCTCTAGAGCTAAAATCAAGAAAAGAGTGTGCTTTAATTATATTATTGAATATGATAGTAGAATCTAAAGTACAAGAGATGTGTGCTTGAAAGATTAAAATAGAGAGTTGCTTACTTATATGCTTTTCGTTTCATATATTCTTTGTTTGTCATTAGCTATCATCTATTTCAACAAAGTTTTGTCATTCATGGAAAAATAATTACAACAAAGTTTGATATTTGTTCCCAAACAAAATTTAATAATCCAATTCGCTCTTTCCCTCTTCGATTTTGCCAACTAAACACAACTAACATAATTTAGTTAAAAATTTTAAAAAATTATCACAAAATATGCCATAAAAAATTTTCAGATATCTGAAAAATTTTCAAATTTTTGTCCAAAATCTCCAAAAAAAAAAAAAAAGACCAAATAGCATAAATCCATTTGAGGTTTGGAAATGGTCATTTTATATTAAGAAGTTAAAATAGTGTTGGAAACTCATGTAACTGTAGAGAGACCAAAATGCTACTCACATTTATGAAACTTGTGGGCATCCACTTCAAATATAAATTAGGATAATTTACAAATGTATCCGTATAATTCAACCATAATTGTAAATATATATACATAATTTCATAAATCACAAATACCGCCACACAGTTTGACCATATTTGCAAACATATCCATGTCATTATGATGTCATTACTATACAGTCACAGTATTGATATATTTATAAATAGGATAATTTACATATATACCTACATAGTTTCACCGATATTACAGATATACTCATGTAGTTTCACGAAATGCATATTACTCCCACGTAGTTTTACCAAAATTGCGTATTACCCCCACGCCGTTAACCGCCGTTAATATTTACAGTTATATTTTAAAAACTGACGAAAATGCCCTCGTGAAACTATATGGGGGCGATATGCAATTCACGTAAATACGGATGAGGGCATTTTCGTCATTTTTGATAATATAACGGCAGTTATTAACGGCATGGGGGTAATACGCAATTTTGGTGAAACTATGTGGGGGTAATATGCATTTCGTGAAACTACGTAGGTATATCTGCAATTAGTGTCAAACTATATGTATATATATATATATGTATGCAAATTACCCTTATAAATATATGCAAAGTATATGAGTATATTTGCAAAAAAAATTCACTAAATTTTTAAAATTACAAATATGCCCATGCCATGATGGTGTTAACAGCACCATAACAATGTTGATATATTTGTAATTATAGTCAAATTATGTAAGATTATTTGCAATTTCAAAACTAAACTGGTATATTTGAAATTATGTTAAGTGTATTTGCAAATCACCTTATAAATTAAAGGTTAAAATATACAAATCAGATCTATTCACAAATTTCCAAAGTTAGTTGCCAGAGACCACCATTTAGAAGTATTAAACAAAACCGTTGAAATTTTCTCTCTTTTATTTTTCCATCCATCTTATGATCAGATATATGCATAACTGATGTTCTCCTCTTTTGCTAATTTTTTAAATAAACTATTTTCATCCGGGTGCAGAAGTTCATGGGGATGGAAAACTTGCTTTTGGTTGGGTAGACGAGTAAGACTATTGCATGAGTTCAGCTTTTTGCACTATCAGAAAAGTTCTCGTGTGCAACAGTTTTTTGCAGTCAACTATGCGTTGGCTGCATAAACAGTATATGCGTTGGATATACATGTTTGCAACAACATAATGTTAGATGCAACAAAAAATTTATATTATTTGCATCTAATATGTTTGCTGCATTTAAGGATTTTTTTAATTTTTTTTTTTGGTAGCTGTCGCATTATAACTTTGCCATTTTGAGAAGAATGCTCTATTCATCCAGCTATTTCTACTGTTTTTCCTTTTGCAAAATTGATCCTTTTTACACGGTAAGAAAAAATATTTTTATTAGGAATAAAAACTCCAATATTAACAAAAAAAACTCACTCAACGGAAAAATCTCCTTTCTTATGATAATACTTTTACATACAAAGAAATTACTTTTATTGGCTATTAACAATATACATGCGGTGATGTTTCGAAAATTAAATCAAAATTTATTTGCTTAACCCAGGAAACTATAAACTATTAGCAACTAAATTTCTTATTAGTAGTTGATATTTTACATATGCCACAAATTATTTGCAAAAAAATTTTTCTTTAGCAACCAAATTTCAACTTTTGGCAAGAAAATTTTAGTTGCCAAAAATCAAAACTTTTGTATTGCAGGTTCGGAAATCACAAATTTGTCTCCTGATTTTGAATATTCTCAAAAGTAATATTCTAAGTTTAAAGATTTTTCAAATCAAACACTTTGTCAGAAGACAGCGATTAATAATTTTATAGGTACTTTGTAAATATACCACATAGTTTAACCATAATTGCATATATACCCACATAGTTTTAGAAATTACAAATTACCCATACATAGTTTGACCATAATTACAAATACACCCACACCATTTAATGTCATTACTGCACCATTACAATGTGAATATATTTGCAATGTTTGAAAACTATGTGGATATATTTGCAATATTTGAAAACTATGTGGATATATTTGCAAAAACTAAATATAACCTTTTAATTTTTGAACTTGCAAATATGCTCATATAGTTTTTAAACCTTTGTAAATATACTCACGTCGTAACGATGCAATAACAGTGTTATAACGGTATGGATATATTTGTAATTATAGTCAAACTATGTTGTGGTAATTTGCAATTTCTGAAACTATGTGAGTATATTTGCGATTATGATCAAACTAAGGTAGATGTATTTGCAAACCACCCAGTTTTTATAAAGCCAAACAAATCCCACTTGCTTTTGAAAATAGTTTTCTTTGTATGAAATCGCCCCCACTTTCTTTTAAAACGTTCGTGAAGAACGTTGCGATTTGTATTTTTAAAATCTTATTTTGTTGGTAAAAATGATTTTTGCCCAAAAATTTAGTAACCGTTATTTTCTAAATAAAGATTCAGTTGCAAAAATTTTAAACTCAAAATTTCCAGGATATTCAAAATCGGCTATGATTATGTTATTTCACATATTTAGAGGGTCGATTAAGAAAAAACTCCTTTTATTTGGCTTTTAGGTATCAAACTCAGCAGTTGCCAACCTCCTGCGTATGTGGGAGTAACTTGGGTGGGTATACGTAGATCTACCCATTAGATACCTTAAAATGAGTAAAGTAGGTTTTTATTTTTATATCATAGGGTAACTAGGTTCCAAAATAATAAAAAAATGTCTTGTTCAATTAAGATAGGATATGTTCCAAGGCCCGGCTACTCTAAAATGATACAAATTATTAATATATATTTAAGGTAGATTTTATAAAGTATCTTTTACAATGAAAGACATAAATATATTCTTTAAACATATAAAAACTTATTTAATTTATTGATTATTTAATAAATTTAATGAATTTATTTCAAAAATTATATTACTATCGTCTTGATTTCAGATTTTAAGTAAGAATTGTAATAAAATTATAGTTTGCAAACATAATATAAAATATATTATAAAGAACCAATTTGGACTGGAACCACCGACCAAACTTTATAAAAATAGTAGGATAGGCCTAGAACAGAAACAACCTAAAATAATTCCAGAATTTTTAGGAATAGCGTAAAGGTAGAATTGATGGAAACCAAACCTACCCAACCCATTGCGCTACTAATGGGAACCATTTAACTTGAAGTTATACAATAAGGATCCTTTCACCTAATTGGTTATGCCAAAAAGATCCGTTCCATCTTAAAGTTCTATGGCTTTTGGTGAATTACAAGAAGTCATTTGTTACAGGTGTGTTTAAAAAAAACTTTTCAAACTAAGTGCGTTTGTTTACAATCAAGAATTTTCAAACCATCTATAAAAAAAAAATTCAAACTAAAACTTTTAGCTTAAAACTTTAAATTCTTCATAACTATCATATGTTTTAATTGTTTCTTCACATATTCTAATATAATTATCCTACTTTTAAATTATTTTTATATAACTACTTATACATCTAACCTATTTATTTTAACTTTATTTTATTTACTCTTTATCATTACCTCTGTTGTATCACGTCATTTTATCAGATCACAGAACCTTTTACACTAAAAATTTTTCATCTAAAAATTTTATCACTTCTTAAACATATTATAAAACTTTTCTTTCTCTATAACTAATTTATTTTTCAATCACATTTTTCTATACAATTGTACTATTTTTTAATCATTTTTTCATAATTTTTATACAACCACTATATTTTTAAATCATTACTCATGTCATATTATATCATTTTCGTTCATTTTAAATTTTTTGCAGGTTTAATTCTGAAATTTCTACACATGCATGTATGTGTGCGATGCAATTAATGAGTATCTCCTTCAGCAAAAAGTTTAAGTATTTGCGCCGGATGAACTCCAGTGGGAGTAAAGAGCAAGTTAGGAAGTAGGCCAACCGCTTCCTAATAAGTAATAACCATGGTTTCACTCCCACGGACTGTTGTTCCAAAAAGCAGTAGAAAAGGCAGGACAGACAGGGAAAGCCATCTCAGCTCTAAATGCTTCGAATCGTACGTACTACAAGACATAGCCATGAACCCATGACCCTCTGCCCCGCACCCCTTAGGCCCTTACCTCCCCCCTCGTTTTTTTCCATTTATTTTGGTCACAAGGGCACTGACCTTGGACACGGCCACTGCGAAACCCTGTACCTCTGGTCATCAGAACCCATGATGCGAACCATGGCGTCGTAGCGCGGGACAACGTTGATCCGTTTTGACCACATATACATACATAAGAAAATACTGCATGATGGCTTACTTGATCATGAATAGAAAATAAATAGATTATATTTAAAATTATTCACTTTATTAGCATACTAATTTTCATTCAAACTAAATATGTATATAGGTTTCATCTAAAAACGATACAAAATCAATATAATAAAATAGTTTTTTTTATCAACATCTGAACCATCTAATATATTTTTTATATAGATAAATAATTATATAAAGTATCATAACATTTTAATATGTGTTGGATCTATTTTCCAATTGACCGCAACATAATTATAACGTAGTACGTCTATGCCTGAATGGTTCTCATATATACGTGTATATATGGGCTCCGCAGAGCGATGTAACCCTTTTAATTTTTAAGAAAATTATAAAACTAATCAAGTTTTTTTGGGGAAATCAGGTTCAGTCATATATGCTGAGGACAGTTAACCAGGTGGCGCATACTTTGGCAAAGAAGACGGCAAATCCTAGGTGCCTTCAAGACTTTTGGTGGGGATCTCCCCTAGCGGCTGTTTCATGTGTTTTGTTTAGGGACTTGTCTTTGTGTAACCCTAAGTGTATCTCATCTATGCCCGGCTTCTCCTTTCCGTCGAAGAAGCAGAGCGGGGTGCGGATGTCTTTTTGTGAATAGAATGTGAAGCAAGTTTCTAAAAAAAAAAAATTCTTAACATTTTTATCTTTGATGGAAAATTCAATCTATTTATTGTATTTAATATTATTTGTTTGTCTAGAAAATCAAATTTGATCTCATCAAATATGTTTATAGGCCACATTTGTTAAAAAATATATATTCATGTGTATATTATAAAAAAATGCTTAAATCCATTTGTACATGTACTAGAATATATTAATACATTATACAGTTATTTATCCAACTACAAATAACATTTTAGATAGTTTAGATGTTAAAAATAAAATTTTAAAATTAATATTTAGCATTAAATTATTTTATTATATTAATTTTCAATGGGACCTATGCATGGAGATATTAGACAAATAAAAGGGTTTATGATGCTAAGTACAATGAATGGAATGGATTTTCTATCAAGTATTAAAATTTTAAATACGGAGCGCGTTACATAAAAAATGGGTTTCATAGATATATGAGTTCACTCAATTTCATGTAATCCATTAAAATTGAAGTTTTTAATATTTAATGAAAAATTTAATCCATTTATTATATTTAACATCATTTGTTTAGCTATGAGACAAAATCTCATCCAAATCAAATAAGTGTATGGACCACATTTGCTCGAAAAATAAGTATATTCATGTATAAATTGAAAACAATACTTAGAATCATTCGCATATTTAAAATATAATAATACTTTACGAAATTATTTATTCATATAGAAATGATATTTTAGACCGTTTAAATATTGAAAATACAACTTTACTATTGATATTTAATTTTAAATTATTTTATTACGTTGATTTTACACATTTGTAGATAGGACCCTTGCACAGTAATATTAGACATGTGAAAAGGTTTTCAAAATATTATAAACAATTTTAAATATAATAAATGGAATAAGTTTTTTTATCAATGGTCAAAATGTTTGAAATGAAAAAGGTTAAGTGGAAAAAGAATTTATCAGAAGCATTCCAATATGGACCAGTCCACTACGCACACGGCGCTGACTGCGGTTTGTCCTTTGTTAGCAAAATGGTTTTTGTTTCTTAATGATAAGCAAACGTGTAAATCTTCGTTAATATGCAGAGCCCTAAGTATCTTTTCCGTTTTGAATTTTTGATTTAATTATATAATTGTCTTATTTTTTCTATTATCACCTCAATACTTCAATCGTTTTCTGATATTTTATTTTCACTTCATTCCTATCACATCTTATCATTCTCTCACTTTTCATGAAAACTCATTCTCATTTTTACTTATTTTCAAAGACTAACTGGGTATGTTTGAGAAGATATAAAATAAAAATAGTGAAGTGAGAATGGAAAAAACTTTTTAAAAAACTAAGAAAGTAATATGATATGATTAGAGTAATATTACGAGTAAAAAGAATAATTAAAATAGACAGAGTAGTATAGAAAGTTATTAAATGATTGAAAATCAAATCATATTAAAAGGTGCATAGAAAAAACAAAAGTAAAGTCACGTAGAGTAGACGACCCCTCTAAATTTTTTTAAGGAGGGTACATTGGTTTACCTCTCCAAACTTTTCATTTATCATAACTATCAAATTTAAAAATATTTTTCACATTTTCCCATATAAATATCTTATTTTTAAATTATTTCTACACAACTACTCATACAACTAACCTATTTATTTTAACTTTATTCTTTTTACTCTTCATCATTACTCCTGTCATATTACATCATTTTCTGCCCGTTCAAAAACTTATATATCAAAATTTTTTCATTCAAAAGTTTTATCACTTGTCAGACACTCCCTCATCTAAAAGTGTTATCGCTTTCTAAACACGTCATAAAATAAAAATATTCCCCTTAAAATTTTGAAAAATATAATTTATTTTTTTGTGTTTTGCCTCCAAAATGTTTTTTCCCCTTTTACAAGTTCTCAAACGGAGCCATGCAGAGGCATGAGATTCTTTGTAAACATATTTTTTAATACTATAGATTACAAAAACTTTCAATCAAGTTGATTTTTTTATATGTAAGTTGAACAAATAATTCTAAACATAACGCAGTATTTCTTAGATTAAAAAAAAAAATTAGAAAATTGAAAACCGAAAAGACACATGTTCCAAAAACAGCCCCAAAAAGATAACGAGTTTCACCCTGTTTGATAGCATATTTAAGGCCGTGTGAGATGGATGCGAGTACATCGGTATTAGGCCCACTAACTTACCACCTTTCAGCATCTAAAGTGTAGCAATGGATTTGGTATTCCCAGCCCAATATCACAAACTTTTGTACCCTTTTTTTGTTTTTTTTTTTTGGGATGAAGAACTTTCTTACCCTTTGGCCGCCCTGTACATTCAAAAAAAAAAAAAAATTGATGGGTGCTGCCTATGCATTTCGGGTGTGTTAGGTTGGGCAGGAAGTGATGTCTCAGCAATCATATCATTTATTATTGTCATATTGTGCATATCCTTAATTATTATTTTTTTAAATTTTATTTTGACTTTATTGGGTCGGTAGACAGACATTAGAGTGTAGCTTTCCTGACCCCAAATTAAGTGGGATTGAGTTGAGCCGTTGAGGACATAAGAAAAGTTCCATGACGTGAAAAATTGGTCTAAAATGAGCCTTTGAAGAATTGGCCACCATATCAACCCAGCCGAATTGCAAATATGTCTAACTTACTTAAACTACCTCAGACCAAACATAACATTAGGTTGAGATATTAAAAATAAGATTAGGATTGAGGATGGATTGGAGCTGATAGGGACATATCTAACCGGAAAGAGCATATAGATAGATATGTGTCCGTATAGATAGGCATCTCCGTGGATAGACATAAGGATAGGGATTTGTCTAGATCTTGAGAGATTGATTTATTTATTTACGTGTTTTGATAATTTCTGCATATTCTGATTGATTACTTGTTTCTGTATATCCTACTTTTTGCCTACGTTGATCAGCAGCTACAGAGCAGTCTTTCAACGTTCGAATCAGGTGACGACTTGGTTGGTTTCAGGCTACCAGGCCTAGTTTTCCCACCTCAAAAACCTGGACCAGCGGACCTCTTGGATCGGAGAAAATAACATTTATGGGCTGCTTCCTTCACCCGCATATTATGTTCAAACAGCAGTATGGGCTGTGTGTCATATTGTAGCCATAGCCCACATGCAAAGCAATAATCAAGCCACGCCAATACATTTACTAATCTTATATTTTAATATAGTGGGTGTGTTTGTTAATATGGAACAAAATCGTAGGAAAAAATTTTAAAAAGATAAGAAAGTGATGTGGTAAGATATTAGTTATGAGTAGGAGTAAAGAATAGTAGCATGGAAGAACATGAAAAGATGGGTACAAATTTTGTGCGCTTTTTTTTTTTTTTTTATCAACCACCCATTGATAAACTATTTTATTATTCAATTATTGAAAAAAAAATCCTTATTTTCTATTAATTAAACCTGTACAATTTAATAGGTCGACTCTTTTGCCGAATGATCTTTTACGACCGGTCAAAAAATATATTTTTTTTGTTTTTTTTTGAAAATATATTTTTATAAACATGTTAATCTAGTTATATTTAATCTATAAACAAAATTTTACCATTTTTGAATATGTATATATATTTATTTTAGATTTTTAAATACAGAGATATTTAAATCATTTTAAATATTTTAAAATTATATTTTTTGACCGGTCGGAAATCACCGGATCTCCGACGGGTAGTAAAAGATCGGTACTCGACTCTTTTTACCTATAACTTATTATCATATTTTTATATATTTTTATATTAAATACTGAGGCCCGACCATCCGCATCTGATGAAATCTTGATGATTCCAAGCCAGCGTGACTCGATTGATGACGACCGTTAATAGTTTTACATAATTGTTAAATTAATAGTAAAAAATTTATAGAATAGCCTGTACATTTATAAATAATTAACGCATAATTGAAATAAATTCAAAATCATTTTAAGATATAATTTTTAAATTTTATTTAGTTTATAAATAAAAATAATTAGAACTAAACCACTGAATGCACAGGTTTGCTGGTTTTAAATTTAGACAGAAATATAACCCAAACTCCTTGACACAACTGTTCATCGATTTCATCCTTCAAAAATAATATTCCTGACATCCTAACAATATTTGAGAAGTATTTAGGGTAGCTATGTACAAGTCCAAAATCCAATCCACAGTCATCAAATACATACACATACGAAACTAATCTCACAAAGACAACATGGGGGGGTGGAGAGGGAGAGAGAGGGAGAAAGAGGGAGAGGCTATAAATACCTGGGCTTTTTTATACTTGCCTGAATGCAGCGAGCATCCAAAACTGAGAAACAGTGAAACCTGACAAAACCGTGTCAGCGGCACAGGAGGACTCATCAGAGTCGTCAAAGGTTCTGTGAAGTCCTAACAACCGGCATTTCTGCATTTCCATGCATATCCGGCCCCACCTGCATTCCTACCGGTGGATATGCCGGAACCATGCCGCTGGCGTTCCTAGCTGCCGCATAATACATAGGATGCGCCACGCCCTCCGCCGGAATCACTCCCGCACTGGGAAGATCATAACCCTGGCCTGCCGCAACCGGCCTCACATCTCCTGCCCGCCCAACTGGAACACCCCCGCCATACCCAGCCACCGGCACCGGGTGATGGAGACCAACCGGAATCTGACCCATTGTTGGAACGGGCGACGGGACTCTCTGCATGTACGGCACTTGCATTGGCACTGGTTGGACGGGGACGTTGCTGGCCGGAATGTAATAGACCGACACTGGGTGCATAGCCGACGCCGGCCACTGAGATTCTGGCAAGTAATGCCAGACGGGATCGGCGCCTCGAAAAGTGGGCGCCGTTGGCGCGGCCACCTGAGGGATCGGCGGCTCTCCTTCCATCTGTTGGGGTTCTCTGGTTCCAACTGGGGCTTGAATTTCGGGCTTGGTATTCAGGTGAGGAAGATGATCAGGAATCGCGGACGACGCGGAACAATACGGAGACGCCGATGGCGGGGCCGGCGAGCCTGGGTCGGAGACGACAGACACGTTCTCAGACGGAGCCAGGCGAGCTTTGGGCTTCTGCTCTTCGGAGTTATCCAAGCCAAAGAGATAGTCGGGAACTTCAGAGACCAAGGAAGAGACTTCGGAGCGGCCGCGCTCCAATCCGCCGTTGAGAGCATCAAGGAACCAGGTCTGTCGCTTGATGGAACCGTCTAAGAGGGAGCTGATGCTGCTGGCAGGGGATTGGGAAGGGAAGAGGAAGAGACGGAGGCGTTGGACGGTCTTGCAATTGGGGGCAGAGGTGGTCTGGCCGAGGAGGCGATCGTACTCTTCGATCATGTTCTCGACGTCTTCGTCAGTGGTGACGGAGATGAGGGAGTCGAGCTCTTCGTTGGGGAGTTGATATTTGACGGTGGCGTCGGGGGTGTTGGAGAGCTTGGAGAGCTTGGCGAGGAGGGCGGAGAAGGTGATGGAGCGGTGGACGGAAACAATGCGGGTTTCGCCGCCGACGTAGCGGAGCTGGCTGTCGAGAGGGCGGGGGAGGATGCGGCCGCCGAAGCTGCACATGAATCGGAGGCGGGAGTCTTCGGGATGCCATCGATGGTTGTCGGAGCGAGGAGAGGAGGCGACGGAGTCGGTGGGTGTTTCCACTTCGGAAGGATGGTGAGAGGCCATACGAGGTGACGGTGATGGATGCCGGAGGAGACGGAGGAATGATCCACCCACCAAAGCCCACTGATGAGAATAAGATGATGAGATCGAGCAGAAAGATTTTTGTCACTTCGTCGGATATCTCACCCCAAAAAAATCTCTCAATTTCACGCCTTAACCTACCCAACTAGCTGCACATACACGGATCGAATTTTTCAGAGCAGCCCGTTAGCTTTTTTTCTTGGTTTATTTTTTTTCGACTTTTCATTTCATTTCTACGTGACTTGACATGTATTTCGTTGAAATTTTACTAATATTGAATTATATTCATATAGTGAAAATTATTAATTTTTAAAATTGTAGAAAAATTTTACCAACATTGTATGATATCAATATAATAAACTTTACTATATATCTCGGATCGTCCTATCCCTCCCTCCTAGACTAGGGTGTTTCCTTTCATCAAAAAAAAATATAGTAAATTTTATCAAAAAAAATATATATATATATAGTAAAAAAAAATCTTAATTTTGAAAATTGTAGAAAATCTATATATTTAAACATGACAAATATTGATATACGTTCATATATAAAGGTTGCACGTCGGTACAACAAAAATGAAAAAAAAAAAAAAACTTTTAAAAATGAAACAAAATCAAAATACCTAAATAACGAGGCTCCGTACAAACGAACGAAGTATTGAATCGAAATCCAAAAAGAAAACCTAAGAATAACCTACACCAGGTATGATATTTTTTTTTTTTTTTTTTTTTTGATTGGATACACCAGGTATGATTGAATAAAGAGGTTATCAATGAATTCTAGGTGGGGAAGATAACCATCATACTCTAATAAGACCCGAGAAAATTTTGTTTCGCAATTTAAATATACAAATTCTGGATTAAGCCATTTGTTTTTATAAGAAGATATAAATGCTCAATTACAAAGTTGTGGGTTTCATAAGAAAGGAAGAAAAGATAAGATGGAGCGAAAGATAACAATCGCCTTGAATTTGAGAATTTCATTATAAAAATTGAGAGGTAAGCCAAAGTCTCTCGCCTCTTCCCCATCCGAGAAGCATGTACGGACACCCGCGTGGGTCCCAAGTCCCAACGGCCTGGATCGAGCATGCGTTTTGAACCTCAAAACCTCTCTACCATCTTTCGTCCTTCCCACGCTGGACTCGTTACCAAACCCACCCTATCACCTCTCGTGAATACAATCTTGTCCGTTGAAATGGCCGGCCTATGCGATTCACCATGGATTAAAATTTCGTGATCAGATCATCCTGGCCGTCCATCTTTTTGGGCGGCCCCGATGCTTCTCCTATCCACAGGGAACCTACCTCAGCCGATCCACACCGTCGAAATTGCAGCAGCTTGCTTGTTATCGAATAAAGAACCATTGCGATCACGTAATTGTCACCGTCAATCTAATTCTAATTTCTAAAAAAGAACCAAATCGCCGAAATTGTTGGTTCGTTAGCCATCCGGAGAAACAACCTCCAACCAAGCAACGGGTGACTGCCAGCGTATCGTCCCCGACGTATGTAGCACAGCATCGGAGTTTTTATCGGCAAGAAAAAGCTAATCCAAAAACACAGACAACAGACATCATCGGATGCGAACGGCCCAAAAATGGCTGGTCTAGAAAACCCATCACGATATCCTGAAATCTCACCAACTCGTTCCTTACGTTGCAATGAAGAAACATGTTTTTCCATGCATTATGAAGAGGAATAAACAGAAATCTGAAAGCTACTTCGTCACTTACCTGAATCAGAACATCTGAGCTCTGAAGCTATCTGCTTCCGCCATTTCGAAAGAAGAATTCCGGTCGAACGAGTTCAGTTCTCCCATGAAAGCTATGAAAAAAACAGAGGTTCGGGCCTGAATGAAAAATGGGCGTGGCAGGTGATCAGAGGAATTATATAAACCTCGCCCAAGGAGGGAATACAGTGGTCTTACACCGATTGAACAACCTTGCTTCCATCTGGACCATTCATTTATTGGATCACGTCACATCATAAATGGATCTTATGCTGATAATAATGTCATCCATGAACTGAAAAAGTGAGTATGAAATTAATAGAAAGATTCACGGGTATTGCATACTTCGTTGTTTCCCAACAGATGAACGGCCTCGATCCAGATTCAAAAGTCACCGGGTTAGAAATTGTCAGCCAGAGAATGGTGTAGGTGTACTCGGGCGTGAGGGGGCATTATTTTGGGTAGATAGGGTCTTGCCTTTTTAGGGGGGCGGTTGGATGGCCGGCTGTTTGATGCTGAGAGGTGGGACCCACGTTGATTAGTTTATGGTGCGCAGCGACGTAGCCACGACGATTATTTCTGGCCACGATGCGAAGTGCGCATGATCGTGCCTCTTTCCTGCCCCACGGTACAGAGATATCTCTCTCCAACACCGGAAAGGTGGGGCCCGCTGATGCTTTAGGAATCATCTTAGCCGTTACTAAAAAAAATTATTCCACAAAAGGGTGAATTGGAGAATTTGAAGGGTCTTCGTGAAAAATCAACGGGCAAGATGGATGTTTTCATCGACAGTTTGCTGGGAGAAGGACGTACCTCCACCGCTTTTTTGGGGCAGACATTCGAAACTGTAACCATTTCTCGCATTGGTCATTCATGTTGGCATGTCACCTTTTGTCATGAGTAGCCGTTCAGCCACGTGGCTTTCTCCAGACGGTTTGATCAAATACATTGGGCTATCATCATCGGATGAAGTGGCCTTCGAGTTCAACTACGGGCCTGACGCATAGTTGGGCCTGCCCATATCATCCAATTAATGAGATGCGATTCTGCTGTCGAAAATGAAAAATTATATTATGGGTGTGTTTAGATACTTCTGTATCTTATTATCAAAAAAAAAATACTTCTGTATCTTTTCAAACCAAGATTTTTTTTAATCTAAAATTTTTATTTTTCACAATTATCCTATTTTTAATTAATTTTACACAGCTTCTTATATAACAATCGTACTTTTCAATTATTTTCATATAATTAGTCATATATCTAACTGATATATTTTAACTTTTTTCTCTTCAATTCTCATCATTACACCTATCATGTTATATTATTTTTTCTTATTTCAAAAATTATTACATTAAAAATTTATCTTTCAAAAGTTTTACTGATAAATGGGAGATTCTACTAAAAATTAAATTTTTTTATCTATAATAAAAACTTCTATCTTGTTCTCACATAATGTGGGATGCAAAGGGCATCGTATCAAGTGGGTGGCTATCGTTAGAGAATGAGGGAGGAAATCTTTTTAATACTTGAAGTTAAGGGTCATGTTTGGAAATATAGTTGTATAGGGTGAGATGGGAAACTATAAGATATACATCCCCAAAAAAATAATTTAACAATTCAACTACCCTATTTTTTTAACTTTGTCATTGTAGTTCAAGCATTTTTCCTTTAACTATCTTATTTATTTCGATTTTACCATATCATTTCATATCCATCGTATAATTCTTAAAATGTTCTCTTTCATACTCTCCACCTCATCCCAAAATCCCATCAAAATCTAAATTACCAAACATCACACCTACACAAATGCAATGTCCGTACTGCTACACCCTGTAATTGCGTAGGAAGACCTTAGACCTCGTGTGAGAAGATACGTGCGGATCCTGTAGTGCTGCAAATTTGTGATTCAAAATGTGTCATTTTCTAATTGGTCGTTTGCTTCTTAACAACTGGGAACTAGATCTACGAGTGAAATTTATTTATAAAGGCCTTTGAATATGTTAACTAATGTCCGCACCCATGTTGCCCAATGATGTTGATTTAAGTGTTTTTCAATGGGTTGTATATCATACTACATCTCATATTTTTTATATTACAATCGAACTCAAGAGGAGACAATTAAGTTGCCTTTCTATCCATTTCTCATCTACCATTTGGGAGCTAACAAGCTTCTATCTATCTGTCCACCGAAGACAACAAGTTCCTAATTAAAAGTTGAAACGCCTTTACTGAGGGTTCGAACACACGAACGCAGCTATGTCGAGGACGTCCGTGACTTGTCGAGTGAAGCGCGATTGAGCAGTTTAGAAGTGTTAATTATTCATATTTCTACCGCAGTCTTTATACTTCGTTTTATTGTTTGTATCTGTACCTAAATTGTAATCACACATGGCACAGTGATTAAAATGATATATATATTTATATACAATCAAAATCTAATTTGATTTGAGAATGCTTTATTTACTTTAGAAAGTTTAAAGAATAATTCTTTTAGTGATTTCGTATTAAGTTAATTTAAACTTTATAGATTGGATTAGAATGAGTTGAAGTTTTAGAAATTCAAATTAAGACAATAGTTTTAGCTTTACAAATGATACTTCAAAAAAGAGATTGAGACAATGCACATAAGAAAGGGGGTGTATTATAGTTTTATATTGGGTGTGAGAAAGAGAGAGAGAGAGGGCAGAGAGTGAAGCAATCGTTACGCCGCAAGCCCAAAGGCTATGGGCCGTGGGGAGTCCATATGGTGAGGAGTCAGGACGTTTGATCGCCGGTTGCTAATTATAAATGTGGATGAGATGGGACGCCTGATTTGATTATTTGCCTGCCAAGAAAGGAATGATTTAGCGACATTCAAATACAAATTCCAAACAGAAATTACATTTGTTTATTCGCAATCATTGGTGGATGATGTGGCTCCACTAGGGGTGTACGGAATCTTCGTCTAGCTTGCGGCCAGCTGTCATCACAGGAAAGAAGTGTCGATGGGGGGTGTGCATTTCATGGATTTTTTTTTAAAAAAAAAAAAAAAAAAAAAGTTACTGCAGCTGCGCATGAATTAGCATCTTTAAAAAGTAAAAATATTCACAGTGGAATGGAATTGAAAGCAATGGCAAAAAAAAGTAACACGTTTTCGGGTTGGGACCTTTTTATACTTCAATTTACATCGTCGTCGTATCATCCACACGAGTGCAAGTGTGCGGGATGTGTGTGTGTGTATATTGTTCCATCCGCTTGTCTCCTTCTTTTTTCTTTTTTTTTTTCCCTCCCTTTTTGGCTTAAGGTGGGCTGTTGACAACTAAGCATGCAGTAGCGACTAGTAAAGCAAGCATCTTAAAAGTGGGTCCCAAGGACCTAAAGGACATGTAGTATATATTATATCACCCACTTGCGAGCATGAAGCCGAATGTTGCTTTCGCTACTTGCGAAATGAGTACGCAATCGGGACGCCAACCAGTCGCTTCCAATATATTTCAAAATGGATAGGCGGGGCCGCACTGGAGAGCAGTGGTTATGGGCCCAGCCCCCCTAAATATTTAGCTCAGACAACGACATATTAGCTCCTCCCGAAACCCGATCTTGGCAGGCTGAGAAAAGTCGCACCACGGCATCCGGTGTGATGAATTTCAATGCAGTCTGCAGACTGTTATATTGGAACAGTACATGCACTATCGCAATCTCTGTTCATTAGCAAATATGCTTTAGCAAGTTTGCGTAGAATTGCAAACACATCTCTCTTGTTAGAGTTTCATCATATTCGGTTTAAATTTTGTTAGAAATGATGAAAATTCTTAGTCCCTGTTGAAATGAGATAACCCCGTCCATATCCTTCATAATAATATTAGAATAAAGATATTTTCAAATTTTTTTTTTATCAAGGTCATAACAAAATAATTGTTGTGAATAATCTACACTATATTTAATTACTTTAACAGATGTAGGTAAGGGTATTTTCATTATTTCTAGCAAAATTTTAGCAACATTTGATTAAAACCAAACGAAGAGACAAATTGAAATTTCATTTAAATTTTCTATGCATACTTTCTAATTTACCAACTAATGCACATACATGCAATCTAAGCATAACTTTGTAAATATATCTTCAAAAAGCCTACTACATATAATATAAATCAATTTTTAACACGTGATTTTTTCATCATAAACAAGCGTACATTAATTAATGTTAATTAAAAAACAAGAAGGTACATGTGTTACATTAGATCATAACCTAAAATTGATTATTTAAAAATTAGATCTACAAGCATCTTCAAAGAGACTTTTTCTCACGTACAAATGTAATTTGAGTATTTAGCAGCTCAGCCCTTTTTATTGAGTTCCGCTTCTATAGATGAGTCATATAAGTTTAAGAATGTTGTGCTTTCTTATTAGACTAATAGAGACACCCAAGGCGTCTTTGGACACTAGATACAAGTTTTTTTTTATTTTATAATATTTTTACATTTTATTTTTTATTTTTGAAAATCATCAATTTAGGGGCACATAGGTTTTCATTCCAATCAAATATGTTTGTCTAAAAGATCAAATTTCATTCCAATCAAATATGTTTATGGGTTACATTTGTTGAATATATATATGTATATTCACGAGTAAATTTCGAAAAATGCTAAAATATCAATTTTAAAGTAATATTTTTCATATCTAAACCGTTTAAATATAATTTCTATGTGAGTAAATGATTCTATAAAGTATTATTATATTTTAATACATATATAAATGAATCTAAGCGTTTTTCATAATTTACACATTAATATATTTTTTTAACAAATGTGACCCATAAACATAATTGATTGTAATGAAACTTGATCTCTTAGATAAACAATTAATGTTAAATACAATGAATAAGTTGAAATTTTCATCAAAAATCACATCTTAAATTTTGATAAAATTACATAACTTCACTTCTATGTAATACAGTTTCTACGTAACTTAATTACATAAAAGCGGGACAAATATATATAAATGGGTAAGCTATAAAGTTGCTCTTATGCGGCTTTACAAAATCCTGGTCCTTTTTAAAAATCTCTAACCTTGTCATCTCTCTTTTAGACGTTGACATAAATCTCATAAAAGTTTTTGGAGTAAATTTTTCAAAATTCAAATAGAAAGCAATGAAAGGTTAAGATGGATCCTAGGTGTGTCATAATAACTTCCAACTACATCCCACACATCCGGCCCAAAATACCATTTTAAATTTTTTATAGTTATTTTTATAGAAGTATTATGCTATGCATATTTTTCTTAGATATCAAGTCTTATAAATTTTTAAATTGGTATATTTACATCTATCTCAAATATCTATTACAATAAAGCTCTTAAGATATTTTTACAAATTTAAATAGGCAATTGCTCCCATCTAGAAATTTGAAGACACAACCCCAACAAAGAAATAAGTAGATACATCTCTCAAATAAATTAAGAGACAAAATGCCCCTAGCATCATTCAAACCTCAGCCTACCACTTTGAGGATAATGGTGCTACCAATTTTTAAAGATATGTGATTATTTTTTAATTTCAAATATATAAGTATTTTAGTCATCTTAAAAGGTTTAAATAACTAAGACACCCCAATATTGAATTTTAAAAAATATATAACTATTTTCAAGAATAATAAAATTTGACATACGAATTAGATAAAAATTATAATAACATTTTTATGAAAAATCAATTAACTTTTTTAAAAAGGTAAACAGTCTGACTTCATTAAAAAAAAATATTCCTAGGAAGCCGACTTTTATACGAACATGATTCTCACGTGCAAGTCATGCTGCGGAATCGCTGCGGATAGGATTTCTTCGTAACTATTAACGCGCAAGCCATGCCGCGGAAACGTGGGAGAGATGCGGAGTCCCAGCATTACTGGATTCACGATGGCAGGTAGGATTGTAAACCCATGCTGATTTGAGGGAATAGATTCCTTTTAAAATTCAAGGGAATCATCCCATGAGAATGGCTAATTCAAGTTTTTCTCTTTTTTCCCACTACATAACGACTTTTTCTTCATTTTCAATACTAATTTTTTTATTTCCAATATAATCTCTTAATATTATTATGATAGAAATATTAGTTACAAGTAAAAAATAAAAATAAAATAGATAAATTAGTTATATGAAAAGATGTGGAAGAATAATCAGAATGTAGAGTAAATAATATAAAACATAGGATAGTTAGATAATTAAAATGTAAAATCATATCAAAACATGGGTAGAAATTTTTTAAAATTTTTGTATCTTTTACCAAATAAACCTATATATAAATTATGAAAATACTTTAAATTTATTCATAGACATATTAATATGGGCAATGATCATTTGCAGTAGGACACAAAAACCCAGTGACTGCATTCCTCCGTCAAATCTATTTTTTATTTTAAATTTTTTTAATCTATATGCACATTTTACTCCTTTCTAAAATTTAAAATAAAATGCTAAATAAGTTTTAGAATTTACACAATTTCCCAAGAAGAAAATATATGCGAGGCCTACATATAAATTAAAATCTCCAAAAAACAAAAAATTACTAGACCCCAAATGGTCCTTGTCCTATTAGAATATAGTAATAATTTATAAAATCATTTATCACAGAGAAATGTTATTTCAAATGCTTTAGATGCTAAATATACAATTTTGAAATCGCTATATATGTTGAGTCATGGTCTTATGCTAATTTTAACGAATAATCTTGAAATTGATATATAATTTAAGTCATTTTATTATATTAATTGTTTTTATGTTTTAGATATGGTTTGCATATATTTGATTTGGCTTCTAGTTAAATAAATATTCACAAGTAGATTGGATTGATAAATTGAATTTTTTATTAATATACATTTACATCCATCTCAATTCTTTTTACAGTTAATTTATGAGACATTCTTATAATTTTTCTAAGAAGACGACATGCTCTCGTCAAGTTAATTTTAGATACATAACTTTCAATACATCAACCGAGAGACAACACTCCCACCTAAAATTGAATTGGAATTAGCTGACAGGCAATTGGCAGTGAGCACCACTACGCCAACGCGGTGGGTTCAATAAATTGAATTTTTTTTTTTTTTTTTTTTTTTTTTTTGATGAGAGAACAAATTGAATTTTGATTCATCACCAAAGCGGGTACAAACTGGGAATGGTACATTAAAAATCTTCAATGTTACCGTCCAAATATTTCCCCGTAAAAGAAAATGACAACTGTATCCTTCTCATTATAGACTTTTTAATGCGTGGGAGCTCGTAAAGATGTAAAGAAAAAGATTCGTGCCCCTTGGAAAAAAGTGATGCGACATCCATCCAAAGGGCGAAATCATGAAAGCGTGACCTCATCACAATTCACAATCGGTTGGCTTAGCCATCGTCGGAGTCGGAGATTCAACTTTTTATAAAACCTCGTGATTAGTGTGGGACCCTTAAATAACTATTACAGTTATCTTGATAGTCAACGTACAATATGCAACCTAGATACTCCTGTGTGCGTGACTGAGGTGTTTCTAAAAGATGTAAATCCGATTGGGTCCACTTGTTCTAAGATATAAACATAATTCTAACTTATCTCCTAAAATGTAAACTTATTTTAGTTTCAAATTTTATTTTTCACATTTTAACTCAATCTTGTCTTAACTCTATAAAAATCGATTCAATTTGAGTTAAAAATCGGATTAATAAATATATAATTTTAAAATATTCTTCTTAATTAAATCTATTTTAAAATATAAATTTATAAGAAATAATAAAATTATCTCTTTTTATAGAATACCTTCAAATTTATGAATAATGCAGTGATATAATCACTTAATAATTTTATTTCAAAGAAATGATATTTAGTTCATTTTTATATATTGTGTGCTAATGTAAGATTATTTTTTAATGATCTAATATATTTTATGCTAATATATAAAATCGAGTCAGGTCAAGTTGACAATCATTTAACCTAAATTCAACCCGCTTTTAAAATCGAGATGATCCAAATTGGATTATATAACTTTTTTTTACAAAATATCTAATCTAACCCTATTATAAATTGAATTAGGCTAATTAGGTTTGGGTTGAGATCAACTCTATCTATACACGCAGAGGTGCAACTTAGTACCGAGTCGATCCGAACCCACCCAACTTGACTTGGTTTCTAAACTAAGTTTAGGTCTTGTCTTTGAATTTTTTTATTTTTTTATTTTTGAAAATATACCTTATTTCAACTTGACTCGGGGGAGCTCGAAACCGATATTGAGTTACAATAACCCAGTATCAAACTCAACTTAATCCTAACTTGATATCCCCTAAGTTGTTAAAAATTATTCCGTATAATTATAATCTAATTAAACTATAAAATATTTATTCTAAAACCTAAATATCATCTGCATTTGTTCATAACAAGTTGAATATTTGTGTCCACGTCAACGTAATGTGTAAATAATTATAATTGTGCCAACTTTTTAAAATTTTTGCATACATACAAATTACTTATGAAATATATAGGTCGTTATACTTAGTATTATTTTTAATTAGAAAATTAACTTTTATCAAAATCAAGGATATCATAGATCATATAAATATATTCATGCATAAATTATGAATAAATAAGTTATCGTAATTAAAAGTGTATTTTAGAATTAGTTAGTGTAAATGCAATAATATTCAAAGAATTCATTATTTCTATTGGTAGATTTTCGAATATCAATCCAAAACCAATACTGAAACCAATATTAATTCTACTTGAAATTTTAATATTAGGTTTTGAGTTTGGATTCACCATAACCAATCGCGCCACCCCTATACACACTTAGTTCACATGGGAGTATGAGACTAAGATAATAGCCTTCATTCACAAAAAAGTTGTCTATTAAAGGGGCCTTCGGAAACGTTAATATTAGGATGCAAAATACCGTTTATTTTGGTTATTTTATTTTTTTCATTTTTATCTTTATATTCTAATCATTTTATTACATAATTATTTTATTTATTTCAAATTTACTGGTAAAACATCACATTACTTTTATAATTAAAAAAAAATTCACTTCCCCTTACTTATTGACGTTGCAGATGCCCAATAAGTAAAAAAACAAAAGCATGCTTTTTGAGACTAAATAAAAATTATAAACTTCGCCTGTTTAATATATCCAATCATATAGAATGCGATGGGAATTGTCATTCCATTTCATCAATTGGTTACCCAGCCCGTAAGATCAGTAATATTACCAAAAGCAATCTAAAACATTAATTAATAACCCAAATGAGCATGCGTTAAACATGCATGAAAGATTAGGCATAATTAGCCTGGCTGTCTTCCATGTTGCCCGCGTGAATATTTTATTGATTTCATTAAAAAATAATAAAATGTGAGAACATATTTGCATTTTGGTGTTGCTTTTTTTTTTGGTGGGGGGGTAGGGTTTGGGACGGATTTCGGTGGGAACGCCCACCGTGTGAACACTGAACACTTTTAAAAATTCTATTTTCCAGTTGGTTTTCAAAAATCCAATGATACATTATATTTAAGCTATTATTTTGACCGTTAATAATAAAATTCATACAAATCAGACTTTAATATAATATTAAATAAGAAAAAACTATAAAAAACATAAATTTATCACATAAAAATAATATAAAATAATTTTAGTAACATGAAAAAACTTTATTATACTTATCTAGTTAAAATACATATATAACGTTTTGGATTGTATAAATTGCATCACATGTATTATTTATATCTAAAACAACATATATCATTGAAATTCTTCAATTACATTTTTATTAATGACTATAACCTGATTTTTATAATTTTCACTATCAACAGTAAAAATTATATTTTGAATTCATTGTACGGTTTGATTTTTAAAAAAACAACAAGAAATATTATTTTTTAAAAGAATTCCCACGGACAAGTTACCATTGAAGCCTGTCTCGTAGGGTTGGCGAAAGAGAGAAAGGACCATTGATTTCACGTTCCCCAATGGAGTGCGCAATCCGAGGGTGGGGGATGGGGATCCAAGTTGTTCGGCGCCCATGACGGACGATGATGCTTCTCTGTCGTTTGATTAAAATTCCATGCGTCGGCCACAGAGTTCCGACCAGTCGGCAGTCGGCGTCAGGCGCCGTGCCGTCCTCCCACTTCCTCCTCCTTCCGTGCTCTGCCTCTTCTATCTTTCGTATTCACATCCGCACACCTGTCCTTTTTCCAACGTTTCAATTTTCAAAGTCCGTTCCCAAGGCAAGGCCAGTGGTTTCAGTTTTGAATTGCCGTCATTAATTTCTGTGTCAATGGCATTAATTTGTTGAGAATATATATTGGATATAACAGCTAAGAAGTGGAATCTATACGAAACAATCTGAATCAATAACAACAAACTAATTTTAAAGAAAAATTGGCTTCCTACTCTTTGCGCCTACCTTCATTACTATTCTAGTTTTTAGCAAAAGGATCCATTTACACATGTACCAGAAGTTATAGGGACGTAAGTGTTATTTTTCTCGGATTTTTAGGACGGGTGAAAAGGCTTACCCTTTTGGGATCTCTCACCTTCCTGGCTATAAAGGTCAACAAAAGATTCCGGAATCGCAGAAGCGTCTTCCACTCACCGACCCACCAATATACATCCTTCTTTACAACTGTGTAAGCATCCAATCTCGCGGTGCCGTATCATTCGTTTCGATTTGAGTACTTTCTATGCCGTGAGATTGATTTTCTTTTCTGCTGCTTCTGTCAATCATTGCATACAAACTTTTGGCAAAGGGATCGATGTTTTGGGTTTTCGTTTTCCTTTTTGTTACAGTGGAGAAGAAGACGGAGCGAGATTCGGGTGCTGAAGATTCCTAGCTATCCTTCTTTCCACAGGTGGGAGTATGCTCTTCTTGAAATGATTTAAGGTCATTCTGTTTCAGAGTCGGATGATTTCCTCGTCTGTTTTAAAAATTTTATTTTAATGTATTGTTATTTTTTTAATTTGATGGAATTGTATTGTTCTTTTTTCGATTGTGGGTTTTCGGGCGGAGAAACGAATGATGTGGGCTTTTGTCCTTTGGCCAGCGAGTCGAGTAAGGGCATAAACAGCTCTGATTGTTGCCATTGCCGATTATAATGAGCAGGATGAACTTCAACAGCCGTCTAGCAGGAGGGAAAAAAATATTGATCCCCATCCCCAACCCTCTCACAAGTGTGAAATCCAAAATTTGTTTAATGCCTGATTTGACATTGACATTTTTTTATATTAGCAATGGTCATCATTATTCGTTTTTCAAAATTTATGACCTGTGTACGTTTGGTAAGTGATGAAACTAGGGTTAGGGTGAGGTGGATAACGTCTCATCTACCTTATTTTCTCATCAATTTTTTTTTTCATTTAATATCTCTTATTTTTTAATTTTATCTTTACAATCTAATTATTTTTTCCTTATAACTATCTTTCAACCTCCAATAAAACTTGTATTTATCTCTCTCACACATTCTCACATTAATATATAAAAATTTTTAATTTAAAATTTGTAAATTATTTTTTCACTTATTTCTATATAAATACTATACGTTTCCTTCTTTTTTATACAACTATCCATACATTTAACATATTTATTTTAACTTTATTTTTTTATTTTTCATTATTACTCAGTTTTATTAATTCTTAACCACACTCATAATTTAATTATTTAATACCTCTGCATTTTCAGTCATTTTTCCTATAAATAACTTATTTATTTTAACTTTATTATTATTATTTCATATTGATTACATAATTTTAAAGATATTTTCTTTTCACCCGCTACAGCATCCCAGTCCTACCAAACGTCCCCTTTATTTCTTTTTCCTCAAGCAAATCATTTGCCCGAAATGTGGTAAATTTCAATTGGGTAAGAAGATAAATATAAGTTTGTTTACTACTTATCCAGAAGTTTATGGTTAAAGAATCGTGAAGCACCTGCCACCTCATGATATTACAGCCAATTTGACCGGATGTTGTAGTCTAATTTACAAAATTGCCCACGAACACCGGGGTCTCTTCTTTTTCTTCTCTCTCGTCCATGAAAAAACACAGTTCCTTCTTCCTTCTTCCTTCTTCCCCTGCTACTCACCACCGCCAAAACTCCTCTTCCCTTCATAAGCTACCAGCACATCCGACGCCAACTGCTGCTGCTGCATCATCACGAGGATCGCGGAGGCCACAGTAGAAAAGGGAATATTTAAAAGCGCAATTAGGAGTAAGGACAACTACCCATTTCATCTGAACGTTGGCTAAACCCAAAGTCTCATCTTTCAACGCTCCAGATTCAATTCACAACCAAAAGTCAAGATCAGCTATTCTCACAAATATAGAATTTGTATTAGGATGTTTTTTCATCAATTACATTATGGTCGGTTCAGATTACCATCCCCCATTGTTCCATGCCAATCTTGGTGGGGTGTATAGTAGCAGCAGAGTGTAAAACTGAAATGTTGGGACTTAGACCGCCGAAGCAGAGCACGTGCCCTGTACATGGCCTGCCGCATGTCGTCCACCTCACTAACCCAGTAACGCAATTAAGCAACGTCGGTGGTCTCTTTCCTGTGATTGAATGACTGTTACAATCCTCCACAGGTGGGTGTCGTTTCAATCTGGGAATTCAGAAATGATGTGAACTTAAGATGTCAGTCTCAAAAAAAAAAAAAAAAAAAAAGGAACGGAACGACTGATGATTAGAGAAAAAAAATAAATAGTACTGATTGAAATAAAAATAAATAAAAATTTAAATGTGGAATAGTTGGATAAAATAGAAAAGCAAAAGATTTCATTTTTGTTTCCTTTTTATAGAACCGTTGAGTTCAAATGCGGCCATCAGCGCACCCATAAAAACAAATATGCTTATCTTCACTCACCCACTCCCGTGGGCGGCATCCGTGGCGCCTTGTGCTATTAAAATGATGCTAGAGCTACACCATGATCAGCGCTTTGCAGTCGAACCAGCTTAGACTGCCTTGCAGTACATTACTCATCTCTTTGTTGCATGTTTTTCTCTTCTTCTTACACACCGTGCCTTTAGAAGTCTGATTTATGCTAGTTTTATCGCCCCATCAATGCATTTCCTGAGTCGTTACTACATGAAGTCAGTGCCTTAATTTGTTTCTGATTTCATTAGAAATTATTTATGGGTGCTCGTAAAACTGGAAATTGGTTTAGCTTACCCATCTCTGCTCTTGATTATACCAGATGTATGGGTTGCCAGCAGCATTTCAAACTGATGAGGATCTAGACAGAGTAAGTAAATATATAGGGCTGCTGGATGCGTGATACCTGATGACCTAGAATGAAATGCCAAAACAAAGCCATTTTGTTTCTCTGTCCTTCTAACTCCGCAGCACTACTGCCTTTTTTCATCTCTGAATTTACTTTTTTTTTATTCCTTATTTTTAGGTCGTGTTGTTGAGAGAGGCAATGGCTTCCCCCAATATCAATGAAGGGAATGAAGCTGCTAGCCAACTTAAGGTTTTCTATTCAAAAATATTCTTGCAGATTCTGCGACTAACGTCGATTGAAAAAACACTAAAAACGAATACGGCATGATTTCAGGGAAAGCGTGCTGCAATAGCTGTATGTTGGCTGCTAGGAAATGGCAGCCTAATTTCCTGGAATAGCATGTTGACTATTGGGGATTACTACAGTGCTGTATTCCCGGTATGCGCTTCATCTTTCTTTACAGTAAAATGATCTTTTCAGACCCCTCTGTCAAAAACATATATTTTTATTTTTTTTGAAATATTTTTATACCCCTGTTTTTAAAAATCCAAAATAAATATATATACATATCCAAAAATGATTTTTATATCTCTGTTTTTAAAAATCCAAAATAAATATATATACATATCTAAAAATAGTAAAACTTGATTTATAGATTAAATACAACTAGATTAACATGTTTATAAAAAAAAATTCAAATAAATAAAAAAATATGTTTTTTGACCGGTCTGAAACCATTATATGCTTAGCATTCTCTATTATAATTCTTTTTCGTCACTAACAAATGTGCTTTCTTTTAAAAATACTTTCTATGTGGAGCTTTCATTTCATCCCTCGATTATGCCTCGGGAACCACTTTTAGTCATGATCGATTTGTCATTTGTTCAGATTTTTTAAACTTTCATCAGATGCAATAATTATTAAAGTGTGACTCAAAAAATGACAATATCAAAATAGGCATAGGTTAAGATGTCTTTTTGATTGACTATTTTTCATATGGCTTGTGTTGATGCATACCTTTTCCCCTCTCCATTCCAGCATTATCACCCTACTCGAGTTCTCACTCTAGTGTACCAACCATTTGCGCTTGGAACAATGATAATAATGGCATACAATGAGGCAAAGCTTGACACCAGACGGCGCAATTTAATCGGATATATTCTGTTCTTCATCAGTTCTGTGCTCGTAGTTGTTGTAAGTACTGCTTTTACATAATATTTTATGCTATCTTCTATTCTTCTGCCGCGTTAATCATTGTCCAATGCTTTTCTAAAGACCATACTCCTGTGCTATTACTGTTGATCTTGGACGGGTATTTTATGTGCTGGCCAGATGATGATGGCTCGCATTGAAAAATGTTTGGGAAATAAAAGCAGGGAAATAGGAAAAATTAAGGGATGTGGAAAAACAGAAAAGCTAAAATGAGTTTCCTCAAGACAATTTTGCTATTGTCACAGCTGCTTAGAATAATGTATGGTCAAGAAATTAAAATGCACGCTACCATAGGGTTATGAAATAACATTCCCTAGTCATCTTCAAAGTTAAAGCAATTTCATTCGAGTAAGGACACCTCATATATGTTAAAGATGTCAAGTAAACTTGAACCTTTACTAAGCACAAGCCTTGCAACACTATTCATGATCATTGACATCTGAATCCTACTTTTCTTTCTAGTTTGAGTCTAGACGTCATCTTTAATAGTTCCGGCTGTCAAGCGGTAAAGACTGCATAGCTTGGACGTGGTTTTGTATTGGTAGGGATGCAAATTAAACTTTCTGGACAAGTTCTGTCTACTTGACATTTATTAAAGCTTTCTCTGTTTCATAGCATATTTAAGTTTCAGTGTTTAATTAAAAAAAAAAAAAAAAAACTTTCGGTGCGTGTCCATCTTAACAGTACCAGTAAAGACTTTGTGTTCTTCTTCAATAACATTATTCGCTTCCATCAATAGTTAGATTTGGCGACATCTGGCAAAGGGGGGATTGGACCCTATGTTGGGTTATGCGCTCTTAGTGGAGCTTTTGGAGTTGCTGATGCTCATGTGCAAGGGGGAATGGTTGGAGATCTGTCCTTCATGCTTCCTGAGTTCATCCAAGTAGGGAGCCTTTCTGCCTTCAAAATAACGATTTATTAAAAAAAAATTGTTTTCTTGTTAAAAAATTAGATGGACAATTTTTGCCACTAATACAGTTTTTTCCTTCTTTTTTCTGTAAATGAAGTCATTTTTAGCTGGTTTGGCTGCTTCTGGTGCTCTAACTTCTGTCTTGAGGCTGGCTACGAAGGCGGCTTTCGAAAGTTCCACTGATGGCCTCCGGAAAGGGGCAAGTACGTTCACACTATACATCCTACTAGTGCTCTTTGTCATAACTGCTTCTGCGATAAGGTCCCCTATGAGAGATAGAAATGTGATGCTCGCGTATTCATCATTTCACATGTCAACACATGTTTATCTGTTGAAGCATATATTGCAAACAAACCTGAATTGCAATTCATATTAGTATGGAGATTATGACTGCTCTCTATGTGCATTGGCGACGTCTGCTGCACTTGGTAAACATGACAGAACCTAGAGACGCTGTTATCTTTTTGGAACACTTTCAAACCCTTGTATTGGGTGTAGGCTATTATGGCCTACTCGAAGAATATGACAACGAAAATTATACATCCATATTTTCTTCAAATGAATTTTTAGAATCAAATTTTTTTTTTTGAAATATTCTTTGTTAATCTTGTACCGACCTCTACTGTCCTGGCATTGCTGATCCTGGTTGAAAGAAAAGAAATCAATTTTACATCTTATCATCTTCCTGCAGTGTTGTTCTTGTCGATATCAGCATTCTTTGAGCTACTTTGCGTTATTCTTTATGCATATGCCTTTCCAAAGCTGCCAATTGTAAAATATTACCGATCGAAAGCTGCTTCTGAAGGCTCCAAAACCGTTAAAGCTGATCTTGCTGCAGCCGGCATCCAAGTGGAATTTAATTCTGGGGTACGTTCTTATGGACCATGGTGAAAAATTATTTTGGATGGAAAAAAGTATATATTTTTAACGTGACGCTGATCTCATTAACAGGTTGAGGAAGATCCAAAGAAATTTGAACGCCTAAGTAACAAAGATTTACTGATCCAGAATCTAGATTATGCAATAGACATCTATCTGATATATGTGTTGACGTTGGCAATTTTTCCGGGATTTATATCCGAGGATACAGGTCACCACAGCCTGGGATCTTGGTAAGTATTGCATCGAAACAATCAAAACGCAATTGATTTGTTTTGTGGTTTTTCGGAATCCACAGTATTGGCATATTCCTTTTTTACATAACCTGCACATCGTCTGAAAGTTTGTATATGGACAGTGACCCAGGTGACTTACAGGAGCCTTTCTAAGTTATAATTCCCATCTCACATATACTGACCAAGGATGCGGATATCATAATGCATTCAAGTTGATTGACCACCGAGGCTAATTAAGCATAAGAAAGTCTAAAGGATGTTCTTCAAACTAATTCAATTCTCCTCACATTCTACAAGTTGCTAGAATGTCAATATTATTACTCTGTTTATAATTCTAAATCCTATTTGTTATCTATTTGTATCTCAGCATTTACACCTAAATTGTGATTTTATTTTTTTGATTCAATTGCGCTGCATAAATGTTTTGGGAATTGTGCATGTTTCTTACATTAGTTTTTCTTATCTTTTAGGTATGTGCTGCTTCTAATAGCTATGTATAATGTTTGGGATCTTGTTGGGAGGTACACCCCTCTTATAAAGATGTTGAGGATCAATTCACGCAAAATCCTCATGTCTGCCATCCTTTCTCGTTTCCTGTTCATCCCAGCATTTTATTTCACTGCCAAATATGGGGATCAGGGGTGGATGCTCATGTTGATATCACTATTAGGATTGAGCAATGGTCATCTGACTGTCTGTGTCTTAACTGCAGCACCAAAGGGTTACAAGGTTTGTAGACTTGCTGTTAGGCTTCTTCATATGCTTTGAATCTTGTCATGCTTACTACAATGCGTTGATTCGCACACAAACATTCTGTCAAGAAGCATTCTATTAAGGAGCAATGGGCAATTGGCAAAATTGGCTGCTTGGATTGCTTCCAATGAGCATTGCCCCATGTGATGCTTTTTTGCATGACTTCCATGAAGCTGGCATTATAATGTTGCCGTCACATTAATCTGTACAACTAAGGAATGGGCTCTGACATTGGGTGGCGGTCTTTGCAGGGGCCTGAGCAGAATGCATTAGGGAACTTGCTAGTTGTGTGTCTTTTGGCAGGCATATTCAGTGGTGTTACGCTTGACTGGTTGTGGCTCATAGGCAAAGGTTGGTGAGCTTTTCATACTTCCATATTTGCACACCGCATAGTGGCGAGCAGTGGCTCTGGCCAGAGGTAGGAATGGGGGCTTTTTCTCACCAGATTTACCCTGGAGGTTATATGGGAATAACATGTATATAATGCGTCCGATCTTTGATTCGATGATTTCACCCCTCTTACATTTTCCCCCCATCATGGCTTGCTTGTTTGGACAGAAATGGTGAAATGTTTATGAAGGGAAATTCTATTAAAGTGGGACTGGTTCAGTGATGTAATTCATGCATAAAGCTATTTAGATCAATTTATCAAAAAAAAAAAAAAAAGAAAAGAAAAAGAAGCTATTGAGGTCGTTTAAGCTATTAATTGTGCACATGCACTCCCGCTTATGATTTTCAACACATCTTTGGTGGATGGGATTGAATTTTACAATTTTAAACAATACATCTTATCTTAAAAGTTTTTGAGTCATTGTTGTTTGACATAGTTGACAAAAATTGGATGCCGATACTGACATAGTTGACGAAATTGGATACTGATATTGTGCATTTATGTATACTTAGTCTTGGTGTACTTAACCTTTTTATTTTTTTAATTTTTTTATACAATTATTAATGTAAGTGTATTTAACATGTGTAACAAGTTTTATCATTTTTGGAAATTTATAACAGTACCATTTTAGTAGTTTGAAAATTATTAAAATGTCACTGTTTAAAAAAAAATTCAAAAAATATATACAAATTTTCAAAAATGGTAAAATTTAAATATACGTGTTTAATATATTTATATTAATAATTGTATAAAAAAAATTTAAAAATAAGTTAAATATATCCGACTGTACTAAGGCTAGGTGCACCGGGTGCATTTAGCCTTAACATGACAAAATTAATGTTTCATTGTTCGCTCAATGGGCTTGGATGAGTGCCATCGATTTGATTTCGGGGTTGATAAGAAATAATAGTGACTAATATGAATTAATCAAATGTTTGACGCATTTGTGCAATATCGTAGAGATTTAGAGAGGGTGGGCGTGCAAATATGCTTCAAAATACAATTTAGGCCTGTTTAAGAAGATAGCGGGGAATCAAGTAGTACTTGCCGTAGGTAAAGCTCCTCTTTCATCCCTGCGCGGTTTATAGGAGTGTTAATGGATCGGGTTGGACGGGTTGGAACCTAATCCTAATATAAATTCATTTAAAATATCTCAACCTTAATCCATTTATTAACCCATTTAAAAAATTTTAATCTTAACTCATTTACAACCCATTTAATAAACGGGTTGGTGGGTTGTTAATGAGTTTATTGCAAATAACCTTAAAACCTAAACTCTAGTAGATGATAATCTCGCAGGGAGAGACAATAAATTGTTTTCGGCGTAGAGAAAATAGAAATAGGGCAGTAATGGGAAAATAGAATTACGGCAGCAGTGAAAAAATGAAAATTATGTGATTTGGGTAAGACTTAGGAGTAAAAATAACCAATGGGTTTACGTGTATATATATAAAACTTTAATGAGTTAAGTAAGTTAAATAAGTTGAACGAATTAAACGGATTGAACAGGTTATATGGATTACTAAACGAGTTGACGAGTTATAAAATCTCAATCCTAATCGATTTATTTAATTAAATGGTTAAACGGTTTGGCAGATTATAATTCATTTATTCAAAAATCTCAATCCAAACCCATTTATAAAAGGTTGGACGAGCGGGTTGATGGGTTGACCATGACCATTAACACCCCTTGTGGTTTCTCGGTCTGCCTTTCCCGTCTTAATGAATTTTATTTCATTGTTTGCCGCTTGGATTAGGTGGAATTGGGTATTAATTTCTGTTGTAAATTTTATTCTTCGTTAGGATGCTTTCTTTCTGTTGAATCTGGTACGGAAATATTCTGGCCTATATTTTTCTTCTCCAATTTCTACACTCTACAATGCCATGTTCTTCAGTTCTTCTACCCTGCGTCCCTCTGCGTGGGTACTATTTCCGCAGTTTCAATAAATTATAGTCATTTGTTATTGATTCTGTTAGTGATTCTTCAACCGAATATTTGAGTGGCAGAACTGCTGAGTCAGCACTACCATGTATTAGGACACCTATAAATCAGGGAAAGAGGGAGGAGCAAGGGTTGTCTATTAGATAGAATTAGCTTAGTGCGAGAGGGGAATATCTCTGTTAGTTTGTGTAATTCTCATCTGTTCTTGCCAAGGGTCTCGTTCTTGAACGATCCTTGGGAGGCAGATGGTCCGTCTGTAATTTTTCTCCTTGAATAAGAGATCCTGACTTTTGGCAGCTGGATCATATCTAAAAACTATCGTGGCGTTACATGATTACCAGGAAAAGTTCATGGCAGTTGTCGTATGCTGGTTATTAGGGAATGGATGCCTCTTTCCTCAGCATTTTTATTTTTTATTTTTTATTTATTTTGAATGACAGGACAGCGTTGTTCCGTATATGCAAGAATTCTATTTCCAGCTGGTGCCCAACCTTAAAATTCTAGTACCATACTTATTTTTCTAGCATTTCTGTTTTTCCTGCAAGATTCTGTTGATATACAATAAGCAAGTGAGGTATAGCACTAGAAAGTATTTTGTAGAGTAACTGACAGGAAGCTTTGAAGTTTACGGTCTTAACTGATGATCACTAAGAATGATATTAAAGGATTCATGCAACTCCCATTTGGTTGGTTGGATATGGTCTAAATGATGATTGGTTAATTATTGCATGCCGACATGCTCGTCAAATTAATTTGCTTGTGGCACTGCCTTTTCTCTCAACAGATTTGCATCCTGATTTCTTTTCTTTTCTTTCTTCCGGGCAATATCATATGACAAATTGGTTTTTTTCGCTGATAATTTCGCGGATGTCTCCCAATGTCATTTATATAAAAGATCGTTGTCAGTGCATAATTGTTCGCCAATAAAACTAAGTGCACAACCCCACCACATCTGTTCATGATCTACACTTGAAGGGTCAAAATCAACTGGACAGTGAGCTGCTTGATTTTCACTTCGCAACACATGATGGGATTGCCCACCGAAGATAAGATTGATCTGTCATCGTTCAAAAAGCTGATAAGGACTAAGCAAATGCATGCAAAACTTCACAACTGTGAAATTGTTTCAACTTGTAACTGACAAGTAGCTGTTCCGCTGCGGAAGCCATTAATCCAGGCTGGTTTAAATGTTTCAGGGACGTGAAAAGAATGCGCTAGGGAATTTGCTTGCGTTGCGTTGTGTTGTGCTGGGCTGGGTCTTTTTATTTGCTATCATTTTCGGTGATTTTATGGGTTCCTGCCGCATGCACACCAATGGAAAATTTCGACAATAAGTCTTCCTCAAACCTATCATGCATTTCAACAAAGAATCCTCAGCTAGTTGCAATTTTGGTTCAGAGAGACGTTCAACCTGCTTTCTGCTGGTAAAGGGAAGTGATACCTAACCTTAATAATCAAGTGTCAGAGCTCGGTTCTGCCAGACTGCTCTCGAGAAACTTTGGCTTGGCAATTAACTTGTAGGCCGTATAATTTCTAGCCCAGATTCCTATGTCATTATCATAATCTCAAGAACAGAGATGAGTCTCCATCTGGGCGAAAAATACTACCAGCAACCATCAAAAAGGCTAGGGGTAAGGAGAGTAATCCACAGATCCGGTCGACTTCCTATTCTTTTAAATGCCAACTCATTCATGGATCTCACCGGCTGTAACTCGGTCAGGTCTGCTCGAGTAGTAGTCTAATCTGTCTATATTCTAATTTCAAAAATCTTATCCTACCCTGCCTATCTACAGGATCAAAAATATTTTTGTATTATTTTAAATAATATAAAACAATACTCGTTTATATTTTAGACTTTATTATTTATAATCAATTTCATTTTGTTATTGTTTATATCTATTTCTACGTTCTTTGTAATCTCATTTGTAAATAATAATCACATTAATATCGTCATTCGCATTCATATAATGATTGTCCGTCGTTACAAATACCAATCTTATACAATTTAAAAAAAAAAAAAAATTCAATCAAACCAACAATAATTTATTAATGAATAGAGAATAAAAACTATTATATATTTATCTATACACTATGTTTATAGTTATTTATATATTAGAATACTCATATGGTTTTACATCCGTGTCAATTCTTGATATCCAGCATGTATACTTTATTTTTACCTTATTTAGGGTAGGGAGTTGGGCAATGATTTCTACCCTATCCATACTCTTAAGTAAAATTTTCTATGATACTTTATCTTATTTAGAGTTGGGTTGGTAGGTGCCCATGAGTACCCTATCCGAGTTGCATCCTTTTTAGTTTCATTAGACATACTAGTTTGATGTAGGGGTGTTAATGGTCATGGTCAACCCGTTAACCCGCTCGTTCAACCCGTTAATAAATGGGTTTGGGTTGGGATTTTTGAATAAATGGGTTATGATCCGCCAACCCGTTCAACTATTTAATTAAATAAACGGATTAGGGTTGACGCTTCGCAACCCGTCAACCCGTCCAACCCGTTTATTTAACTCGTTCAACCCGTATAACTCATTTAATATAATATATTATAATATATATGTAATATTTATAACAGGAATTGGCATTAAAGAGATGCCTTGAGATTGGAGCTGATGTTTTTAAGCCAAAATAAATTAAATTCAGGTATGTTAGCTTCGAATTATTTAATTTATTTAAATTTACAGACTTTATTAAAGATTTTTAGTATGAAAATTAGTAACAAACACAACCCGTTAACCCGTTTATTAAATGGGTTGTAAATGGGTTAGGGTCGAAATTTTTTAAATGGGTTAATAAACGGATTAGGGTTGAGATATATTAAATGGGTTAGGTTTAGGATTAGGCTCCAACCCGTTCAACCCGATCCGTTAACACCCCTAGTTTGATGGGTGTGATTTTACACCAAAAAAATTCTTTTATTAATGTTGTGAATCATATATAAAAAATTGCCAAGAGTCACATAAAACTTTTTGATGGAGAGGAGTCATATAAAATTAAATGTCTTTTGGGCGTCATTTACTAGATCGTTATTTTAATTAGGAAAGGACAAACAATGTGACAGACATTCAAGCGGTATTCTCTCCATCGCCATGTGATCACAATATTTCCGAATTTTTTAAAAAGCACTTGAAAATCGAGACCGAACATGTCATCTGCATCCTCTGCACAAATAGAGTAGTTAATACAGCAAGTTTTTGCGAAATCTAATCCGGATATCATGTTAGCTCAACAAAATTTTCTCTTCAACCAGCCGAATCAAATCTCGGATTGTCAAAATACGTAAAACATCGTGGAAAAAAGCTCTCGGAATCACACGCTGTGGCCGATCCAACGATTGATTTTTCATGGGTCCATGTAACATCTGCGCTTCTTTCTCCTCGTAACGGTTTTAGATTGCAGGAACGGAAGCGCCGCCGGCCCCCCATCAGCCTTTGAATTTTTTTCTATTTTTTTTATTTTTTGGTGTGCCTATGAAAGTGTTATTACTCGTAGAGCTGAGGAAAAAACCTGGCCACTCGTGCTAACCTCATTTTCCCCTCCTCAAGGCAACCAACATCCTCTTCATCTTAAATTTCTCTTCCATTTGAATTGTCCATTATCGAGATAGGCTTTGAAAAGCGTAGCTGTTGCCTGTTTCTAATTTCAATTTCCGACATAATAACTTGAAAAGGCTTCAGGGAACCCGATTCCCTCGATAAATGGAAGCCGTTTGCTCGTTGTTTATAATAATTATATTTTACATCAGTACTCTGCCCGCTTGTTATGATTGATACGTGGGCTCTCGAAAACATTAACAGCAGCATGCATACTTGATTGCGTCGCTATCATCTGTGGCCGGCTGGAAAACGCAGAACTTGCATCATTTAGAAAATCTACTACCTATTTTTTAATTTTTTTTTTAATTCACATACGGGCAAATTTTATCTTTTATATTTATTTAATATTTTATTTTGAACATTATGATGCACAGTTTTATCAATTTTCAATTTTTAAGGTAACATACGAAATAATTTCAAAAATGGACAAACTTCATGAGGAGGAAGATATAATTAGAGCCTGCCGTGGAGGATTACTTGGTTTGAATTTCAACTGTCAGCGTTCAACAGTAAGTTTTATGAAGTTGGCGATAAACCGGGGTGCCATGACAAACGTGTGTACGTGCACTTGCACGTGCAATTCAGTAGAAAAGACAATGATGAATCACGTGATGTTCTTTGGGGGGAAAAATAGGCCTTATACGAGGCGGGCACCGGTAGAATTACCTTGTGCAATGGTGATGCCATTTTACCGGTCGGCTCTGAGGAAAGGAAGTGGATTAGAACACTTAAATGACTGTATTAAGAGAATAATATGTGGACCTAATGATGTATTGACAAATATACAAGGCAGTAGCTTATCAGCAAGAGATGTGGATTATGTGGGATCGAAAGACTTTCTTGAACTTAATTAATCCTCATTTCCAAGGAAACGCGCAGAGCCGTTGGAATTCTTATTTCTTTGGACGGTTTTTCATCCGTAGCGAAATTGCAGACGTATACCTACATAGCTTGTTTATAATTGCAGTTATTTCGCTTTTATTTATTTATTTATTTTTTAAAAATGATGAAAATGCTCTTGTAAAAAAATAGAAGTATAAAGCGCAAAAGTCCTTTAAAATGTATTTAAAATTTTTTATATTTTCTTCATCATTAAAGGTAATCTTTTGTATTTTATAATTTTCTTTGTTTATAAAGATATTTTTCATCTTCCTTTAAATTTTTTAAAAAGTAATGTCAGTAATTTTACACTGTCTACGTAGGCATGGATGCAATTTCACTTTTACTATATATGTACATAACTACATAAGCAAAAATACCTAAGTCTTTTGCAACAAAACATGTCTTACATTACATTCTACCCTTTTTCAGCATTTTTTATTTATGACGACCAACTTTTACATTAATCTTATGTATTATTTTTGTTTATTTTATTTTCTATGATGGCTTAACTTTTTTCTTCCTATTTTACAACACGGAAACAATATTTTTCACCATTATTAACTTACAAAAAAAAATATTTGTATCTTCGAAAATGCTTTTGTTACTGTTACATTTTATTTTATTATTATTATTTTTTTTCCAATTTCGGTTTTTACAGGATATGAGCCTTTCATATTTCTAACACTGAATGAAACCGAATATTCACACGCAATATCCCAGCTACTTGCAAATTCCCCTGCTCACCATCCATGAAATGGGGCAGCGTATCATAGATACATCTCCCTCAAATGACAGACATCCCCGATGCTCAAAAAAATAAATAAATAAATAAAAGATAACCAACCATGTCAAAGGGGGCAGGCCCCTGCCAATTCCTTCCTAAGCCCAAAAAACAAAACAAAACAAACAGGATCGCACCCAGCTCAAAAAAAAAAAAGGAAACCCATAATAGACAAGGAAAAGAGCGAGATTGGGAATGCGATCCCTACTTTACAGGGCAGGCAAAGAAAATGAGAGCGTTATGTGGCCTGGTTTGTCTTATAGCATTCATGTGAGTCTGCAGAAAGAGAAGAGGACAAGGAGAGAGAGGATGAGAAATGGTAAAGGCGGGTTTAGCTTGGGAGAAGACGGAGAGGAAGCGTAGCCGTCCAGCTTCTGGAATTGGAGGGAATCGACGGCGAGGGGCATGTTCTCCTGGTCCGGGCTGCACTTGAACTGGTGCGGGGGGTGCGCACTGTACATGATGGCGCGCAAGACAGCTGAGACGGTTGGGATGTACGCCGTCTTGTTGCGGGCGAGCAGCCAGGTGAGACCCATCAGCTGGCAGTCCCTGCTGAACATCTTGCTCGCCCGCTCGTTCCCTGCTCGGCTCTCGTTCTGTCCTCCTTTCAGCTGTTCCCAGTTTCCACGCATTAGAAAATAATAAAAATAAAACCAACAGCCAAATTACATACATATATAAATTAGAGATTTCTGATGAAGAAAAAGGAAACATCATCATCATTAGTTGCATCAACACCTTATAACAAAACAATCACGTAAAAGTCAGTGGTTGCGATTCCTTTATCCTCTCCATCTCCATGACATCACAAGTCACAACGTGGTGAGACCCACGTTGCTGCCAGTGCCCGCCACCACCCCCACCAGAGAAAAGTAGCGCCTGATGCTCACCGTGTCATGACTTTTTTTTTTTTTTTAGCCCCCCTTCGATTTTTAAAAAAGCTGGTTATCACTCGGAAGAGTTTTCTCGTATCTGCTCGCGCTGAAGCAGCCGTCGGGCTGAGCAATACGTAGCTGAGAAACCGCAACGCTGACAGACAGCGCAGAGAAAGCGTGGAAGACAGAAATCTCGACCGAGAATCTCTTTGCCCACCTCACAAGCAGTCACAAGCAATAGACATGCTCCGTCAATTCCAGCCCAACCCAACCCGAAGAGTGTACTTTGTTCCGGAAAACGGCAAAAAAAATCCCAATCCCAGTCCCCTACCTTTTTTCTTCTCCCACGGCCCATTACCCGAAATACTCCGCGGCTTGGTATGAAGCTTTTTCCCTGAACCACGCAATACTAGCCTGCACGCTCAAAACTAGGGCCTTTCCTGTAACTTTCAGCCGACTGCTGGAGAAGGACAAAAGCCTAGTAAGCAGTAGGGGTGTAAATCGGGTCGGGTTGACTCGGGTTGGTACAAATACAACCCTAACCCACCTTGTAAAATCACAACCCAACCCTACTTTCAACCCTACTTTTCACATCTTAACCCAACCCTATTTCAACCCACCTCAAATCGGTTCGGTTCGGGTTAGAAATCGGGTTAATAGATTACACATGTTATCAATGCTAGTTAAAGTTTTGTTCACCTAAATTTCTAAAATAATAAAAATAATGATAATTATAAAAACAATAAGTACCAATAAAAGTTCTACATAGCTCAAAAGTGGAGGATAAGTTTAGTAATTGATTCGTTTTTTTGTTTTTGTATTTTTGAGCAATCGATGTCTTCTGCAAGTCAAAAAGTGAAAGCTTATTACAGTAAATTATGCAAAATAGAAAAATGAATATTATAGTCTTACTTACCTTCTTAGTTGGCTTCCAATCAAAGCTACAAACATCTTAAGTTCTCAGTTGACCTGTTATGTTATTCTAAATCACCAATGCGAGCAAATATCTAAACAACCTATTTACGATGCAATATAACCAAATAATCCAAACACAATTTCACAACTAATTAACCAAATATATTTCCAAACCAAATAAATTCAAACAACATTTGACAACCAAATAGTTAAACGAATTTCCAAACTCAACACAATTTTATTTAAATATCTAAGCAATATGAATGAAATACACTATCATAAATATATGTAAATACATATTTTATGAAATCGGGTCGGGTCGGGTTGACCGACCCCTAACCCAACCCAACCCATTTTTAAAATCGGGTTGGGTTGAACCCATTTTTTAAAAACCAAATTTTCAAAACCTCAACCCAACCATGGTATAAATCGGTTCGGGTTGATGCGGGCTCGGGTTGAACCCAACCCTATTTACACCCCTAGTAAGCAGCTAAGCGTGCTCGCAAAGAGAACAAGGTCTGTGGCTCTGTGCATACCCGATGCCCTCCCAGTGAATGACTAGGATAGAAACGCGTTCATGCGCAAGAAAGAAATAGAGAAGATGAATTGCATTGCAAATCGCACAATGCAGGAGTCGACTTTCGGACATGCAGTGGGCCACGACCCACCGCTTCAAACATCATTAAATCTCAAACCGACATTACGAAGCCAACGCTAATGGATAAAAGCACGAGATTTTCACGATCTGACATTGGTACGTGTGAGATCTGGCTCATCCATCTGGTGGGCCGCACTTTGACCTTTCCAGCAGACAGATGAACGGTCCTCGCACTTGAAAATTTTTGCATGGGTTAATCAGCAATCGGCTAGGCAATTTCTCCACGATTTCTCGTTTGCGAGAAAAAGGTCAAAAAGTTTTAAAAAGAAGACGGATGAGAAATCCTTACATTTTCGAGCGATTCCAAGCAGCGAGTACAGCCGGCGTAGGACGAGTTTTTGCAATTCCGCTCTAAATTCCTCAGAGAAGCTGTCGGAGTTGAATTGGTGGAGAGGTTGAAAGCTGCTGGGCAACTGAGAGAGCTGATCTGATGCAGCCGAATCCCGCAAAAGCAGAGAATAGCGTCGCAGGTCGAGTTCGGCTGCGGGATGTGAATGTCACGACTCTGCAGCGAGCTCTGGAGTGAATTCACGCACTTCTGGGAATCGTCCGGCATCATCGGCAGATCTGAAGACTCATGCATCGGCGCTCGGATCTCAAGTGCCGTACGGGCGTGCGCCGCGAAGAGCCACGCAGCCAGAACGGGGCAGCAGCGGCTCCGGTCAAGATTCCGGCCACACGCTTCACTGACGCCGCCGAAGAGTTCCGCAGAGAGATCGAGATGGCAGTTCTGGTTCTGAGTCTGCACGGGATACGCCGGGACGATGTTCGGCGCGGAGTACTCCCCAGGTTTCAGTGGCTGCTGGTGGCCATCGTCGGATCCCGAAGACAGATGAAAGAAGAAGATGAAACAGAGAGAAACGAGAATATTCGGACGAAAACGCCTCATTCTCTCTCTCTCTCTATATTTATCTATCTATCTATCTGTCTTTTTTTTTTTTAAGAACTTCACGGCGGGATTTATAGATATAAATACCCTCTAGCTGCTTTGAATCTTGCTTTTCTTCGCGGAATTTTCTCTCTCGTAGGCCTTTGGCAGTGGTATATCTACCCAAATACCAAAAGCTTCGAGAGATATTCCTCCTCTGATACGATCTTTTGAGAAAAGGGCGAAGGAGAAAAACAGGCTCGGAACTCCGGGGAGTGCAACCCACGAAATGGAGGGAGAGCAAAGCGAGAAGGTTGGATTTTATGTACGGGAGCGAGGGAGGGAGGGAGGGAAGTGGGCCGGTGAATGGAGTCATGGAATGGAGGGTGGAGATTAAATAATTAAAGTGGAAATAATTGCACAGATTCGTCCAACGTGGAAAAAAGAAAAGGCTTGGGAATCCCTTCCGGCTATGAAAATTGAAAATCGAAGGCCCAGACGCGAAAGCTTTCTGGATTTTGTCTGATTCTGGGCGTCCTTTTCTTTGTCATTCCTTCTTCCAGGGGTATAGTTGCAAAAATAATCACCATCAGTTTCACAAATTTTATTTTTTTACCTAATAGTTTGCATATTTACAAAAATATTCTTCGAAATTTTTACCCTGAACAGAAACGGATTTAAGAAAAAAAAACAACCATTTCCATTTTTAAATGGATAAAGATGCATAAGGTTATTTTTTCGCAGCTCAAAATTTCAAGTACACGTATCTAGAGGGTAAATTCTGCAAATATTTTAATTTCATTGATGTGAAAAATATTTTTAAATTAAACGTAAAACTCTTAATATTTGTAAAGTAATTCCTGTATGTTCTGTTATACTACAATTTTAATATCTCTGTAAGCTTAGGCAAATTAATTTTGTGTATGTGAGATTTCGGAATTTATCATACTGAATGACTTATGAAATTCTATTTCTAATATCACACTAAAAGCTCGAGAAAATACCTTAAACTGAAATCTTAAGAAATAATTTTTATATATTTGAGCTTTTCGTGTTTTTCTATTATAACATTAGAAAGTTGATAATATAATATTGGTCATTATGGAAATTTTCACAAAAAACAATAATCTGAGAAATTATTTAAACAATAAAAGGAAAATTTTTCTTTTAGAATATTTTCCTGAATTATGTATACGATGCAGTCATTTTTAAAATTATTTATTGTGTGAATTTTCAAAATTTGAAAGACGTGAAACTAACCTATTTAGTACAATATTTTTCAAAATAATAAAAATATATAAATGTATTTTATTGCATTTTTATATTGTGATATTAGAAAATTATTTGTTGAAATAATAATCATCTAAATTTCAAAAATAGATTAACTTTATGTTTACTAAATTTTGACAATAACTAATTTTAAAAATTATTTTCCAATTCTATTATTGAAAAACACAATAAGATACATCGAAATGTAAATGATTTATTTTTAGAGATATTCGTGGAATTAAATATTAATTTTTGTTTATTATTTTATAATAAATAATTATTAAAATTATGACACACTTCTATGTAGTCGGGTTATATATAAATGATTCTATGCAACTTCAATGAATTTTAAAATTTTGAAATTAATGAAAAATTCAATTCGTTCATTGTATTTAATATCATTTATTTATCTAATAAATCAAATTTCATCAAAATCTAATGTTTTTATGGGCCACATTTGTTCAAAAATCGGTATATTCATTTGCAAATTGGAAATCATACTTAGATTTATTTATATATGTATTATAATATAATTGTGCTTCATAAAATTATTCATTACACCAAATGATATTTTAAATAGTTTAGATATTGAAAATAGAATTTTAAAATTGATATTGAATATTAAATCATTTTATTATGTTGACTTCACACACTTATAAATGTGACCGATGTACAGTGATACTAAACAATTAAAATAATTTTTAATATACTATAAATAATATTAAATATAATAAATAGAATAGATTTTTCATTGGTTATCAAAATGAAATAAATTATATAAAAGAGGCATTTCACAAAAGCACTCCCGACTAAAATTACTCATGTAACATTATAGTATAAAATTATAAGAAATGGTTGTCTTGATGGTATCAAATGTTTAGGTCCAATTGATGTCGAGGTTAACTTAAAAGTCAAAGCTTGGAGTAACAATCTCAGGTAATAAAGGTTAGTCTTGACAATAGTACGACCGCACTATGCCGAATTTTATAAAGTAATTTTTGTATTACATCTAAATAGATATGGATGAATACTAAAATGCTTAGATATAACAATATTATTTTGCAACGCATAAGTAGTTGACTGCACTTTCCATTGAAAGTTTCATAAAATCATCCCAATCAAATGGTTGGGTTGGTTGTACCTGTTAATAAATGTGTATAATCTATGTAAATTAGGAAAAATACTTATATGCATTATAATACAATAATAATCTATAAATCATTTGTCTACACAAAAATGTTGTTTTAAGATAAAGTTTTTGATATAAAAAATTTTAAATTGTGAAAAAATGATGTGATGTAATAAGAGTAAGATGAAGAGTAAAAAGAATGTAGTTAAGATAAATAAGTTAATCGTATGGTGAATTATGTAAAAATGATTGAAAAGTAAGATACCTGTATAGGAAAATGTAAAGATAATTAAAAATATAATAATTGCAAATAACGAAAAGTTTTAGATTAAAAACTTTAGTTTAAAAGGTTTTTAATTTAAACAAAATGCACTCTTATATTATTTAACATTGAATTTAAAACTTTAAAATTAATGTACAAATTCAATCGAGTCATCACATCCCTGCACAGTATTTATGCACGAGACAAAGTTTTCACTTTCCCCTTGCGGGGTTTTGAACTAATATGTTATCGAAGACCAGCCGCGTACAACTACATTAGCAATTTAAACAAAAGTTTGTTTACTAGTTAAGTTAAATAATTTTAAATGAATCAAGTTAGGTAGAATTTAATTCATCATCAAAGTTAGCAAAATAGGCGTAGCATAAGATAAATTTTTAATAGTTGGCGTATCATCGAAGTATGTCACTAATATGACTTACATTATTCAACAAATATATCTTAATTTCGTGTTTTATTGTTTTGTACCGCGGCCGAAACGCGACCCATGAAGGATTAATGAATGTGACGACTTTATTTATGAATTTTGAGTGGCTTGGAGCTCCATCGTTTTCTCCTTCCGGACGATGCGTGCCTGTTGCTTTCGCTGATTGCTTTTTATTCTCTTTTCATTTTTCTCATGTAACGGGATAGCGAAGAGACTGGCGGGTCCCTACTCCCAAGTCCCAACCCTCTAATGTTAGTAGACACGCGTAAGTACAACTACACATTCATTCAGACTCGCAGAGAATTAGCTGCAATCAGAGGATTTATAAGGCATCAGGACGGTCCCTCATTAGCAAACATCGAAAATACGGATTATCAAAATAAATTCCTCTGTACTACAACAACACAGTAAAATAAAATAAAATAAAAAAGCAAAACTAAACCGCTCCACGGCCAATGGACAACCGGCATCGGAACCGTCAGGCTGTGTCACGTGGTTGTCGTTTGAGAGGTTTTGTAGGGACGATTGGGAGTTGGGAGATGGAAATGGGATGGATTTAGCAATTAGTGGGCAACTGGATGGTGCGACGCATAGTAGACATGCGGGGGATTGATGGGCTGCGGCCTGCGGGTAGAGGAGAATGGGTGGGTGGTGGTTGTGGCCAGTGGGGTAGTGCTGTCGTGCTTCTACAGCTCCAGCGGCAGCGGAGCCAGTGGGTCGTCAGTCGTCACGCAAGGAGTAGTGCATGATTGAATGTGAAAGGCGAAGATGGTGAGATCCCGACCGCTCGCATTAATATCCCCAATTTCTCTCTAGACAACATTCAAGTGGGTCCCATCTCAGCTTTGGAATTGATGAAGAGACGAAGGAAGCATCGAGAGGATGGGATGGAGCCGTGGGTGGGCAATGGATGCGTGCATGGCTCCCGTGCAATGATTGTCTGGGTATGTCTACTTCTTCAGCAGCACTAGCACCCGTCCATCTCCCTGCGCTGCGCTGGGCTGAGGTGAGGTGCACGCATATAATCCAAGACAGAGCTGAACCGAACGCGCGTGACCCACCGTACACTGCTAGGATCTACTCGCGTCATCACCGACGTAAAATTCTATATACACACACGGTGCATGCGACGGCACCTTGCAATCCTTACACCGTGGGCCTCATGATTGTGAATAGAAAATTCACCTCCTTCATTGTATTTAAAATTATTTTCTTTACTAGCATACAATTTTCATTCAAATCCAACATGTATATGATTCTCATAATAAAATAGTATAAAATCAATGTAATAAAATAGTTTAACGTAAATATCAAATTTAAAATGGTATTTTCGACATCTAAACCGCCTGAAGTATGGTTTTTATATGGATAAATGATTATATAAAATTTCATTACAATCTAATATGTGTGGGGCTCATTTTACAGTTACGGTGAAGTCCATCTGCACATGATCGGATCTCATATATATATATATATATATATGAAGAGTAATCAAGTGAAGCATCATTGTACGATAATTACGGTGCAACAGTACCGAAATGGACCAAACATAATGATTAAATTATAATAAATTCTACCTATTGTATTTAGAATAATGCATTCTATTACCATATCAATTTTCATTCAAATCGGATATGTGTACGGATCCCATCTGAAAATAGCAAAAAATTCAATGTAATAAAATAGTTTGATATAAACAACAACTTTAAAGTGGTTTTTTTCAATATTTAAACAATGTAAAATATGATTTATATATAGATAAATGATTGTATAGAGTTTCATTGCATTTTAATATGTGTGGGACTCATTTTTTGGGCAACTGTACCGCTATTCCGGTGAAGTGACGCTGCACCGGAACAACCCTTTATATATATACACACAAACCGAACTTACGTAATCCCTTCGAAATTTAAAATTTTGATCCTTAATAAAAAATTCAATCAATTCATTGTAGTTAACATCATTTATTTATCAAGGCGACTAAGTTTCATCCCAATCAAGTATGTTTAAGAGCTACATTCGTTCAAAAATATATATTCATATTAAATTATGAAAAACGCTTAGATTTATTTATACATGTATTAGAATGTAATACTATTTTATATAATCATTTATTTACATAGAAATGATATTTTGGACGGTTTAGATGTTGAAAAGATTATTTTAAAATTGATATTTTAGAATTTTTCATAATTTACACATGAACATATACATTTTCTAATAAATGTGGCCTATAACCATACTTGATCGAGATAAAACTTGATTTCTTTGATAAACAAATGATATTAAATATAATGAATGCATTAAATTTTCCATCAAATATCAAAATCACAGATTTTGAAAGGGTTAGATGAGTCTACTTTCATGTTACCCAGTTACATAGAAGCGGGAGCTATATATATAAACGCACACACGATTTGGTTGAGTGGGGCTCATGTTTTAACTTCCAAGGGTTGGGTTGTGGACTAATCATCCGCGATTGCCGTGCTGGATGACCATGATTGTGTATGCGCCATTCTTTTGATACCAACAAAGCTCTAAGTAGCAAGGATTTAGGGCGCAATTGGGTTACCTAGCTATGTGCACAATCTCTGTTTTTTACCGGTATTATACAATTCGATATCTAATATTTCAAATCAAGTTCATTTTACTCGAAGATAATAAATTTTTTACTTATCTTAGGGAGACAAAGCTCCCGCATCATCTATGTATTCTCACACATAAAAGGATAATCGAACATCCGCCAGTTGCTTCAGTGGCATCTGATGTTACCACCAGGATGAGGATTTGGTGGCCACAATTCTTAGTTTCTTTATTATCGTTTTTTTTTTAATTCTAATTTACGCTTGCTTTATAAAGCTCCGTGAATTTGTTTAACAAATGGAGTTGATTTGGATGAATTATTTTTAATTAATTATAAGTTACTATTCTAACATTTATCAATATATAACTATTTTAGTTGGAAAAATACTGTCATTGGAACGATTATGTAACAAAAGTTGATCGATTTGTTAAAGAGACTTGTATTTTTTTTTCTTTTTACTCCATTCCAGCACTTTTGTATAGCTTTTAATATTTAAAAATAATTACTTGTCAAATTATAGTGGATGATTAAGTTTAAACAATATTCGCATAATAAAATATCTTGTTAAACATGGAACATGACATAATCCACTCAGGTGCACTTTGCCTCGGTGCACTCAAGTGTTTTAACCCATTTTTAAAAATTTTTTTGAATTTTTTATACCAGCGTTAATTTAAGTGTATTTAATATATATATATATATATATCAATTTTTACAATTTTTGAAGATTTTTAGATATTTTTTTATTTTTGAAAATCAGTAATATTTTAGTAATTTTAAAATATTAAAAAACTCACTGATTTTTTTAAAAATTTAAAATCTGAAAAATAATAAAACTTGATAAATATGTTAAATATATTTAGATTAACACTTGTATAAAAAATTTCAAAAAAAAAAAAAAAAAAAACACACCCGAGCGCACCTGGGTGGAAGGAATCAAAGTCGGTTAAAAATATGTGGCTCAGGTTCACAGTACAGCCGAGTGGCCCAACAGCTCATCCGGGCAACCGCTAGCTATTTTCGAGCGAATGCACGTTGAACTTCTTGGGAAACACGTGTAGGAATTAGGAAAACAGTTAGGAGTATTAAAAAGATTGAGGGTGTGTTTGTTTAGGGTAAAAAAGTGTCAACTAAAATTTTTCAATCTAAAACTTTTCACTCTCCATAATTACTCTATTTTTTAATTATTTTTTCACATTTTTCTATACAAACTACCATACTTTTCAATCATTTCTACACAACTATCCATACAACTAACCTGTCTATTTTAACTTTATTCTCTTTACTCCTCATCATTACTTCTATTATATCACATCACTTTCTATAGATTTTACAACTTCTACTCCAAAAATTTTTCATCAAAAGTTTTACCATCAACCAAACATACCCTGAGTTGATTGGATTTGGAAATGTGTATGTACGTGATTAGTAGACTGATTTGGACAATCGATAGATCTGGTCTGGTTGGCTCCAGTGTACAATGCACCAAATTTGAGACGACGGATCTGCACATGTGATTTATTTTGTGGGAGATGCTTGGTTAATCTGTAGATTGGACAGACTTTTTATGTTTTGAATCCAGACCGTTGGTTTGTCTTTCCTTTTTCAACCACCAATTTGGACGACTGCAGCTGGACCATCTTTATGATTTTTGAGACATCATTATATTTTGTCCATTGTTACAGATAGTCCAACTTTCATGTCCTATCCTCCACTTTCCCTCTGCCCTCGTCCATTTGGCTGCAACAGTCGGCCAGTAAATGACGCTTTTTATCTTTTACATCCATCCCTTGGCGTGGAATCAGGTCGTCATATAAATTATATATACACGTAAGTAGCCTCCTCATCTCTCTCTCTCTCTCTCTCTCTCGTATATTAAAAAAAGAAAAAGAAACAATAATATATATATATATATATTACTTTTATTTATATACAGAATAAGAACTTTCTACACAAAACTTGTAAACAATACACGAAATGGAGATTCTGTGGCGATGAGGGAGAGGAGCAAGGGACGTTTGAGTGGGCCTTCTTCCTACTCGTTTTACTCACGTTAATACTTAATGCATGACTGAGAAAGATTTAACGGCTTTAATGGGTAATACTTTTTCACGTGATTTTGCCAAAGTAAAAAGAAAGAAAGAAAAGCAGTGACAGAGGCTTTCCATGCTTTGGCAAAGGATTATGGGAGCGGATGGATGGGGACCCTCTCTCGCTACGCCTACAACACACGTGGGCTCACCCAGGCCCCAGGGCATCCAAAGGGCACTTGGAAGTTGAGAAACCGCTTCTTGTTTCATTCCACTACATTTCCATTTTCCACCATCCGTCCATACTCCAAACTAGCCATCGGATGTGGAAATCTATTTCTGATGCATTTCATTATACACGCGGATTTTTTTCCCTCCAAAATTCTTCAGTTGCACTATCTGTCCTGCGTTGCGGCTGGTTGCTTTTGAAAAGTGTTGGTGGCGAAAGTTTTCTTTTCTTTTTTTTCAAATTCAAATTCAAAAAAAAAAAAAAAAAACTAGACGCAGGCGACGACCTTTGGGCTCTGGCTCTGGTGTTCTCGTCCTCCGGATAATGGAAAATTATAGACAATATCATCGTCCATCGTCGGTCGCCCGATTACTTTCCTTTCGAATTTTTTTTTTTTTCACCTCCTGCTGCTCCAATGATCGCATTCAGATATGCAGTCCACCTCATCAGAGGGTTCAGCTTTTCTTAACATCAGACCCGTCCACTCGAACTGAAAACTGATGCGATTGTCGGGCGGGCCAATTTCTTTGCAGAGTGCGTTTCTCACCGTGAATGGCCGAGACCTTGGAGAGTCTGATCCAGTGCGCACATGCACAACACAATCAATCGTGCATTCTTTCGGCTGTTTTTGGAAATGATCAGTTTCCTTTTTTTTTGGTATTTTCTCGTGTACCTTGAAATAGGAAATTCAACCGCCATATTCCCGGGTGAGCAGGACAAGTGCTGGCAGTCAGTGGGGATGTGGACGTCCAAATAAAACATACGCAAGAGAAATATCGGTTTTGGTGTGCGAGATAACAGAGAAAAGGAGGTTTGGGCAGTGTGAAAATAATGACAAATCACAAGATACTGCCATGTCCCAACAAATATACGGCGATCATGCACAATAATTCAAGCTAAAAGGCTCTTTACAGAAAGCCTCCCTTCCTATCTCATCATTCTTTAATCCTCTTGTCTTTTCAACTTCTCCACCAAATAATGTCTTTGGATGGTTGTTTGCATTCGCTCCCATTCCCAGCAAAAGATCTAGCCGTTGATGGGTATTCCACATATATGGAAGACCATCCAGTGGGAGTGGGCTATGCAAGTCGCGTGCAGATTAGGCTACAGGTTCACCTGCTGTCACACGTTGGATGTCCAGACCTACTCGTGCGGAGGACTACGGAAATAGATATAAGCCTTTTCATTAAAATAATGTAACCTTTTAAACTTCCTTTTGGGCCTTTTCTTTCTAACGGGCCTTTGCGTCTTTGGTAATTGAGATGCAGCTTGCTTAGGGGGTTGAAATGCCCTTTCAAGAAATAATTAAAGATGGTCTAACAGCCGTCGCCTTTCTTTATCTATCCGAATTAACGTTCAAAGACAGGACCAGATAAAATTTTTATTTTTCAAATTAAGATGAGGCTCATGGATCACTTCATTTTGTTCTTTAGTTCTTCTCATCTATCCAGATGACTAACATAGTAACATCTACACCATATATTTGCTTGTTGTCTTGGGACGTTGAGGTACTCAAGATCGAATTTTCATCCGGGAAACTTCAAAATTTTTTCGGTTCAGTAAAAGATCTCACGCTTTATTGTATGACAACCAAAATTTTTACTTTCCCAAATTTACATTGCAAATACATTCCGATCCAACCGAACAGCCTTACAAAAAAAAAAGAAAAAGAAAAAAAGAATCCACTGTTTGTCACCCACTTGCCTCGCCTTCTGCAACGCGTAGATAAATACTACCCAACGTTAGAATTTGTGATGCTGACGCGTGAGGATGGTAGATCCCCCGTGTGTCCGAGTACCTAGCTTGCAGGGCACGTTTGTTAACGTGTAAGTACGAGAAATGATTATATTTGGTTTTCCGAGGCTAACTTCCTCAATCACATTATTTTTTTTATTTTTTTTTTTATATTTAAATTATTTTTACTATCGATTACATACAACAGACGTATCTATTTTAACTATACGTTCTATTATTTCCTATTAATCATATATTTATCAAAATATATTTTTTATTTTCCACCATCTTTCATCATCCCAAACCTTCAAACGTTACCAAACGTCCCTGAATGAGAGAGGGTGAGAGAGAAGAGGGAAAAAAGACGCGGGCCTCTTTTTTGGGTAGGTGGGCTTATCGTGAGAGGGTGAGAGATGCAGCAAAAACCAGCAGCAGGTGATACGACAATTCGTACCTCTGTCGGGTCACCAATGACAATGAGACATCGCCCTCTCGTGTGGCCAGGGCAGCCTCCTCAGTTTCCATGCTCCAGCATCCCAACCCTCAGATCTATTCTGCTGCCTCCTCCATCTCATCTCGCTTCTCCGCAATCAGCATCCCAATCGGGATCAAGTGGGGCCCCACTACCTGAGTTTGTAATTTTTATTTGCGTCCGTAAGAAAGTGAAAATTGGGAGGAAATGCATTCCCATGGTACGATGTGATATATAACCGTCTCACTTACCATAATCATTTTATTTTATTATTATTATTATCGAAAATTTTCATCATTATCTTTTACTTTTTGAAGTAGCATCATGAATACTTGAGGATGTAAGATAATAATTAACTCGAGAACAACCTGGTGAGTATGATAATTTCAAAAGTAAAATTAATAATAGCAGAGAAGATTCGTTAGGTGTGATAAAAATTTCAAAGAATTGAAGTAACAGGAGATGTATAAAATAATTAAATAGGGCGCGCCAACCCATTAGCACCCTTTTACCATCATGCATTCATCATCGTGTTACTGACTGACCGCGGTTCGTCCCCACTAGACCTCTGAGTTCCAACTCAGCCCCTGATTATGAAGCTCTGATTGCGTCCACTGCGTGCAGTGAGAAGGTGAATTTGTTAGGGCAGTCCATGGGAAGCGTGCACGAATTTTTCTGGCGATTGAGGAAAGTCCCTTCCACATTTTTGGTAGTTGAAAAGCTCGTGATTGCCTTTTTTTTTTTTTTGGGGTCAAGAAAATGTTCATCTTATCTTCTACGCAGTGGCGGATACACGAAAGGAATTTTTTTTTTTTTTTGAGAACTAAAAATGGAGAATATTATTATTCGAGGGGGATAATATCAAAACCAATTATATACTTGGAAGCATTTTTCAAAATTTTAAGGGGGATAATAAAATGGGCCCAAACCGCGTTCCCCTTAAAACCATAAATTAGGGCCATTGAAAACTACTGCATCGGTGAGGAACCAAAATTACATGGTTCGAGGTATTTAACATAATCAAATCCACAGCCAGTTTGATATTGGATGAGCAGGATAATAACAGTAGTGGAATCTGCTTTGCCTTCAGCGACTCCACCTAATGACGCGTCGTTGAGTTCTGTGGCATAGACTAACAGTTATTGCCGGAAGCCATACCAACGTTTCAGTAGATCACAGTTGCAGGGCATTGCACTCTATACTGAATCAGCCGTCAGGAAAGAATCAAAGCAATGATTTCAAACAAGTTCAGAGAATCTAGCTTTAATATTTGTTCACGTTACGAAGCCAACGAACTGCCTTCACCAGTAGTCTTTACATGTGCACATGCCCTCTTTAAAACAGTGGTACTTCCATATAAAAAAAAAAAAAAATGGTACCGTGTTCTGTCCCTAACCACAATCCTCCCGGCAACAAACCTTAGAAATGAGCTTTATGACATGATGGCAATCGTGGCAAACTCGACGGTTCTTCACTACACTAATTAGGGTCCATTGCTTGTGCTAATCAATCCGAAAGCAATTGCCGTTTCCTTCTCCTCTTCTTCAATGTCTTGCAACGCATCTACCTTGTTAGGAACATATCCTTCCAATCTACCCAACTGTTTTCAATTTCCACTTGACCAGTATTTCTCCTATCTGCGGATATTATGTATCACCCGCTATAAACTTGTGGGCCATCCCTCTGATGCTAATGGAGCTATATCCTGGCTTCTTCATTGTCTTGTTCATTTTCATCAAGTTCCGCAATTTCCATGCATCCTCATATCTCCCCGAGACTGTATACGTGTTAGCTAGAAGCACATAAACAGCACCATTTTCAAGCTCTAGCTCAATCAAGCGCTTTGCCACATACTCAGCCATGGTAACATTTCCATGGAATCGACACCCTGCCAATAGGGCACCCCAGATAAGAGCATCAGGATTCATTGGCATCTGTTCAATCGTGTTTCTTGCCTCCTCGAGCCTCCCGTTGCGTGACAAAAGATCCACCATACACCCATAATGTTCAATCTTGGGCTCAACGCCATAGACCTGATTCATCGAATTAAATATCCGACGCCCCTCATCAATCAAACCAGCATGACTGCATGCACAAAGAGCCTCTATAAATCCAATATCATCAGGAACTATACCCTCTTTCTCCATCTTTTGAAACAAGTCAAGTGCCTCACTGCCTCGACCATGCATTGCGAGCCCTTTCACCATGGTGGTCCAAACCAACGAATTCCTCTCCCCCATATCACTAAAGACCTCCAAAGCCAGCTCCAGTTCCCCACACTGCGCGTACATATCGATCAATGCTGCTCCTACGAACACATTCACACTCATCCCCTTGGCGTTCAAATACCCATGCACCCATTTGCCCTGCTCTAGGGCGGCCGCCTGACTGCAGGCAGTTAAAACACTCACCAACGTAGCCTCATTTGGCATAACCTCCGCAGCCAACATCTCCCGGAACACGTCCAATGCCTTGGTCGAAGCCCCCACCTGCGCATAACCAGCAATGACTGCGCTCCAAGAAATGGAATTCCTTTCCGGCATCTCATCAAATAAGCCACTGGCTGCGCGCATATCGCCTACCCTAGCGTACCCAGTTATCATTGTATTCCACGAGACAACATCCCTCTCACGACTTTCGTCGAATAGATACCTGGCCATTTGAATTCTGCCGATGACGGAGTAAAAGTTAATCAAGGCATTGTTGACGGACACCAACCCATGCAATCCAAGCTTGAGAGAGTGCCCGTGGAGGGACTCGCCTTGCCGGCAGGCGGGGATTCTGGCGCAAGCTTTGAGGAGTGAAGGGAAAGTGTGGGAATCGGGAAGGAGGCCTGCCCGGATGGCCTGCACATAGATGAAAACAGAATTGTGGGGAGCGGGCGTCTGGGCGTGGGAGGCGATGAGGGTGTTGTAGAAGAAGATGGTGGGGTTGGGGATATGGGAAAACAGGAGGTTGGCATGGCGGGAATCCAACAACAGGAGGCGGGAGAAAAGGCGGCCGAGGAGGCGGAGGTGGTCGGAGAGGAGGAGTCCGGTGGTAGTGAGATGGGCCTGGATCTGCTTGATATGATGAATGTAGGGGCACTTGTGAAGGAGGTGATGAAGATGGTGGATGTGGTCGGCTTGGATCTGCTGAAGATGGGCCACTTGGGCGCATTTATGGAGTAGACGGTGGAGATTATCTGTCATGTCATGGCGGCGTGTGGACTTGGATAGTTGGATTGGATCTGTAATGGAAGAAGCTTTGGAGAGACGCAAAAGAAAGAATGGTCTAGGAAAGGCCCGCTATGTTCGTTGGGCCTGGGCAGGTTTCGAGCCAACGGGTTTGAAATTTGAATATATATGGCCTTTTATCCTGGTGCATTGCAGACATCAGAATTCCCAAATACGGCTCACCGTCTCAAATATTTAGACAATTGATAAGTTGAGGCTGTTTTTCTCAATTTTAATTCGATTATTGTCGTCTTTTGTTGGGCATTAATTCAGGGTGGGAAGCAGCATCAGAACTCGCACTGCTTTTCTATTTTCAATCTAAACAAACCTCTAATCTTGTTAGCGTAATAATAAATTGGCGAGAAACATGGTAGACAAATCCAATACCAGCATAACGGGGAAGCTCAGAACAATAATAGAAAAAGGGCGAGGCATGAGCAATAGGGCGATATGGGTGACTGCAAGCAGCACCGAATGAGTGATTCATGGTCAGCAATCAATGCCCTTGTCCTATTTCATTTCAATTGTCCATTTGTGCCCAAGGGCCGTCGGTAAACAGAAACGTTTCTAGCGTGACCACTGATAAAAGTGGGCTAGGATATGACATTTTATGTCCTATTGGTAGGTCTCCAAAATTAGTCCACAAAAGACAGCATAGCATGGTAATTACAGAGTATCGAGCGCCCAATTATTCTCCCGGGCTGTTGTTTGTTTCTGATTCTTAGTCTCCTAATTCTGCCCAGTGAATTATTTATCGTTGATTGAGTGAGAGATGGGTGATTTGTTAGGCTTGTTTGCTCATATACATATGCAGGGCCCACAATTTGCATAGTCAAGATGCCCTGCTTTTTGACTCTCTTTCAAGTGATAGATTACCACCGCATAATTAATATATATTTTTTTTCTAAAAAAAAAAAAAGATAAACGAAAAAGACGAAGAAAGGAAAGCATCTTTTAAGACATGTATAGTCCCCCATGTGACTATTTTCCCGTGGAGATAATTTTTTTTTCAAAATCTTTCAGTAAGCAGTAAGGACAAGTAGAGCTTGTTTATTATTATTATTATAGTTTTCCCCCATTTTCCCCAAAAATTTTGATCGAAGGGCAACGTTGGAGTTACCCTTTTCTCTCCTGCTTCACAATGAGGAAGAGAAATTAAGGGGTTGGTTTGGATAAATGTAAAAGAAAATGGATGAAATTATTGGAAAAGTTTTTAAAATGGAGGCAACTGATTTGTTACGAGAGAGTTAACGATTATATATATAATAAAAAGAATAGTCGTGTTCAAAAATATGAAAAAAGTTCAAATATAAAGATAATAATAGCAAAAGTGAAACTAATAAGAAAAAGTATATAAGAAAAGTGAAAAGAAATTTCTTATCATATCTAAAAGGGGTTTGTTCGCGACTTAGAAATGAAAATATGGGATGAAAAAAATCTTCTTGTTATTGGTAATGAGAAATGGTGTATTAAGATTCAGAAGTTTAGTGTTGGAAATAAAAAAAATAGATTATTAAATTTAGGAAATGAATTTTTTTTTTTTTTAGGAAAATAAGAAAGGAACCATTGCATTCTAATCCCGTGACCATTGGATAATGTGCCAACCCGTCGCGTCATTTCTTAATAATTTCACTCCAGCTGATGCAACGATTCAATTATGAAATGAGCGGATAAAACTGAGAATTAATTCCCGGTGTCTTGTCTCGATAAGACAAGTGGTAATGATGACGGAATTATATGGTTCAACCCGTCTAAGGTCGTGGCTGGCCCTTGAAAATGGTGTTTAATTCCTTGAATTCAAGCGCGTGACAACATTTGCAAAGCATAATTCTCCACCAAGAAAGAGCTTGAAAATGCAATTAAAAGGCTATTTAGAGTTGACATGGGATGAGAATAAAACAAAATATCATACTTCTTCAAAATAATTTTTCCATCCTAAAAAATAATACCTAAAGTGTATTTGAGAAGTGATAAAAAAATTTTAATATAAAAATTTTTGAATCAAGAGAAAATGATATAATATAATAATGATAATGATGATGAGAAAAAAGAATAAAGTTAAAATAGATATATTAGAAGTATAAGTAATTATGTAAAGATGATTGAAATGGAAGATAGTTATATAGGAAGATTTAAAAAATAATTAAAAAATAAGATAGTTATAAAGAGTAAAAAATTTTAGATTGAAATGTTTTTTGTGGAAACAAACACCCATTTAATTTATAATACAATTTTTTCTAATCTCAGTACAATTTTTCCTAATCCGAATATCCCTTTTTCCTATTTTCAATCCACTTCTATTCCAAATTCTCATCACGTCCTTATTTCATCCTTATCCTATAACAGCTCCGAACAATCTCTTATTCCGTCATAATCCTATCACAGCTCTAAACAATCCCTAGGGGACTTTTTCTAATAATCATGGGATGTATTTTCATGAGCTTCCATGCTTTTCTTCTCTTCGTTACATTTTCTTATAAATAATTTAATGTCTTTAACCATTTAAGAATTTTATTTTTTTCCAACGTTATCTTTATATTACAACTATTTTTCTCTAAATTTTTTTATTTATTCAACTTCACTCCTATCATGTTATGTTATTCACACTTTTCAAAAAATATTTTTTTTTCTATTTCCCACATTTTTCACTAGAATCACATCATCAAACGCCACGTTAAGCTCAAAGACGTGTATTCATTACCACGTGGCGAAGTCAGTCAACTTTGGATCCACTTGTCAATCGCGGCAAGCATTCATATTGAAGAAACGTATAGAATTTTTTTTTTTTTTTTTTAGTAGAGAAGAAACATATAGATATTTGGGCTCGAAAGAAACAAATAGCCAATGATACACCCTTTCACATTTCAACCCTCAATCCTCTGCTTTCGCCTCATCATCAGCTTGATTGATTGGATGGAAATGTAAAGAAATATATGTATATTTTTAAATAAAAAGTAGCAATGAAAAAAGGCCTGGTTTCTGCATGAGAACGAGCCTCCACTTGTTTATAAAATCCAAGAAATGAAATGAAAAGCGCCTAAAAAGTAAAAGCAGAAATCTTTGAAGAGTCAAAAGGAAGTGTCACATAAGGAAAATAATTGAGAAGGTCGGCCTAATCTCTTTTTTCTTCAATGTTTTTATCGCGAGCACTAGTTTCAATGCAATACAATTATGTCTCCGCATTCCTTTTTGACCACTTACAACATGTATAACTGGATGGCCCACAAAAGTGATGCTTCCGCCCATCTGTAAGACCGTAACATGTGCACTCCAACGGCGCATCCCTTTCGAACAGCGCAGTAAATGCTTCTAAATCGTCTGCTGCAATCAATGAATGAATGAGGTCGATCCAAAACTCACATGTTGTGCAGCTTCGATTCGTATAATAACAAATGCGTGGGGTCGTCATCTCTTAAAAGGATGTTTGTGGATCATCTTCTTCTTTTAACTTTAAAAACATGCAGAAATTAAGCTGGGATTTTGAGCCTTTGAAAAAAAAAGCAGGCAAAGGTGAGCATACGCGGCTATTCATCTCTCCATCCAAGTGCACCAGATATGAATCAAGCCTACATCTTTCCGTCCGCCCATTTCACACTTCAGATTGACTGCAACGTGATGCGGAAAAGTACAAGGAATCTCAACAACTTTTCCATTCTCACTCCAAGGATTTATCATAGCACCTTTTTTGTTTCCGTACGCGTTACGAATGCATATATGACCCAACGCAATTTGAAATACTTCAACGCAGTAACAATATTATATATATATATGTATATTATGGAAGTGGAAAAACAATCCTGCGCATTTCGACCTCTGTATTGTGATATCATTCACTTTGGCATGACAATTTAGCCGCACGATTTTAAAATGTGTTACATCATATTTTACCAGAGACCTATTTATAAACCACAATAATCTCTCTCCCATTTTCGACGTGGAATTTAATTTTAGGCTACTACTGGTCTACCATCTTTTACTCGGTTCATCTTCACACCACAACTCAACTCAATATGGTCCTCTGCCCACTCAACTTGTCTTTAAGCCTTTACTTGCATCTATTTAAGAGTTCACTTTGATACCATTTGCAACACCTTGAACTAGAAAAATTATCTTGAGCCTACGGACAATAATGCTATCCGGAAAAAATTGTTTAAAAAAATTATGCCGCTGAGCTGTTAAGCCAAAACAGATAATATCATGCTGTGAAACCTAAAGCTAGGAGGCTCAAAAGTTACTTTTTAGAGCTTGTATATTAAAAATGGTATTAAAGTGGACTCCTCTAATAAATGTCAAGCAGAAGCCCAGAGTTAGTTGAGTTTGTTCGAGAACGAACTAGCAAAAGCTTGTAGCCCTATAACAGCTCAAAATTAAATCTTACATCGAAAAGAAAAAAGAGTACCGAGCGGTTTATAGGTGATCTATGCTTAAATATAGTGTGATGTATTTTCAAATTGTGTGACTGAATTGCTAGATCAGAGTAGACAACTTCACATGATGAGGCCTATAGCCTCACAAATATGTATAAATAGATATCTCACTTGTTTTTCGAAGTTTGTGCATTACAATTTATAAATTGATTCAACTACAAATATATATTTAACTACAAGTACAATTATTTTATGGCAGTAGTATTTGCTCAAATGAAACCATATTTATATTTTATATAAAATAAAAAAGAATACTTAATACAATCATCTATATTTAGCTAAAAATAACAAATGAAACCCATACAAAGTTGAGATGATTACAAAATAAACACTTATAGAAAAAGTGGATACATTTGATATTAAATGCAGCCGAATTTTTTATGGAAAAATGCAGCTAAATTTAGGTGGCTACTTTTTAAAACTTTTGTGGTAGACCATTGTCTAGTGAATATCCAACCAAAAACATTAAAGTATCTGCCATTTGAAAAAAAATAAGAGCATATCCGAATCATTAAATTTTAAATACTGATATAAAATAAATGGTTCCGTGAAAACGGATGTTATTTCTATTTATTTGGTGTAAGAGACTATCAAGAGGCAAAAATGTGATGCAATTGGCAGTCGTGTATATATGATTAGATAGAGATTGAGGATTAGCAGCTGGAGATGATTTTCTGAATGAAGACGAGAGAGAGTCAATAAGAGGAACATGGGTGGGTGTTGGAAGAGACAGGTGTAGCATTAGCAGGGTATGTATTATATGACAAGTGCTGCAAACTAGGGTTGGCCCACTGCGACAACGACGTGAACCGAAATGCATGAATGGATCTACTTGTCTGGACGCTGCATAGCCATCCGATCCGGCCATCTCTCCTTTCACCGTCCATCTGTCACCCTCATTCCATATATCATCCCACTGTGCTTTCCAGCTACAGACGTACTTGGACGGCTGGATACGACGGGGAAAAAAAGGGTATCATCATTTATGCGCTGACCAATAAATCAATCATGTTTATATACGCACACGTGGATATATTGGGTGTTGACCATGTTCGCCCAATAATTTTTTTTTTAAATTTTTATGTAGAATTATGTATATTTAGTTCATGTACTAAAATTTCTTTTACATTTTTCGATTTTAAAAAGAGATAATTTTTCTTATACTCAAAATAATTGCACATAATTCTTAATATACCTGCAATATTTTATAAATTTCTTTTATACCCATAATATTTCACACTAAATTTCTTTCATACCCACGCCGTTAAAACCATCGTTATCTATTCCATTGAAAAGACAATTTTGCCTTTTTAAATTTTTTTCTAATTAAAATAAATCACCCTTAATATGACTTTTAAGTTATTTAATATCTTACATTAATGATTTACTACCAACAATTGAGTCATGTTAAGGTTAAATTATCTCAATTAAAAAATTTTAAATAGGTAAAATCGTCTTTTCAATGGGGTAGATAATGGTGGTTTTAACGGCGTTGAATGAGAGAAATTTAGAGTGAAATGTTATTGGTGTAAAAAGAATTTACGAAATGTTGTGGATGTATTAGGAATTATGTAAAATTGTAATGGATATAAGAGGAATCAACAGTCTCCGCCCTTCTTTAACCGTACATATGTAAGAGTAATTAATATTGATTTTTGAAATTAAATATATATGCGACAATCTAAAAATGATAAAATTTCTTATATGAAAGGATTATATATATATAGGCTTACATGAAAATTTTAAAAAAATAAAAAGCTCAAAGCAGCCAAGTGATCAGCACCTATATATGCGCTCATCACATGCACCTATGTGTGCACCTTTTGAGGTGCATAAGAGTCTTTTTCCCTTTTTCTATTTCATTTTCTATGAGCACGTGTAATTATGATTATGCCCATTTTATCGATTGTTAAAAAATCAAAATAAAATGAAAACAATCACCAAAATTTATCGGAAGAAATCTACGCATTCGAAAAACACTAATGATATGGTAGAGGCGTCTTGTCGTCAAATGCGCGGCAGGCAAAGTGCATGTGCAAGAAGTTTTTAATTTGCGGAGGGAAGGGGCGGGGCAGAAGCAAAGACAAAAGCGAGCTTTTCAGATATACAGAGAGAGAGAGAGAGAGAGAGAGCTGGGCTTGGGTCGGCCGAGGCCATAAAAAGGCTGCTGGCATGTGGGCAAAAGACCCATCTCAATCATCATCATATCATGATCATCTTCTTTTTTACATTTCTTCGTATCATCGCTGTCAAGGCGGAGGTGTCAGGTGGGTTGGTCTATAAGAGACGGTTGGATCTATGGATCAAAACGGCGTTGCCGTCAAATGGTCGGCTGCCCTTTTGACGCTGCGACTCCTGCTTATGCCTTAGGGTGCTATAGAATCATTTTTAAATCGCGACGTCTTTTAAGCTTTCTCCACGCTTGCGTTTCGACGTTCAACGTGACGCGCTGCTGACGCCCACGTGCATCACTGCCGCATGCAGCCCCCCCTATCGCAACACCATGCGACCAAGAATCTCTTATAATAATAATAAGAATACTTGGTACTGAATAAATAAATCAAATTTAAATTATATATCTTTTGTCCATCCTAATTAAATTAATAAACAATAATTTGTATGTGTGGAGATAAATATATATAGGAAATACTTGGATGAAATCTCTTCTACATCATATATCTTTTTTTAACATTTAGCCACATCTATTTTTTATTGATATATATACATTATGACAACTCATCTTCTAATTAAGTACATTCATAGTCCTCATATAATATTGGAATTTTTTTTTATAACCCTCATACAATCGAGATTTTTTTTTTTTTTATAACACTCCACACATGAAGAAAATTTATATAAATTACCCCAATAACAAGGAGGACGTATTCCACACTGATGAAGGAAGGAATCGAATGCATGAACGAGGGCATCGATGCCTCACGGAGTACCACCGAGCCTATTATTGAAACCATTTAATTTGTCTGGTATTACTGTATATTGGGCCTATCTATAAATGTGTAAAATCAACGTACTAAAATGATGTAATACTAAATATCAATTTTAAGGAGTATTTTAATATCTAAATCATCTAAAATATCAATATTGTGTGGATAAATTATTCTATAAAATATTATTATATTCTAATACCTAGGTGAATAAATCTAAGCATATTCTCTAATTTACATAGGAATGTATCTATTTTTGAACAAATATGACTTATGCACAATTTAAATGAAATTTGATCTATTAACTAAACAAATAGTGTTAAATATAAAAAATTGATTAAATTTTGCATCAATAGTCAACGTGTCAAAAATAAAAAAATTCGATAAAATTATTTTTATGAAGCCCAGTTGGATAAAAGCATTCCCAAGTATATATTAAGGTCATCTTTACGGACAAGCCATTGGAAATTATGCAGCGAGAAAGAGGCGTGAGAGAGGCATGTGCATTCATTTCGTCGGAAGGACAATTTGAAGTGTTCGTACGTTCATGGATTTTAGCCATTCATCTTATTTTCTCCAATTTGACTTTCTCTTCTCGATGCCATGTTCACATGATCCAACTCAACCCTTAATTTTTGGACAACTAGTTCTATCCCATAATACTTACCACCTGCTTTTGACTCATGTGTACCCGTATACATTGGCTTAAAAGATCCAATTTGGAATAGGCTTTTTTTGTTTTGTTTTGGTTCTGCTGGAATAATAATTAAAACACTCCGTGGCCATTACTTTAATTGAAATGTGAATCCGTATCAGGAATTCACTAAAGTTTCTATCTAGCATAGGTTTCCTACAACTCCAAAATACTTGCAGTGTTAGCTAGCCGACAAGAGCAACTTTTTGAATTTTTAGAAGAGTAAATTTCATATATACCCACATAGTTTCATCGATATTGCAGATATACCTACGTAGTTTCACAAATTGCATATTACCCCACATAGTTTCACCGAAATTGCGTATTACCCCCACGTCGTTAACTGCCGTTAATATCTGCCGTTATATTTTTGAAAAATGACAAAAATTCCCTCATCCATAGTTTCACAAAATTGCATATCACCCCATGAAGATGAAGACATTTTTCGTCATTTTTGAAAATATAACGGCAGATATTAACGGCAATTAACGGCGTGGGGGTAATATGCAATTTGTGAAACTACGTGGGTACATCTGCAATATCGATGAAACTATGTGGGTATATATGAAATTTATCCTTTTTAGAAACAGGACTTTCGTAAGTACTGGTGCATGACTTTATATGTAGCGAGAAGAATATTTGAAAATTGTGCATGGAAGAGTCACTTTTATATGCATTTAGCACCCTACAAAAAGATCAGCACATTTATTTGGATCAAATTCATTTATTTTGGTGAATCTTCAAACACCACAATAAAAATATTTGAATTTAGCTCTTTTTTTAACTGCATAAAAAATATATTTATCTGCTTATAAATGCATTTGAATGCAAATGATTAATAATTGAATTTTTTTTCTTTTTATATACAATAGGATAAGAAATATTACAATCAACTACATTTCAAATCCTTATAATATGGAAGAGAGTTCCTACAAACCCCCTTCAGAAAGGGGAAATTATAACCCCCTCAACTAAGGGGGTGGGGTGGAGAGGCTAGAGCCCTCCATTTTTGGGCAACTATGCCCAATGTGTGTACCGTTGCGCTATAGTGTTAGTCGCTATTAATTACAAATATGTGATTGCTCTAGAGTAATGATATTTGGATAAATGTAGGAGACAAGATGTCCAATGCAGTTGTTAAAATTTGGCTATAAATAGAAATAAAATTTTGCTAGTAATTAATATAAGATTTAATTGCATTTGTTTTAAATGTAACTACACTTAAATTTTATTGCAAAAAGTTGATCATTTATAAGAAATTTCGTGGCTATAAAAGGGTTCAAATTCGACCCTTTAATCCTAAATTTGCTCATTTTTATGTAATCAGGTTGCATAAAAGTCATTCTGTATAACCCCTTAAATTTTAAAATTTTGATATTTAATGAAAATTTTTAATCTATTCATTATATTTAACATAATTTGTTTAGCTATGAGACCAAGTATCATCGAAGTTCAATATGTGCATAGGCCATATTTGTTAAAAAATAGGTATATTCATGCGTAAATTAGAAAAAATACTTAGAACCATTCACGTACATTGGAATATAGTAATACTTTATAGATTAATTTATCCATGTAGTAATAATATTTTAGACGGTTTAGATGTTAAAAATACTATTTAAAAATTAATATTTAGCATTAAATCATTTTATTATGCTGATTTTATATGTTTATAAATAGGGCCTATACATAGTGATATTAGAAAAACACAAGGGTTTCTATAATAATATAAGTGATTTAAATATAACAGATGAAGTGAGTTTTTCATCAACAATCAAGATGTTGAAAATGAAAGAGATCACACAGAAAGGAGGTTTCATAAAAGCATCCCCGAATCCTAAATAATTAGCATGTATAATTTGCAACTAACATGCATTTTAAAGAATAAAAAACGCTCGCTATGATCAATCATGCACTGGACTTATGACATTCACCTACCCAAAAATGTTCGGCATTTGTGTCACATTAAATGTGTTAAGTTCCACCACTGATATTTGGGCATGGAAAAATAATTTTTTTAGTTAAGCCCAAAACCTAGCTAGCTATCTTATTTGTGTACCTTTTTCTTTTCTAGCCAGCTTCTTGACTGCATGATCTTGACATATTAGCTTAGGCATTCTCCTTCTTCTTTTTTACCTTTAATCAAGGTCTCCATTAGAGGCCTTTGATTTGGACAACGCATGTGTGGTTTGTGGAATGCTAATACGGACGGTTTTAATTAATAAAATTGAACTGGTTTCTCTTCTATAGTTGACTTCTGGCTGCTAAGAAGGAGAAACTCAAATTTCGTGTCGGCCATATATATAAAAAATATATCCACGGGTTTTGGTTATTCACTTATTCTTAATTATAAGTTACTATTCAAGGACGAGACACTGACGGAGTAATAGATGGATGCTTTTCTTTCCATCCCACGAGCATATGTGGCATGAAATCGTGATCTCTGTTTGTAAATATTCTTAGAGACTAACTTGTTAGATTTATGAAAATATATGTTAATTGATATTTATCTCTTCCTAATCGTTCAAATTAGTCTATGTCATCAGCTATAAACGTACATGTTTCACAAAGTTCAATTATTTTTGCTTCTATTTATTTTATGATCCACCTAGCATCATGCATTACTTATCCTCTCACACATTTTTGCTCTTTTATTTTTTTACATAAAAAAAAATTCATTTCCCCCGCTTATATCTTCCAGGTATCCAAACAGAGTCTCAAATTAAACTCCAATCATTATCTGTCTAAAGCTAGAAAAGAAAAGATGATTTGTGCGCCAAGAGAGGTGGGGCAGCGTGCACTTTGTTATGGTTGGTTCACTCTCGTCTATAGCTACACAACACGAACTTCATAGGTCATACTAGAAAACTATGTAAGGTTCATGCAGATTGTAGGGGGGGCCCTTGTCATTGAAAGCTTTTACTTACAGGCTACAGCCCCCATATGTATGCATCAGAAGAAAAGCTAATTTTTTCTTTTTCTTCTTTTTTTTTTTTGGTAAAGAAAAGCACATCCAAAGTCAATTGTGTCACCGCCGCATGAAAATTTCTTTAATTTTTCCTTACATTTTTTTTTTTTTTTTTTGCCACCGTCATCACAAGGCCCATGAAATAATTTTGTGTGGCATCCGTTGGTCCCATTGCTTTCAGTGGCGTAGAAAAGAAAAGCCAAGTTGGTCGACATATAAACAGTGGAAAGTGATGTGGTCCAAACATCTTAAGTTTTGATTACGTATTCGGGAGAAAATAAACTCCTACCGTACAAGCTGTGTTGAGAAATACAAGCGAGAACCTTATCCCCTGCCAGTGGCTGAGGTACGTGGTAGTGAGGGGTGAAAAGAGGGGCATCTCTCTCTCTCTCTCTCCCAAGACTATAATAAATCTGTTTTTGAGGGCACCACCTGAGTCCTGACCTGGAACTGGTTCGTCGGTCTGAACGAAATTCCCTTGCAACCTCCTCCGTAAACTCTGGGGCGGGTTGGTTAATTATTTTCGGAAAAGGGTGCTTAATTATACATGATTCCCAGAAAGGAAGCATTGAAGTTCTCACTCTCACCATGCAGAGCTGCTCAATTCAGCTAGCGCGTGCTCCTGCTCCCTGGTTCCAGTTCCACGATTGTTGTACGGAACATTCGGCAGAAGGGATTGGCGGCGAAATGGTAAACGGAAGGGAAGGGTGGTCGATCCGCGACCAGCCGCTTTCCCATTGTGGCAGTGGCCGTGCACAAAAACAACGTGCTCAGTCCTCCCTCCGCGCGAAATGCCACCCGGCCGTCCCAACACGTGTCCCTCGCTGAGGGTTGACGACCTCATTTATTTATTCTATTTATGGGGAAATCAGGAAGTGGACCCCACCCGAAAAGTTCAGCCGGCCTGTAAGAGCCAGAAACGTGGACATCTTGGTCAATGTAAAAGGCAATTGTTCTTGGCGCGCGACAGGTGTCCTCTGTGACGTGTGCTAATAAATGTTTTAAAAATCGGATCAAATCTTGCAATTAGATCGATCGGACCGTGGATCGGTTGTCCTGTTCATTAATTTTTTTAGTTCAACGCGGTTCGATCGTTGGTTTGCACCGGTTAAACTAGAAAAATTGAAAATCAGTCATAAAGTTGGTTTATTGTCGGGTTCGATTTTTAAAAGATGTGAAGAGTGAAGGGATAAGATTGCTGAGCCACTCTCTCAATTTACACTGTTTCGTCGTCTAACTCCAATTGCCATCCTTCCTAAATTAATTCATTAAACGTTTTCAACTCAAAACCTTGCCCAGGTGCATGGCTTCCCTTTCCATATTTACATACACCCAATGGGCCAAATTATATAAGATTAGCTAGTTCATTTTGTATGAACCGTAGATTTTGGAGCAGATAAGATGAATTATAAAATAAATTTTTTTTTTTAGGGCTTTTCTGTTTGTCAATGGTAGATCAAATATTATTCAATTGAAAAAGGGACTAGGAAAAGAGATGCCAAAATATGCAATACTACCTACAGAGCCATGAAATCCAAAGAAAAAAAAACTGTCGTCTCTTGATACAGCTAGATTGATATATCGAAAGAACCTCAACGAATTTATATTGATTTTACAATGTCCACGCAAAAAAAACAAGGACGATGTCCGCACCGTTCAAAATCCAATCAGCCGATCGATGTTTAGGTCTTCTCCTCGATCGAAGCTTGGATTTTGCGATTTCACATGAAGGTACCAACATCCAACAGCTGCTGCTGGGGAATTTCCAACTTCATCACGTTGCTGCAGTAGGTATCCCTTTCGTCTTCGGTGCTCAAGTAGGTCGACGACGAATCCAACGGAGTCGGGCATGCACTGCTGTTGATGTAAGGTGAAGATGAATTTAAGTTAGTCGTCGGGCTCGACGCGGCTGGCGTCGGCGTCGATAGAACAGGCGTAGAACTCTGGAAGTACTGATTGTTGTTGTTATTGGAGTGAAAATGCAACTTCTGGGATTGCTGGTCCTCAGCGATAGAATTATACTGGTCCAAGTTCTGGTAACCGTAGTTTAGCAGCGGCGCAATGTTTTGTTCCAACTTGGGGAGCATTCTTCCTTCTTCCCAGTATCGGTTTACTTGGGCGTTTTGGCAGCTGAAACTGGAAGCATCTGCTGGGTAATGCTGCTCTAGCTTGGCCTGCATGAGCTGGGTCTCGTCAAAGAACTGAGAACTTGATGTGGTGCAAGTGGGAATTTCTGGAATTGGTTCTTGAAACTGTTGGTTCTGGAAGGAGAGAAATGGGTCTTGGATTTGCGAGGAGGAGCTGATAAATTGGTTTTCGAGATGGTTTTGGTTTTGGAGAAGGAAATCGGGATTTTCATGGCTGGGGGACAAAAGATTGGTTGCCATCCTCAAGATTTCGAAGTTGAATAGAGGTTCGATTCCTAGTAGTTTAGACACATTGAGCTGGTCGGGATTGCAGAGAGATGGGTTCAAAATGGAAGAGAGATCGAGAAGATCCAGTCGCGGGCTGTGAGTCACTGGATCGATTCCCATCCGAAGGAGCCTTTTTCTGATGTGGGTGTTCCAGTAGTTCTTGATTTCGTTGTCGGTTCTCCCAGGCAAGCGAGCTGCAATCGCCGACCACCTTGACCAAAAAGGAAAACGACAGCTTAATTAACAATCCATGACTAGCTAATTACATTTCGAAATACCAATATAATAGCATGCATATCTAGCTAAAGTGAGGGAATGAGAGATGATCAGAAATCTTACTTGTTTCCCAAAAAACCGTGCAACTGAATTATGGTTTCTTCCTCCTCGAATGAGAAACGCCCCCGTTTGATGTCGGGTCTCAAGTAGTTGGTCCATCGGAGTCGGCAACTCTTACCACACCTAGCAAGCCCTGAGCATTCAAGAAATAACATGTTTCTCTGATCAGCACGCACAACATTTTAAGGTAACGCAGTTCAACATAAAACAACATTTGGCTTTACTAAGAAGCAAGAAAGAAAGAAAGATCATTACCAGCATTTTTGGGTAGCGTTCGCCAGCTTCCATGGCCATGTTTCTTGATGTAGTCGATCAATTTCTGGTCTTCCTCTTGGGTCCATGGCCCCTTCTTCAGTCCATTTTTATCACAGCATGGTGTCCTTCCCATCTTCTTGAAAACCCCTTGAGGTGTGTGAAGCTTTCGATTGATTGAACTGTGTAGATTGGTTGAAAGATTAGCAGGAAGAACGGAAGCTTTGAGTGGAGAAATTGGAGCTTGCCAGTTGAGGGCTGAAAGTCTTCCAAAGCGACGTGGTGCATAGAAAGTTGCGCGCTTTAGCTTCATATATAGCTAAGAGAAGAGAGGCATTCAGGAAAAACGGGACAAGTCAATGCGATTCGGTGCCGGCCACGAAGCGACGTGTCCCGCCTCTAGGTAAAAATCCAAGCCTTTCCCTGAGTGTAGCCTCCGTGCGCGTTTTCTACCGCCAAACAACTTTGTCCTCTTATCTTATCAATGCTTTTTGTTTCCGCCCTCGCCAGCCAAAGACCATTATTTATTTATTGTATGTATATAAACTGTATGCACTTGCCCAGTCTGTTATGACTTATGAGGGAACGCTAGCTATTTACGGTTTTGCTCATTTTTCAATATATTCTTAATGGATTTCTAAGTTTGATATTCATGGGTCTTGTCTCCTCGTCTCTTTCTCTATGGTTTCCAAAAATAACTATAATTAAGGCATACTAATTTTATGCCTAATGGTAGGACACGTGGGAGGGGTTTTTAGCTTCCAGGGGGATGGATCTTTTCTACATATACATACATGTATATATAAAAAAGAGTGCTTGTGTTTGTAAACGCATACAGCAAATAATTTACTCCCTTCTTTTTTCCGTGACGAAAGACTTTCCGATTTTTTTTTTCCCGCCTGAAAAAAATCCTGGCTTTCTCGATTCATAGTAGCTGTCGCGAATGGGGGATCGCCGCGTGCTTAGCTGCTGATACAATACCTCGACACCTTGCACGGCTCGGATTTACTTGATCTGATTTTGATTTTTCTCGCCCATGTGCCCCAGGACCTTCTAAATAGTATACGGGAAACAAAACCTTTGGTTATAGCGGCGAATTCACCACCCGAAAATATTATGGATAATGATTTTGTTAGCTTTTATGCATTTTAAATCTTTTTCATGGAAATGAGTGCAAGCATACTTAAGTAATATACCAAATTTTCTAATTTTTAAATATATGCTTATTTAAAAAATTAATAATTTTCAAGGTGAAAAAATGACTTAGATTCCTCAAAAAAATGATTATTGAAATTCATAGAAAAATATGCACATATCTACAAATTGTTAGCATACAAAATATACTTGGGGGTAAATATTTTCACAAAAATAAAAAATAAAAAATAAAAAATAGCCCCGGGTTAATTGATGAATTTGTTCGGCTATCAAAATGATTGCTTATCCCATGTGGATATATGTATGTATAAGGCGTGCGCCATCAAATTCAAAACCCGGCCAGCAAAGCCAACTCCCTCCTCATTCAAGTCCTCGCTAGTGTTTTGTTTTGTTCTGTTCTGTTCTGTTTTCTACATCAAAAAAAAAAAGAAAAAAAAAAAAAAAGTCCCGTAGTTAGTACAATGATCTTTTGAAGGTTTTTGGCCTCAGTTCTTTGGTGGAATGGTGGCAATATTAAAGCACGAAAGCAGAGGATCAATTAATGGTGGCAATATATAATATTAGGTGCGTCCATCGGCGTGGACTAATTACATAAATCAGATCTCTTCCAACGTGATTTTGACAGATTTTACATTTGACTTTCTCATAATGATATTATTGGCATTCGCTAGTGTGGCATGTGAGACGAAAGGGAAGCCACTTGGGGCCGCCCTGCCTTTGTTCCAAAGCCGATAGTCGTGGCCCCCGCCCTGCCTTTGTACCAAAGCCGATAGTCGTGGCCCCCGCCCTGCCTTTGTACCAAAGCCGATAGTCGTGGCCCCCGCTGTCGCCGCATTTGCCCCTCATCCTATCGCTGCCGTGTATTAGCAGGTAAGGGTCATGTAAGGGTGCAATTTTGTTCGTGTAAGTTCAGCTTCGGATTGAATATGCTTGTATCCTGTTTTTCAAAACTTTTATTTTACTTTATTTTTGGTCCGGTTAATTTCATTCTAAAACTATCATACCTTATATATCTTTTAAGGTTACTTTAGTTTAAGTTTTATTATCAAATTGGCTTTTTTACATTAATTTTCATATCATATCTGAAAATCATAACTCTAATATATTAAATGATATATTAAATGATAGATAAATTAAATAAATTTCTATATTTTAAGAGTGTGTTTGGAAAATATTAAACTTTTGAATGAAAAATTTTTGATATTGGAGAAAATGAATTGATAATATAGGAATAACGATGAAAAGTAAAGAAAATAAAGTTAAAATAGGTAGGTTATTTATATTTGTAAATTTGTAGGTATGGTTGAAAAGTATGATAATTATACAAAAGGATATGAAAAATAATTAAAAAATATAGTAATTATGAATAATAAAAAAAACTTTAGATTGAAAACTTTGGGCGTAAACAAACACACCCTAAAATCTATATTTTATATCTTCAAAGATATAATATATTTCTTAAAAGATGTAAAATTAGAGAACACAACTTTTACTTTTTTCTTACGATATGAATTCTTCTTAATTATTCATATAACATTATCATTTATATTAATATTATATTTTAACTTCATATATTTTTCATTTACTTTTTAAAATCATATTCTCTTGTCTTGTAATACGATTTTAAAAAAATTATATCATTTTTGATATCTTATTTTTCTTCTTTTTTTTTCCTGTATAATTTTAAACCCCTTAATCCCTGAACATAATTCCGCTAAACTCTGCTTGTGGAAACTCGGTGGAAACCAGTAAAAAAAATATTTTTGGTTTTTTTAAAAATTAAATCATCCATTGAATTTAAAATATAATTTTGACCACCTACAATGAAAATCATACAAATGATATATTAAAATGACCTTCAATAGGCAAAATTTATAAAATCATACATTTGTCACATAAAAATGACATGAAATAATTTTAACAACATTTAGATACCATTTTATATTAATCTAGTTAAGATAACATATAATATTTTAGATTATATAAATTATATTCACTACGATGGGACTATGCTAATGTGAAAAAATAGCAACAAAAAATAATTAGTCATTAAAAATAAATTTTTATTGAAAATAATATAAGAAATGTTTCAAAAAGTAGTTTTTTTTTTTTTTTTTACCACTAAAAGCGTAACTTTTTTTTAGCGACATCACAACGCGATCCTTAATCTGCTTCCTCAGTTATTATCATTTATTATAGCTAGATTGAATTCGCGTGACACAGGCTGAACATGTTTATGGGGCCAAAAAGAAAAAAAATCATTAAAATGTTCAATGTTAACCTTTTAACGTCTGATGTGGACTGTTTTGAATTTTTGGGGACAATTAGCAACAGGGTTGGGGACCAAACTTTTCTAGAAACATGGACAGGGTAATTAATCACATCCAACAGAATTTGAAACCTATATGATCATTTTCAGCAATCAATCGGACTCAGTAATCTTTCGTAAACGAGCTTCTAATGTAGAATGACAAAACCGAACACGTGTATTTGCATCTAACCACATTACTCGGTAAAATACATCTTTCCTATATATAGATTTTTTTATATATAAAATGTCTAGGAAAAATACGGTTTATATATATATATATGTATATATCACGGTTGAAAATCTATTTATTCAATTTCAATTAGTATATGCCACGTATAGTGCGAAGAAAGGTCTATTCCCTCATTATCGACCATCATACGTGGCAGAGCATCAAATAATTCCCTATTAAAGAAAACACGCTTTTAATCTCTATCCTCACCCGACCATCGACTCTGCATTTTATAAATTTAAAATGCTCTAGAAATACAATAAACACCCCTGGACGTACGTAAGCCATGCAGGAACTGAACGAGGCCCATAGAAAATCGTATTTTAATTTTAATTTTTTTTTTTTAAAAAAAAAAAATCCAACTACGTAGAAATCCCACCAACACGTGTCTGGATGACAGCAGGCTCCAACCCACATCGTGTGGGGCCCATCTCGGGGAGAAGTGTCCATCAGCCACTTACAGCTTGCCACGTCCCCCCTGGCGGCAGCCCAACTGTCTGTCTACTTTCATGCAACAGGGCCCCTACTTATCTCACTCCTTGGTCAATCCTAGCCGAGATTACCATATGAAAACCTCCTCGCGCGTGTCCCCCCCCCCCCCCACCCCCGAAATTCTACTCATCTCGCACGCGTCATTATAGCTTTCTAGATCCGGAACCATCACATATGGTGGTCCACCTAGCTATTTATTTTAATAATCTAACCACTTACTAATTAAGTAGAGTAAAAAATTTTGAATTCTAAGATTACTTACCAGTGCATTAGATCTTTACCGACGTGGCATTGACCACTGCAGAGATTGTTCTGGATTAATGTAAAACATGAAAATGAGGCGGCCGGTTTTGTACTGACGAGTGCTAGCAGCGTTGATCAGACGCACATGTGAGAGAAGATAGATGTCTGCAATTGGAAGTGGCGATCGCACCCCCTCGTGTCCTGTCTTACGCCTACAATATAAGGATGGTCAAATATTAATAATATACTCTACCTTTGAGACTATCCCTACCCGTGTTTTTAACTAATCATTTGACTGTTAATCTATTGCTTGCAAAACTTTCTTACCTTATTATTACACTAGAATTATCCATTGCACCATCTGACCTATCTATACTTGCATATCTTAGAACTGGATTATTATTGAGTCCGTTGATTATTAATTTGGCGTGATTTCAGTTGGATCAATAAATTAAATAATTTCAAATTTGAGTAATACACACGTATATATATTACCTTGAAATTTCTGAATGAGTCCCATGGTTCGGATACACAATATTGATGGGACACACACCATAAAATTTACAGAGTGATACTTTCGGTGAAGATCCGCGGTACCTTTACGTCGGTGCTGGAAAGTGAAAAAGGAACAGGGTCGTGAACATGCAACGGTAGGTCGACCCCCACCGCAGACCATTTACATTCATGACCTAATTAAAAGGATCGATCGCCGGGATTTGGTCATGATATACTACTGTTTGCGTCTCTGCCACACCGTCACATTCTTGGATGTGCGTATCACATGAATGGCACAAATCTTGCCACAGATGCATCATAGGTCCGGCATGTTGAGAAACCTAGAAGATCAAATTCATCCCCATGTACACATATATATTCTCAGTTATATATATATATATATATATAGAAAATATTCTTGCGTAGGCGACTGCACCATATAGTCAATACACTATGGGCCCTACTTGATTATGAATGAAAAATCCACCATGCCCATTTTATTTAGAATTATCCATTTTATTAACATACCAATTTTTATTCAAATTCAGTATGTGTATGGTTCCCATATTAAAATGGTACAAAATCAACGTAATAAAATAATTTAACGTAAATATTAAGTTTAAACTAATATTTTCAACATCTAAACCATCTAAAGTATGATTTTTATATGGATAAATGATTATATAAAGTTTCATTACAATTTAATATGTGTGAGACCCATTTTATAGGGGACTGCACAGTATCCGTCTACACAGGATCAGATATATATAGAGAGATAGAACCATTCACGTGTAGACGGACTGCACCGTAATTATGGTGCAATCTACTGTAAAATAAGCCCCATACATATTAAATTATAATGTAACTTTATATAATCATTTATTCATATAAAAATCATACTTTAGATGGTTTAGATGTTGAAAATACCACTTTAAACTTGATATTTACGTTAAATTATTTTATTACGTTGATTTTGCACCATTTTAAAATGAGACATGCACACATGTCGGATTTTGGTGAAAATTGGTATGCTAATAAAGTGAATAATTCTAAATATAATGGGTGGAGTCGATTTCTCATTCATGATCGAATGGGCCCCACAGTGCATAAATTGCACCATAATTATAGTGTAGTCTGAAAGCACTTGATTATTATATATATATATATATATATATAGATATAGATCCGATCATATGTAGATAATATGGTGCAGTCCGCTGTAAAATGGGTCTCACACATTTTAGATTACAAGAAACTATATACATTCATTTATCCATATAAAAATTATATTTTAAATGGTTTAGATGTTGAAAATATCACTTTAAATTTAATATTTATGTTAAACTATTTTATTATATTAATTTTCCACCATTTTAAGATGAGGACCATACATATGTTGAATTCGAATGAAAATTGATATGCTAATAAAGTGAACAATTCTAAATACAATAAGTGGGCGGATTTTCCATTTATGATCAAGTGGGGCCCACGGTTCATTGACTACACGGTGCAGTCGCATGCACTGAAAAATTATATATATAAGAGCTGTTTCGGTGCAACACCACTGCATCGGAACGGTTGTACATTTGTCCATTTTTGGGCCCCGCATATATTAAAATGTAATAAATTTTATATAATCATTTATCTATATATAAATTTTATAGCAAATAGTTTACATGTTGAAAAGACTACATTAAAGTTGTTATTTACAATAAACTATTTTATTACGTTGAATTTGCCCCATTTTCAGATGGGATCCATAAATATATCCGATTGGGATGAAAATTGATATGATAATAGAATATATTATTCTAAATACAATGAGTGGAGTAGATTTTAATTTGATCATCACGTGGGGCCTATTTCAGCATCGCTGCACCTGAATCCTCTCATATATATATAAGGACTGTTCCGATGTAGCGCAATTGCACCGGAATATCGTTACATTTGCCCAAAAATGGGCCCCACATATATCAAAATATAATGAACTTTATATAATTATTTATCTATATATAAATTTTATAGCAAATGGTTTATATGTGAAAAAATTCACTTTAAAGTTGTTATTTACATCAAACTATTTTATTACGTTGAATTTGTACAATTTTCAGATGGGGTCCATACACATATCCGATTGGGATGAAAGTTGATATGATAATAAAATACATTATTCTAAAAACAATGAGTGGAGTAGATTGTAATTTAATCATCATGTGGGGCTCATTTCAGTGCCACTACGCTGTAATTACAATGCAGTGGCGTTGCTTATATATATATACAGAAATATTCAGGTGCAGCGTTGCTGAAATGGGCCCTACATGATCATCAAATCGTAATATACTCCGCCCATTGTATTTAGAATAATATATTTTATTACCATAACAATTTTCATCCAATCATATATGTTTATGGGCCCTATCTGAAAATGGTACAAATTCAACGTAATAAAATAGTTTGATGTAAATAACAAATTTAAAGTGATTTTTTCAATATATATATATATTATATAACAGTCTAGTCTCACGCATGCAGGAAAGCCATACAAAGAACTTGCAATGACAAGACTCAAAACCACAAAATCTTTGACAATATCAAAATGAAGTGAAGTAAAATTAGGTACCCTTCTGATCAGGTGGGCCCTTATACCTTTTCTATATAGTCCACTGATTCGGTTAGTACTTTGGGATGGGATGAAAAATTGGGCATGCGCAGTCCCAAGGAAAATAACGGAACCCAAAATGAAAAAAAATTCAACCAATTAAGATAGGTGGCATAGTGCCTATGCTATACCCTGCATTAATTATAGTGGATGACACCGTTTGGTGCTCCCACATTTTGAACTTGTGTCCAGCTGTAACGCGGACGTATACCCCATATTTCCATACGTAATTAGTCCATGCATAATCCTTCCCAATTAATCTATCACTATTTCAAATAGACTAAAGTTTCTATGGCCATATAATTCTGGTAGGTTTCATATATAGATATATCAATACACATAATACTCGGGATGTGTCTCCATGTTTGGCATGAGGGCGACAATGTTAATTTCATTTGCTTCTCTCTTAATCTCTTTGTTATATATAGATATATATATTAAGGATATCATATTTGAGTACTATACGTGGCTATGTCGTATTCTCGTTTGGGAAATGATATGGCAGCAACCTAGCTCTTGCTTGTGTATGACATGCCTCAAAACACGAGCTTGCATCCTCAAGTTGACCATATTTATGCAAATATTAGGTAGGCTTGCTATATTATTAGTCCATGTGTAAGGTATCATTCCCGGAGTGCTCCCAACAAACATAGAATTCGGAGTGGAATTTAATTACCAGCCAGTAGACAAACCTTACTTAAACGGGTATCGATCCCATTATTCAGGATTTGTTATGGATTCGATATCTTTCATGACTTGGAGAAGCCTACAAGTAGCCCTTTTCTATATTGTACGTGATCTAATTTATTATTCAGTGTCGTCATGGAGTTGTTATTCACCAGAAATAGACAAAGAAGGCACAATAATGGAAACAGAATAGAATATCACAACCCAAATAGAAAGGAAGAAAGGGCGGAAGGAAGACGCATGCATGCATGTTTTAAATACTAACTTTTGCTTCGAGACAGTTCCAAGCTGGTCTCTGAGTCATGTCATGTGTCATGCTCTTTTGGCCACGCGCCAGAAGCGGATTGAGCTTGACACTAGTTGATTGGATCCTAACTTCCAAGTGAATTGAAGAGCAGATAAGATTCATGTGACTGACCGTCGTCTGTGCGTGGTTGGCCCGGCCGGACTGCTTTCCCACCTGGGCCATGTTTGGCACAGTTTCAGAATCCCAAAAAAAATCAACTCCTACAACCTGTTTTAGTAAAAAATATTAGAAATAGTAGCTTTCTGTAAAAGCAAACATGCGTAAGAAAAAAATAATAATAACCTGAATGAACTTTCATAACATGATGATAGTGCAAATTTGGAAACAAGTGAAAATGCTGGGCAAGACATGTCCTTAGTTGAAAAATTCAAGAAATTCAAGACTGGCAGGGGATTCGTTCCCAGCTGTCGATCGCTGGAATAAATACACTAGTGACGACTATTGCAATATGTATACTAGTTATCTGTCAAGGAGCTGACATACTTACCACCCCGGGAACAAGAACAGAGGCCGGGAAGATGGCAGTGGCAGATTCCACGATCCAGCTCTGTCACTGGGGATGAGACAGATTTGGGCGAGGTAGGCCTTTGTGGGCTGGGCATAAGGGTGCAAGTGGGTTGGGTTTTCATTAAACCAACCCAACCCAATCTACATCTTTCCGCCCAACCTAAATCCACTCCATGCTAAAACCAACCGAACCCAACTTCTAAAAACTACGCCAATAAAATAACCACTTCCAACCCAACTTTCACTATAATCAGATTGATTTTCCGTTTGTTTGTCTTAAGTAAAATCAGAAATATGTTCAGTCGCATAAATGGTTTGTCATTTAAACTGGGGTTTGGTTTCAATGCAATGGATGCATCTGGCTAGAAATTTTATTTTTTAATATTTTTTTGAATTTTTTTTATAATACTCTTAATTAAGTGTGTTTGACCTTTAGGTCTTATTATTTTTGAAAATTTGTATATATATTTTTTTATTTTTGAAAATAAGGGTACTTTGGTCATTTAAAAGTACTAAAATCCCTCTATTTTAAAAAATAAAATAAATATATACACATTTTCAAAAATAGTAAAACTCTATCTATATATTAAATACACCTAGTTAAGAGTTCTATAAAAAAATTGAAGTTCTAGCCGGATTGCATTAAAACATTCTCCTTTAAACTAATACAAAATGTGAAGTTATGGAAGTACTTTACTAATGTTTCATTTAAGTAAATTAACAATTACAGAGTTTTCATAATAATTTAATTAGTAGAATAAGAAAATATTTAACGGCTGAGATCAGAGTTTTTAATTTTCTATTGCTCAACCCCTAACATTTAGTTATTCGTTCTATTTTTGATTAAGTTATTCTTACCTAACATATGTGGTTTTTTGGAAGTATACCATTTGAATTATAAATTAAATAAATTATTTTGGAAGTACTTTACTAATGTTTCATTTAAGTAAATTAAAAATTACAAAGTTTTCATAATAATTTAATTAGTAGAATAAGAAAATATTTAACGGCTAAGATCAGAGTTTTTAATTTTTTATTGCTCAACCCCTAGAATTTAGTTATTTGTTATATTTTTGATTAATTTATGCTTACATAACATATGTGGTTTTTTGGAAGTATACCATTTGAATTATAAATTAAATAAATTATTTTAGAATATCCTACGGGTTGTCGTTGGTCAAAGGCAAAATGGGTACCCTTGCCTCAATGGACTAGGAAAGCAAGTGTGCTTGGCACACCCATATATACAAATTTACCGGTTCCCATCGAACTTAGGTGCTTGTGAAATTAGTTTATCAATTGACCAAATTCATCAAATTATGAAAAATTGTATTTATTTTTATTTTGTGTTTAAAAGAAGAATATCCAGTTGGAATCCCATTAATTTTTTTGATAGGCCCAAATGCAATTTGGCAGCGGGCAACATTTTGCCAAGGCACCCAACCCAGCCTTAAAAAGCAGGCGAAGCGCAGCTATAAATAAGAACATATATTCTACCCATTACGCTTGTTTTTCCCAGTGTTTCCTTGAAGGCTTTTCTATAACTTAGATGTGATTAGGATGAGACAAGAACATGAAATGAAAAAAAGTATTTATGTATATTACAAACAAGAAAGTTACGAGAGAATTAAGAAAAGATATATTTGCAATGCAAAAAGTTGTTTGTTAGTTTTTAAGAAGAAAAATGATCCTGTTAGCGCGGACTAAGTAAATGTCTTACTTTTAAAAAATCATTTATAACCTTTTTTTTTTTTACTTTTTCCTTTATACACTTGTTTATCTAAATGTATTTAAAATATAAACTAAGTTTTATTATTTTTGGATATGTGTATATATTTTTTATACACATATCCAAAAATAGTAAAACTTGATTTACATGTTAAATACACTTAGATAAAAATATATACGCATATCCAAAAATAGTAAAACTTGATTTACATGTTAAATACACTTAAATAAACAAGCGTAAAATATATACACATATCCAAAAATAATAAAACTTGATTTACATGTTAAATACACTTAGATAAACAAGCTTATAAAGAAAAAATAAAAAAATTTATTGTAAATGAGTTTTTTGAGGTGGGCTAAGTAGGGCATTTACTTAACCAAAGGCTAATAGCGCATTCTTCTTTTAAGAATGAAAACTTATGTTTAAAAATAAATGAATTGATCTCATCCTCGTTCCATCGAAATGATTTAAAAATAAACTTTCGAACTATAGTGTGATCGAATTGGAATTGATTCTAAAGTTGTTTCGCCTTTTCACAAGTATCAATCGAAAAAATACAGCAGAAGCATCAATCTACTAGCAACCTAACTTTATGAGGGTCAGCAGAGGGTCGTCGTAATCATCCTAAATTGCTTTGAAATGGGCTGAAGTAAACCCAAGTTGTCCAGAGGTGTGTTGAGCCCAACCTAACGAAGTTAAAACCCAACCTGATTTAAAGAGGGCTGGGTTGATAGGTTGAGGGTTAAACCCAACCCAGTTGCATCCCTAGGGTGGGCCATCTCGCACTAAATTTCGCACCGGCTTTGCGCTTGCAATGGACGTCACAGTCACAGTCACAGTGCTGTGACAGATAAGCAGGTCCACCGCCCACGTCAGCAAACAAAGAGCGAGAACGAACCCGTCTCATCCAAAGGCTCTTTTTTTTGGGGAAGGAAAGACTCTTTTTTTCGGTGAGGGAGGATGAGAAGAAAATCATGGTAGGATCGGCGTCACCTGATCACGCACTTTCACTTGGATCTCTTTTATACAGTTTAATAAATTCAAAAGTATTTTATTTTTGTTTTTGAAAATCAATGCACGCGTATCCACGCTTTCGTAATTGATTAATTTGAGCGCACCCCTCCTTGACATTAATTAATTAGCTCTGGGTAGCTTTCAAATAATGCGGACATAATTTTGTTTCTTATGGAAAATGCAAGCAGACATAATAGAATGCTTAATGATCTCGATGTTTAACTGCAGTGAGGAAGTGCAACAGGTGGAATAAAAGGGACGCCAGAGATGATAGCAAATCAGGTAGTTGAGTCTTTCATTATCTTCCATGCGAATTTTTTTACGCCTACGAATTCATTAGGTTTCCATCTGGATTAAAATAAGGTTGCTAATCTACATACATATCCTTGTTTCTTAATGCTTAAGCCTTCTTGAACATACCGTAATATATATATCTTTTTGAACATTTTCTTAGAGCTTCAATATGTATTATAAAAGTGAATTCCACCTTCGGAGCTGAACTTTATAGAAAGACATTTAACCACTTCTGTGTTCAGATATTTTATTCGACCGACCTTCTTTAGTCCTTTTCAATTTTGTTGGCAACTCGGCCTAAAAAGAAGTTAAGGCTGCTGCTCTATGTTCCATAATCGACGGGCGCTGAAACACAATACGTTAGCCAATTTTTCTCTTTTAGAGTGTTTTTGGAAAGTAATAAATTTTTGATGAAATTTTGGAATGTGAAAAAATGTCGTTATATGATGAGGATTAATAATTAAGAGCAAAGAAAATAAAATTGAAAAATATATATTAGATATATGAATAGTTTTGTAAAAATAATTGAAAAACAGAGTAGCGGTACAGTAAGTGGTGAAGAAATTATTAAAAAAATAAAGTAATTTTAAATCGAAAAGTTTTCTAATTTAAAATGGACAAAATTCATGAGCGATTGCGCCATCTGCGTTGGTTGCCGTAGATCGAACTAAACCACAAATCTATCTTCTGATTGGGCAGAGAGGTTTGTTCGAGCTTGTAGAAAAGTCAGAATCACTGCATCATCAGTGTCAAAATTTTCAATGGTACATTTTAAGATGGATGAAAATTGAGACGAAAATGCATCCTTGATGCAATAAACAATATGTATAATTATTTTGCATACACCATAATATTTTTACTTTTAATCGCGCATTCTATCTTGTTTATTAATTTAACTTTTTTTTTTATTGAAGTATTAACAAAGAGCGAAGCCATCCTAGGAAAAAAAGTAGTTTTAAATTTCCTCATCTGAAATTTCTTTGAAGGATTATTTTGTGCATAAGAATCCATGCAATATCACTTATATGAAGCCAAATCAAGGTTTTCAAAAGCAACAAGAGTAGATCATCACGTAGCCAAATCAAGCCTGAGAGCTTAGCTCTAGTGGAAAGTTCTACGCTAACTAGTTACTTGAAGCGCATCTTAATTATATGAAGGAAAATTGGGAATTAAGTTTCCGAACTTTCTGTGAGTGCTTTTGTGATAAAATAGAACTGACCCATTTTCAAGTTTCAACGTGTTATCCAAGTAAATTCAAGCACCAGCACTTGCATATCCGAGCTTGGTCCCTTTTGTAATATGATAGGGATGTACTATGATAGTAATGCACATGTGAGGTATTGATGCTAGTGATCTTGGTAGGCCTGGGTGAGAGGCTTGGGCTTATGAATAGAGAGGATGTCATAGATCGAAGAGGGGATTGTTTTGAGTGTCTTTCTAGTTGTGATTTGTAGTTAGAGAGTAGAATAGAATATCTTTGTTTCATTTTTTCTAGTAATGGGGTTCTTGAATTCCAATCCTTGTAATGCATCAATTCTTTGATTGAAATTCTTACAGTTTTTGCAATGCATTTGAGATAGGATGGTTGGATCATATCAAAGGTATCAGAGCACTCAAGATCCACAGGGCGTAGAGAGATTGTCGTGGGACTGTCAACTCTCTAATTTTTACACTGAGATAACTCCGGCATACTTTGGTTACTCATACGCATACCAAACGAAGCCCGTGACAAGGCAAGCTGACATTCGATTGGATGATCCGAGCGATCAATTTCGTCACCATGATCTGTCCTTGACGAGGAATCTGTTCACGTGGGAAGAAACGACTCCTTGGGGATCCATCATGGTGTGGCCAACAGCAGCGAAGAAGCATGAATGGGGCTATTGCTGCATCACGTGGGCATTACAAGGATGGAAAATTGGAAGTTGTTACCTACCTTACTTTGCTGCATCTTTTATTAAGCAAAGTGAGGCATTGGGCATAAGCTTGTGGTTGGCTGTTTGAAGATTGTCTGCCTAGCTAAGAGTTTTGACATAACAACAACGAGAATGTTGTTATGTGTGGAGATCATTGTCTTTTGTTATATGCTGTGATGTTATTTTCATTTCATTGTACTTAGTGGGATTGACCCGCCTTGAGGGCAAGTTGGATTTTAAGAGGTAGGGAATGAATAGGGATGTACTATGATAGTAATGCACATGTGAGGTATTAGTGCTAGTGAGCCTGATAGGCCTGGGTGAGAGGCTTAGGCTACAGAGAGGATGTCATAGATTGAAGAGGGGATTGTTTTGAGTGTCTTTTTAGTTATGATTTGTAGTCAGGAAGTAGAATAGAGGGTGTATTTGGTAATAAATAAAACTTTTGATGAAAAGTTTTGAAGAGTAAAAGTTGTCAAATGATGTAATATGATAGGGATAATGATGAATAGTAAAGAGGATAAAGTTAAAATAGATAGGTTAGTTGTGTGGATAGTTGTGTAGAAATGATTGAAAAATAAAGTAGTTGTATAGGAAAATGTGAAAAAATGATTAAAAAGTATGATAGTTGCGGAGAGTGAAAAATTTTAGATTAAAAAGTTTTAACTTGACATTTTCTAATAATTGTCAAACACACCCAGAATATCTTAGTTTCATTCTTTCTTGTAATGGGTTCTTGAATTCCAGACCTTGTAATTCATCAATTCTTTGAATGAAATTCCTAAGAGTTTTTGCTAGTCATTTGAGATAGGATGGTTGGATCATATCAGTGCACATATTACAGACTTACTTGTTTGTACTCTGTTTTGTATTATGTGTCCCAAAGTCGGGTATTTCTCTTGTTAAATCTGGACGTTAGACCCTTGCTCAAGCAAAAGAAAATACAAAAATCTGGAAGTTAGAACAAAAGTTAGGATAACTGAAATGTTGGCTTTAGGCGTCAGTGCAAGCAAACTTTGATTAATGGGTTGTAGGCTTGTAGCAACTTCTTTTTGTACTTATGAGAATAGACTTCCAAACATGCTAATCATCTGGGATTAATCGGAACGGCACATTTTCAACGTAAAAGCAAGGATCATCCCTATATTGCATCTTAATTTCCAACTTGCTTCGAATTCAAAGCTGCAAAGCCACATGTATTATGAACTCTATTTCAATTGGGTTGATATCGAAACAGAGCAAAAGTTGGAGAGAGGTATGCACAAAAACCATGTAGCGAGTACGTGCTAGCTGATCAACCTTTCACGGTTCACGTTTTGAATTTCATCTCCGTACGTCCTGTTCTCCAAATCGAATCCTTCCATGTTTGTATTGTACAACTTCATTCGCGTCTTGGTCCAAATCGTCTAGAATTCTCACTGGCCACTTGTTCCTCCTTTATTTTCGTCTTTCCATCCCCGTGCACCCCTCTTTTATTAAATTACACCCTGCATGCTGCTTCCCAGCTCAATATTTTTCATTTTGAAGGTGTGTTTGTTTTTGGCCTTTGACGAAATTTTGGAAAGAAATTCTTTTGGTGTGAGATTTTGTAACATGAGAGAGAAATAATGTGATATAATATATGCAATCATCATCAGAAGTAAAGAAAATAAAATTAAAAAAAATATTATTATATATTTAGTTACGGAGAAATAATTGAAATTTAAAATAGTTATATAAGAAAATATAATTATTGCGAGTAAAAATTTTAGATTGATAACTTTTCATAATTATCAAATACACCATCAATAAATTATCATAGGCTTATGAACATATTGTCATTTGACCGTAGCAGACAAGGGAAGAAAATCAAGATTTTCGACTGGGCCGGAATTCTTTAATGGCGTATCACGCGGAATTGAAAATCTATAGGGACCCATTAGTCCCCAGAAACTCGGTACATATTTTAGATATTTTATTGCAGCGGGTGCCAACAACATTCCACGGCTGGCGCAGACCTCAGATTGAGGTCAGTGCTTGCAATGTCAGCGGTGGTGTGCAACGGTAGGAAAGGTCTGGTCTGGTGTCCTTCTTCTAGATGGATGGATAGATAAATAGATGGATTCTGGTCGTATGCTCCAAGCAGCATACAACGTTCAATGCTCCTGGGTGCATGTACTTATTTTTTTATTATTTTTGAATTTTTATTTATAAAACTGTTAATATAAGTGTATTTAACATAAGTATCAATTTTTACCTTTTTGGGTGTTTTAGATATTTATTTTTGATTTTTGAAAATCAGTGACATTTTAGTAATTTTAAATTACTTAAAATGCCACTAATTTTTAAAAATAAATAGTAAAAATTTATACACATATTAAATACACCTAGATTAACAATCTTGTAAATTTTTTTTTTTTTTTAAAATGGTGTATTCACATGGGAGCATTGAGCGCTGCATGCTCTCGCGAGCATTAGACCAGCATCCTAGATAGATAGATAGATAGATCTAATCCATTCCTTATTGTGATGAGAAGATATAATGGCCGGCTTAATAATAATTCATACCTAAAGAACAAAGTTATATCTAATAACCCCATCTTCTAATTGACTTTTGCATTAGTTCCTTTTCAAAATTAACTGACGACCGATCATGGAATCAACTTCATGTAATAAGCGTTAGATGTCCGACGAACAAGGGCCATCCATTTCCTAGGCCACTGGTTCCCATGTATTAATCACCGATTGATGCTATTAGCTACATCTTCTTGTAGCCAAAAAAGGAAAGGATGTCAGCCACATACAAATTAACGGTTTATAATATAATCACGTCACGCAGGGGAAAGACATACCAAATTAATTAAGCGTGAGGTGAGAACCATAATCTAGATAATTAGCCAATTCGATTCAAGTTAGCAGCTAAAATTTATTCCTTTTTTGTTGATTTCCCTTACGAGTACAACTTAGGTAAAGTATCTATGGTCGACCCTTTTAATATCCTAAAATAAATATGATATATTCTTATTTTTATACTCATATGGTATAATAGGTTATAAGTAAAAATTTCCGAACTCAATTAGGAGAGAATATGTTCTAAAATAGATTCTGGAACATACCCGAATTATTAATATTATTTAATATGTATTTTATGAAATATACTTTAGATTGAAAGATATAAATATATTCTTTAAATATATAGAAACTTATTCAATTTATTTATTATTTAGTATATTTAATAAATATATTTCAGATTTTATATTTTTATCATCATGATTATAGATTTTTAAATATAATATAAAAACTATTTAGAATTGAAATTAAAACCTACTTGACCTTAGCAGTTTTTTATAAGAAGATGAGGTAGGGTCAATTTCAAGCTGAACTTGCCCAACCTAAATTGTACTCATATTTTCGTTCGTTTTGTTGTCTAAAATTACCACAGAAAGCATATAGATTATCTTTAAGGCATTCATTGAAAACCTATCCAATAAAAAAGCAGCATATTTTCTATCGATTTTTTGTACAATATTATATTTGATATTATATTTGATATTACAATCAAGCTCATTCACAAATGCTCTTATTTACCTTTTAGAATAATAACGAACTCTCAGCTATTATCTAAGAAGACCAATCTTCTCAAAAGATAACAAACTACAACCTTATTCTTATAAACACTAAGCTTCCGCCTGAATTTTTCAATCCTGTAAGGGCTTCGAACTTGGGTGAGCGGGTCTAACATCCTTATCCATGACTAATCGAGTAGGACGTAGTTGGCAAAAAAGTAATAGCATCTCTTAATAGTAAGTAATAAGTATGTAACTATCGAAATTTTTTTAAAAATGTCCAGTATAAATATAAGGGTTGGTTTTTATACAGCTACCCCAAAATATATATTTATTTCTCACTGTCTTTTTATACATATGCGAGCCGTATGGAGATTTTCAATTTTTTTGGAATTCTATAATTTTAATATTTATTTGGTATTTCGTTTCTATTTTCGAAATTAAATCGAAGACATTGACACGGTTAGGCCACATATGTATAATTTTCGTGCCTGCCCATAAATTACCTAATTTAGGGGTGGATGCATAAAATCGAACGGCTAAATAACGAGATGAAGCATTTCTACACCGACGTGAACGGTCCCACAGCAAAGATTGTAATTATGCATTTGTTATGTCTGAAAACGCAACGGAACGCCAGCATAATTTTGTTGTTCCGCTGCCACGTCTGTTCCTCCTGTTAACTCGGCATCACCTTTCCTACTCTCCGCCCCACCACTCAACGCGCGCTACTTCGTCGTCTCTCTCTTTTCCCATTTCCACCCTCTGTCCTTTTTTTTTTTTTTTTTTTTTTGTCCGATCGTCAAAACTCTTTAACTCTTACGCGATAACCGCCTTCACCCGGACAAGATCATAGGACGTCTTTAACACTTCATTTATCCCACTCATAATTGTAAATGAAATTTATTTTAAATATCAAAAATTGCCTAACGAAACAAGCTTAAGAAGGTCTACATTAATCACAATTATGAAAATTTATGTACCCATTGTGAACATTCTAAACCCAATTTCATAAGTATAAAATATTTATTATTTTTATCAGGGTAATTTGCATATATACCCACATCATTTGACACTAATTGCTAGTATACCCACGTAGTTTCACCAAAATTGCATATTACTCTCGCGTCGTTACCTACCATTAATATCCGATGTGATATATTGCAAAATGACGAAAATACCCTCATTGTTATACATAATTTCACGGGGAAATATATAATTTTGGTAAAACTATGTGAGAGTGATATGCAATTCGTGAAACGTAGGTAACTGCATGAGGGTAATACGCAATTTTGGTAAAACTATATGGGGTAATATGCATTTCGTGAAATTATGCGGGATATATGTAATTAACGTCAAATTATGTAAATATATATATATATGTGCAAATTGCCCTTGTTATTATTTATTCAATGCACATGTAATAATTTAGATGATGTAAATATTAGATAATTTTTAATTATGGGTTTTGCTTTTATATAATCTTTTCACAGTTAATATCGGTTGATGTAAGATTCATTCATTTTATCTATTGTATTTAACACGACTTATATTATTATAACAATATTTTTACTTATTTGTTATTATTATATTTGAGCGGGTTTTTCAAATGCACTAAGGTGCACTTCATTTCCGATGTACTTGAGTGTAAACACTCATTTTTTATTTTCAAAATTTTTTTACATGATCATTAATCTAAATGTATTTAATATGTGTATCAATTTTTACTATTTTTAGATTTTTTTTGGATTTTTAAAAAATAGTAACATTTTTAGTAATTTAAAATCGTGTAAAAAATTTTCAAAAAAAATTAAAAAATGAGCATTTGCAGTGAAGTGCACTTGACAAGGGCCCATATATGAGCACTATTTACAAATATATAAAGTAAATGTAATAAAATCACTTATTGATACTTAATTAGTATTTTCAACATTTAAATTATACACAAATATATTTCTTTTTAAGAAAATGTGGTCTATCAGCTTAGAAGAGGAGCCCATTAATTATAAGTCTCATTTTATTATATCATCCTAAATCAGTATTCAAAGCGCATCATTGTTCCAAGGTAAAGGCAGAAGGCTGATTGCGGTGATTCTTGGGTTGATAAAATGGTCTGATTTTGGATTTCCAACAATTCTAACGGCGTAGATGAAGAAATATGGTAAGAAGTGGACAGACACGGTTGCTGCATCAGTAGAAGCTGATGGTGAGAGGAGCGAAGAGCATGATTTGCGTGGTGTGCTTGAGGGAGGGAATGGCCTGCTGCATGCTTTTTTTTTTTTTTTTATTCCCTCCTTCGTCCATGGTCCCCCTGTTTTCAAAGAAGAGAAAAAATCAGGCCAGGGCCAAGAGCCATTCTCTCGTCTCCTCTCATTTGGAACCTTCCATTCAAGTCTTCCTTTTTTCTTGCCGTTGGAATCTTCGTGCCAAACACGCTTTTTCCTGCTTCCGGTCTTTAATGAAGATCTCCACAGAGAATCACTTTAAAAGCAACCGGATTCTCTTCTTCCCTTCGCTGCAACCTATTCTCCAACCCTCCCCTCTTCTCAGCGTTTCTGTACGCGCCTTTCTCCTCTTGGATTGCTTGCGCCTTCGCTTCCACTTCTCCAGTTCTTGAGGCGTAAAGGTACGATTTCAGTGATCAGCCGGTGCACAACCCACCCCCTTTCTTTTTTCGGCTAATTTTGTTGAATTTGGCTCTCCGGACTAGAATTACTATCGAAAATGACGCCTGGTTGAGTGATTTTATGTTTTTTTTTTTTTTTAAATCTTCTGGCTAGTAAATTTTCTGTTTCCTTCTCGGTTTATGGTTGGATGTACGACCGAATTCCAAATCAAATGGAATTATGAACTTGCAGTGTGATAGCGCTTGTTTCAGGCCTAGCCTGCAATTTGAAATTTTGTTACGTTTAGAATGGACTTTCAAGGTGGTTAATAGCTTCATTTAAGAAATGGTTGATTTTGTTGCTCTCGTGATTTTACTTTTCTGAACTTATTCTGCAACTACTGGTCTACTGCAAATATACCAAAGATTGAACTCTTATTCTGTGGTAGATTGATACTATTTTAATCTTCTTTACTCTGATTTCAGTTTGTTATCGACTTAATCATGAGTTGAGACTTGCTATTAACCATCTCAAAAATTCATCCAAACACAACCTTAGCTATCTTGACCAAACCTTTTTAGAAGGGAATTTATGCGTTCATGGTGGACGGCCTTCTTCTGCAGAGAATATATGTGTCTTCTGGGAAGATGCGTGCAGCCTCTTGTTGCAATCTAGTTGTACATTTTTTCTTTTCTGCAGTTTGGCTTGACTATGTACTGAATTATTTGTTTTACTAAATTGTTGAAAGCAGTTCCTTAAATATTTATTGTGTATAAGGAATTTGCTCACAAAGCATAAGATAGAATAGTAATTACAGGGATCTGCGAGAGAGTCCCTTTTCGTTGATAATCTATTGATGCCTATGAAGTCAGGAAATTATTTCTTATTTCGAGATGATGAACAAAATGATCATTGTGATGTATACTGCAGTCACGTGAAGCAAATGGGTGATTCTGACTTTGACACTCGGCCATCAGTGAAGGAGTTCTGCCTACCAGATTATATATTGGTGCCAGGATCCAACCCAAGACCCCCTTCTTACATACCCAGGTGTCCTGTATTAGTATTCATCAATGGCAAAAGTGGGGGACAATTGGGTGGAAATTTGCTGACAACATACCGTGATCTTCTCAACAAAGCTCAGGTAGTTCCTTCATCCCTTTCTTCCTCTCATGATGTAAAATGTAGGGAACCCCATAAAATGTATGCGTTGTTTCGAACATCTGATGCATAGGGCTCGATAAATCCTGAAAAAAATATGAAAAATTGATGATCTGAAGTTGCCATTTACTTTTTGACCAAAAAATAAGAAAAAAAATGTCGACTGCTCTACACAAAAAATCTGAGCATGTGTTTGGTGATATGGCTGGAAGGTGTTAGGCACCAACCACGTCCATGAAAAATGTGATCTCTACATTGACTATAATTTTAACAAAAAATTAAAAGAACTCTATTCAAATGATGATATAACTATAATGCAAAGAAATTAAAATGCAATATGCAAATAAAAAATCCTAGTGGGGAAGGGAAGCTCCTATCATTCCATTTGACTAGTTATCTAGTCATGCATTCATTCATTCATTCATTGTCTTCTTCCTCTTCTTCTTGAGGAAGGGAGAAAGAGAGGAAGGAGTCAACCCACTAATCAGTTCATCTATAAAAGGTTTGCAAGTCTTGAACTTTCAAGTTTTGTAATTGATGATAATGACTTGCATCTTCTGTTACCATTTTAAGATTAATTTTTGTTGAAATTTTAGAATTTCCCTGGTATGGATGGAATTCATTTGGATTCTTTAACTTTTATAGGTTTTTGATTTGGGTGAAGATGCCCCTGATAAGGTCCTCCACAAGCTGTATGGTAATTTAGAAAGACTCAAGTCAAACGGTGATGAATTTGCTTATGAGATTGAAAAGAGACTGAGATTAATAGTAAGTTGGATATTGGCTGGGGTAATGAGGATATTTTTACTCTCTTATATAGATTCTGTCATCCATTAAAATGTCTCAACCATGGAATATCAACTTCATATCATGCTGAATGTAACCGTCTTCTGTGGCCTTGGGGCTTGTGCATTTATGGTTCTGTATTGATTAGGTTGCAGGTGGCGATGGCACAGCAAGTTGGCTACTTGGTGTGGTTGCTGATCTCAAATTAACACATCCACCTCCTGTTGCTACAGTGCCACTGGGAACTGGAAACAACCTTCCATTTTCATTTGGTTGGGTATGTTGCTATCTGTATACATGGCCATTGTTTTCAATTGAGTTATTAAGTTTTTGCATTAAAATTTATTTTTGGTGGTATAATGTATCATTCTCCTTTACCACTAACTTCCAAGAAAACTTGTCAATGGAAAGCCTAGGATTGTGAAGGCACATTTGTGTATGTATTTATGTAAATCTTCTGCTGTCACTAATCTGCACTTTGTTACGGACTTATCCAGGGAAAGAAAAATCCTGAGACAGATGTTCAGTCCGTGAAGTCGTTTCTAGGCCAAGTGATGGTGGCAAAGGGAATGAAAATAGACAGGTGCCAAATTTTACTTTGGATCCTTTGTACACTTATCTCATCTTAAGAATCCTGAATTTGTATGCATCTAGCATTCTATAATAGGGACATTAAAAAAAAAAGTATTCTGTAATAGGGAACTTGTGAGTTGATGCTCGAAGGAATGAGTGAGAATGCGTTGTGGCTAGCAGAATATAATATGGTATGAAGTTTCCTGTATGATGGATATCATGAGTGTGTGTGGCACAAATGATGCATTGTTGGATGATGTGGATGTATGCCATCAACTATGCACTATGGCTTGTGTTACTTTTGCAGTCGAGAATTTGCTTTATGACACCTCTATCAGTGTTTATCTGCATTAACAAAAATTTGAGTTCTTCTGATTTCAGTTTCTGTGTTTGGAAATGATTTCTTATTCCTTGATTACTTAAATTTATTTGTTTACAGCTGGCACATTCTCATGAGGATGAAGGCTCCTGAAAAAGATTCTTGCGATCCCATTGCCCCACTAGAATTACCGCATTCTTTGCATGCAGTTCATCGTGTGTCTAGAACCGATTCACTGAACAAGGTGAAACATCTGTCAAAACATCCCTGTTTACTTGTTAATTTGTGTTTCTATTTTAACAAACTCAGATTTATAGAGAGCATACTGAAGTCTATGAGGTTACTGCAAGACATTTGCTAGCCCCATTATCATGTAATCCACAAAAAAGTTTGTCATATGTCATTCTCTTTTATAGGTACCCGTTTAAAATCTTATTCTCTTTATAAGAAAGGCTCCTGCCGCCCTGGTTTTTAGTTTTATTTTCCCATTCACCCTCTCTCAATTTAAAAAAATACATGAAATGATCTAGTGGTCTTGGCTTAACTTAAAGTCTATCTTTTACTGGAAAGATAAACCATAAAGAACCTCATAGCGTGTCTCAGGTATGATGTGGGCTTCCTCTCCTTTTGTTGTGACCCGCCTGATGCTAGGGGCTTTTTTTTGTATATTTACAACTCAACCCAAGTACATATTCCAATCCTAGCTCCAGGGGTGTAAATCTAACAATGTTGCTGACAAAGTAGCTATGGAAACATTGCTCTGGAGAAATGGAAGATAAACTCTCCATTATTATGTGTACACGCATATGCGATTGGCATGGAGGCCAGGTCATTAAGAATATAAGAAAAAAAAACCATGCATCTTTTTTTCCCATTTAATTAATTTAATTTGAAAAGTTAAAAACATTCATATATGTAGAAATTTCAAATATGTTTTCTGACATAGCCATCTTTTGGTTAACAGAATCTGTAACTAGTGGGGGCATTAAAACAAACAATGTTGAGTTTTGCCTTCAGCACATATATTAATTTTGACGTTGCCATCATCATCAAAATGTTGTTGATGAATAGGGCTTAGTTGCATGAATCCCACTTCACCATTCTGCTACACCTTATCATGACACATTTTTAATGTTTTCTCTAATTCATAAACTTTCAAGTTTTCTTTTATATTAAGTTTATGGAAAGTACTGATACATGTTTATGGCATATGTTGGTCCTATTAAAATGCAGTTGTTACAATCTGATAAAAAAATTTCAATTAGTTACTCTTTCATGTTGGCTATTTCTCAGGATGGTTATCATACATTTCGTGGGGGCTTTTGGAACTACTTCAGCATGGGTATGAGCTCGCGTATCTATGTTATAAAACTTTTTTTCCTGATGGTATGGATTAGTATTTAATTCTAAAAGTTCTCCAGACCCTCGATTAGTGGAATGACGAGTCTCTGTTTCTGTACCTACCTTTTTTTGTGCCTATGTTACTTATTTTTGTCATATTCCATAAAACTCCTATGCATGAAATATCTTTCAAAGTAATTTTCAGAATTGGCAATTTTCAAGTTTCGTTTGTCTAATTTATTTTCATTTTTCAAGTTTCGATAACTTCTATTTGTGGATTTTCCATCACGAAAAAAAAAATCTATTTGTGGATTGATAAAGGTCTTCAGAATTCCATATATATGCGATTTAAAAATTTTCCCATAACATTTGTTTTATGTTAAATGTAAAGTGTTTTTGAAATTTGGATTTTTAAAAGTTTCCCATGATAGCAGTTGTTTCTGTGCCATCTCATACAGGAATGGATGCTGAAGTATCATATGCGTTTCACTCTGAGAGGAAGTTGCATCCTGAAAAATTCAGAAAGCAAATAGTTAATCAGGTAACTGGATCCGATCGTTTTGTTCTTGTTAATTTGAACGTACAACTAGATATATAATGTTGTCAGTCATTGTGCATTTTGTTTTTATTCATTTAAAGAATATTAATTTTTAATTTTGGAATGTTCAAACTGTCAGAAAGTTGTGTAAGAGTCTTAAACTTGTGTTGTAGACTGTGTGTGGTGTGCCTGCAGTTGTGGATGCGTTGCACCTGCATGCATGCATGCTCGTGCCTCTAATGTTACCTAAGGATATGGTTGAACCAAGGCAGAGTTAACTGCCAAGCTTGAGGGTTCTAGAGAGAAGGTCATGAAGAACTATTGTAGCTGCCATGCAGCTTTTTGCCACCTTTATCACATCAAAAGAAAGGTTTGACGTTCACAAAAATAACTACAGCCAAACTTGAGCAAAGCAAATGAAGAATTCAGATGTGCGCCTAGAGCATTATTTGATTGGTGCATGTGTCTGAAAAGTATACCATACTATATGGTGGAGTATATGATAATTATAAAAAAAGAGCAAATGTTGAGTGTTTTTTAGAGATGAGTTGGCTGATAGTGAATATGCAATGGAGTTTGGATTATCAAGTTAAGAACGTGGTCAAGCCAAGCAACAAGTGAGCAAGAGATTTCCTGATGAAAGGCTGCTGATATGGTGCTTTATTTACAAGAAACACCACGCTTCCCTAGGAGAGTAATGGCTGACTAGGTTGGAGGGTTCAAAGGGACTAGGTAAGTATCCAATAGTGAGAAAGGACATGAAGACTTGGTTAACTTGGTCCTGCACTCCAGGTAGGATAATTCACTTACAAGACAAAATATATGGTACCAGCCAGAATAAGGTTGTACATGGCCATGATGATGTGTGTCTATTTGCTACTGTAGTTTCTATATATGATATGGTTGTGCACCATTACAACCCTATAAGAAAATGGTGCTAATTTATACTTTCATTTTTCATTCAGAGTACATACTTGAAGCTGGGATGTACACAAGGATGGTTCTGTGCTTCTCTTGTCCATCCATCATCAAGGTATGTTAATGGATTACAAGGTATCTGTAAAAAAGTTAAAAGTAGATTCTTAAATAATAATTACTTCTGAAAAAACAGCATGCTAGTTGTCAATTCACCTGCTGATTTTTTTTTTCTGAAATTAGGAAGGAGAACGATGTGTCTCCTTCAACATCTAGAGTTTTCAGGTTTGATACACTTTTCTGAGCCATCAGTCTAACACCAGCACTCATTTGAACCCAGCATGTGCTATCTGAGCAGCAGTTTTGTTGGTTCATCCTTGTGGATACACAGGTTAAATTTTTAATTTTTACCCACATCATGTGTGTGATGCGCATATGATAAAATTGGCTGCTCAAGAAATGTTCTCATCATGATTCATTTCTTGTCCTACTTGCACCTGATTCATGGACAAAATGACTAATTTTTAGCGCTTGTGTGAAACTTTGGTTGACATTTTGATAGCTTGGCTAGATTATTTAGACTATTGGAGCTGTTTGAAGGTTTGCTCTGATGTCTGAGGATTCAGGAATGTGTCATATTGGTCCATATTCCAGTGTATCAATCAGATGGCCTGCACCTGCCCAAAACCCCTTTCACAATAGGCACGTGTGTGGAGTACTGATAAGATAATGATCCCCAAAGCAATCAAGCATGATGGCCATACAATGCAAAGGAGATTTGCGCGCCCAAAGCATTTGAAAATCAAATCAAGCATGATGGCCATCCAATGCAAATGCGCTCGCGTGAGCAAATGAAATTATTGGCTAGGAGGTCTTGGCAGATAATATTTTCCATAAAGGTATATTTTTGAAACCTGAGAGATGAGCACAAGCTGGATCAAAACATCCACCAATGAGGTGAATTTGGCTATGAAATATGCAAGAGCGTAAGCCTAGTGCATGAGATTTAGTAGTTGAATATCATGGTTTCATTGCTATCCTTTCTATTTGGAATAAGAAGTAACATGTTTAACACCAACACCTCTTCACGGGCTTGCATCTAAGCAGGCCTGTATCAAAGTAGGAATATACAAAAGAAAAAAAAATCAAGCCAGTATCAACGTACTTTGCGGTCAAGAAAAATTGAAACTCGTTATTTGTCCTTTAGTGATTTGCTGAATGGTATTAGTTGTTGAAGTATTTATCTTCACTGTAGGAACATTGCACAGCTTGCGAAGGTCATGATCATGCAGAAGCAAGGTACTTGGAAGGACCTTGACATACCTCGTAGGTACATGCTAATGTCCACTATTCTGCCCAGTTCTTGTGCTTTCTATTGTCATTAGTGAATAACCATGCAAATTTTCACAACAAAAAGACCATTACAGTGTAAAAACATGTACTCGTTCCGGTGATTCACCAGTGCCTAAAGTGTATTTATGTTGTGCTTTCTTTGTGTGTGACAAGTGAATCTAATGATTTTCTCATTATTCCTTCAGTCTTCAATGATTTTCTGACTGAATATGACAGTAGGCCACTCGATGTTTTGTTTGCACTTTAGGATCATCCTCCTAACCTTTTGCTCACTTCTGCAGTATTAGGTCAATTGTCTGTCTTAACCTACCCAGCTTTTCTGGCGGGTTGAATCCATGGGGAACACCAAGCAAGAAGAAAGCACAAGAAGTGAGTTTCTGCTATGTTCATATTCTTGTTTCTGTTCCTTGAAAATAACATCCAACTCCATTTTGGCAGAGAAATTTGACAGCACCATTTGTGGATGATGGGCGTCTTGAGATTGTGGGCTTTAAAGATGGATGGCATGGGCTCGTTTTGCTTTCTCCTAAAGGTCATGGAACCCGTCTGGCTCAGGTAAATAATAACTTGCATTTTAACTGGGAAGAAGAGAAGTGACAAATCCTTAGAGAGAGAGAGAGAAATTATTTGTGGTGTTGAGCATGGTGCAGGAACATGAAAATGCAAGTTGTGGATGTGCGTAGTTGCAATCAAAGTGGCTTCATTGTTGAGCATAATCCTTATTTCCTGTTTCAGTTGATACAACGAAGTATTTCTTTCAGTCCTGAAACCACATATCCACATGGAAACCAAAACAGATGTAAACTTCATCTTCTAATGGATAATGGTCTAAGTGAAATAAATTCTCCATTCAGGCACATGGAATCCGCTTCGTGTTTCGCAAGGGTGCGGCTGACCATACTTACATGAGACTTGATGGAGAGCCATGGAAACAACCTCTCCCTTCCAACGACGAAACCACTGTGGTTGAGATCTCTCACCGTAGTCAGGTCACAGTACTTGCTATGCCAGGCTGCAGGTCTAAGAGCGTCAAGGATGTTGTTTTGAACTCATCAGCCAGTCACCAGCAAGACGAAGAAGAATGGGACAGTGATGAAGACTCCAGGGAAGACTATGAAGAAAAGAGGAAGTTTGGTGCAGCAGATACATTCAGATTTCCAGAAGGGACTGACATTAGTCATCTCATTTGATTTCCACACCCCCTTTGTTGTTTGTTGTCTCTTGTATAGATCTGACATTATTGCAGTGCTAATCATTTTACTTTGTTTCCCTGGCCCACTCTCTCTTGTCTTTCCTTGGCTCTTTATTTGCTTTTTGTTTTTTTCTTTATTTTTTAAGTTATGACAATATACAATATATTGTATATTAGCTTACTGTACAATATTCAATTTTTTTATTTTTTCTTTATAAACATGTTTTTTAAAGTGTATTTTATTCATATACTAAGTTTTGTCATTTTATAATACCTTTACATATTTATTTTTTATTTTTAAAAATCATGTTTTTGAAGGGGTGAAAAATGACTCATATGCCCTGGTTATATGTAAAGGTATTATAAAATGGCAAAACTTAGTATATGAATTAAATACACTTAAAAAAACATGTTTATGAAGAAAAATAAAAAAATTAAATAATTAAATATTGTATGATAAGCTAATATACAATATGTCACGACTTTTATTTTTTTAAGAAAAGAAAATCATTATGATTTGTTGTTGACACTCGAGAATATCTTGGAACTTTTGATATCGATAGACTTCGCGGAAGTCATATAATTTACTTTTATATAACCGGATTAAATAAAAATAGTTCAAAGTAATCCGTTCATTTTTTATATATTGATTATTGATATAAAACTTAATTCATTCATTGAATTTAACATTATTTGTTTTGCTTAAAGATTAAGTTGTATTCAAATCAAATATACGCACAGGCCACATTTACTTGAAAATAAATATATCTGAGTAAATTAAGAAAAATTCTACGATACATTTACAACATGTCATAATGTAATAATATTATATAGAGATTTTTAGCCATATATTAATAACAATTTAGATGCTTTAAATGTTGAAAATATTACAATAAATGGAGTGCAGTATCTGTTAAGATTTCCAATTTCCAACTCTGTCAATAAGCCGTCTCAAAAACGTGAAGCCGCAGACAATAAGGCAGGGTCTGTCATCCGTTTCCTACGCTACTGATTTGGTGGAATGTTGATCTTTTTGATATCATAGCTGATCAGCTGATCATCTTCGCAGGTAAACAGACAATAATTATTTGCCCAAATGCAAACAAAAACTTATACTTTCTTATTATAATATCTGATGATATTATTGATAATGCCATATTTTTGCTATTTTTATCTATTTTTATCAACAAATTTATAATTTTGTAGATAAAATTGTTTTAGTATATATATAGATGATTTACTCCCACATTCTATGAATAAAAACTTAAAAATGATTTGCTCACGTATAAAAAATTGAGAATCCAATGTAAATTAAATTTTAAATATGAATTGGATTCGCGTTCCTTCTAACTTGGAATCCAACTTCTGACTAAATCTAAACTCTACCTATTAAATTATATAGTGCATTATCCTATTCACTACGAAAAATATTCATATATGTTGTTAATTTTTTTTAGATTTGACTATATCTAGTATTTAAGAAATGTCATATAAATTATTGTTATCTTGAGTCATTATGACTTACATTACAGTATTATTGGATATATCCATAGTATAGCAACCTTACAAACAATCCTACTCATATAGAGCCAATTCCATTTTATGAGAGGATAAAACATCCAATGCCCACCAACCGGGCGCCACTGCAGTGGTGAGCCCAACAGCCTCATGTTCTTAGATTGACTTTCCACATGCATATGTCTAGTAGAGGTGTTAATGGTTATGATCATCCTGTCAATCCACTCATCTAACCAATTTATAAATGTGTTTGAGTTGAGATTTTTGAATAAACGAGTTATGATTCGTTAATCCGTTCAACCATTTAATTAAATAAATGGATTATGATTGAGATTTTATAACCTGTCAACCTGTTTAGTAACTCATTTAACACGTTTAATTCATTCAACCCATTTAACTTATTTAACCTATTAAAGTTATATATATACACACGTATGTAAACCCCTTGGTTTTTTTTTCCCACTAAGTATTTCTTCTGTCACTTAATTTTTATTTTTTTGTTGTTGTCCTAATTTTATTTTTCCGTTATTGTCATATTTTTATTTCTCCTGCATTGAAAATACTATTTTGTCTCTGCCGGTGAGATCATCGTCTATCAAAGTCTAGATATTCAGATCATCTGCTATACAACAAACCAACCCGTTAATTAAATAGGTTATAAATGCGTTAGAGTTGAGATTTTTCTAATGGATTAATAATTGAATTGGGGTTGACATATTTTTAATATGTTAGAATTAAAATTAAACTCCACCCTATCCAACCCAATCTATTAACACCCGTAGTCTCCACTGTGGAGCTAAGTCGAAACTCGGAACCAATAAACCAATAAGGGAGAACTCTCGGGCGCCTGGATTTCCATTCACAAGACTTGAATCCATCTTTAAAAAAGCACTTTCACAACAAACTTACGCCTGAGCATTATCAACTAAGTTCTATCATATATAAAATACGTAGATAGCCTGAGGGTTATCTCATCAATCTTGTCTCGCAATTTTAATTATAATATGCCAGTAAAATCTTATAACATTTATACACAATTGATTTGAAATATGTTGACATGGAGATTCAAAGCATATAAAAACAGAAATAAATCAAATACATGTTGAAAAAGAAGAAGAAATACCTAGATTGCCAGGAGTAGACACCATTGCAGGCGCGCATTTCGAGTGTGACCCCAAACCCCAATTCCTCTTCTAATTTACAATTCATGACCCAATTTCTAGTTGACCCAAACTAGAGCATGAATCGCAAATTATGGTGTGAATTAAGGAATAATCAATTTCGTCATTTCACAAAGAAGCTAACAGCTTTCTTAACAGTGTGAATATAAATGACGGTAAAATATGTGGGTATAAGATAAATTATTAAAAGTTCATGGGTATATTTTTAATTAAGTGCAAAACTTGTAGGGATATTTGGGTATAAATGTAATAAGCATGACTGTGACCCCAGTTAGTCTATACTTATTTATGATAAAAAATTTCCAGTGAATTTTAACATTATGAATACATTAATATAAAAGTATATTGGATTACTTAAGTTGCATGTGAATAGCGTCCCTTAAATTTTAGAATTATTTGAAAATAAAGATATAACCGTTAAAATTTTGAATTCAATCTATAACCCAAATAAATCTTAATAATGTAATTTTATTGCCGATCAAATCGGCATGTAATAAAATTGTAAAATAAATTTTGTAATTTATATTTTTACATAGAATTACATATTAAAATTTTAGACATTCCATTTGATTATATTAAATTTTGTTTTATAAAATTGTGTTCTTAAGTGGCAAGTTGGCCTTCTACAACATATTACAATCTTTTTAAACTTATATGCTTGATAGAAAACTATACGATAAAACAATTTGTACATATTCTTTATTTGCTTAAAAAATGAACACAATAAGACTCATTTTGCATATATAATTTTGAATTTATTAAAATATATATTTTACGAAGTTATGCTTTAAGTGAGCCAATCTCTGTTAGTTGATTTTTAAAATTGTAAATTCCCATGTATTCTTATCACATTAAGGGTGTGTTTGGTAATGAATAAAACTTTTTGTGAAAAGTTTTTGAGAGTAAAAGTTATAAAATTATGTGATATGATAGGGGTAATGATGAGTAGTGAAGAGGATAAAGTTAAAATAGATAGGTTAGTTGTGTGGATAGTTATGTAAAAATGATTGAAAAGTAGGGTAGTTGTATAGGAAAATGTGAAAAAATGATTAAAAATATAATAGTTGTGAAGAATGAAAAATTTTAGATTGAAAAGTTTTAACTTGACATGTTTTGTTAATTTTATTAATTGCCAAATACACCCTAAGTTTATAATGTAATTTAGAATATTATATGTGATATAATATGATTGAGTTACAGTGTGTATGTCCATGTATCACTCAATAATAGATTTTCAAGTTGATTTCTTTATGTTCTCATTATATTTCTATAAATTTCTTCGACAAAATCCATAATATCTCCGATAAAGTATTATCATTTTCTAGCTTGCCGGATGAGCATGAGTGATTGAGTGCCCAGCTGATGATCTGTAGCTTGATCGTGCACACAACTGCCACATAGCTATTGCCCAGCCGATGATCTGTAGCTTTGACGTGCACACAACTGCCACATAGCCATCCTGAGAAACCATTGGGTTAGTAGTTACTTAGCTGTAAAACGGTTCCTTCAATCATGTTTTTTTTTTTTTTTTTCTAAATTAGTACAAAATCTACTCTCGCCCACTTTGCCATTTAGCAAAGTTTGTTTTGGAAATCCTTCTTGAGCACCACCGAGTTTTCAGACCTTGGACACAAATGGCTAAATGGTTTTTAGTGAGGTTGTTTTCGATTGCATTCGCTGAATTTCAAACATTCATGATGTTTCTTCATTTGCATGGCAATTGGCAAGCACCACTTAAGAAGTGCCGCTATTTATTCACAAAACAGAAATGCAGCAACAATCCAGAGATTACATCATATATCGTCTTTGGGGCCACCAAATCATATGCTATTATTACGGTTCTGTGACAAAGGCTTCAATACTCATTCAATTGGAACAGCTGCAGCCCCTATCTAGTCGTGCTCCTTGTGTTTTCTGTAGATAATTTTGAAAAAAATAAATATTAAAAAACCCATCTAAGACCAACTAAGCCAGAATTAGAATCAAGGATAGGGAAAAAAAAAAAAAAATTAAAGAGTGAAAGAAAGGTGGAATATTATATAAATCAATTTGCTGAGTCCACATAATGCAAAGAGACGGTTTTATCTTCTAATCTCTGGAGATTTACATGGACCAGAATCAATAGAACTAGCCATGGTGCTTCCCAGAATAACTGATGACAACCAACACTGCTATGATCACAGCTACTACTGAAAAGATCAAAGCAGCAAATGCAGATGCCTGGAGGCCAAGCCTCTCCCTCAGATCCTTGCGGTAGTAGCTCCTGAAGTATAAAATTGTAGCATAGAACCACATTGGTGGGAATATGAATCCTACGAGGAATGAGAACCATCCAATCCCCCAGCCAAAGCATGGAAGTCGTTTGTCATATGTCCCGCCACCCAATCCAGCAGAAGCATCTTTCAGCAGCCTCTCCTCCATCTGCAATTATTGCTTTCTCATGTTAAAAAAAATCAAAAATCAACGGCCTCAAATCACCAGTGCAAGGGCTTATGTGAATTTTAAAATGTCTTGCTGTTTAGATAATACCAATAGACTTACTGAAACCCAAACCCCGATGATAATAAAAGCAACTTCTAGCCATGTGATGCTTTCTCTGGTGCACGTTAATTAGTATCCACAGGTTTATTTAAGCAGCAGCAGAAATCTACTAGATCTTCATCTCCATAGTTACTAGAAACTGCTGTTGACTAGTTTTAGCCGTGCTGAGCTCGTAAGTTTGTCAGTGAAACCATGACCACTGTCGGTACTCTGCTACTCATTTTCTAACATCATGAGTCTTGTTTCATATACAAGGGATCTAATGATATCCTAAAGTAAATTTCCCAGTGAAGTTGAATACCTGGGATTTGAAGCCCAATACCGGTATGTCATTCTTCATGGATTCAGAATTGCAAGAATGCCACTTTGAGCTAGTAATCTCTGCCGGCATCCTCTTTCGAAGTGCATCGATCAGCTCTCCGGGATAGCATCTCCACACTTGAGGATCCTCACATTAAAAAAAATCCCCAATTTCATGCAAACATGCCAATCAATACAACTACGGCTTCTTCCGCGTCCAAATTTTACAATCTGTTTTCCAAGCACAACGTCTTAGTGTTTTACGAATATTTCATCATCCAAACACAACACAATAATCTAATATGCCATGAATCACAAATTATTGACATCTAAAAACCGGTGTTTGAGCATCCATCAATCCTTTATCCAGTACTTGAGAAAAAAAAATTTATAATAAGCATTTTATTGAAAAATTTTCAAAAATCAAAGCATCAAACATCCTCGACTGCTGAAACACGTCGAGCAGTTAGGGTGGGTAAAAATCCCATTTTCCTCGCGAAACGCGGTTGGGTTGTGCATCATATAACTCAGGAAGGTGGGCCCCGCAACGGTGTCAGTTGAAATGGGCTATAAGCAGCCCCACCGGCACTACGTTGAGGCGATTGCAGAGTAGCATGGCTATGGCACACGCACCAGAGATTTGGGGCCCCGAACGGAAAAGGAAGGGGGCCGCACATGATATGGATTCCCTGCTCAAAAGGAAGGAAGGAAGGAAGGAAGAAAGGAAGATTTCAAAAAAAAAAAAAAAAAAAAAAGAAAAGAAATTGCAGGAACATGGTGCCGGGAACCCACACACCTTCTCATCAGCCCACTGGGACAATCATCCTGTTGTAAAAATCTTCTCTTTGACGGCGCCCCCTTCATGTCTCTGACTGCCTCTGAGCTTCAACTTTTTTTTCGCAAGCCAAGGCAAATTAACTCCGCTTGCAATGGTAGATCCAGGGAAATACAATAGCGTGGGAGGGGAATGGGATGCGACGGGCTCAGCTGCTCCTGCTGCTCGTCCTTGTAAGTGACGGTGGGAAAGGGCAGTGGAAAGCGATGGAGAGACGCAGAAAAGGATCCGAGAGTGAAATGGTCGCAGCAGCAACAGCAGTATTTTGGAGTTTGGGAACACAGCGAGAGCCAGCAAGCCGAGCAACGCAAGCGGTGGAGTATTATGAGCTGGTTTTCTGTCCCTCGCTCTTTCCCTCTCTCCCTCTCTCTCTCTCGCCCCGCTTCCACACTAGGCACTTGATCGCAACCGTCCCATTCCACCCCAACTCATTTCTATGATATCGCGTGATAGTCGTTGCAATTTTTCAAATACGTAGCGACGGAGGAACGCACTTGTTCTTTCTACATCGGTGGCGTCGTCTATCTACTCCGACAGTTACATGGACGGTTCGGATCATGTATAAATTCCAGCGGATTTGTGAGCCCGCAGATGAGGCTCTTTGCGTTGGGATTTCGGATTTCCTTTCCTTGCTGCCGCATCCACAGTTTTCCCTTTTTTTATTCTCAATTTTTTTGGAGGGTTAAAAAAAATTAAGTGGGCGGTTCGCTTACCCTCCTAAAGGACAGACCATGGCACCGGCTGGCCCACATCCGATCCGTTCACGTTTCACGGGCCATGGCTCCTAATGCCCACCGTATTTACACCCCCAAAAATAATAATAATAATAAAAATAAAAATAAATCAGAAAGAGGAGTCAGAATACCGTGTCGAAATTTAATGTCTTAAGTAAATTAATGATGTTAAATATAATAGATAAATTGAACTTTTATTAATTATTCAGGTCAAAGAAAAAAATAAATGGGGTTAGATCTAAAATTGTGAGAACGCGTAGGCGTAAATTAATCAATTCCTGAGATCTGAGGGAGGTTTCACTTTAGGCATATGCATGTGCGCTCGAGCGAATAAAGGAAACAAGGATTATTTAGCAATCAGTGGTGACCTATGGGTAACACTTGTTTTTCTACTAAACGCTGGAGTCAGACGTAAAAGCGGGGGCTACAAGCCTACAACTACACTCGCTTCCATTTTAAGGGCTGCTCTGTCTAGTCACTAGTGTACCCATTCATTCACTCAGCAGGCGTAAGGACCATCCTATGCATCAATTTTTATCCTTATTTTTCATGTTATCATCAATTTTATCCCTATATAATTTTCAATCACCAAGGATTATTTTTTTTAACAAGCAATCATTGACCCAACACGATATTTAAAATCCCAACCTCTTACTCACACTACTTTACATACACCTGCATAAACTGCTTAAGTATCAAACGCGACGACGTGAAAAAAGTAACATTGAAGATGAGAAAAACAAAATTATTATATATTAGAAACAAGAAAAATTATTTTTTGAAAGGTAAATTCTCACCAAATTCGATTCCCATTCAACAACCCCTCCATATGCTCCAAACAAGGCGTCAATGAAACTCTTCTTGCCCATTCAATAAAACCCAAAAACTGATAGGTACGATAATAGGGTACAAAGAGATGTGTAGGGCCGTGTAGAAATAGGAGTAAACGTTGGTAAGCTTTGGCTTGCTTATGAATAAGCCCGTGTGCAAGAAGAGTAATGGACTTGCTTATAAATGGGAGAAAAGTTTAGTTGTTTAGTTCGTAGAACAGTGGTGTGAATGGAGAGTAGACAGGAAAGTTCATTCAAGCTGGAATCTTGAATTTCAGTTCTGTTACTCGGCCATTGAAGCTGTAAGTTCATGTTCAATAAGATTGCAGGTTCCTAATTTCGAACCTATCAAAATCTCTGCTCTACTATAGATTATTGAGATTTCTTTACAAATGTAGCTAGTTTGGGCCACTCATGGTCAACGTCGAGACTATTTATATAGATACGTTGCTATCAACGGTTTACATGTTCGTCACAACATGCTCCACTCCTACTAATGAACGAAACCTCCAGGCAAGGATAAAACATCAACACCTACCACCTACCAGCAACCATCCTGCATGCTTAATACGCTAGTTTTTACCTTTTGCAGCTGAAAAAGGAATATCTCTCACTCAATAATCTCCATGCAAGATTGTTAAAGGGAAAAAAAAAGTTCCAACATCATGAAACATCTATCAGATCACAAAACAAAATCGAGAACCTAGACTAATCTTAAAAATGTATATCGTACAGAGTAATTCTGCAAATTAAGCTGCCTTAGGGCAGATCTCAAACTTTGGTAATTCTGCAGCACCCCCATCACATCTTCGTGTTGCCTTCCCTCGCCACAATCTTGAATTTCCCAGTCTCCTGTTGCTGAAGAATAGAGGATTCGCAAAGGCCTTAGAAGCTTATAAAGGGAATTTAGTATGACAAATGATTTCAAATAAAAAACGCTAATGATCGTTTAAGAGCCTATTTGGATTTGGCTGTCAACCAAGGTCATGTAGAGGTGATTGGAATGACCAATCACAGTTTCTACTAGATGGCATGATTTTTTATTCCTAGAGCCCAAATTCAGATGCTTTTCGCTTGCGGTATGCCTGCCAAGTATTCGATTTAGATAGCCGTGCAAATCAAAGAAGCAGAGTCATAAACATTAACTGCAAAAAAGAAAACCAAGTAAACAAACCTCCTCCCAAAGCTTCGTGTGAGTCATGCAAAACCCAGCAACAATGGCTCCGCCACGCTCCTCTCTGTATTCAATGCAAAGCTCCTCATTCAATCCACATGAAACGTGAAAGGCAGAAGAGCACTTGGGCTCTGAGCACTCAAGCAAACATCCGCGTCTCGATTCGCAGATATAACAGACGCCTTCCCATCTCTTAGGAGGCACCCGCGAGCAATCGATCCCCTCCCTCCCTTCTGGATCCCTGAAGAATACTTCAGGCACGAGAAGGGAGCACATGATGTGGGCCCACCTTCCATCCACCGTCGGTTTGGCTGCCCCTCCCTTCAAGGGGCAGAGGCAGCAATCCAAATCCTCCTCCCCATCGTCTTTCTCACTCCCGCCTCTCAAAAACTCACATCTCGAACAAAACCAGTCCCCTTCTGGGATGGATTGTATAAGCGGGTTTCCATAACAAGTGGCATGGGCCATCAGGTCACAGCCGTCGCAGAAGACGATAGGATCTTTAGGATCGCCATCGGTGCTCTGGCAGACGCTGCAAATGATCCCATCTTCCTCTTCTTCTAAATGGGCGTCATCGTCATCGTCGTTTGGGATTTCATTTCCTCTTTCTCGAGAATCTACATCGCAGCCGCTGTAAGGCGCGTTGAGGTCAGGGACGCATTGGGTCGGCTTCTTTTCTGGAGTGGTTGAGGCGCCTTCAGCATCAACTGGGGTAGCCCATACACGCTTCTTGGCCGGGAGACAATAGGTGGATGTTGCGTGGCGGCAGCACTCCATCCGTTTCTTGGCAGGAAGACAGGAGGCGATGATGGGAGCATCTTGGTGAGAGGGGGAGTTTTGCTGTAGAAGTTTGAATCTCTTCAAGGGAGGAAGGCCATTGAAGTCCTTTTCCATCATATGCATGAAGGGCAAGGGTTTTGGGGTTGGGTTGGGGTTTACAGGGAAGCGAGAGGGAAGAGCTGAGGGGAGAGCCTGAGATGGGTGTAGGGAAGAGAAGAAAGATTCAAGTTTTTTGGAGAGGCGCAGCGGGGGAAAGCCGGGAAAAGGAAGTGTGTTAGTTTTGGATTTGAATTTGGCGGTATTGGATCTCCCCCAAAAAACCGGAATTGTACCCGCCAAAATCCGCCTGGGAAATGAAATGAAATGAAACGACTCCAGCTAGTCGAGCCACGGAAAGGAGGGAGAGACGGAGAGTACTGCCCATCTTCACGCTCAGCGAACAAGTGCGCCGTGCGTGCCACAAGACCATCTGAGTCTTCATCCGTGGCGTTTAAATGAATCTTTAACTGTATAACTAGTCATTTATTTCCATGTACAAATTGATTGTTGGGCATTCATTCACTACTTTAGCCATCTGAGCACTCCTCGTGTTTTGTGGGTTGTAGTACCTAACGTTTCCACTTGTCCAACCATCATCCATCCTTTGTTCTGTTGGTGTTGTTTTCTTCTTTATATTTTCAATCGGTTTGTTTTTCTTTTTATCGTGTCAATGTGTCATCGGTAATCTGAAGAAGAAAAAAGTAGAAAAGCTGTTGTTAGAAATTTGAAAAAGTTTTCTCTCAAAAATAAAATGAAAAAGTTGAAACAGTAATGCGATAAGATATGAATAATCATTAGGAGCAAAAGGATAATTACATGTAAGAGATAAAATTGATTAGAAAGTATAATGATTATAAGAAAATATATGTAAACATAATTAAAAAATACGTAGTTATATAAAAAATGAATGTAAAAATGTTGTATACTTCTTATATAGAAGCCCAGCCAAAGCCCATTTTGCTGATGTTTGTATGGAGTCCCAACTACGAGCCCTTTTCATATGTGATCCTGACCCACGTACTTCCTATTGACATGAAGCAGCAAAAATTTTCCCAACGACCAGTCCTTTTTCTAATAGATCCTGACCCACATACACATAACTTATATTGTAATGTCCCAACTCCAAAATCAACACTTTTATGTCGGACTTGGATACGATGATTATTTGTCATGATTTATCACACACTGGGCTCGAAACTCATTTGCATAAAAGATAATAAAAATTTAGCAATTTACATTTAATAAATTAAATAAAATAATAGGGGATGATTTGTTCAACCGAGCGATCACATAATGTTATCAGAATGTCATCATAAAAATGCAACATATCAATGAATAACCGAATCTAGTAATGTTTTCGCTATAACTGCTCAAGAACGCCTCAAGTACTACATGTTGAAGTATCTAAGAATGCGCACAAAAAACGCCTCAAGTACTACATGTTGAAGTATCTAAGAATGCGCAAGAGAAAATTTTGTTTTTTTTTTTTTTTTAGTGGCAACATAGTTGCCATTTGAACCTTTGTCCTTCTCTTAGTCGTCCACCCAATCTAACCAACTTGTTATTGGGTTTTTTTTAGATAACATCATAATATATATTTTATTTTATTTATTTTCTAAACTCATGTTGATATGATCAAACTTTCAACTGACAAAAAGTTCACTTGATTCGTAAGTTTTCATACATTAAGGATGTGTTTGTTTAGGGTAAAAAAAGTGTCAACTAAAACTTTTCAATCTAAAACTTTTCACTCTCCATAATTACTTTATTTTTTAATTATTTTTTCATATTTTTCTATACAAACTACACTACTTTTCAATCATTTCTACACAACTACCCATACAACTAACTTATCTATTTTAACTTTATTCTCTTTACTCCTCATCATTACTCCTATTATATCACATCATTTTCTATTGATTTGACAACTTCTACTCCAGAAATTTTTCATCAAAAGTTTTACCTCCAACCAAACACACCCTAAGGGTGCATTTATCAATTAATAAAACGTGTCAAGTTAAAACTTTTCAATCTAAAACTTTTCATTCTCTACAACTATCATATTTTTTTAATCATTTTTTTCACATTTTCTTATACAACTACCATACTTTTCAATCATTTATACACAACTAACATATCTATTTTAACTTTATCCTCTTTACTACTCATCATTACCTCTATCATATCACATTATTTAACAACTTTTACTCTCAAAAACTTTTCACCAAAAGTTTTATTCATTATCAAACACATCCTAAAAATACACTTTTGAATAGTGTCATATAACACGTTGACACGAGCAGCAAAACTTTTAGCTTGGGCCGATTCAATAAGCCGGCTGCAAATTAGCCTCACAGCAGCCGCCACACTGTGCCTTTGGATCGGGTCACCCTCTTTTAACTTTAATTAAACAAGCAGTAAGAACGAAGAACAAAAGAACAACTAAAGATGGATGAATCATCTCCATCATTAAAATAAAAAATAAAAAAAGATGGACGAATCATCAGTGCCACTCTACTTGGGCCCCCAGCAGACGAGTTGCATGACTGTCTCAGCCTTCTCCGCTTCCCTCTCTCGGTGTCGGTGTTTCTTCTCGTCGGTGACCGGCTTCTTAGCTGTGGATGGTTTGGAAGAGCCGGAATGCGTCCCGTCCCTCGACTGAGGTGACATGAGATTGCCCATACTTACGACACCCATCCCTATTGACCCTCGACCCCTTAGACCTTGCACTGATCTAATACATATCCGACTGAAGTATCTCAGGCTCATCATCAGTGGAAAAAGAAAATTGAAAAGAGGTTGATTAGTTTGATGGTTGGGAATTGGGATATGGAAACCTTCAAGTTATAAATAGAAAGAGAGAAGCGAAACGGGAGGCCGAACACCAGTGGTAGTTGGTTGCTTGTTTTTTTCCCACGAAACCGGGGTTGGCGACACTGCCCACCTGTATATTATAAAGAATGGGCGCGCAGCGGAGCACGCGGAAAAACGGCGACGCACATTGATAGCTTGCGGCCGCAAGAATGACACCTGCCATCATAGCCGTTCATCGGATCTCAATGTCCCACGGCAGGCACCTGTGCTTTTTTTTAAAATTTTTTAATAGATGAAATACTCGGTAAAACTTCAATTAGTAACATTCAAGATGGTTTTCGGCTCCAAAGCTAAAGTATTCGAGAGTTATGATTTAAAAACATGGCACGGTTTGGAAACATGGGTAGTCTTTAAGCGGGAGCTTCGGAAGAAAATAATTTTAAAATGTATAAAAGTAATGCAATATGACAGTGCAAAGTGGAAAATAAATGGAAAATAAATGAAAGAGTTGTGTTTAAAATTGATTGGAGTAGAGTGATGCAAAATTAAAAAAGTAAGGTAATTAAATTATTAAATTATTAAATTATTTTTAAAAATATGCATATAAACACGAGATTTTGCTTTACACCCGCAAGTATTGCCAAATGTACTATATATATAGGGTGTGTTTGGCAATGTGCAGAAAATATCAAATTAAAATTTATTAATCTAAAACTTTTCACTCACCACAATTACCGTATTTTTAATTATTTTTTTCATATTTTCATATACAACTACCCTACTTTTCAATCATTTCTATACAACTACCCTCACAACTAACCTATCTATTTTAACTTTATCTTCTTTACTCTTCGTCATACTCATATTATATCACATCATTTGATAACTTTTACTCTAAAAAACTATTCAATTCCGAACACATCCATATAATAATTAGTCGAGGGACGCAATTCGTAATCCAAACTGTCAACAAAATGTTTATGAATAGGTGAGATAATTAAATGCTATAAATACGGGATTGTGTTTTGGGGGGTGTGAAAGAAGTGTTTGAATTATAGAGCACAAATAATCGCAAATCAGTTATTTCAATCATTCGATCTGCACTTGAATCTCCCATCTCCCATGGCCTAGCCAAGCCACTGGAATCAGAGACGTGGTTTTCGTATTTGTTGCTGTCAGCCTGTCTCCGTGCATTGTACAAACGCCCACATAAAAACAAAAACCAGCGGAATTGGAGAATTCCACTAGCAAAGCGCCTCTGGTTTTCAAACCCCGTGTTTTTTATATATTCCAGCCGCTGCTTTTCTCGTCTATCGTATCTCATCGGATGCGTGGAGAAATCGCAATTGTTCAGAGAAGGAGAAACAGATAATATGAGTTCAACGAGCAGAGCTTGGATAGTCGCTGCAAGCATTGGAGCCGTGGAAGCTCTGAAAGATCAAGGCGTCTGCAGATGGAATCACGCTTTCAGATCCCTGCAACAGCAGGCGAAGAAGAGCATCGGATCGTATGCGCAGGCCAAGAGGCTCTCCCCTGCCTTCACTTCCACTTTGCAGAAGAAAGTGGTCGGACAGGAGAGGCTAAAGCAATCCGAAGAATCGCTGAGGAAAGTTATGTATCTCAGTTGTTGGGGTCCAAACTAAAAAATAAACAGGGGAAGAAAACCCAGATTGGGATTTTTGTAAATTTTTTTCGGTTGAAATATACACGGCTTCCGTGACAACAAAACATTTCCTTTTTCGTATGGGCTGATGTTCTACTGCAATCTGCTATTTCGTTTGAATTGAACCGACGCAGCCAGTCTCCTCGGTGTCGAGGATTGATGATTGGTCTCAGCAAAATCACATAAAGAGACCGACGAAACCAAACGTTTTTGTCTTGAAATTCGCCTGCTGTTATACCTTTATAACACGATTCAGCATGCCCCTGTCCACGAAAAGACTCGATCGGATGTTGCAGGTGCTAAAAAAATGGGTAACGGGACAACAACCGGAAGAAGCAACGCATGAGATGCATGTTTTGGCCCAAGATAAACCTTGCTTTCTGAGAGCGGCCATGGACAAGTTGCAACCTCTGAGACCGATACCACCGTTCTTATCATCTTATTCACAGAACGATCTTTTTGGCCGGTTGTTATCACTTGAACACCGTCCTGTTTGGGAGCACAATTAACTGTAGCAAAAGACGATAAAACCAAAATTAAGGGCTACGAAGAGGAGTAAAAAATGTAAAATAAACACAGGTAATGACCGTGATACAGTGTAATGGGTGGATTTTTACTTTGGAGTAGGATCCGGTCAAGTTCAAATCTTGGAGGCCAGCCTCAAGTGCTCGACATGATGTGAAAGAAAACTCCAAATGCCGGGGTTCTTGGCAACTTTAAATTGCTCTTACATGGTTTTATGTAAGCAAAACTGAAATAGCTAATGAAGAGGTGCTTTTACAAACTCTATGACAGTACATCGCACACCACGCTCCGTTAAAGCAATCACACGAGTCTTTGGGAAGAAAAATTGACGACCATTTCTCTTTTTTCTTTTTCTTTTTTTTTCCCCCGGTAAGCTTATTAATTTCATTAGTGTACTCGCCAGCCAAATTTACAAATGATTGTACAGAATTATTCAATTGGGTCACCAGCAGCTCAAATACATCACATTACTCGCCCATCTCTTCCCCTGGCAATCGCCTTCATAGAGGAAGGGATGCAGAGAATTTGCTTGCTTGCTAGTACGAAGCGATGCTTTTCTCTGCTCGCTGATGCAGGGATCTGAAAGCGTAGTTACATCGAACACATGGCTTCATTTTCAGTGCTTCGACTGTTCCAATGCTCGCAGCGACGACAAACCATCTGGTTTGTGCTTTTCATTTTCTTCTGCCTTATGTTACTGCCGACTGTACGTGTGATTAAAAGAATAGGTAAGTATTTTTATTTTCTGAGATTAGAAAGGACTTGCAAGGAAGGCAGGGAGGGAGTTAACACGTCTTGCACTTGCATACGGATAGAGAAATGGGGAAAAAAAGCCAACATATAGTCCTTCAGCCTCCAAGGGGATTGCCATGTCACTGTTTGAAGAGTACTAGGTGGAAGCCGGACATGATCTGAATGCTTCGGTTTCTCTTTCGTTTTCTCTGTTTCTTGGCTTCCTCTTCTCACCTGAAGGGCGACCGCGTGGTAGGGGCATAAAATTAAAGGGCAAATCTTCTTAAGAGTCCTGGCCTACCACCACAGACCCCCGAAGGGGTATTTCCTATGGGAGGGCTGTGGCCGCGTAAATCCGGGTTGGTACCCTCCCCATCATGTTCTATTTTTGTGATCATGGTCAACCTCCATGCGTCCAAATTCAAGGGCCCATTTAATTAATGGATAGAAATTGCAGCCTTTTTTATGAAAAAGAGGATGGCTTCTAACCCGGCGACCTCTGAATATGGAGAATACCAAAGGGAGCATTGACAAAAAATTATACGTACAAAGTTTTTCCTGAAAAAATATGGAAGATTAGCCCACCATATTTGTTTAGACAAAATATTACATGAAGCAAAATCAGTAAGAAAATGAGCAACAGAGTCTCCCATCCTCATGACATAGTGGAACAAAATGGATTGAGCTTTTGACAATAGTAAGTAGTAAACGTATCTGTAAAATAATCGTCCCTACCTCTACGCGAATGCGCTTGACGTTTGTCAAAAAATCAATGAGTATCAACAAATCTGATTCCATCCGTAGTTATTGAAGTTGGATTTCTAGAGCCCACGTCACCCCCAGCCACATGGCAGTAGCTTCTATTATCAACGGGTCCATGATTCCTACCCAATTCCATCCTTTTGATGCAGTAAAGAAATCTCTTGAATCTCTAATGACCACGGCAAACCCCATACAATGTTTGTGGAGTTTCCTTCTTCCATTAGCATTGATCTTAAATTTGCCTTTGTTTGGCTTGGCTCATTTGGTAGCAAGAGGTTTATCAAGCAAGCTTGATCCCATGAAATCAATCGCCCTTCGATGTTGAGCCCGATAGTTTGTGCGCCAATCTTTTGCATTGAGGAGCACAGGTCAGATGCCTTCCTCCTGGAGTTGATTCCTCAAAAACCATACACGCCAACGAAATAGAAGAAAGAGAACGAACTCGTCCATATTTTTGTAGCAGTAAAGGCCCTGAATATGCTCTAAATGGATAAAACCATTTGATAAAGAAATTCATATTTCAAACCACATATATGCACCAATCTTGCCGACCCTTTATTTTTTTTATTTATTTGAACTGGACTGAATAATCTGATGAAGAAGAGATTTAATTTTAATGAACATTGGCTGCATTCTAGAGCTAAGAATATAGACGGATATATGGGTTGCAATCATATGCACCTGAGTGTACTACATCTATTTGTTTTAATTGGTTTTGAAAATTTTTTCATGAAGCTGTTAATCTATGTGTATTTAACATATGTATCAATTTTTATCAATTTTGGAAACTTTTAGATATTTTTTTTAGATTTTTAAAAATCAGTGACATTTTTAGTAATTTGATACATATATTAAATACAATTAGATTAACTCGTTGTGTAAAAAAAATTGAAAAAAAAAAAAAATTTGTTGTATGCAACCCCGGACGTATACTGTCTGTGACAAATTTACAGCTCTTCTAGGGTACGAGTGCCAAAACGGATATCCCATATAAAGGAATTTTTAAAAAAAATCAAAAAAGGGAAATGTAGCAGTGAGAAATATCAATTGAACGATGATCTTGTCCACACCTAAAAATTTAGGCCTTGAGAGTAGAGAGTTGAGAGAAAGGACACTTGCAAGGATGAATGAGACGTGTAACTACTGGGATGAGGGTGGTAAAGGGGTGGGTCGGAGGTAGGAGGAAATTGAACGCTGCTGAAATCAATGAAGTCAAATTTAAATGAGCTCTTCTCTAGTCTTTTTTCTCACCCAATGAATCAATTACTACTTTATAAACGAAAAAAAGTTACTTGAGATACACTGAACCATTAATTTCTTTGACTTCTTGCAGTTCATTTTTGTGTCCAGTGATCACACTTGAACATTGCTTGAAATGGAAGCCATCTGTCCCCTCTGAGAATCCTCTCATTGCAGGTATCTGCCAATTACTATGCAGCTATTATAGCCAGACAACCCAAACTTATAAGGTTTCTTATTCGTGACTACCTTTTTCCAGCCAAAAGTAATAAGAATTTGGTTGCATTTGATATCAAATATACTTAAAGGCTGTGTTTGGGAATGAATAAAACTTTTGATGAAAAGTTGTAGATACGAGAAGTTGTCAAATGATGTGATATGATAGGGGTAATGATGAGGAATAAATAGGATAAAGTTGAAATAGATAGGTTTGTTGTGTTGGTAGTTGTGTAGAAATGATTGAAAAGTAGGGTAGTTGTATAGAAAAATGTGAAGAAATGATTAAAAAATAGGGTAGTTGTGGAGAATGAAAAGTTTTAGATTAAAAAGTTTTAACTTGACAACTTTTTGTTGTTAACAAACACACCCAAAAAGTCGCAAAGTTCTGTTATTTTATATTTGCAGCCGGATTTATTCAGATGCATCGAAATGCTCTTCTTGTTTATTTTATCATATCACATTACTTCTCACACTTTTAAAAAATTTTACACTAAGGGTGTCTTTGGAAAGTTATAAATTTTTAAATGAAGGATGTGTTTAGAAAATAATAAAAATTTTGAAAAAAAATTTTAGCGTAAATTTTTTTGACATAGGAAAAATGATACGATATGATAAGAATAACGATAATAAATAAATAAAATTAAAATAAAATAAATACGTTACTTAAATAAATATTTCTGTATAAATGATTGAAAATTATAATAGTTGTATAGAAAAATATAGATAAATAATTAAAAAATAGAATAATTGTAGCGAGTAAAAAAGATTTTAGATTAAAAAGTTTTAAGGATAAACAAACACACTCAAAAAGTTTTTGATGTAACAGTTTTTAAAATAAAAGAACATGATATGATATGATATGATAAGGGTAATGATAAAAAGTAAAAATGATAGAGCTAATATAGATATGTTACTTGTATGAACAGTTGTGTATAAATGAATGAAATATATAATAATTCATAAGAAAATGTGAAAAAATAAGACTGATGCAGTGAATGATAAGTTTTAAATTGAAAATTTTAGTCTAAAAAGTGCTTATGTTAAACAAACATGCCCTAAGGTACATTGACTATATATATTTTTTAGATTTATAAACACATAGCCATTTTAGTAATTTCCAACCATGAAAAATAGTTAAAATATTATTATGCTTAAAGGACATGTTTGGCTAAGGCTAAAATTTTTCAATAAAAAACTTTCTACTTACCATAAAAATATTAATTTTTAATTATTTTTTCATAAAACTACCATAATTTTCAGCCATTTTTACACGTATATCTATAGAACAAATTTATCTATTTTAACATTATTCCATTTACTCGTTTCATTATCCTTATCATATCACATCATTTTATTTTATTTCAAAAACTTTTATATCAAAAACTTTTCATTCAAATGTTTTATCAATTCTTAACACGCCCAAAATCTAAATATATATTTTCAAAAAGGTAAAATTTAATTTTTACATTAAAAACATATAAGTTAATACATTTTTGAAAAAGTAAAATAATTAAAAATTAAATTTATTGGCATGTAATGATTAAAACATTCCTCGGCATTTTAGTAAGAGTCTAATTATATAATGTATTTTAGATTAGAATACATCATTTATTTATTTTTACAATTAGTTATAGTTTTTAAATTTTTATTGGTAATTTACTAAGTGTATTTAATTCATATACCAAATTTGTAATTATACGAAATTTTTATATATTTGTTTTTTATTTTTTAAAAAATATCCATGTCAGGGAAACTTAAGTCATTTTCTACCTCTCAATAAACTTGATTTTTAAAAACTAAAAATAAATATGTAAAAGTATTATAAAATGACAAATTTTGGTAAATGAATTAAATGCATTCAGTAAAATATGTTTACAAAGAAAACAAATAAAAAAATAAAAAAATAAAAGTAATATATTTTAATGTAAAATAATTATGATGTCGATAATTAGGTTCGTTTTTTTTTTTAATTATTAGCGCTGCGCCAGAATGTCGCATCGCCGAGCTGAGATGCGGATTTCCTTTCCCCGCTGTCCTCCTGTCCCCACGCACACTACAAAGTACAAGCGCCCACAAAAACAAATAAATAAAACCAGCGGAATTGCAGAATTCCACTGGCAAAGCGCCTCTGGTTTTCACACCTCGCTTTTTGTATATATATCATGCGCAGTCGCAGCGGAACTCCTCCATCGTAGCTCACCAGATTCGTGGAGAAATCGCAATTGATCAGAGAAGGAGAAACTCAAAACATGAGTTCAACGAGCAGAGCTTGGATCGTCGCTGCAAGCGTTGGAGCCGTCGAAGCTCTGAAAGATCAAGGCATCTGTAGATGGAATCACGCTTTCAGATCGCTGCAACAGCAGGCGAAGAAGGGCATCCGATCATATGCACAGGCCAAGAGGCTCTCCCCTGCTATCATCTCCACTTTGCAGAAGAACGTGGGCGGACAGGAGAGGCAAAAGCAATCCGAAGAATCGCTGAGGAAAGTCATGTATCTCAGCTGTTGGGGTCCTAACTAGAAAATGAACAGAGGACGAAAACCCAGATGGGGATTGTTGTAAATTTTTTCCGTTGAAATATACGAGGCTTTCGCGACAAAAAAAAAAACATTTTTCCTCCCCTATCTTTTGATGCTCCATTGCAATCTTGTATTTCAGTCGAATTGAATCAACATGACCAGTCTCCTCAATTGGTGGTGAGGATTGATAATTGGTCTAGCAAAGCCACGTCAAGTCACCACCGAAACCAAACGTCTTTTGTCTTGAAATTCGTCTGCTGCTATATCTTTATAACACGATAAAACATGCCATTCCGGCAAAAAGACTCGATCGAATGTCGCAAGTGCTAAACAGTGGTAATGGGACAACCACCCGAAGAAACCAAAGGCACGAGAATTGAGATGCATGTTTTGGCCCAAGATAACCTTTCTTTCTAAGAGTGGCCATGGAAAGGTTGCAACTCTTGAAGCCGATACCACCGCATGTTTACCATCTTATTCACGAAATGATATTCTTTTGGCTAGTTGCTATGTTGCGACACACATAATTTCGACACCGTCCTGTTTGGGGGCCGAGATAAAGAGTAGCAGAAGAGGAGAAGACGGAAGGTGAGGGGAGAAAGTAAAGTAAACATAGGTAATGGTTGTGATAGAAAAGGGGTAATGGATGGATTTTACTTGGGAGTAGCATCCATTTAAGTTCAAATCTTGGGGCCAGCCTCAAATACTTGAAATAGATGTAAAAGAAAATTCAAAGTGCCCGGCTTCTTTGCAAATGTAAATTGCTTTTACTTGGTTTACGTGTAAACGAAAACAGTCAACGAAAAGGTGTTTTTTGCAGAGGCCGGATGACATTTAAAGCAATCACACTAGTCTTGTTGAGGAAAAATTGAAGATCGTTGCTGTTTTTTGTTTTGCCCCAATAAACTTAATTTTCGTTCGAATGTCAAATTAAAAATAACTGTACACAGTCGTTGTTCTTTCACTCAATTAGGTCCCCAGCAGCTCAAATACATCACTTTCCTGAGTGACTCCTCTGACTGCCGTGCCCTCTCCACACCATCTCTTCTCTTGTCAATCGCATTCACAGAGGAGGAAGGTGAGCAAGTGGAATCGAGAGATGCAGGGAATTTGCTGGCTTGCTGGTACGAAGCAATGTTTTTCTTTGCCTGCTGATGTAGGGATCTGAAAGCGTAGTTCCATCGACATATGCCGTGATCTTTCAGTGCTTCGACTGCTCCGATGCTGGCAGCAACGACCAACGATCTGGTAGTGCCGCACATCTTCTTCTACCTTCTCCTGCTGCCTAATGTAAGTGTGGTTAAAATAAGAAGGAAGTATTTTCTGAGATTAGGACGGACGTGCAAGGAGACGAGGGAGGGAGATAAGTATATATGAATGCATAGTGAGCTGTAGTGAGCAGGAAATGGGAAAAAGAGACGAAGGGCGGAGAATGCATTATTGGGAGAAACCAGAGGCGACTCCGGTTTCAGCTCTTTTCCAACAAACTGGCGGTTTTTTGTTTTGTTTGTCTACAGGCAGCTACTGCACGCGGACGACCACGGTTTGTTACGGCACCGGCGATGTGTGCGTCCTCCACCAGATTCACTCCCTGAAGGTCACACCAGCGGCGAGCCCACGGGACAAATACCAAAGCCAATAAACAGCTGCGCCCACTTCCAAGCGGCGGTTGGGATGTTGGTCTTTCTCACTTTTCCGCTTGTCAAGAACAATACAATTGAATCTAGAGGGCATAGAATTGTACCAACAAGTAAATATATATAATTTTGATAGGGATTAATTTCCAATCTAAACATAATTTATTCATATTTACAGATATGACTATACATTTATAAAAATAATATAAATAATCATATATTTTACCTTTAATTCTAAATATGACAACACCATCAAAACTTACGGTACACGATAGTCTGGTTGGTCACAACTAACACTCCACTGCCATGAGGTTGTATGTTCAACCCCAAAAATTGTAATGGGAGTTTACTTTCCTATAAAAATAAGATGAAATTTAAAAAATGAGCTTAATTGTAATATTTAAATGTTAGATTATAAAAATATTAATAAAAAATTATGGTAAAAACAATGTAAAGTTACAAAATTACTCTTGCAAAAAATAAAAGAAACTATTCTAATTAGATATCATAAGAACACAAAATAAATGTCTATAAAGTGATTTAAAGTTACAATATTATCCTTACAAAAAATAAAAGAAGCTATTCTGATTAGATATTAATAAAAAAAAATCCATAAAATGATATAAAAACATAAGCTGAAAGTAGGCTTAATCATTTTTATGTTCACACATTATTCCTTTTTTAAAAAATGTAAAACTCATTTTTATCATTTTAAAAAAATTTACCATGTTATCTAGTAAAAAATTTACCATAAAATCTAACGATGTTGTCAAGAAAAATGATCGCGTCCTCTTGTGAAATGAAGTGAAATTAACTAGCTATCATGCAGACATGAAGTACTTGCACGCACGGAATCATATTAAAGGTGTGGTTGGCCAAGCATTTTCAGAAGCCAATCGCGCTTCTCCTTTTTTTTTTTTTTTGACTGAAACGTAATTTCGGCGAGGTGAATTAGTGTTTGGCAGAAATTTTAAAATCACGTTTGATAGTAGCAATCTCAAAAATTTGCGATCCGAGAGAAGCACGCATTTAAAGCTTTTGCCAATCGCAAAAGCCTGTCGGGAATTACTCTAATGAAAATACCAAAATATCCTAACCTATCATGTCATTACATGGGATATGTGCTGTAGTGCTATTGAGGTTGTCATTTTCAATTTTCAGTTTTGGATTTTTAGTGCATCTATCAAAAAATTGTTTTGAATATGTTCAAATGTAAATGAATATATACAATGATTTAAAATTAAAATCGATAAGTTTTAAATATGTTTTGCTGGGAAATCTGATAAATATTGATTTTTTTTTGCTTTTTAATGCTATAAAATTTATTTCAAAAATAATTGTATTCAATGTGAAATTAATAATGCATAATATTTCATTAAAAATAATGCATAATAAAAATAGTTCTATTATTAAAATTTTAATTTTAAAATTATTTTCATATGTCTCCTTTGGTAATTTTACACACTTAAAAGCTTTTATAAATTAAAAACGATATAAAATTTGCTATTTCTTTCAAACTTTTTTTTATTGAGAATTTCTTTCAACCTTTAATAATGTTTAAATTTTTTTTAAAATGCAGCCTTAAGATTTTTCCATGTAACCCCTTTTTTTTATCATATATTTTTAAATTCATTTGTTCTTTTTGATCATTTTAAAATTTTTATAAGTACTTTTATTTTTAAGCCAAATATTAAGATATTACTAAAAGTGCTTTTTAGGTTAGAAAGCCAAACACTTTTCAACTTCTTGTTATTGCACTTTTTACAGAAGTTCCATTTGTGATTGGACATTTAAAAAAAGTTGAAATTTAAAAGCTTGACCAAACAGAGCTTAACACTTTGAACACGTGTGCCTCTCCTCATCCTTTAATCTCTTGGTGCCCGTTGAAATCAAGAGATTGATAGAGACATGAAAAGGGATGATTTTCTTCTCTTCTTCTTCTTTCCCTTTGATTTTCACGTCTTGGAAATCGGGGCTTAACTTGTGTGGTGAATCGGGGCACTGGAGAGAGCCGCAAGATGTCACCAGTCACTTGTTATAAGAGCACTAATCACACCACAAGAAAATTGAATTTTTTTCACCAATTATTCGAATTCATATCATAAACATCAGCAGCCAACCATTAAATTTGCTGCTAATGACTGTATTATTGAGTAAGTTAATCCACTTATAATAAAAAAAATATTTTGGCGATCAGTTTACTTATTTATTCCCCGATTTATGGTCAATATTTTAAGACTTTTAACTTATTTTTAAGATCTAAATATTTAAGAATAAAGAGATTTGTGCAGTAGGTTTTGGTTCAAAATTTTGACTCGAAACCCAGCTACCTATGATTTTGTATTACATTTACCTTAAGATATTTGAAAGAAAAAATGGCAAAAAAATTTCATTCATTTTTCACACTGTTCTTCAGCATATCACATATCCGTAATAGATGAGAAAGATCATCTAAAATATTAGTCGGTTCCCCTCTTCCAGCTTCAAGGATGACCACCCGGATAAGGACGGAGGAGTACTACTCCGCATAAAAATTACTGGATCCACAGGAATTCGAAATAGAGTAAGTCTATTATAAAAGTTGGGAGGAGATCTTACTAACCTTTATTAATATAAAAAAGTTGGGAGAAGATTTTACTAATCTTTATTAATGTTTACAATATAAGAGAAAAATCTACATAAATATATAAGAGATCCTAAGAAATCACAAAATTTTTATTAATTATAAGCTTTGCTGCTTGAGAAGATACGTTGATATGTTGATACAGATTTGAATTTCAACAAAATATCTTCCTATATGGTAACCTATCTATAACAATATTGAACTATAACATAAAAGATGTATTACCATGTTAGCATGGACAAGTATTTATGATTTACCTAGCCTATGCCAAAAAACTTATTAAAATTATTTTTGCTTTTTTCCATACACTTCTTTATCTAAATATATATAATGTATAAATTAATTTTTACCAATTTTGGAGATATATACACATTTTTTAAAATTTCAAACATATAATTATTTTAGTAATTTTTAACTATTGAAAATAGTTTTAAAAATTTCTATATTTAAAAAGGAATTTTTGCAAATACGTTTATAAAATTTGACCAATATTATATCAATGTCCTTAAGTTTACTGATATAGCAAATATATCCACAAAATTACAAACGTGTCCTTTCCGTTATAATGTCATTAAAATTTTCTATAAAATAATGATAATGCCCTTTAAGCCAAATGATACACTTGCAAATGTTTAAATATTATAAACATATTTGTTATTTTGTTATTTTATATATTTTACATATATTATTTTTTACGTTTTTTGCAAATATGCTTATAATATTTGCAAAAATTATAAATGTGTCATTAGCTTAAAGGGCATTATCGTCATTTAAAAAAATTAGCAGCATCATAATGGAAGGGAAACACTTATCGTTTCATACAAATTTTATGAAAATATTTATAATATCGACAAACTCAGAGACACAAATATAATATGATCAAATGTTATAGGCATATTTGCAAAGATTCCATTTGAAAAACTAAAAAATATATTTTTTTCATAAAATAGTAAAACTTAGTTTTATATATTAAAGGGGTTCATTTCTATGTAATTGGGCTACATAGAAATGATTTCATGTAACACTCTTCATTTTTTAGATGTTGATGATTGATGAAAAATTTAATTTATTCATTGTATATAACATCATTTTGTTTAACTAAGAGATTAAATTTCATTCAAATCTAATATACTCATAGGTCACATTTATTCATGAATATATAGATTCATGTGTAAATTAAGAAAAATACTTAAATCCATTATATATATATTAGAATGTAGTATTACTTTATAGGATTACTCATCCACTAGTAATAATATTTTAGATAGATTAGACATTGAAGTACTACTGAAAAAATAATATTTAATATTCGATTATGTTAATTTTGTACGTTTATAGATAGGGCCCCCATTCAATGATATTTAAAAAAAAGGGTTCCCATAATAATAAAAATAATGCTAAATAGCATAGACAGAGTAAATTTTTCATCAACCTTCAAAAAATTAAAAGTAAAGGGGATTACATGCAAGAAAAGTTTCATAGAAGCGGCCGCTTATATTAAATACATCTATATTAACCGGTTTATGAAAAAATAAACAAAAAAATTTAAAATGACCCAAACTAATAGGATCACCTGAACATAAACATTACCTTGATTTAACGCTTGTGCTAGAGCTATATTGGCTGCAAAATAAAACCTTACCATGCCATGCACGTCATTATTAAAATTATTTATTTATTATAAATAGCTTTTCATTAATATGTTATCAAATATTCTAGCCGTATAAATTTTAATTATTCTAGATATATTGGATTTCATTAAATCTCACATTAATGAGAAAATTAAAAGATTGTTGGATTATGATTCTTTACGACCGGACGCATTGGGACAGCCCCGTGTCTAACCAAAAAACATATTTTTTAAAATTTTTTAGTTTTTTATAAACATGTAAAGATAAGTGTATTTAATTTATAAACTAAATTTTACTATTTTTTGATATTTTTAAGTATTTATTTTGAATTTTTAAATATAGTGGCATTTTCATAATTTTTTGACTTAAATTTTTTTGAAAATGCCACTATGTTTAAAAATTCAAAACAAATACTTAAAAATATTCAAAAATATTAAAACTTGGTTTATGGATTAAATACACATAGCTTATATGTTCATGAAAAAAATATTAAAAAAATATTTTTTTGGCCAACCTCACTATATCATCTTCCTTATATAATATATACTTAATTATTATTATCTAAATTTTACGACATTGTCTTTTAATCATACAGTTTATAGATAAAATCTATATGAAGTGTGTAAATATATTTACTACATCTAAAGTTGTATGTGATAAAATTATAATGATATTAATTAGTTATAATAAATCAGCATGGAAATAAAAATATTAATTTTATGTTACTTTATATTAAATACTTTTTAAAATAAATTAATAATATTAATTTCATACTTTGTGCCGTGTCAAAAACTCGAGACGCGACAGAGCGTGCGACGTTAACAAGGCAGTTCTGACGTCCGCCTCGGAGTGGAGCTGAGCTGGCCAAGGGAGGAGCTAGATTTGCTTGCTTTGTTTCAACCATTACAAATAGTTAAAATACCTTTATGATTAAAGGGCATGTTTGGAAAAGGCTTAAGCTTTTGAAACAAAAACTTTTTAATAAAAAAAAATTTACACTCTCCATAACAACATTAATTTTAATTGTTTATTCATATTTTTTATACAACTTTCGTACTTTTTAACAATTTCTAAACATATATATACAACTAATTTATCTATTTTAATTTTATTCTATTTATTTCTCATGATTATTTCAATCATATAACTTTATCGGTACTTTTATTAGAGGTCTGATTATATAATGTAGTTTAGGGTAAAATACATCATTCATTTATCTTAACTACTGGTTATATTTTTTATTTTTTTCTTGGTAAACATGTTTCACTAAGTGCATTTAATTCATATACAAAGTTTTGTTATTATATAATAATTTTATGTATTTATTTTTTGTTTGTTAAAAATCATCCATGTTAGGGGCATTTAAGTCATTTTTGACTAGAAGTTGATTTTTAAAAATTAAAAATGAATATATAAAAGTATTATAAAACAATTAAAATTAGTATATGAATTAAATACACCTAAGAAAAAATTAAAAAGTTATAAAAATAAATAAATAATATATTTTAATTTAAAATACATTATAATGTATATAATATTATAATTAGGTTCGTTTTTTATTATTCGCGCTGCGCCAGATTGTTGCGTCGGCGAGCTACCGGAACGAGATGTGGCTTTCGTTTTCCCACTGTCCCCACACACAGTACAAAGTACAAATGCCCACCAAAATAAATAACTAAAACCAGCGGAATTGCAGAATTCCACTGGCAAAGCGCCTCTGGTTTTCACACCTCGCTTGTTTTATATATACCATGCGCAGGCGCAGCTGAACTCCTCAATCGTAGCTCACCAGATTCGTGGAGAAAACGCAATTGATCAAAGAAGGAGAAACTCAAAACATGAGTTCAACAAGCAGAGCTTGGATCGTCGCTGCAAGCATTGGAGCCGTCGAAGCTCTGAAAGATCAAGGCATCTGTAGATGGAATCACGCTTTCAGATCGCTGCAACAGCAGGCGAAGAAGGGCATCCGATCGTATGCACAGGCCAAGAGTCTCTCCCCTGCTGTCACCTCCACTTTGCAAAAGAACGTGGACAGACAGGAGAGGCTAAAGCAATCCGAAGAATCGCTGAGGAAAGTCATGTATCTCAGCTGTTGGGGTCCTAACTAGAAAATGAACAGAGGAAGAAAACCCAGATGGGGATTTTTGTAAATTTTTTCAGTTGAAATATACGAGGCTTTCGCGACAAAAAAAAAAAAACCATTTTTCCTCCCTGTCTTTTGATGCTCCGTTGCAATCTTGTATTTCAGTCGAATTGAATCAACATGACCGGTCTCCTCAATTGGTGGCGAGGACTGATAATCCATGCTGCGATCCATGTTTGCCATCTTATTCACAAAAAGATATTCTTTGGCTAGTTGTTATGTTGCCACACACATAATTTCGACACCGTCCTGTTTGGGAGCCGAAATAAGTGTAGCAGAAGAGGAGACGACGAAAGGTAAGGGGGAGAAAAGTAAAATGACATAGGTAATGGCTGTGATAAGAATGGGGTAATGGATGGATTTTACTTAAGAGTAGCATCCATTTAAGTTCCACGGTTTGCTAGAGCCTAGCAATATTGGTCAAAAATTGTGGTGGGAGTTTGGTTTCCTGTAAAAATAAGATGAAAGTTTTTTGTCTTCTTTAAAAGTAAAGGGAAGTTTGTTGTCTCTTTTTTTTAATAAATGAAGTTGATTGTAATATCAAATGTCAGGTTATACAAATACTAATAAAAAACTTATGGTAAGCAAAAAATAAAAAAACTTTTCTAATTAGATATTATAAGAACACAAAATAAATGATGATAAAAGTGATGTAAAGTTACACTATTATCCTTATAAAAAAATAAAAGAAGTTATTCAAATTAGATATTAATAAATAAAATCATAGCTAAAAGTAGACTGAATCATTTTTATGTTCACGTACTATTCCTTTTTTAAAAATAACTAACTCATTTTTATCATTTTAAAAACAATTACCATGTTATCTAATAAAAAAATTAATTTTATTACCATAAAATCCAACGATGCTTTAGAATTTAGAGGTAAAATATATAGTTATCTATATCATTTTTATAACTGTATGGCTGGTTAGAGTTATATTTAGTATATCATTTTTATAAAGTGTTTTAAATTATACAAGAATTTTAGATTGAATTTGTATCTAAGATAAAAATTTTATAATGATGTGAAGTTGTATTGAAATTCGTAAAGTTATGTTGTTAAATTGAAAAAGTGGTCTTCCGAAAATTGTCTTGAGAATAGGGATACAGTTTCAATTTAAGAATCTTATATAGTTTGAAATAAGCTCTAAGCATATGATTAAGAATCTTATATAGTTTGAAATAAGCTCTAAATATATGATGAATCTTATATAGTTTGGAATAAGCTCTAAATATATGATTACATGTGTAAATATGACTTCAAGTTAGAATTATATTTAGACTTAATCCTTTTGCTATTGAGTATTATAATTTGTTAAGTTTGATTAAAATTTATTAAATTACACATTTAATGTTTCTTTTTTGTCTGGATCATGCTACATGACTCACATGTAAGTAGATGTTACAACTACCAACCGAGCCGTGCTCGGTTGGTCACCGAACGCTTGATAGAGCTGTGCAGGCGCTGGGTGCGCGGTTCGAATCCCACGTGCGGGATTTCGGCCAGTAGTGAAAAATTATTAGTAAGAGCTGTGGTCTCCTATTTGGTTGTTGGAAGTTGTATCTTTCTTATTCTTCGGCGAAGCTGTGTCTCCAGATTTCTTTGGGGGAGCTGAGTGTCTCCAGATTTGTAAGAATATCTAAGAACTTAAGTGTAATATGTGTTGAGATGAATGTAAATGTGGCGCCCCGAACCGAGGCGTCACATTTGTCCTTACTCCGGGATCTTGTCGATTGGTAAGTGTGAATCAGGATTGTTGCCCTGATCACGCGGCGGGTACTTAATTGGATCTCGTCCAATTTTTTTTTTCCTTTTTCTTTTCTTTCATCACATAAACATATACTTATCATCATTCATAATGGACTTATCCATAACATCATAAATCATCAACTTTTCATATTATTCGTCACTTCATAATTTCATACAACCTATGTCTTTTTCATCATATCCCATTAGGGAATCTATTCATACAAAAATCTACTAACCTTTGTAGATTCCTCTTTTCCTTTAGCAACACATGTCCTTCATTTCTTAGCTTTCCCTACACCTGTCTGAGGTTGGGAAAACAAAACATGAGTCGAAACTCAGTAAGCAAGCATTTTTCATTTTAAATGCATTCATTTCCATTCGATAGAAGACACTTACCAAGTGATCAACTACCAATGGAATAGAAACCTTTTCGTAAACCATATTTCGAAACCTTTCATAAACCATTCATGTAAATCATTCGTAAATGCATTTCTCTCCATTCGATAGGAGACACTTAGGGAATTTGCTGGCTTGCTGGTACGAAGCAATGCTTTTCTTTGCCTGCTGATGTAGGGATCTGAAAGCGTAGTTCCATCTGTTGGGATTTTTGGCTATCCCCTTCTTGTGTAGATTAAATAGGAATGATTAATCACAGACAATAAATATTGCAAATAATAAGCAATCAAACCACGGGAAAAACGCACCACAATTTTTACGTGGAAAACCCCTCTTTACCAAAGGGGAAAAACCACGGGACCCAGTCCAGGTAAATCTTCCACTATAGAATAATGGGATTACAACTCAATGTCTTCTCTAGTCAAAACTAGAGGATTTCATCATCACAATAAGGATGGATTTCAATACAGAAAATAACCAGGATAGATCTCACCAAATCTGAGATGACGGCAGAATTTTCTCTCTTAATGGCCGGAAGAGATAACTGCCGTAGAAGCCTTGAGCATATGAGGATAAAATCCTCCTCCGTGCGTCGGAGCTACTGCTGCCGCTGCTTCTCTGAAAATCGAAAACGGAGAGGAACAAACTCTCTCTGACGACGAACCGCTGCTGAGAGAGGAGAAGAAGACGGGCACCGAAAAACGCGGACAACCGCAGAAGAAAAACAAAGAGGAAACGGCGCCGTGACATTTGCTTTTTCTCTTTTTGTCTTTTAGTGTGGGCCATCTCCACGTGGGAGGAAACCCAAAAGTCAACAAATCTCCCCCTTTCCGACTATGTGGAGGAATTTGTCATCCCGATGATTGAACGACAAACTTCAAGCTTCTCCCTCGGTAGAGCCTTTGTTAACATATCAGAGCCATTATGATTGGTATGAATTTTCTCAAGTTTTAACAACTTATCATTAATAGCTTCTCTTATCCAATGATACCTCACATCAATGTGCTTTGATCTTGCATGAAAAGAAGAATTCTTACCAAGGTGAATTGCGCTTTGACTATCGCAAAATACGATATATCTTTGTTGCTTGAAACCGAGCTCATGTAGAAACCTCTTCATCCACAACAACTCTTTACATGCTTCAGTTGCTGCAATGAATTCCGCTTCGGTTGTAGAAAGTGCAACGCATTTCTGTAGCCTTGATTGCCAAGCTACAGCTCCCCCTGCAAAAGTAATCAAGGAACCAGAGGTAGACTTACGAGTGTCCACATCTCCTGCCATATCTGCATCCGTGTAGCCAATTAGTAAGGGTTTCTCATTGCCAAAACAAAATCTCAAACTGGAAGTACCTCGTAGATATCTCATAATCCACTTAACTGCATTCCAATGCTCTCTCCCAGGATTAGACAAGAACCGGCTTACAACACCAACTGCATAAGCTATGTCTGGTCTTGTACATACCATTGCATACATCAAACTTCCCACAGCTGAAGCATATGGAACCCTTTCCATGTCTTTCTTCTCTGCATCTGTAGAGGGACACTGCTCAATGTTTAGCTTAAAGTGAGTGGCAAGAGGAGAGTTAACCACTTTAGCTCTGTCCATGTTGAACCTCTGAAGTACTTTCTCAATGTACTTCTCTTGTGACAAATATAACTTCTTGGCATTCCTCTCACGATGAATGCTTATGCCAAGAATTTGTTTTGCTGGCCCTAAATTCTTCATAGCAAAAACTTTACTTAGCTGCATCTTCAACCTGTCAATCCTCAAAGAATTTCTGCCAATAATCAACATATCATCGACATAAAGCAATAGTATAATAAAATCATCATCAGAGAATTTCTGCACAAAGACATAATGATCAGAAGTTGTTTTTCGATAGCCATGTTTCTCCATAACTGACTCAAACTTCTTATACCATTGTCTTGGTGCTTGCTTCAAACCATAAAGGCTTTTCCTCAGCTTGCACACATAATCCTCTTTTCCTTTTTCCACGAAACCCTCTGGCTGCTCCATATAAATTTCCTTGTCTAATTCACCATGGAGAAAAGCAGTCTTTACATCCATCTGTTCAATCTCCAAATCAAGACTAGCAGCTAGACCCAAAACCACACGAATAGAAGACATTTTAACAACCGGAGAAAAAATCTCATCAAAATCAATACCTTTCTTTTGATTGAATCCCTTGACGACCAATCTTGCTTTGTATCGAGGTTGTGTGGTATGTTGTTCTAGCTTCACTCTGTATACCCATTTGTTCTTCAAAGCTCTTTTGCCCATAGGTAACTTTACCAACTCAAATGTATGATTTTCATGCAGTGACTTCATCTCATCTTGCATGGCTTCAACCCACTCCTTCTTGTGTTCATCTTCCATGACTTCTGCATAACATTCGGGCTCTCCCCCGTCAGTTAGTAACACATATTCATCAACAGAATATCGTGTAGAAGGATGACGATCTCTAGTAGACCTCCTGAGTGGAACATCTGGTGGAACTTCTGGTACTGGTGACTGCTCAACAATGCCATCATTAATCTCAACCTGTGTATGAGTATCAACATCAACTGTACCATCCTGGTCATCTTGAACTTCATCTCTAACCTGTACTGGCACATGTGTCAAAGGAACTGGATCCAAGTCTGTTAAATTATCATAATATTGAGAAACTGTTTTAACTGTTTTCTCAATATCTTGTATGGTTTGGTCTTCCATAAACACAACATCTCGGCTTCTTACAAGCTTTTTCTGTACCGGATCATAAAACCTGTAACCAAAATCATCTTGGCCATAGCCGATAAATACACACTGTCTTGTCTTGACATCAAGTTTAGACCTCTCATCTTTGGGAATATGCACAAAGGCCTTACATCCAAAGACACGCAAGTGACTGTAGGATACATCTTTTCCCAACCAAACTCTGTTTGGAACATCAAAATTTAAAGGAACACAAGGCGTGAGATTTAACACATGTACAACGGTACTCAAAGCCTCACCCCAAAAAGATCCTGGCAACTGTGCATATGAAAGCAAACATCTTACCCTTTCAACTAGTGTTCTGTTCATCCTCTCAGCTAGCCCATTTAACTGAGGAGTCTTCGGAGGTGTCCTTTGATGCCTAAGACCCAGCTGTTTACAATATTCATCAAAAGGACCACAATACTCACCTCCATTATCAGTTCTGATACACTTTAACTTCTTCCCAGTCTGTCTCTCAACTGAGGTCTGAAACTGTTTAAAAACATCTAACACTTGGTCTTTTGTCTTCAAGGTATAGACCCATAACTTCCTTGAATGATCATCTATAAAAGTCACAAAATAGAGAGCACCACCAAGTGTTTTTACTTTCATGGGACCACAAACATCAGAATATACTAAATCAAGTATACCCGGCTGTCTTGAAGGAGGGGATATTTTAAAGGCAACTCTGTTTTGCTTCCCTGCCAAGCAATGAGCACATTTCTTCAATGCTGTATTCTTCAATCCAGAAAGAAGATTTTTCTTTGCCAAAACCATCAAACCCTTCTCACTCATGTGACATAGTCTTTTATGTCATAGCTCTGTTGTACTTTCATTCTCCATTGCATTGATAATACAAGAAGAAACCTTTGCCTGCATGAAGTACAATGAGGAGCACTTCTTGCCTCTAGCCACAATCATAGAACCTTTAGTAAGCTTCCAATGACCATCATTGAAGGTGTTGCAAAACCCCTCATCATCAAGTTTACCTGCTGAAATTAAATTCAAGCGAATATCAGGAATATGTTTAACATTTTTCAAAAGCAACATCGTACCATTTTTGGTCTCCAAGCTCACATCTCCCATGCCGACAGCTTTAGCTACACCATTGTTACCCATCTTAACATCCCCAAAGTCTCCGGATGTATAAGATGTAAATAAGTCTCGTCGCGATGTAGCATGAACGGAGGCACCACTGTCAATCACCCAACTAGTCTCATGAAATGCAAGGTTGACAACATCATCATCATACACAATAAGGAAGTCATCTGTGACGGCAGAAACTCTATCAACATCATTACTATCATCAGTTTCTTTTTCTATCCCTTTTTCATTTTTGTAGTCTCTTTTGAGTTGTCGACAATACTTCTTTATATGCCCCTTTTTACCACAGTGATAACACTCAACATTGGCAAACCTGTTTGACTTGCTTTTGCTTCTGTCTCTGTTCTTCGGACCTTTACTCTTGCTCCTCCCCCTCTTTTCCATGACTAAGACATTTGACTGTGACGGACCCTGTGACTTTCTTCTCATCTCTTCATTTAAAACACTACTCTTAGCCAAATCCATAGTGATTACACCATTTGGAGCTGAGTTAGATACCGACATTCTAAACGTCTCCCACGAGTCCGGCAATGTGCCTAGAAGCCATAACCCCTGCACCTCATCTTCAAACTTGATATTCATCCCAGCCAACTGATTAAGAATTCCCTGGTAAGCATTCAAGTGATCTGATAAAGGAGTTCCATCCCTGTATTTCAAGCCCATCAACTTCTTTATTAGAAACAACTTGTTGTTCCCGGTTTTTCGAGCATACAGCTGTTCAAGCCTGTCCCATAAAGAACGTGCATTTGTTTCTTCACTGACATGGTTTAAAACATTATCATTCACCCACTGCCTGATATACCCACATACTTGACGATGAAGTAAAGTCCATTCAGCATCAGTTTTTTTCTACGGGTTTTTGTTCCGCAAACACAGGCAAATAAAAATCTTTGACATATAGCAGGTCTTCCATTTTTCCCTTCCACACATGATAATTTGAACCATTCAAATTAATCATTCTACTTGTATTAACCTCCATCGTTCAACACAAGGCACAAGATTACTAAAACCTCGCTCTGATACCACTTGTTGGGATTTTTGGCTATCCCCTTCTTGTGTAGATTAAATAGGAATGATTAATCACAGACAATAAATATTGCAAATAATAAGCAATCAAACCACGGGAAAAACACACCACAATTTTTACGTGGAAAACCCCTCTTTACCAAAGGGGAAAAACCACGGGACCCAGTCCAGGTAAATCTTCCACTATAGAATAATGGGATTACAACTCAATGTCTTCTCTAGTCAAAACTAGAGGATTTCATCATCACAATAAGGATGGATTTCAATACAGAAAATAACCAGGATAGATCTCACCAAATCTGAGATGACGGCAGAATTTTCTCTCTTAATGGCCGGAAGAGATAACTGCCGTAGAAGCCTTGAGCATATGAGGATAAAATCCTCCTCCGTGCGTCGGAGCTACTGCTGCCGCTGCTTCTCTGAAAATCGAAAACGGAGAGGAACAAACTCTCTCTGACGACGAACCGCTGCTGAGAGAGGAGAAGAAGACGGGCACTGAAAAACGCGGACAACCGCAGAAGAAAAACAAAGAGGAAACGGCGCCGTGACATTTGCTTTTTCTCTTTTTGTCTTTTAGTGTGGGCCATCTCCACGTGGGAGGAAACCCAAAAGTCAACACCATCGACATATGCCGTGATCTTTCAGTGCTTCGACTGCTCCGATGCTGGCAGCAACGACCAACGATCTGGTAGTGCCGCACATCTTCTTCTGCCTTCTCCTGCTGCCTAATGTAAGTGTGATTGAAATAACTAGAAAGTATTTTCTGAGATGAGGACGGACGTGCGAGGAGACGAGGGAGGGAGAGAAGTATATATGAATGCGTACCGAGCCGTAGTGAGCAGGAAATGGGTAAAAGAGACAAGGGCGGAGAACGCATTATTGGGAGAAACCAGAGGCGACTCCGGTTTCAGCTCTTTTCCAACAAACTGGCGGTTTTTTATTTTGTTTGTCTAAGGGCGGCTACGGCACGAGGACGACCACGGTTTGTTGGGGCCTGGCGATGTGTGTGGCCTCCACCAGATTCACTCACTGACGGTCGCACCAGCGGCGAGCCCACGGGACAAATACCAAAGCCAATAAACAGCTGCACCCAGTTCCAAACAGCGGTTGGGATGTTGGTCTTTCTCACTTTTCCGCTTGTCAAGAACAATACAATTGAATCTAGAGGGCATACAATTTTACCAACAAGTAAATATATATAATTTTGATAGGGATTAATTTCCAATCTAAACATAGTTTATTCATATTTACAGATATGGCCATACATTTATAAAAAAAATATAATTAACCATATATTTTATCTTTAATTCTAAATATGACAACACTATCAAAACTTATGGTACAAGATAGTCTGGTTGGTCACAACTAACACTCCACTGCCATGAGGTTGTGTGTTCAACGCCATATGGATCAAAAATTGTAATGGGAGTTTAGTTTCCTATAAAAATAAGATGAAAATTTTTTGTCTTTTTTTTTTGATAAATGAGATTAATTGTAATATCAAATGTTAGATTATAAAAATATTAATAAAAAATTATGGTAAAAACAATGTAAAGTTACAAAATTACTCTTGCAAAAAATAAAAGAAACTATTCTAATTAGATATCATAAGAACACAAAATAAATGTCTATAAAGTGATTTAAAGTTACAATATTATCCTTACAAAAAATAAAAGAAGCTATTCTGATTAGATATTAATAAAAAAATCAATAAAATGATATAAAAACATAAGCTGAAAGTAGACTTAATCATTTTTATGTTCACACATTATTCCTTTTTTAAAAAATGTAAAACTCATTTTTATCATTTTAAAAAAATTTACCATGTTATCTAGTAAAAATTTTACCATAAAATCTAACGATGTTGTCAAGAAAAATGATCGCGTCCTCTTGTGAAATGAAGTGTAATTAACTAGCTATCATGCAGACATGAAGTACTTGCACGCATGGAATCATATTAAAGGTGTAGTTGGCCGAGCGTTTTCAGGGCCAATCGCGCTTTTTTTTTTTTTTTTTGACTGAAACGTAATTTCGGCGAGGTGAATTAGTGTTTGGCAGAAATTTTAAAACCACGTTTGATAGTAGCAGTCTCAAAAATTTGCGATCCGAGAGAAGCACGCATTTAAAGCTTTTGCCAATCGCAAAAGCCTGTCGGGAATTACTCTAATGAAAAGACCAAAATATCCTAACCCATCATGTCATTACATGGGATATGTGCCGTAGTGCTATTGAGGTTGTCATTTTCAATTTTCAGTTTTGGATTTTTAGGGTGTGTTTGGGAATGGATAAAACTTTTGGTGAAAAGTTTTGAAGAATAAAAGTTGTCAAATGATGTGATATGATAGGGGTAATGATGAGGAGTAAAGAGGATAAAGTTAAAATAGATAGGTTAGTTGTATAGGTAATTGTGTAGAAATGATTGAAAAGTAGGGTGGTTTGTATAGGGAGATGTAAAAAAATAATTAAAAAATAGAAAAGTTAGAGAGAATGAAAAGTTTTATATTGAAAAGTTGTAGGTGAAATCTTTTGGTTGTTGCCAAACACAACCTTAGTGTATCTATCAAAAAATTGTTTTGAATGTGTTCAAATGTAAATGAATAGATACAATGATTTAAAATTAAATTTTAAATATATTTTGCTGGGAAATCTGATAAATATTGATTTTTTTGCCTTTTAATGCTATAAAATTTATTTCAAAAATAATTGTATTCAATGTGAAATTCATAATGCATAATATGCCATTAAAAATAATGCATAATAAAAATAGTTCTATTATTAAAATTTTAATTTTAAAGTTATTTTCATATGTCTCCTTTGGTAATTTTACATACTTAAAAGCTTTTATAAATTAAAAATAATATAAATTTTGCTATTTCTTTCAAACTTTTTTTTTATTGAGAATTTCTTTCAACCTTTAATAATGTTTAAATTTTTTAAAAAATGCAGCCTTAAGATTTTTCCATGTAACCCCTTTTTTTATCATATTTTTTAAATTCATTTGTTCTTTTTGATCATTTTACATTTTTATAAGTACTTGCATTTTTAAGCCAAATATTAAAATATTACTAAAAGTGCTTTTTAAGTTAGAAAGCCAAACACTTTTCAACTTCTTGTTATTGCACTTTTTACAGAAGTTCCACTTATGATTGGACATTTAAAAAAAGCTGAAATTTAAAAGCTTAGACCAAACAGAGCTTAACACTTTGAACACGTGTACCTCTCCTCATCCTTTAATCTCTTGGTGTCCGTTGAAATCAAGAGATTGATAGAGACATGAAAGGGATGATTTTCTTCTCTTCTTCTTCTTCTTTCCCTTCTATTTTCATGTCTGGAAATCGGGGCTTAACTTGTGTGGTGAATCGGGGCACGGGAGAGAGCCGCATGCGCTCAATGCCATCAAGATGTCACCAGTCACTTGTTATAACTTATAAGAGCACTAGTCACACCACAAGAAAATTGAATTTTTTTCACCAATTATTCAAATTTATATCATAAACATCAGCAGCCAACCGTTAAATTTGCTGCTAATGACTGTATTATTGAGTAAGTTAATCCATTTATAATAAAAAAATATTTTGGCTATCAGTTTTCTTATTTATTCACCGATTTATGGTCAATATTTTAAGACTTTTAACTTATTTTTAAGATCTAAATATTTAAGAATAAAGAGATTTGTGTAGTAGGTTTTGGTTCAAAATTTTGACTCGAAACCCAGCTACCTATGATTTTGTATTATATTTACCTTAAGATATTTGAAAGAAAAAATGGAAAAAAAAAATTCATTCATTTTTCAGACTGTTCTTCAGTATATCACATATCCGTAATAGATGAGAAAGATCTTCTAAAATATTAGTTGGTTCCCCTCTTCCTTCAAGGATGACCACCCGGATAAGGACGGCGGAGTACTACGCATAAAAATTACTGGATCACAGGAATTCGAAATAGAGTAAGGGTGTGTTTGTTAACAACAAAAAGTTGTCAAGTTAAAATTTTTCTATCTAAAACTTTTCACTCTGCACAACTATTCTATTTTTTAATCATTTCTTCACATTTTTCTATACAACTATCATACTTTTCAATCATTTCTACACAACTACCAACACAACAAGTCTATCTATTTCAACTTTATCCTATTTATTTTTAATCATCACCCCTATCATATCACATCATTTGACAACATTTAAAAAAAGTCTATTATAAAAGTTGGGAGGAGATCTTACTAACCTTTATTAATATAAAAAAGTTGGTAGAAGATTTTACTAATCTCTATTAATGTTTACAATATAAGAGAAAAATCTGCATAAATATATAAGAGATCCTAAGAAATCACAAAATTTTTATTAATTATAAGCTTTGCTGCTTGAGAAGATACGTTGATATGTTGATGCATATTTGAATTTCAACAAAATATCTTCCTATATGGTAACCTATCTATAACAATATTGAATTATAACATAAAAGATGTATTATCATGTTAGCATGGAGAAGTATTTATGATTTACCTAGCCCATGCCAAAAAACTTATTAATTTTTTTTTTTGCTTTTTTCCATACACTTCTTTATCTAAATATATTTAATGTATAAATTAATTTTTACTAATTTTGGAGATATATGCACATTTTTTAAAATTTTAAACATAGAATTATTTTAGTAATTTTTAAATATTGAAAATAGTTTTAAAAATTTCTATATTTAAAAAGAAATTTTTGCAAATACGTTTATAAAATTTGACCAATATTGTATCCATGTCCTTAAGTTTACCGATATAGCAAATATGTCCACAAAATTACAAATGTGTCCTTTCCGTTATAATGTCATTAAAATTTTCTATAAAATAACGATAATGCCCTTTAAGCCAAGTGATACACTTGCAAATTTTTAAATATTATAAACATATTTGTTATTTTATTATTTTATATATTTTACATATATTATTTTATATATTTTACATATATTATTTTTTACATTTGTTGCAAATATGCTTATAATATTTGCAAAAATTATAAATGTATCATTAGCTTAAAGGGCATTATTGTCATTTTAAAAAAATTAACGGCATCATAATGGAAGGGATATACGTTCCGTTTCATACAAATTTTATGAAAATATTTACAATATTGACAAACTTAGAGACACAAATATAATATGATCAAATGTTGTAAACATATTTACAAAGATTCCATTTGAAAAACTAAAAAATATATATTTTTCGAAAATAGTAAAACTTAGTTTTATATATTAAAGGGGTTCATTTCTACGTAATTGGGTTACATAGAAATGATTTCATGTAACGCTCTTCATTTTTTAGATGTTGATGATTGATGAAAAATTTAATTTATTCATTGTATATAACATCATCTTGTTTAACTAAAAGATTAAATTTCATTCAAATCTAATATACTCACAGGCCACATTTATTCATGAATATACAGATTCATGTGTAAATTAAGAAAAATGCTTAAATCCATTATATATATATATTAGAATGTAATATTACTTTATAGGATTACTCATCCACTAGTAATAATATTTTAGATAGGTTAGACATTGAAGATACTACTAAAAAAATAATATTTAATATTTAATTATGTTAAATTTGTACACTTATAAATAAGGCCCCCATTCAATGATAATTTAAAAAAAGGGTTCCCATAATAATAAAAATAATGCTAAATAGCATAAATGGAGTAAATTTTTCATCAACTTTCAAAAAATTAAAAGTAAAGGGGATTACATGCAAGAAAAGTTTCATAGAAGCGGCCCCGTATATTAAATACATCTATGTTAACCGGTTTATGAAAAAATAAACAAAAAAATTTTAAATGACCCAAACTAATAGGATCACCTGAACATAAACAATACCTTGATTTAACGCTTGTGCTAGAGCTATATTGGCTGCAAAATAAAACCTTATTATGCCATGCACGTCATTATTAAAATTATTTATTTATTATAAATAGCTTTTCATTAATATGTTATCAAATATTCTAGCCGTGTAAAATTTTAATTATTCTAGATATATTGGATTTCATTAAATCTCACATTAATGAGAAAATTAAAAGATTGTTGGATTATAATTCAATTATATAGGAGTATGATTCTTTACAACCGGACGCATTGGGACAGCCCTGCGTCTGACCAAAATATATATTTTTAAATTTTTTTTAGTTTTTTATAAACATGTAAAGATAAGTTTATTTAATTTATAAACTAAAATTTACTATTTTTTGATATTTTTAAGTATTTGTTTTGAATTTTTAAATATAGTGGCATTTTTATAATTTTCTGACCTAAAAAATTTTGAAAATGCCACTATGTTTAAAAATTCAAAACGGATACTTAAAAATATTCAAAAATATTAAAACTTGGTTTATGGATTAAATACACATAGCTTGTATGTTCATGAAAAAAATATTAAAAAAATATTTTTTAGACCAACCTCACTATATCATCTTTCTTATATAATATATACTTAATTATTATTATCTAAATTTTACGACATTGTCTTTTAATCATACAGTTTATAGATAAAATCTATATGAAGTGTGTAAATATATTTACTACATCTAAAGTTGTATGTGATAAAATTATAATGATATTAATTAGTTATAATAAATCAGCATGGAAATAAAAATATTAATTTTATTTTACTTTATATTAAATACTTTTTAAAATAAATTAATAATATTAATTTTCTATATCTTCAATTAAATAAAATTTCATAAATTTAGCTGGCACCAAGATTCAATTTTCTAAAACATCGGTTTTATTCTAGTTTCTAGAAATATACGACACTGTTATTGCGCGAGGGATTCTTCATTCATGACCAGGGTCCTTGTGGTGTGTTGGATGATGAGTTGCTGTGCATTCTGTGTTAAATAATGCAAGCGTAAAATACGATAAAATTATGAACACCATGTCTAAACTTTTAAAATTTTTATTTTCCGTCTCTATGCTCATTTCATAATTTGGGTGTGTTTAGGAATGTATAAAACTTTTGATGAAAAGTTTTGAAAAGTAAAAGTTGTCAAATGATGTGATATGACAGAGGCAATGATGATGAGTAAAGAAGATAAAGTTAAAATAAATAGATTAGTTGTGTGAGTAGTTGTGTAGAAAATGATTGAAAAGTATGATAGTTATATAGGAAAATGTAAAAAAATAATTAAAAAATATGGTAGTTATAAAGAGTGAAAAGTTTTAAATTGAAAAATTTTAATATAACATTTTTTGCACATTGCCAAACACACCCTTTGTGCCGTGTCAAAAACTCGAGATGCGACAGAGCGTGCGACGTTACCAAGGCAGTTGTCATGTCCGCCTCGGAGCGGAGCTGAGCTGGCCAAGGGAGGAGCTAGATTTGCTTGCTTTGTTTCAACCATTAAAAATAGTTAAAATACCTTTATAATTAAAGGGCATGTTTGGCAAAGGCTAAAGCTTTTGAAACAAAAACTTTTTAATAAAAAAACTTTACACTCTCTGTAACAATATTATTTTTAATTATTTATTCATATTTTTTATACAACTTTGGTACTTTTTAACAATTTCTAAACATATATGTACAACTAATTTATCTATTTTAATTTTATGCTATTTATTTCTTATAATTATCCTTGTCATATCACATTCCTTGGTACTTTTATTAGCAGCCTGATTATATAATGTAGTTTAGGCTAAAATACATCATTCATTTATCTTAACTACTGGTTATATTTTTAAATTTTTTCTTGGTAAACATGTTTTACTAAGTATATTTAATTCATATACAAATTTTTGTTATTATACAATAATTTTATGTATTTATTTTTTTATTTTTAAAAAATCATCCATGTTAGGGGCATTTCAGTCATTTTCGACTCCTTCGAGAAGTTGATTTTTAAAAATTAAAAATAAATATACAAAAAGTATTATAAAACAATAAAAATTAGTATATAAATTAAATACACTTAAGAAAAAATTAAAAATTATAAAAATAAATAAATAATTTAATTTAATTAAAAATACATTACGGGTGTGTTGGGGAATGGATAAAACTTTTGATGAAAAGTTTTGAAGAGTAAAAGTTGTCAAATGATGTGATATGATAGGAGTAATGATGAGGAGTAAAGATGATAAAGTTAAAATAGATAGGCTAATTATACGGGTAGTTGTGTATAAATGATTGAAAAGTAGGGTAGTTGTATGGGAAAATGTGAAAAAATGATTAAAAAATATAATAATTTAGAAAGTGTAAAGTTTTAGATTGAAAAATTGTAAGTTAGCATTTTTTTTTTCATCGCCTAACACACCCTATCATGTATATAATATTATAATTAGGTTCGTTTTTTATTATTCGCGCTGCGCCAGATTGTTGCGTCGCCGAGCTACCGGGACGAGATGTGGCTTTCGTTTTCCCACTGTCCCCGCACACGGTACAAAATAACTAAAACCAGCGGAATTGCAGAATTCCACTGGCAAAGCGCCTCTGGTTTTCACACCTCGCTTGTTTTATATATACCATGCGCAGGCGCAGCTGAACTCCTCAATCGTAGCTCACCAGATTCGTGGAGAAATCGCAATTGATCAGAGAAGGAGAAACTCAAAACATGAGTTCAACAAGCAGAGCTTGGATCGTCGCTGCAAGCATTGGAGCCGTCGAAGCTCTGAAAGATCAAGGCATCTGTAGATGGAATCACGCTTTCAGATCGCTGCAACAGCAGGCGAAGAAGGGCATCCGATCGTATGCACAGGCCAAGAGTCTCTCCCCTGCTGTCACCTCCACTTTGCAGAAGAACGTGGACGGACAGGAGAGGCTAAAGCAATCCGAAGAATCGCTGAGGAAAGTCATGTATCTCAGCTGTTGGGGTCCTAACTAGAAAATGAACAGAGGAAGAAAACCCAGATGGGGATTTTTTGTAAATTTTTTCAGTTGAGATATACGAGGCTTTCGCGATAAGAAAACAATTTTCCTCCTATCTTTTGATGCTTCATTGCAATCTGCTATTTCAGTTGAATTTAATAAACTTGACCAGTCTCCTCAATTGGTGGCGAGGACTGATAATCCATGCTCACGTGAGCATAAGATCGCGATCCATGTTTACCATCTTATTCACAAAAAGATATTCTTTTGGCTAGTTGTTATGTTGCGACACACATAATTTCGACACCCTCCAGTTTGGGAGCCGAAATAAGTGTAGATGGAGAGGAGGAGACGAAAGGTAAGGGGGAGAAAAGTAAAATAAACATAGGTAATGGCTGTGATAAGATAGGGGTAATGGATGAATTTTACTTAAGAGTAGCATCCATTTAAGTTCCACGGTTTGTTTTTGCAGGACCGAAGCTAAGGATGCTACCCACATTTTCACAGGGTGTCAATACATCCGGGACATTTTTTTGAAAGCTGTAAGACTTACCACATCCTGGGCAACGGTACATGATATTTTTAGAATCCTTGTTTCAAAGAAGAGGCCGGAGAATCTCGCTTTCTTCATCCTGTATTGCTGGCGAGTGTGGTATTTGCGCAACAAGCTCTGGGAAGAGAAGTTTGAAACAAGCCGGAGAATCTCGCTTTCTTCATCCTGTATTGCTGGCGAGTGTGGTATTTGCGCAACAAGCTCAGGGAAGAGAAAGTTCAACCGGTTTTTACCAACATTATCGATTGGTATGAGAACTTCCTCAAGCAGCATAGGAAGGCAAAACTTCTCATTCGGGATGGGGCGATTGATCGGCCTCTTGTGGTAAGATGGTCCAAATCATCAATTGGGTTTCTCAAGATGAATGTTGATGCACGGAAACATGGAGATAACCACTCCTTGGGTTTTGCGGCTGTTATTCGGGATTCTAACGGGTGGTTCATTGCAGCAAAGGGTTGGAGACGAAGAAGCACCTTGGGACCTCTATGTATGGAGGCAACTGCTTTCTTTTTGGGACTCAAATGGGCTCTCCAGCTCAGGTTGAGAAAAGTACAGATCGAAACTGACTATCTCCTTCTCTTTAATTATTTGTTAAATGATTAACACATTCCATCACCTGTTGGGGTTATCGTTGGGGAGACCAAATCTCTCCTATTATCTACCCAGCACTTTTTAGCCCATCATGTGTTAAGACAAGGAAATGTTGTTGCACACTTCAGCAGATTTTGTATATAATTCTTTTTTGGATAGCTAGGTTTGGTGGGGTAACCCTCCCCAAGTTATTCTGGAAAAAATTTATACAGACAATTTTTTGGCAATTAATTGCTTAGATCACCTTATCCCTCCCTCCCCTCGTAGTGCAAGGGAGTTGGGATAGAGTATTTCCTTCCCATAAAAAAAAAAAGTTCCACGGTTTGCTAGAGCCTAGCAATATGGGTTAAAAATTGTGGTGATAGTTTGGTTTCCTGTAAAAATAAGAAGAAAGTTTTTTGTCTTCTTTAAAAATAAATGGAAGTTTGTTGTTGTTTTTTTTTTTAATAAATGAACTTGATTGTAATATCAAATGTTAGGTTATACAAATACTAATAAAAAACTTATGGTAAGCAAAAAATAAAAATAAAATTTCTAATTAGATATTAGAAGAACATAAAATAAATGATGATAAAAGTGATGTAAAGTTACACTATTATCCTTACAAAAAATAAAAGAAGCTATTCAAATTAGATATTAATAAAAAATCAATAAAATGATATAAAAACATAGCTAAAAGTAAACTGAATCATTTTTATGTTCACGTACTATTCCTTTTTTAAAAAATAACTAACTCATTTTTATCATTTTAAAAAAATTTACCATGTTATCTAATAAAAAATTTACCATAAATCTAACGATGCTTTAGAATTTAGAGGTAAAATATATAGTTATCTATATCATTTTTATAACTATATGGCTGGTTAGAGTTATATTTAGTATATCATTTTTATAAGGTGTTTTAAATTATATAAGAATTTTAGATCGAATTTGTATCTAAGAAAAGAATTTTATAATGATGTGAAGTTGTATTGAAATCGGCAGTATATCATTTTTATAAGGTGTTTTAAATTATATAAGAATTTTAAATCGAATTTGTATCTAAGATAAGAATTTTATAATGATGTGAAGTTGTATTGAAATGGGTGAAGTTATGTTGTTAAATTGAAAAAGTTGTTTTAGGAATTGAAAAATTATCTTGAGAATAGTGATACAAATTCAATTTAAGAATCTTATATAATTTGTAAGCATCTTATATAATTTGGAATAAGCTCTAAATATATGATTACATTTGTAAATATGACTTCAAGTTAGAATTATATTTAGAATTAACCCTTTTGCCATTGAGTATTATAATTTGTTAAGTTTGATTAAAATTTAGTAAATTACACATTTAATGTTTCTTTTTTGTCTGGATCATGCCACATGACTCACATGCAAGTAGATGTTACAACTTCAGAGATACCCAAATTACTGGGAAAATGCATAATTTAGTATCTAATTTTCATCGATACTGATACAGTTGTCACATTCCTGCCTTCATGGTATGAATTGATTGCCAAAGGTGGACCATGATGACTATTGGACTGAAATCCCCCTTCCCACTAATGGCTGATCACGAGTTCTTTCTTTTTTTCTTTTGAAGGAGAGATGTATATTATCAACAAACCAGAGAAAATACAGGATCACAGAGACTCTCTCAACAGGTAACAACCTCCCAAAAAATCAATCAATAGGGGAATGTGGCCAAAAAAGAAGAGAGAACTATACATCAACTTCACCGTCCCTATCTCTGCACAGCGCCTCTGCACACCCGTTTGTGGGGGGAGCCCCCAACCAACACCACTCGCCAACACCCCTTTGAAGCGCCATCTTTGCAAATGTATGAGCTGCATGATTACCTTGCCGATCACGAGTTCTTTTAAGCACTGCTCAGGTGGCTCCGAATGTTTTGAATAATTGACATAGGCGCTCTTAATTCTTTACAGTGGACGGTATATTGAAACGAGAGAGCTACTGTACTGTGTCGAGGACCTTTATTTCTAGCTCTTTTGCATCGCTATGCAATTAATGAAAATTTCTTCAAATAAAGTGTGGAACTCTCCTGCTCATTGTTTCCCCTGCAATTAATGAAAATTTCTTCAAATAAAGTGCTCTCGAGTTCTCTTCATTTCTGAAGCTGATTATAATTTATACACGTCCACTCGGTGAAGGCCTGGGCTGAGCGTGTTTGCTGGTCCAGATTGAAACTTTATCTAGTATCGATCCCCAGAAGAAAAAGAGGCAGTGAAAGAAACGATGATTTGGGACGAATTGAACCGATTCCATATTCAATACTCTGTCTAATATGTAGACCAAAGTCGCAATAAATTATACACATGAGATCGTAGTCCAAATTCGAATGAGGAAGCCCGTTTGTTTAGGGGCAGGATCGGAAAACCCAATACATCAAAATTGGACCCTAGCTCAGTTGGGACCCCAACAGCTCAAGTACATCACTTTCCTCAGCGACTCTACCGCCTGCTGCTTCCCCTTCTCCTCCGCTTCTCTTACTCTTGGTCGTCGGAGTTGCGGAAGAGGAATCAAGACAAGGAGAGAGCTTCCTGACCTGAGTGTACGATGACGATGGTGATATGATGCTCTTCTTTGCCTGCTGATGTAGAGACCTCAAAGCATTATTCCATCTGCACACGCCTTGGTCTTTCAGCACTTCTACCACTCCAACGCTGGCGGCGACTATCAACGATCTGCTTGCGCAACTCATTTCTGCTTGGAGATGCTGCAAGCTCCACACGACTTTTCAGAAATGGGGAAAGTAAATTAAATCCGGGGAATTTTCGAGCCTGTGAGGCTGATTTTTCTTATGGAAGGAAGGTTGGAAGGAATGAATGAATTATATAGTATAGACGGGGGCAGAGAAGTGGGGAGGGAATAAAAAAAGCAGGCGGGAAAGAAAGCAGAGGCAAATACAATAACGGCTGTAGGTGTAGGCTCAGGTGGTGGTTTTGAAAAGGAAACGGTGGGTGGTACTGGTGGTGGCGGTGGCAAGTTTTCTCCAACATTCCAGCAGCGTTCGAGGCTGTATTAGGAATCCACGCTTTTGTTTGCTTTGCAAGGGGCGGGCTTCGCCTGGTTGGTTGGTTGGTTGGTTGGTTTCTGCGGGCGCCACAGCCACAAACAACTCATCATGCTCTCCGCCATTCTGTGGAGAGGTGCAGGCCCATGTTTCCAACTTTCGATGCAACAGTCCAAATTCGAACAACACCGAATCGTCCATAGGGTGCAACTCGGTCTCATGAAACTCGGATTCACCCGACCCTAATCTTAACCTTATTTATAAAACTTCAACCCTAACCCTAACCTTATTTGTAAATCTCAACCCTAACCCTATTTTTGAAATTCGGGCTCGGGTTGAGTTTCGGGTTGAGTTTTCCCTATTAATATGTCTTTGTTACTTATCCTATATATATAGTTTTTATCACAAACCTATTGTATAAAAAAATTTTAAAAACAATTTATTACACGAAAGCAAAAAAAAAAATTCAAATACCGCTTAAAAGTAGGAAAACAAAATTATGAACCACATCAGGATGCCATGGCAAATGGCAAAAGTGACTATACATGATTTACAATGCAAGAGAAACATAATTGAAATAGATCAACCATAAATGTTCACAAGTTTATATCATTCACCCATATATATTTGTTTGTGTTGCCTGAATTACATTGATCTGAAATTCCTACATGATATATTTACTACTCTCAAGTTGTATTATTTTTTACAACATTAACTTTCCAATCAAATTGATTTTGGAATCATAGATAAATATATATGGTTAATAATATGAATGGTTTAGATTTAAAAATCGTATTTTTTAAAATTAAAAAACTAGTTTTGCCAACAATGTCATTGCAACTGGTTGTATAGATCAGTATGCAACAATTGCTTTCCAGAATAACGAATGAGATACATTGACTGCCTAAAATGATCGCTTGGATTAGCTTTTGAATTGAAAAAAATGATAGAAATAGAGAATTACCTTCAATAAACAATAAAACTAGGAAAAAAGCAAAAAAATAAGCATTACAATTGTGATTGGTTTGGCATAAAAGAAATTAAAAATGAGGTACACAAGAGATACAAATGAGGTGCAAAAGAGGTAATGATGATATCATCAACATAAAAGCTGCACCAACCATAAAGTGTATAATAGATAGGCTTTTAAAAATGCGTAAGTAATGATTAAAAAAATTATTGTCATAGGTAATTAACACATCTTTTGCTTATATGGTGCTTTTGCATTCATACATTAAAACAGACACCACCATATACAAGCTTAGAATTGAATTACTAAGGTATCAGAAGAACAGACACCGACTTAAATTAGAATAAAGGAGGAATATTTAGCATGAGACAAAATTGAAAGGTATAAAACTACATAAACCACTATCACATAACAATTGAAATATTGAAGAAGTTGATGGTGAGAATGGATATTTTATATCCAAATATTGCACAAAAAATATAATATGGTGAAATAGTTTGGCAATATCTGTGCACATAAATAAAATATATAATAAACATGTGAAAATATTATAAAAATGACAAAACTTAGCATATTTATTAAATGCATTCAGAAAAACATACTTATGAATAAAAAATTTAAAAAATATGTAAAAATAAATGAACGATGATCCATATAATCGGGTTCCATATACAATATCAATCAATTTCTGTTTATTTACGGGAAAAGAATTACACATGCGGTGACATACAGAAAGGATAAAGAGCATTATCCCAAATATAATATTGACTGCCATGAAATAATTGGAATCCACAGACATAGAGGCGCTGTTGGCAATTCCACACTGCATGGCTCTTCCGTCGAAACTAAGAGTCGGCGTTGCGTTGGCGTCGCCGTAGAAGGTGATGAACGATTTGGATTGATCCACCGTTATCTTCTCCTTATAGACTCCGGGCCCAATCTTTATAATGATGCGGCTGTTATTGTTTTCTGGGACGCTGTTGATGGCCACCGCCACGGTCTTGAAATTGCCGCTTCCATCGTAACTCACCGTTATCACCCGCTTATTCTTCTCCGCATCGACCACCGGCTTATCGAGAGGCTTACCAAGGCCGACTTGAGCCTCAACCATTCAATCGTGGAAGGACCTCACATTAAGATTCATCCATTCGTCGACGGAGCCAAAGTCGTCTGGAATGACGTCGTTCTCGGCGGACGCAAGGGCCATGACAAGTAGAAGGGCAGTGGCGAGGATCGTTGCAGAAATTGGAGATTTTGGGGCCATTTTCTTTGTTGCCGAGGAATGCTCGGCGCAACTGCAAACAAGGTTGAAATCGGGTTAGGGCACAGGAAAAATCCCCTTTATAAGGGGTATTGAAATCGGGTTCGGGTTGTGCGGGTTCTTATCAACCGGAAATCGAACCGATTTCAAATCGGGCTCGGGTTCAACCCGAAAAATCGAGTTCGGGCTCATAAACAACCAGTTCTGGCACTGCCAAATTTCGGGTTCGGGCCTAACCGTCAATAAGCTCGTCGTTTTCCGTATACAGCCACGTCACGTCAATTGTCGGTACACTACTCTTTTACGCTCGTGTGACTTCGCTGCCATTGTTTTTTAAAAAAGTTGGGCTGTCATTGCTTTTGAGTTAGCAGATGCGTGCCCACAATTAAACGAAAATTAATTACGAACTTTCTAAATATAAGCTGGAATAGATAACGTAATTCTATGACAAGATAAACAAATGGAAAAAAGTAAGGTAATTGTATAATTAATGAGGACGATTTTTCATATTAGAGTACCGATCTTTTCAGACCGGTCGGAAATCCGGTGATTTCCGACCGGTCAAAAAATATATTTTTTTGCTTTTTTTTTTTGAATTTTTTTTATAAACATATTAATCTAATTATATTTAATCTATAAACCAAGTTTTATCATTTTTAGATATGTATATATATTTATTTTGGATTTTTAAATACAGGGATATTTAAGTCATTTTAAATATTCTTAAAATGACTTAAATACCCCTGTATTTAAAAATCCAAAATAAATATATAGATATATCCAAAAATGTTAAAAATTGATTTATAGATTAAATATAACTAGATTAACATGTTTATAAAATTATTTTTCAAAAAAAAATTCAAGAAATATATTTTTTGACCGGTCGGAAATCACCGGATTTCCGACCGGTCTGAAAAGATCATTCCGCTTCATATTATCCTAGTTTTCTTCCATTGTCAACTTTCCAAGTGATTCCAAAAGTAGAAAATTGCGAACTAATACAGATGAATGAAAAATATTATTGACTGAAACTAGAGAAGAAACCAGAAGAGGATTTGGGGATGACTTGAGAAATAAGAAAGGAACTTTTTTGAAATTTGTGTGATCGATATAAAATAATATAAGTATTATTGGAATAAGTAAAGTAGTTAAGAGAAAAAATAATTGGATTATAGGAATAAAGTCGAAAAAATAAAATTATTGAATAATTAAATAATTTGTTGAAAAATGCAAAGGTCGTACATTTTTCCAGAAATCTTACGAAATCCCGTGCATATGCATTACTAAACAACTCCAGATTTGTCAGCAAGAGGTACTTGCTCGATATCATCGAACTGTATGAAATGATAATAACAATCTTCTTTTCTTAAAGTAACGGAATCTTCTTCAGTAACAACACAAAAAAAAGTAACTAGCAAAAGTGGTTGTGCATTTAATTGAAGTTCAAGGGAAAGTAATTCGGATTTAGTTGGGTCTTCTGGCGTGGATTAGTAAATCAAAATCACAGGTCTTTCAAACTATAAAGGAAAGTATATATGGAAAAATTCGAGGTTGGCAAATGAGATTACTCTCGGTCGAGGGTAAGAAACACTTATCAAAGTTTTAATCCATCCCAAATTACACAATAAATATATTTAGACTACTGAAGAAGTTGTGTGGTGCAATAAATTCTATGATAAAAAATTTTTTTTGGGAAAACAAAGAAGATTAATTAGGTTTCCTGAACCTGAAACAATATGTGCATTTCCAAAGAGGAGTAGTGATGAGTTTTCGAGATTTAATTTATTTCAACCTCGTTCTTTTGGCAAAACAAGTCTGATGTATCACAATAAATCTAGAGTAACTATCCCATCAAATCCTAAAAGCAAAATACTTATCATAAAGTAATTTATAGAATTGTTCTCTTAAGGTTTCCCCATCCTTCACATAGAGAAGTTTTCTCGTCGCCAGTCTTTTCTTAAAAAGAGAGTGCAAATGGAAAATAGGAAATAGTCAACAATTCAAATTCCTATTAGATAATTGGATGCCATATGGTTTATCAAAAGCTGGTCCATTGCTGCGAGATTTGATGAAGAATGTAAAAGCTCATCATTTCATTAATTAGACCCAAACAATTTCGAAAGAAGAGGATGTTAAGGTTGTCATGGGTGAACTTGGTTGGAAAATTGTCGAGTATACTCCATTATCTTTGAATTTGGAGAATAATATTATCTTTTGGCCATACAAATTGGACGGGTTGTTCTCTATCAAGTCTATATAATGAGTTGCTCATGGAGGGGTTGCTTCAAATGATCTAATGGGGCAACAAAACTCATTTTAGTGAATAGTTCCTAAAAAGGTCTCCAAATTAAGCTTCCACCTAAGATTCTCATCTTTGAGTAAAGACTCATGTTGGAGACCCTTCCCACCAATGTAATGTTGTTATATCATGGTATCTAGATTGATCCCACTTGTTCCCGAAGCTTTAAAAACTACTTTCCTCTATTGTATGTGCATGTTTCGTTGACAAAATGAATTAGTTAGCTACACCTCAAGGAAATAAATCTCTACACTTATTTGTGGTTACTTGTTGAAAGGTATAGAAATCTCCTCCTGGCTTTGCACGAAACTCCTACTTTCTCTTAAATCCCGAACAATTGTTGAACATTGCTGCATCAACATTATTCTACACATGTAATCCTCAAGGGATAGCAATTGGTTCATGATAATCAAGTGCAATGGAGGCCCCTAAGTGTTAACAACTTAAAGTCAACATCAATGTTGGGTGGTGTCATTGGCATTGGTGCATTCGAGATTGTGAAATGTTGGGTACTAATGGGTCTTTTCAACCCCAAAAGCTAACCTGAAAGATAAGATATTCTCTCATGCTTTAATTGCACACTCAACCACTTTCACGACTAATGTAAAACAACCTAACAATCTCCCCCTTTCATACATCGGGCCTTGGGTTGGATTTCCCTATCAACCTCTTTTCTTGGCCCTTGGGCAAAGTTGTTGCATTTTGGGCTCTAATACCAATTTATTTGGTGCTCATGGGCCTTCTCAACCTGAAAAGCTAACTTAAAAAAGTTAAGACATTTTCTCATACTTTAACTACACACTTAGCCCCTCCACAACCGATATGGAATAACAACAGGAAAGATATTTCATTACAGCTAGGTGTTGGTTATGACAAGGATGGGAAGACCACTTGTGGTTAAAAGTAGCGGTGCAACTTGGTCTGGGTACCCGCGGGTTGACCCGTTGGGTACCCTAAATATGGTCGGTTTGGTTCTACAGGTTAAATACTCGTTCAAATTCGGGTAGGGTCGGTTCCAGTGCTGGGTACCCGGAACCGACCCGAATTACATATTATTTATAATATATATACCTCCTAAGCCCTAAAAATCTAAAGCCCTCTCTCCCTCGACGCGCCACCTGCTCCAGTGCTCCCCTCTCTCTATCTCTCCCTCGACACGCTGCTCCCCCCCTCTTTCTCTCTCTCCCCCTCCCGCTCCTACTCCGGCTCCCTCTTTGTTGCGACCTCAAGGGATAACACCTGCTCTCTCTCTCTCTCTCTCTCTCTCTCTCTCCCCTCCCTCTTTGGTGCTATATCAAGGGATAACATCTGCTCCCTCTTTCTCTCTCTCTCTCTCTCTCTCTCTCTCTCTCCCCTCCCTCTTTGGTGCTATATCAAGGGATAACATCTACTCTCTCTTTCTCTCTCTCTCTCTCTCTCTCTCTCTCTCTCCCCTCCCTCTTTGGTGCGATATCAAGGGATAACATCTGCTCTCTCTTTCTCTCTCTCCCTCCCTCTCTCCCGCTCCCGCTCCCTCTTTGCTGCGATCTCAAGGGATAACACCTGATTTCTGCTCACAAATCCTCTTCATTTCTACATTTCCATTCATCCATTCCCTTTCTCTGTAACTGTCCAAAAAGTCAAATCCCACATTCCTCCTTTTTTCTTCAGTTGCCCATAGCAGAAGTAGCCACAAACACTGTTGAAAAAGCAACCGGAAAAGAACTCAGCTCAGGATCCGTTCTTTCTTACCCTAGCCCAGGCGACGTTTGCGTAGTTGCCCGCGACAATCTGTTGCATCTTCTTGATTCGGCTCTTAGACAAAAAGGTAAGCTTTTTCTCCAGCTTTGGTTTATGCAGCCAGGGATAGTTTCTATGTGCTAAGAAAGAGTTTCTTTTGAATCTTGCCGAAGCAAATTTTTGAATATTTGTCTTTATAAAGGATACCAGAATCTAATTTTCTCAATTTGGTGTTGGCTATCTATAATACTTGTGCTTATAACAGTGGTTTTGTTTCTTCTTTTGGACAAGTGGAGTATCTTGTCTATGGCTGCATATTGCATGATAATATAATTTTTTAGGAACCGATTTGAAATCGGAACCATAACTGACTCGCCCTTAAAAAAATAGGGTATGGTAGGCTTCGAACCGACCCGGCGTAAAATAGGATATGTTAGAGGTTTTCTAAAATAGGATAAGGGTAGGTTCCACCACTACCCAACCTACCCGGACCAAGTTGCACCCTTAGTTAAAAGCCAATAGAATGCTACTCAGGTTTTATTGGGTGCTGGAATTTCAATTTCAAGATGTCATTTTCAAATGTGACTCACTTATCCTTTTCATCTTCCTTAGCAACAAGTGGCATACATGTTCAAATGTTGGTTATCTTATGGCAGCAGTTCTCCCATGCTGCAAGGATTAATAATTCTCATGCTCACATCCTTGTAGGTTTTGCTATATCTCAGGGGCTTTCTAATTGTATTTGGTTAGATGAGTTACTTAATTGCACAATTGTTCTTTTTTGATGAATTTAGGCTCTCTCCGCACTCATTAGCAGCATGTGCAGAAAGGAGGGTTACAAACCCAAGTTATCTTTCTTTTTTCAAAATGAAACTTCAACGGTGGGTAAAAAATTACTACTAAAATCTCAAGAGTTAAATTCATGAGCTTTATGTTAAAAAAAAATATCATGAGTTCTATGTGCAAAATGATCATTTTAGATCGTTCTGAAATGGTCTCATTTAGACTGGTTCAAAAGTAATTTTTTTGTTTATTTTCCAATTTTTTACAAAACTATTAACCTAGTTATATTTAAGCTATAAATTAATTTTTACCAAATTTGAAGACGTATATATATATTTGGATTTTTAAATATATGAATATTTTGTCATATTTCAAAATTTTAAAATCACTAAAACACACCTGTATTTAAAAATCCAAAATAAATATATTAACATTTCTAAAATTTGTAAAAATTGGTTTATAGATTAGATATGACTAGAATATCAGTTTTGTAAAAAAATGTTTTGAAAAAAACAAAAAAAAATTATGTGTTTTGGAAATGACTAGGCCTCCTTATTTCGTGCCGGCTCCTCCAGGCAACATCATCATCCTCTGCACTAGCCAAAATAAGTCATTACGAACGTTTTTAACGTCACCAAAATGAAAATCACCGGCGGCGATCAAAGACTATTAACCATTTAACCTGTCCTCTCTTTCCAGGACTAAACCACCCCCTGTTTTCCACGAAACCATCAACTTGTTTTTCTTAAATCTTAACCATCAAACCCTCCGAGATCCGCTCTTATTTTATACACCCCCTTCAACACTCACTTTCTTCCCTTGCGCAAGTAGTAAGGGTCGAGCTCTTTAATTCGTTCCTCGAATTCCAAGGATTCGAGCATGAGTAGCAGCGGCAGCTCCAGTTCACGCGTCTGCAAGCTGGAATCCATCCTCAAATCCTTGCAGCGGACTACGACTGCGATGGCGGATTCCGGCAAGTCGAATCAGGCCAGGTGGTTGGAAGCCACGTCGATGCTCAATGGCGCCAGGGATGAGAAGCGGAGGAGGGAAGAGGAGCGGGCGGAGATGCTCATGCATTTGATTTGCTGGGGGCCCAACTGATATATGCACCAGTTTCCGACGGGAAAATTAATCCTCTCTTAGAAGAAAGAATTTATATCTGTTTTTCTCTCTTTTTTTTTTCCTGATGTAAATGAAGGCTCGTAGTTTCATATTGGTTTTTTTTTTTTTTTTTTGTAAAGGAAATATGGTCATGAAAATACGGCCACAAATTTATATCAAACATTAACATGCATGTTCACCGAATTTTCAAATTTGACATCATGTATTTTTACTAAAATATATTCCAACCTAAAATTTAAATCCATCATTTCTTTCTCGCAAATGCTCGTGTACGTGTATGCCACTGACTTGTCTTGTTTGTTTTGTTTTGTTTTGTTTTTTTTTTTTTTTTAAATCTAGGTTTAATGCAGCCAGCGATATTTTCGTAACATTACGTGGTGAAAACTGAAGATGTCGTATTTCACGATGCGGTGAAAAAGTGGGGTCATATTTATTATCCTCGTAAATATTGTGTTTAGTTATTTGTGAAACTAAGGATAAAACTGATGTTAATTTTTGAGTTAAATCCGTTTTAAAAATTGAAGCTAGGGTTTGAAACAGAGGAGTGGCTACCCTACCCAGTTAAGCCCAATGGATCGTTAATTCGGTACTTCACGGATGCAAAATACGTGCACCGCACGCGCACTCGTAGGGAAATCTATGAACGAACTTTGATTTGTGGTTGTTAATGTATCTTATAATCTAAATCCTTTAATATTTACGATATAAAAAATTATATGTTATACATACTTAACATGGCATTTGCTAGGGTGAGGTTGGCACAATTAATTTCATCGTGTTTTTCACAAACCTATTCTATTTATTTCAATTTATTCTACCTATTCTATTTATTTCAATTTTATTCTCTTTATTTTTTGTTTTCGTTCATATCATATCAGTATAATTCTTTTAATTTTAATTTTTTTCATTTCTGCTTTTATTTTTACATCTTCTCGATGGAACTTAGGTTTAGTTTGGAAAAAAAATGTAAAAATAAAAGTGAAGGTAAAAATATTAAAAGATAAGATAATTATGTGATATAATAAAAATAATAATTAAGAGTAAAAATAGTAAAATTAAATAGATCGAGTAATTACATGGGAATGTGAACGAGATGATTATGATGTAGAAATAGTAAAATAATCAAATAATTAATATATTAAATCACATTTGAATGTATATAATAAGAAGTAAGAAAGTGTTTTTTTTTTATTTTTAAAAATACATATTACCGAACAGCAAGGTCCATTCGGAATATGTAACAAATGTGAAAACGGGATCTTTTCTTAAAAAAAATACGAGAGTGACGTTACATAATGTTATAGAACAGAGAGTGATGAAAATTAACAATAATAATAATATATATATATATAACAATTGTATAGAAAAATGTAAAAACAATAATTAAAATGTATGCGTAATAGTAGAAAAATCTATGTTAGTTAAAAAGTAATATGTAGGATCATAAAAAAAAATTGGAAAAGGCTAAACGCACACCGCTGCACTTAGCTTCAGTGTATATTTTTTTAAAAAAAAATTAAATTTTTTTTATACAACTATTAATCCAAGTGTATTTAACATGTATGTTAAGCTTTAACAATTTTGAAAAATTTTAAATATTTTATTTTTGAAAATCGTTAGTGTTTTTAGTAATTTAAAATTACTAAAATGCTATCGATTTTCAAAAATAAAAGATTTAAAAATATCAAAAAATAGTAAAAGTTAATGCACATATTAAATACATTTAGATTAACAGTTGTATAGTAAAATTTTAAAATTAAAAATAAGTTGAATGCACTTGAGTGCATTGTATTACAACCCTAAAAAAGTACACGGTCAAAAAGGAGAAATTTTTTTACATATTATTTATCATTATTTATATTACTGTAAAATTTTTATTATTTGTTTAGTATCCTGTATATGAGTGTAAATATTTAAAATTAATGTAATAAAATAATTTAATATTAAAAATTAATTTTTAAACAATACTTTTCCACATTTAGACACTAAAATATTATCTTCACGTAACATCAAAAAATATTATTTTGTATATTGATAAATGATTCGATTCCCTATTTTCATTATTATCATCCTAAACGCATCGTTAAGGTTTGTCTAGTAATAGTGAAAAAACTAAGAAAAACATGGTGAAAACATTTTAAGAAACGAGGAACAGATGCAACGTGACAAAAATAACAGTACGATTAAAAAGAAAAAATAAATGCAACAGTATTATAAAAAAATACTAAAAATAAGTAAAGTATAAAAGTAATAGTTTAAGACAATTAGATAGCTCAAATGTCAAATAATATAGAAAAGGTGAGTTTTTTTTTTAATTAAAAAAAAGACAGTTAATCTCTTGCTGTAAAAGCACAAGGAGGACCGTAGAAGATGAGACCGACCCTTAGAAAATGACTCGGTGACGATGACTTATTCGAAAGTTGGGTCAATTGCATATTAATCAACTCATATCCTTGACTTAATTGAATCCTTTTTTGCGCCTTTGAAGTGTATGACACAAAGCACAACGACGCGCGTCGTCGTCCGTCCAACGGTTCAAGCCGGGCCAATCTTCAAGTAATCCACCATCTCTCTCGCTTGGGCCGGTCTGCATTGGTGGGAACCGGGACGTAACCATTTTTTTCAAGTGTGCCCCAGAAATGATAAAATTTCTTAACATAAAAGATTTTTTTTTATAACATTTAATGTAAAAGTTTTGAATTTGTAGAAAATGCTGGAATATAATAGGGTATTGGTGAAGAACAAAGATGATAAAATTAAAATAAATTGATTAGTTATATGGATAATTGTGTAGAAATGATTAAAAAGTATAACAGCTATATACTAAGATGCAGAAAAATAATAAAAGTATAGTAGCTATATAAAGTGAAAAAAAGAAAATGACCAAAACAGAACTATTAAAAAGCAGGAAAATATTATATCTAAAGGAAATACACTACACATAATTAAGGGCTTTACTTTTATGAATTTCTTTTTCTAGATAATTTTCTTCATTTTTAATATGATGTCTCAATGGAAAATTCACTTAATCTACTGTATTTTACATTGTTTATATTATTGTTAAAATCTTTTTATTTGTTTAGTATCATTGTACATTAACTTTATTTATAAATTTGTAAACTTAACATAATAAAATTGATTAATGGTTAATATTAAATTATTAACGGATCTAAATATTTGTTCTTATTTACATATTAATATATTTATTTTAAGCAAATGTAGCATGTGTAGACATTTGATTCGGATAAACTTAATCACATATCTTAACAGATAATATTAAATATAATGAATGAATTAAATTTTAGATAAGTCATAGACATATTACAAATAAAAGAAGATTATATGGAATTATTTCTATATAATCAGTGGAGTCTTACAATTAATTACCAAGAAATTTGCTTAGCGATGAGGAAAAATTAGCAATTTTTTTTAATAAAGTGAGAGAGAAATGCAATGTAATAGAAGTGATGATTAAAGAATAAAGAGATGAAAAATACAAAAATGATTATGTCATAATTCTAGAAAAAATTGCAATAATTGATTAATTAAAATACCACATCATATTAAAGAGTCATGCGAAATGAAATTTTTTATTTTTTGGTACTATGAAAGGTACCCTCGAGCATGCAAAGCAATATATAAGTGGCTTGAATGAAATGTAAATAAAATACAATTTATTATTTATAATTTTTTTCTAATTTCAATATAACTTTTACTTTTAATGCATAACAACTTTTATTTTTTTCATTTTCAATACCATTTTTACATGCACAGCAAACATTCCTTGTCTTGTTCGATATTCTAATCCCATTTATACTCTCAACACCTGCTAAGTTCCGATGCGTATCAATATATTAGCCATTCCTTTTTCCCAAGTGTGATTCCAGTTGCTTCCCATCGTATCTTCAATTGCAATTGTACATAGTTACTAAATCAGTAGTTTAAAAATTCATACAATTGTTAAAAATTTTATTACATTTATTCAACTCCTCAAGCAATAATGACACATGCAAGTTTAATTATTTTGAATGAAATTTAGTTAATTTAGCAACAATGAAAAACTTATTCAACTCAAAGGATATACTATCTTTGAATTGACTACTATCATAATTTTTAAGACAAATTTTTTTTTTTTAACTTTTCAATTTTAACATAAAATTTCATTTTCAATATAATTTTTATTTCGTAATATATATTATTATATTCTTATCTTATTTTTCCATTTCATTTAGAGTCATTCCAATCAGACATGATTAACGATTTTGCATCTTTATCGTAATGGCATTGATACGATTTAATTTCTAATCATTTCTCAATGAAAACAGAACGTTTTCCACTTTCTTCCAATGTTGTCAGAACCGAACCGGTAAAGGAACTGGTCTGGTTCGAACCGGTTTGACCGGTTAATCAAACCGGTTCGAACCGATGACGTCAGCATGACATATTTATGATGTCATAAATATTAATTTTTTTAAAATTTTAAATAAAAATATTGATAAAATTATATTTTTATAAATCCTAAATATATATGTTAGATTTTTAATCGTGACTGTTAACTGTATACTTTCGTATTCTTTTTTTTTTTTTAGTTGTAATGTAATTCAACTCCTAAATCCTAGGAATTTCTATAATGTCCATTTTAAAAAAATTACCTTACTATCCTACTTGTATCATATTAGATTCCAAGTGAGGAAAACAAGATATTATTTTTTAACATAGTAAAAATTCTTTTTAGAAAATGAAAATTTTCATTTCAGAAGCGACTCCAAGGAATCTGTGATTCCTTGAGACGGAGTTACGGACATTATTGTTCTTTCCTGTCAAGGAGTCACAAGGCTGAAAGGTTTCCCAACTGACATAGGATTCTTTTCATGCTCGTTGGCTGCCTTGGTTGCCTTGAATTTTTTCTTCTTTATGCTGGCTGCTGATTTCAGTCTCTGATCGCTGGATACAGGGGCGGTGAGTATTTTGGAAATCAGACGAATTCCAAGTTAAATAGAAGCAGCTGATGCTCGGACAGTTGCCAGAATTGAATCTGGAAAGGGATTAACGGCAAGAGGGTTGCCGGTTCGTTTGCTGCTTTTATGTAGAACTGCCTGATGTGGTAAATGGGGCCAGCCGATGCATGCTGCAATTTTGTTGTTGACGAAGATGGCTGTCAGCAATTGGGTTTGCTGGAATTTTCTAGCCGTTTTGAGTTTTCTATTAGCTTCGAATAGGAACAGAATTAGATCCTTGCTGATTTCTATGCTGCGGCTTTGGACTTCAATGGCAATAGGTTCTCCGATTGGAGTAGATGGGCGACGATGAAGGGGTTTATATGACCCAAGTCCCTGGCCAAGGGAGGAGGGAGCCGACGATGAAGGGTGTCGCAGGAGGAGGGAGCGGCGGGCGTGACGGGCGAGGGCGTCGAGGGCGGCGGGCATGCGGGTGCAGCGAGGGCGCTGCGTGCGGCTGTGCTGGCGAGGGGCTGCGGGACGGCTGTGCCGGTATTCGCGAAGGGGACGACCGGACATGGCAGCGTCGCGGGGCCGCGAGAGGGGTTGCGGGACGACTGTGCCGGCATTCGCGAAGGGGACGATCGGACATGGCTGCGTCGCGGGGCCGCGAGAGGGGCTGCGGGATGAAGCTGTTGTTTTTTTTTTAATTTATATTAGGGTTAGCTGTGGCAACGAGGCCAGCCGACCGGTCGAATCCGGTCCGACCGGATATCCCGGTTCGACCGCCGGTTCATCGGTTCGGACGGTTTTTTATAATCAAACCGAACCAGGTTAAACCGAACCGGGAACTGGACTCGGTCGGATCGGTCCGACCGGCCGGTCCGGTTCTGATAACACTGCGTTCTTCTACTTCCTCGTCTTTTCAAATTTGTTTGTTTATTTGTTTGTTTGTTTGTTTGTTTGTTTCTTCGAGTGTCGCACGGTCAAGATCAGAAGACGTGTAACGTATTCCACGGACGTGAACAGGGCGTACAAAATGGAATTAGTCACGGCATTTGAAATCCGAGCGCTGGCTCTTGGGCACTGCTAGTCCGGCGTCTGACGTCTCCTCCATCGCGAACTCTCCGAAAGAGTAAAGTCGCCTGCTTTTTTTCCAACCACTCCTTTGAAATTGCGATACAAAGCGGGGGAAGAATTTTCAGACATCGAGATCCAAAGCTTCTAAAACCGCACCCTTTTCTCCTCCGACCGGAATTGGAAACTTCCCAAAACATTTTATTTTTCCCTCTTTCGAGAGAGAGAGAGAGATGGCTGTTGTAGAGGAGAAATCAGAGCACGACGGTAAATTATGGGGTCTTTGTCGGATGCCTTTTTGGCAGACTGGGAGTTCGTCGTCGCAGCAGCACCACTTCTCTGGCTCCACTGCCCACACACGATCGGTTTCTTCAGTGGCGAAATCGTTTCTTCTGTCAAGTCGGAGGCTGCGTCTCGATCCCAAGAACAAACTCTACTTCCCATGTGAGTTCTCTCATTTCCTCTCTGTATTTTGAGAAGAAGAAGTGCGAAAACGGGGTATGTAAATTCTTTTTTTTTTTTTTTAATTTAGTTTTATTTGTGTATGGATGTTTCTGTCTGCATGGGAATGGGCTTCTCTTCTTCCAGTGATTTCGATCTTTTGCTGCCCTTTCAAAGATAGTAAAAATTTCCTCATAAAAAAAAAAAGAAAATAGTAAAAATTTGCTCTTTGTACCCATTTGTAAGTGTTGGTGTTGGGCCGCATCCATTTAGTAATAATAACGCGTTTTCATTATTAAATTCTCTTTTTTTTTTTTCTTTTTTTTTAAAAGAAGGAATTCTATTCGAGCATCTGCTGTCTGGCAGTTTTAGAAATGTTAGAATCATGTCTTTGTTTTTGGGCTTTGGGTTGACTCATGGGAAATTATGCTTATATTGTAATTTTTTGTGGAGTTCATCCTAGTTGAAGGGTTTTGAGCAATTGCGTTTCCCTGAATGACGAGCTGTTTACACTGTATGTCGGGCTGATTATGTACGAGTAGGAGGGAGGGGTAAAAACAAAAAGAGAATTAAAGAGTAAAATCCTAAAAAAATGGAAATAGAAAGAATAGTTACTTTCATTCCTGATTGACGGGGTCAATGTTTTGGTTTTTCGGTGATTATAGATGAACCTGGGAAACAAGTTAGAAGCGCGATCAAGATTAAAAATGTCAGCAGATCTCATGTTGCATTCAAGGTAAGGTTATAAATTTCTCTTTGAATTTATCCTAGTGATTGATGCAGTTGATGCTTGCAGGATGGTAAAGTTGCGATCTTATCAAAAGCCTGAATTCGTTCTGTTGGTTTCCTTGTTAGTTGTTCTTATGAAATTGTTGCATCGCATTGTGTTTCATTGAGCAATCTATGCTTGCTTGGACAGTGGGATGTTGGATTATTCTTCTGAGGAGCTTTGGCCTTTCCCCTCAATTAAAATACGGTTACCGTTTAGGTCAAAAGAAAAAAAGAGATGTTGTTACCATTCCTTGTTCAGAGGATTTCTGGGGCTTGAAATGAAAATCTTCTGTTATATAGAAATCGATCAATTTTTTGTAAGGCTTTGGGGATGATAATGAGTGGAGCATTAGCTTGCCTTGTGGAATAGGTAAGACGAAACATTAAAAGAAAAAGAGAGATAAGTAACTGACCGTAGGTTTACAAACTGTTTTCTCCTGAAGTTTTGATCTAAGTGAGTACGTTATAGGCTTTTGACAAAGTGATAGGCTGTTGCATTTGTAACAAGGGCGAAATATCGGATGTGGGCAAAAGTTTTCTGTAGAAGTACCGTTACCTGCAGTGATGCTAGTATTATGCTTAGGTTTGCATAAAATGCATATTCCCCTTGTTCCATAGTTCCTGAATCACTCATGTTTTTGGTTGTTGTAGCTTCAAACAACTGAGCCAAAGAGTTGTTTTATGCGTCCTCCTGGAGGCATACTTTCTCCTGGCGAGAGCATCATAGCAACTGGTAAAATAGTGTCTCCCATCTTCATATTTTTCATGATCTATTTGAAAATATATAATCTTGTGGGAAAATAGTGTACGCCATTCTTTACGTGTTCTTATTTCACCATTATCATGGGAAAAACAGTGTTCAAGTTTGTTGAGCATCCAGAAAACAATGAGAAACCAACAGATCAAAAGAGCAAGGCCAAGTTTAGGATCATGAGTTTGAAGGTGCAAGGAGTAATTGAATACGTACCGGAGCTTGTAAGTGTTTTGCTTCTCAATTGAATTATCATCTCTTATGGTCTGTGAATTTTAATTGACTGCCACACACTAGAATTTACATTTAATGCATCAGTTAACCCTAATTTTAATGAAGAGATTTGGAAAAGCCATTAGTCATTAGTTGAGCAATCGTCAGTCTGTTCAGCATTAAGGCTCTGAGTATGAAATGAATGTCAACAGCGTGAACTGAATGTGGGTTTTGTGGAAGACTCAGGCTTAAACGTTAAATATGGTTATTAGTGATGTTATTGTGCCTAATGAATTGTTTGTAAATTTTCTCAGATTGGCTGCCGCTTCCATATTTTTGCAAGTACATCTTTATTTCCTTTATGTATATATATTTCATGAGGTTGGTAAATATAATATGGCATGAGATCTGCTTGAACCCTGGACCATTAATTCGTGCACAGGACAACAATTTTAAATGATTATCAAGATGCATGCTGGCCTCATTGCATGGGGAATCAGAACGGATGCCATAAGCATTTTCCTTCCCCATACAATAGTCCTTGTCTGTATATGTTGTGATGATATTTTATGTTTTTGTGACAGTTCGATGAGCAAAGAGATCAAGTTGTTGTGGAGCGAATTATGCGGGTTGTATTCTTAGATGCAGATCGACCGAGTGGAGTACGTATGCCTTCCAATGGAATTGATTCAGGGATTGCCTTGTTCAAATCTTTAATCTGACTGAAATTTTGACGACAAAAAAAAAAAAAAAAATAATAATAATAATAAATTGCTGAAATTAGCATCACATTTGTTTTAAATGGTGGTGGCGTTGTTCATCTCACAAAGCTTTCAGTGCTAGTTATACGAAACGATGCACTGAAGTGGTTATTGCTATCCCTGATTTATTAACGTATCAAAAGCAAGATTATGTATTTTTTTTTTTTGGTTTTGACTTGCATGAGATGAGATGCTTATAGACGATGTTGACATGTTTTAGGCAATGGAAAAATTGAAGCGCCAATTGGCCGAAGCTGAGGCTGCACTGGAAGCACGGAAGAAACCACCGGAAGACGCTGGTCCACGGGTTGTTGGTGAAGGGCTTGTGATAGATGAATGGGTGAGCAAGCTCTTCTCTGATATTTGGATTCCTTTCTGTTCTCAACAGGTCAATTTTATTTATGTCATGGTTTCTTGTCTCATGTAAATCAGAAAGAGCGCCGCGAGAGATACCTTGCTCGGCAGCAGGTGGAAGGTGTTGTGGATTCCGTATAGATCCATTTTTTCTTTTTTCTTTTTGTTTTTGTTGTTGATGATGATGTAACTATGTAAGTGGCCTTCATTTGCTTAAAATTGGTTTGGAGACGTTTTACCTTTTTTGTTTCCCCCTTGTACTGGTACTGCGGAGGAAGAATTGTGTAAATCCATGTCCATTCCCCTTATCGTTTTTTACGGCTTGCAGTGTGCTTCTGTAAAGGTACGTGGTATTAAATATATCCACAACGGTTTTGATTCATTTGATCATTTTCTTCTCACAGAATGTGTAGTGTAAAATAAAAGTGCTTTTTTTTCAAATATATCCACAACGTTTAGTATACAAAATTTTAGATATATTTACTACATTTGCAGTTAATTTTCAAAATGTGAAATTTATGAGTTAATATATGAAATTGCTAATATGCTTGTTAAATTTTGCGCGTAATCGAAAATTTGAATGTTATAATTCATTCATGTCTTAATTCCATATGAGCTTTAAATTTGAAGAGATTTAATTTAATTTTCTTTTTATTTAATTTCATGTTTTATTATTTTATAATAAGGATATTTTATATATTTATAAAAGTTTAGCTAACGGTTTTTAATGAAATAAGTATTTTCGGGATTAATTATAAACATATTACATCTGAGATTTTGAAAATATAATGAGTATATTAAAAAAAGCCTATTTAAAAAAGTTCTAAAACATAATGATTAATGCCTTCTCATTTTGCCAGGAGCATTGAGCCTTAATGCTTCGGGGTGTATATATATATATTTTATTATTTTTAATTTTTTTTATAAGATTGTTAATCAATGTGTATTTAACTTATGTATTAATTTTTATCATTTTTGGAGTATTTTAGATATTTATTTTTTATTTTTGAAAATCGGTGGCATTGATTTTTAAAAATAAAAATTAATATATAAAATATTCTAAAAATAGTAAAAATTTATATACATCTTAAATACACATAGATTAACAATATTGTAAAAAAAATTTCAAGCGGAATTTTGAAATATGTGAGAAGATTTTATTGCAGGGTACGCACCTGGATGGTGCGGAATTCCGCGGTCTTTATTGTCAATGCAAGGGCGGATTTCCCGTGTGCGCAGTTCTGCTGCGGGGTTTCCAAACGCAGACTGCGTGACTCTGCATTGATGGCGAGTCAATTTGGTAACGCGATGGTCCGAGCTCACCCAACCCGTTCTAGTTTCAAGATTAAGTTGGAGTTTTATTTTTGAAAATTTTTTCAAATTAAACTTGATTTCAACTCGATATGAGGAAACTTGAAATCAATACCGGGTTTACATCAATCCAGTATCAAAACCCGACCCAGTCCGAACCTGATATTTTTTCTAATTTATTAAAATAATTATATTTATTTATACATGGAGTATTTCAACTATAATTGTGATAAAAGTTATTCCATATAACCATAACCTAATTAAACTATAAAATGTTTACTCTAAAATTTAAATGTTATATACATTTGTCCATAAAAGGTTGAGAATATTACATTTACATTAATTTTATTTGTAAATAATTATAAATATACTAACTTTTTAAAATTATCGCATACATACTAATTAACTATGAAATATATAAGTTTCAATTTTATTAAACTTTTAGAGAATGATTTCATGTAATCTTATTTATTTTCCTTGTTATATGTAAATTTTTTATATTTAGAATTATCATTTAATTAAAATACTAACTTTCATCAAAACTAAGATATTATAGGCCGTATAGATATATTCACATATAAATTATTTATGTGCAAATGCAATAATATTTAAATAATTCGTTATTTCTATCCGTAATTTCAATGTGTTAGTTTGAAAGTAATTTAAAAACCAAAACCAAAACCAATACCAACCGGTCGGAATTCGAATTCTAATATTAAAATTAGAATTAGGATTCACATAAACCAGATAGGCTCTAATAAGGACAACTCAACCCGAGTTGCATTCTTAATTGTGAAACAGCTCTACTAGCAAGCAGCAACCTAATGGTTCTATTTTTACTTATTATTTATTTACTGTCTTTTGGGGATACCTTTATTTATTTATTTATTTTACTTACTCAAATAGCTTTCCTTGGTTCTCTAAGCAATACGATGGGACTTGGCCCACGCTGCTGCAATGAATGAATTGGGGGAGAAAAAGCAAACATCGGAACAAAAGCATAGCTTGCGTCGGATTAACGGTCCATATCTGGAGTGGTGGTACGCTTACGCTTTGCAACATTTTTTTTTTTTTATTTGAACGCATAATAAAATGCAATAATTTGTCCCCCTGAATCACCAAGTAGCAACAATGAAAATTGTGCTGCATCATTAGCTTGAATCCCCAGGGATGGTCATTGGTTACCACGCGGGAGGCTGCGATGCTCAGTTCGCCCGAGGCGACAATGTCCCCTTTTTAACAACAGTGATTAAAATAAATAAATAAAAATAAAGGAAGGGAAGGATTGGTACATCCAGATTCCCAAACTCCTCAGGCAGTAGTCCAGGTTCCATAGTCTGTTACCTTTGAGCCCACAGCCCGCTCTCATGCCTCATTCCGACAAGGTAAAAAGGACCAGCCTAGCCTAGCCTAGCCTAGCCTTCGGAAGTAGTACGAGTTTTGAGACAGGGAGCAGAAGTAAAAAGAAGTCGGACACATAGGGAGGGGAGGCATGACATGGACGAACTCGAGATAAATGGAAGAGCTTTGCTTTAGGGTGGGTTGTTTGGTACAGAAAAGTGTTAATTAAAAATTTTCAATCTAAAATTTTTCACACTTTATAATTACTTTATTTTTAATTATTTTTTCACATTTTTTTATACAAATTATCATACTTTTCAATTATTTCTACACAATTACCCATACAACTAACCTATCTATTTTAACTTTATTCTCTTTACTCATCATTATTATCTCTATTATATCACATCATTTTCTATTAATTGATAACTTTTACTTCAAAAACTTTTCATTAAGGGGCTGTTTGGCATCGGGTAAAATATTTTGACGTGTTTTACATTTTTGAAAAAATGTCAGCATCACTTTCTCCCGTCGATAAATCAACCGCATTTGTGAACGTAACGACGGCGATTGAAAATGTCCGGGCGTCGAAAGTGGTTTCTGCGCCGCAACTTCATGGTAGTCCGCAGGTGAACGGGCAACGTATTTGCATGCGTTGTGAATAACGCTGCCTGTCACCGGAGCCGGAATTCCGAAAACCTCTGTCGTCGGCATGACTGATTGACTAGACGACTTTTTACTGAAATACCCTCGCGTGAAAAGTTTTGTGCAAAGGAGTAAGTTTTAGGGCAATCCAAACAGACCCTAAGGGCCCGTTTGGTAACAATGAAAACTCGTAAAGTTCTGTAAAACTTTTCAAACCTTGGGGTGCGGCTCAAAAAGTTGTCATTTCCACGTCATTTTTCACACACTGTTGACTACCGTACATCTGAACAGCAACGCTGCTGACGCTGAAAATGGTCCTTTGCAGCCCAGCGGCAGGCTTTCGGCGAAACGGCACACACAAGTATCGATAGACAAAATTGATGATTGACGTTTTTCAAGCCATAAAACACGTCAAAAACTTTTAACCAATGCCAAGGGTAAAACTTTTGATGAAAAGTTTTTGAGATAAAAGTTGTCACGTTGATAGAAAATGATGTGATATAATAGGAGTAATTATGAGAAATAAAGAGAATAAAGTTAAAATAGATAGGTTAGTTGTACAGATAGTTGTGTAGAAATGATTGAAAAGTAGGGTAGTTTGCATAGAAAAATGTGAAAAATAATTAAAAAATAGAGTAGTTATGGAGAGTGAAAAGTTTTACATTAAAAAGTTTTGGTTGACATGTTTATATCCCAACCAAACACACCCTAAAGAGTATGTTTGTTATTAAAGAAAAGTTGTGAAGTTAAAACTTTTCAACTTAAAATTTTTCACTCTCCACAACTATCTTATTTTTTAATCATTTTTTCACATTTTCTATACAACTACCCTACTTTTCAATCATTTCTACACAACTCTCAACACAACTAACCTATTTATTTTAATTTTATCTTATTTATTCCCCATCATTACCCCTATCATATCACATCATTTGACAACTTCTATTATCTACAACTTTTCATCAAAAGTTTTACCCATTCTTAAACACACCCAAAAATTTTACTTCCAACCAAACATACTCTTAGGCGGAGAAGATCATGTAGTTAGCGATGGATTAGAATAATGTCTTTTTCATTGAGATTAGAAGAGGGAGATGCGGTCCTCAAAATCCAAAAAAAAAAAAGCAAAGCAAGATTTTGGATGATGCAGCCGAGGATTTTGTTTCCGTTTTTTTTTTTTTTTTAAATCCGCTTTAGTCATTCGCAGAATCCTGGCCATCCAAAACTGGTCGCTGCGGCAAGTTTAGCAGTTGTTCTCCTACAGCCGGCCGATTAATTACTACGATCGATCAATCCCAAAAGCTCAACGGATCAAACGGCTGAGAAATCAGTGGATCAGGACACAAATCCCATCCGAGGCCGAGGACGAACATCCACTACACTGGGAAAAGGACAGACGAATCTTGGTGGGTCCCACGAGGGCAAAAAACAAAAGATATAAATAAATAAAGTGGACGGGACGCGTGTGCGATGCTTTGCCGAAGAGATTGAAGATAAGGTCTCCACCTGTCACTTCCCTCCTCGAACCAACCAATACCATTATCAATATTGCTTCCCGAGATACCGCCGCTATTTTAGAATTTTTCGGATGCATCCGTAATGTGGATTGGGAATTGTTATTCTCTTTCTTTTCTTTTTTTTTTTATTTAGAAAAATGAGATATTTGTGCTTGCTCATGTTTTTTTTTATTTGATGAAGTATATTTACAACATATTTCAATTCATATCACATTCAAAGTTCTAAGAAAATTCTAACAATATTTCTAAAGGGAGACGACAAGTTCCCAAATATCAACGGGGGAGACCACCAGCTCCCAACCAAATAAGAAGTACCACACACATGTACCTACAGAGCTTTGGTTCGAAATCCCCACTTGGTGAGAACTAAAGCTTCATTCCGCACTCGGTGACCAAACGGGCGCCGCTCGTCTGGTGTGCTTGCTCATGTTGTTTTTCACATAAATTGCGTTTATTTTAAAATTTATTATAAATGCGCCAAACGATTTTAAGATATTTGCGGTCGTACCTAAGATAAATATGAACTTTTTTATTTTTCTTAAAAATAGTATCCTTTACGATAGATCCAAGCATCCATAGATTTATCAAAATGAATTTGTTATACACTAAATTTTTTTTTGATTTGATACTTTCATAAATTATAATTAATTTTAAAATAATTCGTATTTGTTAAAGCTCCTGAGTTATTCAATCAAGTTGATTTTTGTTCTATTAACTAAATTTACATTAATAAACATAATGGTTGGTTTAGATTAACAAAAAACATTTTAATTTATCATAGGAATAACTAGAAATATTTTAAAAATTCTCAAAGTATAATTACAACAAGTTTAAAATCATAGACATAAATATAAATTGTACAGAAAATCACTCAAAAAAAAAAATCTCAGCAAAGACTGTTCAACGGGAAGCGTTAGCACAATTAAACGAAAATATAAGTGCCTGTTCGAGACTACGATTTTATTGTATATATCTGCATCAAACTAGGCCAAACTAGGTTTAAGTTTAACAAATAAAATTTTCCCAGCAAATCAACCGCAATTCAATCTCTTCCAACATTGCAGAGTGCAGATCATGCGGAAAAATGAAAATTTTAATCGCGATTGGAATCAATACTGATACTATTTCGTGTGCAAGAAAAGAAAAAAGTGAGAGCAGCAGAGGAAAGAACGATTAGGGTGTGTTCGTGAATGAGTAAAACTTTTGATGAAAAGTTGTAAAGAATAGAAGTTGACAAATAATGTAATATGATAAGGGTAATGATAAGAAATAAATAAGATAAAATTAAAATAGATAAGTCAGTTGTACTGGTAGTTATGTAGAAATGATTAAAAAGTAAGGTAGTTGTATAAAAAAATGTGAAGAAATAATTAAAAAATAAAATAATTATGAAGAGTAAAAAATTTTAAATTAAAAAATTTTAAAGTGACAATTTTTCCGTAATAACAAATACACCATTGTTGTTGCAACTGGGCCGGTAAGACGCCGATCCGCGATAAATTATTACTGATAACGCTGTGTTTGGCAGTTTTCGATGGCAACAAAAACTCATCGTAACTTTCATCCACGCCCCACTAGAAACCAGGATAATGAAAACCAGCGGTTTTAGGAAAACCACTCAACACCTGTCTCTCTCATTCTTCCCTTTTTTTGCTTATAAAACCCGCCCGCCCATCGCCTTCATCCGTTCGTCTAACGATCAACGAGTAAAAAACTTAAGGGGGGCAAAAGAAAAAAAAAAAAAAATCAGATTTCGCGTTTCAGCCGATATTCATCTCGTTAGAAAATTTGAATCGAAATGAGTTATCTGTGCAGGGTTTGGATGGCTGCCAGCGTCGCCGTCGTGCAGGGCCACACGGACCAGGGATTCAAGTGGAATTCCGGCCTCAAATCGCTCCAGCAAGGCCATAAGTGCCTCTCGACAGCCGGATTCCGGCCGTTCTCGAGTCTTTCTGGCTCCGATCTGAGGGATTTCCTCAGCAGTGGAAGCGGGGAGGAGAGAAGGAAGCAAGCCGATGATTCGCTGCAGAAGGCTATGTACCTGAGCTGCTGGAGTCAGAGCTGAGATTGCCTGCCCGGGGAAATGGTGCAGAACGCGCCAAAGGAAGTTGCTTTCCGGCGATCGGAAACGCTTTCGCCCAAATCGGATGCCGAATACTGGCGCATCGGAATTGATTGCGATTGATTTCTTCGGAAGTTGGGAAAAGGGAAGGGGAGAATTGTAAATATCAGAGGTTCCCAGCATTTTTTTTTTTTTTTTTTTGGATGTTGTAAATATCCTTCTGTTCTGTTGATACATTTTACTTGAATAAACTTGGGGCAATTGCTGAAAACATTTATAGTATTCCTTTTTTCTACAATGAAAATTCAATTCAATCCAGAAGAGAAATGTAGTTGAATACAAGTTTTGTTTCGCTTCATTTCTGTTATCCATATCCAAATGCATATGAGACTTACTTCAACAAAGCGACTGTAAGTAAATGTAAAAGTAGAACTCTTTTTTATTTTATTTTTATTTTTAATCGAAAAATAGAAACCTTTAATTAGGCGTGTATGGTAGACTGCTTTCACTAAAGCTTTTTTAGTCGAACCAGCAATCCATGAAATACCAGATAATAAGTAGAACAGCTCGCTTCAATCCAAAAATTAGAGCTCACTCTCTAAGTTTTAGGAATGTGTTGACTTTTCTCCCCCGTTTTGGGAATGATGCCGATATCAAATCATAGGATAAAAGCCATGTCCATAAGAATAAGCTTGCATTAATAGTATCAAACTTATATTAATAATATATAAACCTTGTTTTAATTATGTTCGCAGTCATAAATTATTACAATCAACGAATTAAATAAGGCCTGTCCTATAAATTAAATAGAGCTTGGTAAATAGAACAGAGTTAAGAGTTGGCACGCTACCAAGCACATTTTGAGCCATCTAAATTCATCTGATCTGCCACTCAAAAAAAAAAAAAAAATTCATATGATCTGCAAATCAGAGAAAAAGGGTTAAGTTCTAAACTTCTAATGAACTCAGGAAATTAGGTGCTCCATTCTATTATTCACTTTAAAATCCTTAAAATACATTTCTAAACCCTTACATTTACGTTTTAAAGTCTCTCTAGGCTAATCAAATCCCTCTATTAAATTTAAAACTTTCACATTATTAAGAAACGAATCCTTGATCACCTCGATTGGACTTTAAGAACTCAATTTATCAATTGAAAAAAAAAAGAAAGAAAAAAAACACAAACGGACAAAATGCGCCAGCGTGTCCGCCTCCCGGGGTGCTCCCGCCTGGGCTAAGGCCTATAACGTCTCGGCCAGCAGCCATGGCTTGGAATACCTATGATGGGCCTCTTTGATTCGGCTTTCGGCCCACATGCTCATCGCCTTCCTCTTACGAAACATGTGAAAGAGGAAATAACCGAGAACCATACTGAAACTGCTTCCGGACTCTGGGCTCATCCCATTACTCTTTCAACGAACACGTGAAAGGAAGCAGAGCCATAGTGTTGGGAGAACTTGATTTTGAGCAATGTTAGGAATCACGTTATCAAGGCTCAAATTATAGAGTTTTAAATCGCAAAAGCGGCGGTTTTGAAAATTCCCAAACTTCAAATTCATAATAATTATTTTTTCAGAAGGCCATATTTGGCAGTAGTTGCAATCGTTGAGGTCACAGATCTGTCAAAAGTCCACAATGATATCATCAATCCAAAAACTATCAGACTCACCAATATTTTTACATTGGGGAAGCAAAAGATGAAACATATACATTACAAATCACAACGGACAACAACCAAACCAACGGACATTAAAAAAAGAAAAGAAAAGAAAAGAAAAGAGCCCACAATCCGGTCACATCCTCTGCGTACAATCCGTCCGTCTTCAAAGATCTTTGGGCAAGTCGAACTGTTGGGATCCGAAGGCGTGAAGCGAGCGGTTCTGAACGAAGACGACGACTCCACACTTGGAGCTGGTGAAGCCTTCCCAGAGCGGGAATTTGACAGTTCCAGACACGTTCTTCTTGGCCGACACATCTTTGAGGCTGCACAACTTATCCATCCTACGGACCAAGTAGTCGTTTGAGAGCACTCGACCCTTGTTCGCTCCCTTGTCGCAGTCGGTCATCTGCCCATTCTCGTACAGCGCAACCATCACATCCGCGCCACTACTGTCCACCTTCGTCCGCAAGGCTCCTGTTATTGTGACATGGAGCAACTCCTCGCCGGCCGTTGGAAGCTTGCCTGCACCCAACGCATTACGGAAACCACAATCATCCAAAGGTCCATTTTTCAACTCCACCATTTGTAAGAGCTGTTTGGTAAGATGTTAGTGGGGAAATGAAACAGAATGAATGAAAGGCATATGACAAGGGTAGAGTCGTAATAAAGTATTACAAGTTAACATAAACAAAAAGTAGGATAATTGGATAATCAATGACTTTTGGACTGTTTTAAATATTTCATTCCATTCTATTACACTTATGATAAGTTTGTTTAAATGATAACGAGAAAATCAACACCCAACCATCTTACTTTTTTCAATTTTACTTGTAACTTACCAAACATTTACGATCAAAAGGATGGATAAACATTCAACAATGTCTATATGACAATTGGGTGTACAACACACACCCACACCAAAACGGACCAATGCCAAGCAATTAAATAGGAAATAGAATAATTATGATAAGAAAAAATAATAAGTGAAAATGTAAACAATTGGTAACAATAAATACAATAATTGAAGTAACGCATATGTCGTGAAAAGGAAAACAAGTTAAATACAATCTTTACCTTACCTTTTGCTTATTATTCATAATATTCTTCAAAACATGTTATAATTTGTTTTAATTTTTTTAATAACAGACTTCAATATTAATGTTGCTGATAAGTACACATGATACTTGTAGATAGGTGATCTCCTTAGGCTAGCCTAAGTGGTTGGTTGCTTAGGCCGACCATAACACCTATTATTTTATTTTTTTTGTTTTGTTTTTTAAGTAATATGTAGAGTTGTGTATAGTTAATCTATAAATCAAGTTTTACCCATTTTGGATATACTTAAATATATTTTTTGATTTTTAAATACAAAAGCATTCCTGTGTTTGAAAATAAAAAGTATATAAATTTATCTAAAAATGGTAAAATTTAATCTATACATCAAATACACATACCTTTACATATTTATAAATTTTTTTTTTAAATGGCAGTTGCCGGGCGTATTACATGCATATGACTTGATGTAAACTGGGAGGCAAAAAGGGATTGTATAAACCAACGCAGCACATATGTGTAAATGTGATTTGGATGGCTAGTTGTCTTGCCATAAGGACTGGTTTAAGAAACCAATATTGTATTAAAGAACAACACAACTGTATTCATAAGAAAAGATCAGAGTTGGTGAGAATTCAAAATAATAATAATAAGAAGACCATGCCGGTGCATTGGTTGAGCTGTATGACCTAACTAGGCATTAACTTAAACCACCGACTCTTAACAGATCTAGAAACCACCTTCGCGTATACATGGTGAGGCATATTATAATATAATTAGGATAAGGCTTTTCTCCCGGCTCCTCTGGGTTCTTCGATTTTTTATTTATTTTTTATTTTTTAAAGTTAGATCAAAAGTATGCATTATATTTAGTTCACATATGAAAAATTAACTTATTTGGGAGTTTTCTAACCTGCGGCTTTAAAAAAAAATATGATTTTAAGAAACTCCATGCATTTGCCTTTGCTGTGAACTAATACGGTACACAACTTGGATCTAAATTAAAAAAAATAAAAGCCGATTGGGATATGTGTATGTGGGCAATTTATTTATTAATAGAATATTTCCAACAGAAGTACTTTCATGCCATCGAACATGAAAGAGCGAGATGGAAGTGTGGGCTCCAAATGAGGTGGTTGGGTGGGTAGTTTCTGGGCCTGCCTAAGGGGCAAACCAAGCAACATCAACGTGCTATCCATCGAAGTCGAGAAAACGTCATTCGCTGGCTAGAAAACAGGATACCGAAATGAGAAAAGACCCCCCAACGCCTCAGAGCAACATCAACGTGCCACCCAACTCCAATACTAATTTGCTGTTACTATTCTATCGAAATGAGAAAGACCCCCCAACATGCATCTGCCAAGGAAGACGGGAAAATGCAATTGCCACCATTCTACCCGGCTGGCTCCACCCGTTCATTGATAGTATCATTACACTTCATGGCATCCACAAATACAAATGTTATTTAGATTGAGAATTATTAAGAAAGATAACATCAACGTAAGCATAATCTTAGTATGTTAATGGCCGAAATAAATCTAGTATGCTAAGTTATTCAGTTTAATAGCTACCTGGAAAGTAATGCATATATTGGAAAAATGTAATGGCGCAACCATCTGCACCTTAGTTGGGGTACTAGCGGCTACAAAATGAACACCTTCTCCGAGAAAATCAAAATCTAATTCGACATTATTAGATTTAAAATTTTGTATGTGTTCAATAATAGAAACCGGTCGCATGGCATTTCGGCGACTAGAGCGGCCGTGCGATGACATCATTTTAATTAATTCTAGCCAGAAAGAAAGGGCCGGGGAAAAAAGCAAGAGTACATAATTAATTAATTAATGGAATCCTTAGTACCTGGAACGTGGGTGCTGGAAATCGCGTGGCGGATGCAATGGCTGAAAGCAGAGCCTCTTGGTCGGTGCCGAGGCATTGGAGACGGCCTTGGATGACGAACTGGGGCGTGTAGAGCGTGTCGAGCCTCAGAGATTCGACGTAGGCCTTTTGACGAACGGTCCAGATGCTGGATCCATAGGGGTCCTTCCATCCAAGATGATCCCAGTAGTCGACGTGATAGGCCAGGGGGATGACGGGCGACTCCAGCTGGAAGTCACCTCGCCCCAGCCGAGACAGCAGCAGTTCCGCCTCCGGCGACGCGGCGCAGCCCTGGGAAGAGAAGAGCTCCACCAGCACGGCTCCCGCCTTCCTCTGCTCCTCCACCGACTGGTCGGCCGTCGTGTTCTCTGCAGAGAAGGAGGTGCTCCGGCGGAAGCAGGCGAAGATATGCGGGGCCATCGCCAGAGGAAGGAACGGATGCGTCAGATGTGGGGAAGGGATGGAAGCGAGAGAGGTGGGGGAGAGAGAGAGACAGAAAAGAAACGGACGTTTACGTGGAGGGAGGGAGGGAGGGAGAGGCAAATGGGAAGGCTTTTTGGGGGTGGGTGGAGAAGAGGAAAAGGCGGAGATCGATGAGAGGTGGACGGCTGGTTCTTTTGACGGCTGGCAGCAGCAGCAGCTGCTTCCGTCTCGCAGTTGTCCTGACGTCTCCTTCCGTCCGCGTGGCAACGCCTGTGAATGTGGGATGGATTTTAGAAAATGACCACGCGCATCCAAAAACCATGCTCTACTCACGTATATGAGAATGATCATGTGAGACGCGATCTGCACGTCGGATAAATTATCATATCTCAATTTCCGATTCAATAGTATAGCCATATCGTATAATTAACTCCGCCCATTTTAGATACTTTCTTTCTATTCAAGCGCCATTTCTATAATTCCTTGATCCGTATCTGGTGATTGATTTTATCCACAGAAAAAAAATCAGCTATTACAGTTTCTTTTTTTCTTTTTTCTTTGCAAAAAAAAAAATGTATGGATCTGCGTCTCTACGTTGATGAGCACTTAAGACAGATTGCACCGGCACGAAGCCAGCCCTTCCCGATTCCCAAATAGAGTCGGGAGAAGTGGGTAATTTCGTTGCCGACACGGCGGGCTGACCAGCAAGCACCAGGTTGCGTGCCGGTCCGGAGATGTTTCGCCATTAGTTACAGACGCGTCACACCGACCTCCTAATCTACCCACGTACGTACTGGTAGACGACATGCTAATAATCTAATATAACATAATACGTAGTTGACCGAAATTTCAATGGTGTAAAACTCATATTTTAATTTTAAAATTTTTTATAACGTTATTAATATAGCTGTATGAAATTATATATTAAATTGAAGGTGTTTGTATATATTTTTTAAAAGAAGAGGTGTTCTAATAACTTCAAAATGACTAAAGCCTCCTATTTTTAAAAAACAAAAAATATATTCACCTCAAAAAATGTTAAAACCTAGTTTATAGATTAAATATACCTGTATTAACAATTTTACAAAATTCAAAAAATTAAAAAGTAAAATTTTCATCCGAGTATATTAAAACATTTTGCTAGTATGTATAGATGAGACTTTGATCCGGTGCTTCCGGAGCATTGAGCTTCAGTGCTCCCGGGCGCATATACTTATTTTTTATTTTTTTTAAATTTTTTCACGAACTTGTCAATCCAAGTGTATTTAACATATTTAGCAATTTTTAATTTTTTTGAGATTTTTAGATATTTATTTCAGATTTTTAAAAATAGTAAATTTTAGTAATTTACTTATATTTAAAAATTCGAAATAAATATCTAAAATTTTTCGAAAATAGTAAAAATTGATATACATGTTAAATACACTTAGATTAATATTTGTGTAAAAAAAACTTTAGAACAAATAAGAAAAAATAAGTGTATGCACCCGGAAGCACTAAGGCTCCATGCTCCTGGGAGCATTGGATCAGAATCCTGAAGTATACCTAACGGCTGAAATAGTTTCTTTAAGGGGCGTTGCAAACGATTGAATAAAATGTAATATAATTTTTAAAATTTTAATACAATTTTTTATTTTCTTTGATATATCTTTTCTCATTCACAATATACATCATTATACTTTCTCACCCCTCTATTCCATTCAAGCTTCTTAAATCATCCTCATTATTTATTTATTTATTTTTTATAAGAAGGCCTCATGTAAAATTCGATATTTTTTAATTAATTTGATAAGCGTATGGCATTTTCAAAACTTGAAAAATGATAAATAAATTAAAAAATTAGGTAAGTTTTACCTGTCTGTTAAAAAATAAAAAATACATTCAACTGTATGGACGCCCAAAAGGGCATTTGGTGATTTTCGATCGAGATGTGGTGAGTCCGAGAACATTACAACTTCATCCAATCCATGCTCCCAAGATTAAAAACAGTAGGCAAATTTTACAATCCAGTCGATATTTCTACCCTTTTATACTTGTTACATATTTCATAATTCATCTTCTTCCTTCCCAACTTTTCATCACATTCTACCCGTTTTGAAAAACTAAGGCCACGTGCTTGATATGTCCCTCGTTATCAACCTGTAATCAACATGTCATGAAATCTTATTTTTAAAAAAATGTCACAAAATCACATCGATAGTTGTTATTACTAATTGAATCTCTAATCTTTACTTGTTTTAAAGGGAGTTTGGCATTCGTACTGATATCTTAGCACAACCTTATTGGAGATGGAGCGTAAAACAAAGCAGCACCGAGCAGACCATAATGGCGTGGTTCTTTCTTTTGACGAGTCAGCCGTACCATGCAAGCCGCTAGGGTCCGGGAAGAAGATAAAGGGGGCATTTTCGTCCTTCTAAGAAAAAAATCAACCCCATCCACGTAACTCCTATAATTATTTAAAAGAAGTGATTTAGCCCGGACGAAGCAAATGTTTTGCTCAGTGCATCTTGGAAAATTTATTTACAATACTTTTTTGATTTTTTATTCATATATTTGTTTATCTAAATGTATTTAACATAAGAGCTTCATTATATACATCAAGATAGATTTTAGGCTAAATTACAACATTCATTTATTTTTATAATTAGTTATTTTTTATTATTTTTCTTCATAAACATGTTTTACTAAGCGTATTCAATATATATACAAAGTTTTACCATTTTTCATTACTTTTATATTTTTATTTTTTAAATCAAGTCTTATAAGAGGTGAAAAATGACTTAAATGCCCTTGAAATTGGTAATGTTTTAAAAAATAAAAATAAATATGTAAAAGTATTGTAAAATGATAAAACTTGATATATGATTAAATGCAATTACGAAAACATATTTATCAAGAAAAACTAAATAAAAACAAAAATAAGGTAAAATAAATGAATGTTGTATTTTAGCTTAATATACATCATGATGTATATAATCATACTCTTTTAACATATAAACCAAGATTTATCATTTTTGGATATATGTACATATTTTTTGAGATTTTTAAACATTTGTGCATATATATGTATTTAAAATAGAAGAATGATCATGTTAGCCTGGCTAAGCAAATGTCTCACTTAACCCACCTCAAAAAATACATTTATAATATTTTTTATTTTTTTTATATTCTTGTTTATCTAAGTATATTTAAAAATAAATTCTTTTTATCAATTTTTATTGAAAATATTTTTAGGTTGAGTTGGATTAAGTTTAGTTACATTGCGTTATGATGGACTAGGTAAGGTTGAGTGGGGTTGCAAATAGTTTTACAAATTAGGTTAGATTAGGTTAGGTTGGGTTGGGTTGACGTGTAAAACGGGTTGGAATTGGTTGTCAACTTAACTCATTTGCACCCGTAATAAGGGATTTACGGTAGGGGTGCAACTCAGGCCTGTTTGGGTAGTACTTTACCATACTCGTACCCTATTTTCAAAAAATTTACCCTACCCTATCTACTTACAAGGTCGATTTCTACTATACTCTACCTATTACCTATAGGATCGGTTTTGGTTTCGGTTCCAAATTGGTTCATCCAATAACTAATGATAACATGTCACGAAATATTTGTTGTGTTGTTTTAAATAATATAAAACAATATTCATTTATATTTTCGACTTTACGTTTTATAATTAATTTCATTTTGTTGTTGTTTACATCTATTTTCACATTCTCTGTAGCCTCATTATTCATATTAATAATCACATTAACATCATCATACATATTTATGTTATGATCATCTGTCATTACAAATAGAAACTCTCTACAATTTATAAAACTAAATAAGAAAATCGAACTAACAATAATTTATTGGTGAATGAGAGGTAGAAACTATCATGTATTTATTTATATACACATATTTATTGTTATTTACATATTAGGATACTCATCTAGGTTGATTTTGGGTACTCAGCATATGTACCCTACTCTTACCTTATTTAGGGGGTTAAGTAATAATGTCTATTCTACTCGTGCTCATGAATAAAATTTTCTACCCTACCCTACTCAATTTAGGGTCGTTCGGTAGGTACCCAGGAGCACCTTACCCGAGTTGCACCCTTAATTTGTGGCATTCTACCCTACTTATATAAGTAGAAAATATTGTAGTAGCAAGTTCGAAACTCATACATGCAAATATGCCTAGTCGTACAATATTTTTATTTAAAAACTAAAACTTAAAAAGGAAGAATATATACTAAAATATAAAACAATAATTTCTGCTTTGCATAAGCCCTTCATTTTGCTTCAATTTTCTTTTTATTGAAATTTCAAAAATAATATTCTAATTTTTATAGGTAAAAAGAGAAAATAATGGTTGAAAACAAAAAATAATGGCCATGTAATTTAAAGAGTAAAGTATTTCTATTTTATTGAAAATGTTTTTAGTTTATGAAAACAGAGTAGGAAATGATAATATATAAATATATTTTAAATTTAATTTATAAATATAAGTTTAACTAAATGACAATTGCAATATAATTTTGCTGAATTTTTTTTGAATTTATTTGGAATTGCAGCGAGTTGGGTTGGGTTAGGATGGGACAAGTTTTAAAATTGGGTTGGGTCGGAAGCTAACGCAACCCACGTGCACCCCTACTCATGGTCTCAGGCTAATATTTTAGCAATATGTCAGAACTAGAGGAGTGAAAATGGAAAGGAAAGCGCATGGAATGTCATGTGCGCAACGGGAGCAACCATACTCACTTGCAACGCATATCACTTTTTCTGCGACGAATGGCGCCAGAAGAGTGGATACTGGGACAGGCCCAATTAAAAAGCACTGGGCTTGGAAATGGGATATCCAAAAACGTGTCAACCGTTGATTGCTCAGCTTTCCCAGCTGGTACTTTCCCCTTTGACGTGCGTAGATAAGCAAGCCGGCTGCGAAAAGGAAAACCGCCTCCGGCAGAAGCCCAGCGGCAGGGGAAGCAGCAACAGCGGGTTTTCGGAAAGACTCTGCTGTCCATGGCATCATGTGCTATCGCTTCGTCGGCCATTCCCAATCTCCGACTAACAAGGTTATTACAAAACTTTCTTCTGGATGACTCCATTCCATGTCATTCTTTTCCCTTTTGCATCACTTTCCATATTCGTAGTCTGCTGTGCTGGCTCATGATTTCCGTCATGGGCAGAAGGTTGCTGCGGGAGGTTTGGTAGCTGAGTGGTTCGCTTTCTTACCCTCACACCTCATTTTTGAGAATGAACATGGGCCGAGAGCTTGTTACATTTTAGTAACATGGAAATGTAGTAGGTTGTAGATGGTGGGGTGGTCGTGTCACGGGTATCATCCTCGGAAGTTATCGTCGACTTACGATTCGTCTTTTCTCTCGTAAAATCGCTCTTCGGAATGGGGCCAGCAAGTGGGTATATATGGGTCTTTACTCGTAGATTTTAGTTTAGTGGGAGAACTACTTGACTAGGCTGCTTTGGACTGAGTGTCTACAGCCTATTATCTTTTATGGCGACACCATGGTTTGTTAGTGTTCTTCGGATTGATTTAATCTTTTTGGGTTTTATTAAGAGCTAAATGCTGGTGTCAACGCGCGACTAGCTCAGTTGGCAATACGGGCTTCGTGTCTCCAGTTGGGAAGTTTATCTCCCATTTTTAGGAGTAATGTCTCCATGGCTACTTGGTTAGCAGTATTATTTAATTTACACCTTGAAGCTAGGATTGAAATGTGTATTTGAGTTGAGTTGTGAATAGAAAAATAGAAAAGATAGATGCCGCCTGTTATCCATATATCCAATGATTTTTGTCCATTGCACTATATGTATATTTTTATGGGTATTCATATATTACGTCTCAACTGGTGTTACAATAAAGTCCAGAGAAATTATTATAATATCCAAACATCTTGCTACACCGAACTTATCAATATTCTAATTTTTCCACACTATGCCTAATCTCTCCAACCAGTGGACACTCCCACAGGAATATGGGGAGGCTTGATGCCACTACCGTAGTCCATTCCACTATTTTAACACTCCAGAAACAGAGGGAAAAAAAAAATGAAGAGAAATACACATGTGAAAAGTTGAAGAAAAGTTGTGCATGTCTTAACTGGCGCCGCTGTTTCATGAGATTTTAGGCATCTATGTACGAGGTCTAAACCTGTCCCTAACGGCAGCTACCTGTGTCCAAGTTTCAGGAAACACTAGTGAGATGGACCAATGAGCACATTCTGTCAAAAGTATTATTGGGCACTTGAAATTATTTTTTCAGGCGAACAAGCAATTCCAGACATGCTTGAGTTCAAGTCAGGAAACATGCAAGTTGGGCCTGATGAGAGCAAAGGTTGCGCATAAACCAACCATTGATAATTGCTGCTCCATTGTTATTATAGAAACCGGAAAATCTTCGATGCACACAGAAACAGTCTACTGCACGTATCAAATTTTTTGTCTTGCATCCAATGGACATTCTTATCTATTTTCCCTTAATAATTCTGTGCGTCATCTATTGTTCCATATTTATTTGCAGCTAATAATTCCCACAATTTTGAATGATCTTTTATGAACAGGGAAATAGTTCGAAAGTCCCCACAAGATATTGCGAGCAGGCTGCAAGCTAAATTTGAAGAAGTGGAATTTAAACCATATAGAGGCGAAATGTGCTCAACACTATTTGCCAGTGTGTCGAGACAAGCCCATGCTTCAGTTGAGGTTGACAAACAATGGTCAAGTAGTCCTCCTTTTTCATCCGTGCCGGGTGTTTTTAATATGGCTGATTGGCTTGAGGCTTGCATTCCTAGAAAAAGGACCCTAGGTGATGACAATTTCATCAAGGAGTGGTATTTCGCTCATCAGGTATGATGGTGAGTTATCTCATATTCTGCTTCCATTCTTTGAAAAAGTTAATCGATTGTCCTGGTTACCTCATATGAAATTTAGATGACAATGATCAAGAACAAGGTCTATCTTTTGATCTCCTTCTCCAAGATACATGATGTCTTCTTCAACTGAAACAGTAAAAAATCCACAAAGCATTTGGCACCATGTGTATTTTGGCGAATGGATCCATTGCATAGGTTTTCATGGTACTGATGTTAAAATAAGCATGGGAAAAGTGCTATTTTATGCTCTTAAATGGAATACATTAGCTTGAACCAAGATTTCTTCAACTCTTCAATCAAAAAAAAAAAAAAAAAAAGATTTCTTCAACTCAATTATTAAGCATTTTCATCATCAGTTATGAAAATTTTCTGTTTGATGTAGCTTGTTATTGATGCAGAGAATGGCATCATTTGGCTTGCCAATGGTTGTTGTGACCAATGTGTTGATGTTCTCGTTACCTTTTGAAGCTATGGCGGAATCATGTGAACCTAGCAGTCTCTCTGCTTTCAACATGCCTTTATTACTTGGAATAGCCCTGATAGGGGCAGCAGTTGGAGGTAACTAATTTTTGGATATCAAATTGCATAGTTTTTTGTGATGAAATCTTCCCATTATCTAGGCGTCGCATTTTAATAAAAGAAAATCTTGTTAAATTCTTGGATGTGGGTTGGAATCATTATGGGGCTTTTTTCACTATAAATTAAAGAACTGGATTTAAATGACCAGGTCTATTACATTTAAGTCTTACTGGCTGGCTTTAATAGAGAAGGAACTGAAACGGATTCTCATGAGGTGTTTGATTCTATAACCAAAATAGCAAACAAGGTTTATTTAATGATGATTTATACATTAAGGTGCTCTATCTTCTTTAAGGAGAAAGATTCAGACAACTTTTGCATGTAATTTAAGCATGGGACAATCAGATCAGACCTGAAGGTGCTTTGGGCGTCATTACATCACTAATTCCTGAGGAAATCAGAGGCTCTCTTTTTGTCTTCATTCACATGTTGATCTGGTTAGGCAGGCTTGTTTATTGACTTGAATTTCTTGTTTTAAAGGGTTGCTTGCACGGCAAAGAAGAGGAGAACTAAAGCGGTTGAATGATCAGCTACGGCAAATAAATGCAGCACTCAGAAGACAAGCAAAGATAGAGTCCTATGCGCCAAATTTAAGCTATGCACCTGTCGGTAGAATACCAGAGGCAGAAGTCATTGTTGATTCAAGGAAACAGCAGCTGATTTCAAAAGCTTGAAAGCTGGAAAGAATTTCCTGAGGAATCAAGAACCGGAGAAGGCATTTGAGGAGTTCAAGGCAGCTCTCGAGCTTGCTCAGCGGGTGGGAGATCCTATCGAGGAGAAGAAAGCTGCTCGTGGCTTAGGTTTGTTTTTGTAATCATATAATGCAAACTATTATTCATGTTTGAAACGAGTGCTGAAAATTGGTGGTGTTAACACTCTGGTGGAGCTTTGGGCTTTTCTTTCCATAAATGATATTTGCACCGAAGTTGCTACCCTAATGAACTGAACCGTGAATGGGTCTACTTCTCCTTGCTGACTAGCAGATTAGATGTGCTCGGAAAATGGTATTGGTGTCCTGGCCTTAATTGATGCCTCCAAAGAAAGATCTGGAATTGTTGACTCAGGGCAGGCAACGAGTCTGTTGACAATTGATCTTATTCTGAATAAATATGTAACTACTTTTTTTTAATTATGATAATAACAATGTGTGATTATCTTTCTCGTGGTTGCTATTGTTGAGTATCACACAACCTTGTCAACTTTTCATTTCGATGCATTTCTGAGTGTATGCCAGTTTGCCTGATTTCAGGTGCTTCTCTCCAGAGACAAGGACAGTACCGCGATGCAATAAAATACCATTCTTTGGTTTTAGCAATATCTGAGCAAGAGGGGGAGAACTCTGGCAACACGGAAGCTTATGGTGCAATAGCAGATTGCTACACTGAGCTTGGAGATCTAGAGCGGGCTGCCAAATTCTATGACAAATACATTGCCAGATTACAGACTGATTGACTAGTCCCTGTAGAATGAATGCACCCGTCAAAGGTTACATTCGTTATTTTCCGAGTATGCTCTTCGTCCCACCCACTTTTGTTGAACCTGTTGAATTTACTCAAACGTTTTTCTCTGTACTTTGGAAGCCAAACTATCCCTTGACATTCCTCATAGGCTATTAGTTTCTTCATTCTCATTCTTCATGACCTTCTGCTTCTTTTTGCTTGAAAAAAATTCTCTTGATAGCAAATTTCTCTTCAGTGATGGAGTGAAAGGTTTTAAATGAAGAGTTTTTTTAAATTTCAACACGCGCCACCGTCCGGGGGAATTTGTTGGCCTCGCCGGCGCATGGATGGGGGTATTTTTTATTTTGAAAATTTATGAAGTACACGAAATATCAATAAATAAAATATTTTATACGTGAAAATACATGCTCGGACCCGTATGCGTGCTGAAAATTTTAAAAATAAATAATCATGCCCATATATGTGTGCTAAAAAATTTTTAAATTAAAGAATCATGGCTCATGCAAGTGTGTTCATTGAGGCTTAATGCACATATTGCATTCAATCATGGTTCCTTATTTTAAATAGGATAGTGAATATCTGATACGGCCTCTGTGCAGCCTTTTTATTTTTAATTATTCTTTTCGAATCTTAAGTCATTTATTATATTTTTTCATGTTTGTTTATTTATGATTATAAAAATCGCAACGATTGGAAATTTTTATACTTCATATATTATAAATTTTTCAAAAATTTTAATACGTACATATTTATTCTCAAAAGATGTTTCTTTTGTTTTTTAATACATAATATAAGTTTTTAACAAAAAATATTTTTTGGTAACACGCTAAAATAAGATTATTAAAGAAAATGAGTTGTTTAAATTTGGAAAAAAATCGAAATAAAAAAGGAGTTGCATGGAGGCCCAACTGTCTTGAATCATTACTTTTAAGGACATAAGCCGTACGATAAATAAATAAGCCAAATCATACAAGAAAAGACTGTTTTCCCATGAATTAAAAGATGAACGAATTAAGTTAAGGATGATAAGGGGGGACTTCAATTCTATGCTCCGAGGTGCATATACTTATTTTCTTTTTGAAAATTTTGTATAAACTTATTAGCCTAAGTGTATTTAATCTGTATATAAATTTTTACCATTTTTGGAGTATTTTAGATATTTATTTTTTATTTTTGAAAATCAGTGGCATTTTAGGTAATTTTAAATTACTAAAATGCCACTGATTTTCAAAAATAAAAAATAAATATCTAAAATACTCCAAAAATGGTAAAAATTTATATATACGTTAAATACACTTGGGCTAACAAGTTTATAAAAAAAATTTCAAAAAAATAAATAAATAAAAAAGTGTATGCGCCTGGGAGCAAAGGACTGAAGTTCGATAAGGGGTGGATGAACGAATTAAGTTAAGGATGATAAGGGGTGTGCTCGTAGCCATATATACTTTGGGCTTGCACATTAACTAATGATGAATGATCGTGTTAGTCCGGACTAAGTAAATGACTCGCTTAGCCAAGCCCAACTAAGAAAATCTATTTAAAACATTTTTCTTTATACATTTGTTTATCTAAGTGTATTTAATATATAAACCAAAATTTATTATTTTTAGATATATGTATATATTTTTTTGATAGAGTTTTTTCCAAATATATCTACTATATTTAACCCGAATCTCAGATATACTCACCACGTTTCAGAAATCTCAGATATATCCACTATGTTTGTATATATTTCTAAAGATGCTCACTCCATTAAAAGCCGTTAAGTAAGTTAACAGTCATCCATTTAAATGTTGGTTATAGTTTTCTAAATGTAAAAAATACCCTTGATGTAAAATAATAAAAGATGAAATAGAATAAAATGAGAATAAAATTAGAACTTTCTATATTTAAAACTCTTGTACAATTAGGGTAGTGGTAAGTTATGATATTCAAAATTTTAAATCTAACCTTAAATTTGATAGACATATTGATAATTTCACAAATGGACTAATGATGTTTATTAATGTCTATAATGGAGTGAGCATTTTTTGGATTATATACAAACGTAGCGGGTATATTTGAAAATTTTGAAACATGATGATTATATTTAGGATTAAAGTCAAACGTAGTGGGTATATTTAGAAAAAATTATTTTTGATATTTTAAAACATCTGTGTATATATGTATTTAAAATACTCGTACATTTAAAATTTCAAAAAAATATATACACATATCAATAAATGGTAAAACTTGATTTATATACTAAATTATTTTAGATAATTTAGTATATAAAAAAAAGTAAAAAATATTTTAAATAGATTTTTTGAGGTGTGCTAAGCGAGTTCTGGACTAACTAGATCACTTCTCTTAACTTAACTAATTAGATTATCTAATTCCAGTCTTCTCGTCGAAGAACATATATTTTCCATTTTCCCTCCAAATTAAGGAGGCACATATACCTTTTCGTTTCCCTCCCCGCCTTCAACGAGAGAGAGAAAAGAAGAAAAGAGCAAAAAAGAGGCATTTATACCTTTTCCTTTTCCTCCCATCCCATACAAAGGATCATCTACCTTTTCCTTTTCCTTCCCCTCCGATGAGAGAAAGCACCTACTATTTCAGGCAATCTGTATAAATTAACTGCGTGCGTGCGTGCAATTGCAGAGCTATATATATATATTGACCTTATATAAAACACCTGGTGAATTCTGCTTGGGTTGCAATTAGGGGTGTTAATGATCATGGTCAACCCGTTAACCCGCTTGTTCAATCCGTTAATAAATGGGTTTGGGTTGGGATTTTTGAATAAATGGGTTATGATCCGCCAACCCATTCAACCATTTAATTAAATAAACGGATTAGGGTTGAGGTTTCGCAACCCATCAACCCGTCCAACCCGTTTATTTAACTCGTCCAACCCGTTCAACCTGTATAACTCATTTAATATAATATATTATAATATATATATATATAATATTTATAATAGGAATTAACATTAAAGAGATGACTTGAGATTAGCGCTGATGTTTTCAAGCTAAAATAAATTAAATTCAGGTATGTTAGCTTTGAATTATTTAATTTATTTAAATTTACAGATTTTATTGAAGATTTTTAGCATGAAAATTAGTAACAAACACAACCCGTTAACAACCCGTTAACCCGTTTATTAAATGGGTTGTAAATGGGTTAGGGTTGAAGTTTTTTAAATGGGTTAATAAACGGATTAGGGTTGAGATATATTAAATAGGTTAGGATTAGGATTAGGCTCCAACCCGTTCAACCCGATCCGTTAATACCCCTAGTTGCAATTGAAGATCTCCAACGGTCAGGTACGTACCACTGATTCTTACTGGACCCCGATTCCATACAATCAATGCACATATTTAATCAGTTGGATATATGTATTTGCGTATATAATACCTGCTTAAATTGTTCACATCTCATATATCATTCTAGCTACGTAGCTAGTTCATCATGACGTAAATAAATGACCTTGTATGAATATGATAAATAATTTAAATTTTAAAAATTATTTTAAAATCAAAAACCGGGGGGAAGCATGTGGCCTCTTTCCTCACAGGTTTCAATCATTACTCATATGTATTCTCAATATAAAAGACTATTGATTTTTAGATCTAAAAATATGTAAAAATCTAAAAAAGATAAATTTTGGTATATATGCAGATTACACACGGGCTGACATAAAATGACAAATAAAAATAAGAGCTAAGTACCTAGGTATACTGATATACCGAGGCATATATTTTTTTTTCTTGCATATACGAGGCGTATTGAATCATTGCACTTCCTGCTTTTCCCCCTTATTTATGGCGAAACTTCATCCACTTTGGCTGACGCTGATGATGATTTAAAATTCATGTAATCAGTTATATTTAACATAATTTTTTTAGCTAAAAATTCAAATCAAATTTGTGAATAATTTTATCTAGCAAAATATCAAAATAAACTTATTGATATAGTTTTACTTAAATACTAATTTTAAAATTATATTTCTAATATCTAAATTGTCTATGATATCATCCTTATGTGGATAAATAATTTTATAAATATTCTAATGTACACACGAATGAAACCGTGCATTTTTTATAATTTACATATGAATATATGTTTAGCTCATCATATCTTTAATTTAGATGAAACTTGTATCCTAGTTTACTTATGGAAAAATTTTAAATTCATTAACTAATATATTAGAATATAACTATACTTATGGAATCATTTAAGCTTATAGAAATGATGTCTTAGATAGTTTAGACATCGAATATATAACTTTTAAATGAAAATATATAAATTAAAAATTTTTATTTGTTGATTTTATAGTTTTTTCAATATACTACGTGTATGTTTGGAAAGTAATAAAACTTTTAATGAAAATCTTTGACACAAGTTTTTGAAATGAAAGATAATGATATGACATAATAGAGATAATGATGATGAGTAAAAAGAATAAAATTAAAATAGATAAGTTAGATGTATAGGTAATTATGTAGAAATGATTAAAAATTAGGGTTGTTATATAAGAAGAAGTGAAAAAATAATTAAAAAACATGATACTTGTAGAGAGTAAAAATTTTTTAGGCATGCTTCAGAAGTAATAAAACTTTTAGATGAAAAATGTTTAGTATAAAGGTTTTTGAATTTGAAGAGAATGGTTAAAGATAATAAAGTTAAAATTAATAAGTTAGTTGTATGAGTAGTTGTGTATAAATGATTAGAAAGTATGATAATTGTATAAAAATATGTGAAAAATAATTAAAAATAAAATAATTATGGAGAAAGAAAAGTTTTAGCTTAACATTTTTCTCTTATTGTCAAACACATATCGAAAAGTTTTAGTTTGAAATATTTTTTTATGTAAACAAACACCCTGTGTATGCATGATTATAAAAAAAAGTACTATATACACACTTGATTTTAATAAAACCTAATTCTAGTTAAACGCAATTCAAAATACAATGAGCTGGTTAGATATTTATTAACTCAATGTGAGCACATTGAAGCTTTTCCACCATCATAAGTATGTGATACATGTACCAGTGAATCATGAGTCTCTATTTAGCGCATGGAATCTTTAGTCCGCTTCGTTGTAAATCCCTTTTTTTAATTAATTTTTTAAAATAAAACTGTAAATCTAACTTTATTTAATTTATAAATCAAAATTTATCATTTTTGAAAATGCGTATGTATTTTTATTTTTAAAAACAGGGTATTTCAGTTATTTAAAAATGAATGAAACCCAAAATGAAAAAAGACTAAAATTCCCAGTTTTTAAAAATAAAAATATATACATATTTTCAAAAATGATAAACATTAATACATTAGTTAAAAATATACTTAAATTAACAATTTTATAAAATTTTTAAAAAGTAAAAATAAATTTTGCACTAAAGTGCAGTAAAGTTTCAATGTCAAGACTCTCGAATCTAAAGTTTAAACTTTAAGGTTTAATAAACTATTTTGCAAATTTAGAGGATTAGATCTGCAAAAATCATGACCATTTTTGTTTTCTTTCTTTTTTTAAGCCTATGTGTATTGTCTTGTATACCAAAATTTATTTAGCATGTAAGGCCCTCCATTTTCAATCTATTATTAATTTTTTCATACAACAATCTCTTAATAATTGATAGAAAATATATCCGTTTATTGTATTTAGCCTAGTTTATTTAGCTAACAGACGTGCATAGCCACATTTTTTAGAAATATATACTCACGTGTAAATTATAAAAAATATTTAAATTCATTCACATATGCATTTTAATGTAATAATATTTTATAAGATCATTTATCCGGATACTCATGATATTTTAGGTAATTTAGATATTAAAAATGCAACTTTAAAATTGATATTTAATATCAGATTATTTTGTTAAGTTGACTTTATATATTTTTAGATAAAGCTATGTACAATGATACTGGAAAAATAAAATTTTTTTTAGGATAATATAAATTTTTTTAAATATAATGAATTAAGTGAATTTTTCATCAATTATTCAGAATGTAAAACTAGATAAAATTATATAGAAGAAGGGTTTCAGAGAAGCAAAACCTTTTATAATTATAGATAATATATATATCATTTATATTCATTCATAGATTTATTAAATATTATGATGATTTTCAAAATTATATATCTATATAAGAAGAGTGTTTTAGATGGTATAGATTTTGAAATAGAAATAATTTTATTAAGCTGATGTTACAGTTAGGCCCTTATAAATAATTTACGCAGATAAACTTCACGACCTAGTTGAATAAATAATTTTAAATGCAATAAATAGAGTAAGCTTTGATTTAACCATGAAAGTAAGCCAAACGAGGCAAAAATGCTGAAAGAAGTAGCTTTTAATGATAATGTTAAAAATAATGTCATTGAAATTCTAAGATTTGATGACAGCTTTAAAAAATTGTTATTAAATCTTTTTACAACTTAATAGCATATTGTTATTAAATCTTTTTAAAAACTTAATAGCATGGCAAGTTGCAACAACATCACAGTACAATTCGTTGATTTCTGGACTTAAAGCCTGACTTAGGCCTAATTAATTGTTTCTTCATCTTATTTTGAAATTCATTAAAAAATCTATGACAAAAGCCTATGGAAATCGAGAAAATCCAATTCATTAGTTTTTGTTAGAAAAAAAAAAAACTTAAATTTTGAGCAGGGCTGAGCAGAAGGATGACTTTTTTTTTTTTTTGAAAAGCGAAGGATGACTTCTTACGTGAACCAAGAAAAAGAAATTGGAAATACAAGGAAAAGCGAGGTAGATGATTGTTTAACAAAGGAGACAAAGAGGGTTTGGTCATATTTGAAGGACCCTGAAATTTCAATCATCTCAATTTGGGGATGGGATGGTATTGGCAAGTCTATCCTTGTAAATAAGATAATGGAAGACGCGAAGAAGAATGAAGGAGAAGCCCATTTCGATGTGGTTATTGCTGTTTCAGTTCCTCAATCACTGAAGCCTCCTCGTCTTCCGGACTTGTCATCTTCACATGATTATGTCGCTGCTGTTACTTCTGCTCCAGACGTGACAATACAACGGGTGCAAACTGTTGGGATTTTAGGCTTATCCCCTTCTTGTGTAGATTAAATAGGAATGATTAATCACAGACAATAAATATTGCAAATAATAAGCAATCAAACCACGGGAAAAACACACCACAATTTTTACGTGGAAAACCCCTCTTTACCAAAGGGGAAAAACCACGGGACCCAGTCCAGGTAAATCTTCCACTATAGAATAATGGGATTACAACACAATGTCTTCTCTAGTCAAAACTAGAGGATTTCATCATCACAATAATGATGGATTTCAATACAGAAATTAATCAAGGTAGATCTCACCAAATCTGAGATGACGGCAGAATTTTCTCTCTAGCTGGAAGAGATGACTGTCGTAGAAACCTTGAGCATATGAGGATAAAATCCTCCTCCGTCCGTCGAAGCTGCTGATGCTGCTGCTCTGAAAAACCGAAAACGGAGAGAAAAAACTCTCTCTGACGACGAACCGCTGCTGAGAGAGGAGAAGAAGACGGGCGCCGAAAAACGCGGACAACCGCAGAAGAAAAACAAAGAGGAAACGGCGCCGTGACATTTGCTTTTTCTCTTTTTGTCTTTTAGTGTGGGCCATCTCCACGTGGGAGGAAACCCAAAAGTCAACAAATCTCCCCCTTTCCGACTATGTGGAGGAATTTGTCATCCCGATGATTGAACGACAAACTTCAAGCTTCTCCCTCGGTAGAGCCTTTGTTAACATATCAGAGCCATTATGATTGGTATGAATTTTCTCAAGTTCAAACAACTTATCATTAATAGCTTCTCTTATCCAATGATACCTCACATCAATATGCTTTGATCTTGCATGAAAAGAAGAATTCTTACCAAGGTGAATTGCGCTTTGACTATCGCAAAATACGATATATCTTTGTTGCTTGAAACCGAGCTCATGTAGAAACCTCTTCATCCACAACAACTCTTTACATGCTTCAGTTGCTGCAATGAATTCCGCTTCGGTTGTAGAAAGTGCAACGCATTTCTGTAGCCTTGATTGCCAAGCTACAGCTCCCCCTGCAAAAGTAATCAAGGAACCAGAGGTAGACTTACGAGTGTCCACATCTCCTGCCATATCTGCATCCGTGTAGCCAACTAGTAATGGTTTCTCATTGCCAAAGCAAAGTCTCAAACTGGAAGTACCTCGTAGATATCTCATAATCCACTTAACTGCATTCCAATGCTCTCTCCCAGGATTGGACAAAAAACGGCTTACAACACCAACTGCATAAGCTATGTCTGGTCTTGTACATACCATTGCATACATCAAACTTCCCACAGCTGAAGCATATGGAACCCTTTCCATGTCTTTCTTCTCTGCATCTGTAGAGGGACACTGCTCAATGTTTAGCTTAAAATGAGTAGCAAGAGGAGAGTTAACCGCTTTAGCTTTGTCCATGTTGAACCTCTGAAGTACTTTCTCAATGTACTTCTCTTGTGACAGATATAACTTCTTGGCATTCCTCTCACGATGAATGCTTATGCCAAGAATTTGCTTTGCCGGCCCTAAATCCTTCATAGCAAAAATTTGACTTAGTTGCGTCTTCAACCTGTCAATCCTCAAAGAATTTCTGCCAATAATCAACATATCATCGACATAAAGCAATAGTATAATAAAATCATCATCAGAGAATTTCTGCACAAAGACACAATGATCAGAAGTTGTTTTTCGATAGCCATGTTTCTCCATAACTGACTCAAACTTCTTATACCATTGTCTTGGTGCTTGCTTCAAGCCATAAAGGCTTTTTCTCAGCTTGCACACATGATCCTCTTTTCCTTTTACCACGAAACCCTCTGGCTGCTCCATATAAATTTCCTTGTCTAGTTCACCATGAAGAAAAGCAGTCTTTACATCCATTTGTTCAATCTCCAAATCAAGACTAGCTGCTAGACCCAAAACCACACGAATAGATGACATTTTAACAACTGGAGAAAAAATCTCATCAAAATCAATACCTTTCTTTTGATTGAATCCCTTGACGACCAATCTAGCTTTGTATCGAGGTTGTGTGGTAACTTGTTCTTGCTTCACTCTGTATACCGACTTGTTCTTCAAAGCTCTTTTGCCCATAGGCAACTTTACCAACTCAAATGTATGATTTTCATGCAGTGACTTCATCTCATCTCGCATGGCTTCAACCCACTCCTTCTTATGTTCATCTTCTATGGCTTCTGCATAACATTCGGGCTCTCCCCCGTCAGTCAGTAACACATATTCATCAACAGAATATCGTGTAGAAGGATGACGATCTCTAGTAGACCTCCTGAGTGGAACATTTGGTGGAACTTCTGGTACTGGTGACTGCTCAACAATGCCATCATTAATCTCAACCTGTGTATGAGTATCAACATCAACTGTACCATCCTGGTCATCTTGAACTTCATCTCTAACCTGTACTGGCACATGTGTCAAAGGAACTGGATCTAAGTCTGTTAAATTATCATAATATTGAGAAACTGTTTTAACTGTTTTCTCAATATCTTGTATGGTTTGGTCTTCCATAAAGACAACATCTCGGCTTCTTACAAGCTTTTTCTGTACTGAATCATAAAACCTGTAACCAAAATCATCTTGGCCATAGCCGATAAATACACACTGTCTTGTCTTGACATCAAGTTTAGACCTCTCATCTTTGGGAATATGCACAAAGGCCTTACATCCAAAGACACGCAAGTGACTATAGGATACATCTTTTCCCAACCAAACTCTGTTTGGAACATCAAAATTTAAAGGAACACAAGGCGTGAGATTTAACACATGTACAACGGTACTCAAAGCCTCACCCCAAAAGGATCCTGGCAACTGTGCATGTGAAAGCAAACATCTCACCCTTTCAACTAGTGTCCTGTTCATTCTCTCAGCTAGCCCATTTAACTGAGGAGTCTTCGGAGGTGTCCTTTGATGCCTAATACCCAGCTGTTTGCAATATTCATCAAAAGGACCACAATATTCACCTCCATTATCAGTTCTGATACACTTTAATTTCTTCCCAGTCTGTCTTTCAACTAAAGTCTGAAACTGTTTAAAAACATCTAACACTTGGTCTTTTGTCTTCAAGGTATAGACCCACAACTTCCTTGAATGATCATCTATAAAAGTCACAAAATAGAGAGCACCGCCAAGTGTTTTTACTTTCATGGGACCACAAACATCAGAATATACTAAGTCAAGTATACCCGGCTGTCTTGAAGGAGGGGATGTTTTAAAGGCAACTCTGTTTTGCTTCCCTGCCAAGCAATGAGCACATTTCTTCAATACTGTATTCTTCAATCCAGAAAGAAGATTTTTCTTTGCCAAAACCATCAAACCCTTCTCACTCATGTGACCTAGTCTTCTATGCCATAGCTCTGTTGTACTTTCATTCTCCATTGTATTGATAATACAATCAGAAACCTTTGCCTGCATGAAGTACAATGAGGAGCACTTCTTGCCTCTAGCCATAACCATAGAACCTTTAGTAAGCTTCCATTGACCATTACTGAAGGTGTTGCAAAATCCCTCATCATCAAGCTTACTTGCTGAAATCAAATTCAAGCGAATATCAGGGATATGTTTAACATTTTTCAAAAGCAACATCGTACCATTGTTGGTTTCCAAGCACACATCTCCCATGCCGACAACTTTAGCTACACCATTGTTACCCATCTTAACATCCCCAAAGTCTCCGGATGTATAAGATGTAAAAAAGTCTCGTCGCGATGTAGCATGAACGGAGGCACCACTGTCAATCACCCAACTAGTCTCATGAAATGCAAGGTTGACAACATCATCATCATACACAATAAGGAAGTCATCTGTGACGGCAGAAACTCTATCAACATCATTACTATCATCAGTTTCTTTTTCTATCCCTTTTTCATTTTTGTAGTCTCTTTTGAGTTGTCGACAATACTTCTTTATATGCCCCTTTTTACCACAGTGATAACACTCAACATTGGCAAACCTGTTTGACTTGCTTTTGCTTCTGTCTCTGTTCATCGGACCTTTACTCTTGCTCCTCCCCCTCTTTTCCATGACTAAGACATCTGACTGTGACGGACCTTGTGACTTTCTTCTCATCTCTTCATTTAAAACACTACTCTTAGCCAAATCCATAGTGATTACACCATTTGGAGCTGAGTTAGATACCGACATTCTAAATGTCTCCCACGAGTCCGGCAATGTGCCTAGAAGCCATAACCCCTGCACCTCATCTTCAAACTTGATATTCATCCCAGCCAACTGATTAAGAATTCCCTGGTAAGCATTCAAGTGATCTGATAAAGGAGTTCCATCCCTGTATTTCAAGCCCATCAACTTCTTTATTAGAAACAACTTGTTGTTCCCGGTTTTTCGAGCATACAGCTGTTCAAGCCTGTCCCATAAAGAACGTGCATTTGTTTCTTCACTGACATGGTTTAAAACATTATCATCTACCCACTGTCTGATATACCCACATACTTGACGATGAAGCAAAGTCCATTCAGCATCAGTTTTATCTACCGGTTTCTGTTCCGCAAACACAGGCAAATAAAAATCTTTAACATACAGCAGGTCTTCCATTTTTCCCTTCCACACATGATAATTTGAACCATTCAAATTAATCATTCTACTTGTATTAACCTCCATCGTTCAACACAAGGCACAAGATTACTAAAACCTCGCTCTGATACCACTTGTTGGGATTTTAGGCTTATCCCCTTCTTGTGTAGATTAAATAGGAATGATTAATCACAGACAATAAATATTGCAAATAATAAGCAATCAAACCACGGGAAAAACACACCACAATTTTTACGTGGAAAACCCCTCTTTACCAAAGGGGAAAAACCACGGGACCCAGTCCAGGTAAATCTTCCACTATAGAATAATGGGATTACAACACAATGTCTTCTCTAGTCAAAACTAGAGGATTTCATCATCACAATAATGATGGATTTCAATAAAGAAATTAATCAAGGTAGATCTCACCAAATCTGAGATGACGGCAGAATTTTCTCTCTAGCTGGAAGAGATGACTGTCGTAGAAACCTTGAGCATATGAGGATAAAATCCTCCTCCGTCCGTCGAAGCTGCTGATGCTGCTGCTCTGAAAAACCGAAAACGGAGAGAAAAAACTCTCTCTGACGACGAACCGCTGCTGAGAGAGGAGAAGAAGACGGGCGCCGAAAAACGCGGACAACCGCAGAAAAACAAAGAGGAAACGGCGCCGTGACATTTGCTTTTTCTCTTTTTGTCTTTTAGTGTGGGCCATCTCCACGTGGGAGGAAACCCAAAAGTCAACACAAACCACTCAAACTCGTACGATCACACACCTGCTGTGGGATCCTGATTTTGAGGACTTAAATCCTATGGAACAAGAACTGGCAAAGCTGTTGGCGAATCCTTCGACTAGTAAGTTAAAGAAGTTCAGGAACGAATTTCAAGAAAAAAGAGAAAAAGATATGGCGACTTTGCCCATGTACCTAAAGGTCAGGTCATTTGAGAAAATGTATATGAAGGCAAAGGAAGTGCTCACTGGGATTGAAAACAACGTGCTAAGAGGCTATTGGGAACGTCGTCGACGGGATTTAATAAAGGAAATGCTGAAGCTACTTCAACAGGCAAGAGACGAGGAGGCAACAAATTTGGAGGAAAAGATTGAGAGGCTAAAAAACGATAGGGCAACAGAGGAGGCAAACAAATCCAAGGAAGAAATCCAAAGGCTACAAAAAGAGTTGCAGGCAAAGCGGCAAGAGGCACGCAATTACGAGGAAGAGAAACAAAAAATAGAAGTGGAGTTACAGGTGGAGAAGCAAAGGTCAAACAAGTACGAGGAAGAGAAACAAAGGATAAAGGTCGAGTTGGAGACGCAGAAGCAAAGGGCTGTTGAGGAAGCAAACAAGTTGAGCGAGAGAATAGAAAACATAACAAAGGAGTTGGAGGGAGAGCAGCAAAGGGCGGCACAAGCAGCCAAAAAGTCAGAGGAGGAAATACGAAAGCTGGAAAACAAGTCGCTGAGAGAGAGGGAACAGGCAATGGAAGAGGCAAGGAAGTCGAAGGAAAAAATAGAAAGGATAGAGGACAAGTTACAGACAGAGAGGCAAAAGTTGAAGGGGAGAGAAGAGGCTAATAGAAAGTTAGAAAAAGAACATCGACGGAGCAGTAGGATGTTGGAAGAAGAGAAGCGAAGGGCAAAAGAAGAAGGGCGAAGAGAGCTGCAGGAGAAAATTTTGGCGGAGTTGAAGATAAACGTGGGCAAAACTGTTACTACTACCGATCTTATGGGTGTAGTCGCAAATCGATTGGCGGAGCGAAAGCTGTTGCTCATCTTGAAAGATGTGTGGGAGCATATTGACTTGAAGGAAATAGGCGTCCCTCTTCCAGGTCCGGATAATGAGAGCAAGGTTCTTATCATTCCCACATCCAAGGAGGTCCACACCTTTTTCCCTGTTACTGGTAAGGTGATAATTCAGCATGAATTGACTAGCTTATCTAAAGAAGAAGCGTGGCATTTGTTAAAAGTGGAAGCTATGGATGCAGCAACTTTTATCCCTTTGTACCCAACCGTCACTATGGAAGTCGCCACCTTCTTGGAATGCTTCTCCTACGTCTCCTTGTTCCCTGCTGCCATCGGCATCGATGATGCTTCTTTAAAAGAACATTGGAGATGCGAAGGCTTTCTCGATAAATTAACCGAGCAAGTGCGAATAGCCGAACGGCACCAAGGATCAAGAGCGGAAGAGTGCATGGGGATGATTCTGAATGCTCTGTTGTCCCAGCTGCTTGAGAGATGTATCCTAAATTATACTGAACGCAAACTTTTGATGATGCCTGATGGCGTAGGGAAGCTCGTTTTCTCTAGCAATCCACGTCTTCTAATCAGGTGCTATTCAGAACTAGAACAGGTCCCCGAGTTGAAGGAATGGGAAGGCGCTCACCGCATCTCTCTGTCTCACAACCGAATACGAAAACTGCATGATTCCTCTCCTCCTCCTAACTGCCACACTCTGTTATCCTTGTTTTTAAACCATAATGAGAGCTTAGACTCCATATCCGATGATTTCTTCCACAACATGTCTAGCCTTCGGGTTCTTAACCTCTCTTCTACTGCCATACATTCTCTGCCCTCATCCGTATCTTCCCTTGGTAATTTGCGGATGTTGAAACTCCACAACTGTCCAAATTTGGAGCATCTTCCTACCTTCTTAAAAGAGTTGCGGAAGCTTGAGGTCCTTGACCTTGGAAAAACTCCCTTAACCAACATGACGGAGGCCTGCTTCGATGGAATGCCCAGTCTCCGACTTCTTGACATTTCGCGAGGTGCTGCCGTAAATGCCACTCACTTGTCAGTCAAGGATTGTGGGTCCTTGTCGAGGCTGGTTGGCTTGGAAGAAGGCCCTGAAAAGTTGGAATCACTTGATCTCTCAGGAACCAAAATGGAGTCAATCCCTCACCAACTTTTCCATCGAACCAGCTTGAAGCTCCTGATCCTCCATCGAATGGAGCATTTGAAGACAGTTCAATGGAATGAGATGGAAAGACTTCCAGAAGAATTGAACTGGCACCAATGGAGTTTTGATCCACTCGGACAACAACACCAAAGGAGCAATGGCAGGTTTTTTGTCTCAACAAAGCATGATTCACTTTTTCATTCTCTGGATCAAACTTCCAAGCTATCCAGATCTCGTCTTCAAAAATTCTATTTCTTGGTCTGCCCTTGTAAAGATGGGCCAAAGTATAGGCATGCTCATTTGAAAAGAAGTCAATTCCGCTACGAACGTGTTTATGTCCGGGTTGAAAATTCGGTCCGGAACGGACGTCTGATCAACTATGAAAGAAGCATGGAGGTTTGTGGCGGCAACAGTTCCCTAGCTGGCATTAAAGGGGTTCTCTCTATGACAGATTTCTATTGTCTGCGCGGTAGTGAGCTCATAAAGACGGTGTTCGGCGATGAAATGCAGCTCGCTAACCTCAAAGAATGCTGGATAGACGAGTGTCATCGATTGGAGAGTGTAATTGACTTGGGGAGAGTTCAACCAAGGAGCATAAGTGTTGCAAACCTGAAGCACTTGTATTTGCAGTGTTGTCCCAAGCTAGTCAATTTCCTCTCTTCCGACATTCAGTTGAAACAGCTTGCGTCTCTTGAAATAAAGTTTTGTGGTAGAATGCAAGAAGTGCATGGAGATGGCAATGCAGCAGGGGAAGATGCATTCCCCAAGCTAGCAGAGCTTTGTCTTTGGGAACTGGGGAAATTAGAAAGGATATGCGGTGGCTACTTACCGAAGCTGAAGAAGCTGAAGATTCGAGGATGCCCGTTGCTGAAACAGCTCCCTCTTAACAAGGATTCATCTCTGAAGGAAGTCCATGTCCAAGGGGAAAAGGAATGGTGGAAAAGCATCAAATGGGAAAGTGGCATCAACTCAGACAACATCGGTTTCAAAGAAGCGCGGCCTATTTAGAGCATCAAAATACGTTATTCATCTGTGCTTATACCATAAATGAAGTTGGCTGCATCTCCTGCTTTTTCCTGTTTGATGCGAGTTCTTGTTGTTCTACATGATATCTCAAAATGTCATGTCCACGCCGCTTAGCTTTTATGTGTGTTTTGGTTGTTTGTTTTTAAACCATATGTGATATGGCTGAGGTATTTGTGTGTGTGTGAAACTATTTACACTGATGTATAGAATTTTATTTTAATGAATCCTATCACTTTTGCACGATGCAGTGAGCTGCGCACAGGTTCATCAAAAAGCAAACAATATTTTGAGCTAATATACGTGTGCACTCTGCTTCCCCTTTCGTAAAACACTGCGACTTTCTAATCTTGTCTATCATCATGTCCCCAGGTTTGAAACGCCGCATGCGTCTTTTTTCTTATCTTAGATGACCGAATAGAGCTGGTGGAGGTGTGCTTCAAGGGACGAGAGGTAGGTGTATTTGGTTGTTAAAAACACTGGTTTATTTTGGTGAAACATTGAGAATAGTTGCCCATTTATTTATAGCATTCTTAGGTCACGCACGTCCAATCTCAGTGGCCTCTGCTGCACTCGCAATCGCAATATTATGGATATGGACCTGTAGCCCATCCCTGGTCCTAGTGCATAAAAAACTTCAGGACCTGAAACTCCAAAGAAATGCCATTGCCTAGTATTGGGCTTAAGAATCTGGACCTTTGGCCCTTCGCCAAGTGCTGAAAAATAATAATAACTTATCTACTCATTCGTCCTCGCTACCATTTTTTTTTTTTTCCTTTTTTGCTTTATTTAATCTGAAATTATTGCACGCGAAATTAATCGTCCAATTTCCATGGAAATAAATTTAGGTAGAATCGAATCATTGAATCAGTAAGCTAATTCTAAAATCTGCCCACGACTCATCTTTTAGATTTAGGTGTGCAAGGTTATGTTGGTAAGTCAATATGCGTGACACAGAGAAAAAGTCTCTAAAATTGTCCACTTACTTTATGGTGTGATTGCGGTATTAATTAAGCGCAAAACGAAATTAGTCAGCACATTTTTCAGCCAATATACACAACGGGTTGAACTATAAATACCCGTATATTATATATGCGTTCTTTTACGGAAATTTTTCTGTATATGTAGAAGTAAACCGGAATACAAATTTTTTATATAAAAAAGTAGAGAAATACTAATTTAATAATTGTGAAAGGGGACAATATCAAAAACAAAGAAATTGAAAACCGACAACCGATTTAGATGTTTCTCCTCTGTGTGTATTGAAGCTCCAAGTGATGACGGATCAATATCGCTGTAACAAATGTTATTATGCGGACCATGCATGCAGCCACCTTTTTTATTTTATTTTATTTTATTTCAGGCAAACTTTAATATTAGTTGCATTTGATTACGGGCGACCAAATTCAATGTTAAAGGGTAATGGATCGAATGAGCTCAGGGCGTTAGCGCTTTGCTCTCCCCGGGCAAATGTCGCTTTGTCTCCTATTTCTATCAGCGCGGTCTCTTCTGTGTGGAAAATTTCCTGTGTGAAATATCTATTGAGCCAAAAATTAAAAAAATATATTTTTAAATAATTAAATTGTAAATATTAGCTTTCAAATGGAACAATAAAAAAATTGCTGATTGAATAACAATTACTATTTTCGGGCATACATCAATGGCTCCAAGTAATATAGAATTTGGCTACGAATAATATTGAATTTAGTTGCATTTGTCTTCATGTTACCACCCGTCCCCAACGAAATAATATTTGTTACAAAATTTTATTTACACCCACATTTAAGAGGTGCTAACAATCTTTTGAATCAATCCTTAATGACGCAGGTATATATAGAATTTTAGGCAAAATATGTAGGTATATTTAAAATTCTTGACTATATGTGAAATTTATCCTTAATTTAGAAATAATTTATATTTTGTTAGGAAACATGAAAGTATTTAACAATTCTTGGTATATTAACTAACTTCACTTTAATAAACATAATGAAAGTTTAGACAAATAAAAAAAACATCTTTGTTTTCTAAAAATTAAGAGATTAATACTTGCACCGTAGGTATAGTTGCAAATATTTTACAAGTTTAGAGATATATTTGCAACTGTAACCATAGATGTAATTTATATTAAAAAAAAAAACATATGCATGAGTACAAGCACCTCGAAGTGTATCGGAACAAATTTGACTTGATATAGCCGGTTTTTTAGCTGTATATAACATATATATATTTGCATTAGATATTAGATGGGAATATAATTAATTATTTGGCTATGAACACATGGCTGCATACGAGTAGTGAAATCTGGTTAAAGATAACCAATATTGTTCACATTAAATACAGCCAAAGTGCAGAATTAAGGTGCATTTTACAAGTTTTTGCACCGTTAAACTAATTAGACACTTTTATATTGAATCCATTTTTGTTTTCCAGAAAGTCCATATTCATCGACGGGTGGAATTGGGAGTAATGATAGGCAGAGGCCTGCGCAAAAGGAGAGCCAACCCATAGGAAGTGTTTCCCACGTTTTTTTCACAGGAAGCTACATCTCCACCGTTAATTTAGGCTGAACGACTCAGATGCATTTGGGCATTTTCGGAAGCTGAAAAAACCGCCGGGGAACATCGAATTTGCGTGACAGACTCGCACATCGTCTCTGTCTTCCCCAGCTCTTTGTGCGTCCCTCCCTCTTCCGTCTTCCTTCCTCCCTTTTTGATAATGGCCGATAGCAGAGATGGTATGAACATTAAATTGCCCAAAAAAATTGCTAGCTGTTATGTCATTTTCTTTCCACTCGAGGAGAGAGACAATAAAGACCGCCACGGGAGATTAATGGGTTTTCTTCTTCATTGTTTGTGGGTATCGATTTTCCGATGGATTTAGCGATAGTCACGGGAGAAGATAGATCTGTTGCTGATTTGAAGAAGATCTATGCTCCCGCAGCAGTGTTCTCGACACCCTTATCCCGCCAAACCCAATCAGCAAAGACAGGAAGATAGGACGCCGATTCTCGTTGCCGCCTTTCTTCTCCCGAGGCTCAACCGAAATCACCATTTTTCTTCACCACCTTCACGCTCGGTAGGTTTGAGCGGCGATTGGTGGCACTGACTGGCAATGAAGAAGAATACTGCAACAACATTTTTTTTTCAGATTTATGAGATTGGAGAATAGATCTGGTTCGGCGAGTTGGGAATCGGAGTTAGGATTCTGGCGGCAAGTAATCGGCCGATTCTGATCGGAGATTCAACGGCCGGCGAAAAGTGGGTAGGAAGGAACGGCCGCAGCGGCGGCTGATACGGTTCGGGGAAGACGTAGCGGGTGACGCACCGTGAGTGTCTGTCGCGACGGATAGAAATTCAGTGATGCACCGTAAGTGTTTGTCGCGACGGACAGAAATTCGGATTATTAATGGACAGATTGTGTTTTATTTAGATCTAATATTACCGGTGTCCGATTTGGGTGATTCAAGAGTCATTTTCTATGTTTTAAGATACTCTTTATCATGTAGACGGTTTAGATTGGAAAATTTTAGCTAATTAAACTATAAATAGAAATAATTATGTGGACGGTTAAAATAGTGTAGATATTTTTATTTAAATGTAAATAAAAATAATATAATATTAATAATTATTTATTAAATCTATCCCAAAGAGGCATATATATTTATTTAGACTATTTAAACATAAATTATAATTAATTTTAGTAAAGATTTAATTGAAACTAATTTAATTAATAAAAATTACATACATATAAACATTTATTATTATTTTAAGTTTATTAATTTTAATAATAATAAATATCTAAAAGTTTTAAATATAATTCTTAAGCTATAAATATCGTTCATGATTTTAAAAATCAAAACTTATAGTAACTTTCAAAATCAAGGAGACTAGATACCATTCATGCATTCCTTGAAACCCACTTTTAATTTAATCATTTCTAGCCTATTTAATTACTTGTCTCATATCTATGCAAAATGACCTATTTTCATAGCAAATATGTTTCTAAATTTTTATTTTTATTTTAAGAATTTTAAACTGAAAAGTGCAACAAGAGAAATGTGATGAACTTATGAATTTTTGTAAGCTTAACTTACTAACTTCGCAAATTAACACAATATGAATAATTAATTGTGTTCATAATTAATTGAATTAATTTTTATTTTAAATTAAATTAATATTTATTTTATTAGTTGTTAAATTGATTATTATATTGATTTAATTTGTTTTAATCTTTCATTTTAATTTTAATTTTATTACTTTCACATTGAAACAACTGGATAGAGAGATGGATGACTTCGGGAGAGGGAAGATGGTGGAGCACTGGAGTTCAATACTCCAGCGACACATTGTTTTAGTGCACATGCTAGCCATTTTGTAAAATGAACTATTCAAATAATTTTGCAATTCTGCCCCAATTATTTTAATAATCCATATCCCAATTTATTTAACTAAAATTTTATGAAAAAATTTTGATTTTCATAAAAATACACAAAAAGCGCTTTATTAATGCATTCTTCGTAATTTTTATGTGAAAAATAGAAAAACATACAAAAGTTTATATTAGATGTTAGATTTAGGTAGATTCATTAAATAATTTTTTGCTAATACAAAAATACTTAATCTTTAAACTAGCTCCAAAAATTAATATATATTTAGCTTATTTAGATCTAAATTATAGTTGTACATCAAAAAAATTTTCAGTAAAAGTTTTATCATTTTTCAAAGACACACGTAATTTAAATTTGTATTACTAGTTTAATTTAATAGATAATGGTAACCGAAAATTACAATTATTATATTCTTTGTAATATAAACTGTAATAACATTATTATATAATTTGGACAAATTTTATTATTATATGTGTCCCGCGGGCCTTAAAAAATCTCATATTTTATTTTCTAAAATATGTATATGCCTCCCGCGGGCCTCAAAAAATGACAATTTTAATTTTTATATGTGCCCGCGGGGTCCAAACAATCAATATTTTATTTTTCTGAAATATATATGTCCCATAGGCCTCAAAAAATGAATGTTTTGCTTTATAAAAATATATATGTGTGTCCCGTGAGCCTCAAAAAATGAATATTATATTTTTATAAAAATATATATGTGTCCGGCGGGCTTCCAAAAATGAATATTTTATTTTCTTAAAATATATATGTATCCCACGGGCCACCAAAAATGAATGTTTTGTTTTTTTAGAATATATAAATGTTCCACGGGCTTCAAAAAATGCATGTTTTATTTTATAAAAATATATATGTGTCCCGCAGGCATCAAAAATTAAATATTTTATTTTTAAAAGAATATATATGTGTCCCGCGGGCTTCCAAAAATGAAAATTTTATTTTCTTAAAATATATATGTATACCACGGGCCACCAAAAATGAATGTTTTGTTTTTTTAGAATATATAAATGTTCCACGGGCCTCAAAAAATGAATGTTTTATTTTATAAAAATATATATGTGTCCCGCAGGAATCAGAAAATAAATATTTTATTTTAAAAAAAATATATATGTGTCCCGCGGGCTTCCAAAAATGAATATTTTATTTTCTTAATATATATATATTCCCACGGGCCACCAAAAATGAATGTTTTGTTTTTTTAGAATATATAAATGTCCCACGGGCCTCAAAAAATGAATGTTTTGCTTTATAAAAATATATATATGTGTCCCGCAGGCAACAAAAAATGAATATTATATTTTTAAAAGAATATATATGTGTCCCGCAGGCTTCCAAAAATGAAAATTTTATTTTCTTAAAATATATATGTATTCCCACGGGCCATCAAAAATGAATGTTTTATTTTTTTAGAATATATAAATGTCCCACGGGCCTCAAAAAATGAATGTTTTGCTTTATAAAAATATATATGTGTCCCGCAGGCAACAAAAAATGAATATTATATTTTTAAAAGAATATATATGTGTCCCGCGGGCTTCCAAAAATGAATATTTTATTTTCTTAAAATATATATGTATCCCACGGGCCACCAAAAATAAATGTTTTGTTTTTTTAGAATATATAAATGTTCCACGGGCCTAAAAAAATGAATGTTTTATTTTATAAAAATATATATGTGTCCCGTAGGCATCAAAAAATAAATATTTTATTTTTAAAAGAATATATATGTCCCGCGGGCTTCCAAAAATGAATATTTTATTTTCTTAAAATATATATGTATCCCACGGGCCACCAAAAATGAATGTTTTGTTTTTTTAGAATATATAAATGTTCCACGGGCCTAAAAAAATGAATGTTTTATTTTATAAAAATATATATGTGTCCCGCAGGTCTCAAAAAATAAATATTTTTTTTATAAAAATATATATGTGTCCCGCGGGCTTCCAAAAATGAATATTTTGTTTTTTTAAAATATATATGTATCCCACGGGCCACCAAAAATAAACGTTTTGCTTTTTAGAATATAAATGTTCCACGGGCCTAAAAAAATAAATGTTTTATTTTATAAAAATATATATGTGTCCCGCGGACGTTGAAAATGAATATTTTATTTTCTAAAACATATATATGTGTGGCGCAGTTGTCCAAAAATTAATATTTTATTTTCTAAAAATATATATCTGTCCAACGAGCATCCAAACAATGAATATTTTGTTTTTTGAAAATATATATCTATCCCACGGGTGTCCTAAAATGAATATTTTATTTTCTAAAATATATATATCTGACCCACGGGCGTTCAAAAATGAATATATATTTTCTAAAATATATATATGTGTGGCGCGGGTGTCCAAAAATGAATATTTTATTTTCTAAAATATATACATGTTTGGCGCGGGTGTCCAAAAATGAATATTTTATTTTCTAAAAATATATGTCTGTCCACCGAGCATCCAAACAATGAATATTTTGTTTTCTGAAAATATATATCTAACTTACGGGCGTCCTAAAAATGAAAATTTTGTTTTCTGAAAATATATGTCCCACGAGCGTTCATAAATGATTTGTTTTATTTTCTAAAATAAATCCGCGGGTTTAAATCAAAAATGAATATTTGATTTCTACAAATATTTTGTTTTTTAAAGAATATTTACATGAGATATAACACAAGCGATCATTTTTAGAGGTGTTAACATAAAATTTTGTATAAATTTTATATTCAACGTAAATTTTAGATAAATTATTAGTCCACATTAAGTTCATTTGGAGTAAATAAATTTGGATTTTTTTTAATTTAATTAATAATAGTAAAAAAAATTACAATTATTATATCTTTATAATATAATTTGTAATAATATTATTATAGAATTTAAATAATTTTCATTATAAAATTTATATTAAACGTAGTTATTTACTAAATTGATTATTTAACTAATCCCAAAAAGAAACATATATTTATATATTAAATATAAATTACAGTTATATATAATTTCTTACAATTTTAGTTTTATAGCGGCATAAATAATAATTTTTACAATTTTATATATTTACATAAATTTTGATTTTATTTAATTCAAATTAGTTAATATTTTTAATTATTATTTATTTAGTTTTAAAATTATTGAAAGGTTTCCATAATTATGAAATGAATTATTAATTATATATCTAGTGCAAAATACACAAATTAGGTAAAATATTTATAAAATTTCAATAATTAGATGCGGTTAGATGCTGTTAGATGCGGTTAGATTCTGTTAGATGCTGTTAGATGCTGTTAGATACTGTTAGACGCGGTTAGATTAAGTTGGATTTCTTTAAATCATATTATATGGGTTTTAAATTCCGTAATTAAGGTCTAAATGACCTTATAAGGGGTCTAGGATCATATTACAGGTGTTAAATTAGGATTAACTTATTAATTTCAAAAATTAGATGCTGTTAGATGCTGTTAGATGCTGTTAGATGCGGTGAGATGCTGTTAGATGCTGTTAGATGCCGTTAGACGCTGTTAGATTAAGTTGGATTTGTATAAATCATATTATATAGGTTTCAAATTCCGTAATTAAGGTCTAAATGACCTTATAAGGGGCATAAGATCATATTACAGGTGTTAAATTAGGATTAACTTATTAATTTCAAAAATTAGATGTCGTTAGACGCTGTTAGATGTCGTTAGACGCTGTTAGATTAAGTTGGATTTGTATAAATCATATTATATGGGTTTCAAATTCCGTAATTAAGATCTAAATGACCTTATAAGGGGCCTAGGATCATATTACAGGTGTTAAATTAGGATTAACTTATTAATTTCGAAAATTAGATGCTGTTAGATGCTGTTAGATGCTGTTAGATGCGGTTAGATGTTGTTAGATGCCGTTAGACGCTGTTAGATGCCGTTAGACGCTGTTAGATTAAGTTGGATTTGTATAAATCATATTATATGGGTTTCAAATTCCATAATTAACGTCTAAATGACCTTATAAGGGGCCTAGGATCATATTACAGGTGTTAAATTAGGATTAACTTATTAATTTCAAAAATTAGATGCTGTTGATGCCGTTAGATGCTGTTAGATGCTGTTAGATGTCGTTAGATGCCGTTAGACGCTGTTAGATTAAGTTGGATTTCTTTAAATCATATTAACTGGGTTTTAAATTCAGAAATTAAGGTCTAAATGACCTTATAAGGGGCCTAGGATCATATTACAGGCTTTGAATTATGATTAACTTATTAATTTTAAAAATTAGATGCTGTTAGATGCTGTTAGACGCTGTTAGATTATGATGATTTTATTAAATCATATAATATGAGTTTCAAATTCTGAATTTAAGGTCTAAATGACATTATAAGGGACCTAGGATTATATTACAAGTGTTAAATTAGGATTAACTTATTAATTTTAAAAATTAGATGCCGTTAGATGCTGTTAGATGCTATTAGATGCTGTTAGATGCCGTTAGATCCGATTTTATTCAGAAAATAATAAAATATTAATAAATTTTCAAAAATTCGAGAAAAATAAAAGAACTTGTTATTTTTGAGAGTACCATGATTACATTAACTTTAAATAATATAAAATAACTTCTAATAAAATTTATATTTTCTAACTTTACCAATTATAATGAAATCTTTTTAAAAAATAATTTTTTGTACAAAATTTTTTTTAGAAATTTTCAAATTATGAGAAATTATGTCCACGTACATTTTAATATTTCATCTAGCAAATGAATGGAATAGATTGAGATTTTGTATATATATAATACAAATTCTATCAAAAAACCAAACATACTCACGTTTTTAAGTTATTATACTCTCGCTGTAAAATTACCAAAATGCCCAGCTTCCTTTTTTTTTACCCAAGAGAAGTGCTTCCTATGGATTGGGACTCGCGCAAAAGTGCATGCGGCACGAACCGAAGTGGGGAGCGAATTGCTCGGATCATCTCATCCATTCTCCCTTGAGGGAGCGAATAAGGTTTTCCTTTTCATCAAAAAAAAAAAAAAAAAAAAAAGTGGAAGCCACTTTTCAACAACAGAGATCACATCAACATGATATTCTTACCGACTCCCATCACCCTTTTCATTTTCAATCACAGACAAAAAGAAAAGACAAGAACCAAGGCAAGAATCCATTCCTTGGCTTTTATCCATGAATAAAAAGCAGGGGAGAAATTAACCGGCCCATTAGCAATATTCATTCATCTAATGTGGCCAATATATGGTTTTGGAGAAGATGATCTGCTTTTGGAAGATCCTATCCTTACAATCAACCAAATCTTGGAATTGGAACATTTTCTTAGCCTTCCAAACTGAACCATGCATATATCCGTCGTTTTAATTAGGTAGGTAGAGTGCTCTTTAGAATTGAAAGCATCCATCGGTGGAGATCACCGACGCCCATAACATTTTCGTGACACTTTTCAGCATTTGTGTAGGTAGTGAAGGGATGAGGGTTTAAATTGCTCTTATCCAAATCTCATCCAATCCATATGCCTCTTTAGAATCAGTGCACTCACATGACTTTTGTACAAAACCGTGAGTAAAAATATGACTCATGTGTGCCGCTACAACTTTCCACGTGTGTATGCGGTGGCCCATATCTCTATCTCTATGTATCTCTCTCCCATCCACATACGTGTATGTACACTCGCTTATTAAGTCTCTCTTATCCAAACAAATTTTCCGATGTAATGTCAGAACACGTGAAATTCGTTTCCCACTTTGGAGTCGGATATGTAGAGCCGGCCATAGGAGGTGGTGGTGGTGGATGCATGGATCCGAGGGTCTGTTGTCTGCCCTTATTGGAGCTCTGCTTCGCACATGCGCCACCAGTTCCATCTGTTACGAGTCTCGATCGGCATCGGCATCGGCATCGGCCGATGCATTCATTTTGAGAGATACTCAAAACGCCATTCATTCTATTATATTATTATACATGGCTCTCGTTTTTTGGGTCTGCTTTATACGACGATAATATTCATCAATTCCTGCGTGTTGCATGCATAAACCGAATATGGAAATTAATTAAATCGGCCTGCGTTCACAATCAATTGATCACAAGGGCCGGCATGTCCGATCCTTGATGTGTCCAGCTCATCCATATATGGCTCCGGTGATGTTGCAGCAGAGTTCCATTCACCACGCGCGTGCGCACACACATATATATGTATTTAAAATACTCGTACATTTAAAATTTCAAAAAAAAAATACACATATCAATAAATGGTAAAACTTGATTTAAATATTAAATTATTTTGAATAATTTAGCATATGAAAAAAAGAAACAAATGTTTTAAATAGATTTTTTGAGGTGTGTTAAGCAAGCTCTGAGCTAACTAGATCACTTCTCTTAACTTAGCTAATTAGATTATCTAATTCCAGTCTCCTCGTCCAAGAACATATATTTTCCATTTTCCCTCTAAGTTAAGGAGGCATATATACCTTGTCGTTTCCCTCCCCGCCTTCAACAAGAGAGAAAAGAAAAAAGGAACAAAAAAGAGGCATTTATACCTTTTCCCTTTCCTCTCATCCCACCCAAGGGATCAGCTGCCTTTTTCTTTTCCTTTTCCTTTTCCTTTTTCTTCCCCTCCGATGAGGGAAAGCACTTACTATTTCAAGCTATATGTATAAATTAACTGCGTGTGTGCATGCATGCATGCGATTGCTGAGTGTATTGTATATATTATACTGACCTTATATAAAACACAAAGTGAATTCTGCTTGTGTTGCAATTGAAGATCTCCAACGGTCAGGTACGTACCACTGATTCTTACTGGACCCCGATTTCATGCAATCAATGCACATATTTAATTAGTTGGATATATGTATTTGCGTATCCTTCTAGCTACGTAGCTAGTTCATCATGAACTAAATAAATGGCCTTGCATGAATATGATAAATGATTTAAATTTTAAAAATTATTTTAAAATCAAAAACAGGGGGGGAAGCATGTGGCCTCTTTCCTCACTGTCAGGTTTCGATCATTACTCATATGTATTCTCAATATAAAAGACTATTGATTTTTAGATCTAAAAATATGAAAAAATCTAAAAAAGATAAATTTTGGTATATATGCAGATTACACGCAGGCCGACATAAAATGACAAATAAAAATAAGAGCTAAGTACCTAGGTATACTGATATACCGTGGCATATATTTTTTCTCTTGCATATACGAGGCATATTGAATCATTGCCCTTCCTGCTAACGAAACTTCATCCACTTTGGCTGTCGCTGATGATGATTTGAAATTCATGTCGTCAGTTATATTTAAGATAATTTGTTTAGCTAAAAATTCAAATCAAATTTGTGAATAATTTTATCTAGCAAAATATCAAAACAAACTTATTGATATAGTTTTACTTAAATACCAATTTTAAAATTATATTTCTAATATCTATTGTCTATGATATCATCCTTATGTGGATAAATAATTTTATAAATATTGTTATATTCTAATGTACACAATGAATGAAACCGTGCATTTTTTATAATTTACATATGAATATATGTTTAGCCCATCATATCATTAATTTAGATGAAACTTGTTTCTTAGCTTACTTATGAAAAAATTTTAAATTTATTAACTAATATATTAGAATATAATTATACTTATGGAATCATTTACACTTATAGAAATAATGTCTTAGATAGTTTAGACATTGAATATATAACTTTTAAATGAAAATATATAAATTAAACAATTTTATTTGTTGATTTCATACATTTTTCAATATACCACATGTATGATCGGAAAGTAATAAAACTTTTGATGAAAATCTTTGACATAAGTTTTTCAAATGAAAGAAAATGATATGACATAATAGAAATAATGATGATGAGTAAAAAAAATAAAATTAAAATAGATAAGTTAGATTTATAGATAATTATGTAGAAATGATTAAAAATAGGGTTATTATATAAGAAGAAGTGAAAAAATAATTAAAAAACATGATTCTTGTAAAGATTGAAATTTTTTTTAGGCGTGCTTGAGAAGTAATAAAACTTTTAGATGAAAAATGTTTAGTATAAAAGTTTTTGAATTTGAAGAGAATAGTTAAAGATAATAAAGTTAGAATTAATAATTTAGTTGTATGAGTAGTTGTGTATAAATAATTAGAAAGTATGATAATTGTATAAAAGCATGCGAAAAATAATTAAAAAAGGATAATTATGAAGAATGAAAAAGTTTTAGATAATTATTGTCAAACACACATAAAAAAGTTTCAGTTTGAAATGTTTTTGATGTAAACAAACACCCCTATTATACATGATTATAAAAAAAAATACTATATACAGACTTGATTTTAATAAAACCTAATTCTAGTTAAATGCAATTCAAAATACAATGAGCTAGTTAGATATTTATTAACTCAATTTGAGCACATTTAAGCTTTTCCACCATCATAAGTATGTGATGCATGTACTAGTGAATCATAAGTCTCTATTTAGCGCATGGAATCTTTAGTCCGCTTTGTTGTAAATCCCTTTTTTTAATTAATTTTTTAATAAAACTGTAAATTTAAGTTTATTTAATTTATAAATCAAATTTTATCATTTTTGAAAATGCGTATGTATTTTTATTTAAAAAAAGTGTATTTCAGTTATTTAAAAATGAATGAAACCCAAAATGAAAAAAGACTAAAATTCCCAGTTTTTTAAAATAAAAATATATACATATTTTCAAAAATGATAAACATTAATACATTAATTAAAAATATACTTAAATTAACAATTTTATAAAATTTTTAAAAAGTAAAAATAAATTTTGCACTAAAGTGCAGTAAAGTTTCAACGTCAAGACTCTCGAATCTAAAGTTTAAACTTTAAGGTTTAATAAACTATTTTGCAAATTTAGAGGATTAGATCCGCAAAAATCATGACCATTTTTGTTTTCTTTCTTTTGTTAAGCCTATGTATATTGTCTTGTATACCAAAATTTATTTAGAATGTAAGGCCCTCCATTTTCAATCTATTACTAATTTTTTGTATACAGCAATCTCTTAATAATTAATAGGAAATATATTCCGTTCATTGTATTTAGCCTAGTTTATTTAGCTAACGGATGTGCATAGCCACATTTTTTAGAAATATATACTCACGTGTAAATTATGAAAAATACTTAAATTCATTCACATATGCAATTTAATATAATAATATTTTATAACATCATTTATCCAGATACTCATGATATTTTAGGTAATTTAAATATTAAAAATGCAACTTTAAAATTGATATTTAATATTAGACTATTTTGTTAAGTTGACTTCATATATTTTTAGATAAAGGTATGTACAATGATACTGGAAAAATAAAATGACTTTTAGGATAATATAAACAATTTTAAATATAATGAATGAAGTGAATTTTTCATCAATTATTCAGAATGTAAAACTAGATAAAATTATATAGAAGAAGAGTTTCAGAGAAGTAAAACCTTTTATAATTATAGATAAAAAATATATAAATCATTTATATTCATTCGTAATTTTATTAAATATTATGATGATTTTCAAAATTATATATCTATATAAGAAGAGAAGAGTGTTATAGACGGTATAGATTTTGAAATAGAAATAATTTTATTAAGCTGATGTTACAGTTAGGCCCTTATAAATAATTTACGCAGATAAACTTCATGACCTAGTTAAATAAATAATTTTAAATGCAATAAATAGAGTAAGCTTTGATTTAACCATGAAAGTAAGCCAAACCAGGCAAAAATGCTGAGAACTTTAGTGGGAGGATGCCACATAAGTATTTCTCTTCCGGACTAAACAATTTGCTAATGCAAAAGACTACACAACGGTTCGAACTTGTTGGCTCTTGTTTCGACTTTTTAGCCTGACTCGTAATCTTATTTCTAGATACCTTATCCTCAACTACTGTCTATATATAAGTGAACTTTGTTTTCGGCCTTCCCTATTCTTACTAGAAGAAAATGAACATTTTTTCACTACGATTCCGCCGATGATTTGCTCTCCCTGTTATGATAGACACTAATTATTATGGTCAAGATTTTAACATCACTAACACGACGCTTCTGAAAGAAATAGCTTTTAATGGTAATGTTAAAAATAATGTCATTGAAATTCTAAGATTTGATGACAACTTTAAAAAAAAATTATTAAATCTTTTTAAAAACTTGATAGCATGGCAAGTTACAACAACATCACAGTACAATTCGTTGATTTCTGGACTTAAATCCTGACTTAGGCCTAATTAATTGTTTCTTCATCTTATTTTGAAATTCATTAAAAAATCTATGACAAAAAGCCTATGGAAATCGAGAAAATCCAATTCATTAGTTTTTGTTAAAAAAAAAAAAAAAAACTTAAATTTTGAGCAAGGGTGAGCAGGAGGATGACTTGTTTTTTTTTTTTTTTCCGAAAAGGCGAAGGATGACTTCTTACGTGAACCAAGAAAAAGAAATTGGAAATACAAGGAAAAGCGAGGTAGATGATTGTTTAACAATGGAGACAAAGAGGGTTTGGTCATATTTGAAGGACCCTAAAATTTCAATCATCTCAATTTGGGGATGGGATGGTATTGGCAAGTCTATCCTTGTAAATAAGATAATGGAAGACGTGAAGAAGAATGAAGGAGATGCGCATTTCGATGTGGTTATTGCGGTTTCAGTTCCTCAATCACGGAAGCCTGAGAAATCTGTAGATGATTTTTTTAGTCTTGTTTCTTGGGATCGAGACATGTCAATACTGATGCGAACCACTCCAACTCGTCCGATCACACACCTGTTGTGGGATCCTGAATTTGATAAGTTAAATCCTATGGAACAAGAACTGGAAAAGCTGTTGGCAAATCCTTCGAATAGTAAGTTAAAGAAGTTCAGCGACGAATTTGAAGAAAAAACAAAAAAAGATATGGCGACTTTGTCCATGTACCAAAAGGTCAGGTCATTCGAGAAAATGTATATGAAGGCAAAGAAAGTGCTCACTGGGATTGAAAACAACGTGATAATAGCCTATTTTCAAAGTACTCGAGTGGATTTAATAAAGAAAATGCTGAACCTATTTCAACGGGCAAGAGAGGAGGAGAAAACAAAATTGGAGGAAGAGATTGAGAGGCTAACAAACGATAGGGTAACCAAATTGGAAGAAGAAAAGCAAAGGATAGAAGGGAAGTTGCATGCCACTGAGAAAAATGTACATGGGATAGAAAATGAGTTGAAGGCAGAGAGGCAAAGGGCTGCAGAAGCGGCAAAGAAGTCGGGTGAAACAATAGACGGGATAAGGTTAGAGTTAGAGAGAGAGAGAAAGAGGGCAACAGAAGGGGCAAAAAATTCACGGGAAGAAAAAGAAGAGATAAAAGAGGAACTGCGAAATGAGCAACGAAGAGCAACAGAGGAGGCAAACAAATCCAAGGAAGAAATCCAAAGGCTACAAAAAGAGTTGCAGGCAAAGCAGCAAGAGGCACGCAAGTACGAGGAAGAGAAACAAAAAATAGAAGTGGAGTTACAGATGGAGAAGCAAAGGGCAAACAAGTACGAGGAAGAGCAACAAAGGATAAAGGTCGAGTTGGAGACGCAGAAGCAAAGGGCTGTTGAGGAAGCAAACAAGTTGAGGGAGAGAATAGAAAACGTAACAAAGGAGTTGGAGGGAGAGCAGGCAAGGGCGGCAGGAGCAGCCAAAAAGTCAGTGGAGGAAATAGGAAAGCTGGAAAACAAGTTGCTGAGAGAGAGGGAACAGGCAATGGAAGAGGCAAGGAAGTCGGAGGAAAACATAGAAAGGATAGAGGACAAGTTACGGACAGAGAGGCAAAAGTTGAAGGGGAGAGAAGAGCCTAATAGAAGGTTAGAAAAAGCACATCAAAGGAGCCCACGGATGTCGGAAGAAGAGAAGCTAAGGTCATTCAAAGAATTTGTATTGGTACAAGAAGCGAGGCGAAGGAAAGAAGAAGAGGCGCGAAGGGGAATAGAGGAATATAATAGAGCGTTTAAAAGAGCGCAACAGGAGAGAAATTTGGCGGAGTTGAAGAGAAGAGAGCTGCAGGAGAAAATTTTGGCGGAGTTGAAGATAAACGTGGGCAAAAGTGTTACTACTACCGATCTCATGGGTATAGTCGCAAATCGATTGGCGGAGCGAAAGCTGTTGCTCATCTTGAAAGATGTGTGGGAGCATATTGACTTGAAGGAAATAGGCGTCCCTATTCCAGGTCCGGATAATGAGAGCAAGGTTCTTATCATTCCCACATCCAAGGAGGTCCACACCTCTTTCCCTGTTACTGGTAAGGTGATAATTCAGCATGAATTGAGTAGCTTATCTAAAGAAGAAGCGTGGCATTTGTTAAAAGTGGAAGCTATGGATGCAGCAACTTTTATCCCTTTGTACCCAACCGTCACTATTGACGTCGCCACCTTCTTGGAATGCTTCTCCTACGTCTCCTTGTTCCCTGCTGCCATCGGCATCGATGATGCTTCTTTAAAAGAACATTGGAGATGCGAAGGCTTTCTCGATGAATTAACCCAGCAAGTGCGAAAAGCCGAATGGCACCAAGGAGCAAGAGCGGAAGAGTGCATGGGGATGATTCTGAATGCTCTGTTGTCCCAGCTGCTTGAGAGATGTATCCTAAATTATATTTCAGCTGAACACAAACTTTTGATGATGCCTGATGGTGTAGGGAAGCTCGTTTTATCTAGCAATCCACGTCTTCTAATCAGGTGCAATTCAGAACTAGAACAGGTCCCCGAGTTGAAAGAATGGGAAGGCGCAGGCCGCATCTCTCTCTCTCACAACCGAATACGAAAACTGCATGATTCCTCTCCTCCTCCGAACTGCCGCACTCTGTTATCCTTGTTTTTAAATCACAATGAGAGCTTAGACTCCATATCCGATGATTTCTTCCACAACATGTCTAGCCTTCGGGTTCTTAACCTCTCTTCTACTGCCATACATTCTCTGCCCTCATCCGTATCTTCCCTTGGTGATTTGCGGATGTTGAAACTCCACGACTGTCCAAATTTGGAGCATCTTCCTACCTTCTTAAAAGAGTTGCTGAAGCTTGAGGTCCTTGACCTCGAAAGAACTCCCTTAACCAAGATGACGGAGGCCTGCTTCGATGGAATGCCCAGTCTCCGACTTCTTGACATTTCGCTAGGTGCTGCCGTAAATGCCACTCACTTGTCAGTCAAGGATTGCGGGTCCTTGTCGAGGCTGGTTGGCTTGAAAGAAGGCCCTGAAAAGTTGGAATCACTTGATCTCTCAGGAACCAAAATGGAGTCAATCCCTCACCAACTTTTCCATCGAACCAGCTTGAAGCTCCTGGTCCTCCATCGAATGGAGCATTTGAAGACAGTTCAATGGAATGAGATGGAAAGACTTCCAGAAGAATTGAACTGGCACCAATGGAGTTTTGATCCACTCGGACAACAACACCAAAGGAGCAATGACAGGTTTTTTGTCTCAACAAAGCATGATTCACTTTTTCATTCTCTGGATCAAACTTCCAAGCTATCCAGATCTCGTCTTCAAAAGTTCTATTTCTTGGTCTGCCCTTGTAAAGATGGGCCAAAGTATAGGCATGCTCATTTGAAAAGAAGTCCATTCCGCTACTACCGTGTTTATGTCCGGGTAGAAAATTCGGTCCGGAACGGACGTCTGATCAACTATGAAAGAAGCATGGAGGTTTGTGGCGGCAACAGTTCCCTAGGTGGCATTAAAGGGGTTCTCTCTATGACAGATTTCTATTGTCTGCGCGGTAATGAGCTCATAAAGACGGTGTTCGGCGATGAAATGCAGCTCGCTAACCTCAAAGAATGCTGGATAGACGAGTGTCATCGATTGGAGAGTGTAATTGACTTGGGGAGAGTTCAACCAAGGAGCATAAGTGTTGCAAACCTGAAGCACTTGTATTTGCAGTGTTGTCCCAAGCTAGTCAATTTCCTCTCTTCCGACATTCAGTTGAAACAGCTTGCGTCTCTTGAAATAAAGTTTTGTGGTAGAATGCAAGAAGTGCATGGAGATGGCAATGCAGCAGGGGAAGATGCATTCCCCAAGCTAGCAGAGCTTTGTCTTTGGGAACTGGGGAAATTAGAAAGGATATGCGGTGGCTACTTACCGAAGCTGAAGAAGCTGAAGATTCGAGGATGCCCGTTGCTGAAACAGCTCCCTCTTAACAAGGATTCATCTCTGAAGGAAGTCCATGTCCAAGGGGAAAAGGAATGGTGGAAAAGCATCAAATGGGAAAGTGGCATCAACTCAGACAACATCGGTTTCAAAGAAGCGCGGCCTATTTAGAGCATCAAAATACGTTATTCATCTGTGCTTATACCATAAATGAAGTTGGCTGCATCTCCTGCTTTTTCCTGTTTGATGCGAGTTCTTGTTGTTCTACATGATATCTCAAAATGTCATGTCCACGCCGCTTAGCTTTTATGTGTGTTTTGGTTGTTTGTTTTTAAACCATATGTGATATGGCTGAGGTATTTGTGTGTGTGTGAAACTATTTACACTGATGTATAGAATTTTATTTTAATGAATCCTATCACTTTTGCACGATGCAGTGAGCTGCGCACAGGTTCATCAAAAAGCAAACAATATTTTGAGCTAATATACGTGTGCACTCTGCTTCCCCTTTCGTAAAACACTGCGACTTTCTAATCTTGTCTATCATCATGTCCCCAGGTTTGAAACGCCGCATGCGTCTTTTTTCTTATCTTAGATGACCGAATAGAGCTGGTGGAGGTGTGCTTCAAGGGACGAGAGGTAGGTGTATTTGGTTGTTAAAAACACTGGTTTATTTTGGTGAAACATTGAGAATAGTTGCCCATTTATTTATAGCATTCTTAGGTCACGCACGTCCAATCTCAGTGGCCTCTGCTGCACTCGCAATCGCAATATTATGGATATGGACCTGTAGCCCATCCCTGGTCCTAGTGCATAAAAAACTTCAGGACCTGAAACTCCAAAGAAATGCCATTGCCTAGTATTGGGCTTAAGAATCTGGACCTTTGGCCCTTCGCCAAGTGCTGAAAAATAATAATAACTTATCTACTCATTCGTCCTCGCTACCATTTTTTTTTTTTTCCTTTTTTGCTTTATTTAATCTGAAATTATTGCACGCGAAATTAATCGTCCAATTTCCATGGAAATAAATTTAGGTAGAATCGAATCATTGAATCAGTAAGCTAATTCTAAAATCTGCCCACGACTCATCTTTTAGATTTAGGTGTGCAAGGTTATGTTGGTAAGTCAATATGCGTGACACAGAGAAAAAGTCTCTAAAATTGTCCACTTACTTTATGGTGTGATTGCGGTATTAATTAAGCGCAAAACGAAATTAGTCAGCACATTTTTCAGCCAATATACACAACGGGTTGAACTATAAATACCCGTATATTATATATGCGTTCTTTTACGGAAATTTTTCTGTATATGTAGAAGTAAACCGGAATACAAATTTTTTATATAAAAAAGTAGAGAAATACTAATTTAATAATTGTGAAAGGGGACAATATCAAAAACAAAGAAATTGAAAACCGACAACCGATTTAGATGTTTCTCCTCTGTGTGTATTGAAGCTCCAAGTGATGACGGATCAATATCGCTGTAACAAATGTTATTATGCGGACCATGCATGCAGCCACCTTTTTTATTTTATTTTATTTTATTTCAGGCAAACTTTAATATTAGTTGCATTTGATTACGGGCGACCAAATTCAATGTTAAAGGGTAATGGATCGAATGAGCTCAGGGCGTTAGCGCTTTGCTCTCCCCGGGCAAATGTCGCTTTGTCTCCTATTTCTATCAGCGCGGTCTCTTCTGTGTGGAAAATTTCCTGTGTGAAATATCTATTGAGCCAAAAATTAAAAAAATATATTTTTAAATAATTAAATTGTAAATATTAGCTTTCAAATGGAACAATAAAAAAATTGCTGATTGAATAACAATTACTATTTTCGGGCATACATCAATGGCTCCAAGTAATATAGAATTTGCCAAACGAGCTCCGCTCGTCTGGTCACCGGCGAGCCGGTGCGTGGTTCGAATCCCTCATGAGATTTTGAACCATATTTGTGGTAGGGGCATGTGGTCTCCCTTTATACTTTGATGGGAGCTAGTGGTCTCCCCCACTTGATATGTGGAAGTTTGTTGTCGTCTTCCATTGTAAGCTTGTTAGAATTGTTTCAGAGTTTGAATGTAATATGAATTGAGATATGATGTAAAATATCCTCTTATCAAAAAAAAAAAAAAGTAATATAGAATTTGGCTACGAATAATATTGAATTTAGTTGCATTTGTCTCCATGTTACCACCCATCCCCAACTCAATAATATTTGTTACAAAATTTTATTTACACCCACATTTAAGAGGTGCTAACAATCTCTTGAATCAATCCTTAATGACGCAGGTATATATAAAATTTTAGGCAAAATATGTATGTATATTTAAAAATTTTTAAAATTCTTGACTATATGTGAAATTTATCCTTAATTTTAAAATAACTTATATTTATTAGGACCCATTAAAGTATTTAACAATTCTTGGTATATTAACTAAGTTCACTTTAATAAACACAATGAAAGTTTAGACTAATAAAAAAAACATCTTTGTTTTCTAAAAATTAGGAGATTAATACTTGCACCGTAGGTATAGTTGCAAATATTTTACAAGTTTAGAGATATATTTGCAACGGTAACCATAGATGTAATTTATATTAAAAAAAAAAAACATATGCATGAGTACAAGTACCTCGAAGTGTATTGGAACAAATTTGATTTGATATAGCCAGTTTTTAAGCTGCATATAACATATATATATATTTGCATTAGATATTAGATAGGAATACAATTAATTATTTGGCTATGAACAGATGGCTGCATACGAGTAGTGAAATTTGGTTAAAGATAACCAATATTGTTCACATTAAATACAGCCAAAGTGCAGAATTAAGGTGCATTTTACAAGTTTTTGCACCATTAAACTAATTAGTCACTTTTATATTGAATCCATTTTTGTTTTCCAGAAAGTCCATATTCATCGACGGGTGGATTGTGGAATTGGGAGTAATGATAGGTAGAGGCCAGCGCAAAAGTGCATGCGGCACGAACCGAAGTGGAAGCCACTTTTCAACAATAGAGATAACATCAACATGATATTCTTACCGACTCCCATCACCCTTTTCATTTTCAATCACAGACAAAAAGAAAAGACAAAGAACCAAGGCAAGAATCCATTCCTTGGCTTTTATCCATGAATAAAAAAGCAGCAATATTCATTCATCTAAATGTGGCCAATATATGGTTTTGGAGATCGATCCTCCCGAGATTATCTGCTTTTGGAAGATCCTATCCTTACAATCAACCAAATCTTGGAATTGGAACATTTTCTTAGCCTTCCAAACTGAATCATGCATATATATCCGTCGTTTAATTAGGTAGGTAGCCACCGATCAAGTGCTCTTTCTTTAGAATTGAAGCATCCATCGGTGGAGAGCACCGACGCCCATAACATTTTCGTGACACTTTTCAGCATTTGTATAGGTAGTGAAGGGATGAGGGGTTTAAATTGCTCTTATCCAAATCTCATCCAATCCATATGCCTCTTACTCTTTTTACTAGACAAGCTCTTTAGAATCAGTGCACTCACATGACTTTTGTACCAAAACCGTGAGTAAAAATATGACTCATGTGTGCCGCTACAACTTTCCACGTGCGTATGCCGTGGCCCATATCTCTATCTCTATGTATATCTCTCCCATCCACATACGTGTATGTACACTGGCCTATTAAGTCTCTCTTATCCAAACAAATTTTCCAACATAATGTCAGAACACGTGAAATTCGTTTCCCACTTTGGAGTCGGATATGTAGAGCCGGCCATAGGAGGTGGTGGTGGTGGATGCATGGATCCGAGGATCTGTTGTCTGCCGTTCCATCAGAGCTCTGCTTCGCACATGCGCCACCAGTTCCCATCTGTTACGAGTCTCGATCGGCATTGTCACGGCATTCATTTTGAGAGATACTCAAACGCCATTCATTCATTCTATTATTATATATGGCTCTCGTTTTTTGGGTCTGATTTATACGACGATAACATTCATCAATTCCTGCGTGTTTCATGCATAAACCGAATATGGAAATTAATCAAATCGGCCTGCGTTCACAATAAATTGATTAGAAGGGCCGGCATGTCCGATCCTTGATGTGTCCAGCATAGTTCCATTCACGCGCGCACATATATATAGAGAAATATTCAAGTGCAGTTTCACTGCACCACAATTACGGTGTAATTATCTCAAAATGGACCCTATATGATCATAAAATTATAATTTACTCCACTTATTATATTTGGAATTATATATTCTATTATCATAATAATTTTTATCACGATTGGATATGTGTTGGACCTTATATGAAAATGGTATAAATTCAACGTAATAAAATAGTTTGATGTAAATAATAACTTTAAAATTATTTTTTCAATATATAAATCATTTGCTATAAAATTTGTATATGGATAAATGATTGTATAAAGTATTAATATATTTAAGTACATGTGAAGCTTATTTTGGGCCAAATGCACTGTTAATTATGGTGCAACTTCACTGCATACGACGGATTTTCATATATATACTCGTCTTCTTGCGAGAAATAAAGGATGAGTTCTGTAAAAGAACAATGAACACGTCCTTATATGAAATGAAGCATAATTAACTATGCATCATGCAAACATAATTATCAAGTAAAATGATCTTTTACGGTCGGCCATGCATCCGACCTAAAAATATATTTTTATTTTTTTATGGACATAAAATTATGGAAATGCCACTGTATTTAAAAATCCAAAACAAACACTTAAAAAATCCAAAAATGATAAATTTTAGTTTATAAATTTAATACACCTAGATTTACTTGTTCATGAAAAAACAAAAAAAATATTTAAAAAAATATTTTTGGGCCGAACGCATGGCTGCCCCCATGCGTCCGACCATAAAAGATAAAACCTCAATTATCAATGAGTCATAATACTATACAATATATTGTATATTAGTTTATCGTACAATATTTAATTTTTCATTTTTATTTTGATTTTTTATTCATAAACATATTTTCTTAAGTGAATTTAATTTGTATGCTAAGTTTTGTCATATAGGAATTTTACATATTTATTTTCTATTTTTAAAAATCAGGGGCACATAAGTCATTTTTTACCCGAAACAAGTGATTTTTAAAAATAAAAATAAAAATGTAAAAATATTATAAAATAGTAAAACTTAGTATATGAATTAAATACACTTAAGAAAACATGTTTATGAAGAAAAAATTTAAAAAGTAAAAATGAAATGAAAAAATTGATTATTATACTATAAATTAATATATAATATATTGTATAGTATCATGACTCATTATCAATATATATATATATCGGGAATACTTCTATGAAACCGGGTTTCATAGAAGTGATTTCGTGAAACTCTTTTCATTTTTAAAATCTTGATCCTTGATTGAAAATTCAATTCGTTTATTATATTTTACTTCATTTGTTTAGCTAGGACACTAAATTTCATCCCAATCCAAATATATAAGAGGGAGATCCTAAGAAATAATTTTTTTTATTAATTATAAGATTTGATTCTTAGGAAGATACATTGATATCTTGATACAGATTTGAATCTCAACAAATATCTTCTTATAAAGTAACATATTTTAATAATATTGAGTTATAACATAAAAATTACTTTGATGGAAAGCTTGTGTTACGTTCGCTACAAGTTAAAACCATGTCGTAGTATACACATCACTATTAAAATTATTTACTTATTATAAAGGTTTTTAATAAATATGTTATCAAATATTCTAGCTACATAGAATTTTAAGTATTTTTTCCATCAGAAAAAAAATTAAGCCTTTTTTTTTTTTTGGCTAAGCGGACCCAGTGAGTATACGAGATTGTATTTTCGCATGTGCTTTTTGGCATTTCGTAAAATATATAGATAGATCCTATAAAAAAAATTTATCTTTGCAAAATAAACCCCAGTTGCCCATGATTTTCAAGCAATGGCGGAGGAAAAATGCCCTCATAATCTATTTTGGAGGTACTTTTCAGCAATTTTAGAAAAATTTGCAATGATTTCCGTTTGCATGCTACTTTAGGTACATACATCATCCTCTTTGTTTGAAGGTTTAAACCTTATAAGCTCTAGTTCGCAAAATGTCAAAAGGTAAATGCCCAAACACATCTCTAAACCGATGCCCTATGTACATTGAAAATGCTAAAGGCGATGAGAGCCCAGCTTCAAGTTCGGCCCGTTACAAAGGAAAGTAAAAGCAGGCAAGAAGGAGAAAGAGGTAGAACATGCCATTGCCACCGCCGGCTAGCTTTTCTCAAACATACATGCGAGTATCGGTAGGGACATCCCAGAAGGCCAGAACTGAACGCAAAATAAAAGATGTTGCTGGACCTACTTGAACAAATTTTGTAGGAACCATCAAAAGCAAGCCAGGCCTCCACATCAATCAACAATATGTTTAACTTTCTATTCTTCAAACCAAGAATCTTTTTTCATGGATAACTAGTTCCCTTACTCCAATTCCAAGTATGGCCAACAAGACATCCACAAGAAATAAAATTCATGGATCCACAAAAATTTAAGTCCATTCTCGAAAATTAGTTGTCATTTTCAACTAAGGACAGATTTCACATTCAAGAGCAAACCAGAACAAGTCCCCACATGCATGCATGTATATGTATACAGTCAATTTTCTGTTATTCACTTTAAATGAGAAGAAAAAGCGATGCTGTCTTAATAATTGTCAAACAGTACTTTCTGCCCAAATAGGGAAGAAGAGTAACAAAATATTAAAAAAAGAAAAAGAAAAAGAAAAAAAAGAAAAGAAAAACAAACAGCCAAAATTAGGCAGGCTGTTTCCCCTTGTTCACTTGTAATCAAACGGGTATCTTTTTGAGCTCTTGGTCACCCGCAGCAGTGTCTTCGTTGTCAGCAGCATACTTCTTCCAGAACCAGTGACTCTCCCAAACAGTGAACATCTCTTCAATGGGCACATTCTTGGTCTCCGGGAGGAATAGCTTGATGAAGATGGTCATAATGAACACCCAACCGGCAAAGAAATAGAAGAGACCGAACTTCATATGACAAAGCATGGCAAGGAAGACCTGAGCGATAAGGAAAGTGAAGAACATGTTCACACAAACATTGATACTCTGGCCCGCAGATCGAATTTCAAGAGGAAAAATCTCACTGGGTACCAGCCAGCCTAAAGGACCCCACGACCAGGCAAAGCCAGCTACATAGATGCAGATGCAAGCAACCACTCCATTAGCATAACCCTTGGATATGTCAGCCACGCCTGAAGTGCCAAATTTAATGGCAATAAGAGTACCCACAGCAATCTATAAAACAGAAAAATGAATCATCATGCTATATCTTAGCTGTTAACCATTAAGGCAGCTTTTACATAATAGAATGAAAAAAAAAAAAAAAAGTGTCAATACCTGAAAAAGAAACATCTGAAATCCACCCTGGAGGAAGAGAAACCTTCTGCCGAGCTTATCCACAAAGTATATGGATACGAGTGTGGCAAACACATTCACAGAACCAGTTATAACAGCAGAAATCAACGAGGCATTATCACCAAAACCAATGGAGGTAAACAGAACTGGAGCATAAAACATGATAACATTGATCCCTGTGAACTGCTGAAAAAAAGGAATGGCAATAGACATCACCAGCTGAGGTCGATACTTTCTCTTGAGGATATTCTGCCAGGGGTTCCCAACGCTCTGGGATGCGACGCTTGCAGCGACAAGGTCCTTATACTCTTCCTCTATATCATCAGTCCCGCGAATTTTGCGGAGTAAAGAGCGAGCCTTTTCCTTTTCAGCGGGAAAGCGATCGATAATATAATTGGGGGTGTCGGGAAGAAACAGAGAGCCCAAGGATATGATTAAGGCAGGAATACCAGCACCACCCAAGCTATAACGCCAGCCTCCTTTGATTTTATTTGTACCGTAATTTATAACATTAGCAGCAAGAATACCGATAGTAATCATAAGTTGGAAACACATATTGAGTGCACCACGATAGCGAGCTGGAGCCATCTCCGATAGATAGACGGGCACAGACTGCAAAAACATAATACAAATTAAATTAATAAAATTTAACAAAATAAACTATTAATTTCATTTTACAATCTAAAAGGCAGCAATGTATGTTCAACGTTTGTGAACGCCGCCATTAAAATTATGAGCTTAGTTGGATCTTTGAAAGATAATCCCAATAATAATGGTGTTCCCATATGCTCACATGCTCAAGCTTCGGTGCGATAACTTCAGAGGAAAAAAAAGGACATTTTTTAGTAGTCAAGGATGATGAGAAAAGAAAACACAATAAAAAACCAGTAATACTCAAAAGTTCAACTGCTACAGGTTTTGTGTACCAACAACGACTGTTGGCATGTGATCTTATGGAGCAGGAAAATTCGAACGCGCGTGCCACATGATTCAAACTTTCTTAGTGGAATCCACCAACTTTTCGTCACGCCAGATAAAACGTTATATGCGACAAGAGGATAAACGCAAAAAAAAATTTTAAATAAAATAATAATAATAATAATATCAGCCTTTTCTTATATACACGGGGCGTTGCTTTCAAAGCCAAAGCCCGTAGAAAACCGTCCTTGCTCCTTTCGGAATATTTAAATGATGGCTTATTACGTTTTAGCATTTAAATCCAACGAAGAGAATTAAAAATAGAGCGATGGCAATTAGAGTAAATTTCAATATCTGAATCATGAAATACCGAGTCTTCTCTCAGAAAATAATAATAATAATAATGGCTCATCGACCTCAAAGTAAAAAGGGAGAAAATATGTCGGATGCTTCACATCGATCAGTTCAAGACAGATACCAGACGTTTAAAACGATAATGAAACAGAAATTAAGAAAAAGGGGGGTTTTTTGACTTGGCAGAAAGCTTTCCGGAGAGAAGAGGATATATTGCATCTGCAGATCTAGCGCACGAACGTAAGAGATCGTATAATTTTCCGAGTGACTACCATCATGAAATCTGATCATCTAACTAGCAAAAGAGTAGAAGACTAGGCAAGGAAAGAGCACAATCAAAAAAGGGGAAAATTTTACCTGATTAGCAAAACCAACGCCAATACCAAGGAGAATCCTTCCGATAATAAGCATTTCCACATTCATGGCAGCGCCATTGATAGCTGCTCCAGCAAGAAAAACGGCACCACCAAACAACATGGATATCTTTCTGCCAAACTTCCACGTCGCCCACGACGCGAAGAGAGAAGCCACTAACGCCGCAAGATACAGAGATGATGTGAAGAGCGTCAACACAACACTGTCGAATGTGCAATACTGGTTCGTCGTTGTGTTGTGCTCTTTCCTTCTGTACACATTGCGAAAAAATTTCTTCAAAAACGGCGACATATTCGTAACTCCACCTGCAATCATCACCGGCCGGATGAGTCGAATTGTAGGCGGATGTTGAAACCATAGGAAAAAGGGGCGTCAAGTTCAGATCCTACTCACCAGAAATTCCGATGTCGTAACCAAAGATTAAACCACCGGTGGCAGCAATGATGCAAGTGATGATAACATATCCGGTGAGCTTGCCGGGGTAATCGGCTCTTCCACCGGCAGAAACCACGACGCCTCCCGCCATTGAAGGGAGCTGCTTTCCAAGCCTTCAAGTGGAAGAAGGGCTAAAGGGGAAAAAAGAGTTTCGCAGGGACAAGGGACGGAAAGAGACAAAAGGAGGAGAAATTTTGGGAGTAACGGGGATTTGAATGAGGTAGAAGAGAGGGGTATTTATAAAGAGAGAGTGTGCGTAAAAAGAGAAATAAGCTGAGCTGGCGGATAATATCGTAGGAAATAGACTCGGATTAGTGGCGAAGTCTTCGGAAGGCGCAGGTTCGCACACAATTCATTCCAGACTCGGATTAGCGGCGAAGTCTTCGGAAGGCGCAGGCTCACACACAATTCATTCCGACTATATATATATATATATATATATATATATCGAAGATCCTATTCTTTAATTATATCAAATTTCTCTCCATGGAATTTTTAAGGGAAGAACTAATTTTGTTAAAATATATTGTAAATCCTTTCATTGTTCTATTTACGTATAGAAATCCTATAAAAATATCTTAATCTTCACCTACATTTAGGAGTATCAAGCAGTGATTCGGGCAGTGGAACGCAGTTTAAGGTACATTAAGTTAATGCTTAAATAGACTCTGATTGAATTTGAGATATTTCAATAAATAAATAGGTTATTAAGGTTTTCTATAGAAGTTGGGTTAGGAAAGCCACCAATCTGCTTCTGCAATTTTATTTTTTTTTGCAAAAAAAAATAAAAAAAAAAAAATTATCCAAAATAGTGGCCAGCTATTCACGGCAGGTCCACGTGGCATGTAGCTAAAATAAGAATTATAAAAATTAAAAATTAAAAAAAAAAAAAAAAAAAGCATGTTCTGCGCCAGGAAAAAACGCAACGGATAAAGTTGAATTGAATGCGGACATTGAATTGGAGTGGGTTTTTCCAAAGCGAGTCGTAGTTACCCGAAAATTTTCACCTGCCAACAAACGACTCCATACGCCATACGACTGGTCGGTGCCGGTGCCATTGCCAGAGGCAAAGGTGGGACTTGGGAGGGACCGACGTTGGTTGCGGCAAGGAAAGATATCATCATCTATTTATTATTATTGTTAGTCTTTTGGTTGGGTTTTATTGGCCTAAAAATAAAGTGAAAGCGTGAAAGACGTGGGCCACACTCGGATCACGGAAACTCCAGTACTTGTTTTGTTTTTGGATCTGTGACAAGAGAGATAAGAGGAAGGAATTATGATGGTCTCAAGCCCCACAGTCTCAAGAGTTTCGGGAAACAAGGGACTGTATGATAAACCATGTGCGTGTTCATCTCATAAGAATGGTACCGTTTTCAGCTAATTATTTAATAATCTAATTATATTCTTTTTCAAACTTGACTTTGATAATCTAATCATTTTTTTTATTTTTAACTATCACTTTATTTCTGTATGATTGCATATTGATCCTACAAATTGTAAAATATTTCTTTTCCTAAAATCAGCTTCCCCAAACGTCCCCCAACTTGGGCTCCCTTGAATTCGGTGATTTGAGTACGCATATGTATAATTTGTGTAGGGTAGTGATTCAAGAAACTGGAATGTGAGAGAGAAATGAAATGGGATGAAACTGCAACGCTATGTATTCTAATATGAAATCGTTCGGTGGGCTCTTTCTGAGTTCTGATATGAAATCGTTCTCCTTTCTGTCTCTGTGGTTTTCTGGGTGCATTTGGAAGGAAGGCCAGGCTGTAAAAGATGGGATGAACTGAAAAAACGGAGCAAATCGGCTTGTAAAAGGCAACTGGCAGAGCCTCGACAGCCGGACCCTGCCTTTCTTTTTTTTCACTTTAATTCTGCATCTCCCTCTCTCTCTGTCTCTGCACTCCTCATCCAGTCATCCAATTCCTCTAGAGAGACACTAGAAGAAGAAGGTTATTTTAGGAAGGATTGGCCAGAAATAGTCGGACGGTGTGGATTTCATGAATCTGCCCCCCTTCCTTTTTACCATAGCTACCTAGAGATCCTAGAGTGCTGGCGACGACGAATGAAATTGGACGGGTTGTAATTTTTGGCTAGTAAAGCATGCAAGGTGTGGCCCACCCCACAGCCGACCGCAAGCACATGGCCATGCTCGTCATGCACAAAAAGATCTCAACCGCAATTGTTTTGTGTCCAGGCAAAAAAAAAGAAAAAAAAAAAGAAAACGAAGATATGCCCTTTTACGATCGCAAGAAATAAAAGCTCTCGCATCAAATTTGATAAAAAATTACTCGTCTCTTTTGCAGAAGAGTAATCAATTTCTAGTTTTACGTTCCCACCCTTTCCATCTTTCGTTTTTCTTTCTTCGTACCTCTGCTTAATTCGGTGGTGAGAACGGCCGTATTTGCCGAAGCTGTTGTGCTTAACTAAAATCGACAGGGATCCCCAACAAATATATCTGGAATGAAGCCATCAAACGTCACGCATGCCATCTAAAGGTGTAAAGACGCGAAACAAAGGGGAAAATAAAATAAAAATGAAAATAGAAGCGGATGCAGGAGAGGCGCGGGTGGGGTGAGCGTGTGAGGAGTTTTTTAATCCTTTCTAATTGCAACTGACTTCGGCTGTGAATGGTCTGTCTGGTCAGGAACGGAAGAAATCGCCAAATGTGTAGACAGCTCTTCCGCCGGCTTGAAATGGACATATGGAGGGGGTGGGGGTGGGAGCCACGCACCATAATTTGCTGATATTTCTCGATAGCCTGACCGGCTAATGAGTAATGAGAGAGAGAGAGAGAGAGAGAGAGTGAGAGAGACGTGGGGCCCACAGGTTCAAAATTTAACGTTCACTAAGTAGTACCAAATAATATCCCATTCATTCTTATGTGAATAAGGCAACTGTGAGTATGGGAGGATCTTAAATCCTACACAGCCCTGACTCACTTACAATTGTAATTTTATTTTTTTTTTTATATTATATTACAACAAAGACTATACTTTTGCTGGCACTCAAAGTCAAAAGAATAAACTCACGCGCGTACCGCATATGTCACAGCACTTGCTTAATGCTCATACTCTGCTTGCTTACTGCTGTTAATAACTGCAGTTGATTCTCATCGACTTTTGTTCTACGCACCAAAGTCAGTCCCTGTCCATTGAAAGGGTATTCGAGTAATTTACGTGGCCCTTTTGTCAATTCTGGTTGGCTTGACTCACGAAGAGTCAAGGCAGATGGGCAAAAGCGGGCCATTTTTTTTTTTTCAAAAAATAATAATAATAAGAATAATAATAATTCTTATAACAAGTGAATGAAGCCAGGCTTTTGTCTGGTTTCATTCTTTTCAATTTTTTTTTTCTTTTTAATGAGTGTATGTATCGTCCTTAGCTTGGCCTTGTCTGTATTTCCCACGGTTTCGTCGCATTCTGAGCGCCCCTGGAAATATTTCAGATTTCCCTTCGGAACCGACGACTCGCGGCTTTCCTCGCGTCTTTTTCTCTTTAGATGATTTAAAATAATATACGCCTCACCACAAAAATATCACATTCGCCTCTATACGTGTATAGGATGGTGTGTTGAGGGGTCTGGGGAACGAAAATGATCTTCCACATAAAAAAAAATACGAGACATATTGTTATTAGCCCGAAGCTAATAAACTTATTTATTCATTTTTTTTCATATGCTTGTTAATATCGATGTATTTAATATATAAATTAATAATTACCATTTTTGAATATATGTTTATTTTTTAGTTTTTAAATATTAGAGTATTTTAGCCATTTTTAATGGTTAAAATTTGCTAAAATAACTTTTTGTTTAAAATTTTTTAAAATATATATGTATCTTTAAAAATGATAAAATTTTGTCTCATTTCAATGGTAATTAATTGCAGAGTTGTTGTGAGTCTTTGGGAAAAAAAAAATTACAGAGTTCATGTCATATATTTAAAATAACGTTGATTATATAAAAATTCAATCTAGGGAAGTTGCTTGAAAATATGTTGTTGTACACGATATTGCATCCCCATGACAAGATAAATCAGAAAAATGGGAAAATCAACGAACGATTTTTTTTTTTTCTTTTTGGATAATTGGGATAAACAGGGACCTCCCATTGCACGGATTGCGAATATGGCGTTCACTTTAAATTGTCCACCCAAGTGGACATCCAGTCAAAGTCTTCAAATATGGGTTGAGAACATTCTCTCTCTCCCATTCAAAATGATCTCTTGAGATGAGGATGATATAGATTTTTTTTAAATTTTTTTTTTTTTTCATTTTCAATCCATAAGAATTTTGCTTTTTTAAACTTTTAATGTTATTTTTTTATAATAAAAAAAAAAAAAAAATTCAAATGCATAGCAATACTTTTTCTTCCTATGATGTAAGCGGTATTTAATTTGTTGCAAAGTCAGCCCTTGCTGGTTGATATGTAGGCACTTGTTGGTGGATTTTGGTTAGTTATGAATATAACATATGCTTGGTCCACCGAATAATAAGAACTTTTTTTTTTTAATGGTTTGCAATTCATGTCAATGCCATGGGCTTGAAATTGTATGTTGAGGGAAGGATTTGGAGAAAAAGAAAAGAGGAGATGAATGATTTATTGGTGTAATTATGAATTTAAAAAGATGAAATTGAGGTGGGATGTCCATAAAGAATCGAGTTGGCGGAGGTATATTTGAATTCGAAGACAGCAGAGAGAGAGTAGAAGTGGATAAGAAGAGCCAAGTAAGTGGTGAGATGTGGAGAATGGCAATTGGCAATACATCGTCAGCCATGTACAGAACCACAACGTCGGCCATTAGCATTATATCCTCTATTGTATGAATGGTTTTCCGACTGTCACCCGCTCATTCCCAAAATTTATCCATGCGGACACCAGACAATCTGACCGTTGTGTATTAAATTTTTTTTTTTTTTTAAAAAAAAAAATTATATTGGAAAGAAAAGATAATATTATTAAGAATCGAAAAAGTGATTAGAAATAATTTTCCCTCATCTCAATCTCTTTGGCACCCACTTATCTTGAACTTGTTTTAAGGAAGAAAAGTAGTTAGGCGAAGGTAGCAGCAGATGAAGTTTATGGAGTTTGGACGGTGGCGATTGGCGTGCACGTAAGATACACGTAGCAACCGATAGCATTACCATACCAACCATGGCCATGCATGCACCAACTACTAAGGAATGGAATGGAAAGGAATGGAAAGAGTGTGAAAGAGTGTGAAAAGGGGAAGAATGGCAGCGGGCGGCACATTTATACATTCTCAACAAATTTATATATTATATATATATCAATCAATGTCAACGCTAATGTGTAAGGCATTAATCAATTAATTCATAAAAGACAGCTGAGGGAGGGAATTATAGATGATGCTTATTGCGTGCAGTAATCACAGCGAGAAATGCCGCAGCGGTTGCACGTTAGTTGCTGCTCATTGGTTTTTTATATATATTTTTTATTATATTTATATTTATCTCACAATGAAGCATTGAGACCTTCTTACAAATTGCAAGAGATAAGTTGCTTCCATATCTAGAAATCTAAAAAAAAAAATAATAATAATAATAATAATAATAATAATAATAATAATAAAAGACACGGTTCCAAATGAATGAATCCCTTCTACTTCTACTTGTACTTTTTCGTTTGGGAGAAAGACCGATGAGAAGCTTCATTCCTTCCTTCCCTCCCCCATCATAGTATGCGTCACATATAAAAAAAATTCAATCCAGATCATGCATTGCCGGAAATTCGGATCCGTTAAAAACAGTCAAACATACATCTACTAATATAAGACTGTATATATGTACTTGTAATTGGCATAGGTATTGGCAATTGGCATGTTGCTGTCCAGACTCCAGAACGAAATAATACGCTTTCTTATTTTTCTCTCTCTCATCCAAACATTCAAATGAAACAGCAGCAACTTGCAATGAACGAATCGTAAAATATAAATTAAGGCTTGTGGGATTTTTCAATGCATGATTGGGTTGTTGGATTGGAATAACACATGCTCCACTTGTCCTTATCGGCTTACAACATTTATTACTAATTACCTCAACATTAGCCCTTTATATCCGCATTCTACTTCTATCTAGTCTTCTCACACATGATGCAGTCCGTGCATTCAGGAGTCAAAACTCTTTTTTTATATATATATAAAAAAAAAAAAAACTGTTAATCCATAAATAAAATTTTACCATTTTTGAAGATATATATTTTAATTTTAATTTTTAAAAATACGAGGATTTTAGCCTTTTTAAATGATTAAAAATACCCCCTTTTTTAACAAAAAATAAAAAATACGTATATCTAAATGAGTTTTGATTTTTTACGACCGGTCGGTCGATCCCGCAGCGTCCGACCAGCGCCGAGAGCCGTTGGATGCTGCGGGTAAATTATCTGCCGTTGGATCCAACGGGAGAAAGGCTGCGGGATCGGGAGGCATTTAATGCGGGAATTGTTTCCGACCAGCCCCGCTAACACGCAAAATTTTCAAACGGCCCCCCCTCGCTCACGCTCAGCATTTCCAGCCTACGCGCATACGACACCGTCCAAGCCCTGGCAATGGCGGTAGATCGAGTTGGGGCGATGGAGTCGGGCTTCCAGAAGCCAAATAGTACCAATCAAAACTCAGAGGATTTAAGAAGCTTGGGCGTCTTTCAATCTGGCCTGAAACTGCTCGAAGCCATCTCGAAGACCACATTCATGGGTCTCAGCGGCGAATTCCGTCTTGTGGATGGGGAACTACAACCATCTGCCTTTTAGATAATCAACATTGTTGGACGGGGAGGGAGAGAAATTGGGTTTTGGATGCCGGAAGACTAATCAGGTGAGAATGTACTCCGCATCGGCGGGGAATCTTAAGCCGATCATCTGGCCAGGAGACTCGAAGAACCCTCCAAGGGGTTGGGTAATACCAACTGCTGAGAACAAATTACGAATCGGCCTACCGATAAAACGTGATTTTAATGAATTTGTGAATGTCATTAGAAATTCCACCACAAACGCAACGGAAGTCACTGGATTTTGCATAGACGTGTTCGACGCAGTAAGGAAAAAACTACCTTATGCCATCCCCACGAGTTCGTGCCATTCGAGGATGCAAACGGGAATCCCGAGAGTTATAACGATCTTATTTATCAGGTCTACCTTCAGTTACGTAGCTTCCAAGTCTCTGAGCCGGCAATGCCAGGGCATGACAATTTTTTTTTTTTACAAATCAAATATTGGGTGTTAATTATTTCTTTTGTTGATGATGATCAGAAGCTAGCCATGGTGGTGGGGGACATGACGATCGTAGCCAATCGACCTCTGTACGTGGATTTCACATTGTTGTACTCGCAGTTGGGCGTTTCTATGGTGGTGCTGGCCAAGGACGACCCGAGCAAGAATGCGTGGATCTTCTTGAAGCCTCTGAGCAAGAATCTATGGTTGACAAGCTGCACTGGCTTCGCGTTCACCGGCTTCGTTGTGTGGATGCTCAAGCACCGCATCAACGAGGAATTTAGGGGCCCGCCCGAACAGCAGCTTGGTGTTATGTTCTGGTTCTCCTTTTCGACGCTCGTCTTCCCTCACAGTTGTGTTTTGGCACCTCATCTTTTTCTTCTCTGTCACTTCAAATTTCCATTGAATTCTGTGTACATTTGCCTCAAGTCCTCAACGTATTGGGATGGCAGAGGAAGAGGGGGGGCGAGAGAGAGAGGGAGAGGGCGGCAGGGAGGTGAGCGTGCCGGCGGGCGGAGAGAGAGAGAGGGAGAGAGTGGCAGGGCGGGAGGACGGGCGGGCGGGCAGGCAGATCGGGAGAGAGAGAGAGAGAGAGGGAGTCTGCGCGCGCTGAGAGAGGGAGAGGGAGGGAGAGAGTCTACGAGGGGGTGTGGGATCGAGAGGGAGAGATGAGCGGGGGGAGGGGCGTTTGAAAATTTCGCATGTCAGCGGGGCTGGTCAGAAACAATTCCCGCATTAAATGCCTCCCGATCCCGCAGCCTTTCTCCTGTTGGATACAATGGCGGATAATTTACCCACAGCATCCAACGGCTCTCGGCGCTGGTCGGACGCTGCGGGATCGACCGACCGGTCGTAAAAAATCAAAACTCTATCTAAATATGGTAAAACTTAAATACAAGTTAAATACATCTAGATTAATAGTTTTATAAAATATACAAAAAATTTTAACAAAATAAATATTGTATCTACTTATTGAAATTTCAATACATCATAATATATTGAAACATAACTCAGGAGTTTTATAATATATATATCTTACGGTTATGGCGACGGTTGGGAATGAGTAGCAGTCGATCTATCATTACTGAGTAAGTACTAATCACCGGCAGAGTTGCGTCCCCACCGTTACCGTTACCGTTACCGTTACCATTACCATTACCATTACCTCATGCTATGCTATGCTATGCTATTGCTATTGCTATTGCTATTTCCATTGCTATACTCCTCCATATCGTATTCCCAAACCTACACTTGCTATTGAATTTGAGGCCTATGACATGGACGGTCGACTTTTGGGGACATGGATGGCTGGATAAATTAAAAATTATGGCCTAGTCGCGTAGAGTGACTGCCATTCCACCTGTTGACTCTCTTCATCTAAACAAGGCTCATCTGCATTCTGCAATCCAGTGGGGACATAGAGACGAGCTAGTTATCACCACTCCCATTTTTCATATGCATCCCTCACGCTTTCAACCTTTCACCTTTCCCTTTCATATTTTTACATTTTTCACCAGCCTACCATTGTCCATTGTCACTCACACAAAGGGGTGTTAACGGATCGGGTTGGACAGTTTGGAACTTAATCCTAATCCTAAACTATTTAAAATATCTCAACCGTAATCCGTTTATTAACCCATTTAAAAAGCTCACTCTAACCCATTTATAACTCATTTAGTAAATGGGTCGGTGGATTGTTAACGGGTTGTATAGCAAATAATTTGAAAGTCTAAACTCTAGTAGATGATGATCTCGCAGGGAGAGACGAAAGAGTGTTTTCAGCGTAAGGGAAATGGAAATAGGGCAGTAACGGAAAAATGGAACATCAGTGGAAAAATGAAAATTATGTGACTTGAGGATATGAAAAATAACCAAGGAGTTTACATATATATATATATAACTTTAATGAGTTAAACGAGTTAAATGAGTTGAACGAATTAAACAAGTTGAACAGCTTAAATGTGTTACTAAACAGGTTGACGAGTTATAAAATCTCAACCCTAATCCATCTATTTAATTAAATAGTTAAACGGGTTGGCGGATCATAATCCATTTATTCAAAAATCTCAACCCAAACTCATTTATAAACGGGTTGGACGAGTGGATTGACGAGTCGACCATGACCATTAACACCCTTACTCACACACACACAAGCCTTGTGCACGAGTGGTCGAAAGGTTTGATAACCCATCCTTATCCATGACCCATACAAATGGGAATGTGATGTTAACTCATGACATATATGACTATATGTATCCACTCACCCTCCACTACTCACTCACTCACTCTCTTCCCTACACTAGACATCAGGAATTTGAGTGGGACATTGGAAAAGCCGTCTCGAATAAAGTCTTCTTCTCATTTAATAATGAAAGTTACAGACAAAGGTTGGATCGGAGAGAATGGTAAGGTTTGTGGTTTGTACTTTGTACTGCTAATTTGGATTTGCGCTTTGTAAAGCTCATGCAGAATAAAGATTAGAGTAACTGCCATTCACCTTCTGATTTGAAACCGCATTAGATGCCCTATCAATTGTTAGGACTTAGGAGGGTAATTATCATATTAAATACCCTTTAGGAGAATCTTAATTGCCTTGTCCAACATCCCTTCCTCTCACTTATCCTCTCAATATTCATTCATTACCACGGACACCCTCATGAAGTATATATTAATAAGATTAAGTCCTTAAAAGGCCATATTCATCGAATGGTAATTATTTTTTGATATAATCTTTAGGAATGTAACTTCTTTTTTATTTTGCACAAACGACGCTTCTAATTTATAGTTTAAAACAGTAATGGAAGACAGATTTAAGCTGAATCCTATTTATAAGCTTTAAGAATGAAATTATTTTTTTGCTTGAAAAGGGCACTATTGTTATTTTAATTGTCCCGCTGACATTTCAAAAATTTATATGATTTTCCCCAAACTTTTTAAAAATATTTAAAAGTCAAGTTTATGACCCACTCACCGAAGGTCCTAAAACCCTTCTGTTCGTTCAAGTTAATGATTATGTCTTCTGTGCCGATTTTTTAAAGCGTGGTACTTCCACAGTTCCACCAACCTCGATCCACTGGGTTCCAAAAGAAGGGGAAAAAAAGCAGGAAAGATAAAGCGCAAAAAGAAAAAGACGAAAAATAGATTGTCTATGGTAGATGGTAGGCATAATACCGTAGGATGACTGGATGAGATTTACTGGGGTTGCTGGTGGCCATAAAAGTATATACATGTGAAAGATATGGATTGGAAATAATTCATTGTTGCTAATATCGAATGCATTTTCCTACACATTCCAAATTGAAAAGGAATATACGTTCTTGGACATTTAACTCATAAAGAGCAGGGGAAAGCTGGGTTCCCAAAATAAATTTTTTTAAAAAAAAAAAAAAAGAGAGGAAAGAAAAAGAGCAAAAAGAAAAAGAAAAGAAACAGATTGCCCTCTGCAGATGGTAGGATTGATAAAGTCGGATAACTGGATGAGATGTAATTTGGTTGCTGTGGTCGTAGAAGTATAGGCATTTGAAATTCATGGTTTGTGAATAATTATTTTTTACTAATATTACATCAAAAAAATTGTTACTAATTTCCCCACACATTCCAAATCAAAAAGGCATATGCATCCTCGGACATTTCACTCACACATTTATATGGGGTGTCGTACGACACACGTGGGGAGCAATACGGCGTACGAAAAATTATCGTTTATTTTTTATTCGTAAAAAACATGCAGTCTCTAGAGTTTTGACATTTTCGAATTTATTTAGTACTTTATTTTGATTTATGAAAATCAACAAAACAAGCATGGGAACACTTCCGTTCATTTGGATCGGTTATGGAGTTTGCAAAAATAACCCCTAAGCATAGTAATTCAATAAATAAATAAATAAATAACGGTATTTTTCTTTTTTTTTTATCATCGATCAAATAACTGTGTTTTTGACACCATCAATTTCCAGGATTATTTTTAAAAGTTTCCAAACCATAAGGCCAAAAATCTAATTAGGCAAACAGAGAGTTATTTTTGCAAACACCCCCAAAACAGAGAACAAAAAAAAAAAATGACAAGTCGGCATCCATGAGCTGTGAGCTCGACGAATCAGTGGTTTAAGATATGAAAAGCGGAGACTGGAAATGCTTCGCCAGCTATCTCGTATGGCGACAAAGACGGCTTGTCACCGACGGATGGATGGAATTGCATTGATAATAAGTCCTTGGAAATTACGATCTATTGAGAGGTGCTTTCCAGCTGGATTGCTTACACCACCTATTCCCCAACAACCAGGGCATTTACAGGCTGATTCACCTATTCATCAACACAAAGTGATTGTGGAGTTACAATGGATTCAGTTCCTGTTGAACAGAAGAAGCAAGAATCTTGCATGCATTAGGGAACATTTCTTATAAAATCGGACGCGGTTATTATTTTTGCTCTTCAACTCCAATCACCACCAATTCTACACCGAAGAATTGTCATGCATTTTGGTTGGTTTCCTACGATGTTTGTTGCTGCGCAGCACAAATAAAAATAAAGCAAGGGAGAACTGCAGCATCTTTGATCAATGGGCTAGACCAGGCATATGCTTATGCTTAGTCACAAACTTTTTTATGCCACCCATGAAGCCGACGGCTACATTTTCAGAATCTCATAAAATGCTTGCTATTGTTTTTCAACGGCAGTCCCAATCGATGAATAATCCTCACAGGATTCTTTCTTCTCTTCTTCTTCTTTTTTTTTTTTCAAGCCGTGCATTGTGTTTATAGATGTTTGCTGTGTTAAACGGTTAATACAAGAAACTACCGTTTAATACAAGAAACTAACTTCATTGAATACTTCTATAACATAAAATATCAAAAAATAATTATAAAGAACCTCATACATTGACAATTTCTGTGGATTACATACATATCTAATAAAAAAAATAATTTTCCATATCACATCGATAACCAGGGAGGAGAACATGAAGGATGGTTTGGATCTAACTTTTTTATGACAAAAAAAAAAAAAAAAAGAAAGTAAAAGAAACAAAATCGAGTGCGCATTGTACCCAGCTTGACCGGAAACGATGAAAGATGATTGCACGAAAACAATATTATACACTACAAAACCCAGAAAAAAAGGTGGAACTGACCTGGAAGTCGAAACCTAAGAATAATCATGCTTCCTTATTAATGACCTCATCGCTGCTAACTGACGCCTCCTTAAGAGTCGTATGTATATCAACAAAAAATATTAGTGGACACCAACCGGTCCAGCCCATGATGTGAACTCAGATTTTAAAACGTAATTGCAGTTTGATAAAATTAGGATTATTAAAGATACACATCCACACAATGCCTTCCTGGATATTTTGCAAAAATCCCTTTGCAAACCATACAAATCTGTATTCAAATGAAGAGGAACCTCGCACGAAAAACCTGCTAGCCAAAACCTTACCCTTAATCAAAGATTCGAGGCAGAAATCGTACAACCTCCCTGCCACACACATTGGGACCAAAAAATTCAATAGCAGACAAACCATAAAAACTCATCCAGAACAAGAAACATCATATTGCGGATTCTCAAAGGAAGTAAAAAATAATAATAAAAATAAAAATTAAACACATAAAATACGTAAACCTTTTGAACTCAATCGTCCAATTCATAAGACCTAAATCAAGGCACTACCTGCATTCACTGAAAGCTGGCATAGGGTGCATGATTCACATCACGGATCCAGTGACTTGTTCAATGGTTAAAAGCCAAGCCCATTCCAGTGATACTCTGTGAAGGGAAGGCGATGCATGAAGGTCAATGGGATCCATAAGCATGCCCATCATGCCTTCGGGAATTGGCAAACAAAAGGGAATGTGTTTTCTCGTGCGTGCCAGATGATGGAAGGACAACTTTCCCATGGGTCTACACGTCAATTACAGAGATCAAATAATGCACACCACTCAAGCCAGCCCCATAATAGAAATGAGACGCAGGGTACAAAACTAGAACAAGCCAAGATAAGAAAAGTCCAAACATTATATTGTGATAGGCAAACTTCTCTGATTCACAAGCTGAGACTGCTGTGGCTTTATCTCCCATGAAGACGCTTGATCTGCTTCTTCGGTGGGTATGAATGGCAATGATATCTCCCTTATCATCAGGTCCCCACAGAAAGGACACTCACTGGCTATAGCATCATCCAGTAGTGAGCGAATCTAGAATGCAGTTGAATGGCAATGTAAGATGGGGATCACACAAAAAATTGTAAACTTATTGATCCAGGTTGCACTTGTTTCTGAATTGCATTCATGATATATTTTCACTTCATTTGTTGCATACTTAAATATTGTGTGTATTTTTCCTTCTAGCTATTCTAACATACGGTTTCCAAATTATAATAAGAAACAAGAAAAGAAGATGGCTATCAAAACGAATTGAGTAACCAGGCATTTATCCAGTGGGATGTTCTTGAGTTATGATTCTTTTTTCTCTTGTTTTAACATGATTAATGTTAAATCAATATTTGGTTCTATGGAATTAGATAAGTTTGACGCAATTGGACAAGAATGGTAGTCAAACTTGAATGAGATTGAGATTGCATGTTCCATCGAAATCAAATTGATTAGTGAGAATTATGGTCACCAGCTTAGACTAAAATAAATCATATTTAACTGATAAAGTGATACATTAAGATTGCTAAAAACATATCTAGATGGTGCAATTTGATTACATCATCCAAGCATATCGAACTTCAGGCTTGTAGTAAGTGGGTACCACATGTTAGATAGAAATTTGAGTTATGCGACAGTTCAAATTAGCCTTTTGCATCATCATAATGCAGTTTCCTGTATTTTTATGAATCCCTTTCGCATACCTTATCAGCCTGTGTTGTCCTGGTGATGGCTTCATCTTCTACAGTGCCATTTGAATCTGCAGCTTGCCGGTTTCCCAGTAAACTAAGCTGCTTCTGCAAGTCCAATATAAATTCTGCCTACAAAATCAATATAGTAAATCAACTGTAAGTTAATTTCCATTGCTATTGGATGTGTTAGTTCAAAAAGGGGACCCATTCCAAATGATCAGCGTTTTTAGGTAAACAGAGATCAACAAGGCCATTTTTCTAAACCATGACTCACGCTCAATTCCTCACAACAACAACAACAACAACAACATGTTGAGCAACTTTGACGAAAATTGAATGGAATTTCTCAATTTAGAGCAGCTAAAGATAAGAACTTCTCAAGCTGCAGATGAACCTACTTGAGTCCTATTGGTGCATCTGGTTACATGAGCTATCAGACACTGTGAATGAAAGGCATGCCCACATGGAAAGACATAAAATGGTGCCATTGGGCCAACTGATGTATAGCCCCTTCCCATCCTCTGTGCTCCAGCCATTAAAATCTTGCGCCTGCAGCCCTGAAAATTCAAAATTGAACAAATATTAGAACCAGCAGCTGATGGTGGGAACTTTGATCGACTACTGCCAAGAGATGATGAAAAGCATACAAACGAGTTTAAAAGTGACGACAGAAATCAACAGATAAATCATGATGAACAATACCCCACACTCTTCGTCACGATCAATAACAGCAAATCTTTGAGCAAGTGTACTGATATCCTTCCGTATATTGTCTGCACCATGAGTTGCATCATTCATCTCCTGTTTCAATTGTTCAATTTGCTTATTGTAGTCCTCCAGTGAAGAGCAAATTGCCTCCTGAAATACGTGGCAGAAAGCCAGCAAGGCTGAACTCAAACTTACAACCAAGAGTCAAAAATTCAAGTACATTTCATGTACAGATGTATCATTTTCTAAGAGTAAGATGAAGAAGCAATATATATAAATTTAAAAAAAAAAAAAAAAAAAAACCAAAAAAACAGGAGAAATAGAAGCATTTGAACTGGATGTGGTTTAACATTAAATAGATCAATGCAAAGAAATAGTTAATAATGTGAGAACAAATTGAGGGTGTGTTTGGGAAGTGATAAAACATTTAGATGAAAAATTTTTTAGGGTAAAAGTTTTTGAATTTGAAGATAATAATGTGATATGGTAGGAGTGATGATGAGAAGTAAAGAAAATAAAGTTAAAATATATAGGTTAGTTGTATGAGTAGTTGTGCAAAAATTATCAGACAGTAGGGGAGTCATATAGGAATATGTGAACAAATTATTAAAAAATAGAATAGTTATGGAGTAAAAAAGTTTTAGATTGAAATGTCGAAGCAAAGACTGTCCATCGGTATAGCTGTAATGAATTATAAGGGAACTGGAACAAAATATTAAATTTTTGGACTAAATAAAACAGACCGCACATTCGGTATTTACTAGATTATAAGATAACTGCATGAGAATACTTGATATATCACAGGCTGAAACAACACTGGAGCTGCATCAAAAAAGTTCCGTTTTTTTTTCACTTCAAATTTTGATGACCAAGCAGCTTGTTGCTTGGCAACCTCTGAGGTGTGAATCCACACCTTAAAGGTCTTATGCTTTTCCTTGGACCATGGCAAGCCAACTGTGCACATACATCACATATATAGAAAGTTCAAAGCTGAAGCATCCATGCTGGGAAATATAAAGGTCCACATTTGACAGAGAGCCAATTGGATGAATTAGACGGACAGACTGATCCAGCATCATACTTTTTTTTTTTGGAGATATCATTGTAAATAATTGGATGACATGAGATGAATCAACAGCATAATCGGATGACATAAAGGATGACCCGATGGGGCACAGAGTTGAATGAGTCGGTTTGCAAGTTTCAACATACAAGATGCATTACTATCATTTCTGAATTTGATGTTTTAATTCTAGAACCTCAAAATATATGTTTAGCAATGGAATCATGGCTAACTAAGGAAGAAGCAATTGATTTGTTAACTCTGATTCATTAGTGGTTTCTGAACAGGCATGCCACTATGCCAGAACCATTCTATTGATATATTTTATTTGAATCAAGTTGTCTTAATAAAGTATTTTTCCAGTTTCCTTTCCCAGAATAGTAATCAATCTTTTTTTTTTTTTTGAGAAGAAAATAGTAATCAATCTTGATTCCAAATGAGGGAGGAAAAATAAAATTGTTTGATAATAACTAGCCACTCATAAGATAATCAAACTGCATGCAAGGACATCCATACATGTCAAGTGAAAAAGCTAGCATGATTTAGCACTTGAGTGCTCACATCTCAACTATGTAATCTTATTTTGAAATGATCAATAAGGGAGAAATTAGCACTTGACTGTTCAAATCTCGGTTATGTAATCTTACTTTGAAATCATCAATAAGGGAGAAGTCTGGAAAGAATGGCAAAATATCCTCAATCTTCAGCAATCCATCTGTTTCTTTCAGAAATGCTATTGCCTTCCGTATATTCTCCCTTTTAGCTCCCTTATCTTGTTCAATTACATGCTTTGCAACCATAAGCCAGAGTTTTTTTCTCAAGTCCTCATCATCCTCAACTTTATCTGCCTCTGCCTTTGCAAAATCTGGATCAATCTAGTGCACAATAAAAAGAGAGAGGCTCAATCTAGACATTTGATCATATGCAAAGTTGCAACCAAAATTTTTTAACAAAAGTACCACTAAAATTTACTATATATACATATATATGGTTTTACCAAAGAGTTAGATTATAAAGATTGAAAATAAAGAAAAATCAAAATGCCAAGACGAGAAGAATGAGCAATTATATTTCCATCATGTACTCCTTGCAACCTGCTGACTATCACATAATGATTTTCTTCCTTCCACCTGTACAACGATTAGTGCCCATGCCAGGCAAAGCAGAATTGCTATCAAAATAAGGCACCGGCCAGTTTGTAACGCAATCAGCACTAAATATTCTATCACAATACACTACTTGATTGGACCAAACAAATTGGGTATTCATAACACCCTCTTGTCTCTTTGTTTTCAATCACCATTCCCACTTCCCATTTGATAGCCCTGTGTTTTCGATCATTTACCCTTATTCATATTCCTTACATATTAATCATTTCTTCATTGATTTCTATTCATACTATCATTTCACCTATCATCCATTATATCTCCTGAAAACATGACTAGTAGGATGCCAGGATAAGATTTGTAAAAAGATAGAATTCTTTAGGGTGTGTTAGGGAAGTGATAAATCTTTGATGAACAATTTTTGGTATAAAGGGAGAATGATGTGATATAATAGAGATAATGATGAGTAAAGAGGATAAAGTTAAAATAGATAGGTCAGTTGTATTGATAATCGTGTAAAAATGATTGAAAAGTAGGGCAGTTGTACAAGGAAATGTTAAGAAATAATTAAAAAATAGAGTAGTTGTAGAGAGTAAAAGGTTTTAGATTGAAAAGTTTTGGGGAAAAACAAACACCCCCTTAATCAGAATAGAATTATTTAATAAGAATTTAGTTCATGATGAGAAACATAAAAAAGCATAAGAAACAAGAAAAATGCATGCCATGTCATACATTCTTTAAAAGAATTTAAATGGGTTACATCCACAGGCATACAAAACACTACAAACATAGAATTACAACCACATGCTCATACATATTAAACACCTAGACAGAAACCCACACCCATAATACATAAAAACCCAGCCAAGAGAGCACTAGAAACATCCACAGGCATACAAAACACTACAAACATAGAATTACAACCACATGCTCATACATATTAAACACCTAGACAGAAACCCACACCCATAATAAATAAAACCCCAGCCAAGAGAGATCACTATAAACTCATTTAAACAAATAGCTGCTTGAAATTATTATGAAAAATCAAAAGGCTGTAAGAGGCTGATATGAAACTTTAAGTCTTCCTACTCCCATTCCAGATTCACTTGAAAGAAATGCTAGCTTGGAAGTAGCAATAAACATCATAAGGTTATAAGAAAGTTGACATAAAACTGCAACTATTCTGAATTCCATTCCAAAAGCATGCCATTATTTCCATTTCAATGATGCCTGCTTCTGATAACACGAGCAGAGCAAACACAGAAATTACATCTCAAATTCCACAAGCTTATTATATGGTCCTAGGCTGCAGTAAAAAATAGCTATTTGATACCTAGAGGAATCTTACAATGGATAGGGAACTGAAAGGTGTGAAGCATTCACATAGTACATAACTCATACGTTACCATAACGATCAAAATATCATTATCATGACAGCCTTATTATAAATGCTTCATAAATCTACCATTTGCTTTATAAGAGTCAACTGGTCAAGGGCCCCTCCTGCCAAAGACCCATTTCACTGAGAAGACTGTGTTCCACAAGAAATGGCTATCCACCACGCTGCTTGGTTAACCCTTATAATCGGTTTTAACAAAGAATGTCGAATCTTTTTCCCCATGGTACATGATAATATAAATAGTTTTTAAACCCATCTTTATAAACATATTAAATCTAGGCATAATTGAAAAGGAAGTATAGAGAGAATACTGCTACTTCATACCTGTAATGCGAGTGCAACAGCTTCCTCATGCATAGACATCATGCTGTAGATGTGAACACAAGCGCGCATCCGTTTTTCTTTCAGGCATAGTCGAAGTGCATATTTGGGATCATAAAAGAAATCAGGGCCACTTGGACGTCCTTTACCAAACTTATCTTGGAGAAACCGCAGAAGTGCACCCTCATCTTCCTATGAAACACAAAAACAACACTTTTTTAATCATTAAATTTCTCCTTCTCTATTTCTCTTGTTTCCCTTTATAATTGTGGATTGTTAAAATTGAGTAAAGGCAGTCAGAAAACTTAGTGAAGCATTTCATAATCAACTGAAATGCCAGTCAAATAACAAAAGGTGAACAGCATGATAAAATATGGGATTGAAGGTAACAGGCATTTCAGTTTGCAATCTTCTATGAGAAAATGAAAAGGTAGATGCAGAAAACTGAAACAGAAGAATATTGCTGCATTGATCAACTCATACTTGCTTTGCATACAATGATAGTAGCAAGTTGTGAACACCAGGATCCTCGTTAAGCAGGCGACGAACACAAAATTCCAAATACTTTATCACTTCATGAGTTTCATTCCTGCATTCAATTTTTTATATTAGGAAACTACTGTACCTACTTCATCCACAGAAGATTCAACATGTAGGCTATTCAGAAAGCAAAACAAGGGATGGGTCAATGATAAAAGCAAGATCACAAAAGGAAAGTTTTATGCGGAAAAAAAAAAACTGTAAAACTGATTCTCTGCATTTCAAGAAAGGTCTGGAAGAAGTAAATCTCCTCAAATCGTTGTAGACAAGATGAAGCATGGAACTTTCTAAGATGCCATATGAAGTGAAGCAAGCACAGAAATTTCGAGGATAGCATTATCTGCATCTAGGCCTTTTTCGGTGCAACAGACAAACCCCAAATTAGGTAAATATCCAGGAGATCCATTGGCCATTCATTTCCAATTTCGTAGGATGGCCTGCTTACAAGTAGGCCACAAGTTTGATGTTTCTCAAACATGGCTAATTGGCTATCCTCTGTGATTCATTTGGCAGAACATTGCGAGCAAAACTACCTAATCTTGGATTTCAGAATGTTGAGAACAGCTAGACCTGCTTGACGGACAACGGGGCCTCATAATTACATGCAATGCTATACTCTGGTTGCCTTATATTCAGATAAAGAATAGCAATTTCAAAATTGCATTATTTTCCATCTCATAATAAGAGTTCTAGCATTCAAAATATGCACCAACAATTCAAATGAATTATGATCTGAAAATCTTAGGTGTACAATGTGCCGATATTTCAGAAAGGAAATCTGAAAATCATAGATGCATCATCACACACTGCACCAGTGATTGCCATGCTAGTCATAATGGTAGATTTTATAACCAATATCTACTGGTGACAAATGGCCTGAAAAAAAAAAATTTGCAGACAAAAAAGAAATACCTCAGGCATTTATAAGTCATGGCAAATCATCAATATTTTCATGAGTTCATCAAATTCTCAGTAATTGATAAAATTGATCCACCACCATGTGGATAGGTTATCCAGTAAGACTGTAAACCTCCACCTGCAATTGTCTTAAATTATGTATCACATCCAAGGATAATAAAAATTCGACATCTTATGCAACTAGTCTAATTTCCTTATGAAAATTTTGGGTGAAAAAAAGTGGCATCATGGTTCTGAATATTGGTAGCAGGTGGTGTATCGGCCCCCTTCAAAAACGATGCAATATGGGCATATCGGTATCGATATCGGATTGTATCAGATGGAAAAAAAAATTTTAACCCAAAAAATCTTTAAAAAATATGTAATAAATTCAGAAAAATGAGAAATAAAAGAATATATAATTTGTTCACATTTTGCCTTTGCGTAGGATGTCGTATCAGTTCATTTACTCTTATAAATAGTTGTTTACGGAATATGGGCATTATGATTTTTATGTGCAATATTAAAACTAGATATAACAATATCATGCTAAAACTAAATAATACACATAAAGAGAATGTAAATTAGATAAAAGGCGACATTTACATAAATACATAGTTAATTATTCAAAACTTCAAAATTCAAATAGCTAAATCATGACACAAATTATCAATAACATAAATATGGAAGGATTGAATACACAAAATGAAAAAGTCAATAGCTTAGAATGTTGGAATGGTACCTTATCACAAGAGTGAAATGAATCACCATGAAAATGAGTGTCTAGGAGTTTCTTGAATATTTTTAAAATTGTTTATTTTCAAAAAAAAATATTTACAAGCAGCAAGAAAAATTCTTACACTTTTCACACTGTAAGAAAAATGAATCAGCAAGAAAAACTTAATATTTTTAATTTTCGGAATTATTTTTTAGAAAATTAAGAAAATATTACAAGCAAACTACAGTGTGAAAAAAGAGGTAAAACACAAATTTAATTTTTATATCAAGATGGAAAATGAATTGGCAAGAAAAAAAAATTTCTAATTTTCAGAAAGGCGCTAGTGCAGGCCAAACTATTTTTAAAAATAAATAAAATATAAAACCATAGCTTCGATTTAGGGACTGCCCATATAAAACCATAGCTGACGAAAAAGGAAAAAGAGGGAAAAACGAAAACAATAGGAGGGAAGTCTGCCATTTTCAAACCATGATGTCGATATGCCATTTCCAATTTGAAGCTGCAGTCAGACAGACAACAATCTGGAAAAGAAACTAGAAAGGTATTCTAGAAATCTGCCAGTCAGAAATTGGAGAAGGAGAATTGCCTGTCAAAAATTGGAACGAGGGCGAGAAGGGAAATCTGCTTCTCAAAAATCGGAACTAAGGCGAAATCAAAACTGCTTTCGTGCTGTCAGCTGAAAAAGAAAGGTATTATTCTTCTTCTCCTCCTTCTCCTCCAGGGTGAAATCAAACGCTACTGCTACTTCCCTTTTTTCTTTCTTTTTTCTTCTTCTCCACTCGATCCTGCTGCTGCCGGTTCTATTTCCTTTATAATTTTCTTCTCCACAGGACCCAAAACATGGTAACTGATACGCCCGATATGAACCCAATACGGGCCAATACAGCACAAAACCTAAACCCTAATCTGATATGGGGGCGTATAGCATATAGGCGTTGAGCAATACAGATACAATACCGATATATTGGATCCGATACACCCGATTTTTAGAACCATGGGTGGCATAGCATTATGCTATTAGTCTACTTTCTTGATGAAAATTTCTAGATCACTATGATTGTTAAAAAATAATATATTAGCATAGTTAGATTAAGAAACCGGAAGAGCAAGACTCAACCATCCTCCTCAAGTTAAATATGTAAGATGGTTCTCAAATTGTTAACCAAATATGCATGCTAAGAAACATTGTGTCATTCAAAAAGGTAAGACTCAGAGAAATTTTACTTGTATATACTGGCCAAAGTAAATTTGAATAGTTTGGAGTAAATGTTGTCTTTCGGACCTACATATGATTTTGGTCTTAAGCACATATGGCATTCGAATTTCATAATATATTATTTGTAACTTTATCTGCAAATGAAGGCTCAATAGAAATTCCAAAATTTTCGCACTGAGCTTGTTAACCTTTAAGATATCCACTACTCTGTTAAAATGTAGCAATTTAATATGATGATTTTTGTTACAAATCAGAACATTTTCTTGCAGAAATTTAATATGATATTTTTTTGTTACAAGTATGTTTATCATTATTTATCCTAAAGTTTCATTAAGAAGTTTACATTTTCCTTCAATTTTTTAGTTCATATTTGTTTTAGAGGTAAATTTTTAAGCATATTACTACTATAAAAATGATCTTGATGATAACAATAAAATCACAAATTAGTAATATGCAAACATTGAAAAAACATACTGCCAAAGAAATGTTAGATTCATTACTTTGCATGAGGTTCGCTTGAGTATCGCATCATTGCAGGAATTAATCTTCGGGGGTTGAGGTTGCTTGTAGTCATCCATGACTCAACAGTCTCATACGCATCAAGCATGATTAGATCTGGGGCAAATTTGTACTGCACATTAAAAGAAAAGTTGTATGGCAGTTTAAATGAGATAGTCTGAGCAAGTTGATTAATGTAAATTATCCAAGGAAAAAAATAGTAAAATACTAAGGGAAAGTTACGGATAGGTTTGAGTATACTTAAAAACTAGAAAGACGACTATCAAAAAAAAAAAAAGAAAAACAAAACAACACAACACAACTACAAAGACGAATACTTAGGTAAAATATGAGATCTAAGTTTCAGATTTTCTACTTAGGTAAAATATGAGATCTAAGATTCAAATTTTCAGTGAAACAGATGCCATATGTTTACTTGGTTTCAAAAGTGGATGCTGGAAAAGTGCCTCTCACCATACCCTAACTTGTTCCGTTGTTTAAAGAATACTTGCACCCTCGCCAACTTCTACATTCAGGCTGTCATGTCAACAGAAATCTATTCTCTACCATCTTCTACCTGGTCTTTCTTCTCTTTTATGAGAGAGTACTCAAACCACAGTACCTTTTTCATCCAAAACAAATAGAGGAGAGGTTCCAACAAGTAAAGAACTCACTAAAGTACTTACAATTTTTGACATTGAATACCACTCATACATGAATCAACAGGCAGGGGAAAGAACTACTCAACGTGGTAGCTGCTCTTAGCACAATCATCTATTATAACCTGCTCATAAGATGGCTGAGATTTAGCTCTGCTCTCAGCACAATCACCACCCCACCCCAACCCAACCCAACCAAAACAAAAAAACAAGAAAAGAAAGGAAGACAAAATAATAATAGAATTGCAGTTTTAGTGCATCAACAGACGTCTGTCAGTCTCAGAAAGTTGGGTCAAAGTACAAACAATCTGTCATGGATAACTAGGCATCAAAATTTGATACGAAAAATGACACAAGGCCAATGGTAGCCTTTCCCCTCCTACAGCGGTGTCGCTCACCAACCAGTAATTGCAATCCAGCATCCAGGTCAGCTTCTCCATCTTAATGGAGTGACTGCACTAACCTACTAGTAATTTTGACCAGGCTACTAGGTTGCCACTTCTCAAAGTCAAACCCACAACTTTTGAGTCCATTACCAAGTGTTGAGACCATTTATGTAGAAAGCTCAACCTATTCATTGAGGAACTAGAAATCTCTTTAATCTTAGGTCTTGGAATGTATCAGCAACCTATTAAACATCAATCGAAAAAAATCCTGAAATTAACTCAAGCAGTGGCTTCAAATACACGTGTGTAGATGTATATTATATATATGAAAGAGGCATGATCTGCTGCAGCCAGACACAATTGGGCCCAACTGCATCCGGCCAAAATCATATTTTTTTTATTCTTTTGTTTTTTTTTATAAACATGTTAAGTTAGGAGTATTTAATCTATAAATCAAGTTTTACCATTTATGGATGCGTGAGCATTGTTGTAATTTTTCACATATCCAAAAATGGTAAAACTTGATTTATAGATTAAATACACCTAACTTAACATGTTTACCAAAAAACAAAAAAATATATATGATTTTGGGCTCTTTATAAAATTATATATTACATACATGAAATCTATTCAATATAACTGGTCTTTTTTTATGGAAAGTGATATTTCCATTGGATTTAAACATTCATAATATTATTCAAGATACATTTAATTAAGATACCAAAAATTATGTTTATTTTATAGTTATATATAGTGCAGCCAATTACCTGCAGTTCTATTGGTACAGAAGGCTTCTGAAGAACTTCCAATGCTTTCTTAGCTTCGCCTTGCTAAAAAAGGGGAAAAACAACCAAAAAAAGAAAAAAAAAAAAAAAAGTAGTGTTAGTTTGCTTATGATCATGCATCGGTAGCCAGAGCTCCGTAGTATCTATTCACCGATGACCATTAACTGCCTCAGGTGCAAATTATCCAAAAGTGAGACAAGAGGGCAACTAGGCATACTGATCACTACGATGATAAAGCAAAGGAGAAGAAAGGGTCCAATTACTTTGATCTTGAATAAGTTATTTTAAATTGTCTATGAAATAATTTTCTTCCTTTCTTGTTTGGTTGTTTGTTTTGGGTGGGTGGTGGGTCAAGAAAAAGAAAGAAGATTAAACAAAAACTACAGAATGAAGGTGAGTTTCAGAAACAATTTTTAAAAATTTCCACCCAAAACTTTTTCCCTCACTTTTAACCTATTTTTCAATTAGTTCTTCATATCTTTCTATACAACTACCCTATTTTTCAATTATTCCTACACATCTTCCTATACAACTAATCGATACAACTAATCGATCTTTCATCATTACCGCTATACTATCACATCACTCTTTCCCATTCAGAAACTTTACAACTAAAATTGTTTCCACCATTTTTTCTCACTTTCCAAACACACCCTAAGTAATTTACTTTCAGTGTGCAGGAATGCAATAACAAGTTCTTGCCTGCGGCAAAGAAAGAAAAAGGAAAAGAGGGAAGTACTGAAGCCATGTGGCTCTACTGAGAAATGAATTTTAGCACAAGAACCAGTTTCATTTTCCAATCATTTGATAACATATTCTATATTTGTGTGCCAACTGCCAAGCCTTACTTAAGTTAATGAGAGAATTCATCAATAGAAGAAACTGGTTTAGTTCTGCCTTCGAGGAAACTGTTGATTGTCATGAAGCATGTCATAGTATTCCTTAATTACCTGAAACAATTCTTATAAATTTTCTATGACATCCGGTTAATTATATGTCCTTGATCTTCCAATACTATTTATAATGTAAATTTATAAATAGTATTAACCATCACTTGCAAATTTCAAATATTATCATATATCATCAACAAAATCAGCTAGATTTTTTATGGTGTGATGCCTTGGGCATCTTTGACCCAAACATCTTATGCCACAAATTTTACATGTACCTAGGTCAACGAAGAATCATCAATGGCTACATTAAATGACTAAAGCACGTGAACTCTCGATGCACTATACTCATTTTCACCTATGAGTATCATGAGAATGCTCACACAATGACATGAATATTACAAGAATGGGAACACATACCTGTATGTAATGGTGAACCACAATTTCATAATGTTCCTTTAGACTAGCAAAGTAAACCAGTTCATCAACTCTACCATAGCTGCAAAATATTTAAAGAAAAAATTAGTCTAATTTATGTAGAACTATCTCCTCTGATTTTAACAACCATAAGATGATCAAAATAGGTATAACATAGCCATTTATACTGACACAAAAAGCATTCAATTTAGATCATCTAACAACAATGCAATGCAAATTCTTCTTGAAAGCAGGGGAGAAAAGAGCCACAGCAAATATAAAACATTACAAGCGATACACTGAACTCAGAAATTCACAACAAAACTACACTATCCATATAATTAGTTACAGCACCAAATCATTAATATAATCAGTAATTAGTACTAAATGTATCAAATCCATCAAATGCAATAGACTGATATACAAGTAAAATTTATTACTAAATGCATCGCTGATGCCGACAGTTCACATCCATCAGAAAAACTAACCCAAGATAACAAAAAACTTTACCTCTCCAAAAGTTTCATAGTTGTGGCCTCATCCAACACATCCTTGCAGTCACCAAGGAAAGCCCGAAATTCTTTAATTACTGACCAGTACTCTGAATCACAATTTTCCAAAGATAATTTGCCAGAACTTCCTCTATCATCTTCCAACAATAACCGATTGATCTGTAAGCTCACAAATTACAAAAAAAAAAAAAAAAAAAAAAAAAAATTCACCTTAGACCAATTGGCTGACCCAAATCATTGTCTGAAATTTAATCACATATATGGAAATGAATATAGAACAAGCTACAACTCTCATGTCTCCAATCTAGAAAAATACCCAAGTATAATCTAGAAAAATACCCAAGTATGATCACCATCTGTGGCCCTAGCAACTCAAGTGCATTCTCACCCGTGTACTGATAACCCAGAGCATCGTCTGAAATTAATCATGTATATGGGAATAAATATGGAACATGCTACAACTCGCACCTCTCCAACCTAGAAAAATACCCTAGTATCATCAATATTGTGGCCCTAGCAATTGAACTGCACTCACCCACGTGCACTGATCCATCAGATTTCGCATAAAGAATGGACACTATCCAACTACAGTAGATATTAAAGCGTCTGATACCACTAGCACTGGCTAATTACAGAGGCCAAGGTTCAATATTCGAGATATAATTTAACAAATCACATATGTAAATAAAAATATGATATACGGAGAGAAGAACAAAACAAATAAATTTAGCAGTAATGACTATTTCAAAAATATTTTTGAATCGGGGAGATTCTGCCCAACAGGCCTAACCGTCATTTTTCAAATAAGACGAATGAGATTGTGGTGTTAGGTTAAATTTCACAGCAATCAACTTGTATCACCAAGTTGGTTGGGCTATTGGGTCACTGATGATGATGACTTTGATTTTGAATCATAAATTAAAAACTATATGTTGATTAATATAAGGAATATGATTAATACGAGGAATACAATTCCTAAATAGTTTATAACAAATGTTATACAAGTTGCAAATAGCCTATTACAGGATTAGACTTGGCTGTCCATGATCAGCATGAGATAAATATCAGTGTTAAGTCATAGCCTACAGAACAAATGAAGCCACTAATTGAACCCCGACCGACAGGCCAAATACCTGCTTGCTAGCATCAGACAAGCCAAGGAAAGAGACACAAGCAAGGAACTTGAGTCGGATAGATAAACCCATGGTCAGCTGCCCAGCTGTGGACCTTTAGCCACAGCACAAGCCACACAGGAATTTCCAGGCCTATTTCATTCATATATGAAAATGACACTGTTCAATTGGGCTTGATCATTGCCTTGAAAAACGCTAAATAATAAATTTCAGAAAAGGAAGGAAAAGATCAATTACAAGTGAGAAATCAATTTCAAAAAGTTTCTTGAATCCTATCAAAAGTAAAACCTTGTCCAAATACAATTCTGTAGCCCATGTTGATATCATTGTTATTTGGCACTTGTCGTCTTTTGCGAGATTATCAAGTTTCCTCAGCAAGAAGGTCCTCAAACCGTCCTGCATCGAAGCAACAACACATGAAAGCATTAAAAAGATGTCTGGTCTCAGGTTGAAGAAACAAATACTGTCATTACAACTCATTCCTAAAGTAGAATTGAGATCATTGAGTAGTCATTTGGGGACACATTCACTAAGATTAACTTTGATGTATTAACTATCAATGATCATTGAAAAGATGCATGCACCATGAACTACTGGTTGAACTAAACTGAGCTGACTATGGACTGGGATTATCACTTTGATTTCAGAGACAGTAGACCTGAATCCTCAAAAAGAAAACAGTGACACGAACTTACCTGCTCTCCAACACCAATGAATTTCAACGTGATCTCTTCAAAAGACAAAATATAATTAATCTGCAACAGAAATTGGGAGAGAAAATAAGTCATATCCTTCACCAAATAACCCCAACCAACAGAACAGAAAGCTTCATGGATGTGCATGTTCCAAGCAAAGTTGAAAACTTCAATTAGCTTCGATAGAGTCAAAAATGAAAACGGTAAATTTATTTTGTTTGATGTAGAAAACATGTAAAAGATATGTGAGGTAAACAAGAAAAGATATATGGACAGAAAGTGAGGGTGCAACCTGCATGAACACCCGCCAAACCAACAAACTTATGAGTATGATAGGTTTCAGAAAAAAATTATCCATAGGACAGGGTAGGGTACAAACAAAATACTCATGTCTTCAATTAAGGTAGGGTAGGTTCCATACAATATGTGCCCAAAACTGACCTAGGATGGCACCCATGTCATATGAGCATAGATTTTTCATATGTGCTATCATCCATATAGACCCCATCTTTATTGCTATAGTTCAAATAAATTTTTATTTTTTTATTTTTTTTATGTTTTCCTTCTTTCCTAAGGGATTTGCCTTTTTGCCTCTCATATTATTGTCTCAGCCTCTAATATTTTATTTATAATAACAATAAGATTATTTCGATGTTAAATGTTCTAAATTTTAGGAACTAATTTGGAACTGATCAACTGAAACCAAACCAACCCAATCTTCGCATGGGTCGCATAAGGTCAATTAGGAATTGGACTAACCTATGTAAGAAACTTTTACAAATAAAGTATGGGTAAAGTAGACAAAGAATTAGCCAACCAGAGTTACACCCCTTATTTATTTATATATATATTTCTTGGCGAAGCAACAGAAAAAAGGACAGCAGAAACATTAAATAAATACAACAAATCATGAAAAATATGGAAAAGATAAAAAGTGGGGCTTTGTGGAAAAAAGATACACATGCAGAAATGTGACAGGAGTTTACTCAGTTTCGGACTTAGAAAAAAGAGTGTAAAAGAGTTTTGTTAAGCAAAAGAAGTGCAGAAGGACTTTAAATTAATCCAAAGAAGCCCGTTAGGAATTTGATATCCACTATTAGGCAGAAAATTTGAACTTCAAGCCCATTTGGGAAGATTTAAAATAAAAGTGAGAAAGTGAGAATGGAAATGGAAAAATGAAAAATAAAAAATTAAGTGATAGAATGATATGATATAAAACAGGCAATCATTAGAGTAAAGAGAATAAAGTTAAATAGATAGGGTAGCTATATGGAATATGAAAAAATGATTAGACTATAATAGAAAAAAGAAGAGCAGTTATGTAATGAAAATGTCAATTAATATCAAAAGGTGTATAGGAAGGAGTTGGAATCTTTTCTTCTTCTTTTTCTTTTTTCTTTTTTTTTAAGATAAGTTGCAATCTTTTTAAACTTTTTACATGTTACCAGATGGACCCTTAAGAAATAGATGCCGTACCTTTGCATAAAATGATGCTGCTCTAACAAAATCCTTTGCTAAGAATGCAGCTTCGGCCTGCAATACAGGTATTTTGTAGTATTATGCTGGAAGTAAGAGTACAAATGCAAGTATGTGAAAGCACAGCTGACTGACGAACCTGAAACAACATCTGGTTTGAATAATGGGTGAAACTAAAAAAGAAGCTACCTTTTTAACGAGCTACAGAAAAGACTACTTTGTAGGCGACGATGTCAAAATATCTGGCTAGCAGGCCCTACATATGCTGCCAAAGGTGTCAACGGTCCAGCCCAAGGATTGGCTTCAAACTGGACATTGAACTGTCCAGGTTGCACATCCAAGGCCAGGCCTATTCAAATTCAATCTTGCACAGGCTGGACCCAACTTGTTGGCATTTCAACAACCTTGACCCCAGAAAAAATTGTAAAATATGAACATTATTCAAGTATTCAAGTGGCCACAGATTGTGCTCAGGGCCAAGAATAAGCTGATCTACTTTTCAGTAGCCTGAAATTTAGAAAGGACAGCAGCAAAAAGAAAAGACCAAATTTGATCTAAATCGTCCAAACTTAAGGGACACGGTCCCTTTATCGGGTTCGAGAAAATGGAAGCAGCCAAAATGTACCCATGCAGGTCAAGCTGGAAAGCTGATTATGTGGACTAGCAACTGAAGATACAAAGCAGCAAATAGCATCCTTAAGTCATGGAATCACCTACTTGTGCACACAATTACCTGTACTAGATATACTTGGTCTCTCTGGAAAGGATCCCGACAATTTGCTAAAGCACTAGTATATTCCTCCATATCCAGATAGACCTTCCACATGTCTCTTCCTTCATCATTAACTGAGACCTACCCTTCCACAAATGTCAGCACATTGAACTTACCCAATTTGTAACAAACAAAACCCAACAAGTAACACTTCATGATAAATGCCAACACAAAATAACAACCTGATAAATGGAATTCTGATCGTAAGCATAGAATAATCCAGCAGTGGCATCACTGCACAATCCAATGATCCCTCTTGAACGTGACTCTGGAGTATGATCAAACTGCAACTCCTCTATGATCTGTTGGCTAATTCTATTGATTACCTGAAAAGTTATTAGAATGAAACAATATATATTGAATGAGGGTGATATATTCCATGAGACTAACCAGAACCAAATAAAAAAGACAACCGAATCAGACATGACTTATTTTTCACCTTTCAATCTTTAGTAGTGAGCAAGTTCACCTTTCAATCTTAGTAGTGAGCAAGGACAGACTTTCTATTCTTATACACCATTGGTCAGACAGTAGCATCCAAGCACACAAACAACGCAAAACTTGAATAAAGTATTAAATCTAGCATCCATAAAGACAATATGCGATGTTCCAACATCAATAAAGACAAGTTTAACATCACGTATTTTCATCAAGAAGAAAAAAAAGGAAATTTCAATGTGGAGTTTATTCCTTCACCAGGGTTGGAAACCTGTTTTCAGAAGGAAAATGATCACTCATATGGTCATACCTGAACCTTATCTCCAATGAGAAGTAGAAAATGGAACTCTGAGATGGCCAGAGACCTTGCTTTAGTGTCTTCACCAGCTTCAGTAAATTTTGAGTAGTCCAGCAGACCCTTGTTCTCCACAAAGTTTTCATCTCCACCAGTTGAACTATTCAAAGAATATTCAAACAAATGAGAAGTTTACATCTCAGTGTAAAATCATTTACAATTGCTTTTATGCTAGTTCTTTTGGAAAAAAAAAAAAAAAAAGTGAAAATAGCAGTGATGAAGTGAAAAAAATAATTCTGTAGGTAACATACAATGCCGCAATCAACACCAATATGCCCAAGATTAACACCAAAAACTTGCAAAATGGATAAGAAGATCAAAACATTACCTGTGCGGCACAGAAAAATTTAGATCACCATGGTAAATGCCCGCCCCAGAAAGCCAGGCAAAATGCTCAGCTCTCCTTTGTTTGATGAAGAAATGAAGTTCACTGCAAAATGAGCAAAAAACTAAGAATGAATTTCAAGCACTGACCATAAGAATATCTCTAGGAAATCAACATCATTTACAACATACTATAGTCTTTTAACCCTTCATGTAAATGAAAAAAATTTTACATTTGAATGCTTCCAATAAAAGAAAATAAGTCTCGGATGTTGTTCAGTAATTAATGTAGTTTATCTGGTCACAGTCAACTGAGGACCTCAAATGTCTTCCACACTCAGCACAATAGTCTATACAAGAACCTTTTGTGTGATTTTTATCTCATGCTATAAAGCTGCTGAAGATGTGATTGAATTTGGAGAATTCCAATGAGCATGACGAAGTCTAAACCTGAGACTCCACTGCCTGTTAGATGACAGGTACCGAAATCCAGCAATTTAAATGGCCAGTAAACATTTCAATACAAAAACTTTGAGTACTTGATTTGCAAAAGGATGGTGGAATTTCACTCAGGATAACCTACGATTTCACATTTGTAAAATAACACAAGGATCATAGACCAAATTAATCCCTAGACAAACATAAGGTGAATGGCCCAGCAAAATGTTCATCAATAAGGATTATATTCTAGCAATAATCAAACTGGATTAGTCATCCCTGACTGGATGGATACACATTATACTGAGACAATCAAGTGGATAACTGTCACTGAAACAATCAAAGAGGGGCCTGCATCAAATTTTTAAAGAGTATTTATGTGTGTAATCAGAAGGGGATAACGAAGACTCTTCAGTGTGTTCATGTTGAGGGGACAAAGAATTGACACAACCATCAATCAAACGACTCTTAGCATAACAAGTATGCACTATCACCTATAGCAGTCACTAGATGACCATGATCATCCAATAAAAATAAACCTTCAAAGAACGACCAATTGTTGTCCAGGCCACAAGACAGATCCTCAAGACCAATAATAACAGACACTTCCAACCATGCTCAATTTGACTCCAAGAGGTAGATCATTGATTACAATATCGAAAACTTTCAAGAGGAATGCTTACAAGGACAGGACATGAATAGCTGCTGTTCAAAAATAACTAGGAAAATAGAGGTCATTCAACTATTCTTTGTACAAGAAGCAACAAGAATCCCTTGTTGCTGCTGGGATGATATGAAGACCACCTGATAGAACAAAGTGGTGGCTTACACCCAAAGAAAGAAATTATAATTACCAGCAACTACAATATGTAAAATGATGAGTGCTTGAAATATCACATTTCTCTAAATTTCCCAAATACAACCAACTCCACAGTATCTACAGGACAAATGGACAACTTGCAGCAAATTGAAGTTCTTGGATGTAGAGTACCACATGTAGACACCCTTCCTTGTTCTGTTTTGATTTGATATAGTTTGCTTTGCAATTATGTTTTTAATAATTTGTTATTTGTGTGGTGCATTTTTGGCATTTTGAAAACTTAAAGTTGTGTTGGTAATTCTTAAAACAGATGCTGTTTTGTAATTTTGATAGAACTTGAGCATTGTTGTGCATTTTTTTCACCCACTAACTGTCTGGATGAGCTGTCTTGTTTTGATTGGATGCTTTATTGCATGTGGGGACCACTAGGAAGCTTCCATGCACTTTCCTAAGACCCTAATGCATGGGATATAAAATCTCTTTTTTGGTTTTCTGCATGGGAGAGAAGAGAGGGGTGAGAGAGCTTTCCTTTTCTGCTTGGGGGGCTGGGAAAACGGGAATAGTGAAGTTTTTCTGAGAAGGGAGAGTTTTCTGAGAAAGGAGAAATCCTATCACGTTTTTCTGGAAGGAGCAACTGTTGGAGCTCAAGGGAGAGAGCAGAAGTGCTGGTATTTAACTTTTGCTGGGGCTCCAAGTGTCTGGTTGTTTCTCCTTTAGATTGGCAGTGAGTTTCCCAACAGATTGTGAGAGATTTCAGCATTACTTTAGTTCTTGATCAGGTATGATTATTGGAACTGTTTTGGTTTAACAAAGCTGGTAACCATGTAGCCTTTCATTTAACATCTGTTTTCAATAAATCTGTACAGAATAAAACAGTTTTCATTGGTATTGAATGTTGCATGTCATTTCTGTTTTCTCCGATCTTTAGAGGGTTCATTTTTGTGCTTGCCCATGATGGCTGGAGTGAGAGATCTCATTCCCCATGGTCATCAGAAGGATTTTCTGGGCAGTTTTGAACCTTCTCTCTATTCTTAGTTTTGAAACTTGATTGCTGTTTTGATTCATGCTACTGTTTGGATTTTCGGTTGAGCATGTTGTTAATCGGTTTTTATGCTTTGAATAACCTATTTTCTGTTTCTGCATACATGAGTTTATGCATGAAATAAATACTGGCTACACACCTTGATTTGATCATTTCTATGATTCTGACAGTCTCATATAATCTCTGTTTTGAATGTTTTGTGTATGAGTTAATTAAGAGCCATTTGCAGCCACTCGATGATTAAATTCATGTCTCTGTTTTCATTAGTGAGAAGATTGAAGAAAACAGATTTCTGAGTTCAATAAAACATGTCAGTTGAATAAAAGAAAATATATAGAATGGGCTGTGAGATTTACTGTTTTGTTTGAACTTGTTCGTGATTTTTGGGCATTTAATTCTCTATCATTGGTTTGATATATTTGAGAAGAATCAGTGGCTGGAACTTCCAATGGTGTATTGCTGAAATTTTGCACTATTTTTGGACTCATGGTGTGTTGCTGAATCTTTCTACACTAGTGCTGAAATTGAACTTCCTTTGTGAAATATTCCGGTATGAAAATGAAATTTGAACAATTTGTTGGAATCAAATGGAATCCTACATGCAGCTTACAAAACCATCAAAAAATCTTGTCAAAACCAACCAAAGTACAATGAAATCTGTCTGAGTAAAAAAATGCAATAAACACTTATGGAAACCCATTTTTGGGGTGCAAAGGGTGTCTAAACCCTTCCCTTTTGCACAACTAAGCAACTTCCCTAGAATCTCTGATGTGGACTAGTTGAATATGACATTATTTTCCAGTTTTTCCTCAAAAACTGGTGGCGACTCCAAATCTCAATCATTAGTGCATTTGCCTAAAGGGAATGCATACAATTTCCAGATGATACACCACAAAACTTTTCGAAACCCACACCCACCCCCAGAGACTCTCACATGCTTGAGTTGCACAAAGCACATGCCCTCAAACCAAATAACCAAGCCATTTAGATGGCGTTTGTGAGGGATATCTTCCTTATCAGTTGATTATACTTTCAAAACATACATTTAAAGTATCCATTTTGCTAAACTTTTTGGCTAAACAAATCCAAGAGGTTTGTCAGCCAAGAGCCACATATGAAGATGGAACATACATCTTTCCAATTCTAGTTGACATCTACATATAGCATAATAGAAATGTGAAGCAAATTGGTACTAGATACTTTCTAGTTCTACTATGCGCAACCCATACAATCACTATCAAATAGGTACATGAAGCAATATGATCACTTCTGTGTAATGACAACCAGAAACAAGAAATAATTTTCATATACTGGACACCACATAATTCCAGAACTGCTGTATATAAGAATCTGTTCGCAAAACGATGCCATTGCATCTTCATGGTTATCTATTCTAAACTTCGAATTCTAGCCAAAAATACTCAAGACTAAATCATTATGTGAGGCAGTGTCATCTAAAAAATTACAATTATAATTATAATAATGGCAGTAGTAGTAGTAGAAATTATGATGATGATGATTATGAAATTATTATTATTATGCAGTGCATGGACAGATTGCTGCTGAAAAGAGACATAACCAGGACAGAGAAAAGAACGGTTTAAATTGTTCCACAGTATCACCAAAATTGGGTATTAAGACGAGCAGTTACCTATTTGGTATTTCACCAGGCAGTTCCATAAAATGTATGGCACGATCTGAATAGCTTGCAAACAAAGTCTGCATAATTCACGAGTATCAACAGATATATAGAAGTTTTCTACACCAAAGAAGCATTCCATACTTTAACAAGCTTTTAAATGGTATGGCGCATAGTGCTAACATCAATTAACTCTCAGACATATCAGTACAAACCAAAACAAATGCCCAGCTACAACATCCACATGCAAAATATCTAATTCAATTAGTAAGTTATGCAAGTGAAGTATACCGTGCTTCAAATTTGACTAAACCACAAGATTTTTAATGTCATAGTAAAATATGACTATTACAGTTGAATTTTGACAACGAAGTTATGGTAATGACAATGATAGTTGTGTTTTGATATTCTACTCATTCAATTTAACCTGAAAGAGCTGTTGTATCATTATTTAATACCTTAAAACGAGTTAACATTAGTTAAGGGTAACATTAATGCTGAAGAGGAGCTCTACTCTTTTCATAAGCAAGTGACACCTAATCATATTAATGAATATAACAGGAATAAAGGGATAGGGAAAGAATGAGAAACTTGTCAAGATCAGCTATCCATACTTAACAACAAAGGTCCACAAAAGAGGTACTAAAGCTCCTCCCTCACCTCCAATGATCCCGTGCCAGTGAAAGAGTAAAGCCGCGTAGGAGTTACAGCCATCACGAAATACCTGGTTACATTGCTAATGCTGGCAGTTTCCATCTGTAAACAATACCTAGTTAAAGAAGATTGGCATCATATAGCAGCAAGATTTAAAACGAGTACATGACATATTGAAATTGAGTACATGACATATTGAAATTGACATCCGTTTCAGGGGCTAGTGAAGGAAATATTAGCATGAAACATTCCATGATACCTGCAAACCCATGAAGGCCTCTGGAAGTTCCGTTAATTCAAACAGCAGTTTCAGATACTTCTCTTTTTTATCCTTCTCATCAACTACCATCTCATAAAGTTGCCCATTTTCTGTTCCAAGAATGACTTCCCGCGTAGAAGCTGCATATTTACATGTTGGACAAAAAAGAACAAAAAGTGTAATGTTAGACACATTACTTCAGAAAAGGAGAAAGATTACCAAAATTTTTCACCTTCTGTAATTTGTTGTCTGTTCCAGGCAACAGCATTCACAATGAGACCCTTCAATCTGCTCAGGACACGAGGCTTGACCCACTTTGCATGCGCATAAAATGTCTCAGGACCTCCACTACCTAGTACAGTAAATATACAGTGACTGCCACCAGGATCAACAAACACTCTGTGAACAGGTTGATCCCCTTTCTGACCCGCAGAAAGATCCAGATCTGCAGGATATATATGAATATGACAAAATAAGAAGGTAAGAATCAGGGTATAGACCATTACAAATTTACATTCATATGGCCAAAGTTCCAGATAAGGCGAGGGACATACCAAAAGAATCTCTGCCTCCAAAATCATGCCTTATTACCCACCCTTTACTCGTCCCCAAAACAATGACATCATTCCCAGAAGCCATCCATGTAATTACTCCGTGGCCCTTTGTCGCGTGTCTTTCAAGCAGATCTACCAAGAAGACATGTCCGGCAGAATCCATCTTTGCAATGGAGGAATCTCGGCTCTAATAAGCAATGCCACTGACATCACATGCACAGTAAACAAAAAAAAAAGTGAGAAGAGTAGCGAAAGAACAGTTACAAAATTGTACAATGTACACGCATGTGGATAAGATTGCATCTAAGCACCAGCTAAAAAAAATTTGATGATGATGATGATAACAGCTAAAAAGAAAACACATCAATATATAATTTTTCCCTTTCATTTGATGGATCTCCTTTCGATTAGAGTGTTACGATCTCTTTCAGTCCTACTCAGTTCCAGAAGCAACACGCATCGGTACTCATGATTTCAGATGCAGAGATATGCAAGTATCAATAAGGTTTCAACTCCCATTTAAATTTTCTTATTCTGATAATCATCTCAATCAACTACTCTAATTTGGCATCGCTCCGTGGTCTTTGACCTTTTGCCGTGAACAAAAACCTCCTGCGTACGTGCATGCCGCATATTGGAGATAATTACGCATAAAATTCGCATGATGAAGGTTGAGTTGAGGACGCAGCTCATGAAAGAACAGATAGAGGATCAAGGAAAACGACGAAAATCAGCAATCGAAGAAAGCACAAAGGAATAATATCGGAATCATGATCTTGTCCGACTGGTTGATAACAGCTGTTGTTATCGACGACGCCCCGAGCCATTGGATTGCATGGGTGTGTTTCTGGCTGTCTGATCAAATGCAAAAAATGCAGCAGCCGATCCCACAATTAATGCAGGCGAATTTTGGCCTGCCCTGTGAGAGGATGGAAGTGCCTGCGCAGTCCTTCCCTCCCTCTCACATTCTCCCTCCATCCGTCGCTGGTCGTACCTTTTTGTGTGGTATATACATCTCGAATTATTATATATTTATCTTTGTATATCCAATAAGCAAGTAAAAACTTTGAACTGCATCGTCATCAACAAACTAATCACTCCTATATTAACAAAACAGCAATACTGCAATATATGATTCAGCAAGCCACTATGATAACAGCGCGCAAGCCAATATGCGATTTCAACGAGTAACCCAGAAATGAAAGGTCTTTCCAACACAAGTTGACAACATCCGAATATCCCGAATTCTCCAAATCTGAAGCCAACCTCGGGTGCCTGTTTATACCGCTTCAATTACTTCAGATCAGTAGCGGCCCCCCGAAGCTCCCAGCTTCGATTTCCTTCCTTGGCGAGCCCAACTACTATTGCATCTCCCTCACATTCTGATTAGATTATCTGAGCCGTAGGATCGTTCTCTTCAGGTCTTCATATCCAGATGCATTGATCGATGAAGAGTGTTTGTGAGACGACTGGAAATTGATGAAGACGAAGAGAGGAAGTGGGAAAGAGGCCGATGGAGAGAGCAGAAGCGAAGGTCGTTACGCCTCCTAAGGGCGTCAAAATCACAGCCGAGAGAGAGAGAGAGAGAGAGAGAGATTACCGTCTCGGAGGCGTGACCGGTCGGACGAGATCACGATTCATAAAATCGCACCTTTAGGGATCCTGCAATGGCCTCTTTACGAGAAAGAAAGACGGGCGTGATCCTCCATGAATGACACACGGCCACTTCGAGAACTTGGAGTCCAACAGCGATCGGCGGAGCTGAAGGTTGAGCCGCAAGCGGGCATCGCTGCCGCTCTGCTGCTCTAATAGCTTCAAAATTATCTTTCCATTTTAGGAGGGGGTAATTGCATTTATGTTTTACACTGGCTCATTAGATAAAATTACAAACATGCGCACCCAAGAGGCCCAGACTTCCCACCGAGGTTATTTTTCTTATCAATCTAGTGTTTCGAGGTCTAAATTATATTGAAGCATTAAAATTATAGATAATAACAAAAATAATTATGACCTTTAGGGTGATTGGTTTAGATTATATTGAAGTATTAAAATTATTACAAATGAAAATGTTATATTGGTTGTTTAAATCATGGCCCCTTGAAAATTTGAGAAGTTTGGGTATATGGGCTGCAACTTCCGACAAAACCAAAAAATTTCATAATAATTTGTTTTTGATTTTTTATTTATAAAATATATTATATATGGAGAGCGATTTCGTACGTCCAGCTTCGGCTATTTGATCGTAGCACGCGCGAAAGGGTCGAAATGAGGAGGAATGATCCTGTTAATCCGGACTAAGTAAATATTTCTCTTAGCCCACCTCAAAAATTCTATTTAAAATAAAAAAAAAATTATTTTTTTCTTCGTACACTTGTTTATCTATGTATATTTAATATATTTTCATCCAAAAAAAAGTATATTTAATATATAAATCAAGGTTTACTATTTTTGAATATGTGTATATATTTTTTTAGATTTTTAAAAATAAGGATATTTTAAATATATATATATATAGACATAGATGTTTAAAAATCTCAAAAAAATAGAGGAACATATTCAAAAATAGTAAAACTTAGTCTATATGTTAAATACACTTAAATAAACAAGTGCACGAAGAAAAAAATAAAAAAATTTGTTGTAAATAAGTTTTTTAAGATAGGTTAAGTGAGACATTTACTTAGTCCAGGCTAACAGGATCACTCCTCTAAAATAACTGGGCGGATTTTGCTCCATTCAATTATCTCGGATGTAAGTTTATTTTTTACTCCTCGCAAACTCTAAAGAAAGACAGTGGCATTTGAAAAAAAATAAACGATCTCGAATTGCAACGCCATGTCTATCCCCCACACGGTGCAATTTTCCCTCTCATTTGGCCTTCTTTCCCACCAGTTGTCTCATTTGCTTCACCATCACTTACTGGTATTCATCTATTTCATTTCTCCTCTTTCCTTTCTCCTTTCTCATATTTTCATCTCTCCCCTTTACCCGGATGCTGATACAGTGTACCTAAGTGCAATTAACTTCAGTGCACCCAGGTACTTTAATCCTTTTTTAAAAAAAATTTATACAATTGTTAATCTAAATATATTTAACATATATATCAATTTTTACTATTTTTAAAGTATTAAATTACTAAGATGGCATTGATTTTCAAAAATAAATATTAAGATGTCACTGATTTTCAAAGATAAAAATAAATATCTAAAATACTCATAAATTGTAAAAATTGAAATGCATATTAAATACTCTTAGATTAACAATTGTATAAAAAATAAAAAATTAGCCTCAACCTCTTTTACCCTAGCCCTATACTTAGTCTTCCTCTTCACGGATCAACAACTCGATTTGCAAAGAAGCTGTTGCTTCACTTAATTTCACATGCAAATTGTTGGAGCTGCAACAAATAGTAGTCAGAAAGTACCAATGATCAATTTTTTATCGATCTTAATGTAAGTGGATTTTTCATTGTCCTGAAAGTGTCCACTATAGTTGAAATACTTTGATTGAGTTGGATAGAATAAATTTCGTGGTGGAAATATTGACATTTTGAGTGCAATTTGACTTATGTTATGTTCATTCGGGTGTGAAATTAATAAATTGTTGAGGTAATTTATTTGCTTTTCTCCATTATTTGATTTTAGGTGCAAAATATCATAAGTGGGGTTTTTCACTGGATTTAATCATGAGGCAGCTTTTTCACTGAATAAATTACTTTTATACTCATATATACAAAGAGATGCAAAAAGGAAAGAAAGATTTCAAAAAAAAAAAAGAGCACTAGCTATTTCAAATATTTATAAAAAAAAACTGCACAAGCAATTCCAGCCAAGTAAAAACAGAATGACCAAAAAATAAGCACGAGCACGAATAAATTCATTGCAACTATGAAAGAGAGTGATGTAAAATGCCAACAATGGGAAAGAAATCGATAATAGCGATGATCGGAGAGGTGCAACTTAAGGGTGTGTTTGGGAATGAATAAAACTTTTAGTGAAAAGTTTTGAAGAATAAAAGTTGTCACATGATGTGATATGATAAGGGTAATGATGAGGAGTAAATAGGATAAAGTTAAAATAGATAGGTTAGTTATATAGGTAATTGTGTAGAAATGATTGAAAAGTATGGTGGTTTGTGTTGGAAGATGTAAAAAAATAATTAAAAAATAGAAGAATTGTAGAGAATGAAAAGTTTCAGATTGAAAAGTTTTAGGTGAAAACTTTTTGTTATTGCCAAACACTCCCTAAAATGTCAACAATGGGAAAGAAATTGATGATAGCGGTGACCGGGGAAGTGCGGCAACAATCAGATAGTGGTTGCAGCCACCGACGACAGAGATGACATGCGAGAAAGAGGGTCGAACGAGAGTGAGAATTGCACCGAGTAGAAGATAGATGTGGCATTGCAAAACTTCTAAGTTAATTGGATGACGCAAAATCTACCAGCTACGATCTAACACTCTTGCACATGATACAGTGGAATGCCTGAAGTTGTCGTGGCTCTAGCTTAAGATGCACAAAAGCACTCTCTATGAAAGAAGATGATTAACTTAGATATATCTAAAAAACATATTTTTTGAAGTTTTTTTTAGTTTTTTATTTATAAACATATTAAGTTGTGCGTATTTAATATACAAACGAAGTTTTACTTTTTAAATATTTTTAAATATAATGGTATTGTCGTAATTTTTAAATAACAAAAAATTATTACAATATCATCGTGTTTAAAAATATTTAAATAATGCTTAAAAATATTATTAAAAAAGCAACTCAAATTTCGCTTGCTTTACCAATCCAAACACGTCTCAATTATTTTAAAAACATATTGTTTGTAATTTTTTTAGTTTTTTATTACAAACATATTAGAGATGTGATCATTTACGACGGGTCGATCGCTCGATCACGCAACGACCAGCTTCTCCCTCCGTTGGATCTTGCGGGTGAAACGAAGACTGTCGGATGAAGTTCGAAATGACCAGCGTGCCCATCAGTGCATTAATCACGGGGAAAATGCGTATCAGCCCCTGTCAGTGGGCGCAAATGCGCGCTGGCCCCTCCCCGCAAGTTCCCTCTCCCGCAACTCTCTCTCTCTCGCTCTTGGTCTCCTATCTCTCTGTTCGGCACCCTGTCCCACACCATCCCTCTCCCTCTCTCTCCCTCACTCACACACTCTCTCTCTCTCTCTCTCTCTCTCTCTCTCTCTCTCTCTCTCTCTCTCTCTCAATCCCTGATCCCTTACTGGCCTGCCGATCCCGCACCCTCCCTCTCCCTCCCTCTCCCTCTCTCTCTCTCGGTCTCCTTCTCTAGGTCTCTTCTCCCTTACCCGCCCGCCGATCCCTCACTTAATCTCTCTTCCCACTGCTCTCTCCTGTCTCGCACCCTCTCCCTCTCCCTCTCCCTCTCTCGGTCCCTTCACCCGCACGCGGTGTGAAACCCTAACCCATGTAGGACCCATATGTATGTATTGAACGTGTGTATGATGATTATTTGTGGATTATGGAATTATGAAGGCATTATGCGATTTTTGCTAATTATGGCAATTAGGGCTATGGGTTAGCATTAATGATGTGATTAAGTATTTTGAGTCTAAATGAGACGAAAATAAGAAGGAATCAAACTCCTATGGAATATATTTAATTGGATAAATATCCAATAAGAACCCGTCGCGTGATCAAGGCAACAATCCTGATTCACATTTACCAATCGATAGATCCTGAGGTAAGGTTGTGACGCTCGGGCTGGGGTGCCACAGAGAATGGTATCAGAGCATGGACTGGTAAATAGGCGTGAAAAAGTTTAAGTGTAATGATTAAATATGATATGCATGATTTTATGATGAATGCATAAGTGATTATCATGATAGGATGCATGATATATGATGATGATAGTAGTGAAATTTATGATGATAAATAATATCACATGATTGTGATTGTGTGAATTGGCATGTTAAGATGCTAAGACTTTATTTTATGAGTGGATGCTTTGATAATGAGCATGATATGATTAATTATGATGATATAACTATCTCTAAGAATTTTGAATGCATAAAATGTATGCATGTGATATGATAGCTATGTTTATGAGATTAGATCATATGTCTATGTGACAAGATGATAAGTATGTGATTGAGATGATAGCTATGAGATGAGATAAAATCTATGTGAATAGATGATAAACCATATATATGTGATATGATAGGTATGATACCACAGAAGTTGGTATCAGATGTTATGTTTATAATCAGGTAGGGCACATCGCCCGAATTGTCCAAATAAGGTACAAACGTTGCTCAGTCAAGGTTAATAGAAGCAGCTAACCGACAGGTTACCTCTACGAACCTGGTACATGTGCATGGAGTCACGAGAGCAAGAGGATGAGGTGGTTACAGGTATGGATTAAATTTTAGAAAGTTTGGCAATGGCTTAGTTTGATTTCGATGATAATCATTTAGTTATAAAATTGCCAATATGTAATCACACACGCACTACCCATAGAGGAAACCAATAAGTGAAACTCTTTATATGTAGGTTAGTTATGGTTAATGAAAAATGTTGATGTTCAATAGAACAAATTCTCTGAAAGTAAGAATATTTGGGAACTAAAGGAAGAAGTGGAACGAAAGTGCCCCCACCTATTTAAAGAATAGACGGTTTTGGGACGAAACCTATTATAAGGGGGGGAGGATTGTGAAACCCTAACCCATTTAGGACCCATATGTATGTATTGAACGTGTATATGATGATTATTTGTGGATTATGGAATTATGAAGGCATTATGTGATTTTTGCTAATTATGACAATTAGGGCTATGGGTTAGCATTAATGATGTGATTAAGTATTTTGAGTCTAAATGAGACGAAAATAAGAAGGAATCAAACTCCTATGAAATATATTTAATTGGATAAATATCCAATAAAAATCCGCCGCGTGATCAGGACAACAATCCTGATTCACATTTACCAATCGATAGATCTTGAGGTAAGGTTGTGACGCTCGGGCTGGGGCGCCACACGCGGTCTCTCAATCGAGCTCGTCGATCCTCTCCCGCTCGCATCGTTGGCGAGTTCATCCCGGCGGCGACAACAGCATCAGACAGCACGGACAGCCTGTCAAGCTACATCAATCTCGGTTGCCTCCAACTCCCAGCTCCCTGCCGGCTGCCGCGCCATTCTTCTCAACCTCAAATCGTTGGCGATCTCGTTTCGGCAGCGGCGCAGCAGTCCGAGAGCCTCACAGTCCAGTCCCCGCCTACAACACCTGCTCACAGCCCCTGCCCCTCACGGTAAATTTTTTTCGACAACCTCTCTCTCTCACCTCTCTCTCCCGCCTCCACCCACCTGTCCCTCTCCCTCCAGGCTCCTGCCCATATCTACCCTCTCCCTGCCACCGCTGAAATCTGCAGCTCCATGTTGATTTTCATTCCCTGCATTTTGAGCTTTGCTCTCGGATTGCTTTTCATGTACTCCAAAATAGCTCAAGAGAGTGAAATAAGATAGGAATGAAATGAAAAAGTGTTGGTCTATTAGAATTTGCGATATTCTGTGAATAAAAAACCAAAAAAAAAATCCATAAGACGTTAGTGTCACCATGGGAATTCCAATTCTCCAACTGTGCATGCATGCATATCTCGAGCAATTGACTTGGCAGGAAGAGAGTGATCCACGCCGGCCAAGTGCATGGCCAGCAAAAGAAGGAAAGCAGTAAGGAAGCAAGTGCCCAGGTGTATGGCGAGCAAATGATAATAATCTTCAAACGGAGACCAACATCTCACCAGCCCCATGATGTAGACACACCTGCTCTTTTCAATAACTCTCGGATAAACTACCTTCTAGACCCATGGGTATTTTATAAACCCATTTCAGCAACACAATTGTTATTAACATAAGGTAGCTATAGACTAATCATTGTAGATTTTCACTTTATTCATATGGTTGATTGAATTCTAGTTGTATTCTAATCATTATAGGTCTTCATCTTATTGATATGGTGGATTAGAAAGTTAAATGAACATGCTCATGTTCATTTTAGAATAGTTAAATGAGCATGTATACTTGCATCAGTCTTGTTTTGGTTGTTGTGAGAATTATATATTGCACTCCTTTTTGAAATTGACATTCTTACATACTAATAGTTTAGACATGCACTATGAATGTTCGATTATGGGCTTTAGTCTCCTTAGCTATGGCTAGCTAGACTTTAAGACAACTGATCTACCTGCCGCTCTACTGAGGAATAGTATAGATTGTGAAGGTAACTACATGCCTAAAAGAGGTCAGGACCCCAGAGTTCTCATAATTTAAGATGCTATCCAATTAGGTTGAGACCGTAGTTGGTAGAATGTTATTGTTTGTTTCTCTAAACAATTGTGGTTGACGAATAATTTTCGTTTGATTCACATGGAACAATACATGGACTGCACTATGGAGTCAATGCAATTGAATTCAATGAATGCGGTGGAACGTGCTTTACCTGAGGTTGTGATAGTTGAACATGAGTCAGTGAGCGAGGCGGTTCCTAGTGGAAGTCCAAATTTAGATAATGTCCTAACGGACGGGATGTTCACACCTTATGCCCCGAATGAGATAACACCAAAGGTTGACATGACTTTTGTATCCATAAAGGCAGCGTACGAGTTTTATAATAATTATGCGTGACACTGTGGTTTTAGCACAAGGAAGGATACTAGTCGTAAATCAAAGTCCGGTCAGATATTGAGACAAATCTTAACGGAGCGCAATCCTATGCACCCGGGTGTACTATACCTTTTTTTATTTTTTTTGGAAATTTTTTTTACACAATGGTTAATCTAGGTTTATTTAACATTAAATTACTGAAAATGCCACTGATTTTTAAAAATCTAAAAAAAATATCTAAAAGTCTTCAAAAATAGTAAAAATTGATACATATGTTAAATAAACCTATATTAACAGCTTCATGAAAAAATTTTCCAAAAAAATAAAAAAATAGGTGTAGTACACCCTGGTGCATTGAGCCTCAATGCACCCGGGTGTATATGATTGCGCTCCAATCTTAATATGCTCAAGAGTTGGCCCTAGTCAAGAGAAACGGAGTAGTAAAGGTGGTTTCATAACTCGATGTTCGTGTCCTGCTAAAGTGGACCTAAATTTGAGTCAAGAAGGTCATGCTTATCATATCTCTCAGTTTGTACCAATGCATAACCATGCACTGTATACTCCAACAAAGACTCGAAAACTGCGGTCACACAAAAAGTTAACTGAAGATGATTTGAATCTAATATCATCTATGAAAGCCTCTAGAATTGGGGTGGCGCGATCTATTACCTTCATGAGGCATAAAGTAGGAGGCCCTTCTCATCTTCACTTCTCTGAAAGGGATGCTAGGAATGCACTAAGCAAAAGCGGCAAATGATGTTCGGAGGTGATGCGAACAATCCGTTGCGTTTTTTTCAGCGAAAGAGTCAGGAGGATTCTCAGTTCTCATATGAAATTCGGATTGACGAAGACATGAGATTGATGTCTTGTTTTTGGGTCGATGGGAAGTCGAAGGAAGACTACATTATTTTTGGTGATGTTGTATGCTTTGACACCACTTACAAGACAAATGAGTACGACATGCCTTTCGATCCATTTATTAGTGTCAATCACCATAAACAATCGATACTGTTGGGAGCAGGTTTGCTCTTTGGCGAGACAATCGAGGACTTCAAGTGGCTGTTCCAAACATGGGTACACGCAATGGGTGGTGCCCACCCGAAGACCATTATAACAGATCAAGATGCAGCAATTGGGGCAGCCGTTAAAGCTGTTTTTCCAACACAACGCACCTATTGTGCTTGTGACATATATGTAGAAAATTGCCCGAGAAATTATCCCATGTCATCCATGAGCACCCAACTTTCAAGAGCAAGTGAAATCACTGCTTATATGGCACCAAAAGCGAGGTTGAATTCGAGGAATGTTGGCAAGCGATGATTCATGAATTCAGTTTGGAAGAGAATGCCTGGTTGGCACACATGTATGAAATACGTCAATAATGGATTCCAACTTTCACACAAAATTTTTTTTCTCCAGGCATGAGGACCACAGCTAGGAGTGAAAGTATAAATGCATATTTCGATGGATTTGTAAGTCATAAGTCCAATTTGGTTGATTTTGCCGAGGGATATGATAAAGCCGTTGAGCGCAGACGCGAAGCACAGGAGGAGGCAGATTATCGTACTTTGCATGGGATACCTGTATTGAAAACAACACTTACGTTGGAAGCTCGTATGGAAAAAGTGTATACATTGAATTTATTTTTATTATTTCAAAAGGAGTTGGAGCAAAGCCTCTTATATTTTGCAGAGAGAACAGAAAGAGAGAGCACAATACAACAGTGGTGAGTGCACCATTGCGAAGATGAAGATGAAAGTAAACTAAAGCTCGTAACATGGAATGCAGGGGAGTTAGTGGTTGTCTGTCCATGCATGAAATTTGAATCTTTTGGAATGATCTGTAAGCATATTCTCGCAATACTTCGATTTCTTAAAATGAAGTCGATGCCTCCTTTCCTCATAATGGCACAGTGGACACAAGGTACAAAATCTCAATTTAAACATCCATCCACATTAGATGACAATGAGTCTAGGCAGTCTCTTGCAGTTCGCAATCATGCATTGTCAAAGTGGTGTAGTTATATTAGACACAAAGCATTGCATAACTTAGATGCATTCGAAATTGTCAAAGTTAACATGGAGCAGATGATGATCGCGCTTGATGCGTTACCCAAGCAGCCGCCATGTGTCGAGGCTAGTCTCCTCGATGGAGTTCAAGACGATGGGGGTGGAGTTGCGAATGACAACTTCGATGAAAATGTAAATGGTCCAACAGTTGCATTTGAGCCGCAGTCTTCTCAGGCATTCAGCATAGATTCTCCACATCTCACACTCAGAAAGGGAAGATCATCAAAACGCATGAAAGGAGCATTGGAGGCATTGCGTGGTGGTTCTAAACTTTGTTGTGGATGTAATAAATTCGTGGTTGGCCACGATAAATGCAACTGTCCCGCACTTAATTATCCTAATGTCACCACTGTGTCCGAATCTGTTGATGATACATGCATATCTAGAGGTCGGGGTCGAGGACGACGAGGTAATTTTTTTTATTTACGTTGTCTTATAATATGCTTGTGATTTGGCATTTGCATGACATCTGCTTTATAATTATATTCTTAAAAGCTTTTGTGTCTCTCACACTCAGAGTATATTATTGATCTTTTGTGTTCACTTTAGGGGCATGTCTCATTTAACTTATGTACTTGAATGTATGTTTTGATCAGGTGGACATAGATGGGATGACTTCAGCTTCGACGGGATTCTCCAATGCTAATACTCACATAAATTGCACCTGTTCATGTGGTGAAATGGTTATTATGTTGACATCCCATACTAAAAGAAATCCTGGTCGGCGTTTTCTGCAGTGTCCATATTTCTGGGTATGTCATTGCTACACTACTCATTTTATTCAAAGTAAACGTACAGGATGTGCACAGTATGCTTTCATCCATAGCTGAGAGTAATTTCCTCAAATGAACAGGATCCAGGAAAGTGTTGCAGTTTTTTCAGATGGGTGGATCCAGGCTCTGCGATGAAGACTGGTGTTGTATCAAAGGAGGAAAGTAGGTTGAAAATGCAGGAAGAAAGACAGCTTATACCATTCCACCATGATGAGATTGTGGCAGATATTGGAGAAGTGGTTCACTGCGTTGTTGATTTCAGGGAGATCCAGGTCGCAGAAATCAATGAAATAAAGCAAAAGCAGAAGGCCACAACAAATGAATTAAAAGGTGAAATGCAACACTTGAAGGAAATCCTTGTCCTGAGGGATGTAGAACTGAAAGAGGCTTTTGCAAAGAGAGACAAGGATGTGCTCAACTTGAAGAGAGCTATGCTCGTCTTGTTTGCTTTAGTTGTCGTATATCTTGTTCTTAACTTTAATTAGATATTGTAAGCTACAAACATAAGTACATATGTAGACTGCTTCCAGGTTGATGTGAAAAACCTCTATCATGTAGAATTCACCTATTGCTAATTATATAGATCTAGACTGTTATCTTGTTTTATTTTTGATCTAGATCTAGATCTGAACTGCACGATTTAGATGTAGAATGGAAGAAGAATACTCTTTCTCATCACAGTGAAAAGTTGGCTATTGCTTTGGGATGCTTGTCACTCCTCCTGGAACGACCTAAAAAATTGCTAAAAATCTTCACATCTGTATGGATTGCCATAATTTTGTAAAGGTTCTATCTGGGCTTTTGAGTTTGCGCTAACTTTTTACCTAGACATTAGATGTTATTTTGATATTTATTTGATAATGGGTCGTGGCGTTTGTTTTGTGACAGGGCATTGGCAAGCTATTAAGATGCCTCTGTAATCCAACATAGCATTCTTCTTAATTCTCAAAATAATGTAATAAAATTCCCAAGCAACTACATAGCATCCAAATATTTTTTTAGAAAAGAAAAACATTTGTGGACAATTTTTGAGTATCGATTTCTCGTGGAGTCTATGGATGACTCACTACCGGCCGCATTTCACACATGTAGACACGAGGTTGCAAATCATATTTGCACGAAGGATTTTTACTTTTCTATTCATCTGCCCCAGATAGACGGACCACCCGCAAAGAAAGGTTGTAAGGTGCTGCTTACTGCCATTATTTTGTTTCCAGGCTCTCAACAATCGGACTATTTTAAGACTCAATTTACGAAATATGATAAGAAGTTCATTTCAAGTAAGAATCCACCCATCCAAATTCCAAACAAGTCCCAATCCGTTTTCCTTCTAAATCGGCAACCTGACAAATGTTGAAAGTTGAAAGGAGTACAACTTAAATGAGACAATCCCTACCCACACAAACTGTACAAGAACTTGCTGTTGCATTTAGATGCTCAATCGAATTCGATTCCACTGCCATTGCAACTTCAAAAAAAAAAAGAACAAAACATGTTTAGGGGAGCATCAAACGCAATTTTTTCATTTTTGGTCTACCCTAGCAAGGATGGCTTCTCTTTTTGAAGACTAAAAAATAAGTTCACTCAGTGTGCTTGATGCTGTTGTAAAGCCCCTGCCTCAAATGATGAAATAAGGCAATTGCAAGCTTCAAGTGCTATTCTTCCACGGGCAGCCTGAAAATAATCATTTCCAAATTTCATTAAGCTAATCCACTATGTACACTGTAAAAGAAATATGAGGTTGTAAGCACCCATAACAAATTTCTCACATAAGTGTTATGACCTTGTTCCATTATTGTATGAAATTTATAGACCTTGTCACCTTCTAAGGTAATTATATCTCCTAGAGGAATCATATCCTTGAAATTCATGTTAGTTAATCCAGCCTGGTTATAAATCAAAATAATAGTTGACTCAATGTTCATCTAGATTTCAGGTTGCATTTGGAATTGACAACATAATTTTTGTGATCCATGCAGTCCTGACAGACTGCTATATGCTGCCTTGTGGAATATCCTGATGTTGAGTTCATGGAGTGTACTTGTGGATCACAGACCTAAACAACATGTGGAATGGGCAGTACAATTTTCATAGTTTTGATAATCCGCAGAGTTCAGTTTTTGGACCCTGTCACATGCTGTCACACGCTGTCTTATTGAATTTTTAGATTTTCAATTCATGCAGTATGCTTTTGGATCACAAAATTGATCTTTTGTAATCAGAGTCAATGAGGTGCTAGCATCTTGCATTTCATTTTTCTAGGTGTCTCTGTTCATGCATTTCATGTCTCTATGCAAGTCGGCATTATAGATGGCTTCTTGAAGCTGCTAGTAAGTTGGAACCAAAGAGAAGTGCACTGGAAGATGATTTTGAAGAGGAAGAGAAGGAAGAGGAGCAACAGGTCATAGATGATGCCAGCTTGCAAATTTCACACAACTTTGGTCTAAATCTCTTTTTGACTTCTTTCTTCTCAAATTTCACAAATGGAGTCAGAACTTTAAACACATACATTCATCTAAAACCAATAGGACAAAAAATTGTATAAGAGACCAATCATATGAAACAGTGATTTACAAAACTTGAAACTAGGCATTGGTACTAAAATGTTGAAATCAGATAAAAGAGATGGGCCCATAGAGTTTAATTGACAGGCAAATCATAGTTAAAGAAGCAAAAACAAAAAACCTGGATGGAACTTCAGTATTATAATCCTAAACTGTTTCCCATCTTAGATACAGGTATCTTATTGAGTTGTTCCCATCAATCATCGTTATGACCTCAGAAAACCCCAAGCACTTCCATTTCTTTCTTAGTGACCTCCCAACTAAGGCAGTTTATGGTCTTTCTTATGGCCTTGTGCAAGCTGAGTTTCACATGCAATGTGATGGAGGATGTCCCTTGTGTTCGTGGCTTTGTTGCAATGCAAATTTCACATGTAGTGTGATGGATCGGATGTCCTTTGTATTTGTGGCTTTATGCATTGTAAAGTTCACATGCAATGCAATGGATTGGTGCTGCCATAGAAAAGATTGTGTTTGATTGGTGTTAAAATCCATTAGTGATTTGGAGTGTAAGTGATTTGAAGTGTATCTTGACATTTTTCTTGATATTGATGTTGTCCTTCCAATTTGCTGTGATTCCCAGAAGTTTGGACTAAACAAAAAATCTCCCTTCTGCTATTTATGTTTTTGTGATCAAAGGTTAGAGCTGGAGTCAAGATGACGCTGATTGATGCAGTTGCTAGCAGCATCCGGATTCCTCTCTAGAGACTACTTGGTGGTGCAACAGATTCCATAACTACAGACATAATCCAACCACTCAACCCAATCCAACACAGTTTAAGAATCGATCAAGATGCTCAAGCCCATTTTGAACCCAATTTTGCCAAACCATGCTGATGAACAGGGGAAATCGACGGAGAGAGGGGGGGCGGAGGGAGGGAAATCGGGAGCAGGGGAGAGAAATCGGGAGAGAGAGAGGGAGCATTTATCTGCCCGGGTGGATGGTGCTGCTGCTGGGGTGGATGGTGCCGCTGTCAGAGATGAGGGAGGAGACCAACCGAAAAATTCCGACACTGACAGCCCGAGCGGGAGAGAGGAACCGAGCGGCAGAGAGATTGGCAAGGGAGAGAGAGCAAGCGGGGGGAGACAAGAGAGGTGAGGGAGGGAGAGAGAGAGAGAGAGAGAGCGAGTGGGAGAGAGAGAGGCAACGACAGAGAGTGTCGAGGGAGCGAGAGACCAAGCGGGAGAGAGAGAGGTGCGGGAGAGCTTTGTCAGACAATATTTACAACTGACAGGGCTGTGATGTATTTTTTCCAGCATTTAATGCCCCTATCTCCGCGCAGTCAAGATGCCTCGCGATCTAACGGCTCCCGATCAACCCGCACGATCCGACGGCTGCGAGCGTTGGTCGGAGGAGTTGCGAGCGACCGACCGGTCGTAAATGATCACATCTCAACATATTAAGCTATGTGTATTTAATATACAAACTAAGTTTTACTTTCTAAATATTTTTAAATATTTTTAAACACAGTAGTATTGTCGTAATTTTTAAATGGAAAAAATTACTACAATATCCTTGTGTTTAAAAATATTTAAATAACACCTAAAAATATTATTAAAAAAATCTACTCGAATTTCACATGCTTTACCAACCCAAATGCGTCTCAATTCTCAACTTTTATTTACAAACATATTAAGCTGTGCGTATTTAATATACAAATTAAGTTTTACTTTTAAATATTTTTAAACATAGTGGTATTGTCATAATTTTTAAATGAAAAAATTCCTACAGTATCATTGTTTTTAGAAATATTTAAATAATGCTTAAAAATATTATTAAAAAAATCTACTCGAATTTCACTCGCTTTACCAACCCAAACGCGTCTCAATTCTAAACCCGAGGGCTGAGGATTTACCAACATAGTAGGGTCGGGGTCATCTTGCCACGACCCGGACCCTGAAGACCCGATTTGCAGCTCTGTCAGGGCTGTGACGTAACGAGGCACCGTACTTGCTTGGCCTTCGAAGTACCCGCTTGATCCTGGCTATAAAAATCTGTAGCTTCGGCTCTGGACGCTCGTTCTGCTATTTGCTTCGTTCTGAATGGAGGGAAACGAGAACATTTTGGAAGCTATATACGAGGAAGAGGAACAAACCCTAGAAGAAGGAGAACTGGAGGCAGAGCTTGAAGATGCTGAAATGCTCGATGCAGAAGACGAAACCTTTGATGGAGAGCACGACGAGCAGATCCCACCTGGGGATTCCATGAAGGACCCTCATGGTGCTACCACTACAACGGACAATAGCAGGCGGCGGAGAGCTAAGAAGAAGAAGAGGAACAAGAAGAAGAAAAACACACAACAGGGATCCAACATTGCAGATATCAACAGGTAACAAAGTTGTGATGATCACTATTTTTTTTTTTTTTTTTAAATCCTGTTAACTTCCACTGGAATAAAATTTTGATATTCTGTGTATTTTTATCTCTTCCGAAACGTATGGTGGTTGTGTCGGGTCCTAAATTTTATATGCTTCCACGCAAAAATCTAGGTTTCTGAAATGTTTCTGCAGGATATTTCATCGATCTGGTCATATGCCATATAGACTCCAAATACGCCTAAATTACAACACTTTTCTTGAGCTGTTTTAATTAGTAAATATAGGTTTTCTAGAGACTCTCTCTCCCCACCTGTATATATCAGTGCGCTTGGCATTGGCATAACAAGGTGCCACTGCCCGGGGTCATGCTAAAACTACCATGGGGCAAATGCGATGTGCCTCCCTTTGTATTTTCCCATTTGTGTTTCTTTCTTATTTATTTACTTAAGCTAAGTCTTTACACAAGGCGGTGTATTCTTTGGGTTTTAGTGTTGCAAATGGCCTCTATCCTTTGCTTCTTTTTGATTATGTGTGTCAGTAGAATTAAACTATGACCATTGATCCAGGAACGATTGAATGAACCCATTCTGGTCGCATTCTTGCTACATTCAAGTATTTGGTTCTTACTTGCAACTATATTTTCCAGGTAGACTAGAAAGGTTGTAACCATCAACCCTACGATAAATTGTTATAAATGGCATGAAGTGTGGTGATTCCTTTTAATCGTGTTCGATGATTGTGTTCTTACACATGAAATTATTTGTAATGATTTTTGTTCATATTACAGGTTTGTTGTAGATACCTGTAGGCACTTGAAGGAAAGGAAGAATTACCTTGTTTGGAATGCTGTTGGTGTCCTTGGTGCTTCTGCTGTTAGGGATCTTGTCAAAGAGGTCAGTTTCTATACTTTCCTAGATGCTATGCATAGGTAACTTGAACTAGCAGTTCGTAATTTTTATATTGTTGATTTGCAAGAGATAACTGCTAGCAAATTCTGTTTGACAGTCTGAGATGCTATTTCTTTTCTTGAACAGAAAAGCTATATAAAATTCACATTGTATGATTAGCAGAAAATGTTTTATGTTAGTTTACCATGATTGTATATGTTAGATACAAGCATTTTTCTTTAGGAAGTGCACGAAGGAAACTTTGGAGCTGAAATCATTTATGAAAAGGAGAAGAACATTCTGTTGATCTACTTAGTTTTCACCACTTTAGGAGATCTGTGAATGACATGAAATGATCTGTGACATGCTGTTGAGACATGTGACATGCTGCAGTGTCTGTTAGGAATGTTTTAAATTTGTTCAAGGAAACATGTCGAGTTCATAGGTTGCGCACTGCCACCTTGGTTGTTCAGAGTCTGAATTCTAAAGGTCATGCTCTAATTGGGCTTGTATTTTGTTTGTATTATGATTCCATACAAGGGATTGTTACTTAGTCAAGCAACAACCTCATATATTTTATATCTTTTAATATATATTTTTTGGTTTTTTTTATTGACTTTGATGTGAGCCTAAGTGTATTTAGTTAAAATACCAAAATTTATCATTTGGGTTCCTTGTATGTATTTCTCTCCAGAATTTCAAGAATAAAAAATTTTCAGTGTGAGACAAGTGAATTTTATTTTATTTTTGAACTTGTATACAAAAATCCAAAAAAGGTAAAATTTAATAAATGAACTAAATATGCTTGGGCTCCCATAAAATTTGGAGAAAAAACTAAAAAAAGTATAAAATATGTGTTTGTTACTTATCTAAGTAATAACCCATTGTATAGTATCATAATCCATTTGATTTCATATGAAATTGGAGTTTCATGCTAGAATGTATTTGTGCAAATCAACAATGTTAGACCACTACCTTATGAGTTATGAAATCACACCAGTTGTCAGGATAAAAATTCAATTATGATGGTACTGATGAATATCAAACTCCAATAAAATTGTACTACTATGTGGCATGTAGGCCTACAAGATGTACTGTTCTGTGCTAAGGCAAATTGCCCTGCTGAATGTTTTGTTTAGGATAAATAAACTAATAGGTTTGATTGTCCTGTTCATATGCACGCTAATTTCTGCAGTAGATCAATTTAATATCCAGTATCCAGTTCATTATCTGAACATGCACATGTTATGCTTAGTGCCGGTGCCTACAGAGTTATTTATGCTTTGCTTACATTTCTCCCTAATTACATCTTTATTTTTGTTCAAGATATCTAATTATGTATGTCCTTCCAGGTGGATGCTATTCAGTGTGTTGGGGGTCAATTAACTGCTGATGGGAAGCGCTTCCGCACAGGTGGTGGAATATTGTGGAACATTCTTAAAACACGTGAACCAAGGGCATACAAAGAGATAATGACAAGGGGAAAGGAATTTGAGGTGAGAGATCTAGCTACCTCAGAGTGCTTGATTTTATTATGATTTCTATATTTCACCTACAATGCTGCTAAGAAATGCAACAAATGTCATTGGCATAATTGGTTTGATGGATTCTTTTAACTTCACACTTCACAGTCTGCTTTCCTCGTGTCTATGTATCCAACTAAACTCGATGGTTGAGTCACCCAGACAGTTAGTCGACCGGGGCAGGGGGCTTCTTGTGGGTGGCTAGCCACAGTGATGAATTTAGTAATTTAGTCCACCTGATGGCTGAGGCCACTGTTGCAGTGTTGCATATATTGATACAGTCCATCAGTTTAGGAAACATCTTTATTTTTCCTATTCAGATGGCTACCTCTGCTGATTCATATGACATCTACATCAGGGGCTTCCTAGGTATGAATCAATCAAGATATGAAGTTCAATGTTGCACCCCCTGTGCAGTTGTAGGCTTGCTGTTATCTGTGTAATTTCACAATTCTGTCACCTACTCTTTGCAGAAGCAGTTCAGGCCACAGAAGCTTCAACAAAGAGTGAAGGGGAAGAGTGAAGATGCTTCACTTGAAGTTGCACATGCATCTGATGGGCTTTCAAGCCAAGTTGCAACAAATTCTCAACCTTCATCGGAAGCAAAAGTAGAACTCGATGAGGTTCAGGTATCTGCTTTGAAGAGAATAAGAGCTCCTGTCTCTTACGATGACTTGTTTGGGCATTGTACAGAAGAGCAGCAAATTTGAATTTTTGAAACAGATAGTCTTTCTCAGCAGCATAGTTCTGGTGCACATAACTTTGTTGAGAAGCTAAAAGATTTTAGGTTCTTTATCAATGGGAATGTGGAAATGCCATTAGTAATGCTACTGCGGCGGCCTGAAACAGTGAAATTTTTGCAACCGGCATTCTATTTGTCGAGTACATGATAATCCTTGCCTCACTTCAAGTTAGCAGACGATTTTGATGTTTGTGGGCTTTTCCAGTTGACATTATCCTGTCTGGAAATTTTGAGGATTGACTTTGAGAGGAATATGTAAAGATATGATTGATTCAGGTTATGCTGAAATTCATTTGTTTATTTATTTACTTTTGAATTGCATTTTGTGAGTGAGTGAGCCTCTGCCAGCGATTGAACAAGAAAATGTTATTCAAAATTGTATTAAAAATATATAACGAAATGTTACAACTTTTAAAAATCGTTGTGGGTTGTGTAGACAATAGTTTTAAGGTTGACTTGACTCTATATCAACTAGGGGTATGAATTGAGGCGGGTCGACCTCTGACCCGTCATTGACCCGACCCGTTTTTGGCTGGGTAAAACAAATATATTTTTGACATAATATAGGGATGGGTCAAAAATTTTAACCCGAATTCAAAAATAGGGTCGGGGTGGGTCGACTATGTCCCTACCCGAAGAGTTCGACCCGTCCCGCATATATAAATTTATTAAAAATTATAAGACTATATTGAAATATTATTATTATTTTCTTTTAAATTTCTCACTTTTTATAATCAACTCTATCAACAATAGAATAATCAATTTATTCAAAAAGTAATATAAAAATCAATAAAAAAAATTTGTACGTATATAACCCTTATTGTAATTGTATATTAACCTATTTTTAAAAATGTATACTATATTTTCAAATATTTTATTTTCTTAATTATGTGTTTTTTAATAATTAGTGAAATATTGAAACGTATAATATTTAACTTTAGTATAGATGTATACTTATGTTTGATAGATATATAAATTTTGAAAATTATCTTTTTTGACCCGTATTTTTGACCCGACCCGCTATCCTGAAACCGGTCTGATACCGACCCGAAATTTTATCCCTATATCTGGTAGAAAAAAGTAAGGGTCAAACTGACTTTGTCCCGACCCGGTATAAAAATAAAGGTCAAACAAAATTTTTGAAAAGTAGGGTCCGGGTTGGGCAAACCCTGACCCGTCCCAACCCACCCCGATTCCCACCCCTAACATCAACCCCGCTGGTTAGCACTCTTAAAGAATCTGTTCAAAGCTAGACTAGAGGTACAACTCAGGAAAGATACTGTGGGTATGTTTCAAGGAATGGGTATCTGGAATTGATTCTATGTTATTTTATGAAATATTTTTTTATATTAAAAGATTTAAATATTATTTAGATGTATAAACATTTATTTAATTTATTTATCAATTCGGCTTTTATACATTCGGATGAACGAATTTACTTTGGTGCTCCAGTCTAGTTTAGGGCTTATTTGATTATTTTGCTAAATTCAATTCATCTTTTGTATTTACCACTATTTATTTTATTTAGATACCAAAAATTATCTCAATCCATAACTTAAGAGTAACTTTAAATCTATTAAAAATAATTTGTTTATTATAAAGACTCATGAGATCTTAATTTAATATCTAAGACATTTACAATATTCATCCTATTTAGATTAATAATTTTATAAAATTTTATAATATTCTAAAACTTATATATATTGATTCAAGTGATTTTCTAAATTTGTATACATTTGTGTACATTTGTATACATTTTTATAAAACGTGACATACACGTACGTCCAATTGATATGATTTTCGATATCTAAATAAAATAAATGACACAAAATACAATGGATGGATTAAATTTAATAAAATCATCAAAATAGAGCCTACGAAAATATTGAAGTAAATTAGTACATCTAGATGTATAGAAGTCGAATTCTTTATCTATTATTTAATAGATTTAATAAATATATTTTAAAATTTATATTAATACTATCTTGGTTATAGGTTTTTAAGTAAGATTTATAATATAATATAGAGACTTTTAAATAACTGATTTGGAACTGAAATTGAACAAATCTGACCTTAAAAAAATAGTATATTTAATAGATTTAATAAATATATTTTAAAATTTATATTAATACTATCTTAGTTATATGTTTTTAAGTAAGATTTATAATATAATATAGAGACAAAATAACTGATTTGGAACTGAAATTGAACAAATCTAACCTTAAAAAAATAGTATAGACTAGGTTTGAAATTAATTTGACTTAAAATAAGATAAAATATAAGTTTTTGAGAATATGAAAAAAGTAGAATTGACTTCCACCTTTGCTGTCCAAACTACACCCGAGAGTTAAACTGGCTGCTTTCGGGTGTGTTTGGTTGGGGGTAAAACTTTTGATGAAATTTTTTTGAAATAGAAGTTGTCACATTGATAGAAAATGATGTGATATAATAGGAGTAATGATAAGAAGTAAACAGAAAAAAGTTAAAATAGATAGGTTAGTTGTATAGATAGTTGTGTAAAAATAATTGAAAAGTAAGGTAGTTTGTATAGGAAAATGTGAAAAAATAATTAAAAAATAGAGTAGTTATGGATAGTGAAAAGTTTTAAATTGAAAAGTTTTAGATTGAAAAGTTTTAGTTGACATATTTATATCCCAAAAACACACCCTTCGTTTGATTTCAACTTTCGATAATACAACCCACCTTCACGATAAAAAAAAAAAAAACCCACTTAATTATTTTACAAAGTGTTATTCTGAAATTGACACCACATAATATTTCCCATCATATATTTTCGAATGTTTTTTCGTAAATCTTAAAAAGCGTCTGTTCGCCAAGATGGGTAGAGTGGACTTGTAATCTATTTAGAATTTTAGATTTAATTACACGCGAATTTGTTTCTTAAAATTTGATTTTACGTACTTCCAATTCCTACAGTAACGTTATTTTATTCTTTTACTTTTAAAAAAATTGGGTTGACATGAATCTGTTATCGACATTTTTTTTTTTTTATACCTTTCCGAGCAAATCAACCGGACATTTGAGTTACCGACACAAATTACTGTGTGCATTTTCTGTTCTTTTACCTATGCGACGCGTGCGAAAGGCGGGGGTGGATGGGTCGGTTGGTGATGGAGCTGACGAGAAAATGGAGAAGAAAATCTTCCCACGCAGAAGAATATGGCGGCGAAGTTGATGGATTCTCTCTCCCTACTCGAGATGATTTCCGACCCATTGATACTCACGGTTTTTTTTTTTTTTTGCCCTTTCCTTTCACTTTCTCAGCGACTAGGGTTTCCTTTTACTCTCTCCCTCCCTCTAGAAGCATTTTCGATCGGATGCTGCTATTCACAGTCCGATCTGGGCGATTGATTCACTTTTATCCGTGCTTTGTACTCGCGAATTAAATATTTGTTTGTCTTTGTTGTACTTGTATGGCCTTCGGCAGAGCAAGAGGAGTTTGTGCGGTCGTTCGAGAGGAGTCATGCTCAGCAGAGTCTTCTTTGGCGGGTAAATATTGAAATAAGACATGTCCATGCAAATCATGATTGCAGGTTTTTGATGGTAACCTATTTAATTTTTTCCCCTTTTTTTCTTGCAGTCTGTTTTTGCATTTCTTCTCCTTTGCTTTGCTGCTTTTCTCATCTTTTCCAGCATGAACCAGGCTTTGTCGCCTTGGCAGTTGGTAAGAGAAATCTGCTTTGGTGCTTCTATTTGTACATATGAGAGGTGATCCGGTTGAGTTTCGAGCCCCGTCAGACGAAATTCAAAGTCCTTTATGTTTGATAACTGTCAATCATGTTTTGTACTAAAAATTGCTATGTATTCACTCCTGGATTCCGCATGTGTTTGAACGCTGATGTTTGTCGAAGACCAGACATTAGGCTTTGCCAGTGATCAGAACAAACATCTGTTAAGCACAAATAACTGTTTCACATGTGATCAAAAAGTTTGACATTATAGTTTTAATAAGGCTGATGTATATTTGATTTTGACTTATGAACAGCGGTACCATGCATACTTCATGGAGGAGATTGAGTCGTGGATAATCATATCTGCTGGTTGGTCTCTTTGCTTTTTTCCTGCACATCATGTTGTGAATTATTGGCATCTCTTACATCTCCATAGAACTGATGTGTCCAATAATGCATCTAAACATTTCCCAGACTGTGTATCGGCATTATCTTGTTTGATGGCAATCAAGGGACTGGCCCTTGAGGACTCAAAGCCACATCGGAAGTGGCTGTGGTATTCATCCTACACTGCCATTTTACTTGCTGTGTTCTGGCTATATCACTTGTCAAGGTAAACCTGGTCCTGGTACCCATTTCATTCTGTTTCTTCATTCTTGGCTCTCCATGTGTACCCACATGGTTATCCTCAGTTTTACAAGTAAGCGCAGGCAAATCGTGTAGTCTTCAATTGTCATTGTCACAACTCACAAGGGGATGCTGCCATTAAAAATCAATTATGTGCATGACTGAATTCGTACTGGTAGCTGCAGTGGTTGAAAATTTGTTTTGATGGCAATATACGTGCAGAGTTGATCTGAGATTGTGGTTTTGATTTAGGAGTCTGAAGCAAGACTTAGAACACTGCTATTACTACCATTGTCTGGAATAGCTTAATGATGTTGGAATGTTTCATCTAGGAAATAATACTAAGGAGAAGGGGTGGAAAAATCTCGTTGCAGCTCTTTCTTCCTACTCTCTTTATCTCTGTTGAAATTAACATCTGATAACGTATGCCGTAGGATGCCAAAATTTCGATGGGACATTCTATGGCTGCCACTCGGTCCATTGAGGTTAGCCCTTAATTTTCCCTCAATTTGAGTAGCAAATATCTATATTGAAAACAGTAGCTGCTTTTACTCTTTTCGATTATGTATGCTTTACATGCTTCAAATCGCAGTGGTGCTGGAATTGGCCTTTATGTGGACCATCTGCTAGCAGACTCACTGCAAGACGTTAGGAAGCTGCGCGGTTGCATGTATTCCTATAAGAGGTCATAAAGCAATCCATAATGCATTTTTCTCAGGACGATCTTCTTCAGAGTCTTTGTATATAAATAGATGCATTTTTTGTATTTTAGTGCACTGGAATTTGGGCAACGCAAAGTGATGTCTTGAAGGAAAATGTCCTCAACCACATTCTGTTAATTTCTTCTAGAAGTTTCTAAAGCATCCGTCACGTCCTACTTGTTGAAGCTAAGGGCAATTACTCATAATTGATGAATTTGCGGGTAGACGATCTAATGTAGAACTTAATGGAGAATGATTATTTCATGGAGGTAATTCCTAATATGACTGCACATTTGTTAGGCTATTGGATATAACTACATCGGCTGTTCTCCAAACATGACGTGTTCATGTATTTTTACTAAATACTCTCTGCTAAAATTTAAATCTATGAAAAAAAAAAAAAACTATTCCTGCCTATGGTTCTCAAAATACAAATCTGGCATAAGCATGCAACAAAAATCCAATCTTTTCATTTCCTCGAAGCAATTGGATTATTTCAACCTTAAGTGAACTTAAATTGGAATTGATCTAATTCAACCTTCACATGGATGGATTGGGCAAGGCACGACCAATTAGAAAGTAACCAACTCTAGTTGCTAATTTATATATTTTATTATTTCAAAAGGATAGTAATTTAATAATTTTAATTTACTAATTTATTGTCTGGTCGTTTTGAATCAAAACAATATATAATATATACTATCTATTATTCAGGAATATTCTAGTGTTTGCCATGTTGCACCCTAGTTAGGATGCGCTATGGTGAAAATGTGACCCTTATTTATCCAAAAAAAAAAAACCCAACTTAATGACGAAATCAAAATGTTATTGGTTGTTTAATATTATCTCTTTTACCATGATAGTGAAAATTATATTAATTGGTATTAGGAGTGTAACTCGGGTTGGTTTTATACGAACCCGAACCCAAACTCAAATGCTAATATTAGAATCACATTGGTTGTGGTCCTAGTTTCGGGTTAAAATTTGGATTACTCTCAAATCAATAGAAATTGAAATTATCAATAAAGATAACAAAATTTTAAAATATCATTGCATTAGCACATGAATAAATTACATGTGAATATATTATGTGTCTTATGATATCTTTGGTTTTGATGAAAGTTATTTTTTAATTAAAAGATTATTCTAGATATAATAAATGTAATGAATTCATATATAACAATTAAGGTAATGTTATTTTAAAAGGATCAAAATAAGAAAAATAAATTAGATTACATGAAATCACTATCTAAAGTTTAATGAAAGTGAAACATATATATTTCGTAGTTAATTAGTATATATATGCAATAATTTTATATATTTATAATTATTTGCAAATAAAATTAATGAAAATGTAATATATTCGACTTTTTATGGACAAATGTATATAATATTTAGGTTTTAGAATAAACGTTTTAAGTTTAACTAGGTTATGATTATGTGGAATAATTTTTATTATAATTATAGTTGAAATACTTAATGTATAAATAAATATAATTATTCTAAGAAATTAGGAAGAATTTCGGGTTTTGACCGATCAGGTACCAAGTTGCACCCCTAAATTTGATATCTTAGGTAGGTCCATGTTTGCTTAAAAACATATAATCATGTGTAAATTGCTAACAAAATTAGATTTATTCATAATGCATTGGAACATTAATATACTTTGCAAAAATCATTTATGCATATAGGAATTGTATTTTACATAGTTTAGATGTTAATTCCATTACCTTAATTTTAGACCTGTATTAGATGGGATTGTGCTACTTTTAATGTGTATGAAATTTGATTCTTTAGTTAGCAAATAATTATAAATCATATGGGTGGAGTAGATTTTGATTTGAACATTGGGCTTTATTTCATTGTGGAGCACTGTAACTAGGATACAATATATAATAGTAACACATGGAGTGTTTGTAAAGATGATCTTCTAAATTTCCTTATTTATAATCTCATATTCCATTATGTGCATATATAATTTTGGAATTTTTGATATCTTACAAAAATAACTTTTAATATTGTACAAAAATAATGCCGTGAGTATCAATCGGCATTAGCCCAATCAATCAAGATTCTAGCCCAATGACCATGGGTATTAAATTCAAGTCTCCTTATAGGTGAGGGTGAGAGCTTGGTCTTCCCTAAGATTGCTTATTAAAAATTGCAACATATCTCATAGGACCGTTTCGCATAATGCCAAAAAGTTATAAATTTATATCCATTGCAACTAACCTTGACCCTAACATAAATATATTATTTATATAATAATAATGATAATATCCGACACATTATTTGTAACTTTTCATAGTTATATATTTATACTGAGAGGAGGAAGGTGGTTAATTTTTGTAAAATATAGGTTTAATTATTGTCACCATAAAACAACATATTAGATGAGCATATAAATAAATTGATGTACAATTAAGGTAGTAACCCGTCAAGCATTTATTGACTCTTTTTTTTTTATATATATATTACGAACATCTCAAACATTTGTCTTACAATCAGGCTCTTTTCCTTATAATATTCTGCATACATCTAATAATTTCTATTTTACCTCAAACAAATCTGCCTAAACCATCTTGTGTGGACGCTTCACGAGTTGGGAAGAAAGATGCGATCAGTCAAAAGCTCTGGCGCTTCTGCCACTGGTCGAGCACACCCAGCTTGAGGGGCAATGGGGCAATTGCTCGTACCATCCTGCCGAAGGCATTATTGACTCTTATGTCTTTGACCGTTCACTGCTCGAATCTGTTGAATATTACAACGTCACTTAATTACAAACTGTCGAAAAAAATCAGAAAGCTTCACAGATGGAATCTGTAGATTATTGCAACATCCCTTACAAACTGTGGAAGAAAATCAGAAAGCAATTGCTAACCAAATACCAAATTTGTAACTGGGGGATATCCTCGCAGTTTCTTATAAACCAGGAAACGGAAAAAAAAAGAAAAATATTCGAAAAACGGGGAAATTTGTAACTGGGGGATATCCTTGCAGTTTCTTATAAACCAGGAAACGGAAAAAAAAGAAAAATATTCGAAAAACAGGTAGGCACTAGGCAGACAACTGATAAACTTAGCTTGCACGCTCTGTAGTGTATCTTCTATCAAGCGTCAACCACTTTCACTATTGCCCCACCATCAATCATTGGAGACCCACCCATGCGCATGGAAATTTGCCTTATTAGGCAGTTCAACTGTTCACAACGATATATAATGGTCTTTTTCTTCTGCAAATTAAATCCCCCCCACCAAACCCTAAGTCTTGTTAATTACACATTAGACCTTGTGATTGCGTATTTGCAAAATAAAATTGACCTTTTGATTTGCAAATTTGCAAAATTTTATTTGAAAATTCATAAATTTTGTGAAACAATTTTTTTTATTGCTACCGTTTGGAGTTTGGACGGACATCAACGGCTAAGTTGGTTTGCAAAATGTGTGAACTTTCTTACCGCGAGCGTTTTCATTAGTTTGACAAATTTGCAAATTATATGCATACAAAATTTGCATCAAACTGAAAGTGTTTGACTAAATTTATAAAAACAAATTTTAGATAAAAATTAAAATAAAGTTATAAATATTTTAACTTTTCTACTGAGGTTAAAATTTTCCATTTCTACAATTTTAGATTTAGGACGTGTTTGACATTCCAATAAGTGTTTATCTAAAACATCTCGTTCTCTACAACTACTTTATTTTCTAATTAATTTTTCATATTTTCCTATACAACAACTATATTGACATTTCTACTGCATTTTCTTTCCTTTTATTTTATTTTAAATTTATTAATAGTCACTATCCCACGAGATGAATATGAAGGTATATTAATGAAAAATATAATTTCCTATACAATGCATACGAGACATATTCTTAATCATGGCAACGACATGTAATAGAAACAACAAAACCACAATTAAAGCATAAAATCTGCATATCAATTCCTAATCATGACAATGTATATAATAGAAACAACAAAACCATAATTAAAACATGAAATAACAGGAACAATCTTACTAAGTATAGAGTCTTCTCTTACAACACTTTCTTCCTGTAATACCAGCAACCAATGGGCAATTACGAGTGTAAATTGTGCGTAGGAGAGACCTTCCCATCATGCTCGAATAGAAAGAGAAATTGTTATATTTCAAAATATGCTGAGTTATCACTTCTCTGCAAAATTTAGAATTATATATTATATTAGACCACCTTACAAGATCTCACAAGATCTAACACTTCCCAAGTCTTTTGAAAATTGAAGCTCCAATTACATCACGTAGAATTTAACAAAATTGTAGGCTATTTTAAGGGAAACTTTATTCAAGTGAAAGCATTTGTATTGCGTATAGTACTGCAAAATATGCTTATGTACATCTAAATTAAGTATGGCTTCGAATCCTATGGAATTCTATGAATTTTAACTCGTAGAAGGTATTCATTTAAGGCTTATTTTGATGATAAAATGGAAATTCAAGTAGTAATTTTAACCGGTCATTTGTAACATTATTTGGTTCATCATGGTACTAAAAATTATTTTAAAAAAAATTATTGGTGGGTTATAAATGCTTAAAATATACATAATTATATACAAATTATGAAAATACAATTACATTCATATATTCATTGCATTTTTTCTAATAATTTATAAAATTATTCATTTACGTAGAAAGAATATTTTAAATGGTTTAGATATTAAATTAATAATTTTAAATTTTTGTATAAAGCAAAAAATTTTATTGTGTTTGTTTCACACTTTTATTGCAGGAGGGTTATGCACAACTTTGATTGGATGAAACTTTAATTTTTAACGAAATAAATAATTTTAAATGTAATTAGTGGTTTATATAAATGGTGGCCTTGCATGGAAAAGTTTTATAAATTCAAGTTCATGGAATTTGTTGCATAGAATAGAATTGGAACCCATAAGTATAATATCAATTAATTACTACATACCACGATCAAAAAAATAATTACTAAATACGGATTCATGATAATAAAAATTAATTCGATGAAAAATTTATATCTTTCAGAAAAAAATCAAAATCAATTGAGTTTAATTAATATTTAACCATCAAATTTCAGAGACAATATTATATATACGAATTACATAAGTTTCTATAAATTTTGCAATTATAAAAAGTAGAATGATTAATATTATTATTAATTTGATTTAACTAAGAAAAAAATAGTATTCTTGTTTTTATCAAAAGTTGCCTCGAATGTTATCAACCAAGAAGCTGAACCATATATAACTCCAACAAGCGCAATGTTGCGGTTTTTGCATAACAGGCCCTCTTAGCATGCATGCATGCGTGCCTGCCTAATTACGTTCTCCGTCTGTTTTATGATTTTACAAAATAAACCTTGGATGTTTCATACCTTTTCAAAACAAACTTTATAGTTAATTTGTACGAGGCTTGTAATATACATGAGCAAGTGTATAAATTCTTTTAAAATACCAAAAGAGCCCCCAAAGGGCAGCTAATGAAGGTGTTTTTCTTCCCCACTTAGTTGGAAATCATAAGCACATAAGGTTGGTTTATTTTGCAAAGATATGAAACTTACGAAATTTATCATGTAAAATGCCAAAAAACACGTGGTTGAATATTGCAATATGCGCACTTGGAGGATATATTTTGCGAAAACACCAACACGACGTATTTCTCTGGCAGCCTGTTATAAATCTAGCTTTCCTTTCCGAAATCTCTGCTTCCAGCCTAGCTGTTCTCATGGCTTCCGTCTCCTTCTCCGTCGTAATTCCATTCTTCTTCCTATTGATGCTTCCTTCCCAATGTTATAGCTTCGACACCACTGAGCTCAAATTGCCATCCAACGGCCACGGCGTGATTGATGGAATGGGCGAAGAAGATGACGATTCTCCTACTCCTGCTGCTGCCGGGAAGAAATGGGCGATTCTCATCGCCGGGTCTTCCGGCTATGGGAATTACAGACACCAAGCATGTTCTTAGTTTTTGCTTTTTTCCTTCTTTATTCTCTATTCATTTTAGGCCAAGAGATTTTACTGCTAGCTACCTTATATTCTTTTCGAATTTTCCTTTTTCCTTTTTGTATACGTTTTGTTTTAAAGATTCCGAATTTGTTCTGTTTTCCTTTTTTTTTTTTTTTGTCGTGATTCTGATCTTGTAATTGGAAGCTGTTTGAGACAGAGTTTTCCGTTGATTGATTTGTACTCTCATTGTGACTGATTTTGCTTCATTAATCCATTTACTCGGTACATGTTTAAGAAACAACATATATATAAATATATTCTGTTGTATTTGCACATGAACTGTAAGCCTTTCAAACCAACAAGTTGCATGCTGCTAATCAGCACATGAATCGATGCTCCACCAATCTCAATCCGGTGCTTCAAAAAATGGATCCTCGAGTGTTTTCACCATTTTTGTACGGGAAATCCCCAGCTTTATGATAAGCACGTTTTAGTAGTTGAGATTCACTTCAACAAGAAATGACCTTTGCCATTGTATTTGACCAATTGATTCAGACTTCCAAAATGTGAGACCGTTCAATGTTATTAAATATCCGAAATTTTGGTGCATTGCTTCCAGTTCTAGACATGGTACAGGGCGACTGAAATGTGAAATCGCCTTTTATTTTCATGTAGTTTCAAAATTTCCTGTTGCATATGTATAATTGTCTTTCTCAATTTTCTTTCATATATAAGTAATCAAACGAGGCTTATCGAAGTTGATATAGAAAGTTAATTCAAGTTTCTTTTCAGGCGGATGTATGTCATGCATATCAAGTCTTGAAAAGAGGTGGACTGAAAGATGAAAATATGATTATCTTCATGTACGATGACATTGCTTACAATGAGGAGAATCCTAGGCCTGGTATTATCATTAATCATCCATATGGTGGAGATGTCTACGCAGGAGTTCCCAAGGTTTGGGTTTGTCTTGCAAATAATTTTCTTGTTTTTTGGAACCACTCATTATCAACATTTCTCATCTTTCCTGGAACTGTTTAATTGCAGGATTATGTGGGGGATGATGTCACCGTGGACAACTTTTTTGCTGTTCTTCTTGGAAATAAGACTGCTCTTACAGGTGGTAGTGGAAAGGTTGTGGATAGTGGTCCTGATGACCATATTTTTATATTCTATTCTGATCATGGAGGTCCAGGGGTTCTTGGTTAGTATCTTCAATTCAATTCTATTATTTTGAGAATTTGACAGCAGTGCTTCTTTAATGGTTTATCTACTATTTAACCTGAACGTGATTGAATCCGTTTGAAGGAAGTAATTTGAACTTGACTCCAGTTGTTCTTGCAAATGTAGTTCTGTATCATGGAAATCCTTGTTTAGTCTAAAATTATCTATTACAGTATCTTGAGAATTCACGTTGAAGCCAAGGTCAAAAGCTGTTTACATGGGCTTCCTTGCTTCATTTGGTTGGGCCACTAACAAAAACCTTTTGGTGTGAGGAATTATACTCTTACAATACACTAATTGCGTTGTGGCTTGCCTTAATTACTGCTAGGTATGCCCACATATCCTTACCTCTATGCAAATGATCTGGTGGACGTGTTGAAGAAAAAACATGCATCTGGGTCATATAAAAGCATGGTAATCGAATATCTGTGCTGTCTTTTTGGTAACTCCAAGCTCTCCATAGGATGTTTTGCCATTTGAGGTTATCATGAATGAAACTGCAGGTATTTTATCTAGAAGCTTGTGAATCTGGGAGTATTTTTGAGGGTCTTCTCCCTGAAAGTTTGAATATCTATGCAACCACTGCAGCAAATGCAGTAGAGAGTAGCTGGGGAACCTATTGTCCTGGAGATGTCCCCAGTCCTCCTCCAGAGTATGAGACCTGTCTGGGGGACTTGTATAGTGTTGCATGGATGGAAGACAGGTTTGTTTTCTATCTACCATTACTCAAAACTTTTATGTGAATATATTTTCTCTAGAATAAAGAGAATTATGAAGCTAATCCAAGGAAGTCATGTATAGGCTTAGGCTGTAACAGGAATGGTGATGATGAGGTGGTGTAGCTATCCTTCTCTACGTGGTAATGAGCTTAAGACTTTGAACTTGCAATGGGAAGCTTATGGGTGATGCATCCATGGTTACACACACAATGATATTGTACCTCAGTGATCTTGTAGAATGAACAGTTACTTTAGCGTTGATTTTAGTCTGAATATTCCATGGGAAGTACTTTACATATCTCGCCTCCCATTGTGAGTTATTTGTTTTAAATATGAAAAGATATTTATGTAGGATAAGATTAAGATTCCCGTGTTTTCTCTATTCGAAAGGGGATAAATGTTCTATTACCGATGCTCATTCTTTCCACGGGCAAAAATATCTCCTGTCATTTTCCTATTCTTTTATGTAAATGAGTCTATCCTTTTACGGCTGACCTTAAATTTTTCACAATTATATTGTTATATTAATTAGTCCTATTCATATCGTATGCTCCCATTACCTGTAAATCAATCTATTACCCTGCCGAAATAACCCCTTTTTATGAATGCCTGAATAGTTTCTATGAAAGGTCATTCAGGCTATGGCAGCCTAGGTGTGATCTGGCTTGTCACCCAGGCAAATTGCCCACGACTGACAAGATTAATTTCTACAAGCAAAGAACTTATGACATTCACTTGCTCAATGCCTTACTGGACCAAAATCCAGTAACAGATGCCAACTAGAGTTTTTTAATGATGGTAAGCTAAATTTGCAAATGAGAGGGAGTCTGTGCTGGATATTTATCAGCCAATATAGCAAAACTAGCTGTATTTGCTGTCTGCTTACAACAAGGCTATTGTGAAACTTTTAAATGATTTTTGTTGTTTTGACCTGTCTTGATTTACAATTGCTGGAAATGTTCATAAAGGTGTGTTCCTCCTGCTGTATTGTCTTTGGTGTGTAGCTGCTCTGTGTCAACCTTTCTGTATGCATTTTTTTTCCCTCAAAAGCCAGTTTTAGCTAGCCAATGATTCTTTTATTTTCCTCTTTTGAATTCAGTTTCATCAATGAAAACTATATGGAGGTTGTATTGCACGGCTAAGAGCACATTTTAAATTGAGAATGGATTGGATGAGTCTTGTACTTCCCGGAGCAGGGAAAAAGGGAGGAATACAACATATTGTTTTCTTTTTGGTGCTCTATGTTTATGTAAACTAATCCCATTTTTGATTGACTTCAATTTTAGCATCTGATTTTCTTCCATTTTCAATTCTAACGGTATTTTGGTTAACACAAAACTTTTCAATCTCCATAACAACTCTATTTTTTAATCATTTTTTCACATATTCCTATAAAACTATCATGCCTTTCAATCATTTTTACATAACTACCCATACAACTAACTTATCTATTTTGACTTTGTTTTCTTTACTCTTATCAAATCACAACATTTTCTCCTAATTCAAAAACTTTTCATCCAAAATTTTTATAACTTCCCAAACACACCCTAAATAAATAAGTTAATGAATTTTGTTGATTTACTACCAATTTTTGGTTTTGACTTGGTTGCTTTATTTTGTTCACAGTGACATGCATAATTTGCGGTCTGAAACTCTCAAAAAACAGTATCATCGGGTTAAGCTCAAAACCAAACTACTCTACTTTGTAGCGCTCTGCTTTTGATTCCTCTAAGTTACAAGTTTTCTTTTGAATTACAGGTCAAAGCCAGAACATCAAACCATAATACATACACTTTTGGTTCCCATGTTTTGCAATTTGGTGATGCTAGACTCGGCAAGGAGCATGTATTCTCATACATTGGTTCAAATCCTGCTAATGATAATTTAAGTTCCCCCGATGACAATATATTGGCATCATTTTCAAAGCCCGTAAACCAACGAGATGCTGATCTTGTTTATTTTTGGAATAAGGTTAGACTAATTCATCGAGAAAATCTTGATACTGCTCTCTCTCTCTCTCTATAGAGATGAATGGTGCACTTGAGTTCTTATATTTCTACACCTCTTAGATTTGTCCCTGCTATGAAATAGAAAACTGAAAGTTACTGGAAATGTGAGACAATGTTACATATGAACTCAAAATCTCTCTGATCACCAGGTGTACACTTTATGACTATTAACTTCCATGGCCATGAAGGCAGAACTCTCGTTTTGTCGGTGTTCACAAATGTTGGAGTGGTTGGGTAAACCAAGAAAAGTTGCTTCTTATTGTATGGCTTGCTCATTGGATAACACATTAGACTATTTTGCCGTACAAAGTGGCCCTCTTAGTAGTTTGGTCTTGGCATTCACCACCTTTAGCATGAGTTTTGCATAAACAAAGGCCTTTTGTTTGTTTTTCGTACCTAATTTTATCTCACATGATTTGCTGTCTCACCAGTACCGGAAATCACCAGAAGGCTCTCAGAGGAAACTCGACGCTCACAAGCAATTACTTGACATAATGGCTCATCGACTGCAAATAGACAACAATGTTGAACTAGTTGGGAAGCTTCTTTTCGGATCTGCAAGGGGACCAGACATGCTGAAAGCAGTCCGATTACCAGGCCAACCTCTGGTAGACGACTGGGCCTGCCTTAAGACAATGGTGACTGCTAACTTCCACCTAGCATGTTATCAATCCTCCCTTTTGTCTTTTGGAATGGCTGACTCTGCTTACCCTCCATCTCAACTTATCCATCTAATATTCTGAATCAGTGCTTCTCAAATATTTTTAAGCAGAATGATTCAGGAAATGATGCTTGCATAATTCACATTTTTATCCACCCTTCTTGTCTTGCTTTCCTCTAAGCAACACTTTGTTCATATGATTTGTCTTCTTTCTCTTCTTTATGCAGGTGCGGACATTTGAACTGTATTGTGGTTCATTGTCCCAGTATGGCATGAAACACATGCGTGCCATGGCCAACATATGCAACGCAGGTGTCAAACAGGAGATGATGGCAGATGTGTCTGCTCAGGCATGTGTTCGAATCCCCTCCGGACCCCACAGTTCTCCGCAACATGGTTTCAGTGCTTGATATTTCCTCCGCTCTAAAATCGTCATATTTTCTCCTATCTGAATTTATGTCGGCTGCGGAATGAACACGATCAGCCTCATGTAAGAAATAACTGAAAGACAATGAAAACACATGTAAAAAGCATTGTTTGTATCCTATTAATATATTACTTCCTGCAGCAGAGGAAGATTCTGTGTCCAGCATGAATTCTATACTAAGTTCAATAAGACGATATGAAGGAATTTAATTGAGCATTAAGCAGATATAGGAGAATGTTGTTTCAACAATTAAAGCATAATTAGGTTGAGCATACTCATTTAGAGTCACTTTCAAAACGAGAAGTTCAAATGCAGTTTTAACTTGGTGGAGCTTATTTCATTTCTGGACTATGCTTGAAATTTGAGGGAAAGTCTCGTTTTTCTTAATAAACTCAACGAAATTCGATGGTAAAAATATAATACTTGAAGTGCTATTTATTAATTCTTAAATCGAATGCAACCCATACCATGAAAACCTATTTATCGAAAGTCTATTGTGTAGAGACATAAAATAGTATTCCTTAAAGATTGTCAAATACAAAAATGATACCTGGGATTACCTACTTACGAAAATCAATTGTGTAGAGACATTAAAGAAAATAGTATTACTTAAGAGAGGCAGATACAAGAATGATGCCTGAGATTAAGTAGCGTGCCCGAAATGGGTATTGGGATGTCACAGATGTAAAGAGCCTACTTACCATGACTTAAGACTTAAGAGGCTGTTTTATTCTTTCTTTCTTTTCTCTCTGTTTTTTTTTTAGAAGAATGTAAAAGAGCTGAGTTCCAAATGAATCATTTAAAGATTTATCGAAAGAACATGACCACACTTTAATGGTTGATGGATGGACGTATAATGGGGAATGGTTTCGATAAAATTTTAGCATATTAATGTCTTGATATTTCTTCATATTGATTAGTGATAAGGTTTATACATATCATTATACATGTCAACCATTTTAAGTACTAAAAGATACGCTAATTAAAACTAATTATAAAAGGGTGCATCAAGGTGAAAATTTTTAAGGTAATGATCACATGCATCGGGGTTGTTACTTACCCTTTGGCATCATGAGCACACGCACATAGAAAAATATTTAAAATGTTTTATATTTTAAAAAAAAAAAATTTAAAAAAAAAAACAAGGGACACTGTACTCAACCGCTCACAATGGTTATTTAGATGGGCCTGCATTTGAAAAGGAATGCATTATGGAAGTCTGGATTTTGGGAAAACAACCGGTTTTTGTTTTTTTTTTTTTTTATTTAGTTGGGTAACCGACTAACCGGTAATCTAGGATGATGGTAAATTTGAACTTGGGAAATGTGGTGAAAATTTTTAAATCTTTAGATGAAAAGATTAACTTACAGACCAATCCAACTTCAAAATAGATTTGGATTGGATTAAATATGACGTTGTAGGCGTTTGGAATTTTAATCCAATTTCCAGAGCAATTAGAGATGCATGCACTTAGTCCAATAACTATATTGATTACTCTTTTTGAAGTGTGACCCACAAAATTTTTAGAAAACGCGTTAAGTTCTGAAAAATTATTCATAACTTTATGAATAAAGTAAAAGATGGATGATTGATACGGATACAGGTACAGTCACGGTAGAATTGATATAAAATTCTATATACTTCCAACAGCGTAAAAAATGATGGTATCACGATATTGCATGCGCAGCCACTGATCGAGTGTCTCCGGTAAATTCCTCACCTTTTAGCGTTCTTCAGGAAAGAAATAAAATTTTTGAATATGTTTGAGAATTAAAAAAAAATATCCAAGTTAAAATTTTTCAATTAAAATTTTTGTTATTCTCCTTAAATATTATATTTTTTAATTATTTACTCATATTTTCTTATACAATTATCATACTTTTCAATTATTTCTATATAATTACTCATATAATTAATTTATCTGTTTTAACTTTATTACTTTTCGTCAAAGGTAGCGTTTATTTTTTACCAAAACTTTTCAATTAAAAACCTTTTATTATCAATAACTATATTTTTTTAATTATTTCTCCTCATCATTTTGTATAATTACCCTACTTTTTCATCGTTTCCGCATAATTAACTATGCAGCTCATCTATCTTATTTAATCTCTTTCACTTCTCATTATTATTTATATTGCATTACATCATTTTTTTCGTTACCGTCACATTCCCGGACAAAATAAACACAATTTATGTAGAAAGAAAGGAATATCTGTAATGTGGTCACGCAACTAACATTAAGAAATCAGCACCTCCGTCCATCAGCTCCTTCTTCAGCCGGAAAGCCACGGCAGAAAGATGCTGCGATGATGGGGACGAGGAGTGCTACAGAGAAAGACGGGAAATTTCCGGCAGCAGCGGATGCGGGCGTGCAGCGGCAGCGAACGAGCGACAGAAGACGAGTAGGAGGGCGAAGAAGGCGAAAATAAGCTCCAGTACTGCTATTGGAGCAGAGTATGAAGCGATTTTGAAACGAGAGAGAGAGAGAGAGAGAGCGGCAGGCAGCAGCAATGGCGAAGAAAGCCGCGGGGAGCGGCCACGTAGTCCTTAACACCTGTAAACTTTTGTTTCTATATCTGTACTGTTTGGATCGAAAATATTTATTTATTTATTTTTTTTTTTGTTAATTGTGGGTACAGGTCTTGTTTGCATTGGCGCATTTTCAGCTCAGCCTGTGAACAATGAAAATAATCAAGATCATCCGAACATTCGAAAACAACACAAAAATTCAATGATATCGTAAGGATCATAAGGCTAAATATCGAATAATTCCTATCTCATATGAAAATTTTCAAGAAATGATAAGAGAAAAGGTTTCCCACTCCAAAAAAATGAACCAAGAAGTGTTTCCAATTAGCTTAACTGTTGAAAAGGATCCCTGACAGCCAATATAAAACGCTGAATATTCGCAGCTGACTGTGGCCATCTCAGGATTCAATGATCAAGTCAAAACAGGGGGAAAAAAAAATGAACACAGGGATATGACTGATCATAGAAATTAAACTTCGAATAATAAATTTTAATTGAGTTGGCTGATTGTTTGAGGAAAACATTGCACGCCGGAATACCGATAAAGAAAATAGAAACTGACTGCCTCAGTATTTCCGAAGTAGAAACCATAAAGAGGTCGGTATTGATGGGAACAGAATTAGATTTGCTATCTCCATTGAAATTATGCGGCACTAACTATAAACAGAAGGATGTCAGTAAATTTCCCAGTGCTCACGAATGCATGTGTAAACAACAGATCCAAGTAAACAAAATTGAAATGAATAAATAAATACTGGAAAAAACATTGCAAGGATCCAGATAAATCACAAATGCAGCATGACGGAGATGACTTAAATACCTTCGAAATTCTTAATTTTCAAAATTCAAAAACTATATAATACATATCTAAAAGTTATAAATTTTGATATGTAAGTTAAATATTTTTAGAATAACGTTTTCAAAAAAACACACAAATTAGTCAGGGCCAACATCAGCTTTCATGTTAGCCTAGGCTGACAAGATGAACATAAGGTGGTTGGATTATCATTATATTCCAAGCAAACGATTGTTTAAGAATGAAAATGAAAACGAGTACCCATGCTTCAGATTCATTTAGTATTAAAAACAATGACGTGAACACCATAAAATTCCCATCCTTTGTGTTGGGCGCCATAGGGTTTGATCCCAGCTTTATAGAGTTTTGTCTTTCATTTTCAGAAACAATGTATTTCATTTCCAAAAGTCGTCTTCCATTTTCAAAAGCAATGCCTCCTTCTTGAGCAAGAATTGGAAAATTATATACTTTAGATGATTTACATTGTAAGATAATAAATTAAAATAGGATGATGCTAATGATGATCTAGTTTCAACCAAAGTCCTACAAGCATAGATAAAATGTCAAACTAATACAAGCAAGTATCTCCAACCCTCCGAACTTAATCGTGATAAGAAACATGTTACTACGAGTAACCAATTCCTTGCATGGTATAAAATTCAAATAAGAAATTCCCAAAGGCAACTTTTAGTATTTATATATGATGTCTAATCCCATGCGGCCGGCGTGGGATCCTTCTTTTTATTTTTATAAAATGCAGAGCTAGGCGTATTTAACTTTTAAACTAAGTTTTACCATTTTTGATATTTTTAAGTATTTTTTATTTTTAAACACTAATATTTTTGTAATTTTCTGACTTAAGAATTACGAAAATGCCACTGTGTTTAAAAATAAAAAAATACTTAAAAACATTCAAAAATAGTAAAACTTAATTTACAGGTTAAATACACTTTGCTCTACACATTTATAAAAAAAAATCGAAAAAAATATTTGTGAAGGGTCCCATGCGGCCGGCCACATGGGATCACCCTTCTTTATATATACCAAGAATAGATAACATGTAAACTTGGTACCAATCCGGTGCACTTGGCACCTAGGGCACTACCTATTCTTTTATCTTTTTGATTTTTTACACTAGGTTTGAGCATAGCATTTTTATATATAGTTTTTATATTTTGATGCTTAGGAATATTTCGTTTGGAATTTTAGAAACAAAAAATAAGGCATTCATCATATGACAGCACATAAGACATGCCTAATTTTTTAATTTTGAAATTCTAAATAAAATATATAAAAGCAAAAAATGTAAAAACAATATTTACGAAAACCATGCTTAGGCTAATATATGAAATTTGAAAAAAAATAAAATTTAAGGCAAGTAAAAATGTAGTGCTGCACCGGGTGCATTGAAGTGCATGGCGTAATGATCCATTGGTTTCAATTAGGGGTGTTAACGGATCGGGTTGAACGGGTTAGAGCCTAATCCTAATCCTAACCCATTTAATATATCTCAATCCTAATCCGTTTATTAACCCATTTAAAAAACTTCAACCCTAACCCATTTACAACCCATTTAATAAACGGGTTAATGGGTTGTTAACGGGTTGTGTTTGTTACTAATTTTCATGCTAAAAATCTTCAATAAAGTCTGTAAATTTAAATAAATTAAATAATTCGAAGCTAACATACCTAAATTTAATTTATTTTGGCTTGAAAACATCAGTACAAATCTCAAGTCATCTCTTTAATGTCAATTCCTATTATGAATATTATATATATATTATAATATATTATATTAAATGAGTTATACGGGTTAGACGGGTTAAATAAACGGGTTGGACGGGTTGCGAAGCCTCAACCCTAATCCGTTTATTTAATTAAATGGTTGAACGGGTTGGCGGATCATAACCCATTTATTCAAAAATTCCAACCCAAACCTATTTATTAACGGGTTGAACGAGCGAGTTAACGGGTTGACCATGACCATTACCATCTCTAGTTTCAATAGGTACATTGGTGGAGGAATGTAAAGAAGGTTGAAGCAGTTGCGGTGGGTAAGAAGAAGTAAGAAGCGGGTATGAGCCATGCGGTAGGTGGGAACATGCGGGGCCGGCCTTTTCAAGGAACGCGACGCGAACTCATCCAACTGGTCGTGGTCGTCGTCCATGTGCGATAGATGTAGGCATTGCGGTTGCGTTCCTCCTCATTCAACTCCCAGCGCTTCGATTCGATTCCCACTGCATCTCTATTTCTTTCTCGCTCATGCGCGCACATATGCATCTGATCCTCCCCCGATTATCACGAGGAGGAGGAAAAAGCCCTAATTGCCCACCAAATTTACGATTTTGCTTGTTCCTCTTCTCTTTGTTTCCGCCAACCGTAGGTTTCAGCTTTTTGCTTTCCTGATTGCTGGGATTTTAGCTAATCGAGGATTAGCAGAAGGAGAGAGATGGAAGGATTTGTTGGTGGCGTGGGCGAGGTCAACGGGAACCCTAACCCTAGCAGTTTCAGGGATTCGGCAATGGGTCGTCAGGTTTGTTCGAATTATCTGCCTTTTTCCGTGGATCGGCTTCTTTTAATACTGCTTCTGCGAATCCTTTGCCGAATTTCGGGAATTCTTGATTAGTGGATCTATGTTCCGTTTGGAATCTCCTGGGTTGATCAGGAATTTCGTTGGTCAATGGCGTTCTGTTCTATTGTGAGGAGTGGATGGTGTCAATCTGACAATTAGACCTGTGAATATTTCTAATACGTGTTCCTTCATTTATTTATTATAGTGCGTGAAGTTCTACTTCAAATTGGTCTGAATTGTTATTTAGATACGATAACCTTTTACTCCCTTGATAGCTGCAATGTGTTTTTATCTATCACGAAAAAACATCTGTGTTGACTGTTGAACATATTCCTGAAGAATCTATGGATCCATTGTATGCTTATTGTAGAGCTAGGTGAAGAACCTTTGCTTGTGTTTCTTTCTTCATTTTTTTTTATTTAAAAAAATATATCTTTTGAATGTTTCATTTGTATTGAGCTGCGTCTCATGGAACAAGAAGAACCTTCTCTTCTAGAATGTGAAGTTGTAATTACTCTGGTGCAATTGGCACAGTAGAGATTGGTTTAGATATCACCCGCAAGACATCATATGAATTCTTTTCATACTGTCTATGATTCAGGTCATGTTACCCTGCAATGAGCTTAGGACAATAACATTCACAGGGGTTTAGGGCAGCATTATGCCCTTTCTTGCCAGAGTCAGTATAGGTTGTACTCTGGCCCCTTAGAAAAGCATTATGCCCTTTTAGAATGTGAAGTAGAGTCACTCTGTTGGTATTGGCAAAAGAAAAAACTCTAGAAATCACTTCTCAGTTTAGGTACCACGCCTAAGGGCATCCCATGATCGAATCTCTGGGAAGGAAACTTTTATTCACCAAAAATCTATATCATCTATGCTTGTAGCTGTCTGAACAATATATTTATAACAGAAAAAACTAATACTGGAAAAAATACTCTTACAGGCTAGATTTAGGGTCTATTTGGCACTGTGTTTTAGTTGTTCCTAGGTGCTTATCCAACCCTCACCATGATGAATTCAAAAAGTTTTTTGAATGAGACAGAACTTTGAATAGAACTTTTCCCTATTTTCAGGGTAAATTGTGACTAAGAAACGTTTATTATAAAAGCACAAAAATATCGCTTTGACAAATAGCATGCAGTATCTCTTAAGCAATAGTCGCACATGAGACGCAACCCCAAACAAAGCCTTACATATGCAATCCATGTCCAAAACAGCATTTATTTTGTATAGTTGGAATTCCAGTTGCATATTAACCCAATTATTAATCAAATTGCAGTACTTTAACACTTAATAAGCTTGATTCATGCTTTAAAATTAGCCCATGAAAAGAATGCCGGATTAACTAGGAGAACTAAATTTAAGAAAACTCAACGACAAATCACCTAACAAATCTGTAAATTCATTTAACCAGTTTCTGTCTTTGCTAACGTCCTTGTGGGCTCTATGTTACCAAAATGATACCTACTTATCATGGATCAGATTTGCTTTTCTTGCAATTGTTTATATGTTGTATTTGATCTGCATCAATCCCTTAGCTTCTCCTTTTTGTAATGGATGAACTTACTGAATGTTTATAAGAAGTTCACTACCGTCTATTATTTGCAGATGGTGTACTAAGAATAGATGTAACAATTGAACTGCTTTTAATGCCATATTCAGGTTTATGGTTTTTTATTATATACTTCCGCTCGCTTAAGTGTTGTTTCATTGCATTAGTTGCTGGGTTTTTTCATTCTTAAATTTTACTTTTTCTCTAAAGTTTTGATTCATTTTATCAAATGATGGAAGTGGCTGATATATCAATTTGATTTGTCGAAACTGAACCAAATATGAAATTATGGAACACATTAACCATGATATATATTTCCCCTCGCTTAAGTGTTGCTTCATTGCATAAGTTGCTGGGTTTTTTCATTCTTAAAATACTTTTTCTCTAAAGTTTTGATTCATTTTATCAAATGATGGCAGTGGCTGATATATCAATTTGATTTGTTGAAACTGAACCAAATATGAAATTATGGAACACATTAACCATGATATGTATTTCCCCTCGCTTAAGTGTTGCTTCATTGCATAAGTTGCTGGGTTTTTTCATTCTTAAAATTTACTTTTTCTCTAAAGTTTTGATTCATTTTATCAAATGATGGCAGTGGCTGATATATCAATTTGATTTGTTGAAACTGAACCAAATATGAAATTATGGAACACATTAACCATGATAGAATTCTACGTATTACATTGAAATGCAATGAAACAAAGTTCTGAAAATTGTGAAGGTTATCATAGCTTGTCCTTCGTGTATCTCCTAACGTAGCATTTCGGTTTTGACAATGAGGCTTGTTTGGCCCCATATTTGGAGAGGTTAAATTCAATTTTCTACCTGCAAACACGAATACAATGAAAAATCCGATTTGGCTGATACCAAAAAAAAGACTTGCTTTTGAGCTAAAAAACTAAAAAAATGAGCTTATGTACAATTCAGCAACTTATGTTGTAGGACACAAAAACTGCAAATTGAAGTGGGGCAAACAGGTTCTAAGTCTCCTAGTCAGCTCTTACACAATAACATCTACCAGCTTTTGACAGCTTTTTCTTTTCTTCTTCATTATCCATCTCAAAGTTTTATGGTTTTGATATCTGAAGACAATCTGAGGATGTTTAGATTTTTCATAGATTAATTTGGGGAGACAATATGATCAAATGAAGACCATGATGGCTAGATCCATGACGGCCCAATTAATAGTCATGGTCCCCAGTGTTAGGATTCAGTTCCTTTTTTTCTGGCTTCATTTTTCACTTTGCACTTTCTTTAGTTTCTTTATCTTTTTGGAAGGGCTGTCTATACCTGTTGTTGGGAAAATTGGGTATGGCGACTCTAAAATCTAGAAGTTATGTCTAGTGGGGCTGAATATCTTCTTTTTCCTAATTTGATGCTACTTGGATATTTTGAATTCTGTTCCCTCTGTCTAGATTGACGCCTTCCTAATTTGGTTAAATTTGCTGAAATCCGGGAACTGAATGACTCTAAATCTTGTGGGTAATGATCAGAAGTGATTAAAAGAAAAGTTGAAGAAATACCTGAAATGACGCCAATAGAAATTCCTTAACTAACGCACAATTACTGCCACTGTGCCACATCCCCTTAATCAGCAATGGAAGAAGGAAGAAAGAAATAGATAAAACCATTTGGAATCATGAAATATGGTAGTAATTTTGCTGTTATTTGACATTTCACATGTATTTTTGGTCCATCAATTCTCCTCTGTTTTGGCAGGCTTCCGCGTGAAAAAGTGAGTCCAGAAAATGTTTTGACATTTCTCATTTGCTTGAAGACCTGTTGGAAGCAAGGGTTGGCTTGATCGTTCAATGAAGTTAGAACCGAACATTCAGGACCATCTGGGATGCAAAATGATGGAACTTCTCAAATCTAGTAACAAAAGCTGTAAGAACCATGAATCAAGGAGAAACGGTTCTAGCCAATCAACGCCCAACAACAGTCCGGCTGGTAGGAAGCAACAGAGGAAGGGAGATCATCCTGTTCGACTTCCATCTTCTGTAGAGCTGTCCCCAAGTGTTGGGCAACCTAGTACATGGATCTGTAAAAACTCTGCATGTAGAGCTGTTCTGACCTTAGATGACACATTTTGTAAGAGGTGTTCTTGCTGCATTTGTCACCTGTTTGATGACAACAAAGACCCCAGCCTCTGGCTAGTTTGTGCCTCTGACTCTAGTGAACGTGAATCTTGTGGCCTGTCTTGTCATATTGAATGTGCACTCCAACGCCAGAAGGTAGGGGTTGCTAATCTTGGGGAGTCCATGCAGCTAGATGGAAGCTATTGTTGTGCCTCTTGTGGTAAAGTTTCAGGCATAATTGGGTAAGTCATCCTTTTGATAGATTCATATATGCTCCTTGGTGTGATGATTTGAAGGCACTTCCTTGTTCTCTGGAATTTTATCATGCATATCAGGCAATTCCTTGTTCTCTGGTATTTTGACATTCTTACTGAGGATATGCCATTGTGCAAAGGAGTTCAGCTTGCATGGTGCCCATGGTCCAGTCATCATCTGATCGTTTGCCAATCTACAGCTGAATTGAGACTATGCTGTGTTCTTGCCCTATTGAAGAGATTCTCTGAGGAGAGCAGCTGATGGCCTACCTGACCAATGTTACAAAGTAAAATATGAAATCCTAGGACACTGTATAGTTCAGGGATTGTAAACATCCTCTTCTTTCGTTCATCCTCATGTGTTGCAAAGCTTGTATAGTTTTTATTAGCCTGATGATTGTTACATTAAATGGTTTGGACTGATTTTGTTACCGTGGGTGTTATTGCTGCATCAGATGTTGGAAGAAGCAGCTGGTAATAGCCAAGGACGCTCGCCGTGTAGATGTCCTTTGCTATCGCATATCCTTGAGTTACAGGCTCCTGGATGGAACTTCAAGGTTTAAAGAACTGCATGACATTATTGATGATGCTAAAGCAAAGCTTGAGACTGAGGTGGGCTCTGTTAATGGTGTTTCAGCAAAGATGGCACGAGGCATTGTCAGCAGGCTCTCAGTTGCGAGTGATGTGCAGAAACTCTGTTCTCTTGCAATTGAGAAGGCTGATGCATGGCTTAGCATCACTCAAGCCAATCCGATTTGTAGAGGTGCCTTTGTGCTTCACTTACCTGTCTTTTGTCAGTTTTACTTAATAATTGTGTGATATATTAATGGATCCGGCTTTCATGAAATTTTGTTGGAACCTCTTGGATAGGGCCCACTTTGATGATGAAAATTAAAATCCAACTGGTCACATTACTTAATTCATTTGTTTTGTTATGGGACTAAAAGTTATTTCAGTCAGCATCTAGGGCAGGCTGTGCCAGCTTTGAACATACATAATTATGAAAAACACTAAGATCCATTCATAGATACATTAGAATGCTATTAATAATTGATAAAATCATTTATCCACATGAGGAGAATGATTTAGATGTAAATGTGGAACTGACAGCTTTAAAACTGATATATCGGTTTCATCTGTATAACCCTATATTAATTATGCACTTACCTGCATTTTGTCAAGTATGGATGTAAATCATGTTTTCCCCCCTGCTTTGGATGCAGAGGATTCACTTCCTGCTGCATGCAAATTCCAGTTTGAAGCTGTGTCTTCTTCATCTCTGGTAATTCTATTGAAAGAAACAGGTTCTTTGTTGGATAACATTGAGGGTTACAAGCTTTGGTATTGCAAGAGCCTGGAAGAGCCTCATCAGAAGGAGCCAATATGTGTCTTTCCTAAAGATCAGAGAAGAATTCTTATATCTAATCTACAACCCTGCACAGAATACACTTTCCGTATAATCTCATTTACAGAGGCTGGTGACTATGGTCACTCAGAGGCCAAGTGTTTCACCAAAAGTGTAGAAATAATCAACAAGAGCAGTGATTCAACAATTGGTGCAGACCAAAAGACTGAAAGCTTGGGTGCTAATGGAACTGATGGAAGCTCCTCTGGAACCAAGAAAGAGTCCGCTTTGACTTCTGGCTTCAGGGTCCGAGACCTTGGAAAGATTCTACATCTAGCATGGGCACAAGAGGAAGGTTGCTTTGATCAGTTTTGCTGTACTGATATTGAAGAAGAATGTTCTGGTGGTAATGATGTGATAAAACCTGAAATGGAGGATGATGAATTGCCTGCTAACCTGCATGAGCTAGATCTAAATGTTGCCTCAGTTCCCGATTTGAATGCAGATGCAACTCCACTGTTGGAATCATCAAGAAATAATGACATGGGCTGCACTTCAGAGCAGGCCAATGAGGCAGAAGATGATATCAATTCACGTGAGGCAGATAAGAATGGTCGGGCAAAGTCAAGCGGCAGTGGTGACTCAGAGGCCTGGGCTGTTAGGCCTGTCAGGGGGGAAGCGCCAGCAATAGAATCTCGACCAGAGCTCTGCAAGAAACGGTCTTTCTCTGGGACTGAAGAAGAATATGATTGTGATAGTATTTTGATAAATGGGTCACCATTGCCAATCACAGGCAAGTCCAGTTGCTCGGACAGAACTTATGAGTATTGCGTAAAGATCATCCGGTGGTTGGAATGTGGCAGTCATATTGAACGGGATTTCAGAATGAAGTTCCTTACATGGTTTAGCTTGAGATCGACTGAAAAGGATCGCAGGGTGGTGAATACCTTTATTGAAACTTTGATCGACGACCCAAGTAGCTTGGCGGGCCAGCTGGTTGATTCATTTTCAGACATCATATCGTGCAAGAGACCCCGCAACGGTTTTTGTGCTAAGCTGTGGCATTGACATGCACGAAATTAGAGGATGCCTGAAGATGATTTTGCTAATGATTCATGATTTTTCATGGCAGGAGTTTGTTATTCAGATCCTGTCATTTGATTCTTCCCTGTACAGGCATTTTATCATCATCTTAGCTCCAACATTTGTTCTGACTGTCATTTTGTTTCCGGGATGATTTCGGGTCTGAAAAGCTTTCAGTGGCAGCTTACGGTGGTGGAAACTTTTCTAATTATTCATGCCCCTCGGTTTCGGCAACAGTTCCTATTTCATTTTAAAAGGAAAAAATTTTGATCTGCAGTCAGGATTGTTGTTCCCATGTGATTGCTGCTTTCGACTTACCAGCTTGCTTCGCTAGTAAATGTCCCACCTCACCTTACTAATGTTTAGCCGGTCTTATTTTTATGTTCGCTTTTATACTCGGCTAAGTGAATGTCCTGTCTTTCAGAATCTTGAGATATTTAAATTTGTATTTATTATTGTGGATTAAATCATTAAAATTTATAATTAAATGCTTTTTTTTTGCATTTTAATTAATGAAAAATATTCAGAGAAATATAACCCTTTGAATCACTTTCAGGGTGTATATGGAAAGTGATAAAAATTTTAGATGAAAAGTTTTTGAAATAGGAACAAATGATATTAGATGACAAAGGTAATGATGAGGAATAAATGTAATAAAGTTAAAATATATAGGTTAATTGTATAAGCAGAGGTAATGATGAGGAATAAATGTAACAAAGTTAAAATATATAGGTTAATTATATAAGCAGTTGTGTAAAAATAATTGAAAAATAAAATAACTTGTATAGAAAGATGTGAAAAAATAATTAGAAAGTATGATAATTATAGAGAATAAAAAGTTTTATATTAAAAAAATTTAAGTGAAAGGTTTTATTTTAGAATAAACACAACGTTAGTCATTTATTTTTAAAGAAAGGAATATGACATTTATGGATAATTAATTTGACTGATATTCGAAATGAATATTTCGACGTTAATTAGGCATGTATGATCGCAACTCAAAATTAAGTTTTGAGAAATAACGAGTGGGGAGAGATGGTTCCATCCTCTTCTATTCCTGTATTATTTATAAAAGACAAAAAGCAAACGTCTTCCAAATTCTTAGATCGACTCGTGATTTCTATTGATATAATAATGATATTTTTAAAAGCTTTTATGTTGAATTTACAACTTTTTGAGTAATATTCAGCATCAAACTATTTTATTAGTTAATTTTACATATATTTACACAGGACTATGTAGGATGATGCTAAACGAATATGGAATTTTCATGACAAGATGAATAATGTTAAATTCAATGAACGAAGTAAGTTTTATTTCTCATCAATCATCGAAGGTGAGAAAAATGGATAGTGTTATATAAAAGTTGGGTTTTACAGAAGAGAACTCTCTAAGTAAACTAGGCATCAGATTACAAAATGCAAGTGTAAAACTAAAAATATAAATCTATCAAAAAAAAAAAAAAAAAACAAAAATATAAGACGAACCATGCGTATCGAGATCCCACGCAAGGTTAAGGGTTAGATGAATACAACTAGCAATAAATTGTAAGCGGAAATGCGATACGAGGTCTTTATAATACTAAGTCCAAGTTATTTAAATAGTGAAGAATAGGCTCGACCGTACATGGTCTAAATCGCAAAAACGGAAAACAGATCGAATTACAAGGATGAAAAGAAATGAACAGATGGAAAGGCATGGGCAGCCTTAGCCTTGGCTTCTACTTGTAGCGTAGCGCCAACACGCACAGGGCCAGGCTACGATTACATAGATTCGAAGCTGCTCTTAGCTGCGCAATGCAATCATGGACGGGTAGTCTTTTAATTCGACAAAGATACGTCCGTATGCACGAGGTTTCATGTTTCGAACGAATGCATAAGTTGATGATGTGCAGAAATATGCAATACAGTTGAGATGGCCTGGTTAAGCAGGACAGGCATGATTATTGTCTATGGAGAGAGAGGTCGAAAGATATTAATAACAATGTCATGAAAAACAATATCTCATCAGCCAATTCAGAAAATAATAATAACTAGATCACGATGAACATAGCAAGCATAAAGAATCTGGAAGAGACTGCACTGCATATATGGCAATCGCAGGGGGGGGGGGGGGAAAGTTCTAGAAGAGACTGCACTGCGTACGTGGCATTGCAGTAAAAGGGTCTCACGCCAGTTTCTTAACCATGCATAGGCATATATCCCCAGATTAAGGCAAAGATTTTGCATGCGCATGCATGCTGTGAAGGGTAGAGAAGGGGTAGAGATCCCATGTGTGCCGTGCTGTCTGTTGTAGAAGAAAGAAATCGTCTCCTTTCAGCCTGTAATGCTGTGTCTGTCGTGCAAGTCCTCTCATCCGTTCAGCCTGTAACTCCTCCCTCTGAAAACTACACCAGCAGAGCCATTCACCTGAGCAGGGCCAGGGGCATCCACCTGAGGAGGGCCGCCCAGCCTCCACTTAGCCACTACCTTGTGCCTGTATACAAGAAAGTCAAGGAGTTCACCATAACTTAATATTCTGCACTAGGTCGACCCCTCTAAAAAAATTGGTTAATGTTGTATGGAATGCTTCTCTCCTAAACTCCAAAACCCTAGCCACTGCTTGTGAAGTGTGAACAATGGCAGACTGCATTATACATACAGATAATCTTAAAAGATGCAAACTTAAAAACTATTGACCTCCAACATTCATATGGCCCATCGCGTTGTGATTAAACTGAAGACCAGCAACATATTTTCTCCCATAACATAACAAAATGAGAATAGTGATCATGAAGGCTGGTGAAGGAGGCAAGACAAAGTAAACAGAAAAAAGGATACACCCAAAGTGGAGTCCGCATGATGTTCTTTCCACTGCTGAGGGGGTACAAAACTGCCAAAAAGTAATATAGATGTCCAGCAATGATTCCCAAAAGGTCTGGTGTAAGAGGCGAACCAAATATAACATCCAATGCGAGCATAGCCCAAGGTAAATAAAATGCCTGCAAGCAAAAAACAGAAAGTAGTGATCCTGATGAATTTCCATGATCAAGAACATGACAGATACTTACGTTAAGAGTAACAAATAGCATCTAGTCGATTCTATGCATATCTACGACCTCAATTTCATTTCATAATTTAGGTTTTAAGATAGGCATGAACTGAGTATAAAATATAGATCAACTTTGAAAAAAAAAAAACAGTAATTTCAGTTTAGGTTGACAGATTAAACCATTGTAAACTTAAAAATAAATAAATACTAATAACAATAATAAAAACATTAGGGATGATAGTCTGAGCACAAGCCCAAAAAAGGACCCAAAAGGAGTGGATGAAACCTCTATGATTCCTCCTGTGAGGAAAAATAATAATTCCGTACCTTTAGGTTTACTAGGCCATAAATGTTGATTTGTGCATTTGGGAACTCTCTACTCCAAACATAGACAAGCATGAACACAAGTGAAACTCCAAGGAAGGCAGATTGGAATATAGGAATTGCAGACAGTACCTAATGCAACAAAAGTAGAAAGTGGAAAACAAAAAGTGGTACTTGTTAAAATTAGCTTGAATGAACAGCTAGCTGTAACAATCAAAAATAAACATTGATCTTCATAAATATTAAATGACTAAAATTTCAATGAATGATATAATAAATATGAGATCAAATTCATAGCTTATGCTCACCAATAATGAGAAGGCACCAAATATGATCATCCACAAAAAATCTGCTGTACGTTGTTCAAATGGCCCCTTTTCTAGAAAAACCCCATATCTTGCTCTGTGGAAAAATATGAAAAGATAAAATCTCATGGCACTAAAAGGGTTGTTATGCAAAACTACAAAAAAAGTGGGACACATCCAACAACATGCTGCCAGTCTGCCACCTATTCTGGAGAAAATGAAAAATGCTGCATGCCTAGAAGCGATGTAGGGACATGACGGGAAGAAAGTGGAAGATCATCTTCAAGATGAGAAGGAAAAAGATGGTGAAAAGTAGACGGACAAAGGAAGAAATTCAAAAAGACACAAAAGAAATGGAGAAATTTCATAAACTCTCAATTCAATAACTCATCAATGACTGAAGCCTACAAATCATTGTACACACTGCCCTACTCATGGAAAACTGCTACTGGAAATAAAGCCCCAGTTTGTGTAAAATAAAAACATAGGGTCCATTTGGAAATGAAGAAAAGAGGTTGCAGTATGTTATATCTATATCAAGAATCAAAGAAAAATGAGAAAGCAATGTGATGCAATAGGGAAACAGATTAGGGCAGTGCATGCACTGTCCCCATTAGACAGTCAGTGCATGCACTGCCTTGATCCTCTTCTATGCCATAGAGGGTAATTATGAGAAATTAACTGAAAGAAGGTAAAATAAGTATGATTCCATATGAAAATATGAGAATGATAATGATTGAAAATATAGGCAATAAAGTTATATGTATGCGTCTGATGAAAAATCAGGAGCTGCCACCAGCTTTTACTGAAAAAATGGAAAAGATGAATCAAATAGACTGGTCTAATGGAAATTCGGGTTTTTGGGGGTGGGGGGTGTTGTTGGGGGTTGCTCAGTTATGCAATGAGAAGGTGTTAGGCACCCATTGCATCCCAAAAAAGTGATTTCTGCTAGGCGTTTGATAGGATTTTAAAGCCAGACAGCAAGCTCTGTAGTAGAAAATTTGATTTCAATATTTCACAAGAAGTTCACAGGCACAGTTGAATAAGCAAGACAATTCAAAGAAAAACAAATCAAAACTCAATCAATGAAATGAAGATTATCAAATCCAATGTGGCCCGCAGTTAATCATGCATGAGTTCAAATAAATCAACATACACAATCAAAATTTCAAAGATGAAGCAAGGAAATGGCGATACATGCCCTGAAATTGAATTTTAAAAATAGATTGAATCCAATCAAACCTCATGGTTATATAAGCTCATTCAATGGCATATGAGAAGTCTTGGCTCATAGTGCAATCAAGAACAGAACTGTGCCAATTGCCTAGTCATTGAAATCGACCCCACACCCCACCCCTCTTCTTTTTCCTCCTCTTCCTCCTCCTCCTCCTCTCTCTCTCTCTCTCTCTCTCTCTCAACCAGTGGTAATTGTTGACAAATAATAGAATCAAGAGGAGCAGTTCAGTTAGGTGGTCACCAAGGTTGCCCTCCTTGGGGTTTTCGTCGCCCTTTATCACATTCTTGAGGAAGAAGTCACTCCTGTTCAAATCAGGTGTTTTTATACTGTTTATGAGTGTGGGTTTTGCCCACCCTATCTAAAAACAAACTAAAATTGAGAACAACTTCGATGGGACACCTTGGCGCTAAACAGGGCATAGAGAAATTTTTTTGTAAAAATACCCTGGGCAATATAGGGTGTCCAAAAATAATGAAAGAGGATTGCTAAAGGATCACTAGGTAGTTAAAATGTCAAAACATATGAAAATGAGAGGGGAAAGAAAAGATAATTCTGGAAAGAAAAAGATAATTCTTTTCCACCCTTTTCCTGTTTTCCATGCCCAAACAGAGCCTAAATAAAACATATAAAATATAAAACACAAAGCTATATATTGATAAATTTACCTATATTTTAAGCATTTTAGGCATACATCAAATTTCTAATATAGCAATTAAATATCTAAAAACACTAAGTGTATATTTAAAAAATGGACTAAGCATTATGTTGATGAATAACAAGTTAATCTTGTCCCACATCAGTGACAACTAGAATATTGTCAAGGAGTAACTTGGCAGAATTTTCACTTACATCATCAAGAGATGAATTCCAAAATTAATAGAGAATTTACCAAGGAAAAAGAAGTTTGTGATCAGCCTCCACACCTAGAAATAAATATCAATTGAGAAAACACATAGAATTAGAACAAAAAATAATTTGAAAAATCCACATGCATTAATCACTCAAATGATAGATCTAGCTCTAAGGCAAGTGCATTTCCTGTTCTGCTAGATGAATAGCCTCTTTCATTTGAATGAACTGTGTGAAATGCACCCCACAACCAAATCATCCCAATCATAGCATAACCACCACAAATGCTGACCTCATTTCAGGCCTACTAACATAAAAAATGGGTATAACATCAACAACAACAACAACAACAAAAAAGTAAACAATGGGTAATTTAGTGAACAATGTTCCATTGATAGGTCAAAAGTTTATTGCAGATTTAATCAATTTTAAGACCAATATGGTTTTAAAATATCACTGACAAATGCAACCCAAATTTCTGACCTAGTCCGTATTATTATTATTATTATTATTATTATTATTATTTTTTGAAGATTGGCCTTTGAAAAGTAACCTCCGCCAAGAAGATGATCCTGATTTTCACTAGAAACAAATAGATGAAGGCTTACATTATATGATACATATTCGTGTGACTGGATGTATAAAACTCTCTACATGATGGAAAATCACATTGCTATGCTATTCATGTTCATCCATCGTATTCTCTAACTTACAAGCGACCGCACTTTTGTATAAGTTACCACACAGTGAGTTATAGAAAATAACCATATACTCATAACCAATCAGGACAACCTTCATGAGTGCACAATACCTGAAAATGTGAAAATACTAATTTATACGACAAAGCAATACTGAGAGGATTGAGTAAACCCAAGTGGTATGCTGCAGTAGTAACCACGCAGAGGGTTCCATAACCCTTGCTTATTGGTGGAAGCGAATTATAATATCTGGAAAAAGTTAACCAACAATAATTTAGCACAGTTGACAATGGTTCTAGCAAAAAATATGCAAAAAATTCATGCAACCGATAACATTTGAAGGACACATGCAGAAAACAAATACAAGAATAGAAATCATTAAACTAGTATAGAAATATAAACATATTAACTTTTAACCGTTCTCTCCTACTTTCTTCTGTCTGTCTACAATTTTCACACATGCTCTCCTCTTCTACTTTTCAATCTTTTTAATGCGCTGATTTTTTACTTCTATTTTAAAATTTTTATTGGGCAGAATGCAACACGCAACTATCAAATCTCTCCCACATACCTTCCCCCCTCCATACAAAAACAATGTTTTGTAATGGTGCCAAAGCAATTTGGTAGAAAGTAGCATCAGAACAACAATGAATATTTTGAAATACTGTTCTTGAAATTTTCTAGAACAATTTCATCCACTCCAGCTGCATATTTGTCTTGAAAAATATCAATTATAAAACTAGATATTACTTAACTACTTCCCTGCCTACCCTTAGGTTTTACCTATCCCTATCCGAATCCTCATGTTGATTTGTTTTTTCTTCCTTATCTTAAAGGCTGAATTTTATCAAGAGACCAAAGTTAAAATAAAAAATAAAAAATAAAACAGAGGGGCAATGCCTTTAGAAAGAAGACCACCCAAAATAATAACAACAACAATAACAAATAAATAAGCAAATTTTTAACAAGAACAGAAAGGTAAAACAACTCATGTGTTTCAAGAGGCATGCATAAGTGAATTGAAGGCCTCTGCCTGCTCCTTTCAAATAGTAGTTTTTATTTCGTTAGCTTCATGGCCCTACAAGAGGAGTTTTATGCATGCAGCCCTTCACAAGGATTAATTGCATCCAAATCCATATATAATATCCCAAAATTTCCTGCTAGATAGCATTGCTCAGTTCCCATGCCACAATTGTAGGAATGTAAAGATGAAATCACGAGTTGGATGCAGATGGAAAATTTGCTCCTGCCAGCACTAGAGGAAGTTGATGGAATTAAACCTTGAGGTTCTAAAGTATCCAAAATTTAAGAAGATTCGTGTGCATGTCATCTGACCGGGATGAAAATAAAAATATGATCACAGCTGTGTAAGAAATAGGTAACGATTCAATACACATATATGTACTGATTCTCAATACATATAGGTGTTTTGAGCCCCCTTTTTCCATTTTATGTGGGCCCAATATATGAACTAAATGCACGCAAGTCCACATAAGAAAAAAAAAATGAAAAAAGGCACAAAACACCTATATATATGTCTTGAGGCTCAATGCATATGTATTGAATCATTACCCATTAGAAGTAGAATACTGGTTAGATTTAGGGGTGCAACTTGGGCCGGGTTCAGCCCGAACCCGGCCCGCCGAACCCGAAAAAATACATTGTTAAAACTCTGAACTTTTCAACCCGAACCCGAATTCAAATAGGGCTCGGTTTCGGGTTCAGGCAAGCCCGAACCCTGTAAACCCGAATTTGCATTTATATAAAATATATTATTTATATTATAATAATAATAATATATTACTCATGGATGGATGATGGACAACAGGAGTACGGCATGGCAAGCATGGACAACTCATCGCCGAGACAATCTAACATCTTAAGTGATTTCAACAAAATACTTATTCCCAATTTACATTACGATACAGGTCCAATAGTTTTTTTTTAAAAAATTACTCTTCACGCCTTTTCTACTGAAGCCTTTTGACCAACGAAATCCTGTGATACTAAATATTAAATTTTTTTGAGATCTTTTTTTCCAATAGGAAAATTTATGAGAACTTTAAAATTATAGTTGTAAAATAAGCTTAAAACAATAGAGGAGTAAAAAAATACAATTAATGATTAATAATACAATTTTATTGACAACGTTTACACATAATCCATATTCTACTTGATACAAAGAGAATGCTCAAAACAAGTTTCTTTCTTTCTACTCTTAAGCGGTATTTGAATTTTTCTTAATTTCATACAATAAATTGTTTTTTAAACTTTTTCATATAATAGATTTGTGATAAAAAATTATATATAAGATGAGTAACAAAGACATATTAATAGAAGATGTCAACCCGAAACTCAACCCGAAACTCAACCCGAGCCCGAATTTCAAAAATAGGGTTAGGGTTGAAGTTTACAAATAGGGTTAGGGTTAGGGTTAGGGTTAGGGTTGAGGTGAACCCGAGTTTCATGAGCCCGAGTTGCACCCCTAGTTAGATTGTGTAAGTCATGGGTGTGGAGTATGCAACATGAAACTTCCAAACAATCTTTTGCACAAACAGAGCTCATGGCTGAACATTTCTTCACTTAATAATGCACTGGCATCTAGTCAATGTGGTTGTCTTCTCTCCCTAATATTCTTAATAATGCACTGAGCATTTTAGTCAATGAATTTGTCTTCTCTCCCTAATATTTCTTTATACGTTCTTGTTTCCAGTAGCATTACACCTAAATGGTAACTTCTATCCTCATATTTTAAGTTGTTATATTTTTCTACAGATGTTAACCAAATTCACAACTGCATCATCTCCATGAAATACAGAGACAATATGTATATGACAGAGATGCCAAGTTTCTGTTTGTCATCATCATATTATATGTTCATGTTTCCAGTAATTCACAACAGCATTACATTGCTGCCTAAACGGTGACTTCCAACTTGAGTTGTCAGAATTTTCTAAAGAAGTTAACCAACTTCACAACTGCAAGCCTATCCTAGATATGACAGAGATGTGGAGTTTTTTTTTTTTTTTTTGTTTATCATCACCATGTAAAGTGTAAAACATCCTAGAACACAGGCATTTGGAATTGCCATGGGAATGCCACTTTTGGGCTGGGTTCTGGTATTGAATTCCATCAGTAGCTTAGCCTTCAAAAGGACACTGGATTTAAATGACCAAATTGCTCCATGGTTGGCCACTGCCGCATGAAGGACCTGCCAGGTTATTCCCCGAATTGGGAAGCTCAAAGCAAGGTATGAGGTTAATCAAATGTTTCCCAAATGCCAGTGCGAATTATCACTGCCATCTTCTTCGATTCTGTTCTTACAATCGTACACGAAAGCTTCCCATCCTGAAAAGAGAACGATAAATGCCCCGATGACCAACGAAGAATGTCTGTTCCCACTGTTCCGCTTTTCGGAAATCCCATATTCTAAACTGCATTCAAATGATTTCGTTTTGGATTCAAATGATATCACGCTAAAACACAGCCATAAGAATGGAGACCAAATCAAGAAGAAGGATTACCAATAAAAGAATCTGTTTTCTTGGCTTCAATGAGGAATAAAAAGGGAATTAACTACCCACTTCTGATTTTTCTCAGGTTCAAAGCAAATAGAAGAATAGAAGGGGAATAAAAACTAAAAACCCATTTTCTGAGCTTTAGTACCTCCGCATACCACGAAGAGAAATCGATTTGTGTTGAAAATAATGGAAGAAAAACTCACTCAGAAGGAGAAGACATATCGCTTGCTGAATCTGTCTCCGTCGAACGAAGAAAAAGTCCAAAGGTAGAAACGAGGAGAAAATTCCAAGTACCAGGCAACACCGCACACCAACGCAGCGGCTAAAGAAGAACCAGGAACCTTCTGCCCCGCCTGTGATGCATGCGTGGCAAGCATGATCTGAACCGCACACGCTTGCTCGATGCAGCTGACGGTTCTCGGATGATCCCATCTGCGTGCTAAATATTTGACATTCATCTTATGCTCCCATACACCTATTTTTTTTATTTTTTTTTCACAATTTTTTCATTAAATTGTTAGCCCAAGCATATTTAACGTATGTATAAATTTTTACCATTTTTGGAAATTTTTAAATATTTATTTCAGAATATTGGACATTCATCTTATGCTCCTAGAGCATGCAGTGTTGCATGCTCCCGGGCGTGTACACTTATTTTTTTTTTCAAAATTTTTTCATTAGATTGTTAGCCTTAGTGTATTTAACGTAGGTATAAATTTTTACCATTTTTTGGAAATTTTTAGATATTTATTTCGAATTTTTAAAATCAGTTGCATTTTAAGTAAATACACTTAGGCTAACAATTTAATGAAAAAATTTAAACAAAAATTTTAAAAAAAAATTTTAAAAAATAAGTGTACGGGTCTGAGTGCATATAATGAAAGTCTCTAAATATTGCCAATGCTGATCATGTCGAGCAAACGCGTAGCTATAAATAAATATTTTCAGATACGGCTCTTCAAAAACTCTCCATGTTATACGGCTCTTTAAAAAGGAGCGCAATTCAGTGCACCCGGGTGCATTCAGCCTCAACGCACCCGGGTGCACTGCACCTATTTTTTTTTATTTTTTTTTGAAATTTTTTTCATGAAGCTGTTAATATAGGTTTATTTAACATATGTATCAATTTTTACTATTTTTGGAGATTTTTAGATATTTTTTTTAGATTTTTAAAAATCAGTGGCATTTTTCGTAATTTTAAATTACCGAAAATGCCACTGATTTTTAAAAATCTAAAAAAAATATCTAAAAGTCTCCAAAAATAGTAAAAATTGATACATATGTTAAATAAACCTAGATTAACCATTGTATACAAAAAATTTCAAAAAAAAATAAAAAAAAATAGGTGCAGTGCACCCGGGTGCGTTGAGGCTGAATGCACCCGGGTGCACTGAATTGCGCTCCCTTTAAAAAACCCAATTTTTATGTAAAAACTTTGAATTTGAAAAAATAATACGGTGCAGTTTGAGTAATGATGAGAGGTAAATGGATATCGGTTCAATGGCACTAGGTGCACTTTACCTATTTTTTTATTTTTTTGAACAGTTTTATGTAACTATTGAGTTAAGTGTTTTAAACTTTAAATTATTAAAAATGCCACCGATTTTTAAAAATTCGAAAAAAATCTAAAAATCTCTTAAAATGGTAAAAATTTATACACATTTTAAATACACTTAGATTATCGGTTTCACTAAAAAAGTTTTTAAAAAAAATTTTAAAAAAGGTGAAGTACATTGAACCGAGTTCTAGAGTAAATAAAATAAAGTTATTGTGTGTTTGAGACGTGAATAAACTTTTAATAAAAAAATTTTTGTGTAAAAATTTTTAAAATGATAGAGAATAATGTGATATAATAGGAGTAACAATGATGAGTAGAAAAAATATAATTAAAATAAATAAGCTAGATATATAGGTACTTATGTATAAAATAAGAATGATTGAAAAACATGGTAATTGAATACGAATAAGTGAATAGATAATTAAAAATAAGATAATTACAAAGAGTGAAAAGTTTTATATTGAAAAGTTATATTGAAAATTTTGGAGGAAAACAAACACTCTCTTCAAATAACCAGGTTCGATGTATAGATAATCGTGTAAAAATGATTAAAAAGTATGATGATTGTACAAAAAAAGTAAATAATTAATTAAAAAATAGAATAATTATGGAAATATAAATTTTAAATTGAAAAGTTTCAAGTGTTAATAAACACCTCCTTATTTCTTAAAGAATATCTACATTGTCCTTCTAATTGTTTTGCAATAAGTAAAAACAGCTCTTACCATTAGTAGAAGTCAAAATATTTTTCTCAAAAATTAAGGTTTAGCTAATTAAACTTTTGAGTTTTTACCGATTTAATTTTGACTAGTTAATGAAAATTCCACTTTAGTAGTTGTAGCTTTCCTCATCTTGATATCCAACAAACCGTTGACAACAATAATATTTAATAAACGAGAAGTGATCTAATTGGCCATGGCTAAGTAATGGCTTATTAAGCCCACTTAAAAAATTTTATTTCAATTATTTTTTACTTTTCTCATAAACTTGTTGTTATAAATGTATTTAGTATATAAATCAAGTTTTACTATTTTTCGATTTGTGTATATATTTTTCAAGATTTTTAAACACAAGGTATTTTAGTCATGAAACCAAAAAATGGTAAAATTTAGTATACTCATGTTAACGAGTCATGATTCTATTAAGCCTGCCTAAGCAAAGCCTAAAAAATGAGACATTTATTATTATTATTATTGTTATTATATTTTATAAACACCTTAAGTTAGGTGTGTTGAATCTATAAATTAAATTTTATTATTTTAAAATATTTTTAAGTACTTTATATTTTTAAGTATAGCGATCATTCTCGTAATCAGAAAAATTAAATATCCTAATTAAATAAATGCTTTGAGATACAATAGAGATAATGAAATTGGATTGCATCGTTAAAATCGGTCAAAATTAATAATAGTGCAGTATAACTTGGGATACTCCAGTATATCCAAATATATGCACGCACACAGATTCCAGTGGATATGATTTTTTTAATTTTTTGTAATATCACATTGGTAAAAAAATGCTTCTCTGTGGGACCAATCCATGATGTTCGCAACTCACACGTAACCGGTTACGTCAAAGCTGGACTCATTAGAGAATGTGATAATGCACTTTTAGTTTTAAAACAAACACGATCATGGATCAGAATTCATAAATCTAATCTATTACGGCATTAGAATTTAGAACAGACGTCCCCGTCTCCCTCAATATCTAATCTATTAGTTAAAGCATTTGAGCTTGGAATTGAGACCCGTGTGCCAAGTGCAAAGCAAACATGCTGCTGAGGGCCTGCAGTTTCGCTTCGTCGCACCGGCATCGGATGGATTCGACGGATGAGCACACAGGAATTGATCAATTATACTCGAGGTATATTTGTTTAGAGAAAACTATTAAAAGAATGAAGAATGGAAATATAATGTACAATGATAGGAGCAAAATGAGAGTAAAGTAAAAATATATAATATAATGATATTGAAAGATATAAGAAAATAAATGGATAAAAATGAAAAAAAGTAGGATTCTCTTTTTATTTTCCTCTCAATCATTACTAGACATCTCCAAGAAGAAGTATCTTGGTGTATGTTATTTGCAGATGACATTGTTCTAATAGATGAAAGTAAAGAAGGACTAAATTTAAAATTGAATAAGTGGGTAGATGCTCTAGAATCTAATGGTTTTAGAATTAGTCGCACAAAAACTGAATATATGAAATGCAATTTTAATAATAGTGAGAACCCGGATGATGAACCAATTAAGATTTTAGATCAAACAGTAACAAAAACTAATCACTTTCGGTACTTAGGATCAATAGTTCAAGAGAACGGGGAAATCGAGAAAGATATAATACATAGAATTCAAGCAGGATGGAAGAAATGGAGAAATGCGTCAGGAATTTTATGTGACCGTCGAGTTCCAGTCAAATTAAAAGGAAAATTTTATAAGACTGCGATTAGACCTGCTATGCTTTATGGGGCAGAATGTTGGGCAGTTAAAGAGCAACATATACAAAAAATGAGCGTAGCGGAAATGAGAATGTTAAGGTGGATGAGTGGTAAAACAAGAAAAGATAAAATTATGAATGAAATAATTCGAGAAAACTTAAAAGTGAGACCAATTAATGATAAAATGAGAGAAAATAGATTAAGATGGTTTGGTCATGTTAAAAGGAGGCCTGAAGTAGCACCGGTTAGGAAAACAAAGTTTATCCAAGTAGAAGGTGGTAGAAGAATGAGAGGAAGACCAAAAAAAACATGGATGGAAGTAATTAAACAAGATTTAAAAATATTACATATTACTGAAAATTTAGTCTTAAATCGCCAAGAATGGCGTAACAGAATCCATGCAGCCGACCCGGTGGGAAATGGCTTATGATGATGATGATGATGATGAATCAATACACTCTAAAAATAAAAAATAAAATTACTATCTACTGAGAACGACAGATTTTACAGGAAATGGGGGAGAAAAACTATTTAAAAAAAGAGAAATGATTTCATAATTCATATTCGTATCCCATCCACCCAAAAGTGGATGATCCATTCCTGAGGGACTCTCCTCAGCCCCGGGTCCGCATGTGAAAATGGCAAGCTCAGGCGGACGAGAGTTCTCAAAAGGAAGCATCTGCAGCAGCAGAGAAAGGCGCAAGCGAAGCGTCCTAATCCATATCCATTCATCTACTAATTTTTTAAAGGTGTATTTAGTAATAAATAAAATTTTTGATGACAAATTTTAAAAAATAAATATTATCAAATGATATGATATGATATAAGTATTGATAACTAGTAAAGAGGATAAAATTAAAATAGATAGGTTAATTATGTGAATAGTTATGTAGAAATAATTGAACATAAAAGTAATTATATAAAAAAATAATTAAAAATATAATAATTATTGAGAGTAAAAAATTTTAAATTTTCTATTTATGGCCAAACACGCCCAAAAAAATAATAAATTTCCGTGGTAATCTCGTAAATATATACAAAGCTAGTGGCTTTTGTTGTTTCAGCCTCCCTATAAGCTGCACAGGACCAGCGAGCTGGAGAAGGAGAGCAGAAGCCAACGGGATCCGAAAATTCCGGTTTTCTCCTCCCCACTTGCTTGAAATTTCCATCGCACCTTCCTTGGATTCATCTTTTTCATCGGATCCCCATGGATTTGTGAGGCCTCCCAAGCAGCATTTTTCCCAGTTCCAGGCTCGGTTAGAGAGCATTTTTTAGGATTTGTTTCTCAGCTCTTCAAGAGGCAAAAGCTCGACCTTTTTGGCTCTCCTCTTCCTCGAGAACTTTCCGTGCAGATTCAGGTTCTTGTTTCGAGATCTTCGATGAGGAAGGTGGTGGTGGGAGCGGCGGTCGTGTGCGCCGCCACTGCTTGCGCCGTGGCCGTGGTCGTCGTCCGCCGCCGGATGCGTAACTCGGGACGCTGGTCGCGGGTCACAGCGCTACTGAAGGAATTCGAGGAGAAGTGCGCAACACCGATTGGAAAGCTGCGGCAGGTGGCGGACGCGATGACCGTGGAGATGCACGCTGGACTTGCATCCGAGGGCGGGAGCAAGCTCAAGATGCTGATCAGCTATGTCGATAACCTGCCTACTGGGTAATGGAAATTTCCTATTTTTGGTTGTGTTTTTTCTTTACTGTCATCATTATTATTATTTTTATACATAGGTAGTGATGCTTTTCAACGTAACTTCAATCAGTTCTGTCCTTTTTATTAATAAGATTCCGATTTTCTTGACTATAACTTCCGTTCTTTTGTCAGTTTCAGTAATTGGGCTAGTGGTTTACACTCGAGGGAAATTTAGTCGTCGAATTTCTTTTTGTTTGGTTTAAGTTGTTCATTGAACTGACAATGGTTTTCCCAATCGAAAGTCTGGTTTCGTTTTGAATTTCTTGTTTCTATTCTTATGGCCTTGTAATTGGACTGTTTGATTGATTGAACTCTAGCAGCTAGTCCATGTCGGAAAACATAGACTGAGTTGGCGATGATTCTGGTCATGATGGAGAATCTGTGTGATGGCTTCTACGTAGAAGCTTAAAATGAGGAAGAAAGTCATAAAAATGTCAACTGCGGTGCAGTAGAGACCTGAGATTATGCACAGTTGCACACATGCATCCGTGCTTCCTCCTGTAATTTTTATTGGTTTTTAATATATTTGTTTAGTGACTATATGTGGTTCATATTGTTACTGTAAAGGTGTTTGAATCCACTAATCCACAGTCGGGCGAGTTTGAACTGAACTGCCCAATCTTCCTGTTAGAGATAGAAAATGGAGTTCGTAAATATTGCATATATGCCAATAGGAATGATAAGAAGTGCACTTTGGCTCAGTATCTAAAGTTCACATGAATTTAAACCCTGGTAAGCTTAGTCATGCGTGCTCTTTTTCTAGGGATGAGAAGGGAACATTCTATGCACTGGATCTTGGGGGCACAAACTTTCGTGTGCTTCGTGCACAGCTAGGTGGTAGGGAAAAGCGAGTTATAAAACAGGAGTTTGAGGAGGCGTCCATCCCACCTCATTTGATGACTGGAAGTTCACATGTGAGTGCAAAGAGCTTCGTGTTCCTACTTCTGTAGAACTTATAGCCTATAGCTGATGATTCAAACTGCAGGTTTATTACTAAAGAGTCATTATGATTTCAGGAACTCTTTGATTATATCGCCGAGAAACTTGCACAATTTATTGGAGCAGAGGAAGAGGGAGCATATGTTTCTGTTGGCAGGCAGAGGGAACTCGGATTTACATTTTCCTTCCCTGTGAGACAACTTTCAATCTGTTCTGGCACTCTTATAAAGTGGACGAAAGGCTTCTCTATTGACGATGCAGTTAAGTTTTGTTAACTTTCTCGTATTTCACTTGTTGCATAATATCTGCAATCTACAGAAACATGGCCTATATATGGGTTCATTACAATGCAACTAATAGGCGATGACCATATCAAGACCACATACATGGACTCTTCACCCCTATAAATCAATATCAATGATTTGATGCACAATATATGTCAACCATGTGATACAAAAAGGTAAATATCAGGCGTCCATCTTCAATTTTGCATGTGTGTTATCTGTGCCCTTCAGATGTGATATTCTCAAATGTTACTTCTCTGTGCACGCATGTGTATGTAAATATACATCCTTGATTATGGATCCCAGCATTACCTCATCTTGCAAATCAAGGTTGGAGGAAAATTTTTAACCATTTTTACTTATGTTGAAAGGGAAAAGAAATGTTAATCTGCTACAAGTTCCTCTAGAATCCTAAGTCTTCCTCGCAGGCTCTTCATCATATTTGAACGTCATATAATACGATGACATGCATTGTGATGCAAACCTATAACTACTTGTATTGTCATTGACCTGACAAGCCGACATCATTATATGGTCTAATTCCTGGGTTGGCTAAGCCAATGTCTTTGTCATAGTTGGTCCACATCGTATGACATAAGATGAGGCTCCAGTGAGTTGTCTGAGTTAATACCATGGAGCTGATATCATCCTCCATCACAGCTTGTGGAAAAATGTGTGGGGCCTTGTTCATCTCTAATAGAAGTATTCTCGACTGAATGATGTTGGAGAGTTCTTTTTAGGCAAGTTGGCTTTTGGAGGAGACTTGCAGTCATCCTAGGAGTTGGTATATTTGCTTCCAACTTTGAAGGTTTCCTTTCATCTATTACACTTCAGATGATAGGCATCTCCTTCATAATAACACTTGAGATTATGCACATCTTGGCTCATTCTTTCTGTCATCCAACATGTAAGTTTCATTTTGGATTGTTTGTCGTGAACAAATACCTGCATTTATGAGGAAGACTGTGATTAATTGGTAGAGGTGTGGGAAAGTTCTTTTTTGCTCAAGCTCAAGATTCACGTAAACAAGTGCGGTCTATTGGGGCCCTCAATTGAGGTTGATAAATCTTGACCACATTCCGGACCTGTTTTCTACAGCCATCCAAAAAGAGTCTCTTGCTGGCATTTTTGTTTCCAATTGATATTTTAAGACCTAGACCATATCCTGGAGTTCTTTTGTAAATCCGTAAAGTGTTTCTAGTAAGCATTTTGTTTCATAATTAATATTTTAAGATAGTCTTTGCAATTCCTTTATATTTTCGTTCACTATACTGAAATCGTATAATGTTTTACAAGTCTGAAGTTTGACAAATCATCAACAAATTCACTGTATTTGAGCTTGAAGATTGTCAGTATTGTTTGCTTTATTAGTAAAATTAAATTTAATGGTCATTTTGAAAGTGACATTGTTGTTTTTACTGGTGATAATGCTACTTTTATTAGGCGATTCTAAGCAAAATTAAAAAAATAAAAAATTGAAAAACAGGAAATTATGAATTAAGATTAATGATAAATTAAGATAATAAGGATTAATTCCAAATATGGCCAGAAATTATACCCATATTTACAATTATGACAATTTTTGAAATAGCGAATATTAACACATTTTTCAGCCCTTTTCCAAATGTGACAAGCCCTTTTCCAAATGTGACAAAGCCATGAATTTTGCATGTATCTTTTTACTAAAATTCCCCTAGCTAAAATCTAAACCTACATACAGAAACTGAGCCTTCCTGCATATGGTTGTCAAAACGAAGAGGTCCATATTATACAATAAAGATCACTTTTTCTCAAAAAATGTGTCTGGTATGAAGCTTGGGGTAAGCTACAGAAAGCAAGGGTGTGTCTGAATAAGCAAGGCATCCATTCTGTAAAATTAAAATAAATTTAATTTAAATATATCATTAACCACAAAAAATAGTAAAATAAAAAGGACCTTGGTAGAATTAGCAACCTCATCTTTGTTAAGTTGAACAAGAAAGGCGAAATTGGAAAGTCAAAACTTTGTTTGAAAGTTAATGGTTTTTATATTTGTGGGCAAGTTCAATGATTTGCACTAGGCACTCCTAGAGGCACCAGAGGTGTACCTGAGGCCCATGCCTAGACATGCCTTTAAAAACTATACCCAGGCTATGTTTAAAAACTTTTGTTGCACATCTGTTTGAACTGAACCAGCTGTTGTGTTATATATCTGAATTCCTCTATAACTTCTGCGACATAATAAAATTTCCAATTCTTTTATTATTATTTGACTTTCAAAACCTGAATTGTTGGGATCTTTGGGGTACAACTTTTCATTTACATCAAAATCTGCAGCAGTCAACTTAGCATCATTTGATTCATTTCCAAGATTGCCTCGACCTCTCCCAATTCTGGCAAGAGTCTGCACTCTATGTGATTCACATAAAATTCCTGAAGCACTTTGCCATTTCTTCTATCTGCATGGGTTTTATTTATGATATCTTTCTCAGTTTCCCCATTTTCTTGAACTATTGATCTTAAATACATAACTTTTACAACACCATAATTTAAGAAATTCAAAACTCAAAGAAAACTTCTATTCTAGGACCTACTGCCTCAGCTAGTCTCATTCCTTAACTATTCTGGTATCCTGTCTCAAGGCTAAAAAATCGAAGACACAAGTCTTGCGACTCATCAAGTAAACATTTTTTAGTTGAATACACCACCAGTATATGCACCTCAATGTCTAAACACTCAGGTCTGAGCACCTACTTAGATTCAGGTCATTGTTGCTGAGATTTTCCAGCTTAACAGGTGCAAGCCATTTGATCATTTATTCATTCAATTCATGCCGTTGGTCCATTCTAGCTTATTTTTGCATACTTAGTCATATCTAGTCTTGATCATTTTCATAATTAAGATCAGAATTACATGATTGGTGGGTATCATAACAAAGATAATTTGAAGAGCCATATACACGTTTTTTTCCTCATACATATTAGGCATATCCATCAAATGCCCTTAAATTCCTGACTTTAAATCTTGAATACAGCCTCAGACTGCGTGATTGAAGTAGTTACTTGCCGCCATTAATTGGGATGTACCATTCTGTAAAGTAGAAATCATCTTACGTCCATGCTGATTTTGGTTTATTTAATATGATAAAAACCTGTAGTTAACCAATGAAACTAACATCCGTCGATCCCTTACCACAATCTGTTTTATTCGTAACCTCAAATTCAGCTTGGATATTTGTCGGTCAGATCAATACGTTTAGGATTATCTGATCCATTCATCTGAGGATGCAGACTAGGGCAGGGCTTCCTCATCTCGTGGCCCATCCAACAAATATACTGACTTTCCAATTCCCAAACAAAATGTTTACCATGAAATGGTAATCTAAGATGCATAGTCAGTCAGGACATACAAGGCTTTGCTAATTCTCCTTTTCTTTCTTTTTTGTTTGTCTTCTTTGCATATAATTTTATTCTTAGATTGGCTTACATGCTGGTCATTTTCTTGAACACCCGATCATCATCATCATCATCATCATCATAAGCTATTTCCCATCTGTGGAGTCAGTTTTATGAAATTTAAAGCCAAAATGGAACCAAGTGTCTAAATTCGCATACCACCAATTATGGTGATGTTCGCCACCTTTCACGTGCAACCATTATTTTCAAATGCAATGTACATGTTCCTACCATGGGAATTAATTCAGATCAAGAGCTTTATCTGGTTCCTGTGCCATGTTTGAAACACTACAAATAAGGGTCTGATTTATGCCAAATTGCCCACATGCCCATGCATAGCAATTTGGGTTTATCGGGTCCATCTACTTTGATCCATTTTGCACTCCCATATGCTATACCTTGCTGCCCATTATACACCTAGGTAATGAGTTTGATTAATACAACTTTCATTTTCCATAAATCAGTAAGTCATTGCTTAAATTTATGGGTCAAAATTTTAGCAAAGATGAGCTTATTTGAGTCACTAGTCACTATTACTTCTCTTGATTTCATAATTCCCATGGTTATCTTTTCTTAAATTGTTTGATATAGTTTGTCTAATCATCTAGGCTTATTTCCAAAAGCTCAAAACATTGAAACTTGAAGGCTAAAAGTGTCAAATATTGGAACGTGCAGCCATTTGCCACAAATATGAAACTTATGTGTTGAAAAGTTAGAATCCGGATTGGTAGGATAGCTTTGTGCATGGGTGTCTACAACTTACTACCTTCTAGAGTGATACTGGTCCTCTTTTTATTACCATCTCTATTCCTTCCTGAATGTTATTCTTGGTTTTTTCTGAAACTAGGTTGGTGAAGATGTTGTGTCTGAATTGACTAAAGCCATGGAACGAAAAGGTGTTGATATGCGTGTTGCTGCACTGGTATGTCATATCTACTTCCTGCTTTGGGCTTTGATGGGACATTTCGACTTGTCCCATGTGGAAAGATCTGCAGTCCTTTGCAAACACTATTGCTTAGGGCTTGTTTGCTAATGTAAAAGTTGTGGGAAATGTAAGATGGGGTGGGAAGCGAGAAATGAAATATTTTGAGAATTGTGTGATTAATATGAAATAATAGGGGTAAAGATGGAATAAATAGGATGGAGTGTAGTAAGAAAGAGAAATGATTGGAATCTAGGGGTAAATGAGTAAAAATATTATTATAGATTGATGAATTGATGTGCTTGGGAATTAGTGCTCTCATACTTTTCCATGTCATATTTCCCATATAGATTACCAAACAACACCTTACATTCCATTTTCTGATTGCCACTTAAGCTCAAGGGAGATTGCTTTATTTTGTTAAAAATGTGAGCATCAAAGAAGAGGTTTATTTATGATGAAAGTTTTTTTCTATAACATATTTATGATAGAATCTTAATTTTGCTTTATAACAGCTAACTAGTTTTCTCCAAAATAAACACAGGTAAATGATACAATTGGAACTCTAGCTGGGGGTAGATACTTTAACAATGATGTTGCTGCTGCTGTGATATTGGGTACTGGAACAAATGCTGCATATATAGAACGTGCACATGCGATCCCTAAATGGCATGGTCTTCTACCAAAATCTGGTGAAATGGTCAGCATAAATCCAGACTATTGCTTCTGTTAATTATTTAGTTTGTCATGCATAATGGATCCCTCTTTCCTTCTGAATGCAAAACAAAGAATCTTGAGAAATAAATGGCTGGAGGAAATTGTGAGCCAGGAAGCCACTAGTGAACAGACTGAATGATGTGGTAATTTGATATGAAACATTGTCCTCGTCTTGGTGTAGGTTATCAATATGGAGTGGGGAAACTTCAGGTCATCCCATCTTCCTATTACGGAATATGATCAAGCACTTGATGCTGAGAGTTTAAATCCCGGGGAACAGGTTATTGTGTTATTTATTTTTGACTTCACTATTTACTACTAAAAGTTACACAGAATAACAAGGCCATTGCTTCATAGTAGGAAAATTAATGTTGACAGATTTTTGAGAAGATGATTTCGGGAATGTATTTGGGAGACATTGTCCGCAGAGTCTTGTTAAAGATGGCAGAGGAAGCTGCCTTTTTTGGTGATACTGTTCCAGCTAAACTTACAGTTCCATTCATATTGAGGTATGCTGCTATTTGATTAAACCTTTTGTTTCTCATCTTCCCTTTATTTTTCAAGATGGCAAATATACTTGAAGAGCTGGTAGAGAGTTTTGCTTGGGTCTGTTTATCTGTTATGCTGGATCATTCTTTAAATTTACTATATTAGGTATTTGTTGTTCTAGGAGGAAGATTATGAAGCATCAGACGTTAGAAAAGAGTGTTGCAATCGATAATAAATGGGAGTGAGAATGTGGCTAGCTGTGTTTTACATTATCTATTTAATAACGAGAAAAGCTAAGGACATTACTGGAGTGGTACTATGAACCTTTTTTCTCTAATGCAACCCAACTGGAGTGCCCTTCATGATTCTATAATTATTAAATTGAAATGTTGTCTTGAAACAACTTTATCCATTGGCGAACTTCTGCGTGCACACTCAATGGTGACAGGTCTTATTTCATAAACCACACTTGTTGCTATATTTGTATTTCTAGAATGACTCGTTGTTCATCTGGAAGTAGTGAAAGAAGATTATTATATCTCGCTTTGAATTGCCCAGCCTTTTCCTTCAATGGTGAACGCTGTACTATTATAGTCTTTGAGAGACCATCACCTCTTGGTTGTAATTTTGTTAATTTACTTTAAAATTAGTAAAAAGGATATCATTGTCATTTTGATGATCTTGGCTGTAGTTACATCATTTTACCTTTCCTTTTATGAAGACTCTAATTATTTCTCCAGCAGCTTATGACAAATTCTTCTTTTACCCACTGTTGCTGTTTGTTCAGTTTAGCCCTGGGCTGATTCCACTGTTTATTGTTCTGTCTCTCTCATGATTTTGGAAGCTTTTTTTTTTTTTTGTATTAACTGAATATCATGCTCACATAAGGAGTTTGAAACTAAATCCTCTTCTTAATGGGGAAATAATATTTGGTACATTGTGTAATATGTGTTTTCCAATATGCAGGACTCCTCATGTTTCTGCCATGCATCATGACAGCTCCCCTGATCTGAAGATCGTTGCATCTAAACTGAAGGATATTTTGGGGGTATTACTTTTACTAAACCTTGAAATCATGATTACCGGTCTTCTTAAAATCCTTGGCTCAAATTTTGTGACAGCATATTTGAGACCTAATAAGAAAGTAAAGGATGTTCTGGGTGACATTTTTCACTGAGCCAATTTCTGAAATTCCAAATCCTGTGGATTCACCAGTAGAAAAACAGAAAATTTTCTCTTTAGTGGTTTTTAAATTTGAAATTATTGGATTGATCATTTCTTTCCTCTAGTTTCCTTTTTGGGTCCCATGTCCTCTCATAATTGTTAAAGGCAAGCCTAGACTCAAGGCTCACTCAGGCACGCCCCTTGAGCCATGAGTTGTGCCTTATGCACCTAATTTAACTTGCTCAAAAATATACAAATTTCTAATAGTCAAATAGAGTTGATTTCTTCAATTTCATCTTTTTCAATAAGTGTTAGATTAGTGAAATTTGAGGTTACAATTATTTATAATGCATGATTTAGGATGTATTGTATATTTTCATATAGATGACATATATTTTTGAATTTATTTAATGTTATATTATGAGCCTTGCTTCAGTCAGGTGCACATCTCACTTGTGTTCACACATGGAAACCCCAAAAGGCCCTAATGGTCCTTCATGCCTAACCGCATCTTGTGCTTTTAACAACAATGGGTCCTCTGTATGTCCCAATCCTAGTTGACAGTCCCTTACGGCTTTCCTCTTTTTTTGAGGATGTATTCTGGCGTGAAAATTCAGATGTGACAGGGCTAGTGAGATTAAAATGTGCTGTGAGTTTACTTGGGCTGGTCATGCCTTATTTGACAATTGTCCTCAGGCCGTGACAGTATCTTGATACAACTCCTCTCATGTGCATTTGGTTGCATTAGAACCCAGCATGCTGTCTCCTAAACTTCACAAACATTTTTTTTTTAAATGTTCTCATCTTATGATGTTTCCCGATTGAATTTTCAGATATCAAACACTTCTCTCAAAATGAGGAAAGCGATTGTTGAGATCTGTGACATTGTTGCTACACGTGGAGCCCGTCTGGCGGCAGCTGGGATTTTGGGCATCCTGAAGAAGCAGGGAAGGGATGCTCTCAGGGATGGTGAGAAGCAGAAGACTGTGATCGCTATGGATGGTGGCTTATATGAGCACTACACCAAATTCAGCCAGCATTTACAGAGCACTTTGAAGGAGTTGCTGGGAGATGAGGTCTCACTGCTTGTTGCGATTGAACAGGCCAACGATGGCTCCGGTCTTGGAGCAGCCCTTCTCGCTGCTTCTCACTCTAACTATCTTGGGCTAGATGAGGTCTGAGAGAAGTTTGGTATGTTGCATGAATAGCTTGGCCGGCAAAAAAGGTGGGGAAAAAGAATCTAATTTACTGCCCCAACCATTATTATGAGGGTTCTCTTTTGTTTTTGTTTTGTTTTTTTTTTTTGTTTTGTTTTTTTTTTGTTTTTTGGTTCCGATCCAAACATAATCTCTAGGGAGGATCAATTCTTTAATTATGCTCATGCTCGTTGTAGAGTAAATGAGAAGCCAAATGTAGGGGGGACTGGACAGGACACCCGCTGCTGGATCTGAAGTAGTCAACCTTCAGCTGCCTATTCTTTTCTGTGGTATTAAGCGGGGTTGAACGATTTAGTGTTAGTTTTACATCTCTTTCTAGCGTAGGTATGTTACTCTTTTCTCCCCACTTGCGGAATAAGAGTGAGAAACAGCTGTAGTTGTACTTTGTTTCTTTTTGGATTCTCTCCAAAAACACAATAATGCTGGGGCTTCATGAGGATAAAGGCTGTATCCTCACTTGGATGGCAAATAATATCATTTCCTTGTCTTAAAATAGTTCCTTCTTACATCTCTTGCAATTCTTGCTGAACTGAACTATTATTGCATTCCTCTAGAAGTGAAAAAGTTGGAAAAAAATTCTTTAGATTCTCTTTGCAAATTGCAAAAATATTTGTTTTGGAGAAGTGATTCAATGCACCGGCTGCATTGAAACTAGTAATCCCCAGTGCAAAATCTACTTTTTAAAATTGTTTTTGAAATTTTTTAAATAAAATTATTAATCTATATGCATTGAATTTATTGATTTTTCATTCATTCCCAAGCGAATTGCACCTTGAATTTAAAGAGTGCCGATCCCGAGCACTTGGGTGCACTTAGTTTTAGTGCATTCGGATGCAAAAATTCTTTTTTAAATTTTTTTGAAATTTTGTTTATAAAACTATTAATCTAATGTGTTTAAGATATAAGATAAGTTTTACTATTTTTGGAGATTTGTACATATTTTTCAAATGATTAAAATACCCTTATTCTTAAAGAATAAAAATATTTACATATCTCCAAAAATGGTAAAACTATATATATATATATATATATATATATATATATATATATATATATATAAAAGCCATTTAGTTTAAGAGTTTTATAAAAAAAATTCAAAAAAAAATAAAATTGCATTAGGGTGCACCTGAGTGCACTTGAGCACGCGCCAAATTTGAAGTCTTTTGAGTGTTCCAATAAGATCGGATCGGATGTTTACTGGATTTTGGGATCTTTGAAATTTATGATGAGAACTCAGCAGTCACTTTTAAACCATCAAAATCGGTGAGAATTGAGAAGCTTCCTATCTATTCTTCGCATTCCAAAGATTTCCTCTATCCATGCTCAGATTGGATAACTATGCCATGGTATTCGAAGTTTTGATCATGTGCTAGAACCCAAGCTGCGTACATCAGTACCCTTCCAAGTTCAAGGCAATGCGTCCTAATCCTTTTTGCCAGTATGGTATAACCTGGTTGGTAAAGTTCCCAGTTTTCATGCCGAATGTCTCAGGTTCGATACCAGTCGAGAGAATTTTGTCTCCTATTTTCACTCAGGTTTGATCCTAGTTGAGAGAACTTCGTCTTCCATTTTCAGTAGTAATGTCTCCTATAGATATATCATTCGATGTACGTCTTAAACAAGAGTTGGAAAAATGTATTCGAGTTGTAGGGTAAGAGAAAAAAAGCATCCCAATCCTTCCTCATTAATAGACCAGCGACGACTCCCTATTTAACTGGATCCAAGTTTGGAATACATTATTTTTCACCCAATCTATGTAATTACTGATGCAAAAATTCACCCTCAAAATTTTTGAGTTGTTCAAAAATAATCTTAGGCAGTTTCATTCATTAACTTTTCAACTATCTATTCGAGAGGTTATTTTTGTACAACTCTCAAACTTCAAAGGTTATTTTTGAAAATATTCAAATCATTAGGTAAAAATGCAATTATTCAAACTTAGATAATTGTTTTTTCAACTAACCAAATAGATTTTACGTTAATCATCAAGGTAGAGAAAATAGATGGGGTTGTATAGAAGTTGGGTATAAAAGCCTTTTTATTTGTTTTTAAATAAAAATTTTGATCAAAGATCTGCTCGGAATTTCAGTGTTTCTACGCTGAATTTGCAAAAAAATCCATTTCATCATAAATTTAAATTATTCGTCTTCTAGTTGTTCTTCGTCATTTTCTCTACTGGTTCTACGGCTTCCTATGAGTTAAGCATCTCTGTCACCGATCTGATTCATTCGTCGCAGCATCATTAGCTAATTTCTTGCAAAAACTCTCGTAAAAGCTCTTTTTTTTCCCCCAAAAAAAAAAAAAAAATTCGATCGGGAAAAAAAATCCAATTGCAATATACCGAGAAAACATGCAATGAGCTGGAATTTCACATTACCTTTTCTCGACGCATATGTACGAAATACTATGAATAGTGATAGTCACTCTCACTCCTATGCAAAGGCAAAGACTTGCAAAATGCTGAAAGCGCGAGCTGTTATTCCATCAATTAAGGGCCTGTTTGGCTGAGCAAAATGCCGCCGCCTTCCCGCGAAGGTTAAACAAACAATAATAAATAAATAAAAATACTAATAATAGGTAATTTTTAAAAATAAAAGTATAATTTGTGGTGATAGTTAGAACAAGCGTCATGCATAATGGTTAAGTACCAACCAGTAAGCTCTATGAAGTCACGACATAAGCAAAAATAAGGGATATAATTCGGGTCGGTTCGATTTAAGTAAAATTATACCTTATTTGTTCCTTATTTGCAAAAAGTCCACCTCACTCTATTCATTTATCAGTTCGATTTCTAGTGTATTCTATCCTACCCATTGTATACAGGGTCGGTTCTGGTTTCAGTTCCAAATTAATCTCTTTAATATTTAAATTCAATATTTTAAAATATATTTTTATATTATTTAAGTAATACAAAGCAATCTTTATTTACATTTTAAATTCACATATACATATGTCATTGTTTATATTATTATATAAAATATATAAAGTATAGAATGTCTCGAGTCGATCATTAAAACTATTGATATATTACAACCACACTTCATAATCTTATTGATAAAAAGTTTTTGGAAGTTAACAGCATATGCATAATCAAATTGGTTTCTTACTTCACAATTCATAATTCCACAACATAATATTCATTTAGATTAAAATTTGTTAAAATGAGTGTGCATATTAGATGTCACATACAAAACACAACACATACTGTATAATATATATTATATGCATATATAATTTTATATATCTAATTAATTACTTATATAAGTACTTATGCGGATTAGTTTGGGATACCCAATGTATTTATCCCACATGCATCATATTTGCGAATAGGAATACTAATTTATACCTTATCTATACCCATAGTTAATATTTTGTACCTTGCCCCACCTGAATTAGAGTTAGGTTGGTGGATATCCTATCTATATTAAGTACCAATGTAGATCAGTTTTAGATATCTATTTTATTCATATCTTATTCGGAAGGATAGGTAATAATTTGTACTTTACCATAGATATGAATAATATTTTATACTCTACTTTAACTAAATTAGAGTCCGGTTAGTGGTAAGCTGTTGTTAGCCTAACGAAGTTCACCCTCGACAAAAATTACGTGCACCAGCAAATTCATAACTCAGTCTCGACGGTGTCTCTCGCATGCACTCCCGAAACGAAAAGGCGGCCGGCAGTTACGGAGACCAAAGCTGTCCTGTTCGCCGCCCATGTCAGGCTGCCCCTCGTCCCCGCTCAATGAGAAGCGGTCACGTCGGCATCCATGCAACGTGAAGGGAACGATGGCGAAATTGTAGATAAGCATCGAGACGTCGCAAAGGAAAAAAGAAGAAGAAGAGAGAACTCCACAAATCTTGTAATCTGGAATCTTCCTCTCTTGGTATTTTGGATGATCGGTTTCCATTGATCAACCTTTTTTCCGCAGTCTCATTTGCTTGTTTTTCAGTGATTTAGCCCTTAATATGGTCTAACTCGCACCGAGTCGATTTTGGACTTTATCATTTTGGTGACGTCTATTAAAGAGAATGATTAATCTTTAATCTTTCTTTCATTATTATTCATTGAATGCTGCTGCTCATCTGTTCCTACGACAACGAAGAGAAGTAAAAGCAAGGGTGCAGTTCGCCTGAAGAATGCTTTCCAGGAACACCCAGAAGCTTCTTAATTGGACGACGAGCGGATTTAAGGGTCCGCTTGAGAATTTGAAACCCGTCCGAACTATGAGATGGGATGAGAGTAAAAAATTAAATATTTTGAAAATTATGTAGTTAATACGGAATTAGAAAGGTAAAGTCGAAATAAATAAGTTTATTAAAGGGTAATTAATAAGAAAAATAATTAAAATATATAGTTAAAAGTAGAAAAATATAATGATATAAGCTTTAGAATCCGTGCTCTATGGATTCCACTCAATAATTCCCCTGCATATTACCAAACATGTCTTAAATTACAATGACACTAGAAGAAAATGAACATTGAAGCTAATGAGGATAAGAGTAGCGCCAAGGAGAACCTGTCTCCCCCATTAGAGTATAACACCCTGATGTGCCTAATAGTGTGTGTAGTTTATTAATTAGTTGTTATTCATGATATATATATTCATGATATATATATATATATATATATATATATATATATATATATATTCTGGTGCAGCAATTCCGCATTTCCGGTGCAGCATCGCTGAAATGGGACCTACATGATCATGAAATCATGATCTACTCCACCCATTGTATTTAGAATAATGTATTCTATTACCATACCAATTTTCATCCCAATCAGATATGTATATGGGCCCCATCTGAAAATAGTACAAATCCAACGTAATAAAATAGTTTGATGTAAATAACAACTTTAAAGTATCTGATTGGGATGAAAATTAGTATGGTAATAGAATACATTATTCTAAATACAATTGGTGGAGTAGATCATGATTTCATGATCATGTGAGACCCATTTTTGGGCAACTGCACCGCTGTTCCGGTGCAGTGACGCTGCACCGGAACAGCTCTCATATCTATATATATATAATATTTTGATTGAAAATTTGGAAAGTTTGATTGGAAACTTGTATTTTTCAAAAGCTTAATACATTTCAAGAGCAAATGTATAATTAGTAAAATAAAAATATATATAATAAAAATAGGTTTTATTTAGTGTACTATGTGATTTTTTGGTGTTATAAACAAATACACATGGGCGAATATAATTAATGGTTTAGATTTTTAAAAATATTTTAAAATAAAAATTTTAAAAATAAAAGGCAAAGGGGTGCATTGCATTGAGTCATTAACACATGAGTTGCATTATATCATAACTCATTAGGCAGATAAACGTGTTTATGCGAAAATTCTATGCACCCATATACATGGAACTTTATTGTATTCAAGTGTAAAAACTTCATTTTTATATTTTTTTGAATTTTTTTTTATGAAATTGTTAACGTAGGGTATGTTTGGTTAGACGCAAAAGTTTTCAATCATAATTTTTTCAATAAAAAACTTTACACTTTTTCATAACTATTATATTTTTTAACTATTTTTTTATATTTTTCTATATAAACTACTTTACTTTTTAATTATTTTCGTACAACTACCGCTACAACTAATTTATCTATGTTAGCTCTTTATTCTATCTAATTATTATCTTTATCATATCATATTATGTTCTTTGAATTTGATAAATTTTATATAAAAATCTTTTCATTACAAAATTTTAGCCTGAACCAAACATACCCTTTGTGTTTTAATTTATAAGTCAATTTTTATCATTTTTGGAGATTTATATATATTTTTTAAAAATAAAATATTTTAATCATAATTTTTAAAAACGATAAAACTTAATATATATATGATTAAATACACTTAGGTTAATAATTTTATAAAAAATTGAAAAAAAATAAAAAAATAGATTTTTTTTACATGCCGATTCACTGATGTTCCATGCACCCCATACAGGATCCACTGATTTCTCACTTGGCGATAAGATACTTCTCACAGCAGGCAGGCTCGCTCCAGCCCCCCTCTCCCTCCAGGCAGTCTCGATGAAACTTCTGCAGTTGCCGAATGCTCCCCCACTCCCATTTGCGAGCCCAACATTACCTGCAAATGGCAAAAGGGGTACCTGTCATGCTTCAACTTGCTGAATTTCATTCTCTCATGCTTCCCATTAACTCTGTTCCGGTGCAGGGATGCTTTTACTAAGGAAGCATTTCGTCGTCGCGCCTCAAACCCATGAAGATTTTTTGCGGATTTCACAGAAGCAGTTCAATTCGAGCTCCATTTTCACTACGGCTGCTTCAGTTGAAGGTAATTCGAGTTTCATGCACAATCCATGCTTTAACGGAAAGACTATTTTTAACTTTCTTTCTTCTTTTTCGTTTTTAATAAATGGATATTGTTGGCCTTAGCTATCTTCTAAATTCTATCCATTATATGATTTTTTATTTTTATTTTTTTAAAGCTCTATCCATTATAAACTTGGGTTTGTCTGTTATAGTTAGTTATTGTCATGAAATGGCCACCAAATAGATATGGCCACCACTTCTCCCTTACTGACACTGCAGTTGACTCCTTTTCATACATCGATTTGGCCTGGTTTTGTGGGAGGGTTTCTTGCTCAAGTAACGAACTATATGTCGTTTATTCTACGTCAGTACTGCCTCCACACCTGTCTCCGATGCATCACACTCCACTTCGAATGGAGTGGCTGAGTTTGGAAGCTTGAGAATTGGTGTTGATATCGAGCTTGTTTGTGATTGTTGGACACTGCGTGGGATAACTCAGACCAATGGAATGCATTGTTTTGAAGTAGCACTGTCAGTGGTGCTGTGATTGTTCCATAGTTGCAGATGAACATCCTACAGTATAGCCTACGAGCGCCAGAAATTCCTTAGGTTGTTTCACAACTCTAGAAGTGGTCCATTTTTGTATTGCTTCCATTTTTTAAAGTTTCAGCAGCTAGCACTTCCTTACTGACAATTGCGGCCTAAGCACACAACCTTTTGGGGAAATGTACAGGTTTTGGCTTGTAAATAGTGAACTTCCTTGTTGTGTTTGCATTATGCATGCTGATGTGTCAATGCTCCTACGAGTCTCTTGTATATGCTACACGCCTATAATGAGTACCTTCAAGACTTTTTTCATGAATGCTTCACATGTGAAGGGTTCATTTCATAGGTTATAGGGGACCTGAATGGGCACTGGTTAGAAGAAAACCATAAAGTATCATCAAATTGTAGGAAAATGATTTAAGGACTTTCTTAAATTAGTCCTAAAATTCATAAATTTCAAACTACTCATCTTTTTCTTTGATTTAATATCTTAACTACCTAACTACCATATTCTTTTTCTAGTTTTGCCCCTTCATTTCAATCATATTCTCGTATCTTTCCATACTATCTTGTCTATTCTTGCTTTATTCTCACTTGACCTCTGTCATATCACATCATGTCTCTCACTAGTTTTTCAAAATTTATTCCATTCAATCCTCACCTGTTACCAATTCCTAAACGCTCCCTCAAAAAACACTGATCTGAGAAAAAAAACTTCAAATCGTGTCTTCTTTCCAACATTTGATAAAAAATAAAAACTAGTATGCCACATCTCAGAAGGCCTTGCAAAAAGAAGTAGAGTACACTCCAGATGATTATATTAATTGTTTTCAACAGAAAAAGATGAGTTCCCTATGCATTGAATCAGGTTTTTCATACATATTTTCTGACTAGATGTCAATCTTTTTCATTTTCTAAGACTTGGAATTGGAAAATATCAGGCTTGTTTGTTTTCTAAGGCACGGAATTGGAAATGGAATGACTTGCAAAATCCCATTTCCCAATACAAGACATGACATATGCTTACCATAATAACTTTATTTTTTGTCAGCATTACCTGCATTTCAAATCATTAGCTTACTTTTTTTTTTTTTTTTGCTTATTACCTATATTTTTCTTTCCATCCCATTCCTATTCCAAGTAAATGGACATGCATGAATAGAAACGTTGAAATTTCAATGTTCAGAACTGTGATTTTCTCTTGCAAATCCAAACAAACAGTGTCCAAGGGGGTAGGTCTGTCTTTTATTCTCTTTCTCATCATTTAAACTTTTCGGATATTCGACAATATTATCATTCTGATTTTATTAATACATTCAGGAATATCCACCAATGATTTGTTGGTCATGTATTAGAAATGATTTCGTCATTTCTGATAAAATCATTATGGAGGTCGCTGTCATAGTATCAAACATTTGACCACCCTGTTTATGTACAAGCTAAACCCCCTTGTGCTGATGATTGGATGATTAAGTGGGTTTCCATGTGCCTAGTCTGGATACTTTCTGCCTTGCTTATAATTTGTGGTGGACATGTAATCTTTGCTACAGTATAGCTATCATAGATTTTTTTATGTTACTTTTCCTAATTTGTTGATGAGCTCTCCTTTTCCTTTCGACATTCCTCATTGTTTTTTAGCTGGAGCTCCCACAACATCAGTGGCCATGGGTGATAAAGATGTATTGAAAGCCTTGTCCCAGATAATTGATCCAGACTTTGGAACTGACATAGTCTCTTGTGGATTTGTGAAGGATCTGCATATTGATGAAACGCTGGGAGAGGTAATGGAAAACCTTTAGTAGACGTTCTTGGCATAAGCATCTGGATATTTTGGAACTTACTAGAACTTTCTTTGGTAATTTTCAGGTTTCATTTAGGTTGGAGCTCACGACACCAGCATGTCCAATAAAGGACATGGTAAATGAACTACTAGAAATGCTCAACTTTTAAACTGGTTAAAGTTTCTCTTTCATGCAGAAATTTGTCCAATCATAAACTCACGACACAAAAATCAGTTCATTGCATTTTATTACATAAAATCATATTTAAAAATGATTGTTAAATGTGGTTGTTAACAGATTATATAATTTATTCTAAGATAGAAGATTTCTAGTGCAAGACAAGAAAATTATTGCAAAATGTGTCTACGGATATTTAAGATATATACAGCTATGCCTAGTGCGAGCGTGGAAACTATTACTTTTGTAAACTGTGATACTCTTGATAAATCCAAGCCACACATTATGTTTATCAATATGTATTTAGTGAGGATGCCAAAACTCACATTGATCGGATACATTGGTAGACCATAACCAATTTTAGAGTAGTCTCATGAGTTTATATTTATTTATGACCTATCATGGTATCCAATCAAGGAGATTTTTTGTATTTTGACTGAATTCATTTTGATAAAGGCTTGGATTTATCAAGAAGTATCATGATTTACAAAAATAAGAGGTTTCACATTTGCAATAGGCATATCTGCAAATGTTATTAAATATCTATGGGCACGTTTGCAATAAGTTTTGCGTGCATAACTGGTATTTATGCGAAAGGTCATAGGTATGAGTGCAAATAAATTTTTTTATGAAAACATCTGGAGAAAATTGGTGGAGAGGAAATGCCAGTTGGTTCCAATATTGAATTCATGTAGCAAAGAAAAATCATCGATAGAATAAGAGGAAAAAGATTTGGAAGAAAGAGGTAGATCTTTTTGGTAAGAAGATAAGAAAGGATTACAAAAAAATAAACAAAATTATGGGAAAGATTGAAGATAAGAGGCAGGAAAAACTTGCATACCTTCAGTTTATCAATAATTGAATACCTATTATATGATATCATTATTCCTTGAAGATTTCTACTCAAAATAATTTAATCACATGTAAACAACAATCTAAGCCATTATTGAGTTGGTCTACATGTTGATTATTTTATACTTATATTAAATTCCCGAATAACTAATTAAGGGTGTGTTTGGCAATGAAGAAAAAATGTCAAGCTAAAACTTTTCACTCTCCATAACTACCCTATTTTTTAATCATGTATTCACATTTTTCTATACAACTACCTTACTTTTCAATCATTTCTACATAATTACCCATATAACTAACCTATCTATTTTAACTTTATTCGCTTTACTCCTCATCATTACCCCTATCATATCATATCATTTTACAACTTTTTCTTTTCAAAATTTTCATCAAAAGTTTTATTACTTCCCAAACACACCATAAATTTTCAAAATCTGGAAGAAAATATTCCTAAAATATGCTGAAGTAAATAAACCCTAATTGTTGTGATTATTATCATTACATTCTTCATTTCTTCTTCGGTGAGCAATAGAAAGATTTATTCTCTGGTTATTCACTCCATCATCTTTCTTGGAATCTTCAAAATGCTTGGTTAAATTTTTCTAAACGAAGTTGGATACGTTAAATTTACATGGTCCTATCTTTGATTTGTTTGCAAGTCTAACTGAGGGGCTTTTTCTAGTTTGAGCAGCAAGCAAATGAGGTGGTAGCAGCACTTCCTTGGGTTAGTAAAGTGAATGTGACAATGTCAGCTCAACCTGCAAGGCCTGTTTTTGCAGGGCAACTTCCCAGGGGTTTGCAAACCATTTCAAATATTATTGCAGTTTCAAGTTGCAAGGTAGGTTCTATGGCCTTAGCATCCTTTGATCATTTTTTGTTTCTATTTAACATTCTATTAACCTCCTTATTAATGAGCATTTAGGACCATCAACTGTTATCTATGGTTTGTATCTGTTTTTGCAATGCCACATTGTATGAAGAGGTATCAAAATTATAATTTTCAATTATCCAATTGCAAACAAACAAAAATGATAGGTAACCAGAGAGCTGTTCAACTTTTGCTGTTTATGCTTTCTGTGGCATTTCTGTAATAAACACATTGAGAATTGTTGGCCACATAATGATTTTATCTTATCTTTTCTTTTTCTTTTTCCCCCTTCCAATCCCAAGGCACTCTATAACCCACAGAAACAAATTTCTAGCCCATCCTTCTCATTGATGCAGAATGAATTTTGCCTCATCAATTACATTCATTGCATTTTCTATTGTTTGAAGCTCTGCAGGGAGGTGTGGGAAAATCTACTGTTGCTGTAAACCTTGCATACACTTTAGCTGGTATGGGAGCAAGAGTGGGAATATTTGATGCTGATGTTTATGGTCCAAGTTTACCAACGATGGTTTCCCCTGAAAATCGGTTATTAGAAATGGTAATTTTCTATCTAGATAACTGCTAACGAAGGTCTTTTGTGTTTGCTTTTGAGGTGGATTTCAGAAATCCACCTTAAAGCATAAACTCATACATTGTGGACTTCCTGACATTCACAGGCAGCTGTGTCTTTTGGCATGAAAATCAAGTCCACAATGTTTCAATTCCATGTCTACTGGGCCAATGTTCATTCATTTGTTTTTACACAATTTTCTTTTCACATGAGATGCCCACCTAATTGCTGTGCCAGCCCTTTCTAATCCATGAGACAAGCTGTGCCAACTTGAATCTTGCATGAGGTGGAATATCGTAAATTCCACTGTTGCTAGTGTGCTTTCATGTCTCCAATAAATGCACAATTTTGATTTTTTTGCAATAGTGACCTTGAAGCAGCTGCTTTCCAGAATCCGGAGAAGAGAACAATACTTCCAACTGAGTACTTGGGTGTGAAGCTTGTGTCTTTTGGATTTGCTGGACAAGGACGTGCTATAATGCGTGGACCAATGGTTTCTGGGGTTATCAATCAACTACTTACAACAACTGAGTGGTAATTGTGTCAATTATAAGATGTATTTCCAGTTATCCACTTTTTGTGTTTTGTCTATTTTCTGTTGTTTAGAGTCTACAATAAGTTCCTTCAACCAAAAATCTGTATACAGGAGTTCAGAGACTCTCATATTAGACTGTGCTGAAATTCAAAACCTACATCATTTGCATTTTACATGACCCCAGTTTTGTTCTAGGGTGTTTGTAGCATCACAGAATGACACAAAACTGTTCATTTTCTGTTCCTGTAGCGTTCATAAAATTATACCTTAAAATTATTTTGAAATACTAAAATTTAAAGGATTCTTTGTTTACCCTATTATAAAATGGGCTATGCTTCTATGAAACCCCTCTTCTATATAACCCCATTCATTTTTAATATTTTGATGATTGATGAAAAATTCGTTCTATCTGTTCTATTTAGCATCATTTATATTATGATGGAAATCCTTTCATTTGTTTTATATAATTGTATATGGGCCTCATTTACAAATGTGTAAAATCAATGTGATAAAATAATTTAATGCTAAATATCAATTTTAAAATAGTATTTTCAATATCTAAATCATGTAAAATATCACTACTGTGTATAAATGACTTATAAAGTATTATTACATGTTAGTATATATGTGAATGGATCTAATCATTTTTCCCAATTTATACACAAGTATATCTTTTTTGGAAAGCAGCTGCTTTCCTACATTGTTTTATTCTGAAATTTGAGAAAGATGGGGCAGGAGCAACAAATACCCATCCTTGCTCCCATGTTGATCCACCAGAGCATTGTTGTATCATAGCTGTAAGTGCTGTGATTGTATGATGAATGTTGTTAGTGTCAGATACCTCAATCAGAAATTTTGTTTGATGGCGTTCTTTGATCCCTGCAGGGGAGAGCTAGACTACCTTGTAATTGATATGCCCCCAGGGACAGGTGACATTCAACTTACGCTGTGCCAGGTGCAATTTTAGTACCATCGTTTAATACTAATTCTTAGGAAACAATTACTTTAATTCTATTAGGAATGCTCCAATAATTCATTTTACTTGATGTACTATTGACTTTTATAAGTTCCATCTCCTAGGTAGCTCCATTAACTGCAGCTGTGATTGTTACCACTCCTCAAAAACTGGCATTTATTGATGTTGCAAAAGGAGTCCGTATGTTTTCCAAGCTTAAGGTCTGCTTGTTTCCCTTTTTCTTTTTGATCCACTTCAAGTTTCTTTTGCATATGAACATGTGGCACTGACTCTTTGAGGTGTGCTAAAAAGGGCTAATCCAGTGCATACGCCTTGTCAATGGTTGCATCAATTCTTCCTCTTGGGACAACTATTGTCCTCAAAATTAACATTTGGAAGCTGAATTTTAAACTATCATAATCTTTCCATGTTTGATTTCTTTGCATGGAGTGAATGCTAGTGAAGGAATTGTAAGATGAAATTACAAATCAACCCCTAAGTTTCGAATTTACAAAATGAGCTTGCTGTTTTCTGAACATTTCTTTTTTATCCTTAGTTTCAGCAAATTGAAAGACAGCCCTAGATTTTTAAAATTGCATAAAGATCCTATTTTCAAAATTTTAGAAAAACGATCAAAGTTAGCAATGAAAAACATTTTAAGATAAAACCCTTATCCAAAAGCCTAACAGACTAGAAAGATTCGTTCCAAACCTACATCCAAGCTCAAATTCAAGCTTCATATCAAAAGCCAAATTTGAATGTGATCCTAAGATTGACTTATAGCTGAACTGAGTAGTAATTTCAATTGGCAAGAAACCACCCATGGAAGACTCCAACATGAAAGTCATAAAAGAAGTTATGAGTCATTCTGATCAGGTGTTGATTGTCCAGAAATATTCTTTAGAAACTTCCATGGTTCAGGGGTTTGTTCAACCTTTGAAGACCTACAATAAGACGGGATTCGATGTTTTGAAGATGTGAAATCTATGAAACATATGAGGTAGGTCATTGAGTGGTACAACTCAACAAATCTGATGCTATTTCTATATTTGGATTGCATCATCAATTGCCACCTAAATTGAACAATTTTCACTATAAAATTCGAGGACAGGTTTTTCCTACGCCAGAGAGAATGATGCAAAGGAGTTTCCTCAAATTAATATTTATTTTGTTTAAGAAATTTTTAGTTGGAATTTCTGTTTTGTTAGGAGTTTAGTATCTTTTGCTTAATAAATGGGTTAGATTGGTTTTTGTTTCCATTTTTACTTTCTTGTTATTCAAGTTTCCTTATCATCCAAGTTTACCTATTTCTTGTTGTTTAAGTTTTTAGTTAGGATTTTTCTTATAAATAGAGTACTTTATTCTAGTGCAAAAGAGATTTTAAGAGAGTTTATGATCGAGTTAATAACTGAGATTTCTGTGTGTTTTTCTTTGGCTTTTTTTTCTTCCCATCTAATTCATTTGTGGTTTTTTTTCCCTTTCTTCCCTCTTTTCCCTATTGAGAGGATCTTCTCTCTTTCTTCTAAAATCTTCCCTTTTATTGCTCAGGACATTTTGTCCTGTGTCACCAGATCAGCCAATTTGTTTTTATTTTCAAATGTAAAGATACATGCAAGTTTTCTATCATGCAAATCAAGTTTGTCGGGGGGCTCAGGGCTTTATTTTGCCTCTGTTAACCAATCAATTTATGGTTGGATCAGTTCACGATAATGCCAATTAGATCAAAATTTCGTGTCAGTGATCGCAGCCTGCCAGATTAACATTCCATGTTGACCTAGAAGCATTTATCTGCTAATTGCGGGTTTCCATTATAAGGATTCAGTGCATTATTAGAATGCATGATTGGGAATTTTCAGTTGCTATAATTTATAGAATAGTTTTGTTAATGATTTTTTCTTCTTTCACGTAGTTCAAATTTAAATAAGTTCCATCTGGACAACCATCATATTGGAGAATGAGATACAATCAACAAGCTCGATGTATGAGGTTCATAGTTCTGAGTTATGGATGAGTAACTGACCACTTGAGTTATATTGTTTCTCCATTCTCTCTTGTAGGTTCCATGTGTTGCAGTGGTTGAGAACATGTGTTACTTTGATGCCGATGGGAAACGCTACTACCCGTTTGGTAGAGGCTCTGGCAATCAGGAATGCTACTGCTCATATAATTGATTCTTTCCCAGGTCTAGATTCCTCTTGGTTTTTTCTTCTCATGATACTTTTCTATATTTTTGCAGGTTGTTGAACAATTTGGGATTCCACATCTCTTTGATCTTCCAATACAACCAACGGTATTTACACACATTATTCCTCTCAAAACAATTGAGAGTAGCCTCGTATTTCTTTCAGGAGTTGTGCATCTTTCAATTGTTATTTAGTCATCTTGTTCGAATTACATGTATTTCTATTATTGTTAGTGATTCCAGGAACCAGGTTGCTTGGAAAATTCTGAGGAAACCATTGGTTTAGTGCCTCAGTAGATTAATTTATGAGATCTAATCCTTTCATTTGCTTAAAAGTGAGTGTTTAGCTAATAATGCAGTTATCGCATTGATAAAAGTCGTAAGTGTTGCCCAAGCTTAAAATACCTGTTCTAGGTATTACAGATGTTGCCACATTTTCAAAATTTACTTTTGTGAGTACCTAAGCATTAGAAAAGAAAAGCGCAAGCATATAAACTTCTAATATCTGGTCTGTTCTCACATCAAGCATATCTGTGGCTCCTTGGTCCACTTGGACCTGCCTCGTCTGCTCCAGGTCTTGTTTGAGGATGTAAAAATCATTTTAGAGAAAAAAATATATGAGCTGTTGTCTTAGTAAGCACATTGGTAGTAAAATACATTTCCAAACCTATTGGGAGGATGCATATTGAATTCAATTTGTCATAATGAAAAAATGCCTATTGAATCCAAACATACATCACTCACATGAATGTGGTCATAGATGCAAATTGGGCTTCCATGCCTGTTATCACTAGCCAATCAGGGCTTTGTGCATGGTTCTGGGGGGAGGGGTCTTGGTCTCTATATCCCCTTGTCACCTCTGATAGACCTTGATTTCCTGCTTGCATCATGCATTTATATAATATTCTACCTCACCTAGGTGGGAAATGGCTTATTATGATATATATATCATGCATTTATATAATGCACGTGTGTGCATGCTTGCATTTACTGTTAATGATCTTAGAAAGCACATAAAAAGCAAAAGTATTTCATTTGATAGGTAAAACACGACAAGTTTTCCTAAAACATTTAGTGAAGCATTTAAGAAGAATTAAGAAATAACTTGTATTAAGTTAAAACCACCTTACTTGAAAATAAAAAACCTTGGCTTACTTACCTTCTTGTCTTAGCTTGGTTTTCCTTGGTCTACGAGAATAATTCCTCCACTTCTTTCACTTTTCCCACATGTGGGGAAAATTTTCGTCTACACATTTATTCAATTCTATTTAAATTGCCCAATCTGAGCTTGTCTAGGCATTTCTTATTCGCATGTTAGGGTAGATCTTAATCTCCCACTTGGGTCATTTACATATCAAACCATGCTAAACTCATAACCCCAATCAGCAGCATTATCCATACCATTAGTTCATGTATATGTAGAACGGGTCCAAACACAGATACTTTAAGGCATTTCATCTACCGCATGCACATTCTTTGTATAATGCGTCTACACTATTTTTTTTGCCGCTATTTGTGCATTTCATTATTTATTAATCATTCACCATGCATAATAATGTTCCAGCAGCAATATTCATCAAAAATAGTTAAGTTCAAGCATTAGTTCCCACTTTAGTGCGTTACCAATTAGCATAATCTAGGGCCTTGCAATTTACCCAACCACATCGCTGCCAATTTCCTCGATGCAATTCATCTCCCAACAAATCACAGAAGGATATTTCTGCTACATTTATCAGGCAGACAGCTTGCCAACTCTTATGTTTTTGCATCTCTCTGTTTCTTGTGTGTTGGAATCCCTACATCCAGTCCACCCATCCAACTTTGTGCAAGTAAATTTTTAGATCCTAAGGCGTTGATGTGACCTCCCAAACTAATAGCTAAAATTAAGCAAACGTAGTCTGGTACTTGGACAAATATCCTGATGGAATCATGTCAGTTTTTCTCCTTTGCATGACCATTTGATCTCTGACCTCAAGGCTTAAAGATCCATTCACCTTGGTTCTACAGCCTATGTTTTCACACCAATGCTTATGGAGCTGGTCTTTCAACATGATTTCACTGGTTGGGCTCATGGCAACATGAAAGCATATTGCATGCATGCCTTTCTAGTGTTAAACAAGAGAAGACACCAAGTGTTAAACAAGAGAAGACACCAAGTAGCGTGCTCTCTCTCTCTCTTAGAGGGCTCATTCTGGCAGCAACGAAGAACTTATGGTCACTATGAAGGTGATCTTCACTAGATGGCCTGAACATGCAACCAATGCATGTGTGTCAGGAGTCATTGTCCCATATTGCTTATAGGGGGTTAGTGTTAGGAGGTGTTAGAAATTCCTGCATTGCTCATATCTAGGACATCTTGTGTGAGTTATATAGCTTTGGGTTTCCTTCCCAGCGACATCTAGTTTTGGGGGATGAGTTCTGATAAAGTTGTATTGAACCATCCCACATCTTCTTCTTCTTCTTCTTCTTCTTCTTCTCTCTCTTTTTTTTTTCGGAGTTTAACCATCCCACATCTTGGATGTATCAAAGAGATGTGAAACTGGTAGGAGTAAAATATGAGGATTTCAAAATGTCAAACGCAGGCAATGATATGGGAAAAAAAAATGAGGCTGCTGTAGACATTTAAATGGCAGACCAAATAATGACAGGAGTACACCGTGGACAAAAATACTCTTTGCATGAGTTGACGAGAGTGTTTCCCATGTAGAAATCATCCAGGCAAAAAAATACATTGGTTTAGCAAACTAAATTCAGTTTTCACGGTTGTGACAATGCTTAGAAGGTGATCCATGTTTTCATGCATGTTATCTAACCAGCAACACTTGTTGAGCTGCTTTCTTTTCCCAGCTGTCAGCTTCTGGCGATACTGGAACACCTGAAGTGGTGGCTGACCCTCAAGGTGAAGTTGCAAAGACATTTCAAGAACTTGGCATCTGTGTTGTCCAACAGTGTGCCAAAATTCGACAGCAAGGTAATGGGCCTTCAATTTGACAATTTCATCATGCTACTTTATGAACTACTATATGAGAATTTATGCAATGTTGAATAGATGATATCAAGACGAGAAATATATTATTTTTTGTTGAAACATAGAAGGCCTTGAAGCAACATGCACATGACAAGATACTATCTAGAAGAACGGAGGATACTAAAAACATTTAATATGCTTGGAGTAAAAGGAAAGCTATTAATTTTTCGGGAATGACCAAATGCACTCAGGTGCACTTAGCCTTGGTGCACCCGAGTGTATTTAACCTATTTTTTTAATATTTTTTTGAAAATTTTAAAGCCAGACATTTTCGTAATTCAGAAAAATTTTCAAAAAAAATATAAAAAATGGGTTAAATACACCCGAGTGCACTGTATCACATCCCTTAATTTTTTTAATACAAACTGCAATGTTAGAGAACATTGAAGCTTATATGGAACTCTTAGCTCACATGGTTTATCTGGATTGGTAATCCTCTTCCTTGATGAGCGATTCCGTTTTTATTGTATTGTGATGCACAGTGAGATGCATTTCCAATTCTTCATCAACTTTGTTAGTTGTTTTGCACATACTAAAATTATCATTGCAATTATAGCTATGTACCAGGTAATTGTTATATACCTCCATCTTATTTTCTATGACTCCATTATGTTTCCAAACATTTTCTGTTCTTCCTTAACTCCTTTTGTTTTGCCATTTCAGTGTCAACTGCAGTAACTTATGATAAGTCTATCCGAGCAATCAGGGTCAAGGTTCCAGATTCTGATGAAGAATTCCTATTGCATCCTGCAACAGTGAGACGGAATGATCGCTCTGCCCAAAGTGTTGTATGTGGAAGCTCCTCGTAGCATTTAAATTTCTCTCATTTTATTTTCTGGTATAGTAGGCTAACCAATTCTTTTTGTGGTTACATTATAAAAGGAATTGCAAAGAAAATGTCGAGTTTCCTTTATCATCGTTGTAAAGTTTCTTGTAGCAGTTAAATCTCTCATTTTATTTATTTATTTATTGGTACCTTTAAATATTTTGTTGTCCTAGGCCACTTTAATAACATGCATGGTTACACTGATTGTTAGATTGTCTCAATTGATTATTGATCCAAATAGGATGAGTGGACAGGGGAGCAAAAGCTACAATATGCTGACATTCCTGAAGATATTGAACCTGAAGAGATTCAACCTATGGGAAACTATGCAGTTTCTATAACTTGGCCCGATGGGTTTAGTCAGGTATTGATATCTTATGTCTTCATCTTGATTTTGGATTGCAGTCAGAAAAAAAAAAAAAAAAAATCAATTTCTCAGTGGTAGTGTAGCTCCTATGCGTTTTATAAATCGAGCTTTACTTGCTTTTTGAGAATACTTACTAGAAAATTTCTCATTGGCTAGAACTGCCTCAGAGTGAAGCATCTGAGATTAAACTTCCAAAAAGGTCATGGAATGAGCTATTGACTGGGCATTTTTAAAATTATCCTGCCATGTGGAATCTATGATTGAGGACTCTATTATGTCAAAGAATTTATAAATCCATATACAGAATCTACCAGGAAGGCTAAGAGGTGGAATGCTATTTGCAAGAACATACTGTAAATGAAACCTGTGTCTAGCACTGAGTATGCAATCTTTTCTTGTATTGTATTCAAGACAGTTGTTTCTCATTCTTTAACATTCTTGTTTGTTTTCCGTGGTAGGTTGCCTACCATGGTCACCTAGGAAAATCACCAACCTAGTTTCAAGACATTATCATTTTGCTTGCCATGAGGTGTTCAGGATGTTTAGTATAACTCTTTAGACAGTTGGTGGGGAATGGTATTGGTAATCTCCTTTGGTTTATTCTCAAATGGAAGTAGGTCAATTCAACACATCTTTGAACCTGGTACTATAGACAATGGTCATTGGTCTGATTGTGTTGAGGTTGATTATATGTTACTTGGAATCTGGTATTATATCTGGTATTAAGGACATTGGTCTGATTGTTTTGAGCAAACGATATGTTTCCATTGTGATGGAAACTCAATCTTTGCATTAAGCTTGTATCATAAGCTATCATTTTACTGAAAAATCTTTGATCATATCTGATTGCGCATCCAGGCTTTGATTGCCATTGCCAGGCAGCTTTGTTCTCATTCAGCAATTTCTGTTTGTTTGCTAACTTGAAAATTCTTGGTTTTATGGCAGATAGCGCCTTATGATCAGCTGCAAAGCATAGAGCGGTTAGTTGACGTTCTTCAGACATCTCCTCCATAGATATTCTAAATTTCTAATATGGAAAGATGGAAAAAGGATGACATGCTTGCTATTATGGGCATGGCTTTGAGTAAATATTTGTAACAGTCCTGTCAATTGATTAAATATAGCTTAGATTATGGCATTCTGCGTGACACTTGTATCAAGAAAAGATATGCCTTTTGCAATAATATTAGTTGGCATTACTTTGTGCACTTTTTTTTTTTTCTCCAATTGTGGGTAAAAAACTTTCAGGGAGAGAGGGAAAGGAAAAAAGAACAAGATGATTTTGATCTCTCTGAATTGACACTACAGGGAAAATCATAGCACATTTATATGGAATTATAAATAATAATTACAGATCTTGTTAGTTAGAGATAATATACAACAAATATTATCCATCACAACTTAAACTAATCTCATTCTTGATCTCTCTCGAATTTCGATTGATCTTAACTTCTTAGTTATCGCTCCCCCTCCTCGAAGTCATGTAACTAATGAATGTCGAGGTCGGTTCTTAACTGAAAGAATAGACAGACGAGATTTGAGCGAAAATTGTGTTTGAGAGAGAACAAACAAGTCACTCTAATAATAAAAACGATTTGAACAGACTTCTGTTCACTCTTAAACTATTTAATGTTTGGAGATCCAAATGATTGTAGTATCTTGGCTAAATAGGTGCTAATAGGTAAAAGACATGTTTGATTGTAGGATTGGATTTTATAAAATCATCAAGGTGGGCACAAACGACACTTTACCCTAGAAAGGTTTGCATTATTTATTTTCTCCGATGTGCTTTTCATCATTTAAAAGATCCGATTGTTGTAAGTTGTAACTATAGCCTGCCCTGCCACGCGTTGTCAGTCGTTTACCTTCTAGCTAATGGCCTTTGGCCGTAGAATTGCCCCGCATAACGCATTGGCATACCATCTCTTCTGGTCATAGTCATACACGGGCCACGCCCTCATAATTTCTGGCCCAGAATCAGCATCGACTAAAGGCCTGTTCGGCGGCCATGCATGCTTGCATGCATTTCGACGGCTACAAGTGCTGCGTCATCAACCCACCAAATTATTCTCCATGTCTGCTACTGCTTTAAACCTACTTGCAACCAAAGTTAAAATGTAGCTAATCCAAAATGTAACACATCCTTAGCCAATTCTCAATTTCCACCATTGGCAAAATCATCTCAGTGACCTAAAATCGCACCATACACATCCAGCACTAACAGTAATTGGTCATCACATTCTATTGGACATAAGAACCATGTCAAGCCAAACACATTACCCATACGTATACGTTCACTTCTTTTCACCCAATTCCACACGCACCGTAAATTCATGCATTCATACACTTTTGAAAGAATACACAGTTTTTGGGCCAACTCGGGTGCTCACGACCATTCTTCTTCCAATCTGACGAAACTACACCACTGCTGCCAGTCGCATCTATGTTCCTCCCATAAATCCCTTCGTCACTGCATGCACTATTCTTTCTTTCTGCTGCTACTGGAAAAAAAACAAACTCATTTGCACCCACTTTGCTGGATGAGCGCACGAACCACGTGGTTATGCATGAATATGAAGGAGACGGCAAGACGAGACGGTTATCAAGGCCAAGATCAGCGACAATAGCGGTTTCTGATTTGGGTGGTAAGATCGCTGTGAATTGTGGAGACACCAGTGGAGGGTGTAATCTTCGGAATGATGATGACATGGTTCTGTTATTTTAACCATAATTTCAGCAAACCTACGCAATTTCAAAAATTACAAATAACTTTCATATAATTTCACACACACGCACATTCCAACAAAAAAGGAAAAAAGAAAAAAAAAGAACTTCATTGCTGTAACCCGGCTTACACTAAAGTGACTCTTTGAAAAATTGTTAAACTATGGGTGTGTTTGGCAATTGATAGAAAATGTCAAGTTAAAACTTTTCAATCTAAAACTTTTCACTATCCACAACTATTATATTTTTTAATCATTTTTTCGCATTTTCCTAGACAACTATCCTACTTTTCAATCATTTCTACATAACTATCCACACAACTAACTTATCTATTTTAACTTTATTCTCTTTACTACTCATTATTACCCTTATCATCTCACATTATTTGACAACTTTTACTCTCCAAAATTTTTCATCAAAAGTTTTATTCATTACTAAACACACCCTATGTTGCCATATTTGCATTTTTTTTTGTTTTTGTTTTTTATTTCAGGAATGCAGACATAGTTCTTGGCAAACTTGGCCGTATCATCAAGGCCGTTTTCTTATCAAATATATACAGCATATACTCATGAATTTTGATTATTATTCCTTATATATCCATGGATTTTCAACAATTCTTTCTATACTTACGATTTTTTTCAAAATTCTTTTTATAACCAACATTGTTAGGATCTGTTAACAACTGCCGTGGAAAAAAATTGTGATATATATATAGGGAGCTGTTCCGGTGCAGTGATGCTGCATCGGAACAGCGGTACAGTGGGCCCAAAATGGGCTCCACATGATCATGAAATCATGATCTACTCCACCCATTGTATTTAGAATAATGTATTCTATTACCACACCAATTTTCATCCCAATCAGATATGTATATGGGCCCCATTTGAAAATGGTACAAATCCAACGTAATAAAATAGTTTGATGTAAATAACAACTTTAAAGTATTTGATTGGGATGAAAATTGGTATGATTATAGAATACATTATTCTAAATACAATGGGCCCACTGCACCGCTGTTCCGGTGCAGTGACGCTGCACCGGGACAGAATCCATATATATATATATCTATATATATATAGGGTGTGTTTGGTTGGAGGTAAAACTTTTGATGAAAAGTTTTGGAGATAGAAGTTGTCCAATTGATAGAAAATGATGTGATATAATAGGGGTAATGATGAGGAGTAAAGAGAATAAAGTTAAAATAGATAAGTTAATTGTATGGGTAGTTGTGTAGAAATGATTGAAAAGTAAGATAGTTTGTATAGAAAAATATGAAAAAATAATTTAAAAATAGAATAATTATGGAGAGTGAAAAGTTTTAGTTGACATATTTTGGCCCCAAACAAGCAAACCCATAATCAAAAGTAGTTGTGATATTAACTACACCTAATTTCGCAATTTCTAAAAAATGAAGAGTGACATATAAAAAAAGAAAGTGGTGATAGTTGATGTTTTCGACGGAAAAGACGCTTCAACAATCTGGGTTCCATGCCAAAAAAAAAAGAAAAGAAAAGAAAAATCTAACAACAAAGGGTATACTAGTCATTTCATATGTACATGAATGGCAGTTGCTGCTAGACTCTTGACAGTTTCACAAAATGATGAGTAAAAGAGACATTAGACCTATAATCGTATACATTATTATAACATTCCAATTGTATTGGGAAGAATCAAAATAAGTTTTACACTTCCGCTTGATTTTAGTGTTTCTGAGAGAACTCAGATTAGATGGTGATATGATCTCAGATGTCTGGACGATATTCCAAACGTAATTTTGCGGTTCGGATCACATTCTCTGCCTCTTCTCGCACGTTCGATCGTACTCTTGCAGTGTAGCGCACCGCTGCTTTGCTGCTTTGTTGTGCAGAAATTTCTCGTGGGTTGGACGCAAAACTTCCCCCTTCTCTAATCCGTCCGGCTCTCCATTTCTCTCTCTCACGCCTTTATCTTCAGTTCTCACTTCTAGCGCGTTCTTTTTGTTTTCCTTTTTCCTCTCTCTCTAAAACCCAACCTGACGCGGAGTTTTGAGTTGGAACGCTTCTTTCAAACACCAACAGCAGATGGAAATCGGCGGCATGTTCGTATAAATAGCCAATTCCCGTCGGTCTCTCCGCTTTCTGCCCCAGCAAGCATCATATCCAGAGCTTTTCAGATCTCAACGAGAACCTAGGGTTTGGGGTCTTCTCATCTCATTGAGAATCTAGGATTACGGTTTGGCTCTTGCGGCGATGGCGGTTGAGGCGGGTGAAGAGGAGGCGGATTACGAGAGCGATCCTGAGGAGTCGGTGCTTCCCTTGGCGATGCGGCGAAGAGAGGCGAGCGACGACGAGGAGGAGGGGGATGACGAGGGGGCAAGGCGAGAGAGTAGGTCCCTTCCGAGGGCTGGGATCGGATCAGATGGAGAATCGGATGGTCAGGGCGGAGCGCCTGTGTATGATGACGAGGAGTCCGAGATTGATGACGAGGAGGAGGAGATTGAGGAAGAAGAAGGAGAGGAAGCGGAAGCAGAGGAGATTGAGGAAGAGCAAGTACAAGAAGAGTTTGAGAACATGGAGGTAGCAGCCGAGGCGGCAGAATCTGGCGGACAAGCAGCAGCGGTTGCTTCTGGAGGGAAGAGCCGGGGGGAGGAGGAGAAGAGAGAAAGCGAGCCGTTTGCAGTGCCTACTGCTGGCGCTTTCTACATGCACGATGATAGGTTTAGGGATAATGGTGGGGGACGGCATAGGTAATTCCTTTTTATCTTTGCACTTTGTTGAATATTCTGTCAATTTTTTGCTCTTCCATAGAAGTCATGTTAAACCGGAAAGGTTTTAGCCTCTTTTTATGGTTTTACACTGGTATTCTGCAGAATTGGGCCATTTTTCACGTGAAAGATAACATTTGTAATATATGATTTTGGCAGAATTTCATCGGTGTTTCTAATTTTAAGAGTTTACTCCTTGTTTCCCTTGGCTGTTTTGGGAGAAATTGTTGTCCCATAGTATTGAGTTGAATCAAGCAGCAACCCGCTCGTATATGTTTACATAATTGACAACTTTCTGTCATCAAAGTCCTGGAATTTTGTGCCTACTTGGATTCTATTCGTAGTCTTTTTACATTCCTCCACTTTCTTGAAGTATTGATCCTAGAGAAGTAATCATTCTTAATAGTGCTTCGTTTGAAGTCTTAATTGGTTTCTCATTTAAGTGCTCACAGTTATTAAAGTTGTATATTATATATTTGGGTTTTTGTTAACTAATTCTAAACCATTAGATTCTAGCGCATCTTTCCACTTGTTTAATTTCAAATTTACTTCCTTGTTTCATCTATTAGCCACCAGGACACCATCGCTGCCATTATCCCCACAATCCTAAGCAATTTTCCACCTTTGGCGGGGTCAACTTTATAAATCTTGTCGTGCCATTCTTTACAATCATGAACTACATTTTCTGTAATCTATAACATCTTCATATCTTGTTTAATTACTTCTATCCACATTTTTTGGGGTCTTTATATCTCGTCTATTATGACTATCATTTGCAAATAACATGCGTCAAGATATATCTTCTTGTAAATTTCTAGTAAGTTCATCATCTATAACTAAGGTGAACAGGTAAGAGCTTAAAATTGGTTATAACTAAACTGCTTATCTGGTTATGATTTTCGAATTGGTCTTAATAATAGATTTAGGGCCTGTTTGGCCAAGTGTCCATTTGCTGCAAAACTCTATTGCCAGTACTTTTGGCAGAAGTGTTAATTACCAGTTTCCCGCAACTGCACCAACTTTTACTAAGATTAGGCAATTTTCTAGGAGTTGCAGCACTTTTAGATAAGGCCAAGTGGTTTGAAAACTTGTAGAAGTGCTGACAGCATACAAAAACGTATGTTCAAACAGAACCTTAGATGTGTCAGTTGAAAGGAAATTTTAAATGAAAATATAAAACTGAGAGAAATTTTGTTTTGAACTTAATAAGGATTTAGTTAAACATCATGTCTATTGAAAACATTTGTCTTATATAGGCGAATGTCTGCTCCAAATTTTAGGCAATTTCTACTAGTGTATTGTCTACTTTTTTTTGTTTTTTTTTTTAAAAAAAAAACAAAAAAAAAATTCTTTTGCACAGTAGTTCTATATGGGCATATATTTTTTAATGTAGTTTCCACACTGGTCACCAATCAAAACGAGTTGTATGGCTGTAGGGCTAGCTTAAGATTTCATCCAAATATTGTGGTTGGGCGAAATTGATGCATCACACAAAAAATTTCAGTGAAATTGTCTGTATGTAAAATACGTCAGTACAGATGCAACATTTTGCATAATATTAATGCTTTAATTTCCTTCTCTTTCTTAGACGCACACCTGGTGGACGAAAATTGTGGGAATCGAAAGATAATCGGGAATGGGTTCACGATCGATTTGAAGAGCTGAATTTGCAAGACTCACGCTATGAGGAGGTTTATATTCTGAACTTTACTATGCTTGTGGATTCATTTTTGTTTTTTTCCCCTTTCCTTCTTCATTGTTCCCTTAAGGAAAGTAGTAGGCATCATTTAGAAGTCTATTACAGCAGAATTTGTATGTAAAATTACTTAAAGTGCCACCATTTTTATCTCATAAATTCTCAGGAAAGGAGGCGGTCTAAGGGTCATTTTCGAGGTCGTGGTAGATATCGTGGAACAGATCGTGGATATGTACGAGGGAACAGGTCCAGAATCTATGATGACAATAACATCCAAAACCGTGATCAGAAGATTGTGAGGGGTAGAGGGCCTAGGAGGTATGAACCCCACGGGAAAGGGAATTATACAGCACTGGTTTCTCAAAATAAGCAGTAAGCAGTTCTTATGCCTCATTCTGTTTGTATTTCACAATTGGTATGCCCATAAAATAATAATTATTACATTTTATCACTTTATTGCAATACAGAACTGGGAAACCGTTGGAGAGCCCTTCGAATGCTAATTCAGGAAGGCTGTCTGCTCATTCTTTGAATTCGCAGCCTGAATCTTTTGCTACTCAGAAAAATGTGTTTGCTTCAAGCTTGAGCTCTGCTTCTCCTCCATTTTATCCATCTGGAACTTCCACTCAAGATGTCCCCACAATTCAAAGGAGGGATGCACACACTGGAGGAGTAAATAGGAATCATCAGCCTTCTGTAGCTGTAGAGGAGAACTTCTCTGCATCCCACTCAAGTACATTAATGCGAGGAAAAGCTGTGGTTGACTCTGTTTCTCAGGATAGGCATTTCTCAGGTGATTCTGTTCATGCAGTTGGTGGGAAACCATTGAACAACTTGCAGCATTCTTCTGGTTTGTCTTCACCTGTCAATACCATGCAATTGCCTCAATCAAAGGTTCAGGGTAGGGGCCTAGCTGTCACAGGGCAGCTTAACCATCAACCAGGTTCATCTCCCAACCAGCTTACTAGGGTTTTGGGACAAATGCAGCTGCCTTCTGCACATCAAAGACCAGTTCAAAATCTCTCTCAACCTGTTTTACAAGCTGCTGCTCAGCAGACAGGTCAGCGCAGTGGGACGCGGTCGTCTTCACCACCTCCAGCACCATCAACGAATCCTGTCGATGTTGGAGAAATAGAATTATTACAAGGTTCAAATAAATCTAAGTCAGCTTTGGTGGGGAAGGGAAAAGCTAGTATTCAAGGTAGTGGAAGGGGCTCTTTTCTTTACGGTGGAGCCCAAGTTATTGGTGCCACTGGGGCTATGGGTGTTTCTCATGGTGATCAGAACTTTCCTGGAACTCCAGCGCTGCTTCCAGGTATGGCTTCAGCAGCCATGTCTCTGTGTGGTCATTTGAACACTTAAACATGTATTGCTGAAGATGTAAATGGTCTTATCAGATATAGTTTCTTGTTCTTTCTGCATAGCAGTTCATTTGAAATGTGATGTTCTCACATTGTCTTTCTATTTCTGCAGTAATGCAATTTGGGGGTCAGCATAATGGTGGGATTGGTGTTCCCGCCGTTGGTATGGCTCTTCCTGGATATGTTGCACAACCACAACTTGGTTTTGGAAGTTCAGAAATGACATGGTAAATATCTTGCTTATTTGTTAAAGCGAGTTCTGAGCTTTTTCGTTCCTTATTAGTCCAATCCTACGGAACTGGTTCCATGAATTTAAATTCATGAAACATCTCCATTTGGGGCCCACTATGATTATATAAAATCCATTCCTCATTACAGTTAAAATTATTATTTTAATTGGGAAACCAAGTTTCATGGAAATTAAAGTTGTGCACGAGCCCCATCTGATAAAAGTATAAAATTATTTCATGTACATATGAATTTCAAAGTTGTTAATGAACATCTAAAACATGCTTTCTATATAGACGAATGATTCTATGAGTCATTATATCAATCCAGTGCATCTAGGAATAGATCTAAGTTTTTTTTTTCCATGATTTAAACATGACCGTGTACGTTTTTAAGCATGTACTACTTACCCAAAACTCTGATCGAAATGATTTTGATCCCATGATGAACGAAATAATGTTAAACAATATGTTGGCACCAAACGGAAAGGTTCCATGAGATTGAGACCTTTATTATTACAATATTACTACTTGTACTTACTTTTATTTACTTAAGTATATCTAGTGGTGCAACTTGGCTTACTTTTGAAGAGCCCAATGAAAAGACAATATTAGGGTTGGCTTTTTGAAAACGTGAACATGAATCAGAGGAACCCAAGCCTGATTTCCTTAGTTATATTTAATATAAAACATATTTTATGCATAGAATACTGGAGTATTCTCTACATATATAAATCAACCATTTATATTAGAGAGAACTCATTCATAAACGAACCATTCATAATAAAGGAAGCATTGTATTCTGTTTCCTAAATGATTTAGCTTACAATTTTTGGTTTATTTGGAGGATTCCACTTTGGGTAAACCTTGTGGGAACCACTTGAATGGGCCCGCTTTGATGTTGAAATAAAAATCCTCCTGTCAGTATCATTTGTTTTATCATGTGGCCAAACTTTATTTCAATTGGAATCTTAGGCGGGCTGTACCTGCTTAAAAATATATAATTGTTAAATTTTGAAAAATGCTTGAATCCATTCATAGATGTGTTAGAATGTTATAATAGTTCGTGGAACCATTCATCCAATTTATAAAGAATGTTTTGGGCAGTTTAGGTGTTGGATTTACAGTTTTGAAATTGATGTACAGATTAAGCAATTTTATTATGTTGATTTTCCAGTTATATTAGATGTGGCCCATGCACATCTGTGATTTGGATTAAACTCGGTTTCCTAGTCAAACAAATGATCCTAAATATAATGGATGGATCGAATTTCACATCATTATCAAGGTGGACCAAAACAGCGAGGTTCTGTTTCCGTGGAAGTTTATTTGGATAAAAAAATATAAACTTCTAGATTTTTGAATCATTTTAACCTGAATTATAATGCCCAAAAGTTAAAAACATATCAATCAATTAGATTTTAGTTTAATCCAATCCTGAAATGGGCAAGGCCCAAAAGAATGGGCTGCGATGTATGAGTATGGCAGGTTAGCATATCGATAAGGCTATATTCTGACACTTTTTGACTCTGCTATGGTGAAAAGAACCTCTCTTCCCAATCCAAAACCCAAATTTGTCCTTTCTACATCTCTCTGTGTGTTTTAGAGGAATCAAAACTGTTTTGCTTATGAATTTTGGGTGATTTAAGTGGATTCATTTGAAATTTTGGGGGAAGGAAAAATAGGGTTTAAATAACTGACTCTTTTTTTTTTTTGGGTTGAAGATTGAAGTAGCGATTAGAATTCATGATTTTCAAACCTTACAGAAGATTTAATCAGCAATTACTTAAATGCATCTTGTGTGGAACATAGATCTATGGTGGAGTTAATCTTACGGAATCTTGTGAAAAGGCATTCTTTGACCTTTTCAATCTACTTTGACTTGTGCTTATAGACAGGATTTGTTTTGAGAAACTCAAAAACTTCCAAGATCTGGTTGATTTTGGGATTTTAAAATTTTAAATAAAAATTTATTTTATTTTTTAAAAAATAAATCTGACTTTTTTATAGAATAATATTAGATGATTTGCAAGGATTTATTTTTGGGTGTGTTTGGCAAATAGTAAAAAAAGTCAGGCTAAGACTCTTCAATCTAAAATTTTTTACTCTTTATAATTATCCTATTTTTTAATCGTTTCTTCACATCTTTCTATACAACTGTCCTACTTTTTAATTATTTTTACACAATTAACCTATCTATTTGAACTTTATTCTCTTTATTCTTCGTCATTACCCCTACAATATCACATCGTTTTGTTTCAATTTAACAACTTTATACCAAAAACTTTTCATCCAAAAGTTTTATAATATTTTTGAAATGTATTTCACAAGTTAATGCTGTTCTCTAATTTTCAGATCGAAAATTAAAAATGCTTTCTTTTTTTGAACTTTAGAAATTTGCCATTATTTATAGTATGTTTGAAAACCTGTAAAATTCATTTTATGATATATTAAAATTCTTAGGGAAATATTTTTATTAATTTAGTCTTTTTTATCAAAGTATTTTAATATATAATGCTAATGGTTTAGGAACTAAAGGAAGCTTATTTTATAATTTTCAGGTACAATTTCACAATTTTCAGATAAATTATATTCTGTCCCTAAAAATTCATAATTTTCCTTGTTCCTTTTCTGTACTATCATCTTAAATGTTCCTCTTCCGCACCATCATCGGAATACTTATTAATCTGATCACTTGGTTTACCGTGTTTTTAAAATTGATTTCCAGGGTGCCAGTGCTGGCAGGAACTGCAGGTCTAGGGGCCACATATTGCCCACCTTATATTGCTGTGGATGGGGGCTATTACGGACGTCCATCTGGACAAACATCTCTCAGCACCTCTAAGTAAGAAAGCATTCTGATGCTGTTTCTGATATTTAGTGCAAACTGTTGGTGCTGCAAGCAATCTTTTTACTTTAGTGAAATGTTTCCATTAAGGTAGCAATCCAACTCTGGTGGACCCATCAACTCAACATGAATTTTGTAGCCGTACTAATAATGGCCTTTATGGCACCCTAGAATGATTGTAAGGGTCCAAATTATACACTTTGAAAATGACTAGTGGACTACTTTCAGGCTTCCGTTGTGTTTGGTATCTACAAGCAGCACTCTGTGCTTAGGTTTTCTGTATATTTTACATGGGGCAGATAATAGGTAAATAATGAAAAAATCAGAAAAATGTGTTAAGGGGAAATACGGTGATCAAAAGCATAACGCATTAACAGTCTTGGTTTTTGCATAATAGCTGTAAACTTTGTGAAATCTTTCTTAATCCTATGTTTGGTTTGGTTGGGTCTGCACTCTTCAAAGCTTGTACTGAGAAATTTTAGTGTCTTTCATCCATGTTTGGTTTGGGTTAGGTTTGCCAAAGCTTGTGCTAAGAAATTTTAGTCTCTCTCATCTAATTTGAAATATGGTTGAGTTGGTTGATAGTAGTTGGTGGAACCACATGGAGCTAAGGTGGGGCAATTGGCCCGTCTGAACTTTTGAAAATTAAAAAAACTCCCGTAAAATTTAAAAAAAATTTAAAAATATAATTCATTTTTATATGTTGCCTCCTCTCAAATAATATTATGCCCTCCCTTTCTTGTGAATTTGCCCCCTTTGTCGAAGGTCCTGGTTCCGGCATCGTCGATAGTTGAGACATTAGGCAACCAAGTTTATTTAGTGATTATCAGTTTGCGTGCTTGTGTGTGTGCATGTTCCATATCCCAATTGAAACACAAGATCCCACCACACTTCTATGCAAGTTTTCAAAATTATCCATAAAAACACCCAACCAGAATTGTCAGGCTGAAATCAATCTAGATTTGTCAGGTTAGGTTGTGCTTAGTGTTTGCAACTGAAGGTATGGGATTGACTACAATCTTGTCTAAACTCGAGTTAGTTCTGCGCCTGCTCCTTGGAAAATTTACTGATGCAGGGATACTGCACAAGAAGTGACCAGAATTGGCCAGTTTCTTGCTCTGATTAATTCTTTCCACCACATCGATCAACATGTTGGCCGGTGAACTCTCACTTTATTTGGATTTTGGTGGATCCAGATGACATCTCTCACCCCATTCTTGGATCAGCATGATTTTTTTGCACCATGTTAACCTAGCAATGGTTTACTGCAGAAGAGTTGAGATGCCTGATAGTTCCCAGGATATACAGCTAATGCCTGTCTGTTGGTGCGTCGTTGATTTAATTTTAATTTTTAACTGCCTGTATGAATGAGTCAACTTTTATGGAAGATATAACAAATGTAGGGATCTGTGGATTATAGTTCTATTCTCAATTTATCTATATTTCAGCCTCTTCAAATGATCTTACTATTGATTTGTTGTTTTGCAGAGAATCAGGCATTAACAAAGCTAATAATGTATCAAAACTACCTCAAAGACCTGGTATTCTTTGTTGTTGCTTTCTAGAATTATTGCAACTGTTAGGCATTCTTGTGTTGGTTTATGCACTATTTCAATCTTACTGATTTGTTTGTCAATTTCTTTCAGAGATTGTGAATGATGAATTTGGTCAGCGGCAGAACAAGCCTCGCAGGTAAATTCTTGTTCTTGACCAGTTTAATCTTAGGCAAGCATCCTTTCATCAAATGCAGATTTCACTGTTACCCCATGAAGAATTTAGTCATTAATAATGCTTTTATGCAATGTTTTGAAAACCAAACCAGTCCATGAACCGTTTTTATGACCGAATGTGAACCAGAAAAACCAATGAACTGTGACATGAGCGGTTCACGGTCTGACCGGTTCAGTTCGGTCCTTGAAACAGTGGTTTTATGAGCTTGACGCTGATACCGTCTTCTCCTCCCCTATATAACTTCAATGGACTGCTGTTGCAGATACTCGGAGATGAACTTTGGTGAGTGAATGTACGTACATAAGGATTGAGTCATGTTTGAATAAGCAGCTAAAGGTAGGTTTCTTATTTTCTTTCCAATCTGTTATCTTCCCTGATCTAGCCTGTTGATATTCCTAAATGTGTGCTTGTGGTAAATGATGCAGGCCTACTTCCTGAGCCCTTTGTGATCTCAGCTATTGTTCTGGAGCACTCTGGGCAGCTTAGACCCCAAGATATGCTAGGTATGGGCTCATCTGTGAAACTGGCTGATATGTTTTTAGTCGGTTGGACCATCTGAAGTGCTGATTTTTCAAGTCCTGTTGTTTCTTTAGCATTTGCATAAATGTGGCTTAAGATGTTTTATTTTCCTTTTTGTACCATTGCATTTCATCCCTAAGTTTCAGTTGTTTGATAATCTGTCATGTGCATGGTCGCAGCTATATAACACCTGGCTCATGCTGCAATTGACGTGAGAGGAGCATTGTGGCAGGGCGGGTGGGAGTTCCTTATTTGAACTGTGGTATTGCTAGACTAAACTTGGGAGCCTTTGTTACTAAGTTTTTTTTTGGCTTTTTTGTTTTTTGTTTTTTTGGATTATTGATATTGCTTTTTGACAGTGGCGTCATTTTTAATAAAATTTCAGGTTTTCCTAGTGGTTTTCTGAAGCTTGTGAGTAATGGAAGCGGGCTTCTGTTAAGTATTCTTAGGCTTTTATTTGCCTAGATTTGTGGTCATCTTTTATTTTGTTTTTTCCCCCATCCCGTGGTTATTTATCTTGTTGATTTCAATGACATTACTCTCTTTAGTGCATAATACTTTGGTTTCACACTATTCTGTTATTAGGTGTTATGTGGTGTGTGGGAAGCGTTTGTTGTTCTTGGGCAGGTTCGACTGCCATCCTTCTGTCTAAAGATGTAGGTGGCATGCACGGCATGGCAAATTTCGCAAAAATCCACACTTTTTGCAAACTGTTAAAAAAGGATTTTTGCAAATATGTCTATAAAGTCTGGCAAATACTGTATCTATATCCTTAAGTAAGATATGCATAAATTTACAAGTGTATCCTTTTTATTATAAGGCTGTTAGATTTTTTTTGTAAAATGACAACAATGCCGTTCGAGCAAAGTATTACACTTGCAACTTTTGCAAAAATTGTAAATATATTTGTTATTCCATTATTTTATATATTTATATATTTTTACCTATATTATTATTTTATAAATATGCTTACAATAGTTGCAGAAATTGCAATTGTAATACTTAGTTTAAAGAGCATTTTCGTCATTAGACTGAAAAAATTAATGGCCTCATAATGGAAAGGACATGCATGCAAATTTATGCAAATCTTGTGGGCATATTTGTAATTTTGGCAAACTTAGGGACACGGATGTAATATTGGTCAAACTTTGTATGCATATTTACAAAATTTCAATAAAGGACTTACTATTAGCAGCTGAGATGTGGGCAGGGCACGGCCAGAAAATATGGAAGGATTACCTTGATGCTTAGGTTGTGCGTTTCCAAATTTTTGGCTCGGGAGTTTGAACAAAACATTGGATTGGTTTATAACTATTGATTTGTAGGGATTATTTCTTTGGTCCTTGATTTTTTTATTACTTCCCCATTTTTATCTTGTTGATTATTTACTGGGCTCTGTTGTTGCTAATGGCAGAGAACAACTAGAAAATGCATGCATGCGACCTAAACGCTTAATGTTGTAACTAAAAATTATTCTGACAATAAATTAAAAGTATCTAACCATAGAAAACAAAAAAATTAAAAAAATAAGTTTTTATATCAAAGGGAATTACATACGGTCACTCAACCGTAGAAGGGGGGTGGGGTTGGGGGTTGTGTGCGCGCGTGTTTTTTTTTTGCTTTCCCCCTTAATATTCTTTTCTCGAACGTGGTGAGGCCCATTCTGGTGATTCTTTTGCGGTCCAGTGTTCTTGGGAATTCTGAAAAGTTCTCAAAGAGCTTTCTGGGGCCAATCTTTGGAAGCACTGATATTATGTCTGCGGGTGTACTTAGTTTCAATATATTCGGGTGCAAATATTTTTTTTAAAATTTTTTTTTGTACAATTGTTAATTTAAGTGTATTTGATATACGGGAATACTTCTATAAAATCGGATTTCATTGAAGTGATTTTGTAAAAAAAATTTTAGTTTTGAAATGTTGAATCGTGATAGAAAATTGAATCAATTCATTGTATTTTACATTATTTGTTTAGCTTGGACCTTAAGTTTTATCCTAATCCAATATGCGAATAGGCTATAGTTGCTTAAAAATAAGTGCATTTATATGTAAATTATAAAAAAATGTTTAGATTTATTAACACGTGTATTAGAATTAACAATACTTTATAGGATCATTTATTTATATATTATTGATATTTTAAATGGTTTAGATGTTGAAAAAATTATTTTAAAGTTGGTATTTTAATATTGAATTATTTTATTATGTTGATTTTACACATTTATAAATGGGACGTGTATACAGTGAAATTAAAAAAATAAAAGGGTTTTTAAGGTATTATAAATGATGCTAAATATAATAAATTGAGTGGATTTTTTGTCCATCATCAAGACAAGGTATTATAAATGATGCTAAATATAATGAATTGAGTGGATTTTCTATCCATCATGGAGACATTAAAAACGGATGGGATTTCATAAAAGCGTCCTTGTTTAATATATATATATATGTATGTATCAAGTTTTACTTTTTTAAAGATTTGTAGATTTTTTAGATTTTTAAATAGAAGCATTTTAGTCATTATTTTTTAAATGACTAAAATACCTTTTTCAAAAAAATTCAAAAAGATATTTTTAAATCTCAAAACATGGTAAAACTTTATATATATATATATATATGTGAAATATATTTAGATTAAAAGTTTTATTAAATTTTTTAAAATAAAAAATGAGTTAAATGCATCAGGTGCGTCGAAGCTAAATGCAATAGGGTGTATTTAATCATTCACCGTTGTTAAAATGGAATAATCTCATAGTTAAACCCATTTGACTGTGTTGAAATAATTAATAAAAAAAACCTAACTTGGCCCTGCATTTTGCTGGTTTGTACAATGGGTTTTGTACCATTTAGGTGGACAAATGCAATTGATTTGCAATTGCACAGCATTTCTTATGCGGACAAATTTCTGTTGCAAGTTAAATCCAACATTGCCCATCTCATCGCTCTGCCAGTGTCACGATAATATTGATGGCAACAGGTAAATTCTCCAACTATTACCAAGTACTTCCACCAAGCCTCTCCGAATGTATAATTTTGTCATATCCTTTTAACTGTTTCTTTCCTGTTACAACTTGGATCGAATGGTAATAGGAGGTGGATAATATGAACATTTCCATTTACAAAAAAGTGCTTTCTCATTCCAACGAATAACTAATATTTTTTTTCATTTTTTATACAGCTTTTTTCAATTTTCATACAATTTTTTTCCAATATAAAATAATATTTCTTCATATTACATCCTCATCCCATCCGGAGGCCTCGTTGTGAACTCTACATTTATTTTTCGGTACTACCTATGGTACAACCTTAAATTAAAAAAAAAAAGTCAGATATCCATGTCTCATTTTCTATTTTTAAAATTAAAATAAAATATTAAAAAAATTGTGAAATATTATAATGCATAAATTCTAAGTACTTCTCGCATATGTATAAAAAATTTTGGGTCTCCAACAAATCACTTGATTTAGGGGCAGTTGAATAAAATCGTAATATATAGAGTATAAAAGTTTTCAATACATGTAAAATTTAGAATAAAAAATAATGTGTGTTTGGGAGTGATAAAACTTTTAGATGAAAGTTTTTAAAATAAAAGAAAATAATATGATATAATATGGATAATGATGAGGAGTAATGGGAATAAAGTTAAAAGAAATAGGTTAGTTATATGTATAGTAATATATAAATGATTGAAAAGTAGGTTAATTGTATAGGAAAATGTGAAAAAATAATTTTAAAAAATTAAAATAGTTGTGGAAAATGAAAAGTTTTGGCTTGAAAACTTTTTAGAGTTACTAAACATGCTTGGATTCCATTTTTTATTTTTTTATTTTTTATAAAATTCTTAATATATGTATATTTAATCTATAAAGTAAGTTTTATCATTTTTGAAAATGTGTATATGTATTTTTTATTTTTAAAAATAGGAGAATTTTAGTACTTTAAATGACTAAAATATCCCCATTTTCAAAAACCAAAAAAAATTATATGTACAATTTTTTAAAAATTATCAAACTTTTTTTATGAGAAAAAATTATAAAACTTAATATTCAAGTTAAATACACTAAGATTTTTATAGAAAAATTTTAAAAATATATTAAAAAATAGTTTCATTGAAACAAAAGCCCAAATTATCCCCCTTTATTGTAATTACATAATACACCCCGTTATAATACATGCATCTAAGGGAATATGGAATATGCATTATTGTTAATTTTGATCCATTATATTCCGCGAATACAAAACTCGAGTATAATTTTGTCCTTTTGGTTTAATTATCAGTATAAAAGGTACCTAAAAAGATTATCACAGCCGAGTTCACGGAAGTCCATGATCTCATGACAAATTAACAGATCACCGTCTCCCTTCGACTGACGTTAATTTTGTGGCTGACCTGAATTTCATGAGTCCTTCCTTTTTTAATCTAAAAGTTTATTTATTTGGGGCCTATTTACATTTTTCTCTTAATCTTATTGAGATTTTGCAAATTCTGTTTCATGCTTACTAATTTTTAAGATTTTACCTATAAATATTAATTTTGTAAAATACCCCCATTTACAAACATTTTTTTTAGAAGTGCCCCTATCGACGACAACGATTATTAAAATTTTTCTAGAATTCAAAATTATTGGTCAAATTTGATCCACTTACAATAAGGTCAAGTAGTAAAAAAAAAAAAAAAAAAAAAATTTCTACGAGGCAGTCGACAAAATTTAGTGAAAGTGGTTGACAAGGGTGTTTTGTAAATGAAATTTTAAATTGGGTCATTTTAGTAAAATTAATTTTTATGAATTAACCATTGCAAAATCCCTAAAAAGATTGGCACGCTACCACAAATAAACCTTTAGATTTTTTTTAAAAAAAACTTTTGTGCGTTTTAGGACAGCCATCATTCTTTTTCACAATATAGCCACATGGAACCTCTTTTTATTTTAAAATATTTTTTGAATCTAAATTATTTATTAGGTTTATCCCCATGCATTTACTTACAATTTCAAAAATCACGTGTTTTAAAAATTTATGTACCATGTATATAATAGTTTTTTAAAAATTGTTGGTTGCATATACAATTTGAAAAATACTAATTTTTAATCATCAATAAAAATTATTTTTGATAGTATGATAAAAACAAGAGGTGAAACAAAATAAATGATTTAGATTTAAAAAAAGGCCCGATTGTATTAAATTATTTCTGATAATAATTTACCCAAGTAAGTAAAAGAGAGAGAAGATCAAAAGAAAGCAGCTACGGTTGGCGCTGCCACCAATCAATCGAGGAAAGGCGTGAGAGAGGACGCGGCAGCAGGAGCAGGGGCTAAGAGTGCAACTCGGGTTCATGAAACTCGGGTTCATCTCGATCCTAATCCTAATTTTATTTGTAAAATATCAACCCTAATTCTAACCTTATTTATAAAATATTAACTTGGGTTCGGGCTCAACCCGGCCCAAGTAAGGCACCCCTGTTCTTGTAACAGGAACAGGGCCTCCTGTTACGAATTTACAATCCGCGTTCAGTAAAAATAGAGCATGATTGGAAGATCTGAATGGTAAGATAGAACAAAATGAGTACGCACGAAAATCATCTTGGTATTGATTGCGTGACGCATCATCTCTCTCTCTCTCCCTCCCTCTCCCTCTCTCTCTCTCTCCCGCGTAGCTTAGCTGGTTTCTTTGTGGAAGCAAGGTCAAAAGGACATGTGGGCCATTCCTTCATTCGTTCATGGATACCATTTGTCGGCAGAGCTTGGAACATCATGCCATGATGATTGCCTCTTCTGACACTGCTTTTTTGGATTCGCATTGGTGGTGGGAGGTTTTTTTTTTTTCCCCCTTTATATATATGTATTAAAAGAAAGAGAAAAACCAATATATGTGGCCTATGGATTTTTCTTCCTTGAATGACTTGCGTAGATGAGATATTACTTACCATGGAAAAGGAACAGTAAAAGCCTAGAACAGGAATAAGTGCTTCTTGGCTAACTGATCATGCACTCTGAAGATTCTTCTCTAATCCCAAATCGTTTTGAGCATCACCTCTTATATCTGCCTAATCAGTCCCATCACTAGGACCATTTCAGTTGTCTGATGAGTGGTCTGTGTTAAAAATGACTATAAGCTATGACAGCAGCAGGCCAACAGATGGGGGACTCATGGGTAAGGAATCAATCCTTTAGTTTTCTTTGTTTGTGAAACATGAACATAAAGACATCTAGATATATAGAATATTATTATTATTATTTTTTGAACTTGGCTACAGTAGTTAAAATTGCCTTCAAAGATCAAAATCCTTGAAAGCAAAGGAGTATCATAGATCCTTAGATTTCATGCTAACATGGCATTCCTACTCATTTTCCCCTCTTGTAATCAGCGTGTTGGTACTCTGCAGAATGTTAGCACAGTCGTCGTGGCCCACCTGGACTTGGTGCCAAAATCGCAGCATTTCTTTAGATGGTCTGCTCAAGACTGCTGATGGATGATGATCAGCACGTGATGCCCAATCCTTTTGATCATATGCCCAATAAAATGTAGTATAAGATTGTGATGGGCAACGATACGATCATTCCAAAGATGAGACTGCAGAAAACAAACCAAGAATGGAAATTAGAGGACTACGATTTGTTCAAATTCAGCAACACTAGGCAAATCAAAGCATCATCGTTGAATGGAACTTCCCCAAAAAACAGGAAGCCGAAATTGCAGTAATGTGCAGTTGAAGTGTTTGAAATGAATGGCTACTCGTGTAAGACAATGGTTGAAAATTCCATTCATATGGCCAACGAAGCATCCGAAAATTGTGGAGTTCGAATCACTCTATTTGGTTCAGTAACTTACGTTGTGCTTAGAACATCTGGGTGCAGATTATATTCCCTTGCAAATACAAATGGCACAATTCCCTGTGGCAAGGCTGCCTGAAAATGGAAGAAACTAGATGTCAAGCATGTTCTTGGTTCAGCTGAAATGGGTGCAGCAGCCTCACCTGAACAATGGAGACTTTCAGGATTGTGCCTTTGAGCCCAACAGCAACAGATGCGATCGCCATTACAGCCGGACCTGCAAGGAACCTCACAAGCATTCCATATGCTGCCAGCTTAGTCCCACAGGCTATGATCCTTGGTTGCAAAGCCATGAACAGCCCTGAAAATCCAAGCAAAGTTCAGTTAAATTTAGCAGTGCAGAAGTCCTAACATCTATTACCAAGACCATCGATGATCTTACCAAGACTAAACATTGCCATTCCAAGGCCTGCATTCGACAAAATAGTGACAGAGTTTTCCATGATTAGCGGCTTCTTGATTCCCCACCTGCAGCAGCAAAAGACATGACAGAAGAAAGGCTAATTAACTAATTAGACTATGGTGGAATGTGAGAGTAAATCACTTTACTCACAACCGTTACATCATATTTTTTATTTTATGAGTTTCATTTTCAATATACATATAACATGAAACCCAATTACAAGCTGTAGAAGAGATTTTTCTACAATAATTTGTTATTTTTCCTACAAAGTCAGAGAGGGAGATCTAAGATTACCTGCCAGATATAAGAGCCCATGTCAATCCGAACACGCTCGCATATGAATTTGGGTTTCGAAGAAGCTTCAGGCATACCAGCTTCATGATCTGCGTCGCCATGCCCAAAGACATTGACGTTGACTTGTCTGCAGCATTCAGGCTGTCAATCTTCTCCTTCTTGTCAGCTATTGCAGCACCATTCTCTTCTTCTTTGTTGCATACTTGCACTGATTGCTCACAGAAGCCTGAAATCCCAAACACCCAATTTCAATTTCACGCAGAAGAAACGCAAATTCAACAGGCTGAAAAATAACTGTAACTTCGAACACCACAGATTTCCGAGTTCAGGTAGACATAGAAAAAACAGGATACTGAAAAATCCAAGCTATTTCCGCCAACGTCTTCAGTGCTACACACCTATTGAGAAAACTAGTGAATCGGTCAAATCATTGCCTGATCAAACCCGTGATCATTTCTAGTTCACAAAGTGAGACTTCAGGACAAAAAAGTTCACGTGCCATGAAAGAGAATGGAAGAAAACGCTGTAATTTGATCTTCTAGTCATAAAAAAGTCTAATTCCAAACACACCCATTTGCAAAATCATGAAGAAAGAGAAAAAGAACATGCCAAAAATTTAAATCTATTTTCCATAAAAGCCTATAAACTAAAACACCCCATTTCAGTTTTCAAAATTCTCACCCTTTTTGAAGCGTAATTCCAAATACCCATGTCCAAAATCATGGAGAAAGGCCAAAGGAAAACGACAAAATTCAAATCTGTTTCCACGAAAGCATGCGAAATCAAACGCCCATTTCATAAAACTTTCACTCAGTGCGCAAAAAGACTAACAAACCATTCGGACAGAAGAATTAATTAGCCACATCAACATTCTGATTTGCTGCTATAGGCAATTATTATTCGAGACTTAGAATGCTCAAAAAACAGAGCAAAGTAGTAGTTTTTTGTTGAAATTTTTTTTTCCTAGAATATGATTTGCAAATTACCCATTATTAAATCAAATTCATGAAAAAAAAAAAAAAAAAACGAAAACGAAAACAAAAAGAGTAGAGGGAAAACTTGTGTTTTTGTCAAATTCAGACAAAACAGGAAAAACGGTCGATCAAAATCCAAATATCCCGCATCATTGGCAAGCAATCTATTCTGTTTCTTTTGCTTTCTCTTTTCTTCTATGCCGTATCTTGCCTTCGGAATTGCAGCACCCGCATCGCCAAATGAACAGGTGAAGCTCTTTACCGTCTTCCTCTGCTGTCTTTAATCGGGCCGAAGTAGGCCCCATCTTCTCCGCATTCTGCAGCTTCTGCTGCTCAGAATCCAGTGGCTCCAAATTTACGACTGCTGCCTGTGGCGCCATCATCGTTGTTGTCGGCCTAGCAACAATCACATGCACCATCTCCTCGTCACTGCCACCTCCCGCCTTATGGATTCCAGCTTTCTCATCGCCTTCCTCCGTCTTGCCGCCATTCAGTTTCTGCATTATCACGATCCTGGCAGCTCTGTACTCAAACAAGAACAGAAGCAGGGTATACCAGATCAAGCTCTGCATCACAACAGCTTGGATCATGAGGCCTTCCTTGTCGTCTCCGTACATGGATTTGAGCAGAGGAATCCCCATGACGAGCGTGTTGGGCAGCGTCGCGAGGGAGTAGTTGGTGATGAGCCAGTCGACGGTGCCTCGCCGGGAGAACTTGGCCCAAAAGAAGAGAGCAGAGAGAACGATGAGTTTGGACAGCACGTCGGCAGCGATGAAAAGGAACTCAGCCTTGTATGGATTGATGCGGGAGATGAACTCGAAGGAGAGGAGGGGGACGGCGAAGATGGCGACGAAGCGGTTGATGCCGGAGCATTGATCAGGGGTGAAGACTTGCCAGTACTTGACAGAGGCATAAGCTAAGAACATTGTCACATAGAGTGGGACAACTGCACTTAGAACACAATACAAGTCTGTGAATTTGATCATCTCTTTCTTTTTGGATTATGTTTTTCCTTGCTGAATTGAGATGGGTGGGGAGTGTTTTTTGGATTATAAGGAGTCGGGATGGATCCTGGTTGGTTTGTTGGTTGGTTTGCAAGGGAGGGAGGGAAGGTGGAAGAAGGAGAAAAAGAAAAAAAAAAAAAAAACAGTTATGTAAGTTGCAGCTGGTGCGAGACCTGTTAATAGAGAGAGGGCGCAGCAGCAGTAGGTAGAAATATGATATGCCTTTTTTTTTTTTTTTTTTTCCTTTTTAAATGAAATCAAGCAACGAAATTCCCCAGAAATGTAGAAGTTGGGTGGGCCTAACCTCTTGATTTTGTCCGCGCATTACGGATCTGATCAGCTGAATAATGCTGATTGACTAATCTCACTCACTTAACACTCTAATTTCATCATGCTTCAATTATCAGAGCAGCCTGACTGACTTCTTCTAGGCAGTATGTTCATGGTTTTTTTTTTTTTTTTTTGGTAAGCAGGCCCACCGTATATGCATGCACCTTTTTGCTTCATAAAAAATTGACATAATTCCACTCATACCCATAATAATTGTACCTAATTCCTAATATATTCAAAATTTTAATAAATTTCTCTTATGCCCATAACATTTCGCTCTGAATTCCTTTCATGCTCATGCCATCAATATAACTATTATTTATCCCATTAAAAAGACAATGTACCCATTTAAAATTTTCTAATTGAGATAATTTAAGCTCGACATGACTTAATTAATGATAATAAATCATTAATACGATATATTAAATAATTTAAAAGTCATTTTAAGGTAGAATTATTTTAATTAGAAAAAATTTTAAAATGGAAAATTCATCTTTTCAACGGGGTAGATAATTGTGGTTTTAACAGCGTGAGTATAATAGGAATTTATGGTGAAATGTTATGGGTATAAGAAAAATTTATGAAACATTTTGAGTATATTAGAAATTATGTGCAATTGTTATGGGTATAAAAGAAAGGGTAATTTGCATATATACCCACACAGTTTGACGCTAATCGCAGATATACCCACGTAGTTTCACGAAATGTATATTACCCCCACATAGTTTCACCAAAATTGCGTATTATCCCCACGCCGTTAACTACCGTTATATTTTCAAAAATGACGAAAATGCCCTCATCCATAGTTTCACCAAAATTGCATATTACTCCCATGAAGATGAGGGCATTTTCGTCATTTTTTAAATTATAACGGCAGTTAATGGGGATAATGAGGGCAATTTTAGTGAAACTATATGGAGATAATATGCATTTCGTGAAACTACGTGGGTATATCTGCAATATCAGTAAAACTATATGAGTACATATGCAAATTACCCTAAAAGAAATTATCCCTTGAAAATTACACACGGTAGTTTGTATAGTTTCATCTCAAAGCTTCAAAATTTTGCAAACGAACTGTGAAATAGGCGAACTGTACTTGTTTTAATGTTCGAGAATAAATCTAAACCATATTGAGTCCATTTCACGTTTAGAGTAAGGTTTACTTTGCAACATTTTGAAACTTACCGAGTTCGTTTTGCAAATAACCCAATCAAATAGCCAAAGCAACAGGTTGATCTACTATTAATATGTAATACTAGAAGATGATGATTAAAATATAATAAATAAATCTTATGAATAAAAGTTATGAGAAGTGATTGATTTATAAATTTTATTTGCAAAAGCACAATCATGTAATCAACTTGATTAGAGTTTGTAGCCAACGTATACACAATAATATTATAATATGTAATTATATCCAACTTGTGACTACTTCACATTGACCGTCGGTAAAATCTAAGTGAGGGTATTTTTTTAAAATCCCAAATAAATGGATGGGTAAATGCAAAAAATATACAGCACACAAGTAATGACAACAAAATTTTACAATTTTTTGAATATATGAAAGGAGACATGCCACATTTTTAAAAAGAGCTGAATTTGCGGAGGAATGATAAACGTTTTTACAAAAGGGGGCCTGTAAAATGGTCGTTTTCTGATTTCCCATAAGATATTTTAATATCCAAATCATTTATAATATTCATGTACATATGTTTAGCTATGATACTAAGATCAAATATTCTGAAAATTTTTACATACTACGTATTTATTTATAATTGTTAATAGTTTCACCTTCACCCTCAGACAACGTTAAATATTTATGGATAATTTGCATTTATACCCACATCGTTTGACACTAATTGCAGATATACCCAGGCAGTTTTACGAATTGCATTTTACTCTCACACAATTTTACCAAAATTGCGTATTACCCCTACGTCATTACCTCCTATTAATATTTGATACGATATTTTGAAAACGACAAAAATGACCTCATTAGTGTACATAGTTTCATGGGGGTAATATGCAATTTTGGCAAAACTATGTGGGGTGATATGCAATTCATGAAACTAACAATAAGGACATTTTCGTCATTTTTTCAAATATCACGTCGGATATTAACGGCAGGTAATGACGTGGGGGTAATACACAATTTTGGTGAAACTATGTGGGGGTAATATGCAATTCGTAAAACTATGTGGGTATATCCGCAATTAGTGTCAAATTACGTGGGTATATATGCAAATTACCCCATAAATTTTCTAATTGAATTAACTTTTTGGCATTATAAATATACACATGCTAATCATTTATATTTTGAATGGTTTAGATGCAACAAAAAAAATTTAAAATATAAAAGTAACTGTTTGCAAACCGTTGCGAGTACAAACGTTAATTTGTTTTAATTTATTTCCCTTCGTATCCCAGATATGAGTTTATTATCCCGAAAAGATGAGGGGGTCAAAGTAAAGACGAAGAAACCAAAATAGAAGTAATCTTTACGAATACTGGTTGGAATAAAGTAAAAAAAATAAACCAAAATTTTGCTTAAAAGTTAAAGGATACTAATTAAGGGTAACTAGGACATGGTAAAAAAAATAATAATAACTTTCTTTCATTAAAATTTAAATAAGGTCAAAAAATTGCTCCGAATTTTGATTAAAATTTTAAAGGATAATAATTAGGGTCCATTTAGTAATGAAGAAAAGGGGAAAAATTCAATAACTTTCTTTGATTAAAAAACTAAATCAAAATTTTGATTAAAAACTTAAAGAACAGTAATTAGGGTTCATTTGGTAATAGAGAAAAACGAAAAATATTTTAATAACTTTTCTTCACTCTTGATTTAACATCATAAAGGCAATATTTTTATTAATTATTATTTAACTTTTTACTATAACTTTCTTCTCCGTTTTATCGTTAAATATCGATTCAATGCTCTTGGTAGTCATCAATTTTTCAATTTTATCTCTTTTTGGCATTCATACGTGGCCGCAAGCGTAAGGCACATGAAAAGGCATTTTTTTTTCATTTTCAGAATTTAAAAAATGGTTAAATAAATTTAAAAAATAAAAAACTTACATGTATAGAAAGTTCATGTTTGGTTTAACATTGAAATGTTTAAAAAAAATTTTAAAAAAAATCAAAAGAATGGCTTCCGGAGCATCGGATATGAGTACACTTTCTCATTCTTTTTCTTTCTAATGCTTCCTCTTATATATCAGATAGCAATCACTTTTGTACCTTTTTTAAAATTTTTATCACAATTATATTTACTATTTTTTAACTCCTTAACAAAATATCCTAAAAAATATAGATGATAATTTTTTTAAAAAGAAAAAAAGAAGAAAAGAAATAGTTTGTGAGAAGCATTTCTCAAGGGTCCGCTGCAGGGTGTGTAGCAGACCAATTGAGAACATGAGATTCAATGGGTTGGGTGGGGAAGGGAGGAAAAGTTTAAAAAGAAGCCGACATCTTCCGACCCTTGTCGTCGCTCCTCTGAAACTTGTATCGCACATATTCGACGGTCCAGATTCACTGACTGGAGTACCCGTTCTTTCAGTTCATCTTGAGAAGTACACACGGTTGCATTTGGAGTTCCGTCCATCCAAATATTCTGACTTAGGTAACTTTTTCTCTGTCCACCTGATGCATCTTCTCAAATGAACCGTCCGGATCTGCTTTTTATTCGGAAAATAGGCAACAATAATGGTGGAAGTGCAGAAACTCCCGTGCACCGCATCCGATCAGTCCTAGAACTTTGACATTTTGGTCCGAGATTTCCAAAAATGCCCTTGCTTGGAAAGAAAATGGGGAATATTGGAATAATGGAATAAAGGGCAATATTGGAATCCGGAATATGAAAAGACCAAGTAACAAAAGGAGGGGAAGGAGCGTTCCAGGCCCCCACATGCTGTCTGCGACGTGTGTGCCTTGTACTCGTGAGAAAAGGAAGGCAATGAAGTGCTCCAAAAGCTTATTTTTCAATGTAATGGTAATGATCCTGGTAGTCCCAGCTAATAAAACCTCGTGTTACTCTGTGAGCATTTATATCTTTTTTAATTTCTTAAAATTTTTACCAAAATTCAAGTCTAAGTGTATCGAATTAAGATATCAAATTTTCACAGTTATATGTATATACACCTTCTTAATTTCGCAAATCAACAAATTTGGTGGAGAAAATTGCTTAAAAAGTAATGATTTAATACTTCCTATACGCATGAGGGCTAGCCTTTGATTTTTTAATTTTAAAATATATTTAAAAACTAAATTATTTGTCAACTTTATTCATGTGATTATTTATGATTTCAAAAATTACATTATAGCCAACTGTTATATACTATATCTATATTTTTCATTTTCAAAAAAAAAAATTAGTAGTTTCATATTCTCTCTCAAAAGATTTTTTACTAGATATAATTTGTAGTAATATTAACTTAAAATTAACCCTACAATTTATTATAATATTCTAATGTTTTTGTTAAGGGAGACAGGTTGGCACATTACTATATGTTGATCAGCAAAAGTGCAATCAGAAAGTCAATGTTATCTAGGAAAGTGAAAAGGGCTAGCACATCCCATCGGAAAAAAAAAAAAAAAAAAGGAAAAAGACAGTACGTTACTATATGTTGATCAACAAAACTACAAGTTACGTTTGTATAGTTTATTTTCATAAAAAAATTTAAATTAAGCTCTTTGATATAAAATAGTGCTAATTATCATATCATTATGGTGTCTTAAATTAAAACAGATTATCATATCATCATTTGATAAGATAATGTGCTTATCATATCTTTATGGTGTCGTATACGTAGTACATGGGCAAAAACTTCTTAAAACAGCCAAACCTAAACGACAGCCGTCGATGGAATCAAGTGGACTGCAATAGACAATGATCAGATATATCTATCATTCAATTATGACCGTCCATGCTCTTAATTTCTGGTAATATAATATCCAAAAATGCAGACAATATCGCAAAAAGAAATAATTTGTTTAAACAATGGATTCATTTGGTGATGGAATATGTAATTTTGTATATTTATTTCTATAGTTACAAGCTAATTACTTCAAACCTTGATTTGAGTGGGTCCTTATGATAGCGAGAGTAGAGGAGAATTAAAATGGGAAGGAGTATACCTTTTTTCAATTAAGAAGCAGAATATTTTAAAATATAATAATAATTAAGGGAAGGTTAAGTAGTGTGGTATGGTAAGAGTTAAGTAGGAATAAATAAAGTAGGTATAGTTATATAAAAAGTAATCGAAATATAAAAATGAAAATGAAAAAAGGTAATTAAGTAAATTTAAATAATTTTTTGAAAATTATGCGTGAGAGATTGGTCTACCAAACAGATCCTAAATGGTACAATCCCAGTGGCAGTGGATTGAGAATTTCCGACCCCCCAAATCAAAATTAAAAAAAGATATAATATTTTTAATGTGCTTGGCCGATGGCTGGTGTTGACTGCATCGGTTCATTTACGTGTATATATATATAGACTATAGAAACGACAGAGTTGGAGTAGCCCTCCAACGACGACGACCAAGTGAGAAACTGGGAATTGAATAGATTTTTCCAGGCTGTGGGCGTATATATATATAGAGAGAGAGAGAGGAGAGGCTAGGCAGAGTGAGAGAGAGAGAGAGAGAGAGGCTAGGCATAGAAAAAGCCAAGTGAAGCTGAAAGATGGGACTGATTTAATTTGTGTCGTGCAATGCAACTGTAATTAATTAACGTCGAGATAATTAATTAATTGATTGATTAATTAATCAGTACTGAATTGTGGGAACATATCTATATTTCATATCTTTTACAATCGTTTACACATGTCTGGAAATAATGATAACGAACCTTTTGCCACATGCACAACTTATTAGACGCCGTAATGGAATGATAATTAATTAAGCATATTAATTTATATAAAAGAGCTTAATTTAATTACTTTCATATTCAAATGGACCTAACTAGACCGGGGGCTAGCCCTAGTGGTAGGAGCATTTGTTTCTTAAATGTGGTCTTGGAATCGAGTGGCGGGAGTTGTGTTCACTTTTGAGAGCTTTGCTTATATATTTTATAATTGAGTTTTATCTCCTAGTTTTATGTGAGAACTTATGTATATCTCTCCAATTTATTGGTGGAGCATGTTGTCTCTATATTGAAATTATAAGAGCTTTTAAGTGCTTTGCCTCTATATTTTATAATTGAGTTTTATCTTCTAATTTTAGATCAGAACTTACGTATATCTCTCGAATTTATTGATGGAGCATGTTGTCTTTATATTGAAATTATAAGAATGTCTAAGAACTTAATTGTAATATAAATTGAGATAAATGTAAATATATACTATTGATGAATATATAAGGTGTGTTTGGCAATGAGGAAAAAATATCAACTTAAAACTTTTCAATCTAAAACTTTTCACTCTCTATAATTATCATATTTTTTAATTATTTTTTCACATTTTTCCATACAACTACACTACTTTTCAATCATTTGTACACAACTACCCATACAATTAACCTATTTATTTTAACTTTATCATCTTTACTCCTTATTATTACCCCCTATCATATCACATCATTCGACAACTTTTACTCTCCAACACTTTTCGTCAAAAATTTTATTTATTTCCAAACACACTAACCTACGCAGTTTTCTCCTTTTGTAACGTTGTTTTTTTTTTTTTCTTTATTTTGACCGAGTTATAGTTATTAACCCAAGGGTATTTGGTTGCATTATCAATGGTGTGAGTGTGACCCAAATTAAAAAATAGCGCGAGATGGATCAAAATTAAGATGGGCCCAAATGAATCAGTGGGATTATATACATTTCATCACGAGAGTGGACCCACCTCCAAGGCAAAAAAGTAGGGGGAATTGGATTCTGGGAAACTGGTGTTTTCCATATGTAGAAAAGGAACTCAAGCTACTTATAGATGATAGATGATAGATCTAAGTACATGGCAATGTAATGTGCTGATGGAGAGTTGGCTGCGCTGTACATGGATGGACATATGGCTACATCGATCTACGTCCTCACTGCGTGTATAAATTATAAAAAAGGGTCATATCTATCTCGTCACATTTCCTTCATCGTTCCTTGTACGCTTCACGAACAGTCTCACTTATTTCCTATCATTTTTATTTTTTTTTTGATGTAATATTTCCTATCATTTTATGTATGAGACGAGACTGACGAGTGGCGTTCTCTGATCTTAATTATGATCATCTGCTTTCGAATTTCCCCATCTGCAAAAACCCCGCCGCCATTTAAGTATCAACTGATCGACGGCTGAGATCATTTTCTTTTGATACAAAAGCTTCACAATTAATGGCCCATCCTCAATCTTGCCCTATCAATTCAATGGTTGAGATCATCCGAACAAGGAAAGAAATGGACGGCTGGCATTGCGGTAGACGGCAAGGGAAATAAATGCAGGCCGTGGGCATGGGCCTGGTAGTCGGACATGACACGTGTGTCGGGGTGGGGTGAGGCAGACGCACGTGACAGTCCCCCGGCCTTCTCCCGACCTTCGTGTGGCCCACGTTGAGGACTCCAGCTATGTGATATGATACTCCGCCGGACAATGCATCTCACAAGTCACGAGTAACATATATTATGGCTGTAGGATGGATTAAAAATATATTGAGAGAGAGAGAGAGAGAAATATATGTGTGTGTGTGTAGGTAGGCATGCAGTATATGATGCATTGGCGTGACTTTGGGAAGATTATGATTTGGTTATGATATCCCAGAAAGATTTGGAATGGAATTGGGGCAGTGAGAAATCCAAAATCTTTGACAATGCTGAGTCCGGGTGGGCCCCAGAATGTAAAAATTCGGACACCGTACGTGCAAAAAAAGGAATAGATAAAAAGATGCCTCGATGCCTTTTCATGAGAGAGTGGGCCACTCTGTAAAAAGCCATGTTTTGTGGGAAAAGTGCAAGCTTTCATTAGTTGAAGGGCTTCGAATTTCTGTCATCTTTAAATATCGTATTATATATTTAGTTAGGAAATAATTTTTTTTAACCGCGAACAGATCATAATATATTGTAAAATTAAAATTATTTGACAATACGTGTAGACCTATTCTGACGATTTTTTATTTTAATTAAAATATCATTCTAAGCAAGATGAGTGGTTCAAAATTAAATAGATTGCGCACAAACTATTTTTGTGAAAAATAGAAAGTGTTTCCTCTGATTGAGCCGCTATAATGGTGGACGAAGCACCAAGGTGGCAAGATTGGTATATTTATCACGTGGTTAGGCTTCATCATGTTGATTATATAAAAGGCCAACGATTGGGCCGGTTACATAATTTTTTTTAATTTTCATGAACTAATTAATTTAATGTATTTAATTTTATAAACTAAATTCTATTATTTTAAATATATCTATTTTTTAGATTTTTAAACTTAAGTGTTTTTCAGTGTTTTTTGAATTGATAAAATGATCATAAATATCTAAAACACTCACTGTTTGAACCTTCAAAAAATATATACATCTCTAAAAATGATAGAACTTAATTTATAGATTAAATATACTTAGATTAACGAATTTATAAAAAATAAATGCAGTTGCCTAAATGAGATCAAACCCCTTAATTATATAGAATCCAACCAATTGAATATATTCAATATATATAATTGTCATTCAATTAAGATACCAACCAATCAACCAACCAATCAAAATATGTATATACCAAAAATTATTTCAATTGGAATCACGACTACTGTACCTTTAGAAACATTATGTACATTTTGCATTCGGTTATTAATTTTTAGGTAATTTACAAATATATTCACTTACTTTAATCAAAACTATAAATATACTCACATAGTTTCAAAAATTTTCGATAATCCTACTTAGTTTTTTTAAAAAAAAAAAAAATCCGGCAATACTTTGTGAAAAAGTGAAGTAGAACTTGGTAGGTAGTAGCATCCATCCTTTTTTTTATATCACGGAGAAAATATAACCATTACCAAGAGTGTCAACAATTTCATTATATTCTACAAAAGATTTTTCACAATGAAAAGATCTTACCAAAAAGTTCTTACTAATTTGCTCTAATTCTCTCGACAAAAAAAAAAAATTTACTCTAATTCTATTTCGAAGATCTTATTTACAAAAAAAAAATTAGTTTCTAAAACTCATTCTTTTAGCAATGGAAATGTAATTTCATTGCTAAAATAAAATTTTCTTAGCCTCCAACAAGGGTTATTTGCATTTTAATTCATAATTTCGCGTATTTACTTTTTTAGCCTTGTAAGTTTATCTTATTTACATTTTAAACCTTACCGTTAATACATATTTCTATTCTTTACCAAACAAACTGAAGTTTATTAGTAATTGTCATATAAATTTTTTTAATGATAACATTGTCATTGAAAGAGTCAACTCAACTTAGCCACAATAAAAATTGTATCATCTGCAAATTTAAGTCAACTTATTTTCTCAACTAGGCCATATAAAATTGTCTTATTCACCTACAAGAGTCAATTCATGAGTATGAGTCAATTAAATCATATGGGTATTTCAAACTTTTTATTTACAAATAATAACGGATGGTCTAGTGTTTTGACCATAGGGTTTAAAATCCAAAGAGGGCAAACTTACAAAGTTTTAAAATGTAATACGGACAGTTAAAGGGACCAAAATGCAAAAAAATTTTGCTCAAATAATGAATATATTTGATTTTTCCAATGCTTATATATAGGTGTAGACGATACTTAAGCAACTAAGAGATTCTTACATAACGACTGGGAAGCAACTAAAGTTAAATAAATATAAGGTTGGGAGTTCAATTAATTTGTAGATTTTCCTTAAACATAGTTAGATGCAATTAAGCATACCATTTGTCACATAAAGTATAGATATAGAATTCGTTGCATATGGCTTTGTCGTTAATATCTGTGATCGCCAGCTAGCTGCATGCAATAGCCATGCATAGTGAGATGCATGCACTTCGTTTTTCCAGGGGGGAAAAAAACGGAGTTTTGGGTGATTTTGGTACTTGGCTTTAGATATTTGGGGAATGAATTAAAGAGAGAGAGGAAGCTAGGGAGACATGATGGAGTGATGCATGTGCAGCGGTCTGGCTGAGGATTGGACGACTGACTGCTGCCATTGCCTCTGCCCATTCAAGACGAGATTGCATTTAAAGCTTGGCATAAAATTCGATAATAATTTTTGTGGGGGAACGCATGTTTCTTCCCGTGCATGCCCTCCACGAAGCAGTTAACTACCAGCACTAGAAATTAAAAGCAGCTTGCTCCATCTGCGTTCTACCTCAGTACTGCTGCGCATGCGTCGATCTTCCTCAGTCAGGGCCAAGTATATATTAATTACACACATATGCATGCATGTATTATGATGATCAAGACAGTTGAATCCACCACAATTTCCCGTGATCCACGTCAAATCAAGCTAATGGAAGGCAACATCAATATATATCATGTCTGATATATTGAATTTAATTCCAAGCATCGTAATGAATGAATTATGCTTCTGATATTCTTTTAGGCAGTATATTTGTAATGGGAGACTAGCCTTTCTTGTCCTAATTAATTAAGGATGGATTCACTGCGTATGAATGAATCGTTGAAGATTGAGGAGATGATGCATGAGGCGGAGGGAGGAAAGTAGCAAGGGTTGGGATGAGGCGAATATATATATTAGGTACGTGGTTGTAGAAGCTTGGCATTGGCATGATTGCCGACAACGCGAGGAATTGGCGATTGAGACAGAGCGAGGGGAGGGGACAGGCGGAAGACAGCAGAATTGAAGGCCGCCGTCTCCGTCTCCGTCTCCGTCTTCGTCTTCCCTCCTCTCCGCGACCAAAATAATCCCCCCACCTCCTCCTTTCTTTCGGGATTTTTTCATATAGCTGCCTCAGACTAGTTGAATTATGCACTCTTGGACACCCCGGCCTCAGACTAGTTGAATTCTGCACTCTTGGACACCACCCCCCACCCCCCCCCCCAACCAAAAATTTAATTGGGCCTGCTCGCTTCAATCCAGTGGCACTTGATTTGGATTAGAAATTTCAAAAAGTAAGATAAAGACTGAATTTATTTAGTTTTTTACTTTTTTTTATTTGTGCACTTCCATTACATCTTACTTTTCTAGTCTTACAATTTTAAGTTCAAGATTTCTACAGCAACTATCCAGAGGGAGATGATACGCTCTCAAATTATCGAGATCGATCGAGAGAGAGAGAGAGAGAGAGAGGACGAAATCCTTCTACGCCACGGGTTTGTAACCCACATCCCCGAGTGCATGCCTGTGCCTTAACACTTTGGCGAACCTTTGAAACGCAAGCATACATCTACATCCTTATTATAACGCGGCTCTGTTTCTTCCGAAATGACCACTTTATTAGTTTATTACCATTAGGATCTTCTGAAACTTTATTCCCTGCCTTTTCAAAATATTAACTAATAAATTTCATGTTTTTGTCGCAATCAAGTCTAATATTCCGGTTCCATTTCGTACTCCCAACTTGTTACACAACTCTCACGCACACTCGTGTCGCTTTGGTTACCAATGAAAAGATGAGATTTGAACTTGGAAGAGGAAACCTGGGAAATCTTAGTCTATTTCAAACTCCCATATAAACTGCGTTGGGCAATAGGCATGCCAAGAAGATGGCCTCTTTAGAGAGAGATGCCATAAAATAAAAAAGGATGAAGGTATGAAAAGAGCACTTAAACTAGATGGTTGAGGGTGTGTTTGGTAATGAATAAGAGTGCATTTGGTTGGAGATAAAACTTTTTTATGAAAACTTTTCAGAGTATAAATTGTCAAGTTGATAGAAAATGATGTGATATGATAGGGTTAATAATGAGGTGTAAAGAGAATAAAGTTAAAATAGATAGGGTAGTTGTATGGGTATTTGTGTGGAAATGATTGAAAAGTAGGGTTGTTTATATAGGAAAATGTGAAAAAATAATTAAAAAATAAGGTAGTTATGGGGAGTAAAAAGTTTTTGATTTAAAAATTTTCATTGACATGTTTTGTGTGTAACCAAACACACCCTAAAAATTTTGATGAAAAGTTTTAAAAAGTAGAAGTTGTCAAATTATGTGATATGATAAAGGTAATGATGAGTAGTAAAGAAGATAAAATTAAAATAGATAAGTTAATTGTTTGGATAGTTGTGTAAAAATGATTGAAAAGTAAGATAGTTATATAAGAAAATACAAAAAAATAATTTAAAATAATAATAATTGTGGAAAGTGAAAATTTCAAATTTTTTATCAATGGTTTATCTTCCTCACGTACAATGCCGCCTAGCAGATGAGATCCAGATTTGCTAACGTAGCTACCTGCGTGTACATTAGCAAATCCCGCAACTGTGATATCTATGCCAGCTATGGCCTGTGTCCACAGAAAAACTGTTTCCTTGTGCCTAGGACTTAACAAAAGCCGAAAAGGCTACCAAATCACTGACAACCTCTGTGGGCTGTGGATACTTGGCCACATCTACTTATCTAGGGGTGTTTGACAATGACAAAAAGTTTTCACCTAAAACTTTTCAATCTAAAACTTTTCATTCTCTACAACTCTTCTATTTTTTAATTATTTTTTTACATCTTCCAACACAAACCACCCTACTTTTCAATTATTTCTACACGATTACCTATACAACTAACCTATCTATTTTAACTTTATCCTCTTTACTCCTCATTATTACTCCTATCATATCACATCATTTGACAACTTTTATTCTTCAAAACTTTTCACCAAAAGTTTTTTTCATTCCCAAACACACCCCTAACCTATGTTCAATCAAAACTAGAATATTTCTCCAAGGGGGCCCCCATAAAAATAAAAATAAAAAAACAAAAACACACTCGGGGCCTACTTGATTTCTAATTTCTTATCTTATTACTTGCCGGATGGGAAAGCAAAAATGGGGGCATTTTTTGCAATATAAACCACTATTGTTTGAAAATTACGAAATACAAAAGGATGGGGAAATAAGAGTAAAATATCCCTACTTCTATATAACAAGTATGTCTGAAATTTAACAGTTCAATAATAAACGGGTAATGCCATGTATAATCGATTGATGCCCGCAGGTCCACATGTCGTCCGGGCATTGATGCCCGCAGGTCCAGGGGTCGAGACTCTGAGATTGCGACAAAGCTGGCTACATTAAAAAATAAAATAAAATAAAAACTGATGTTCGTTTGAGACTTGAGCTCGAGTCTACAATAATTACATTGGTGCAGTGCTGCATATAACAGCAAAGAAGCAGCACTTCCTGCGCACAACAAAGAGGGACTGTAATTAAGCAAAGTTTAGGAGGAGGAGGAGAAGAAATTAAGAAAGGAATTAAAGCATAGCTAGCTAGATAGCTAAAGAGATAAGAGTGGAATTGTAACGAAGGGAGCACGTACCCCTGACTTCAAAAGCCAAGCGAAGAGCTTCTCCCATATGTTTATAATTTCTATTTTGGTTTCAACAGTCGGAGTTGGTGTTACACTTGAACTTGGTGCTAGACAATTAATTGGAATTGAAGGGGTTATATATGAATACTATTGAGTAAGAGAAATGATCTGTTAGCTCAAAAAATTTTAATTTTTTCTCCATAAACTTATTAATATAAATGTATTTAACATATAAATTAAGTTTTATAATTTTTGTATATGCATATATATTTTTTAAAGATTTTTAAACACTAGTATTTCAGCCATTGAAATATATTAAATACATCTAAATAAACAAGTGTACGGAAAAAAATTTAGGTGCATTTTTTAAAATAGGCTAAATAAGTCATTATTTAACCCAGACTAATATAATTATTTCTCATTAAATAATCTATAAGCAATGAATTGGGTGTAGCGCAGTTTATACCAATGTTTGGCAAGGGTGCTGCTAGTCAAGGATCAATTCCTATAGTGGGAGCTTCGTCTCCAATGGTGTGAGTTATTGTCTCTTGCGTGAAGAGTGTTTGTCTTCTTCTTTGTTGAGAGTAGAAAAAAGGATACTTGAGCTTTATAAATGAGATAAGATATAATGATTCTTGACCTTAATTTGTAATATATATGAGTTGAGATGCAATATTGTAAGACTCATCAGAAACAAAAGTAATCTATAAATCCAGTAAAAGAATAGTTAAAAGAAGAAAATTTGAGAAACTTAGTTTTGAATATTTTGTCTCTGTCTCACATTCTTTTCAGAAAACAGAGTGCATGATTTTATGTTAATAAAAATATCCTAGTTCAAAGATTTTACTTGATTAAATTAATTTTAAAATAGAAAATTTACATTAAAGAATAAAAATTGACCTTTTTTATAAGAATGCCTTCCCGCGTATGAGTCACATAGAAACATAATTGCTAATTAATTTTATTTTAAAATAATAATATTTAATTAATGTGTACATATCATATGATTCAATATATCAAACTTACAATAATATTCAATGCGGTCGATCTTTTATGATTGTTTTTGAATAATATATTATAATTTACATTAACATATGAAATCAGATCGGGCCAGGTTAGGTGGACCAACCCTCTAATCCAAATCTACTTCGAGTCCCGCAGCTTAGTTTTTAAAAAACGTTTAACTCAACCCCATTCTAAATAAAATCAATTAATTTTGTGAGATTTCGGAACACAGTCTCTCTCCTGTGATATCACATTTCAAATCAGGCGCTGCGGATCGGGGGGGGGGAAGAGGGAGCGAATGCAAAGTCAGGGGCCTCCAACCCATGCATGAATGAAAACTCGCTCCTGATCAAAGGAAAACTGCGTGCGAGTGCAATGCCTCTCCCGCAACTGGATCGCCGCCCTCAAGGCTCAAATCCCTCACCCTCGACCACTCCCAACTCAACCCTCTTACCTCGACTGCATACGCCCTCCACGGCAACCTCCGCTGCTGTTCCTCTCGGGACAGTTATTGCACTGTTGTAATCTGCATTCTGAATGCACGTGATCCAAATGCTTTTGTTGGTCAGGCATTTATGGCATACACGAAACAACTAAAATGACAACCACGGCGACAACAAATACTATCGGAGTGCCGAATTGTACATTTGATTCCACTGGGGGAAGATAATCACATTATCATAGTATCCGTCTGTCTGAGCATTATTTGTTACTGAAACACTGCCCCCACTATTATTGTTATTGTTACAAAAACTTCAATATGTTGACATTTTCTGAGATGATCAGAATTAAGTGGGTAATAGCTAACTAGTACAACTGTGTAATGACGATGATGATGATGATGATGATGATGATGCCAACAGCAACACAATCATTATGTTATTAAGAAGCATTCGTAGAAAAAAATTATAATAATAAAAGTCCCTTTGCCTGTGTATCATCCACTGATTTTTGAAGCTTCCTCTACACTCTTCCTCAAAACAGATATCACTTGGGCCGGCACAGGAGCTCCAAAAACCGAACTAACCAGCCACAATACAGTTTGCACCCGCTGAAGCTGCAGCATCAATTGTAGAAGGACCCAGGCCTCCATCTACCTGTAAGAGTAATCATGCATTCAACTCATTACTCCATGTTATTGTCACCTACTAAGATTCAGATTTATCCAGTTCAACACCACAGTCCACTCCGTTGTAGAGGCAACTTAACCAGAAGCCAGAGTTCCCAACGCAAGGCTGAACATTAAGCAATAGCAGTCTTATAAACATGGCGAGGACAGGACTGGGATCTATGATTCTGCCATCAAACTTGCAACTCTAGACACAAATGTAAGACTCAAAATGGACATGCCATTATGTCAGGTGTGTGCGGATGGTTGGAACTTGGAACCATGCAGGAGATGAAGCCAATTCAGGTAATCCATGGCCAGTTAAACTCATTGGTCTAAGCAAAAACAAGACGAGCAAATGGCGAGATAGTCCACTTTGAATGAATTTGATAAATGGTAGACCTACGAATCAGATTGTTGGAATGCCATACATGCATACCACATGTATAGTGCGCGTGAATTGTCAACGATGATGCTGCACCTACTTTGTTTGTTCATCTACTATGACTAGCATCACGGTTACTGAACATTGGGACTCTTGGGATATCACCAGCCATTGGTATCCAGGTGTTTAAACAATTTCCAGAACATGCACAGACATCAAGGCAGCAGAAGTTTGTTACCTCTATATCAAGAGATGGGTACTTCTTCCGTAGTATGCGCACCTGAGCAACAGAAATACATCAAAGATAATCAAAACCATGAAAGGCAATCGGGAGCTAGCTGACTGAGAACATATCCAAACCTTTTCCATCATTTCTGGCATGAACTTTTGGCCACCAAAACCAGGTTCCACAGTCATGACAAGCACCATTTCCACAGGATTTTCATCTTCAACCTTCAGTGTAAAACAACAAGCATGTAAATTCTGCGTTAAATGATCCAGGAATTCCTTAATTTTGATTCAAACCCTCTTCCAAAAATAACCCGAATAACCTTCACAACTAAAACTTTGACAACTTCTCTTCAAAAAACCAAAAAAAAAAAAAAAATGGACAACTTCTAGTTCCTGGATAACCTGAGTGACTTTCAGAACAAATGTTTGAACAACTTCCAGTCCCTTTTTGCTCCTTTTCTTTCTTTTTCTTCTTTTTTCTTTTACTACTTTTCCTATAACGGCATGAAAAAATAGTAAGAGGAAAGTATTCCCAGCATCATGCTTACTTTATTGATCATTAAATGATCAACTCGGAAATTGGAAGTCCACCATTTCATTATATTTATGTGGACCATTAACTGAACAAACTACTCAAAATGGATTGATTAAACTATTATCAGAGCCCACAAAAGTATTTAGGCAGAACTAGTTTCCTTCTTCCTTGAGAAATGGATTAGGCTTTCTTTACCCACTGCCAATCTGCAAACATTTCACTTTACAAAATTTACATCATAGAAAGGCACAAGGACTAAAACCTCCAGGAGTCAATTATCGAATCAAATATGATTGGTTTTTGAGATTCTGGAAAACTTAAGTGAAAAGGACACATGAATGGGAGCTGCAAATCAAGACAGGCTAGATGGTCGATGTTAAGTAGAAATCCATTACGAAATTCTGTCAAGCAATTATTGAAATAAAGTCCAATGTTGAGTATTTGCAGAAACCTATGAATAAACAAGGAAAAGAAGTTGAGCTTGTACTAGCATTATGTGGCAACTGGATGATATAATCAATACCAGGGGATAAACTTCTTCAATTGAAGTTCCGGGCTTTAGCGCCACACCTGGTCGCATGCCCTTAGCTCTAATATTCTGGATCACCTCTTTCCAATTATCTGCAACATGCTAATAAAGTCTAATCACTAACCAAATCCTTCCACAAGCTGCAGTTGATTTTAATTATTAAAATAAAAAAAAATAAAAAAAAAGAAAGAAAGGAGAGAAAAGAAAAGAAACATGAGAACATGCCTTTAGATGCCTCAACATGAAATGTAAAGCCTGAAGCACCAGCTTTTCCAAGTGGTTCCACATAATCTAATGGATTTGTAACCATAAGGTGGCAATCCAGATATGCCCTACCAGGATAAGCACAAAGTAAGCACAAAAAACTTCTGTAGACCAAATTGAGATTCCAAGCAGAAGAGCATGCACAAAAACATACTTTGTGTGCTTCCTCAAGCTCTCGATAACTGGAGCACCAATTGTGAGATTTGGAACAAAGTGCCTAGAAGTAAGAAGAAAGTGTCGCTAAGCACTGCTAATGCAATCTGCAAAAACTTTAGGAAGCATTCGAAGAAAGGGGAAGAAAGGAGCAGATAAGATGGACAGGTTAAATGTGCCAGTAGAAAAAGATGTGATATTGGTAAAGTGAATAAACACAAAATCTATACGCTTTTTTCGATGAAACTTTAGTGGTAAATGGGAAAAAATATGTAAACAATTATGAGGAAATTTTGAGTTTTTGGTCGGAAAAGGGATAAGTAATGTGACGTTGAAAAATATGGATGACAAAGGGAGATATCTTATTCCTATTAAGCTTCCAACCAAATACAAGAGATCTTCTCGAGGAATAATGGAGGCCTTCATCGGAAGAAGTTTAAGAAAGGTCCATAGTTATCAAGTAGATTTCATTCTTTTCAATGAGATTACAGATGGAACATCAATCATAAGCCTTGTCCACCCTCACATTAATCCTTGCATCTGTCAACTTATTTTCTTAGAAGTTCCAAGTAATTCCAACGGATATCACTCAGAGCTTTACTGCCAACTCAATCATTTTGCATATGCTTGTCAGTTGTAAAAAACTACCATCTAAGGATAAAGATCAAACATTTGAAAACACAGACACGCACACACACACGCATTGATCCGATAAAGTTGATATAAAAAACAGGAACAAAGAGCCTTAACCAATCTCCATCATCGGTGGAATTGGATAGCGGATCAAAGAGGCATCAACCTTCAAGCAGCAAATCTTTCTAGGGATTATAGACATCAAGAGCAGTTAGGTCTGGGAGTGGGATTGTTAATGCACAAAGTCACACTATGCAATTAAAGCACTACTAGTCTTGCATCCGGTGCCGTAGCGCGGTTAGACAGCGACATGGGCGTTGTGCCCATTGGTTGGGGTTTTAGCCCATCCTCCCCTCCTGTAGTGGGGGTATTAATTTCCCCCTAGTGATGGGGTGTTATAGGATTTCCTCCTTGTTGTAACGATTATGCATGTACCGATTTATAATATCAAATGGCTTGGTGTACATATAAATGAATCCAAAAAAAAGCACTACTAGTCTCAGGTCAAGCATGCCAAGGTTCAAACAAGATCAAATAGCCACTATTTTAACATAGTCCCAACCGGCAATCAACACATTGTTTGAAATCAGCAAGACAGTGATTTATTAAGAGTTCGTTTTCCACAAAGGAAAAGACAAATCCTAAAAAATAAAAAAATGACAAAAAGTTTCTAAATGGAGCATGTGGTCATAACGTGCCAATAAATTGGCATTCTTCTGATTTCTTTTTTAAAAAAGTCTTTTAAAAATTTAAGAATGGATAAACTAGTCATCATACCCAACCATCATTAGGAAGAGAATATGGCAATCAAAGATGAAACCTTCTAACACCCAAACCCCAGCCTAATGTGAAGTATTATTCGTTTTTAGCCACCAGATCTCACTAGCGTGCAGCCCTAAAGATTTTGTCCCTTTGGGCAAACTCTAAACCAAAAGGAAAATCATATCACCTTACTAACATTTGCATTTGAACTTGCAACCTCAGGTGATACTGTTTTCTAAACCCAACCTCTCACTAATTGAGGTAGTAAACAGTAAATTGGTTTTGCCCTATACTCAAGTCTCAAGCAAGTTGTCCACGTCCAAAATGTGAAAAAAAAAAAATCAAGGGAAAAATTTAATCTGAACTGGAATCATCCAAAGCATAAGATTGATTCCATGGGTCTTCAGCTAGGTAGAAGTACAACTATACACACAAACAAATCGAAGAGTCCAAATTTATCCCAGTTTGGCAAATTACACACCAAATAATCTACGTATTTTTGTAAAATGAGCTCATCACACCTCAGTAGCAAGATTCAATGCACGAAATTGAATAGAGAGGCCTTTATTTTGGTAGAACAAGACAAATACACAGCTAAAGTGTCTCAATTGACCAAAATATAGTGAGGTTCAGCTCACACTATCAATTTTTATATTTGTGTGATCATCTAATATGACCCAAGTTTGCTAAATCAAAAGCCCAAAACTGGCCGAAAGGTGTTTATATCTAGGCACAAAAAGGATTGGAATTACCACAATTTGGGTAATTTCCAAATCACATTAGTTGGATTTTGCATGCTGGTCCAAGCCCGATATAAAACCATTTCGAGTGGATAATACCAAAATTTTGCCACCACGAGCAAGAAGATTTATCATGGTATGGTTTTGAAACCTCTCTGAGGCATTTAGATAGTAGGCAGAAAGTAAGGCTCAGATATCACAAGCGAAAGCACAAACTATATGCTAAAATTTTTTTAACACAAGCTGAACTTCAAGTGAAGTATCTGAAACAAGAGACTTAACAAAAATGGAATAATTTCATACAAATGGAATAGATTGCATCAGAGTGACTGTGTAAATGCATTCATCTTCCAACAACATCAAATTCTCATCATCCTAAGGCGCTTAAATAATTGAAACAGGAATAGATATTTGACCCAAAAAAACAAAAGATGTCATTTGTCAAAACAGAGAAAGGGATAAAAAGAAATGTTAAAAATTCTTTGGAAAGAATAAAGAGATTACACTGGAAATATGACAGTGTCACCTACCCATCCTGCAAATACAACAACAGCAACAAAATACTAGTCAGTTTATGGAGGGAGAAAGAGAGAGAGAGAGAGAGAGAGAGAGAGAGAGAGGTAGAGAGCAACACAAATACAAAATGGGTGAATGGGAGCAAGTGAAATACAACGTTGAGCAAGTTGTTCAATGATGGAGCATATTAACATAAATTATACTGAGAATGCAACAATATTAATACCAAACATCTTATTGCAAATAATTGAATGGTAGGGATACCTTGTCTGGATCAATTCTAGACACTCTATAAATGGCATGCCAACAAATGAAAACTACCAACGATTAACCTTTGAACTCTCATTCTCATAGCTTCACGAATCTCTTTTCTTTTAATCCATTTCTTTTTTCTCACTTAATTCAATCTAACATTGCTGTGCGCATCAGATAATTTCAGAGTTCATTACGAACAAACTCATATTTTACAACCAACAGAAAATTTTTAACACTGGGATTGTTATTTCCTTCTTCTTCACTGAAATAATATCGTCCTTAATGCCATAATAGGCAAGGAAGATGCCATATTTCATACTAACATGCAACTGTACAGATGAATATGCAAAAACTACATAGATAATTCTTCTCAACAGTCCATATTCCAGTAAGCAAGTTTTCCATGTGTCGCAACAATCATGTCAACTCCACCAAAGCACAAAATGCACACAAGAAACCTACCATATACCATCTGAACCCTTGACCCTAATTATTTAAATATCACTATTGGCATATCGTATAGATCAGCCACACATAACTGCTAGCCAATCACTACCAAGTGGGCAATTAAAAGCTTCCATCTTTAATTTATTATCTATAGGTAAGCAAGCTATCAATTGAGATTCCACACTAGCTATTGGGATTGACAGCTTATATTTATGTACAATTTATGCATCTTGTGGCAAGCATATCTGAATTCACTTGATTCAGCTTTTACTACATTAGGATTTGAAAGTAACCTGAATTTTCAGTGATAACCAGAAAACCAAATTATCAATTAAGTTTTAAACTAAGAGGAAACCTTATTATAATTATTATTATTATTAGTTTTTTTAGTAAAAGAGGCTGCTCACAAGCACAATTTTTTATTGATGCACAGAACAATAATTTGCCATCTGAGCAAATCTGATTGGTTTCTGGATTGTTTAGAGCATTTCACAGACATTTAGCAACAAACCCAATTGTCTTTACATAGATATATATACATAATTTCTGTCTGCTTGACTGATTTAGAGGATAACAAGTTCACTAAAATATTCTATTGTAAGAGTAGCAGCATAGCTAAGACTGAAGTAGACGTTGCAGAAATAATGGGAGTGAGAATTGGATGGGTGTGTGGATGGATGGAAAAAGAGAGATTACCATAATGTCCATGTGCAACCAATCGGCGCCGCAGTGGAGCATGCGCTGGGCCTCCGATGCCAGATTGGCGAAATCGGAGGAGAGCATGGACGGAGCGATCTTTGCACTCACCATCCTTCTCTTCTTTCCTTCCTTGAAGGACTGTTTGTCTGGTGGCCGGATATGGGATATGGGATATGGGATATGGGATATGGGATATGGGATGGAGATCGAGATCGAGATTGAGAAGAGAGAGCAGTTGTTGGGATTTGGGCAGAAGAGAAGTTGACCGTTTTACAGAAAGCAACGAATAGAAGGCATGATTTGGGCGGCGTGCGCGTTTGGTAACTGGTCAGGAGGGAAAGAGAGACGGTGGACAATTTTTGCACTTTCTTCTGCTCATTTTTCACACCCCACTTGCCTTTTTATGCGGAGCTTGCAGGTCCAATATCCACACTGTTCATTTGGTATTAAAATAAAGTAATTAGGGTGTGTTTGGGAATGGATAAAACTTTTGGTGAAACGTTTTGAAGAATAAAAGTTGTCAGATGATGTGATATGATAGAGGTAATGATGAGGAGTAAGGAGGATAAAGTTAAAATAGATAGATTAGTTGTATAGATAATTGTGTAAAAATGATTGAAAAGTAAGGTGGTTTGTATAGGAAGATGTAAAAAAATAATTAATAAATAGAAAAGTTGTAGATAATGAAAAGTTTTAGATTGAAAAGTTTTAGGTGAAAAGTTTTCGTTGTTGCCAAACACCCCCTTAATTGTTTTTTTTTTTAACGGTTAGCACAAATGGAAGCGAAAGACGATGATTAAAAATATGTATAGCAATTGGAAAAAAAAAAAAAAAAAAAAAAAAAAAGGTAATACATCTGATCCAATCAAAGTGATTTTTGTTGTACGTGTACCCATATTTAAAAGGGTTAATCACTTAAAAATAACACTTCAATCTTTTTAAATATGATTGACGAGTTGGATCTTGGATCCGATAAAGCGATTACATCCATCCTTCTTTTGAAAGGGTTGGTTAGGCATTTTCTTTATCATTGTTTCTTTCTTCGTTGCCAAATCCTAAAAGAAGCCAAAGCAACGAAAAGATCCCACTCTGCGTTATAAAAGCCTTGCTGTGGATGTCTTCGGTTTTTTCTTTTTTTCTTTTTTGAGATTGACTCGGACAAGTTTCTCATGCGCTTGCTTTAATAATTTAATTATTTTTCATTATCATATATACTTATAGTTATTAATTTTATTTTTATCTATTTCACTCTTTGGGTCCATTCGTTAATGAAGAAAATATGACCAAAAAATCTTTTAAAAAATAAAAAGTGACATGATATCATAGGATAATTATTAGAAGTGAATAAAATAAGAAAAAAGCGGATCAAATAGTTGTATAAAAATATGTAATAATGATTGAAAAAGACATGAATATGTTATCAAATGTAGCCTTTTGCTAATAACAATGTTTTTTTCTTAACAATTTGCTATTTTTTTTAAAGATGCTAACAACATTATTTGTCCCATATTATGTTTTGTTCTTTTTTACCTCACCTTTTCTTTACACAAAGAAGATATCAACCGAGTCACAAGCATATCTCACTAGACCCCTGTCCATGGTGGAGGTGTTAACTGCTTTAAAAGCTATGAACCCTTCAAAAGCTCTTGGCCCTGATGGACTTCCTGCAGGCTTCTATCATACACATCGGCGTACCGTTGGGAATGACGTCTTCTCGATGTGCAAAGCCTTTATGGAGGCTCAATCTCCGCCGCATCAATGTCAACAACTTCAAGCACTAAACCACACCAACATTGTCTTAATTCCAAAAAAGGTGGGCGCTTAAAAACTTGGAGATTTTCGCCCCATCAGTCTATGCAATGTTGCCTACAAAATTTTGGCAAAAGTATTGGCTAATCGTCTGACATGCTGCCTCAATGAAGTGATCTCCCCTCAACAGAGTGCGTTTGTCCCGGGCCGCCTCATTACCGACAACATGCTGATTGCTTATGAAGTCATTCATTCCCTCCAGCGGAGAAGAGTGGGAAACAAGAAAGAATTGACAGTTAAACTGGATATGTCTAAAGCCTATGATCGGGTCAAATGGGATTTTCTGAGCGACATGATGGTAGCCATGAATTTTGGTCCTGTGTGGATAAATTGGATTTGCCGATGTGTGCAGTCTGTTCGCTATCGGATTCTGGTGAATGAGCATAAAATCCCTCTTCTCACCCCACATAGGGGTCTAAGACAGGGAGACTCACTCTCTCCATATTTTTTCTTATTTGCGCAGAGGGTCTCTCTCTTCTTCTTGCTCACGCTCATCTCCACCGGTCACTTCATGGTATCAGACTCTGTCCCAGGGGACCCACTCTATCTCATCTTTTCTTTGCTGATGACGCCCTCATCTTTTTAGGGTCTTCTGACTCCCAGGCGCGACATCTTCTCTCCATTATGAGAACGTATAGTGAATGCTCGGGACAAATCGTAAACATAAACAAGACGACGCTTTTCTTTAGCTCCAATACCAACCCTGTTGTGAGAAGCTCTATTATTGGGGTGTTTGGATCATGTGCTCTGGATTTCCACTCTTACTTGGGGCTGCCTATCTGGCTGGGGAGATCGAAGAAGGATATGTTTAAAGACCTAAAGGACCGTGTATAGCGGAAGATTCAGGGGTGGAAGGGGCGACTTCTATCGTGGGGCGGCAAGGAGATTCTTATCAAAACAGTCGCACAAGCTATCCCTATTTATTCTATGAGTATATTCCTCCTCCCCAAAAGCTTCTGTAATGAAATGGATAGCATGCTGAGCAAATTTTGGTGGGGCGAGCGTGATGGGAAACGTAAAATGAGTTTGGTAGCATGGAGAGATATGTGAAAGACCAAGGCTGCTGGGGGTATGGGCTTCCGTCACCTGATCTCTTTCAATTATGCGTTGCTCGCCAAACAGGTGTGGCGGCTTGTCTCAAATACTGGTTCCCTTTGTTATTCTGCTCTGAGGGTCAAATACTTTAGTCATGAAAATCTTTGGGCATGCACGGCGAAGCCATCAGATTCGTTTACCTGGAGGAGTATCCTTAGAGCTAGGGATGTGATCCTTTGGGGGTGTCGGTGGCGGGTTGGCTCTAAGAACTAGGTGAAGTTCTTTCAGGACAGGTGGCTTTCTTCTCCACTTCAAAAGGTCGGACCCTTAGCGACTCACATTCCCGATAACGCGAAGGTTAGTTTCTTCTGAAATGAACTGGATGGGCAATGGGAGGAAACCCTTGTTTTGCAAGCGGTTGGGGAGGCTGGCCGTGACATCATATTTTTAAACCCGCCTCCGAATGTGGGAGAGGAAGATCTCTGTTTTTGGGAACCGGAACTGGACAGCCATTTCTCTGTGAAATCTGCGTACAGGCTCCTCACACAAATACCAGAAAGGCCTTTGGATGATGGTGATGCCGGTGGTGATCGAAATCGGGAGATATTCAAATTCATATGGAAAGTTAAACTCCCAAGCAAAATACTTATCTTTTGTTGGCGGCTGCTTTTGGATGCTCTACCCACCCTTCTTAATTTACAGCGGCGTGGTATCACGATGGACACCTCATGCCTGTTCTGCAAGGGGGCTTCGGAAGATATATTTCATCTTTTTATCAACTGCAATGCTACTCAACGGTCTATCACAATATTGTGGGTGATCTGCTTCCTTCCGTACTTTGTACCTCCATTCCGGATATTTTTTGGGCTTTCATCACCACAAATTGCATGGATATTTTTCTCCTCTTCCTCCTGTACTGTTGGCTTATCTGGCACTTGTGAAACCAACTTTGGGCGGATGACACCCCACTGGTGTTTTCTGATGTTAAGGAGTGGTGCATTAACTTCAAGCATCAGTATGGGACCGCGATGGATTTAAGGGAGTTAGCCTTTTTTGACAAACCCCTGGTGGCCAGATGGACTAAGCCTGTCGTGGGCGCTTTCAAGGTTAACATTGATGGGCGAAGAAATCTCCACAACAATTGTACAGGGATGGCGGTGGTTATTAGAGGCTCTTATGGTTCTTTCATTGCTCGAAGGGATGGAGTCGGTAAGAACTTCTGGATCGGCTGATCATGGAAGCTACTGCTATGTGGTTGGGGTTGAAGTGGGTCTTGGATGGCCATTTCACTAACCTACAGATGAAATCTGACTCGTTAATTCTTATTGATTTCTTGGTGGGTGATCACTCCATTAGGGCCCCGGTGGGTGCGATTCTCTCCCATATCCGTCAAATCGCCCTTCACGCTCACTCTGTGTCTTTTCACCACGTCTTACGGGCTGGGAATTCTGTCGCTCACCTTTTGGCTGACTTTGTGTCATCTCATTTTTTGTCTGAACAAGAATGGTGGGATACTCCACCATTTTTTCTTCAGGAAAAACTCTGTACAGATAATTTTTTGGCTATGTTATATGATGATAGCCCTATCCTCTCCACCTCTGGTCGTTCGCACTCACAGAGGTTGGCAGGATAGGCGCTCATCTTTTAATAATAAAAAAAGTCCTTTCGGTGTGACACCAAAAAAGGAAGAAAAAATGTGGAAATTTTTTTAAAAAATAGAAACTAATGTAATCTAAATAACAAATATAACAATAAAGATAAAATAATCTTATTAGTCTCGGCTACGCAAATGTTTCGTTTAGCTCAATTCAAAAAATCTATTTAGAACATTTTTTGTATTTTCATACACTTATTTATCTAAGTGTATTTAACATATAAATCAAGTTTTAACATTTTTAGATATGTATGATATTTTTTGAAATTTTTAAACATATATATGTATTTATGTATTTAAAATGCACTATGTTTAAAATTTTCAAAAATATATGTACACATATTTAAAAATAGTAAAATTTAGTTTATACGTTAAATATACTTAGATAAACAAATACACGAAAAAATAAAAAATATTTTAAATGAATTTTTTAATGGAGCGAAGCAACGCATTTACTTAGCCCAGATTAATAGAATTACTTCTCAAGAGATAAAATAAAAATAATAGTTATAAAAACGTGAAAGATAATTAGAGTATAAAGCCATTAACAAAACTAGTGCAATTAAATTATCAAATTATACTAAACTATGTGCAGCAATGAGTTTTTTTTTTTTAACCTCCGTCCCATGGACACTCGTTGAGCGGCTTCATAAAAAATTTTCGCAAATGGTTCTTTTTTGGACATGTGTTCCTTGTAATTTATGTGGCTAATATTTAAAACAAAAAAAGAAATAATCCAGTTAGTTTAGGTTAAGTAAATGCCTTACTTAGCTCATCTCAAAAAGCTTATTTAAATTATCTTTTTTTCCCGTAAATTTGTTAACATATATGTATTTAACGTATAAATCAAATTTTATCATTTTTGAAAAAGTGTGTATATTTTTTTGAGATTTTTTAAATATAAGGGTATTTTAGCTATTAAAATATTCCTACATTTAAAAATCTCAAAAAAATATATTCATATAAAAAGGGTAAATTTTAGTTTATATATTAAAGATACTTTGATAAACAGTGTATAAAGAAAAAAGTAAAAAAGTAAGTATTTTAAATGAGTTTTTTGTGAAAGCTAAGTAAAGTATTTATTTAACACAGGCTAACAAGATCATTTTTCTATTTAAAATTCAATAAAATGACCTCTTAGTGTGTCTAAGCTATTAATTAAGATAACATTTAAGGTTTTCATTGCATGAACGGTGCTAAGAAAGGTAAATAAGTTACAGCTGGTTTAAAATTAATCTAGATCTCAAATGAAGCGAACCATTAATTAGAATAAATTTTGAAAATAAAACAAGATATTAGCTGCATCTCAGTTTCCCTAGGTTACCTATTTATGTGTATCCTCCAATGTAATGCATACACATTGCATCTAGTTTAAAATTAATTTAGACGCGGAATGCAGTGAAATGAATAAAATTTGTACAGTAATCCTTCTGGAAAAATAGAACGAGTATAATATTGGCTGCATCTCATTACTTTACCTAGCTCTTATTTAAAAATAAAAATCCTTTACCTGAATACGTATCTCCTCCAAATACGTTTGTGGCTAACGTGAGATGGAAGATCAAAAGGTGATGGATATATCTACTCCAAAGTAGATTAAATATTTTGTGACTGACGAGTATAAATACGTTTGCGACTAACATTCGTCGGATTAAATATTTGTTGCAGAAAATTATAATTGCAAAATAGATCATGTAAATCTTTTATGATTGCGAATAATCCGTATGAGCAATACATCTTTGCTTGCCTTGTGTATAAATCTCTATTTAGCCATCATTTTTTACCAACCAACCACTCAAAATAAGGTGGGCCCCAGACGACTTGAATGGAAATTCAGGGCCTACTAAAAACTAAAAAGCCGAGAGAGAGGGTTGGAAAATAAAATAAAAAAACTGATGATCCCCCCCCCCCCCCCCCCCCCCCCACCCCCCACCACTGCATCAGCATGTGGCCCGTTCATCTTTTTCACCAGAAAGTGAAGGCATTGACACGATAGGAACAATCGCAGCCATTCATTCTCTGGACATGGAGGAAAGAACTGATCCATCAATGATTATGGTGGCCCACTAAGCGGCGAGGTGTCCCCCTCTCAGAGGCCAGCGCACTATCCTCTCCCACAGGCCCGAGCATCGAGCTTGTCGGTTCCGCATGGTCGGTATGATGATGATTGCCGCGCTATCAAAGGACAGCTGTCATGGAAGCGGGAACGGATTACACCTTCAGAGTCGTGGGCCCATTTTTATCATCTGCATTTTTTTCTTGACTGGTCCCCTGGATATTCAAATGCTCGATATGAGGATGCAATGGAAATAAGAAAATTTTTATTAAAAACGGGAAAAAAAATATGTCGATATTTTTTTTATAAATGAAAAGCGTCACTCCTAAGTGTATTCGTGTATTTTATTAAGAGTGTGTTTGAGAATGGATAAAACTTTTGATGAAAAGTTATAGAGATAAGAAGTTGTCAAATAATGTGATATGATAGGGGTAATAATGATGAATAAATAAGATACAGTTGAAATAGATAGATTTGTTGTGTTGGTAGTTGTGTAGAAATAATTAAAAAGTAGGGTAGTTGTATAGAAAAATGTGAATAAATAATTAAAAAATAAGGTAGTTCTGAAGAGTGAAAAAATTTTAAATTGAAAAGTTTTACTTAAATGAGTTGGATGTGAAAAAAGATTGGATTCATTACTCAAAAGAAGATTGTATTTCGCATGATTGGAGTGATCTAATCAATAATCCATTAAAAATTTTACTTTTTAAAAAAATATATATTTTGTGTCCATTTTCCCATTGAACGGTTCAGATTAGAAGAATTTATGATACGAATGGGCCAATCTTAAAGAGGGTCATGGAGGTGAGCTACGGCCTCAAGTAATTCCTATAAAACATATCATGTCGTGTCCGTTGCTCTTCATGAACCCAAAACAGTCATGGCCTTGTTTCTCTCATTTCACCTGCAAATCTCTGCAGGAATCCAATCTCCTCCTTGCTTTTCACGAAAGAGCAGTTTCTCTGACATGGGTTCTTGTGCTTCTGCTCACAAAAACAGGGAGTCTTCCATGAAAATGCCATCATCCTCCATGCACTCGAAGCCTACCAACCTCCCACTTCCACCACCTGCAGATGAAAAGCTGCCAAGTGGCAAACACCCACTCCCCCAACTTTCCTCCCAAGTCCTTAAATGTCGTCCACGGGACAGCATGGACCTGGGTATGTGTTATATCCAGCTGAACAATGCTCGATTTCATCATGTTTCAATTGGGGCTGGTGTTCCTACAAGAATGCAATGCTCTCAAGATGTTGGAATTTTTGCCTTTTAGTGGAGTTTATATTGAAGGCAGACCGACTGCACATCATCAGAATGTTGAACTAGATTCCCTTCTTTTTCTTGTTTCCTAATTCTCTACATGTTTCTACTCCTGGTTGATGGCTTGGAGCAGCGAAGTATAGATTTTAAATGATCATTTCCTTCGTTTTGCTAGAAAGTCGTTAAGGGAGTACTAGCTCGAGGAGGGGCAGCTAATAGATTAAAAAAAATGCAGAAATGATCGTCAGTCCTTTAGTATGGATCTGTCACAACATGGAATCTTTTTTTCTTTTTTCTTTTTTTTTTTTTTTTTTTTTTTTTTTTTTTATGTCGCATGGAATCTTTATGTAGCAGCCCTGAACTAATTCTTTGATTTTTGTTCTTTCCTCCTTTTGTGTTTCATCAAAAAAAAAAAAAAAAAAAACCTACGCAGAGCTGAATCGATGCTTTTGTGCTGTGAACAACAAATTTTGTTTTAATTCAAAATTTCTTCAAATTATGGGATTATGCGTTTTCATTCGTTTTAAAACTGCGAATTCTATGCATTATTGCGGGAGTCGCAGAGAGAGAGAGAGAGACATGTCTACAGCCACTAGTATATATATAAATATTTTTTTTCTTAGCTTGTTCTGTATGCTGTTTGATGTATATGCTTGTATGCCTCAGCAAGCAGTAGAGACGACGCTTACTTTGATTCTCAAGCCTGGATGGAATCTGACTGTGAGGATGATTTCCTTAGTGTCAATGGAGGTAATATCAACGCCTTACTTCATGGGGTAACTGCTAGGATTCTACCATCACTAGACAGAGTACTCTTTATTGAGATCATATACTTCTTTTAAGTTACTGAAGGGCACGAGATGGTCCTTTTCTTCTGCTTAGATTTATTCATCTGCTACTTGAATTGGAGTAAAAAAATGCGAACAAAAGCCCCTACGGTTAAAAATCTTAGACTTAGATTCATGCTCATAGTCGTAGATATACCAAAAAGAAGATCTTCGTGTGATCTTACTGGTGAAGATTATCAGATAATTGGCTGCATCCGCGGACAACGCTCCTCAGACTCTGAAATTCACAGAACTGAATTTTATTGATTTATTTTTACAATTGGGGATAAAATCTAAATCAACAAACGTTTCACTGGGATTCGGGAATGGTTTAATTTGCTAAATTTTTTTTTCCCCTTCCGAATGCAGATTTGACTCCATCCTGTGGTAGTACTCCTAGGAAACGAAGTAGCAACCCTGCATCACCCCCGCTCAGCAAAGCCTCCACCATGGACAGAAGGCCAACTTTCATGCCTGTGACATCTGTAGACGATAAGAAAACAAGACTATCTGAGCTATTGAAGGATGATTCACATGGTGGACAGCCTGCTGATAACCAAGACATCAGCAGTCCACTGACAAGCGTGAATGGAAATCAATCCTCTGATGCGGCAAATGCTGAAAGTCCTCCAAAATCATTGGAAGGAAGCAGTGACAAGTTCCAAAACAAAGATTCCAAGGACGTGAAAATAAAGTCAGCCAAATCAAGCCACTGCTGCATTCCAAGCTTGGTTTGCAGCACAAGCAAATGAAGCCAGTTGAGTGAGCTTCTGGCATCTTTATAAGGGCTCTCTATGAAATACAATCCAGCAATGTTGAGGGAAACAGTTAAGAGTCCGATCAGAAATGAGCTTGGAGAGATGATCAGGACCGGCCAAGAATCCTGTGCATGTTTTGATAAGCACTCTGGTTGCTGAATTGTGGTCAAGGACATAAATCTGCAAATATAATCCTTTTTATTCAGAAAGACAGTGATTGTCATTTAGATGTTATAGAAGGTCGAGTTTGCCAAGGGCATAAGGTTTTAATATATATGGTGATTATTGTTTGATATTTCTGGTTAATAAAGCTTGTCTTTTGCCTCCCAATTGCATTTTCCGCCAAGAAATTTGGTAAGATGTAGGTCAATTGGTTCATTTGCTACTACTTCCCATACTTTGCTATATGGATTTCCATTAAGAAAAAAAAACGGGAGAGTTTGGTGGATATATACTATTGGAATGCCTATAGAAGGATTCTAGAATTTTTTACATTTCCAAATACATATGTAATTACGTGACAGGGAAACTTTTACAAAACATTCTTCATTTTTAATATCTAAATGATTGATGAAAAATTCGCTCCATCTACTATATTTAACATCATTATATTATTATGAAAAATTTTTTATTTGTTTATTATCACTATATATGACCTCATTTACAAACTTGTAAAATAACATAATAAAATAATTTAATGATCATGTCAATTTTAAGTAATATTTTCAACTTTTAAACTATCTAAAATATTACTATTATATGGATAAATTATTCTATAAAATATAACTACATTCTCACATGTACATGAATGGATCTAAATGTTTTTTCTAATTTACGTATGAATGTACCTAATTTTAAGCAAATGCGCTTATATAAATATTAAATTTAAATGAAACTTAGTCTTCTAATTAAAAAAATGATGTGACGAATGTGCCTATGTAGAATCATTTATGCATATAGTAGTGATATTTTAGATGATTCATATATTGAAAATATTATTTCAAACTTGATATTTTAGTATTAAATTATTTTATTATGTCGATTTTATACATTTATAGATGTAACCCATATATAATGATACTAAACAATTTTTATGATAATATACGTGATACTAAATATAATAAAATAGAATAGGTTTTTCATTAACCATCAAAGTATTAAAAATAAAGAAAATTACGGATAAAAAAGAATTTTACAAGAGTGAACCCGTACACACACATATATATCTATATATATATCACTCTCGTCATCATTAAAGTTGACCATGTTCTTTTCATTTTTTCTAATTCTTTCCTGCTCTTCTATCTTTTCATATTTTCACATAATTATTCTTTTTATTTTACCTTTATTCTGTTTACTATTAATCATTGTTCACATAATTCCCTTATTTTAAAAAAAAATTTGTCGAAATTTTCACCACTATTTTTATCTCGTATCAAATGGATCCTTGCTTTCGAAAGATGTTAGATTTTTATAAAATATTAATTTTTAATCAAAGTGAATTTTGACATCATGAATAAATAGTATTGGATAAATATAATAAGTGGCTTCGGTTTTAAAAAATATTTATAAACAGTGCCCTTATTTTGAAGGAACATCTATATAAAAAAAAAATTAAAAACCTTAGAACCAGCAAATAAGCTCCGTTTGTCCAAGCTTTTAAATTCAAGCTTTTTTTTTAAAAAAAAAAGTTCAATTACAATTTGACATTAGAGAAAGTTAAGAAGTATTTAGCTTTGTAATTTAAAAAGTGCTTTTAACAATATGTTAGTGTTTGGCTTAAAATATAAAAATTCTTTTAAGCATGAAAAGCACCAAAAAATAAAAAGGAAGTGTTTTTAACTTTGAATTATTGTTTCTTACATGTCATTAACGTAAACAGATTGCTATTCAATCGATAAAGAAATCTTTAATAAATTTTAAATAACAAATAGATGAATATCTATTTCTTTCGACTACTACATTTACATAGACAAAATGATAATCTTAATGTTAAATTATCTTAAAATATTTAGCTAAAAAGACATAATAATATTTTAAATTTAGATCCTTTTAGTAATTGAAGGAAATTCTTTTAAGTAAATAAATTTGTTAAAATATATTAATAATTTTATCATGCTATGAGTGTGTTTGAGAATTGATAAAACTTTTAAATGAGAAATTTTTGGTGTAAAAGTTGTTAAAATGAAATAAAATAATGGGATATGATAAGAGTAATAATAAAGAATAAAAAGAATAAAATTAAAATATATAGGTTAGTTTTATAGATAGTTATGTATAAATAATTAAAGAATATGATAGTTTGTCTAAAAAATAAGAATAAATAATTAAAAAATTGGATAGTTATAGATAGTAAAAAGTTACCGATGAAAATTTTTATTTAAAAACAAACACATCCAATATTTATTTTAAAATTTTATAATGTAAAAGGCATAATATTCTTTTAAATTCTCACTTAATTTAATATTTATGATTTGCAACGCTATATTTTCTATATCTAATTTTATTTTATGTTTTCAATCCATTACAATAAGTATGACATAACTATCTCCACATGCTTAAGTATAAAAGTTATACTATATTTATTTGTTTTAATGACATATGTTTAGAATTACCTATTTAAAAAAAACTTTTGTGCGTTAAAAAATTATACATTTTCATATTTGATTTGAGCTCTTGAATAATGAATATCATTATCTAGAAGTTCAAAATAATTTAGCCCCTCGAGTTGTACGCGGTTATAAGGGCCTTTTTGTCATTTTAATTTATAGCACAGTGTGATTGGCTTTTGCGATTATGAAAAGCATCAAATTGAAGCTTCTCTTGTATCGTGATTTTTCACAATTGCCGGTCGCAATCGCAGCTTCGTTTTCTCATCCAAATTAGTGCGATTGGGCTCGGAATCGCTTGTCTTGGCAAAACAGAGCTTAATTAGAAGACATCTTCAGGACGATGTTGATTTTAGTCGTCGATGGATGGATGGACGGATGGATGATATGGAAGACGTTAGTTCATGGAGTGGGCCACATGCCTTGAAAATTGTAATTGATTGCAACAGAAATCCACTCCGTCGATCCAACGTCTCATCCATGCCATTAGCTGATACTATAGAAAAAGGAAGGGCTCCATGTCCATGTGACGTGGGTCTTCCCCCAATCATGAGTCTGTCCAACTGTCCTCACTCCACAGAAGAAAAAGGCCGATGATTCAGGTCAGTTAGGGAGAAGACTTTTTTTTTGCAATTGCAACTCCATGATTAAGTACTAACCACAAAAGTTAAAATAAATTGTTTATCACCCCCACCCTTTTTTTTATTTTTTATTGGAGGATATTTTACATCATATCTCAATTCATATTACATTCAAATCTGGAGACAATTCTAACAAGCTTACAATGAAAGACGACAACAAACTTCTACATAACAAGTGGGGAAACCACTAGCTCCCATCTAAATATAAAGAGGGACCACATGCCCCACCACAAATATGGTTCAAAATTCCATGAGGGATTCGAACCACGCACCGGCTGGGAACGGAAATCCCGTTCCGCAGCCGGTGACCAGACGAGCGGAGCTGGTTTGGCTTATCACCCCACCCTTAGTCATCATAAGTTTCATTTTTTTTAATTGAAAAATGTAGCATTTTCTCAATGCACATGAAAAAGAAAAACATCAGGTTTTAGAAAATTACGAGAGTTTGCTTATGGTGTAACAATAGTGTGTTGTATAGATAATTTCAATTATACATGTATGGGTAAGTTTCATGTACGCCTATCAATTTTATTTATACCTACCAACTTTCAAAATTTTCAAATATATCCATATATTTTACCTAAAATTTTATTTATATATGCAATATTAGAGATTAGTTAGATTAGTTGTTAATTGTCAGTGAAATGATGGATATATCTAAACTTTTAATAATTCTATTTATATATACAATATTAGAGATTGGTTAAATTAGTTGTTAGTTGTCAACGAAATGATGGATATATCTAAACTTTTAATAATTCTATTTATATATACAATATTAGAGATTGGTTAAATTAGTTGTTAGTTGTCAACGAAATGATGGATATATCTAAACTTTTAATAATTCTATTTATATATACAATATTAGAGATTGGTTAAATTATTTAATAATTCCTCTTATTTAATCATGTGATAAAATATGTTGATGCATCTGCAGAAAGCCTAAACCAGAATATAAAATTATGATACCCTATGATGCAATTTGCAGAAAAGGCCACTGAAATAAAGAATTTTAACACAAGGACGTTTTATTCCCTTTCTTTCTTGCTAAACTGGGTTTTAGAGGGCGATGTGTGATAGAGATTGATGGTAGATTTATATTTTCTTAAAATATTATATGGTGTGAAAAAAAAGAAGTTAAACCTTGTATATATACAACTGATGGTTTTCGTTACAAATTAGTTGTCGGGGACCCTGATGGTTGTGGAAGGGAATATGGAAAATCCTAAAGCTTGAAAGGGTAATATGAAAAAAGCCCAAAAAGTATTCGTTTTCCTTCGGGGCTCCCGTGAATCACTTGGGGTCCACATGGACTGATTGATATGGATGATCGCGCCGTTCATTATTCATCTTCCAAGCAATCCAAGACGCCCATTTGAAAGTTCGAGGGCCAATCTCGATTATCAATTCACCCATAACAAATCTGCACCGTCCACACCCACCTCCAAGACTATGAGAAGGAACAGATGCTGACAACACACACACTCTCTCTCTCTCTCTCTCTTCGTTGCTCCCCCCAAATAAAAGAATGAGTTGCGTGACTGGTGGTGAGCTCGATAGACAGATGAAAGAATAGAAGATGGAAATTGCAGGCACGGGTTTGATGAGCTCGGCTGCAGGTGTATTATGCTTCTTGGTTTTGTTGGTCATGGAGCCAAATCCAGCGCATGGGTCGGTCCTAGAGTTGGGTGGCCCATGTCAGTCGTTTGTGGTTGTTCATGGCTACCCTTGTATGGAGTTTCAGGCAATGTCTTCATTTCCTTCTCTTTCTTTCCCTCTGCAGTTTATTTGTCTATTTTCAAAATCTTCTTACTTGTTGGTAGCTTGTTGGCCTAAATAGATTTCAAACATTTCCCATCTTTTACTATTGTTTTGGTAACGTCATCATCATCATGACTTGCAAGAGAACGATGTGTTGGGCGCTTTTTTTTAAAAAAAAATTTTTAAGAAGAAAAAGAAGTCTGATGTTTATTTTGAGAGATGAGGCAGCCATTTTGGGTTTGAAATATTTATTTTTTTTATTTTAAAATTTTCCTTCCCCCCGGCCATTTTGGTGGGTGGTGGATCGAGCAGGTGAAAACAGAAGATGGCTATGTTCTTGGGTTGCAGAGAATCCCAGAGGGGCGTGTGGCAGTAGGAAGCATGATCAGGGAACCCGTTCTTCTTCAGCATGGAGTTCTCATGGTCAGTGCCCAACCTGACATATGCGCATTTTCATTTTGGGCCCCCACTATTTTAAAGTCGGGAACAATGAAACATACGTCGTAAATCTAGAAAGCAATTGCAACTTGCAAGTTGATTTTGATAATTTTAAATACCTTGTAAAACATTATCATAAACTTGTTATCTATATACTTTCGTTTTTTGAGTTGCAAATTTTTATGATTATTTGTGAATAAAAAAACCATGATGGGTAGACCCAAATAAAGTGTAACGACAGAAAGTGGTGATATATATATTTTTGGCAAACGAGTATTTGATTTACGGTCAATTTTTAGACATGAAAAATACGGCATGTTAGTCTGCCAGAAAAACCTAAGAATGTCAGATGGGTGGGAAGAGAGGCCGCCTCCTCGTGACCGCGCCATGAATGGTCCAGTTATTCCCAAGTTCCAAGGCTTTAGCCAAAAATGGCCCAAAACACGCACACACACTAATGCATCCTTGAATTCCTCGTCCTCCAATGCAATGCATTGTCGACAGTATTTATAATTTTATATGTGAATTACGAAACCAAGTGAGTAAAATAATAATAATAAAAATGGGTGATTGATTTGATTTGAGTGGTGGTAATGTATGCAGGATGGAATGACATGGCTTCTAGACGCGCCAGAGCAGTCTCTTGGATTTGTACTGGCGGACTCGGGATTTGATGTCTGGATTTCGAACGCTCGAGGGACCCGATGGAGCCGCACCCACACTTCCCTTGACCCAATCGATCCGGTTCCTTCTTTTTTCCTTTCCCCCCTCCCTTTTTTGCCCCCACCAATTGATATTAACCTTTTTATTTTCTGACCTAGCTCGAGTGCATGGAATGTGGATCACAATCTCTCACCTCTTTGGTTGTTTTCTGTTGGGGGGCTATTTGCACTTTACCTCCACCCTTTTAATATTTTGTAATTTGTGTCTAAAAATGTTGATTTTGCAAATAAGCTTCATTTAGGTCCTTTAACGAGCAAAAGCAACCCACGGATGACATCCATCGCACGTTCCCATTCGTTTAGTTGCAAAATCAATGTTTGGGTAGAAATTGCATTTGCAAAAAATCCATTTTATTTTATGGTAGAGTTCACCTTGTAATTTTGGTAGGCCAATGATGCAAATTTTGAAAATGGAAATTTTGTCTGCAGAATTACTGGGCCTGGTCATGGGATGAGCTGGTTGAGTACGATCTTCCCGCAATTTTTGATTTTGTATACAGCCGAACGGGGCAGAAGCTGCACTATGTGGGCCATTCCATGGTACATTTTCTCCCACCACCTATTATTTGAGGAATTTTCGGACCAAAAAAAACTATTTCAAATAGAGAGTACAAATGACCTTGAGATTGATGGGAAGTAAAAGCCACGGAATAAAAACTTTACATAGGGTATAAGATCACGGGATTCCTAGTGGACCATTTCGTAAGCGTCTGTAGCCATTTCTTCTTTACAAATAATTATTTATCTATTTTAGCTTCATCAGCTTTTTGGTTGACATCTTGCCACGTTTGTCATGTTGCCAAATTTGCTTATGGCCTCTTGTTATAAAGATAATTACATTGTCATTTTATCTACAAATTCCATCTAAGAATTTTGTATTATTTAAAATATAACCGCTTAAGTAAATTTTTCTTTATATTCAATCCCTTAATGGTCTGTATCATCCATGACCTTTACATTTTCTGCTAAACATGTTACATACTGAAAATAGTAACATCTTTCTATCTACTGATGCATGCTAGCTAATTTGTAAGTTTGTTTTGTATTTGATAAATTTTTAAAATTTTTGGATGAAAATTTTAGTATAATTTTTTTTTGAAACGAGAGAAATGATGTGATGTGATAGAGGTAATAATGAAAAATAAAAAAATAATATTAAAATAAATAGGAAAGTTGTATAGAAATACGTAAAAAAACGATTAAAAAAAAAACAATTATGGCTAGCCAAAAGTTTTGCATTTACAAATTTACGGGAAAGCCAAACACACCCTCATTCTTTGAGCACTGGGCTTAAGAGTCAGACATGCTAACCTTTTGACAAAAGATCAGAAAGAAAATGAAGGTGGGAACTCTGGTTGTTGCAGGGAACTTTGACTGCTCTGGCTGCTTTCTCTCAGGGGAATCTGGTGGATCAGTTGAAATCAGCTGCCCTACTAAGCCCGGTTGCCTACTTGAGCCATATGACTACGTCCATTGGCCAACTTGCAGCTAAAGCTTTAGTTGGTGAAGTATGCCTCTCATCTCAATACAAAATTTTTATATATGGTACATCTGACTTTTTTTTTTTCCCATTTTTTTCTCTGTCACCAGATTACAACCATTACAACCTGGTTGGGTCTTACTGAATTCAATCCAAAAGGGTAAGAAGGCCTAGAATTCTAGATACTATGCATATCAAATACAATAGCATCAAACAGGTGATAAATTTGCTCTTGGAGGTTTTTAGATGTTCATCTGATGGGCGTATCCAAATCTCTTAAAAAATACATCTGGTTTCTCAGAGATGAAGAATGGCTGATTCAGTGTTTAGGAGAAGCCTACCAGATGAACAATCCTAAGTTGCCAAAAGAAGGCCCACCAATGTTTTTTATCTGAAGAATTCTGTTCTTGCTTAGTGAGAAAACAGAGAGGCCGTGATCAATTTTCTGAGAGCTCTTTGCGTATATCCTGGGATAGACTGCTTTGACCTGATGACTTCATTTACAGGTAACAAGGCTTCAAATCTATATGTAAAATAACAAACCAACGAAGACAAATGAGAGACTGGTTTAGTGCACAGTTGGAGCCGCCCAAAATCCAAACTTCTTGCTAGTTTGCATTTGAATTCAATTGTGCATCTAAGTCATCTCAATATTTTTCTCAAAAAAAAGAAAAAAAAGTCATCTCAATGTCAGTCAAAGACTCTTGGAAAAGGGAAGGAAAAAGGATAGAAAGAACAAGCAAAATCTATAGAATACGGGTGGAAATTGGAGATGATACGTGACTAAAAATAAAGGTAATGATAAGAAGAAAGCAGAGTTACGGAGGATAGTGAAGGCGGGTAAAAACATATTACTATCAAAGGAAAAGGAAGAGAAGAGGATACCTTTTCCACTCCTTGTTCAAGTATCCAAACCAAAGGCTTAAAAAAAAGGAAGAGAAAAAACTGTAGTTTTATGCTAATTGCATTTTTGATGTCATCTGTCCGTAGGTCACAACTGCTGTCTCAATGCATCTACTGTTGATCTGTTCCTGAAGTGTGAGCCACAGTCAACCTCCACCAAGACCATGATCCATCTTTCTCAGAGTATGATCCAACTCATTCTTTCAACCACCAAATCCGCCTACCATGCTTACTGAGTAGGATACATTTGTCTAGCATGCATCAACGTATAGTTATTTTTAACTGACCGAGGATGTATGTCACTACAATGATGCTCAGTTCATGGATGTTGCTACTAATATGCCTGAATAGCATGTTTGAGTGAGTCTCTCTAAATCTGTCTCTTAAATGCAGTGGTTCGAAATGGTGTCATATCAAAATTCAACTATGGAAGTTATGTGCAGAACATGAGATATTATGGGGAGAGCACCCCTCCCATCTACAACATGTCTAACATTCCGAATGATCTGCCCCTCTTCCTGAGTTATGGTGGTCAGGATGCATTGTCAGATGTTGGGGACGTGATGCTCCTGCTAGATAATCTCAAGTTCCATGATGGAGATAAGCTCACAGTTCAGTTCATTAAGGACTTTGCACATGCAGATTTTGTTATGGGGGTGTCAGCCAAGAGAATCGTATATGATGCCTTGATTGCCTTCTTCAGTCGACAGCTATGAATCCATGATCAGCTGGGTTTCAAAAGTCATACAAAAATCATTGTATCAAACTTCTTACTTAATCAAAGAGGAAAACGAGATCAAGTTTGGATCATTACTTAACAAGTAGCGCAAAGCATGATGAGTGCATTGAAATTAAACTTCCACATCGTTTCCGACCTCAGACTCATTGTTTCGTGGAAATTTCTAGGAAAAAATTTCAACATGGAATTATCTTCCTTCAAGAAAAATGTGACCTATCAAATCTTATACTTCCACCAGCTGTTTGATGCTATGAAATTTCTGCCCTATCAAACAGAAATGGATGGAATATAGAGACAGTTATATGTTGTGGTGATCTCAAGCAAGTTCTTAGTCTTAACAGCACTCACATGGCTCTATTTTTGAGGTATGCTGCCCCTAATGAATTTGATTAAGCAGGGAATGCGTAATAATCATAGTTATGGCCCTTTAACCAACCATAATCATTGCATTCTTAGTTTTGAAGCTAAGCAAGGCCAGAACTTAGCTTTGCTGGCAATGCAAACAATTGGATGAGTCCAAAATATTGTCCCTTCATATCTACAAAATTACTAATGGGCCATGGACTATAGCCATTTTTGAGTCTGATGCTTTAGTAGGAAGGCGGGCACTGAACAGTTCTAGATGCAGGATTTTTTTATTTTTTTTTTTAAAAAAAAGGATGTATAGTCATAGACGAATATATAAAAAATATTTTTTTTTATTAAAAAAAAAAAACATGGTTAACCGAAGGCATAGAATATTTCTAGGCGCAAAAAAATAGATGGAGATGAATGACAAATAAAAGGGGAAAAAAGAAATCTCTCTGATTGTAACCAGAGGCCATTTTTTGATAGGTGGAAAAGTTTCCTTTCCTCTATTGGACAAGGTATTTGCTTATATTTGGACAATTTTTCTTTCCACACAAACAAATTTGATTCTTTTAAAATTATTCCTAAAATTATTCCTACGTTCCAATAAAAAAAAAAAATTTCCATTTTAATTCTTATACATGGTAACATTGTCCATTCCTGCTGAATTTACATATCAGCCGTCTAAGCAAGCCTTAGTTGTCCTAGCCTACTTTGACGAGAACGATGAGTAGATTGCTTAGACTCCTTATTTGAAAGAGAGATTGCTGGTGTGGCATGTTTGAAATTTCAGAGAATTCATTGTCCTGTTCTTGAAGTTGCAATTCGAGGCAGTTAATGGGAGTTGCAATTTTATAATCTGACATGAGGACTATGGGTCCCCTTGCAATTGACATGACTTCTCTCGTCTATATATATTTCATTGTCAAATGACAGGAGGAAGAACATTGTTCCAATGCAGGATCTGAATAGAATTTTGCTGCTGCTCCTGCTGCTGGGGCTGGGGCTGCTTGGGTGGGCCACCAAAGAGGCTCATGCTGCAAAGCATACTGTCGGAGGAAGTGATGGGTGGGACGTGACCGCCGATTTAGACACATGGGCAGCTGGCCAGACGTTCAGGGTCGGTGACGAACTAGGTCAGTATCATCTCTTGCATGCCCACCTTCTTCCATAATCTACAACACATCTCATTCTTCTTCTGATTCAAGCTCTGAAGATCACATTAAGTTAAATATTTCTATGTAATTTAGATCATCCTCATCTTAACAAACCGTGCATCATGCTTTCAGAGATGATGTTATACTGATATCGACAATCATTTGATAAGATTGGTTATTTGTTAATTTCAGTTCCTATTGTTTTCCCCAATAAAATAAATTGAGCACGGGTCTAGTTTCAATACCGTATTGAGATGATTCAGTTCTTTAAATCGGTAAAACTTCAAACCGCTAAGGAATGTAGAACTTCTGTACTCATGCCAACACTTGTCGAAATTGCAAACTCAGGGGCATATTAATATTCATTGAGATCCAGAGCTTGACGATGAGAAGTTTACATGGCAACCCTGGTGCAGTTTTCAGGTATACAGCGGGCCTGCATAATGTGGTGGAGCTGGCAGGCGAGAAAGAATATGAGAAATGTGAAATGAGCAGTGCATTGGACTCCATGAAAGGAGGTAACACTGTGGTTAAGCTGGACAAACCTGGCAATCGCTACTTTGCTTGTGGAACCGCCGGACACTGTGATGAAGGGATGAAGGTGAAGATCAAGACCCTTGCTGCAAACCAAACAACTTCGTCTTCACCTGCGTCAGCATCATCAACAGCAGCTTCTTCCCCTTCCCGTGGCTTTTGGACACTCATGACTACGATGTCAGTTGGCGTCGGTTGGATTGCTTTGGCTTGAAGTTGGGGATTGTAGTTTTGTAGGGAATTTCAATTTTGATGGGCTTTTGCATGGTGGGAGCTTGTTTAGCTTTGTGCCCAAATAGATAGATTGCTCCGAGGGCATGGTGCAGCTGGATTCGTGTACCAACCGTATTTAATTAATTTGTTTGGCAAACGATCTTGACCATGGCAATTGCTGTTATAGTTATTGTATTTTATTGAATGATGGGCTCGTTAGTCGCTGTGATTACGTGCGCTTGGGATGGAATTTTGTATTTTAACGGCACGTTTGATAATAGGTAAAACTTTTGAAACTAAGATTTTTTAATGTAAAGATTTTTATTTTTTAGAATTATTTTATTTTTAATTAATTGTTTACATCTTTTTATGCCGTTGTTCTACCTTTTAATTATCTTTACATAGTTATTCATACAATTAATTTATCTATTTTAACATTATTTTTTCTACTCTTCATTATTACTTATATCATATTTTATTATTTTCTTTTTTTTCAAAAACCTTTATACCGCACATTTTTTATATTTAAAACTTTTCATTAAAATTTTTTATCACTTATCAAACACACCCTAAAAATATTATTTTTTGATAGCTATTATTTTTTATTTTTATACAACATTTTTCAATACATAACCAGCGGTACAGGATAATTAGAATACAAATGTTAGTAAGATGCAAATAAAATATAAACATCACATCCATTGTCCACTTGAAACGTGTGGCTGCGGTATTGGCTCGTCGCTGGTGGTAAAATGGGAATGATGTGCAAATCTACTCATTGTGTTGAATTTTTACCGTAGGATAGAGGGACTCAAGCGGAAATCATCCAAAAAATGTCTTTTTAAGATCCGACTGTTTATTAGATTTAAAACATAAATTTGACCATCCCATAAAACTCGGATGGTTTTAATGAATAAAACAGAATTAAAAAATTTCAATGGTAAATATATGTTTTAATTAAAAGCAACATATATATTTGAAACATTATATATGTATTTTAAGTAGATGAGTTTTTGACATCTACTTTGTGATTTTCATTGTAAACTGTAAAAGTTTTAAGAGTTAATTTTAAATATACCCACTATATTTGCTCTTAATTACAAATATATTCACTAAGTTTGAAAACTTTCACATATACCCACTAAGTATGTGTAAAATTTCAAATTTACCCGTTCCGTCAAGCACAATTAAAAATCGCCGTTATCCATGATATAAAATGTCCAAAATGCACATTATTATTTAATAATAATAGTCATTCAACTATGATAGAAGTTGAACAATATAATGATAACACATCTAATGTGAGAAAAAAGCTACACATAATGAATTTTAACGGTTTGAATATTGCACTACTCATAATAAATATTAGATTAAGCATGAGTATTTTGGGATTTTAAAACTATTAAACGTTTATAATTGTCATAATGAATATATTCAAAATTTCACTCGTACTTAGTTGGTATATAAGAAAGTTTTCAAACTTAGTGAGTATATTTATAATTACAGGTAAATGTAGTGGGTATATTTAAAATTAACCCAAGTTTTAAACAGACAGTTTGATTTTTGGAGAACGACCCAAAGTTACGAATTTTTATAGGTTCTTACACCTTCCCAGCTTGGCTTTTACTTGTTTAACTATAATACTTTTCAAAAAAAAAAAATTTCACTAGCTGCAACTATTTTATTTTTAGTTATTTTTATATTTTTATATATAACTATCAAAATTTTCAATCATTTATATACAATTATATATACAAATAACTTATTTATTTTAATTTTATTCTTTTTATTTTTTTATCATTTGTTTTGTTATATAATATCATTTTATACTTATATCATATCATTTAAAAGACCTTTACGTCAAAAATTTTATTACTTCCTATACACACTCGATTTTTGCAAAAAAATATTGAAAGGTGAAATTATGAGTACTTTGTGACTAATAATTAAAGGCACACTTCATTTGAGCTAAAAAAGGAAATTTTGGTGTGAAAAATTTTAAAAATGGTGAAATGATAGGGTATAGAAGTGATAATGATTTACAATTTTTTTGTATTACTTAACTTTTACATCTTCCAATCCTAATTTAAAGGATGTAAAACAAAATAGGTATGTAAAATTTTGCTCCAAAAAATAAGAGCTAGATTAGACTCTTTTGCTGATCACGCCAATGTTGTGTTGACAAAATTAATAATGATTGAGAATAAATAAAATAAAGTTTAAATAGATGAAGTAGTTATATAAAAAAAAATGAACATAATTGAAATATGAAGAAGATAATTGAGAAGTATGCTAATTAGAGCATTAAGTATCAAATTATATGAAAAATGTGCTAAAAAGGAGTTTTAAAATTTTTTTCCTCCTTTTTTTCATTTTCTTTGTTTCACACGTTTTCTACTTTTTACCTCAAAATAATTATACTCTAAGAGTGAAAAAAAAAGATAAAATATATTTATTAGATAGTTGTATAAAAATATTTAAAACGATTTAAATAAAGAAAAAATAAAATAGTTAATGTGTAGAGTGTATTTTTTTATATCAATTTTTTTAAAAATTAAAGTCTTTCAATTAAAAATTTATTATCTCCACAATTATTATACTTTTCAATCATTTCATCACATTTTTTTATATAACCGTTTTATTTTTCAATCATTTGTTCATAATTTTAATACAATTATCATTTTTTTCAGTTATTAATTTTATCATATTATATTGTTTTTTAACATTGTGAAAACTTTTATACCGTCAAACTTTTCTCCCATAAATCTCCCATAAATCCTATCACTTCCCGTGTACTCCAGTGATGTCATAACATGTATATTCTGGCCGTGTTTAGTTTGGGGTAAAATTTTTGATGAAAAATTGAATGGGCAGAAGTTGTCAAATTGATAGAAAATGATGTAATATAATAGGTGTAATAATGAGGAGTAAAGAGAATAAAGTTAAAATAGATAGGTTAGTTATATGGGTAGTTATGCAGAAATAATTGAAAAGTAGGATAGTTTATATAAAAAAATATGAAAAAATAATTAAAAAATAAAATAATTATGAAAAGTAAAAAATTTTGGACGGAAAAATTTTAGTTAACGTATTTTGGCGCAGACAAATACCCCATCCGTTTCCTTCCAACCATGCCAAATGCACTCTAGCCTGAATGACTGCTCTCCGCTTCCCGGTCGGCCGGTCCAGTTTCAGTCAAAACAACAAGCAGTCTCCGATGCTCTCCAGGACGTTGTAAAACCCTACTCTACAATTTCCACTGTTCGAATCCCACGGAGAGCATGGCAGGGAGCGGCAGCAGAAGATCTGCCCGCGCCAGGTTGAAGCCGCCGTCCGCCGACGCTGCGTCCGCCGATATGGATCTTCTTCATCCCAGGAAGCCCGTTCCTCCATCTCGCAGAAGCTCGGATCATGGTCCAATTCGCCTGATGAACGTCGACCTCAAGACCTTGCTAGGGTTTGGAATTCTCACCTTTTCGCTCGTCGCTCTTGTGCTTTACCGCCACCTGGGACACGCAGAAGTGAGCGAACGGGATTCGAAAATGCTTCGAGTCGTCACGCCGTTGCCTGCTCCCAGGATGATAGATCTCCCACAGGTGATGAGATTTCTATATACCTCGGAAGTTCCAATCTTTGTTTTTGTTTTTTTTTTTTCCAACGTGGATCATTCATTCTCGATTGCCACATGTAGCGGCAACTTTAAGGACTGGCATCCGATGGTGCTACACTATTCAAATGTAGATTTCTGTACACATTGTAAAGATACAAGCTCCACAGTGCTTGTACACGCACGTGGCATTGCTATTGGCTTCGCTTGTTTACCGAACGTGGGTTTTTCTTTCTTCCGCGACTGGATTTAAGAACTGCAATTTCGTCGTGCTACATTCATTTGAATGCTTCCCCCCAGCCCATCTGCTGGCGTTTATTAATGAAAGTTATGCGATTCAGTTTGTTGACTTCTTCCAAATGCACTATGGGCAGCAATCCTTTATTCTGCTAATGCTGCAATCAAGCATTGGCGAATTCACTATTGAATTCCAGTCCTTGTGTTGGCATGTTGCACATTGACAGCCTACTAAGATTGGATGGATTAATGGGAAGGTGATGTTTATGCACTCATCTGAACCCAAAAAAGTTTCCTGCCTTTCTTGATCCGAAGGGTTATGATTGCTGATTTTCTCCTGTTGGTAAAAATGCAGTTTCAAGGGGAGCACAAGGAGAGCTTGTACTGGGGAACTTACCGTCCACTGGTTTATCTTGGAATTCGTGCAAGGTAACTTTTGTTGGCCGACTTTCTTTTATAATTATGATTGTATATGCGCTGCAATTACTATCGGTGGATACTTTATATGTTTATAAGCAGTGCTGCGCACTTCACTTCTCCAACTCATACAAAGTTCTTAGTTCTGATTTCTGTGGTTTCTGTGGGACTGCTGATGCCATTGAGATCAGGCCACGGGAAACAGCTTATATTTTGTGATTGACTGTCTTATGTCTCTGTTGGCCAGAGCATTTTTTTTTTTTTGAGCTGACATATCTGCTTTCAGCAGTCCCTTGTCTTTTATTTTTTGCATCTTCTATCAAGACTTCTGAGGGCCAAGTCTTTAACACTAAAATTCTATGTGGTTTATTGAAAAAGATTGTTTGGCCATTACTAGCTGCTGCCAATTGCAGGACATCGAAGTCCCTTATTGCAGGATTGATGTGGATCGGCATGAAGAATGGACAATATTTCATGCGGCATGTCTGCCAAGATTCTGATGAGCTCAGCACATATGGATGGACTCACCACAATGGGCGGGACTATGGGCATCAAATCTTGGTTGACCAGGAGTTAACTTTGACTACCAGTTTCTTGAAGGCCAAGATGAATGGAAGTGGCTACGGAGGAGATTGGGCAGTTCGAATTGGTGCAAAGACTGAGAAGTAAATCCCTTACCTGCTGTTGCTTGTTTGTATCATAACTAATTAATATGCACCGTAAGTTTAATAGAAAGCATCTCACACATTAGTATTTTTAATGTATAAATATATGTTGAATTATTGATTATTTCATAGAGCTGAACCCGTACTGGTGGGAAACATCTTATGATGATGATTGATTATTTCATAGGCATTTACTGTGTTGAGATCTGTGAACATTAACTGAGTCATCGAAAATCTGTTTAATCTCAACCTGAAGAAAAAGCATTGTTGTCCAACTTTTCTCACGTTTTAGTAAGGTTCAGGTTTCAGAGGGCTGTATAGATGTACCCTCCCTCTGATAGTTCTTACAAATGTGCTAAATATTTTATTGGAAACTGGATTCTTTAAGTTCAATTAGCAAATGTTGCTGAATTCTGAACGTGGTGTGTGTCTATTGCCATTTCAGACATGCTATTTTTTAAGCACCTGAGTGTCCCTACCAAACTTTATGATAAGTGTTGAAAGTATTCAATTGAGTATTAATGAATTACCTCCTTTGATTTTTCTTTCACTCTCTTTTTGAGTTATTATATGGATAGTCCAGTATATCCAGTTCTAGTCAGGCTTTACAAAACTTTTGTCATCTGGCGTGTAAAATCTCCCATACATTATTTTTTTGAAATTTTGTTTGGCCTCTTTCTGGTGTCTCTAGATGCTATGGTTGATGTGGTAAAGATCGTTATGATTTGTACCTTGGTGTTCACATCTCATATCAGTATTGACTTGTGTTTCTGTACTGGATTACTTCTTGCCTTGCACAATCAGTTAAAGTTGACACGATACGCTCACAGATCTGGAGTGGATGATGGCACATGGAGAATGGCTCATCTTTTCTTCTATTTGGCTGATGAGGATGGAAATGCTTTAGACATTGGTGGTGAGGTGTTGGACTTTAATGGCAAAGCTCGCTTGGCCTCCGGATTCCATGAGGCTGTTGGTGGTTGGGAACTGCATATGGGTTCACTGGTATGATCTTCGAATGGAGTTGGGCAGGAAGTTCAAGATCAATATATGTTTGTGTTGGCAGTTTGCTTATAGTATCGTCTTTGGTTTATTTGTAAATGACACTGCTTGATGATACTGTCAATCTGTTAATTTTGTAGGATTCGTCTGCTTATTCTGTGCCATGGTTTTGCAATGTGACCCTTGATTTGCGTTCATGAAACACTGCAGACAGCATTTCATGAAGCAACTGAACTTTTCACATACTGCGATATTAGCTTTGAGGGCACATTTAGATACAGTAATTATCCAACAGGAATAAGTCATTGGCATCTTTATCCGTTTGCAACTTAATATTTTACATATTCCTGGACTATCCATCCTGTATGTCTGGCTACATTTATCCTGATTGATTGGGTTAGGACTCAAGATTTTGAAATTGAGCAATCTCTTAGGTCTTATTAGGATGGTTTTAACATTCCCAAGCAAGGATTTGGGTTACCTTGGGCCATATGATGTGTGTTATCAGATAAGATAATTCATTGAAATCCATTCATGTCTGAAAATTAAGTAATATACTCATGAAATGATTCTCCAGAAGAGGCCTGTAAAAAAGTGAGAGAGAGTATTTAAGAAAAATTGTTCAATTTAGATCCTTTGGAATTTAGCTACTAACAATTTTTCATAGAGGACAACAAATTTCAAAATGATTATGGAACTTACTGGATATGTCAATTAGACCATTAATTTGGCTTCAATCGTCAGAGTGATGTGGTTTTCCCACAAAATTAAGTTCAGTTTCTTGGATCATGCCATGTTTTTAATATAATTGTCATGTCGAAGCCTAAATATTTTTCTTATCTTTCTCAGTGGCTTCCAACTGTATTCTTTTTGGCCTACCTTTTGCTGTCTTTGGTTTGATACTTAGTTGATGTACAAACTTGTTTCGTTTAGGCCTTGAACTCTTGGATGCTTGTACAAATTACCGAGGTTTACTTCTCCTCATCTTCTCACTAAAATTCTCAATTTTTGTCATTTCTCCTCATGGGTCATTTAAATCCTTGTAACTTAATCAACCATCTTATTGTATTCTTGGCCTGCTTCCTATATCTTAGGCCTTCTTTTGCCATTTAATAGAGCCATCTCACTTTCTACTGGTGCAGTTCTTGGCAGACAATGGTTAATTGTTTAATGTTGGACCAGAAACCCTGACTAGAATAGAACTTTTTTGTGCATGCAATTTAATTTGGATATGTTGAACAGACTTTTGGGTAATTTCACTACACACACTCTGTAAATGCATGATAATAGGAATAAAGCAAAAAATACTTGTCACATTAATGTATAGTGTGTTCGATTGACAATGTTTTGCTGTTATGGGTTTGGTCTAATGTGAGAATACTGGCCACTAGGCCAATCTTTCTATCACTTATGCTGCAATTTTGATTACTTATTTGGTTTTTGATGCTTTGACATTATGATTTGTAGCTGGAAATGAGTATCTTGTATTTTTCTGTTGCAGGATAAATTAGAGGTACACTATGCTGGCTTCAGGAGTCCTCACATGCATAATTTGTCGGAACTTTTCCAGCAAACACTTGCAGTCCATGTATGTACGGTGTAAGTTGTGTTTAGTCGATGATGGTCTGTTTGGCCGGCCCCTTCTTTTTTGATACTCTTAGTTAGGGAGATACTCCACTCGTTCCATTGACAAAAGATCTCAGTTTGTTGCTCCAGGCACCTCGATCTCTTTAGTCAAAACAATTGGGACTAGGTCTTTCTAGAGCCTGTGACCCTTCCCAATGGGGCCTTCAAAGAATGGCCTTTCCAGGGTGGGCCCGCCTCTGTCAATTGGGTGTCTCCACTACAACTACAGTGGGACCAGCTTCGGATTGGTCGTCCTGGTAGTAGTACCAGTAGGCCCCTCCGATGATGAAGTGCTCTCAGACGGGGGGCCTCGCCTGTGGCCCGAAGACACTGCCTGCAGGTCCAATTGGGCGATCCACTCTGGAGATCTTTCCATGGGAGAACCGGGTCTGAAACAAACTGCAGGATCCATTTTGGAACTGCGGCAATATTCCTTCTTTTTACAGTAGTCATTATCTCATTGAGATATAAATTCTGATTTTAGACGTCCATGTATCATATGAAGGATGAATGCTAAGTTGCTAACCTGAATATTTTTTCCCTTTTTTTTTGGGGGGGGGATTTCTATGGTCCTCCAAGGCAAGAAGAACGGGGCGCTTACAGCTGCCTGATGCATCTGAGCAGTCTCCCAACATAGCTGTTTTTCAGGTATTTATTTTGTGTTATGACACTTATGCTGCAATCTAAAATAAAACAACTGGATGATAAAAAAAATAGAACAACTGTTTTTAATATATATTCCTTTATACCTACATGCTTCTTCATATGAATGTTCCTTCAGGATATACTATCTTCGTTCAAATGTTCTATTTCTTGACGCTTTGGCATTGTGACAGATATCTGCAATACTTCCTTTCGAAATGGATATAGCTTTTGTATCTGGATCTGGCTTGAAGAGTTCAAGAACTGAAGAGCGTGTCGATAGCCTTACAGGTTTTTATTGAGAATAAATTTTTTCAAGAACTTCATTCAGCCTTGCTATGTATGTAATACAGCTAGTTTTTCTATTTGATTTTCTTAGTTGATCAACATAGGATTCATTACATGGTGAAATGGAGAATATGATACATGAAAAGATTGATTTATTTATTGCTCTTTTGTGACTGTTTGACATTTTCATCTGTATTCTTTTTTTTTTTTTTTGATAGAACATCTGTATTCTTATTATTGTTGAAGTTTGTTCCATATATTTGTTTTTCATTTGGCTAATGCTAAATTTTAGTATGCCACCTATCATTGCGACTTTCGTGGCTTGTATGATTTCTGAATGCTGGTGATAAGTTTTTGGTGGGTTACTCTGTTTTAATGGAGTCTAGACATTTCTGAGTTGTTTTTTGATGTTTAATTATATTGAAATAGATGGTTAGAATTAGAAGGGTTAGATGACCCTTCTTATGATTTGAGGTAATTACCTAAAATCTAAATGGTCAGACATGCTTCCAAGAATGGCCGAATGAGATCCTTTGCCATTATGGTTTTGATTTCCCTGTTTTAGAGTGATCTCTAGAATACTGAGATCCTTGCTTTTTTATGGTCAATGATTCCTTGTTTTCTGGATTGATTTCTAGAATGCCAGTTCTCAATGCATCACTGACATTCCTTGGGAGCCTTACACTAATTCCATAGTTTGTGTGCTAATTACTTTTTGACAGCCTGATAATATCTTATCAGCACATTAAGCTCGAAGTTTGGGAATCTATTATCTGTTTCTGAGGTTATTTGATCATGTTATCAATTCACTGAATTAAAGCATAGAAAAGGCTGAGTGTGCCGACCTTGTTTTGCATGCTACTTAAATGATAGATTGCTTCTCAAAATAATTTATATCATGGAATCATATTTAAAAAATTAGGTAACATGTATATTTATGGGTTTGCGATCACTGGTGGCCACTTTTATGTTCTCAGTACTACATCCTTAGGTTGATTAAAGATTATGATCCTTGGTATTTTTGCTCCAAATTTTTCTAGACCATGATTCATGTAATTGTGGTTCTAAAACATTGCAGGAGTTCTATTAACAAATCATTTAAACGAAAAACAAAAGGTGTTTGAAGACAAATATACAAGATGCTTTTGTTCAACAAATAAGGTATTTGTCAATCGTGCATATTCATTTTTTTTATTTGAAAATGCGAAATGTAATTTAGATACTGGGGTCTGTTGCTGAGATGATTCCTGACCATTTTTTTCTGCAATAAATTTTTACGGATGTTTGTTTCGGAATATTATTCTGCAAGCTTACAAGTATTCATTTTCTTTTATAATAATGGTTACATTTATGTTCTACAATTTCAAAATTTATGTTATATCTTTATAGGTATTTAACTTGTTATACCCTGCCTATGATTTTGGCTTGCTTGAATTTGGTCCCATAGCAAAAAAAAAAAAAAAAAAAAAGTGGTAATCATTGATTATAAGGGGTGTCCACAATGCATTATGTTGGGTATATGCCTGTATGGACATCAGGTCTGGCCATTGGCTCTAGAAAATTGTCATGGCTGTGTTGTGGACATCCATTCTGACTGCACGCCACAGAAAATGCTATCATGCTATTGTCTTGCATCATTCTATGACAATGATGCTTGTTTCTGACTTATTATGGATATTTATTCTTACCATGTGTTAGGTGTTATGGTATGAATTTTTAGTCTTACCAATTGTCATGTATTGCGATGATCTGATTCTATGGTTTCACTGCAGTATGATGAAAATGTTGTTGCTTAAGCCTATTATGATGGTTTTATTGTCATACCTTAAGGGCCCGTTAGGTAGGATACAAAGGGCTTGCATGAGATGTGAATCGGATGGGATTTTCCATTTTGATAAAAACTTTCAATCTCTCATTTTTTAATACATAATGACCTTTTCCTATTTTCGATACTACTTTTTCCAATTTTAATATAATTTCTCATTTCCCAATATGTAACAACTCCTCATTCAATCTTCTTATCCCATTCAAATTCCATTCCATCCCTTTGTATACCTGAACACCCCCTAAGTATGAGCTTGTTGCCTCTAATTTTGCTACCTGGCTACAAAAATCAGCCTGGAATGGGCTTGGATGAATCATAACATGCAAGATAATTGAAATTACGTACACAGCCTCAAATTGTATGGAATGCTAGCTGCCCCATTTGGATGAAGCATCTGGAACCAAATGCAACCAACAGTGGGCATTCTATCTTAGCCTCTCGTATGTAATTAGATCACCTGAATTTCCAATCTTGCTGATTTTCATCCCATTCCTTAGTGATGGATAGTAGGCCAAATTGGAAAGATCATGTTGGGACCTACCAAAAGTATTTTGTAAGATGTAAGCATTTCACTGAAATAAAAATGAGATATAAGGTCTAAGCTGGCACCAACATATGAAAATTGTGGCGACGTTTAGAGAAGTTGATGATCAATTACTTAATGAAACTGATAATCATTTGCTTTGTAAATTATTGATTGATGTGACATCTACTTCTCACCACAATTATACTTTTTTCTTAACCAATTTTCCCAATTGTTACCTTCTATCTATTCATAGAAAAGCCTATTATTTCATCTTTAGTTTATTTCTAATCCTTTCTTTATTTTATCACATCATTTTCTTCTTTTCCTTTTTTTCATTTCTTTTCCCAATTTCTAAGCAGATGACATTTGGATGGGTAGAAAAAGTAGCCATAAAATGTAGCAGAAAATAGAGGACATTAAGTGTTGCAGTACAGGGTAATGATTACAAAACAAAATCAATATAATATAATGATTACAAAGCAAAACCAATATAAGTAAAATAAATAGACTTTTTGAAGAAATCATGAGACATTATGATAGGAAATTGAGTAACAATGAAGAAAATCTGTTTGTTAGGCAGTGAAAATGTCATATTGCAGCCTTTTACAAGCATTTGAAGTTGTATGTAGGAGTTGGTATGCAATTATTCCACGCTTGAATTGGAGAAGAAACTTCTAGTACTTTGATAATTTATTAGTTTATTTGGAATTTTTAAACTAAGAGTAGAATGTAACCAATGATATATTGCAATACTTGATCTTTTGATATATAATTGTATAGGGTGAATTTTTTCCCTTCCATCAATTGTCTGGCTCTATGGGTAAATGAACACATAGTTAAGAGGGACTTTTTAGCAGACATTGTCACACTAGGATCTTTGGTGCTTCTCTATTTTCTGGTTTGCAATGGTTTATGTATGCTTTGAAGCTATGACTTCTAACACTTTTTTTTTTTGATTTTTTTTTTTTTGTGGAGAAATTTGAGTTTTTCTATTGTTGTCTCAGGTTGATAATGAGTTCATGGTTGTTGGTAGGGCTGCCATTGGCAATTTGCTTGGCGGTATTGGTTACTTCTATGGCCAGTCAAGAATTGAACTTCCTAAAGGTTCCAATGTGAGTTAATGGAGTTTTGATACATGCAGTTTATTCAGGAATAACTTGAAATTTGAATTGAGCATACTTTGTGGTATTAGTATGGTGGTTGATTTATTTGCTGCTTTTTGAGGGATCCCTATGATGAGGCTTATGCATGTGTGAATGAGTAAATGACCATATTATGTTCTTGTTAGCTTAGTTAAAAAAAATAAAAATCAGTACTCTTTGATAAGAGTTTTCCCACTGAATTATTCTTGAATGAATAGTAGTCTCCAGGGTTCTAATGTAAGCATAACCTTGCTCCTAGGTGGCCAGTTGTATTTGATAATGGAATGCTTAGCTTTGTTATTACAGTAATTACATTTAATGGGAAAGCAAAAGACAGGAAGACGTGCTTATTATTATTATTTTTCCTCTATTGTAATCAATGTTATCAGAACCGGACCGGTGATCAAACCGGTAAAGGAACAGGTCTGGTTCGAACCGGTTTGAACCGGTGATATCAGCATGATATATTTATGATGTCATAAATGTTTAGTTAATTATATATTGGTAAAATTATATATCTATAACTCCTAAATCTAAATATTAGACTCTAAGCATCATAACAAAAACATGCAGGGAAAAATTAGTAGAAAATTTTCAAGAACCATTAAGTAAGCATAAATATAACATGTTAAATTAGAAAAATTAACTACGTTAACTAACCTGAAATGTGTAATAAGCCCTCAATGTTGACGGTTGACTCTTGAATTCTCCCTATTTATCTCGGTGCATTTGTGAATTACACTTTTGCAAATATATCTAACACAATAAGAAATAAAATAAATCAATAATTTTTTATCTTGTAAGGTAGATTTGATGATGATATAATGATTAAATAACTACTACAATGAAAAATTATAAATCACAGAGATATATCATATCATCATCATCATCATCATAAGCCATTTCCCACCTATGTGGGGTCGGCTGCATGGATTCTGTTACGCCATTCTTGGCGATTTAAGACTAAATTTTCAATAATATGTAATATTTTTAAATCTTGTTTAATTACTTCCATCCATGTTTTTTTGGGTCTTCCTCTCATTCTTCTACCACCTTCTACTTGGATAAACTCTGTTTTCCTAACCGGTGCTACTTCAGGCCTCCTCTTAACATGACCAAACCATCTTAATCTATTTTCTCTCATTTTATCATAAATTGGTCTCACTTTTAAGTTTTCTCGAATTATTTCATTCCTAATTTTATCTTTTCTTGTTTTACCACTCATCCACCTTAACATTCTCATTTCCGCTACGCTCATTTTTTGTATATGTTGCTCTTTAACTGCCCAACATTCTGCCCCATAAAGCATAGCAGGTCTAATCGCAGTCTTATAAAATTTTCCTTTTAATTTGACTGGAACTCGACGGTCACATAAAATTCCTGACGCACTTCTCCATTTCTTCCATCCTGCTTGAATTCTATGTATTATATCTTTCTCGATTTCCCCGTTCTCTTGAACTATTGATCCTAAGTACCGAAAGTGATTAGTTTTTGTTACTGTTTGATCTAAAATCTTAATTGGTTCATCATCCGGGTTCTCACTATTATTAAAATTGCATTTCATATATTCAGTTTTTGTGCGACTAATTCTAAAACCATTAGATTCTAGAGCATCTACCCACCTATTCAATTTTAAATTTAGTCCTTCTTTACTTTCATCTATTAGAACAATGTCATCTGCAAATAACATACACCAAGAAGAAGTACTTCTTCTTGGAGATGTCTAGTAATTTCATCTATTACTAAGGTAAAAAGGTAAGGACTCAAGGCTGAGCCTTGATGTAAACCTATTTTAACTGGGAAGACATTAGTATCTCCACTAATGGTTCTCACATTTGTAACAGCCCCCTCATACATATCTTTAATAATATCAATGTATCTGTCATTAATTCCTTTTTTCCTCATCACTTGCCATATTAACTTTCTTGGTACTCGATCATAAGCTTTTTATAAAAATCAATAAAAATCTTGTAAGGGAATTGAATAACAGACGTTGCAATGAATAGCTATCCACTGCTATATCATGATAAAAAACCACATGCAAGTTGCACAGACGACTTCCACATAATATCATGGATTTTCTAAAGCTGGTTGTGATTTCAAATATTCACCATCGCCGTAAGATCGCCGCTGGATGAATTAGTGAAGAGAAGCGGCTAGACGAAGCACTAGATAGAGGCAGCAGGGAGAAGGCCAAATCACAGGCACTTAGCAGAACAGCCTGAAAGAAGATACAAGGGAACAAGATCCACCATTTTGGCCTACCCAACCCAAACTTCCAACCCGGATTAGCATGGCAGTGATGGCACCTTCCGAGTTCAAAGCCACAGCAAGCAGGCAGCTCAACACCTAATTAGACTGGGAGACAACTTATGATGTGAGAGGCAGCCGGGGCAGATGCTATTGTTGATTGAGCTTGGAGCCTTGGACTCACTGAATACGGAGAAGAAATGGGGCGGGACCTGGATAAGGTCTGCTCCTATGCCTCCGTCCATCTCCAAAACAATCCTAGCAGGCTACCACCACTTCCATGGATTTGGCTACGGGATTTCCCGGTTGCTTGGCAAAGCGGCATGCAAAATCCTTCAATCCTCTGCTCTCTCCTTCGCACGGAAGCTAGCATCTTGCTGCTTCTCTAGTTTGGACTTTGGACTGCCGGATCTGTGGACTCGAGGTATGGACCATGGAGAAGAGATGGACCGCCGGCGCTTTTCACTTGCCAGCTAGGGCAGGCAGGAAGCAATTTGGGCGGGAAGAAAAAAAGATTGTGTGCAGCAAGTTGGGTTTTGGGCTTTACTGTTGAACTGGCTTAACCCGGTTTGACCGTCTGTAACGGTTGGACTGCAGTTTACATGGTTTGAATGGTTCATTTGAATAAAACCGAACCGAGTGTAATCGAACCGGACTCAGGGCTGGTTCCCGGTCGAACTGGTCCGATCAGCCGGTCCAGTCCGGTTCTAATAACACTGATTGTAATTGTAAAACTTTTCTAGTTGTCCTAAAGACTAGCATAGGTAGAGCTACAAGATAGGAGTGTACAACATTACGTTGATCACTCTAATTGCACTAGGGTTTCATTACTGTATAATCTGTCCTTAGGTCTGTTTATTTTATTATTCAATGAGCTTATTCATTGTAGAGGTGAATTTTATTGTGCTGTCTTTTACCTTTCTTCTTCATTACATGTCATAGCCATAGCAGATTTGGGGCTTCAGTATCTTGATTCAAAACATTCCCTTTTTCCAGCCTTCAAGTTGATTACTAAAACCTTGATGTGAGAAAATCTGTTTGTCCAGGTTGATACTGGCAAACTACTCCGTTGTGTGGTGGTGGTATTTATATTGGTGTATATAATAGCTCGTATGATAATTTTGGTCATTTGCAGTCTCAGTTTGAAAAGCCAGTACCTAGTTGTCAGGGTTAATGTCTGCATGGATGTTGTTTATAGCTTTTGGACTTTAGACCAGTGTTCTTTGTATCAATAAGTATTTATTTTATCAGGAAATTGATTGGTAAAATAAAAACTAGAAAAGGTAAAAATTAGGACACTGTGCTTATGCTTTCTGATAATTAGACAAATATAGATACGCACGTCCACAACCAAAAATCTCATAATAAAATTAACAAACCACTTCGATTATATTGTGATTAAAACATTCCATTTGCAAAGAAATTTCAATTTATGTTTCTTTTTCCCTAAAATTTCTGACTTTATCAAATCCATCAAAATAAAAAAATGAGGTGCAATTCATTTTATTTTGTTAGGTGTACCATCTTAATAATGTTATCAGCTAATGAATCCTGTTGTGCATTTATATCAATCGTAGGCCATCTCTGGATTAACCTCAAGTGTTATCATATCTTTTCTAATGAAGTTTTGATCCCTTTTTTTTGGTCTCACTTTCTTATGATCTCCTACGTGGATAAACTTATTCCTTAGCGGCTCAGCTCTTAGTTTCTTTTCCACAGGATAAAACCAAGTTTATATTTGGTATCTTGTTACGTATTGATTCTATCTTTATGTTAACTTGAATGACTATAGTTTTAGTTTCCTCTGTTTCTGTTTTATGATGTCCTCCACCTCAAGATCATTTTGTTGGCTGCACCCACTTTATAGATGTGCTATTCTTTGATTGCCTAACATTCTTCATCATGAAGTATAACTAAAACTGTGGCTGTTTTATTCTTGATTTAATTCTTACAAGGCAACTGAAAGCTTTGTCACTTTATCCACTTTCTTGAGCTGCTAATCTTAGATGCCTAAAGTGGTCACATTCTGCTCTATGTTCCTTTTGCGTTGAAATTGCATTTTGTTTACTTTTCTCGTCTAAGAAATAGTTGTTATCCACAAACAGCATGCAGTGGGTCCTATTTTTATAAATTTTGAGTAAGCTGGTCCATGACCCCATTTAAAAGTTTAGTTGTTGAGGTCAAGCCTTGGTGTAAACCTCTAACAATTGAAAATCATTAGTTTGACATTTGATGTGGCTCCCCCAGAGTAATGATAATGCTTCATCTGGACATTTTACTGATAATAATGAAAGGTGCCTTGGTGAGCTTGTCGACATTGTTACGTATCTTAGACTTTGAATGTTTTTTTTTTTTTTCTTTTTTTTTTCCTTATTTGAACCACAAATACTGTCTAAGGTGTTTGAGAATTCTGATACATGGATCATGCGACTTATCTTATCTGTGATTTCTGATATTGTTTTCGAGATTGTTTATTTCCGAAGTGTTTCTAAAGGGAGTCTCATAATTCCTGCTAACTAAGGAGATCATTTTGTTCTCAATAAAGCTTAAATATCATTCATGAACATGTGATCACATATATATTTATTTAGTACCTTCTTTCAGCTGATGGCTTTTTATGTTACGTACTTTTTTATGCACATTGCTGCTCCTGTTGTTGCATGTCTGTAGTATTCATTTTGTCCAATTGAAATTGTCCTGACTACTCTTTTAAGGTTATGTTTTTTCTGTGTAAAACTTTTGACTTAATCGAAGAGAGTTTTCTATTGCAGCTTGAAAATGGCAACAGATTTGTTTCTTATTGGCCTGCTGCACTTTACTCTGCAGTTCCAAGTCGATCCTTCTTTCCAAGGGGCTTTTTGTGGGACGAAGGTTTCCATCAACTTCTTATATGGTTTGTCATCAGATGATGTTTCTCTTTGTTCTTTATGCTCCTCCTCTCTTGTTATCTTTTTGTTTTTGCTTTTGGGATTCTCATGCGTCGATTCTCTATTACATGCCTCCTTAAGACCATGGTTATTTTTTCTGATTTCATCCTTAGTGCCATTAAACTTGTCAAATATCTGGGTATTACGAAGGATTGATGGTCTATTTTATGTTGACAAGGCGCTGGGACATTGATATTTGCTTGGATATCCTTGGCCACTGGTTGGATCTCATCAACATTGATGGATGGATTCCTCGTGAACAAATACTGGGTGCTGAAGCCTTAAGGTGATTTATGCTATGCTCATTGAAGTGTCTATTTTGGCATTGTGCAATTCAAATGTTGTATCCTGTTCTCTCTCTCTTAAAATTTTAAATAATGCTTTTATGTTTTTATGGCACCCTTTGTCAATTTCTATGAGCCTCATAATCAGGATTTTTTGAATATTTGCAGCAAGGTTCCAGAGGAATTTGTTCCTCAACATCCAACAAATGGAAACCCTCCGACTTTATTCCTAGTTTTACATGGTATCTTCTTGCACATTGTTATGTGATTGGTAATCTTCTGAGATCAGGCTGTTGTTTTTTGTCATTTGTGAGACCATGTTGTTGCCGTCGTGATTCAAATCTCCAACCCTTACATGTCAAACCATATCTGCAAGACCTTAGCAGTTGCTTAATCAAGCATGAGGATGGCAGCACCTTTTTGAGTACTTTTGGTTGTGCAGAACAGTTTCTGCTAAAACTATCATGGGCATATAGGGTTTTATGTGGGCAATCTAGATTCTTCTTTTGTTTATTTTCTCCATGAAAAGATTGAGAAAATTGATAAGAGCTCTTATTCATTAAAGAATTATGATTTTTTTTTTTTTGAAATTTCAAAATTCATTATTGACTCAAATGTTCCTTGATTGCTCAGGTTAATTTTCTTTGTATAGATGATTTTCTGTAAGAAATGTGTTTTTAAGTAGCATTGATGTCTTCCATAAAAAAATAGCATTAATGTCTTAAGGCATGTAGCATGACCATGATCACAGTGACTGTTGTTGTTTTGAGCGTTGTGGCCCAATTTAGTGGTCATATCTGGTGTAAACTTGGTCGACTTTCTAATTAGTTATCCACTTCGAAGAGGTTCTAAGGCTTCCTCTACATTTTGTGCTTGCTTAATCAATCATCATCTTGTAGACCTTTAATATGCATGTTGAAAAAGGTTCTCATCGTGTGTATAAATGGAATCCTAATTTGACATGGTTGAAATGTTTTTCTATTTTCTCCTCAGATATTGTTAATGGTGCAAAAAACAACAAATTTACTGTCTCAGAAATGGAGCGGATTTCTGCATTCTTAGAGAGGGCATTCACTCGCCTTGATGCATGGTTTAAATGGTTTAACAATACACAGTCAGGTAAATTCCTTATTCTGGTGCTTTCTTTGCCAGTCTTTTGGATAGTCTTATGAACATGATCTGTGCACGGAGAACGATACATAATGCGTCATTCTTTTTTCTCAATATTTTTAGTAAGATATATAATACGTCATTTTTGGGAAATGGCTTATGATGATGATGATGATTTTTTCTTGATCAATTTGCCTTCATCTTCCTTTTTTTTTGGTAGATGGGAAAAGATGTGGAAAAGAGGGAGGTAAATGGAATATGAATAGTATAAAGAAAAAGAGAGAGTGATCAACATGATGAGATGGGAGGTAATTATAAGAAATACAGCAAATAAAGATTAAGGATAATGGGCCTTCCAATTAAAAGACAAGATATAATGATTGGAAAGATAGATTATAACAAGGAAAACTTATAGTTGTTCGATAGTTAAAATATAACATCACATCAAATTTAGCCGACATAAAGGAAATTTTTTTTTCCAATCGACTTTCCATATCTAATTGCACCCTTAGGGTGTGTTTGGTTGGTGCAGATTTGGATTTCATATTTAGAAGATTTTGATTTTGTTATAAAAACTTATGCATCCACAATATCTCACCTCCATTACATAACAACCCTAATTTTTCCACATCAGTTTATATTTTCCATTGTTCAATATTGATTTGACATATATGTACAACAAACAAGGCTACTTCTCCAAATTCTAAATCGTTTCTAATTCCCACTTCACCAACCAAACATGCTATTATCGATTTCACCACTTTAGCATTATGTTTATAATCAATTTACCACTATAGCGTGCTCTACCTGTTTGGATTTTTTTTTTTTTTTTTTTTTTTTTGTGGAGCATGAATTCCTTGTTAAAGATTCATGGATTTTCCTATGTAGTGCAAACACTGCAGTTACCTAGAACGATCAAGAAAATTTGTGGAGTTTGCTATTAGTTATACTAAAATCACATGAAATGGGCATTTCTTGGCAAAAAGCTAGTCAAAAAGTCAGTAAATAAAGTAAAACAGAGGAGTTGTATGTTGTCCTATTCTGTGTTTTGTTTTATTTTGGGTTTGGAGGTTTGTCCCCATGGTTTAGAAGAAAACATGAACTTTGTAAATAGAAAATTTAAAACTTGAATGTTTCTTTGAAACCGTAACAACCAAACCCCCAAAACAGCAATTTTATAATGGGCTTGGGCCTGAGGGTTATCTGCTAGGATCTATCACTTTTAGGCTAATACATAATTGCATAGAAGGAAATAATAATAATAGTCTAGTAATTTGTATTTAATGGAATAAAAACAACGGATATTTGTCCAACATGTCATCATAGTTGATTGTTTCATTGCCATCATAAAATGTTCTGAAACGAAATAAATGAACTGATTCTATTCATGCTTCATGGTCACTATCATTGGGTATCACCTGCTGAAGCATCTGTGGGACAACAATACACAAATAAAATGAGTAAACTCAATAAGAAGAATTAAACATAAAATAATGAGTGGCACATGCATTTTGTCTTCTAAATGTAGTGTGTACATACACTCTTCTTTTTGTCCTAATATCTAGCTTAGTAAATGCATCTACAAAGCTTATTTGCATAAAATTAAGTGTTCTTATTTTAGGTGGCCTTCAAATCATGATTTAGGGTGTGTTTGTTATTAAGGAAAAGTTGTCAAGTTAAAACTTTTCAATCTAAAGCTTTTCACTCTCCACAACTACCCTATTTTTAATCATTTTTTCACATTTTTCTATACAACTACCCTATTTTCAATCATTTCTACACAACTACCAACACAACTAACCTATCTATTTCAACTTTATCCTATTTATTCCTCATCATTACCCCTATCATATCACATCATTTGACAACTTCTACTCTCTACAACTTTTCATCAAAAGTTTTACCCATTCCCAAACACACCCTTAATCACAATTTATAGATCTGGCCACCCTAATTCCATTGTCTAGGCCTTTGATGGCAGATCAGAACCTTCCATCTGATCCAGAAGGTTCGAAACCCTAAGAATTGACTGCCGGATCGCCAAAATTGGAATTTGGGATTACATTTTATAAGGGATCATGCATGGACGGCTCTGGACGCACCAGATGGCATGCCGAAGCCGGTCTGCTGGGCCTGGTCGCTAGGTTGTCTGGACGGGTTTGGCTTCTGGGCCTGCCTCTGCTGCTAGGTCGCTATTGCTGTTGGGCCGGCCTCTGTGGGCTTCTAGAGCTTGGCTGAGCCTAGGTTTGTCACCGCCACCGACCACCAACGTCACTTACCGCCACCGAATCTACTAGACCTAGTCTGCTGCTGGCTCATGAATCAGCATCGAGTTGGGCTCACTGGTCTGCCCTGAAAATCTGATTCAGAAGGTTCAAAAACCTAAGAATTGACTGCTGGATCGCCAAAATTGTAGTTTGGGATTACATTTTATAATGGATCATGCATGGACTGCTCTGGACGCGCCAGATGGCATGCCGAAGCTGGTCTGATGGGCCTGGTCGCTAGGTTGTCGGGACGGGTTTGGCTTCTGGGCCTGCCTCTGCTAGGTTGATATTGCTGTTGGGCCGGCCTCTGTGGGCTTCTCTAGCTGGGCTGAGCCTAACTTTGTCACCGCCACCGACCACCATCGTCACTTACCACCACTGAATCTACTAGACCTAGTCTGCTGCTAGCCCACGAATCAGCATAGAGTTGGGCTCACTGGTCTGGGCCCTGAAAAGGGGAGAGGGTCCAGGGGTTTTATGTAAATTCTCCAGACATGGTTGTTTCGCAATTTTAGTTATTCTAGAGGGGTTTTCTGCAAAATGTCATGGAGACCCCAAAAATCTGACCCAACTGAGTGTCTTCTTAGTTGCTTAAACTGAGCTTGTGGCAGCCAGGCTGCCGCACAAACTATAATTTTCCATGCTCTTGCAAATGTGTAATACTCATATAAAATTATAAATCTCTAATTATAAATCTCTAATTATAAATCCAATCTAGGACTTTATATCACAAATCTGTGAATTCTTGGGTGGGTTCCTGTCCCAGGATTTCAACCCACTAATTTAAGTTCGAATTTAATAACAGCTATACATGAATCTGATGCCATTAAATCCCTTGCATGCATGCTGATCTCCATCTTGAAAATATTGATTTCGGTAATAGGAATTAACTCTATCATCAATCATCCAGACATCTGACGATAAAATAAAAATCTGATACCAAATCCGAGGTGGTAAATTGACATGGCAAATAACAAAATTCTTCTATCTTGACTAGTGTGAAGAAAATAAATCCCCACTTACCTTTGTGAATTAACAATGAAGGTGGTGGAAAGAATTTCCAAAAATTCCACGCAGTCTTTTTCTCTTCTGTTTACCCGTCCTCAGCAACAATTCCACCGTGAAAGTTTTCTCCAAAATATTTTCTGTAGCCCTCTCCATTTCCATCATCTTAGAAAGGAATTGGCCCTACTGTTATTTCGGCTATTCTCCTATTTGTGTCACGATTTACTAGAAAGGAGGGCTATGACTTCACTGGTTTAATTGTTTTGTTTGACTGGCAGATGTGGCAACAAGGAAAAATAAAAATAAAAAACCTACTATCCCCCACTGATATTCGCACCCATGACCGTCTAGAAACCAAACAACCTTCTTACCATGCTGTTAGCTGGATTTTTGAGATAATATCACAACTATTATTTTCTAAACCTCTTTCTACCGTGATCAAATTTTTAACAGTCAAAGAGTCAACTTGATACTTAGGCCTCCACCTCATAACGTACACTTTTGAAAAGTGTATATTATGGAAACACTGGCTGGTTTTCAAACTAGTCCATTAAGTGGGTTAGTTTGAAGAGGTTCAACCATTGGTTAATCTGGTTTGGGAATATCATACAAGTTTATGACTCAAAATGGGCTTTCAATGGTTGGATAGAATCACTAGGAAATAAAAAGAAAAGGAAATGATGTTAGCAATATGGAAGTTGATACTGTACTTACACTAAATAAGTTGGTAATGAAACAAATACATTTGTTAAGGTAGGCATATACCAAATTATCTCTTGGAAGATGGATTTTTTCTTTCCTTTCCTTTCCAATCCATTAATCGATTCAAGTGTGTGAGTCAGACGTTTTGTAAGTGGGTGGTGCTGTTGTGTTCCAACTTCCCCGCATGACAGCTGACTTCATATTTTGATTCCAGGGAAGGAAGCTGGCAGTTTTTACTGGCATGGAAGAGACAATATGACTACACGTGAACTAAACCCGAAGGTACTTGTAGATTAACTTTTCAAACTTCTCAGATCATATTGTAGAAATTTCTTGCTGAAGACTTTTCCTTTATTGTGTAAAATTCTGACTATATGGGTATGCAAGAGACCTCATAACATATGGTGACCTCGTTTTTAGGATAGACAAACACTATTGCTTTTACAAATCAAGGACTTATTGGCTTAGTATTGAAATCACTTCATGAAATCAATAAAAAAAGAAATGCTTATATGGAGGACAGAGTCACAGAGTGTATACTGAAATATATGCAAGAAATATGATACCGTGGCCACTCTTGAAAAAATATCAATTGTATACTGGGATATGCTTCAGTTTTTCCTCTATCCACTCTTCTATTTAAATGAATCAGAGGGGTCCTAGTCCCATTTCTATGGCAATGGCTGGGATACACATTTGTTCAGGCTCCGGTACTTCCTTTGTTTTAAAGAAAACCACTATTGTACCATAGGCTTGGATGCTCATTATTTACATTAGTAATCAGTAATCTAAAGGTCCACCAACTACGAGGAGAGCTGTTTAAAGTAAATGAGGCCAAAGCCTTAAGGACACTAACATAAAAATTTTCAAAGGGATGCAAAAGCACAAATTAAAATTGGCAAATGATGTTATTAGTGTTTTCAAATGTTCTACTGTGGATCAAAAGCTGTAATTTTCTTGTAAGTTGTTGGGAACTAATAAAAAACAATGCGAAAATTGTAAACTTTTCTACTTGGGGTATTATCTTGTGAAGATATGGTGGGTTAGTTCTGAATCCAGTGTATGAACATGGAAGCTCTGAATGAAGGCATCTTGAAGTTCTTAATTGCAGTTCCTTTATAATTGGGTTCGATAGATGCAGTGGTTGGAGTCATGGAACTTTTTGGCAAAAGCTGTAGTTTTCCAATGAAGGCTTGTTGAAGTTCTTAATAGCAGTTCCTTTATATTGGGTTCAATGGATGCAGTGGGAGGAGTCATGGACCTTTTCGGCAACAGCTGTAGTTTTGCAATCAAGGCTTCTTGAAGTTCTTAATAGCAGTTCCTTTATATTGGGTCTGATAGATGCAGTCGTCGGAGTCATGGACCTTTTTGGCAAAAGCTGTAGTTTTCTTGCAAGGAATTGGGTAACAAAAATGATGTGAAAATTGTAACCTTGCCACTCGGGGTATTATCCTATGAAAATATAATGGGTTCCAAAGTTCTTAATAGCAGTTCCTTTATAATTGGGTCCGTTAGATGCAGTTGTAGGAGTCAATATGAACCTTTTTTTGTATTCTATGATTTCTGATTTTTGCTGTCGACATATGTCTAGACACTGTCCTCTGGTTTGGATGACTATCCACGTGCTTCACATCCAAGTGAAGATGAACGCCACTTGGATCTAAGATGTTGGATGCTTCTTGCAGCAGATTGCATGAATTCTATCACTGAGCTGCTCGGGATAACCAATGATGGTTCACACAAGGTACCATATACTAAAAGTATAAATTTTGAGTTTAGACTGTAGCATGTACATATCGTATACCATTATATCTTGAACCTTGAATTTCAATGGCTGCAGGATTATTATTCAATGGCCAAGCAGTTATCAAACTTTGAGGCGCTCAATCAGGTAACAATGACTTCACTGCTATAATCTATTTCATTTTCTTAATCTAAATTATAATGGTTGGGCTTGCTAGAATGGCGTAATAGTATTCTTATACCTGAAATCAAGACGTTGGGAAAACTTGTAATGATGGTGGTGATGATGACAATGATGATAACAGTGTTAATTTTGATTTACATGGTGAGGTGACTTGGTCATGGTTTAGGTGACTCAGGCAGCTAGGGAACTATGCTGGAGTCTGGCAGATTTTGGACAATTCTCCAAGGGCATGTGGTGGTGATGAGGTGATTTGACCAGCATCGCCAACTTTATTGGTAGGGCTGGTGGTGGTAAGGTGACTTAAGGATGCTTGACAGGAGTTGGTGGAGGTGGTGAGGAAACCCAAAGCTATTGTGATGGTGGCAGAGGTGGAAATATCGATGGTGAAGTTACTGGGAACCCATGTTGGTAGTGATTTTGGGGTTGAGACAACTTGAGGATCTGGGCTTTAGGCAACATTGGTGCTTGGATTTCAATCCACGAAAATTTTGAATTTTTTACATTCCCTATACAAGGTCCCCTTTCCCAATGTCTAATAACTCCTTTTCCTCCCATCTCTCAATATATGATTTGACATATACCTAACACAGCAACCATATTCCAAGAAAATAGAAAATACTGAGAATTTTTTGGAGAATTCCAATTACTAGATGTGGTATTGCACAAAAATGAGAGAGTTATTCCCTACACGTTTACTGATGGGTAAGTGATGGTGATTTCGGTGATTATTCCAGTCCTTAAACTCATGTACTATTAAGAAATAGATATGCTCTTCCCAGCATCAAGTCATAGTCAAGTACCATTTCTGCATATGTTGTTGGCTTTTGAGGTTTCACATGCACATGTCAGGAACAGTGAAAAGTGTTCGCTTCCTGATCTTTTTAAAGGTAATAGCAGTTGGCATACTGGATCAAATTAGATGTCATATGGTAGTTGCATTTACAATGCATGTGATTTACTCTTTAACACTCAGTGGCTTGAATATCTTGACAGATGCACCTTGATGATGCTTCTGGTGCTTATTTTGATTTTGGCAACCACTCGGAAAAGGTATTCCTTTACATATGCTTCTATTAAAATTTCATGCTTTATGTGGCTTTTAAATTAGAGGTTACTGACATTTTAAAAAAATAAAATAAAATAAAATAAAAAATTAGAGGTTACAGAATAGGAACGAAAGAAACCCTGATTGTGGAAATTTGCGAAGTTTCAAATATTTGAGATGCTGTCACTTTCAGGGTGCCCTCAGTTTGATTAACTTTCCACATGCAAATTAATATTGCTGCCGAGGCAGTAATAGTAAAAGCATTCTTGAAAGGTGTATAGAAAACCAATCTCCATTTATATTTGGCTTTTGATGATTTCTGCATATTTTATTTTCTTTCTTTATTCATAAGAGTGAGGAGATTGTGGAAATTGTACTCATGTTTTCAAATTGTCACTGGATAAATTCTCTTGCTGGAGTTCGACTATATTTTTCTTTAACTTTCTTTTCCTTTTTCAAAGAAAGATTGAATTTTATTTTTATTCTGAATATTGTTACCCGTAACTTCATGTTTGCTTGGCCATCTCACAAAAGATTAACACCATGTTATGCATGTGGCATGAAAATTGTAGGTTCATTTAAGATGGCGTGAAGTGAAAGATCCAGGTGGACATAATCCAACTCGAGTGCTTATTAGAGAGGCTACAGAACAGCCAAATTTGAGACTGGTTCCCCATGTTGGTTATGTCAGTCTTTTCCCATTCATGATGTGTATTATTCCCCCAGTAAGTATCTGCAAGTTTCTGTGCAATCCCTAGTTAAAATCTGCTGAAAGATGACAAGTAGAGCATGTTACATGTCCCAATCCATATTCAAAGGCCAAGCACAAATGCACTGCATATCGACTTAGCACGTGCATGATTAGCCGGTATGCAATCAGTTGCCTTGAAGATTCCAAAGTTGTGTTAATTTAGACAAAAAGGGACTGCCAGGGTGTCTGCTTCAGCTCATGTATCACTCTATGCATAGACTTATCTGACCAGTTTACTTTTTCTTCAAGGATATTGATTGGACTATTGGCTGCTAGATCTGCATCCAACAATTTGAACAGTGCTTAATCTTGGCAGTTGTTGTACCACATCATTGCCATTACACAAGGAATGAAATAGATGATTTGTAGTGTTACTTTGTCGATTGTTGTGATGCCTTCCAATTAGTATTTCATCTGGCTAGTGTTAACAAACTATGTCTGCAGGAATCTTGGATACTAGGCAAACAACTAGACATGATTTACAATCAGAGCACATTATGGACAAATTATGGGATTCGTTCTCTTTCCAAAACAAGGTGATTTGGGACACTAACAATCTCTTCTTCTCAATGACTTATGGTATTTTCTTCCAAGTGCTTTGGAGATCTCATTAAGCATGCATGGGAGCAAGGGATGGATATGGCTTCTAAACTGCTCTTTCTGCAAATTCGACTTCTACCCTGTTGTGGAGTATTTATTAAAATTTTGTAACCAAGCCATTAGAATGGTCGACCTGTTGATTAAAATTTATTTCACTGCCAATTTGTTATAATATAAATTTAATTTGCAGAAAATCTGTTTGATAAAGGGATAAAAATTCCTCAGGTCAATTTTGAGATATTAACCACATCCAAAAGAACTAAAGACAAGTTAATTTTCTGGTTTTTAAATGTATAAATTTATCTGTAATTTTGTGTATCTTTCTTGAAGTTCAAAGTTCATGAGCTGATGTCAATACATAAAGCATATCTACCAAAAATTTACATTTTTTTTCTGAAAATAAAGTTTTTATTTTCTGTACTTTCAATGGAATGCTACACCAACATGGTTTTGCCTTCCCACTCAACCAGAGAAAGACACAGCAACACACCCACCTGCAAGATTTTTGGAATGTTGCAAGTATTGGATTCACTGTCCTGGTGCTTGGATTTTTGAGTTCTATTTCATTTTCTGAACTTCATCTTGGATCATACCTGTAATGTCGGAGCATGCTGCTAATGTGCATGAATAATCAAGAAACATTTAATGGAAGTCTACTGAAAACTAATCAACCTAGGTTTTGTATCTCTCATTCACTAAATTCTGATGCACTTTGCACAGCAAAGTTTGGTATAGTTGCTTTCTTTGTTTCCTTCTGCATTGCAACTCCAATCCATTTTTGTTCATGGTTTTTGTGCTTTTGACATTGTAATAAATACTGTACTTCCCTTTTATTTGCAGCTTATTATACATGAAACGAAACACAGAGCATGACCCTCCTTATTGGAGGGGTCCCATCTGGATCAACATGAATTACATGATTCTTTCAGCTCTCCACTACTACTCCGAAGGTAATAGAATCAACTACAGTCGTTGTGATGAAATTTGCAGCAGTGGAAGAAAAATAATGAATTATTTTCATAATAATGTCTTTTGACTTGAAATTGAGTTTTCCACAGAAGATGGCCCATACAAAGATAGAGCAGGTGCTGTCTACCAGGAGCTGAGGCAAAATGTAATCAGGTACTGAATTTGCCTGAGCATGTGTCTATTGCATGATCGGATGTATAGTTTCAGAGGAGCTTCTCCCCATATTACCGATGAGTTTGGATTGGGATGTGGCTGAGGTTGAAGCTCGCTCCTGCACGTCCCAACTTCCTTTGATTTTATAGCTACCAAGATGCAGTCAGGGAGCTGAGCCCCTCATATCCATTTAATGAACTAATTGCTTCATCTAAAGAGAGTATCAAGAAAATGCTGGTCTAGGTTATTTTGGTTACTTCAAGATTTTATGAGTGCTCCTCAGAAGGTCATGTGGAATCAGTTGGTTCGTTGTAATTTGTATCTGCATTCGTTCTGCCATGAGCTTACACTTTGCACCTAGTTCACCTTTGAACTTGGCTGTGTTGTGCAGGAGTGTTGTGAGCAACTATTTTCAGACTGGGTATTTGTGGGAACAATATGAAGAAAAGAACAAGGGGAAGGGCAAAGGCTCGCACCCATTTACTGGTTGGACGTCCCTTGTCGTGCTGATGATGGCAGAATTATATTGAAATGTAACAGTATTAATTTCCTCTTTTAACTATTATCACCGGTTTCTGTGAACAAAAATAATCCCGTCCGTAATTCTGGTTTAACGTGGTTCCTTTTTCTCGTTGAGGTAGAAACAGAAACAAGAAGATGTCAAAGCATATAGTAGTTCAGTGGAAGAAATATTTGATGGAAATAACAATGATGAATTTGACACTTGGGTTGGCAGGTGGTGGAATTTTGTATCCGATGACGGGTAATTGAATCCTAAGACTAACTCAAAATAACTTCTACTTTAGTGAAGATTTGAAATAATATAATTTCATTAAGGAAAGAAAATATTTTTTCTTATTGTGGTCCTCAATATCTAATGTGATCGACTTTTTATGCAAAATAAAATAAAGGATTATTGTATCTACTACGTCAACTCAATAATAAAATATTTGTCGCCACGCTAACTATTTTATTTTTTTGCCTTTATATTAACGTTTTTTAAAAATATTTTGCATTTTATTGCCATTAGTCTCTTACTATGGTTAAATAGTCCTTGTGTGCTCTACATTGTGAGCATGCTGTTCCAAGAGTAACTTTTTAAATACATCCAAATGTATTCAAATAAGTCATATTACACTATATATATATATAATGCGCAGGGACTCTTAGAACTGGATTTGGATGGATCAATATATTTATCGTTGTAAAATTTTAACAGAAAAGTACTTGATTTGAAGGGGACGGATATATTTATCATTTTAAAATTTGAACGGATTGAATTTGAAATTGAATTCGCAATAAGACCGAATGCTAATTTGAAAACTTTCTAACCTATCAAACCTACTCCAGTTATCCACTTATGGCTCTTATGGCTCCTAGTCACTTATGTTGAACTCCTCATTTTGTTTAACATTATTTGTTTTATCATTTGAGTGAAACTTGCTCTGAAATATTGATAGCGGAACTAACAAATGTAGGGGAATGTCATGGGGAGATTAAGAGTGCAACTTAGGTTAGGGGTGGATTTTACCTTATTCTTTTGTTAAAAACATCTACCTTATTCTATTTTGGTTTGGCTGGTTCGAGTCCCAATCTACCTTATTTTTAAGTTCGGTTGATTTGGATTTCAGTTCTAAATTAGATTTTAAAAATGGTATTTTATACTATACTTGAATATTATAATTTTATTATAAATTTTAGTTAATGTTAGTAATAAATATGATGATAATATAATTTTAAAATGCATTGATTAAATGTACTAAATAAGGCTTCGCTTTTATGAAATTTCTCTTTTATATAATCTTTTTGTTTTTTATGGGATAATTTCTCTTATACCAATAACATTTCGTAAAATTTTTTTATATCCATAACATTTTATCATAAATTTCTTTCATAACCACGCCATTAAAACTATCATTATCTATCCTATTGAAAAGACAATTTTGCGCTTTTAAATGTTTTTCTAATTAAAATAAATCAACCTGAATATGACTTTCAAGTTATTTAATATCTTGTATTAATGATTTATTACTATCAATTGAATCATGTTAAGGTTAAATTATCTCAATTAAAATTTTAAATGCTCTTTTCAATGAGGTAGATAATAGTGATTTTAATGACATGGGTATGAGAGTAATTTAAGGTGAAATGTTATGGGTATAAAAGAAATTTATGAAATATTGTGGGTATAAGAGGAATTATGTGTATTTGTTATGAGTATAAGAGGAATTATCCTTTTTTTTATAGATAACCTACTTCATTTTTAATATCTTAATCATTGATAAAAAAAATCTATCTTATATACTATAATTAGCATCATTTATATTATTAGGAAAACTGTCTCATTTGTATAGTATCATTGTATATGTCTCATTTATAAATGTGAAAAATCAAAGTAATTAAATAATTTAATATTAAAAATTAAAATTTAAGTACTATTTTCAATATCTAAAACATCTAAAATATTACTACTACGTAGATAAATAATTTTATAAAGTATTATTACATTATAATACATACGTGAATAAATCTAAGCATTTTTTCTCATTTACATGTGAATATATATTTATTTTTTAGTAAATGTGGCTCATGCATATATTTGGTTTAGATAAAATTTGATCTCCTAAATAAACAAATAATGTCAAATACAATGAATGGAATGAAATTTTCATCACTCAACGACATCTTTAAAATAAAGAGGATTACATAAAATTATTTCTATATAATCTAGTTACATTTGGGGGTACTTATAGATAAATTAAACAAGTTTCTATGTTTATAAAAGATATATTCTATATCTTTAAATATTTAATATATTATATAATTACATATAAGATTATTGAATTCATATTATATATTTATACACGAGCATATGGAATTGTAAAAAGTCCTACTAGGCAGAGATTCCATGTAACCAGTTTCAAGCCCATTGGATGGCGCTATACCCTTGATGCGGTTTAAGTTCAGAGGAGAGGCGCCTGTCTCTTATTTATTAGGGGGCTCCTATCTCTTATTTGTATTTGGATTGGTAGATTCTTAAATCGAATCTGTATTTGGAGCATGGTAGATTCTTAAATCGAATCTAATTATGAGAATGTAATGATTTGTATTGAAAATAAGTAAAATTATATTAAGAATGAATAAAATTGAATAGGAAATTAAAAAACTTTCTTGAAAATTGAAAAACTGTCTTGAAAATTGTACACAGATTCAATTCAATAAGTTTGTATAACTTGGATGTAAGGCACCAATAATCGCTTTTTAAATAAATCAAATAAAATAAATAATGGGTTAATAAACTAAAAAGAAAAGAAAAGAAAGCAATGGCGTAGAGTATGGAGAAGCCGAACAGGCAAGTGTAGTGCAACTGTCTTTAAATCCGTCGCACCGTTTACTGGTTATTGCTATGTTTATTTATCGCTAGGCTGTGCAGCGCTAGGCTTGGCTTGGGAATTGGGATATGGCGGCAGAGGTGAGAAGGATGAAGCCCAACATTCTCGTAACGGGAACGCCGGGAACGGGGAAGACGACGACGAGCTCTCTTGTGGCGGAGGAGGTGGCGCTCCGCCACGTCAATGTCTCGGAGCTTGTGAGGGAGAAGAATCTCCACGACGGCTGGGACGACGAGTTCCAGTGCCACGTCATCAACGAGGATCTCGTAATCGTCCAAAACCCTATATTTTGTTTCCCCTTCTTCTTTCGGATGTGCAACTGCAAAATCTTTTCCTACTACAATACATTAATGAGCAAGTTCCATCAATTATTCATCTAGGACTGCATGAAAACAAAATGTTCGTCTTCTCTTTCAATAAAAATTTCCCACTTTCTATCATTATTCCGATTTTGCACTGATTGTGGTCACAAGCGGAAGCAGACTCGGTCTACATTTTTGTCACTTGATCCTGCTTCATTCCTCAAATTAAACATACGGGTATAAAAATTCCAATTTTGCTTAAGAGAAAAAAAAAAAAAAAACTATAATGAGTTTCTAAAAGCTGTTTAAATGTATTCTCATAGACAGATGGAATCTTTTTGTGTGTGTAAGGTGGTTTCATTTCACACAACCATCCACGTGCTGATCGCGGATGAAGTTGGTCTCCTCCAGAGGATATTCCTTTGGGGGAAAAAACTATTGAGGAAACATTAGGTTAGCAATGAGTTCCACTTGACAAAACTATCATCAATGAGTTTTTTTAATGTTTATCATGAAAAGTTGGACCTTATTTAATGCAGCAAAGTTGCCTACGCTGTTGGGAGGTTCAAAATTCTATTGATCCATCTAAACGGATGATTCGGTTTAGATCTGGCTTGATTGATTTAATTAGATAATTGGTCAAGGTTTAGACACGGTCACCCTCACTTGGCATTTTGCCTGCCAACTGGGCATGTGTTTGAGTGATCTTGTCCATGTCTGTGTTACTGGTGGCCTTGGCTGGTAGCTAAGTGTGTGTACATGGGTGGCTAGGGAAAGATGGAGATGAAAACTGTTATATTAGCACCATCAAATGTTCATCGGTATAGCATTTCATCACCTTCTTGCTCTGCTAGTTTTTGATTATCAGTTCACTTTGGACTATTATTGAGACTCTTACTTGTTCAATAATTTATTGAATAAGCTGGAAAATGAGCAGGATATCTTATGGTTTAACACTCTTTGAATTATTTATCATAATTTACTCAACCACTATTGAATGCGTGTAATTGGAATATTCTTCAGATTGTTATTATTTGTTAAACATCGAATAAGCTTGAAAATCAGCCGGGGACTTATGATTCCAGTATTCTTTGAATTATTTATGGCAATGTATTAAAGGCCACTGAGTAAGTGTGATTGGAATATTTTTGATATTATTGTTTATTTGATAATTCATCAAATAATCTTGAAAATGAGGGGATTTTACAATTCCAACCCAATTTGAATCATTTATGGTCCTTCATTAAAGCATATGGAATTGAGGTGAAAATTTAGTAGTTTGTTCATAGTATTAGACTTTCCTTCTTATTTCAAGTTCCTATGAGTCTCTTGGTGTGTCCAAAGTTTCCAGTGTGAAGAACTGGGACACTTAGTTTCTAATTATTAGGGGGTAGGACCAGCAGGAAGATAGCAGGCCTTAGAGGCTGGGTAGTGGATTTCTGCTTAGTTTACCCCAATGGAATATTAATGAATTTGATGAATGATTGGTGGAAGAATAAAACCTTGCTCTTCAGAATAAGAAGCTGAAAGGAAAGATACTTATAACAGATGGTTGATGTACATGCATAGGAACTTAGGGGCAGATAGCACAGATATATTCATGATTAGATCTGATAATCTGGAACTTAACAATTATTATGTGCTTTATTGTGTTTCATTTTTATAAACCTTCCGTTTCTTTATTGATTGCACAATATCAGAAACAACAATGCCAAACCGTGTGCTACGAATCTCGGATTCTCAATATAAGTGTTCATTTGGCATAGCTTTGCCCTACTTGTGTTTCCTCAGGTCTGTGATGAGCTTGAGACCATGATGGAGGAAGGCGGTAACATTGTAGAATACCATGGCTGTGATTTCTTCCCTGAACGTTGGTTTGATTGCGTGGTAGTTCTCCAAACTGATAACTCAATATTGTATGATCGTTTGACAAGCAGGTGAAACTCGAGACTTCTTTGCATTTTTTATCAAGTCCCCATTCCAAGTAGCTCATGGAACACTTTCCAAGTACATTCTTTGAACATTATTGCTACCTTGCTGGGGCCTGAAATAGACTCAACATGGATTTTGGCCCATATAAAATTTGAGCCCTCCATCAGGAAAGTGTTTGCAGAGAAAGGAGAGTTGCTTTTGGGTCCATGGTTTTGAAGCTTTCTTACAAATCAACTCTTGCAGAGGTTACATGGGTGCAAAGCTGACGCACAACATTGAATGTGAGATTTTTCAAGTTTTGCTGGAGGAGGCGAGATCCAGTTACTCTGAGGACATACTGATGGTCTTAAAGAGCGACTCAGTTGAGGACATCAGTAGGAATGTGGCCACACTGGTTGAGTGGACCAAGAACTGGCAGCCTAAATCTTTGCCGTCAGGGACATAGTTATCTGAGATCAACCCAATGTGGTAGTTTTCTCTGTCTAGCATGCAGTTTCTCTCTTGTTGTTAAACACATTTTGTGAGGCATTGCAGATGTTCTTATGGTGGTTGTTTCTATTTTCTACTTTTGTTATGTCTTGGTAGCTGCAGCTGCAATGCTTCATTATGCTAAAATTTTACTGAGGCTTTGCAACAAAAATGGAGAAATGCTGCAGTGATTAGTCGTGGCGTACATTTTGGTTCGAAGAAAGGCTGGGATGAAGTTTAGTTCATTACCGAGTCTGACACGATGATCATCTTAATAAGCAGGGGGACGACAGACCAAAAGAATTCTTTTACTGTTTTCATCAGAATGTTCTGAAAACAACAAGGAACATGATTATGTACATCATAATATATTTTAAGCTAAAACGTAATATTAATTTAATTTTATTTTTATTTGATTTTTTTCTTCATAAATATGTTTTCCTAATTTTATTTAATCAATATATCAAGTTTTGCTATTTTATAATACTTTTACATATTCATTTTTATTTTTTTTAAAAAACTTAATTTGAAGGGCATTTAAGTCATTTTCACCCCTTGAAAAATCACTGAGCATAACGCTGTGAAAAACACTGAAAAATTGCCGCCTGTCTTCCATTTGATGTTCACAGTAATCATATTTTAGCTCTGTTTCTTTTTGAAGAAATTGGAAAAAAAAAAGAAAAGAAAACTAACTTAGATCAGTACCATAGCTAACTTGAATTGGAAAGGTGATGGCAGCTTCTCCATCATCCACAGAGATGGTGTGATTTCCCGACGGAAGAACAACATAAGCTGATTCAGTCACCAAGCTCAATGCCTTGCATGCATTGATGGAAAACTTCACCCGAGCAGAATCACCTGCTTTGATAAACACCCGCTCAAAGCCCACAACTTGCTTGGCTGGAGCACCCACATACTCAACTGGAGGAATTGAATACACCAACATCACCTGTGGACCATCTACCTTCCCCTCGTTCTTCGCTTTAATTTCAAAGTCGATCGAGTCGTTGCACTCAAGATCACTCACTCTCACAGCTTGGCATGGTGGAATGTAAGAATCAGGATTGAGCTGCATTTGAAGGCAGTGCTGCAGTGAGCTGAGCTTTGTTCTGACAGACCTGACTGCTGATACCAAGCTGTAGCTGAACCGGGTGTAGCTCAATCCATACCCAAATGGGTATACAGTGTATCCATTATAGAACTTGTATGTTCTTCCTGGGTAACCTGATTCATCGTCAGGGCGGAATTTCATTGAAGTCATTGGCAGCTTATGGATGTAGTCATTTGGATACCATGTCATTGGGAGTCTTCCTCCTGTTAAAAAGTAGAGAACAAACACAGTGAATGTTTTCTAATTACAAATACTTGCAAGCGGAGAGTGAAGATTGATCAATTTCATACCAGGACTATATTTTCCAAAGATGATGTCTGCAATGGCACGGCCTCCTTCCGCACCAGGATATCCAGCCCAAATGATGGCACTGACCTTGTCATTGTTCTTGGCAAAATCAATGTCAACCGGACCACCGGAGAAAAGGACAAGGATGGCAGGGCCCTCTGAGGCCTCAGCAACTTGTTTGACTAGTTGAGATTGGTAGCCAGGAAGAAGAAGATCATCACGGTCTTTCATCTCATTCTCAAAATCTGTATTCAGCCCCAAAACAAGGATGGCGGCATCAGATTCATGAGCGGCCTGAATGGCAGGGAGTATGTAACTGGAACTGTTGCACGAAGCATCAGCACAGCCCTTCTGGAAATTCACTTGGGCGAACTTGGCAAGGCCATCGACTGGACGGATAATCCTGCACGGAGTGCCTACGGATGACCAAATGCTCAGCACAATATATAGATAAATAGTGAAAATTCACTTCAAATATGATATGATGCGATTTTGAATTCACTAGTGATTCACCGGGCCATTGGGAGTGGGACTAAAAGCTAGAAGGTTTTACCTGAATAACTTGAAAGCATGACTGCCCAATCATCTGCAAGAGGTCCAACAACAGCCAACTTCCTATGCTTGTCCACTTCTAGTGGCAAGGCGTTTTCTTTGTTCTTGAGCAACACCATCCCTTGGCGAGCTGAATCGACAGACAGTTCAAGATTCTGCTGGGTGCAAATGTCAGCCTTTCCGAGCGAAACATACTCAGGGCTTCCATCAAAGTAGCCCAGTCTCATGAGAACCATGTATAGGTTATTCAAGGCCTTATCCACATCACTTTCCCTAGCTAATCCTTGATGAACAGCTGATACGGTGAAATTCTGATAAGAACTTCCACATTCCAAATCCACACCTATCAAAGGCGAAATGAGATCCACTTCAGGACAGCAATTTCAGATTGAAAAGCAACCAGCAGTTCCGTTGGCTTTGGGGCATACCAGCTTGGAGTGCTTGGCTCACAGCTGCCTCTGGGGTATCATTGAGCCATTTGTGTGTGGTGCTGATGGCTTTAACCGCATCGCAATCGGAGACAATATAACTATTTCAGCAACATAGATTCAGCAACAACTTGAGGGGGGGTAAAAATTGTGTTTCATATCAAACACGAGGAAGGAGAACTCATTACCCATGGAGATTCCATTCCCCTCTGATTGTACCAGACAACAGCTTGGTGTCTGCACATGAGGGAATGCCATTTACTCTGTTGAATGAGCACATAATACTGCTAACATCTCCTTCTCTGATACATGCCTCGAATGGCCGGTTGAATGTTTCCACTATGTCTTGTTCGGTCACCTTTTAGTCAGATTCAAATAAGACGAGACCATCTCAATTCCATCTGAATCTGCAATTTCTTTCGGCTGGAAGGAGCCCAGCATATATAAAAGAATTTGAGGAAATCAATTAGGAAATGAATACCTTGGCATCGAAACTCCATCGGTCGAAGCCATGCCAATTCTCGAGGTCGTAGGCAGTAAAGTGTTTGCAACAAGCAGAAATCTTCAGCGGCCTAGTGTTCAAGTCGGGTGCAGTTTCCTTACCCTCGACATTCTGCAATCCCCTAACGAAAGTCACGGAGTAATTGCTGATGGCGAAAGGATCTTCCCCAGGAGTCTCCATGGTCCTTCCCCATCTTGGGTCCCTGGCCACATTCATGGTGGGACTCCAAAATGTCAAACCGGCCAAGCCCAGATTGTGCATTGCTCTAGCTTCTGTGGATGCGACCTGCAACAGAAGAAAACAAACATCTACATTTACCCATCTGCTCAAATGCATTGGCACCTAAAAAAGTTGGTTGAATGCTGAAAAATGAAGCACTAGAACTTCAAAATTCAGTGTAAATATATAATATAGAAAGAAAATACCACTGCAATGGTTTTCCACAAGGAATGGTTGAAAGAAGCGGTTGTGAGGATGGGGGCAGGGAAGCCGGTTGCTCCAGGGACTTCATTACTGAAATGGGTCCCAGAGCCAGCAGCAGAAACACCATGCAAGATCTCAGACCACCAGTTATAAGGAGGAAGGCCCAAGCGTGGGACGCCGGTTGCATTATGGCCGGTCTGCAAGGCCTTCTCTTCAAGAGTCATGCTGTCAACCAAGTCCTTCACCCTTGCTGCGTAAGACAAGGACTTGTTACAGAAGGAAAAGGAGGCTGGATTCAAACCCAAGTCTGCCAACCTTGCGGGGTCACACACAAAAGTGAATGGCTGAGGTTTGGGTTGAGACTGAGAGGAGAGCAGTACTTGGTGAGGCAGCAGCAGTTTGGCAGATGTGTGATGTGAACAGAAGAGAAGAAGAAGAATAGGATAGGAAAGAAGGTTGAAAGAAGCCATTGATGCACAATCCAAAGAGATGGGTGGGCAAAGTGATTTGGGGAAGTGAGAGAGAGGGTGGATTCCGTTTCTAAAGGTCAGTGATTACTCCATCAATAGTCATATTTTTTTTTCACTTTTATCCTAAATTCTGATTTTTTTTTATTTTTACTAAATGCCTTAGTCAAATTTATTTATTCAAATTTTACTTTTATCCTTTTCTATTAATCATACAATTTTTAGAATATTCGATTTTTAACTTCCCACTCTATTCCGTATTTTCAATTACTAAATATCTCCTTATTCTAATATCATTTCTACCAACTTGGAGTTTGGACAACGAATAAAACAACCAAAAGGGCCTTTCTCCTTTTCGAATGGAATCACATCACATCATCTTGTCGGCCAATCAAGGAGACGCTTGAAATTGAATTTCATGTTGTTAGATGTATTTTTTGGAGCAAGGAAATCCACACAAAAAAAAAAAAAAAAAAAAAAAAAACCCAGAAAACTTATATTCGGAACTAAACTGAATTGGTGGTATTATTTTATTTGGATCATCCAACACGTTGATTGTTCATAAGATTCGTCTCGACTACTGATTTTATTATCATATGGGGCAACTATAGACTGAAAAGATGGGTGTATTCTTTGAGTGACAATAAGGATAATGTTGATATGATTATTTTTACAGTAAATATTGAATTTAAAAAAAATTCTCACTGCCTGGCTAAAATATTTGGTTTAAATAAATAAATATTGGGACGGAAAATTAACCTTCATTTGAATATTTGCAGAAAGTAGGGTCAACTTAATTTGCATAGATAGAAAGAAGGTGGAGTGCGGACAATGGAACAGGAGAGATTCATTTTCGACCCGTGACTTTGCTCTTCCTGTCGGTGGTTTAGTGCCCCAGACCAGACGTATTCACTTTATTTATTTATTTATTTGCACGCCATAGGCATGATGAAAGGCTCTCTCACCCCCCCCAAAAGAAACGGTTGGAGGCCAGAGAACCGAACTGTGAAAATTTATTTCTATTCTTCCCTCGTTGGTTGATTCTGCAGGCAAACATTAAAAAACAATGAAGGGATTTTTTGCACGTAGTCCCACTAACCCTTCCATTTTACAATTTATTCCTAAAATATTAATTTTGCAAATAATTCATATTCACCAACTTCCTTTAAAAATCATCCGTCCCACTTCATCGGTTCTTCATGGAAACTATCAATTTAAATCTAGAATTAGGTTTGACCAACTGTTAGAGATGAATCGGTATGTACGAGAGCATTTTAACTGCCCTATTTATTACATAGCTTCCGTATTTTTCAAAAATATTACCGACATTTTTGGTAAGCAGAATGGAAGATTTTCTTAACAGAGATAATGGTCATTCGTGAGTGTTTTTTTCTTAAAAAAAAAAGAAAGTAGGGGTTATTTGTAAAATTTTATTTTTGCAATCAATTGAAAAATCAAAATTTTATTGACAGAAGAGTGAATAATCATAGTCGACCCACCAACCTTTCTGTTTAATCTTGTAAATATGTTTGGGTTAGAATTTTTAATAAATGGTTTGTGATCCGCGAAGTTATTTAATCTTTTAAATAAGTAGATAAATTAGGGTTAAGATTTTATAACATTTTAATCAATTTAGTAACCTATTTAACTTGTCAAACTCATTCAACACATCAACTCATTAAGAGAGGGGTTTATAAATATTACTCTAAATCCTAAATCGAATTTCCTTTTTGATTTCCTCTTTCTGTCTCCCTCACTTTCCATGCTATTATGTCACTATTGCTCACTTTCACCTTGTCCCTGCTACCCCCTGTTGTTGCCTCTATTGGGAAATTATATATTGTGTTATTTATGACCAAATAGTGCATGGAAATTAATTAACCTACTCTTGCATCTCAAGTTGCTTCATCATCTTTGATTGAATCTAAGGCAAAAAGGGTTGGAAACTTAGCTCTCTTTTTTTTTTGAAAGGGTGAAAGTAGCTTGGTTTTTACTTGCTTGCAATATATATATATATATATGTGTGTGTGTATATATATATTAAAAATATTCAAGTATAGATGGATTGTACCATAACTGTGGTACAGAAGGGTCCAAAATGAGCCTCACATACACTAAAATTAACATCTACACCACCTATTATATTTAAAATTATTTATTTTGATAGTATACCAATTTTCATTCAAATTTGGCAAGTATATACCCTATCTTAAAATGGTATGAAATCGATGCAATAAAATAATTTAACTTAAATATCAATTTCAAAGTAATATTTCAATATCTAAACTGTAAATGACTATATGAAATATTTTAATATTCTAATATGTGTATGGTCCATTTTGTAGTGGATTGCATCGTAATTATGGTGCAAACTGTTTGCATAAGATTAGTTCTTACATATATATATATGGAAAATACTTAAGTGCATTCAGATTACACTATAATTATAGTGCAGTTCGCTGCAAAATGAGGCCTACTTTATCACGAAATCAATGTCTACTCCACCAATTATATTTAAAATTATTACTTTAATAGCATAGCAACTTTCATCCAAATTAAATATATGTACGAGCTTCATCTTAAAATAGTATAGAATCAACGTAAGAAAATAATTTAACATAAATATCAACTTTAAAGTTGTATTTTCAACATCTAAACCATCCAATATATGACTTTTATATGGATGAGATTTTCGGAAATATGCCTACAAGGTTTGACTAATATTGCATCTGTGTCCCTAAGTTTGCCGAATTTGCAAATATACCCATAAAGTTTGTATAAAATTACAACCATGTCCCTTACGCTATGATGATGTTAGATTTTTATGTAAAATGACGATAATGCCTTTAAACTAAATTGTATACTTTCGATTTTTGAAAATATTTGCAAAAAAATTTAAAATAATAATATACGCAAAAATATATAAAATAATGAAATAAAAATACATGTATAATATTTGAAAAAATTGCAAGTTTATCATTTGGATTAAAGGGCATTATCATCATTTTATATAAAAATCTAATGACATCCTCACGGAAGGGACATAGTTGTAATTTTATGCAAACTTTGTGGACGTATTTGCAAATTCAGCAAACTTAGAACACAGATGCAATATTAGTCAAACCTTGTAGGCATATTTGTAAAAATCCTCATATGGATAAATGATTGTATAAAGTATTATAACATTTTAATATTTGTAAGACCTATTTAGAATGTACTATAATTATAGTGCATATGCACTGCACTTAATCGGTTCTCATATATATATATATATATAAGAAAATTACGAAAATGCCACTGTGTTTAAAAATCCAAAAAATATTTAAAAATAGTAAAATTTGGTTTATAGATTAAATATACAAAACTTTATATGTTCATAAAAAACCTAAAAAAATAAAAAAAATATGTTGTTTAAGCCAACCTAAGTAAGGCCTAACTTAGGTGGGCGTAACTAAATCATGTAAGGCTTAACTCAGGTTGGCCAAACTAAATATCTTTATATATATATTGGGGGAGAGAAATATTCCAATGCAGGCACATGTACCATAAGTTATGGTGTAATTGTCTCAAAATGAGCCTCACGTAATCATAAAATTATAATATACTCTACCAATTATATTTAGAATTATGTATTTCATTACCATACCAATTTTTATTCAAATTAGATATGTGTATGTGTCCTATTTGAAAATGGTATAAATTTTAATGTAATAAAATAGTTTGATGTAAATATTAATTTTAAAGTTTTTTTAATATGTAAATTATCTTCTATGTAATTTATATATTGACAAATAATTTATAAAGTATTAATATATTTAATCACATAAGAGGCCATTTTAGTCCGAATGCACCTGAGCTTTGTGCAGGCAACTTCAATTAACATTATACATATAGCAATCTTCTTCCCTCCATCCGGCCATTATCAACGGAAGCTCATCTTCTTACCTCACTGCGGCCGGCGACTGATGCTCCCGTCCATCGCTTGTTGCTGTTAAAGAGAGCAGACACCGACAGTCCGGTTACATCTTCTCCTTTTCCGTCTTCCATTTCTCCCTTTCCCTTTCCCTTTCCCTTTCCCTGTTCCATTTTTGAAGTTCCAAAGTTGCACGTTTTTAGTAAACCGTTTCTGTCTGATTTTCAAAAACCGGTTTGCACCAAACCAGTCCTTGACTGTTTTGTTAATCCGCTCAGTTTTGACAAGATTGCTTTTAAGAAGCTCGAGAAGCAACGACGGACAACTGAAGGTAATTGTGGCATTTCTTCGAACATTTGGTGGGTAGATCGTTACGAAATGGAGGTGCGAACTCGAGCTCCTGGGAAGATCATCCTGGCGGGAGAACACGCTGTCGTGCATGGATCCACCGCTATTGCAGCTTCCATCGATCTTTACACCTACGTTCATCTTCGCATTGCAACGCCGTCAGGTGGAGATCGATGACCAATCAATTAATCTGTCTCATTCATTTCATATAAATCGATATAACTTTTTCTGTTTGGAACTTATTTTTAGCTGATTTTCAATCTCTCTTCCTCTTTTATTTTGACGAAACGGGGGGAAAATTTGCTTTTTAATTTTGTTGCCATTCATCCATTAAAGTTCTTAGCATGATCTTCGGATCCGTCTGTTTGGTTGTGTAGGTTATGGGTAATCCCGCTCATCTGTTTGATCAATCTATATTCACCAACCACAGGACTGCAAGGATTCTAATCGGCCTCTTAATACAATTCATTTCAATTCCCCTTCCGTTTGAGTTATCAGTAGTTATTGCCGAGAATTGTTAAATAGTATACTCTAAATATTCAAGTCAAAATAATTGATTATGTTTTTTAGTTTTTTTTTTTTAATCATCCAATTCTTCTTGAAATAGAATATAGTCAAATTTAATGAGGTAAATAAATTGCTATGGTAAAGAGAATTTTTCTTAAATTCTTGTAAATGACAGTTCCCTATAAGTATCCAAACAAAAATGTTTCTGCGTTAAATCCTATTTTCCTGCCAGATTACAATCTAGTTCGTATTTGATTATTTTGTGATTAACCTTATTCATAACCTTCTATCCACCCAATCCACACCGTCCTATTCATACACATCTGAAGCAATATTTTCTCTCCTCTATCAGTAGCAATTTTCAGCAAGTTGTTATTAGCATTCCTCTAACATGTTTCTAGTTCGTAAAATGTTTATGCTTCGATGTGCATCTTTATTTATTTATATATTTTTGTTTCATGTGTTGATTTTTTATTCCAAATCGAAATACAGATGATGCTGTCAGGTCACTAGAATTTCAGCTGAAAGATATTGGTTTAGTTTTTTCATGGCCTGTACAAAGAATCAAAGAGATAGCCTCTGAATCAGGATTTCCTGTTTCTCCATTTACCGCACATTCATCTGCAGAATCTGCAGAACAGTTTGCCGCTCTGGTCGAAGAACAGAATATTCCAGAGGCAAAAATTGGACTTGCTGCTGGAGTTCATGCTTTTCTTTGGCTCTATGCATCAATCTTGGGGTAAAAAATTTTTGGTTCGATAGATAAATATGTTCAATTTCCATTTGTGAGTTCTGTTCTTTGTTCCCTTCTAATCTTAATGAAGTCATCTTTCTATTTTCCTTTTCTTTTCTCAAATTGTTCAGTTTTAAGCCTGTGACGGTGGTTGTCACCTCTGATCTCCCTCTGGGTTCAGGATTGGGTTCTTCTGCTTCATTTTGTGTTTCAATCTCAGCAGCCCTCCTCGCATATTCTGGTGCAATAAGTGTAGCTTTCAGCCAGAATGGTTGGTTAACACCTAGGGAAAGTGACCTGGAATTGGTGAACAGATGGGCTTTCGAAGGTGAAAAAATAATTCATGGAAAGCCATCTGGAATTGACAACAGCGTGAGCACATTTGGTATGTTATCATTTTTCGAGCTCTATATAAAATGGTTTATTAGCTAAATTTCTTAAAGCACCCTTAAAGGCACATGAAAGCAATCTTATCCAATTTAAGGGTCCGTTTGGGGACATGTAAAAAGTTTTTTTTTTTATTATTATTTTTTTAAAATTCCACCTCTTCCAACACACCTTTTTGATAGGATTTGACATATTAACTACCTAAGTACCTTACTTTTTATTATCAAATCCACATTTCAATCTTTTTTATATCTTTCCATACAATTACCTTATCTATTCTAATTTTATTTCTGTAACTTTTAATCATTACTCCTATTATATCACATAATTCTCTTGCTTTCTTTTCAGAAAATTTTCTATTCTCACTTCTACTTTACATCTTCCCAAACGGACCCTAAATTGATTTTAAAGTTTCTTTCTGATCCTTAGTGTTTTGAATTCTTGTCACACATGTTCGAATGATCTGTTTCTATCCTCATATTATGAATTTTCTTCAGTTTTTGTATCCGTTATTGTTTTGCTTTGGTTGTAGATTACAACTAAATTTGAGATAAGCAATAATAGAGTTTTATGTAACAGGGAACATGATCATGTTCAGGTTGGGTAAAATGACACACATTAAACCTGGTATGACTCTTAGAATGCTCATCACCAACACACAGGTTGGTAGGAACACAAAGGCATTAGTTGCTGGAGTTTCTGAGAGAGCCTGCAGGCACCCTGATGCCATGACTGCAGTATTCACTGCTGTAGATTCAATCAGTAAGGAACTAGCTGATATCATAGATTCACCTGCTTCCGATGAGCTTTCAATTACTGCAAAAGAAGGCAAATTAGAAGAACTCATGGAAATGAATCAAGGCCTACTTCAGTGCATGGGAGTCAGTCATGCTTCCATAGAAACTATTCTTCGAACAACTTTGAAGTTCAAGTTAGCATCCAAGCTTACAGGGGCTGGTGGTGGAGGCTGTGTTTTGACATTATTACCAACTTGTATCCAAAGAAATTTATATTTCGTGGAGAATCATTTCAGTATTTGATATTTCTTTAGCTTCCAAGTATAATAAAGAATGCTAATTTGCTAAAAGTAGGAACATTTTTTAGCTCCTAAATCCTTTTAATCTGTTATTAAATGAGGGCAACTTCATAAAGGGTCTCTTGAATGTCCTTAAAAGTTTCCCTTGTGAAATCATGCTAAAGGAAACTGACAGTTATGATTGTGAGCCAGCTCAGGAGATCTATGCAATGGAGATGAATCTTATGTTGTCGAGGAATGTGAATAGGTGATAATATTTGTAGTAAAATTGCAAGAATTAGACACATGAATTTTTGACTGATTTTGCGTTGTTGTATTAACAGGTAATTAGCAACTGCTATTGGTTTGAGATTGGAGTAATTGACCTGGAGTATTCTAGGGTGCTTGATTATGCTTTTATGGTCGTTTGGTTTTTTAATTATAGAAGTAATGGCTCCTTTCTTAGGTGTTCCTTTTGTATGAGTTTAGATAAGTGGATGTCTAAGCTAATCAAGTATGTGGAGCATTTGTCATGTATTTGATAGTTTTGGTTTATGCAGATTGCAAGTGCTTGCACCCCCTCCCTTATCCAACAAAAAAGGACAAAAAAGGAAAAGGAAAAGAAAAAGAAAAACATATCTATGATGTTTGAACTTTTCCAGATTTGCAGCATTGAGTTTCATTGTTCTGTGTTTGGAGGATGTTTTTGTTTTAGTTATTTCCTGCAAGAACAGGCATGGGAGTTTTCTCTTAGTAGGAAACTCAAACATAAAAAATGGACATGCAATGGTTTCTGCTATTTGTTTGAAATTATACTTCTTTAATTTTGTTTTCTCTAAATCAAATGCTATTATGTTGGTGTAATATGCATGCTATGTGCTGTGAGCCTGTGATAGTGATTTGGAAATTACCAGAGTGAATTTATATTGAATCTACATACTTAACTTGAATACATTTTAACTATATAATTTACTGTCATTAATTTATACAACTATATCACTCGTATCTGATGGATATCATTATCTTTGTGGGTATGGTGTTATTCATGGCTAATGGAATTGATATTTCCAGTTTCATGGCTAATGTTATTGATTTTAAGTGTTATGAAATAAGAAGCTAGAAGGGGGAGAAACCTTGCTGAAAGAAAATTTTATTAGATGCTATTTTTCATCTGGACTGTGAAAATAGATGTTTTCAGGCTCTGACTAGTTGGTTAGAGGAAGAACTTACTTTATGGGCGATCTGAGATTTGACAATATAAAATGTAGCAATGTGCCGATAACTCTAATGGTGGTGCATTCCTTTTTTAATTTTTCAGATCTTTTTGACTTGCTTAGGATTGATTGATTAATCAATGATCAATATTTGGCTTGACTATTGCTTTGAATGAGTGAATTAGTGAATGCATGTGTGATTCTGTGGAATGTCTTAAAAAGTTTTTCATTTACTTCAAATCAAATTGCTACGCAAGCACTAACTGGATGCTGATTATAAAACAAATCTGTACCTGGGGATGCATTCTTGATTTAGAAAAGCATGCAGAGACAATTTACTTTGTTCATTTTGTTCAGACAACTGAATGATAATAACTTGATTGCCTGTTTATTTATTCTTATGTCAACTAACAGCAACTCCTGCTGCAAAAATCAAGATGTCAAGATGATCCAATGGCCTAAAAGTCAGAAAATGGACATGGAGCCAGGAAATGAATTAGGTCGTTGTCTTTGAAATTATGGGGCTAATATTTTTTTTAGTTTGCAATGAGGAAAGAAAGTCACACACAAAACGGCTGAATCCATCATATTCTTGGAATGGAGGATGTGGGAGGGAAGATGTGTGTCTGATAATACTTGAATCAATCATGTTCCTATATGGCTATATGCCTGTCTCCTAAATGAGTTTGATTGAATCTGATATCATATTGAACTATCATAGTTGTCCTTGACAAATGAATCAGTGCTGTCTGGTACTGTTGTCAATAAAGTCATTACTGAGCTAGAATTATGTGGATTTCAATGCTTCATAGCGGCGATTGGCGGCAATGGTGTGCAGATCGATTTCTGCGATCATAAATAATCTCACAGTTCTCCTGTAATCCTAGGAGAATATCCAGGTAAAAGAGGAATCCAAAAGTACTGGTGATGCAGATAATCTGATCGAGATGCATTGATGTGATGGACCTTGCTATGAAGAGGAGGAATGGCATACAACTGACATGACAACTAGCAATGCGGACGTCAATTTGTAAGTTGTGAACTAAGTGTAACTGCCAGTTATTTCTAGAGGACATGTTCATTAAAAATTAGTCCATTGTAACTGCCATTTATTTATACAGGACATGTCCATTAATCCATGTAATCAAGAATACAATAGTCTGTGGATTGGATTTTTATGAAGTCTCAATGGAGTTCTTGTTAATCTATTCTCTCGTCTTCACTTTTTAAGTTGGATAGTTTAGAAAATTACTTTTCTTATTTTGTTTAAACGATTTAACTTTTGATCTAAAGTGAATTTTATATATCTTATTATTTTGTCATTTTATTTTTAATCGTCATCCCTGTTCTGTAATTCCCCAAAAGCGACCTTTTTTAAAAAACATTTTTTTGATGGCAAAAAAAACAAAAACAAAAAAAACTTTTAGTTGAATTCTTCTAATTATTGTGTATGGCAGGGTTAAGATTCCTTGCATGTGTCTGATTACAGGAACTATGCTTCCTAGTTGTTTACAACTCGCGTGGTATGGTATCCTATCCGAAGTTCGGACTGTAATATGAGTATATATAGCCTTGGATTGTTACCCAAGGTATAACCAATTGGTTTGATATCTATAAATGAGGTCCCATGTTTCAAATCTGGGCCAGGGCGATAGTCTCCAGTTACAGGAAAAAAACTCCTATTGTTAAATGACTTAATAGATTTAACCACTCGGGCACACGCTTCTATGAACCTCTAACGCCTTTCATTTTGAATATCTAGTTAGTTGATGGAAAATTCACTCCATACATTGTATTTAGTATAATATAAAAATTTATATTATCATGAAAATCCTTTCATTTGTCTAGGATCACTATATATGAGTTCCATCTACAATCGTGTAAAATCAACGTAATAAAATGATTAAATATTAAATATTAATTTTTAAATAATATTTTCAACATCTAAACTATCTAAAATATCATAAATATATAGATAAATTATTATATAAAGGATTGTTATATTCTAATACATATGTGAATGAATCTAAGTATTTTTTCTAATTTATACATGAATGTACCTATTTTTGAGTAAACGTGATCTATGCACATATTGGATTTGGATGAAACTTGATTTCTTAGCTAAATAAATTATGTTAAATTTAATAAATGAATTGAATTTTTCATTAAACATCAAAATCTCAAAAATAAAAGGAGTTACATAGAATTGCTTTTATATAACCCAATTATATAAAAATGGCCCTGTTATATATATATATATATATGTATATATATGGCTCCGCTTCTATGTAATCGGACTGCATAGAAACGGACCCATGTAACCCCTTCAAAATCTAAGATTTTACTTTTGATAGAAAATCTAATCTATTCATTGTATTTAACATCATTTGTTTATCTAGGGAATCAAGTTTCATCCCAATCAAGTATGTTTATGAGCCACATTTGTTAGAAAATGTACATATTCAAGTGTAAATTATGAAAAATGCTTGATTAGGATGAAACTTGATCTCTTAGATAAACAAATGATGTCAAATACAATGAATGGATTAGATTTTACATTAAAGATAAAATCTTAGATTTCGAAGGGGTTACATTGGTACGTTTCTATGCAATCTAATTACATAAAGGCAAAGCTATATATATATATATATCAGAAATATTCAAGTGTAGCATCGTTGAAATGGGCCCCACATAATCATCAAATCATAATCTACTCTACCTATTGTATTTAGAATAATATATTCTATTACCATACCAATTTTCATCCCAATCAGATATGTACATGACCTCATCTAAAATTGGTACAATTCAACGTAATAAAATAGTTTGATGTAAATAACAACTTTAAAATGATTTTTTCAATATGTAAACCATTTGTTATAAGGTTTATATATGGATAAATGATTGTATAAAGTTTTATTGCATTTTAATAAGTGTGGGGCCCACTTTTGATCAAATGTACCGCTGCTGCACCGGAACAACTCCATATATATATATATGAGAGCTGTTCCAGTGCAGTGACGTTGCACCGGAACAGCGGTACAGTGGGCCCAAAATGGGCCCCACATGATCATGAAATCATGATCTACTCCACCCATTGTATTTAGAATAATGTATTCTATTACCACACTAATTTTCATCCCAATCAGATATGTATATGGACCCCATATGAAAATGGTACAAATCCAACGTAATAAAATAGTTTGATGTAAATAACAACTTTAAAGTATCTGATTGGGATGAAAATTGATATGGTAATAGAATACATTATTCTAAATACAATGGGTGGAGTAGATCATGATTTCATGATCATGTGGGGCCCATTTTGGGCCCACTGCACCGCTGTTCCGGTGCAGTGACGCTGCACCGGAACAGAATCTTATATATATATATATATATATATATATATATATATATATATATATATATAGCAGGGTCATTTCTATGTAATTGGGTTATATAAAAGCGGTTCCATATTACTCCTTTTATTTTTGAGATTTTGATGTTTGATGAAAAATTCAAATCATTTATTAAATTTAACATCATTTATTTAGCTAAAAAACTAAGTTTCATCCAAATCCAATATGTGCGTAGGCCATATTTACTCAAAAATAAGTACATTCATGTATCAATTAGGAAAAAAACTTAGATCCATTTACATATGTATTAGAATGTAACAATCTTTTATAGAACAATCTATCCCTTAGATAAAAAAAATGATATTAAATACAATGAATGGATTAAATTTTTTATTAAAGATCAAAATCATAAATTTTGCAATAATTTTTTATTTTAAAAGTGTGTGTGTGTGTATATATATAATATAGTGCTCTACTTCTATCTAACCAGGTTACATAGAAGCGGTCTATGTAACCCTCTCGAATTTTAAGATTTTGATACTTGATGGAAAATTTAATCTATTCATTGTATTTAACATCATTTGTTTAGTTATGAGACCGAGTTTCATTCAAATCTAATATATGCATGGACCACATTTGCTTAAAAAATAAATACATTCACGTGTAAATTATAAAAAATGTTTAGATCTATTCACACATGTATTGGAATGTGATAGTACTTTATAAAATCATTTTATCCATGTTGTAGTGATATTTTTTATGGTTTAGATGTTGAAAAAGCCACTTTAAAATGGATATTTTAGCATTGAACTATTTTATTATGTTGATTTTACATATTTATAGATGGAAACCTATATACAGTGAAATTAAAACAATAAAAAGGTTTCTAATATATTAGAAATGATGCTAAATATAATAGATGAAGTGAATTCTGCTAACTATCAAGATTTTAAAAATTAAAAGGGTTACATAGAAAAGAGGATTTATAGAAGCTCGGTACCAATATATATTTTGCGTGTTTCTTGCTTGAAAATGTGGAGAGAGGGAGAGAGAGTATATAGTGAGAAGAAGAAAAAGTAAAAGTAATCTAAGGAGACGAGAAAGGAGGAAAAGCCAAAGAGAGGCACTTTGCTTAGTGGTTACGTTACTGATGCGAGAATTGAAGGCAATGGATATAAATTGATGGAGTCATGAAAGGTGAGACACATTTCATGTATATTAATTGACCAACCCATATATGTATCCACACCAGACCTAGTTTAGGCTCCCACACCTTTCAAAACTAGTCCACATGTGCCGTCTTTTGACCACTAAATCAAACCCCACCCCCCCCCAAATCGATCTAACACATGTATGTATTATGTATGCATTGGAGACTTTGACTTGGAATGGAATGGATCACATTCTCTGCACATAGAAATGTTTTTGACTAGCCGAAAAATGTTATATGATCATATGTATTTTGTTATTTGGCATTTATGACCAATGACCCCCCCCCCCCCCCCCCCTGCGCCATACATTTTAGGTTTCCATTCCCAGCACACAGTTTCCATGTCTTACTTTCAACAATGTCGGAAACTATCTAGATCCTGCTGCATCCTGTCCTTTACACAGTATCTCCTTGCTTATATGTTGGATTTTGGTCAACTGCAAATGGACGCCACTTAAAATTATTTACTTTAATGACATATTAATTTTCATCCAAATAAAACATGTGTATGGGTCTTATTTTAAAATAGTATAAAATCAACTCAACAAAATAGTTTTGCCGTAAATGTCAATTTTAGAGTCGTATTTTCAACATCTAAACTATCTAATATTTGTTTTTTATATGGATAAATAATTATGCAGTCATTTATCCATATAAAAAACATATATTAGATGGTTTAAATGTTGAAATAACAACTTTTAAAATTTTTATTTAGATCAAATTATTTTATTACGTTCAATTTATATCATTTTCAGATAGGGCCCATAAACATATCCAATTTGGATGAAAATTGGTATACTAATAAAGTGAATAATTCTATATAATAAAATGTACATCTTCTTCATAGTTGTATTTAAAATTATTTATTTTATTACCATACTAATTTTTATCCAAATTAGATATATATGGGCCCTATTTGAAAATAGTATAAAATAAACATAATAAAATAGTTTGATGTAAATACTAGTTTTAAAGTTGTTTTTTTAATATGTAAATGATTTAAGATATTATTTACATGGATAATAATTGTATAAAATATTAATACATTTAAATTGTATGTAGGGTCCATTTTGAACTAAATGTGTTGTAACTTCAGTACATGAATAGCTTCTATATATACTAACTAATAAAATACTTTCCTATATATATATATATAGAGAGAGAGTAATGATCCTATTAGCTCAGGCTAAGTAAATGTCTCGCTTAGCCAACTACAAAAATTCATTTACAACACTTTTTTAATTTTTCTTCATACACTTGTTTACCTAAGTGTATTTAACATATAAATCAAGTTTTATCATTTCTAGATTTGCATATATACTTTTTTGAGATTTTTAAAGATATGAGCATTTTAAATACATATATGTACGTAGATGTTTAAAAATCTCAAAAAAATATATATCCAAAAATGGTAAAACTTGATTTATATATTAAATACACTTAGATAAACAAGTGTACAAAGAAAAAAAATAAAAAAAAGTGTTATAAATGGATTTTTGAAATGGGCTAAGCGAGACATTTGCTTAACTCGAGCTAATAAGATTATTCTCATATATATATATATATGGAATATATAGAAATTTATTCAATTGCATTTGAGTTGCACCATAATTACAGTGCAATCCATGCACTATGGGGCCCACTTAATCATGAATAAAAAAAATTACTCTATCTATTGTATTTAGAATTATTCACTTTAGCATACCAATTTTGATTCAAATCTAACATGTGTTTGTGCCCCATCTTAAAATGGTACAAATCAACGTAAGAAAATAGTTGAGTAAATATGTGGCAAATTAAAACGATCTATCGTATTTGCATACCAATTTTTACCGATATGTGGCCCACATATCAAACGATCAAAACTTAAAAGATGATTTTTGATATGGTAGTTGAATAAATATTAGGAGTGGGTTGGATTTATAAATAGCGATTTTTGGTTTGCAAAAAAGGTGGGGTTATTAATTATTATCAGTGCATGGCATCATTGATGACATATCATACCATACGTGTGCATGCGCCAGTCGTGTGTAACAGTAAATAATTAAGCACGTTTATATATGGAGAGATTGTGTGCAGCATATATTATATATAGCTAAGAGTGACGTTTGAGCTGCGTATTATCCATCCGCCTTTTTTATCTTTTTTTTTGTGTGTGTGTGTGTGTGATTTATGCTGCATGCGGTACTAAATACAGGCTAATAACAATCAAGTGTTCGCAGCTAAAAATCAATTCACTTGTAGCCATTCATTTTTTTTTTTTTAAAAAAAAAAGAATTCTTCGCTGCATTAATGGCATTCGCGTAGTTATTAAAATAATTACAATGTTGATTAACGGCCCAGATCAATCCAAACATGTCGTAAAACTTAAGTCTGCGTGCACGTGTAATTAATTGTTCACTGCCAAAGCATATATACATCGTATTTCCTGATCGGCCGGTGTGCAATTACAAATTGGTTATGTTAAGGAACAAAAGTCTTTTAATTAATTATATATATATGGGAGCTGTTCCGGTGCAGCGTCACTGCACCGGAACAGCCGTGCAGTGGCCCCAAAACGGTAATAGAATACATTATTTTAAATACAATGGGCGGAGTAGATCATGATTCATGATCATGTGGGCCCCGTTTTAGGGCCACTGCACGGCTGTTCCGGTGCAGTGACGCTGCATCGGAACAGCTCCCATCTGATTGGGATGAAAATTGGTATGGTAATAGAATACATTATTCTAAATATAATGGGTGAAGTAGATCATGATTTCATGATCATGTGGGCCCCGTTTTGGGGCCACTGCACGGCTGTTCCGGTGCAGTGACGCTGCACCGGAACAGCTCCCATATATATATATATAATTAATTAAAAGACTTTTCTTCCTTAACATAACCAATTTGTAATTGCGGTATTTTTCCCATAAATAATTAATAAATTAAAGCTAATTGATAACTCTATTAATTTAAGTCCCGGGTGAAAAATCAAAAGTCACGGCGACGCTTACGCTTGGAAGTTGGCGCGCGTGGCGTAACGTGACAGAGATATCGAGCAGACGAGACGACTGTGCCTGTCTGCACTGCTGCATTTCACATACACGTATATTATAATATCCAAATTCCAAGAAGAAGACATTCACATTACTTGCTTATGTGTATTATGATCATGTCATCACAGCGTGGCAAAAGGAAAGGTTATTTAATTCCCTCTCATTCCTTTCTAATTATTAGTTAAAAAGAATGTATATATAACTACTAATTTACTAAAAGCTCTCAATCAAAGCAATTTTTTTACTAAATCGTCAAAACAGACTCTTGTTGTTTAACTAACTAATTGGCGTAGTATTAGCTATCATAATTATAATCTTTTCTTTTGAGTATTAAATATCTATCTTTTCTATCACAATGTCTATTGTTTCCTTTAATTTGATCACTTATATGTATTGATGAAATTCCGTTTAAAAATTTAGTCCGAGTTTGTAACGAGCACGGCATTCTCTTCGGTTTCCCCCGATTTCCCCATCAAATGGCCCCTTTGATGCGAACGCAATACAATTGAAAAGAGAAGAAATGACCCCTTCCATATATATTTTTTTATTTTACTGTATATGGATTTCATTTATAAATATGAAGAATCAACATAATAAAATAATGCAACGGTAAAATATTAATTTTAAAATAATTTTTTCAACATCTAACTCATCTAAAATATCACAACTATGCAGATAAATTACTTTATAAAGTGTTATTATATTCTAATACATGTATGAATGAATCTAAACATTTTTCATAAATTACACTCGCATACGGATATTTTTTTAGCAAACGTGACCTGTGCGCATACTTAATTTGGATGAAATTTAGTTTTTTAGGTAAACGAGTGATGATAAATATAATAAATAGATTGAAGTTTAAATCAATAATTAATAACTTAAAATTTAAGAAAATTACATAAGACCACTTTTACGTGACTTAGTTACATAGAAGCGGAACCCACTATATATATATATATATATATATAGTCGTTGAAGCGGAACCCACTCAAGACTACTATAGTCTTCATTATATATATATATATATATATATAATGAAGACTATAGTAGTCTTGAGTACATTAATTAATTATGCTCCACCCGGTCACACACTCGAACTGATAATTAATTAATTAATGATGCTCGAATTCTCGATCCAATTAATCCAATAGGATCGGAGGTGAAAATTCAATGCGGGCAGTGCTTAAGCTGCCATCACATTTTTGGCGACGTACGCTTAAGATTATTTGTTTGTTTCACTAAAAACAAAAGTTGTTGCAGATCAATTACGCGCATGGCCCCAACTACTCAAGTATACAGTTAATGTTATTCAATTTATATAACAATTTTAAAATTATTGATTTAATGTATAACTCATGTAAACCATTATTTCTATTTTTAAACTTTTTACAGTTTTTACGAAACTATTAATCTAGGTGCATGTAATTTATAAACCAAGTTTTAATATTTCTTAGAGATGTATATATTTTTTGAATTTTAAATATAATTCAACATCAACATCACTACGATACTCCTGTATTTAAAAATCCAAACAAACATATTCACATCTCTAAAAGTAATAAAACTTAATTTATACATTAAATGTACTTTGATTGATGGCCTTATTATACATATATATATATATATATGTTATGATCCTTTTAGAAACATTCTAATGCATACATCAAATGAGTTAATTATTTTTATAATTTATACATAATTATATATTTTAAGTCTCTTCAAAACTTTGATTGAAATCATTCTTGGATAATATAAAGGATCAAATAATATTGAATAAAATAAGTAGATTTTATGTTGATTTAGTACATATCCAAGTGGGAAAAAATGGTTACCCGAGACATAATTTAATGGAATTGACATGGTGTGCGCGTGTGAGCATAATTTAATGGAATTGACATTGTGTGCGCGTGTGAGCATGGTCTCGACTTTGAGTTTGAAAGGGAGTAATAGTGTCCATGCAATCCAAAAAACTAAAAAAAAAAAATAGGATAATAATTTTTTTTATCATGTTACCTAACTTGGATAATGAGGCAACTAATGGAGGACAACTTTATAAGAAGTGTAATAAAGCAAATGTTTTTACTAATTTTGTACCCTGAACCTCCCACCCTACACACTCTAACTCACTCGTAGCAACCACTTAGAGTAGTAACAATGTGAGCCTATATTCATTCTACCAGAAATTTCATTCTTTTTTGAAGGTAGAAAAGTTTGATTCTTTGAAAGTGAAAATTTGTTGCAAACCAACAAAATTTTTTTACTACTAGTGTGCGAATTCTTTGTGGCGTATGTGCTAAGGCAGTACGTTTGGTTGTAAATATTCTCTTACATATATTTATTAAATAATAAGGTAATTTGCACACATACTCACTTAGTTTGATCAAAATTACAAATATATCTATAAAGTTTTAAAAACCACAAATAACTTACACATAGTTTAACCATAATTGCAAATAGTCTCCATGCTGTTACGACACCATTATTGTATCGTCATAGCATAGGGTCATTTGCAATTATGGTTAAAATATGTGGGGTTTTTGCTAAAATTAAATATATCACTTAATTTCTAAAATTGCAAATAAGCCCGCAATGATTGCTTTTAGAAGTACTTATTTGGTGACTTCAAGGACGAAATGATTGCTTGATTTCCTTTCGATTTCCACTGTTTTCCCTTCCCAATTGCCAAATAAAATCATTATCCAATCACACGATTTCCACCCTTTTTACAGTTCATTTTCTTTTCTTTTCCCATTTTTTCAAAAACACCGGCTTTCTAGAAAATCATAATTCGGGGTGTGTTGGTGGATGTATACAAAAACGTCACCACTGCCGTCGGATTTAGAAAATGTAAAATCGCCAACCACAGCTTGTAATTATGAGTCTAGCTGAAAATGTACTAATCACAATATTAGTCAGTTAAGTTTAGCTAATTAAAAAATTTATGATGAGATAGACTAAATTCCATGCACCCTTAATTCCGATCCTCACAATTGAGAGGAAAATTAACCGAAAGCTGATGCTTGAGTGTCTTTCGAGGAAACAAGGTTTATAAGTAATTAATCCATAAGAGTCGAGTCTCCGGTCATCGTTTCTAATTATATTATATTATAATTAATTAATAAAATCTTTTCAAGCCATTTCCATATCATGTGCTGTGCTGCCACACACACGCATACATACAGCTGTAATTAACTAGATTGGTTCTAGCTAAATTGGAAGCCAGCCTTGAAAAGTCGGTCAACTCCATTTCGGTGGTCTTCCCTATGCGGATTTGTTTGTTTTAAAAAGGGGAAACCTAGGTACTAATAATTGAACTATACACACACACACACTCTACTCCTAAACACTTTGATTTGGGGCTTTCTAACTTCATGCCTCGTTTTTTAATTTGTATATAATTATTCTATAATCTGTTATTCAAGATGGGTAATGATTTTACCCAATTAACTGCAGTTAATTTTCTTTTTTATTTGAACTTTTTTTTATGACATCTGGACCAATTAATAACACACTACAAAAAATGTTTGGCAACAGCACTTGCCGTTCGATAGGGTGCTGCGCAGATGTCGATGACAAAATAATTTTTTTTTTTTTTGACGAAGAAAATAAAAAATTTTTAAATAAAAGGAGGGCGTATATCGATTAATTTAAATGTAAAAGGATGTAAATAAATATGGCTCTCTCTTTTTTCTTCATCTTTTGCCTATTCGTAATATATTGGTTATGGCTCAAATTAAAGTTGGGGGGTTGACCCAAATGATAGCCTGATTTCATGAATGTATTATGCATAGATGGTAGCTTTATATATCGCCATCATTATCATTAACTAACTTGAGCTTAGTTTGAGCAAGCGCTGTTTTAGAAATTACAAGTAAGCTGTTTGAGTAGAAATTACAAGTAATTTTTTTATGGACTATTTTGTATATCGGATTCTGTGTCCAAACTTCTCCATCCAATTTTTTTTTTTTTAAATAATAATAAATGGTGAAAAATACCTCTGTGTAGTGGGCCTTACAGCCTAATGAAGCCTCAATGCATGTGAAGTTTTCAAAGAAGACCCAAGCAAGATGTTATAGGCATGCAGAGTCATGCTCCTGCCTTTGCATTATGAACATAGCTACTAAAAAAAAATAATAATAATAAAATAAAATTTCGTTTGGAAAATTACTAACTCGTGGATTGGGATTAATTATGCATGTAAAAATGCATTGCCATGTGTAACTCTTTGTACTTTTCCTTTGTTAAATGACTCTTAGGTTTGGTCTAGCCTAGCTTTAAAAAACCATCAATACCATACATGTGTGGGCGTGTGCATAGTGTAGATATGCTCGCATCATGTAGAATAATTAAGATAAATTTTGATTTATTTATTTATTTTCATCCTATTAAAATTAGAGGTATATATCTTAGGAAGTGATGATGAGGAGGAAGAATATAATTAACAAGGCAGGGAGACGGGAAAGCATTGGAGAAATAATGGGAGAGAATTGAAGATACGGCACCGTCCTCCAGGTTTTTAATTGCAGTAATTCGTTCAAATCATGACTTGGTTTTCTAGAAGAGAAAAGAAAATAAACGCGTTTGGTAACTTGGATGTGAGGAAATTGAATTCGCATATGTACGTAAGAGAAAAGGCATTATAATGGGTATGCAGTGCAAGTGGTGCATGTATAATGTGGTGGAAGATGGGCCCCAAACCGTGTGTGTGTAAAAATACATATAGATATGTCACCATCACTACCCATGCAGTTTCCATTCCCATTCTCCTCCGACATAATTAGTGAAATCCATTAAGGGTATTAATTAACTAATTAATCGAACATATATATAGGTGTGTGTGTAGAGTCAGGTGGTAGACATGCATATATATCCTGATCGATCAAGAGGAAGAGGAAGAGGAAGAGGTAGCTATAGCTATAGCTAGGGAATTGAGGACGTTCGTGCGTAGTTTTCCTTCCTACCTTGTTTGTTTGGAGTTTGGACCAGGAAATCGATTAGGGTCAGTCGAAGCGAAGGCCAAAAAAACATGGAGAGGCGTGATTGTCGGACTAGAACGACTACAAATTTTTCGTCGTCAGGTGGAGCAGCAGCAGCAGCAGCAGCAGCAGCAGCAGTTACAAGTGGAAGAGGAGGAGGAAGAAAGGTGGCTCTGCTGCGGCCGGAGCGCAAAACAATCGAGAAAAACAGGAGAATCCTAATGAAAAATCTCTGCTCCCACCTCGCTTCTATGCTCCCACCTTCCTACAACCCCAAAGTACGTACCCATCCATCTACTTAAAATATTAGAAGAATCAACCCATTTTCTTTCGCATGTTCCATCGGAAATCCACTACCCTTTTCATGTTTATTTCCTTCTTTTGCATGGTTGTTGGGAAATCCCCTCCCGTTTCCACGTTTATTTTCTTCTTTTGCATCTTGCATCTTGCATGGCCGAAATCTACCATTTTTCATCTTTCTTTTCTTCTTTTGTATTTTCATGAGAAATATTCCATTTCCATATTTCTTTTCTTCTTTTGCAGGTGGCATGAGATATATATATCTATCATTTTCATCTTTCTTGTCTTCTTCTGCATGCTGCTTCTTGAGAAACATACAATTTCTATCTCTATTTTCTTCTTCTTCTGCATGCTGCATGAGAAATTAACAGGGAGAGAAAGAATAATCAGAAAATACATATGTGTGTGTGCAGATATATGTAGAGAGAGAGAGATCAACTGGCTACAAGCCTACAACTAATTTCGTGCATGAAAAACAAGTCTCAATATTGCTTGGTTTCTTGCCTTGATTTGAGAGCATTATTTTTTCCCACAACTACTTATATATTCGATCTTTAATCACTTCTATTTACTTTGCGTCTTAATTATATAATTTTCACATGTCTGTCGATACTACAAGAAAAAACAGCACATAAAACAACATAATTTTTTATTTGTAATACAAGTTGCCGCCTATACATACCTAAAATACAACAAATGAGTACATATACAGTTAGAATTAGGTTATAGGTCTTATATACAACAGGCACTTGTTAGTTGTATATAAAACTATGCACAACAAATTAAATTTGCTACCTACAATATTATATGAAGCAGTTTTTTATTTTGCGGCAAAAAAATTATTCCATAAAGTATTTTTTATTATAGTGATATCTTGTTACGTATATATATCTAGCAAACAACTTATGATCATCATATCTAATAATCTTTTCTTTTCACAAAAAAAAAAAAAAAAATCTTTTCTTGATGAAAATATCTAATTATTATTAGTTAATCCTTCTCTTTAATTTTTGATTTTTGTCCAACCAACAAGCACCTTAATATTACAGTGAACAGGACCACATTTTATGCCTGTATAATCTCACACGAATATTCAAAACTGGTTTGTTTTTTGTCTCTTGATTAATTTGTGTGCGCATTGGTATGTGCGGGTGCTAATATGCATGTGTCATTTTCTATATATGCAGGTGGAGATGTCCGTATATGAACAAGTCTCTTTTGCAACTGATTATATAAAGAGTCTGCGGGCAAAGGTTGAAGAACTGAAGATAAGAAAAGAATCAGCGGCTGCAGCTGCCATAGGAAATAATAGTAATAATAATATTGGAGATTATTGGAAGAATTTGCCAGTGGTGGATGTAAGGGACTTAGGAAGTACCCTGGAGATTGTGGTGATCATTGCAGCTTCTTCATCTCATGGTACCAACGAAATTAAGGCCAGTGATATTTGCAGTATTCTTGACAAGGACGGAATTGATGTCCTGAATGCCACCTTCTCCTGTATGACCGACAAGCGTATTTACACCTTTTATTCTAAGGTAATTAGTTAGCCAATTAATTAATTAATCAATCGTACCAGTTTAACATGTGTATCAATTTTTAATATTTTTGGAGATTTTTAAATATTTCTTTTAAATTTTTAAAAAATAGTTTTAAAAATCAATGACAAATTAATGAAAAATTTTCAAAAAAATAATTAAAAAAATTGATTGAAGTACACCCAAGTGCATTGAGCCTTAATGCACCCGGGTGCATAGGATGTGCATCCTATTTTAGACCGGGTCTAAAACATATCTTTTTTGGTTTTTTTCATTTTTTTGTAAAAATTATAAATAATAATTTTGTAAAAAAATTATAAAAACAAAAAAATATATGTTTTTATACTGGTCTAAAATGTTCATGCCTCGCACAAGATATATATATATATAAGGCTTATTCTGATGCACGTTTTGCTCTCTTCTAATTGTTGGAACATGCTCTAGTGTAACTGGACACTTTTCACAGTACTATATTTTTAACTATTCGAACGCATCAAAATTGAATGAAATACATATATGCTTGCCCCGGCCCATATATACATTGTGGGAGAAATAATAAGATTATGGTACAATTTTTGCTTGTCATCAACCTCACAATCACTACAAAAAGTTTGATTTTTGACAAAGAAAATTTTCTTGTAGAAGGTTAAAATTTGGTTGATGAAGAAATGATCCCCAATAATTTATGATATATTATATAGCTACTATTAAGAAGAAACTTTTGCTAATAAGGATTGCAAAAAATGTATTTTCTGCTATTAGTTTGCATTATATGCGATCATTATTTTTGTAGCTATATATTGATTTGACTGCATTTTACACTAAATGCAAGAAAGTGTTATATTAACTACAGCTAAAGTGTTATTATTATTTATTATCAATTTTAAATAGTTACATTTAATATTATTTTTTACTGTGTTTGATGTAAAAATTAGTTATATGTCAGAAAGTCAAAAATTGTAGTCAAAATAGATATTTAACGCAACCGAATATATATTAAATGCAACCATCAAAAATATATATTATATGCAACTAAAAATTAGTTAAAAAAAAAACAAAATTTGCTGTAAGCATTTTAAAGATCAATGTTAGATCGATAAATCCACTGAAATGATGAAGCTAATTTTATTATTATTAATATTTTTTGTTTGTTTGTTCCATCAGGCAAAAACCTCCAGACTTGGTTTTGACAGTGACCATGTGTTGCAGAAACTGAAGGGGCTGGTTCATTGAGGCCCAAGGATCAATAGTTTATTCGTACCCTCTCTCGCTGATCTATACCTATGTTGAAGCTCAATGTGAGCTTGAAGGCAATCCAAATGCATGCCTGCTTTTTCTTGTATGCACTTACTTTCTTGTACTATTTCCTCGGTTAATTGATGTTATTGCTGAAGAAAGCCCCTAGCTCCCGTACTTCCTCTTGTTTGACACAGATTCTTCTTAATTGCTAGTTAATTTATTATGAGCAGATTAAAACTTAAAAATCAATATTACCACTATCATTCAAAATTCTACAATACATCTTTAATTATATCTCCTAGGTACGTCATGCTATACGTCTTTAATTACGTGGGAAAACCATTAATTAAATTTAAAAATTACAATTATATATTATTCGACACAAAATACAAGTCCTACATAACGAAAATTTTAGTTGTTGACAACCAAAATTATCTTGCAAGAAGATGGAATTTGGTAGCTAAAAAATTTTTTTTTTTTTTTTTTTTTCTGATTGCCAATAATGGGTGGGCATGCATTGTTTTGAAAATCAAGGTGCACCGAGCGGTTTCAATGAAAAAAAAAAAAAAAATTTAAAAAAAAAAAGTGCAGCGAGCGGTTGGACGGGCCAGGTTTTGATGAGATTGCTTACAAGTAAAAAACCGGTTGTGTTTAATCAAAAAAAAAAAAAAAAAAAAAAAAAAAAACCGGTTGTGAACCAGGCCACAGTGCAGTGTGCGTCCGTGCGTCCGTGCGTGGTGGACCGTCAGTTGTATTGTCGGTCCATCTGCGGTTTTTTCGGCTCAAAGACTCCAAACGCAGCAAATCAAAAAACAAAAAGGTTAAAATATTATATGGAATATTAAATTGTTTACTATTTAACTTATATTATTTGAAAATCACATTGACTATTAATTTAAATATTTAATATCCAATACAGAAAATAATTTGCTTTTTTGATTGGGAATATTTACATAATCTCAATTTACATTACAATAAGCTTGGAAACATTCTTATAATTTGCAATAAGAAGACCTCATGCTCCCAAATATATATACTGGAGATAACAAGTTCTCGTCTAGCACCTTTAGAGACAAAATTTCTACCAAATAGTGAAGCGGCCAACTAGGATACAAACCAGTTGGCAGAAAATAATTTGCTTTAATTAGTTTAATATTTTTTTACAGATATTTCATTTTATGCTAATAGAATATGATAATATACAATCATTTAATATTTTAAATAAATTTTGAATAGATTATAAAACTAGTATTTTATAATTATTTTATATTAATGTAACGATTCAAAACTGACGATTGAACCCGTTCAACTTGATCCACACATGAAAACAATTTTAATTAACAGTTTGGTTTTGAAAATATTGGCGATATGTGTTACATAGAAATTAATAAGAAAAAATTTTGGTTGTCAATCATTTATGATTTTTGGGATCGAAGAATAAAAATTTTTTTTGGTTTAAAAAGTCAATTGGAAGCAATAAAAATATTTCTTGCTTGTGAGAATATCACCATAAGTAAGGAGATTTATCAAAATATTATTACAAGCAAAAGAATTTTTTTTCCTTTCCGTATATTTTCCTTGTTAATAAAATTTTTTTGGCTGTTATAAAATTTGGCAAAAACCAACTTTCTTATGTTGGTAAAAGGGCCATAGATACGGTCAGGTGGTTAAATTGCCATGCCCTTTGACGCTTGAAAGAAGAATTCTTTTCTTATATATTTCCCTTGCAAAGCTAACAAAGCTACCTAGCTAGGAGTTGGAAGGAATTAAACATATGTAGTAATGTTGTTGTCATGTTGGACACTGAATCCTCAACCTTAATTAAGATGGCAAATTAGATACTTCTCCATAAGTTCCTACAATTAATTTCTACATCTAACAAAGAATGGTTGTAAATCATGTGTTATCATTTTGGAAATTGGATGATGGAAACCTACTTGTCTTCCTCGACCTTAAAATGGAAAAGTAAATGCTAGCTTCTTTTCATGTACCTACAGTTAATTTAAATACATATGTATTTTTCCTCCAAGCATATTCCATGCGCCTTAGTTTGGAGGTGCATCAAATACATCAAAATGAGAAAAGGAGCTAGCAGCCATTGCAGGAATTAAAGCCATGTGATATCATCCTCGCCACAATACAGTGCATGCAAACAGTTGTACTTAGTCTCTTTCTGCGTTATATATCTTGGGTAGCATGTCATCATGAACCACTTGTGTGATATACCAATATTGAGACATTTCGTGTACACTGATGATAATTTTGCGCAACTAAGCTGCTGACAAGACCTTTTATTAGCTCCAATTTAATTTGTTTCTCCTTCTATATCTACTCCTAATTAGGAGTGTTAATGGTTATGGTCAACCCGTCAACCCGCTCGTCCAACCCGTTTATAAATGAGTTTGGGTTAAGATTTTTGAATAAATGAATTATGATCCGCCAATCTGTTTAACCATTTAATTAAATAAATGGATTAGGGTTGAGATTTTATAACTCGTCAATCCGTTTAGCAACCCATTTAACCCATATAACATGTTCAACCTGTTTAATTCGTTCAACCCATTTAACCCGCTTAACTCATTAAAGTTATATATATATACATGTACACCCTTTGATTATTTTTCTTCTCTAAGTTTTCCTCAAGTCACCTAATTTTCATTTTTCCACTGCTGTCATAATTTCATTTTTCCGTTACTGCCCTATTTCCATTTTCCTACGCCGAAAACACCCTTTCGTCTCTCCCTGCGAGATCATCATTTACTAGAGTTTAGACTTTCAGGTTATTTGCTAACAACCCACCAAACCGTTGTAAATGGATTGCGATTAAGGTTTTTTAAATGAGTTAATAAACGGATTAGGATTGAGATATTTTAAATGGGTTAGGATTAGGATTAGGCTCCAACTCGTCCAACCCGATCCGTTAACACCCCTACTCCTAATCCGTAAGAAATGTCACCTCCATTATCCTTTCGTTAATGACATATGATCAGACCCTTCATAGTGGCTGCATGCAGTGCATGGACAATGATAGGTGTCATGTATATTAGCCGGCTAGGCTTTCTGTGTTTTTTTTTTTTTTTTTTTTTTTTTTTAATTTCTTATCTTACAACTCCGGCACATAAGGCCAATATGAGCACCAATGCAGCTAAGAGCCTGGGTTCAACTATATAAGCTCTCTGTTTTAACGCTATGACACTATGACAAATCTTACATTTGCAAACAAAAATAGCAACAATTTGTTGCTAAAATGTTGTTGAAATATATATGTGTGTACATATGTTTGTATGTATATCATGAATACTTCCTGAAACCGAGTTTCATGGAAGTGATTTTGTGAAAGTTTTTTCATTTTTGAAATGTTGATCCTTGATAAAAAATTCAATTTATTTATTGTATTTAACATCATTTATTTAGTTAGGAGACAAAGTTTCATATCAATCCAATGCGTGGATAGGCCACATTTGCTCGAAAATATGTGCGTTTATATGTAAATTATGAAAAACTCTTACGTCCATTCACACATATATTAAAATGTAACAATACTTCATATGATCATTTATCTACATATTATTAATATTTTAGATGGTTTAGATGTTAAAAAAACTACTTTAAAGTTGATATTTTAAATATTGAATTATTTTATTATATTGATCTTATATATTTATAGATGAAACCAATATACAATAAAACTAAAAAAATAAAAGTTTTCAAGATAGTATAAATAATGCTAAATACAATAGATAAAATAAATTTTTTATCAACCATCAAAATTTAAAAAATTGAAGAGGTTTCATAGAAACGTCCTCGTGTGTGTGTGTGTGTGTTTTTCGATGGATGGAAGAAGGATCCGCACGCACGGGAACAAATATTGGTACAATAGGGGCCACGTATATGGTTACTTCCTATTTTTAAAAAATATTTTTTCACATCTACATCATTCGAAATATAATTTAGTACGTATATATTTATCATGAGTACCGATCATTTACACCTGGTATTTAAATATATACATATTTATTTTATATTTTTAGACAGATGGGTATTTTAGTCATTTTAAATTACCTGTTTTGTATAATTTCCAAAATTGATAAAACTCGGTTTATACATTAAATACACATATATTAATCATTGTATTAAAAAATTTGCAAAAAAAATATGTTTTTGGCCCAGTCATAAATGTGGCCATTTGCCGCCAAGCGAAGATGATGGCTGGGCATTTAACATTACTTTGATTGAAAAATATTTAACATAATTTGAGGGTGAAAGTGAAACAGTTAAAGTTTGTAGCAAATATGTTCAATTTTCGAAATATTTAATTTTTCGCATCATGACTAATGCGTGTGTGGTTCGACGTAGAAGTGGAAAAAGTGGGGGAAGAACTTTCTAGCTCTTTCGAATACTTTATATGATTTAAATCTTAATTATTTTTCTTATTTTTTAATCATTGCCTCCATAGCGTAATCGTTTTTACATCAATCATCCTATCTATTTTATTTTTAACTTTTTTTTCTTTACAATCATTCCCTTTAGTATATCTTATTACACTTTTTTAAAATTTTTTTACAAAAATTTTTCCATCTTTACACTAAACCAATAGTACACTAAATATATGTAGATGAACATCATGAATGGCTTAACTATTAAAAACAATTTAATGAAAAAATCATTTATAGAAAAGTTTGTTCATAAGTTGATAGCAGCTTCTGTGGGTTGGTAATAAAGAAGCGAAAGCGCACGGAGATATGATTCTATTAGGCTAGCCTAAAAACATATTTTTTATTTTTTTAAATTTTTCATGAATACGTAAAGTTACGTCTATTTAATCTATAAACTAAGTTTTACTATTTTAAGTATTTTTTATTTTTAGACATAGTAACATTATCATAATTTACATGAGTTTAAAAATTATGATAATGCCACTCTATTTAAAAAATAAAAAATATTTAAAACATCTAAAATTGATCAACTTAGTTTATAAATTAAATACACTGAAATTTACATATTCATAAAAAATTAAAAATATTAAAAATATATTTTTTAGGCCAGTCTAACAAAACATCTTCCGAGCGCATAGTTGTTCAATCGTCCGATTTAGGTAAGTTGTAAGTAACGACATCATGTATTTTTTGAATGAGTCATGATACTAGACAATATACTGTATATTAGTTTACCATATAATATTCAATTTTTTAATTTTAATTTTATTTTGTTTTGATTTTTTCTTTGTAAACATGTTTTTTAAATGTATTTAATTCATATACTAGGTTTTTCCATTTTATAATACTTTTATGTATTTATTTTTTATTTTTAGAGCATGTGTTTTAATGACTTATATGCCCCTGCTTTTTAAAAATAAAAAATAGGATAATTCCCATATATATACCCACATATTTTCCCCATATTTCCTATTATAGCCACAGAATTTTGAATATTACTTTCATACCCAAAGATTTTCACACAAACTCCCTTCCTACCCATGAAATTGACGGAAGAGAATAACGCCTTTTAATCCCACTGGAAATGACAAATATGCCATGACATAGCCCGTTCGCTGCAACAAGGTTGCATCTTCTTCTCCGACAGTCGTTGCTCACAGCTCCACCACCACGCGCCAAAATCCAGCGGCTACTAGCATAAAATTCACTAGTTCTCTACCCACAACAATGCCCTTGTCCTTCTCCAAACCAAGCTATGTCTTCCTACCGAAGCATGAAGCCATGGATGTCATTGTTACATGCAACCAGCAGCCGGCAACCTCCACCTCTATGGCCGACGACATCTTCTCTCCCGCAATAATCCACAGTTGCCAGCAATTGGAATGACAATGAAGTGCTACTGCTGACATTCCCCTTTTGGCCAAGGCATGTATAGAGGTAGACCGAGCCAAATCCATCACCATCATTCTACAATTGATCGTCGAATATTGTTGCAAACTCCTTGTGTACCCACCGTCCAAAGCCTTAGAGAGCCGCAATCCCGCCGACCAAATGCACCACCCCACTCCCCACGAAGTCGATTACGCCAGAGCATAGCTGCATTACGAAGAGGAGGCAGGATGGGAGCTCTAGAAGTAGAGCTGCTGGCATTGATGCTCATGTGTCCATCGCTGATGGGTCCTAGAGGGCGGCTGGTTTTGAAAAATTATGGCTGCAAGGGATTGCCTAGACAGGGAAAGGAGACTGCTAGATTTGTATCGACACTGCCTGCGAAGAAGGATTCAATTGGTGCTTGCTTTTTTGTGGTTGTCGACAATTTTGAAAGGAGGCAATTGGAATTGATGGAAGAAAGAATTCATGGACATGGACAACCAATCTGTTGCAGACGACAGCCATGGAGACCGTTTACTTCAACAGTGTTGCAGCTTGTTTGATTGCCGCACTTGTTAGAGATGAGGGCAATAGATCATTGCTATGGGAAAAAGGGACAGCATCCGCTCATTGAAATAATAGCAGTTGCTAATTTTGATTTGAAAATAAAAATCTAATGGCCGAGAGCTTGCAAACACAGTAGAGCGAAAGCAGAAGTCCAAGTGGTCCTCTCACTATGAACGAAATCTCCAAATTCTTTTACTTGTCCATCGCCGACGCTGCCAACAATCTCAGTAGCTATTCCTCATCTTCTGTACTTCCACATCTGTTTTTTGTTCTCTTTTCATTTTCTATTGCATTGGATTCTGCTGCGCTTTCCTTATTCGCATGATTTTTGGTCGAATCTTCGGTTGGGTATACGGTTTTCAACTAAATAAGGTTTTCATTGGATCGGTGCCTGTGGATCCATGTTATATGTGCTTTTGAGGATTGTGAAGTTATTTGTTTTCTTTCCCCTATCTTCTGATGTGGACATACAAATCTTGGTATTGCAGGTGTTGGTACGAGTGGTCTGAAGAGGATGTGTCGTGAAATAGAAGAACACATGGTCGATTTGGGAAGAATCGGTGTGGATTAATGGAGGTAGCAGCTTTGGTCGAACTTGAAGATGAAGGAGACATGGTCAGTTTCGGTATTTATTTAATATCAATAATAAAAAATGAAAAAAATCTGAAGGATAGCAAACGGACGATAGCAGCATGTGTCGGGGGGGGAATTCTAGGTAAAATTTGTGGGTATTAGAAGAATATTTGAAAATGGGTGTGTATAAAAGGAATTTTGGGTAAAATACATAGATATATTTGGAAAATCCTAAAAAAAATATAAAAGTATTATAAAATGTCAAAACTTAGTATATGAAATACATACACTTAAGAAAAAATCAAAATAAAATAAAATTAAAATTAAAAAATTGAATATTGTACAATAAGCTAATATATAATGTATTGTATAGTATCATGACTTTTTTTAAAATTGATTATTTTTTCATTTTTTATGAGTGCTGGTCTGTTTATTTCGTAATATTAGAATTTACCATTTTGCATTGTTGTGCATACTTTTTACAAAATTTCAAAATTTTGCAACTTGATCTCTCCCGCACATGAAAAATAGTTAAATTCTTTATTTTTAAAGCTTTATAAAAATATATACAACATTCCAAAATTGGTACATTCTAATTTATGAGTTAAATCCATGCGGGCCTACATAAAAAAAAAAAGATAACAAAATACATGAGGTTATTACTTAGAATATTATCTCCTGGCTAATCAAAAGTTCAAAACTTAATATTATTATAGGACGAACATCCATATGTTAAAATCGAATGTATTAGACGTCCACAGAGGTGGGGAAGGCATGCGAAGTGGCACTGTTGAGCCTCGCGTGGGCCATCTGATTTTTGGATTGATCCTATCATTTCCATAAAAGAACTGCAGGGCACCAAAGCCGGGTTGGGTGGAAGGCAATTTTACCATTATTAAATATGGTTTCCCTATTACTAACTCCCGTAATCCAGCCAAACAAGATAGCTGGCTGGCTTCCAGTCCGGGAGGCATTCACATCCAGATGAGCTGTGAGAGGGAGAGCTGATTCTCTGAACTGCATGGCCAAACAGGGCTCAGAGTGGATCACCTTATGCTTCAAAAGATACGCAGCAACACATTCAAATCGCTGTCGATGATGTAGTCGTCGTCGTCGTTAACATATTCATCATAATATATTACCCACACATAAAATCTCAAATACAAGAATCTTGTTCTCATCATTCCTATCATTGTCGGATTGTATTATATCCTAAGAGACCGAAAACCTGGTTTTTCATGAATGGTACACTTGAACTTCCGAAATTCTTACCTGCTCTATATGTAATCTTAAACATCAGCATATGAATACAAAGAGGAAAACCAGAGAGCAACAAGAGAAATTTGGCTCAGAAATCAGCGAAAGCAAGAATCTCCAGAGTGATGTCTTGCACCATTCGGTCAGGAATCCATCCATCAGACCAGCGCTCATTGAACTGTGCCATGTTATGAGCAGCACAACGGGATTAGTTAGGGCCCATGCTTGCTTCAGTGCCATATTCATCAGTACTAAGAAGCTCTTCGAGCCCCATCTTCCAACGTCTCTGAATCCTTAGACATTATGATCTCCATATCCCTCATATCCCTGTTCAAAACATTCCCCAACCTAGCAATTGCTTCTGTTTGCTGCTGTAGAACCTGAGAAAACAGTTAAGAAAGAGCTTAATGAGAAGAATGAAATCCCTGCTGCTTTGTATATTATGACAACTGCAATTTGTAACATACCTCCTGCATATCAACAAGGCTCTGTTCATGGATCCTGGCTGACCCAGGGAGATAAAGAGAGCCACCAACATTTGCATGGACCCGGGAAACTGAGAGCAAATTGTGAACCCTCCTAGCTAGTTCTGCTCCCGGTCCTTTCAGCTGAAATGATTTTAATAATTGTCACCAAATGCAGTTAAATGAACCATAGGGATTTATGTCACTGTACTGCATATTAGATTCACATAAACACATGAATCAGGAGGTCCCCACCATTCAGTTATGCCCAACCATTAGCTGCATAGTTACTTGTTAGACGTTTATTAAACTAGCATGTTGAAGATACATAGTGACTTTCCTTTAAACAGTGTTTGCAATTTCAAAAATATTGGTGAAAATTTCACCAAAATGTTTGTTTAACTACCTTGAACTAATATCAACATTGAGAGTTCAAAATTTGTACATCTAGCAACGAATTCAAAATACTAAGAAATCAAAATATTATCACCAAAAATTTTGTTATAAAACAAAATCTCGACAAAATTTTTGAAGTTCATGCATGAATGACACAGATGTCTCTTGGATAAAATCACCATTTGATCTTCTGTAATCAAGTTGCAACACCATTGAAGCTGTTTTTGAGCTTCAAAAATGAAGATTTGTGGACGATGGTTCAAATTTAGAATTTTGTGGGCAACTAAAGTTTGGATCTGGGTATTTATTGTCAATTTAAAGCTTCAATGTGCTACTAAAAGGTATTCGATTCCATCACCTAGAGCCACATATTCCAGATGACGGCATCATGAGGATGATTTGGAAGAATATTGGGTCAAAACTGGTTGCTACCTAAAGAACCCCATATGAATAAGCTACAATTTTAATTTTTTCTTAGGTTGTTAACTTTTAGCATTTCAAAATTCCAAATTTGAATTTCATCATCTTAAAATTTGCGTCGCCAGTGTACATGACCCTTTTGACAGATAGGTTTTTAAGCAACTGCATTCACTCTCACGTGTGCATGAAGGGTGGGTGCGAATGGATAGATGCGTGTATTTGAATGCATGTGTGCATGGGTGTAAGAACATGCAAGGGTTAATTGGAATCCTTTTGCTCAGGCATCAGCTCTGGAGTGTGCTTGTGTGCATGCACTTGCATAGGCACGAGTGATCAGTGAGAATGAATATGTAGTGCGCACATGAGTGCATACACATGAGCATGAGTTGTGCTTGCACACATGTGGACATTTAGAGATTCAAGGTCCATGGATATGAGTTTATGCATTCAACCACAATGCCACACACAGATGCAGCCAGCTACATGCATATGCAGATATGGGGATGGGCAAGAAAACAAGCTTGCCCAAAGGCGCAAGAACCCATACAATTAGTCGCATGAATGAAATTATTTGGAGGTTCAGGTGTTGAAGCATGTACATATGGAGATTCCAGATTGGCCAAGCAAACAGCCATGGTCATTTAGACAAGCATGGAAGTAAAAGTACTAATGTGTTTGCCTCTGTGTGCAAACATGGATGAAGGTTCCCATGGGTTTAGACAAGTAGAGAAGCAGAATAAAGAGCAAGAAAATGTCTGCATGCGTAAGAGAATGCAGATGTGAAGGTTCCTGTGACTCTTGGACTGGTGGCCAAGCTAAAGTAAAACAAGGAAAAGAGAAGTCAAAGAAGTTACTTGTCTTGCTAATACAGCCAACTTCTCAGCAAGGTCGACTTCACCTTTTGTCAAGGGCATTCGAAAACCCTTATTCTCTAAGGCCTCTACTATTCTCATCAACTGAACAACCAAGAGCACAAATAAGAAAAATCAAAGCCTAAAACAAAAAATTCCAGCTAGAAATGAAAGAGTAGATCAAGTTCCCAATTGCCTATATATCTACACCAAAAGGGTAAAGATTAACAAACCCTCAACAGCCGCCTTTGTAGCCCTCGTTCCTTTTGTCTCATCCGCTCGATCCATGGAAGAGTGTCAGCTTGGAAATGCCTCTGAAGCTGTTAAGACGTGATTTATGAACATGGTAAATAGAATAGCAATTAATATACCTAAGAGCTAAGGGTCTAAACAAGGACTTGTATAAGAACAAACCATTTTCACATTCGTTTGTGTCATCCTCAGTCTCTCAGCGTCAGAAAGTATAGCTTCGTCTTGAAGCTGCATTCACAAAATATTATCAGGCCAGTCTAAATTCAATAACCAAATATCATAGTTTGTTTTTTTTTTTTAAATGTAAAAGATCATAGAATTAGTTGAAGAGAAATCCACGAAAGCAATGACATGAATAGTGAATCATCTATTTATACTAATAAAGAGAAAGTAACAGATAAACGTAACATTGATTCTTCAGCTCAACTGGCATAAAAATTTCAGCTACAAGGTCTGAGACGGCTAAGCACTAAATTCTCAATGTTGGCAGAGCATCTTAAAATATCTTCAATATGCATCAGCTAGTTAATCAGTCATCTCTACATACCCATGGTCCAAATATCATCCAATACACCCCTGTATCAACCATATCATATCTGTATCAGCCATCTCCAATACTAGATATGGGAGTGTTTTGGTCAGGATTTCAAAAAACTAGGTGTTTCAGCTGATGTCGTGGCGGCAGTGGCGAATATCATCTGAAAGGATGGATGAATATAAATGATAAATCTCCATTCATTTTCGGCGCTTAGCCTACTAGAAAAACAAATCAAAACATTCTTTTTTGTGTGGTTTTTTTTATTTCCAAAACTGAATGACATTTTCTAGATTAAAAAAATGGATTAAACACTCCCCCCTCCCCCCCAAAACAAAACAATCCCTATCAAGTTGAGATTTGAAAAAAGCTAAGGTGTTCACTTCCAAATGCTTTTAAACTTCAGATTTACGAAAAAAATCATGGTAGATTTGTGTTATGGAGTTTATTTACTTTTAAATTTTTATTCTGAATTTCTAAAAAACATTTTTATTTTTTGGTAACCTTAGGCTAAGTTGTTTACAACATTCTTTTTTATGTTTCCATGTGTTCTCAAATAAATTTCATATATTTTTGCAAATTTCGGATTTAAAAAATTAAAGAATAAATATTTTTCATTTTTCTATTTCATGCTACAAGCATATATGATAATGCATACAATCTTATAAAATATCGTCATCGAAGTTTTGGATTTATTCATTTTATACTTGAGAGTTAGCTAGTAGTTAACTAAATGTCTTATCACTTATAATGTGGAATGATTTTGCGTATATAATTAAAAGCTATTAGCCTCTTGCTTAATATTCTAATGGTAGTTTGTATATGACAGTCATATACAGCTAGCCAGCTATTTCGAGAGATAATAGCCAATACACCATCAGTTATATAAGCAAAATGCAAAACATATATATATTCTTTCATTTTTCTAAATTTTATAAATTATTTTAGTATTTTTTGGCTTTTAAGACAAACATTTGATACAGGCTGATGCAGTCCATTACTGATAAGATACGGCTGTATCGTATAGGTTTTAGGGGACCCAATATGCCTGCGGATACAACCATGCCTCTACTGTCATGCTTTTCCTTGTTATTTTTGGGTCGACCCAATTCGCTGGGAAGTGGCATAAGCCTTATTAAGACAACATGTTTTTCTTGCTTTTTATTGTTTTCCTCATTCTTGTTCTCAAAATTAGTCAGAGTATAGAATAACGGTCACCAAAGTTGAGGAGATAGTTGCCACGGCAGGCACTGAGTCAATCCTTGACTAAAGAGTTAAGACATTAATGATTAGGATCGCACAGGAGAAAGTAGCCCACAAAACCCATTTTAGTGTCACGTCATGATTATCTTCTATAGATTGCTATGAAAACAAAGAAAAACTGCACCCTATTTATACTAATTATGTGGAAGGGTTGCATTTATAAGTAAGGTCCCTGGTTCAAGTCCATACCTATAAGAAAAAATAGGGAAGCATGCAACGTACTGTGAATTCATGTCTTATCAGGATCCACAAAGGAAAACTAATGAAAATTTGACAAAAGTAACAGAAATTAAGAAGAAAAATAAAAAATTGGCCAACTATTACTACCAGTACAGATCCAACTTTCTCGTCACAAAAAGAAAACAGATCCAACTTTCTCGTCACAAAAAGAAAACTTACCTTCAGCCTCTGAGAAAGATCCCTGAAACCTAGAACCAGCTGTGGCCAGAGCTTTTCTCGGTCTGCGCTGTCCATCCCCTCTAACTTCCCCATTGCCTCCGCCCACATTATCTGCCACAGACAAATACCACATACCAATGTCAACAAAAACTAAGAAAATTGAATGCCAAAAGCCAAATACCAAAAATCCATTTTTTTTAAATAAAAAAAAGAGAGCATTCCAGTTCTACTACAATGACTATACATGGTATTCAGTGTTCTATACTCAACCCACTCATACGGTTGGGTTCTGATTTCAATAACCTATGCTGTTTATTAGTAGATAAGCCATGACCTATTAATGGTAGAGTTATGAAGACAATAGTCCTGTAGTGCAAGAAGATAATGCACAACTTTTCGAACCGCTTGCTTACAGTAGAACCTACATCCCTATATCCCTATATCAGTGATTACTTCAACAGAAGAAAACAACTCACATCTGATGCACCAGCCGGCTTCACTCTGAATGCTGGATCAGTGACACTGAACAGCAAATGCTATAAAGACCAACAGAGAAATATCATCAATCAAGATCCATGAAACAGAGTGTTAGCTTCATTTTGAAATAATAGATTTGTGGAAAAAGCCAACGTACCTTGAATGCATACTTTGGATTTCCAGAGTCATCCTTGTAGGCATCAACTATCGCCTAGATAGCAAACCACGAGTTTAATCATCCAAAGCATCAAAAGCAAATAAGCAAATGTATTAACCAGCATTTCAAGAATGGAACACTGGCCTATTCAGTATTCATCCACAAAGCAAGCAACCGTCCCAAGGTATCATTTCCAAATTCCAATACATCTGTGGGACAGGCTCATACACATTAACATAAATTCAATAGAAGCCAGATTTCTGCATCTCACTGTGTGTGTGACCACAAGAAAATTGTTTTTAGGTATCGAATTCTTGACAACATCAATATGATAGACACAAGATAGATGGCTAGTATTGGTAAACTTCAAATAGGAACCAAATACCACAGTTCCAACCAGTTAACCATCTTAGACATGGATTGGCGACTAGCCGATCCTTCCATGAATGACAGCAACTAATTGAAATCAGCATCGAATCATAGATGACCAAATTGATTCTAGAAGCAAGAAATTTGTCTTCGACCAAATGGCTAGGTCATCCAATTTCTTCAATCATCCTCGCTTTTCTTCTTCTTCATATACATGCATTAAAAAGCAAAGTCCCATATATATAGCAACCGCAACTCAACTGATCCTATAAGCGGTACATGTAGTATCTCTAATGGCCAAGATCATCCAACTGTTTCCAAGATCCTTAGTTTTCTTCATAGTCATTGCTTGAAAAAGTAATGCCCTATAAATACAGCATTTGGCAATCACAGATTTAACACTAATCTAATGGTCAGTTAGGGACATCCAGTAACTTCAAAAATTCTATTTTACTCCCTCCGATATGCATTTTCTAAAAAAATAATCCATTCATCCGATAGCATTTCATATGTATAAATTTTTTTAAACGTTGTCAGATAGAAATAATATTTAGGGGAAAAGAAGAAGAAGAGAAAGTTTTGGCGGATTGCTGATAAAGAAAAGAGAAAAAGCGGATGAACGAGAGAGTTGGACTGAACCTGAATGTCACGATCAGCAAGGGAGAACGGAAGAGGAGCGACAGGGGCCATCTGAGTGGTGAGCTGCTGAGGAGCATTGAGGAAGGGTGAAGGAGCGGCGAAAGGAGACGGTTGAGCTGCTGGTGCTGGGGTTTGAATTCCGAAAGGAGTCTGCTGCGGCTGCTGCTGTTGGGGAGGGAAGAGAGAAGAAGGAGGAGGTTGGGGAGTAGAGAAGAGGTTGGCGCCGAATGCGGGAGTAAAGGAGGGCGTTGACGGAGGACCGAAGGCTGGGGAAGATGATGGAGTACCGAACATGGTGATGGTGATGGCGCTCTCCTCGCAGCGCGAGAAAGAAGACGGGTTTTAGGCTTCTAGCCCGATTGCCTGCTGAGCGATTGCTGAAGCAAATCATCAATAAGGGCTATTTGCAGAAAGCCCAAAATAATTTTTTTCCTTTTGTATTTTATAGCTCACAGGTTATTTTGCAAACAACCCTATTATTGAAGTCGATAAATATAATTTAAAAAAAAAAATCGCCATTGTTCAAGTCAATGTTTCACTGTGAAACTTTTGACTGGTGATTTTATCATTTATGTGAGCAATAACAAAGTCATATAGTGACACTTCTTTAAAATTTTTGTATGTATTTGGCCGAACGTAAAGTTGTGATTTTAAATTGCAGTTGTAAGAAATAAAGATAATTTGGGCTAAGCTCAAAATTCATGTTCCCATGCATTTATCAAAGCAGTTAAGCTAACCGCATATGGTAGCATGGTACTCACGACAGGTGATAATTAACACTTATACCTTTCAAATTAGAAAGATTGAATCTCATAACTCAGTAATGCCCTAATTACTAAATTTAAAGAGCCTTAATTTTATTTTCTTTCTATTTGTTTTATTCATTTATTATTTTATAATAGGAGTATTTTGAGTATTTATAAAACTTTAACTGACAAAAAACAAGCATTTTTGGTATTAAATGCAAATATGGTAAATATATTTAACATTTTAAAAACATACCGAGTATATTGAAATTATAATCAAACATAATAAATATATTCGAGAAAGCCCAAAAAAGAACATTATATTGGTCCCAGTGACGACGTAAGATCTCATCCTATAATCTATATGTTGAATTTGAAATTTATAAAAATAATGATAATCCTTTAAAACAAAATTTTTAAAATATGTTCAAATTCAGAAGTAGATACGTTTCAGAAATTCAACTCGATAGGTTCTGAGACAAAAAAAAAACGAAAAAATATATATATAACCCTTTCTCAAACCCAACAGGTGAAAATAGGTAGAATTATAATAGAATTTCAATCATAAAATAAAAAATCAATATTTGATTGGATAAAACACCTAACAATGTTTGCAAGTTATACACGTATAAGAAATTGGAGTTTTGGGTGGGGGTTCAGACAAGGCGTGACATAGCATCATTTGTTGAACGTGGCGCCAACAATCTTTCCAATCAGGTCCTTGGCTGAACCGTACCTGCTAAAAAAAATTAAAATTTGCCAAGCGCATTAAAATATAGTAATATTTTAAAGAATCATTTAATTTGATTCTACCCATTTTTCATATGAGGCCTATACGCACCTTTCATTTGATGAAACTTGATTCCTTAGTTAAATAAATTATTCTAATTCTCCCTCACGGTGGAGCCCATATGCAGCCTACTGCACCCAAGCATATCCCACATTTGATATTTCTATATACATGAGCCATATTTTTACATTCTGTATATAATAATCATCCACCTTTAAATGGCGGTACCCTCACTCAAAATAAGTGATTTTCGGTAACAGCAATTACTCGGTAATTTTTTATAAAACACCCTATATGGCATCCCCATTTTCAAAAACAATGTGCAAAATCGACACCAATCAAAATATATCATTTCTATAGAATAAAATATAGTGCAGTGCCGATGGATGCTGCAATGAATTGAAAAAGAAAAAAAAAGGGAAAAAAAAAAAGGAAGACAGAAGCCAATTCCAAAAAAGATCCAACTCTCCAATCAGAACAGACAGCAAACATGAGGTGCTGCAAACCGTCCTTGGGTGGGCCAGGTGAGACTAGAATCTAATTTCTGCCTGCCTGTCTTGCGGGGCAACACACTGCCACAAGGAACGATATGCAGGAATATCAGCTGCTGCCACCCCAAGTGCACCCAGGTTCCTCCCATATTCCTGGCAAAGGAAGCCAATGGAAATCAAAATCAAGGCATGGCTAGAAAACACGGCAGACTAGCCAATATCAAAGAACGCGTGTGTTCACCTGTACATCAAGGAACAACTGCATGCAGATTTTATCGGTGTCAGAGATGTTGTGGTCGGATGCGTCCGAACTCGCCCCTGCTCGTCTCTGTGCGCCTTGGCGTATTCTTAGCAGCGAAGACTCAGTTTTCCTCGCCTAGAAAACAAGTTTCAATTACTATTTTAGAAACACAATTGGCGTCATAAAAAGACAACTCTTGATAAGGACTTGCACATCACATCAAGTGAGTTCCAAGCCATGTATCGGGTTCAGTTCATCATGTAGAGGGGCTAAGGCCAAGGCCAAAGTAAGAAATCACGACCTCATCTGGTCAGAGATATATGGTATTCGCAGTGTATCTACCACAAAGGTACATGTAAATGTCTCGTGTTAGGGCATTCCTACCATCTGGTAATCAACCTGGATATATAGCCGATTGCACTGTGCTTGATCAACTCAGCCCCTGGAATGGTTGCGGCAGAAACCAGTTCCCACCACTGGCTGGGATCTAATGGGAACTCATCCAAAATTTGATTTTGTCTGTTTTTCTAAAAATCCCACTGCACATATTTAAAATATAATTTAGAAGATTCACAATTTTAAAAAATATATAAATCAAATAGTGTTATTCATATTTAAGATTTTGATGGCCTGTATATTTTAGATTGTAAGTAACATTTATAATATGATTTATATTATCTGAATTGTTAAATGTATGTATTTTAGACAGACGAATCATTGTAAAAAATCTTTTTATGTCACTAAAAATATTGTATGCCATTTTCTATGTGATAAATATATCATTTTTACTTATTTAATATTAACATCTGATTTTTATATGACCTTCATTATGAACTGTCCAAATCATATTTTAAACACAATGTGCAATAGGATTTTTGAATAATGATCACAATGCCGTTTTTTGGATTAGTTCACAGCCACAGAAGCCCCAGCCTACTATGCATGCATTGTTCTTCCCTCATGACTTTGTCATTTTGGGCTGAAGAGTTGGCCTAAAAGACGGAGAAATGCAAGTGGTGTGTGCTAGCGGAGCTAGTATCAGTTGCGAAGTTGCGATTTTAGGTACTAACCACGCTAACAAGTTCTGCAGCTAGTTCATAATAGCGGCCAGTAATCCTTTCTGCAGCACCATGAAGCAGTCTGTTTCTAACATCACCCGTCAAGTATCTGGCCCGCTCACCATCCAAAAAAGCCTGTAATGAGATAAATGATTTCAGGTTAAATTCTCAAACAGCATATATATAAAAAACAAAATAAATAAACCAAACAAAAGCAAAAACATAATTTCTTTACTATAATTTTTACTGGAATTTCTTTTAAGGCCAACACATGGAATTTAAAGTAGTGTTCTGTGACAAAGCTAGATTGGCCATTCCAAACTGATTCGAACAGAACCAGTCCCTGACAAGTTTGATTCCAGTTATTTGACAAAAAAATTGCCTGAAATGAAATGTTGGTAGAACCGCCTGGTTGGATCAGATAACCAATAAACCACTCCAACCTGTTGAAATAATTTAGAAAACTAAATAAGACAAGAAAACAACTAGGTGCTGATGTACCCAAAATATCCATGCATATATGAATGAAAGATGCCGTTATATCATACACATATACGGTTACAGTTGTGATTAGCAGACTGTTTCCTCCACACAGCATTCTCAGGCAGAAAGCAAGGTAACAGTATGCTGCTAACACATACCTTCAATGGACGCAGAACTCCTGACACATAAGGTGAATGCCTCACAGGTAGTGGCTTATTTGTCATCCTGTATGTTGCTGTTATTCCTTTAAGCTGCCGCAAGTCCTACAAGATTTTTATATCAACGAGCATAAGGCAATCTCATTCTACATTGCCAACAAAGGAAGCATATTGTTCCGACCATTACCTACGAATACATCAAGATTTTCTATAATCAATTAACTCACCTCAACAGACCTCTCCACTATTGCTTCAGTCATTGTATCAACTATAATGGGTTCCATATCCAGCAGTGATTTTTGTCCTTGCATGAAACTGATCTTTACTGAATCAAGTACTTCAGAAGGGCAAGAACTAAGAAGCTGAAGCACATTTGCAAGGAAATCACCATTGAGCTCATTGACCAAACAACCTACGTCATGCAGCACCTGCAAACCAGCATAACTAAAATAAACATGCAGCCTCCAGCCATATCAAAAGCCCTTGACAGATAAATGAGCGGGATCAAGAAATGAAGGGAAAAAAGAAGAAAGAAAGAAAGAAAGTTGACTGCGCATTTTGTTAAAGAGATTTAAGAAAGATAATATGTATAAAGGTGTGAAATGAGAGGCAATGATGTCAGCAGGCAATCATTGGTGTTCCATTGGAATGAACAACAACATAAAGTTGGCCACAGTTGAGGCTGATGTTCTCTTCCTAATGGAAATACTATTTCTTTAGTGGAAGCCCATACCCTGCACGTGTAGATAGTTCTCATGCTTCAACAGGTGATCACATTAGCAGCATGGGCCATAATCAAAGACCACACCTAGCTCAGTCCATTCGTAGATGGAACATGGTAAAATCACACTTGGTCATTACCCATCGGATGATGGGCAATGATTACCAGTTTGAAGAATGGCAGTTCTCAAAATACAGCAGATAAAGACCAAAAGTTTTGAATGGGTAAAATTGTCAGAGTCTCAGATGAGTAGAGGAATAAACGACATGCAAAAGCAAGCTCAGAGATTTGACCTCATTTTTCTATCAAACTCTTCGTACAGGAGTAATTTAAATTTTACCTAGGAGATGGAATGAATATTTTCAGCATGGGTAAAAATAATGTTACCAAGCTAGTAGGTAAAGATAAAATAAAAAAGATTTTTCTGAAAAAGCAACTTCAAATGTGAAAAATGTTAAACTGGCTAAGACAATGTCTTCCTAAATAAAGGGGGAGGAGGTAAAGAACTTTCAGTCCCTCTTTTTCATCCAAGTATATAGGAATCTATAATAGAGTAGCTGCCTGAAGTTAGCAAGTTCAAAGAATTATGTGAAGATGATACTTACTCAAAGTCTCAAACAGAATAACAACATCCAAAAAAGAAAGGGAAAAAAAAACAGTAGGAAGTTACAGATTGCTTTATTGTTGTTGATGCATTAAAAAATATATATATACTGGTTCATGAGCATCTGTTAGAGGGGACCGATTTCACTAGCAGTACAACTTCCATGGAAGAGAAAATTGCACTTGTACAAAATATCTACCCAGTAGTGCTTAAATGGAAACATTAAAGAAGCAATCAAGACTTAAAGAGTGTATTCGATCAAGACAAAAAAGTCTATGATTGTCACTTACGTAAATGAAATCATCTGGCGTTGCAGCTATAGCCCATTCAGAGCCAGGATGATGTCCTCCAACTCCATCTTTGCGAGCAGCCAGTCCAAAAGACAGCCAAGTTGAGTACCTATTATTAAATTGACTGGATGTGTCAGGAGAGGATATAAAATGCAGTTAATATAACCAGGCAAATAACACATGTAAGCTGACCTAGAGAGAAGCTGAAGAGATAAGCGAAGGAACTTGTCTGAGCAAGAAAACAAAAGTACATCCTCCTTCCAGCATGCTCTCAAGCTATCTATAAGTGTGACACTTTGCTTTAGTATTAGTCCTTTAGAGTCTCCTTTGGTTGGATGTAATTCTTGAATAGGGTTAATAGCCGACACAACAAGTGCAGCATCCAGTGCTCCGGCAATTTCCTGAAATCTGACGAAGTGTATTGTTATTCACAATCTCAATGACAAATTCTCTTAACAGTAAACACTAAACACCTTGCTTTTTATGAGAATCAATTGCTGTGAGTTGCAATGAATACCTCAATGAGAAATATACCCCGACATTCCACTGCTTCATAAACTCAACACACACAGCCTCTGCACGAAATTTAGAAACAGCAGATCTAGAAGAGCAGTACCCTGACAAAGGAATTGCAGGTCATAGTAAAAATAAATAACTAATGCTAAAGCAAATTCAGCTAATAACTACAAAAGCATGAGCAGCAAATGATCACAAAGATGCCACACATACAAGAAGAATTTTGCAGATCTTCTAGAATCATTATAACATCACAGACACACACAATAGAAGCTTCAAAGTTAGAACATGAACATGAACGTGGCAACTTGGACCTCACAAGAAATTGGTATTACCTTCAAGGAAAGCTAGAAACCCCAAGCTTGCTTTGTAGTTTTTAAGGAACTGTGTTGGTTTCCCTGGAGATAGTGCCCCTGGTTTTCCCTTCTGAATAGCTAGGAGCACTTCTTTAAGTATTGAATTGGCGAGGAAATCAAAAACGTGCAAACCTGAATTTGCTGAACATTGTAATACAAAACAGATATTAAGATCTTCCAAGGAACATATGACTGACTGCCTGCTAATATTTAGTGACACAAGTAGTCAACAAAGTATAGTTAGAATATAAGGCTCATATAGCTCCTGCATGTGCAAGGTCCAGGAGGGAAATGCTAAAGTCAGTCCCAACCTTTGGCTTCATATCAAAAGGAAAATGAAAGAATATACAATTCTTTCTAAAATAAGCATGCCCACGTTTTATGTTGACATTCTGACAAAAATACTGAAATTGTGCAAAAGATATCTCACCTGCGGAAGAGATTTCGAGCAAAAATTTGCATTCTATCTCAGTAGATTCCATAATTTGTTTATAATCCTCCTCAAGCTCATCAGAGGAAGCACCATTAACAGCCTCTGAAGAACCATAGCGAATAATCTTTTGAATCATAGGAGACACCACAGTTGTGCGGAAAAGCTCTTCTGCACCAGCAGTGTTGTCAATAGCAGCATATGCACGTAAGCAATTATAAATTGCATTTGCATCTCGTTGTTCTAGACCAGACACAAAACAGTGTCCCAAGCTGCCATCCAACAAAAGGCTGGCGCTCCTAATTCTAGTCTCCATGTTCTCAATGAAAGGAAGGTTCTGTACTGCCATAATATACAAAAAGTATAAGAATTTTCTACAAACTAAGTTCAACTTGCTAATTATAGAACAAGAAATGAAGGCATAAAAGGTCCATGGTTTCGGTTTCACTTTCAGTTAAACAAATAGGCAAGGGCAGCTCAAATTAAGCAGCAAAATCTGCCCATACCCAAAAAGGAAAAAAATAGGGGTGGGAATCCGGCGGGCCGTACCGGGTCAAGGTTTGCCCGACCCTAACCCTACTTTTTAAAAATTGTGTTTGACCCTCTTTTTTATATCGGGTCAGGACAACATTGGTTTAACCCTCAATTTTTTTAATAGAATCCAAAACAAATTTTGGGTTGGTATCGAACCGGTTTCGGGACATCGGGTCGAGTAAAAAATGCGGATCAAATAAGATGATTTTAAGAATTTATATACCTATTTAAATATAAAAATACATTTATACTAAATTTAAATATCATATGCTTCAATATTTCATTAATTATTAAAAAAATATAATTAAGAAAACAAAACATGAGAAAATATAGTATAAATTGATTAAAATAGATTAATATACAGTTATACATAAGAGTTCTATATGTACGAATTCTTCTTATTGATTCTTATATTGCTTTCTAAATAAATTGATTCTTCTTTTATTAATAGAGTTGATTGTAAAAAATTGAGAATTTTGAAAGAAAATAACAATAATATTTAAACATAGGATTATAATTTTTAATAAATTAATATATGTTGGGCGGGTCGGACTCTTCGGGTCGGGACATGGTCAACCCACCCCGACCCTATTTTTGAACTTGGGTCAAAATTTCTGACCCATTCCTATACTGGTTCAGAAATATATTGGTTTTACGTGGTCAAAAACGAATCGGGTCAAGGCCGGGTCAAAGTGGAGCCTAGTAATGATTGTTAAACATTAATTTAACTCTGATTCTTGAACACTTGCCTGTTATTTATACAAGCCAATTTTTTCTCTTTCAGAACCACAATCACAGGTAGTTAAATAAAATACCAACATAGGAAAGCAAAGAAAAAAATGTTTTTGATCATTAAGGATACTGGTGATGATTGAGAGAGCAAAAGAAAGAAAAGAAATGAAAAAAATAAGAAAATGATAAATCACTAAGATCATAACTGAGAGAAAGCATATGTCGGGATCCTATAGAGTCAATATTGTCAGTAGTGAGTAGATATATGTAACCCCCTTTTTTTTAAAATGTTGATAATTAATGCAAAATCCAATCCACTCATTGTATTTAACGTCACTTGTTTAGCTAAGAGACCAAGTTTCATGTCTATGGGCTATTTTGCTAAAAAAATAGATATATTCATGTGTAAATTAAGAGAAATGCTTAAATTAATTTACATATATATTAGAATATAATAATAATTTATAGAATCATTTATCAACATAGTAGCGACATTTTAGATGGTTTAAATGTTAAAAATACTACTTAATTTTAATATTAAAATTTTACACATTTATAGATGAGACCCATATACAATGATACTACACAAATGAGAGGGTTTTTCATAATAACATAAATAATGCTAAATATAATAAATAAAGTGAATTTTCCATCAATCATCAAGATATTAAAAATCAATAGGGTTACATAGAATAGCTAAGAAGAACTATGAGGTTTCACATTCAGTAATTGGCTTTTAGTTTTCTTGTTTTGATTGCACAACTATTGTAGAGTCAAGACTCTGAAAACCTAAATGATTTATATTTTGGACAATCAAACACGAGGAAAAGAACAAATGCTCTAGCATCAACATCATAATCAATCAAAGCATTATTCCAACATGCCATGGTAAGCAAAATGAATGCTAATGTTAATAATATTCAAATATATGTTATTTATTTAGTGTCCATTTGTAATCCATGATAGCAAATATGAACCGTATGCGAGCTAGAGATAAAATTATCACTTGGAGAGCTGAGAGACCTGTGCATGGGCAATGTAAAACTTCAGCCGATTCATCTCACTTGCAATTCTCTCCAAAAGCATGCTTTGAGTCTCTCTGAGGTTTGTTTCATTCTCAATATGATGAGAAAGTACACCATTGCTCAGTGAAACCTTCTCTGAAGAGTCCGCATCTCTAGTTGACCAGTCAGCAGGGACACCAGGTAGCTCCTTGATGAGTTTCTCAACCTGCACAAGGACGGACCCCATAGCATAAACTCAAAACCAGTAATAGAAACAAGCTCAACATTCGGAAACTCTGCCCCAGTTCTTTTTTGCCCAGCGAAAATTAAAACAACTTAATATTCATTCGTAAAATTTTGTTCTCATGGAGTAGGTTTCTGGTTTCCTTAGGTGGAACAGAAGCCTTTGATTAAGTTCTCATTTCTTTTCTTTGACTCAATTTTTAAATTAATATCCATGAAGCCTCCCTTGCTTGCCTTTCAAAAAGCATAGGCAGAGAAATCTCCTGGGAAATCTAAAGCCAATATAACCAAACAAGCATCACCAGTCCTGATTTACAGTTTTCTCCGCTAGATCCAATTTTAACAACCGAATACAGAAATGCAAATCAAACACCAAGAAAGAAGCCACTGAGAATTGATATCCAGGTAAGAGTAATTTCACAGCTCCTTTCGAAATTCAAGTAATCAAAACAGATTTTTTAAAAAAGAAAAAAAAGTACCTTGGAAACTACATGGAAGGTATCAAGAAGCAGCTCTAGGATCTCCCTAGCCTCGGAAGCTTCCTTGCGCTGGCGGAGGCCGTTCTGAAGGGCGGCGAGAGATGCCTCGACATTGGCCCTGAACTGGGCGATCTTGTCCCTGAGATCGGCGAGAGGGGAGCGCATGCGGGCAACGGCGGCGTCGATGTCGATAAGCTTGGTGCTGAGGCTGACGAAATCGGCGTAGTCACGGTTAATGAGATCGACGAGGTCGTGGTTTAGAGAGGAGAGGTGGGAGCGGAGGTGGGAGCGGAGGGTGTCGAAGGGAACGAAGGAGCGGAGGTCGGAGATGTACGACTCAGGGTCGAAGGAGGGGTGTTGAAATGCGGATTTGTTGAACCAGAGGGGAGTGGAGTCGACGGGATCGCTGAAGAGATCTGTGGGAGAGCGCGGCGGGGGGGACGGTTGGGAGGCTAGATCCGCCATTTTCAGGGGCTGAGATATCAACTCTCTTCTTTTTCTTGGCTGCTGCTGCTGCTGGTGGTTTGCTTGGTAACGGGACTTTTGGGGAAGGAATGGGATTGGGAAGACGTGAGTGACACAAACTAGAAAAAGCAAGTTCAGAATTATAATTTTTGCATTTTGGAGCAAACATTGCGTATTTTCGTTTAGACTACGACGTTTGTATATTTGTATTTTACCTCATGTTAGTATTTTGTTGTTACTTTTTAAACCTGGTGATTAATGGTTATTAACATTAAGATTTGTTTTGCAAAACATGCAAGCTTCCAGGGTGTACATCTGACGCAATTGAATTCACATTAAGGATGAAGTCAAAATCTAAGGAACTCACTAATAGAAAAAAAAAAAGTTGTAAGGCCTCTTGAACGGGAAGAACTGTACAGGCGGTGAAGAATATGAATGCAACAAAAGCGGCCAGACCAAATGGTATGTAGATTGGCTTCTGCCAAATACATTGGAATTCAGGGTGTATTAAAACTATTCAAAATATATTACTATATTTTCATAAAAAAAAAATATTACTATACATATATATATCTATCTATGATATAAAAAATCACTTTGCTATAAACAATTTTTAAGGGGATATGCTATAAACATTTAACAATACTTGAAAGTGATTATGAAATTATAAAATTTATAAGTAAATATAATGTGTAAAATTTTTCAAGATTTTTGAATCTCAAAAATAAATAGATGAACATCATTTAATAAATGATCTAGATATGAAAAAATCATGTGAAATTAACAAAAACAATCGTTTGTATATGCCTCCTTGTGTACTAAGGTTCGTTTTTAACCGTTATCAATATGTTAATAAATTATATAATAAGAGCGTGTTTGACATTCTTATAAACTTTTTCCATTTAAAATTTTATGCTTTCAATAATTATTTTATCTTATAATTATTGATTTATATCTTCTTATATAACTACCATAATTTTCAATATTTCTCTGCATTTACACATATTAGTTTATTTATTTTTCATCATTACCTCTGGCGTGTCTTATCACTTTCACATTAAAAAAAAAAATTACACTAAAATTTTATAAAATATCAAACAAGTCTAAACACATTGGTTGCTACTAGCTGTTTATTTTATTATAGGAATGGATATAATGGAATTCAATGTTGTAATTTTTTGTACGCCAGTTCCTTGGATAAGTATCTACTCAGTTCACTCAACTACATCTATGCTATGTACTTCTTCACGAATCGAAGAGAACGTGGGATGGAATGAAAAAAGTGTTGCTATACATGTTTACATCTATGCTATATTGCTATGTATTTCTTCACGAATCGAACGGAACGTGGGATGGAATGACAAAAGTGTTGCAATGCATGATGGAAATGAAAAATATTGCATGAAAATTATATAGGAAATAGAAAGATTAAGTTGTTAATTTTTAAAAATAAACAAAATCTTCATCCTCTCATCCCATCCTATATAGGTTGTAACAGACTTTAGTTGTATCCCGTTAATACAACAAGGATTAATAATTATAAATTAGTAAGCATAATTTTATATGATTGCCTTATTTATGTTCCTTGTGTCCTAATATTGAATTAAATTTTGGATGAAAAATTATAGAGTTAGTGCACACTAATTTTTCTGTATAAAAAAAAATTATAGCTAAAAAGAAGAGCAAAGAATTGAAAGACGAGCGAAGATTTCAAAACAAATTTTATTGGTCCATTTGTAAAACTCGAAGACCGAGGGGTTTATTTGGATAATTCCCCTCGCCGTTGTTGCTGCTGCTGCCTGCTCCTTGCTCAGTCTCCCTATCCGTTTCCCGAATTCCCGCCCTGCCTCCCTCCCTAGTCCCTCCCCCTCCCTCTCTCTCTCTTTGACTAGGATGCTGCTGCAGCTGCAGCTATCTTCCCTCTCCGTAACTCGCTATCCTTCCTTCGTCCCAGCAGCAGCAGCAGCTCCATCTTCTCCTCTTCCTCTTCTCGCCTCCAAAAACCCAACCTTTTCCAAGAATCTTGTCCAAAACCCCACCAATTACACCCAACTCCCCTCCTCTTTTTCCTCGCTCCAATGCCCACACTTCCAATCGTACGTCCCCCATCTCTCTCTCTCTCTCTCGATTTAGCTTCTCTCTAACGGCTTTGAAATTCTGCAGATGTTCAGGTTGTTCGCGCGAGTGGAACCTCGACCATCCGGTCATGCTCAGTGACGTAAATCGGTTCTTCAAGAGTATCGGCGTCTCTAACTTTACTTTCGATAGCGGTAGACTGGTAAGCGTGCAGCAGAACTACGTTTGTCATGCTTTCACTTGTAGTGTCTTCTTCACGGTTGCCAATTGAAGCATTCCAAGCCCCTTTTTATACGAGGCGGCGTTCTTTAAACATCATTTCTTTCTAGCTCCTATGCCATTTCTTTGCTCATGCTATTGTTTTAGTGGGAATGGAGATGTCGAGCAAAGCTTGCCGTGCGAGGATCATCTGACAATCCCCAAATTGGGCTTTATCAAGAGGGAACACATACTGTCGTGGATATTCCTCATTGCAGAGGTCAGCTAACATCACTTTGGTGGTGGTGGTGGTGGTGGTGGTGTTGTTCTTCTTCTTCTTGGTTTCTGTTATGATATTGACGTTAGTCTAATTTGTGTGGATTACTTGTTATTAGCTTTTCTGTAAATCGAAATTGGGATGCATGCTTATGTTGATATTTAGGGTGTGTTTGACAATGTGCAGAAAATGTCAAGTTAAAACTTTTTACTCTCCACAACTACCATATTTTTTAATTTTTTTTTCACATTTTCCTATACAACTACCCTACTTTTCAATTATTCCTACACAACTACTCACACAACTAACCTATTTATTTTAACTTTATCTTCTTTACTCCTCATCATTACCCCTATCATATTACATCATTTGACAACTTTTACTCTAAAAAACTATAAATTAAAAGTTTTATCCATTCCCAAACACACCCTTAGTGGGCATTTTTTTTAAAATAAAATAAAATTACATATCTCTGATTATTTAGAGTGGAGTCGGGTGGGGAGGGAAGCTACAAACAAGCCTTCCATGTATGGATTGAAAATGAGGAGAATGGGCAAATCCAATGTAGTAATATGCATCAATTGTCATCATTATTCCATTGGGAATTCTACTTGGAGAATCTTTTTTTTTTTTTTTTTTTTTTTTTTTGTGGGGGATTTTGTGCTGCTAAGCTCAGTTTCTCAAGAGCATTGCATTTCTTTGCAGCTCACCATCCTAGCATCAATTATGCCATTGATCTTCTTAAGGAAGGTATGTACTTCACGAAGGTGTTTTGCGTGTGTGTGTGTTCTGATTCCCCATCTAGACTAGGGTTTAAAAAGTTGAATTAAGTACAATACCAATGAAGTGAACACTAGTTTCATCTGTTACATTCTAACAAAATCAAAGTGTGTTCTCTTACCTCTCATAGGAATTAACCAATTGAATATCCAGCCATATGATGAAGACTTGGGGACAGGTGAGCTTCGCTATGTGCAGGTAAGCCCCATGACTTGGTTTTTAATTCAAAACAAATAATACCCATTCATTTTGCAATTCAACCTTGTGTGTTGCAGATGGCAGTGACAACTTATAACACTTCCCTTCCAGCTGCAGACAGATATCAAAAGGGTATGTGTCTACTAATGATATTTGTTGAATGGACAATGGTCATCCACAAAATGTGATATTTGCAAGTACGTGCGAAAGTTGGTTGGCTATCCCATGCATCGTCTGGTGGATTACCTCGAGCTGAAAATATTATATTTTGAACCTCTATTAGAATGGAGGACAGCCTTCAAATTGTTGTTTGAACAATCCTTTCAGGAAGCTTGGATGGTTTATATAAATGTTTTTAATCAAACATGCTCGATGGACTAGATGTTGGGTGTTTGAGAACAATTTTTGATTCCGTTGACTCTACCGGAGTTAGACAAAATATGAGCCTAGCCAAATAATAAATTTGACTATTTTTTATATAATTTTTAGGCAAAGTTCAGGTGACACTGGTTTGGAATTCAAATAATGAGCATTCACCAGGAGCAGACAAGCTCAATGCCTTAGCAGAGGTTAGTCCTAAGTTTTCTTATATCCAGAGATTGGAGTAAACATGTTGATGTTCTTCAATTCACTTGCATCTGGGCCTTCTTTTTTTTTTTTTTTGATGGTATGCATCTAGGCCTTCTTGATGCAATTGAACTGGTATTTGAAATTTTCATTTGACAGAAAGAAGGTAGATATTGACCTGTAGCAGTTTGAGTGAAAAGTATCCCTGAAATAGTAGTCTTATTTATTTTGGAGTTCCATTCACGAGGGAAAGTAATTGGGCACTTCCTTCAATATGAACTCTAAATTAGTTTGATAATTCCTTTTTATTGAAAGAAATTTCACAATTTAATGAATGGTGCATTTGAGCATGGCCAGTAGTAAAATATTCCCTCTTTGTGACACTCGTATTCAAAGTTAGTGGGCATGGCTTGGATCCTTAATCTGTATCCAAGGAAAGAAGCTAGCTCATGGTGAAATAAGTGAAAAAGACATAACTCACCATTGAGAATTCACTTAGTGAACTCCCTTCTGTTCAGTGCAGTGAGGAGCTTCTCAGTTTTCAGGAAATTTTCTGTTTTAATTTCCAAGAAAGTATTGGATGCAATTGGAACTGGGATTCTGATATATGTGCTCCTATTGAAATCCCAAAACACCACACTATTACTCTCTAGACCAGTGCTTGGCTTTTGATTCCTTCAATCTTAAAAATAATAAAACTACTTGGATTCCATTTGATTGTCATTGAAAACACTTTTATGCTTTTGCAGTTTGTATGGAGGAGAGCCGGACCCAAAAGTGATAATTTTCTGATTCACTCGATATGGGTTAACTTTCAGACATCTTCTAACAATGTAAGATGTTATCCATGGTTGGGTAGGTAGTATAGCAATTTTCCTAATGCTGATTCATTTCAGTTAGAAGGATGCAATGATGATGGCCACTAATAATGATGGGGATGAAAAATCAAAATCCTAGTTAATCTGGATTTTCGTTCTTGATGATGGCAGTTCCCCATCCTGAAAATTTTAAGGATGAATATTCCAGATTCTGAACCATTTTATTACTTTATTTGTCTTGTCCGAGGATTGTGCTATCCATTGTAAAATATTGATATTTCTAAGTCTGCATTGCACATGCTTACATAAAAAAGTGTGCAGGTAATATTTGGAAACCGGTGGAGACATGTTTGGGGAGAAAGAGACTTTTGGGAACATGTTGGAGGAGTTGATATTTGTTTGGCTCCATCCAGTTTTGGTCAAGCAAATACCGAGGTATGCTGTACCATGTAACAAATCAGGTCTGTGGTGTCATGTTATTAAGTTGCAGCAGCCAACCTCTTCTTGGACCAAATACTGTTATTGGGTAGGCTATCAAGCTTCATGGAATGTGTACGTCTGCACATACAATTGGTGTATTACAACATGGTGTAAGAAAAGTATCAGTAAAGAAAGACTGAGCACGTTGAGTGCACCAGGCAGAATGAAATGTCATGTTCATTTCTGTAGAGAATGCAAACATTTGTTTAAGCGAGGACTTTAAGTTTTAGGTATCCCATTCATATGGCAAGAAATATTCCATCTTTCTGTGAAGCACGTTAAATGTTAATGCACTTTTCATGAGAATGTGTTCAATGTAGAACTTCATCTGATTCATTTTCCAGCAGGTAACCATGTTGCTTCTAGTGAATTGGGTTTTACTACAAAAGGACTGCTGGAATTCTGCTGTGCCTTAATACTTGCATTTGGTGTGTGATATATTCATACAACATATGAAATAGTGAATACCATATATGGTACAATAGGAATAGGATTGATATACACTATGTATGTTGAGTACCTCAACAGCCAACGAGAATAAAAATTGTTGCAAAGAATGGATATTCATACTTCCCAATTTCTATGTCCAGTCCACCGTTGTTGATGAAAGTCATTTTCCACCAAACTGGGGTCAGCATGATTTTTGTTGTTCCATTCTTGTGGACTAAATTTATTCTTTAGCAGGCCCAAACATTCTGCTAGGTCTGTTTATTCTATTTTTGATAGTTCCTCCTTCCTAACTAATACATGTTCTGGTCTTTGTTTCATTTTATTTCCAATTGATTCTACCTTTACGTTTTCTTGGGTTATTTTAATTTTTGTTTTTCTCTTCTTGTTTTACTACGTATCTATCTTAACATCCTCATTTCATATATGATCATTTTATGTGTATCTTCTGCTCAACATTCTACCACGTGAAGCAATCTTATGTCTTTCGTATAAGATCTTCCTTCTAGCTTTCTATCTAGTTCATCTACTCATTAAGTAGACAGCAATGACCATGCCATCACCTTGTGAATTTATACACTTCACAAGCACATGTTGGAGTTCTATTGCTGCACCCAGCATTTTGATGTCACTCAAACTAAGGGGGAAAATTTCTCCCCCAAATATATCTGCATTCTAGATATGAAAGGCATGTACCATAAGTGTATGTGTCAATGAACTTTCACCATTAAATATTATTGTGTCCATTCTTTACAGGCATTTGATTCCTTGTTGCGGAAGCTACAAACATATATTCCCCTTGGAGCATCTATTGTTGATATCTACGCAGGAGCTGGTATCATTGGATTGTCCTTAGCTTTCAAAAGGAAATGCAGGCAAGTACTATCAGTGCTTCTATGTAACTGCCACCATCAACTGACCCTATCCCAGGCTCCCAGCTGAATAGTCTGAGGTGCATCCTGCATGCATAATTTTGCACAGTTCTAAGCCAACTCAAGTCATACCTCAAGTAATCACCCATGGGAAAATTTTTCCTTGACTGCCTATGTCATCTAATGAAATATGAAGTTGACTGCCGATTGAGCTTTTTTCTGTGCAAAATCTGTACATATGCTTGGTTGTGCTGGATGTTCATTGTCATTGTCCCTCGTCCATCCCTTTGTATTATAACACATGGTATACTTAATTCTCGATGAACAGGTCTGTGAAATGTGTCGAGATAAACAAGGAATCAAAGTTGTCTTTTGAGAAGTCAATTGCTCGTCTGCCCAAATCTGTTGATAGCAGCATCAGCTGGCACCATGCGGATGCTTCAATTGTAGGGTTTTAAAGGCTTTTATCCTTTGTCAATGAATTTCTAAGCAAAATGATTTTCTGACTTGTTTTTCAAATTTCAGGATCCACTTTATTGGCTTGCAGGGGCAGATGTGGTTGTGGTCGATCCTCCTAGAAAAGGGTTGCACCCATCACTGCTTGGTGCACTACGCACTTCAACATTGCCCAATGGTAAAGGTGTTAAAGCATTAACAAGGTAAGCAGAGGTAATTCTGCCAGTTCCAATTTATTCTATGTTGTCCAGCATTTTCATCAAATTTCACGTGATCAGTGTTGCAATTAGAAAATCTAATGTTCAGAGATGGAGAATCTTCGAACTGAGGGGAATTTCACATCTGCCCTCTCGATTTTGAATGTGAATCCTTCCGTTGTACGACTCGCGATACCTAGTGTTCATTCTATTGGTTGGACTACCCCCCCCCCCCCCCCTCCCCCTCTCCGCACGCGTGCGTTTGTGACCCACAATGAATGGTTTCAAAGAAGGATGTAAATGTCCACAGAAATGGAATTGAGAATAGTAAAAGAAACAGAGATGATGACAATTCTTCTCATCATGCATTTGTTTAAAAGCAAATAGTGATTACTTTATACTGTAATTTGTCTCTTTTTTCCCCTGCCACAGCACTGTGTCAAATTTGAAAGATGAAAAAAGGCCATGGGTCCTGCGAGCAAGGGAAGCAGCTGTTTGTGTAGAGAGCAAAAGAGGTTACGAAAGAAGTGAATCATGGCCACAAACACTTATCTACATAAGCTGTGGATGGGAAAGCTTTAAGGAGGTAAGTCTGGTTTGCATCCCATACAGCTGTTATTTGCTGGTACATTTGACTGAGGACAGTCCTCGGCATATTTACTCGGCCATGTCCTTGACCATGCATCTAACCCTCGTCTGTAACTTTATGCCATCAGCTTGCTGATTTTCTTTTTGGGGGCTGAACATTAGTCTGAGAAAGTTAAGACTTAAGCTGGGCTGGACTGATGCATAGGACAGACTTGCCTCATGGTAACTTTATTTACTCAGGGACCTACTACAATTGATGAATACATATCTTTTCCTCTCTTTTGAACAGGATTGCAGATCCTTATTGTCCGATAATTCATGGCATGTGGAGAAGGCTCATGGCTTCAATTTCTTTCCTGGCACTGATAGGTAGCTTTTCTCTCTTCTTTTTTCTTCATCTATATCCATTTTGGCCATCTTCTGGGTCTCTATTGACCTCGTTGAACTAGCTTAGGTGTAGTTCTTGGGATACCGATCGTATGTGCTCGGGAGCATGCAACACTCAATGCTCCCCGGCGCATACACCCATTTTTTTAATTTTTTTTTGAATTTTTTTTACAATATTGTTAATCTATATGTATTTAATATGTGTATAAATTTTTACCATTTTTGGAGTATTTTAGATATTTATTTTTTATTTTTGAAAATCAGTGTCATCAATATTGTAAAAAAAAAAATTTTAAAAAATAAAAAAAATAAAAAATAAAAATCTAAAATATTCCAAAAATGGTAAAAATTTATACACATATTAAATACATATAGATTAACAATATTGTAAAAAAAAAAATTCAAAAAATAATGGGTGTATGCGCCCGGGAGCATTGAGCGTTGCATGCTCCCGGGCGCATACGATCGGCGTCCGTAGTTCTTGCAGCTTTCCATATATGGTCAAGACCTTGAATGCTACTCCACCTTGTTTTATTAGTTATTGGAGTTATTTCTGGTCGACTTCTCATACTTTCGTAGTTTTAATTTTAACTTTTAAATATTTGCATTGTCATATTCTAAGCATATGTTGCTTGTCTGTTTTTAGACTTTATTAGTTTGTTACTGACCTATGCATACCCTCCAAATTCTTGAGGATCGCCTCAGTTTACCCCTCAATGTTGTATATGAGATCATGAGGATGAGAGTCCCGAAACCTGAACCAAATATGAAATTAAAATAAGATTCTAGTGGGGTGGGGGAGATCTTCAGGCAAGCTTGCGGCTTGGACAAACCATGCGCCGGAATGATGGCCTGCTGGATATTAAATGCAGCCTTCAAAATGTGGTGACGACTGTACAAATGCCTCATTTGCACTTCTTGCATGGACAAAATCCTCTTTTTTTTTTTAATTTATTTGTTTCATTTTTTGAATCTCACAACCGATGATGATGACAGCATTGAAGTCCTTGCTGTGTTCAAGCGGGGCCCTCGTCCTGGTGAAAAGAGCAAGAAGGAGAAGAAAAAAAAGAAGACGGGAAAGAAAAAGACAAAACAATGAAGACAGATTAAAAAAAAAAATCTCGTCAGCTGTGCTAATCACCAGATGAATCTGAAATCTACATCATCAGGAATGTGGATTTGTACCATTTCCCATTTGGGGGGCTGCAGTGACCTCGATAATTCCATATTGGTTGGGAAGCCAAGAGAAATGTGTGAAAGAATATCACTGGCTTCTCCTTTCATTTGCCAAAGTTGGCAACACACGTGTGAAGACCACCTTTTTTCTGGTCGAGATTTTGCTTGATTGTTGTATTTATGAATGAAAGTTGAAGAAATCTCTAGTGTTTAGGCACATATATGATGTGTAACATTTTCTGTATCTAAGCATCTATTTTATGAACCTGTGATCCTTGTGAGGTTTTGAGCTTTGCAATTACCAAGGATCATGAGTCATTTTTTTTTTTTGAAAGGGTTATTCCCAAATATATTTACTACGTTTGAACTTAATTCCAATTTTATCCACTTCAAAATCTCAAATATATCAATTACGTTTCCATTTAATCCAAAAAATGTTCATTCCGCAAGAAACCGTTAGTTAATTTTTTTTAAATTCCTAAAATATCCTTATTGTAAAATAATAAATGATGAAATGAATAAAAAGAAAATTAAATTAAAGTGCTTTAAATTTAGAATTCATGTGCGATTAGTCCATTAGTAAGTTATAACATTTAATTTTTCAAATCGTGTCTTAAATTTGAGAGGTATATTAGTAATTTCATATATTCTCTAACGGTGTTAAATTACGGAATAAACATTTTTTAGATTAGATGCAAACGTGATGGATATATCTGAAACTTTGGAAACATAGTTGGTATATTTAAAATTAAAGTCAAAATTAAAGTTAAACGTAGTGGGCATATCTAAGTATAATTATTTTTCGAATATGCTAGTCAATAGCTTTTTGCGTGAAAAGATTGGTGACGATGGAAGAATCAAGATTTAGGCTACCATGGGGCAAAAGATTGAAGATTTTAGTTTTGAATGCTACATCAATCAAAACATAAGGTGCTCCTAATCAAATTAGAGACAATTATGAAGAGATTAATGTTAAATAGTGCCCAAGCATGTGGATCAACAAACGACATGGTGGTAGAATTAGGTTTTGTTTTTACTTAATCGGATTAGGAAGATGTGCGATCCCGAGAAAATAGGGCAAAATTTTTAATAAAATTACAGTTATAATTATTGGCTTATATCGATCATGTAGACCCTTAGAGGTAATAATAAGCTTATAATTATGAGGCTAATATTGATTACCGTGAATAACGAGGTGCGAAACTACGGAATACTGATGCGGAAAAAAAAAAAAAGGGAAAACAGCTAAATGTGGGAAGGTGCCTGGAAAAAAAAAACGGAACCCTCTTTCACAGATCTTTCCTGTTTTCCAAAAAAAAAATTGGAAAAAAAATTATATTATAGGAATAAATAAATTTATTAGTTATTACGCTAACGAGTAACAGCATGAGCGGCAGCCAGAAAAAATAAACAATTTGCTTCTCTTCTTTTTAGTTTTCAATGCACGCAAGTAATTCAAATATCCTTCAAAATAAGATTCAAATCTAATCTTATTATGTACTGTATTATATTATTTTTAAAATAAAAATTTTGTATTTTGCTCCATGGTTAATTATCTGCTGCTAAAACAAAAAAGGAAAAGCGCATGTTTGTTTAATACAAAAAATTTTCAATCTAAAATTTTTCACTCTCCACAACTACTCTATTTTTAGTCATTTTTTTACATCTTCTTATATAACTACTATCTTTCGATCATTTCTACACAACTATTTATATAACTAACTAATTTATTTTAACTTTATTTCCTCAACTCCTTATCATAACACATTATTTTCTTCCCATTCAAAAACTTTTAATTAAAATTTTTTATCACTTCTCAAAACACTCTTTGAAAAAAGATTTTTAATCCAAATAAAAACTTGTCAATATCGAAATTGAATCTCCCAAGGAAGAGATAAAATTTAAATCCAAACCCATGATCAAGTTTACAGTTTGAATCATTGAAATGTTGGAAGAACACACGAACAGACCTTTGGCTACCATCATCAACAATAGCAGAAGGAAATCAAGCTTTGATGGTCACGCTGCACAAGCATAACCCAGATGGCTTGATCTCTGAAGTCTCCCATTCCTTCCCTGGTGCTGCATCTGGATCATACAACAAAGTCCGATACCCTGGCTCCTCTTCCGCAGAGAAGAGCAGCAGCTTCCCGTCCAATATCCCAAACCTGAATCCCACCCTCGAGCTCCCCGTCAACGGCACCGCCACCATCTTCCATGAGTTATCCTCCGAGTCAAATATTGCCAGCTTCCGCTGGTTCTTCCACTCCATGCAGAACAGCTTCTTTCCCACCACAGCATGGGCTGTCACCATGACACACCCGTTCTTCATCTCACACCATGCCTGCTTCTCCGGGTTGTAGACATCCACAAACCTTGAATTGCCAATTGTAAAGCTTGATCTCCCACCCATCACATACAGCTTGCCCTCAAACCCGCAGGCAAAGCAGCCCCATCTTGGCCGGCGCATGCTTTCAATCAGCGTCCACGCATTCTTCTCTGGATCATACACCTCTGCACAGGAAAGGCTCTGGCCATCTGCCCCATAGCCTCCAACTACATACACCATCCCATTCACCTCTGCACAGGCAAAGTCATAGCGTGCAACATTCATCTTTGCTAGCATGCTCCAACTGCATTCTCAATCCCAGGACAAAGGAAAATGCATCCAATAAGATCCCCAATGACTTAATAATGCTCAATCTTCAATGAGTTTTACTTCTAGATGTATGCATGGAATGCAAAAATGATCAAGAGGCACACCTGTTAAGCCGAGAATCATATTGATACATATCCGGTGAAACAAATACAGAGGTTTGGTCAGCTGAATAGCCGCCCATGACCAAAAGCTTCCCGTCGAGGACAACAACACCAAATGCTGCCTTTGCAGTGCCTGGCATTGGAGGAAGCAGCCGATCCTCCTCTCCAGCACAGCCCAAGGCCTCCCAGTAGGTTCCATGCCCTTGTGCATCGCCTTTCAGTACATAGAGCCACTCTTCTAGCCTCCCAGCATCCTTCCTCACTGTCATGAATTCCTTGCTCTGAATAAACGACCTCCATCTCTTACAGACGGCCCCCATGTGGGGGAAATTGGACCGCGGGGCAAGGGCAAGGCAATACATTGCAACATCATCTGGCAAGCCGGGTATGATGGGCTTGTAGGAATCCAGCTGCTCACAATGGGCAGCATCCTTGCAAGTTCTTGAATGGGTGTGCCGATTTTTGGAGGATGTCATGGAAAAACACATTTCCTGCTCAGCTAAAATGCTATCACAGCCAAAAAGAGTAGGCATTTGCCAAAGTGGGGCAGCCCCAGAAGCAAAGGCGCTGGGTAATGATTCCACTAATCAGCAATCACTGCCAAAGCAGTAGTTGATAGGGAAACAACAAGATTATTTTGTCAACAACGGATGAGGAGGAGAAAACTAGAGAAATTCATGGTAGCCATCACCTATGGGGAATTTACGTGACCACGGCTTGAAGGACGTCTCTGAATGGACAATTTGAACTGCAGGAAGTGAGGACCTTTTGGGTTCGAATCGATCTGGTTCAAATGCCATTCCAGAGTTCCTACGACTACAGTGATTTCTTCCTATCAATTGGTACACAATATAATTGGTTTCTCTGTTGCAACCACTGTTCTTTCCTGCACACATTGCCTGGAGATCTGCAGATAGAGAGAGAACCACCCCAAAACGAAAATAAAACAAGAATTATTTGCCAAACATTATAGGCCTCAACAAGTGAGTTCAAAAAATGTCACATATTGATCAAAAAATATATATATATATGTCACGTGGGGGGTTCATTTGGCATCTCGGAACTGGGATGCATTTGAATCTTGGAATTATGAAGAAGTCAAAAGAAAAAAGGAGCCTTTCCAATTCAACAGTAACGTTTCAACATGGACGGGAATTCCAGACCAACCAAACTCTGATCATAGACATTCAGTTCCATCAGTGACTTTTAACCAAAAGCAAATCACGAATGAAGCACTTATCCCAAGATTTCGAATAATCACTCGAAAGGCAGAGGAAAGAGGAAAAATGCGTACCGGTCAAGGCCATAGGGCTGAAACCAAGATTTAACCCCCTGTAGACTCCATATCCAAAAGCTTTGCAATCAATCAACTGCAACAAACACAACAAACAGCAAGAAAAGAAACATCAAACAAGAGGAAGGGTCATGCGTTTTGCATCCAGAGACATCATTTCTTCAAACCGACTGATCCAATCATTGTTGACAAACAACTGTAAGAAACGGGCTCAGCATGGCTGTAAACTCATCTCGTAACAACTTCAGAGATTGAGACTATGGGTGAAACAGAAACCAGGAAATTTATGTCAGACTGGCAGGCGGATAAATCTTTCCGATTTAAATTCATCCGATTCTCCTCCTTCCGCGGGTATATTTTCCATTTCAGGCATATTTTTGATTTTTTTTTTTTATTTTTCAATTCCATTACCGTAGGCAAACCCTGAAATGGTTCAGCAAATAGATCCAGAAGTTTTGATCACGAAATCACACATTCAACCCCGATCTCGAACACATTTTACAAACAAACAGTTGATCATTTGCTATTATTAGCTAGGAGACCTGGAAATGCGGAGGGATAACATATCCGGAACAAAAATTAAAGACTTGAGATAAGGTATCCGCTAAATGCAGGATATCCAACGGAACACGGAAATATATGCCCCGAGTACAGAAACCCAATTTAGGAAAAACGATCTGACAGATGCAAAAACAACCGGAATATTAAAATATCTGAAGGCCCAAACAAAGAAAATGGAAATGATAAAGACCCAAATCAGATAAATGCTGCACAAAGCCAATAACTTTCTTACAGATTACCGCACTGGAAAACCAATCAATCTAAACCCAAGTTGTTGAAATCAACAAAAGAGAGGCAGATCTCCGAATCTGAAGAGAGGAATAGATGCATGGAAGGACTAAAGAAGATATTTTCCTGTGCAGGGAACGTTGGAAAACAGAAAGAACAGCGTTAAGAGACGGAGACTGCGGTAACGCTCCAAATGCAGATAACATTCAGATTCGAACCCACCCAAGAAATCACCAAAAAGGACAGACCCACCAATAATAGATATTGAGAGAGACGGCACAGAAGGATGACAACCAACAAAAAAAGAAAAGATGGAGAATAAAGAAAAAGATACCTTAGAAAGGAAATGGGAGGGAAATTGAAGAGAATAGGAGTGAGGAAGGGAGCAGAGAACAGAAAATACAGGAACGAAAGCAGATGAAGATGGGAGGCGCGTGAGAGGCTGAAGGGGGTATTTAAAAGAGCCGAAAACTCGGCGATGCATAGGTGAAGGTGGGTGCGAGGGTACAAGACATGAATGGTATGGATGATGTGACGACTGATGGCTGATGCCGAAGGATAAAACCCAAGAATGACAGCTTTAGCACACGTCAGCGCAGCCTACCATTACTGTGTAGGAAATCTCTCTGGCTCGTTCTTCTGCCCTCCTAAAATCCATTCCAACCCACCCGGATTCCCATGACCTGCATTTTATCCTGCCATGCCCTCTCATACGGCTTCCTCTTGGTGAGTAGTATATCAATCGTATGACCAGGTGGGTGATTGCCCGTGATTGCCCCTGTCATGAAAATATGTTAAAAACATTGAAATTTATAGGTAAATAATTGAAAGATTGCGATAGTTAGTTTTAAAATGTAGGAGTGAGGAATTTTTTTTTTTTTTTAAGCATTCCGCAAAACCAAATAAAGTCTTAATTGCAACCTTGGATAGTTTTATTTTTTGGAAGAGAGAGAAAATAAAATTGCCCCATGTAACATTTTTCTAATCTTATCGTTTACAGATTTCCACGTTCAATTCAATGTTATTAGAATTGAACCCGACATCGTACTGAACTTTCCACTTGTTCTTGATTGTCTTTTTAGTAACGGGCTTTAGGTTATCGAACCAGTTAAATCAGTGGCTCGGGTAGCTCCATTCCTCGTCCTATTAGTTTCACCAACTTGTCCTTCGAATTTGACTCAATTTATTTTGGCGAAATGGCTTAGATACAATTAAAGATTCGAGCCTGTTATCTCATTCGAACTCACGTGATGATTTAGGGTGGCGGTAATTTGTAAAATATATCTACTTATTTTAATCAAAATTACAAATATACTCATATAGTTTCAGAAATTACGAATAACTCCTATATTGTTTAACCAAATTTGCAAATAACCCCACGATGATATAATTGCGTCACTATATCATCATGGCATGAGCGTTAATTGCAATTATGGTTAAACTATATATTAATTATTTGCAAAAATTAAATATACTACTTAATTTCTGAAATTGCAAATACGCCCCACATAGTTTATATATTTTTGCTAATATATACCCATGTCGTGATGATGGTATAACAACATAAGGATTATTTCCAAATATAATTAAACTATGTGGAGGTTATTTATAATTTCTGAAATTAAGTTAGTGTATTTGCATTTTTGATCAAATTAAGTGGATATATTTGCAAATTATCTGTTTGAGAAGTGATAAACTTTTAATAAAAAAATTTTGTGTAAAAGTTTTTGAAATGGAAAAATCACGTGATATAATTTTGGTAATAATAATGAGTAAAAAGAATAAAGATAAATAAATATGTTACTTATATGAGTAATTATGTAAAAATTAAAAAAAGTACTATAATTGTGTAAAAAATGTGAAAAATATTTGAAATAGGATAGTTGTGGAGATTGAAATAAACAAACATATCCTCCATTAAAATCTTATCTATTTACATTAATGTTGATTTGAAAGCAAAATATTTTTATTTGCATCAACTTTTCTCATTAATACTAATAATTTTAAAAAGATTGTATATTTATGCCAACACAGTAAGCCAATGCCTAACCACACATTACTAGGGAATCGAATTACAAGCGGGCTGTCATGGATAATTTGCAAACATACCCATATAGTCCAACTATAATTGTAAATATATTCATATAGTTTCAAAAATCATAAATAACTCCCACATGGTTTGACTATAATTATAAATATACACATGTCGTGATAACCCCGTTAATGCACCGTTACAGTGTGAGTATATTTACAAAAACATAAAAAACTATGTAGAAATATTTGTAAAAACTAAATACACTCATTTAAATTTTGAAATTGCAAATATACTTATATTGTGATGACGCAATAATAATTGTATAACATCATGGGTATATTTATAATTATTATCAAATTATATGAAGATTATTTACAATTTCTAAAACTATATAAATATATTTACAATTATGTTGAAACTAAATGGGTGTATTTACAAATCACCTGTGCTTTCCATGACTTCTTTATGTATATATATAACTAAATAAAAATGATTATATAGTGTGTAAAATACATCATAGTCTACTACTGCATAAAAATAATATAAAATAAATCACGTAAGTAAATTATTTTGAGTCCCGCTTCTATGTAAGTAGTTTTACGTAACATCATCCATTTTTATAATCTCCATAATTGACCATCAATTAGATATTTATTAATTATTAAGTTGAAAAAATAAATAATTGCATACAAATGAGTTTTGCTTTTTATATAATATGGTTACATAAAAAGTAGTTTCATGTAACTTTATAAATTTTTCACCTTGGTAATTGATAAAAAAAATTTACTTCATCAAATGGATTTAAAAATATTTGTTTAATTAGGAGATCAAGTTTCATCCAAATCAAAGATGTGCATAAGTCAAATTCATGTAAAATATATATTCGTGTACAAATTATGATTTGCATATACATAAGAATAAAATAATACTTTATGAAATTATTTATCAACAGAGTAATGATATTTTGGATGATTTCGATGTTAAAATTACAACTTTAAGATTAATATGTAATATTAAAATATTTATTGCACTAATTTTACGGATTTGTAAATAAGGTCCTGTAAAATAATAATAAGTAATTGATGGATTTCCATGACAATATAATTATGACAAATACAAACGATGGAATAAATTTTTTAATAATCATTAAGGTGTGAAAAGTTGATAGAGTTACACACAAGTGAGGTTTAATAAAATTCAAACTCCATACAAATAAGGTTTCACAGAGGTGAAACTCATTATACTTATATATAAATAAATGTGTCACTAAAAATAATTTCAATTTAAGTTTATGTAGGCTATACCTACTTAAAATGTGAATAATCATATGTTGAAAATAAAAAATACTTAGATACAACAACCGATGCATTAAATTAGAACATACTTTATAAAATTATTTATTCGCAAAAAAATAATGTCTTAAACAGCTTACATATCAAGTGTATAATTTTGAATCAGTATATAATTAAGTAATTTTATTACATTAATTTTGCACTTTTTTTAAGAAATTGATGTACATATTTAATTTTAATGAAACATAGTTTCCATTCGCTTGTTTGAAAGCGTTGAGGGACTTGAATGGGGTGGAGAAATGAGATTAAAATATAACAGTGTGTATCGAAAATGAGAAAAGTTATATTAAAAATATAAAAAATTATATTAAAATATGAAAAAACTGTCTTGAGAATAAGAAATCTCATCTCATACATATTATATTCAAGCAAGTGGGGTCTTTTAGAATATCCCTTGAACAAATAGCTCTAAATTGATTAGATGAGCTAAATTTTAATTTAATCAACATTCGAGGCTTGCAGCCAACTATAGCCTAGAACAGGGTGAAGTTAATTGCACCATAGCATATCATATACATTATATAATAATTTTTATTTTATATATTTATACTATTAACATCTCATTAAGAGCAAGGTCATTTATAGAAAGACTCTCTGGTTAAGTAATTTAAAGAGAAGGAGACCAATGGAATAATATTCTTGTGCATGCAAATAACCTTTCATTTTATGTGATCAATCAACCATTATTTAGACATAATCTAATGCTTTCTTACACACTATCATATCCAATAGAGGAACGCGAATTGTAAATAGCACTCAGGTTGTTGTGATGATGAAACATCTGAACTATTTACTAGTAATAGTTTTCATATTAAATCGCTGTATAAAAAAATTAAATTTATTAGACACGTATATAATATGTTTTAACTAGCATCTATGAATGAAATTTAAACTGTTAAATGCACAAACACTAATTTTTATAACATTAATTAGTTATTTTAAAATCAAATCCATATATTATATTCGACAATAAAAGATACTTATAACAAAATATAAGAATAATATTAATTCAAAATAAAAAAATATTTAATAAATTTAATTACTAAAACTTATAACAATAATTAAAATTTGATTTATGGTATTAAATTTTAATTAGAATGAAAATTAATGATATAGATATTAAAAGTAGGTAACTATATAATATAGTTTTTTGAAGTATTTCACCTATAGGATATAACTTATGTTGCTACCAAACAATCGAGTATTGATACCTACCATGTGCAAGTGGTATTTTACTGTTGTCCCCTTAGTGTGAAGGTATTTATAATTGTCTTCCCTGAAAATGGGGTATTTACAAAAATGTTTCTCCACTGTGAGGGTTGTAAAAATGTTAATTTATAATATCAAATGTATATAGTACTAATAAAAAAAGTGCATTGTGTGTTTATGAAGCGAGAAAATTTTTGGATGAAAGTTTTTAAAATGAGAGAAAATAATATGATATAATATGGATAATAATGAAGAGTAAAGATAGTAAAACTAAAATAGATAGATTAGTCGTGTGGATAGTTGTGTAAAAATAATTGAAATGTACGATAGTGATATAGGAAAATGTGAAAAAATAATTTAAAAATATGATAGTTATGGATAGTAAAAAGTTTTAGATTAAAAGTTTTAGGTGCGTCTAGGAAATGATAAAACTTTTGATGAAAATTTTTTAAAATATGAGAAAATGATTCGATATGATTAAGACAATGATGAGGAGTAAAGAGAATAATGTTAAAATAGATGTGTTAGTTGTATTAGTAATCGCATAGAAATAATTAAAAAAATATAGTAGTTGTATATAAAAATACATATGAATGATTAAAAAATAAGGCAGCTGTTGAAAGTGAAAAATTTTAAATGAAAAAATTTTAGTTAAAAAAAGGTTTTATACTTTGCAAAACATAATTGTGAAAAGTAAATTTTGGGTTTTACCACAGCTGCCGGAAAGTCAACGGCTTCATGAATACGTAATTACCATGGGATGCACATGAACTTGCGGTGGGCCCCACTCACGGCCTTCCAGTGTCCGCAAGAGCTCCGAAGGGTCGTCTCGTATATTGAAAGTTCTCTTCCGAGAAGTAGCAACGTACGATTCGCGGGATTGAACTACGTACGTCGGCCGTAGGTGAGTCGAGTCATGGACTCATGGTGGGAGTGCTCCAATTCTCGTGGCCCGCGAACCACCAGGAGGAGTTACAGCAGAAATGGAAAATTGCCACGAGGAGCACACGTTCGGACAAAAACCGTCAGAAACGAATTTGGTGGCACATGCGCGACTGTGGGTGGCAGCAAATGCGCGTGTGAAGACTAAAATTCTTCTTTTATCCCTGATCGGATCTTTTTTTTTAAAAAAAAAAAAAAACTAGAAAGCAAATTTTAAATTTTAAAAGGATAAAGAGTAAATTATTTTTAAAAAGGAAGAAGAACAAAAAAAATGAACCACACAATAAAGGAGTATGATTGTATGAATATGACACTTCAAAAAGGAAAGGAAAATTAATTTTAAAAAGAAACTTTTATTTTTATGTTTTTAATTTGGAGACTTGCGAGGAGATAAAATTTTAAATAAATAATATCACATATACCAATTGTATTAAAATTCTCTAACGTATCATTTCAATACCCTCAAAAAACGCATTCTAAGTTCTGTAGTACATAGAGCCAACCGTTTGTTTAGTGTGATTGATGCTTATGTTTGGCTTTATGCGAGGAGTCCTTGTTTCGATCCACATAAGAATGAGGCTTTGCCTTCCATTTTTAAGAGTAATTTTTTTGTATATATGTTTTTTCATTGAAAAGTAATATCGTTAGTCTGGTCTAAACAAATGTTTCGATTAGTCTATCTCGAAAAATTCATTTATAATAATTTTTTCACTTTTTTCTTCATATACTTATTTATAAAAGTGTATTTAACATATAAACTAAAATTTACCATTTTTCAATTTGTTTATATATTTTTGAGATTTTTATATTGAAAATATCCTTATCTTTAAAAATTTCAAAAAATATATATACATATTCGAAAAATAATAAAATTTAGTTTATATGTTAAATACACTTAGATGAATAAATTTATTAAGAAAAAAATAATAAAATTTAGTTTAAATTAATTTTTTAAGATAAACTAAGTGAGACATTTGTTTAACCTGTTCTAGCATGATCGCTTCTTTTTTTTTTTTTAGCTTTAGGGTAAACCATTTAAAAAATTACTATTATTTGGATAAATGATTCTATAAATATTATTTCCATTCTAATATATATGTGAATGAATTTAAGTATTTTTCATAATTTAAATATGAATATATATTTTTGAGTAGATATGGGCCATGCACATACTAGATTTGGATAAAACTTAAATTATGTTAGATACAACAAATTGATTAAATTTCACGTCAATTATTAGCATATTAAAAATTAAAAGAGTTATATAAGGCCACTTCTATGTAAGCCCTATGTATTTATGTATAAATTCCTTTAACGGTTTCTAAACACTTTTAAGTTTTAGCGAGGACTAGATAAAAATTATTTAATAGGTTTAGGTTTTCATTTTATGTTCTGCTTATAAAATGGATGGCTGCGCGAGGCGCAACATGAAATGGACCAACTGTCTTAGCCCAGATACACGTGATTACGGCTTTTATATATATATATTTGCAAGGAAGATGATTCGGTTAGGTCAGCTTAAAAAATATATATTTTTATTTTTTTAGTTTTCTATGAACAAGTAAAGTTAGATGTACTTAATTTATAAATTAAAGTTTACCATGTTTAGATAATTTTAAAGTAATTTTTAATTTTTAAATACAGTAGCATTATCGTAAATTTCTTAACCTTTTCCATTAAAATAAAAGTTTGCGGCTGGTTAACACGGATGTATGTTTTGGCAGCTCTCGCTACTGTCATCTCTCTGTCGGCCATTCTCTTTCTCGTTCCATCATGCGCGAAATATCCTCCTCAAGCCAAAAGAAAACCGAATCCCAACGCGCGTTTGTAATCTCGAAAAAATAGCAGCATCATCCGTGTAAACAAGCTCCATCCATCTCCAAGATCTTCTAACACGTAAATAATCTCATTATAAAACCAATAACGTGGTTAACTTTCAACTATTTTATTTGAGTTCATTTATGAGCTTTTTGTCTTTCAGCCGTTCATTTGTTGGGCCACATGAAGCTTGAAATCAGACAAATTAATATCATAATATAATATAATATAATATAATATATAAATTAGCATGAAAGTAAATGAACAACGACAATACAGATAATAAACATGCATGTGATGATTGTGATGGGCGTTTGTAAAATTTGAAATGCTATAGGATATGATGAAGAATGTCGTCGGCAGTAGGAGATTGACAGATAGATAGATAGATAAAGCCCAGAAATGAGTGCCGCACATGAAAAGGAAAGGAAGGCCGGGAAGAAAGATGCGGAGTAGCATTCGATGCTCTAATCTCTATTGCTATTTGCTACCGACCTCTGCTCTTCTACAACGGAATACGATGCTGAGGTGGGTGGGGGGGTACCTTCTGTTTTTTCTTTGTGCACCACCACTCTCTCCAATACATACATACATTTATAGCTTTTACATTCGTTGAACAAAAAAAATTTAAAAAATATATTTACTAGGATTGAATTGTAAGATAAGATACATATTTAAAAAACCATATGTCCCTATCACACTAATCAGGAAATTACAAAAATTTCATTGATATTGTGATGAATATAGCCAAAGTGGAAACGTTTTGTGTTAGGGCTATCTATCCTATCTGCTAATCTCTCATTTAACCATACTTGCTCATGTGCATACTCACCTTATGATTATGATTGACCTCTACTTGAGAGTCATCACACTAATTACGGCCTTCTAGGTCTGTTTGGCCTTGCGTCATCTTTTTTTTTTTTTTTTTTTTAAATAAAAAATAAAAAAATTGTGTTACCTACATTACATGACCTAACACTTGATGAACGTATGCTCTAAAGGTGGAGTAACGCTGCTACTAAATCTACCACCTTAGACTTTCTACTCATATTACTCTACATGCACACGCTAGCCTTATATGGCCTATTGTTATAAGTATTTTTGTGAAAATTGGATAGTATTTGGCTAATGCACTCAATACTTTATCATTTGAAAAATAGGTTATTATCCAGTAAGAGTATGTTTAGTATTTGATAAAATTTTGAATAAAAAATTTTTAATGTAAATTTTTTTGAAATAAGCTAAGTGATGTAATATGATAAAGGTAATGATGATGAGTAAAAATTTTTTTAAGTTAAAATAGATTGAGTAATTATATGAAAAGTCATGAAGAAATAATTGATAACTAAGATGTTTATAGAAATATATGAAAAAATAATTAAAAAAAATGATAATTATAAAAAGTGAAACGTTTTGAATGAACTATCAAATACACCATAAATTTACACATTTGATGTTTTTCGGCAAATGTGATGTGGGTGAAATTTCTTTGCACATTATCTTAGGAACCTCTAGAGATCTTTTGTTAAGAAGTGCTTACATGCTATGGGTGCATATTTCCTTGTGCATATTTTTTAGAGATAACGAAGCAGCTGTTGATTTGGTAAATCGTTTCTTGTTAAAAAAGAAAGAAAGACTTTCCACCAGTTAATGAGTGGTGGAAGATGATTTGATGTGATGAGTGATACGAAGATTCCAAGTGAGTGGGCCAGCCGTTGTCATTGGTGGACATCAAACGCCGCAAGACATTTAAAAAGATGCCAACATCCAATCATCCTCCACTCTTCATTCATTTCCAAACCATCTCATCCCTCCAATTTGTTTCTATTACAGAGATAACTATTTAACCACTTACATGATCGGATTATACTTTCTTTACCAAAGAAAAATAAATAAAATAAAATAAAATAAAATTAGCAGATTGGATGGGCAAGCAATGAACGGAGATGAGTTGGAGGTGGGCGCGAGGATGCAGGTGAAATTTCAGGGACATGGGATTGGAGCTAGCTGCTGATTATTTTGTTTTAGTTGTCCTATTTTGGAATCATATAAAGTATAACATCCTTATAATTTGCCTATATTTTTGATTAATGGATGAATCATTTTCATAACCATACAAGAAATAACGCTATCATTTTCATTAGTAATTTTAAATTACTAAAATGCCACTAATTTAAAAAAAAATTTAATATAAATATTTAAAAATCTTCGAAAATAGTAAAAACTGATATACATGTTAAATATATTTAAATTAACGCTTGTCTAAATTTTTTTTTTCAAAAAAATAATTAAAAAAATTAGAATTTGCACCTGAGTGCAAGTAAGCTAAGCGCGCACAGGTGCATGAGATCACCGTCCACCTTTGGTTAGGCAAGTAAGAGCTTAGAAATGGGGTAGATGTTAAATTGCATGGCTACCTTTGTCCATTCCTCTCTACCATCCAATTCCCAAATCCCTCCACAGGATTTGGAAGCCATGTTCCCAGATTTCTGGAATTTCCAGCAAGATATGCATTTATTGGACCATGCATGCATTCTCATCAATCCTGATCACCTGTATACGCTCTCAATACATACACATGCTCCGCTCTTTTATTCCTGTTTTTAACTCCTCCTCAGATAGACCTAAATGCTCCCCAATTTTATTTATTTTTTTTTTTTTTTGAAGAGCGGATTTATGTTTTTAAAGGTGGCATTCATCTGCCGTTTCAAATTCGTACTGTATTCATATTCATAATTTCATGTTCTATTACGTAATGGATTGCCTTTTTTCTTTACCAAAACCCATCGATCCAATAATAAGGGACATTTCGAATTTATACGTAGGATGTGATATTTTAATTATTTAACGTTAGATATTTTTGCTATTTATATATTTAATTATTATATTATTTATTTCAACCATTAGGACGTGATATTTGTTGTGTGAATTAATTTTTCCTATTTATGCGCGGTAAAGTAAAATTTTATAATTTAAGTAAAAAATATTTTCAATAGACAAAGATAAAAAATTTCTTCATTAGCAAGTTATATTCTACGTAAACTTTAAGATATTCTTACAAATGTTCTTATAATATCCTGACTCTCCAATACAATCGGAGGAGACTGCTGCCACCTACTCCAAAGCTATCTCATGCCAACAATTTTGCCGCCGTACACATTTGAAGTCAGGCACCGGCCATCCATGCAGGGGCAGGGCAGGCAGAGTTATGATTTATGACCACGTCGCCAGCGCGGTGGCTGAATTTTACATATTTACATATACTGAATCTTTAAAATAGATCCATATGTATGTAATATGCTGTACTGTTAGCGGTGGATCCATTTTGCAAAAATACAAATATATGGTTTAATTTGAAAATGTGCAACAGTTGAGCTATAATTTACAAATATGAAAGGAGCTAGGGGTTAATTTGGAAATACCCTAACGCAACTTGTTTGGGTTTTGGTCCTACCACCAGCCACTGCCAGCCGTTAACATCCCGGACTAAAAAGACGCGCGTGCTCCCCCCAAATCCACATTCCACACACCATCTAATAAGCATTTGTTTCCTCTGCAAATTTCTGGCCAAACGAGCAGAATATTGTATCTGGTGGCCCATCCACGGCTGGGATGGTGATTGATGCCACGCCCATTGATGATTTTATGGATCTGTATATTAATTCTAATTTAAAAAAAAAAAACTCGATATTAATTGGAATTGTCCAAAACATTCTTTCTTGTATGGAATATGGATGAATATATAGTTTGTATAAATTCTTGCACGTACGTACTTTTGTAACATATTAATGAAAGGTTAAAATTTATAAACCTCGTAAATTTTGGGTTCAGTGTCAAGGGTTTATTTCCAAGCTTAGAAATCTTGAGCGGTGTCACTCTGGGCCACTGTTAAGTTTTAAGATGAAATCCAAATCCGGTCCACTAATTTTATTTAACATCGCCCTGTGTTTTATCGTATTCTGCTTAAACCTTAATTTGAAAAATGTAGCTACTCAAGATTTGGAATATGGGTTTGGAACTTTCTATCCTTCCAATATAAAACAACCGACTTCCCATGTACTACCATTGTTATACATAACAAATTAACAAGCACATATTTAATTTCTATTATTATTTTTTTAGTGGCCCAAAATGCCAAATGTGAAATATTCTTATCACAAGTACGCTACTTTTTCTAATATTGGAATCCCATTACAAATTCTATTCCATTCCAACGGAAGAGTGAAAAAGGAGAAAAGTTGTGGCGCGGTTGGCGTTGAAGTCGATCCAACCCAAGTGGCCATGAATATTAACTTACGCTGAAATTTCCGGATGGGGAGCGAAAGTCAAAGTCGTTTGCTTGCAAATTCTGACAACCAAAGTAAACCCGGGCTGCTCTTAATTTTATTGGCCATCCACTTCCATTGCACACACACATATATATATATATATATAATTATATTATATGCAATAATCTATTAACTATATGGATGTATGTACCTTGTTTGTGTGCTCATCAATTCGGTTTGGGTTTTCAATTCAATCCAACAGCTAAAGATTATATATCCACGTCGTGTGTATATCAATAAGCTTTCTTTAATTAATTATTAGATCAGAGTCAAATTTAGACAATTTGATTTGCAAAAACTTCATCATGCATGCATGCATGGATGGTTGGTGAAAACGGTTAGTTTCAACCATGACATCCTCACTAGTTATATATATTTATTATAATTATATGGGGAATGATTCCCTAAAAAAAGCGTACGTTTTAAAGATTCGTAAAACTGATTCCTTTTTTTTTAAAATAAAAATAAAAAATTGACATCTTTTTATTTTTTATTTTTTTATTTACCTCTAAGCGGTGCAACATACGAACTAATATGTATAAATTTATGATGTCAAAAACGATTTTACTTGAAAAAATATACGTTATAAACTTATAATATCAATATCATTTGAGGGTGAATAATATGGAACTGTTAAAGTTCGAAAATAAATATATAATACATAAATGTTTTCAAAAGATTTGATTTATTCCACGAAAAGTAAATATATTTAGATATTAAAAAATAATAGGGGAAGTGAAAAAAGCAATGGATCATTTGTAGAAATCATTTCATTTCAATTCATGCAAACGTTGATAGGAAGGAAGAAAAAATTGTGAACGTAGACAGGCTGACTGAGTCAAAGTCAAGTGCTTGCAAATCGTGACGAACGAACCTTCTTTTGATTGCTCATTGCTATGCTTATAACCGTGGTTTGGCTGAATCAGTTTGATTTTTTCTTACAGGTCCCATATCGTCCCCACCACTTTAGCTTATATATATATATATATGGGATTTATTCCAGTGCATGCGACTGCACCGTGCAGTCCATGTACTGTGGGACCCACCTGATCATAAATGAAAAATCCACCCCACCCATTATATTTAGAATTCTTTACTTTATTAGCATACCAATTTTCATCAAAATCCAACATGTGTGCAGTCCTCATCTTAAAATGGTGCAAAATCAACGTAATAAAATAGTTTAATGTAAATATCAAGTTTAAAGTGGTTTTTTCAACATCTAAACCGTCTAAAGTATGATTTATATATGGATAAATGAGTGTATAAAGTTTCATTACAATCTAATATGTGTGGGGTCCATTTTACAACGGACTGCACAGGATCAGGTCTATATATATATATATATGAGGCTGTTCCGGTGCAGCGTCACTTCACCGGAACAGCGGTGCAGTGGCCCCAAAATGGGCCCCATATGATTATGAAATCATGATCTACTCCACCCATTGTATTTAAAATAATGTATTCTATTACCATACCAATTTTCATCCTAATCAGATACTTTAAAGTTGTTATTTACATCAAACTATTTTATTACGTTGGATTTGTATCATTTTCAGATGGGGCCCATATACATATCTGATTGGGATGAAAATTGGTATGGTAATAGAATACATTATTCTAAATACAATTGGTGGAGTAGATCATGATTTCATGATCATGTGGGGCCCATTTTAGGACCACTACACCGCTGTTCCGGTGCAGCATCACTGCACCGAAACATCTCTCTATATATGAAAAATATTCAAGTGCAAGCGAGTTACACACATATCCACACGTCATGTATGCAAAGGCATGTTCATCTTCTTCTCATGCTAATTATGGTTGGGAACTTAAGATGAGTGTCATTTATTGCAACCGGTTCCACTTTGGGCTGACAATTCAAACTTAGTCTCATAATTATATTTATTGTCATTTAGTTAAGTTTTTTATATTAAAAGTCGTTCTAATTAAAATTTTTGTTAATCTCATCGTTGTATTCAACTTCGTTTATTTATTTACTGAGTCCAGGCCAACTGCTATAATACCCCAGTTCCGTTGTAACCCTATTTGAAAACGCTTTCGTGGATCGTAGAGCCAATCGTAATCATAGATTCCTTTTAAGGAGAAGATGAAAGATATCCTCACCAATATATGTCCCCAACCTACCCACCATTTTATGTCTATGGCTCTATGCTCATTCAAATTTTTTTTTTTTTTTTTTTTTAACTTTCAAATTTTTAGCCCATATTAATTGAAATTCTTTGGATACATGTCACGTATATTGTATAAAAAATTTATCCTCTATCTTATGTGAATATATAAGATTTTAGAATAGAATATTAAAAAATATTCATTCAAATACGTCTACGTTAATTTTTGGGACATTTAATTTTTACTATTTTATGTAATGAAATGCATAAAATTTCCACATTTTTCATTTTGTGGAGTAAATAGAATAGATACATTAATTTAAAACTCAAATCACTAATATTGACTTTTTTGCATTTTAACGTTATAAAATCAGTTTTTAAAATAAATTTTACAAATGCGTAATTAATAATGCGTAATAATAAGTTTATTACATATAATAAATATAAAAAAATAATGCATAATAAGAAATATTTCTATTTTTTAAATAGCTCAATTTAAAATTACTTTCGTTTGTCCTCTTAGAAATTTTACATACTTAAAAGCACTTTTAATATTTAGACCAAACACAAACATTATTAATAAAGACACTTCTCACGTAACATTGCCAAACACGTGTGTGCGTGTGCGTGTTTTTTTTATCACAAAAAGTTTGGTCGCAAGGCCAAACCAAGCTGAAGTCATTTTCTGAAATAATGTTTGAAATTCAAAAAAAAAAAATACACATTTTCAAAAATGATAAAACTTAACACGTAACACAGAGATTAAATACAGTTGGAATAACAGTTCGATGGAAAAAAAAAACAATTGTTACTCTGTTCACATTTAACCCACCGATCATAGTCTTATGTTATTTCAACAAAAATGGGTCTTTTGCACATTTTGTAGCATCTGCCTAATTATTATAAAAAAAAAAAAAAAAAAAAAAATTGCTGCACTGCAAGCATAGATAGAGCACAGTTTTGCCATGACGAGTGGCATAACAACTAGCTTCCAAGTGAGCCCCCTCGATTGGGATAAAGTCTTCTCTGCTAACTTATCCAAATCAGAACTAATGATAGAGCGAGTGATAAAAGTAGAGGGCACCTCTCAAGTAATGCAAAAAGCAGAAATCGATGCAAAGTTGCGTTTTTCTCTTCCCCACTTCACTGACTATATATCGCTCCCAATTTCTTCCAACAACTGCACAAAAAGATCACATGGTTTACCACACATTTTACGAGACTGTCCCTTCCCAAGACTTTCCCATTTCCACCTGACTACGAAATACTCATATGCTCCTCTGCTCCGTTCTTCTGTTCATCACCTAGCAACTCGTCACTTTTAAGTATGTGTATTGAACTGAACTAGCTCAAAGGCACTGCCTAAACTGAATAAAGCCAGGTATATTGATGGTGACAATTTTAGAATTTTTTTTTTTTTTTTTTTTTATGAGAAAATTTCCCTCCCTAGCTACCCATGCCGTCACATTCTGTTAACATGTGTCGTTTACTTTTTCCTCAATGCCCAAAATGCCCATCTCCTCTTCAAGCCTTCAACACACCTGAGTTGATACGGATCTACAACGCTGCGGGATTTGAGCGCCAGTGATCCTGGGAGAAAGGTGAACTCCTCAGCCCGGTCCACATGCATCGATGAAGTACCACTCCTCTGCTCCTCACTGGTCGTGAAGTCTACCATTGGAACATAGAAGATCACGATCCAGGTCTGTAAGGAGTTGGCAAAACCATTCCCGTTTCCAGCCATGGCCCCAACAGTAGTGGGCTGGACTGAGTTGTGGACTTTCTTCTCCCTGCAACAACAAATTCTAGTCCAACAATAGAGAAACGGCTTTCGAGAGGAATATTCAGTTGCCTGGAACCGTTTCGGCCGTTGCAAATGACACTCCTGTTGATGCGGAAGCCACACACGTGATTCTCCCTGGCCACCAAGCTTGCCATGGAAGCATTCCAAACTCTTGTCTGTATCTGACCGGCGATGCCGGCAGGGCCCAAAAAGCCGTGCTGCATGCTCCCAGGAGCATACGATCGGGGTCCAATAAGATGAGCATTTTTGGCACTGAAAAAAAGAGACTGATGCTGAAAAAAAAGAAAAAAAAAAAAGAAACTGATGCATGTGGACGGAATGTGATGGCAGGGTACCAGAGGAATTAGAAGTGAAAATGTCGCAGGTATCAAAAGGAATTTTAGAACATTATGAGTATGAAAAAAACAATATACAAACGTTGTAGGTATAATAGAATTTTTTTTTTTTTCTTACTTACGAGCCACCCTGAAACTATTTCCCTAGGCTAAATACTAGAATTTTCATTAATAATAATGAAGAATACGACAACGACAACGACGTGTGTTAGACTGCACTTGGTGGTGCGGACCAATTTGAAATTTTTATTAAACCATGTGTACAAATTATGAAAGTGTTCGTGGGGTGATTCCAAATTCGCTTACAAATTTGAGGGCTAACATGAAAATTTACAAAAATGAAAAGACAGTCCAACGCAATGCAGAATAGCGGTTCAGTTTAGAATTTAGACTCAGCCTTGATTTGTCTTCAAAATCTTTAGCTCAATTCTTCTATCATTAGCCCAAATGGTGAATTGACTACGATATATCACATACGGGGTTCTGCTCCATGTGGAAACTCTTCCTTTAAAAAAAAAAATTTTAAAAAAAAAGAAAGAAGAGGGAAGACGAATGATGCCGGGTCAACACAGCAAAAGTGCCTCTAGTTTGTCAAAAAAATTATTTCGTCAATATTTTAAAAAATAAACTAACAAGAGGTTCCTAAAAAATAAAAATTCCCAATTTTTTTTTTTTTTTTTTTAAATTCATCGTTTCCATTTCTTAGCAATCGCCCTTATTTGAAACAATTCTAAGCTAATTTGATTATCAAATAAAACAATAAAGGACGATTACAGTTTCTCCCCTATCTACTGTATTTACCTTTGTATTCATCATTGTCTGCTGCATTTACCTTGGCCGTTATATTCATTATCTTGCATAGCCGTCTGGAAGCCAACTTTAGCATGAAGGCGTGAGACTGTTGAAACTGGGAACGCATACTCACACGAGTCCACGAAAAGAGTGGCTGAAGCCATCTCTGATAGATAAAAAGATAGGCAGACTGCTACGAGAGCCATTAGTTTTTGTTTTTGAAGTTTGTGAGTATTTCAACGAGCTTCCAAAATAAAATTACGACTTGTAAGGATGACGGTGGGTTCATTTTCTTCCACATCATGTAAATGCAGGGTAGGTATATTGAAGTATTATTATTCTTCTTTTTTTCTTTTAAGACAAACCACTTATTTAGTAACGACCGTCGTTAATAATAGGCATATGAAATAAAAGAAGTAACAATCCCCTCGAGCCACTCTCACTAATGTCCTTTTTTTTTTTTTCAAAAAAAAAAAAAAAAAAAACCTGATTGTGTCATGTTTTACAACTGGAAAAAGTACCTGAATACTGGATCATCACTGGCTGTCGACTCTCTCTCTCTACACACCTTACGTTAGTGACGTTGGTTAGAAGTAGAGGCAGAGCTCTAAAACCAATTTCTGCCAAATGATCACTCAAAAATGCGACTCGTGTGTTCTGTATTTCTTATCTATTCTAATTGCCAACATGGATGTATATTTTAGATGTAAATTTTTTTTTTAATCTCAAAGTTTGAGCCATTTAGTTGTTTTCAACAGATTTTGCCACATACATGAAAAAGGCAAAATGCCCTTTAACAATTTTTTTTTTTCTGGCATTTGGAACTAGTACTAGATTCACATCCGCAGGGAAACATTCAAAAGAAATAAACCGCAAACTAGCTGTAAGCTTCAGCAATCATCAACCAAGCCGAGGTGATGGTGGCGCATGCTGTTATGTCATACGGTTAAAAACAGTTCTTGAGATGAAACTAACAAGCAATACTAGAAAAGAGGCTTGCCTCCATATACCACTCTTTAAAATGAATTTCCAGTAAAAAGAAAGGCAGGGTCAAAAGTTAAAAACCTCACAAAGCAAAAGAACAAGATTCAATTGCATGAGACCTCAAAAAATGAGGAACACAAACATCCAAGCTTCACCTACGACCTACTTATGAAGATGCACCACTGCGTAGTACTTGACCTTTCCTCGATTTCCTTGGAGCCAATTGAGTTTCAGGCTGCAATATACACAAGAATGCTTGTCCGAATTACTGATTTTATACTACTACCAAAACAACAGTAACACATCTAGATTAAATGCCAACAAACAGGAAAACTGTGCATCACACTTAGATATTCTCTTCCATTTGGGTGTTCAAAACAAATAATGCTGACAAATCATAGGAGTGTTCTCAGAGCTTTCATTTAATTAGGGCAATTCTGTAATGCATTCATTTATTTGAAATGAAAATAGAAGGGGTCGGAGCTTGCAATTCATATATTTGTTCTTGTTCGTAGCAACCAAAAAGAAAAGTTGTGAAGGTGCATTACCTCCTTCTTGACTGGCTCTTCCTTCTCAGACAAAATCAACTCAATATGACAGGGGGATGACATGTAGGCTAGCAAATAAAAGAAAACATATTATCATTCCCTTCATCAGCACACTCTCAAAACAAACAGCATAATTAACCATTTTTTCTATAAGAACTTACGATTAATCCTTCCATGAGCTCTATATGTTCGACGCCTCTGCTTTTGGGCTTGGTTTACTTGGATATGAGAAATAAATAGTGTGTCCACATCCAAGCCTTTCACCTGCAAATATAAGAATTATGGAGATGAATGTAAAAATGGTTAAGTAGCATTTAATCACACGGATTCAGCAAAACATACATCTGCATTGCTCTCTGCATTCTTGAGCAAGTCCAAAATGAACTTAGCAGATTTTGCTGGCCAACGTCCCTGTCCATTGGCATGGCGATTCTTTGCTTGAGCAGTACGGCCAACACCCCCACAGAATCGTCGGAAGGGAATGGCTTGCTTGTGAGCAATCACATCTTCAAGGTACCTTTTTGCCTTGGCCAAAGGCAACTTCCTAATTGCAAAGGCAGTCTCCCTGGTGTTCTGACAGACCAAAGCATCGACAGACAAGATTAACCCAATAATCATGCAGTTAGTTTTCCTGAAGTTTACAAGACCTGCTGATAACAGGCAATAGATCACTGCTTTTTTCCTCTAAATCAATCAACAGAAGGAAGCATGCAGGAAGTCAATGGAAAAGATTTAAATTCAGAACACTGAGAAATGGAGTTGAGAAAGGGCCTATTCAAATTTGGAGGGAACCTGATTGGACAGACTATCTAATTGAAGGTAGCATCTAAAATTACCAGATTCACTAAGCATGTGTAGAAGAAAATGTAGCATCATTTACTGAACCTCATGCAATTGATAGGATCTGCAAAGGTTCACCCAATAACAATGCTGTTGGTCTTCCTGAAGTTTACGAGAGACCTGCTGATAGCGGACAACAGACCACTGCTTTTTTCCTTCAGGTGACAAGCCATGGAGAAGTCAACAGAAGGCAGGATGTGGAAAATCAATGGTTAGGATCTTGATTTAGAACACTAACAGTTGGAGGAAGTCAGACTGCAAGGGACTGACTAGGCTATTTAATTGGATTAACTATTACAATATTCCGCATTTGCAAAGCACATAAAACTGAAGCTAATTTGTACATCTGCATGAAAGTAAACATTTTCAAAAAGGAAGAGAATCCAAAAAAAATTGCTTGAGAATTCAAGGAAGTTGATCCCAGTCCAGTCTGAAGGCTTCGCACAACTAACGAAAATTTTTACATATACACGTACAACATAATAAGGGGCATCCCACTTGCACATAAGGTTGCGAATAAAAGCAATCAAATAATGATATTTAACTAAAAAATGTAACATCATTTATTGAACCTTTTGCAACTGACAAATCGGACAAAGGTTCACCCAATAACAATGATTTTGCTTTTCCTGAAGCTTACGAGAGACCTGCTCATGTCAAATCGAGAGACCTCTGCTTTTTGTTCTTCAGGTTACATACAGACAATAAAAGAGTCTTAAATTCAAGGATTAGTAGTAAAAAAAATTAAATTAAATAAATCTACATTGTGCAGTCAGGCCCGTCCTTTAACAAGTAGTAACAATCCAACAACCTGCTTTTCTCATCATTTCGTATATACTTCCAGTGCTTTCTCCTTAATTCTCATTCAAAAAGCCTATGTTACATCTTCCTGTCAATAGGCATAATCAGTTGGCCTAATAGGGAATAGATAAAAATCAAGGACGACAGTCGCACATGGATTCACATCCAAATCCATGAAAAATCCCAACGAAATTCACAAACAGTAACTTAAATGTCAATTATATCGAGATCAGTGTGAAAATGAAGCAGGGGTGAGGTGGGTGTTTACCTTGAAGTGAACCCTCAGATCCGATCCCCTCGCTTTGCACGCTGCAAAAGCGATTGCAACTTAGAACCAAATATAACAAAGAAAGAAACCAGAACTCAAACACCCGAAAGAGGATAGAAAATCTAAGGAAGAAGCTTACATTTGGTGGGATTGTCGGGTTCCCTCGAATACTTCACCTGATGCGCACAAAGTGACGGGCTCACATCATCAGAACCCCGCAAGAACAAGCAAAAATGCAGAATGAAGGAAAAGTAAAGAAATCCCTGACCATGATGGTGAACAGCGCCGCTGCTGCAGCCCGGGAGGAGGTTTTGGCTAGAACGGAGGCGGGATGAAGATCTAGAGTTTTTATAGATGCCTAAAACCCTAACCCTAACCCTACCTTCCCGCCGTTAAGTCAACTACTCCTCCACAGCTTGCAAAACCTAGGCTGTGTTTACTTAAAACCTCTCAGCCAAAACTTTTTGGATCTTAAACTTTTTACTTTTTATTTTCTAAAAAAAAATATATTTTCTATAATTATTTTATTTGTAATTATTTTTTCATATCCTCATATACAATTACCTTATTTTTTAATCATTTCTATACAACTCACCTATCTATTTCAGTTTTATTCTCTTTACTCTTCATTATTACTCAATATCATATATCATATCACTTCTTCCAATTTAAAAATTTTATTACTTTTTAAACACCATTGATACGTTGGTGTATCATTTTTTAAAATCCACAGCAATCTCGTGAGTTTATATTTTTTCTAATGTTTAAATAGTCCACAACAATATTCGATCAAGATTATATCTAAACTGAATAAATATTATTAAACATAATGATACTTGAATTAACATGATAGATGACTTGAATTTATCAAAAGTAACATAATTTTCAAAATTTTCAAAGAAGTTGAACTCAAAAAATACTTATAATTTTTTTCCTGTTAACTTACATTTTTTTTAGAAAAAAAAACTAGACAGAAATAAAACTTGGGGACATCTTACTTCCAAAAGATCCATTCATTCGGTTCGCCTATAATTCAAATCAAACAACATAAAGCATAAGGTTTTTTTGCATTTACATTCCCACACATTTTTTGGGTGTGTTTGGTAATGAATAAAACTTTTGATGAAGAGTTTTGGAGAGTAAAAGTTGTCAAATTATATGATATGATAGGGGTAATGATGAGTAGTAAAGAGGATAAAGTTAAAATAGATAGGTTAGTTGTGTGGATAGTTGTGTAGAAATTATTGAAAAGTAGGGTAGTTGTATAGGAAAATATAAAAAAATGATTAAAAAATATGATAATTGTGGAGAATGAAAAGTTTTAGATTGAAAAGTTTTAACTTGACATTTTTTGACAATTGTCAAACACACCCTTGATTTTGCAATTTCTCCTTGCAATTCATAATTTTGTAAAAACACCAAGGTCAATGGGTATAATATTTGCTAAATCACAGCAAAGTATGCCTAATTGCATTCTAGTACATGTGTTTTTGCAATTTTACACAATAAACCCTATAAATTTCAATTCTTTATAAAATAATCTTATCCGCTTATATTTTTTGAGTGAATGAGGAAATGCTTATAATTTTTGAGTAAGTGAGGAATAAAAAACCAACCTTGATTTTATGAATGGAATTATAACTTTGTCTTTACTATTTTTTTTTTTTTTAAAAAAAAAATTCCCTTAGCAAAGTCATTCTTTTCTTTAGTTCATTTAATGTGATGTAACTTTTAATTAGATCATTTTTTCGTTCATTCCTCCATTCTTAATCCTCCCGGAACCCCTAACTTCTTAATAATTTTTTTGTGTTATATGAATATGTGAATAAAGATTCAATAATTGTGATGATTTTATTATTTACAAGTTTGTAATAAGTTGATTTCAATATGTGGACAAATGAGGGTAATTTTATAATTTACATAGAAGTAAAATTTTTAATCGAATGATGTGAAAATTCAATATTAATTGAAGAGTTATGTTGATTTCATTATGATTTAATGGAACAAAATAATTATTAAATTTGTAGGTTGAAATACTAAAGTTAAATATTTTATAGGATGCCAGTTTTCATTAGGGGTGTAAATCGGGTCGGGTTGACTCGGGTTGGGACAAATACAACCCTAACCCACCTTGTAAAATCTCAACCCAACCCTACTTTCAAACCTACTTTTCACACCTTAACCCAACCCTATTTCAACCCACCTCAAATCGGTTCGGTTCGGGTTAGAAATCGGGCTAATAGATTACACATATTATCAATGTTAGTTAAGTTTTTGTTCACCCAAATTTCTAAAATAACAAAAAAGCAATGATAATTATAAAAACAATGAGTACTAAAAAGTTCTACGTAATTCAAAAGTGGAGGATAAGTTTTGTAATTGATTTATTTTTTTGCTTTTGTATTCTTTGAGCAATTGATGTCTCCTGCAAGTCAAAAAGTGAAAGCCAAGTAAAAGTATTGCAGTAAATTATGCAAAATGAAAAAACGAATATCATAGTCTTACTTACATTCTTAGTTGGCTTCCAATCAAAGCTACAAACATCTCAAATTCTCAATCGACCTATTCGTTATTTCAAATCACCAATGCAGGCGAACATCTAAACAACCTATTTACAATGCAATATAGGGTATGTTTGGCAATTGAAAGAAAAAGTCAATTAAAACTTTTCAATCTAAAACTTTTCACTCTCTACAATTATCATATTTTTAAAAAAAATTTCACATTTTCCTATACAACTACCCTACTTTTCAATTATTTATATACAACTATCCACACAACTAACCTATCTATTCTTACTTTATTATCTTTATCACTTATCATTACCCCTATCATATCACATAAGTTGATAACTTTTACTCTCCAAAACTTTTCATCAAAAGTTTTATTCATTACCAAACACACTCATAACCAAATAATCCAAACATAATTTCACAACTAATTAACTAAATATATTTCCAAACCAAATAAATTCAAACAACATTTCATAACCAAATTGTCAAATATATTTCCAAACTCTACACAATTTTATTTAAATATCCAAACAACATGAATGAAATACACTTTCATAAACATATCCAAATACATATCTTATAAATCGGGTCGGTTCGGGTTGGTCAAATCGGGTCAGGTTGAACCCGATTTTCAAAAACCGAATTTCCAAAACATCAACCCAACCATGGTATAAATCGGTCCGGGTTGATGCGGGCTCGGGTTGAACCCGACCCTATTTACACCCCTAGTTTTCATTAATCTAATTTTAAAATAAAGAATTATAGTTGCTTTGATGATGGTAAGAACGTAGTTCTAATAGAGGTGTTTTTGGTTCGATTTAGGGTTTTAACATACATATTTTGTTTTTACTCAATTTCGGTGCATGGGACCCACGACTGGATGGAGTTAAATTTAATTATAAATTTAAATCTTCCACTAATTGAGGACGTGCTTTAAAGGGGAATAATTTTAGGGCTGCTATGAGGAGGATCTTGGGGAAACCTTTTGGAAAGAGAAATTAACAGGGGAATAAGTTAAAAAGAGAGGGTGCACATGGACGATGAGCTAACAAATATAATATATTGTCAGAGAGAGAGAGAAATTTTAAATATATATGTTATATCGTTTTTGTGCTGATATTTGTATTCAAAAAATTTGGCTAAGTGGGAATATTAATTGAGACATGTATGAATTGAACTAATATATATGATATATGTGAAATAATAAGAGGTGGGGCCCATAGGAGATGAGTATGCATTTAATGTAGATAGGAATTCTTGATTTCATGCATTAAGAGAAATGAATTGGGCAGAGATTAGAGAAAAGATAGGTCACGTTCCAAGGAAGTAGAGAGAGAAAATGAGTTCAAAGCAGGAGAGTGGGCACAAAGAGGTGGACAACGATTTTTGGAAGGATGGATGGTTGTGGAACATATAGAAATGGAGGTGAGAAAAATATCTTTATTTTTCTAAACTTATATTATTAGAAGTAGGGTGAATAAGATAAAAAATAACAATGACATTTTATTGAGTTGTTTAGATAGTAAATAATGGAATTATTCAATGATTATGAATATAAATAAGATTTTATTGTGATATTAAATGTATAAATTTTGATATAATATTTGTAGGATACTAAATAATTCCATCAGGGCTGTTGGGCGTTGAATGAGATTAAATAATTAGAAATAGTATTATTTTATACAAATTCAGGTTGAGCAGATCATATTTTTGGGTTTTACAATATTATAATGTTTGGTTTTAATGAGAATTTATGTTATCAAAGGATAGATGGATGGTTGGATAAAAGTATGAGGCGATAGACTATATTAGTATTCCCTATATATATATATATGTATGTATCTATATATATGTGTGATTTTAATGGAAACAGATGGACACATTAATATGGAATAGATGGTTACATTGTTAAATTAATTTTTATCAAATCAGGTTAGTATGTGCGTATATGTATATAATTAATACAATGGTGAGCATTACTTTTGTTTCTATTGATATATATGCATCGAAATATATTACTTAATACGCTTTAATATTATGGATGATTTACAAGAAAAGTTACTGGACACATATTTGTTTTTTTCTTGAGGAAGAGATTTGGAAAAATTCTATGCAAGTGGATGTTCGGTGCACTTCTAAAAATAAAAAAATATAATTATATTAGTATAGTCGAAGCGACATTGAAGCATGTCTACTACCAAGAGTTGTTGTCGTAGTTGTTTTGGCATCAACTAGAGTCGATTAATAATCGGTTATAAATTAAATTTGATGAAATTTATTTGTTACTGCGAGGATGAATTAAATGACGAAACATTAGGGATATATTGTAATGAATTATTTGTGTAGCTGTGAACTCGGAAAAAAAGGTATGTATATTAAAGATAGAAAGTATATTGATGAAATTTTATGTACATTTCCATGACTAAGTACTCAATGGTTGAACTTTGAAAGCTAGATTTGAGGAAGAAAGGTTTGGATTACAAATATAAGATCAGTAGGAGTTTTGACTTGAGTTTTGAAAATTTTTATTCTTCCTCGTGTATGTGACGAGCCGTGCCGATGGAGTTTGATGTGAATTTGATGAATTTTAGTTTCAACAAGTTTTACATGGTTTATATGGCATTTATTCAGAACGCATTTGTTTTTAAATAAACTTTTCATTCAAAAATTTCAATTTAATGAACTTTTTACTATCTGTAACTAATTAATTTTTTAATTATTTTTTCACATTTTTTATACAAATTTTTCTACTTTTTAATCATTTCTGCACAACTGTTCATGCAACTATCTTATCTATTTCAATTTTATTCTCTTTATTTCTCATCATTACTCTTATCGTATTACATTATTTTCTCTCATTTTAATAACTTTTACGTCAAAAATTTTATATTCAAAAGTTTTATTACTTCCCAAATATATCTTAAGTTGAATTATTTGCAAAGCAGTTTGAGTTTGTAACTTTAATTTGTATTTGAGAAAGTATGATTTAGCACGTCATGAGCATAATATTTGAATGTATGAGTGTAATATGAGAAAGATGACTTAAAGTTAATATGATGATTAAGGGTTTATACGGATATGATAAGAGTGATTCCAATTTATGGGCTATTGTGTTAAAGAGGAAGTAAAATTAAATGGTTAAGTGCATGAGTTGCATTGCAATATGAGCATGCGCATTATGTGTTAAATGTTTATGAAAATTTTAATATTTTAATTAGTTGTTTTTGAGTTGATTTTTAGTATTGAGCAATTTTTCTTCACTTTCCTACTTATTGAGTTTGCTTAGACTCACCTTAATTTTCTATTTTTTTAGTTAAAAAGAAAAGCAAAAGATGTAGGATATTACGGGTCTCAACAAGATAATGGAAGTTGGGTTAAATAGTTATTTAGATTTAAGTTCTTTTGAAGTTGAGTATTTATATTCAAACCACTTGAATTTATAATATTTATGTAGTGACATTAGAAAATAATTTAGTTGGGTTAAATAGTTATTTAGATTTAAGTTCTTTTGAGGTTGAGTATTTATATATTCAGACCATTTGAATTTATAATATTTATGCAATGAGATTAGAAAATAATTTTGATGGATATTGAGGAATTTGACGTAAATTTCCATAGTTATCAAAATATGTATTTATTGAGTTAACATTTTTTCCTCAGCTTCGTCAGTCCTGATAGGTTTTACGTAGCAACCGCTGCGTAATAGTTATTGGCTAGCGGGGCGTTATACCTCTATTCTTCAATCTATTGATTGTATAATGTTTCATCTTTTCACTATACAACTATATATCATTTTTGATTTCCCTTTGAAAAGCATCCTGTGGAAAAAAAGCTAGAAGACCTTGAATATTGATTGAGGTTACAAAAAAGGCTTGGCTAGTCTCGTTTGGCTTGCGATGTTAGTCCTATCAAGTGTGTTGGGATTAGAATTTTTAACTTGTCAACTTTTCAAATTGTCACATGCACGTGCATATCTTAAATATCTCAGTAAATTACCCAAGGGAAGGCCATCATTTCCTATTTATTGTTTGGTTTATGTTAGATGCAAATTAGAACAATGTCATCATGTGTATGCACGATGGTTGTATACATTAGGTAGCACACTAGAAAGTCTACAATGGTTGACATAAGATAAGAAAAGCATTGATGTAACCTGCCACATAATAGAACACACTATTGCGCATGAACGGTGTCAATACTATTCTAATCCGCATTCACTTATGTTAGACATTGCTAATATTGTTCTAATCTGCGTTGACTTATGTTTGTGTGCACTCACAATGCAATTACAATGTAAGCAAGCAAGCTACTGCCTAAACCTATTGAACCCTTGGCATTCACGAGTGGTTACTAATCCAATTCATAATTTGTATTGTAGTCAAGTCTTAATTATACGGATTGGAAGCTAACCTTAATTCTAATCTTTTTTATAAATTTCACCATAAATCTTCTACAGTTCATTATGAGAACATCAATTTTGATTCTAATTCATTAAATATAAACGAATCAAGTTGTAGGAGTTGCTAACAAGTGGAAAATAGGATGAATAATAAAAATTAAAAGGATAAAAAATATTTATCCTTTTGGAAAATTTATTTATTTTATTTTTATACAATCTAAAATATAAACTTTAACTACAATTAGGGTTGTTTCTAAACTAAGCTTGGCTAGCCAAATTAGGTCTTACCTTAGGTTGGGTTAAGAAGATTTCACATATTGCGTTTTGTACGTTCAACCTAACACAAATTATAAAGCAAATGCTTGTGTATGTAATCCGTTCCATTTTTAATATCTTAATGGTTAATGAAAAATTCACTTTATATATTATATTTAGCATCATTCATAGTATCTTAGAAACTATTTTTATTTGTCTAGTATTATTGTGCATGGGCTCTATCTATGTGTAAAATTAATATAATAAAATAATTTAATGTTAAATATCAATTTTAAAGGTATATTTTCAGCATGTAAACTTTCTAAAATATCATTTTTACTTAGATAAATGATTCTATAAAATATTATTATATTCTAATATATATATGTAAATAAATTTAAATATATTTTATAATTTATACATCAAAATATATTTTTTAGAAGATGTGGCAAGGCAATACCCTATTTGTCAACCTTATATCCCCAAGGTGGACGAGTGTTTCATGTGACAATGACATCCAAGAGGCGCTAAAAACCCTTGCTCTATCCTCTTGCTACCTTGCACGAGCCCTAGCATTCTCCCTTTTCAAACTCTCATATCCACACTCAAAACTTTATCATGTTCCATTGCTGCCTATCCATCGCCAGTGCATGAAAAGGGACATTTTTTTGTTCATTTTGGAAATTCAAAAAAATTCTAAAAAATAGAAAATATAACAACATTGCATATACAGAAAGTAAAAAATTCCAAAAAATAAAAAAAAAATAAAAAAGGAGTCATGCGAGTGCGAGCATTTGGCCGCTGATGCTCAATGCTCAAGTTTACGTTGAACGGCTTCACAGTTGTAGGCGCCGTGGTAAAGCATATGGGCGTAATGCCCTTTGGTCCAAAGTTCGACCCTTTAGTAAAGCAGCCAATATATTAATATTATAGTCCCACCAAAACAGTATTTCATTACGCATGCGCAAGAAAAAGACCAAAGACACCTTGCTTTGCCTGCCTCATTCATGAGCATCGTCAATCATTCGTATTGTAGTATATAAATTTATTAGATTTTTCCTTATAATCCTTAATAGAACCTCAAAAGTCAAAAAGCATAGACTTTTTAAGTCTTTTCGTTCATGATTTTAAGGATACTAAAAAGCATATAACCTTTATAGAACCTCAAAAGCCTAGAATACTTCTTTTCTAAGTAATAATGCAGAGGAAAATAAGTTGTTTACAAAAAGCTGCTAAAAATATAAATGAGTTCCCGATTGGTAGTTGGTACATGATCATTCTTCTTCTTTTTTACCCCTTCATTTAGGCAGGTAGCATATGACAAGACAGAGAATGTATAAGCCACATTTTAAATTCTGAGTACCCAAGAATAATATGAACCCTCGAAGGAACCCCCAACACCCCTTCCCGCTGGCCCAAAACAAAGCTCCCTTACAAATCGTTCTCACATATTTTATATATTCAGAGCAACAAATATAAGTACAAAAACATCATGGAATTAGAAGTAATACGAGGACATAAAGCTTGAATAAGCAGTAACATCTACCCAGCTTGGAAAACTGCCCTTCAATTTTCTTGAACTGTCCGTTAGATATTGGTCAAGAACAGCCACATCCACTCTCAAAGCTTCAGAGCTGTTAGCCTGCATAGATTAGCAATGATTATGGTTCGTAGATAAAAGTTGTAAGGTTTCAACATATCACCACTTTGGGTTGGAATTGTACAATCCTCTGACACGAAACCTCTTATTTCAATGGAGAAACTACAGCCGCGTTGGAAATTCACTTGGCAGGCTCCATCACATGTAAATTCCCTCCCGATGTTCTTTGCACTGACTAGTTCTTGCAAATGGATGATAAGTTGGTGCACAAGCAACAAGAAATTCACACAGGTAGCATGGATAGTATTTTCCAGATTGCATCCTTGAAGATGGGGACTCCCATAATGGTACATGAAGATTTTATCAAAATGCAAAACAAAACAGCCCATTTACTTTAAATAATTGATGCCGTTCTCCCAATCACCATTAAATGTTATCTAACTGGAGATTTTTCTTAATCAAGGGTAAAATGTAAGTATGAAACAGTAAAAATTCTGCACAAATAAGGGATTCAGAAATGATGCTTCACCTCTAACCAGAAGGTCCAGTTCTCATGGCTACTTCCACTCAGTCTCAAAATATGTGATGGTGGGCCACCATCCATTATTTCTGTAGCTGCAAATATCAACAACACATCATGACCTGCTGCAGAAAAAGAAGGGTAAATTCCACAATGAAAGCCAAATCAGATAAACTCTCATCACCTGGAAGAATATTATCAGCAAACGACCAATTGGACAGTGGACCTGTTATGTTAAGAACTGAAACCCACACCTCATCTAAAGAGCTGCAACAAAGAAAACCAAATGAGGAAATTCTCCTTTAATGATATTCATCACCACAGAGATCAGAGGGCGCATGTAAAGCATTCTCAAAGGCTATGGTTGCATGCATGGCAACAATTGCAACCCTAACAACAAATTGGGAGGGCCAAAATATTCATGTGCATGGTTGGTCTCAAATTATGCATATTTCATTCTTGAACTGACAACTGCATCGAATCAAAAGAAAGCAAAAGAAAACAACTGTTGCTTCCAATCTCGAGAGTGCGAAATCCACTCTTTAATTCTGAACTTGAAATCATCAGATAAAATGCTTAGCAAGAAAACAATTGTTTTCAGCACTCCACAGAATGCTTCCTGAAAGGTCCATCTACAGTTACTGAATTCCCTATTGTCCACTTATAGATGCCGCATGATCCAACCAACAATACCAGCCTCCAAGCAACAAATTTGAACCATTTTCTAGGTCAGTCTACCTCCAAATCCAATTCATGACACTAAGTCTATAGTGCTTGCCACAACCGATCTATAAGGTAAACTTGCACTCAAAATGGCAAGATTGGATGCTTATTTGTTGCTTGAGAAAAGGAATGGAAGAAAGAAAAATAGAAGGAAATCTGGAAATTGTATTATTCATCTCTTGCTTTCCATCCTCACACATCTTCCCCCTTCATCGCTCTCTTATTAGATGCATGACCACAACCAAGTCTCTCTGCTTTATTACACCTGAACCATTCCCTATCATATCAGCATATTGCGGCAATCAAATATCACCAACATCATCAGTCATCACTAGAAAGAAGGAAGTGGACTGGCTGCTTACAATTTTTGCACTATCTATTCTTTTGATACATGTCGATCGCCTAATTTGCCAGCCTGATCAAGAAACACCTCAAGCACATCAGACATCCTAGAAAGTGCTCTGTTGAAGTGTTTTGTTCCATGAAGGATTAGAAGGTTTCCTCATCCTAGAAAGTGCCTATTGATGTAGTCACATGCCTAAATGCATACACTGGGTGTCTACATTATTGTCTGCACACTCACCCCAGAGAAAATTCAAGGTATACTTTGCGGGAGCCTGTGCTAGAGAAGGTTACTGGGCTGTATGTTGACAGTTGAGGCAAATGTCTGTAATGTTCAAAGATATCAACTCCTGTTGCTGGGAACTTCAAGCTTCCTGAAAACAAGAAAGATACTGGAAAAAGTGCCTGTGAAATAAGAAAGAAGGGGGTCACATGTATGCATAAAAAGAACATACAAACTAAAGATTGGGACAATTTCTGATAAACTGTGCCCCACTAACAGATGGATGACCCAATTTTATCCTTAAATACTAAATTGGCTCAAACATTAAACAAGGGTATGTAGCATACACTTTAATGGCATTGCAGTGAGAAAATGTTGTGACTTATGCATGTGGGCAGGCTATAAGATCTCCAGGCAAAGACATTTCCAAATAAAAAACCTTTTAAAAAATTTTTAGCTTGTACAGGCATCCAACAGCTCACAAGAACCTACTGCATCCTAAACTTGGGCACAGCCACAGACTAAATGTGCTGGGTCAGATTTAGAATTCCAACCAAATAAGGAATCTGCAAATTTTTGGGTCAAGTTCTTTGCTTCTTTTTGCAATTTCAAGCATGTTTCTGTCCCAAACATTCAATTATATATCAGATAGCAGTAAAACAAGGGTGCATCAAAAGTGAATAGAAAACATCCAATTTTAGCCCGGTAAGTCTTAGGGCACTAAGATCTCCTATAACTCCCTCAAACAGAAAGTAATGCACTATAATCTACTTAGAAACATAGGGTGTGTTTGAGAAGTGGTAAAACTTTTGGATGAAAAGTTTTTAGTGTAAAAGTTCTTGAATTGGGAGAAAACAATGTGATATGATGGAGGTAATGAGGATCAGTAAAGAGAATAAAATTAAAATAGATAGGTTAGTTGTATAGGTAGTCGTATACGAATATGTGAAAAGATAATTAAAAAAAGGGTAATAGTGGAGAGTGAAAAGTTTTAGTTTGAAAAGTTTTGGGGTGAAACAAACATGCCCTTAAGTAATAACATACTAACATATATCAATAAAACCACAACAAGCAACCATTGTGATCCACATGCTACATGTTCCAGCAAAGCATGTTCTGACAAGCAGGCTTTACCAGGTCTTCAGCGATTCCTTGACATTTTGGTGGATTTTGCTTGGGTAAAGGCTACATTTTCACTAGTGGCTAATTTGGCAAATCAACCCTGGACAGTATACAGCTATAAGCAACTTTTGAAATGGGATTAAATTGCACATAAAAGGCTGCAGATCAGACGGAATGAACCATAGTTACTAAAATCTCTAACAATGTTAGAACAGCAGTCTCTGAGTAGTTAGGCCCATTTGAGACAGCTACAAATTTCACTTGGTTGTAGACACTGCATTTTTGACGATTCAGACCTTATCCATAACCTATTTACAACACTAATAGTTTTGAGTATGCGCATCTGCAAAAAGGGTGTACGTTGATTGTCCCAAATGATTAGGCCTCGACCTAAAATTATCCATGTTAAAAATGCTGAAATCACAAAAGATAACAAGCAAACCTCTTACACCACAGATTCTCTGTGACCATCAAAGAGTATCTCATATGTTAAATTCTCTGCCAATTACACAATAAAAGCCAAGAAAGACTTAACATACCAACCAAGCATTTCGATCAGAAGCATTTGCAGTTTTAGAAGGGAGCTTTGAATCAGTATAGAGCATCTTTGCCGCTTCAGGTGCATGCTTGAAAAGAAAAGTCAAAGAATTGGCATCTACAACAGAAAATTCATAGCTGGAGTCCGCAAGTGCACTTGAACCTGTCATTTTCATGAACAAGTATATATATATTTTTTTGATGAAACATGAACGAGTATTTTATAGAAGAGATATCTGATGAGAACATGTGCAAAGAACATCTGTAGCAAAGAAAAAAATGCATATCATAACCGACAAGCTTTTTTAGCAAGAACCACCATTGACGAAATATGCGATAGCTACTTTGTACGTATCAGTGATGTAAACTAGTAGAAAATTATGCAAAAGTATTCACTGAAAATAAAGTAGTCCTTAGAGAATGCATAATCACTCTAGTACTTATTTGCAAGTCATCCTCACCATCGCACATGTGGTGTCAGCTGGATGGATCCTCCTGTGCCATTCTTGATGACCATGAAATATGCTCTCAATAATTTCCAATGCCTTCGTATATTTCTTAATTACTTCCATCTATGTTTTTTTTTTTTTTTGGAGCCTTCCTCTTATTCTGTTGCAACCTTCTATCTGAATGAACTCAACTCTCCTGATTGTTGTTGTTTTCCAAGTTTCAATATTATGGAATATATTCATGAATTTAACACATCCAATCGCTGTCATCTCAACTATAATAAAAATCGACAACAATTGGTTAATATCGCTGCATATGAACATCAGATGTTAAAGCAAAAGCAGATGAATCATCTCAAATTTACATAAAAGCCACTTATTTGCCGAGGCACACTGTGACAATGAACACCCAAGTTGATAATAACCACCTAAATGCCTTGATATCAACATTGGTTGATAAAGATATCATATAGCAGATGATTTTTCTCAGGTTTACATAAACCAGTAGTCATCGCAGGGATGGCACAGAGATGATGATGTTGTGTGTGTGTGTGTGTGTGAGACAGAAAGAGAGAGAGAGAGTTAACACACAATACTGGGTCAACATAAGTTGTTTAGCACAACATCCTACTACTGCAACTCATCATACACCGAATCTAAAACTGCATTCAACTAATTGACTCATGTCTTTAGAACAATCACTTCGAGTAGAAGAAAAAGGAATAAGGGAATGAATGAATAATGTGTCCAGAAGTATTTTAGGTAAATTAAAACAGAGACCAACATAGAAGTGCATTTTGGAACTTGGAAATAAAATTGATCTTCTCCATTATTAAAAATTGGAAACTGCATCAATAAGATATCACTATTAAGAATTTTAGAAAATTTTCCATCTTTTAGTACTCCTGATTGCTGATAGGAAGCTATATTTTTTAATTATGGCTTCACAAACGGAAATAAATAAATAATATAATTGACAATGAAGGCATATAGCACATGATGATATACATCCTAAAAGTATCCTTTCTCAATTCCTAGAATACCTGTGGTCAGGAAGGTATGCTGAAGCACGAGCCGTTTTGGTGCATCATTACTGTATGGGAAGAACTGTGATGACAGCGCCAAAGCAATCACACTGATGTGAATCAAGATTTGCACAACTAATGATCTGGCCAACCACCGACCAACAATTGGTATTAGTGGGCCACAACACCATCCTGTTACAAGTCCAGTAACTGCTGCCACTATTACGTCTGGGACAAAACATCCTGCAAATAGGTAACACGGGCACAATGACACTGTCCAATGAATTCAGCTGCAAGAACAACCTATCACTATAGAAATTGCATACAGCATGCACCTGTGAATGGAAAAAAGTAGAGCCTAGGTATCTTTCTGGGGGCCATCTTAAGCATACAAAAAGCCTCATGAGTGGGGACTACATCACTATTCTATGCCATTTTAAGCATTTTTATAGTTAGGGAAAATGGCAACTGGACTCTTCTGGTGATAAAAAGCCAAATCCCAAGAGTTGCAGAAATTGTCAGTTTGAGATGGAATCCAACGAAGTAAGCACATGCATGCATGCACATGATTACACACACAATAAGGGATACAAGAGAATTGAATTAAAAAAATCATTTCTAGGAAGGATGACCAACTGATGTAACCAACCATATGGATGTGGAAGAGACCCCATCATTCCCATCTTCTCAATCAAGAATTGAACGAGAAACCCACCAAAATAAACAGCATACATGATGCATGGCATTAGAAGTACAACATATCCAGCTGCAGGCCTGCAAAAATTCATTATTTAACCATCATAATTTTTCAAATTAAAAAAGATTCTATGAGCACAAGTATTCAATTACAAAAGCACTATCCTTGAAACCACATTTCGCATACTGGTGAAAATTGGAACTGTTAAAATTTCACATTCACTGGAAAGGGAAAACTTCAAAGCATATTGTATGAGAAATGTAAGGCAGCTTGAATGGCATATTATCTTGACATGAAATTCCATGTTAATTTGTAATAATAATAATAATAATAATAAAAATAATAATAATAATGAAATGGATGCCATAAGCTTTCCTATGTATGCCTCACTCGACAAAAATGAAGGTACCTTCATACTCTAGTGGCAGAATTAGTTTCCAAATTCATATCTTTGCTTCAGGATGATCATCATGACATCAGAGAATACAACCCAATTTCAAACTAAATACTCTCTCAGTCGTGTCATCACCTCCCAGCTTCAAATGTGCTTGCAAGAAAAACTTCCACGCAGTGATTGTACGGAACCAATGACCTCTAACTACAAGTTCTCTGTGATGCCTCTAATCCTAAAACAGCATAAGTTATATTGCCTAACAAGTTTTATAGATTAACTCAAAAGTAGTTAAAAGCATCTTTCTGCTAGGATAAACAGCATATTAACTCTTTCTAGAGTAGCAAATAATCATGCAATTATGAATTCATAAGGAATTCTAAAGTGACTGATAAATATGAACTTGATGGCTAATGGTTAACACATAGATCCATTCTAGAAGTCAGAATTGGCCCATTATGTATCTGCCATGATGAACTGTGGCAAAATGACTTCAAGACACAACCTCAGTTTCAACCAATCACAAAGAAAAAGTTACAGCCAAGGAAAAAGGCAAACACTCTTAAACTTACATGCAGTTCAGAAACATAAGAACAAAAAGTTCAATAATTTTTCCGTGTTCATTAAATTTGAGAACAGCAGCTGATCCCACTTTAAAGGGAGAAACAGCACATGATAGTAATAAGGATAGTATCTCAGAACATTAAATGCTTTAAAATAAAAATACAAAGAACAAGAGTAGTGTTTTGGAAGTACAAGAGTGGCTGGCGGCCAAAAGACTTGTTCAATAGACAAAATGTGGTCCAAGCAGGAAGCATAAAAGCTGACACGAAAAATGTTGTGAAACCTCCACCCAGTCCTGCTACTAGATATCCCTGCTCAGAGAAGCTTTCCATCACAAAAACACTAGACAAATTGGATTCATATCACAAGCCAAAACAGCTGATAGAAGTTGAAATGGGTTTTAGACTGAATTCATTGTGACTTTACATAAATACAGGAATTAAATAACAACAAGCCATTCACTCAAAGAAAAATGAAAACAATACAACAAGCATAAGTTCTTTTAGGACACATTTTCCTACTAAGGTGGTAATGCTGATATTGTTAAGGCTGATCAGAAAAAAATAAAAAAAACGACATTACTGGAGGGACAAAATGACATAATTGCCAACAAAAACAAATTTCTTTATCTTCTAAGAATTTTTTCTTTATAATGGAAATTTCTTATTTATATTTTCTTATGGACGATAAGAAAGCTTCCAGGTCTCAATGCCAGAGAACATAGACAAAGATGCACCTCTATCAGTGAATATATGCAAGCCAACACCTAGAACTGCACCTTCCCACCTCCAGCGCTACATCCGCATCAAGTAAATGGATAAGCATAGTTTTATGATTCCGTGTCATATGTTTGGCATGAATCTTGATGATAATAGAGTTATCTACACCAAGACACAAAACAACACCCAAAGTAGATAAAACGACACCCAATCTCTTGACAGTGGCATTGCAGCCTATACACTACATTACGAAGCTAATACAAATACATCAAAAAACTAATTCATCCACCAGAAGATTGTTTCTAGAGAATATGTTATGACAACAAGCTGAAGTTATTGTGATTATATAATAACTTCAGCTTATATAATGACATCTTCCAAAAATGACATATTTTCAACTTGTGAAAATGACCACAATACCTTTATGTTTAAAATTCAAAAAAAAAAAAACTCCAAAAATGATAAAACTTTGTTTACAGATTATATACATGTAGTTTAACAGTTTCATTAAAAAAAATTAAAAAACAGGTTTTATGACTGATCAGAAATGCCACCATTTCCGATCGGCCATAGATGATCAAACCCCATATTGATTAGGCATAAGAAGATGTGAAATCACAGACAGGTCACATAGGGACATCCAACAAGTTATGGAACAAATTTAGTACAATGAATCACAAAAATGAAAGGATGGGAGAGCGGACCTTCAAATTAAAATACAAATAAGGCAATCAAATAACCTTATGTACTTAGAAGACAAAATGAGTCACTAACATACAAAATGCAAGTCTTAACTCCTTGGAGTTAAGCTATTGTTAAACTATTAACATTTGTCAAATGTCCAGATGGGCCACTGCTGATACTGCTACTGAATATTACAGCATTGTAGAAATGACAACATATGCCAGAATGAACATCCCTGACGCTACTATCCAATCATCAGTATTTTGCATAGGAATGACAGGCTCATGATAAACATAAACAACAAAACTACTCACCAGAGTTATGAGAGCATATAACCCAAAAGCTCCCCAAAAGCGTGCTTCATCAGATAGCAACTGTAAGGTTAAAGACACAAATCATAAAGCAAAAAATCCATTAGCAACAAGAAATACATGATTCATCAAAATATGCAAAATCCAATCATAATTCAAAAAAGAAGTACGTAATGTCAACTTTATGATAGCAGATGAGCTAACTTTAGACAAAAAACTGGTATTTACAATGAAGTTAATTGAATTAGGCCTCCCTATATTCTTATATTCAGAAGATAGAGATGATGAAAATAGAATCAAGATATTTTGAAAGGAATAGAATCAACTATTAAAATTTGTCAGACATCCATGTCGCCATCCTCATTTGCTTTTTTTATTGGTATTATATATTGTGATGTCTGATGTTACAAATCAGGTACATTTAAAATCCTCACAATTTGGACAGACATCCTATAAACGCCCCCACTCTCAGGGGGACATTAGTAAATACCCCAACCTGAGGGGACAAATTTTCACTCCCAACAGTTGGGAGATTCGAACCCCAAACATCCCCACCCATGGGGTGCTGCCGTTAGCATCCTCATTTGCTTTTAATTGAACATAGACGTCATCACATTCCTCAAAAGAATAAGCACTTTTTCTACAAGCATACAAAATTTCATTTTAAAAGCAAAATTGTCAAGAAGTTGATTTTAATTGTTGACGTGCCCAAGAGTCAAGAAAGTTCTATCTTGCTCGGCTCAAGTGCTCACCACTTTTTCTTAATGTATCTTTCCCCTTTAACAGCAGCCTAAGTTCTTTTCACATTTTTCACCTCTCACACTTTCTTTTGACTACCAGCCTTATAACAACCACTAACAAGTACATAAGTCTTCCTCCAGCCTATATGTGAATCTCCATGACCCCATGGCACCATCAAACCACTGCCATTGATTATTACCTCTAGAATTTGTGCTGCAATACAAACATCAAACCATGCAGTAAAGATAATACATGCAAAGAAGAAATCACAGGATCTCAAGAGACCTTAGAATCCAATTACACAGCTATAATATTGAGAGTAATTTAGAGACCTGGTGGTGAAGCATTAAATTTTGGTTTCCATAAACTAATACTATTATATCCCACATCGATATCATGCAAGTAAAATACTGTCCTCCTTGGTTCATAAATGTTTACACTATAAGCCCCAACCTTGATGTTTATTGATTTTTAAATCATGCCTTCGTTGGTAAGATGTGTGGTTTATAAACAAAACCTTCAAGGTTGGGGACTCAAGTGTGAACCCAGGTGAACCAAAGAGGACAATACTCCACATGTATTATATTAAAGCAGGGCAGTGCTTTACAGTTCATGTCAGCACTAGAAAACCAACACCATCGTAACTCATGTAAACTGCATGCTGCAACTTCCATTGAATCACAAGATCAATGATTCTTGAATAAAGTAATAGTGAGATCCTCCAAGTGTCTAGCATCGGTTTTGACGCATAAGGATGCTGTCGCAAATACAGCAAAGAATAAGCTCAGTTTTTGAAACCTGCTTGTTAGGAATCAATCATCAACTTCTTGTTGAGGTATCCAAGGCATCTGGAAGATCGAAGGCCCAAGGGGCCATAAATAACTAAGACAAGGAACTCTCATTCTCTCTTGATGAAAAGCAGAAAAGAAATTTTGCATCTTCCTAGGGAAAAACTTCATTTACTTTTTCAATCTATATGCATCTTATATTCAGTTCTTGCTCAGATATTCCATTCGAATTTACTGCATTCTGAATGTCTCATTAACTTATCCTCCCAATTCCCTTTGTTCCTCTTTGTGAATCCTCAAGGGTAGCAGAAACACCTGCAAATGAATAGTGCTGAAACTACAAAGAATGAAAACCCATTGCCATGTGATTTGCAGTAAAAATGTCATCTAATGCACGCATGTATTTGTATGTATATACATATTCTTAGAAGATACCTCTTTTGATGTTTTCAGATGTAAAACATCTTGAGAAAGAGGAAAGTTTCTCCATACAATCCTAGGGATCAACAGACCAACCAATGAACTAGGAACAAACATCAGAAACGCCAAATATGGATGAGCAAACCTGTAACATGTCAAGTTCAAGTCAATGAGAATGTAAATCTACAATCTTACCAGAAGTAGAAATCCACTAGTGAATCAAAGACAATAAAAGACTGCACACATCATAACAGAAAATTGAATGTTTGGGAATAGGTAAAAGCCAAAAAAAAAACACACACATTTCATATACACCTTTTAATATAATTTGACATTTCAGCTACCTAACTACCGTACTTTTTCCATTATTAACTCTACGTTCCAATCATTTTTTTCTCATCTTTTCATATAATTATGGGATTCCTCTTATACCCATAACAATTGCACAAAGCAAACAAAGTGATATCCACATGCTGACTACAATAATTAAAGAACAAAGGAAAAGTAAAGCCTCACCAATTCATTGCATAATTAGAGAAAAGTAACCTTGATATTGCAAAGATAACAGGGACAAGTATTGCCAAAAAAATTCCAAGGCCATGGATAAACATTCCTGACAAAGAATCAGAAATAAACAAAGTAAATAGAAGTCCAAAACATGTATTAAAAAATACATTTAAAAAAAATCATTAGGCTGCCTACGGGGATGGACATACTCCATAAATTGACACTCCAAGAACTGCCAACTTACAACCATGAAAGCATATTTTTAACAGCCGTGATAGACCAAATAAAGACTAGGGACAAAAAATTAAGTATGCTGCTTAGAAATTGGAACTAGCAACACCACAAGAACCAGAGAATGCAAAATATTCTCTATACTATGAAAATTTGTTCCCAGTGGAGGAGCCAAAAAACTGAGTACCCATGAGAAAATAACATGAAATATTTCACTTTTTTTCTTACATGTTCATTTCCAGTTTCTTTTTCTTTTCGTTCTTATGGATTCAATCGAGGTGATTGCCTTTTTGCTATTCTTAACAGGAAGTAGGCAGGTTTTCCTCTTGAATAAGTAAAAAGCAGGCTAACTAAGAAAATCATCAAATCAATTTGCAGAATACCAATTAAAACAAGAAACCATTCATTGATAGGCTCCAAATAACTCTTCCCCGGCATTCGACAAGTTCACATTTATTTTCAAAAGATATTTTATGTGGGTGTGTGTTTGTGGTTGTGGGGGATGGGGGGGACGACCTACATGATACATCTGGACCCTCTGGAACATCTCATGGGGCTAAACAAGGATGCATTCAAGAATCTAGACATCTGTAAAACCTGAACAACATGAAAATTAATCTGACTAAGTATAAGTTCAATTAATATAAATCCCAAATGTCACCCTGACCCAACCCAGAACAGAATAGGATCCTTTTCCAATTTTTTTCCTCCTATTTCTTTTTTGTCTGTGGATTCAATATTTTTCTAGCATATTGCAGCAAACTGAGCATGTGTCTAAAATCATTTCACACTAACTGCTGACATAATTAATGAATGATATCTGCATTTACTAGCGAGCCTAATGAAGATTCGTAAGGATGTGTTTTTCATCATAAAAGCCTTATTCTCATCCTATCAAGTCACAGTTTGCTATTCCAAATCCCAGTCATTGGAAATCTTCAAAAAAAAAATGAAAAAATCTACTGTCTCCAACTTTGAAGGAAATCATGAATGACTCCATTTACTTTGCTAGGTTATTGTTTGATGGAAATGTTAATTTTTTGGCAGAAGGTAAACACTGCCAGTTCTCCTACTAACAAACGTGTGTTCCAGGGCTTACAAATGGAAACAAATACACAGATCCTCAAAACAAAGCAACAAGAATGAGGACTAAAAATTACCTAAAAATACCCAGGCTATGCTAAAGGCTACCACTCTAAATTATGCCATGCTACCGTGAACAGGATGCAGTCAACTTGTAGCAAAAGCATCCTTTGCTGGACTCAAGAAATCTATTAGAAAGATAGGTGATACTTGTATGCCCAAGTCGTCACACAAGAGTGAGCAGAAATTTCATAAAGAGAACAAAGTAAAATACAGGATAGAGAATACTGAGAATCTTGCAGCTTCTCCCAATTAATTGAAGGAAAAAAAAATCTTAGATGATGATGACCGCAACAAGCAAAATGAACTGCTTTTAAAATAGAATTTTGGTGTTTCAAAGTTAAACGTAACTTTGTACCCATACCTTTCATCAGGTCACTAAAGGTTGCCAACAAAGAACAAACTCCAGTCTTTGGAAGATGTGAAAATAATGGCATAACAAAGAATATGACAATAGGAAGACTGTGGAGAAAGAGTGCAGCCTTTCTAGGATATGATATCTGCGGCAAGTAGAAAGAAGAAAAGGAAGGTTAGCACCAACATGCTTTAATGTCCTCAAAAAAATTAAAGATGGCCTACAGATTGAAACATTTAGACAACCCTAATAGGGTGAATCATGATTGAAGAAGCATTACCATAAAAAACGTTAAGTAGTCAAAAAACACAGGTCGATCATCCTTTGTACTGTTAACAGAATCTGAAAGAGCTACTCTTTGCTGAGCGTTCAGCAGCATAGAAGAACTTGTAAATGCCTTAATTAAGCTAAACAGGTTCTCTCCTCGTGCCTGCATGCTTCCAGGTCTGATTTACAGATATTTGAATCCATTAGCAGTTGAACAGCAGAAAACTCTCTCTTTAGATATCAGTAAATATAAAAGAATCTGTACCAAAATAGCACTTGTAATGCATACAATAGTCTTTCCACGGTATCATAAGAGGTGTGATAGAAATAACCACCAAGAAGAAAAATAATATCCAGCCCAGGAATATTCCCAAAATCTTCAGCAAATATTCTGTAATCAGTGTCACCTGGAATGATATGAAAAACATCCTGCAAATCAGAAAATAAATCATGTCAAGATCCATCTAACTTTGCAATAAGAAAAAGCATGTAAAGGAAAAGACAGCACTAAAAGCAAAAAAACCATACATGGAAATACAAGATTTTATCATTGAGAATCTAGCTACATATGATCAAATTTACTTGAGGAAAGTTATCTTAAGACATCCGCTAAAGCCTGTCTTCCAGGAAGGCTTTTTTCTTTTTTTTGTTTAAGAAAAAAAGTTCCTTATTATTGTTTCTTTCTTTCCTTTTTCTCAAAGCCACTAAAGCCTTCATTTATTATTTAAAATGACGGACCCTCAAATAGCTAGTCACCACATCAGCCTATGTCCTTTCTGTGCCTTTGCTTTTTAAGTGGAAATTCAAATTAAATCAACTTGATTATTTCTAATACAATTCTAAGCTATCATTTTACATGACTGTCCCATTCAAGTCTGTTTTTCCTCAACTTACTACCAAGTGGAGTCACCTGCATTCTCTCAGGTGGATCTGTTTATAGTTCTTTCCATCCTCATCTTGCCATATCATCTTTGAAAAAGTTTCAAAAATACGAGAACCATTACAAAACACTAGTAGCAAAAAACAATTCCAGCAGGTAGGCAGCTTAGTTGTCTCAACAACTACAGATCAAAGAAAGATACAGAACATGTCTCTTTGTGAACAAACCATCAAAAAATACTAAAAGACATATAGTGCATTATTTAGAAGGCCGAACATTACAAGTTGAACAAACTAAATTTTTACTGCTTACAGTCAATAAGAGATATTGTGAAGAGAATATCAATGTTACACCAATAAACTTGATCAATCATCATTAATACAATAACAGATTACAGATGCTCATATACCTGGGCTGCACTATGTGCCATGGGATATATTGCTGACTGTGCATATACAAGTGTTGGCCAAGACCCAGGTCCAGCTTGGCAAACCAGATCTATCAAGAGAACAATGTAACAGTAAAGCAAGTATTTTATAATCTAATCCAATGACCACAAAAAATAAAAAATAAAAAAAATAAAGTAAAACAAAAAAGAAAATATTTAGGGTGCATTTGGTATTTACCAAAACTAAAACTTTTTCCCTCCACAACTACTAATTTTTCAATCATTTGTTCACATCTTTCTATACAACTACCCTACTTTTTAATAATTTCTTTGCAACTTTTCATACAACTCCCCTATCTATTTTAATTTTATTCTCTTTACTCATCATTACTATTACATCTCATCACTTTCTCCTATTTCAAAACCTTTTCCACCAAAAACTTTTCTTTAAGAAGTTTTATCAAATACCAAACAAACTCTCAATTTCAGATTTTATTTAAATTCTTAATGAAAACAAATATGCAAAAAAAGAGAAAGTGTGCACTGTATCAAGTTAGTCTTTACAGAAAAACAGGGTACTGACAGTTCCACTTTTTTATGTCCTGATTTTGCAATGTCCTGGCGAGATTGTAGCTTGTTGCTTGACCAGGACAACTATACTAGATGATAGGACAACATTTGTGGCAAACAACAGAACTCCAGCAACACATCAGCAAAGCAAATTTATGAACATGGTAAAACAATGGAGAACTGCTCTGTCAGATGTCAACATGGGATTTTGAGACTTTAGAACCTTATTAAAAGAATAAAAATAAAGATTTGAAAATACACATCTTATTTCATAGATATTGTACAGTAATGCGCATTTTGGAAACCATATTCCTCAGATAAGTCTTTAAACTAAACGGGCATGCAAAATAACTTTCATGTTGACCAAAAATTGATATATGAGAAATGGAAAAGCAATTGAAAGAAAGAGTTAGAAGCCCCGTCTCAAGTGGGGAAAAGGATGGGAAAGTTAAGGACTGGAACAGATGGCACTTGGCAGCAGAATTTGAGTCGCAGAAAAAAAAAAAAAAAAGTAAAAATCCTTTGAAGGTGAAGAAGAGGAATTTAGGAAAAACGAAGTGAAAAACCCACTATGAGATGAAAAGATTTAAAGAGAGAAAATATCAGAAAAGATAATCAAGCTGAACTCACCACCAATCCATTTTATCACATCATCTAAGAAAACTGATACACAAAATAAAACCCTGATTAACAATGTACAACTAAAAACAACAAATAAAATAATAAAAATAATAATCTAATAACCTATCAAATTAATCTACATTTTGATCAGGTAATGCATGCATCAAATGCCAAACTAAATTAGATCCCATTGGTTGTTCCAGGTCTAAAATAGATGGTAAATTTTGTTCAACAACAGACAAGCTGACACCTTCAGATGTGCTATAGTAATTGAGACTTCTAATTCACTCCGTAATTATTTTTTACCTACATGCAAGTCCATGATCTCCTTTCTTCCACTTATTACTAATGCCAACAGAATGGGCACATCCACTGAAAACCCCCTAAACAACTGCAGCGAACCCAGGATACAAAGTCCATACCTAGACCACCAGTTCCAGATGCTTCAACATTTACAAAAGCTCCAACTGAATCACGCCATCTGTGAGTTTTCATAAAACCATGGGAACCCTAGAACACAGAAAGATTACCCATCAGAAGATCATAAATAAAACAACCATTAAATTTTACATTACAGCAAAGACTTCTCCTGCCAGTTGAGTGAATTTAGTAAACTTAAAAACACATTTTGACTACATTAGAATAGAAAAATGTTTTCTAATTTCTTCCTCACTGAGATCATCATCATCATAAGCCATTTCCCACCTAGTTGGGGTTGGCTTGCTTCCTCACTGAGATGAGATCAACAAAACATCTGGCATGAAGACCCACAACCACATAAAAACTGGGCAAGTCAGGTAAAAAAAAAAAAAAAAAAAAAAACAGATTGGGATTTTTGCAAGTTAGCATGTAAAGAGTCTTCGTTCATAATGATTCATGCTGGAAATTTTAAGGGACCAGCCACATTTTACACATGACTGTTCAAGAACTTCAAAGAGTTAAGAAAAAAAGATCTGAAAGCCCCAATGCAAGATACTTAAGCTTAAAACAACACAATTCATGTTGGTTCTTATTCTAGCACAGTGTTGAATGTTCCACCGCAAACCACATGATTGCGGAAAATCTATGATCCAAGGAGAAAAAATGTTTCACTAACATATAACTTAAACAGCAACAAATTCAGGAGCTGTTGCAGGCAATTATCTAATTCAAAATTAAAAAACTAGAAGCAGGAGCAAAAAAGAATGCAAAGGTACAATCTGGAGCAGGATCAACGCTTCAATATAATAGAGAAAGGTCAGGATTAGACCGTCTGAGCCCAAGAAAAAGATAAAGGGCAGCCCGGTGAATTAAGCTCCTGCATGTGTGGGGAGTCCAGGGAAGAGTTGGACCACTATTTGGGCCTATTGTACCCAACCATACCTTTGCAAAACAATAGGTTGTTTTCATGAATTGAACCCACGACTTCGAGGTCACAAGGAACAGCTTTTCACTGCTGCACCAAGGCTACTTTCCAGTCCGAGAAGAGAATATAGAACCTTATTAACATACTCTGATTTGGCGAGTGAATCATTCCTCAAAAGAGTATTTTTATATTTTCGTTTCTTTAATTGGATCATGATTAAATCCAGTCATATATCTGAATGTGTTGACCTGAAAATAGTTGTTTGATTTTCGTTGTGCCTCGGCAACAGTGCTCTGAGGATTGATAGCTATCCTTTCTCTCAAAGATTAACATACTCTCGAAATTTAGTTTTCCTTTTACTTTTTATTTTCATAATTTTTTCTTCATGGGAGCATAGGCCTGATTCACTCATAACAAACCTGAAGCATGCAAGCATGTGAACCACTGATTCATATCATTCAGGCATTCAGCTGATTGTGTTATTGAGGCATTTGTTAGCTCTTAGCACCGAGACAGGATGGAGAATTTCAACAATTCTAGGACTCCATATTCAAGGAGTTATGCTTGTATTCGTATACAAAACAGTTTCTCTGGTGAGCATCAGCCTTGACTAATGTTATTAAAATTGGACCGGAGCAGCCAGTTTGACTCGTTCAACTGGAAATTGGATCCTCACCTGTTCAATTAATCCCGGTCCAGTCTAAATGCAAAAAAACAGCAAAATGATGTGAACAATGGTTGAACTGGGACAAAATGGTTAGACTGGTTCAACTGGTTCCAGCATGACACACCATCCAAAGATAAGAAAAGGAGCTGCATTAAATGCTTTTATTATGTTACCCTTATTGGTAAACAAGAAAAGTGGAATTAACACAAAGTCTATACTTAAGTTGCATTTAATGCTCTTATGGTTTGCTGGCGTGGTTTGTTGTTTCTTATTAAGCATCATTAAAATATGTAATTATTATTATATATTTTAAATTTTTATTTATTTATTTAATAAGATTATAAAAACAAAGTTAATGCTAAGTGAATAGAGAAAAAACACTATAGTCCCAATCTATAAAAATAAGGGAGATATTCAAAATTGTGCAAATTATCGGAGAATAAAACTAATGAATCATACCATGAAATTATGGGAAAGAGTAATTGAATATAGACTAAGACGAGAAACTAATGTATTTGAAAATTAGTTTGGTTTTATACAAGGATGATCAACCATTGGGATCATTTTCTTACTTCGACAATTATTTGAGAAGTATAAGGAGAAGAAAAAGAACTTATACGTAGTTTTTATTAATTTAGAAAAAACATATGATCAATTACCAAGAACGTTAATATGACAAGTAATGAAAAAGAAAAGAATTAATAATAGATACATTAATGTTATTAAATATATGTATAAGGGGGCTGTAACAAATGTGATGACCATTAGTGGAGATAATAATATTTTCCCAGTTAAAATAGGTTTACATCAAGACTCATTTTTGAGTCCTTACCTTTTTACTTTAGTAATAGATGAAATTACTACACCTCTATAAAAAGAAGTACCTTGGTGCATGTTATTTACAAATGACATTATTCTAATGGATGAAACTAGAGAATGACTAAATTTGAAATTGCATAGGTAGGTAGATCTTTAAAATCTAATGATTTTAGAATTAGTCGCGTAAAAACTGAATATATGAAATGAAATTTTAATAATAGTGAGAACCCAGATAAGGAACTAATTAAGATTTTAAATTAAGTACTAACAAGAACAAATCACTTCCCATACTTAGGACCAATAGTTCAAGAAAACGAGGAAAACGATAAATATATAATAAATAGAATCTAAGTAGGATGGAATAAATGGCCAAGTGCGTCAAGAATTTTATGTGATCGTCGAGTCCCAATTAAATTAAAAGAAAAATTTTATAAAATGGCAATTAGACCCGCTACGCTTTATGGAGCAGAATATTAGACAGTTAAAGAACAACACACACATAAAATAAACATGGTAGAAATGAGAATGTTAAGATGAATGAGTCATAAAATAAGAAAAGTTAAAATTAGGAATGAAATAATTCAAGAAAATCTAAAAGTGAAACCAATAGGTGATAAATAAGGGAAAATAGATTAAGATGGTTTTGTCATGTTAAACGAAAGCCTGAAATGACACCGATTAGGAGAGCAGAGTTTATCTAAGTAGAAGGTGGTAGGAGAATGAGAGGAATATCAAAAAAAACATAGATTGAAGTAATTAAACAAGATTTGAAAATATTACAAATTACTGAAAATTTAGTCTCTAATCGCTATGAATAGCGTAACAAGATCCATGAAGCCGAACCCCACCTAGGTGGGAAATGATTTATGATGATGGTGATGATTTATTTCTGATATATTTAAATATGAGTTCAAGAAAGTTAATTTTTATACTCTTTTTTAAAGCTAATTTTATATTCTTTATTTACATGTATATTGTATTTTATTTATTTCTATAATGTGTATCATCATACTTATGGTTAAGTCTTTATTTTGATTTTGATATCCTATATTTGCTTATCTTGCACTTTAAAATATATACTTTTTAGATTCTTAAATATTGAATTCTTTAATTTTTCAACATTTATGTAAATTTAAAAGAATTAAATATTTTGACATTATATTTTGATTCAAACCATGTTAGGTAAACGGTCTAACCAGTCTGAACCAAACTAGGCGCCTTACTAGTTCAAGTACCAGTCTGATTCCGATTCACCATCCTGCATATGAATGAGCATGTTGGTGGGCCAATATGCAACCAATTGCAATTAAAACCACTAATCTACTTGTTGATTAAAACAAACTCCATTGTTTTTCATCACACCACGAGATAATTCTCCCATCAAATATTAAAGAAGACTATAGGAAAAGGCAAACTCGACCAGCAAATCCTACAGCAGACCAAGCAAATGCATCATGGGGAACTAAACACAAAATATCACCATAACCTGGTGCAATGTACAAAATGGCCACCCTCACATGATGATATGAGATTAAAAGTTCATTTCCATTTTAGGCCTACATCAACTCTACGAACATATATCTGATGCATATTTGAAAACTCAAAATAAACTTTAATCATATACATAGATGAGGAGTGATCCTATTAGCCCGAGCTAAGTAAATGTCTCACTTAGCCCACCTCAAAAAACCTATTTACAACAACTTTTTTTTACTTTTTTCTTCATGTACTTGTTTATCTAAGTGTATTTAACATATAGACCAAGTTTTACCATTTTTTAATATGTTTATCTATTTTTTTAAGATTTTTAAACATTTATGTGTATATATGTATTTAAAATACCCTTATTTTTAAAAGTCTAAAAAAAATATATACACATATCCAAAAATGGTAAAACTTTATTTATATATTAAATACACTTAGATAAACAAGTGTATGAAGAAAAAAACAAAAAAAAAAAAGTTGTTTTAAATATGATTTTTGAGGTAGGCTAAGTGAGGTATTTACTTAGCCCGGGCTAACAGGATCATTTCTTTACATAGATATGATACAAGAAACTATTATGGTGTTCCTGAACTTTGAACAGTACAGGGATCAACATATCAGTTAACATCAACTAAGCTACAAGATTAGGAACTTACCAACATAAAAAGTTCTTCAGCACCGTTGAATAGCAATATAACGGGCCGGGGAGGTACCCAACCTGAATCAACTATAACCCGTGCAATTTCAAGCATTGAGGCTGCAACAAAAACCAACAAGAACAACTAAAGAACATGCTCAATGGCAGGGACAAACAGAACATAGACGAAACCAGTGCCTAATATCATTGAACCCACCAACACAAGAAGCACAATCAGCAGCACCATGAGAACCAAGTGGACTGTCGAAATGGCCATTAATCAAAACCGACGGATCAGCATCTTTTGAATCTGATGATGAAATCCTGTAATTTACCGCTTATTATTCCAAGCACTTTTTTTTTATAGAAAATTGAATTCATCAGAAGAAATTACCTCATGGCAACATTGATATGGTTTTTGTAGCCAAGAGATATACTATGACGCAAAAACATCATGCTGAAAGAACCACTAACATGGCTTTCATCAACCTCTACTCTGCAACAAGAATAAAAGACAATCAGAGTTTTGCTTTTTAAGTATGACTTAAACTGCAGCAGATAGTTTTGCATGGCATAAGTTTCCATTTTGATTTTGTTAATAAGAAATATTATGCATAGACAGTCTTTTTGATGACATCAGCAAACCATAAATTATTTTAAAACAAAAAACTGCCGCAGGAAATACTCTTCATTTTGATTGTAACCCACAATTACAGAAGGTAAGGTCTACGTGCAAGTTAGGTATGTATTAAACACTGTCAATTTAGATCGCAATGGAAATGGTTGTTTTTTGAGGATTTGAGAGACCACCCCCAAAACTTGACACGACCTGATCCAAACAAACATTTAGGCCTCACTGCATAAGCAAAATTAACTTTCACATCTGAATCAGTCTTTATCATAATGGATGCACTTGACTTTGGCACGCTGTCACAGGAACTTGTGTTCTGATGTATATTTTGTTGTTAATGGTTTCATTCTATACTTGATATTTATTTACACATTGCGGGTGCATTTGGCATTATGCTATATAAGAAAAATAATAACTTCCCACTCCTTCTGATTAGCCTTTTAATATAATTTAACATCTTGATGAACTGCCTTATTTTTCCATTATTACCTCTACACTGCAATCAGTTTTTCACATTTTTACATATAAATACTCTGTCCATTTTCTCTTTATTATCTTTACTCATAATCATTATCTTTATCGTATCATATTGCTTCCTCGTTTTTTTTTTTTTTTCAAAAAAAAAAAGAAAAAAACTTTTTCCCCACTCTTTTTGCCTATTACCAAAAACACAACTGCAATTTCAAAAATTTTCTTTTATGCTCACCTGAGGTGGGATCCAGCTCGTTCTGCTAGCATCTCCAGATGTCCTTTTATGTAACGAGCAGCCTCACTTAAACCCGGGCGCCCTTCCTAACATCCAAAAAAAAAAAAAGCTAATTAATCACTCTCTCGTTTGGGTTACTAGCTGATAGATGTGGAATAAATTGTGTAGCATTCCCCTAATCCAATCCCACGGTGAACCCAAACATCAAAATTTTCTCCAAAAAGCCACTTGCATGATGCATTCCACGACATCCGATTCAATTCCATCGCCATTCACGGAGTCCACCACCAGATGAAAACTTGCACACTGACAACTTCTCCCACCGCAATCTGTTTGCACCCTTAGACAAGGACACGAAGCAGTTCGATCCCCTGTAACTTCGACTACCAATTACCAACTACCAAAGCAATCAATATCAGCAGTCAGTGGCTTCAAGATGCAGAATCAGGCAGACTGTGATCCAAACCGCTCATCTGGTGGGGCTCTCCAAGAAGACGCCTTCTCATCCAGAATTAGACAGAGAGAGGGGAACAGAGAAAGCGAGAATCGAAATGTGCACTCGCCTGTCGACCGCCAATGTCGTGGGCGAGTTTCCAGACATGGGCGACGGCCCTGGCTTCGGAGTAGCGATGGGGCGGGGCGTCAAGCGGCAGCGGACGAACATGCTTCATGTGGACAATGCAGTAGGCGAAGGCGGACAAGACCGCGTACATGACCGCGAGAGAGACGAAGCATTTGAGTGCGGACACATCACCGGAATTCAAGCGAAACGCCATGCGTTGGGATGATCGATGATCGGTCTGAGAGACGAAGAAACCTAGCCAAGCAGGAAGCCGTCCCTGTTGTTTGTATTTGCAGGATGACGAGAAAGAACGTAGAAAAATCCTGCCGGTATTGCTTCTGGTTTGATTCCTCAGGCTGGTTTTATACGGAGAGACGAAAGCAGCAGGCGGAGGAGCCGGAGAACGGGTTGAGTCGATGGTAGGTCAGTTATGGTTGAGAAAATTACAATCGAGGGACATTACCACTCTCTTGTTTTCTGAAAAGCCCTAGAATCGCCCCTTGGAAATGTTGCTGGTTGCTATGATATTAATATATGGGTTATCCTTTATTTTTTTCCCTTTTTTAATTTTTCTGTTTCTTCTATTCATTTCCGTTTTGCCAATCAAACTCTTCTTCTTCTTTTTTTTTTTTTTTGTCTGAATGTTTTTCCGCCGCACATTGTGTGCATGCATGGATGCATTTCTTGGGACTCTTTGACCAAAAGGCAGTACCGTGGCATCATCTCATCATGAGATATGACGTTCAAAGAAGCGGTCCATCTTTTCCACCAATAATGCGACATTTTTATTTATTTTTGGGTTTCCAGTTATTAATTTAATTATATATATATATATATATATATATATATATATATATATATATATATCTTCTAGATGCCGCAATGCCTACTTCCCAATTCAAACTTCAGCTCCAGATAAGAGATGACGATGGACTTTCGGTTCGGCAGCTGCCGGTCCAGCAAATACCTCCACCAAGTATGCACCATGCGTATGTACAATTGCCATGCGACCGGTGGCTGATCTTCGCTGTTTTTTATTTTTATACGTATGTTTGGTTGACTATCGGTTGATCTATCAATTTCAATCCACCCATCCATCATATAAATCTATAATCAAAAGTTGGGATGATGGCTTTAAACAGAACAAGCAGAAAAAATAAAAAGGAAAAGTTAGGCTCTCCCACAAACAGCACTACCCCTGATAAATGGGGAAGTTTTTTTACCATAAAAAAGGGAAGTTTAACCCCCTTTTTTTTATGATGGGGAAGTTTTAACATTTTTTTTTTTTTGAATAAAGGAAGTTTAACTTTTAAATAGGTAAGCATGCGACACGTTGACGGGAAAAAAGTAGAATCCGACATCAGAGATAAAGATTGTTTTTTTTTCCCCAAATATTTCTAAATTGTTGTTATTTACGGAGCATTTGAGAGTAGGAAAAAAATAAAGGATAAAAGAATTTCGTATTTTTTTCCAAATAGATTGAGTAATAATTAGAAGTAAAAGAAAGCAGGAAACATGTTGAGGTAAATTTAATAATTGTATAAAAATATATGAAAAAATAATTAAGAGGTAAGATAATTATATGAAAAGAGATAAATGACTTTTATTCAGTTTTAAATAACGGGAGATCTTATCTATCTTTTATCCATAAAAACCCATTTTTAATAATTGTAATTAAAATAATAAACAGTACTAAAAATAAAATTAGGTAGACGAGTAAATGCCATTAATATTAATGGAAGGGGCGGAAATTGGAGAGAAACATTTTTTTTTTTTTTTTTTACATCATCATTGAACAGATCGATAGTAGTCTATTGAAACTATGGAAAAAATTTCTCGGTATCAATGAATTACAATCATAAATAACATCAGTCTTTTATTTCCCTTTTTTTAATTCGATGATTTGCACCATTTTAAATCATTTCCGAAGTGGACCAAAATGCAAATGCTCTCTCAAAAAAAAAAAAAATTGCAAATGCTCGCATGCCAATCTCTTAGGCAAGGCGGGCCTAACAAGGGCTTTAAGATCGGCCCAATAGCGACCCACTTTTGACTCTGGGCAGAGGCACAGAATATAACTCCCTCCGCAGCTCGTCTCCGTCTCTCCAGTTACTCTCGAGACAGCGACAGAGGACACCTTGCGAGCCTGCGTTCTGTGAGAATCTCTCTCCTCCATTTCTCATCATCTCTGCAAAATTCGATTTCTGTGCGAGAGCATTTCGTTTTCCATCAGCTCTTTCTCTTGGTTTTTCTTCAAAAACGCTTTTTGAAGAATCCTTCACAAGCTTTTATCGATTTCCTTTCTAAAAACGAAAAAGATCAGAGCTTGAATGGAGTCCAGAGATTTTTTTGGAGACACAACTTGGTAATTGGCAATAGCTTTGTTTCTTGTTTTTATCTTTGCTATTCGCCTTTGCTGAGATTGCTGGGTTTGTTGGAGGATTAGGGTTAGGTTTTCGCCCCCTCCGTGGGATTGGGGGTTTAAGCAGCAATGGCAGCCAATCATAATAATAGCCCTTCTCCGTTGGGAAATCCTCCTGGAACTGTCTCTCCATCCATGTCCATGAGCATACCAGGCACAATCCACCCTGCTCTTCAGTCCCAATCGCAGTCCCCCTTTCAAACCCCAATGCAGATCCAGCACGCCCAGATATTGGCGCAGCTCCAGTCCCGCAACCAGGCTCAATTCCAAGCCCAGTTGCAGGCACAAGGAATTGGCACCTCATCTTCGCCGTCTCTCTCCACGCCGGGCACTGCCGGCCCCAAGAGGCCCCTGCCCAAACCCCCTGCAGCTCGTCCCCCTGGCTCTGGAAGCGCCACAACAGCTTCACCGTTCAAGACCGCAGAGCTCACTCCTGCTGCTAAGCGGAAGAAGCGGAAGCTCCCCGAGAGGCAGCTCCCCGACAAAGTGGCGAATTTGCTCCCAGAGTCAGCCATTTACACCCAGTTGCTTGAATTCGAGGCTAGGATTGATGCTGCACTCATGAGGAAGAAAGTTGACATTCAGGAATCGCTGAAAAACCCACCCCACGTGCAGAGAATACTTCGGCTTTATGTGTTCAACACATTCTCTAACCAGAGCCAGACACTTCCAGAGAGGAAGCATGCTGAGCCTCCTTCTTGGTCTCTTAAGATTGTTGGTAGGATCTTGGAAGATGGGGCCAATACAGACCCCAGTAATGGAGGGGGTGTACCAAAGCCAACTCTTCGACACCCAAAGTTCTCATCTTTCTTCAAGCGGGTCACAATCTCGCTCGACCCCAATCTGTATCCTGACAACTCTATGATTGTGTGGGAAAATGCCAGGGCACCTGTGCAGCAGGATGGTTTTGAGGTGAAGAGGAAAGGGGACAAGGAATTCAATGTGAGCATAAGATTGGAGTTGAACTATGCCCCCGAGAAATTCAAGTTATCACCAGAACTGTCAGAAGTTCTTGGTATTGAGATTGACACACGCCCTAAGATCATCACTGCAATTTGGCATTATGTAAAGGCAAAGAAACTGCAGAACCCAAGTGATCCTTCTTTCTTTGCTTGTGATCCACCACTTCGCAAGGTGTTCGGAGAAGAGAAAATGAAATTTTCCATGGTGTCGCAGAAGATCTCGCAGCACCTGTTACCTCCACAGCCTATACAGTTGGAGCACAGGATCAAGCTCTCAGGGAACAATCCAGCTGGCAGCGTTTGCTATGATGTTCCTGTTGATGTTCCTTTTCCCTTGCAGAAGGAAATGTCCGCATTCTTGGCTAATGTAGAGAAGCATAAGGAAATTGATGCCTCTGATGAAAATATCTGTGCTGCCTTGAAAAAAATCCATGAACATCGGAGACGGCGGGCATTCTTCCTTGGGTTTAGTCAGTCACCAGTGGAGTTCATTAATGCTTTGATAGCTTCTCAAAGTAGGGACCTGAAACTTGTTTCCGGGGAAGCAAGTCGAAATGCTGAAAAGGAGCGTCGTGCGGATTTTTACAATCAACCATGGTATGCCTCTCTATTTCTATTACTTTGTTGTATCCTACCAATGATCTTATGTGCTTTTATGCCTCCCATCCTGGACAGTACGCATGAGAATGCAGCACATTCATGACTCTGAAGATGTGGATAATTCCACATTCTCTCTTTAAATCTTGTTTCTGTTAGTATCATATCATGTACCCTGTGCTTTTTGTTTTGATATGATGCGGGCGTTCAGCAAACATTTTCTGTTGTTATTTTACACGCATGGGCCCACAAACAGACACGCACACTCTTAACAAGAGAGGGCATTGAAGATCTGCATGTAGCTACTACTACTAATAGCATGTTGTTGACTGAACTTGAACAGGGTCGAAGATGCCGTCATGCGCTATCTGAATCGGAAACCGGCTTCTGGTAATGATGCTCCTGCTAGTGCGTGAACAAGGGGATTTTCAGATGCAGGAACAATGGGTTTTTCAGATGCAGAATTCATAGACTTGCCATGAGTAACTCATGCTGAGATTCTCTGTTTTTATGGTGTGTCAGTTTCTGCATCTGAAATGCTTTCCAGCAAAGCTCAAACCTGCTTTGGGTCAGCAGGTTCTTGTCTTCAATCAAAAGATTTAGGTTCACCATTTTCCCAACATCTAACCTGAAATCATGTATCATTGCCTTATTTATAGTCACTCTTGCAGATTTCTCTGCAATTGAATTTCAAAAGCCTATGCACGTTGAAATAACTGTAATTGCTCAACAAGATCGAACTTTTCTTCATTGCCTTGCTTCAGTATTGTTAGTTCTGAATGCTAGTCCCCTAGTGGGAACCTGTACAATATGCATTTATTTGCATGTTGTCTTTTTTTCTTTTTTTTGATGTTTATATGCATGTTGTCTTTAGATTAACAAAAGCATGTGCACCGAAGAAGTGCTCTTACAAGTTTTTTGGGCTTCCTTAGGTGGTCTTACAGTCTCATGAAACAATGTCCGACCAGCGAACTCTTTATTTCCTTCGCTTATGATTATGATTTTTTAATTTTTTGTTTCTACTTGTGAAGTGGAGGAATCTCTGGGATGATAACGGTCATCAAAAGTTCTTACTCATTCCAGACTCCAATGAGAAAGCATGAATGAAGCCTAAAGATAGACAAACTGTGTAAAATCTTCTTTCTTGAGTGATATATGCAAACAACTGGTGGAAGATCAGCCGACAACGGTAACATCCAGAGTGGATATTACCAGATGACTCAACAGAATCCAAATTGGATAATGGGGCCTGCTAGACCGTCTATGAAATGTGAATTGCTCTGTGGGGGCAAAATTCCTGTTACGATGATTTGTATAAGAGTTGGCAAGCAAGTTAAAATTTGCCTAGTGATTGGAGCATGCTTTCTCGCCACTTCATTACTCTCATCTCATGAGAGATGAGATACAGATGAGTTTTCGGAAATTGGAGGAAGATGCACTTAATTTTTTGGAAATTGGGCCACGTAGTGTATGCAACAAATGCGGATTAGAGCAGGTCATGAACTGTTCCTATGTGATCTAGGTCTGGGTCCGTCTGTAAGTGGGTTACAATTTACAGGAGGGTACCACCTCATGGAGCGCACATTATCAGCGGCGTTCATCATGTTGTTAATATTGAAGAACGCATTACGTGTTGGTGTGGTGTAGAATTCGGGAATAGTTATTTGATTGCATGGCTGACTTTTCCAGGCGATTGATGTGTGCATTTTTCAATTTGTACCATCCAATGGTTTAAAGGGGGAGCACTCGCTAGCATAGGTATAGGAGTGGAAATGACTCTTATCATTATTTAATTATTTGAAAAGGGGAATTACTTACAAACACATTATCTTTTATTCATGCTCATTATTTTTTAAAAATATATATATTTTAGTAAGGGCCCTTCATTTTATTAAGTTGGAACAAATTAAACAATGAATCATTACCTGAGAATTTGTGACTCATCTCAGAGGAAAAAGGGCTTTTGTAAAATTATACCTTATCACTTTGCTTAATTGCAAATTGAACTCAATGAATTGGATATTTGCGAAAGAAAATTAGGGTGTGTTTGGGAATGCATAAAATTTTTGATGAAAAGTTGTAGAGATGAGAAGTTGTCAAATGATGTGATATGATATGGGTAATGATGAAGAATAAATAGGATAAAATTGAAATAGATAGGTTTGTTGTGTTGGTAGTTGTGTAAAAATGATTGAAAAATAGAGTTGTTGTATAGAAAAATGTGAAGAAATGATTAAAAAAATAGGATAGTTGTGGAGAGTGAAAAGTTTTAACTTAACAACTTTTTGTTGTTAACAAACACACCCTTAGAATATATTTAAAACTAACACAGCCAAGTGAGATTGTTTCTCTTATCGATAGAAAAAATTAACTATAAAAAAAATTTAAAAAGTAAGATTGTTTCATATACCAAATTATGGGCAGCTTAACTAAAAGTTGTGCACGCACCACCTGCCGTCCTGGAAAAAATAGTAGGGGAGTCGTCTTTAGTAAAAAAAAAAAAAAAAGTATTAGCGTGCAACTTAGGTTATGTAGGCCATAACTTAAGTCGATACTATTTCTTTACCCTAAAAAATTTCTGTTCTATCTTATTTTTTATCAAGTTAGTTCTATGCCAACCTTATCCTATTTGTTAAGGTTGGATTGGTTCAAATTGCAAATCAGTTCTTTAAATTAGTCATTCATTATATTTAAAAATTATAATTTTATTATATACCTTACTTATAATCAAGATGATAATAGTATAATTTTAGAAATAAATTTATTAAAGCTACTAAATAATAAATAAATCAAACAAGTTTTGTATATATTTAAAAAATATATTTATGTTTTTCAATATAAAAGATATTTTATAAAATATATATTGAACATATATTAGTAATTTAAGATGAATTCAGGTATTAGAACTTTGGAACCTACTTTATCCTAAAAGTAGTTATTTTTACTTAAAACTTACTTTACCCATTTTAGGGTAACGAGCGAGTTAATCTACCCGTGTCTTACCATAATTGCACCCTTAAAAAGAAGGCAGAGGAGTTCCATTTAAGTATCCTCATACAATTTTTTTTCTACACGTAGTGGATTTTATTCAATATTTTATAGAGAATTTGAAAATAAAAATTTGCCTTTTTCATGTGGATATTTTTTATTTTAGAAGTTAAAAAATATTAAATAAAATCAATAAATCAAGGTTATTTTTGGTCCATTTATTAAGATATAAGAGCTTTTCTAAATATACGCACTACGTTTAACCTTAATTAAAAAAATAAAATAATAATTATATTTTTAAAATTCAAGATATACCCACTATTTTGTAGCTAATCAGAAAAAGCCCATTCCATTAAAAACTGTTAATGAAATTTTTGTAAATATATAAAATACTAAGGTTATAAGGTAATAAAAAATGAAATAAAATATAAAATAAAAGATGAAATAAAATAGAAAAATAAAATTAGGATTCTCCAAATTTAGAACTCAAGTATAATTAGGGCAAAATGAAATAAAATATAAAAAATAAAAGATGAAATAAAATAGAAAAATAAAATTAGGGCTCTCCAAATTTAGAAGTCAGGTGTAATTAGGACATTTGTAAGTTATGACATTCAAAATTTTCAATTATGTTTAGAATTTGATGGACACATTAGTAATTTCACATATTAACTAAGTTCATTAACTCATGGATTAAGCTTTTTTAATTCGCTATAAACATAATAGGTATATTTAAGATTCAAAAAACATAATGGGTATATTTGAAACTATAGTTAAAAATAATAGGTATATGTAGAGAAATCACTGCATATAAAAAGAAAATTGTACTGCCCTTTTGTTCCTATGATTTTGATATCTTAAGTTCTTCATTACACCCCATCAAAAAAAAAAAAAAAAAAATCTTCATTGCACAATTATTTTATTTTTTTCATTCATATATTTTTTATATAATTATCGTATTTATTATTATTATTTTTTTCTTGCTACTCGCAATCATCATCTCTGTCATCCCTCCTCCGAATACTGATTACTGGGCCGCACAGAAATCCTATTCCCACCCCCAGCAACAGGCGCGCAGACGCAAAGCGGCAGACAACTCATGCAGTTGAGTTGATACTCGGGTCCGGCCATTCGGTTGCTCTGAGGCACAACAGAAATGCAGCAGCAGAAGAACAGGAACAAAGAGAGAAAATGGCGTCGTCGAATGCAGCTGCTGCCGCCACCGCTACCGGTGGCGTAGCAACGACGTGCATCGCTCTTGTTGTGGCCTTCGTCTTTCTCTCTCTTCTCTTCGGCAGCTTTCATTCCACGCCCAACTTCTCTTCCTTCTTTATTCCCATCTCTTCTTCTTCTTCTTCTTCTTCTTCCGCCGCCGTCGCTGCCTGCAATGTTTCTTCTTCAATTCCTCCTCTCCAGGTCTTCATGTACGATCTTCCGCGCCGATTCAACCTCGGCATGCTCGACCGCCGCACGGATCTCAACCGGACGCCGCCCTCCGCCTCCAATCTCCCCCGCTGGTCTTACAATGCCGGCCTTGGCAGGCAGCATAGCGTCGAGTATTGGATGATGGCTTCTCTCCTCCTCCCCGATGCTGGTTCTGCCAATGCTACCGCAGAAGACGAGATGGAGGTTGCTAGGGTCTTGGATCCGGAGCAGGCCGACGCCTTCTTCGTCCCCTTCTTCTCCTCCCTCAGCTTCAATATCAACGGCCATTCCATGATCGACCCGGAGACGGAGGTTGATCGCCGCTTGCAGGTATTCGCCATCTTACTTTTCTTTCAATTTCTCTTGATCATCATCCTGACAATTTCTTTGCCCCACATCTCTCAATTTCATTTCTTTTTCCTCACCATGGCAATTTCCTTTATGGTCTCATCGTGACAATTTCTTTATCGATATCTATAGTTTCATTGCTTTTTCTGCATCATGACAATTTGGGAACACGTTTTCCCCCATTACTCATGTAACTTGATCGGTATATTTTAATTATTTTTACACATATTTTCATTTAAGCACCCTATTTTGACTTTTTTCATATTATATCACACTGCTCTCTTACTTTTCAAAGCTTTTCTCTTTTCCCACTTCCCTCTTTACTTTACCAAATATAGTCAAAGGTTGTCTCTTTTGGGTATTGTTGATGCTTTAATTTTAATATTAATGATGATGTCTTTTGAGGAATGTAGGTTGATCTACTAGAGTTTCTGAGGAATTCCAAGTATTATCAGCGCTCTCAAGGGCGGGACCATGTAATTCCTATGCAGCACCCGAATGCTTTTAGATTTCTTCGGGATCAGGTGAACACATCTATTCTTGTTGTTGCAGATTTTGGGCGCCTTCCCAAAACTGTCTCCTCCCTCTCTAAAGACGTGGTGACGCCGTACGTACACGTTGTAGATTCTTTCCTTGAAGATGATCCAGCTGATCCTTTTGGGTCCCGCCGGATGCTTCTTTTCTTTCGAGGAAGAAAAGTCAGGAAAGCTGTATGTTCCCCCTTATTTTAAAATTTCAAATCCCTTAGAAAAATGATAGTTCAAATTCATTCATGATTATCCTAATAATTTTTTCAGAGTTGAGAGTGATTGTGACATGGTTCTGCTTGGTGCAGGAAGGGGCTGTCCGTAAGAAACTGGCCAAGATTTTAGCTGGCCAGGAAGATGTGCTTTTTGAAGATAGTATAGCAACAGAAGAGGGGAAAAAGGCAGTAAGTGGCACCAGCTCTTTTTTCCTGTTTGTGGCATGTAGACTTTGGCTTTTTTACTCAGCTGAATAAAAATTGGGCTGGTACCATACTTGACTATGACAACTATATTGTTCAACCTGGTCCCTGTTGGCTGTTTGTTATTATCTGTTAACATATATAACTGTGCAATGGAAATGATTTTATTTTTCTGTTACTGCAATTTCTGTCAAGTCCTCCCAATCAGTTTGGATGTTGTCCACTGTAAAGCCTACTCAGATGGCTTGGATTGCAAACTGTGAATTCTACTGCGAACTAAAAGTCTGACTCTGGAGGAAGTATGCTGCATCTGAAGTTCAGTCAACTCTGCTATAGACATTCAAGGAAAATTGGTTTCCTCACTGATGCTTCAGGATTGCTTCCCTTTAAGCACCTGATTGACCATTCTGTCTTAAGGAACTGATTGCCACATCTATTTTTTGCCTGAAGTTTTGGTGTCATTTATTAGGAGCAGTGGTTACCATGTTGGATCTCTGAGGTACCCAAGCTGTTAGACTGTTACTGGCAAGTGGGTCTGTGAGGATCCGTATCTAGCAATTGGGTGAGGGTTGTTAGTTGTTAGAATAGGGTATGGGTGTAAGTCGGTTGTTCATTTGTAGGATGGAGAGGGAGAGATTGTACAGTCATGTCTTATGTCCCTGTTGTTTTCAGTTTGCAACTGTAAATTTAGGGACCTGTTCTCTCCTGTGAAGAAGAACCTTGTTGTATCTCTTCCAAGATCAGCAATAACTCAAGAAACCTTTCCTCTGTAGCAGATTTATAGAAGGAATGTCCAATTGTCATTGCTATATCCATCAGTCACATGTCCTTGATCAGCTTGCTACGTACAGGGAAAATTTTACCTCATGTGTCATTAGCATATCTTCATTGAATTTCTCCTCTTCTCAGTTCGTGTGCTATCTATGCCTGTTTGATCAGTGCTAGTAGCTCACCTTCATTATTTCTTCTTTTAGCATTTTTACACGTTGTAGTAAATTGTGTTTCTTTTGCTGCGTGAACTGCCGCAACTCATTCTGTTTCTTTTCTGTTTCTTTCACCAGTCTGCACAGGGGATGCGCTCATCAAAGTTCTGTCTGCACCCTGCAGGAGACACCCCTTCCTCTTGTCGGCTCTTTGATGCCATTGTCAGCCACTGTGTGCCAGTTATCATCAGTGACAGGATTGAGCTCCCTTTTGAGGATGAGATAGACTACAATGAGTTCTCACTCTTCTTCTCCTTTCGGGAAGCATTGGAACCTGATTACTTACTTGGACGGCTGAAGCAGGTTCCAAAGGAGAGATGGGTAGAGATGTGGAAGCAGCTGAAGAATATCTCTCACCACTATGAGTTTCAGTACCCGCCAAAGAGGGATGATGCTGTGAACATGCTGTGGAAACAGGTGCGCCGCAAGCTCCCTGCCGCCAAGCTCTCGGTTAATCGAAACAGGAGGCTGAAAATCCCGGATTGGTGGGTACGTAGACGATTTTTTTTGTAAATTCTCTTTTTTTCAGCTGCTATCATCATCCTTGGAAGCGAAAAGAAAAGGAAAAAAAAAAATGTAGAGCATGTCAGTCACAGGCACTGAGTATATGATTTCTCCATTGCATCGAAAATGCTCGTAATTCCCAATATGATATGTTTTTTTCCTTTGATGAGATTTTGTATTATACCATTAATAATTCAAATGATATACATGAACATTTCTGGTAGTGCTTGAAAGTAGATTGGATTCTTTCATAGCTGTTTGACTCACGAAACAGATCCAAATTCATCAATGTGTGCTTGTGTTCAGCAAGGATCAAAATGCTACTGGTTGGGGTGGAATAGTTTCCATTGAATTTCTATGCAATATTTTTTGAGATGTTGGATTCTGTTGCGTGGATTTTATTGTTGACGACATATATATCAGGTTGGCCAAGACCCGAAAAGTCGAACTTGGCAAACCTGCTATCAAGAGAACAATACAGCAGAAAAACAAGGAAGAAAAAAAGAGATTTCCTTTTCCGGTTTGCTCCATTTCTTAGGTAAGACAAATATGTGATAAAAGGTACTAGTTCATGGATGTAGACAGTCGAAGGTTAAGCTTGAAAATGAAAATGAACTCTTAGAACTGGCGATTTTAAATCATATGTAGACAGTTGTCATCATGGGGTTATGCACCTATGTGGAAGGAAGACTGAACATCATCCCTCATGGGTATGCTTGTGTGCAAATGAGAAACCACATTGTTCTTCATAGGACATCCGAAATGATTGGAGCTAGTTGAAGATAAGAAATTCTCATTCATATCACGAGCTTCATTTCATAGGGCAATCAAAGTGGATTTTTCTTGTGAATCTTCAATCTTGTCCTATTTTAGTCCGCGGCCAAACTGACAGATGTACTGTAAGTTTTTGAAACTTATATTTACATATTGTGACAGTGTATGGTTTACATGAACTTTGTTGATTGATTGTACTTTGTTCCGGATATCATTTTAGTGTCATTAGAATGACATGATCACTGAAAAACTCCAGCGCCAAATAGCAGGTACGAGTCTAGGATGAAGTTTAAAGCTGGCCACTGTCCATCCATGCAAGCCTGCGCGCTTCAACCTTTATATATTGAATCATGCCATCTGTTTGTGTTCATAAAACAAACCATGGGAATCTCAGAAAACGGATTACCCAGCAGAAGGCAGAGCCAAAGAAGAAAAAATATATGTATATATCCCCCTATAACTAACGAATACTGATAATAACCATTAGTTTTTTGAGTCTTTTGACCATTAGAATTCAGACGTGGTCAGAGGTAGGTAGCTGCAGAGGTTATAAAGACGCAAGAAGATTCATGCAAAGGAAAGGAAGCTGGATGGCCTAACAATTAAGATTCATGCAGCTAAAATGGTCTCGGGGGGAAAAAAAAAAAAAAAAAAAGCTTAATTAGACGAAGAAGATGCAGCAAATTGAAGAGGCAACCCTCACCTCAACCTAGCCTAGCCGCTCGCTCTTCATCTGCGCTCCCTTCTTTCTTTTATTTATTTTAACATGCACCCCGTGTGGGATTACGAATAATTAAGCTTTCTGTCTTCTCTCTCAAAATTGCTCTCCTGCACTTGAATATCTAAAGCATTCATTGTTCAAATCAACCAAAACCTGTAACTTACTTGGCTGTCACTCCCAATATCAAAGCCCATGTTGCCCCATGAAAACCAACCACCGAAAATTATTTATAATTTCAGAAACTTTGGAAAATCCCAAATAAAAAACTCACATATATGAAACTGATTAATCTTCCATCATACATATAGGTTACTAACGTGACACGCAAAATTATTTCTCTCGAAGCTTTTAGTTAATTACTATTCACATCTTCATATTTCTGTTTTTAAAAAGATATACAATTCGTACAGATACTAGATAGTCTTCATTTCTATGATTTGCACATATTTTACTATTTCCCAGGTGTGGTGCACTCAAATAAATATCATCCCTCGGGATGATGATTAATCTTTTCCTACGCTTGCTCCCAAAAGACAAATGACTACAACTAAATAAATGAATAAAACTGTGGGAGAGTTGCGCTTAGCCACTAGTTTTAAGCATTTAATGAGTTTATGTATTTAATTAATTAAATATGACCCCGTCAACTATTTTGTCTCCTATTATGTTAACAATACATCACAAAAATAAAGACATTACTTGTATTGGATTAAAGTTTTACATATGTGAATTCAAAACACCACTAATACTAAAACATTTAAATCTAAAACTTTTTATTCTCTACAATTATTTTAAATTTTAGTTAATTTTTCACATATTGTGTACAACAACTATACTTCTTAATCATTACATTTTTTTTATCTTTACTTCTCATCGTTACCTTTATTATATCATATCATTGTCTCATATTTCAAAAACTTTTCTTCCAAAAATTTCATCACTTCTTAACGGACATAATTGTCAATTTTTTTAAATTATATTTTCAATCTTTCATAAGGCGTTTTACGTACCTCCTTAAGGTTAATTACAGGCATTGCCCAGTTACTTTTTTTTTTTTTTTTTTTTGGCAGATGAGGAATATTCATATATTATTCATTGTAGTAATTATTCTTTATGCTGACAAGATTCATACAGTCAGTAGCAACATTATATTGGATACATATTGACTAAAAATAAAGTAAGATTATTAATTTTATAATGTGTCAAAAACCCATCGCTTAATTATTATTTGAAAACGTATGTACCCTTTTCTAGTTTGCCTTCCTTTTTTCAAATTAAATTGGGAAACCAATCACTCAATCAACCATGCAGTTGATCTGTTTTTATGGATCGGAATTTGGTTATGAGCGCGCGTAGTAATTTGTATATATTAGATTCGTTCGATGGGCATCTTAATTAACTTGCATGGCGTACAGCAGCAGAATATATGTATGTATAATAGGGTAGCTAGCAGTGAGCTTACAATTGATTAAAGAGGAGAATACAAACAAATTAAGGAGAGGCTGGAGGTGGCTAATTAAGAAGAGCATGCAGCATGTTCGTGTTCACTGTTCAGTACTCCATGCACATGAATATATAAGAAATGCACGTGGTTGGAGCAGAGCAGGTTCATTAAGGAAGCATTAATTGCTAATAATATATTTCTAGCTAGTTTCTATTAATTTCTTTAGCTAGCCCACGTGAGCGTGCACATGGCCTCATTTTCTGCTTTCAACTGTTTAATTCGGTCCCCTAGCTATAAGCTAGCCTTCTTCTGTTGCTCAATCACGTCCGTCTCAAATCATATATATTTATTTTAATTTATAAAAGTTTCCAATGCTAACGATTTACTCAGATTTAAAAGATCAATTTTCATATTTATCTTAATTATTTGGAATCTACATTCTTGAGATTGGTTATTTACTTAGATTCCATTGTTAATAATTATACACCGCTTGCAATAAGCATCAATAAAATATTAACTCTTTTATTTTTGAGGTTGTGCAGATTGATGGGTGAAACAGTTTGGGTTATAGGGTTGATGGGTCGGGAAGCTCAACCCATATGACCCACCCATTTATTTTAACGGGATATATGGGTCATATATATAAGCACATTGGTGGGTTAATAAGTCCCAATCATAATCTGCCAAAAATTTGTTTGGGTTGGTTGAGTCACGGATGTATCGACCCTAACGCTTAGATCCCTATTCTAAATCATTGCACTGAACTCTCTCTCTCTCTCCATCTCTTTCTCTTGTTAAGTTTATACATATTAAACATGTCGATGTGACACACCCATGTGAGTATACATAAATATATATATTTTTAAAGTAGAAGTCCTAACTACAAAAATTTTTCCAATAAAAAAAAAAACTACAAAAATTTTCATGCAAATGATTAGTGTGAAGGCCATAATGATGAATACTTTAATTAAGGGTCTATGTGGACAAAGCGTACTAGAAATTAGAATGAGCATTAGAAATCGATAACAAAATTTATGGCTAATTTGAATGACCCCTGAGTTTTTTTATTTTTTATTTTTACGTTCACCAAAGATCCATCATGGCTGATGGCTGAACAATACGGGTGACTGAATTTTTTTTTTTTTATTTATAAATGCATATGCTCATCTAGATCTTTCATCTCATGAAATTTGATTTTTTTTTTTTTTTGTATTTTTTATTGATTTTGAAAATGAAAATTTTATCCATCTCTTATATTTTATTTTAAAGAATCAAAAAAATATATTCAAAAATATTCAAACAAATTAATTTTTTTAGGGTGAAAGATTTCGGTGGAGCCCATATATTTATAAAAAATTTAGAAAAATATATATATTTTATTCTAATTTAGAAATACTTTCAGTTGCCCATTTTGTGTCCACAATATGGTCAGCCATATGGGATTTGACCCCCTTCCATTTATAGTGCTTATAACTATTGATTTTGTAAAGAACCAACAACTTTTAAAATTTATTTTCCTAAGTCAACCTTTGAGTAGCTAAAATTTTTAAACAACCAATTTCGACTATAATGTGTTGCTTATTTGACACAATTAGAGTACGTAATGTCATCACACTTTTTTTTTTTTTTTTTTAGAAATGTCGTCATACTTTTAGATCGGCATGACACTCTTAATTTTAACGGTCAAACATAGACGATAAACAAAAAAAACGTAAATTGAAAAGTAATTTCGAAAATATTTATCATATTAAGTCTCTAGTTTTTGGAGTCCCATATCCACGATTTAATCAGCTTGTTAGTGTGCGTGTATAATTTGAAGGAACAATTACTTGTCTTTGATTATATCTCTGTATATTATAAAATTTGTGTGGTTAAGGATGGACTCTCATCAGAAAATCTGGCTACTAATTGCAAAAAATCAGCTGTGTGGTTAAATTATAAATTGAAAAAAATTGGAGGTCATTTGTAAATAACCCAATAAAAAACTATGTAGAACATAAATGACAAATAAGATGAAAGAATTAAGGAAGGAATCATAAGACGCGGATTATAACAATCCACGAACTGTGTTGGTGCAACAATCCGCGAATTATTGCAAACTGCGTCTCGAATCATAAGGGTGAAAAAGTGACTTTCTTCAAATGTACTCTTCATGACTCCAAATTTGATTCACTGATCCTGCTTATCAGTATTTTTTTATGGATATTTTTACAATCATCCCAATGAATTTTTTTTTTTCACTTAAACTTTGAGACATTCTAACAAATTTCTTACAATATACTAACATATGTCTAATCATATTTCTAAATTTATTCAAACAGTGGGCACTCCCACACATAAGGAGAGAGTAGATGGGGATTTGAACCAGCGTCCATCAACTGTGACCCACGCTTGATTACCACCTCGCCTCAGGCGTGATGACCCTGCTTATCAATATTTATTTGTATGTGTTTTTGGAATATGCAGAAGTAATTACAAATGAAAAAGTGGAAATCCAAACAAACAAGTTTTTTTTTTTTTTTTTTTAAAAGAAAAATGAGAGACCCATGTGGTATGATATGATATGAGTAATAATTACATTAAAAAAATAAAATTAAAATTGATAACGTAATGTTATGAAAAACTAAAAAAAATAATGGAAATATCGGCATATTTCGTAAGTAGGAAGATTTTTTTCATCCCCTATTTTTCTATACAACTTTGCATAAAAATTGTCTCATGTATTTCACTTCTATGTGCTTTACTCATTTTTGTTACTTCTATCATATCATACATTATTATCCAGTCTATTTTAAATAAGATTTTCCCTCTTTTTTCCTTTTTTCCAACCCACACATAAAGTTAATAATAAAAAATAAAATAGATAGGTACTTAAGATGTTAAATTATATCAAATGCTACTTAAGAAGGAGAGATTTTTTCTTTTTTAAAAAAATCTTCACATGTTCCAAACGGATAGATGATTGTTTTTTTTTTTTCCTCCACAAATATATAAACGAAAATCCGAAGGCTATAAGATTCTTCTTGCCTAGCAAATAAGCCATTGATGGTATTAAATTCTTGAGGCACGCCAACCTAACACCCAAAATGTAGTCATAGCTCACATGGTTTGGATTCATCGGTTCCAATCATCATCACGACAGGTGAGATTCCTACTAATATTTTTTGATGCTATTCCTGTTCATATTTGAACGTGACTAGTTCTGCGAGAGTCATGTACAATTGTTGTTTCAGGTGGCCAACAGTAATTCCAAAAACTCGTGTCTTCACAAACATGCATGTGCTGATGTGCATGTTATCAAATATTATTTTTTAATTATTTATGTATTATTATTCGATATTTTAATCATTTATCCTTTACCCTTTGGTAATGTAGTTTACAATTTAACTAGTTTCTCAAATGTAAACCAAAATATACACTCAAAACTGCAACAAATTTGATTATTGAGGAGATTAATTCATTATTTAGTAATCATTTTATTTCCAATATGTGAATGTCGTGCAGCATATGTACTACCCACACCCACAAAATTAATATAGCTAGATTGTCTTGCTTGCAGTAAATAAACTATAAGGCATTGCAGTGCACCTTTTCATTGAGTAGGATTGGACTACATACTAGCTCCATCAATGCAACAAATTTTTTTTAGAAACAACAATCTTTTTTATTATTCCAAATCATACTTCGCAAGATTTTTTATTTCTTATAACTGAATTAATTATCCCAACTAATTTGTCGAAACTTTTACAAATGTCTATACGAGCAGAAGCGGCAGACAACGCTCTTACACGAGAAACAAGAGCTCAGGTTGATTGTTTAGAGTTCGAAATTCAGATAAGTTAGCATTTGCCTGGTATATATACCTCTCCCTCCACCGGAGTACACTTTTCTCGGTTGCCTTGTCATCCAATATGAGTGACATAATTAAAAGATATTATAGTTAAATAATTAATTGTAGCCAAAATACATATAATGCATTCAAATATATATTATATATATATAGCTAAAATTCAATAAGGTTTTCTTGGGTAAATTATCATCAACAGTTTCACTTGTTTGAGTGCATGAAACCGGTAAGTTATTTAATCACAATTACTGTGAATTCGGCATGATCCGGTATCATCATCATCATCATCGTAGCAATAAGCATGCTAGTTTGTTCCTAACTTACTAGATCAGGCTAATTGTATACGTGTACATGGGCTTTTAAATTTCCCATGGCGATGACTTGGGGTGACTTTTTTCTTTTTCCCCTCGAAATCATATACATTCTCGTAATTAATTATGGGATCCTGATGATCAAGATTCAAGACAAAAGAAAGATATATGCAAGTATGCATCTAGCTAGCCAGCTAATTAAGTACTTGCATGAAGCAACACTGTCTTCCTCCATCTCCTCTCATCTTCAAAAACCTATAAAAATAAATTTAAAAAGGATAATCAATTGAATAATTATATATATATATATACATACATACATACACACTCGTATACTAAAGGCAAACAACAAGTATATATGAATTAATTAAATAGATATATATACACACACTCGATAATAGAATCCGCACATAATTAACATATAGTTAAAATAACGACCCCAATCAGCCAATATTAGAGATTAACTAATACCCAATTTAAGCACATCCAATATACATGCATATATACAAATTAAGTACGTACATAGCGGGAATATTGTCAAAAAAAGAGACTGATCGACCGATGTCATTAATTAAATGAACAATATTGTACACATGCTGATATGAATCTAGCTAGCTAGCTAATTAATTACAGTACTATAGTCTTTCTATATATATATATATATTCTGGTGGACATGTTGGATAAGATGAGGGATATTAAATAATAATTTTATGGGATCGATTTAGTTCTTTCCTTGACGAGGACATGAAATCCACCGGCCATTTGGGCAGTGAGAAGGGGAACATAGAGAGGCATTTCCCTGGTCAGCGGCTGCAGCTCGAACCTCTCCAAAACAGCTGCCACCACGTACTCCATCTGGATGATAGCCATCTCCTTCCCAAGACAGATCCTCGGCCCACCTTGAAACACAGGGAACTTGTAAGGACTCATCATAGCCGTGGCTGTCGCCGTCGCCGTAGCCGTCGTCCTCCCCAGCCAACGGCCAGGATTGAATTGCAGCAGCTGGTCTTTACCCCACACCGCCTCCATCCTCCCCATCCCGTATGGGAAGTACGTCACTCTATCCCCTTTCTTCACTCTCGTCCCGTCCGGCAGTGTATCGTCTTCCTTTGCATGCTTCGAATCCCACGCCACGGGTGGGTATAGCCTCATGCATTCCCATAAGCAAGCTTTCACCACCTTCATCTCCTTGAGAGACTCGTACCCGAATAGTAATAAATGGTGATCGTACTGGGGATCGGATTTGGTCGCCGATGAAATCTCGTGGATTACGTCCTTTTCGATTTGTGGGTGTTGGGTGAGGAGCCAGAAGAGCCAGGTGAGAGCAGAGGAGGTGGTGTCTCTCCCTGCCATGATGAAGCTAATCACCATGTCTCGAATCACCTCCTCATCATGCCCGCCTGATATCAATCTTGACAGAAGATCATTGCCGTTAATGCTATTCCCATTCAGCTGCTTCTTGCAGCGGATCATCTTCATCACCTCCCCATGAACCAGCTTTATGGCTTCTTTAAGCCGCCTCTCCGACCCCATGGACAAAGCCCTCTTCATCTTCCACACGGCGAACACCGGCGAAGCCGCCCGCCTCGCGCTGATCTCCGACGCAGTGTCGAAGGCTTGCGCCAGCTCCGAAATCGGCAGCGACGGGTCGAGGCAGCCGGGGTCGGTGCCAAGGGAGACGTTGCAGATGGTGTCGAAGGCGAAGCGGCGGAGGAGGTCCTGAAGGTCCACCGGCCTGGCCTCGGCGGCAGCGGAGGCAAGGACGGGGAGGAGGCGCCCCTTCACCTCCGCATCGAGGGCAGAAAGCACCAGCTCCCTGAGGGATTTGGTGGTGAATTCGTGGCTGGCGAGCTTGCGCTGGGTGTGCCAGAGCTCGCCATCGACGTTGAAGATGCCGCGGCCGAGGAGGTCGCCCAAGATGGCGGTGAAGGGCTGGCCTTTGGGGAAGTTGTGGAACTTGGTTTTGAGCACGTATTCGACGTTGTCGGGATTGGCGGTGATGATGGTCCGGCGAGCCCCGACGCGGTCTACGACGATGGTTTGGGTGGGGGACTCCGCCAGCATTTGGGTGTACCAATCGAGCAGCCGGTGGCGATTGGTGTAGAAGGCAATGAGGCATCCGAGAATTGGGTACGTCGGGGGACCATAAGAGCTCTTCTTCCATGGCCAACGACGCCTCAGCAACAGCATGAGGAAACTGCAGGCTGCAGAAAGGGAGATGAGAAGCAGTACCAGTGGTGCTGCTGCTGGAAGAAGATAGACGACATTGAAGATAGGTGCAAGGAGAGAGTAAGAGACATTGGAGATAGGTGCAAGGAGAGAGTAAGAGACACTGGAGATAGGTGCCATGAGAGAGAGAGAGAGAGGGTGTGAGTGAATGGATGGGTTTTTGGCAGTGGGAGTTTCGATAGGATTTTATAGAGAAACAAAAGGCACCGACCACACACACACACATGCGCTGCATTCATGCGTTGAAAACTGATCAAATGGAGAAATTAAAATACTTCGTTATAAATTATTAATAATATTAAACAACGTACAGGGCTTATACATTTTGCATTTGTAATTTTTGGATTTTTAAATAAAAATATTAATTTGGTGTATATTACTAAAAAACTGAATTTTACCTTTTTAAAATGTGTATATATTTCTTTTGTATTTTTTAAATGTATGGTTACTGTGGACATTTTCACTTTCACCAAGGTAAAGATGACTGCAGTACCGTTATATTTAAAAATACAAAATAATATATATACATCGTAAAAAATGATAAATTTTAATTTATAGATAATATATATCTAAATTAACAGATTTTAAAAAAAAAGGAAAAAAATGGTATTTTAGACCGTCCCAAACCGTTCTCATAAGATCACGTGGCATGACAAATTAGTGGTTGTGGATGGGGAGGTAAACGTATACATATATATACAGAGAGAGCTCCGGTGCAGTACCCTCAAATGGGCCCCACATGATCATGAAATTATGATCTACTCTACCCATTGTATTTAGAATAATGTATTTTATTACCATACCAATTTTCATCCCAATCAGATACTTTAAAGTTGTTATTTACATCAAACTATTTTATTACGTTGGATTTGTACCATTTTCAGATGGGGCCCATATACATATCTGATTGGGATGAAAATTGATATGGTAATAGAATACATTATTCTAAATACAATGGGTGGAGTAGATCATGATTTCATGATCATGTGGGGCCCATTACAGCGATGCTGCACAGGAATATAATCTATATATATATATATATAGTCCTTTTAAAAATTAGGAAAGAAGGCATATCAATGTATCCGGTCTTCTTGAGATGCATGTACGAAGCTATAATGAAAATAACACCGCCCCAGTTACACAGTTTCATATAAATATTATTTCGTGCGAATTGTTTTCAACATCCAAAGCGTTTGCCATGTGTTTTGCTTGTAAAATAAAAATATAAAAATATAAATATATATATATATATGCTTTCCTTGAGATTTACATATGTATATAACAAATTAATTCATCAGCAAGCTCTAGCTCATCTTAGCTAGTGAGTGAACTGAAAGTGACAGTGGGGTTGGCACGTAACGTACGTCGGCACAGATGAAATATTGGTGGTCGTATTGTCGTCGCCAGTTCTGTGCACGATTCAATGCATTTGGTATTTTCCGCTGTTCCGAATGCTCCCATAAAATCCCACCAAAATCTCATTTCATCAGTTGATTATGCTAACCATGTTATCCCAACCATTCATCATCTTTCAAAATCGTTTCCGCAGACATATGTGCAGGATAGTATTGAAGCGCATTCAGACTCCCTTATAATTAGTACGCAGCTGTTGCAAAATCGGCTCTACCTATATATTTATTATTTAGGGTTATGATAAAGTGTAGACCGACCGCATTGCCCACTGTGCCATTATTACAGTGTCGTCTGTTACAAATGGGTCCTATTTCATCATGAAATCAATTTCTATTCTACTTATCGTATTTAAAATTGTTTAGTATATTAATTTTCATCTAAATCAAACATGTATAAAGGTTTTATCTTAAATGGTACAAAATTAATATAATAAAATAGTTTAACGTAAATATCAATTTTAAAGATATATTTTCAACATCTAAACCATCAAATATTTGTTTTATATAGATAAATAATTATATAAAATATTATTATATTTTAATGCATGTGGGCTCCATTTGGTAGTGGACTGCACTGGTGTATAGAATAGTATTCAAATACATATATATATGTTTTCTCGTGGAAGAAGCTCTGTAAACAAATTTTGAACGCTTTAGACTCTTGCTTTACTTATGGATAATGGTCTAGCACACGCAATCACTATTTAAATATGTATTTTATATTTTCTTTTATTTTATTTTTTCTAACGGTCCAAATATATTTAGTTCATGTACCAAAATTTATCATTTTTTGTTCTTATATATATTTCCCATAAAATGTTAAAAATAAAAAAATTTACCTTTTTACGTGTGAAAGAATACCAAATAAGTGAAATTTTATTAAAAATGTATAAATATATAAAATATCCAATAATGATAAAACTTGATATATAAACTAAATACACTTGGTCCCACAAAAAAAATAAAATACATGATGTTGTTATTTAACTAAGTAACACCTTTTTTTTAAAGATAAGTAATTGAATAAAGTACAGTAACGTTCTAATGATTGTGTGGATGAATTAAATTAATTATTCTTATAAAGGCGAATATTAAATACCCTAAAACATCTTATTCTTCAAAAAAGAATAATTAAATAAAGCATTGTATCATTGTAACGATTATTTGAATGAATTTAAGTAATTTTATATCTGACAAATAATTCTCTATTTTTGAACAACATATTTATATACAATTTCCATTAAAATAATTCTTCGTATCATAATTAAATAAATACTATTGAATAAATTAAATGAACTGGCTGGGTTTTGATTTTTTATCCAAATAACTTGAGTGGAAATATGAGTATCATCAAATGGGAAGCCGTTTTTCCTGGGCGGCTAATAGAATTTTAATGGGTTCATTTCAATATAACTTGAAATTATCTGCAATCATGTCGATCAATGTGAGAAAAGTTTTTAATATGTAATCACGTTTTTCATACAATTGTAAGATATTGGCAGCCGACCTCAATATTATTTGCAGCTAGATAATTAAAAATAGCTGCTTATGTTGTTATATGTAGCCAAAATTTTGAGAAAATGGAACTTGGGAATTATCCCAAACGGTTTTAGCAGTTTAGTCAGTTCTGATCTGTTTAACTAATAAATAAATGCATGGATAGATGGAATACACAACCAAGCAATATATATATATATATATATGTATAAATAGGGAAATGATCCGGTGAATGCGATTGCACTATGTAGTCCATGCACCGTGGGCCCCATTTGATCACAAATGAAAAATCTACCTTACCGACTATATTTAGAATTGTTCACTTTCTTAGCATACTAATTCTCATCCAAATTCAATATATGTATGGTTCCCATCTTAAAGCCGAATGATCTTTTCAGACCGGTCGGAAATCCGGTGATTTCCGACCGGTCCAAAAATATATTTTTTTTTATTTTTTTTTGAAAAATAATTTTATAAACTTGTTAATCTAGTTATATTTAATTTATAAACCAAGTTTTATCATTTTTAGATATGTATATATATTTATTTTGGATTTTTAAATACAGGGGTATTTAAGTCATTTTAAATATTCTTAAAATGACTTAAATACCCCTGTATTTAAAAATCCAAAATAAATATATAGATATATCCAAAAATGTTAAAACTTGGTTTATAAATTAAATATAACTAGATTAACAAGTTTATAAAATTATTTTCAAAAAAAAAATTAAAAAAATAAAATTTTGGACCGGTCGGAAATCACCGGATTTCCGACCGGTCTGAAAAGATCGGTGCTCCATCTTAAAATAGTGCAAAATCAATGTAATCAAATAATTTAACGTAAATATCAAGTTTAAAGTAATATTTTCAACATCTAAACTTTCTAAAATATAATTTTTATATGGATAAATGATTAAATAAAATTTCATTGCTTTCCAATATGTGTGAGACCCATTTTATAACGGATTGCACCGTAATTATGGTATAGTCTATCTGCATATAAATGGTTTATATATATAAGAACTTTTCTAGTGTAGCTAGCTCAAAATGAGCCTCATGTATACTTAAATACATTGATACTTTATACAATTATTTTTCCCTATATAAATTATATCTGAGATAGTTTACATATTAAAAAATAATTTTATATTTGTTATCTATATCAATTATTTTATTAAGTTGAATTTGTATCATTTTCATATGGGGTCCATACACATCCGATTTGGATAAAAATTGGTATGATAATAAAATAAATAGTTATAAATACAATGAGTGGAGTAAATTATAATTTTATGATCATGTAGGACTTATTTTGAGCCAACTACTCTAGAGTATTTCTCTCTGTATATATGAGATATGTTACTGTGCATCAACTGCACCGTAAGTTGCATTGCGGTTGTCTCAAAATGGGCTTCCATGAGCACTTAATTATTGATACTTTATATAATTATTTAACCATATATAAATTATATAGGAGATTGTTTACATGTTAAAAAAAATTATTTTAAATTTGTTATTTATCAAATTATTTTATTACGTTGAATTTATACCTTTTTTAAATGCGGTCCATAAGCATATCCAATTTAGATGAAAATTGATATGCTAATAAAATAAATAATTCTAAATATAATAGTGAAGTAGATTATAACTTTATGATTATACAATGCAATGAAATGGCGCTTGTATGGATCATAGACTAATATCTAACAGTTACATGATTTAACATCATTGGGGTTACTCTATCAATTTCCAATGACGCCCACTGCAAGAAAATATAGTGTACGCGGACAACTTTTTGTAGCCAATTTTTTTTTTTTTTTTTTAAATTTGTAAGAAGTGACTTTTTTTATTGTTGTGTTCGTAACCTACATATTTACAACTCAATCATCAAGAAAAGTACATTTTTCTAATCTTTGGCTCAATGAATACCATCTAGAAGATTTTCCATGTAGAAGACTATGCTCCTAAAAATGGAAGACAAAGCTCTCCACCCAAGCCGGGACATTTTGCCCTATTGAGCAGCAGCAGGGCTAACATCCTGGGCTCAATTTTAAAATAAAACATAGGGTACTATATTGGAAAATAATCCTGCAAAATGATGGATTCTAGCTGTTGGCACATGATTGAGATGGGATAATTGCTAAATGTATACATATGTGGGTGGGTGCCTGATACAGTTGAATGACATGTATGTCTTGGTTTCGATTTTCCTCACGTTGTTGATGAGTGTGGAGTGCATGCATGGAGATAAGCATTACTTTTTTCATCACAAGGGAGGAGGGAGGGGGGGTCAAACCCTCCATCAGACCCAGTGGCCATGTGCCACAGCATGCTACCAATGATGCTTTCAGTTGATATTATTGTTGATACTTTTAAAACGTGATTGTTGAAATTTAGGTGCATTTAGCATTTCGTAAAATTATTAATTTAAAACTTTTCACTCTATGCAACTATTCTCTCTCTTAATTATTTGTTTTTATTTTTTATACAATTGTCATGTTTTTCAATCATTTTTTCACTAATATCTTTCCAATTACTCAATCTATTCTAACTTCTTTTTCTTTACTCTTCATCGTTATCTTAGTTATATATAACATGCCTTTTTCTATTTAAAAAAATTTTGCACAAATAACTTTTCATAAAAAGTTTTAAAATTTTTAATTAAATACTGAAGACGCCCTTGATTTCATTATTAAAATGGCCCCCGTCTAATTAAGAGGTTCCCATGCATATATGGACAGCGGTATCCACTGAAGTGGGACGCAGTGAAGAAGATAAAAGAGTGAGAGGAGGATAATGATGATATTTGCTGCTGCTGCTGAAACTGTGTATTAGCCACACGTTTTACTTATTTGTTTCTTCCCACCTCAACCGTCGAAAATGGAGCAAAGCACAGAACAAACTCGATCCCACGTGGCGAAGAGCTAGGAATAGTGCACTAGGCTCAAACAAGATTTCCAATCAGGAAAAAAGGAAAAAAAAAAAAAAAATTCGGCTATGGCTGTGAGAAAGAGAAATTCTTCTTTTCCCTCGGTTCTTTCTCACGCCCATCATCATATTGATGAATTGTCAGTCATGAAGGTAGGATTATAATGACATGATGAGATGTGTTGTGATCCGTCTGCTGCGTCCACACCTTATGCTTCCTAAAAACGTGGGCTTGTTTGTGGGGATAATTCTTTAGCACGAAGATTTTTTTTGCTCTTCACAGTTTTTTTTTTTTTTTTTTTTTTTTTACGTCTTTTCATATAACTATCGTACCCTTTAATCATTTCAACAATATTACCAGTACGCCTATCTATTTTAAGCATAAAAGTATCAACTTATTTTTATATTGAAGCATGATTAGTTGGGTATAATTGAATGTGTATGTATATATTGGAAAAGGATTTTTTATGGAAATATTTGGAAAGGTTTTAATTGTAGATAGATATGCATATGATTTTCGCTTTTTTCTTGCAGATTTATCCACTTATTTTTTAAAAATTATCAATTTTGGAGGCATTTAGGTTACTTTCCACCACTTAAAAAATTTATGTTTTAAAAATAAAAGAACATTTTTAAAAGTATTGTAAAATGGTAAAACTTGGTATATAAACTGAATATACTTAAGAAAAATTTCTATGAAAAATCAAAAAAATGTAACTAACTATATATAAAAAAAAATAGATGTTGTGTTTTAGCATAAAATACATCATGATATATGTAATCAAACTCCATATTTGAAAAGATTTTATTCGTAGATAAATATGCATACCTTTTGCTTTTTCTTACAAAGTTTTCTCATAAATCTATCTGTTTATCTTAAAAACTTACATAAACCTCCCATTTTAATGAAAAGAAAGAGAAATTTGGGCAATATGATTTTGTAGGTGTATAATTCAGATAGGGTACTGACCCATTAAATATTTTAAAATAGGTAATAGGTAAAGTTAGTTTCTATTTTTCTATTCATAAGATAGAGTCCATTTCAAGTAATAAAATATCTAGCGTAATTAAAATATGGTAGGTTCCAAGATGCGGGTATTTAAAACTGATCCGAATTACTTATATATATATATTCAATATCTCTTTTATGAAATATTATATCATCCAAGATATAAAAAATATATATTAAAAATATAAAAAGTTATTTATTTTATTTATTATTTAGTATATCTAATACATACATTCTAAAATTATATCATTACCATATTGGTCATAAGTTGTTAAGTAAAATTTATATTAGAATTATGATTTTCAAATATAATATGAAAACTAAAGTAAACAATTGATTTGGAACCGGACCTACCTAACCCAATATAATTTTGTAAGCTAAAGGAGGAGATTGAGATAAAGGGAAGAGTAAGGGTCCATTTGAGTAGGCGGTAAAATTACCGCACCCTACATGTTACTTAAAATTTTGAAATTTTTAGATTGGGGGTGTTTGTTAACACATAAAATTTTTCAATTTAAAATTTACACTCTTCACAGTGTCCTTTTTTATAATGATTTCTTCACATCTTCATATACAACTATCCTACTTTTTAATTACTTCTACACAACTAAAAATACATCTAACCTATTTATTTTAACTTTATTCTGTTTTCTTCTTATCATTACCTTCATTATATCATATCGTTTTCTCACATTTCATTAACTTTTATACAAAAAAAAAATTCATTAAAGGTTTTATTACTTTCAAAACACATCATTAATGTTTTCGTTCTTTTAAGTACTTTTTAACACTAAGTGCTAAGGAGCATGATTATATACACCATGATGTATTTTAAACTAAAATATAATATTTTTTATTTTATCTTTTATTTATTTTTATTTGGTTTTTTCTTCATAAATATATTTTTCTAATTATATTTAATCCATATATCAAGTTTTGTCATTTTACAATATTTATACGTATTAATTTTGTTTAAAATACCAATTTCAAGGGCATTTAAGTCATTTTTCAGCCCTAAAAAATTTGATTTAGAACATCAAAGATAAACATATAAAAGTATTATAAATATATAAAAGTATTGTAAAATGGTAAAATTTCGTGTATAGATTAAATACACTTAGGAAAACATGTTTATGAAGAAAAATAAAAAAATATAACAAATTATAAAATAAATAAATAAATATTATATTTTAGCCTAAAATACATATTGATATATATGATCAAGCTCGGAGTGCTAAATAGAAAATTCGGCTTAAAGATTTCAATAAGCAGAGGACTTTAACGCTTTTTACGAAAAATAATCAGAGACGAACAGGCCCCAAGTCATATTCTTGGACTTGTATTCTTAGGCAACTTTTTTCCTTCACAATGAAATGAATTGCAACATTGTTATCCACTTAAAAGGGGTGCGAGTGTGGGTATAGCTCTGCTGGTCAGCTAAGTGAAGTCGCCAGCCTTTGTGTTTCAATTTCGTTAGGGAGAGCTTTGTCTTTTATTTCAGGAATTGTTTTCTGAAGATACACACAGTTAGTTATATTAATGTTCAATTTATACTCAAATATATTGACATGGAAATTAAATTGTATGATCTGGCCATGCATGGTGATTTTAGCTTGTACCCTCCCAAACTAATCTTGTGAAATCAAGCTTTTGAACTTTCTAGGTGAGTGGAAATTTTCGGTTTGCAGGACCCATATTAATAATAATTAAAATAAGAGAAGGTAGAGGAGATCGAGGAACAATGATTGAGTTTGGATAAGATGCCAAGTGAGGAGTAGTGGCTGAAAATGAACTGCTGCTGCATTGGTGCGTAGTGATGAAATTGAAAAGACTTGTCTGCCAGCCGGAAAGAACTCGACGAGTCTCTCTCACCTGACTTGTGCAAGTTACAGAGCCAAGTGACAAGCTAGACTCACTCGCTCCCTCCACTCCTTTTTTATTATTATTATTATTTTTTTTTTTTAAGAGATGTTGGCTCCCTCCACTCCTTAACTCTCTGCTTATCTCAAAATTTATTATGCGCCCTGTAAAAATTTTGATAGTTAGCAGTTAAATTTTAATTACTAAATCAGATTTTTGGTCACCAATAGTTGGTCTTTTATACAGAAAAAAAATGATTCTCTGCTTCAATGTTTGCGTGAGCCTTCAAGTATAACCATTTAAATTATTACAGCATTTCCATAAATCTAAGGACAAATGTAAGTATTATTCATATTTTAAATATGCTTAAAATTTTTGAAAAGCAGGTGCGACTCGCCCTAAAATTTTGTTGAAATAATTCCATTACCATGATTTTAAAATAATCACGAGGAAATTTAAATTTGAAACAAAGAATAATAAAAGTGGCCAGAGTCGGCCAGCAACAGTGGAGAGGAGTTGGTGGGATAATATCATCTCTGTGACTATCATGAGTGTCGTCCTGCGGCCGTGTGGTGCATGTAATAAATATGCAGTGTACGTATATATGCACGTGGTGTCTAGTGTTGTGCAACTTGAAGAAGACATAGACGACAGAGGCACTTGCAGTGCCAGCTGCAACAGCTTCTTTCCTTTCAACTCAGGCTTTCTATTCTACTTATTGATAGCTGCCTTTGATTGGATGGATTGGTAGTGGCACGGGGTCAATGTCGATGACAACATTACATCTCTAGCAACCAGCATTTCTCTTCCACTTTCTAGCATGAGATTCAGGTGGTGGGATTGGGAGTTGGGAGATGCTTTTACACCCCGCCCCCACCTCAGCCCTGTGCATACCCATATCTATCCATCCCATTGCTTTGTTTGGCATGGGTCAATAATTTTAATTATATGCGTGCAGTTGATATATCACATGCTGTTTGTTTGGCCGGCGAGCCAACAGCTTCTCACCCAAACTTGTCTGCAGTTATTCATGACTCTTGTTTGGTCCACGAATTTTTTTTTTTTTTTTTTTAAATTCCTTGATATATCACATGCTGTTTGTTTCCCCACCCTAAACAATGTCTTTTTTTCTGTAGAAAAGCTTTGTTGGCCCGAATGTCCTGCCATCCAAGAAAGGGCTGTGCTCATCTCTCTAAACTGCGCTTCTCGATCAGTGCCTCATTTCAGAGCGATTTTATCAATCCCACCCGAAACCAACTTCACCATTCTTATTGTTAGTGTTTAATTTAATTATTAAGAATTACAATAGATCGCCGCTGCCGCCGCCGTTACTAAAAGACTGAGCAACTCATTAGTCTATTATTCCTCGTAGTGTAATAATCAGTAAAAAAAAAACAAAATTGCTAGCTAGCAACGGCACAAAACATACTCGTTAGCTGCGATATGTGAACGAGAATGAATAGACAACTTCTGTCCATTTCATCCGCGCATGCATGTTTGTTTCCTGATCATGTCGGCACACCACATGTGAAAAGCTAAATACTACGGCAAACGAATACACCCACTACCATCATTGATTTTTTGGCCCAATCATTCTGATCAGAAATTGCGAGGAACGAGATCAACAGCCGCATAAGAATTGATTCAATTAGTGGGACGTTTGCAGATGCATCTGTGGGAATCCATCTTCGCTCAACTCAACTAGATCACCAGGCATATCTTTTTTTTTTTTTTTTTTTAAATAAAAATAATAAAATCTTTTATACCTACAACATTTACTAATTCTCTCAGCGCACGTAACATTTTACCCCTAATTCCTTACATGCCCATCATCCCTTGACATTCCATCAGTTAAGTTTAACAGAAACTAGAAATGCTAAACGTTATTATTATTTCTTTTTCTAATGCCCAAATTTCCCAGATGGGCTCAAATGGGCATGTCCACCGCTGCTGGCAACAACTTTTTCTCCAACCAACCCACATTCAATCAGCCATCTATAGATATGGGGAGCCATTTCTTTTTTGGCAGCCACTTGTCTTCTCAGGCACTTGTAGAGCTCGTAATCGAAGGTAAGCATAACCAACACGTACAATCCGAGGATTGTATGATGGTATGACGAAGTGTTCAAATATTGATGAGGATGACATCAACACCAAGAGAAATATGTAAATTGCAAATGTCATCCACATCTTCATTAAATCTCTCAGAACCGACTACACCAGCCTATGTTCCACGCACGACTCTTTCTTTGCCAATAACAAGTAGCCGCAGCCTCTACAAATCCAACCGGCAAACCATCTCCAATCCAGCAACAATATACAGCCATGAAGAATCTTACAATCGGACCAAACCCTATCCTCTGGCAGCTTTTATAAAGCTCCAACAAGGACACATTAATTTTGATGGTAATTTGTCCGCTAAAAAGGCCATCTCTAAGACTACAGCAACTCTGAAAATCACAGCCCTCACCTCCAATCACGCATACGGAAAAATCCATCACATCTGGTGGCTATGTCACTTCTCTTTAAATCCCTCTCTTGACAAGGAATAGGTTAAACAACACAAGCAGCCGCGGAACCAGTAGCTCACTTCCACAAGTTCGACTGCTGCCGCTCACCATTGCATTTCAAGAACTCTCATCCTTTGCAGCAACGACAGCTATGATTGCAACGGCCAACCCTAAATCACAAATCCGCCCCTGCCATGAGTTTTTTTTTTTTTCAAATATGGTTTCAATGGTGACTCTTTAACAGATCCGACATCAGCATCTTCAAATTCGAAGATCAAATTTGTAAAGGAAGAATCCCAAAGTTGTTGCATCCATTAAAACTAAGTAGAGCATCTAAAAACCATTGTTCGCGCAGTTCAACATCCTCTTAAACATCCGCGCAAATCAAGTAGCCAAGGCTCCCCACTCCCCAGCCAATTAAGATGCAAGGCAGTAGTAGGGGCCCGAGCAGCAAAGCCTCCGGTGGAGAAAGATGCCAGAGGAGTCGAAAGCTAACGGAGCCGACAAAAACCAATGTTGGGCAAAAATATCATTTCCACATGTAGATAACAGCTGTTTAGGCTGTTTGGGACGGTATGGGCATGTAAAAAATTACGGGTGAAGTACAAGAGATGTTATGGGCAAATGTTATGGGTATCTCAGAAAATTTTCAAAATATTGAAAAAAAATCCTTGTATAATTGAATTAATTTAAACCAAGCAACACATTTGCTTTCCTATTTTCACAACAGTCCAGCTCAAAAATGAGGGGCCTATACAGCTTGTGCATGTTTCCACGTGCATGCAGCACTACTTAACTGTTGAGAGGGGTAACTGAAGGGCATTGGAGATATGGTGTGCATGATTCTCAAGAAGGAATTTGCTTCTCATGATACAGATCTAGTTACGGTATCTCCCATCAAAATCTCCAAAAAAACATGAGAACCAATCCCCTAGAACCAACAATACCAAAGAACCATCTAAGCAAGCCGCCTGCAGTTACCAGATCCCTACATTCATATGAAAGATCCATATGAAGGCCAACTGGAGGGAGGGAAGCCCACGATAAAAACCTGCACTGCACAGCGCTTTGCCTTTCTCTCCACTTCATCTACGGTGAAGCCTGCTTCTTCGCCCACCTCTTGAGGAAGACACAGGAACTCCATCCATAATTAATTCAGGGTATGAGTCCCCCTCATCATCGCTAGCACCATCTGATCTCCATCGTGGCCTACCATATGTGGTGCTGATTCCGCCAGCAGAAGAATCTCTTTTACCAATGGCTCCACTGCACATGAAAAGAAAGTTCATCATTGTTTCTGCCCTTCTTAGACATACAATGGTCACTGAACTGAATAAATTTCGATGTCTCATTTATCCTTGTCATTTTCATTTCTTTCTCCTCCTTTTTTTCAAGTCCTTAACAGTGACCTAATCACCTTAACAGATTATCATAAACCATCAATAATACTCACCTTACGAGATAATCAGAAAACAACATAATCTACACTATTAACATTATTTACACAAGATCAACTAAAAGGAAATGTTGAGTACTGCATGTTGAGGAACATTTCAAGAACAGCATAGTTGATTCTCTCCTGCTGCAATTTAAATATCAAAAGAAAAAAAAAAAAAAAAAGGAAACATCGTTGCTTGGACATTGAATAGTCACCAAATTGCATCCCTCATTCTTTTTCCACTTTTTTTGTCCTACGCTACAGCATATACGAACTGCAAATTAGCTGTTTCAATAAACAGAGTAGATATCACTTAGGTGTAAGGTTTGAAAGGTTAAAACAACATCATCACTACTAGCATAAAAACTATAACACTATAACCCTACCTCAATCTAACAGTTCTTATACAAGAGGTTATCTCCCCTTCTCCTTAGCAGTTTTTAAAACTGCCAGCCTTGATACCTTCATTGCATTTTTCATGTACTATTCTACAGTTTACAGCAACAGTGAAGAGTCAGGCTCCATATTACTCCATTTGCACCCACCGGAATCATGGTTTAGTAATGATACTCATTGTCCCTTTCCTCCTTGTATGGCTGTACTTGTTATCAAGCAATTTATCCCCTCCACATCTTGGCTACATCAAGAACACTATTCTCTATCAAACAGAGAGTCAGACGCATTCCACACATTTTGGCTACAACTGTATCTATCCTCAGTTGAACCGGGAATCATCCAGCCTTTTCCCTATCCACTCCACATCCACCATTTTGCGGCCTCTTTTGTGGAGTTAGCCTCCAATCCATGAGGCTTAGCTATCTAGGTTGGCTTTCCTTCATCATCATGTCCACTTTCGTCATTGAAATGTTCTATAAAACACAGCATTACCATTGGTCTTGCCAAAAATGTGAATGTTAAAAAAAATAAAAAAGCCTGTTACAGAGAACAGATTGTTCTCATTTACCATGGTCCCAGTGAGAGAAGGTTTTAGCCTCTAAACCTCCCATCAATTCTCTGCCTGAAATGGTCACTTTTCTGGTAATAAGCACATTGCTGGTATCTCCTAGAACATTATGGATTGGTTTTGATAAGATTCCTATGATGGCAAGCATTCAGAAACAGAAACACCAAAATTGCGAAAAGTAAATGTAACTACCTCCTAGCACCACCAAAAGGATCATTTGATGATCCCAAAACCCAGGCCTTATTTGGCAGTATTCGCTTTTCAGAAACTGATGAGCTCAAGTCGTGAGTGTGATGGTTAGCAAAATGACTGCTGCTCGGTACATTAGCCAGATCATCATGGTCTCCAGCAGTGGACCTGCGGATGTAAGTAGGATGAGCATTCTCAACTTGATTAATGGACCCATTTGTTTCCTTTCTGTGGGAGACTCTTTCAGCATCATCAAGTGTATTACTGACCGGTGTCCTTGTTGCACTTTGATTCAGCTCCTTCAGGGGAGTCGCCTGAGGACCAAAAAGAATTCCTCCGGGCATAACTGAGCCACCATCAAATTGAAAGTCCTGTCTGACTCCAGTTAGATGCTTTGGATCTCTTGCCAAATTGTGATTTGAGGACGACACAACCTCATTTCGAGGACTATGGGCAAATCTATCAATGGCAAGAGAATTTATCATGTGCTGGTTTGACAGGCCTCCAAGAGACGTTAGTAGCCTTCCATGGAGAATAGATGGAGCCCGGAAGTTGGTAAGTTCTAAACGGGGTACACCGGCTGGAGCACGTGGTCTGGAATGAATGTCAGGAGATGAACCTTTCTTGGTGATAAGAGGTGTAAGATCTGCTCCAAGGAGAAGGGAAGAATTTACAGATTTTAGTGGCAAGTTGCTGGGGCTTGATTCTTCTTGTCGGTGGATGCCAGGAGCATTGGCTCTTGAAGGTAATTCAAATTCTTTAGGAGAAAGATGCTCGGGCAAGTTGCCTGTCTTCAGTTGTTGCTGTAGCACCTCAGGAAGCAACTCTATGCCTTTATCCTGTTGATGGCATATAACTCTGGTGTCAAATGGAAAACTGACTCATAGATGCAGAACTAGAGATCATAAAGGAAGGACTCAACTGCACATTATCCCTAAGTAATGTCATATAGTTCAATAAACCAACAGCTGTCTAATCACCACCATTTGAATTAGCAAGATTGCACGTGCATTAATCGTCACTCCATAGCTGCATAAGAATATCATTCTATTTCATGTCACAGACAAGAGCAAAACTTCGGTTGGAAAAAACCAACCAACCTTCCCAAACCAATTTTTGCTTATTTTTAAATACTAGTAGAAATCAGACTTAAAATAACGTTGGATTATGACGAGACCTTATGAAATTCTGAACTGAATTTTTAACCTATTTGGATAATGCCAATTATGGTATTATGAAGGTAAATACAAGAACATTTTTTATTCAATGCTTACGCTAATCTTTTTCAGTCCTAGCCATACACCTCAAAAATGAAAGAGCATTCAAGAAGCCATAGAAAATTTCTTGTATGGAGTGGAAAAGCAATTGCGGAACCATTTTCAATTGTAAAAGCATTATTTCAAAGGCAAAATGTAAAGATTCATACCTTTTTTTATTGCATAAATTTGTACTTGAGTTAACATGTTACAAAATAAATTTTTTTATAAAATTCATGAAGATGGTTAGGATTTATATAGCCTTATTTATAGTTAACTCAAATTGGCAACCAAAAAGACCATTAAGTTTAGGTTAGATCTCAACCTGATGTTACCCAACCCAAGTTGCATGCCTATCAGCGAGAATGCATTCATTGTCTTAGGTCTCGCATGTAAATTAGAATCTCGGATCCAAATCTTGTGCACACCTGTTCATGTGTAGTTCCTTCAAGCATTTTTTTTCTACGTAAAAGCTTTTTACCATCATTTTCTTCTTATTCAATTTCATAGAAAGGAAAAGATGTCAAGGTTATTTGCAAGAATAAGATCAGTGGTCCATTCCATCAGTGTCAATGCTCATAATTCACAAGGCATCCACATTTCGAGTCCCAAGGATTCCTTCCAGTTAAAGAATTACTATTAGATTCACAAAATTGTTGGCAGATTGAGGCATCAACTGTTGTAAAGATATGCAGAGTTGCTACTTGCTGCATGTGGGGACAAGAACACAGTGGTAGAAAGATCAAAGAATTCCCAACACGGTCGATCTTATTTTAAATTTATCCCAAAATGCAAATTATACTTTTGGGAAGCATTCATGCAGTGCTAAAAAGTACACAACAGCCCCATGCTGAGTCATCCTTTCACATGGATCCTCTGATCTCAATCTGAGAAGATAGTTCAATGTAAAACAGAAAGAAAATAAACAAACTAATGGAATCCAGTATGGATTAATGTGTTGGAAAAAATTAGAAATCAAATACAGGTGATCATCTGAAGATTTCCACTAGGGATTGAAGTCACTTACGACCAACCCTGCCCTCCACTGACTAGTAGATATTATCCTGGAGGCGACATCCTCACTCAGTCTCTTTGAAGCAGAATCCTCCAAGCTGCGCAACTTACGGTCAACATGATATGCTTCAATGTATCGATAACGCTGGTAGTTAAAAAGAAAATTAATGAGAGAAAAGATTGCAAATAATTGCATGTAACAAGAAAACCCATGTCACAGCAAGGCACATGAATGAAAATAAAGCTGAACATTTTAAAATCTTTAATAATGAAACAATTTCAATGGACTGATAGTCATAACTGATTATTTGATTTTGTAACCTACATGAATTTGCAATTACGATGACTCGTGGAATCCCAGCTAAAAAGATAATGAAAAATTAAAAGTCAACACATACTTCACATAGTCATCATGTCCAAAAGTAAGCTTGAGCTTCTATCTACAAATAAATACTTCTATCGTCGAACTTCGTTTGGACCAATGTTGATGACTATATGAAACCAAGCCAATTGTTACGATTATCTTATGATTCTTATCATGTGAGCCACAAATAAAATCATTTAAGAGTGAACGTCAAGCCATTAACATTATTTCACAGACAAAGATATTCACAGTTAAATAAGGATGCATTTGGTATTTGGAAGTGGGAAATTGGGAAAATTTTTGAGAAGTGTGCAAGTCATATGATATAATAGGGGTCAAATGGGAATAAATGGGGTAGCTACGTAAAAAAATGATTTCAATAGGGGTAAAAATGGGAAAATTTTGGGTAGTTGAGGTAGTTAATAAAGCAAATCACATGGGAGAATGTGTTCCCCTTTGCATAGTACCAAATGTGCCCTAAGCATCAAAACCTTCTAAAGTGTTCATCCAATCTAAAATAATGATCACATGAAAGTTCATAATAACTTAATGATTAAGTTAATGAGTCCTTTCATCGAAAAAAAAATTATGGATCAAAGTGGATTTTGGAATTTATTCAAAATTGTGTTTTTCTTTTCATCCAAAAAAGAGGAAGTTTATAACAAGGCGGAAATTTCAATGTAACCTTGAGATGCCATTTGCAGACGGTCGTGCAGGATAAATCTTGTAAATAGATGGCATATTCCAACAACAATGCATTTCCTGTCCACTAGCAGAGATTTTTTTAGATGATGGTGAGAATCTTGTGACGTAGGCATAAAGATAAATAGCCATACACGTTAGTTCCGTAATGATTCATGGCCTGTTGATGACAAAATGCTGATATTATCAGTATTGCAAAGGAGTTAGGCTTGGCACCAATTATTTTCAGAGCTATTAGGTTTCCATCATACATGCCCCTCGAAAACTACTTCCCTGTGGTTCTTTGATATTATGCTTCCTATTTCATTTCCTCTCCTCAAACCAACAGTGGCAAGAACTATAGGAAATACACAGACATCACATAAGCGGGCATTGCTGTTCTCAGGTATCCAGGAAACAAATGTTTGGCATAAATCCTTCCAAAATGAATAATCCTCGTTTCTATGGAGTTATGTTCACAATCACCCTTTTTTATTTTTTGAAGCCAAAATTCCAGGAAGAATGGAAGATGATTACAGGAAGCCCCAAAGAGACTGACTGGGAATTGCTGCCATGAATATAGCAATTCCTGGGGATCTGGGGATATTAACACAGGAAACAATCATTCAAGAATGAAGTGTGATTCCCATTCTAACAAATGGAAATTAAGGACTTCTATTTTCTGGAAATAGTGAATTGCTGGCACTTTCCGGTGTGATGTTTAGTGCAAAATAGTTGCAAATTTTTTAGGATTGAAATTTACCTGGAGATAGAAAACAACAAGAAGGCTTCCAGAATTTGTGGCAGGGTCTTCACTTGCATTTTCAAAGAGACATTTATGAATGTATTTCTCTTCATAAGAGTTCCATGGGAGTTCAATCATTCTGTCAACCAGATTTCTCCGAATGCAAAGATAACATATTTCAGTTACCAAAACTTCCATCCAGGCCATCAAAATGTCCTCATATTCACTTTTTGATTTGCCCAAAATGTCCTGTGATGATCTTTGCGTCCATTTATCTTCCTTTACTTTAGAGCAGTGTATCCTTTGATACATAAACGCTTCTGTCAAGAGTCCGCACTCTATTCTAACTCGAACAGCCGTCACAGCCTCGCTAAGTGCAGTTATTTCTGATCCTCCATTGTCTAAATTTGCATAAGGCGACAATCCATCGCATCCAGAACAACGTAAAACCATCAGAGCTGCATCAGGTTTCCCCCTTTCTAATAAGACTTGAGCAATCTTTGGATGTGTAGCTGCAGATGCAATTTCAGGGAGAAGGCGACAAGCTTCCTAATCAATAGAGGGAGTGAATTTCAGCTGTCTTCCCCATCAAGTAAAGCAGTGAATGCTAGTTACTATCAGAACTTAAGAAATGGGCAAATTGCTTTCTTTAATTAAACGCTCCATTATGTATCTAATAATGGACAGTTCTTAAATATAATATTTAACCAGAAAAGGATCCATTTCAATGAAGTTTTCAACCAATTGAGGTGACATTACTATGAAGATAAGGAACCACGCAACTGGTGAACACTCAACCAAAGCAGCCTGTATCCAAGAGTATCACTATCAAACAGAGATTTTCAAGCCTCATGTGATAGTGGTTTGCCATCATTCTTCCTAAACAGGCCAATTAAACTCATAGAAAGACTCTCAGAGTCCAAAATGCTTCAAATGGCCTTAAAAAAAAAAAATAAATAAAACAATACTAGAGGTGAACTTTGGAAGTGCAAAGGCAGAAGTGGGATAAGGAAAGCATCTTCATGGAAAAATAGCAGTTTCAGTCTGAAAGGAGATAAGCAGGAATACCAGGTTAAAGGTTCGCATCAAGGAAGTAGCTTTGTGAAGAATATCACTAGTGTCACATGGTTAGGTAAGTAATAATGCCAGAATCACATTGAACCAATTCAGGAATGCTAGACTGAATACAATCCCTCCTAAGAACAAGCCATAACTTGGACTTTCCACATCTAACCATCCTTATACCAGTGGAATGTGAAAGAAATTGGTGCCCATCCCAGTGGGCTGCAGGATCTTGGAGTTTGATTCCTCTCTGAGACACCCCAAGCACAAAAAAAAAAAAAAAAAAACAGTTCTAGTTGTTAAGTTGATATAGCTCCATTTAATCGAGCTAATCGATTACAAGAAGATGTAAAAAATGGCATTATCATGATACATGAAACATGGAATAGCAAATTTCATGGTCGTCAGAGTGGTCAGCAGCCAAGGAAGGCCAAAAACATTAGAATTTTACAAAAATCAAATATATATATATATATATATACCTGTAGTGCTTGCTCAGTCTTATCATCCAGGAGGTAGAAAATCAAGGATTCTAGTAAAGAGTGTCTTGCTATCCCAAATGTAGCAGCAAAATCATCTATCAAATTTCTCCATTGTTCATCAGGCATTGTCCAATGCCTATCAAACAAGTAGTAGATGAACTGCGAAGATTAAGTTAAGCATAGAAAAACAGTTTCTCAATCTACAAAGATCTTAAAAGTAAACTCCAACTACAAACATATTTCGAGGATACAATTGCTTGTTTTGCAATCACAAGATCAGAGCTTCCACACAAAAAGAGTATGTCAATAGCTGTTTGTAAGTTCTCAAATGGATAACATCCTTGCAACCCTTCAATCTTTGATTGGAACAATGATGGATAGGCACCACCTTTCTGCAGAGTTTTGATCTCCATGTCATCCTCCATTCCCTTTACATCCTCTTGTTCTATCCCAAGATTTGACAATGCATCTTCAATGAAGAGGGTGGAACCATCACGAGCTGCAGGTTCTGCAGAATCCATTGTAAAGTTGGGCCATGATCTACTAACTGCAGCTAATTTCCTATCGCGAACAACAGAACACCATGCGGTGAAGCTACGGTAACGTGACGGAACATTCTCAAGGAATTGATGCCTTATGCACCAACTCATCATCTCCAAATGCTGCAAAGATAATCCAAAGCAATTGGTAAAAGATAAACACCATTTACAATGTGGCTAGAACAAAATTATTTTCTCCTATCCTTTTGAATTAGGAATTGTAACAAATGGAAATATTGCCGACGACAAAAGATAGGCAGATAGTCCAAACTCGCAAGTTCATAAGCATCTGAACATCTTATGGAACCAGGAATTGGAGAACGGGGGAGTACTGGACATTAAGTATCAGTACCCATTCATCATCATGAGAAGCATATCCTCATATGTCAGAAAGCAACGCCATTCCTCATGACTAGCACATCCTCACATGTTAAAAGTAAATAAAAAACTAACAGTGAACAGATCAGAAAACTAAATTTCAGACCCAAAGATACCATCCAGTACTACAACAATCAACAATAACAACATTGCCGAAGTTTCTTTCCCCAAAAACAATCTCATTCCAAAATTATTTATGACCAAACTAATTTTTAGAAGCACATCCTTTACAAGAGACTGCTGTATAAACCTCTCCCTTTGAAACCACTTGACAATGCCAGCCAACCAGTCAAAAAATTAAATTTTCCATTTCTAAGTGATGAAAAAAGGCTCTAATCCTTATACAGCTCAAATCAAATCTGTTTAAGACTTGAGCCATTCAATCCAATCTCTTGAGCCTAGGGCCATCCCATCTGGCTCAATGCTAAAACTCACAACCTAATTCAACATGGTGTGACTCAAATCAGAGGTAAAATACTTCCATATAACAATTTGGACAATTCCTTCAGCTTAGTAATCGATATAAGCAACGGCTTATATGTCAAAAATGTCAAACTTTTGAAAGTTGAAAGGTTCATATTCTCATATGAACTCCAGTGGATAACTTGAGTTGACCGTTAACCAAGATCCTAACCCATCTAAACTTGGGACACCCCAACACAACCAAACCTAAGGGCACATGGGAAATCTTCACATGCTCAACCCTAAAATTAGGTTCAGATTGAGTGTCAGATGCTGGGTTCATTTGGTCTACATTGTGATTCTAAAAATGTGCAAACATGAAACAATGTTGAAAAAAAAAAAAAAAACGATCTATACACAAGAAGAAACAGGGAAAGCTGACTTCATGCTGTTTTAACTCCAGTTTATAAAGTCAGTTAAATTAAGGTGGCTAAGTTGATCCAAATCAGATTAGCTATAGTTAACAGGTGTCAACCATATGCCCAAGACATCTTTTGGATTAATCTAATTCAGCCTAAAGATTCAAGGATCATACATACCCACCTGAATTTTTAAAATTGGAAGTGGTTGAATTCAGACAATCCGGACATTTAAATCCCCAAAAAACTTCATTAAATGATCTCTCAAATCTGTAAATAGCATAACATACATCAAACTGTAAATGGCGTAAGCTTTCGTTTTATTTGTTTCTTTTCTAAGGGTCTGTTTTGTAACATGCAAGAGTTTAAGGGGAGAAAAAAACAATGTCCCGCTCCTTCCTATACCTTTTGATATAATTTGACATCTTAATTAACTACCCTACTTCTATCATTACCTTTATATTATAATCATTTTTCACATCTTTCCATACAACTATCCTCTCTATTTTAACTTAATTTTATCTACTCCTAATTTTTACACCTCCCTTCCCGCTTTTACTTTTATATCTTCCCAAACACACCCTAAATGTAATACTAATACAAAAGCCCTGAGTGTTAAATAATCAACAGCATGAATCATTCAAAACTAACATTATCATTATGACAAAAAAAAAAACCTATCCAAAAAAATGAAAACAAGATCCTTAAGTAACATGTTCACAACAAAAAAAGTCATTTCCACTGGAATTTTTTTTTTTTTTTTTTTTAAAAAAAAACACTTTGCAGAAAAGAAAAACACAACTATCTTGGTATCCTTTTTACTTTTGTTTAGGTTGACACTGAGGACCTTAGGACAAAAGAAACAAGTTTCCTCACTTCATTTGCTGTCGACAAACAGTTAATATTTTATGAACAAAGGAAGTGATTCTTTTCCTCATTTGAATCAAATTTCCTCTTGCTCAAACATTCCAATGTGGGAAATAAGGTCAAGGACAACCAAATTATTTTACTTCGACTGCCAAAAGAATACACATTTAACTATGTTTTAGGTAAAAAGACAAAAAAGACATGATAAACTACATTTTAAGTAGAAAGCACAAATGAAAAGACAGAACAGCATAATACACAACAGAGCAGGGCAAGTCCATGAGATTTATAATTGGAATGTTTCACTATATGTGAACCTGCTTAGCCTTCAATACACTCTCCGAAAGGTGATGCAAGCCCTGAAGCTGTGGAGACAGAGTTCCTTTAAATGCTGATTCTAAAACCTCAATAACAGAAGAAATGCCAATCAGCTGCATCACAAACTTTCGAAGGAAACCTAGCCTCAGTTTCATGTCTTCTACACGAAGAGCATCTATGGTGGATGTTAAGAAAAATATCTTTCTGAAATATTGCAAATTGGGAACCAAAAACTATAGGCTACATGTTCCAACCTGACTCATAAGCAGAACCGAGTGTGGGCTTGTTGGTTAGGCAGTTCACAAAATTTTATTGAGAATAGTGTATCAATCAAACGAAATAGCAGAAAGCAAGTTAGAGACATCCATATTTTCCACCTGCATCATCCCTGGATCATTTACCAAGCACAGCAACGTGTTTATTTGCCTTTGTTAACTTAGAAAAGTGAACCACATCACTTAGAAGACCATAACCTCGCAGTGTAACTGGGCAATATTTTGTGGGGAAACACTTCGTAAACATGTTATGGCTCATCGAATATGCCAAGATATATGCTTTCAGGGATGCAACACCATCCATAAAACTCCATCATGTCCGAATAATTACAAAAAGGAAAAGAAAAATAAAAATCAAACTGTCATCTATACTTCAACAAAAATAATCTTAATATCTCCAAAAAGAGGATACAAATCCCTTTAAGTTCTGAAATGATATTTCCAAAAGTTCGCTTACACCAATCCTTCACAACCACTTCATCTAAAAGAAAAGCAAGAACTGGATCGCTTGAAACAGCACTTTCATCCATACAAACGTCTGTCACATCTGATGAATTCATTAAGGAGCGCAATATGTACCGAAAAAAGAGATCAAGGAAAGACGCACAAGATGAGCAGAACTACATCAACATTGTCATGGAGAAATGCTAATGATCCACATGAACATCCAAAGCGAAGAACATTAAAGCATCATCAGATGACAATGGAATCCCACTATTGCAAGGTCTTGATTCAAGAAACAAGCTATGGATTTATTAGGTGTGTGACATACAAAGGAAAAAAGTGGTCCATGTCTAATACCTGCCTAAGGAGTATAGTAGCACCATTGCTTTCTGCAGAAAATACAAACAATGATATGCAGTGACTAGTTGGCCCAGACAAATAATAATGGAAATGTCAGGGTACACCATTAGTTCCATTTGGGTGCATCGCAGATTTACCATGCATGGCAGGAGATAGAGCAACTAACAAGCTGTCAGTAATATGAATTGCGTATGTACCACATATTGCAAGGCATAGAGCTGCCAACACACTGGAAGGCTGGGAAGGGCAATGGTGGCAGTTTTCAGTACCTAAAACAGCTAGAGTGAGGATACAATGGCAAACCAAAGAAACCAAATTGTTCTCTAGAGCCACATCAAATAAAGAGTAAAGGCGTTGAACATCAGCCATCAACTGCTTTCCATCATCATTCTTTTCCTGGAACCTGTCATCGCATCTTTTTGAGATGAGTCCAGCTTCGATGCATTCATTGTAAAGGCGAAGCCTGAGCCTGTTTCCATTCTTAGGGATTGGAATTCTACATATTGGGCATTGATCACATCGTGGACTACATTCCAGACATAAAGAGGAATGTCCACAGGAGTTTAGCATGTGCTGAACATAGCGCCCACAGCTTCTCAAGTCTCTTGTTGCTCGGCAGTGCTCAACTTTTGCTTCGTTACACAGTTCAATAAGATCAATTGAAGCAAGACGCCTCAGCACCTCCTGAAAGTAAGACTGAACTAAGTCAGCACTGAAGCAGTGTTGTTGGAAGACTGAACATTAACCAAACAAGAACTACTACTACTGCCACTATTACTATATCACTAATAGTAGTAGAAAGATTCAAATGAAAATTATGACAATATTCACTAACCTTTCACTTTTCTCATTCACATGAAGTGAAGTTGAAATGATTCATGGAATGACCCAATTTAAACCCCCGTCCCCAAAGATTAGTTGCATTAGATGTAACACAAACGTGCCACATGTGCACTGTGACGACTCTTCACCTGTCCTCTTGGATTGTTCCTTCCCCCATTCGATCGGACAATGAAAAAGATATTTTTGAATATGGATGTTTCCATGTGGTAAATTGATTAGATAAGACACTAAAACATCTAATTTCAAACTTCAAACCAGATATAGCAAGTAAGTTTATGTTTCCCATTGGCTAAAAACAAAATGCTTTCCGCCATGAGTAAGATCCATCTTTTCCTCCTTAGGAAGGAAAAACAAAAAAAAACAAAAATGCCAAATTACTAACCATTACACATGATAAGGGATTTTACAATGCATTAAGATAGCATAAACAAACAATGATAACCCTGTCAAATAAAAAACCTAGCCCAAATGTTAATGACAACTATTTTGATATTGTATACTCAAGTGAGAGCAGCACTCGTGCTTGGTGATATGGGAAATGGGCGGAGGATTGGCACCCCCACATCCCCCCACCCCACCAAAAAGAATCTCCCAGACAACATGGCCGCAAACAAGAGAATGACAATTGCTACAGATGCGGAAGGAGTAGGTTCGATAAAAAAAATTCGCATTCCTCAAGACGCAAAGAATCATAGAAAAGTAGAGAGAAGAAGAAGAGGGAAGAACGTGCCTCTTTTACAGTCCCCGTAGTGGCTCTATCTCCATTCCCATGCCGTTTCGACTCCATGTGCACAGCGAAGCTGGGGGTGAGATAGCAACGCAAGTAACGAGATGGAGGAGGAGGAGAATGAGAAGCAGAGTAAAAAATGAAGAAACTCCGGAGCGAGTCAGGCGAAGAGAGAAGAGTTGATTAGAGAAATCAAGAAATTAAGAAGACGTGAAGAAGCGGAAGCAAAGAATGGGAATGGGGGAATTGTTGGAGCCGGATCTCCAAAACCCTAGAGGAGAGAGAAAGGGAAGTGAAAACCCTCCTCTTCTTTCTCCGCAGCACAGCACAGCACTCCAGACGCTAAATTGGACCTTAGATGATGCGTTTTGAGTTATGGAAATGGAGGGACAATTACAATGGCCAACCACTCTCGTTAGGGTTATTTGCGGAGGTGCCTCTCGATTTTGGGCAATTTGCGTTGCGTCTGCCTGCCACCACTTGCCAGCGCCACCGGCACCACAAAAGCTTCCCCACTACACCTTTTTTTTTTTTTTTTTTTTTTGAGGGAGTTCCGACTTCCGAATTCTGATACAGTACAGGCGGTACGGCCGTTGTGGTTATTATTTTCAAGGGGTTTTTTCACGTTGGCCTGTTAGTGCATGCAGTTTACGTGCTTAATTTTATCATTTTTTAGTCTTTTTACATACTTTTATAAAATTTCAGAAATCAAAATTTCCATTCTTTTTCATGTGTGGGAAGAGCGAGGCTGATAAAAAAAATTCATTTTAAAAGATTTATAAAAGGTGCATAGAAATATCCATAATCGATAAAATTAAGTATGAGAACTAGCATACACGCAGCTCAAATGAAAATAAAAAACCTTTTAGTAAATTAAAAAAAGGGACGCATAATACCGGCTGCTGCCACTTACGATGGCATAGCATGGAAACTCCACATATTTGCCAACCAAGAAGTTCACATTTTACAAGGCTAGTAATTCATTCAATGATCAATCATCACATGAGTGCATCTTTTTTTTCATTGGTATTATACACATTGCCACATCTAATTGTTAGACCACTTGAACAGCACCTCTGTGGCATCATCACATTCGTCTTTGCATTTATTTAATATTTTTATAGACATTATTTAATCAATACACTAAGTTTTATCATGTTATAATAAATATTATACTTTTAAAAATCAAATGGTGGGGCAATCTACCTGATTTTCTCTTTGAAAAATTATGCATAAACAATTTTTTGATAACGAAATCCATTGATCACTCTATCAATGAAATTACTTGATCCCTCAATCCCCTCCCCCTCTGCCCGATTTTAAGTGGGATAAGGGCCCCCTTTTCATTAAAAAATTTGAGTTTTTAAGAGATGGAAAATAATTTAAATGCCTCTAAAATCAATAGTTTTAAAAATCAAAAATAAATTTATAAAAATATTGTAGAATAATACGACTTGATATACAGGTCAAGTATACTTAAAAATTATTTATGAACAAATTAAAATATAAAAAACATAGAATGTTGACATGTAATATAATCATGGTCCTTCGTTCAAAAAAAATATCCAATCATGATTCAATGACTACGCTCAATGCATGCCCTTCATTTACTAAAATATAAAAAATTGTAAGCGCTTTCCTTCTTCAATATAACCTTTTTTATTTTTAGTGTCTTCATGCTTGATGATAAATACACTCCATTCATCATATATAATAGTCTCCATTAAGCTAGAAGACCAAATTTTATCTAAATCAAAATATATGCATCAACTACATTTTAAAAAATATATATTAATGAAAAATAGTAGATCACGTTATACATATTGAAATATAATAATAATTAATAAAATAATTATCCACATAGTAATAACATTTAGGTGATTCAAATCTCGAAAATACAATTTTAAAATTGATATTTAGTATTAAATTATTTTATTACGTTGATTTTATAAATTTGCATATAAAGGGTCATGTGCAGTAACATCGCACAAATGACAAAGTTTTTATAATAATATAATTATGTTAAATATAATAAATGACGTAAAAAAATTTAGTAGTCTCAAAATATTAAGGGTGCTTGGGAAGTGATAAATCCGTAAAATGAAAAGTTTTTAGTGCAATAGTTTTTAAAATCGAATAAATGATATAATATTATAGGAGTAATAATGTGAAGTAAAAAGAATAAAATTAAAATAGATATCTAATAAAAAAATTAAAATAAATATATTAGTTGTATAAGTAGTTATATAAAAATAATTAAAAAGTAAAGTAATTATATAGAAAGATTTAAAAAAATAATTAAAAAATAAAATAGTTATGAAAAATGGGATCCTATGGCTGCATCAATTGAAATGGCTTCAAGACAACAGCATAAAACAAAGAATTTGGATACACTCAAGCGGAGTAATCATGACCCACATGTTGTTACTGCTGTGGCAAAGCTTTTCTGGCAAGACCGAAAGGTGGACAAGGCAAGGGACTAGTTCAATAGAGTAGTGACTCTTACTCCAGATATTAGGGATTTTTGGGCCTTGTACTACAAGTTCGAGCTTCAGCATGGCAGCGAGGATAGGGGTGCAACTTGGTATCGGGTCGGTCCGAGCCCGACCCGACCCGGTACGGTACCAAAACCAAAAATAGATTTTATTTTTAAGATTTTTTCCAAAATATACACGGTTTCAACCCGACTCGTAGAAACCCGAAACCAAAACTGGATTCTCACCAACCCGGTACCAAAACCCGACCCGGTCCGAACCGGTGTAATTTATATAATTTTTTCATAAATTATACATGTTTTTTTGTAATATTAATATATATACATGTTTCAGGCATTACCAACTCTAGTTCAAACAAATCACCTCTTCCTCCATTACCAAAGCATGCTTGAGGTAACTTAATTTATAGGATGATTTTTTATGATTATTATCTTATTATTATTAACAGTTGCATGCATTTTTTTTTATCTAGGTTGATGCATATTATTTTCAAAGATGTAAATCGAGGAGGAAGAACTTGACATTAGAAATGCAGATGGAAATCAAGGGAGAAATTACTTTGAAGTCTTTGAATAGTTTTTTAGTTTTTTTGGAAACTTTGGAGACATGAACTCATTTAAATTTTGAATTTGTTTAAAAGTGGATGTAAACTTATTTAAACTTGAGATTTGTTTATATTGTCATTTTAAATTTGGATTGCACTTAAATTAGATTAGAATGTTGAACCATTATGCTTAGTGTATTTAGATTTAGTTGCTTTGAATAACTGTTATGTGGATTATGTTTGAATTTGAGTTGGCATGATAAATCTATTTCATATTATACTTTCTGTTAGTATGAGAAATCTGTTAGTTTGAATTTCAGATTGTAGTATAAATTCGATTCATATTTTAAGTTTATTGGTATGACAAGTGGTCAATTTTTATTTTAGCAATTTGTATGATAAATATTCAGTTTGAATTCAATTTCAGCAATTTGTATGATAATGTTTAGTTTCAACTACAAAGTTGGTATGATATGTTCATTTTCTATTTGCTACACTTGAGTAATTTCCATTAGCTATTAAATAAAAATGACCAACTAGTCATAAAACTAACTAATTTGTCATTTATTCGTGTCTATAGGGTGCTGAAAAATTGCTTGCAGAGTTCATTCAAAGAATATTGCAGAATTTAGCATGATGTTGCAGAATTCTTTGAAAGGATATTGCAGAATTCAGCGTAAGACTTGACTTCATAAACACAGGTATGTATATTCCAATAATTTTCTTTTAGATTACAATTAAATTTGAAAAAAAATAATTTATTGGTAACCCGAATTCTAACCCGAAACCAAACCAATGCGAACCCGACCCGAACCCGGATTAAATTCTTATGGTTTAGGTTTACTCCAACCCGGTTGGCTTAGGGTTTGGGTTCACTCCAACACGGTATAACCCGACTCGAGTTGCACACCTAAGCGAGGAGCAACAGAAGGATGTGCTGAAGAGATGCATTACTGCTGAGCCTAAGCATGGTGAAGGATGGAAGGGGTTTCGACGGCATGGCAGCGACGACATTTCCATTTTGAAGGGGTTTCGGAAGAATCGAAAAACCAGCATTCGCATTTTGGAGGGAGAAATCGAGAGAGAAGGGGTCTCACTTGAATCTGGAAGGGAGTTCCACCGATTGTCGGCATAGAGACCAGAGAGGAGAGAGGCAACAATGTGGAATTGTCGACGGAAGGGGTGGGAGGAGAGAGAGAGGGCCAGCGGAGAACTCGATGCCGTGGAGAGAGGGAGAACGAAAGCAGGCGGAAAGAGCTAGCGGGAACTCGATGTCGTGGAAGAACTCGAGTCCGTGGAGAGAGAGAGAGAGAGAGAGAGAGAGAGAGAAAAAGCAAGGCGAAAAGAGCTCGCGGGAGGCTGGTTTTTTGAATTTTTACGCTGCCCGCAAGGATGAGTCTGCAATTTTTTCATCCGACGGCTACGACTAATCCCGCCCAATCCAACGGTGTGCGGGCAGCGTGCTTTCGGCGGACGCAGTTAACCGGACTTAGCCCAGACATAAAGAATCATTTCTCTATATAAAAAATGCATGACTTAGATATTACTCAAATTATAATGTAAGATACATATATGCCTTACAGAACTGCCCTCTTATTATCAATGGTTTCTTTAGCAAAACGAAAATGACTTATGTACCCCAAACATTAACAAATGAATGGATTGGTGCTAAGCCAAAGGATGGTAGATACTTTGGCTTTTTTGAATTGCTCTCTTGAACGGTATTTCTCCTCCTATCTCCGTACCATGTTGTTTGTAATTGTGATGGCGGTGGTGGTACTTCGTTTTCTTTCATTTCTAGTTTCCACTCCTGTAATATGCTTTCGTTATAGTTTAGTGAGGTCAGTCTAACAACTAGCATTGCCAATCCTTTCATCCGAAATCGTTCAGCTTGTCTCTGGTGATCTCTCTGCATGTCCATTTAATGCATCAACCTGCAAATATCAATCGTTTGAACAACAATAATGACAAACAAGTCATATAGTCTCCCCAAGAAAGACCTCCGACTTAGAAGAGAGAGGGGCTCCTGTGCAAACCCTATCCCACTTATAAAACACATCCTATCAGGCATGTTCGAGAAGGAAGTTGTGGGGGGGGGGGGGAAAGGAAGGGTATTTTTTTTTTCTTTTTTAAAAAAAGAGACCTACCGCATCTGATGCTCAAATGTGGCACTGAGGAATACTCGGACACTTTGATATATGCACAACTTGCATCATCTAGGATTAACAAAACTAGCTATTCAATTACAGTAATCATACTTACAGTGTTGGACAGCTGATCCCTTATGCAATACAAGGACTTGAGCATTGTTTCCATTGTATCGGGTGCCAACTGAAATTTGACCTCTGTTTCCCTTGCCAAAGATCGAGTGTCATCTTGAAGCTGCACAAGTGCTGTAACGATCATAACATAGTTGATTCTACCGTAGCTACTAGTCTACATGCACCAGCTCAAGATTCAAGATCTTATACCAATCATGCATGCTTCGCAGACTGACAAAATCAAAGTTATGATATTTGAAATCCTAGTCTAAATTCTAATAAATATTTAAGCTTGGCCCATTTCATATATTAATCCATGAAATTATTATAACAGTATGCAAAAGTACACGATTTTTTTTTAAAAAGGACCAATAAGATTTAGTATAGCTGGCTGCATGGAGTGTCCTTTCAGAATCTTCTTTATTAAATTTTTTTTTCTTAAAAAAAAAAAATCTAAACCACTTATTATGTTTATCCATGCACATTTATTTATGGTTCCAAAAATCACATGTAACTTTTATGCACATATAGAGAGAGAGCTATTCCGGTGCAGCTGCACCGGAATAACGGTACATTTGCCCAAAAATGGGACTCACATACATTAGAATACAACGAAACTTTATACAATCATTTATCTATATATAAATTTTATAACAAATGGTTTACCTATTGAAAAAATCACTTTAAAGTTGCTATTTACATAAAATTATTTTATTCCGTTGAATTTGTATCACTTTCAAATGGGGTCCATAAACATCCGATTGGGATGAAAATTGGTATAGTAATAGAATACATGATTCTAAATACAATTGGTGGAATAGATTATAATTTTATGATCATGTGGGGCCCATTTTGGCGCAACTGCATCGCTGTTATGATGCAATTGCGCTGCACCTGAATATTTCTCATATATATTCCATTCGGGTGCCAATCCTCTGCATCAAGCCCTAAAATTTTTAAATTTTTTTTGTAAAAGTCTTTAAGTTCTACCTAAATTTTTCTTCTTGTGAAATTTGACAATTTTTTGAATTTGTTTGATATTTTATGTTGATTTTTTAAAATTAACAAAAAAGAGAGTGAAATAGTGGATACATACACAAAGCGCATGTATAAAATGATTAAGATACATGCACTATTTCTCATCAAAAAAGATACATGCACTATCAGCTCCCAATAGCATGTATACACTCCATTTTTCGTTCATTTTCAAAAATTAAAATAGAATGTTGAACAAATTAAAAAAAAAAATCAAATTTCTAGGGAAAAGATCAAGGTGAGGACCATATATTTATAGAAAACTTTAGAAAATATTTTTTTCTAGCCAACTGTAGATGATCTGCACCTATTATATATTTTGGAAAAAATTAATAGTTATATATTCACTCTCAAAAGATGCTTAAAAAAATTGTCAATGGAAGTTTTTTTGGTGGCATAAAAAAAAATAATGTTAAACAACATAAATAGGAGTAAGTTTGGCATTAGGTCAAAAACATTTTCCCCTCCCTTCGTACACAACTTTTGATATATTTGACACCTTAATACCAAACTACACTACTTTTTCTATTAAAACTTCTATATCTCAATCATTCTTACATAATTTTTCTATACAACTACCTTATCTACTTTTTATATATATATATATTTACTCCTAATCATTACATCTATCGCATTATAACAACACACTCTTATCTTTTCAAAAAAAAAATTCAATTTCTTTTGTACAAATTACAAACTAGACATTAGATTTGAAAAAACAAATTAACAAGAAAGAAGGGGCTGTGTGGGGATGTATTGAATCATTGGTCGTGAATAAATAGCAATTGCCACATTAGCAAGCAGTCAATAATCAAACTAAACAATCATTCTTAGAATCATCATAAAAGAAAAATTATGTCAATACTCGGATGACTAAGTGGTTGACACTAATGTGTGTAAGTGTGTGCATGTGTAAAAGGTTTTGTGTTTAGAACTAGACTAGGGCATTAGCCTCCATCTAGACAAAAAATAAAGCCAAATTATTATCATCATGAATGCAACATAGTTCCGACTATTATTGATCAACTTGAAGAATCATACATTTACCAGTATTTAGTTCTTTATTAACTTCCGAACTATCTCAGGAGGTGAAGAAGCCTCCTAATTCTCCTCTAACCAACTTCACATACTTCCTTTTAGATCTTGCCTTATCCTCCTTATGGACCCTTTGGCCCTTTGGCCCCATAGAAGGTCCCATCCCTTACAAGTGCCAACTCCGATTTTATCAGAATGGCCTGTCGAATCATCCATGCAACTAAAGGAAACTGGACGCTGAATCATTAATAGAGGAAAGGCTGTACCCATGTCCCAATACGAGAGAATGCGATAATAACAAGTGTGACCATTTCTCAGCAAATACTATTCTTAATGGGTGTCTGGTTTTTCCCACCTCACTCATTCTGAAACAGTTAATGCAAAATTTCGAGCAAGCAGCAATAATGTCTACAGACTCATGGACAATGGGCACTTTGTCCCCCATACATTCCAGTTAGGAATGAATGGTTGCAACTGGTATAAACTGTTCAAATACCTTCAAATTAATAACTGCAACATGATCTTTGTCTTCTCCATTTCCGCCTGCCATATTCCATGTCATGGCCTTCAGACGAGGTAAAGAGACCTAGATAAGTTTCATCAGAAGAAGCAAGATTCAAGTCACATATACCATAAAAGGTCAGATCAAATGAAGAAGTCACTTTGAACCACCTTTGTGTTTTGTATGGAGACATTTAAAATGGGCACACAATGATCTCAGAAGTTAATAGACATCGGTAGGCATTGAAGAACAACATCAAATAGCACAATAAGCTCTGAAAAGCCACGATTCCACCAAGAAAACAGCATTCCATGCACACACATGCCAATAATTAAAACTGCAGGTCCCCTGTTTCTGAAGCCTAACCCAAAAATTAAAAAAACGTAGAAGTCGAAATTCCAAAGCTGAAACCATCAATTATGCAGCCATTGATGTAGTTACACAAGTAAAATTGCCAATGCCCACAGTCCAGTAGTCGAATGTTCTAGTGCTCCCCGCGTTGTGGGGCCGTACTCCATCGAAATGCAGAAACACATGAGTAAATGGAAAGTGGAGGAACCTGGTCTTTGAGTGCATCCTGCGTCCACTCCTGTTGAAACTTGTGCAACAAAAGCGTCAGCAATCGCTGCAATTCTGGCGGGACTTGTTGAGGAAACAGCTTATGAAACTCATCCTTGCTATAGTTTCCATACACACACCTCCGCGTTAGTATGCGAAGGCACACCAGCAGCTGCCCAAAAAGAAATAAATCAATCAAAATAAAAAATTTCCATAACCAAGAATATTAAGGACTAAACAGTTTTGCAAATCGAATAATTACAGCCAAGAAACAAAAAAAAAAGGGGTGGGGAACCCATCCCAAGTTTCCACTTTGTTTTCCTCTTGCTTATAATTTTGACAGCCGTGTGAGTGCAGACTGAGGAGCAAAAAAAAAAAAAAAAAGAAGATTTGGATTTGGTTGGTGGTTTGAGGCACTGAAATATATAAGAAAAAGAAATACAGACGGGATCGAGGTCGGAGTCGTTGTGGAGCTGTAGCATTTCGCGGATGATGGCTCTGTCGGCGGCGTCGAGGCCGGTGTTGCGAGTCCTCCACAGGGCTTGGAGTATGAACTCTACCGATTCCTTGGAATTGGACTGCATCAGTAGCGGCAGATGCCCCCACAACGATTCATTATCCATCTCTCTCTCTCTCTGTCTCCACCAGCCGAAGCTGTCCGACGGCCGTGGGTTTTGAACTTCTCAGAGTAGAGGGCGTACGTTGGTTTCAGGGGATCTGCTTATTCCTGTTTTAGCGTTTTATTTCTCTTCACTGTTCGGTAAGCGGTAAAAATTCCGATAAAAAACTTTTTAGGTAAAAGTTGTGAAATCAATAGAAAATGATGTAATATTATAAGAATAATGATGATGAGTAAAGAGAATAAATTTAAAATAAATATGTTAGTTGTATTGGTAGTTATGTAGAAATGATTGAAAAGTAGACTTGTTATATAAAAAGATGTGTAAAAAATAATTTTAAAAAAAAATAATTATAAAGAGTGAAAAGTTTTAGATAGAAAAGTTTTAACTTGACAATTTTTATAAATTGCCAAACACACCCTAGGGTTTCAATTTTTTAATCTTTTCATTAGAAAAAGTCTCTCTTTTATTTGGCGGATTTATTTTCATGAATTTTGAAAATTCTAGTGGCCTGGGCCTTTCTGTTGAATCCTTGGAAATTAATGGCTCAATTTACGAAATTCAAAAGATTCATTATATTTTTAAATCATTATTTATCTAGACATGTATTATTATTTTAATAAAATTTTCGGTGGTTACAAAAATAGCCCCTTATAATGTTTACTTTTTGATGATTTTGTTCTGCGCCCAACTAAAATTGGTATAAAACATCACATCCTCAACCAAACAAAAAATCAAACCCAATGAAATGATTAAATTATTAAACTAAGGATTTCCTTGAAAATAACTTGTTCCTAGGATCCGTTGGGCAGAAACAAACAGGCAAATTGTTGACATATTTGCAAATTTTCTTTATATTCAATTTATTTTATTTTCTTTTCATTTTCGATCATTCCATTAACATTTTACTTCCCTGATTCCCAAATATACTTCTTAGCTTAAAAAAATAAAGTGGCTTCCGAAATCGTAGCGAGTAATTATTCTACTCGGAAAAGTAAAAATGACTAAGAAAAAAGTAACATAATTGGAAATTTCGCAAAAACACCTGATCCTATCACAACAAATGCACGGTCAGTTAGACCGGGGCTGTCTCAAATATCTGTCGAACTTAAAATTTGCATACATAGGTTGTATTTAGGAAGTAATAAAATTTCTATATGAAAAAATTTTTATATAAAATTTTTTAATTGGAAGAAAATGATATAATATAATAAGGATAATAATAACTAGTAAAGAAAATAAAGTTAAAATAGATATATTAATTGTGTAGAAGTAATTGAAAAGTAAGATAATTGTATAAGAAAGTGTAAATAAATTATTAAAAAATAAAATAGTTATAAAGAGTAAAAAAATTTAGTTAATGGAAAGTAAAAATTTTAAAGTGAAAAATTTTAACTTATATTTTTTTTGCTTATGGTCAAACACACCGGTAATCTTTGTCATTTGCGTTTTTATCTTTTAAGATAGTTTTCAAACGCATGCAAGTTGAATGTGGTAGGCAACGGTGTTGTGATACAACCTACAACTAAAAGGGTTATGTTAAAAAGATTTTTGGTATCAGAAATAATCAACAAGCTTTAGCTAGTAGTGTTTTGATACAACTCATGACTAAAAAGGTTACAATAAAAGAATTTTTAGTGTCATAAATAATCAACTTAAGCTTTTTGTATCAATAGTATTAAAGACTGATAATAGACCTAAAGATCATAGGTTCAACTCCCAAAAAAAGGATAATTTAGGTGCCGAATTAATAGTACCGGTAGATGAGTAAAGTCATCTTATTAAGAGTAGAGGGGCTGACCCCGAAAGTTGAATTAAAATTACTGATAAATGAGTAAAGTCATCCCAATAGAGAAAAAAAAGACTACTATTGGATCAGTAACACTAAAGTGAGCTACTATTAGGGGAAAAAATATCATTAGGTCAATGTTATTAGAGTAAGCCAATATAAATGTTTACCCTCAAAAGGATATGTATTAATATAACTAGGGGTGCAATTTGAGTGGAATAGGTCCATTTTTATAAGGGCAAACCTATTCTTACCCTATTTTAAAAAAATTCTACCATACCTTACCCTAATCTATTTTAGGTCCGGTTGATTCTAGACATGCTCTAAGTTATTTTTTAAGGTTAGTTCGGTTTTAGTTTTGATTCTAAATTAGTTATTTACATTAGTCTTTATATTATATTTAAAAATCATAATCTTAATATAAATTTTACTCAAAAACTTATAATTAATATGATAATGATATAGTTTTGAAATGCATTTACTAGATATATTAAATAATAGAAAATTAAACAACAATTATTTACATTAGTCTTCATATTATATTTAAAAATCATAATTCTAATATAAATTTTACTTACAAACTTATAATTAATATGATAATGATATAGTTTTAAAATGCATTTATTAGATATAATAAATAATAGATAAATTAAACAAGTTTCTCTATTTTAAACTATATATTTTATATCTTCAAAGATATAATATATTTCATAAAAGATATATTACATATATATTAATAATCCAGGTCAGTTTCATCTAGTTGGACCTTTGAACTTGCTCTACCTTAATTACACTGAGTATTTTTTTTTATTTAAAACCCATTCTACCCTGTGAAGAGGGGGAAAAAATGTACTCTACCCATTTTAGGGTATTGATGGGCCAACTCATGGGCATTCTACCTGAGTTGTACTCTTACATACAACCCATGACAAAAAAGGTTACAATAAAAGGATTTCTGGTGTCAAAAATGATTAATTCAAGCTTTTCTAGAAGATAATTCAAATTGATGCTTATCAAAATTTTTATTGTATAGTCGATGTGAAATCATGATATGGAAATCACACACACTATCTGCAGTTTAAGCTTAAGAGTAATGTAAACTTCCCCCAACTTGCCAGAGTAATCTCAATGAATATCCCTGTTGACACTCCTTCCTCAAGCACAAAGATGGATAAATGGGAATGAGATCCAAGCCCAACAATGACAAGCTACTCCAGAACAAACACCAATGGGCTCTGGAACCAACTGCCCATCCAAAGCAAACCAAAGCAGATTCAAGTCAATCTCAAGCCAAGCCCACCACTAAGCGGGCTTGTCCAGTCCCAGCCCACAGGAGCAAAGCTCCAGCAAGCCTCAAAAGCAGACTTCTCTACAACAACCCATTAGGCCTCAACAACGGCCTACATGGAGCAACGGGCTCCAACCAGATCCGGCCCACAGGAGCAAAGCTCCAACAAGCCATCAACTGGGCTCTACAATGCAGCCCGCCAGATCCAGCCCACCAAGCCTCAAAAGCAGGCTCTTCTACAACAACCCATCAGGCCTCCACAACGGCCCACTTGGAGCAACGGGCTCCAACCAGATCTAAGTCCAACCACCGCGGGCTCCCATCTACGACCCAAAGCCTACAAAGCCCGCTCTACCATCTATAAATAGGGTGTCAAGCCTCTCTTCTACACACACTTGGAGAGGGCATCCCAGATGGGAGGATAGGAGTCTGCAGCAAAATCTCGGCGTCCCAGTTTTCCCGCTCTTTGAGCTCCAAGCCTCTCTCCCACTTTCCCCTTTTCCTTCCCTCCCCTTTTCTCAAATCTTTCATTTTCGCCTTTTCATGCCCGTGTAAACCACCTCGGGTTGGCAGATTTCACCATATTTGCTTCAATCCGAAGGCCGGAACCCGAACTCTGTACGATTGGTGCCTTTATTTGTTAAAAAGGGATTGATCTCCTTTCAAAGATCAGTGGCGACTCTATTTTCTTTATTTTGCGCGCTTGTTTAAGTTAACGCTCCAACAAGGCGGGTGCACGCGGGTCTACAGATTTCAGCATAATACGCTGCCGTTATGCTGCTGAATTCGTGACTTGATCCGTGTATGAAAAAGCCTCGTCTTAAGCCGTTATGCCGCCAAAATCCACGGGAAAACGCTCATAACTAAAAATCGTCAATCCTAACACATTTTACTTCGTGGAAATGCAGGAAAACTGAGCCCACACTACTGATTTAGAAGCATTGAAGAACCGGCTCAAACCCATTCGACACAGCCCAGATTTTCAAGGCGCGGAAAAACAATCCGAGCCCATCGTAGCGCTCGCGGCGGGTGCTACAATCCCCAAGCAAGCAAACTATTATAGAAATTGTGTAACTGGTTCATGACCACTTTGAGAGAGAGAGAGAGAGAAGGAGGGGGTGGGGTGGTGTGTGATAGCTAGTTCAGGAATTCTGTTTAACTTTCCAGAACTATCCATCCCCAAGAATCTTGAAATGGAGATCTTTGTGTTGCATGCGAAGCAATCTCATTCCTACACACCTGTCAACTCAAAGTATTTAGGGGTTTGTCAGGGATATAAAACTCAAAATTTAACCAAAATTAGATTCATGGTCTCAAAATCATTTGATAATTCGCAATTCACAGAAGATCTTTCATAACCATTCACTACCTACTATGTTGCTAATGTAGTTGGTTCACAGCCATCATGGACACATGCCAACACATCCCTATAGTCCCTTGAAATGGTGAAGGAATCATAGACTTGACCATCACTGCTTTTCTTGTATTCAAAGAGGAGTGATGAATGGTTAAAAGCAGTCAATTTCACAAATCCAAAATCAGAGTCCCTGACTATGCTCCACTCTGGAGTGACATTGCTGAATGCACTTAAATGACTGCCTCCACCACCTGCAACAACATGGATGCTTCCATTGACAGTACCCGAGTAGTGGGACCTCTCCGTATTCACACACTGGTTCTGCACCATTAAAAAGAAATAAATGGATGAGTTATGGATTTGCAAAGTCAGTTCATCTAACAAGAGTTATAATAAGCTTTCTTTTTCTCTCTTTCTTCCTCTTTCTTCTTTTTTCTTTTTTCATAAAAGGACTATATCATTGCCATATCATGCCTTTGTGCCAGCAACATTGTATTCCCATGACAAACAAAATGTGATTGCATGAATGATAGCTATATGTGTAACTTTGGTTTTGAAATGCAATCAGATCCCAGAGACAAAGTGACATCTGGATGCCATATCCTACTAAATTGTCCAGAAATTGGCAAATTATGCTGACCAGGAAATAGGTATGCATCAAGCATGGAAACTGCATGTTTTAGTACCATCCACAAGATAAGGGTGTAAGAAGAATACATCTAGCTATCAAAAAGAAGATTCGCAGTCTGTTCATATGTACCTGGTAGATTGGGCAAGTCCTCTCGTATTGGTGAACATGACCAAAAAATGCAATATCAACCCTGTACTTCTGCCAAAGCTTTTGAAGGCTCTCTCTTCCCATGGGCTCTGCAAATTCACCGATCCTAGCGTATCCACTTGCTGAAGAGTATCCAAGAACGCGATGGGCGGCAAATATCAACCATGGCTGTTTCTGCCGATCTGTTGATGCTAGACAATTCTTGATGAACCTATGCTGATCTGAACCCTCTCTCCAGTCATGTTCACTGTCTGCAATGCAGAAACGGAACATGCCATAGTCTGTCGCGTACCTATAGAAGATCGGAAATGTAAGTTGCAGAAAAAAAAAATCTCCATACACAAAGTAAATTTGGTCAATCCACCCACTGAGGGTAGGGTATTTTCGAGTACATTGTCTTCCTTTGACCATTTTCATTTGGATGAGAGCTTTTAGACTGGTCTCTGCCCTTTCGATTGGATAAGATCAGACAAATGCTGCATGTTGTTCATTTATAGGCCAACTTTAGGTTGTGGCTTCACGATGTGCATCCTGGGGACGATAATACTCTGATTCATCCAAAAATGCTTGGCGTGTGGGCAATGATGTGGCATGATTCATGACTTGTGAATGTTGAAATCACTTCTACTGATGATTTTTGACTACTAACCAAAACTTGGCTCTATTCTCTGCTGGAACATAGAACATAGTCTCTGCAAGCACACCACATTCCCCACCAGAATCTGTGGAGTCATAGAAGGATCCTGAACCTGGCCAGTCCCGTTCATGATTCCCACTGCAAGAACATAAGGTTATGAAAATTTCAACGTATTTTCAACAGCAAGAAATCCAAGATCATGGACCATATCTCAGGTTTAGAGTGGTGCAACAGAAAATTTGCTTGATTCAAAGGGACTAGTAACCATTTCTGTGTTTGTTAAACACATGAGAAATGTAAAGCAAATCGAACTGCTATTGTGGTACCATTGCGTAAGGTGTTAGTTCAGGTGGCCAAACAGTAACTCATAAACCAGATTGATCAACAATCAGAATGTCCATTAAAGAAGTTGTGGGGGGGGGGGGGGGGGGGGGAGCAACAATGATAGTTGTAGAGTTTGTTCTAATGTACAAATTTTCTCCCAAAAGACATTCTCCATATGCTTAGGATTATACAGTAGCTGGAATCTTAACGTACATTCCAGCTAATAGAATCACATATGTATGAAAGGAGAGCCATTAGTAATGAGTAATAGGAAGCAAAATCCATGAAATCAGAAATGTTTGATCCTGCTATAGGATTTACAACTAAGAGTTGACTTCTAGTGCAAGTCTGCAAACCATATTATTCATGTCACAATTATTCAATTAATTGAGAAAGGAAATGTTTGTCAAGAATCAATTTATTTCTGCTTGACTAATATTCTTCCCAGATTATCTTTGGTTTCTCCAACAAACAAGTACTAAGACTTTGGAATAATCCAAATGCACATGACTCCATGAAAGTAATAGAAATTAAACCCAAGATAATTCCAAATAGAGAAACTTCAATCATTTCAATTTTTTGAGAGAGGAGGGAAAGTGAGGTAAATTTTATATAGATTTTCTGTAATTAACACACTTCTAAAGTGGAAAAGATAGGTAAAATTTTTATAGTATTTGAGTAATGCTATATGAAGTATATTGGCAAATCAATGTGGACAGAATTATTGCTATTTCATTTTTCCTATTTATTCTTCCATGTTGTAGGCTTATAAATTTGAATCCTACATAGGTCCAAATTTTGCAACTAATGCACCGACCAAGATAAAAAGCAGCAAATACAAACAGTGCAGGCCAAAAATTTGTAGATGATGGTATGAAATTTTTGGGCCTTACAGAAATCAAATTTCATGCGAATCACTGGGTCATCTTGTAGCAAGAAATAAATAAAACTAAAACTAAATATAATACAGATTCCCATCTTTGGAGAATCATAATTCTCAACTAGCCTATCCTATCAATATGTGATGCCTCAATGGATGCCTCATGCACAGCCTCAATATGACTTGCATCAAGACGCTGTCACAGCCATTATGGAATATGGATATGGTAGGAGTTGTTTAGAAGGGCAAGCAAACCTGGCAATCATATATGGGACCTGTGATGCGATGGGCTCCACCTGTGAGGTGAACTGATCCCATTGAGAAATGTATCCATTTGCATATGTTATATCTCCAATATGGAAGACAATATCTATGTTATCCAAGTCTTTGATAATCTGGTCTGTTGTGTTAAGCGAGCCTGGTTGATAACTGTTGAACTCGTTCGAACCATCACGCTCTGCCTGTGACATAAAATTATGATAATCGCTACCTTCAACTGCTATATCAAGATAAGATTATGCATTTCTTTAATGTTTTTCCATGGCGCATGTGCATTCTCATTTTGGACAAGTGAGACTGTCTTAGGAGTTAGTCACGGCCAACAAATTAGATGGTTATGAAGGTAATAAATGTTCCATTAACAAATGATGGTTCCAGTTCACAGGTGATTAGATCAATAGTGTTGATCAGAGCCCAGCTAATGTGGAAAGGTGCAAGTAATTTTTTTACAGACTCAAATACGTAGATAAGTAGAACAAGGGCGCCTTTCTACCCAAAACTCTCTGATGCAGTACCATGCCCATTTTGAATTTTCAACACCAATAATATGGGTTTTCTATGTTAACAAGGTAAGGCCACGGTTAGTCAATATAAGCTGCCAGTTGCTTTCCAGTTACAAAAATAAAAAACTCACCTTTCCCATGTCGCCAAATATGACCACTTGCTGTAATGAATCTTGACCAGGATAGGGGGATGCTCTGAAGGAATATTCTTTGCTCCAAATATACAACCCATTAAATAAACGATGGCCCAGCTTGTATATGTACCTGAATTATAACCACAGCAATCACCATAAAAGAGAAAAAAATAACTCCTATGAGAATGAATTGTAGAATAATTGACCTTAGAATTTCAACAGTAAAATTTTCACTTATAAGTGAATAGATTCTATAACCTCTTGGTTCTAGAAAATGGACTGCAACGTTCTAACATAGAGACATGAGAAGTGCACTTGTCCAAATTCAACTGGAAAAGGCCAAAGATATGCCGACATTCTAATTCTTAGGAATGCATAGCATGTCCATCCACTTTCTACATCTATCAAGTCCGTATCTGGTCCACTAAACTACAATGAATTTACGTACTTCAAAACTGAAACAATGTCCATATCCTAAATTTTCAACCGAGTAGAAGGCAAGGAATTCTTAAGTAAACTCCATTGCCGGCAATTTGTATGTGCATTCTGACAATAAAATTGCAAAACAAGGTAATCAATGAAGAGGCCAGACACCTGTAACCTGTTGGCCTAACATTTAGGTGATGATTGTGATTAAGATTATCACACAATTCATGGCCTAACAACTGAGCCAGGAGCCAACTTCCAAACTTGCTTCAGCTTTTCACATTGTTAACCACTCATCTAGTTAGAATTTAAGAGAAAAGGATCCTCTAGATTCATACACTGAATTTGGCCACAAATCTTTTAAAAAACTTGTATGAATAAAACCAGGATGTCTCCAACCAAATGTTCTTGCTGGGGCACCTGAGAGGATATGATAAACCAAATTAGTTAATGCTCATTGGTAAGAAATTCTATAACTAAAAGGGAAAAATAAAAAACACAGGAAAATTAACCTATGAGGCAGCTGGAGTTGACATGTTATTCATGTTCTGATAACTACACTAGTGAATGTCTTTCAAGAAAGATGCATGGAAGCCTGTGTTCACAAGGGGAAGCATGCATATGAGGACAGTCATGTTAATTCATGAAGTATGATTCATTTCAGGCACAACCATGACATGTGGAAACTGGATCATAGAGAAAAGTAACCAAATACCCATATAACTGAACATATCCAACTAGCAACAAATAGACTGACTTGGTAGCTGGCCTATGAGTAACTTACTGCACTTTTAGTAAGTCCAGAACTGATGGAGACAAACATATTTGAAAAATTGACATTGTTCCCCACTCTTGCTATCAAATCATCCTTAGAAGAATTTTGGATTCTAAAATTTGGTTGGACAACAAAAAGTCTCATTGCAATCATAGGGACCCAATTTTAGTTGTCATTAGAAAGTTTATTATTCATCAAGTTGTGATGGTTTCCTATATGTAATCAGATAATTTGCATTGCATGGGCATGCATTATCAGAACTATTAGCCATCAAAGTAACTGAACAAGAACACCCAACCAAGAAGGACAAATTAATCCTTATAATTATTAATACAGTCATTGCATTTGTACTTCGGATGCAAGCCTGTCTCACCCTCCAACAACTCATGTTTTGCATACTGGAGTCCTAAGCTAAGATGGGGTAAGAAAAAAATATCCAACTTGAAGCAAAAGGTTTGGATGATTCAAAGTGGGTTAAAGAGTGCATCAAGCCAGAACCAATGAATGTCAAATGGTAAAATAATATCTATGGACAAATAAGCATATCAATAGGTGGGAAATGGCTTATGATGATGATGAAATAAGCATACCACACATGCTGTTGCGACTAAATGTTAATGTTCCAGCTGGAGAACGCATTTGAGCCTCTCCTTTGACGCCCCATTCAACAAAGGGAACTGCTTCACTTATATCATATCCACTTGTCCAAGTGACAGTCATCTAGGAGAAACAATTCACTGATGCCATTAGAATCTTCAAGTACGATGAAATTTTCTCAATGGAAAATCATTTACAGCAAAGACGATAAAAAAAATGTCAAGCAAGTGTCACACAAGATTTGGGTATGAGTGTTGAAGCTATTCAGGCCATTTCATCAAGCAGTTGCCACATTGTGCACATACCAGTCCAAAAAAGTTGATGGATAGAGTAATGAGAAGAAATATGGCAGGTAACCAGAACTCCAGCATCTGGGAGATTTCCTAAGTCTTAATCATGTTTGCCATGGAATGACAAGCAAATTTTCATATCAAACCAGAAGGATATTTCACTTTAAAATCACTTACTGCCCAAGTGATTTCTTACATGCTGCTATGCTTTGATTTTCCCAATGGATCTAATGAAATAACCTAGTACAGATTGCATAGTTACTAAGAATAAACTAGTAACAGATTGAATAATTACCAAGTGCTTACTGTGTTTTACTGTAATCTTTCATATTGTGCCCAGTCTAAATATGTATCATGAACCGCATGCCACCAGTGCTTAGTCTACTTTTTTTTTTTTTCGATTATAAGGGTGTGTTTGGGAATGAATAAAACTTTTGATGAAAAGTTTTATGGAGTAAAAGTTGTAAAATGATGTAATGTGATAAGGGTAATAATGAGAAGTAAAGAGGATAAAGTTAAAATAGATAGGTTAGTTGTGTAAAAATGATTGAAAAGTAGAATCGTTGTATAGGAAAATGTAAAGAAATGATTAAAAAATAAAGTAGTTATGGAGAGTGAAAAGTTTTAGATTGAAAAGTTTTAACCTGACATTTTTTAAGCATTGCCAAACACACCCTGAGTGCTTAGTCTACCTGGTTGCCAATGATGATCCAATTTCATAACTTTTTTGTGCAACTAAATGCAACATTAAGGAAAAATCTCAAGAAGAATATAGTTAAACTAATGTCTATCTGATTTATGTCTCAGGGTCTCAGGCTTCAAGACTTCAACAAGCAAATAGTAATATTCTATGAGCAATTTAAAACTTGCACGTGCAGGATGTCCAACTTATGCAGCCCATTAGGAGGAAGCTCCCTCCAATAGCTTCCAGCAAAAGTTCATTTGAGGGGTTAGTTACCTAAATTTAGGAGGAAAGCCCTTCCCTAGTTGAATCCAAACACTATCAACTAGTTATGGTAGAGCTGGTGGCGATTCCTGTCACATAGCCAAACATGCCCTAGTCCCTAGTCTTACAAAGGGAGTTTAAATGGAATGATGCAATAAAGGTGTGAAAGATCATTATCTAGAGCTGATGGCTTAACAAGCATCCTGGATGACCCCAAGACAGAAATAAACTTACCTCATTCCAAGACTGACCTTGAGCAAGCCGTGGATACACAGGGGACTTTGGATTTGCAAAAGAGATGGTATTTGAAACCGCCACAAGCTTTGGCTACAAAATTATAGTTCATATTAGCTTCACCATTTATATTTCATATTGGCATTGTTAAGAATTCCTACAAGATTCAGCAAAAAGAGGAACAAATTCCATCAAAATATGACACTGTGAATGAAAATAATATTATGGGTGTCAAACGATGCTGTGGCATGTCTGCCAGAATTGAGTAGGTTATCAAGTGGGATGGTTGCAGTTGTGTCATGATTTATTACACAATTATTTTCGCTTACATTTGACAGTCCACCTGAAAAAAGAGCAAAAGAAAAGTCTGCCCGCTGATTGATAAGCTGGAGTTTCAAAAAGCCTTTCCCTGTTTTTGTGTAGCTTTGACGGGAGTAATTTGCATATTGATACTGGAAATAGGAAAGGAATTAATTCTCAAAAACATGGAGAGATTGCAATAATATTTAGTCATAGAATTTGCATGGGTTGTACATGGAACAAAGTAATACTCACCTTTATTGGTGCAGCACATATAAATGGAGCCTGGGACTTTTCATCCCCAATTTCTGGAATACAAACAGATGCACTGTAGTACATGAATAAAGTGAACGCTTAGATTCAAAAAATGATGAGTATGGTGTTACATTTGAGACAACTGTTACTGTTGTCCACAGAATTATGATTCAGCAACATTTTTTACATGAATGCAACTAGAACCTCAAGTAGAGCAACAGAAATTCAAAATTATTTTGGGAAGCCAGTTATGCTAACGATGCCGTTTTCTAACTGCATAGTGACCATAGTTGCATTTAATTTGCCTTCCCAAGTTGGGAGCAAAGGAAAGACAAGATTTTAACCTTATCAATGTTGAAAACATTGCACTCTGATTTTTTTTTTTTCCATAAAGAAGTCATTATTGCAATATTGCAGATTTTTCCACATGCATGAGGTAAACATAAAGGCTCTCAATCATTTTCTCATCTGTCCTCCCCAGGCCCAAGTAGAAAAAGAGCCAGTAGTTAGCTATGTAACAAATACTATCAAGTCAATATCCTAACGAAGCAATGTGAACCCGAGACTCCTCCACACGGAATTTCTTCGGTTTATGTCATGCCATTTTCTTTTTGCTTTTCGAGTTATTTCTAGGACCTACTGTGGCAGAAATAGTAACAAAAAGAAGGATGCATTCAGAACCATCATGGGCACATTGAATTTTTCCAAGAGAATAAACATCAGTTTTCCCTTAATACTATCCATTTGAAAGAAGAATGCAATCTTTCCAACCATCACCTACTATGGCCGGAATAGAAAAAAGGAAAAATAATCATTTTTTATGGTGAAGCTGGACATGTCCAATTAAAAGAACTGAAGAAGAGACAGTCGTAAATCCTAACATTCTACCGCGCCACACAATTGTAACTGAAAGCTATAGTGACTGGCTTAAACACCATTGGTACAACCTTTAGGACTGCCAGTTGTGGATCTTCACTAGGCTTGTTGAGGCCACCATTGAACATGAAACTACTTTTTTTCTTCACTTAGATATGCAATTATAGTTTTTTGTATTTTATATTGCACTAACAAGTGGGAACATATTAAAGTTTGCAGTTAAATTGTGTAGCAACTGGCAAGAGAATTTTTTAATTGTTCTCTTAATCCTGCGGCTGTTAGGCAGCAGTGCTCTGTATCTGTAGCTGTATCTGTATCTGCTGCTTATTATGATGGACGCCATACTTCATGCATGCGCATTACAAAATATGAAAATATTCTGGCACGGCCCTTTTTGGGTAGAATTTCAAAAACAGGCTTCTCCACATCACCGTAAATAGCATTCAATACAAGCATCCAAGTTACGTAATTATCAAGACATGACTAAGCAGTACATGATACGCATTACTTGAAATTGGCTGGTGAAAACACTCCAATCCAATCATCTTGCGATGGATTCAGATGTTTAAACGTCAAAGTTACCCAATCAGTATCTTCCCCCTGCAAACGACAAGAGATCAGAAGATCAGATGAATCCAAAGTTCAGCGTGACTGTCCGATCCTGAGGGAAGACTTCAAAATTGAGGACTTATCAAACCAAAAGCTTTTAATTTGGGTAGCTTGTCGCATAATGTAATGAAGATGAATCAATTTGATCCTGTGTGCAAATTTAAGATGCTTTTCGATCCATTTAATGTAGCTTGAGAATCCAGGAGTACATGCATGGGTCATTACCCAAAAAAAAAAAAAAATTCGACAATTTGAGATTTTTAGTCACCCTCTTGGATGATATTCAAGCAGAGACAGGAAGAATAAAGTGGTAGTTTTTCCGAAAGAATGTGGCCATTCTTGTGTTACATATACATGAAAGATTGATATAGGAGGTGGGGTGAGGTAATATACAGATACCTTGAGGCCGAGGAGAAGAGGCAATGCCTTGATTCGTGCAGAAGGGTGAAGTGCAAGCGTGGTTCTGTGGATAGCAATCTTTGACAATGGCTGCTCTCCCCCCAATGCCGCAGCTGCCGCCGCCGCTACCATACCCAGCAACAACAGAACTAGAGAAGACCATGCCTTCCTCTTCATCTCGTCCATCCACTTCAACTTCAACCACCCAAAAAAATCAGGCTCAACGCTGAGTTGATATTTTTTTTTCCCGAGGGGAGAAAAAAAAAAGCACGCACGCACGCCCTCTCCCTCTCTCTCTCTCTCTCTCTCTCTCTCTCTAGTCTGTACACGTTAGCAGCAGCTTTTGTCAGTTGACTTTTCTGTGCTACAGAAGGCCGCCTTATTGTCAAGTTCCGATGTACAGATTGCACTACGCTCTGCTTGAGAAAGGCACGACATTTTTGTTTTTGAAAGTACGCTCCACTTCCACTTCGGACGGCAGATGGCATGGACTGCCGGCGCCAAAAGTCAACGTGAAAAACGTCTTCTTTTCCCACCGTCCTATTCCTGTCCTGGGAGCCAGTCTTATGCACCCGGTACTTCAACCATTTTTTTTATTATTATTTTTTTTACGTTTAAGTATATTTAACATTAAAATTACTAAACATGACACTCATTTTTTAAAAATATAAAAATCTTTAAAAATAATAAAAATTAGTACACATATTAAATACACTTGTATTAACGGTTGTATAAAAAATGTTTAAAATTTTTTTTTTAAAATGAATGTATGCACTCATAAGTACTAAGTCTCAATGCACCCAGTGCATAAAATAGCAACCCCCATTCCTACCCAAATTCCGACCCAATAAATAAAATAAATATATGACATGCTTATCTGCTTTTGCTTGCAACTATGTATGATTTTTTTATGTATATATTTACAACTATTTCAGTTTGTAATACATTTAATTTCTAAGACATTCTTACACTTTTTAAAGAAAGGCAATAAGCTCTTATCAATTCAACTCTTACTAAAGGAGAGAAGTAGAACTCCTCAAATAAACACTTAAATGCACATGCTGAGAATTGAACAGACGACCTCACCAAAACGGGCCATGGCGTCTTTTAATCCGTATATAATATAAATCCATATAGAATTGCTTCTAACTTTAGTAATATTTTGTTCATAAGATAAGTAAATGAAAACCAATAATATGAGAATTCTCATAAAGATGTAAAAGTTTCCTTATATGTTATATTTAGAATTTGAAATAAATACTCAACAAACAAATTAAATATATGCTATCATACGTAATCATCAACAAACAAATTAAATATATAAATAAAAATAGCACATAAACAATGGGGAAGATGTTATTAGGGAATATGTGTGGTGGGTAGGGGTGGATGGATGGTCCCTTCGCTTAGGTTAGTAGTATAGCACCATACTACCTAGTACGTCTTCAATATATATATATATATATATATATATATATATATATGAATATATTCAAGTGCAGTAGAATCAAAATGGGTCTCACATGATGATAAAATTATAATTTTCTCCACTCATTGTATTTAGAATCATGTATTCTATTATCATCCTAATCGGATATGTATGGACTACATCTGAAAATGGTACAAATTCAACATAATAAAATAGTTTGATGTAAGCAACAATTTAAAGTAGTTCTTTTCAACATGTAAATCATTTGCTATAAAATTTATATATAGATAAATGATTGTATAAAGTTTTATTGCATTCTAATATGTGTTGGCCCATTTTTGGCCAAATGTACCGCTGTTCCGAAGCAGCATGTTGAAAAAATTATTTTAAAGTTGTTATTTATATTAAACTATTTTATCACGTTAAATTTGAATGGGATGAAAATTGATATGGTAATAGAATACATTATTCTAAATAAAATGGGTGGAGTAACTCATAATTTTATGATCATATGGGGTCCATTTTTGCGCCACTGCAATGTTGTTATAGTGTAGTTGCGCTGCACTTGAATATTTCTCTATATATATATAGTTTCACTTCTATATAACCGGGTTACATAGAAGCGAACTCATGTAACCCCTTCAAAATCTAAGATTTTAATTCTTAATGAAAAATCCAATCCATTTATTATATTTAACATCATTTGTTTATCTAGAAAACCAAGTTTCATCACCATCAAGTATGTTTAAGGGTCACATTTGTTCAATAATATATATATTCATGTGTAAATTATGAAAAACGCTTAGATCTATTTCCACATGCATTAAAATGTAATAATACTTTATTGAATCATTTATTCATATAGAAATGATATCTTAGACGGTTTAGATGTCAAAAATACTACTCTAAAATTGATATTTTAGCATTTTTTTATAATTTACACATGAATATATACATTTTCTAACAAATATGGCCCATAAACATACTTGATTTGGATAAAACTTGATCCTTTAGATAAACAAATAATATTAAATACAATGAATAGATTAGATTTTTCATCAAAGATCAAAATTTTAAATTTTGAAGGGGTTACATGGGTCTGCTTCTATGTAACCCGATTACATAGAAGCGGACCTATGCAACCTCATTACATATAAGCGGACCTATGCAACCTCTTCAAAATTTAAGATTTTGATCCTTAACGAAAAATTCAATCCATTCATTATACTTAACATGATTTGTTTATCTAGGAAATCAAGTTTCATCTCAATCAAGTATGTTTATGAGCCACATTTGTTCAAGAATATATATATTTGTGTAAATTATGAAAAATGCTTACATCTATATATAAATGTATTAGAATATAATAATACTTTATAGAATTATTTATTCACATAGAAATGATATTTTGAACAGTATATATGTCAAAAATACTACTTTAAAATTGATATTTTAGCATTTTTCATAATTTACATATAAATAATACATTTTCTAATAAATGTAGCCCAGAAACATACTTGATTGGTATGAAACTTGATCCTTTAGATAAACAAATGATGTTAAATACAATGAATGAATTAGATTTCCCATCAAATATCAAAATTATAGATTTTGAGGAGTTATATATATAAGAGTTGTTCCGGTGCAGTGCAGCGCTACATTTGCCCAAAAATGGGCCCCACTCATATTAGAATGCAATAAAATTTTATACAATCATTTATCCATATATAAATTTTATAGCAGATGGTTTATATGTTGAAAAAACTACTTTAAAGTTGTTATTTATATCAAACTATTTTATTACGTTGAATTTGTACCATTTTCAGATGAGGTCCATAAACATATCTGATTAGGATAAAAATTGATGTGATAATAGAATACATTATTTTAAATATAATGGTTAGAGTAGATTATAATTTTATGATCATGTGGGGCACATTTTGGCGCAACTGCACTATTATTACATGCAGTTGCGCTGCACCTGAATATTTTTCTCTCTCTGTATATATATGTATGTATGAGAACCTTTCCTATGCATTGAAGGTGCACCATAATTAACGGTACATTTGTCCCAAAATAGGCCCCACGTGTACTTAAATGTATAAATACTTTATACAATCATTTGTCCATATATAAATTTTATAGCAAAAAGTTTACATATTGAAAAAATAACTTTAAAATTATTATTTACATCAAACTATTTTATTATATTAAATTTATACCATTTTCAGTTGGGGTCCGTACATATATCCAATTGAGATGAAAATTAATATGGTAATAAAATACATAATTCTAAATACAATTAGTGAAGTAAATTATAATTTTAGGATCATGTGAGGGTCATTTTGATATAATTGCACCGTAATTGTAGTATAGTGAAACTAAACCTAAATATATTTTTTCTCTCTATATATACTTACACTCATGTCGTTTCCACATAACCTTTGACATTTTAGATTTTTTGTTATTCTAGTGTATCACTCCCATCCATGTTTTCTGTTCCAAACTATTGTCGTTTTCTGTTAACTTGATCCATGTTCTACTTCTAAGTCCTTCCCCTATTTAGCCTTTAATGATTAATCAAAATCTAATCTTACTACAGTATTATGTACATCTAGGGTGCATTTGACAATGAAAAAAAATGTAAAGATAAAACTTTCCATTCTCCATAATTACCTATATTTTTATCATTTTTCACAACTTTCTATATAACTATCCTACTTTCTAATCATTTTTACATAACTACTCATATAACTAACCTATATATTTTAACTTTGTTCTCTTTACTCCATCATTACCTCTACCATATCATATCATCCTCTTTAAATTCAAAAACTTTTACATGAAAATTTTTTCATCTAAAAATTTTATCTCTTCTTAAACACACCTCTAGATTAAAAAGGATTGCATACATATATATTACTGTTTAAAGTTCAACACAATATTAAAATTGTTTATTTTCATATGAATTTAAAAATTTTTCAATCGGACTAAACTTTTTAAAAATATTTACCTTACACCTCTACCTATTACCATATTCTCCCCATCTAGATAGATGATTTTGATTATAACATTTTCATACTTACAAATTCACTTTTGCATTTTGCACTTTTTTTTATTAAAAAAATCTTTTTAGAGAGGGTACAACAAATACGAAATTTCAGTTAAATGAATGGATAATGCCAAATATGATGGTCAGATTGAATTTTGATTCATGGTTTCGTAAATTCAAATCGGTGGTACCGTTACATTGCATTGAAGCCCATTCTACCTCACATCATCGTCTTCAATTTTTAGTCTAATTTTGCATGCAAATTATCCAAATTAAGCCCTCTAGTCTAGTTTATGGAAGCTATCTTTCCGGCTTAAACCATACAAATTTGAAATCTGCATATATCGGAATATTTTAAGGTGAGAAAACCCACAAAGCCATAGACGGCTCTGCTAATCAAAATATCAAACAAAAAGATTTGACGTTAAGAATCAAATGCGTGGGATACCAACAACACTAAGACAATGAGAGTCCCTTTAATTTTGTCGAACCCAGCCCATTAAATAGATGATAAAAGTTTATCGGATGGGCAAAGGATCATTTATTTTTCCTCGATATGATCTTACCCGGTAACTGAAATGCTTGACCTCTCACTTCATTCCAAAACAGACTCTTCAATACCGCATATGAAAAAGACGGCCTATTTTTTTATTTTCTAGGGAGAAAGCAAGTCACCTGTCCATTTAAACAAAAGGTGGAGGTGAGAGAAGTAGGTGTTGTGCTTTTATTTTTTAAGACCACCCTGATTGCCATTGCTCATCTCCATACATCTATCCATCTCATCACGACACCGATTGAATTGAGCCTCACTCCAACCCACGTGATCACATGGATGCAGATCACCTTTTTATACAATCCAACAAAAAGAAATATCCTAAATAAAAAGGCAAGAGAAAGTTAGAAACAAGGGGAAAAGAACAAAAACCCATCCTCTTTTTTTCTTTAAAAAAAAAAAAAAAGATAAAGAGCCAAGACGCATTATTTGATATCTTCCTATTTCAATCTTCCATTATCTTTAACCATTATTCCCCATATAATAAGAAGTTCTTCATTTTTTGCAAATTGATCTTTTCCTTCAAGTGCCATTTTGCGCAAAAACCCAATGTTCAAGAATCAAAATATTGGCCGATCGAAAAATCAAAATATTGGTGTATTTAGCAAAAAGTATTACATGAGGTATTTGCAGCTAGCTCGTGTCCCATTTCACTTCCCCAGAATTTTTCAGGTGGTCCAACTGATGATGCAGGAGGGAATACGCCCTACTCGCAGATGACAGGGGACACATGGACCAACTCTCATATGCTGTCGATATATGAGCACCGACTCAAAAACTCCAACCTATTTTCCTTTTCTTGGGAGACAAGTTGCCGTTTTTACTGTTTTCATTCACTTGACAGGAATACCAAAATTGGGAGTAGAATCATGGAAAAATCAATATCATCCCAATTTGTCCATCGACCTTTATGATTATATGATCTGATCAGAGATTCACCAGAACAAGAAAATGCATGCATCTGGAATAGTTGCAACTTTAAAAAAAGAAAGTGAAAAAAAAAAAAAAAAAAAAAAAAGATAAACAATGTGAGAAAAAGAAAGCCACGAAAAAAGATGAGGAAAGAAAGGAGTCTGCCATCCTAAAGCAAGAGGGGACCGAGTCTTACTACTAAAGCTTCAATCACCAACCGTCTGCCAGTCTTTTCTTTCAAGCAAAACCAGCAACACACATCCTTCCTTTAGTCCCCTCCACCATCAATCCCCACTCTCTCTTAGTCTTTCCGCCCAAATTTCCATCCAAAGCCATATGTCCTTGCCCCCTCCTGCACTTCCTAGATATCCATCGTTTACTGGATGCTAGAAAATCAGCAAATCAATCAGATGGGATCATTTGACGTTCACACCAAAATGCACACCTCCACCTTGCTGGAGTCATCTTGTGGGTATCTGCTCCAGGAACTGCAAGTGAGTACAATCTTATTTTCTTTACAATACCATTGTATAGTTTGCATGCAAAACTACAGCACCGCAGTCAAAGAAATTTGCACTTCCCTTCAGGCAACGACTGCCAAAGCAAATAATTTACAATCAAGCAGGAGGAAATCTGACCATCACGTTAATTGTAAATTTATGGAATGAACAAACATCTTTAACAGCAGGAGTAGCACTTTAAGGCAAAAGGAAATTTGATATTTACGTCTTTTGTCAAAATGAACATCAGATTGAGGTGGTTTAATAGGAATCAAGCATCCAGCTTTAGTCCAAAACGCATCTAAATGCACTCCAAAAAGGAACTATTACAAAGTGCACCCCTACCAGCAAAACTGCTGCTGGGGTCTGTTCCACTAGAACCAAAAAACTAGATATTTGCACATATGCAATGATTCAAAAGTTCAACATTTTATTTGACACTTAATCCTGAAACAGATGATTTGGGATGAAGTTGGACAAGATCAGCTTGAAAGAGAGAAGGTTCTGCTCGAGCTGGAACAAGAATGTCTGGACGTTTACAGAAGAAAAGTCGACAATGCAAACATCTCAAGAGCTAGACTACACCAACTACTGGCAGATTCAGAAGCAGAATTCACTCACCTCCTTGTATCACTGGGAGAAAGATCTCTCCCATGTCGGGTAAGCCTTCTTCATGCTCCACCTTCTTGACAACAGAGATTTCTTCCCATCCAACATCCTTAGATGGTGCACAATTTCTAGTGAATAGTGATCTGTGGGATGTAGATAAATATCCATGAGACAGATTACAACCACCCAGACAATGAAAGCTACATCCACCACTTATACCACTCACCAATATTTTCTTAAACTGATAAGAATTTTCAAGATTATCTGGGCTGGCTCAATGAATGTAACGGATCACTTGAAGGTATTGATATAGTGTGAATAGAATAAGGCCATCCAAGTGATCCAGCAGTAGTTTGGACATGCATTGTTAGGCCTTGATCTTTGATTAGATCCTGACCAATTTATTTAAAACAGCCAGAGAAAATGACAGGGACGCTGAAGGAGCAGCTTGATGCAATCATGCCTGCATTACGGGAGATGCAACTGCGAAAGGAAGAGCGGGTGAACCAGATCCGAGCTGTTCAAATGCAAATTCATAAGATCTCCTCAGAAATAGCAGGCGATGCAGAGCTTGAGATTTCGCCAATGGATGTTAATGTGGATGAGAATGATCTCTCACTGAAAAAGCTTGATGAGTACCGTGTTGAGCTACAACAACTTCACAGAGAGAAGGTAAAGAAATAAAACTGCAAAAGTGAGCCGGAGTGCCTCTATTCAGGAAATGACGGTGACTATAACATAAACCACAGCTTCAATTTCCAGAAATCACAGGTGGACTGAAATAAAAAAGAGATGCAGGCATTTGCTTTTTGATTTCCAAAATCATAGGTTACACACTTGTTTTTTACCCACATAAACAAGGTGGCCCAACTGTGCTATCCAACAGTATTATCCTGATAGGGATGCATCTCAAAAGTACCACTAAAGCTTAGCCTTAAGATGACCATTAAACGTGTCATTAAAATTTTTTTAAAAAAAAAATATGACCATTAAACATTCATTTAACCACCACCTAACAATAGAGTGAGCAACTGACCTACCTGAGTGACATACATGACAGGACCAACCATGACTTGCACTATTTCTAAGGCAAATTAAACATGCTATTTTCACTAAAGCATCACATATTGCCTCATATTTTCTCGAATTATTTTGATCCGTTCTCCTCTTTTTTGATGAAAAGAGCAATAGGCACACCTCCGTTTGCCAAACAGTATCACCAAATTATTGATTGATTCATCTAAAAGTAGCACAAACTATTTCCTTAAGGTGACTGTTAAATGACTGTTAACCACCTTAGGAGTTAGCAGACTACCCGGGTGACCGGACCCATCACCCCCTTGTAACATTACTGACAAATTAACAATCCATTTACCTCAAAAAAAAAAAAAAAAATCAGAGCATCATATAATTCCTCAAATTTTCATGAGTTGTTTTGAACATTTATTCTTTTTCTGATCAAAAGAGCAACAGGCTAATAAAAGTGGAGGAATATATAAGGACTGTGCACAGCCTTTCTGCAACACTAGGCATGGATTCTTCTGAGATTATCACAAATGTTCATCCCAGCCTAGACAAGTCAAGCATGCAGCAAGCTAAGAACATTAGTGATGCTATTCTGGCGAGACTGAACAGCACAGTGGAGTTTCTGAAAGAAGAGAAGCAAAAGAGGCTGGATAAGGTAATAATAAATTGCAATGATTTTCATGATTTTGGCCAAGACCGTGTGAAAGAAAGAAATAAACAAACAAAAATAAAATAAAATGAACACCAGTACAGGAGCAAAAAATATCTTAGATATTGTTGAATCAAAAGCTAAACAAACATACAAATTATGCATCTAAGAATACTTGTATTTTTTTTATAATAATATTCTCCTGTTATTTCAAGTAATTCAAGATAATTTAAAGGTGAAAACAATATTCACCGACTAGCAATATTTACATGGGAAATGAGGGTGAACTAATCACGTAGGCGCTTTTGTCTGCCTGCCCAAAGAGGGGGAACCACATGGGATGGGACCATTCCTTTCTGGAGCGTCCCACCAATTTCTGTTATCCTCATCTGGGAACGTTGGTAAACCGGATGGACGCATTCTCAAGAACAGCTGCTCCTGTTTACTTCTGCCTGCCTAACCAGGCTGCACTAGGAGTGCAACACAGATCGGGTCAAGTATTGGTCTGCCCTACTCATATTTTATTTATAAAAAAAATCTATCTTATCCTACCCATTGGTTGATTTACTTCATGGTCAACCCTACCTTACACTTACACATTGGTCTGTTAGGTTCTTCCAATACCCCTTTCCATTCATATCCCCCCTTCTATTTCGCTCGACCACTGCCCAAAATCCCTGTTTAGTTGGAAATTTGAGGCACGTAGCAACTTGTGGACATTTCGACTATTGTAGAATTGAAATTTTAGAGAAAAATGCATTTGTTGAGCCAGAATTTAAGATCTATGAAGAGAAATTTTGAGGAAAGATAGAAAAAGGTTAGATTTTCAATTCCAAATGCCTTCAAATTTATAAATGAAATGATGCTAGATATGTTTTGGGGTTTATTATTTTAAATTTTTTTATTCTGAATTTTTTTAACAAATATTCTGATTTTTTGGAATGTTGAATTTTTTTAAACAAATATTTCATTATGTTTTATACATTCTCAGAAAATTTCATACTAAAAAATTTAAAATATATTTTTTTATTTTTTCTATTGTATGCTGCAAATAAGGATGTTAACGGATCTAGTTGGATGGATTAAATTATAATCATAATCTTAACTCATTTAAAAAATGTCAATTCTAATCTACTTATGACCTGTTTAATAAATGGGTTGACGAATTGTTAACCGGTTGCATATACATATTGTAAACAAGTCAAAATCAAACTAATTTAAAATTGATTATGTATTATTTGTAATTATCGTCATGAATTGATCTATGCCGATAGGATAAATGACATGTTCAGATTTTCATTACAAGACGAGTGTATATTTGACATGCCAACACAAAAAAATTCGATGATTTAGTGAGACAGAGAAAGACGACAAAGAGGAGAATACAATAATAAAGATAGAAAGTGGAAAGATCAAAGACAAAAAGGAAAAGATGGAGGGAAGGAGAGAGAGGTGAAAGAAAGGTGAAAATAAAGGGAAAGATGGAAAGGGAAATAATCGAATACAAAGAGGAAGAGAGAAAAATGAGAGAGTGAGATAGAGAGGGAAGAAAAATCTTACCAATGGCACTCGTAGATTTAAGATTTAAGAAATATATACCCTTTTTTAACAAGTTGTAAATAGATTGATGAGTTAAAACAGGTTAAATGGGTTAAACAAATTACTAAACGGGTTAACAAGTTATAAAATATTAAGCCCAACTCATTGATTTACTTATTTAAATGGTTAAATAAATTGTAGATTATAAGTCATTTATTTAAAAATCTCACCCTAAACCCATTTATAAACAGGTTTAACAAGTATGTCGACGAGTTGACCATGACCATTAACGCCCTTAACTATATACCTACATGATAATGCATATAGTCTAATAGAGTATAAGAAAACATCTCCATGGCCTTTTTTGATTGATTTATTTATTTATTTTATATTTGAGACAAGTTAGTTGTGAATTTAGTATCTTACTATTCATAGTATGGAATAATTTTGATTATACAATTAAAAGGTATCGGCCTCCTGCTTAATATTGCAATGAATGATTTGTATATGACAGTCATATTTAACTAGTCAGCTGTTGAGGCAGGGAATGGCCGATACACCATCATTTATACAGGCAAAATAGAAATAACTGTATATTCTTTATTTCTCATTTTTCCGAATCTTGTTAGTATTTTTTGGTTTTTTTAAAAAGTCCAATGCCAGCCAATGCTGATGTGATACGGCCTCATCATATAGGTTTGAGGGGTACCTGATCATGTGGACTTTCATAATTGCGGCATCAGAAGAAAGGTGCCAGATAATGCAATTCGATGAAATGAATTAGTTCGTTTGTTCATTATCTGTTGTGAAATGCAAAATATTCAAAGCTAGCTCTCTAGTAATGATTTCATTTTACTCATAATGAGAAAGTTAACATCATCTGAAATATAAATGCTTCAGCATATCATCCTGATTGATGACCCTATATGCTAACAAAACTTTGATGGAAAAGAGGATCTGACTACCTCTCAATTTTTCGCTACTTGCAGCTACAAAAACTTGGGAAAGCATTAGAAAATTTGTGGAGATTGATGGATACATCTTTTGAAGACCGGACATTATTTGCTCATGTTATTGACTTCATATCACTGTCGGCAGTCGACATATCAAAGCCTGGGAGCCTCACACTTGAAATAATCCAGCAGGCAAGTAGTTGATCTAAGATAGCTAAAATAGCAATAGAAGTTTAGTACTTCTATGCAAAGACGAACCAAGCGAAAAGACAATTTCAGTCGCGATATATGCATGGCATCCCAATACCGACACAGTTTCCAATACGGTTGTTAAGGAGGAGGGACCCCGTGTAAAAATTGCATGCATGAGGTGAACCTGTGGGAAACACTAAATTTAGACTTCAGAGACATAAAAATGTACATGTTCTGGCCATATTCTTCATCGCAAAAAGTACAAATAATCTGCATGTCCGTTGGGGTTACTCTTCATGCCAATTCAGTTACACACATCAAAGTTGTTGACATGCATGCATTCTGCACCTTTTTTGCCAGGCAGAGGCTGAAGTTGAGAGACTGGATCAGCTAAAAGCGAGCAAAATGAAGGAGCTATTCCTCAAGAAACAGCTGGAACTTGCAGAGATATGCAAACAAACTCATATGGAGATACCATCACGTTCAGAGATGGAAAACATAATGAACCTCATAAATTCTGGTGTGCCCTAAAATTAGCCTCTCAGAAAGAATCCAGCATACTGTTGATGGATTTTACCATGGGTATGCAATCAATTATGTTCATCAGGTGGACCCCCATGTAATATGCCATTTCAGAAACAGTTCATCCATTCAGCAAGCCAGATCTGTTCAGCCAGCTTTTTGGAACATCTATGGTTGTCTTATATGGGTTAAATTAATCACCTAATCATCATCAAACTAGCTAAACAGTAGTGGGTCCCACCGGATGAAACATTCTAGATCTAACAGTAAGAATCATGTTGATGTGAAATATAGAGCAGTGACTGACCATCATTTTCCACATTGACTTGCAAATGCTGAAGGAGAGATTGACCATGCTGATCTCCTTGCAAGCATGGATGAACAGATATCTGTAGCAAAAGAGGAGGCTTGTAGCAGGAAGGAAATAATGGAAAAGGTAGAAAAATGGATGGCATCATGCGAGGAAGAGCGATGGCTGGAAGAATATAGCAGGGTAATCATATTTTTACTGATTTCATCCTGGTTTCCCAATTTTTTTCATTATCCTGTTTAATCTCTTTGATGATTGTTCCAGGATGAGAATCGGTATTCAGTAAGCAGAGGTGCTCATAAAAACCTAAAACGTGCAGAACGTGCTCGAGTAACAGTCAACAAAATTCCAGGTAATGCTAGAAAGAATATTTCCAAACTTTGGTGTATGGCAACCTGGAATATGGTCATGTTTCTTCTCATCAAGCAGACAATGCATGTTTTTTTTTTTGAAAAATAGTTCATAATTGAAAGTGATGAAACCAATGCAATAGAATAATGCCAGTATTTTTATGAGAACACCATATGATCATACACGTCATCAGTGTTGTTGCTAAGGTAGATAAAGATATGGATGCCATATAGCATTTCTGTTCACTACACATGCTCGCCAAAGTTTCACCATTGACTACTAATTGGGCTCTGCTCCAAAGAACCAATGATCCTCTTTCGACTGGCTCAAGAAGCAGCTACGCCAAAGGTTCACACCTTCCTAATATTATGAACAGTATCATCAAGAAAGAAGAACAAGCCCAAAAGTTTCATAATCAGCTTCCCCTTTTTCCCTCTCAGAAAAACAGTGTTCCTCTTTTTCATGACTCAAGAATCAGTAGTCTGTCACACCTGATTCCCAATTTAAGCTGACTAGTGCCATGCAATGTTCAACCAGAATTGAATGATACCTGATATCACATTTTTCCATGCATGCTATTCCATGTCTTACAAGACCAGTTTGGTTAAACAGCTTTCTTATAGTAAACGTGATGTAGAACGTCTTTTTTATACTAAATATGATGTAGCTTTTTCATGAATGATTAATGATGATAGACTACTTATAACTTGTTTCCAAGTGCAATACAGCTTTGGTTGATTCATTAATAGCAAAGACTAAGAACTGGGAAGAAGAAAGGAAGAAAGCATTCCTGTATGATGAGGTAATGAAACTCTTCTAGGCACCACCTCAAGAAGATTCTCGGACCAGTGCCATTTTTTCCTTGGTTAATTTTTTTCAACAACCAAAGCGTAAATCTGCATTTCTTTTTCATGTACATCATGTTTCAGAAGTCTTAAGAAGATAAAGAAGATAAACTTAACCAAAATCAGTCAGTAAATCTTATAACGTGCAATGCTGCAAAAACCAAAAGCTTTACCTCAAAATTTATTCTCTAACGACAACCCTGCTGAAAATGGAATGCTGTAAACCCATAGTTGACAGGATACTTGGACCACTTAACCAAATTGTACAGTCTTACAATTGCGATTCTCTCTCTATATATCTTTCCCTGAAAGATTCAAGATTCATAGGCATCCTTAATTCCAACATTATAAATTCACTAAGTTCCCATCCACAGAAACTCCACTGGATTTTTAAATATGAAAACACAGCATGCAGTCTGGTTGGATTCCTCCTTTGAATAACAAGCACAGCATGCAGTCAGGTTGGATTCCTTCTTTGAATAACAAGCACTGCCATTTAACATTTGAGTTTGGAATGAAGGTGGAAAAAGAGAAGCAAGAAGTGATATTTGCCTTTCAGTGGCTTTTTGTCAATAGAACATTCAAACCAATGCGATAAGAATCCATAGGTAGAGGGAGTCTAACCAGAATCCAAGTTAGTCTCTGAACTTCATTAAAGCAGATAATTTCCTTATCCTTGACATGCCTAGAAACTCTCAAAACAGTTTTCAGAATTTTCCTTCAGCAAGAGCTCATCATTATAACATGGTCTTCAATATTTCGCACTGAAAGATGAAGGGTTGGTGCTATTTCTGCACTCTGCAATTGCAAGACAGTTAACATAATCTGTGTCCTTATCATCATGAAAACCTAACAGAATTGATCAGCAGTCTGCATACAATTACAACGTTCAACCAACTGCAAACAAGATAATGAGGTTCTAAACTTAATGACCAAGTAAAAGCCTGCTGTCTTACCATTTGTGGTCTAGGGACATTGATCGCCATACATCGTTCATGTTTGTTAACTTCTAGTGATAAATTTGTTTTCTAATGCACACCATATTAACATTCTGAACATATCATATGTTTTCACTGCCAACAAAAAAAAAAAAAAAGAAACAAAAGAAATGAAGGATGAGAAAAGCTTCTGGTCTTTCACATTCAATGGGTAGTATAAACCTGATCTCTCTACTTTTTCCTACTGTCTAGATACCTCTTTTGGAAATGTTGGAAGATTACAATTTATCAAGGATGGAAAAGGAAGCAGAGAAGCAAAAACAAAGAGTAAGTATCATTTTTTCACAGTATGAAAATAAGAAAAAGAAAATGGCAATCAGACTTCTTCAATAGGGAACAAATTCATAGCTCGATCCTCTCTTCACTTTTTTCAATCTTTCTTCTCTTCTTGAAAACCGTAGTTCAAGTTCTCTCTAAAAAAAATGAAATCAGCAAAAGCCTTCATTATTTCATTTTGGTGCTGATGAGATTTGTTCCTCAGCAGGAAAAGAAAAGGGTACAAGGGCAGGCAGTCGTTCAACAAGAGAATTTGTTTGTATCAAGACCAAACACAAGCAATCGACATCTTCCAAACATAAGCTTAAGTGGGAGTTTCATCAGCACTACCCCCTTAAACAGGCGGCTTTCTATGGGATCCCAGCAGCTTGAATCGAATGGTGTATGTTCTGTATCTCAAACCTTGTCTTTCACTAAGGAAGACAAGACAGCGCAGAATAAAGTGCGGTCGCAATATCAAAATGCTTCTCATCTTAGAGAAGAAAGAGCAACACAGGTGTCCAGAACATTCTCATGTTCATTATCTCCTTGAGTTTTCAATTGTCCTAGCAGCTTTGATCAGACAGTGTTCAACGACATGAAATGGTATAGGAGAAGAAACCATTGTGGATTTATAGATGATTGTAAAAGAATAAATGCAGTTTGTCATTTTTGCTGTTTTGTAAGATTCTTCTTCTAGTTATGTCTCCTCGGCACCAAATACGTCAGCCATTGCCTCCTAAATTCCAAAAGAAAGCACAAGTGGACATTTCTCCAACACCTTACATGCTAATAATCAGGAGGCCATGATACAAAATCATCTACTGTTTGGACAGAACTAAAATGAATATAACTAAATGTGTGAATACATATTAAACACTAAGCACGTCAGGTCCAACTTTGCCTTCATTCTTTTCCAATTAACAGTCCAAAACCTGAGGACGAATATCCTGGGTAAGCAAAACCCGAGGTCTCATATTTGGCTTTAGGTTCTCCAGCAAGCTGCATCCAGGTTTAAGGCTTCTTTAGGTCATATTTGACTTCGGGTCATAAATGCCCTAAATCAAGCCAGGCAGGCAACAAGTTAGGAAGGGCCAAGTAATACTGAATCAGCTTAGAGTTGAATGTTGGCATATTTCCAAGTTAGGGCTAAGTGCAGGTAAGGATTTTGGTCTGCTGAGTTTATATTGAACCCTCTATCCCCTATCCACACAAAAATTGTCTGACAAGACTATTCTTATATCAGGGTAGCAATGCACTTACTTGGATAGAGGAACTATTCAATGCACTTATTTGGATAGAGGAACTATCTTCCTTGAACTACCATGCAATATAACATCTGAGAAGACTATTCTCATATCAGGGTAACAATGCACTGACTTGGACAGAGGAGCTATCTTCCCTTGAACTACCATGCAATATAACATCTAAGAAGACTATTCTCATATCAGGGTAACAATGCACTGACGTGGACTGAGGAACTATCTTCCCTTGAACTACCATGCAATAATAACATCTGAGAAGACTATTCTTATATCAGGGTAGCAATGCACTGACTTGGGTAGAGGAACTATCTTCCCTTGAACTACCATGCAATATAACATCTGAGAAAACTATTCTTATATCAGGGTAGCAATGCACTGACTTGGATAAAGGAACAATCTTCCCTTGAACTACCATGCAATATAACATCCGACAGGCACCATTAAGATGACAATATTTGAAACAAGGGTATTCCTAAAACAGGAAAGAAATAAGTAAACACAAACAGCTTTTAGAAAAAAAGAAACAAAGAGAAAAAATCTTAGGTAGCCAACAACCACATTATCAAGATTCCTGTTCAATCACTAACATTTGACTAAAATTTCAATAAATTCCTTGGAATTTCTAACATTTTGGCATAAGGACAGATCTCATGCCTGGTACAACAGGATACATGTAGCCAACCCCATATAGGAATGAGAGAAATGCTCGATGATGAAGATTCTAGTAAATATTGAAAATCAAACCAAGCATGGATCAGGCTTGCTGTTGATTAATTGAAAGGGAATCTTAGAAAAATTACATTACATTCTGACAGGAAAAAAAAAAAAACTTGTCCATTTTCAATACGATGAGAATTAACTTCCATCTTCTGGATGTGCATCATGCTATACAGACAGACAGCACAAAGATGAAGTTGATGCTCCAACAAAATATGAGCAGTGGCAAGTCGCGCAATGCCTCAGTGGAGAGATCATAGACCAAATATTAAGTAAATCATGATAAAATAATAAATTATCATAGTTTAATAAATTACTTTGAAAGCTCCATGAAAATTCTAGACACCGGAACAAGGTTTATTTGAACAGAGAAATTTTCACTAGTTTTCGTGCATAAAAGAGAATAGAAATTGAATTATTAGTTGTTACAGCTTAGATTGTGATATACATGCATGTATATTTCTGAAAATGGAAAGGGTGTGTAATGCCCCAACTCTATTAGTTTTGCATACCTTCAAACAGTCCACTTTTCTTCACGATTTCAAGCTCCAACTCATTTCATTTTTGTGCGACTTCAAGCATATCCACTTTTCTTCAGGTTTCATGCATAACAAATCTTGACCTAACTTCATTAGGATGAAATCAATTTTTTGTCCCACATCTAAGTCCCTGTGTTTTTCCAAAAACTCTTCCTGGATAGAAATTATTCAAGAAAGACTTCTGTAACGAGAATATCGGGATCAATACCCAACAAGTTCCCCTCAAATCTTCACATAATCATCATGAACTTTATCAGTAAGTGAATCGATTGTAGGAAAGACAATGTTCTCCAGGAAAGGATTTCTCCAGCCAGTGCTATTGAAGACATTTATAATTAAATTTTATTTTTCTTTTTTATTGTCGGAAGATGAATTGGCAAAAGTACAGTTCACTCAAGCTTCAATTCTCTGATGTGTGGAAGAAAAAAGGAAATAAATTACACCAAAATATATCATGAAGGATGACTTTTCATGTTCATTGTCAAAAAACCATTTCTCATGTTACGAAAAATGGTGAAAACAATCAAAGCTTCTAAGATTAGGAGAACTTGAAGCATAACAGATCAACTATGCTGTTGAATTCTACACAAGCAGTGGCAACGAAAAGAAATGTAAATAGCATTAATAATACATTGTAAGGTCTGTTTATGACATGCATAAACATGGAAGTCAGAGGAAACATTGTAAACTACTGCACATAACATTGCATACATGTGCAAGATCAACATCTGCATGCACATGCAAGAAACATTGTAAAGTACTGCACGTAACACCGCACACGTGCAAGATACAACCTGGGCAGCAGAACAAACCAAATAATATAATGCCCCAAACTACAGACCAGCTTTATGGGATTTGAAATGCACCATATATTCTAACAAATCAAGGATTCTCCGTCCCAGCCACTGCTTCAGAGTAAGATGCTCCTGGTGTCACCTCAACTTCAGTCCTCTTCCTTTTTATCCCATTTTTTAAGTCTATGGGTGATGCAAGCTCCAAATCTTGGGAATGAGACATACCACCAGACACGGCCCTGACATTTCCTTTCTCCGCGCCATTAACTGATAAATGATGGTTACCATTCTCACCAAATCCTTTTGTAAGCAATGGACAGGAACTAGATTCTTTTGTGTGGTTCACTTGCTTATTACTTGAAAGAACACTTGTCAGCTGGTTCAGCAAATCCGTTAAACTGCATGATGTCACAGAAGTGAGCTCATGAATACATCGCATGTGCTCATTTTTTAATCTATGAAGTGACATCCCAAACATAAAAAAAGGAAAACATGTGGATATCATATTACTGTTAGCAAGCCACAATTCAGCTAGGCCACACTACAGGAGGTCAAATGTCTCCATCATTGCTTATAAACGATTATTCTTATTTATCTATTCATTCCTCCACTTCGCTGATCCTTGTCGCTTGTTAATCAAGGCTCTGGAGAAGTTTAAATGACAGTGGTGGTGACCCTTTCAGGTCATTAATCATTGGCTATACTGGACACCATCTGTTCTACATGTCCCATCCACATGATGACCTACCAAAATGGGCTTGCTTGATGATCAACATGGAAATCCATTGCCTTCATGTTTTAAACTAGCGAACACTACTAAAAAAACAAGATAGTTTTCCACCTTTTCTACCACTTTGCCTCCCTTTTCCAAGTATCCAGACTGACCAAAGGAAACACCATAATGTACTACTACACAGGCAATGCGGTAAATTTGCTATGTAATAACCAAATGTGGAATGAAATTAAGAATATTTACCCTCTTTTCACAGAAGTATTATAAAGAAGTTCATATTACATGTATTGGGCCCACAGTATATCGCTCCATCCTATTTTTTAGCTGAGCCCCTCTATAAGTAACCTTGCCATTGAGATTCATGAACACAACTTCCCTAGTACCAAAAGAATAGATGTAATGCACGTTTCTGTCAAGTGTACGTATCCAATCATCTTTTGTGCATTCACAAGCAGCTTAACACTTGTGCTGAAAAAGGAGACCAATGCCTGAAAATTGAGAGACTCTGAATTCATGCATTCTTGGAATCTAAACAATCCATCACATGCCTACTACTTTTAGGCAAAGTATGAGTATATGACGAATAGCTCAATATGCCATTCCAAAAAGGAAATAGTAGGGTGGGGCCCAAGCTTCTAAATAACTATCAGCAGAAACCATCTTTATCTTTTTACAGTGATTCATAGTGTAAATTACACCCAGACAAAAGCCATTTTGGCCGACAATTTTTTCTTTTTAAAATGGACGCTGGACATCCAATTCAAGAAGAAGTTTCTTGATTGGAGACAAAATAAAAGGAATAGAAGGGCATAAGACACGTAGGAATAATATAAAAGATGAAGACATCATATCATCAGAGAGACTGAATAAAGATGAGCAGGTCGGGTTTTTCGATAGAGGGATTGATAACTGAAAATATAAGGAAAAAGTAGAGTACCACATCAGAGAAAGTGAAGGGACTCAGACAGAATAGCTTAACTTTTCAGGCTTTAAATCTACTTCAAATTTTGGTCTTCCATAGCAAAGCTAATCAAAATATGTCCCATCAAATATATATATATGGTCAGGCAAATCCACTTTGGAGAGAGAGAGAGAGAAGAGGCAAAGAATGAAAATATCAACAAGAATGGCTAAGAAGAGACCCAGAGACAAAAAACTGTTAACCATTTAATGTGAGATGTAACCAACCATTACAGACACCCAACAGCTCTTCTGCGACCTTTTCTGAATAACATGAAAAGGGAACCAATTTTGGACTGCAACTATGGTTGCATAAGCAATTTATTCACGCAATGTATATATAAACCCCCCAAAAAAAAAAAAAACTGTACACCAAACAGATGAAAGCATTGCAACCCTCTGACAGTATAAATAACAAGAATGAGAAATGCATGGATAACTTACAGCTCATATCTACGCAAAGCTTCATTTCTTTTAGATAAAGATATCTCATTATCTTTTAATGAAGTGCCAGAAATTTTGCCTGCAGAAATATTAACCACATGGTTGAGTATAATAAGGAAATGATTATTACAGCCAATAAGGGCATTCCAGAAGCAGAGTAACCATTCAAGGAAAAATAAATACTTCCATGATACATGATTATCTCCCTGTAATTGGGCTAGAGTGTTAACAATAATGCCACTATCTACACTTCCACAAGCCAATAAATGTGCACATCATGATTATAACCGCTACTCAATTAGAAGATCAAAGTGCCATAATAAGTATCACTCTTCCTAGTGTAACTTGGCAACACTTGGATTTAACATCTATGCTACACTTAAATATACAAGTTGGGACGGAAAGTATTCTCATCGCTGTAAGTGAGATAGATGTATTACTATTTTCATGAAATAGTGTGCAAACCTTGAATCTACATCTGGTGATTAAACAATAGTGTGTGTTAATTCATTCAGTCACAGACCAACCATTTGGAGACCTCCAAACTACAAAATAATTTGATGTCTACATTAAGCATTTGAAATAAACCCATTTGTACATTGCTTTTCAATCAAGTTCATACCATACTGCCTTCCTTCTTTTCAGCAAACATCTGTGGTTACTCTAGAGGAAAAAATACTGGAAACTTCCCAAACATTCAACATCATAAAACATGGATAATGTCATAATTAGCCTAGAAAGATACTTTTTAATTTGTTTGGTACTCAATCATTACACATAGAAATAATGTGTATACTTCTCAAGGATGTAGCGTTGATGGCCAGTAAAGTAAAAAGAGGTATAGCCAAAATGAGGATGTTGAAACGGATGAGCAATAAAACATAAAAGAATAAACTTTAATGATATGATTCAAGAGAGTATAAAAGTAGAAAAAATAGGTAATAAGATAAGGGAAAATAGAAATAGGTTGTTTAGCGATGTGCAATAAGTACTAGCAGTTTGAAAAAAAAAAAAAAAAAAAAAAGTGAATTTACCAGTCAGGGATCCTTCATTGAAGATAAATTCAGAAAATACAAGACGAGGCCACTACTTCAGATACCTTAGAATAACTTCGAGGTGACATATTCCCCTTAACAGCCAAAACTCCTTGTCTACGCAATGTCTAGATATTGAAACCAGTAACACAGCATATATATAAATAATTTTTCAGGTGACGTATTCCTCTTAGCAGCCAAAACTCCTTATCTACATAATGTCTAGATATTGAAACCAGTAACACAGAATATACAGATAATTTATGATTATTAATTGCAACTTCCTGTAACAAAGATAGTCCAGCAACTACCTCGAACACCACAATGTTAACTAGTAATCCCCCACCCTCCACACAGAACAAAAAAGCGGGAACAAACAACAAGATATGCAAGAAATAATCTATCACAAAGAGGACAAAATGAAAATAACGTCAAATGATATATTATTCAGACCGACCATGAGCAACTGTACTGGAAAAAGTAAATATATAAATGAATGCCATCCATACATCGAAGTGGAATTGCAAGTGTTGGCGCCCCATCATTGACTATTGCTTGAGACCTTGTGGCAGGTACTGGAATTCCTTGCATTCGCTGTTAAAGTGAGTGGAAAGTTAACTATTTGAACAATAAGTAAAAAAAAAATTACGAATACCACACTGTCACTGGAGAAAAGGCCTCATTATTGAACAGAAATCAAAGGAGGCTTTCGCAATGACAACTTAACATTTGAATAAAAACTGAGGGTCCATTTGGATAGTGTATCAGAAAAGTGATATATTAGAGGTGTAACAAGGGTTGATGTCAGTAAAATAGGTTTCTGAAAGAAAACGAGAAATGATTAAAAATATAGGCAATGATGAAAAAATAGAGTTTTAGGATTATTGAAGTAATTAAAGTGTTACATCAATCTCAAAAGATGAGTAATGGATGGCTAATATACCCTCTTTATAACGCCCCCATCCAAAGAGAACCTAGACAAACACAAACACTTTTGTCTCCAAACAAAATAATGGAAGATTTTTCAGAAGGCATTCGATGCATTTATTACATAATCATAAGATATATAATGGAACTAAATAATTTAATTGAGTGGCCAGTATAAATTGACATCTCCCCAGCTTCAAAACCTTAATCAGTATGTTATCTAGACCCACAATTCTGATTATCAGTAGGACTGTTATCCCTTCAAATACAATGATTCTTATCCTCATCCTTTATATTTGTGGTGTCTTATACCTTCTGAACAGTTGATACAAATACAAAATCTCAAAGAGGAAACAACATTTAAGAGAAAAAAAAAATAGAAATGAGCCAACTTCCAAGCCAAAGAAAGCATAAATGAAATCCCATGCCAGAGAGCTTGATTTGGACCAATGTAGTTTATGCATTAGTGTTCGCAGAATATAAAAGCAGAGATGGAAAACTTAATTGAGCAAAATTGTAAATATTAACCTTCCGCTGTTTCTCCCGTCTTCTCAACATCTTAAAATGACATCTCTGAATGTAGTGCATCACTTGATGACGGGGATGTTTTGAATACAATTGCTCTCTGATTCCTGGGTTCTCTGATAGCCAGTCAATAATCTCATTAGGCTTAACTATCTCAGTCTTATCCAATGACTCTAGCCAAGAATAGACAGGCATCCATAAGTCCGTGCGTTGAAAGCGAGGTGGCTGAGGCTCAGCTTGAAGAACATCCATATCCTGCACTTAAAAATCAAATGATCATGACGAAAATTCTGCCTGGCACGAAAGAATGCTATTCTGCATGCAAAAATCATGGTAAATTAAACAATAAAGACCTGGTAACTACGTTCAACTTGGACAATGAACAAACATGGCAGCATTCCCTGCTTCAATGGTGCATTGGTGATAACACTAAGCAGGAAAATGAATCCATTCCAAAAACATAAACAATCCAAAATCATATCAGAACAGGGGGAAAGTGGAAAATGAGGTTTCCATCCACTTCAGCTGAAAAGGAGACACCACCAGGCATTCTTGAATAAAAGAAAAAAGAAAATGCATCAAAACCAGTGTCATTTACATAAGTAAGCTATTCACATCATCTTCGTAGGCATCAAATACAAATGGAAATGTTGACAACAACAAAGACAAAGTGAACCCTAGCTTATGGGGGAGTTTCTACACTTTAATGTAATATAGAAGATAAGTGTACCTTATGTTCACTTTACTATTGCAGAGATCATGAAAGGTTGCATGGTACTTAGCTGGGGTCTTGGGAGACTTTCAGATGCTAGCATATCTTCCATGCAAACTTGAAATGGAAATAAGAAATGGTTCTCAATCTGGTGACTTTCATAAGTAAATCAAACAGTTTGAACCATCTGGACCATGGTAAGTGAACATCACTATCTACGTCAAAGTTTGGAACCAAAATTCAGAAAAGCTTCTAAAAATAGGCTAGGCATGTCTACCTGAGTTGTTTAGCAACACATCCTGAAAGTTCGACAGAGAGAGATGACAATTAAATACCAATCAAGTCACCAGATCATCCTTCTCCCATTTGCAAGTTGGAATGTTTTAACATCTCCTATGGATTCATCAGTCCTTTTTTTTTTTTCATTTGAAGATGCTTCAAAGGATTCCTGTTTCCTGTCCCCTGGGTGGTTTATTTTATTCACCGCAATGAAAGAACTGGAAAACTTGCATCCTATACAGTAGTTAACGAGTAGCATAGAAGTTGATTTCCATTCGAGCTATTTAAGTTTGCACATTCAGTATTTTTTCTTCATGACTTATTCGGCAATCAATACACCATACAAGGAAATCAGCAAAATAAAACAAATAACACCCCGAACAAGGGAACTAACAACGTAAAACACAGTCTTAGTGTCCTACTAGTTACAAACAGCTCCAAATCCCCACAAAAATTTATTCCCGAAACTGATTTCTATGGTTTTCGAAACAGTTTTTCAGCAGCGAAACCCCAATTCATATCCACCAAACTTTCCTATCCCTTCGGCCCAACCAACCAGTACGAATTTTGAAGAAACGAGGTGGGGGCGAAAGCTATAATTACAACAAATTGGCTTCCTCCCTCCCTCCCTGCCTCTAAGAATGAGGGAATGCAGGGAGCAGTGAAAGCCAAAACAGGCAACAATGCGGTCAATCTGCAGCATCCGTTCATGATCACCCAATGGAATTGTATTTTTCACATCATCTTCAGAGCGGAAACATCGAGACACGTCTCTTTTAAAAAAAATAATAAATAAATGAGAGAAGAGAAAGGCATGAGATCTGCAGCCGAGGTTTTCATAGATGAACGAACGCGAACCTTATCTCAGCTTCCCTTCTCTTCTTCTTCTTCTTCGTCGTCGTCGTCGTCGTCGTCTTCTTCTTCTTATCCTCTGTCAGACAGAAAGAGAAGAAAGAAATGCGAAGAAGGTTTTCTTCCTGCTGCCGCTGCTCTTGCGCCTTGTCACGGTCTTTTTTTCCAAAAATACGAACCCCGCGCTCCTTTGAACGACACGACTACACGAGAAGGGATTTTTCCATCGGTTTGTTTGGCTAATGAGTGGATTCGGGAAGTAAACAAATTTGTACGGGGTGTTTGTTAAAATATATATATATATAAATTAGAAACTTTTGGATCCTTATAATTATTATATTTTTTAATTATTGTTTATATTTTTTATACAACTGTTACATTTTTAAATTATTTTTACACAATTATCTGTATAATTAATTAATTTATTTTAACTTTATTTTTTAATTAATTTTAAATATATCCAAAATTTTTATTTTTAATTAAAAATATATTTACAAAATATGAAAATTTTCATATATACCTATAAAGTATGTCTTGAATATCAAATACACCCAAAAATTAACAGTACGTCTGAGATGCAGGAAACTGCGTCAACTTGATTGGATAAATATTAATAAATGTCCAAATTACCCTTGAAATTTCGTGAACACCTGAAGTACCCTGTGCTTCTCCGTCTTCCATGGCACCTCCTTCCTCGACGTTGGCAAGCCACTTCTCCATCATCTTCCAGTTGATTTCAAATGGGTGTAGCAAGTTGGAAGTGTCATCGTTGAAAAAGCTTGTAGCAATCAAAACCCACAGCTCCATCTTCTTGTTGATTTCAGCAAAATCCCTTTTTTCAATCTCGTTGGAAGTATTCACTGCCTAGCAAAGTCCTCGGATCGACCAGTGTAGGTGAAGGGAGAAACATATTCACTGCGTAGCAATGTCCTCCAAAAAAACAACCAGCTAAACCTCTTTGGCAAATCTAAGCCCTTCTCAAAATCGGCCGCCCTTGCATCTGCTGTGTAACGCCACATGTTCGGCAGCCATGGATGTCCTCGAGCAATAGCACCCTTGCACAAGCTCCAATTTTAGCATCCGAAATCCACATGAGGATTTCAATCCACGACATTGTGCAGATTGCGGCCAAAACAGAAATCCAATTACGGCAACCGGTCTTCTGTGATTACCCGCATCCTTGTAGTCAATTACAACAATCGAACAATATTAGCATGCAGCCATTGATTCCAAGCAGCTGCACAGTGCCGTTAGCAGGTGTGGCACGTGTGGTCCATCAAACCTGGCTATTCATTAAGGGGAACCAAATTCAATTTTGGGGCATGCTTGAACAAGGGAAGATGAAAATGCCCTTTGCTGGAGTTTATGGAGATTCATTGAAGCTGTTTTCCAAACAATTTTGGTGGCTGCAGTAGAGATTTGAGGCGTCGATCGCCAAAGTTGAAGAGAACAATCAGGATTGAAGAGGTGATGTCTGTATAGACGAAGAGAGATGCTATAATTTAGATAAGCCGCCTTGTGTTGGATTTTTTAAAGGGCTTGTGGTGATCGAAATTAGATTCTTATTAGAACTGCCAGCCCGATGCTGGGATTAGAAGACAATGGAGAAATTTCCATGGATGAGTTTCACGTCGATGTCAATCGATGAGCTCTAATTTTGCCAATCGAAATTTGAAGATTGCTAGCTGCAAGATTTGGTGAGGACGCTACAACAATGGATGGAGTCACCAACTCTGATCTACACGAACGGACTTACTGCCGGATCATTGGATTTGATGGGGCTGATGGGTTTCTATTAGTCAACATTTGTTGCGACTAAATTGAGCAGTGGATTGATGGATGGATGCAGATGATGGAGTATATGAAGACTACATTGCTGTCCAGTGAATTTGTACCGGATTGGGAGACATGCAAAGACGTGCTATTGGATTGCTGGAACAGAATTTTCTGTCACCCAAATCTGTTATCGATGGTTGGATGGCATTGTTGTAAAGATCCATGGTTGACAATGAGAGGTGAGGGTGTTACCGATCTGTTGGATTCAAGTCCTAAATCGCAGGGCTACTTTTGTCATTTCAAATCAACATTAGTTGGCATCATAATATCCAAAGGGATACTTAGCAGGTACATGTGAAAATTTTTAAATTTAATAAATATATTTAAAATTAGTAATAAATGTAATAGGTATATTTGAAATTAATTCTTCTTTTTAATCTTCATCATTACTCCTACCATATCACATCAATCTCTTCAAATTCAAATAGTTTTACATCAAAAAAATTTCATTTAAAAGTTTTATTACTTATCGTAATAGCCCAGAACCAAATTCCACATCGAAAAGGGAGAAAGTTCCTGGTAGTTTATAAGTGAGTCTCAAGTTCAATATAGTGCAACGCGTTTTAAAGCTGTGCGCCTAAACTGTCAAGCCAGAGCGGACAATATCACACTATGAGACCCATAGGCCACAGGCCCAATGGACGTTTTCTGCGACTGCATCACCATAGGTTTTATTGCGGCAAAATATTACTTAGCCACGTATACCCTCAACCAGACCGTCCTCAAACTTGCGAATCCGACTATCTTCTTCTCATTCCGAGCTTGGAGCAAACCGAAGCAGAGAGTTGAATTTTGTTTCATACTTGGGCACCGTCATAGTGCCTTGCTTCAATTCGACAAACTCTCGAGCCTTCGAAATTCTAACAGAAGATGAAAAGAACTTGGTGAAGAAATATTCTTTAAATTTATCCCAAGTTACATTTTCTTTCATACTGTTAAAGACAAGTTGTTGTGTCTTCCACCATTGAGTTTGAACCAATGTCATTAAAACTGGACCGGTCCGACTGGGAACCGGTCGCAAGTCCGGTTTGATTCACTACGGTTCGGTTCAATAGCCAAAAACCGCCCGAACCGGTAAACCGACGGTCGAACCAGAAGACCGGTTCAACCGGGTTCGACCGGTCGGATAATAAACTAATAATAAATATATATATATATATATTTTAAAAAAAACAAACGGAAGGATCGATCGAGCAGCCGACGCCCGACGCCCTCTTTCTTCCCCCTGCTTGGAAACCCTAGCCGCTGCCGCGCTGCCTCGCCCGTGCGCCTGCCGGCTGTCCTCGTCGCCATCCGCGTCCGCAGCATCGTCTTCCTCGCCGGGCGCTGCAGCGCTGTCGTCCGCTGCCCCGTCCGCCATCGTCTTTCTCGCCGGGCGCCTCACGTGCTGCCATCCGCCGCCTCATCAGCTATTTATATACTTTTAAAATTTATGTTTGATGAGAATGATGCATTTAATGGTTTATAAACTTCTAAATTTTCATTTTTTGCTAAACATAAGAGATATTCTTAATTTTCATATTATTATAGGTTATTTAATTATTCAAATTTTCAACACTTACTGATTTGTTTTATTTCTTATTTTTTCAAGTATGTTTATAGCAATTCATCAAGGTACCGAGATAAAGAGGAAGAATTTAAGAACCAACAACCAAGCAACAACGGTCATAGCTTATTATAAGTTTAAGTCTTTCAGACCAGTTAATATAGTTAATTTTTTAAAACTTGCTATTAATTTTTTTCATGCATGTTTTATTCTTATATTGTGGTCCTTAAAATCCAACATATATATTTAGGATTTATAAAATTATAAGTTTATCAATATATTTATTTAAAATTTTAAAAAAAATAATATTTATGATGTCATAAATATATTATGCTGACGTCACTGGTTCAAACCGGTTTGATTAACCGGTCGAACCAATTCGAACCAGACCAGTTCAATCACCGGTTCGGTTCTGACAACATTGGTTTGAACGGAGCAAATAAAACTTTCTGTCGGTCGTCACAACTCAGAAAATCAAAAAAAAATCATCGCCTCGATCCAATGCTCGGCAGCTAAACAATCACCACCGGCAAAGGATGGAGGTTTTTGACGATGGAATGCATCAGCATCTCGCCGATCCATTTCTCGTTATTCGGGACAACCCTTGATTGCAACACTCAGACTTTCTACAATTGTTCCTCGAGCTTTATCACTAATTCCTCTGTTTGTCTGGTTTAAGACCTCTCTTTCTTTCTGTCTACAAATTCCGATTTTTCTTCTAAAACCCGAGTATCGGGGTTCTAATCTGGCCCTTCTCTCTGACTCTCATGCATACTAGTAGTCGACTGATGTTCATCATGCCCGTGGTAACAGTGCTCTTAGTTTCTTAGCACTGCTGATGATTGCTATTGAACAATCTGTTCTAGCTGTTCTTGTGTCCGTTCCCACTGACGAAAAGCCTATGTCTGAAACACTGCAAAGGTTTGCTCTTGTTCATTCAAATGTTGCTCAAGCATGTTAGTTCTGGTCGGAGATTCAACTAGAATTTTATCCTTCCTTCTATTGGGCCTTTTTCTAGGCTCAGCTTCTGGTTGGTCCTCAGCCTGCTTCTTTCGCGACTTTTTACTAGGATATTGCTCTGGGTGACCAGTTTGGGCATTCAGATCATCGAAATTACTTTCCATTTTGGCATAGAAGAGAAATATGGTCTCAATAAATATTCTTAAGCAAACAGGAACAATCGTAACTTTTATTATATAAAAAAATGTTACAACCTAATTCGCAAATTTGCTAAAAGGATAATTTTCCTTAAGGTGATCAGAGGAATGACACAATAAATAAACTTGACTATCATATGGACATGCCTTAGCTGTATGTCAATTAGTACCAAAAAAATAACACACCAACTCAGTTAAAATGAGTCGTTGGTTATAAAAAGTCTTTGGTTCCTTCCTAGCGTAGGCTTCCTTAGATTCGACTCTAGTCTGCACATCTTGACTCTGTGGTTGCATAAAGGGCAGCTTGTGAGTAGCCTGGGAAGGTACTTCCCGAGTCTCTACCTCAGTATAGACAAAATTTGGGCTGGGTCCTTGAACAGGGAAAACTTCATTCTGCAGCTCTGGACTAGGTTCAACCATTACCTTTGGCTTGGGTATAGCAAAGGACTCACCCATGGCCTTAGGTATATCAGCAGTCTTAGGTTCATCCACCACTTTGAGCACATCCACAACCTTGGGTATATCCACTGCCTTGGGCACATCCACAACCTTGGATATATTAGCAGCTTCAAACTCATCCATAACTTTGGGTACATCAACAACTTTGAACTCATCCAAGGCTTTGGGTACATTAATAGATGATATCTTAGGCTTTGAAACAGCAACCTTAGTCCGTATAGAGAGTTTCTTTAAAGTTGAAGGATCATCATGTTTTAAGGTTCCAGCCATTCAAGGTAGGGGTACAACCTTCTTAGATGTAGGTACGGCCTGAGTTTCAGCTTTTCTTTTTTTAGGCTTCTTATCCTTTATGGGTTTTTGGGTACACAGCCTTTTACTTTTATCAGTCAGGATTTCATTATCTAGATCAATTTCTAGGTTTGTGCGAGATAAGTGATATAAGAGCGGCTCCCCCTCCAGTAGATGTGGTTTGGAGAGTTGAACCAGTGAAAGTCAAGACTGTAGGTAAAAGCCCAGAGTTGGGTTGTGGTTAGGGGACGAACCAGGCGGAAGCCGGTGGGCTTGTAATAGCCCATAATCGAATCCACATCAAAAAGGGGAGAATGTTTCTGGTTGTTTATAAGTGGGTCTCAAGTTCAATATAGTGTGACACGTTTTAAAGCCGTGCGGCTAAGCTATCAGGCCAAAGCGGACAATATCACACTGTAAGCCTATAGCCCACAGGGCCAATGGACTTTTTTGGGTCTGTGTGCTCTGCGCATCAAGCCCAATAGTCGCTTTTCTGGGTCTATGCGTGACATTATCAAACATACTTATAAAAAAAATTATGTAAAAGTTTTTGAAATGAGAAAAAATGACGTGATATGATAAAGTTAATAATGAAAAGTAAAGAAAATAAAGTTAAAATAGATATGTTCAATATATAGGTAGTTATGTAGAGATAATTGAAAATTAGGATAATTGTATTGGAAGAATTTTAAAAATAATTAAAATAGGATAATTATGGAAAATGACAAATTTTAATTTGAAAACCCATAGTTTGGAATATTTTAGTGGTAAACAAACACTCATCTAAAATTTTCAATTTAAAAAATTTCACTTTCCCCATGTACTATATTTTTTAATTATTTATTTGTATTTTTATATATAAACTACCTATTTTTCAATCATTTTTATATAACTATCCATACAACTAACCTATCTATTTTAACTTTATTCTTTTTATTCTTCATTATTATCTCTATCACATAACATAATTTTCTCTTATTTCAAAAATTTTTATATCAAAAACTTTTCATTCAAAATTTTATTACTTCTTAAACACACCCAACATAAAAAAAATTTCATATCCAAATTTTTCATTCTCATAAATTATCTTATTTAATTATTTTTCATATATTCTTATATAACTATTTTACTTTTTAATTATTTTTATTTAACTACTTATATAATTAACTTATCTATTTCAATTTTGTTCTATTTACTCTTCATCATTACTTCTATCATATCACGTCATTTTCTTATATTTTAAAATTTTTTACAACAAAAATTTTTAGTTCAAAAGTTTTTCACTTCCCATATACACACATCTCTTGGATGGCCAAACAATGGCTGAAAGTATTTTTTAATAATACAAATTCCTATACCAAACTTTGAACCTAAAATTCTTAACAACCTATTTCAAGACATGCAAGATTATTGAATGGAATTAATATTTAGGTAAAGAATGTGATAATGTATATTAAGAAAATATAAAAAGTTATATTGAAAATTGAAAAAAATGTCTTGAAATTGAAATATATATTCAATTTCAAGAATCTTGTATAACCTAAAACATGCCTTTATCTTACACACCTTTAGCTCACTCGTGTTAACCATTTGATAATCAAGTAGTGACGAAACATTATTCTTTTGATGTATAATGAAACATACAAATGGTTTATTGATTATGTTTTCATATTAAAATTAAAAATTACATCTATTGGATATAAAAAGCATGCTTGGGAATAATAAAGGATTTTTGCAAATATGTCTACAAGTTTCGCATAAAATTACAAGTGTATTCCTCCCGTTATAATGCCATTAGATTTTTCTAAAAAATGACAAAAAATGCCCTATAAATTAAGTGATACACTTGCGATGTTTCCAAATATTATAGATATATTCAGTATTTCATTATTTTATATATTTCACCTATCTTACTATTTTAGATTTTTTTTTTACAAATATGCTTACAACATTTGCAAAAAATTATAAGTATATCATTTTGCTTAAACGACATTATCATCATTTTACAAAAAAATCTAACAGTATTATGATGAAATGAACATGTTTGCAATTTGTAAATGTTGAAAAAAATTTCTAAAATATTGTGTGTACGGAAAGAATAATAGACAAATATTGTAGACATAAGGAAAATTTTCCCTAATTTAATATGTTAACTACCTATTCTACTTTTTTAGTTATTGTTTTTGCATTTCAATTTTTTCATTTTTTATATAACCACCTATTTATTATAATTTTATTTCTACTTCTAATAGTTGTTTATATCATATTATATAATTTTCTTACTTTTTAAAACTTTTTCATTTTTTACTTTTGGATCTTACCAAATAAATTGTTTCTAAAATGTAAAAAATTTGATTATAATAGTATTGTTGGTCTCATATAATGGCTTATAAACAACACTTATTTAATAAAAAGTGAATTAATCATGAATACTATCATAGTATGAAATCAAACTACAAAGACAATGTAATTGTAACAGCTTGGTCCACTTGACCCACTCCATCTTTCAAACACACAATGCTTAAGTTTCCTAAATCAACTTCACAATACACAAGTTACAGTGGTGTAGTTTTAACAAATATCTTTTGAATTTATAATCTAGCTCATGTAACTGATGAAGTAATCAACCACTAATTCATTTAATCTTAGTTTAATCGTCATCAATGTCAATGTAACACAAATAAACAACTTATAAAAGAAAAGACAGCCAATTAACTCATCTATAAAAGCAGCATCTATTGCACAGGATCTTCAATCGACAACCTCAAAAACTACTATGGTTGTCTCCTCAAGTTCTCCTTTTTATTTTTCAAAACCTTATTCAGGAGTAGTTGTCTAAAATGTGTCTACCGCCTTCGCCTTAAGCTCCCAATTGGGCTAAATATATGAATGGGGTTTAGGGTTTACATGAAAATTTTCTGCAATAGATAACGTATATATTTATTTAATATGAATAATCTATTTTAACAGAAAACAACTCTTTGCTAATGTTATATTCTCTCTCGAGACATGTAAGACATATTGTAATCTTTACAATCACCTATTTTCATAGGATTATATTGATTATTCTATTAAGTTCTACTATAGTTTATGAAATTACTCAAAGATGTTTAACTTATTTTCACTATTAAAATTCCTAAGTTTAATATTTGAATTTTTTATATTAAACTCCTATATTTCGATTTATTCGCTTAATATACAAGATTATGCAAAAATGCAAAGTCAAACACTAAGCAATAATTTATACTACGTGGTACCAAATTAAAGCCAACTATCTTTCATAAATAATTATTATCAAACCATCTACACAGATTATTTGCATGCTACATCCTAATGCTAAATAAGAGAATTAGCCAAACATGAGTTTAATGAATTTAAAAGATAAAACAATATCTTTACCATAATCCATTAATGTGTTTATTAGGGGGAATTAATTTCTTTTGAATATCTTTTTATTTTGTTTAGACTTTTGATGTTTTTTATTTAGAGTCTTTATGTGTTGTTTTGTAGGAACTTACTTGAGAGAAATATAGCTTAAGGCTCAACAAATTAACATTGAAGTCAACTTGCACTCACCGAAAAACTTGTTTAGCTTCCATTTAATTTGAATGTTTACTTGATACTTTAATAAGGGACCGATACGTTGTCTTAAACATTGACGACAGTATCATTTTTATGTATGGGGTTGTCAGTGCATTGCATTTTGATTGTAATTGAAAGTATTATCCACTAATGTTGAATTTTGTCTGATTTTGCATTGGCACATTGATATAGGTTAAGATTTGACTTTATGCTAAATCTCTTATGAATCTTTGAGTGAATATCATTAATCAAGTTACTGTGTGAATACTTATTGAGTAGTAAAAATGTTAAATGAATTAAAAAATTTTAAATTCATTGAATTTTTATGTTATACGAAGATTTTTAGGATTAGAAAAATGATAATGATGTTTAGTGATGTGTGTTAAATTGGTTGTTTGTGCTTATGCTCGTCAAATTAATCTATTTTTTATTTAAACTACTTAGGGAGATCTATGTGCATAAAAAAACTTTTATTTCACCTGTCCTAGAATAAATCTTTTTGATTCCTCAGGCGAAATCCTAATGTACGTATGAAAAAACACGATTTAGGCAATTTGCTGGTTTGAACTTTGAGTTATAATATTTTAAATTACTCATTCTTTCTTATTTTGAGTTTAAACATGATTTCTTTTCGAATTTTGATATCTCATTTACAAAATAAATCGTCTTTTTTAAAAAAATAAATCATTTTCAAATATGCCTTTTTGGCTGAAAAGTTTAATGAGAATTAAGATATTCAAATAATTAGTATTATTGAATATTTTTATATTTTCTTCAAATACTCTGAAATATGATGAAGGGAAACAAAAAATTTGACATATAATATGTAAAGGAAGCTCAAGTCAATTTAAAAATTGTTCAAACTTCAATTTTATTTTTTTAACCTAAACTTAATGAGTTTGAACCTATAACATACCAGTCCAGAAAAGTGATCCCGACCTTGTATTTAATGCAATTTTCCAATATCAATTACACATTTATGACGAAATTAATTATTGTAATTTCATAAAAATTTTAAAATTCCACTTCCACTAGTCATGTTCTCATTATTACATCAAGGCACAAAGAAAAAGAAATTTTACAAATCTATCATTCTTAATACATGTCTTTGAAATAAATAAATAGAAATAATTATTATTGAAAATCTTTACGTAAATCCAAAATGCTAGTGTCCCATTTGATTTGGTACACCTGTAAAAATAATGAGTTAGTTTCAACATGACTAGCAAGTAGAAAATTATTTAAAAATAGATAATGACCCAAATAAAACTTAATTAAATGATAAAATAATCATTTAATTTAATATCTTAAAAAATTAGGTCTCGAATGCAAAATTGACCCCTTCCACTGAATCTAGAAGTATCAAAAACATAGAAATGGACTATTTGATCATTCAAATCGAAGTTCAAATGAATAAATCATAACAAAATAAAATGAACAGTCTGTATTAAGCCACATCATCATAACCTTTACTGCAGGTGACCCCCACCAAAGCCTCTCTTACTTAGCCTTTATTGCTGTAATGAGTTACATGTCAATTTCTAAAAATACTTAGACATTAGAAGCATCAAAATTATTAAATATTTTATGATGTCAAAAGCAACGAAAAATTTCGTTGCAAAAAGGAAGAATTTCTTCCGTCCAAATATACACGCAGGACGAACTTCTTTTCTTGGTGGAAGTTCACTCACTGGACGTGATTTATATATAATCTAATTTGCACAGATTATATTATCACTATATATATACTATAATTAACCTACATCATTAATGTAATTATAATGTTCATATATATATTGATTGCATATTAATTAACATCAATGCCTTTATAAAAAAATGCATAATAAAACATAACAATATAAAATATGTATTTTACCACACAAATTTATATCCTTGAAAATCTATAAGAATATAAAATTGAATTATACCAAATACATAAAATCTATAGCCTAAAATCAAATATGTATTATAAATATCATATACAATTAATTGAAATAATCTAATTAATTGCTCAAAAATAATTACAATAATAATAATTAATTATAGAAACCATTCTACACTTCAAATAAGATACTACTTGCCTTACGTAGCTTTCCCTCATTCCGCAATTCTAGTTTCTTAAAACCTTTCTTACGGATGTCTTTATCCACCAACTCCCCAAATCCTTTTATAAAAACTGTCGTAGCTAAAGTAGGGAATAAAAATAAAACTCTTTTAAACTTAAATTTCAATCTTATCTCGTCCTATTTTATCCTATGGGGCTCATATGCCTGGGGAGGCAAAAGTGCAAAAATTAATTATTTTTTTCTTCAGAATCCCCTACTTGAACCCTAAATCCTTAAGACCACTTGGACCACCTGTATGTTAACCGAGCTACGCAGGTTGCTGAAATAACATTCAAAAATGAAAATATAAATATAACCCGCGGTATATTTAAATAATAATTGGGCAAGACACGTTATTACTTATTTGGCACAGTTGATCAAAAAGTTTACCCTGCCACGTAGGGCATCCTACGTGGATTTTAATCAGTCAACTTAAATTATTATTATTTTTTCAACATTTTACATAACCTAATCTTTCAACCTATTAAAGAACTTCGATTATTCAAATATGTGTGCTATATTAGTAGACATAAAAATAAAAATTGCATATGGAATAGGAAAGTTGAGAGCTTTTCATTGAATAGTTCTTAGGGGAGAAACATTGTAAGTGTATGCAAAGTAACTTGAATATGATGAAATTTTGATAGCATAGATACAAGCCAAGTTTTTTGTTTAACAAATTCACTAAATGTGTTTTGTAATAAGCAAGAAACGTAACACTAAAATTTTTACTCTGCATAACTATCATATTTTTTAATAATTTATTTACATATTTTTATACAGTTACCCTACTTTTCAATCATTTTTATACAACTATTTACGTAACTAATCAATCTATTTTACTTTTTTCCTATTTACTCATCATTATTACCCTTATCACGACATATTATTTTTTTCTAATTCAAAAACTTTTATATTAAAAACTTTTCATTTAAAAGTTTTTATATTTTTGATTCTTATATTCCTAATACATGAAATGCTAAACATGGCTTTCAACCCGAACAAAATTATGACTTTATATTGCTTAAGATTTTTAAAAGCTTGAATTTAATTTATGACTTGTGATTGATGATTTATGTTTATTTGAGGATGAGGAAAGGTTTTAAGTATAATATGTGAATTTATGGTCAAAACTTCTAGATTTAATATCTTAAATTTTCTATATTAAACTTTTATCTTTTAGTTTCTTCACTTACTGAATAATTTCTTCACTTAATGTATAAGATTATGCAAAAGTGTGAGTTCAAACACTAAATAATTATTTGCACAACAATATATCTAATTAAAGCAAATTATCTTTCATAATAATTATCATCAAACCATCTACATAGATTATTCATATGCCGCATTCTAACCCGAGAAGAGAATAAATGTAGAAGCTTGCACTTTTTATGTGATCTCAGGCTTTAAAATATCCAAAATTTGTTAAAAAGTAATATGATTAGGGTAATGATTATTAGTAAAGAGAAAAAGATAGTTATATAAAAATATATAAAACTATTTAAAAATAAAAAATAGAACAATTAAGTAATTAAAATGTCAAATTATGTTAAAAATGTACACAATAAGTGAAAATATTTTTCTGTTAATGAGTGTTAATATTAGTTAAACTTTTAAATTAAATTTACTAGTCAAATATTTTTCCCTTAGAAATTTAGATTTTTTTCCCATACTGGGTTGTTAATTAAATAATGCGATGTTTAATTTTATTTTTTAAAACAATCTGGGCTAAAATAAATTTTTATATTTTTTGGCCCTTTTTTTTTGAAGTATCTTTTTTTTGGCCCTTTTGTGAATGGAGGCAGGAGGGCGTCGCCCCAGTTTGTTTAAATCTCGGACGTCACACACGCATCAAATGGCATCTACAACGGACGATTTAAGTTTGCCAAATGTATTTATTTTTCTGCTAAATTTTAGACACGAGTATTTTTCTAACATTTCAAAAATAACAGTGTTTGTATACAAATCACCTAAATACTTCAAAACAGCTTATTTTTTAAATTCAGAAAAATTATATATTGATTTAAAAAATGTAGACATGATTCATGAATCAAATACAGTTGGGTGGATGTTCTAATGGAAGGAAATTTTTTTTTTTTTTAAAAAGAAAGGGAAAAAAAGGGGAGGTAAAAAAAAAAACAGGCTTAGCTCCTGGCTAACTGGATCATGGTCCTGGTAAAAGTATCCCTGCAAAAACCACTCGGGCTGGCCTGCCTGGTTTCTCTCTTGCATTTTTTCTCTCTCGCCGTCAACTATTGGTCTTTTGGTTGCCCCAGGGCAAGCCCAGAAAGAGAGAGGAGAGCTCGCTCTAGGCTTGCTCCCGCAGATCGTCAGATCGCTGCTGGTTCATCCGATTCCCTCTCCCTTTTTCCATTACCTTTTCCTCCTGCCTTCTGATCCCTCAGATCTGATTCGCTCTTTCTTTTTCTATCTCGGAAGACGCCGGTGGTTGCAGGGTATTTATTTTATTTTATTGCGTATACATATTTTTAAAGAAATTTCTCTTCCATACAGTTAATTCTAGTGTTTTTGGTTTTCAAGGATTCTTTTTTTTTCCCTTAAATGGCTCGGATCGGTGATTCCTTGGTAATGTATAGGTTTGGAGACGTCTCATCTAGAGAATTAATTCTAGTGATTTCATAGTAATATATGTGCTTGGAGATCCTAGGGTTTGTGACCTTCTCGTATGGCTGTTGATTTGGGTTTGTAGAGTTGCATGGTGGAAATTCGTACATCTGATGCTGAATTTTGGTTATCGTAGGGTTCTGACAGTCACCCTAGCAATCATTTGTTGATCTGGACATGGGTCGTCTAAAACTACAGCCTGGAATCAATGTGATTGAGGAGGAACCTGGAGATAGTGAGTGTACATCTGACAAGGGTGCCTTGGCATGTATGGTGAATTCGGAAGTTGGTGCTGTTTTGTCTGTAATGAGAAGAAATGTGCGGTGGGGAGGCCGGTACATGGCTGGGGATGAACAATTGGAGCATTCGCTTATTCAGTCTCTGAAGGCATTGCGGAAGCATATATTTTCATGGGAACATCCATGGCACACCATCAATCCCACTGTTTACCTCCAGCCATTTCTAGATGTTATTCGTTCAGATGAAACTGGTGCACCTATCACAGGAGTTGCATTGACGTCCATCTACAAGATAATGACGCTTGATATGCTTGATCTGAATACCGCAAATGCGGAAGAAGCAATGCATTCTGTAGTTGATGCTGTGACCAGTTGCAGGTTTGAGGTGACTGATCCTGCATCTGAAGAGGTTGTGCTGATGAAGATACTTCAAGTTCTTCTGGCTTGCATGAAAAGCAAGGCTTCTGTGTTGTTGAATAACCAGCATGTTTGCACCATAGTGAACACATGCTTCCGTGTTGTTCACCAAGCAGGTACAAAAGGTGAGCTGCTGCAGCGCATAGCTCGTCACACAATGCATGAGCTCATCCGGTGCATTTTTTCACACTTGCCAAATGTTCGCGACATGGAACAATCATCAGCTAATGGGGTTAGGCCATCTATCAGACCAGAGGTATTGGTGCTGTGGTAATTTATTTTTTATTTTATTATTATTATTATTTTTTGTAACTTTCTGCTGTCAAATTCAATTTTTACCAATCTATGGTTTCTGGTGCAGATGGGTGCACTTGAGAAAGATCTAACTTTTGGCTCGAAACAATCAGACAATGGCAATGGAAGTATTGAGTACGATGCCTTATCAGATTCTGTTGGTTTTGCACCAAACACCTATATGGCTGCTGGTTCTGCAGCAAACATGGGAGATGAAAATTCAACTGAAGGTGGTCACAGCAAAGATTTATTGAGTGACTTGCATCTCACCACAGAACCATATGGTGTTCCTTGCATGGTGGAGATATTCCACTTTTTGTGTTCCTTGCTGAATATTGCTGAGCACAGCACTATGGGTCCTAGAGCAAATCCTATAGTATTTGATGAGGACGTGCCGCTTTTTGCTCTGGGTCTGATTAATTCAGCTATTGAGTTGGGAGGAGTATCAATACGTCGGCACCCGAAGCTGTTGTCGTTGGTACAGGATGAATTATTCTGCAATTTGATGCAGTTTGGCCTGTCAATGAGCCCATTGATATTGTCTATGGTGTGCAGCATTGTTCTCAATCTGTACCACCACTTGCGTACAGAATTGAAACTTCAGCTTGAAGCTTTCTTTTCGTGCATTATATTGAGGCTTGCACAAAATAGGCATGGAGCTTCTTACCAACAACAGGAGGTTGCAATGGAGGCGCTAGTTGACTTCTGCCGGCAGAAGACATTCATGGCAGAGATGTATGCAAACTTTGACTGTGATATAACCTGCCGCAATGTATTTGAAGATCTGGCAAACTTACTGTCAAAGAGTGCATTTCCAGTTAACTGCCCGCTGTCATCTATGCATATACTTGCTTTAGATGGTCTGATTGCTGTTATTCAGGGAATGGCTGAAAGGGTTGGAAATGTATCACCTGTAACAGAACAAGCACCATTGACTCTTGAAGAATATACTCCTTTCTGGACAGTGAAGTGTGAGGACTATGGAGATCCTGAGCATTGGGTCAGATTTGTTCGACGGAGGAAGTATATTAAGAGAATTTTGATGATTGGAGCTGATCACTTTAATCGGGATCCTAAGAAAGGATTAGAATACTTGCAAGGCACCCACCTGTTGCCTGATAAGCTTGATCCGCAGAGTGTGGCCTGCTTTTTTCGGTACACTGCAGGATTGGATAAGAATCTTGTTGGCGATTTCTTGGGGAATCATGATGATTTCTGTGTTCGTGTACTTGAAGAATTTGCCAAAACTTTTGATTTTCAGGATATGAATTTAGACACTGCTCTGAGACTTTTTTTGGAAACATTTCGCCTTCCTGGTGAGTCACAGAAGATACAGAGGGTTCTTGAGGCATTCTCTGGGAGATACTATGAACAGTCACCGCATATTTTGGCAAACAAGGATGCTGCTCTTCTCTTATCCTATTCACTAATTATGCTCAATACAGATCAGCATAATGTGCAGGTTAAGAAAAAAATGACTGAGGAAGATTTCATCCGGAACAACCGTTGCATAGATCTCCCACGGGAATACCTATCTGAGCTCTATCACTCAATCTGCAAGAGTGAGATCCGGACAATTCCAGATCAAAATGCTGGCTTCCCAGAGATGACCCCAAGCCGTTGGATTGACCTAATGCGCAAATCCAAGAAGACTGCTCCATTCATTATTTGTGACTCTGTCGCTTACCATGATCGTGATATGTTTGCAATCATGTCAGGTCCAACAATAGCTGCCATATCAGTAGTTTTTGATCATGCTGAGCATGAGAGTGTTTTCCACACGTGCGTTGATGGTTTTTTGGCTGTGGCCAAGATATCAGCATGCCATCATTTGGAGGATGTGTTGGATGATTTGGTTGTGTCTCTGTGTAAGTTCACAACCCTCTTAAATCCTTCTTTGGTTGAGGAACCAGTTTTAGCCTTTGGCGATGACACAAAAGCTAGGATGGCAACTGTAACTGTTTTCACTATTGCAAACAGATATGGTGACTACATTCGCACTGGTTGGAGAAATATTCTGGACTGTATCCTGAGGCTGCACAAGCTTGGCCTTCTCCCAGCAAGAGTTGCAAGTGATGCAGCTGATGAATCAGAGACGTCGGCAGATGCTTTGCATGGGAAACCTGTTGCAGGTTCCTTGTCTGGATCTCATATGCCAGCAATGGCTACTCCTCGGAGGTCCTCTGGGCTCATGGGTCGCTTTAGTCAGTTGCTATCTCTTGACACAGAAGAACCTAGATCGCAACCAACAGAGCAACAACTTGCTGCGCATCAAAGAACACTTCAGACCATTCAGAAGTGCCACATTGACAGTATATTTACGGAGAGCAAGTTCCTGCAAGCTGATTCGCTGTTGCAGCTTGCAAGGGCCATTGTATGGGCAGCAGGTCGTCCTCAGAAAGGAAGCAGTTCTCCAGAGGATGAAGACACTGCTGTTTTCTGCTTGGAGCTGCTGATTGCGATTGCACTGAATAATCGTGACAGAATTGGTCTTCTCTGGCAGGGTGTATATGAGCACATAGCGAATATTGTTCAGTCAACTGTTATGCCTTGTGCCCTTGTGGAGAAGGCAGTTTTTGGCCTCCTAAGGATTTGCCAAAGGTTGCTTCCCTATAAAGAGACCCTGGCTGATGAGCTCTTAAGGTCCCTACAGCTGGTCTTGAAGCTCGATGCTCGAGTTGCTGATGCGTACTGTGAGCACATCACTCAGGAAGTAATGCGGCTTGTCGAAGCAAATGCAAACCACATCAGAAGCCACATGGGATGGCGAACAATCACCTCCCTGCTTTCCATCACAGCCCGCCACCCAGAAGCTTCTGAAGTGGGCTTTGAGGCATTGACGTTTATCATGTATGATGGGGCACACCTCTCGCCTGCCAATTACATCCTCTCTGTGGATGCTTCAAGGCAGTTTGCAGAGTCCAGGGTTGGTCCCACAGAAAGATCCCTGCGTGCTTTGGACCTGATGGCTGATTCCATTTCATGCCTTCCAAGGTGGAAGGAACCACCGGCAGAGGGTGCTACAAAAGCTTATACGCAAGAGATTGAGGAAATGTGGCTTAGGCTTGTGCAGGGGCTAAGAAAAGTGTGCTTAGACCAAAGAGAGGAGGTCCGTAACCATGCTTTATCTTCATTGCAGCGTTGCATGACGACAGGTGCAGAAGCTCTGCAGCTCTCTCCTACATCATGGCTGCAGTGCTTTGACCAGGTCATCTTTACAATGCTTGATGACCTGCTAGAGATTGCCCATGGTGGCCACTCGGCGAAAGACTACCGTAACATGGAAGCTACGCTTACACATGCAATGAAGCTAATGTCAAAGGTGTTCTTGCAGCTGCTGCCTGAACTGTCGCCATTGACCAGCTTCTGCAAGCTGTGGCTGGGCGTCCTTGGTCGGACAGAGAAATATGTAAAGGCTAAAGTCCGTGGGAAAAAGTGTGAGAAACTCCAGGAAGTAGTTCCTGAGTTGCTCAAGAATATGTTACTTGTGATGAAAACAAGAGGTGTCCTAGCACGGACTAGTGCTATTGGTGGTGATGGATTGTGGGAGCTGACATGGCTGCATGTGAACAATATTGATCCATCTCTGCAGTCAGAGGTGTTTCCAGATCAAGAAGTAGAGTTGCAGCCAAGGAAGGAAAGTGAAATCAGTAGTTGACTATTACATATTGCAGTTAAAGCTTGGACATAGGTTGCCCCTGTATCATTCTCTCTCTTATTAATCAAACGGTTTTGCTTAGCCTCTTTCCCTCCCTTTTAGTCATTTGGATGAAAGTTTGTTTTTCAGAATCTCCGTGGTTAAGGGTTTGACCGACTGGTTTGCTTTCGTAAATTAGAAGTGAATATGTAAGAGATGTAAGAATTTTTGGCATTTTCAGAGTGGGCTTTGCTTCAAAATTCTCGAGGATAGTGGATTTTTCTAGACCTTGTACCAATATTATCGATTTTCCTTTCAGAGAGAATCTGCCGTTGCAGCAGAACATATTGTTAATTCAGTGGTTTTCAGTGATCATTTCTTCTATTACGTTCCAATTCAGAACTAGGCCATACCATACTGCACAAGTAATGCATCGTGGTATAGTTTAGTTCTTCAACCCTTCGAAGCTGTTTACTGCACAGGTTCTATTTGAAGATCCGGCAGCAATGTAGATCACCTGCTTTTGGCCCCAAACTTTTGCAATTGCAAACGTCGCCAAAATCTGGAGCAACCCTTTGTAAGATGAATTCAAATACCTATATGTAGTTGTCATGTGAATGATTCTCCTAGCATACATAGCTCATTTGATGCTACTGCTGTTGCTCTGTTTGTCATTCTTCCAGCAACGCTCAACCAGATTCTTTGCTGAGGGTGTGTTTGGGAAGTAGTAAAGCTTTTGATAAAAAAAATTTCGTGTAAAAGCTTTTAAATTGATAGAAAATAATTTAATATGATAGGAGTAATGATGAGGAGTAAAAAGAATACAGTTAAAATATGTAAGTTAATTGTGTGAGTAATTATGTAGAAATGATTGAAAAATAGGGTAGTTGTATGGAAAAATGTAAAAAAATTTAAAAATTATGTAGTTGTAGAGATTAAAAAGTTTTGGTTGAAAACGTTTTTTGGTTTGCCAAATACCCAGGGGTGGAATTTGGGCTTATGAAATTTGGGTTCATCTCAATCCTAATCCTAATTATATAACATTAACTCTAAATGTTTGTAAAATTTAAACTCTAATTCTATTTTTGAAAATCAGGTTCGGGTTTAATTTCCGATTGAAATTTACATTAATGAATATAATAATAATAATAATAATAATAATAAATTATGTAAGTAAACACAATAATATATAGTCAAACTATAGATTTTAAAAAATAGCAATATAAAGAATATTTTTTTTAAAAAATTTAACATAAAAAACAAGATAAAGCAATAAAATTAATGAATGTAAAAAGTAAATGATAGAAATAATAGATAAATATAAATGAAAATAATATATTTTATTTATAATATAATTACAATATGCCAAGTATATATTCAAATATAAATAACATAAATATGTAAAGTATAAAGAAATATTGTTTAAATATTATGTATATAATATATTTTATAATAACTATAAAATGGGAAATCGAGCTCGAGTTTGAATTGTGAAAAAACAAGTTTTAACACTATTGGAAATCGAGTTTGGTGAAAAGCAAGTTTTAACACTATTGGAAATCGAGTTTGGTGAGCCGGGTTTGCGCTTAACTTGCCTTGAGTTGCATCCCTACAAATGCCTCCTTAAAAGAAACAGTGGTGGCTACTAGGGGTCCACCCTGTTGGTAACATCCATGGCTCATTTTTTTGAAGTCAGACGTTCGATTCCCAAAATATGCGTCTAAGTATTTTACTTCTCCCCTATTTTGTGGGAGTTTTAGTTCTCTTCAGTTTTGTGAGAGTTCAATTGATGAGAGTTTGTTGTTTTCTTTAGAAAATTATAAGAATATCTCGGAACTTAAATATAATATAAATTGAAATAGTTGTAAAATATATATATTAAAAAGACAAAAACAATGGTGAAAATTTTTCCCCTTCCTCTATTTATGCTAGATGTTTACCTAACTTTTGCCCTTTCACTCGTACAAATTTCTCTTAAAAAAAGCATAAATTGTTCAATTATTTTTCTATGATCGTTTCCTCCCATCGCCTTTGTAAAATCCAATGGAGCACTAAACTCACATTTTTTCTCCATTAGAGCTGCTGATGGAGCGCCACGGTGAAGAAGATTTGGTGGATTCATTTATCTGAGATGTACATTAGCTAGTTGTGTAGGCTTTGATTCAGCTCGCGTTTAGTATATTAAACATATGTATTTATAAAAATGCATCTATATTTAATATTTATAAAAAATTGCAACTTTGTCAATTTTTAGTATTTTTATACATTCTCAAATTTTAAAATAACTTTACAACATACAATTTTTAACATCATAACCTAACTAGATATGGAGCCCGATTATATACATTATAATGTATTTTAGCCTAAAATACAATATTCATTTATTTTTTCATTTAGTTATAGTTTTTGAACTTTTCTTTATAAACATATTCTTGTAAGTGTATTCAATCTATATACCAACTTTCATGTTTTATAATACTTCTACATCTTTAATTTTGATTTTTAAAAATTAAGTTTTTTAAGAGAATAAAAATGACTTAAATGCCTCTGAAATTGATGATTTTTTTAAAAATAAAAATAAAAATATAAAAGTATTGTAAAATAGCAGCACTTGGTACGTAGATTAAACGTAATTAGGAAAACATGTTTATGAAGAAAAATAAATAAAAATAAAATAAAATAAAATAATGTTGTATTTTAGCTTAGAATACATTATGATGTATATAATCATGCTCCACCAAATACATATGAAGGAAATATTAAACATGGTTTGGATTTTTTTTTAGGGTGTGTTTGGGAATGGATAAAATTTTTAATGAAAAGTTGTAAAGAGTAGAAGTTGTCAAATGATGTGATATGATAGGGGTAATGATGATGAATAAATAGGATAAAGTTGAAATAGATAGGTTAGTTGTGTTGGTAGTTGTGTAAAAATGATTGAAAAGTAGGATAGTTGTATAGAAAAATGTGAAGAAATAATTAAAAAATAGTAGTTGTGGAGAGTGAAAAGTTGTAACTTGATAACTTTTACTTATTACCAAATACACCCTTAGTGTGCCAGTTCATTAAGAAAGTCGTCAGATGTCAACAGGGTTATGATGTAATGTTGTTACCTAAAGCAACTCTTGTTTTCATGCACCCCATTCTTTTTTAATTTATTTTTTCATAAAATTTTTTAGTGTAAAAATTTTTGAAATGAAAAAAATAACATAATATGATAAGAGTAATAATGAGGAGTAAAGTGAATAAAGGTAAAATAGATAAGTTAGAGTATGTTTAATTGTGTATAAATGATTAGAAAATAGAGTAGCTGTATATGAAGAAGTGAAAAAAAAAAGATAGTTGTAAAAAGTAAAAAAATTTAGATTGAAAAGCTTTAATCTGTGAAATTTTAGGCTTTAAGAAACATCCCCTAAATCATTTATAAAATTTGTGGAGTGTTTATTTATGATACAAAAATTCAAGTACACTAAAAACTTTTTTATTATGGGCGTGTTTGTTTAACAACAATATTTTTCGAATTAAATTTTTTTTACTTTGCATAACTAATTTATTTTTTAATCATGTCTTTACATTGTCCAATGCAATGATTATTTTTTTCAATTATTTCTATACAACTTCTTATACAAATAATCTATTTATTTTCACTTTATTTTCTTTACTTTTTATTATTACCTCGACATACTACATCATTTATACTATTTTGAAAACTTTTACATTGCCAACTGTGTAACACCTAGTTGGTCATAGCATACGGCTGCTAAGCAGTCGGGGCGTGTTTGAATGTTGTCAGGGGCATATTTCCTTGTATAGTTGTTGTGAAGCTTTGTCTCCAAATATACAAATAGGATCTTATAGTCTCCAATGTGAAATAGGTGGAGCTTATTGTTTTTACTGTGAGTAGGCTTCATATATAAATAAAAAAACTTTTACATTAAAAATTTTTCATTCAAGAAGTTTATCACTACTTAGACCCTCAATACCTTTTTTTATTCACGTATATACACACATCAAGCTATCTAATATTACAAATGAGTACATACATATTCCCCATGACCTTTAATAGCCTCATATTTATTCTCAAAAAGGGTTAAGTTTTTAAAGTTATAAATTTTCAATAAAAGTGATTCTCAATGCGAGAAATAAATACTTATTAATAAAGATAATAAATTCTTGCTTTGGATATAAAAACTTATTTTTAAATAAAATTAAGGGCACATTCCAAGTCATACAAGATTTTTAAATTGAATCAATCTGTATCACAATTTCCAAGATAACTTTTTAATTTCTAAGACAACTTTTTAAATTTCTAATACAATTTTACTCATTTCCAATACACATCATTACATTCTCATTTTAAATATCCAATCTAAGAATCTTATAATAGTTCGGAACAGGCCCTAGAAAACAAAAGAGGTGCATGATGGGCTGCGTTATACGAGAGAAGCCAGAACTCATATTAAAAAGATTGGTATTTGTAACTAGTGGTGGGCATGCCTGTAATTGCCGCTAAAATATAAGGCGAGCAGCCCTTCTTGCTCTCGCTCTTCTTTCTCCCAATATATATATACAAGAAATATTCAGGTGCAACACAATTGCACCGTACTAGCGGTATAACTGTGTCAAAATGGACTCCGCATAATCATAAAATTATAATCTACTCCACCCAGTATAGTTACAATAATGTATTCTATTACTATACCAATTTTCATCATAATCGAATATGTGTATGGATCCCATTTGAAAATAATACAAATTTAACGTAATAAAATAGTTTGATGTAAATAACAACTTTAAAGTAATTTTTTAACATGTAAACCATTTACAATAAAATTTATATAAGGATAAATGATTGTATAAAGTTTCATTGTATTATAATATGCGTGAGACCTATTTTTAGGTAATTGCACCAGAACTGGTCTCTCTCTCTCTCTCTCTCTCTCTCTCTACACACACACGGGGGTTACAGTATCCTGGAAACTCTTTTATTTTTTTAATTTCACTATATATGGGTCCAATTTATAAATGTGTAAAATCAACGTAACAAAATAGTTCGATATTAAAATATCAACTTTAAAGTAGGTTTTTCAACGTCTAAACTATCTAAAATATCAATAATATGTAGATAATTAATTCTATAAAATATTATTACGTTCTAATACATGTGTGAATGAATCTAAACGTTCTTTATAATCTACACAAGAATGCACTTATTTTTGAGCATATGTGGCCTCTTTGCATATTGGATTGGGATGAAACTTGGTCTCCTAGCTAAACAAATGGTGTAAAATATATTGAATGGAGTAGATATTCATGGAGGATCAACATTTCAAAAATGAAAAGGGTTTCATGAATTCACTTCTATGAAACTTGGTTTAGAAGCGGACCCATGTAACTCCTTCAAAATCTAAGATTTTGATCTTTGATGGAAAATTTAATCCATTCATCGTGTTTAACATTATTTATTTATCTAGGGGATCAATCATCATCCTAATTAAGTATGTTTATGAGCCACATTTATTAAACAGTGTATATATTCATGTGTAAATTATAAAAAATGCTAAAATATCAATTTAAAATTATATTTTCGACATTTAAACTGTCCAAAATATCATTCCTATGTGAATAAATGATTCTGTAAAGTATCATTACATTCTAATACATGTGTACATAGATCTAAGCATTTTTCATAATTTACACATGAATATATATATATATATTTAAATAAATGTGACCCATAAACATACTTGATTGAGATGAAACTTGATCCCTTAGATAAATAAATGATGTTAAATATAATGAATTGATTAGATTTTTCAACAAATATCAAAATCTTAGATTTTAAAGGGGTTACACGGGTCCACTTCTATGTAAAAAGGTTACATAGTAACCCCTTCAAAATATAAGATTTTGATATTTGATGGAAAATTCAATTCATTAATTGTATTTAACATTATTTGTTTATCTAGGAGACCAAGTTTGATCTCAATCAAGTATATTTATAGATCATATTTGTTAGAAAATGTATATATTCATGTGTAAATTATGAAAAATGCTAAAATATCAATTTTAAAGTACTATTTTCGACGTCTAAACCATCCAAAATATTGTTTCTATGTGAATAAATAATTATATAAAATATTATTACATTCCAATACATGTGGAAATAGATCTGAGTATTTTTTATAATTTACACATAAATAAATATATTTTTGAACAAATGTGACCCATAAACATACTTGATTTGGATGAAACTTAATCTCTTAGATAAATAAATAATGTTAAATACAATGAATGGATTGAATTTTTCATTTATGATCAAAATCTTATATTTTGAAGGGATTACATGGGTTTGCTTCTATGTAATCCGATTACATAGAAGCAGGACCGATATATATATATATATATATATATATATATATATATATATATATATATATAAATATAAAGAGAGAGAGCTGTTCTGGTGTAGCACAATTGCACCAGAACAGCGGTACATTTGTCCAAAAATAGGCTTTACATATATTAAAATGCAATGGAACTTTATAGTATCATTTATTCATATATAAAATTTTATAGCAAATGGTTTACATGTTGAAAAAACCACTTTAAAGTGATTATTTATATCAAACTATTTTATTACGTTAAATTTGTATAATTTTCAGATGGGGTTTATGCACATATCCGATTGGGATGAAAATTGGTATGATAATAGAATACATGATTTTAAATACAATGAGTGGAGTAAATTATAAATTTATGATCATGTGAGGCCCATTTTGGCGCAACTGCACTTTGATATTTCTCATATATATCCCATTGTATTTAGAATCATGTATTTTATTACCATACTAATTTTCATCCCAATCAGATATATGTATGAACCTCATTTGAAAATTGTACAAATTCAACGTAATAAAATAGTTTAATAAATTTCAAGTGATTTTTTCAACATGTAAATCATTTGCTATAAAATTTATATATGGATAAATGATTGTATAAAGTTTCATTACATTCTAATATATGCGGGACCTAAAAATGGGCAAATGTATGTCTATTCCGGTGTAGTGATGTTGCACCAGAATAACTTACTCTCTCTCTAGTGTTCCGTTGAGAGTTATCCCGGTGTAGCGCCACTACACTAGTTTGGGCTTCACACAAATTAGAATGTAATGAGACTTTATATAATCATTTATCAGTATACGAATTTTATAATAAATGATTTTAAATCACTTTAAAGTTGTTATTTACATCAAACTATTTGATTACATTGAATTTGTACCATTTTTACATGAGGACCATACACATATCGGATTGGGATGAAAAATTAGTATGTAATAGAATACATTATTCTAAATACAATGGGTGGAGTAAATTATAATATTATTATCGTGGAGGGCCCATTTTAACCCCACTGCATCTAAAAATCTCTCATATATATACATAAATCACTATCATGTAGCGGGATTTTTGCATTTTGGACCATCTAATTTAGCTTATTTGCGTTTTAAACCTCAAAATTTGTATATTTGCTTTTTAAACCCTATAAATTTGAATTTATTTCTTTTTGGACCCTACCATTTTACACCATTAAAAAATCCAAATAACGTCTGTTTATGTGGGGTAAAAATACTAAAATGTCCTTATGCTAACGTCTCGCTTGAATTTATTTCTTTTCGGACCCTATTGTTTCACACCGTTAAAAAACCAAAGTAACGTCTGTTTATGTGGGGTAAAAATACTAAAATGTCCTTATTCTAAGCGAGACATTAGCATAAGGACATTTTAGTATTTTTACCCACATAAACAGACGTTACTTGGGTTTTTTAACGGTGTGAAACAGTGAGGTCTAAAAAGAAACAAATTCAAATTTATAGGGTTTAAAAAGCAAATATACAAATTTCGAGGTTTAAAACGCAAATAAGCAAAATTATATGGTCCAAAATGCAAAAAACCCATCATGTAGCAGCCTATTCCAGGCTTCCAGCTGCACTCCCTCTCCTCATAGCGTCGTCGATGCCTCGTGGGAGTTGAATCCGCAAAACCCTAACCCATCCTCTTCCTTGTGTTAGAGAGAGAGAGAGAGAGAGAGAGAGAGGGAGGGAGAGAGAGAGCCAAGTGGGGAGACAGAAAATGCCGTCGAGGCCGGAGCTGACTGCGCCTCCCGAGTTCTTCTACAACCAAGACGAGGCTCGGAAATACACCACTTCTTCTCGTATCATCGAAATTCAGGTTGGACTCAGTCATCCCCTTCTACCGCAAATGGTGATCATCAACTTATGCACTTTTGCTTGTGTTAAAAGGCAAAACTTTCAGAGAGAGCGCTTGAGCTTCTTGCTTTGCCTAATGATGGAATTCCCAGACTCCTACTTGATATAGGTGAATAACTAAAGTCTCTCTCTCTCTCTCTCTCTCTCTCTCTCTCTCAAAGAATAAATGTGGTTGGGGTTGGCTACAGAATTTATATTTTAAGATATGTGCTGCGCTGTTTTATCCGTCTAAGCTTGGACTACTTGATTTGGAAACTGCTAGTCTTGTTTTAGGACATTGGCAATTGGGAATTGTATAAATCATGGTTGATCCAAGTTTCACGAATTATGATCCTTGCATATATAGGAGGAAGAGGTGTTTATGGATATGATGAAGCTAAGCTTGATTCGAGAACTTTTCATGAGGACTACTTGTGTTCTGCTGACATTTAATTTTATCTTCTCAGTTTTTTTATATCTTGCATTGGTAGATTATTGCCTTTAGCTGCTGGTAATTGGCTGTGTCTGCATTTCAAACAGCTGTTGTGGTTCCGCATAATACGCTCCTAGGATCTACCAGATGATTGGGTTTGATCCCTAGATTGTGACTACCTGTTAGAATGAAGAATGCAAATAGTTAAAAAACCTACTTTAATTCTTAAACTTTTGATGTAAGGGTCTGTTTGGTAAGATGTATAAGTGAGAATGGGACGAGACGAGAGTGATGTGATACGATAGAGGTAATTGTTAAGTGGAAAAAGAATAAAGGTAAAATGGATAATAGTTGTATGGAAAGATGTGTAAAAATAATTAAAATGTAGAGCAATAATAGGAAAATCAGGGTAGTTAGGTAGTTAATATGTCAAATCATATCAAAAGGTATGTATAAAGGAGTGAGAATTTTTGTTGAAAAATATATTACAAGTTAGCAAATGGACCCTAAATTTGTGATTCCTTTAAATGGGGATGATTTTTAATTATTCTGGTAGTCATAGCTGTGAAGTGCTAGTGCTGTGTGGAAACTCATAAAGCACCAAGGCATGAAAAGGAAATCTTTAATCTACTCGGGTTATGGAAAGTCATATTTTATTTAATCTCATAGCAATTTGGTTTCTTATTCTTAAAAAAACAGAAAAAAAGGAAAAAGAAATTGGCTGAGCAAATTGAGGTAGCAGTGGATGAATGGATCTACTTTTTAGATTAGAAAACTCATAATGCTAGTTCATTCACTTCTACATTGGCTTATAACCAATTTTGCTCGTGTTGTGTTCTATGTTGTTAATTGTTGACTTTTGTATATTAATGCTACTATTGAAGTTTTCACATCTTTACTATTAATGTTACAGATTTTAACTGTACATGTTATTTAGTAGGGGATGATGTCTTAATTGCATTATCCATTACATTACTTCAGGTTGCGGTTCAGGACTTAGTGGGGAGACACTCGCAGAAAATGGCCACCATTGGATTGGACTAGATATTTCTCAATCCATGCTTGGTACGTGAAAACCATTGTTTTTGTGTATATTTTGATGTAATTCTTTCATTCATGATATATTTTTCAACAGTCGTTTTATCTCAGATGTCGCACTTGAGCGAGAAGCAGATGGTGATCTTTTGCTTGGAGATATGGGTCAGGTATCACTTTGATGCAGAAATATCAGTTTTCTTTTAATGCTTTTTTGACTCTTTTATTGGCATGGCATTTTTATTTTAATAGTAATTATTTATGTGGGTTGATGGAAACCTTGTAGTTTGTTAGTCATTACATAGGTAACTGTGGGTCAGGTATCACTTTGATACAGAGAGATCAGTTTTCTTTTAATGCTTTTTCGATTCTTTTATTAGCATGGTATTTTTATTTTAATAGTAATTATTTAGGTAGTTTATAATAATTATTTATGTGGATTGATGGTCTTCCTTGGAGTTTGTTAGTCATTATATGGGTAACTGTGAAATTCATTGATTTCATGTTCACCCAACTTTAGGGGATTATCCTTTCAAAGAATGGGGTAATTGATAGCATTCTTAATTCCTGAACTTTTGAACCATGGATATAGTTTGGCATGTTGTAGCAGGAGAGGAAAACAAGATGCAGACCACTTCTTTAGCTCAGTCGCTCAGGTGCATTAGTTGCAGTGCTTATGGAAAAACACCATACATAGTGGTTTATCTGATAAGCGGATTAAAATAAGCGGATTAAAATGGTTCCCAAAAAAAAAAAAATCTGAAGGGTTGTAAAGCACATAATCTGTTTAAACATATTCCTATGATCATTTGGTTTTATACAAATCTAGTGCAGCTTAATCCATCAAACTCCATTTTGTCTTACGCTTGAACATTGCTGTTTTGTTAACTTTCCACCTGATTATCCAACAGAAGTCCAGGCAATGTGGGAGATTTGCTTATGAAGATATCCATATGGGAAAGCTAGAATGGTGTCTAAACTTTCTGGAGAGCCATTACTTGTTGCGTAGTGTTCGAATCTGAACCCCTATATCCTGCGAAGGCATTAAAAGGCAACTGCAGGAGTTTATCACTTTCCCGGGTGGCTGGTCCCATGTTGATGCAATATTAGAATATAGAATTTTTAATTCATTATATATATATATATATATATATATATATATATATATATATATATCCATTGCTGTGACTTAGGAAAAAGTTTTGGAATGTAGATTGTATTAGCCGCCAATACAGAGGAGGACCTTGTACAGTGAATTCGAATTGACTTTTTTGAGTTGGTGATCCTAAGCAGTTTCTTGACCTCATTTATTGAAATTTTTCTTAAGCGTGCAGAATTATCTCATGGAGTTGTGTATGAGCATGTGTTGAGATATGTTTCTTTCTGACTGTTATGTTATGAGCATACACTGGTATATGTCCTTTGACTTTTTAGATCCTTTGATTGAATATCTCAGGGTTTATGCGTAAGGCCTGGAGTTTTCGATGGTGCAATAAGTATCTCTGCAGTGCAGGTTTGGTTTTTCACTTCTATAGTTTTTGTTTCATTCAATTGAGTGTTTAGGGACTATATTGTTCAGATTAATCATGTTTTTTGTTGCTTTGCTTTAGCCTCTTTTGGATAAGCACATTTAGTGTGAGAAGGATTACATTTGATAGCCCTTGGGGTAGCTTTTTAATTGGGCCAAGACTGACACTATTTGTGACATTTGTCTATATTTGGTAATAATTAATACTCAGTGTTTCCTTTCTTTTAATATTAACATCGAATCATATTTATTTTCTTCTACGTAGGTTTCTAAATCCATGTAAGTATTTTAGGTTTTCATTTTTTTAAGACTTGTTCCACACCTGCATTTATAATCCTTGCATCAATTGATTGTGTTGACTAGATTAGTTGTGTCATGCCATTCCACTCTATCATGACTGTCTCCAAATTCGCTATTGTTCCTAGTACATTTTACTGCCGTTGCTGGTACCCATTTTTATTTGACTAATATGTTTTTTTCCTTTTATAAATACAGTCGTTTTTGTTTTCTCCTAAAATGTTAGTGCAGATTCCCTGGCTATCATTGGTTTGTGTTGTTGAATTATTTGGTTCATTTTGAGTGATTAGCTAAGCGGGTGGAACATTAGACATGCGCATGACGAGGCATCCAATCCATCCCTTTTAGAGAAGGGTGGAGTGAGGCAGCAAGGAGAAGCATTAGGACCTTCCATGTTTTAAAAGGATTCTGATCCTATGCTCCCGGGCGCATACACCTTTTTTTTACAATAGTGTTAAGCTTTGCGTATTTAATATGTGTAAATTTTTTTTACCATTTTTGGAGTATTTTAGATATTTATTTTTTATTTTTGAAAATCAGTGGCATTTTAGGTAATTTTAAATTACTAAAATGCCACTGATTTTTAAAAATCCGAAATAAATATCTAAAAATCTCCAAAAATGGTAAAAATTGATACATACGTTAAATATACTTAGGTTAACAAGTTCATGAAAAAATTTTCAAAAAAAAATAGGTGTATGCGCCCGGGTGCATGCAGCACTGCATGCTCCTGGGAGCATAGGATCAGAATCCGTTTTAAAAAGGTTCTGAAACATGTTTCGAAGTGGCTTTAAAGTTTGGACCTTATTTTTCCTTTCTTTGCCTTCAACGAGGCTTGGTTCTGATCTTATATTCTGGGCTAATAGTGGTTTGTGGCGTGGATGGTCTTGAAACATTTTTCAAGTTTTGGATTTACTTTAATTTGTTCTACTACTAGCGTTAGGATGATTTTCAAGAGAGCCTCAATTTACCTTAGTTTCTGCAACTCCTTAGTCTCTATGAAGGTTTGGAAGTATGTTCAAGAAAGGTTTGACCTTTCCTCATATTATATTTTAGAACTTAATTCATTTTTGGGGGGTTTGCAAAGTAGGGATTAGATGGCTATTTTTACTATGCATTCTATCTTTTTAAGTGCTTCAAACCTTCACCATGAAACGCCCTTATGAGGGCTTATCCACAAACCAATGCAGGCCCCTTGATGATCAAGGGCTTGTTGAAATTGCAATGAAAAATAAAAGGGAGAGGTATGTAGAGGCATTCTCTGTGAAGGGCTTGATCAAGTTGCTTCCTGTGCCCATCGAAGCACAGGTTTGAGTGACAGAAATAGCCTCCTAGAAAATGGGGTTAAAGCCTTCTGTAGACCCTGCATCTGCTGGATCGCTGTGCATTGGTGCCTAGAGTAGCCTCTCTAGGTCCTTTGTTGGAGCAGAGGTTGACTGAGCCAATTAACTGATTCAAGGCTTAAATGATTGTAATGGTAGTTTTAGACATATTTTACTTTGTTCATACTATCCTTCCTTTTCATTGTTTTTCTTTTGCTATTGGAGCAGTGGCTATGCAATGCTGACAAGGCCTGCAATGAGCCAAGAAAGAGACTGAAGTATGTCCCAACAAAATTCAAATGTTGAATGGTTTCATTTGCTGTACTGGTTTATTATTGTCTGTTGACTTTGGCTGAGCCATCTTTCCAGGGCTTTCTTTGATTCTCTATATAGGTGCCTGACAAGGGGTGCAAGAGCAGTGTTGCAGCTGTATCCAGAAAATGAAGCACAGCTTGCAATGATAACAACTTCTGCAATGCGCGCTGGCTTTGGAGGTGGTGCTGTTGTTGACTATCCCCATAGGTATGACAAGTTAACAATGTAAAAATTTTCTTGTATCTTTTATAGAGGACCTAGAAACCATCTCTTCTAAGGAAATATATGCACATTTCTGCTATTACGATGTCCATCACAGGAAATTTCTACTCAGTATATGACTATAGGACGCTGTTATTCATGTTGTGTGCTAAAATTTTCTGGGCGAACAGCTTATTAGTAGTAAACATTAGCCGGTCATCGTCTGGAAACTTCTACCTCATTTCATTGAATCTTCTTCAATATTCAGTTGACACGAATTTGCCAATTTCATAATTTTGATATTTTGTATCTCCATAGTGGACCATGAGAATGCTTCCATGACTTGTAATTCTACCATTTAAATCCCTTTGCAAGTACCCAGGCATGGGAAGAAGAGGGAATAGAAGCAGAAGCTATCATTCCTGACCTCGCAATTCAAAGTGGAAAATTAAGGCTTTGTAGTTGTTGCTATGCCTTATCTTCAGTTTGCTTCTGAGAAATTTTCTTAGATTGCTTGTGTGCCTTAAGGATAGTTGTGACAGGCTTTTTGTGTAGAGTTTTGTCTCTATTTCATGTCTTCTTCATGTCCTGGTGGCAGAACAAATCGGCTTGAAATTTCACCAGTTTTGCTCTTACTATTTATGGTTGTTAAGCTGGATTTGTCTGTTATAGAGAGTTGAGGAAAATTAAACAATTGCCAATTGCTAGGATCAATAACTTGGTGGCACTAGATGATGTCTTTCGTTGAACGTCGGTTTGTACAAGTGGTTACCTTTTATTCTAAAAACTAAAGGTTTTTTTTAAACATTGAAACCATGTCAAAAATAAAGGAGAACTATTCAAGTGCAATCCGTATGCACTATAACTATGGTGCATTCCATTACAAAATGGTCCTCACACATATTAGAATGTTATAATGCTTTATACAATTATTTATCCATATGAATATCATACTTTAGATAGTTTAGATGTTGAAAATACAACTCTAAAATTAATATTTACATTTAACTATTTTATTACATTGATTTTGTACCATTGTAAAATGGGATCCGTACCCGTACACATGTTTAATTTGGATGAAAACTAGCATGTTATTGAAGTAAATAATTCTAAATATAATGAGTGGGGCAAATGTTAATTTCGTGATCAAGTGGGCCTCATTTGCAACAGACTGTACTGTCATTATAGTACAATTTGACTGCACTTAAATATTCTCCAAATAAGACTTTATATATAAATGGATCCCACATGATCATAAAATTATAATTGCATTTAGAATGTATTCTATTAGCATACTAATATTCATCCCAATTGGATATGCGTATGGACCCCTTCTGAAAATGGTAAAAATTTAACATAATAGAATAGTTTGATGAAAATAATAACTTTAAAGTAGTTTTTTCAACATGTAAACCATTTGCTATAAAATTTATATATGGATAAATGATTGTATAAAGTTTCATTGCATTCTAATATGTGTGGGGCTCATTTTTGAGCAAATGTACTGATATATATATATATATATATATATATATATATATATATATATATATATATATATATTCATGACGCCATGTTCTATAGCACCAGTTGCCAACTTGACGTGCTAACTGCCAACCCTCACTTTTGACTTGGGCTTAGGACCTAAAAAAATTGATAAAAGTAATTAAACAAGATATGAAAGTTTTAGAAATTATAGAAAACTTAATTTATGATTATCAAGAGACACAATAGGATTCATGCAGTTGAACCATATAGGTGGAAAACAGCTTATGATGACGACGATGATTTATTTATGATGCCAAAAATCACGTTAATAGAGAATTATATGTTATAATGTGTAACATCATTTGAGGGTGAATATGAAGCTGTTTAAATTTGGGGAAAAAATGAAAAAGTAGATTGTAATATGCAAAAGCTTTCAAGATATTTGATTCTTGGCATCATAACCAAACATATTTGGTGAATACTGTAGAGGGTTTAGATATTAAATAATCAGATGGAAATTTTTTTTTCAAACACCATTTGTACAAGCTATTCCATGCAACCGTTTGTAGGGAATCACTGCCCTTTGACTAATTTGAAAGTTATGGAAATAAACTTTGCAGTCTGTTTTAGATCATTAAACTGAAAACTGCGACAAAGCTGATACATCCCTTCGCTGGAGGTCATTAAGTCTCACGAATAGGGTAGCTTCCACAACCTTCAACTTTGAGGTTATAATGATGTCCAATGATACTTAAATAGTTTGGATCTTTCATTGTATTTGAAGCCTTAATAAGCTACCCAGCAAGCCTAAGATGACTAAAGTTTATTCCCTAAAAAGAAGGATATTATTGACTTGCTGGACATTTGTCTGCTGTTTTTTACAAGTAGCATAATCATAGAATATGTGCAACTTCCTGTCTAGTTTAGAAGGACCAAATGGCATTCATGTAAGTTTTAACTTAATTCATTTGAAAGCTTTTGCATAACCTTTCAGTCCATGTCAAATTACTTGAATCTTTCTAGTCCATGGTCATCATAGTGCACTGTAATGAGGGCCAGCTACTTCCACCATAACTATTTGTATAGGACCACTTGGCCGAGTATTATTGGCGATCCTGAGCCAATTTTTATAGGCCAAATGATTTTTATGCAACTAATATGACTGTAGTTTCTCTGAGATAATAAAATCGTTCTTCAAAAATGTCATCAATTTGGAGGTGTATTGAAGGAGGAGATTCAAGCAATTTGATTTTTGGGTGCAAATTGCATGCTGATCCTATTTTGTTGGTGACTTGTCTGTGGATGGGGTTTGAAATTGTTTTCATGCATTTATCAGTAACAGTAGCTCATTGGGTTAGAGGAATCTTGTAGTATTGCTATATTTGGTTTCATGATCTCCTCTGATGAGAATAAGATGCATACAGAATTAATGCATATATGTTCTTCATTTGGGCTCTTCTTTTTCCTGTGGCATACTGCTGATTGCTATAGTATCGGCATTTCTTTTTCTTTTCTTATTTTTTTTTAAAAAAAAAAGAAAAAAAGAAATGACAGTGGGTTGACCTAAGGTACCCCATAACTGAGATGGAATGTTTATGAAACTCAATAACTCATTGATATGCTGGCTGATGGCAACTTAGATGAAAGGTCCATGAAATTCATTGATATTGTTATTTCCTTTATAATTTCAACGGCTCATTAGCCTAGTTGATTGTCATTTTATGACAGTACACGGGCAAAGAAGTATTTCCTTGTTCTCACCTGTGGTCCACCATCCCTGAGCACTATTCATCCAAAGGCGAAAGGTGCAGAAGACGAGAGTTGCAGTGATGAGAATAGCAGTGATGAAGAAAATAAAACTGTAAGCGCCCGCCTTTCTCACAGATGCAAGAATTCAAGAAAACCAATATAGATGTATGCGAAATCATAATTTGTTCATCTTTAATTACAACTAAAGTCACTTCAATTAGGGGCTTTGTGTAGGGCATCTCATTTGTTTATGCGAACAATGCATTTTTATTGGCTGAAGATTGTCAAAAGATACCTAATTAAAAACATGTGGGCGTCCTGCAAGCGGAGAGGATTTTAAATTGGGCATTCTCACTTCCAAATGGTTTCTTCTACCGTTTCAGTGCTGTCAAATTTCTTGCCAGAGCTGACTTGTGATCATTCCGGATACAGGTTGGTATTTCAGACAGGCGTAGGCCAAGAAAAAAGCAGAAGGTAACCAAGAAAGGTAGAGGGAGGGAATGGCTACTGAAGAAGAAGGAACAAATGAGGATGAAAGGGCACTCTGTGCCTCCGGATACAAAATACACGGGTCGCAAACGCAAGTCCTACTTCTGATCTATTTTTCTTCCCGTAGCCTTCATTTCAATCCTTGTAGGTGATATAAATATACCTGTGTGCTATTTTACTGGGGAAAGTTTTGTTCACTGTTCCGTATGCTGGGACCATTTGATTGGTCGAGTATTGGTGGCCGATGGAATGAAAATAGTTCATCTTTTAAATTTTGGAATTCAGAAGTTTTTCGCAAAATTCTTACAAAATTTTAGAAATTTACAAACGCCTGGTCTAACTCCATTTGAATAATATTCGCAGGATCAGTCTGTAAATGTTGTACCTATGTGGGCGAATTTGAAAAATAGCAAATATACTGTAGTTCGACATATTCACGCGTACAGTTTGTAAGGATCTTAACTATTGCGGTGAGTTTGGAAATGACCAATATTGTGAGTGTCCTTTAAAACCTCAGTTCCTCATTTCCAAACTGACGATCATCTCTCCAACCTCTCTTATCATTTCACTTCTAAAGTACTCCATAACGGGAGGGGCTTCGATCCAATGGTCCCGCTCCTGGAGCCATTCTCTCTTCTTTTTTTGCAGAGTTATGTGGGCCCCAGCATGAAGTTTTCAATACCATCAGCACAGTCATTCTGCCAAGAGTAATGAACTTAGATAAAATCTTTCAGAATTGCGTATGAGTGGCTTATGGAATGTTGTACTGCAGAGGCTTATCTAAGTCACGTTGTTGTGTTGTCTCTTCTCGGCCAAACGAAACAAACGTGGGAAGCATAAATCACAATTGCAAGTTTTAGGGGCGACTACTACTTAAAACATTTTCTTTTTCGTTTCAACATAACGAACAGTCGAAAATCAGTTGGGTCCTCAGCTCGGTGAATGGCCACAGGCCACAAACCGCATCGATGGTTATTTTGTCATTGATTTCTCCGTAGTTACGGCAAGAAGAAAACTACAAAGTCACATATGGATTTCAAATCTGCTTCCATCAAATAAATCACTGTCAAATGCTAGAGGTATCCACTTCATTCTGCAAAAGCAAAACTTTGGATTATAAATATGTACTAGATATGATGCCTCGCACGAATGAGGGCAAGAAACAGAGCGCATTGGCATTCTAGGGAATTGGGAACCCTTGCAAAAAAAAGTAAAGCTACAGCGATGTACATCATGACAATTTCACAGAATTCAACCTAATATCAGAGGGGCAACAAAACACGTGTGCGCACACGCACATACCATTCATGGGATAAATTCTTCACCTCATGCCAAATATCTCCTCAGGAGGATCATAAACATGGCGATCAGGAAACATTTCCTCAAAATCTTGCTTGACTCTGTTTCTCAACAAGGGATGTGGTAGGAGTCCCTTCAACAGGATCCGAAAAGGCAATTCCTCTGGTGGATCTGGTGATTTTTTCATATCCTCGTAAATGTTCATGGCATCTGCAGGTGAGCCATACTTCAGGAATCCCCTAATCACTTCAGCATACGTTTGAGAATCAGGAAAGAGGTCATCTTTTGTCATACTCTCCCAAACTCTCATTGCATCTTCCATGCGTTTGCCTTTTGCTAATGCAATAATCAAATCCTTGTAGAGATATACATCAGGCTTATACCAATCTTCCTTTTGAATACTGCTAAATATCTGAACAAACAACACATTCTTTATAAGACCAATTTGGATTCTCTTGATTAACTGAAGCATCAAAACAATCCAAAAAGAAAAGGCTAAAAACCATCATGAAGAGCATAGTAAAAAAGACTCTGAGCAAAGACAGATCAAAGGATATGAAACAACCACAAAAATGGAAATACCTCTAATATGCATCGAGTGTTGCCCACACCTGCATCTAAGTGACATCCACAAAATCTGACCGATTATATTTCTGAACTCCGACGAACACATCTCTGTGCAAATCAGAGTACATGGCTGTGGCATTTGCAAAGGCAACAATGTTTCATATTTTTGCATGCTAAGTTGAAAATATACTGGTCCTAATCTGGACAGAGTAACATCCATCATTGAATTTTGATTCCAGGACAGAGATATCTGGACAACAGTTAATCAGAAATCGACAAGGCAAAGCCTTGGTACTTCCCCATTGTTCCAATTAAATTTGTTGAAATCGATAAACCGAAAAGTGGACCTGAGCCATTGAATCATGACTACATCGACTATTATAATCAAATTTTGCTAGGAATATACTATAAGCCTTCTATAGCAAAGAAGGCACACAGGCCATGATGCACCCGTGAGAAGGCATATGCAACAACAACAGGTCAAGATGAACCCACAAGAAGGTATATACAACAATAACAGGCCAAGATGTACCCATGAGAAGGCATACACAACAGGCTAAAATGTACCCATGAGAAGGCATGTACAACATGCCAAGGTGTACGTTGTACCCATAAGAAGGCATACACAACAGGCCAAGTCAACAACAATAACATCAACAATCATTTATAATATTAAAATACACAATGACAGAATAAGCAACAACAATATGGTAGTTATAGAAAAAGCATCATTGCATCATAATAGCACGAAATAGCCAATGCAATGCTGGTGGGAGATTCACAACAACATGGCAGTTTTCAGTGAATGAATTAAAAGTACCGACTGACAACAGGAAAATAAAATGAGGTCCAACCACCGCCAGCTTGCAACTGAAATGCTAAGAAGAAAAAAGTTGATGAGTCGAGGGGTGAAAACTGGATTGGGCTAACCTGACTCGCTGACCCTATTTGAACTAGGTTGAGAGAGTCCAGTCAATTTTTCGGGTCAGTCGGGTTGAAAGGACATGATCAAGTAGGAGCAAAGCAGCAGAGTTCCGTATGTTCTAGAAGCACCTTTCCAAGTTCTGTTACACCTAGAGAGAATTGGTTGCCCATATATGAGAATAGAGATTTGATTGTTAAGAGAACATTTAACCATGTCCTTACAGTAAAGATTAATGTGAAGTTATCGGATGACCAACTTCAGAAGGTTGAATATTCAAAGATGGTGGCATATTCAAATGATGAAAAAATTGAAAATTTCGAAGCCGAGGAAGAGATGATTGATTTCACTGCAAAGGTATGAATTCAAATTGACCAACAATTGTTGAAAAATAATACATGAGAATGAAGTTTATATGTTCTCCATCATTGATGGATTTCAAGCAAAAGAACCAATCACAGATTAAAAAAGAAAAGAGAGTCAAGTGGAGTTCTTTGAAGTGTTGTCCAATGAATGGGATGTCAGCCAGATGTGTTGAATTGCATTAACAATTGTCTTCCAAATAGGGAAAGAGAATGTGCTATTTGATGAATATTTTTTCATTTCAATTGGTTCTATAACTTGGGAGAATGATGGAGAACGTAATAAGCTAAGACATAAACTAGCATTTTTAAAATCATTTTATAGACATTTAATTGACTTTTTATATAGATCCACTTTTATTGGGTTATATTAGATTTCTATCATCGGTGAGTCTTTATAATTTTGGTTGTGGATATCTAAATTGGATAGGTTGCATGTCAGTTTTCAATAGTTGATGAATTGAGAATTATGATCAATCATTTCAAATAAAATCTAAAACGAAATCAGAACATGTCAAATGATGGATTAAAAAGGAGAATTCAAGAGTCGAATCCAACCTGGAGTGCCAACTCCACTTCCTCTTGTCTTTCAAGCTCAGTCAAGACAGCAAGCATGTCCATCTTCAGTAGCCTTTTGACGTGAGATTTTATAAACTTGCCAAGCATCTCCTCGTTGTCTTTGAATCTTTTCAAGCCCAAAATCACAAACAGAGCTTCCTTCCCTATCAACTTTTTCCCTCTCCACAGTGGACCCCTAGGCCTCCCATCGTGGTAGAGATGAATGAAATTAAGTATGAATCCATTTAGATTGATTCCAAGGTTACAATGCTGAGAGTTGATGATTGTGGACGGAACATCTGTAGGTTGTATTGGGCATCGGAGGATTGATAAGGAGGAAACTGGGATTTTGAATCGAAGAAAGAAGGAACGAATGGCCATTTGAGAGAAACACGGACAAAATTCTAAAATCCTAAATATTGTGCCTAGTCTTGCTTGCTAAGGCACTGCAGGCATCAAGCATCTGAAAAGCCAGGAAAAGAAAATTTGTTTATCATGGAGCAGACGAGAAAAAGAATGTTAAAAAGAAAAAAATAAAAAAAATCATAAACCATGTAATGAGAAATGTAAATGATGAAACTGACTAAATAGTTCAATCGCCATGTACTGTCTTCAGTAGATTTAATGCCTACATGATGTAGCTGAAAGATAATTAATGGGTAGGAATCGATGAAACAGAATTTCTTCTTGTAGTAGCTGGAGCCAAACATTAAAATAGCCCAATTTTTTTGCCAGAATATGTGACAGAATGTGCGACAGCTATGGGACCAGAGTATGTGACAGCTATGGGACCATAACCCTATTTTGAAACCTTCAACCCTAAACCATGTAATGAGAAATCTAAATGATGAAAATGACTATATAGTTCAATTGCCACGTACAGTCTTCAGTAGATATAATGCCTACATGATGTAGCTGAAAGATAATTAATGTGTAGGAATCAATGAAACAGAATGTCTTCTTGTAGTAGCTGGAGACAAACATTAAAATAGCCCAATTTATTTGTCCAGAAGAAAACATGAATGTGGCAGAATATATGATGGCTACAGGGCCATAACCCTATTTTGAAACCTTCAACCCTAACCCTCACATATCTCTTTTTCTAAACTACAAGCTTAAACTGTATTTCTAAATTTTGAAGCGGCAGAATTGGATTATTCAGAACTTTTACATAATGGCTTCAAATATATGCTATATCTAGCAGTGATGTAAATGGCTATGATCATATGCAACCAATCCTCCTTATTGTTTTTAACTGATTCCATGGAACCAGTTGAGAGCTGGAGAATGTAAGGAGCTCTTGGTGTAGCTACCATCTACAGGCAGAAGTGTGGGCGCCATTTGGGGCTGGCTGAAAGTCTTGATTTGGTGAGATCAAAGAGCCAAATACTGCAAATCGAATAATGAAAAGAGTGCAGCTAAAGTCACCTCAAGTTTTTTTTGGGATCCCAAAGTCACCTCAAGTTGAAGCAACATATTTAGAGGAAAAAACATAGGAAGAGAGAGGTAGAAAACCGAAAAGGAAAAGGGCCGCAAAACATTTCTAGACAATTTTAGTTTATGCAGAATTCACCTACCGTTATCACCTTGTTACTCCTAACTACCTATATTTGGCTTCCGACGGGAGAGAGCTCTTAGACAGACTATAAAACACTTGGTATTCTTAGTTGTCTAAGGATACATATAAAACCATGTTGTTCATCCGGTTAGTTTCCCACCGAGTCAAGCATTGAGACATTCTATCAAACACTGCCCGTGCTTAGTTACCTAGCAATAAAATAATAATCCAATTTTTTCATCAGGTTTGTTTCCCACTGAGTCGAGCTCATAGACATTCTACCAAGTATCTGATATTCATAACAATCTCTACTTCCACCAGGAAAACCTTATCGCATGGTTCGGTATTTTTTTCTTCATGACTTATTTGTCAATCGATACACCATACAAGGAAATCCGCAAAATAAAACAAACAATACACAAGGGAACCAGCAGCGTAAAACACAGTCTTAGTGTCCTACTAGTTACAAACAGCTCCAAATCTCCAAATCCTTGCAAACATTTATTCCTGATTTCTTTTCTCATAAAGGCCAGCAATCATAATAATCTCAACTGAAACTGATTTCTATGTTTTCAAAACAGTTTTTCAGCAGCGAAACCCCAATTCGTATCCACCAAACTTTGCTATCCACTCGGCGCAACCAACCAGTACGAATTTCTAAGAAACGAGGTGAGGGTACACAAATTGGCTACCTACTTCCCTTCCTCTCTCTAAGAATGAAGGAATGCAGGGAGCAGTGAAAGCCAAAACAGACAACAATGCGGTGAAACTGCAGTATCCATTCATGATCGCCCAATGGAATGGGATTTCTCACATCATCTTCAGAGTGGAAACATCGAGAATCGTCTCTTTAAAAAAAAAAAATTTTAAATGAGAGAAGAGAAAGGCATGAGATCTGAAGCCGGGGAATTCATAGATTAACGAACACGAACCTTATCTGAGCTTCCCTTCTCTTCTTCTTCTTCTTCTTCTTCGTCGTCGTCGTCGTCGTCGTCGTCTTCTTATCGTCCGTCAGACAGAAAGAGAAGAAAGGAATGCGAAAAAGGTTTTCTGAGTGCCTGCAGCCGCTGCACTTGCGCCTTGTCACGGTCCTTTTTCCAAAAATACGAACCCCGCGTTCTTTTAAACAACACTGGGAAGGGTTTTGGATTTGAGCATGCTTGTTTCTTTTGTTTTTCCACCCTTTTCACTAAGCTTCTCGTAAATACTGTTTATCAACTTAGCTTCTCTTACTCGAGCATATATTTTATAGGAATCCGATCAGGTGCTCCCGGCGCACATTGCTTCGGTGAGTCCATTATAAGATGTCCTACCTAGTATGTTTCAAACGATGTTGAAAGCTAAAAGCGACAATATAAACTAAGAGGAATAATAATAAATAGAACAAAAGGAATTCAAGAACTGAAAATAATTCAAATTCCTACTTATCATAAAGAACAAATAGCTCAATTAGGAATTCATGACTTCACTCAGGCCCACGCTTAGATTGTATAATTTAGGTACTTCCAAACAATCATTCTTTATGCACAACACAAATTATGGGTAGATGCCTATAAGGGCTGGCCACAAATTCTTTTTGTCACTAAACATCAAACTGGATTTTGGACATTGTAATGATTAAAGATGGTTTCATCCATATACAACTTAATGCCGGGCACATTATATTTTTGTATTTGGGCGGTGATAGTTGGGGCATTTCCCACATCCACTGGAACTTCACCGTTCTTTACAAATCATATAGATTACTTCATTTAATCTTGTGACTCATCACTCTAATTCGTACAAAAAGTATACTGAATGAAATTTAAATGATCAGTAAGTTCGACAAATTAAGAGTGTGTTTGAAAAATGATAAAAATTTTACATGAAACTATCGATTTTGAAGCATTTATGTCAGATGTTGATTGATCTATCTGGCTGCTTGTGTGCTAAGAGAATTTAAAGTGGCCTAGTCTTCATTCCCGCTCTCTCACAAATTAAGCATCTGAAAGCACATCTTGTGCGGTAGCAAGTGGGAAGTTTGAAATGCCAGAGGATGAATCACGGCTTTCTACCGTGGACTACAAGATAGAAACTAGAGGTTCGTTTTAACATTAAATACTTTGTAGATGTAATGTTGTTATATTTTTCCGCTGTTCTTTGTTGATGTGTAATTCATTTCCACTCATTATTGTATTCAAGTTGATCCATCAATATTGTTGAAGATTCTAAAGATGAGTTAGTTAAATGCAGAACGTGGAATCCGAGAATCAAAGAAAGTGTCTTTATGAGCTATAGGGTTGTTAGAATTGAGGGATAGCAGGGCATTGGAGCTGCCCATTTGCTACTGACAAAAGCAAATGGAAGAAGTAATTTGAAGAATTTCAGCCAAAGCGAACATCTGGTTAAGTGGTACAAACTGAGCACGTGATAATAACCATGCTTCGCCCTGCCATGTTTTCACAACATTTATCAACCTCTCTCTCTCTCTCTCTCTCTAAATGGCGCCTCATGTGCTCACCGCTAGTTGTCAATTCCACCATACCTATGTATTTTTGGCATCGTTCTCATATTAAAATAAAATACAAATGCTCTCCAATACAAGATATTGACCACCAAATTCGCAAGTGAAGAAGATCAAATACATTTGAAATCAAAAACACCTAAACATGAATGCCTATAGAGATGAGAGAACTTGATGCACGCCATTGTCAACCCGAGGAAGATGGAAGAAGGAGAGAGGGCGGTATACCAAGCGTTCGAGAGGAAAAAAAGAGAGATACGGAGATGGAAGATCCTATAGCTCGTTCGGAGGAAGATCTAGAGATGATGCCCAGGAAGATGGAGATGGATGGCATCCAGGAAGATGGAGAGAGAGCTCGCTGCAATGGAAAAAGGTGGAGGGGAATAGGTTTTCCATTTTTTTAAAAAAATATGTCGGGTCCGTAATACCTGACAACAGCTCCACAGTTGCATCTGTTTAATCGACGGCCCCAACTTCACCTGCCTGCATACACGGCTGGATGGAGGGTTTCCAGCAAGCAATTTAATAAAACCTGATTACATTGAAGTATCCCCCGATAAAAGTCTCATGCAATGGTATATTTATTTAAAGGCTTCACCCTCGAGCGCCTGCAAGAGAGAGGAATAGGAGCCAAAAGTGTGCTCTCTTTAATCCTCGCTGAAAGCTTAGAAAGGAAGGGAACGGAAATAGTTAATAGTAGAAAAAGTTTCCTCCTCTTACATTCATCCAAACAACATAGGGATTTTATAAAACTGAAAAGTAACTTAGCTCGTTTACTGTCACCAACGGACCTCCACGTGGGTCTCTATGCAACCACAAACGGAGAGAAAAAACCACTTATTTTTTCCGTAATTAACCAGGAGAAGCCTAAATTATAAATCAAAACCTTTCATGAGCCAATTTACACGCTTAGGGTACAGGAATCACGAAGGGAATAATTTAAAGAAGAAGAAGAAGAAGAAATTATGTCACTGGAATGTACAAGACACACACAGAAAGTACTCTGCTTGCATCCAACTTCTTCTGAGACGGAGTGAATCAGCCTCAACACTTTGGTCCCAATCCACAACCAATAGAGGGTCATCCCTCAGCCTTTACCCTACGCAGAACAGTGTTTTATTCAATCAAAGGTGCAGAAGTCGGCCCTTTTTCCTGTGATGTGGCTTCCTCATCATCCTTCGATATCATCCAGTCCTGCCTGAGCCCCTGCACAACCACCAAAATTTCATGCGCATCATATTTCTGATACAAGTGGGGAAAGAATCATAAGTAGAGTTTTATTTTCATTTGAATTTTCTGGTGAAGAAAATGGCCTATTTAAAATCGGAAGCATGCAACTTCTTCCCATGTAGAAGCATCGAATACAGCATATTCATTCCATAACCCATCACATTATTTTCTGCATCCAACACCATGTTCACATCTCCAGTGCCCATTATTTTTTAAAGAAAACTTTCCTAGTCTAATTTCAGAACTAAACATATTTAAGTGCTTCAGTAGATGAGAGGTAACAGAATGATGAGAAATGAAATCCACATACTTTTCCTTGGCGAATGATTGTTGGAAATCTTCCTGTCATATCAACAACAGTAGATGGGTCTGCCACTCTAACACCACCATCAACAACAAAATGAAGGCCCTGCATAAATTAAAAAGAAAAACTGAAAGTTAGAAATAAAGACAGCGAATGATTCAGTCAATCCATATCCGACAAATAGTGTGCTCAAACCAATCATCTTTTAGCTCTAAAAAAAGATAGCCTACCTAGAAGGTTAAAAACATTCATTATTTTAGGTTTATCCACAAGCACTGATTTTACGATGATTGAGTTTGTCAAAGGACCAGTAATAAATGATCTAATGTTTATTCAATCTCCATAACCTGCTAGTGAAAAGCAAAGAAAACCACATCTTGATAATTGATGGTGCTTAATGGGCAATGGTTTTGCAGAGTTGCATTATCCCTTCATTATTTTTATTGGACTGGTTCCACAGCTGTTACAGAAATCGAGGTTGCCCTATCATATGATCAAACCCTTGGATATCATGCAGAGAATTTGACATGATTGTCTCCAAATTGGAATGCTTTTGGTCCAATTTTTCTCACAGGTGAGCTTTGCTGAGTAGAACCACCTAGCGGGCCAAGCCTGAAAATTCAATAATATCAAGGTGTTTATTTTTGGACATTTCCTTCATGGACTTGATTGGTTCAATTGTTTAACACCATTCAAAGGTATTCACAAGTCCTCCATCAACTTGATTAGTTCAATTGTTCAACACCATTCAAAGTTATTCACAAGGCACAATTCATTAATTGAGACAAACAACATGTGCCATTGAGATTTCATATTTCACCATTCTGATTAAGAGAAGAATGAAGCATATATAGAAATGATTCACAAAAGTAGATGAGCAACAATAGTGGAACAGCTAGTCATACCTCCTGTTCATAGATATCAGCAATTGTAACAGGATTTATCATCCACTCATCTTGTGTAGGCCGCTTCACACTAAAAATATATATATATATATTTAAATACAGTCACAAAATATGCACAACTGTTCCAACATGAAGATATTTTTAAAAATTCTCAAACGGCAATAACACATGGGAACCAAATGATTTCTAAATATATCCAAAAAATATGCACAATTATTCCAACATGAAAGCTCTTCAAAAAAAATTCTCAAACAAGGGCAGCACACAGGAATCAGACAATTTCTCTACTGTGGTAAATCGTATCCGCCCTGAAATCCTCCTATACATCAAGTCAGATATCCTTAATCCAAATTGCCCATCCAGTCTAATCATAAGTTCCACTTGTTATATGAAATGGTTCATTACTCTGGGGCACATCAAGTACACGTGCCTGCCATTGCACTTGTTAAAGCATATATTCAAAAATGATATTTTATCGCATGATGTGAATTTTCCAGGCTACAGGGGACCCAAATGGACAATTAGGACTGCACCATAAACTAAGGACCCTCAGAAGCTTTATCGTCCTGTGGCTGCCAGTCATTAGCAAAATGAATTAAACTTAGCTGAGAAGTTATATTGAACCTTGTGCTTATCAAAGGTGTTCCCATCTTTTCCAGTATAGCTTGACAAATAGCATCATCTGGCATTCGAACACCAACAGTTTTCCTCCATGCATATTTACCGACACCTCCATACCTGGTACACTGCTTTGGCAATTCTTTTTTTGCAGGTAAGATGAAAGTATACTGTCATTATAAAATTGTCAGTTGTGAAATGATGATATTAATAATAAATCTCAATATGTTTAAGGCAGGCTATCATCCTTACAGGCCCAGGCAAGCAGCGCTTAACAGCTCGAAAGATATTGGTTTGACCCTCACTGTTACCACAAGGGAATCCCGTGGTGTAAGTATCAATATCCCGGAAAGAGTGGCACAAAATACTGAGTGGCTACATCAACAATACAGAGCTGTCAAAACACAGCATATTGATAAACGTGAAGAACCATGATCCACTAAACATCACTTTTTGTAAAGGTCTGATGCAACTCCTGGTGAGTTATGAACAATCCTTTAAATTTACCACAATCAAAATCCATGGTTATAGACAAAAAATTCACCATAAATTGAGTAAAGCTACAAAACAGGGGCAAACCCCTCTGATGTTTAGTCTCTCTGAATACTTAACTTATTATGTAAGTCAATCAATCTTTTATGACCATACTCAAAAGTGGAAGACATCCCCTAAAAAAAAAAGTGTGAATTACATGATAGTTGACAGGAACAAGATAGTTTTGAGGGCTAGGAATTCAATGTCCCCTTTCTATTGAAATAGAAAGGGAAAGGGGACATGATAACCATAAATGCAATCCTCAACCCAGAATTCAGATATCCCACAGATTTTGCATCTGCCTGCTTTTTATTTTTATATCTTTGGCATCCTTGACAAACTTAAATTGTCTGTCTGTAACATAGTTTTACTTGACAAAACAGGAATCTTAACATGGAATGGTTGATAAACAATTCTAGACGATAAAACAAGGTTTTGCCAAAGTTTTCATCCATAGTGTAATGTCATTAGACTGCTTGTGGGGAAAAGAATCCAGGCAAAGCACCCAGCCACTTGAATGATCCAGATATCTTGAAGACTATTCCCCAGATAAGCCTACAATTAATTCAGAAAAAAGCATGCCTATCTCTTACCTTTAAAATTTCAATGCCTTTGATTCTGCAAAAAGAAAACCATGTGCAGATTTCATCAAACTGGAGACTCATGTCATAAAAGTAAAACTCAAATTACCAGAGAAACAAATAGCAAAACTAGGTCATAACCTTGCCACTAAACTAACAGGTGAAAGTGTACCTGCGAAGGTGCTCGATGGCTGAAGGATTTTTCATATCACAAACAATAGCATACCTGATATATAGGCAAACAAATGTCCAGTATTTAGGACCATCCCCAATTACCAGATGAATCTTGTATTTATGTGGATAAGCAATTGCCACTGCTGGCTAACTATTATTAACATGATAATATATGGTCCACAGAGAGAGAGAGAAGCGTACACTGTATCTGTGGGAATGACGCCTACTGCTCCTCCTTTCAGGAGTTGGACAACTGGTTCTAATTTCCAAGTGTCACCTCCCAAAGGATCAATTTCCAAATAAAGGATGCCATCCCCCTGAGAAAAAGTAAAGCTTTTTGCTTTTATAGCAGCTGATTCAAATGACTCTATGATGGTAGCTAAAGGAGGAAAGCTCACATCCGCTTGATTGTCAACCCTATCTTCTTCTTCTTTTTCCAAAAATAGAAAACTATCATATGATCTTCGTCCACTAATTTACAGATTCCATTCATCTTTGATCCAACTAAACTCATTTCCTTGTATTGTGATTGCTAAGGTTGTCCCTTGAAATCTGTGGATGAGTACTGCGGAATGGTTCACGTGTGTGTGTGTGGTGAATGACTGAAAATTCTCATTGGTTTTGCATAAATACTCATTGGAGTCCCATAATAGGATATCAATTGCAGATTCAATGGAGCCCTAAAAAGGAACCTAGAAAGATGAGGAGCTACATGTAGTTCCTAGAGTGTTCTTAAGGTGTCCTCATAGGAAGTGAGAGAGGGGTTATAAATTGTTTTCTTTAGAATATGTGTGATATCTAAAAAATGAATGTAAGTCATTTAGGTTCATATGTTTGTGGTTATAAAATGTTTTCTTTAAAACGTGTGTGATATCTAAAAAATGAGTGTGTCATTCTGATTCGTATCGTTGTAACATATTTATCATAGTGAATTGTTATCACTCTTCCACAGTTTTTTACACTTCTAAATTGAAGGGTTCTCTACATAAATTATTGCATCTTGTGTGTCTTTGATCTTGTTATTTATTTGATGTTGATTTAGTTGTGTATACTTCCACAATAATTTGTATCAAACCAAATCACATTTCCTGACAGTGATAATAATTGATATCATCTTCAACCAAATTAATGTCATTTCTTCACATTCAGTAACTTAAATTAATCGTGTAGTCATCTTGTGGAGGAATCTTTTTGTGCAAATAATAATAGTAGGCAAATGGATGCATGAGGAGAAATTGCTCACTTTGTCAGTGCGATGAGGACTGGAATACTTGAGGCGTTTGGGGTTGCGTTTCTTCATCCCTCTTATCACCATCATTCGTTGATGTTGTTGTTGCCACCGAAGGTCTAGTGTCAGGTGGCCACAACCTTCTTTGCTCTTCTTCTTGCTCTGGAAATCGAGTCCCGGAAGAATTTGTGGGAATTGAAGGTTTGTGAAGAATAGCATAGCTCTTTGTTGTTCACGTGGCAAGCAATAAATGGAATTAGCATTGCTCCAGTTGACAAGAACACGAGCACGACAAGTCATCATTGATTCCATCGCCATGCATCAGCTGTTGCGCTGCCAAACCTGTTACTTATAACCAGTCCCAGAGGGTAGAGTGAGTGAGTACGTGCGTGAAGTAGCAATAGACTGACATGGAAGGAAGAAGGCACATTTTATGAAATAGACCCCTTAAATTTTCTTAATTGCAAATTATGCCCCTACTGTTTAGATATTTAGGGTATGTTTGGCAATAAACGAAAAATGTCAAGCTAAAACTTTTCACTCTCTACAACTATCCTATTTTTTAATAATTTTTTTCACATATTCCTACAACTAACTTATCTATTTTAATTTTATTCTTTACTCATCATCATTACCCCTATCATATCACGTCATTTTTTCCCAATTCAAAAACTTTTACACTAAAAACTTTTCATTCAAAAGTTTTATCACTTCTCAAACACACCCTTACAAAAAAAAAAATCCCTCTTAAGGGTTCATTTAAACATCTCTCTACACACATCTTTTGATAATTTAATATCTTAACTAACTGCCTATTCTACTTTATTAGTTATTGTTTTTGTATTTCAATTTTTAAAATTTTTCACACAACTACCCTACTTATTCAAATTTTATTTCTACTTCTAATCGTTAATCATACCATATTATATCATATCATCCTCTTACCTATTAAATTTTTCATTTTTAATTTTCAGTGTTTACTTTTGTATCTTTCCAAATAGATTGCTTTTAAAACGTTAAAAAAATGATTATAATAGTATTGCTGGTCGCACATAATGGCTAAGGAACAACACTTAGTTAATTAAAAGTGAATTAATCACAAATACTGCAACAGTATAAAATCAAAATACAAAGACAATGCAATTTAAGGTTTGTTTAGATGGGCAAAAAAAAAATGTCAACCAAAACTTTTCAATCAAAAAACTTTTCATTCTCGATAACTATTCTATTTTTTAATTATTTTTTCACATTTTTATATACAAACTACCCTACTTTTCAATCATTTCCACACAATTACCATACAACTAACTTCTCTATTTTAACTTTATTCTCTTTATACATCATCATCACTCTTATCATATTACATCATTTTCTATCAATTTAACAATTTTTAACCCAAAAACTTTTCATCAAAAAGTTTTACCTCCAACCAAACACACCCTTAGTAGTTTGGTCTAGTTGAGTGTGTGAGAATGTAAGGAGCTCATCACGTAGCTACCATCTACAGGCTGAGGTGTGGGTGCCATTTGGGGCTGGCTGAAAGTCAGCAACAAGGTTCTCTGTTCACCAGAGATGCTAAAGAGGCTTGATTTGGTGGAGATCAAAGAGCCAAATACTGTAAATTGAATAATGAAAAGAGTGCAGCTAAAGTCACCTCAAGTTGAAGCAACATATTTAGAGGAAAAAACAGAGGATGAGAGAGGTAGAAAAACGAAAAGGAAAAGGGACCCAAAACATTTCTAGACGATTTTAGTTTATGCAGCATTCACCTACCGTTATTGCCTTGTTACTCCTAATTACCTATATTTGGCTTCTGACGGGGGAGAGCTCTTAGACTGACTATAAAACACTTGGTATTCTTAATTGTCTAACAATACATATAAAACCATGTTGTTCATCAGGTTAGTTTCTCACCGAGCCAAGCATTCAGACATTCTATCAAACACTTCCCGTGCTCAGTGGAAAACCGTATTGCACGGTTCGGTATTTTTTTCTTCATGACAAATTTGTCGATCAATACACCATACAAGGAAATCAGCAAAATAAAACAAACAATACACCGAACAAGGGAACCAGCAGCGTAAAACACAGTCTTAGTGTCCAACTACGTACAAACAGCTCCGAATCTCCAAATCCTTGCAAACATTTATTCCTGATTTCTTTTCTCATAAAGGCCAGCAATCATAATAATCTCAACTGAAACTGATTTCTATGTTTTCAAAACTGTTTTTCAGCAGCGGAACCCCAATTCGTATCCACCAAACTCTGTTATCCACTCGGCGCAACCAACCAGTACGAATTTCTAAGAAACGAGGTGGGGGTAAACTATAATTACAGCAAATTGGCTTCCTCCCTCTCTTCCTCCCTCTAAGAATGAAGGAATGCAGGGAGTAGTGAAAGCCAAAACAGACAACAATGCGGTCAATCTGCAGCATCCATTCATGATTGCCCGATGGAATTGGATTTGTCACATCATCTTCAGAGCGGAAACATCGAGACTCGTCTCTTTAGAAAAAAATAATAATTAAATGACAGAAGAGAAAGGCATGAGATCTGCAGCCGAGGTTTTCATAGATGAACGAACACGAACCTTATCTCAGCTTCGCTTCTCTTCTTCTTCTTCTTCTTCTTCTTCGTTGTCGTCGTCTTCTTCTTCTTATCCTCCGTCAGACAGAAAGAGAAGAAAGTAATGCAAAGAAGGTTTTCTTCCTGCTGCCGCTGCTCTTGCGCCTTGTCACGGTCCTTTTACGAAAAACACGAGCCCCGCGTTCCTTTGAGCAACACGGAGAGGGATCCGGATTTTGATTGGCACCGGGCTCTCTCCGAATCATACGATGAAGCATTTTTACGCCCAATAAAAAAAAAAAAAAAATGTTGTGTTATTTTCCTTGGGCTTATTTGGCTACACCTACAAGCTTTTCAAATTAAAAGTGTGTTTGGAAATAAGTAAAGGCTGCTAAGTTAAAATTTTTCAACGTTTCAGGAATTATAGATAGCCCTCGTATACTTTGACGCTAATTGTGGCTGACATCTAAATCAACACATTTCTAAAATTACCCTTTGATCTAGCTCCTATCAACGGTGTCATCCTGTTTTGAATCCAACAGCCACATGCCATCTTCTCAATGCTCGATCAAAACCACCCATCACCACCCCTCGTTGCATCTGCTTTGGCAATCAACCAAAATCCATCTAAAAGCAAAAACTCCACTAATGGTTGCCATCCACATTTTTTGGCGATCTTTCATCCGCCCAAACCATTCGCTTAGTCCCCGCCTACTTTGCTTCTCCATCTTTTTTCAGCAAAGACATCTATGGCAGCTATCATCATGGATTGCATATAATTGACACAACATGATGGATTGTAGCAGAATGAAGCCTCTGTGCATCCGGCCCAAAACCTAATTTTTTTAATTTTTTTTTTCCATGGGTAAGTAAATCTATGTGTATTAAATCTATAAACCAAATTTTACTATTTTTGGACGTTTTTAAGTATTTTTTTGGATTTTTGAACACAGTGGTATTTCCGTAATTTTCTAAGATCTAAAAATTACGGAAATGACACTGTGTTTAAAAATTTTAAAAAAATACTTAAAAAATCCGAAAATGGTAAAACTTGTTTTATAGATTTAATACATCTAGATTTACTTACCCATGAAAAAAAATTAAAAAATAAGTTTTTGGGCCGGATGCAGGTCTTAAAACTTCTCATGAACGAAAAGCCCACTATTGCGCAAACAAATGTCTACCTTTAAGCATAGGACACCGCCTTTACTATTAGGTTCAAAAAAACTTGAAAAGTTAGAATTGTCTGAAGAGCTAGATTCACAACGTGTCGGCTTGATTTCTGATTTCGCCATCAACAAATTGTTGTACTTAATGGTTGCTAACAATGAGGAGATGGAACTGTTGTTGTATGGTTTCTGGTCATGGCATTGATTGAGCATTTTTTTTTCACTCTAAATGTTGTTGTTGGGGAAGATAGATGGGCACCAGTGTGATTTCATTATCACTGATTTAGGCAGTTTGGATTTTCTTATCGATGGTTGCCAGAAGTCCATATCAAATGGCACCCGTGGTAGTGCAAATTGAAGGTAATGGTGCACCATATTTGGTTCTCCAACAGTGCAATAAAATTCATGTTATTCAAGCATGTTATGTGATGTGACTTGTGAGTTGTCGCATAAAAATAAAAATTTAATATTACAACTGGTAAACAATAGGAGCATTTTTGTAAATTCAAAAATGTGTAAATATCATATTAATAGCAGTCGACATCTCCATGACGAAGAAGGGTAATTGTGAGTATGCTTGCGATTAGTATTAAATTATATAGAGTTATTTGTCGTGGGTATGTTTACGATTATGACGAACCTATGTCTATATATTTGCAAATTATCCTTTTTTAATCTAATCTTTTTTTGCCATGTCAGAAGTTATGCCACAAACAGGGGGAAACTGGGGACTCAGATCCCTTTTTAAACTAAGAAACTAAGGCATGAAATACAGGATAGAGATGAAATGATAGAGAAATTGAGTGTGAAATTAGTTGTTGCCAAATTGTTGGTGTGGGCGATTGTGAAGGAAATAGTGGAATTGACGCCTCTTAGCTTCATTCTCCCATCAGAGGTAAGCGAAAGATTTCTATCTATTGTACATGCATATATCCATTCCCTCTTTTTGAGTCGTCAGATTTTCTATTGCATGAATGACTTCGAATTTATGTATTTTAAAATCATAGATAGGGGATGATATTTTAGTCCGAAATATACAAAAGTGCAACGTTGGTAGGGTATCTACGGATTGATTCGTTAGATACTATAAAATGAGTAAGATAGATTTTTATTTTTATATCATAAGGTAAGGAAGGTTTTAAATAAAAAAATATCCAGTTTGGGTAGCGTAGGTTCCAAGATCCAGGTATCCTGAATTGACCCAAACTATAATATATATTTTATAAAAAGAAATTTATAGTCAAATATGTAAATATATTCTTTAAATATATAAAAACTTGTTTAATTATCAATTATTTGGTAAATTTAAAGAATGTATTTCAGAAATTATATTACGATTATCTTGATTTTAAGTTTTTAAGTAAAACTTGTATTAAAGTTATAGTTTTCAAATATAATATAAAGATTATTTTAAAGAACCGATTTAGAATCGAAAACCAGAACCGTCCCAACCTTAAAAAATAGAGTATGGTGTGCTTGGAACTGACTCAATCTAAAATAGGATAAGGTAGGAGTTTTTAAAAAAAAGGTAAGTTTAGAGTTGACCCCAAAATGGGCCTATCTAACTCAAGTTGCATCCATAAAAATATATAAGAAATGATTCAGTGCACTTATCTTTAATACATCTTGTGTAATGCACAATTATTTTTTATTTTTTAAAAAATATATTTATATATTTATATGATCCTAAGCATGATGTTCTATATATATTTTACATCTTTTAGATTATTTTTATTTTTTTGAATTTTAAAAAAAAAAAAAAAAAAAGACATTTCTCATGTGGCATATGATATGATAGGACACGAGAAATACCTTATTTTTTAATTTTTAAAATTTCAAATAAAAATTTAAAAATATAAAAAAAAATATGAAAACTATATAGATAAGATATTCATGCTTAAGCCCACGTACAAATTTCAAAAAACTAAAAAAAATTTAAAAAAGATTATATACCCGAGTGCACTTAGCTTCCGGGTACACTTAAGCTAAGTACATCCGAATGGATAAGTAGAAAATTTTGCGTCATAAACCCTCTAACTTTGAGTATTAGCATTTTAGACCATAAAGTTTGCATATTTGCATTTTAAATTCTATTAAATTTCATTCTTTGCATTTTAGAACCTGCCTCCTCGTGCCGTTAGGAAAACTCGGCTAAGTCATATATAATGACAAGAATACCCCCATCTCGTCGTAGCATCATCATCTTCCTCAAAGCCACCCACCCCACCGATTGCTTCCCATCTCCGTTTTTGCCCTCCATCTCTTCGAGCTCACTGGCCGCAGAAGGCAGCGAGAGAGTTGATAGCGAACCCTCCTCCGCAGTAGGTTATCCCATACGAGAAGTATATGTTCTGCAAATGGCTTTCCGACAAACTCCCAAGTAGTAGAACTGCCGAAGATCATACTTGGACAGCACTCTCGCCTCTCAATCTTTATAGCTCAAGCTCCGACTCTTGCTCGGATGGATTCTTTCAGAGACCCACGTCGTACAGCTGGGCCCACATCTCCTCCTCCATCTCCACCACCACCACCGATGGCGACTTGTCGCCCCGTCAAAACGCCTTGCCCGCCACCATCCACTCAAGCTTCGCAAGCTCCATGTCGTCATACAGCTTCACCAGCTCTAGCCCCCTTCCGCGTCAGCCCCACCAGCAACTTAACCTCCACCAGCACCACCAGACTGGCGGTGCAGTAGCGGTACATGGTCGCGCACTCCGTCGTCGTGCCACCGACCAACTACACGAGTCGAGCCCTAGACAGCGACGTGGCCGACATCTACTTGAGGAGCAGCTAGCAACAGATCGCGCTGCCGACAGGGCTATGGAGAACGTTTTGTGGCGATGACATGTCCACCCCATTCTTAGAGCTGATGCGGTGATGGCGGCCAGCGTTGCAGCATAAGACAGCAATGGCTAGAGACGGCATGCGGAAATAGAGCAGGTTGATGTTGTAAATTGTGTAGGAGACGGAGATCAAAATGAAGAGTCAAATAATGAGCTTTGGCAGTGCGCGAGAAGGGGCGACATTGGCTCTGGTGGGGAATCGAGCAGGATTGGTTGCGGCCATTTGTTCCCAAAGCAGCTTCTCGGCCTCCTTCATGGTGGTTGTTTGTCGGTCCTTCGACAGCACCACCTTTCTTGACCTCTGCTTCAACTCCTTCTGTTGGCCCCTGCTCTAGTCCTCTTCACCTCCTTCAACCAGATTGAAGTCGTCTTCCTCAATAACAATGGCTTCGATTAACCCATCCTCACCAACCCCGACTAGTCCCGCATCCAATGCCTCACTTTTGCCAATAGCCCATTTCAATGGCTCTCTTTCATCATGTTAATGACGAGATGGGGCGAACAGACTAGCGTCCCTAGCACTTACTATGCCAGATGGCTGGTGTGCTCCCATCCGCCCAATGCTACTACCATCCCTTGCATGTTGCTGTTATTGCTAATGAAGCTGCTCTCGTCATCATTTGTGCATGCGCCTTTCGGGAGCCAGATCAACTCTTAATTTTCTTTGTATGGGTTTCTTTTATCATTACACACGGCCCTGACGAAGTTGTTTCTGACGACGTGAGGGATAGGGTTTAAATTGCAAAAACTAAAATTTAATGAGCCGTGGCCTAAAAACCTATTATTTATTATTTTTTTTCATGGGTAAGTAAATCTATGTGTATTAAATCTAAACCAAGTTTTACCATTTTTGGATTTTTAAGTATTTTTTTTTGGATTTTTAAACATAGTGTCATTTCAGTAATTTTTGGAGCTCAGGAAATTATGGAAATGCCACTGTGTTTAAAAATAAAAAAAATACTTAAAAACATACAAAAATGATAAAACTTAGTTTATAGATTTACTTACCCATGAAAAAAAATGAAAAAAATAGGTTTTTGGGTCGGACCAATCGGCAAACTTAATAGGATTTAAAAGAGCCATGATCTTTTACGGCTGGTGCGTCCGGCCCAAAAATTTTTTTTTTATTTTTTTCATGGGTAAGTAAATTTAGGTGTATTAAATCTATAAACCAAGTTTGACCATTTTTGGATGTTTTAAAGTATTTTTTTTGGATTTTTAAACACAGTGTCATTTCCATAATTTTTGGAGCTCAGAAAATTACGGAAATGCCACTGTGTTTAAAAATCTAAAAAAATACTTAAAAAATTAAAAAATGGTACAACTTGGTTTATAAATTTAATACATCTAGATTTACTTACCCATGAAAAAATAAACAATAATAATAAATAAGTTTTTGGGCCGGATGCACGAAGCAAGCCGTGCGTCTAGCCGTAAAAGATCAGTAGGCGATTTAAAATACAAATATGTAAATTTTAAGGTCCAAAATGCTAATATGCAAAGTTGGGTTTATGGAGCAAATTTTACTAATAAGTACGGATGGAAGAGGCTTGAGGTGCAGTACGGTTGTCACGGCATGTAAGCTATGAGGGGGGAAGACGGGGGGAGGGTATCATGGATTCATGGTTTTGGGATTGTTGGAGGAATATTAGAAAAAACCCTAGGAAAAATAAAGATTGAAAAAATCCTTGCGCTAGAATTCTTGCAAAAAACCCTCTGGCCTTCCCCCTTTTAGCTTAGGCCCTAAACACTAGCAAGCTGCTCCACCGAGCATAACTCCGCTCTGGCTTGTGGGAAGGCGGGAAACTGGGCCTAGGCAGGATTCAACAGAGAGGCAATGGTGGTGTCCTTTGAAAGAGTTGGGCTCGACCCACAAGAAAAGCCCACAATGAATAGACAACAAGAGCAACAGCCCAACAGAGATGTCTGTGACTGGGCACGCGCCACGTGGCCCGCTGAGAGAGTCATTCATGCATAATTTCCTATAAACTTCGATCCTGAACACCAATTTTGGTAATCCAGCAGTTTATTTTAAGTTTTTGAACCTTCTGGATCAGATGAAAAGCTCTGATTTATCATCATAGGCCTAAAAAAGAAGTTAGGATTGCTAGATCTATACGTCGTGATCAAATCATGATTCGTGGCTCAACTAAGATGAAAATCCTTAATATTATACAAATAAGTTTGGTACATGCATCTACTAAGCTAGATATTAAGATAAAAAAAAAAGAGTATAGGTATACTGTATTTAGAAGATAAAATGTGTTTAATACTCATTATTTTATATTAAATTTCACTTATTGGGTTTACTTATTTTATTTTTGTATTGTTGCCCCAAAGATGCTCTAGCAAGTGATACTTAATAGCATTATCTGAAGTGATTATGAAGAACAACTGGATTTACTTCATTTATCTCTTATTGTGTTATGATAGTAATGTAGTAATCAACTGTTATGGCATGATAGGACAAATTTTGGAGTTACATTTTTATTTAATTAAATGCAAATTGCTAGATCATTATTCCCTTTTATGCAAGTTTATGCAGGCACAACATATAATAGATCTTGATAGATAACCCTCAAGTCTACGCTCAATATGAAAGTGTTATTTTTAAGGTTGGAGCGTTACATCATATTAAGACCCTAGCCAATATTTGGCATCACGATGCATCCCTTAAACTTTCTCCTAATATAGAAATCAATATCTTTAGGCCTTAGCAAGTTTTGCTGTCATACTTTCAATTACCACATAAAAATATCAATGTACCATTCAACTTTTGAGTTTTGATGAATGTATAGAGTGAATTAATAGTAAGTAATCAGTTGTTGTTACTTTGCAAGAAAAATCACCTAGGAAGTACAAGCTATAGAAAGAAGGAAGAATAATCCCCGTTTTTTCATTGGTAATCTCTGTAATTGATTATGGAGACATTGCTAAAACATGTGGTTGTGAGAGCCTTTTGAACCTGCTAATCTCCAAGCATATAAAATTACACATCTAGATTAATTAACTACATAGTATTATTTAGTATAACTTTTAGAAAAGGAGAAAATACAACAACAAAAATCTTGAAACACTAACATAGCTTACCTTATATGAATCCTAAAGATGGAAAGACGGATAGACATATTTCTAAATTTGCTATTTTAGTTAAAAATGCTAAGGCATTTGAATGAAATTACTTGTAAGATCAGAATTGAATTTTTTGATAAATACGTGATGTTCATTTTTCTTTTTGGCTGAGTTACCTGTAAGTGCATATTTGAAATTTTTATGTAATGGGCAATCCCCCAATTTTCATTTCTTTTTACTCTTGTAAAATTTTTTGGGTATTATTTTTTTTTCTTTTAAATTTTCTTAATTGTAAGCAAGGGAAGAAGAGAGTAAGAGTTAGTGAGTGGATTAGCTTCTACTTTTGTTTAAAACATATATTTGTGCATGCTACTTATATATACACGATAACCAAATGAAACTATATTTTGAAAGTAATATTTGGCTTACCTACATATCGATATCGATACTCGTAGATTGCTAATATGTAAACCAATTTTTTTTTTTTTGTCATTTGATGCATAGATTGCACATAGACTGGACACAAGTGAGTAGAGATGTAAATTGAGTCAGGTTGATGTCCTTTCACTTCTAATCCTATTTGTAAAATGTTAACTCAATCCTACATTTAACTCTATTTTTCAAATTTCATTCCAACCCAAAATCAAACTTATGTAAATCAATTTGGGTTACAGATTAGGTTAATAAATATATAAATATTTTATTTCATTAAATCTATTTTAAAATATAATTTTATATGAAATAATAAAAATTAATCCTTTTTATAGGAATACATTCTAATTTATGTCTTATATCGAAACATAATTGTTAAATAATCTTATTTCAAAACAATAATGTATAGTTAATGCCTATCTGTTATATGCTAATGTATGACTTTCATTAACAACCCGCTATATTTACACTAACACAAAATCAAGTCGTGAAATTAACCAAATTTCAAAATCAGGTCAATTCAAATTGAATTATGTAATCTATTTTTTCTAAAATGTCTAATCTAACCCTACTATAAATCGGGTTGGTTAGTTAAGTTCAGGTTGAGACCAATGCTTCTTGCACCTTTATAAGTGAGCCACATTTTTCTACAAATACTTCTTGGCGAAATGGCAACCAGCAGCAGCAACAACAATTCTCATCTCACTTTGGTCACTTAATATTCACCATCAAGCTGTGCGCCAATTTATCCACTTGAATACAGTTGTAGCCTGGCCCATTAAAAATGCTCTTAGCCCTCATCGCATCCCTCGCGGCTCCAACATCCTCCCAGCTTTCTGTAGATGCATATATGTTTGATAAATGTTTCATCCTCTTGTTGTTGTAGTATCCTACCCAACCTCTCTCCTAAAAGGACATTCCCATGAAGTTCGCAGACGCCAAGCAGTGTCCTTCAAGGCACAGGGTCAGGCTGCATTGGAATTTCCTTTATGAACTCATAAGCTTCTTTTATCAGCCCTGCACACCCAAGAAGGTCATCAATGGAACCATAATGTTGAATCCGTAGTGTGATGCTAAAACTGCTGCTAGTCATGATGTCAAAAAAAAAAAAAAAGCTTAAGGCCTTCAACCACAAGTCCAGCATGACAATTGGCAGACAACAGCAAGTGAATGTAACCTCATTCGGGAAAACATTATCAATTTCCATTGCGTTCAATAAGTCCAGTGCCTCCTTTCCTCGCCCATGAAAAGCGAGCCCTGCAATCGTTACTATCCAAGTCAAGGCATTCCTCATTTCCTCAAACACCTGCATGGCACAATTCAGGCATCCGCACTTGGGAATACATATTAATGAGAGCAGTTCCAGTGAAAAAAATTTCATCATAAAAGAGAATGGTCTTAGAGATATAGCCATGAATGCAACTTCCAACAGGTAGGACGCTCATTTGGCAACAAGCAGAAAGCAATCCAATCATGGTTCTGCTAGCGGGTCGCGTTTGTGCTAACAACATGGCCCGAAAAAGTAACAGTGTCTCCAGAGAATAGGCTATCGATCTTCTGCCGTGGGAAGCATAGCCGCTTATCATGGCATTCCAAGTGACTCTTGCCCTAAGAGGCATTCCATCGAACCGTAGGCGAGCAGAATGTATGTCATTGCATTTGGAGAAGAAATGGAGGCCAGCAGTCTGCACGGCAACGTCCGAAGATGCGGGTGAACTCTTAATGATTTGGCCGTAGATCTGTTTTTCCTCCCAAAATGATAGAGAGTGCGTGCATGCAACGAGGACAGAGATGAAAATCTGTTTGTCAGGAACCAGGAAGGCAGCAACATCGCCATCAGTGACCGTACGACGCAGGCGCAGCCGCGATTTCCCTCCTCTGCCAAATGCATACAGTAAGATAGCCTCCTTGGGAGTAGCATTTCTGATCATAAGGTTCCATAAGAATCTCTTCTTTCCGTCTGTTTCATGTTGCTGCCCTGTTTGGTGTTCCCTCGGATGGTAGAGAAGCTACAGAGTATCCCTCAACTAGATTACTGTGAGAGGGACAAAAATTCCCACAGGCCGTTGATAATCATCTGGGCATGCAACTGTTTCGTCTGATCGATTCTCATGCTTACCGTCATCATCAGCTACTCGTAATCATTCCACTTCTACTCATTCAGTATAACGCAACCCAAGTTCGCACGTCAATCCGGAGAAAGAGAAACCAAGAGAAATTCGAAACTCACCCATTTTTCATCATTGGTGCAATTTTTAGCAGCTCAATTTTGGGATTAATTTCAAATATATACTCTTTAATTATAAATATACCAATTAAAAATAAGTGAAATTTCATCTCAAACACAATTAAAAATCATCATTATTCATTATAGAAAATGTTCAAAAAGCCTCTTATTATTTAATAATTACAACCATTTATCTATTGCGGAAGTTGAACAACGTGATGAAAACTCATCAACTTGAAAGAAAAGTTAAAAGAATTAGTTTTGACAATCTGGATATGACACAAACGACAATAGATGTTAGATTAATTAAGAGTATTTTAAGATTTTAAAATTAATAAACATTCATAACTCATATTGTATATATTTGAAAGTAATAAAATACTTAGTTGATATATGTAAAAGTTTTCAAACTTAGGAAGTATATTCGTAATTAAGAGCAAATAGAGTGAATATATTTGAAATTAACCTTCATTTGTGTAAACAAAATTTTAAACCAGAAAAAAATCACAAATCAGATGCATTTAATGAGGTGAATTGCCAACCCAAAGTACACCGAGAACTTTTTTTTTGATTGATATATAATTACATGTATCTCAACACATATTATACTTGAAGATCTGAGACATTCTTACAAATTTGGGGACACATAACATCCCAACAAATCTGGGGACACACATAACATCCCAACGAAATCTGGAAGACATAACTTCCAACAGCCACCTGAGAGACCACCTGCTCTCACGCCTCTTCCACTCGAGAGACAACCTGCTCCCACTCCAATCTATTTGGGACCGAAATCCCGAATGAGATTCGATCCCGCGCCAACCGCAGAACGCCGTTCTGCGCTGCTGCTGACGACCAACCGAGCTAGCCTCAGTTGGTAGTACACCGAGAACTTGAAGCAAGAAGCATTTGGCTGCATGGAGTACTCTTTGCAAGGAAGCGGTGTGAAGCACAATTTAATATCTAGCGCAGCATGGATGGATTTTACTGGTACTTTCTAACTTAGCATTTCAGAAAAATGTAAGGACAGACATTTAGGAAGTACGAATCGTAAAAAAGAAGGAAGATTAGCACCTCACCTTGATTATGAAGATTGTTGAAAATTTTTGAATTTTGGAGACAAAAGTATATCTTAAGAAATTCCTAAATTACTAAATCCTCATGCTTAAGAAGTGATATTATGACTTAAATATCTCTGTTTTTAAAAATCCACAATAAATATATACATATATCCAAAAAATTATCGCAGTCGGTGAAAATCAACCGATAATATTTTGAGTCATTTAATATATAGAAATTGAGTTTCCAGTTCATAAGAGGCTAAAAGGGACAAAATTAAGAAAAAACTAATAAATATTTACTTCATCCAATAATTTTATGATGCTCAAAAACTCACCCTAAGATTCTGTTCCGTAAAAGATAAGAAAAACAAAATTACTACTTTTCTTAAATACTCGACGTGTGGTATCCCAGCTAGCTAGGGCAACAACCGAAGCACGGGGAGAAAAAAGTTTATTTATGATAAATGTGAAAGTAATTTGATAGATAAATAAAGAAATATAAATAAAATAGTAATATAGGAAAAAGAGTTTGAAAGATTTTATAAACTTTTTAATTTTATTTTAATAGAAATCAAAATTTACCATTTTTACATATGTGTAGATTTTTAAAATTAAAATAACTATAATACATCTGTATTTAAAATTAAAAAATCTACATATATTCAAAAATGATAAAAGTTAAAATATAAATAAAATATACTCAAATTAACTAGTTTATAAAAAAAAATTTAACGTGGTTTTGTAGCAAGCCAAAGTTCTCCTTTACTCTATGCGGCCGCATATGATTAATTGGTTTGTTTTTACATTGATTTGAATTAGATTGGTAAAAAAAAAAAAATCCTTACAAAGCAATTCTAACCTAACATTATTTACAAAAGTTCCAAGGCATGACAAAGGTTAGTTTTTTATTTTTAAAATTTTAGAAATTAAAAAATATAAAATTGCATATATAAGACTTTGATGTTTGGGCTCACATATTAATAAAAAATTTCATGCAACCACGTGAGCAAAGTTGTATTGAGTTAGGCTTATGTTAGGAGTGCAGCTTAGGTCGAGTAGGTTTGGTTCAGAGTCAACTATGCCCTTACCGTATTTTCAAAAACTCTTATCATACTCTCTTTTAAGTTGAGTCGGTTTTAAACATACCCTATCCTTTTTTTTTTTTGACTTCGAGTTAGTTTCAATTTTGGTTCCAAATAGATTCTTTAAAATAGTCTTTATATTATATTTTAAAATTATAATTTAATTACGAATCTTACTTAAAAACCTAAAATCAAGTTGATAATAATATAATTTTTGAAATATATTAATTAAATTTACTAAATAATTAATAAATTAAACAAGTTTCTATATATTTAAAGAATGTATTTATGTTTTCATTATAAAAGATGTTTTATAAAATCTATATTAAACATATATTAATAACTTGGGTTGGTTCCTGGTACCTAGACTTTGTAATCTATCATATTCTAATTGACGTTGTATTTTTTAGGCTTAGAACTTTTCATATCTTATGAGTATAAAAATAAGAACCTGTCCCATCCATTTTAGTGTGGATCTCAATAAATAAATATAATCAAAATACTTAGATCAAATGGAGCATTTTAAGCAATCACACCAATACACTCATTGTTAGCTGTCTTACCTAAAATTTTTGAAACTTATAACAAAGAAGCAAATTTTAAAAACTTAACAAATATTCAATTTAATATGTTTGGGAAGGAATAAAATTTTCATATGAAATAAAAAAATGATGTGATTTGATAAGAGTAATAATAAAAAAATAAAAAGAATAAAGTAAAATAGATAGGTTAGTGGAAGAATAGATGGTTTGCATAAGAAAATATAAAAAAAATGAAATTGATGGAGTGAGTAAAAAGTTTTAAGTAACTAGGAAAATTTTATATTTTCAGGCCATTTTTTTTTTTTTATGAAAGGGAAAGACCCTATCTCAACCCCTTAGAATATGTAGGGTGTGTTTGGTTACACATAAAACATGTCAATGAAAACTTTTTAATCAAAAACTTTTCACTCCCCATAACTATCTTATTTTTTAATTATTTTTTCACATTTTCCTATATAAACAACCCTACTTTTCAATCATTTTCACACAAATACCCATACAACTACCCTATCTATTTTAACTTTATTCTCTTTATACCTCATTATTACCCCTATCATATCACATCATTTTCTATCAACTTGACAACTTCTGCTCTGAAAAATTTTCTTCAAAAAGTTTTACCTCCAACCAAACACACCCGTAAAAGGGAGGGATGGAGTTATCTGATCGTTTTATCTGCACAAATTTTTTCTGAGGTGGATTACCCTTGTACTCTTTTTTCTTTTTCTTTTTTTTAATTTTCGGCAGAGCAGGTGTCAGATTGCAGGAGAAAACGAAGAGACGGAAGAGGAAGTCCGTGAAGTCGTCGCGGACTCACGGGAGGTGGATCGCAGGCTGCTAAAAGAGTCTACAATTACAGAGAGAGAGAGAGAGAGAGAGAGAGAGAGATGACGCTGGGTCTGATAAACGCAAATCCGTGCGTGCACGCGAAGAAGGAGAGGATCGCGAGAAGCGAAGATCATCATCCGCCTCATTCCCACTTTATTCATGGCCATGATGATGCTGGAGCTGGAGCTGCTGCTGTCGATCCCTTAGAGGTTTATGATATCCTTCTTCTTCTTCTTCTTCTTCTTCTATTAGTATATTATTGTTTTCTTTGTGTGTAACTATGTAACTGTTAGTCAGGCGGGTGGGGGTTGGGGTTGAGGGAAGGAATTAGGAAGGAAGGAATTTCGTTTCGTTCATTTCATTTTCCATTATTTACATTTTTTTGGTGGTGCTGCTGCTTCCCTTGACTCTGATGGGAGAAGCATATACATTTCGTGAGGGACATTAGAGATCCAGAACATCCTTATTCACTTGAACAGCTTAGTGTTCTCTCCGAGGAATCCATTACCGTGGACGAGAAGCTCCGACGAATACTGTAAGTCTAAGTAAACCCTCTGTTTATTTCCCTTCCCCTTTCCCTTTTGATTCAACTTCAACAACAAGAACAGCCAATTTTCAACATATAAGAGTTTTCTTTTGTTTTTCTTGTTAGTATTACCTTCACTCCAACCATCCAGCATTGCAGCATGGCAACCGTCATTGGACTCTGCCTCCGAGTCAAGCTCATGCGCTGTTTCCCACCACATTTCAAGGTCTCTATGCTGCCTACTATTTCTTCATCCTAATTCCTTATTAAACCTTCCATCACAACCATTCTTTCTCCTCCTTACCTGCTTTATTATGTATTGTATGACAAAGCTTATGTTGGCTGCTTGGTTGATGACATTATCCTTTGTCCTAGTCTTGTTATGGAACGTACAATGACCAGCATTGGAATCAGATCTGTTTCAACCCATTCAATATCTATGGGTGTCTGTTTTGGTAGCCTTCACAGATCCGGAGCTCTAATTTTATAATGTGATATGGAAGGAAATACAGATAGGCAGAGTTGTTTTTCAGCTGCTTGATTCCCCTGGCACAGTTTGAAGTTTCTTGGTTGGTTAAGGCAAGGTTGGGTTCATGGAGCCAGACTGACTCTTTATTATTATTATTATTATGAAACTTGGATTCATTGTTCAGGTGAAGCACCAGCCTGTTTGATTCTTATTTTCTGGTTCATCTGGGATGTCTAATTGTTCTTGTCTGTGAGAGATTGGCATGATAGGGGAACTCTCCTTTGCCACATGGCACTAGGAAGTGATGGAACTGCATTGACAGAAATGACAACTGCTGATGCCACATTTGAATCTAGCATAGCTTTTCTAGATTTCTGCACAGTTCAGGTTGGTGGAGGAGAATTTAGCTAGCTAGATCGAGCTGACTCAATCTAGCTAACTATAACATCCTTCTTAACTTCAAAATGAAGGGGAAATTATGTGTATGTTCTAAGTTGAGATCTTAAAATAAAATTATCAATTTCCTTTACATTGCTTCAAATTTGCCACTCAGGAAATTTTAGTGTGTTTAACAGGTTTTTCAATCTTTACTGGACAGCAGCATTCGGAGTTTCATAAATAAAAAATTTGCCCTCATTTCCATTAATTTTACTCTTATTAAGGTCCATTTGATAAGAGGTAACCAAACAGAAAAAAGTTTGTGGGAAAAATTTTGGAAAAGGGAGAGAGTAATGTGAGTAAATGGAATGAAGATAAAATACATGTAGTAGTCATATGTTAGGTAATTAAGATGTTAAATAATTTCAAAAGTTGTGTAAGGTGAGCAAAAGGTTTGTTTTCTTGTTTCTTTTTATTTTTGTTTAAGTTTGGTTTGTTTGTTTATTTTGTTTTTGTTAAAGCTTACCAAGACCTTTAACTGATTTATTAGACCAATCGTCTGTGCAGGTTGATATATATGTTTCTCCAGGATCTCATGCCAACGAAGAATCAGGTAAGGAGTCTGAAATTTGCATGAATGTATTTAGTAGTTTGGAATCCTTTACAGAAGTCATATGGGAGTTGATTGTGGGCCTTTGCAGTTAATAAGCAGTTGAATGATAAAGAACGAGTAGCTGCCGCCTTGGAAAATCCCAATCTCCGCCAACTTGTGGATGAGTGCCTCTATAATAATGAACTTTAGGTCATGTTGGGATCTTGGAGAAACCCATGTACGGTTATGATGCTTGGTTTTGACATGTCTTTGCCACGTACACGTTGGAAAAGTTCGGTCTGTATGTATGTTCTTTTTATCCTCCAAGTAGCTTTTTTTTTTTTTTTTTTTTTCTTTTATATATATTTGAAAATGTGCGCGAGGTTGTGTTGTAGGAATCACTCACTGTGTGGAATCTAATGTATTATTCTCTGGTAAAGCTGGGTGAAAGATGTAGGGCGTTGGCTGGGCATTTTGTGGGACGAAGCATTTTAAATCTCTAAAAGCGCCGAGGAGAATCCTAGTTTTACCAAAAAAAAGTCGGAATCAACTCAAGGATTGTAGCAACGCAGACAAAATAAGGCAATCACTTTCAGTATAATAACCTAAGAGTATTTAAGCCTATTCAGTGTCACTGACTAGATTTCAAAAAGAAAAATTAATTAGCTTGTCCACTTCTACAGTTCTGTCAGAAGCTTGTCTTCAGAAATCTGCTCCTCTGCGGCATTCACTCCATGAATCTCCCAGTGGTACTGCAAAATTTTCAAGGAAAAAGGGCAAAGCACCAATCAATGCTAGTGGAACATGTCAATGAGAATGAATAGAGGAAGCAAAAAGGGAAAAAAAATTTCAGTAGCACATCCTCACTAGGGAGGGACATGTTGCATGCAAATTGAGTGGCAAGGGCTTGACATCTAGTGGTGGGACAAAAAGCCAAAGCCCTAGCTAACCTAATGCAATTCTATCTGAGGTCACTCGGCAATTGCATTGCGCATTACTTAAACATGAAAACGCAGATTCAGGCTTAAAGCCAAAGTCCAAACAATCCAAGAATGCTATCACCCACTCCATCATTGTACAAGGTACTGAAATTTTCAGTAATATTTGCCTCTAGTTCTGTAAAGATCAGATTTCAATTTTTTTAGCCGGGATGGAAGAATTGGGGGAGGAAGTTGGGCATTTCCCAGGGAATGAACCTTCGGCATTAATAAAAAAACTTCGTGCCACCAATTATTAGCCATGTTGAAGACCTTACTACACTCAACCGATGCTGCTAAATGGACCACCTCGGCTGGTCATTCTAAGACGTGCAGAATTTAATATCTCCTGTTGCCTTTTGAAAGTGGCACCCCGACAACCCAACTATATGAATTCATGTTGGCTTCTGAGTTCGTAAAACTTGAAGTTGCATTCATAGTAATACTGAATGCATTGAACAACCAACAAACTCCAACAATTGAATCACTGTTACAATCAAAATGATTAAAATCAAACTTAAAGTAGCTAGAGTAACATCGGATGCATTGAATCAAATTCAATCCTTGAAACACTGATACAATGAAAATTATTAAAAACCAACTAACACAATTTGAACCTGACTCGCTTCGTTACGTCGAGTATAATATAACACGAAGAAACTTATGGAACATACACCAATGGATGTTTTAAACTCTTGAAACATAAAATCTAAATCTCCTAAGAGCTGTTGTAAGTCAGGAGTTGAAGCACGTGTAAGTTCGACTTGACCAGAATTGGGACTCCAGCCATGGGGCCTTTAAATTTCCAAACCTGCAACAACCACGAACAAACAGAAGAGACCAAAAGTAGAGAGAAGCAGCAACATCCACTGTTCTGGTGTCGTTCATACCAATGGTCAGCCTATAGAAAAATGCCCTACATTTGCAAAACAGAAAATTCAGAACTGCTAATGCTCGAATCGAAGAATGAGGAGTGTAGAGTTGCTGATGCTTGTAGGACATGGTAGAGGTGCAACCACGGAAATCATGCTGTAATATTCAGCTAGTTGACCTCAATTAGCTCGAATAAAGACTTCCTTGAAGTCAAAAATGATGAGATTATGTCACTTCAGACTAGCCTATAAATTTTTCATTATGTATGTGAAAAATCAAAGGAAATGTGACCATTGGCATGCTGACATCTTGTACGCATTCTTCAAGCTAGAAATTCGAAGTATTCGTATTTCAGGAGGCACCAAGTACATCTTTGTTGTCATCAAAATATTCCAGTAACACAATTTCATTCAGAACTATGCCAAGCCTTACCATCAGTCCTCAACAGTTAGAAGTCCTCACTCTGTTTGAACATGAATCATTACAGTAGACATTCATACTGGGATATCAGCCTAGCATTCTGAATAATTTTGAATTGGTATAAATAAAGGAAAACTCAAGCATGGATGCAAAGCCAAGCAAACGATGATTAATCTGTAAAATTTGCAACATTTTTAAACCTACCCTCTCAAAATAAATTTCAGAAAAATTTGATCCAGAAAGTTGAAAATCTTCTCTTTCTACCAATAATCCCTACAAGAACACAACCCATCTTTGAAATGGTGGAACCGTTTCGCATCTCGCACAATGAGTTCACGGCCCACAAGCTTGGATACTATCTTTAAAGCACTGTGGCAGTCACCACAAATACGAAGATTCTTGATAATCCGAATTGGCAATCGAGCTGGGCTGCTAATTAGTCCATAAGCAGTGGCAAGTCTCTCACTGTGATAAAGCAAAGCTTCCTCCTTAGCTTCTTGATCTATGTCATGCAAGACAAATCTTGTGTCTGGAACATATCCTGACTCCCTCATCAGCCCACTCAAGCCCTTCAGTAGAGCATAAATCTTGTCTTTTTCAGGGTGGGATGTATCTCCTGCTCTGTACTCATGAACTTTACTCCGAACTTCAAGAAGATGTTGTTTCTTCTTCTCCTCTCTCTCCCTTGCCGAATCTGAAGCTTTGACAGGCAAAACACCTTGCTTTGCTTGCTCTGTTAGACGGGAAGAATCCAATTCCTCAACAAACTTCGCACAACGATCTCCAAGCTCCACATTTCCATGACTCCTACTCAGGTTCATCAATGTTTCCCAAACATCCACAGTTGGTTCAACAGGCATCTTTTCAATGAACTCCATGGCTTCATCCAAAAACCCTGCTTTACCAAGCATGTCCACAACACCCACATAATGTTCAATGGCAGGGACAATTTCATAGTCCTTGCTCATGGATTTAAAATGTAGCATTCCCTCATCAATTGCGCCCAACACACCACACGCAGAAAAGATCCCCAGAAACATCCGGCCATCAGGCTTCAATCCTGCGTCTTTGAATTGGCTAAACATATCAATAGCTTCCTCTCCAAGATCATTATTTGCAAACCCAGTTATCATGATGTCCCATGATGTGAAGTTCCGCTCAAGCATCTTCTCAAATAGATTGAGAGCATCATCCATTGAACCACACCTGGAGTACATCTCCAGCATCTTGTTATAGACTCGGACCTCAACTTGAACCACAGATCTTGAGATGTGTTCATGAACAGCCTTTGCTTGCTCTATAGCTTTAGCATTGCCACATGCTGCAAACAACCGAAGGTATGTTGGCAAATCAACAATAGTGCCTTGTTGCTCCAACAAACCCAAAACTTTAACTGCTTCCTTGGTTTTACCCTCCTTGCAAAGATCATCCAGCTCTTCAAGAGTTCCTTTATATGCGCTACCATCTGCTTCAGTTGCTTTCTCATCAGATCTGTTATCATCAGTCAAGAGAGAATTACTTGTTTCATTCCGAACTCCATTTGGGTTTTGTTGAAACGGTGTTGGGTTGGGTACCCAAGTCCCATTTGGAGTGGAATGGAACTCATGAGACTTGTATTCATAAATTCCACTCCTGTTTTGCAACTTTGGCTGTGGTTCTCCATAATATCCATTTTGGCTTTGCTGAGCCAGTCCTTGGTTTTGTTGATTATATCCGTCCGGCTGATTCAGAGATGAAGTTTCAGGACCTGTTTGGTAAAACACGCTTGGATTTTGCTGTCCTGATCCTTTGCTTTCTTCATAAGAATAACCGTTGAACTGGCAGGGTGGAAGCTTCGATGGGCTTGGTTGGTAAACCGTATTTGCTTTCTGATCAAGTTCCAGCTGGGCCCGGGCATTTTCCCTGTAGAATTCACTCGGGTGCTGTTGGAACCCTCCGTTGTGTTGTCCATAATTTCCATTCTGATTTTGATGAAATCCTACTCTAGTACTTTCTGCAAAAAGCTCCCGTGAATTGTGGCTTTGTCCATAAATCCCGTTAGGATTTTGGTGAAACCCTTGTCCTGGACTTTCCCCATGAACTGCATAAGCGCTTGGCTGAAACTCGGGTCTTCCTGAAACAGACCTGTTCGGCATCTGTTGGAATTCCTGCTGTCTGGGGTTCTCTCTGCGGAACTGCAGCCCACTTACATTCTTCTGAGACGGTGGCAGCCAAGGGTTTTGTGTGTAAAATCCATCAGGGTTCTGCTGAAAATCGTGCTGTCTAAAGCTCTCTCCATGGAACTGATTTAGGCGATGCTGCCGCAGTTGCTGTCGGTTAACCTCGTTTGGGTTGTCCTGCTGAAGCTGTCCATAGTTCATATCGGGATTGTGGTGGAATTCAAAAGTAGTGCGCCTTTCTCCTCTTGCAGTGTTTGGGTGGTCTAATGATGCTTGCAACTCTTTTGTTTCAGCAGCAGCAATGGTACTGGTGATGTAGTGTTTGGTTAAAGATGGGATTTTGAGAAGCGTGGCTGGGGAGCAGAGGCGTTGGAGATGGTAATAGGAGGAGGAGGAGGGAAAAGAGATTGTTACCCGAGAGAGAGCGGATGCCGCAATGGATTTGGATTTGGATTTGGTGTTGAGGAGTAGGGCGGCCATCATAGGATCTCAGCCACACGTGACGAGGTCTCTCGGCCAAGAAGGTAAACGTAAAGAGATATCGGCCGTTGGATGGGCTAGAAAATCCGGAGGTCGGAAGGAAGCGGCAGGAAGCTTAAAATCGGATCAGAAGGACGAGCAAGCGTCAGGCCGAGTTTGGAGAGATGTGGAAGGAAGCTTTTTCCGAGTCTCAGCAAGTCGGAGCTTGGTTAAATATATATAAGGCCGAGTTGGTGGGGTTGGTTGGCTGCAAAATTTGAGATGAAAAGTTTTTGCGGTAGAAGTTGTCAAATTGATAGAAAATTATGTGATATAATAGAGGTATTGATAAGAAGTAAAGAAAATAAAATTAAAATAGATAGGTTAGATGTATGAGTAGTTATGTAGAAATGATTAAAAAGTAAGGTAGTTTGTATAGAAAAATGTAAAAAAATAATTAAAAATAGAGTAGTTATGGAAAGTGAAAAGTTTTAGGTTGAAAAGTTTTAGTTGACATATTTTGGTCCTAAACAAACACTCCCATAAATTTTACAGGGCTTACATATTGAAAAAACTATTTTAAAGTTGTTATTTATGTCAAATTATTTTATTACGTTGAATTTGTATCGTCAGAAATGTTTAGGTGCAACGTTACTAAAATAAACCACGTGATCATCAAATCATAATCTATTCCACATATTGTATTTATAATAATATATTCTATATTCTTCTAAATATATTCAATTTATATACAAAGTTTTAAACTTTACAATATTTTTATATATTTATTTTTTATTTTTTAAAAATCTAGTTTTTTAAAGTGTGAAAAATAACTTAAATACCTTTGAAATTGATAGTTTTGAAAAACAAAAAATAAATATATAAGATATTGTAAAACAATAAAACTTGATATATGGTTGAAATACAATTATCAAAATATATTTATGAAAAAATAAAATAAATAAATATTATATTTTAGTTTAAAATACATCATGGTATATATAATTATGTTCCACCCGTCTCATTTGTTACAACACGTTATTTGCATAGGTGCCCATTAAGTTTGGCCTTTCGTCACAGTACACTAATAGGAGAAAAGCACATTTTCAAACCCCATTTCAGGTATTTTACTTTCTAAAAAATGTATAAGATCTCAAGTATTTAATTTTATATTTTTATTATTATATTTATATTATTTTTGTGTGTAACTACCATATTTATTCCTGTTTTAATTTTACTATATAATAGTAATTTCATATTTTTAAAAATATTTATTTTTATACTTTTTGTCCCACTCGTATTATTCACAGGTTTACCGATTTGCTTTCATTTGGTATTAAAGAAGAAAATGAAAGAGATTTTGGTAAAAAGTTCTTGAAAACCAAGGTAAACGATCGTGGAGGAATGAAAATAAAATTTAAAAGAAATTTTTGCAAGCATGTGTACAAAGTTTAATTAATATTGCATTATATTACTGCAAATGTGCTCATAAAATTTACATAACATTGCATATGTCATTTTGTTAGAGTACCATTAGAATTTTCCATAAAATAACAAAAATTCTCTTTAAACTAAATTATACGCTTGCAATGTTTACAAATATTTTAAACATAATTTCTATTTATTTATTTTATATATTTTTACTTATATTATTATTTTATATTTTTTGTAAATATGCTTATAATATTCCAAAAATTGCAAGTATATTTCTTGATTTAAATAATATTATCGTTATTTTTACGAAAAATTCTAATAACATCTTAACTAATATTGTGCAAACCTTGTAAGTGCATTTCTGAAAATTTCAATTAAAAAAAGATATAAAAAATAATTATAATTTTTTTGATGACGGGCAAATGAAGATGCTATTAAAAAATAACAATTCTATGAAATAAGTAACTGCGTGCCGAAGTTTAATATACAATGTGGCGAAGTTTAAAGCCACACATTATACTTATAACCATATGTTTAGGTAAAATTTCGAAAACAATTATATTATTAGAAAATTACAAGTCCATTGATTGTTCAAGCTTAAGTCATTATCTAGAATATTTTTCAAACGTCATGGTATATTCGGCATTTCCGGAAATAAGCAGGCATAGTTGAAATTTTAGTCCAATGTAGGGCGTAAATTCGAAATTCTCCCTTTTGTCTCACCAAAGGCTGACTACGGAGGAAAAGCTCTGCTCCTGTGATCGATTACTCAAAAAAAAAAAAAAAAAGGGAGGAAAGAGAGGAAATATTCCCTTAAGCAAAGCTATTCAATTCTGAAGAATCAACCAGAAAAAAAAAAAAATCTATTTTAGTTCTGAGAAATCGCACAATCCCTGCCCGGCTGGAGGCAGAAGCGGAAGCGGAAGCCCCTTTCCACCGCATTATTCCCGCCCCCAGCATCAGTCGTGCCAAGGCAGGCGGGCAGGCAAGACCAGGATCCCTTTCTGCTGTGATTAATTGCCCCACTTACACAAGTCCTCGCGCTGTAAGTTGCTTGCTTATCACTAGGCAGTCTAGACACTGATTTCGAGGGTTTGGAATGTTAATTTTGTTGCTTATTTTCTTTCAAAAAAAAAAAAAGTTATTTGCGTTTATCAGGAAAGAGTTTTTTTAATGCGTAAAAAGAAGTTAAATGGACAGCGATATCATATTTAAAGATAAAACATTTCTATTTTTCGGAAAAAAATAAAAATTGGTACGAAAGAATATAACAGAAAACCAGTTAACTTCTGATGCTTGATGATTATATTTTTCTTCCTTCATTCGAGATTTTGTGGTAGTTGAACAGAAGTGCAGTATTTTTTATTTTTTATTTTTTGTGAAATAGTAGTCGCTTTGGCCATCTTCATAATGAGGATGTTGTGTATTTTATTGCTGAGAAAATATAGGTATATGTGGGGACATACTTCAGTGGTGGATGTTAGCATGTACCAATAGTAGTGCCATTCTTTTGGGCCATTCATTAACGATTGTAAAAATCCAGCCCACACCATTAATCTTTTCATTATCTATGTTGTTGGCAATTCAAAGATGATCTAGTTGTCGGCCATTGAAACCTTCTAAGGTGTTCATCCCATCTATAACATGGTTATATACAATTTTATAACACTTCAATGTTGAGCAAATGAAAGAAGTGAACTTTAAAATTTACTTTTGTTTTTATACATTTTTAAAAAATGGCCCATGCTAGTCTTTGATTTGTATGATTTATAGGATGTTGATTAGATAATGATTTCATTTCATGCATCCTAGTTATATAGATATTGTTGAATATATTGATGATTGGATTGAATTGCATATGGTTATCAAGATGGGTCCAAACTCCAAACAATGTGGTAAGAGTGATTCACTTTGTTTGTACATACATATTTGAGAAATTTCCCAAGTATACTCATTTTGTTTTGTACTACAAGTAAATGTCAATCAGAACATAAGATACTATTTGCTCATTCAGTGGTGTTTCGAATATGGAAAAGGTTGCATATTTTCAGTCTAATATACTGTCTGTTATGTTATCCTGTTATTTTAAATATTCTGGGCCACTTCCACCACATCAAGACTGGCATTGAAGACTGAAATGCTTTACTGATTGGAATGATGAGCAATTTGCAGGTCATGGTATTGCTGGAACTGTTGACAGTTCTTGTTTGAGGTGTTTTCTTCAGACATACACATTCACATTGTCATCTATGCACATAAGAGTGAATTTTCTTTGACACTTGATAGGATTTGAAGCATATTCAGTCATTCACTGCCACATCTTTAACACTTTTGTGTTCTACTGGACATTGATTTTCTAAAACTCTGACATGGCATGCTTTACTCTTGTTAGTTGGTTATGTTTCTTTTGTCTGATAACATATATATTTTTTATTTTCTGGATCTCTCCTGTTGTGTTTCCTTTTAGTCATGTGAAATTATAACTTTCTGTTTTTGTGGCCTGTGCTTGGTTGTAGCATCTTTTCTTTCTGTTATTTCTCATATAATATTGACTGATGTGTGACAGAAGAATGGAAGGGTCAACTGGCAAAGCAAGCAGCAATGCTGACATGTGCTTGCCAAACTACAAGCTTGGGAAGACTCTCGGCATTGGGTCATTTGGTAAGGTGAAAATTGCGGAGCATGCACTTACTGGACACAAGGTGGCAATCAAGATCCTTAACCGCCGTAAGATAAAGAGCATGGAAATGGAAGAAAAAGGTACATCCTTAAGTAATGAACGAACTATCTATCTATGGACACCGTTAGGTATTCAAATTTGGAGATTTCAAGTATGAACAATATGCTTCAGAACAAAAATTCCCATTTTTTGTCCCACTTGAGAGCTTCCCTGTCCTCTTGTACTTGGATATTTTAAAATTGAATGTTTACATCTGTTGCTCTCTTTTGTTTTTCAGTGAGGCGAGAGATCAAAATATTGCGACTGTTCATGCATCCTCATATAATACGCCTCTATGAGGTGATTGAAACTCAATCAGACATTTATGTTGTGATGGAGTATGTGAAATCAGGAGAGCTGTTCGATTACATTGTGGAGAAGGGTAGGCTGCAAGAGGATGAGGCACGTTGCTTTTTCCAACAGGTTGTTTAACTTTCCTTTTTCTTTCAGCAACAACTTGAAAGTGCTTATATTTGCTTCTTTCATCAGATAAAGCTAAATAATTTCTATTCAACTTATTAATTTTTGTTTCGTGTAGAATTTAGTGTCAAAGTAGATGCAATCAGATTTATTCTGAGGTTAATGATTGATCATAACAAACAACATTTGATCATGGTCTTAAGCACATAGAATACAGCTTCGTGCATATATTAATATTTTTTCGTGTAGAAGTCACTCATTTTAGTCCTTATTTCCACGGTGCCAGAAAACTCTATATATATATATATATATATATTTTTTTTTTTTTCTCTTTTATTCAAAATTTGGTGTATGATTTTCTGCCCTTAAGCTTCTGTGGTGCAATAAAATGTAACATTTTTTCCTCTATTACTTTTGAACACTTTGCTTAAAATTTAACTGTGGAACTTATGCATGGAACAGATTATTTCTGGTGTTGAATACTGCCACAGAAACATGGTAGTTCATCGGGATCTTAAGCCAGAAAATCTTCTTTTGGATTCCAAACTCAATGTTAAAATTGCAGATTTTGGGTTGAGCAATATCATGCGAGATGGCCACTTCCTCAAAACGAGCTGTGGAAGTCCAAATTATGCAGCACCAGAGGTAGGAAGAACCATATGATTCTGATCTTTTAGTAAAGGATACAAGATCCATTGTTTTCTGAGGCATCTCCTGTGCAGGTCATCTCTGGTAAACTGTATGCAGGACCTGAAGTGGATGTGTGGAGCTGTGGTGTTATCCTGTATGCTTTGCTTTGTGGTACACTTCCATTTGATGATGAAAACATCCCTAATCTGTTCAAGAAAATAAAGGTACACCATTCAATTTTTGCATTTGGCTGTTGCTTTTTTGCAAGTGAAGAGGGGATTTACTCTTTTTCTGAGTTTGCAACTCCATGTTTCTCAGGGCGGAATATACACTCTACCGAGTCATTTATCAACTGGGGCAAGAGATTTGATCCCCAGGATGTTGGTTGTTGAGCCTATGAAGAGGATGACTATCCCCGAGATTCGCCAGCACCCATGGTTCCAAGCTCATCTGCCACGTTATTTAGCTGTGCCTCCACCAGATACAATGCAACAGGCTAAGAAGGCATGGTTGGACTTGCCTTGAAATTAAATGCTATTAACATCCAAATAGAGTTTTAACCTTCTTTTCCAATTTAAGTGAAGTTGACATCCTTAATTCTCACTAATGTCTATTTTCTTAATATAGGGTGTGTTTGGCAATGAAGAAAAAATGTCAACTTAAAACTTTTCAATCTAAAACTTTTCACTTTCTATAATTATCATATTTTTTAATCATTTTTTCACATTTCCCATACAACTACCCTACTTTTCAATCATTTCTACACAACTACCCATACAATTAACCTATCTATTTTAACTTTATTATCTTTACTCCTCATCATTACCCCTATCATATCACATAATTAGACAATTTTTACTCTCCGAAACTTTTCATCAAACAAAAGTTTTATCTATTTCCAAACACACCTATAATTGCTATGCGTTTACACTTATTATTAAATTTATTTAATTCTACTAATGGGTCCATTGCTTTAGTTGGGCATGCACATCACTTTGCGCATAGGCACCCAGAGCTCTTTTTGCCTTGATGTGCCTTGCACCAACTAATTATAATAAAAGAGGAATTTCTAATTTTCCATTCAAATTAAAATGGTGTTATTTGTAATCGGATCATTTTACAATCAGGTTGAATCATACTAAAAAAAAGGTCTCTCACATAAAAAAAGGCAACCTGATTCATTGAGCTCCCCTGTGAGCAGGGTCCGAGAAAGGGTTGTACTACTTCGGGTCTATAGTACGCAACTATACTTCGTGAAGTTCCATGACTTAAACCCATAACCTCCAAGTCACATATATTGACAACTTTTATTGTTTCTCTAAGGCTCCCCTTCTCCAAGCCTCTTGTATCGCATGCTCTCTTTCATCAATCTTCTCCGGTAAAATGATGCAGGCACTGGGTGTTAGGGAATTAGAGTTCACTATGTCAAAGTAATGCTATTGATGTTAGCCCATGCATTTGTTTTGTTGATTCTTTCAGTTCCTCTAGGGAGCAGAAAACCGTAGAATATTTCAGTTTTCTTTGTCACGCATATCATATAGTCCACCACTGCTTTTTGATACCCTGTCAAATGTTTATTCTCTCCTATGATGAGTTTCTATGGTTGTGCTCTTTATTTTAGATTGATGAGGAAATTCTTCAAGAGGTTCTTAAAATGAGGTTTGACCGGAACCAGCTAGTTGAGTCTCTTCGTAACAGAATACAAAATGAGGTAACTGATTCTGAGACATGATAGTCTTTCTTGTTGCCTGGAGACACTAACATAGGTTATCTTGATTTTGCAGGCAACTGTTTCTTATTATTTGCTTTTAGACAACCGGTTCCGTGTCTCAGGTGGCTACCTTGGAGCTGAGTTTCAGGAATCCATGGTGAGTTTGTTTTTTGGAAGAATAAATGTTTCCTTTTGGTGATTTTATTCAAGCAAATAATCTGTTGCTGTTGTTTTTTGCCCAAAGGCTCACTTAAAGAAGATGCTGATTCTCTTTTATTTTCAGGATTTTTCTCTTTGTAATCACGGACTTGATAGACTTTTCTATTTTTCTAAATTTTTTTGCTTCAGGAATATGCTTTCCCCCATATGCATCCTGGTGATGCTGTCACTTCACCAATTGGGCACCACCTACCAGGATATATGGATCACCAAGGAATGAGTTTGAGACCACAGTTTCCTGTTGAAAGGAAATGGGCTCTTGGACTTCAGGTTCTTCTGTTGAATGTTGCTGAAATCTTTTGACTCTATTTGGTTGCATGGATATGTTCTTTTCTTTATCCAAAAAAAAAAAAAAAAATTTGTTCTTTTCATGTCTATCTATATGAAATGGCTTTCTTTTTATGCCATCTCTGTTTATGGTTTCACAGTCTCGAGCCCATCCTCGTGAGATCATGACTGAAGTTCTCAAAGCTTTGCAAGAATTGAATGTGTGCTGGAAAAAGATCGGACATTACAACATGAAATGCAGGTGGTTTCCAGGTCATTCTAATCACATCTTTGGTGATGAGTCAGCGATTGTTGAGAATGATGGTTCCGTCAGGTCAAACGTGGTTAAATTTGAAGTGCAGGTTCTCTCTCTCTCTCTCTCTCTCTCTCTCTCACACACACACACACACACACACACACGGCTTATCTCTGAATGTGCTGGGGTGTGTTTGTATGTGCTAGAGAGACATTAATGTTTTAGTGAACACGTTGTTTGTTTTACCTATTTTATATACATTCCAGTTTATATTCTTAACAAGGAAAGATAGGATGATAAGTGGCATAGCAATAGATATTTAGCAAAAGTGAAAAAACACTGATTTCAATCTATCAAATAATGATGCATTAAAATGGATATTGTATAATGTAATTGGCTCCAGGGAAATTTACACTGAACGTTCGCTTTAGGGCATTAGAAATAATTGGATGAAAATCTAATTAAACTATCATACTTTTTCCTTTTGAGCATTTAAACTATCATACTTGATACTTCTGGTTTGCTCAAGAACGTAAAGTTGCCCACATGTAAGGCTTGATGGACTAGAAATTAGAATCATTGGGGAGTGAAAATCCACCTTTTAAATTTCTTCTTGTGGGACCTCAAAATTCTAATCATCTATGCCTGTGAAATTCTTTCTCCCACAAAGATGCACAATTTTACAAAAAATTTATGATATTCAATGTTGAAGTAGATGAAAGGAGGGTTTGGTTACAAATTAGAAATCTGCTTTTAGAATTTTGTTGTCACATGATGAAACGGGTGGAAAGTTATGAAATATTGAAACTGTTAAAGACATTATTTAAATACAATCCTGCATGGAAGCAAGTTGGTAGAAAGAAAAGAGATGTGGAATGGCCAGTTTGAGGGTGAATTGATTTACAGACTTTCAAGCAGCTATTTTGACGTGGAATTGCCCCATGGTCTTCACATTCGTGATGCATTTCGTCGGTTCTTGAGATACTTTTGGAACAGAGTCAATACAGTGGCTTTTTCAAATTATGGGTGCTGGCCAACCAACTACAGACGGGAATTGCCCCATGGTCTTCACTTTCGTGATGCATTTCGTCAGTTCTTAAGATGATTTGGGAACAGAGTCCTCAATATAGTGGCTTTTTTCAAATTATGGGAACCGGTGGACAACTAACAGACTGGAATTACTCCAGGGTTTTAGCATTCATGATGTATTTCATCAATCCCTACACATAAGACACTGGGGAAACACATTTATGTTTAAGTGCATTTCCCTGCTGTTAATGACCAAGAAGTCATTTTGTTAAAGTTGAGAAGGAATTAGAAACAGTTGAGGTGAAAATGGCTAAAGAAATCCGTGGACAGATTCTCTCAAGTCACTGTCATATTGATAGAGTTACTTCCAGGGAGAAGGAAAGATAAGAAGAAGCTATAATCCATCAATATCCAGGGAGATGAAGAGTAAGAAGCTATATTCCATTACTGGATAGCAATTTGTCAGCATTTATGTGGAAGGAAAATTTGGTGCAAATCCATCGGAAAAATCTGTGGACAGATTCTATCAAATTCACTGACCTATAGCAATGTAGTTACTTCCAGGAAGACGCAGAGATAAGCTACCATCAACAAATATTGACAGTTCTTGATAAGGAAATACCAATTTTTCAGCACTCAAGTGGAAGGTAAGTTGGTGTGAATGACATGCTTGACCCTATGAAATGAGCTGAGTTTTACACCCTTGTAATCAGAGTTTTTGGGAAGTGAATGAGAAATTCCTCATCTCTGTCATCGTTGTATCTTAGAATTTGCTGAACTTTAGATTTCTCTCTAGATCAATGTTTCTTGCTCTTTCTGATCTCAAACCAGAACAAACCTGCATGTGCCAGACAGATCCTACCGTCGGATCAGATCCATGTCCTATATCTGGTAACAAAGATTGCGATTTGTCACAGAAGAATTTCAGTCCTAATTTGTGTGAGTTATGTGTCCAGACAATAAAAGGATTTTTCTATTCATGCCTATCCAGTTTAGGTGAAATCACAGATGTATCCCTTTCACAAATTGCAAAATACCATAAAACATTTACCTGAAATTGCAAACATCTATTCTTTTAGTGTTTATCTGACAGTTACATTTTTTTGCTGAAAAGATGAAAATACGCTTGTTAATATATATCTTTACCCTGATTTGTGGCCTTGACCAACCTTTCTCGTGTCACAAGGATGAGGTTTTGGCGCCTATAATTGTTGCCCTGCTCGCCCAATGCATTTAAGGTGTGCATCTATTGTCCACCCTTGGGGCAGGCCATATTGGTCAACCTTGAGTTTTGGTCTCCATCGATTATATATATATATATATATATATATAAATGGTGACATTAATAATTATTTTATTATTAATAGGGGCATTTTTGTTGTTTTGTTAAAAAATTTTGTTTCTTGTATCTAAAATCTTAACGTAAGAGACTTTTGTCGTTTCATGCAAATGTGGCAAAGTGTTATGCAATTTTGTGAGATTGTCGCAAACTATGTACGTATAATGCAAAAGCTCCAATAATAATCGATATTGTTGTTGTGATTTGGTGAGGAAGAGAAAGTAATGCCTAACAATTTTGGGCTTGATGTATTCAATTATTGTTACTAGTATTATTGCTTGGGCAATATTTAAATATTAGCATGAAACTGTAGTATTGTTGCGGTCTCCGTTTCCACCAGTGTTTCATGATTTCTCTAGTTATTAATAAATTGTCCTTTGCTCTTGGCAGCTTTACAAGACCAGGGAAGAGAAGTACCTCCTCGATTTGCAGCGGGTTAATGGACCACAGTTCCTATTCCTTGATCTATGTGCTGCATTCCTTGCCCAGCTTCGGGTCCTCTGATCGTGGCTTACGTTAGCTTTTGAAGATCCAGACCTTTAACTTGTGACTGGATGCATGATAGTGTAAATTGATTGCTTTCTGTGCTTTTTTGTTTTTGCTGCGCTTTTTTAGTGTTTTAAGCAAGCGCCCATAGGCAATCACTGCCGCTGTGGTGGACATGGCCAACCTGTCTGCAGCCACCAGGCATGATGTGTATTATTCTGTTATAGCTTTCCTTATTTTGGTTCTTTACGTCGGTAACGATTTTAACAAATTAATCAGGATGGTTCTCTTTCATGTGTTTGCCTCTCTCTCCGTCTCTCTGTATGTGTGAAGCCTGCCCATCCCAAACTCGCAATCCTTGGCTTCTCGTACTCGCCTGCTGCTTTTTGCTTCCCGCTTTCTTATTCTCTTTTGAGTTGCCTTGATTTTTGGAGGGGATATTTTGTTTACCCGGTTATTCCCCTTGAGGAGATCCCAATTTAGTGGGGTAGATTTGAGTGGTGGAGGACAGTTATCCTCGACACTTTGGCAAAATAATGCCGTCACTAGCCTATCTTCCGTAATTAACTAAAAAGTGTATGATGCCAACACTGCGCATCTAAAACAACGTCAGCAGTTTCTGCATCCAAAAAGCTTGGCCAAAATCACAGTAGAATGGGAATTAAGCTGTCGACCTCTGTAAATTTTTTAGATGAATACAGAACATAATTCAAAACCACCTTCAATTTTTTTAGATGGACAGTTAAAATCACAAAACTTGTGATTGATTTAACCAATTGATTAACTCAAAGTGTGATTCTGCTATACACAAGTCTCGCAAAGAAGGCAAGCTATATCATCCTAAACGTTGCATAAATATAGACACATGGCCATGCAACATCAACCTGCACCATTTGGATCCCCTATTGCATCCAAAGCTTCTAGAAATCATCAGAATCTAAATTATCATAGTATACAACTGAATCATGTGAACCAGCCCCTACCTTTGTGGTGCTCTTCATCACAGCCCTTCTCTTTGATAGTCCAGCATTCTCAATGAAGTCGTCATGCTCTTCTGGATTTGAGTCTAAAATGCACGGAGACCTCCTCTTAATTATGTCACCAAGGTCATTACCACTGCCACAATTATTGTTCTCATCTGTCTTTTTGTATTCTTCAATAGTAGATTCGATGGTTTCCAGTACCCGATGTCCATACTTGGTTATTTTTGCCCTGTGTCAAGTCATAGTGCTCAATATGAATGTTGCAGGCTGGGGTCATTTCGAATGGACAGAAAACATACTTGCCAATGCCACTGATCTCGAGCAGTTCCTCTTTTGTTCTAGGAATCCGCCTGCTTATCTGCTGCAAAGTAGCATTCCTGAAGTTGAATGAGAGAGAAAATTGTCAGGTATGCTTAACCCAAAGTACTAGGAAATGACAAAGAACCAGATCATTGTCGACACCAAATGTTTTGCCTGTTGCGGATTTCCCGGAATTTTGTAGTCCAGTGAATCAAATTCTTCATCAGAGAGCAACAGTCCGCATGGGGTCAGCCTGGAAAGCTTCCAAATTTAAAGCATGATTCTAGCTTCAAGAAAATTGTGTTGGCTTCTGCTTATCTTGTTTGGTTATAGTAACAAAATAACAAAGTTCTAACTCATATTCATGCATGACGTATTGACATGGGCATGGGAGACGAGAGCACGGGTAAATTAATGATAATTGAAAAAAATATTGTAATGATTGGAAATTTAAATCTAAGAGGTTTTTCAAAATTACTAGGATATGGTTCATAGAATATTGAAAAGTCTGGCACATGCAAACAAATATCTGGCACAAGGAAACACATACGGAACTTTATTTTTTTTTTTATATTTGGCACAAGGAAACACATACAGAACTTATTCTTATTTTTATTTTTATTTTTATATATAGTCAAGTTTAATATGGTAAAGGTTCCAACTCTAGATCAGCACATGCACAGATTGTCTGCTCAACAAAGCAGAACCTGTTTCTAAAAATTACTTAGAGAGCCACAAACAATTAATAGCTGTGGTTTCTCCAACTAACAAGAAAATATGAAAAAACAGGCTCACCCAAATATGTGATAAGCCATAACCCCTTCACCAGCTTCTTTGACAAGTTGAGTTCGCAGCAACCGGAGAGAGGCATAGAGTTTGGCAGACAGATTCTGCAGCAAATGCTTATCAAAAGTTATCTAAAAACCAGACAAAAAGAGACATGATCTATAAGAAACGACCTAATGAGGACAATTAGCTGTGATGATTACCAGGTTCACTCCCTGCTGAGGTTCAGCGGGCATCTCATTTTGCAAGGGGCTTGTCTTTCCAGGAAGTAATGGAACCTTTGCTGGTGTCGTGTCATGCCTTGTCGGCTTTGTGACTTTTACTGGTGCAGGGAATCTGCATTTATTCTAATATCAATACTAATATATCATAAATGCATGCTAATTCAATATTAGAACTAGCAATGCACAAGCAGTTCTGTGATGATACCATTTAGAGTAGAGACACACAGAATTCAGCTAATTATGCTGTAAATAGACAACCCTACGTACTGAATACATCCACTTGGTTTACTGTGCTAACTGAAAGAATTCTTAGAATGGGTTTGCAACTCAGAACCTTTTGAGATTTGTAGAAGAGTAAGAGTTGATAGGTGCGTTATTGAATATCATTGGCCTCTATGTTGTAATCAGTTGGGGAGGTGCATTATGCTTGGTCAGAAGTTGAAACACAGTGAGCAATCAAAGCTTGTTGACAATGTCACATGGTACAGACAGATGATAAGGTCAAACAGCACTTTGAAATATGCCGAAGTCATTTATTCTCATTGTTCTCATTGCTATCACCAAATCCCAAAATCTAATGTAAATCAAGCAAGACAAAAAAGATAGCTTAAAATCAAGAGCTCCCTTCAAACACACGCAAGGCAAGGGAAATAAATTTTGCTCCAAAAGCCTTTTCAGTATTATTCTCATCGCTGTCACAAGGCCAAAAATCTAAGGTGACTAATTAAGATGAAAAGTTTGTGTACAAACCAGGCACAACCAATTGGGAACAACTTGAAATTCTTTATTCCTTACCATCTGACAGTTGTTATTCGATGCCTGTTAGTTCACTATTGGCCTGTTTGGTCACACGTTTTAGAAATAGAAAGAACAGAAGCAATCCACTTTTATTGGGCGTTTGGCCTGGCTTTTCACTTTCAAGGAAATTTTTCCATCCGAAAGACGTAAAATCGCTGGGATAAATGCTGAATAAAAAGCTTAAAAATCAAGCTTTTTGAAAAACACACAGAGGTGCGGTATCAATACTGCCTGGCTAAACAGACCCTATGAAAGCAGCTAAAAAGGGAATTAAAGCCCACTTTTTTTTTTTTTTTTCTCTCCCTTTTATGGCACATTTGTCCAAAAGAAAATCTGCCCTGTCTGTGTTTCACTTCATAGTTCACATCACTATCCTACTGAAACCACTACATTATTTTGCTCACCAACAAAAACTCCAATGTTCTACTTTTCTATGCCTTTTTACATCAAGGCCATTTAGAGTATAAAAGGGAAGGGATTGGAAGAGTACCCAATCAAAAGAACTTCTATCAATGAAGACAAAATTACAGTATGCAAAAGACAAGATCGATTAATTAATACTTGGAATAATCCTCCAGTGAAAATTAACTATATGCAACCTATAGAATGATAGACAATATAACAGATAAAAGGGGATCATGCAAATGCCTATCCAGCAAAAGGTCAATGATTTTATCGGTATATCAAATCGCAAACCAATCTATGATTATGGCAAACAGTCTCATGAATCAATGAATTGAGCTACCCACCTGCACTTCTCAGCATCATCATCCTAGGTACTACTTTGTTTGAAATCTTAATTGATTTCTCGTCTAGGTGTTCATTATTTTTAAAATTGCATTTAACATACTCAGTCTTTGTTTGACTTTCTCTAAAACATTAGATTTTGGAGCATTTTCCCATTTATTTAATTCCAAATTTACTATTGTTTCATCTGTTATGAATATAGCATCTACACCATGCACAGATAATTTTTTCTTGTAAATGGCTAGTAACTTTATCTGTAATTTAACTCTAAAGGAAAGGACTTAAGTATGAGCCTTGCTGCAAACCTGTTACAATTAAAAAATTACTTGTCTCTCTATTCATTGTCTTCACATTTGTTATAGTCTTCTCATATATATCTCTAATAACATCGATACATTTATTGGTAATTCTTTTCTCTTCTAGCGCCTTCTATATTAATCTTCTCAGAATTATCATATGCTTAAGGATGAGCAAAATGTGTTTGGCATCTGGGAAAAAGGAAAAAAAATTCTCTCTACTTTCAGACACTTTTCTATATGATGTGACATCTTAACCATTTAACTTACCAATAATTTCTTCATAATTTTTTTATAAAATTACTCTTATCTATTTCAACTTCACTCCTAATCATTACTCCATCATTTCACGAGTCAATAAGTAGCATATGACTAAAGTATATACTTTACCTTATCATAATCCTGCGCTGCCCAAAACAAAGATTATGTGCTTTGGATTCATTTACCTGTAGAAAAGAATTGTTACATAACTACTAAAATAGCCATCTACATACACAGAAGGTATGTAGTCTCAATAGGCTGACAGAATACCACTAGGACATCAATACACCATACATCGATAGTTCACTTCAAAATATGACACAGTCACAGAACCACACCATGCAACTGATTTTTTTGAATAAATTTTTCAATAAACCTAAACCGATAATAATAGTCATTTATATGTATTTATTTGTGATTTCAAAAATTATTTTGATTGGAAACTTACATGTTCTAAAAAATCGAAATCATTTGAAAACCAATATGTTAGGATTATTTTTTAAAAAATAACCTTGTAAGTTTTCCTATTTATGATTTTAACTTCGTGGTTTCAATATTTGCAAATATAACTCTCTTAACTTTTGATGTCATGAAAAAATGACCCTGTGAGCTTACGGCATTTTCCATATCAAATGCATTCTCCATATCAAATACATCTATATCATATTCGGTTTCATGTATATCAAAAATCTTATATGTTTGTTGTCAACGTGGCTGCTATTCTCGAAATCCAATTAAGCTCACAAGGTTATTTTTGTACAACGTCAAAAGTTAGAGGACTATATCTGCAAATATTGAAATTACAAAGTTAAAATCATAAATAGGTAAACTTAAAAGGTTATGTTTGCGAGTATTGAAAATGATGTATTATTAAATCTATTTTCAAAGTTTTAATGGTGAGAAGACGAATTTTTAGAACATAAAAATTTCCAATCAAAATATTTTTTGAAATCATAAATAAAAAAGGTCAGCCTGATGCATTAAGGTCTCACATGCATCGGGTCCAGGGAAGGGTTGGACCACTTTTTTTTTTTTTTTGGAACTATAGTAGGCAACCATATCTTGCAAAGCGACAGATTGCTTCCATGACTTGAACCTGGGACCTCCAGGTCACATTGCAACAAATTTTTTTCTAATTAATGTATTGATGTCCAAAGCAACTAAGGATATGTATGTGATGAATCACATTATCCCAGAGCATCAAAAATATCAATTATTCACATGACAAGAAAGATGAAACACGAGCATTTGAAAAAAACTAAGCAAATATAGACTGTACAACTGTACCTTCAAGACTGATGACACAGATCCATAGATATCACTTTTCTTAACATCCTCGACAAGAATATCTTCAATAACCAGATGCCGCAATATTCGTGATGCTTCTCCCTTTGTTAGATGTTTTCCCGCTCCATGAAGATTATGAGCATCATGCTTGTACTTTTTTACCTACATTTATATTGCCTAATTCTTTTCAAGGTGACCTAAAAACATGGAAATAGCTTATCACACAGAAGTAGAAATGCTTTGTGAAATAACATACATATTGGTTCAAGGAACCCCTGTATACTTCCAGAACATGCGATGATGAATACTGTTGGCCTGTCGATTTCACTAATTCAATCTAAGAAAAATGCAGCAGACAATAAAACATATCAACCCTGAAGGTGAAAAATGGGAACAAACAGAAGAAACAATGCACACTGGTAGAAACATCAAAAAAGACATACCAGTTGCTCTGCAATATCAGTCACATCTTTCTCAATGAAATTCATCATTTTGGAACAGTTATCACAGGTTTTTCTACAGTTTTCTGGATTGAACTTCTCTCCAAAATGAATTAGTTGTAGCAGCCGGCGGCAATCTACATCATTTTCGCAGTAGCTGACCTGATTGAAAATAATAAAGTTATTTCTTTTCTTGTCTATTTTTACTTAGTATTTAATTTTTGAAGTACCATCCTCAAAAGATTCTCAATATTTGTCTCTAGGATATTTCTGGAATTGGTTACAGCAGTTCTTGAGGCACGTTGCAATGGGCTCTGCTCTATTACTCCTTGGCAAAGCATGTGTTTGACTCGTATCTGCATAATACAGCAGGGAAGAAGATTGGAGAAAATTAATATGAAAAAATGTGGTAACAATGGCAAAATGCATGTTTCACGAAGGTTCAATGAATAGGTGGCATCTAATGATATCACACTCACATAGTCACCATAATTGTAATACAATACACAAGATGAACGTAGACCATCTCGTCCAGCTCGTCCACACTCCTAGCAAATGCAAAACGAGAAAATGGTCAAGAAGCCATAATGTAGAAACTCTTTTGCTTCTACAATCATCCTGTGAACTCTTTGCTTGTGGTGCCGAGTGGACATGACATCATGACATTGTTTACCTGATGGTAACCTTCAATTGACTTTGGAAGAGAGTGGTGAATAATGAACCTGACATCAGGTTTATTGATACCTGAAATCTCTCTGGTAAGTATTTAAGTTTACTAGATAATACACGAAAAAAATAATAAAAAGACAGTAGTAGAAGAGACCCATTCCAAAAGCCACTGTAGCACAAATTATGTTGATTTCATCTTTGCTCCATTGTTTCTGAACAAAAGTCCGCTGTTGTGGATCCATGCTCCCGTGATAAAATGATGCCTTGTGGCCATATTCCTGAATAAATCATTTTCACGAGTCATGACTAATCAGAGCAGCAGGGAATATGAACCTCAGCCATAAGCAAGTCAATGGAAATAGCTGACTAAATGATTGTTCCTTGTGATTGCTTTCAGGATATTATTAATTTATCACACATGAGACAGCTCTAAACACAAGAAAACACTGAAAATGAATCTGTAAAATTGAATTTAAAAGAAAGTCTAGGTTTCAGTTTTTACAAAAGCTAAAGTCTAGGTTTCAGTTTTTACAAAAGCTCTCCGAGTATTAAATAACATGTAAGCTAAAATACACCTGAGTGAATCAGGGCTGTCAGTCTGTCTAACTGCAGTGTTGCAATTCCAGAATTTGGATATGTAACTGAACCCAGAAGCGAAAGGCAAAGGATACCATTTTCTTATGCATTTACAGTGAACCTGCAGGAGCATCAAGGTAGAAAGCGATTGTGCTGAAAAATACAACATCACCAAAGCTGTACTGAAACCCAGCTAAGAATGCACCTTGTAAGAATAGGTACGTAGTCTGCCCTGAATTAGTTAACCCAATTGTAAAACATAAGAAACATTTTAAATTGAATATACCTGTAGCTTCTCAGCCACTTTCTCACAGTCCATCCTCGAAAGGCAATAAATTATGCCACATTCATCAAAATGGTTTTCTCTAATGAATCTGTCAATGTCATCCAAGCATTTCTTTGTCTTGGGCATTATGCTGTACCTGAAATTCCAGACATGTTAGCCATTTGGAAACCCCAATTGAGCAATTCATTCTGCTTTTGATCCTAACCACAAGTTTGGACGATTGAAACTTTGTCGGAAAACGATGCAATTTATCAGGCCAAGAGCACGCACAACATCTTCTTTCACACTTGCTGTGGCAGTTGCAGTTAAAGCCAAGACTGGTGTACTGAGAAATTTTCGCTTTAGGATGCCAAGACTCTGAAAAATATCTCACAACGTTAGAAGTCAAGCTAAAAAAGATGAATAACAATTCATAAGAGACTATCAAACTCAGACCTGGTAATCTGGTCGAAAATCATGCCCCCACTGGCTTACACAGTGGGCTTCATCAATAACTATCCGAGTGAGTAATCCACATGCATGCAAACTCTCCAAATGCCTCAACAAAACATCACTTCTGCAAGCAAATCACAAAGCTTTTATAAGAGTGCCATGAAAGGTATATTCACCGGATAAAGTTAACAACAGAGAGTATCAACTGCCAGACTCAAATTCAGATAGCTGCATCATACCAAGGTCTTTATTAGCAACATATGTAAGGATAGGACATTCTTCAAGACATATGGTTTAAGAAGTGTTCTACATGTAACTGTAAAAAAGGCAAAAATGATGCCATAGATTAGGAAAAAGAACATCATGCTTTCCAGAAGCTCTATAACTTTTTGGTGAATCAGCAGCTTACTCTTTTTAATTTTATATTCAACCATGATGTCCAGTGTGTATCAAGGAAAGCAAGATGTGGATTAGTGACAACACGTTATGACGCTAGAATGAACAAGGAAAGCAAAATGGTGAGCAGTGACACCATGTTATGCACTTGGCATTGAGTTTATAAAATACTGCATAAACAAGGATAAACATAAAGTTAGGGCTCATATCACATTTTGCTCAGTAATGCTTGCAGTTTATTTATTTTTACTAGCATTCTATTGCTAAATTGAGAATAAAAAACTGCGGGGCGTGGAACGCATTAGATTTTATAAGAAACATTTTTGTTTTTTTTTTTGGATAACAGAAAAAGAAACATTGCTGATTTGAAGCATACAGATAGTGGATGCTGTCTACAATTAAGAGTTGTTGAATGTCTATCCCTGAGAGTTGACAAACTGCGATCCGCGAAGCAATTTAGCCAGATGAAACCCAATTTATCAATGAAAAAGGAGCAGCCCAGTGCCCTAAGCTCCTGCACATGCGGGGTCCAGGGAAGTGTCAGACCACTGTGGGTCTAGAATACACAACCATACCTCGCAAAGGTCAACTCGAATCGATGATGTCCAGGTCATACAGTGACAAATTTTATCATTGCGCTAAGGCTCCCCTTCATAAAATCAATGATCTAGGAAAAAATATTATCATATTTATTGGAGATAACATTATTTTCATTAGGAACATTATCAATAAAAAGGAAAAATTAGAAAAAAAAAAATTTAAAACCATTAAAACACTTTTGTAAATGAGGATAAGTATAAATACACATCAGAACCAAAAAATTTCAACATAAAACAGCTAAGCATGTTGATTGTATCACGATTAAGCATTGCAAAGCAAACAAATTTTATTTATACTGTTTCTCCAAAGATAACTAAGTAAAATCCATTAAAAACCAACAATTTGAAGAACAAATAATTGTGTTTGATTAGATTTATCATTTAATGTTATTGTCAATTACACAACATATTTGAGTCTTGGTCACGGATAATTTAGATCTATATAAAACAAAATAATAGTACATTCATCAAAAGCAAGTGACTCACAAAACTAAGACAAGAAAAAGTTGGAGATCTCTTTTTAATTTAATAGTGTTTAACCTTCAAACTAAATAACTTCAAATTTGATCTTGCAAAAAGGAGTTTTTCTCTACTCAAGTCATAAACAGAAGTTTTGTGCCTACCTCTTCTATGTAGCTATGCTAGTTTCAAACCTGGATAACAGATAACAGTCTTGGGCCCTAGTTCTCACAATCTGATGTTGTCTACTTTGCCCTGGCAACTCAGCTGCATGGTTTTAAAACGTGTTACACATATTTCCATTTTTTTTTTTATGGGGACCATATTTCCAAATTTAAGCCACCAGAAACTCTGCCTTTTTAATGCAGGATTCAGCTTGTCTACTACAACAGACCCTCAACCTTCTACAGTTCTAATAGCATCACAAGCCCACCAGCTTCTACTTAGTTTATCTCCAAACCACAATCACTGGGTTTTTGCCTAGTTCATCTCTCAGAATCACATTTACTGGATGATGCCTGTTTTGATATCACTTATAATAGCCCAGCCCAGTCTAACTTAGGCAAAAACTTTAACCTGGGTCAAACTCAGATAACAGCCCGAGCTCCTAGGCCCCAAGGCGTAACATTTTAAATGCACCTGGGTGCACGTAGCCTTGGTGCACTCTGGTGTATTTAACCCATTTTTTATTTTTTCGAAAATAAAAAATGGATTTTTGCACTTGGGTGCACTAGAAGTCTAGATCAGCACTCGTGATATCGTCTCTTCAACTCAGTAGCTTAACAACATGATTTTAAAACACATCACACTATGTTTACCTTGAGACCCAAAATAAAGCCACCAAGAACTCTGTCCTTTTTTCGATATGGGATTCAGTTTGTCTAACATATCAAGACCTTTGCCTTCTATAGTTCTCCGTGTGTCACATATGGTGAGACAGCTAGATGAATCATCTGCATCTTTGAACACAAAATTGTGTTTATGCATCTGAATAAACTAAGGACGTTAATTATTCGTTCATTTATATCTCCTTGAATCAGCATAATTATTGACAATGCACTGTGCACTTGTTTATCAAATTTACAAATAGCATGACCACTCTTTGTGATCTCTCAGAGACGTTCTGAATAACTACCAATAATAAATGCATCAAGAATCTCTAACAGCGCAAAAATTACAATAGCCAACACTCACTTAGCAACTTTCTCTGGAGTGACATATAACAGCTTGTATTTACAGTTGCAAGAAATTAATTCTCGGAGGATTTCCTGCTGCTCATTCCACTCCATGTTGGCGCTTAAGTAAGTCGCTGGAATATTTGCCTGCATAGCATAATATAGACACATGATTGACAAGCCAGTTCAAGATACCATGAGAAAGACTGCGCCATCCATTGTCAAAATCAAGTTAGAAAAGATCACCTGCAGCAAGTGCATGATTTGATCTTGAATGAGTGAGACAAGAGGGGAAACTACCAATGTTATCCCAGGACAAATAAGAGCAGGGAGCTGCAAGGAAGCAAGCAGCTAGATCACTGATTATAATCATATGCAGTTGGAAGCATTAATTAAACTGATTTTGACAGACAGACAGACAAACACACACACACAGAGAGAGAGAGAGAGAGAGAGAGAGAGAGAGAGAGAATAAGGCTAGAGAACAAGCAACTTCAAAATAAGGCCAAGATAAGTTTTTATGGTCAAGATTGGCAAAGGGGAATCAGAATCTGTGCCTGTTAAACATGCATTGATTGAACAACAAGAAAGAAATCTGCTGGTCAGATATAATAAGTCAGATGTCTACCATTCCATTCAAAGCTATGATAAAGAGCCAATACATTGATATCATCCTTACCCCGTGGACAGGTAATTTCAAAATCATTCCTAAAGAGTATCAAATGTCCAACAGAAATTCATCTGACGAAACTGCAGCTCCCTAAATGAAATCTGTGAAATTTTATTTTCTTGGCAAAACAATAAAAGGTTGACTGGGATCATGCATAAAAGAAAGATTCCAATCCCAAGGTTGTGTGGGGATGATTTTGTCCAGTGAAAATTAAGACAAGATGCTGAAGCAACTAGTCCAACTGATTACAGACTGAAAATCTGGAATGGATAGAGAATGATGAAAGACAGGCTATTGACATGAATGAAATATTAAACCCCTACGAGTTCTCTGTGGTCATTCTGAAGTGCCAAGATAAGATAAAATACGAAATGACAGATTTGACCAATGGGTCAGGATAAAAATTTGAAAAGGGCCCTAATGTTTCTCCAATTAAATGGATTTGTACACTCAAAAGGTAACTAACTCAAATCGGTTTTGCTGTGTGTTTGCAAATTGCTTGAGAAAGCCCCATAAATTTTTACAAAAGAGAAAGAGATGACGTGAGTCAAGTCTTCCCATTTTGATCCAAGAGCTGTTAGCAAAAGGTGGACGAATTACGAGAGGATGTTACCAACAGAACCAAACCCAAAATAAAGATGAAATTCACAATAGAATTTGTAAATATAACCTCTCTACATATTCTTTAAAGTAGCAGGGCCAACTAGAAAAAGGAAAAAATTGAAGAAAAAATGGTAATGCTTCAACATTTTCTAGTGATTGCTTTTGTCACTGGAACTAATGCTGCCAAGGACACAAGTGAGTTTTACCAATGGCCTCGATAGGACTGATCAGGTGAGCAGGTGAGCATCCTTTATCTATTGGATATACCTTTTACGACTTGACACCAGTGAGTTTCTCCATCTAAATAATATGAGCAGTATAAAAGATGTAATAATTTTGCATCATTCTGAAGAAGCTCATTAAAAAATCATGGCAAATCCAGCGTGTAATGTAGGATGAGACAAAGAAGACTTCAAAAGAAAGAATATAAACACCCTAAAAGGATAAGACAGGGAAATCTGGAAAAAAATATCAAAAAATTAATGAAGAACTATGAAGAATTAAAAGAAATTGAAAGGAAATGGAAATATGGAAGAAATAGCGCAGAATTAGAGACTAATTTCGAAGAAAATAAGAAACTAACAGAGAAAAAATGAAGAATCTTGAGAAGAATTTGAAGAGGAGAGAAGAATTAGGGCAGAGAAGAAAGTGTTCTCACTGACATTCAAATCAGAATTTGTCTCTAACAGCCCTTAAATACCATAACCATAGAAATCCAAGTCCTTAAATTTAAGAAGAAGAAGTAGATAAACCAGAGAAATGCTTTTATAAAACCCAAACTGTGATGTCCTTAGCTTACAAGGGTTATATATATAGGTGAAAGTGTCACCTTAATTTAACAACACTTATTAAAGAAGTAGTTGAACTTCTAGGATAAGTTACTTAAAATAGATACAGATTTATTCTTAACAAATTCTCAATTATTAATGGAGATGAGGCCTCTATGCCTAGGATTACCATTACACTAGTAAGGTTCATGCATGGAGTGTGTTTGGTCCACTGCCCTGTATGTGGCTCATAAAGGAAATGTGTGGATGAATACTTACTTCACACAAAAAGGTCACGTGATAGCACCATACACGCACACCATTCGAGCCACCATTGCCCAGCCACCTCTAAGACTATTGCAGCAAAGAAGTGGCACATGCTTGCAAAACCACTCTAGAGAATTCTGGGTTTTTCTAACATAACCACCCTCCTCAGTTACTTCGCTTGATCCCATAATGAGTATCTCCCTCACATCTCTCACCCAGAAGATTGTGCGAATCAGGCCTATGTAAAGAGCACTTGAAGACAAAGAAGGGTTTTTACATCTGAGCATCCTTAAGCTCTAGATTGAATTCATTCTCTCGCATACTCCCTTTCTCCCATCTGTAAGGCCACAGTCATTCCTCTCTCAAGTCCCAACTAGGGTTAATTTCAGCATAGAGGAAACCTTTTCTTGTATGATTTTTCAAGAAGGCCTTGAAGACTTCATTTTCCACGTAAAAAAATCATTGTCCCTTGTACTTTATAGTGCACCGACGTGTTCTTTGCAATTATAGTGTATCAATGTAAATTTTTTACAGGATTTTTTTTTCTATTGTATTTTTTGTGGGATTCTTTTTCCGAACATTTGCCCTGTCAATACTGTTGTGGCACCACCACTATCATCTCCACCAGGTTCTTCATTGACTAATAATATTGATTTCTGTTAAGTAACATATCTAGCAGTCATCTAGATTATGGGCCTTTGATGTCATGAATGTTTTGAACAAAATAAGACTAGTACTATTATGAAGCACCTCATAGGTGACAATGACTTCAGGATTCAATATGCATAATATCCTTTCGATCTAGGCATCCTAGATTTCAAGCTTTTGAAAAGTCCAAAAATATGGCCAGTAACTGTGCGGGAAAATGCACATATCAAACAACACTATAGATAAGACAAGTCTTTACCTGGTACGTCAAGCTTTTCCCACCACCAGTAGGCATTAATACAAAAACATCATATCCACTCATAGTCGCATTTATCACCTCTCTTTGATTGGGACGAAATGAATGGTTTCCAAAGACCTTTTTATTATTGGCCTGAAAAAGGAGATCAACTATGATCATTATTAGAACACACATCTGAGGACGACCCCCCCTTCTCACAAAACAACAAAAAATAAAAAAAATAAAAAAAAATCAAAAGCCACATGGTTAGTACCTCTAGCTTCCTTGTCCATGGAAAGTCAGTACAACTCCATCTTTTATCATTAGATCCTTCAATATAATTAATTTCGGTAAACTTTGAGGTAAAATTTTCCCTTACTGCAGGGACTAGTCCATCAGAAACCAAATGATCAATCTCGCAGGCATTTACTGCAGCAGGCTCAGATTTGTAACCCTTTGAACTTGTTGTAGTTGCTAAATAATGTAAAGCTTGCCTTTCCTCTTCTCTTGTCGAATGTTGGAGGTGCTTCTCGAGCTGCTGGATTTGCTTGTTCAGCATCAACCTGGCAAAGAAATTTAGCCATGCGTACCAAGCTGAAATGTGAACTTCAACTGCCAAAAGATATCAACATCTGAAAATGAAATAAAAAAAGGAAAAAAGACGTCTAAAGATGGACAAACCGCTCCTCGTGAAGCTTCTCTAACCGTGGTGGACTAAGCTTGCCAGCATTGTCCAGAAGTTCATTTGATATTGCAATAAGTGTATCCTTCATCTCCTGCAAATGACCCGCAGCTTCTGGGCACTGTCCTAGCTGGAATATTTGACCATCAAACAAGATGAATATGAAGTTGACAAATGCTTAAGATTACATCAAATAGAATTTGAAAAAGGGACATGAACCTTGAAGCCATGACTGCAGTTCGTACAAAGTTCAAGCGGCAAACAATTGTCCCCATGGCTTGTTATGTCATCCTTACAAATAGGAGTGAAGGTGAAAGGCTTATATGATGAAGATTGAGGTGTACCAGCTGTTTGATAATGTTCCAACACTATTTGATCAACATCAATATCCTGAATTTGAAAATAGTGTAAAATTAATATATAAACATTTAACTCAAGCACAAAAACCAACAGAACTAAAAACTGAATATTTTCTACTCAACCATTTAGATGTATCTTAACCTTCAAAATATCATCATCTTCTATAGCATCATCACGAAAGCTTTCTCCAAGCATTGCATTTTGTTCATTATGGACAATATGATAATTAGAGAATCCATCTACTAAGCGCTTACTTGAGGACCCATGCATAACTGGTGTTTTGCTGGCATCTGTATAACCCACCTTAGCATGGGCATCCATTCCTATAGAGCTTGTAGCAGTTCCTGGAAGAGAGGAGTTGACACAACTTTCTAATTCAGCTAATCTAGAATGTGAATCAAGAAATTTTTGATGAGCATGCCTCACACTTTGAGAAATTTTTTGGTCAGGCTCAGATGAGGTCCATGAAGCTCTCTGTTCAATTTTATCTCCAAAGGAGTCCAGCCTTTTAAAAGAACAGATATCTGAATTATTACTTCGAATAACTGGTGCTGTTATCCCTGGTCTTAAATAGTTCTTGCAGGACACATGCATGCAACATAGAGTTCTCCAAGCCTGCAAAGTCAAAGCAAAATTTAGAATCCATTAATCTCTATACAATTAACATGAGTTGCCTCCAAGAATATTCTATGAGAAGAAAGCACACACACGCCTACCATTGTCGACGAAAATGATTGCACAAAAGATGGTTGTAAGAACAATGCAAATTCATTAGACAATGAACAGGCATGATGTTGTTCAAATGCATTGAAAAAGGGGTGCAATGGAAAGAGAGTAAGACAGGCCCCATTTTCACCCCTTTTAATGTGATGTAATTTAACTAACTTGAAACATTACGTTTTTTCTCACGAGTTCCTTCAATAATTTATTGTACATCATTTCCTTAAAAAAACCTACCTATTTTATCTTTGCTTCCTTTATTTGCAACCACTACCTTCTATCTTATCTCATAATTCCCTCTCTTTTTTTACAAGGCTTCTCAAGGTTCCCTTTTTTATTCCTCTTCACCACAGCCTTAGCCATCTATCAGAACGCACCCATAAAGGAACAAAGAAAAACACAGAAAAATGAATGTTCTATAAAGTCACTCCGTACCTTTTCATTTTGTGAACCTGGCAAATCGTTTTTCATAACCTGGGCCATAGACCTAAAAATTATATAAACAAACCTCATGAGTAGAATAAATTGCAAACATGACAGAAAGCATGAAAAAAAGATGAGCTTGCATCAGCTTCAAGATGACAAATAATGACGTGTCAAAAAGGAACAAGACTCAACCCTGTCCAAGAAAGTATTTCAAAATTTGCTACACTATTTTTCTAAGTCTATTTTCCTTGGTCATTTGGATTTTGGAAAAAAAGCAACTCTTTCTATTAGTTATGTAATCTATTGGTAGTCTTTGATATTTACTTTGTTTTCCTGACTTGTGGAATAGCTGCATACATACATTAAAAAGTGGACTTGGTTGTACAAGAGAGGGTTACTTTTTCTATCTGAAAGTGACGCCCATGATGTAAAGAAAAAATGCTCATCCTACCATTTATTTCAAAATTTGCTGCAGTATTTTTCTAAAGTCTATTTCATTTACTTAGTTGTTTGGAGTTTGTATAAAAGTAACTCTTTCTCTTAATTAAGTAATCTGCTGAGAGTATTTGATATTTATTTTTATTTTGTGACAGAATACTTATATAAGTAAATTAAAAAGCAGACTAGGTTGTATAATAAAGGATTTACAAAGAATTAGCCTAAGTGTTCATTACTTATAATAAGTTCCAACGAAATTTGAACCTAGGAGAGAGGATTTCCTTTGACGTGGTGAATGAAAACATGAAAAAAGTAAAGAATAATGTTATATATTTCAATTTCATAATAGCATTAATTTCTTCACAGATATTATGCTTAGATGGTTGTGTAAAGGAGAAGTTGAAGCCATGGAAGACCAAGCAAGACTCAAACGCAGCTCCAGGCATAGCCATCCTTTTCTGGATGAAGAATCCAGTTGGCAGTCCATCCCTTATCAGGTGATGAAAGCCAAAGTAGGTTAAGTAGAAGGGATGTATGACAGACGATTTTGTGCAGTTTTTAATAAAGGAAAGCAAGGCAAAGCAGGCACCAAAAACTGCAGTTTTCAGCAAGTAATGACTTCAAAGCCTAACACTAGCTATGACCTTAGCAGGCTACACCTTCAGAGCCCAACACTATTTGTGGCTGAAAAGCCATTCCTCTACCAGTCACTGCCATTTTCAGCATCCAATTGGTCGCCTTAGTTTCTCAGTATACAATAGTGGTTTATCTGCTTTAGGCATTTTCATGCGCCAATTCAAGCCCAGTTCTCTCCCAAAAGTGCAAGTAATTGATTTTAGCAATGACAACACGATTACATCTACCTCTCCAATAGAAAAGTTCCACACTGCATGGAATATGGATATGATGGAGCTACCCTCTCTGGGGAATTGCTATTTCCTGTCTAACTACTTAAAGCTAAGACAATTTGCTCCCACTAGTCTCCCCCTTCCCCAACCTTAAAACAGCCAAGTTCTCACTGGTTTCCTCTTCAACACGCATGATGCTGATACGTTGCAGGACACATCCATCTTCTCTTTTGGCACAGCTCAACTTCAAAAGTTAGTTCCCATGTAGGCAATGCTGCCTGTCACACCTCTGAACTCTATATATTCATTGATCCAACAGCCAGTGTTGTAGATGCAAGGGAAAGTGATGGCTGATTTGAATCAACCATATTCCTCGTGTAGATACACAGTGATAACTAATCCCTCATCATTATCCATGATCTCAGCCCCCAACCCAACTTGCGCTGGAGGAAAGACTCTCTCATCTCTCTAGCAAACAAATCTGCACTGAGTGCTCTATCGAAAAAAATGCAATTAGTGAATTGCATATAGTGTGGGCCAAAGTTTGAAATTAAATGTTGGTCGTCATGATATTATGATAAATAGAAAATTTTATTTAGAAATGACACAGAGAAAATCACAAAATGCTAATTGCAACCAGCAGCATTCTGGACAGTGAAGGATGACCCTACTTTCTTCCAGTCTTTTGGTCCGGTAGAGAGAAAAGGAAGTTTGAACTTAGAAATTGATTTTGGGATGAGAAATTCTCAACGACATCAACATGATCTAGCCAATTGAATTTTGGAGAGGAGTTGCTGCATGCACGAGCATTGGTACAATTCGTTTTTCTGAAAAGCACAGCCAACGAGTGAATATCAAAGCAGGGAATAAACATCAAAGAAAGAGCATCTAAAGAACATGTAAAAAGTAGAAAGTATATTTCAAAGTAACTATATTCAAACAATTGCTACCTCAAAATTTCTGCCTTTGTCATGTCTTCACATGCTTGACAGTGCCTGTCATTAATTAAAATGGAAAAAACCGCAAAAACATAACAAAGACCATTCAATCAATTTAATAAGATAAGAAACACAATGGTATAGCGCACAGAGCACGGAAGAATCGAAGATGGGGATGAAGAAAATTATGAAGCGAGCTGATGGTGAAAAGAGGGAGAAGAAGAGGTGAAAAGGATTGAGAGGAGAGGACACCGTCGTAGTCGGCTGGGAATGGAGTCAGGCGTCAGCGGCACAACCGCAGCAGGCAAAGAGATGGAAGTTGGGGCTTTGGGAAGGTGACGGAGGGAAACAGGGCTGGGTCCCAAAAGAGGGGAGACTGGAGAGGCGGGGAAGAAAGAAGAGCGGAACCGCCAAACCCAAAAACCAATCGATCGATTCAGATACTATTTTGCACACCAGCCATAGTTGTCATTTTCATAATATGTGAAAAACTAAAATCCAAAATGATTCCCAAAAAGAATTCTGATTAGATGTTCGGTTCAGGTGGGCCACGCACAGTGGGAATGAATTATGCAGCTTAAAGATGCTGTAAACAGTTCTGATTGCTGTGGTCCACTGGAATTTCAAATGAAGATCGTTATTATTCAATTTTAAGATATTTGGAAAGTGATGAAACTTCTGAAAAAAAAAAATTTTAGTGTAAAAACTTTTAAATTAGAAGAAAATAATATGACATGATGGAGTAATGATAAAGAATAAAAATAATAAAGTTAAAATATATAGTTCAATCATGTAGATAGTCATATGGAAATAATTTAAATGTAAAATAGTTACATAGGAAGATGTGAACTTATGAAGAGTGAAAATTTTTAAATTAAAAAGTTTTTGCTTAAAATTTTTGCTTATTGCCAACCTTGACGATTCTCTCAAGCAATTATAAGGTGGTCGTTGTTATTGACTTATTCTTGCATTTCGTTAACTAAAAACCATACAGAAACTTTTCAGATTTCAGGGCGTGCTACTGGAGAAGAAGCATTCGAGCCGTACCACTGGCACCACAAAAATAAATCAATGGCTTCCGCACAAACTCAAGCTAAAAACATCTCAAAGCCTTCAGTGATTCTCCTTGCGGATGTTTCATAAACATGCAAAAGAGCGTATTTCATATAAAAATTAGATTGCAAACACAAACACGACAAGCAACGAATTTGTCAAACAGAATGATTATTTTATGAAATAACGGGTCCCATAGAAACAGTTGGGCCGTTGGCTATGCATTCTCAGGAAAGCAAAAATCTGAAATTATTCCCTGATTGCTAACCAAACAGTAATTTAAGAGAGAGATCTTGGGAATCAGGAACGCTGCTATACATCAAGCAAGCCCAAAAGGACCTAAGCAACGCATACAGGCAGATGACCTTTTGCATCATCCTACAGAAACATGTGCAGCCACCCCAGAAATGGTCTAGAACAACACGGTAAAAAATGCACTGCAATACTACAAAATATACAAGATAAAACGAGTAAAAAATGCCGGTCTACAATGACAGAATCTATATTTTTTAAAGGATCATATGAAATGAATTTCAGCCAAGAAGACACTAGAGCAATACAAATGAAATCAGTTTTATGAAGCTTTGTCCTCATCATCTTCATACTCTTCTCCGTCATTATCAGAATCCTCAACTGCATGTATGTTAGAATCTATATCAACATCATTCACCTGTCTTACAAATTGGCCCCGAACTTGAGGCCTTTTCTCTGCCAGTCGCTTCCTATTAATGTACCTGATTTTTTTGTCAAAACAACGATCCTTTCTCTTCTGCTTGAACTTTTTCAATGCTGCTTCTCTTCGCTCAACATGAATTGACTTCACGTCAGAAGAAGATGAGCTCCCAATGGATTGCCATATATAAGGGGAAGGCATTTGACCTGGTTGCAAATTTTCATTTCCTGAATAATAAGAAAAAGGTGTCATCATACGTGCATGAGAACACTGCGGGAGAGAATTATATGGGGGTAACATAGCTGAAGCAACATGCTTGGGTGTGTCATGAAGGTTTCCTGAAAACAACTGCCCAGCTGATGACATCGTGACTTGATTCATCATCCCTGGCATATAAATGGGTAAATTTGTGAGGCGCTGGATACTTGAAACTTCAACTTTGTTATCACTACTTGGATGCAAGCATGATGCTGAGAGCTGTTCTAGTGGTAAGTTCCATCCTTGTGGATATCCCAGTGGCAGCGGCACAGTAGAAGGCCTCTCTGCAGCATTGGTGATGAGGTAACCATCACCACGCTGCAAACTATTAACCAGTGAATAGTTCCCCCATTCTTCTCTGTCAATGGACCTTTCAGCATCACTTTTTGGCATTGATGATGGAGGAAGCATCTGCTCAATGCTCAACCCCTTTGACTGAGCTGTATTTTCATCCATAGGACCAAATATAAGATGGTTGTTCGCTGGAACACTTGACTTCACATATGTAAAGAATGCTGAACATTCGCCGACCTTGAGTTCACTCTTCTTTGGCCGTGATGAAATTACTCCTAACAATAATACTTCCATAATTATTTTTTTTTCAAATTGAGTGGGTATTGAATATAACTAAGATAGCTAGAAATCACTGCATAGATTTAATCAATCTACCACTGCTACAAAGAGTGTTATCTCTTACCCAACTGACCACCAGCTGCCAGCACATTTGGTTGGAATTCTGAAGAATTACTTAATGGTGGTTCCACGGAAGCAGAGTCATTTAACTGGGAAACAAACACCAATAGATAATCATCTCTCTATTGTGCGATGTTGTGCTTGGGAAATGCAAAGGACACACTTCAAGATGACAAGGAAAAAAAAAATGATACAGGGCCAATAATCAAAACAAGAATTTCATGAAAGTAAACAGATCTGCAGCAGCAAACCAAGTATCTCTCTTTAAAAGATCAATCTATATGCGCTGCTCCATTGCCTTCATAAGCAAGATGAACTAAAAGAATTGCATATTGACCTAAGGGCCATAAAATAAAAATCTACAACCACAATTTCTGCCTTCAATCACTTTCATTTTTACTGACTTAAAAGGATGTCCCCCAATTTCTGCCTTCAATCACTTTCATTTTCAGCGACTTAAAAGGATGTCCATGTCTCAAGATAGAGACAGACAGGACACAGACCAACAACAGTTCAGCCTTGGAACATCCAGTGAGCATGCTCAATGTCAATATGATTAATAGATATAGTAAATTCAGTGCATATGGAAGTATTAGCTCAGGTTCAAGGCATTGTCGATCTTGTGGTACTTTGGATAGTCTATCCTTTCTGATTTGAGTCGTGGGAAACAGTTGAAAACCAAGGGTAAGGCTGCAAGAATACCCACATGGTCTCCCCTCACTGGACCCTGCCGCATGCAGGAGTTCTATGCATTGGGTTGGCCACTATTTCCCATGAATACATGATTCAATTTCAAATTGTAATTTGAAGAAATCATGATTGTTCTTTTATCTTCTTACTTGGGTCAAATATGAATTGGAAGTTTACACATTATCCTCGTTTTTTCTGGATTTTAAACTTGAATGAAGAATATTTGAAAGATGAAGTTGACAAGCAAAATCCTGTCAGACCAGTCCCATGTAGACAGAAGAACTTCAAAACTAAATAAATGCAACATAATTTTGTTGAAATGTTACCCAGTGCACCCGCGTGCAAAAACCCATTTTGAAATTTTTTTTTGAAATTTTTTTTATACAACTGTTAATCTAAATGTATTTAACATAAGTATCAAGTTTTACTATTTTTGAAGATTTCTAGATATTTTTTTGGATTTTTTAAAATTAGTGGCATTTTCGTAATTATGAAAATCTCCAAAAATGTTAAAAATCCAAAAAATATCTACAAATATAAAAAAATGGTAAAACTTGAAACCCATGTTGAATACACTTAGATTAACAATTGTATAAAAAGATTTAAAAATATTTAAAAAATGAGTGTCGGGTGTACCAAAGCTTAGTGCACCCGGTCGCATAGAATCAAATACCATTTTTCTTTTGAAATGCGTCTGGCAGTTAGAAGACATCACGTTCAGAATTTGAACCTGCCTACTCTAATTATCATGGCTGAGTAATTGTAGGATTTGAACTACAGAGAACATAAGCACACAGATGCATCCCTATAAGTTAATCCCCTTGAAAGTTGCTTTACTTATCCATGGTAAAGTTAATGCTAAAGGCTTACACCATAATTTTTTTTTTTAAAAAAAAAGAAAACAAAGAAAGAACTCAATAATAACATAAATCTGGTCTCTTTTCCTTGCAGACATGTGACAAAAAGGGGGAAAAATGAATAAACTAGCTGGGGGATGTAATCGAGCAGGAAATGAGATATCGACAATGCTGGAAAAAAAAAAAAGATACATCCTAGCATGATGTCAATAAGTTTCTTTGAGAACATTTGTTTGCAATTAGATCTAACCACAAATCAAGATTGAAGTTGTATTGCTGAAAAAGTTGAGTGCGGAGTCTCACAAGATAAAGGCTCAATAATTTGTAAATCAAAGACAGTGGCATCATCAAATAGAAAAATGTAAATTTCATTTCTGACCCATACCCACCTCATGCTCTGGGTGATTTGACATGCTCATCTCAGGAAGTGCATTCTGTCGTAATTTGTCATCCGTGTCATCAGAAAATAGTGTGGTGCTGTTGGTATTGGCATCACTGGGGTCAGATGCCACCAAATCAAACTCGCAACTCAAGATGTTTTTCTCTGACAGTCCAAGCTGCCAACACCAATAAGAAAATTTATTCATTAATTGTCTGATGCCCCTTTCAAAGCGTAGATAGGTAAGACAAACATAAATAGAATAACAAGCTCGAAAGTCAAGCATTCCAAACCATGCGCCTTCTTCTCCACATGTGTGTCCACAAAGTCAACAGCTCATTAGTACGCAGTGGTTTCACAAGAAAGTCAGCTGCCCCAAGCCTCAAGCATTTGACTACCACTGAAACCTCATCTTGAGAAGACATCACTGAAGTTTGCGAATGAATGAATCAGCATATCATGGTTTATTTGATGGCATTATTACTATAGCAGCATTAACAATCACACATTGAGATGTTCATCGTCGTTGCTGTCATCATCATAAAAAGCTACTGCCCACCTACATTGAGTCCGCTACATGCACTAGGAAGTTCATGAACTGCTAAAGCCAATGAACACTGCTATTCCTAATTAGGGATATGCCACTACCATGACTAAAGGATAAAAGACACAAATTTCTGATGATAATATTTTATCATTAAAATATAGACAAAATAAACAGATCAGGAAATTAGAATGAGTTAAGAAAACAATAAACTCAATTACAGAAAACATCACATTTGATTAACACACTCATTGGTTAATAGTTTGTCTAAAATTTATTAAGTTATATATAAAACGCATAAAAAATCAAATTTTAGGATATTATTCAGAAATCTAATTACAATTAACAATAAAATATCATAATCATCAACATATTTCCCAAGTAAACAATTATTATAATTCCATTCATGTGTGAACAATTTTTTAGTTCATCGACTATAACTTACCCAAGAGGATGGTACATCAATTAGGGAAATTTCAGATTCTGATTCATCAACAGCAACATCTTACTATCTTAGGGTCCTACTACCCAATTTAATCCCTATTTTATTCAAATTCAAATTTTAAAAAATTTGAGCCCAATCAAGCACTTTTTGGGGAAAAAAAAATCCAAAATTTGGATGCAGTGATTAAACCAAACTCGACGAACCACCTTTTTGTGTGAATCTATACATTATTAGAGATCACCTTCAATTTTTATTTCCCATAAAGTTAGAAAGCATCATGTTAATCAAGAAACTCAGGTTTTCACCCATGAAGTTACAGAGTTCTATGTCTACTCAAGAAAGGGTCCTCATGTGAGCATTGAAACTTTATGCTCATGTGAGGATGACCCATTTTTTAAAAATTATTTTACATAAACATGCGGGCCCAAGCATGGTGTTTTTAAATAAGGTTAATTCCAAACATACACACTACTTTGAACCCTAATTCTAAATATATCCACTGAGTTTAAAAACTTTCATCTATACCCACTAACTATGCTACTAATCTCATTCATACTCATTCTGTCACAAACCTTTTGACGGCAATCAAATGCTGGTATCATGAGCTGGATAGATTTTTTAAATGACGCAAGCGCCCCCTCAGCATCTCCTCCCTATTCAAGTGGTGCAACCTCATCTTCAATCACTGCCATTGTCTGTAAGGGACAAAAATCCACCTGTCATCTTCCAGACACCTCTCTTAATTAGCAACAGCCTCATCTTCCACCCACCATCTAGAAGAAAGGCTTAATCTCGATGCCCCATGTACATGAATGTCAGTGTACCACTGAAGCACTGAAAGGATCATCGTCTTCTCAAACAGAGCATCAAAGATGCTTGCACCTTTGCAACCAGCTCCTCTCTCTTCCACCACACCAGTGGTGAAGCTAGGAAGGCCTGTTTCTAGCTCAGTTCCCATTGATTTCTCACCAAAGGATGGAGTGATGGAGCCTGTCTCCCCCATCGATGGTGGTTGTATTGGAAGCAGAGGAAATTGAAGCTCGAGGAGTTAGGATAGTAACCTCTACTCATTCCCAGTAGATTTTCTGCGGTAATGGGGATGAAATTTCCGTAATTTGTATGTGACAAACAGAAAACCAATTTGTGCAAAAATTCAAGTCATGGCAAGGGGCACCTCCATGGCCTCCTATCTATGGGCTTCTCTTTCTCATCCTAGTTGGTGACACCATTAAGCAACAAGGAAGAGTCGGATTTTGGACAGCCTCTGTGGGCAATTTGATGTCAAGCAAGAGGATTTCGTTACCAGGTGTATTTGGTTTTGGATGCTCTTTGTTGAAAAAAGCGATGCTGCTCCATCCCTCTCTTCCACCACACATGCACGCAAGTCGGGAAGGCCTTCAGCTCTTATCAGGTTCCTAAATTCAGGGATAATTTTGACTTTTCCTAACACAGTACGGTTGCCGTCCAAACGTGTATGACAGAATGGGTATGGATGTAATTAACACAATATTAAGTGGGATGGAAGGAGATTTCAAACTTAATAGATATGATTGATTGACCCTTTAATATGAAACTGCACATTTTTTTCTTTTTTAAATGTTTTATTTTGAATTTTAAGAAAAAAAATTAAAAAGGGTAGACTTGGATCAGGTTCTATCAAGAAAATTGGGTTAAATATGCATACCAAATTCATGATCTGATTCAGCTTTGAATTTCCAACATGGACCATTTCTAATGCCTCAACGACATCATAGAAATTGCTTGATTTTCGGTCTATGCAATTAGTAGCATGCTACCCCATAATGTCAAATTGAATCTGACATGGACTTCAGATTACACTCATCCAAAAAGCATATTGAGGATCCATAGTTAGGTTTTCAGGAGAAATTTACACAGGTGTTTCAAACACTCAACTCAAGTGCTATTCTATGACAAAATATGATTATGCAAATAAGCTTTTTCTTGATCCTAAGCAAATAAAATGGTGCACATGGCTATCCAGGAAGAAATGGGTAAACTTACTGACAATAGGAATCCGATGCAGTTCTTTATTACGCATAATGTACTTGAGCATCTTCAAACCTTTACATATTGGAAGGTCTATCTCAGTGAGTATGATGTCTATATCTGGTCCTTCTGCATTAAGAGCATCAATGACCTGTCTAGCAGTCCTTACAGAAGTTACTGAAAATCAAAAGAAATCAAAGATCAGATCAATATACTGAACAGCAGTGCCTAACATTTTAGCCAAATGAATGTGCACCAACAATATGTAGCATCCAATTGAAGAAAGGAAACTTTGCTATAATACCAAGACATGCTCTGGATAGCTGGAATTCGTGCAGAAAAGGCAAAAGCATTTCTATTTGTTTTGCTCAGGAAGAGCCACAGCTACTACTTTTTTTGTGTATTTTTGAAGGACAATTGATTTTGCTTCCATTCTTCCATTGAAAACAGCATAGTAAACATGATGTAGACCAGTTTTCGCTTTATCACTATTCAGTGGTCCACAGAGAGATATTATCACTTTTATCAAAAGACAATATAAGGATGATAAATCTAGGAAAAACTGTCTATTGCCATCTGACTAGGCACTGAAAAAAGGAACTCTCTCAGATTATACCCAAACAGAAAGAAAAGAAAGAGAAAATTTTTGCATCATGAATTCAGCGGTAATCTGAAAATTCAAAGAAAATAGACAGCTCAACATTAACAGTTAAAAGACGTCACCTAGGAGGATGAGATGATGGTACCTTGATAAGAGCACTTGCAGAGTAGAGTGAAAACTTCTTCTGAGCTCTTGGCATCATTATCACATAAGAGAATCCTTACTTTGCTCCTATCAAGAAGAGAATTTGCATTCTCTCTTCTTGATGGACTAGCACCATTAAATGCCATGATGAATAGGTCAAATGCAGTTGGACATCCTTTTATTGCATTGCCACTTTCACTCAGATCATCATGTTGGTTGTTTACAGGTGTTTAAAAGATGTTATGCATGAAGTTTGTTTAACCTGCAGCTGCACTAAATGACAGATAGACCTTTAACTAATTCAATGACTGCCGTAGCCTACTGGTTCGAAGTTTCAGTGTAGAAACTTGTGTTAACATAAATAAAGTACTGGCTGCTGGGGGAATAGCCTGTGTTGGGTACTTCAACTAAAACCCAACCAACAAACTAGACTTTAGTAAGGATCCTAGACATGGTCAGGCTATGGTACTAGACAACCTGAACATAAGTATCAATTTCAATATGACTTTGCATAATGCTAGTCCAATTTTATAAGAATACATACCACGTTCCAATATTAACATTTGCTGAATCCTGGCAATAAAATCTGGGGAAAATTACAAGTTCTCCTGGAAATACCCCGTACAAATTTAAGAACAAAGAAAAGATGAGACACTTATCCTCTCAAGGTTTTCATGAAATTTTAACCTGAATTATCAAACTAAACCCAATTAAACTTGAATTGGAGATGATTAATAACGTCATGCTAATATTTCAGAAAACAGGGTTAGGGTCAGGTTGCCTTCAAAATACACCAGCCTGGCTCAAGTTCCGCCCCTGCCAATAACTAAAAGTGAACACTTATAAGTATAAAGATAAATTTAAAGAAGTATGAAATGAATGGCAGAGAATAGAAATAACAAATTATATATTGTTTGAATACCCTAAAAAAGACTTCAAAGTGAAACTGTGTAAATTTCCAACCAAAAAGGGTATTTCAAAGTCATTGATAATCTATAATGATTTCAAAAATGAGACCAGCACTTCAGCTGATTCTGCAAGTTCTTTGGTATAATAATAATAATAATAATAATAATGATAAGGGTGTGTTTGAGAATGGATAAAACTTTTGATGAAAAGTTGTAGAGATGAAAAGTTGTCAAATGATGTGATATGATAGGGGTAATGATGAGGAATAAATAGGATAAAGTTGAAATAGATAGGTTTGTTGTGTTGGTAATTGTGTAGAAATGATTGAAAAATAGGGTAGTTGTATAGAAAAATGTAAAGAAATAATTAAAAAATAGGGTAGTTGTGGATAGTAAAAAGTTTTAGATTGAAAAGTTTTAAATTGACAACTTTTTGTTGTTACCAAACACACCCTAAGTATAAACAAACAAGATACAAAATGATCAAGATGTGACTCAAAAGATACTACATGGGTCAACCATCACACGGCAGTCCATCCCTTATCAGGTGATGAAAGCCAAAGTAGGTTAAGTAGAAGGGATGTATGAAAGACGATTTTGTGCAGTTTTTAATAAAGGAAAGCAAGGCAAAGCAGGCACCATAAACTGCAGTTTTCAGCAAGTAATGACTTCAAAGCCTAACACTAGCTATGACCTTAGCAGGCTACACCTTCAGAGCCCAACACTATTTGTGGCTGAAAAGCCATTCCTCTACCAGTCACTGCCATTTTCAGCATCCAATTGGTCGCCTTAGTTTCTCAGTATACAATAGTGGTTTATCTGCTTTAGGCATTTTCATGCGCCAATTCAAGCCCAGTTCTCTCCCAAAAGTGCAAGTAATTGATTTTAGCAATGACAACACGATTACATCTACCTCTCCAATAGAAAAGTTCCACACTGCATGGAATATGGATATGATGGAGCTACCCTCTCTGGGGAATTGCTATTTCCTGTCTAACTACTTAAAGCTAAGACAATTTGCTCCCACTAGTCTCCCCCTTCCCCAACCTTAAAACAGCCAAGTTCTCACTGGTTTCCTCTTCAACACGCATGATGCTGATACGTTGCAGGACACATCCATCTTCTCTTTTGGCACAGCTCAACTTCAAAAGTTAGTTCCCATGTAGGCAATGCTGCCTGTCACACCTCTGAACTCTATATATTCATTGATCCAACAGCCAGTGTTGTAGATGCAAGGGAAAGTGATGGCTGATTTGAATCAACCATATTCCTCGTGTAGATACACAGTGATAACTAATCCCTCATCATTATCCATGATCTCAGCCCCCAACCCAACTTGCGCTGGAGGAAAGACTCTCTCATCTCTCTAGCAAACAAATCTGCACTGAGTGCTCTATCGAAAAAAATGCAATTAGTGAATTGCATATAGTGTGGGCCAAAGTTTGAAATTAAATGTTGGTCGTCATGATATTATGATAAATAGAAAATTTTATTTAGAAATGACACAGAGAAAATCACAAAATGCTAATTGCAACCAGCAGCATTCTGGACAGTGAAGGATGACCCTACTTTCTTCCAGTCTTTTGGTCCGGTAGAGAGAAAAGGAAGTTTGAACTTAGAAATTGATTTTGGGATGAGAAATTCTCAACGACATCAACATGATCTAGCCAATTGAATTTTGGAGAGGAGTTGCTGCATGCACGAGCATTGGTACAATTCGTTTTTCTGAAAAGCACAGCCAACGAGTGAATATCAAAGCAGGGAATAAACATCAAAGAAAGAGCATCTAAAGAACATGTAAAAAGTAGAAAGTATATTTCAAAGTAACTATATTCAAACAATTGCAACCTCAAAATTTCTGCCTTTGTCATGTCTTCACATGCTTGACAGTGCCTGTCATTAATTAAAATGGAAAAAACCGCAAAAACATAACAAAGACCATTCAATCAATTTAATAAGATAAGAAACACAACGGCATAACTATCAATGGCAGCAGCAAAAGCATGCATCTAATTTTGAAAATCACAGTTCAAAGATACAAGGCGATCAATATTTGCCAGTCTAGTGTTTCTTGAGGTAAGTGAGGAAAGCAGCAGAATTTTCCAGAGCAACCCATCATCATTACCATCTACTGTATCCAGGGGTGAGAGAGAATAAGCCAAAAATGAGAGACAAGGCATATGCAGTACCTAAATCAGGCGAGGGAGACAAGGCGGGCGGGCGGGGCGGGCGGGCAGGCCGACCCGTGTCCGTCCGTCCGTCCGTCCGTCCGTCAATCAAACACAGATATTATGCTAATAGAAAGAAGCTGGTCCTGGTGGTAGGCAAAAGAGGGGGATAGTTAACGATTGGGAAGGGAAGGGCAAGGCCCGTTGATAGTCCTGACCTTTTTTCGACAAACGGCGGCTGCGGCTGCGGCTGCGGCCAGACCAGACCAGACCAGCAAGATCCTCCTCTCAGGCTCTCCTATAGATATCTTTGGCAATTTTGAGACACAGATGATATTGTGGATGATGGCTGCCGCTTGCTTGCTTAGCAGCGTCGGTGTGTGTGTGTGTGTGTCTCTCTGGTAAGTAAGGCGAATTGGCCATTTGGCTAAAGGTCTCCTCTCATTGACAGCTCCTCCCCCAACCCAACCTTTTTGTGCCACAAGCATAGCTGTAGACTTGTAGTGTTGACCCTCGCCAGTCTCAGGACCCAAGGCGACGCCAGGGCACGGGGACACAAAAATCTGATCATGGCCATGGAAATGAAAATATTATTTCGTGCCCAGTGACCCGTCAACCACTTAACCACAACGTGCTATAAATAGAATTTTAGGTAAAATAATAAGTATATTTGAAAATTTTTAAAATTTATGGTTATAAGTTGAATTAAAGGTAAAATTTATGATACATGTGACATTCGCCCAAATTTTTTATCAAAAAAAGTTTAATATAAATTTTTTTTCAAATTACCCATTAATAATATAACAAAATAACTCATTTAAAATATCTTATCCCTAATAACTCATTTAAAATTACCCATTAATTAAATATTGATCGATTTATGAAATAACACTATTTGGGATTATATGTATATATTTCAATTAAAAGATGCACCAACTGGCCACATTAGCACTTAGAGAAATTACTATAAAAAGTGTTGGACCATCAACAAGCGTGAATCAATGGTTGAGATCGCTTATAAACGAGCTGCACGTGTATGGATCTACATGCATGAGCAGAGCACTGAACCGAATGCATCCTCTTCCCCAAACCAAGCTCCTCCCATGGCTGCCCTTTGCGATCTCCTCCCACAGCCATCCGACGGATGATCGAAGCCGCTCATCGGGCTGTCGACATGCGCTACACTGTCCATCTTCTCCACGTAGGCCCATCTCCACGTCTTCGGCAGACCTCCCTTCCTCAAGATTTCGTCCAAAAACCCAACTTCCGGCCAGCCTTGATTCCGGTAGCATTCAACCTCCACGGCGGCAACCCCTTGTCAATACAGCTTCATACCAAAAACGCCCGCCATTTCTCCTTCGGATCTGGCATTAAGGCAGCAATCCACATCCTTGCAAAATAGTCCTGACATTTTCGATTCACAGCAACCCAATGCTGGCGTCCTCCACCTCCGGCAGCCCCGCCAGATTCGACAATAAACTCCATCCAGCAGGCAGTGCTCTTCATATCCATCTTGACATAGTTCAACCATCATACGGCTGTGCGTCCACATCATCAAACCCCAACCAGTGGTGATCCTCACCGTCCAACTCATTACTTAGGCACCAAGCAATATTACTTTGACACCAAACAACATTGCTTGGAGACCAAGTAAAGGGGAGAACCCAGCCATGCCCAATATGCAAGAACCAGTGGATAAAAGGCAAAACCAAGGACGACAACCAAATATCTAGCACATGCCACAACCCCACACTACCAGCCAATGAGAACGCGCCACGTCAGCAACCCCTTGCCAAATGTCTATAAATATCAGCCCCTTCCAGCCTCTCTACACAAGAAGCCCCACTGGAGCCGGGGGAGAGGAGTGGCTGCCTTGCCCAGCGTCTTTCCTCCTCCATCTCTGTCTTCCTCCTCTAATTAAAATCCTGCTGCCACCATCCAAGCAATCCAAAAAATACCCAAAACCCCAATCTAGCTACGCATATTCCAACCCTCTCAAAAAATGCTCTCTTTATTTTTATTATGTCATAGCATATGATTTGCATGTAACCCGTATCTCTGTTTATGTAAACCAGTACTTTATCTATCAATGCAATATTTAGATTCTAATCTTCCCAAAAAGATTAGTGGTTACTCCCCTCTTTTATATTTTGTTATTATTTTTATTTTAATGCTTTAATTTTTATTTATTACAATAATATCTATCGTAGCGACGACCGCCTACGAAGGGGCGCTACACCCATATAAAAAATTTCAATCCTAACTCATTTACAATCCATTTAATAAATGAGTTAGCTGGTTGTTAACATATTATATACTAGACGACTTGAAGACCTAGACTCTAGCAGACGATAATCTTCTAAGGAGATGTGAGAGGATGTTTTTAGTGCAGGAGAAATGCAAATATGGCAGCAACAAAAAATAGAATTGGGACGGCAGTGAGAAAATGAAAATTAGGTGGCGAGAGGAAGACTTAGGGTGTATTTGGGAATTGATAAAACTTTTGATAAAAAATTATAGAGATAAAAAGTTGTCAAATGATGTAATATGATAGAGATAATGATGAGGAATAAATAGGATAAAGTTGAAATAGATAGGTTAGTTGTGTTGGTAATTGTATAGAAATGATTGAAAAATAGGGAAATTGTGTAGAAAAATGTGAAGAAATAATTAAAAAATAGGATAGTTGTGGAGAGTGAAAAGTTTTAGATGGAAAAGTTTTAACTTGATAACTTTTTGTTGTTACCAAACACACCCTTAGCGGGAAAAAATAACCAATTAGTTTACATTTACATATATAACTTTAATGTGTTAAGTAAGTTAAATGAATCGAAAAAATTGAATGGTTAAATGAATTAAATAAGTTATTAAATGGTTGACGGGTTATAAAATCTCAATCACAATTTGTTTATTTAATTAAATGGTTGAACAAGTTGGCAGATCATAATCCATTTATTTAAAAATTCTAATCCAAACGCATTCATAAACGGGTTGAACGAGCGGGTTGACGGTCGACTATGACCATTAACACCCTTACCGAGACCTAAGAATGACAAAGGGTCGAAGAAGATGCATGGGTTCTTTGCCTACGAGGCTGATTGGTAAACACGAAAAACTCTCCAAATTTTGCAAAACTTTTAAAACTTTAGGATTTTAGATTTTAAAATTTAGGGTTTAGGAATCTAAGCTTTTAG